>OY728137.1:2053611923-2058411923 GCA_963277665.1 Viscum album
ATTAAAATTTTTTTTTGATGAATTAATATCATTATGAATATTAATATGATACGTAATATCCATAATAATCAATAGTTATATAAAAAACCAAATAAAGGAAAACGAATCAGTAAACACCCAAAACGATGATAATACGGAAATATCATTATCAAAGAAATATTAGAAGATCATATATGATATAATATTAATGTATACAGTTATTTTATAATTTAATAATAATTATTTCACCATTATACAGGAGGTTAACCTACCCATCGCCATGGAAAAGTACAAATAAAGGGGTTTCTTATCTCACATTAAATTTCGTAAGATTTCCATTGTCCGCCACTTATTAATTGCAAGTGGTGTATTGTGTACTGCCATTTGATATATATTATCATGATTCTATTTATAGTCATTGTATTCTGTGATTTATTTTTTGGTTATTATATTTTGGCCACATGACTCGATTGATTACAACATAGTAAGGAGTTTTCATCTCACTTTCTATTCCCATGAGATTCATTCTATATTGCCACTATTTCATTTTGTGTGGTGTATGTACATCCCAATGATTGTATTCTTTGTGTAATATACTTTAATTTATGGGTATTTACATCTTCATTTTATTATCCTTCTTTCATGGGATTATGTTTCTTATGTTACAAAATTGGTCAGGGAATTTCAAATTTCAATTTCCACTCATTTGGTTTTACAGATAATTCATTGCTTATTTTACTTCATGATTATGTGTGGAATCACTATTTATTATTTATGTATTAATTTCAATTACCCTTTCTATGGATAAAATTTTTATACACATAATAACTCCATTGATAAATTCTCAAGCCATCTATATGAACATGATAAGATTAATTTTAACTCAATATCTATTTATTGAGTTAACATCCAATTCTTTGGTGTTGTTATTACCAGAATATGTGTGACTGTCTTATGATTAGTATACACTAAATATAAAATCATATTGAGGGTATTTATATTTGTCACACATAATTATGTCTTTGATTTATCCTTAACCTAAGGATACAATATTTATAAGTGATTTCATCTCAATTTACATTCCATTGAGACTTCTCTGTTGATATACACAAATTCGCTTTTATATGGTGTTTATAATTTACTTTGACATATTATATCATGAATCCCATTATTCTAATGATATTATAATTTTTTTATTACCTCAATTATATTTATTGAAGTTTCTCTCTTTTGGTTAGGAACTCTAACTAAAATATCATTTTAAATGTTTTAAAGATTTATTATTCCAAATCATTATCATTAATGTTGATATTTTATAATTAGTTTTAAGGATTTATTTATATGGAAATTAGTGTTTTATAATTAAAATTCTTTTTAATATTTTTAATGTGTTATGAGATACTTTTATTCAAAAATCCTTTTTTAAACGGATTCATGAAAAATAGTGTAACTTTTAAATGTTTTCAAGAAAAGGGGGGATATTTCTCTCAAATATTTTTGTTGGTTATTTTCATCTATGTTAATATCCATCATTATTCTCAATTTTTCTTAATCTGTTACAATACAATCTTCCATATTGTGTAGAATGAGTTATGTATGACTGTGGTTGTGCTATTTTTTTACAATTCATGGTTTGTGGATAAATTATTGACATTTCTTATACTAGTTTTAATATGAATGTTTTATGTTATGTTTCAAACTTTTAATACGAGTAATGCATTAGACTTAGTAAGTGATGTGTGGAGCCCTCTATAGCTCCCCGATGCATTGGTAGGTCTAATGAGACAGACTAGTGTCTTGGCATAAGGCCTTGAAAGAATATTATTTGTAGTCTTGGCACACGACCTTGACTATGTGGTTATGAAAGTATGTCATTAACCATTCCATAATTATGAATGTGGCTTATGATATTGCATGTGATAATTAGACTAGTATAATATCCATGTGAATATGTAAGGGTAATTATTTTGATTTTATCTTTGCTATATTATGCTGAAGTTCAATTTTAAAAAGACATTTTTTAGTCTTATACATTGCCTTAAATGTTTATGATTATTTATGAATGTTTCCTCTATATTGTTATCCTAATCGACCATCTGATCTCACCCCTTTCTATGTTTTATTTTACCCAGGATTCGAAGAAATATATTATGACTGACATACAGGGTTAGTCTATGGGATCTCAATGTTGTCTATGGAAACAATTTTTTGGTAGTTTTCTATTTTATGATGTAATCTATACCTTATTAATGTATTTATTAATTCCAAGGATACTAAACTAATCGGTCTTTTGAGAAATGATATTTTGTTATCATTACAATGATACATAATAATGCACCGACTCTAGGCTTCTGGGGTCAGGGCTTTTTAGTTTGTATTAGAGTAATTTTAGTACAAAACTTGGAAACTTGTTTAATATAAACTCTAATTAGAGCACATAGACCTGAGATATACATTGAGGATTAGTATAGAAGAACGTACTTTAATTTTGGTATTGTACAGAATTTTTTTAGTTTTCCAAAAAATACATCCATGTCTGGATACGAGCAGGTAGAGGAAGCTCTGACACATATTCACCTAGGGGTAAAACCTGAAAACACCGCTTTGAGCTAGACTCGAATGGGAACTGTTTCATGACAACAGGACTTGCTGCACTCTTGGTTACAACACTCTCAGGGGACATGCTTAGGATAATTTACATTTTCATTACAAACTGATTTGAAGGATTTTAATATAAGATGAGAATAAATAACCTTGGTTAATCCTAAGGTGTTTCAAATTGAAAATATGGTGTCATGATATTATCTATAAGATTTTATGACTATTGTTACTCACACAATGCTTTAAGGTTTTAGTCAATGACTAGATTCTAAGGAATTCATCGTAGATTTGAGCATTATATACTAGGTGGGAATAGTGGTGGAAATTAGAAACAAAGTGGATTGTTGACAGGCTTAAAAGATAACGTGTTCATGCAAAATCTTTTTTCAAAAAATATGATCAACAACATATATATTAACCAACTCCCAGAATCAACAAAGAAGAGAACCACGATGAATGATAAGATCTCCAGTAGTGGAGTCTATAAGGAAAATAATACTTATTTTACATCATGCGGGAAATGTGGATGGATACACCTGAGAAATTGTCTTAATGGAAAAATAAATTTTTTATGTTTGGGAATTAAGGACATAAAGTAAATAATTACCGAGGAAAAAAGAAGAGTACTATAGAAGAAAATAAAAATGGTCCCCAGAATCCATTTACAGTCATTTTCCACAAATGTAGGGGACCTGGCCATTTCCAGAGTGAATTCCCTATTTTATAGGATATATTCTTGGTCAAACAAAAAGCTATGTGGAAATAAATGGTTGGAGAAATGTTTAAAAGTATTATTACTCTTGGTTGATGGGATTAAATGGGAATAATTTTCTCTTGTATTTGCAACCCTACAGTTTTTCAGGTTAAAATTATATAAGTTGAAGAATTATCTTTTCTCTTGTGGATATAGTTATAAAAATCCATTTGGTTTTATATGATCATTGAGTTTGAGGAAATTACATGTTATTATATTTTTGGATGAAAATGAAAGGTATGAGATAAAAATTGTGGTTAAATTATGTTATGGTTGTTTTGAGGAATTTATCTCATTTTTGTAATGTTATAAAATGTAGTTTTTTAAAAAGGACAACATGTAGACTGTTTGACAACCCTTCACGTCAGACAATGTTGTGGGAATCGAACCTACAACCAGAGTGCGATTGGGATTTATCGCCTACCACTTGTCTATGTGAAGTCCCTAGTTAGTGCGTCTAATTATATTAATTAAATTATATTATTGATCAATATTAAGTTGACTTGGGATGTTATGTATTATCAAATGAATAACCTTAGTATAAGAAAATGATTTGGTTACTATATGATTAATGTTATTTGGGAAGATGTTCGCTCTGTTGGGAACACTATATTCCTAAAGAAAATAGAATACTATGGTATTTCATTTATGGAGTAATGGTGGATTTTTATCTATGTTTTTATTGTGGATTTATAGTGATTTGGGTTGTTTATGGAAATGATTAACCTATAATAGAGAATATGTGAATAGGTTAATTACTTTTAAATATGTGACTTTAAGAGTAGTCGATGTCATTTTGAGATACAATTTAACGTGGAAGACTACATAACAAAATTCTTCTATGTTTTGGGTTTCAATATTCGATAGAATTATATTGAAAATTTTTAAGGACAATTGTTTATTGAATAATATTTATTTAACTTTTTGGTATTATTGGTTAAATTTTATAAATTAAGATTAGTGTTTATTTTTCTAAGAATTATCCTTTTGAGGGATCATCTGATCTTGTACTAACCATTTTGGTTTTGATTAATCTCGAAAGAAAAGTTAAATATATAGCTTATCATTTGTGGATCACGTGTTTTCTATGGAAGTTGATTCTAGCTCTTTCTATGTGACCAATTCATCTTGAATACTAATCATTTGAAAAAAATGATTTAGTGGTAGAAATTTATTAAAGAATGAAACTATACATAACAATTAAGTATATCTCTTTATGTTTTTAGTCAATCTCATAAATAAATTCATCATCTTTAAGAAATTTAACATAAAAAAGATTCCCATTTAATTTTCCAACTGGGAAACTAATGATAATTTATCCCATCACAATTTATGGGTTTCTTGTTGTTAGAGTTATCTTGATCATGTTTTCTTTCTCCCTCCATCAGAACTTGACAGTTTGTTTATCTTTTAAAGTGATAGTTTTATTGACTCTTTTTCTGATGTGGAACTATCAATTATGTTCCCAAGCCAAATTTTACAAATAGTGAGGATGGAATTTTCATAAGGCGGAAGAATGTAACACCCCATGCTTCCACGATACGTTTCCCTTTAAATAATACAATAACTTTCATTGTACGCGACTTCATGTTCTTACACACCACAACCAATCAAACTAGCCGTTATGAATAGTAATGCACAATTTTTGAAATTATATAAATTATATATTTCAATATGGACATCATTTTTGGATTCGGAATATGGAAATTAGCTTAGGGTGAACTTGTGTTTTTTTTCTGAAAAAATTCAATTTTTTATGAATAGTGATCAATACTAAATTTTAATTAAAATAAACTTTTTTAATAAAAATACTTTACAATGCTATATTATAATATTTAGTTGTTTTAAAGTATAATTAGATTATATTTTCACCATGTAATCCAATGTTGGTTAGTGGATGTAATCTCACATTTAAACTGGACATAAGCAAGTTTCAATCTTTTGACAGTCATTATTTCTTAAAAACAAGCTTTTTGTTTTGACATCGGAAAATAATTTCAAATTAATTTCTACCACTTTTAATTTTTGAATTTAGAAAAATTGATGACATATTTAGAATCATGAGTTCCAAATTGTGTAAATATGTAACTTTTATTTTTAGACATTTTGAAAAATTATTTCGCTAAATATTGTATTTACCATGGTTAAAGGGTAAATCTAGTAAAGAAGGGTAAAATAATAATTTTATAATAATATTAAATTACCCAAAAAAGTGTCATAACTCTATTGGATGATACATTTTTGACAATTTCCATCTTTGGGTCAATTTCGGGACACCATGTAGCCACTTGTAATTGATAATGACACTTTATATTAATTAAGTTAAAGTAAATACAAAAATAACATAAGCATATATCTTGTAGTGAAAAAAATTTTAGATTGGGTTATACTTGTTATCTATTCGACTGTATAATTAGTTATAATGATAAAATTATTTTCTACATAATTATATTTTATTTATATTTTATATACATTGAATAAATAAATTTATTTATGACACAATGATGATAAATTATTTTCCTTATTAATGAACGAATCAATAAAATGGAATTATAAATGTTATAATATATATAATTTGAATGTTTGGATGCCATACACGAATTTCATAGGTCAATATTAAATGTTAGGATTGATTAAATTAATTTATTTCAAATTAATAACATTGTTAAAACATTAACAAAAAAATCATTAAATAGTGTAAAAATTGACATAAAGGCATTTTTAAATAATAGTATATTATTAATTGATATAATATTCCTAAAAATATACGGTTCAGAAAAAATAACTTATATAATGATTTTGTATAATTAATTATCAACTTGAAGTTCATTTGGAAATTTATAGTAAGTTTATTAATCATATAATTTAAAAATATCAAGAGACATGGTAAATATGAAACTATTTAACTAAGAGTTAATTATAAAAGATAAAGTTGATATAGTGACCCAAACCTGTCTAAAACTTATTGGGTGAGTTTTTTTCAACCCAAACCAACTTTATACTTTAAATAATTTATTTTTTATCCATTAGAAACCGAAGACAATTTTATTATAAAATAATATTTCTAGCTTTTCCTAAGGTGCCCCTTACCCCTCTTATAAAAGGTCACTCCTCCTTTCCTCAAATTAACTTCATAAAAACCTTTTAGGATGTCCATCCCCTTCAAAAATACCCTCTAAACTATCCCCCTTTATCATATAGGCCTTCCTTTAGTCAGAAAAAAAGTCTAATGATCCCTTTTGATCAAATCATAAGGAAGAACCCGAAGAAAAGGTAAATATTTCATCACCTATTTCAAGTTCCTTTCTTCTTACACTTACACTTTCTTTGTTTTTTCCATTATAAAATAATAAATCTAGTATCTTATATATAATGTGATATTATTATAAATACATTACAACCATATTCATTATTCTATCCATCCTTTGAAGAACATGCCACCATACGTGTGTACGTACGACATACCATCTCCACGTCGTGGTGTAATTGTTATTCAATAAATTATTATTTGGATGGTTATAATAATGATGTATAATTGATGTAAATAATAAGTATAACATAATAAAAATTCTGTATGTATGATATACCATTCAATTATATATAATTTTAAAATCAAAAGAATTATATTGTCGCTCGTGCGTACATATGGATTACCGTTTCCACGAACGCGATGAGATTCATTCCCCACTGTATCCATTCAAGAATAATTTTATTTTATGATTAAAAATAATTTTTAAATACTTACTATCATTATGAATATTAATAATATACATCCTATCCATAAAAAAATAATAATTATGTGACAAAGCATATTAAGGAAAACGAATCAGTTAACACCCAAAACGATGGTACTACTGAAATATCATTAACAAAACAATACTAAAAGATCATATATGATATTATATTAATGAATATGGTTATTTAATAATCTAATAATAATTATTTCACCATTATAAAGGAGTTTAACCTACCATTGACCAAGGAAAAGAACAATGGAAGGGGTTTCTTATCTCACTTTTAATTCCGTGAGATTCCCATTGTTCGCCACTTATTTATTACATGTGGTGTATTGCGTACTTCAATTGGATATATATTATCATTATTATCTTTATATTCATGGTTTTTTGTAATTAATCAGGAGGTTATTACCTTTTGGACACATTACTTGATTGATTACAACATAGTCACGATTTTTCATCTCACTTTCTATTCCCGTGAGATTCATGCTATATTGCCATTATTTACTTTTGTGTGGTGTATGTACAGCCCAATGATTGTATTCATTGTGTAAAATACTTTAATTTATGGGTATTAATAAATTCATTTTATGATCCTTCTTTCATAGGATGTATGTTTGGTATGTTATCAAGTTGTTCGGGGAATTTCAAATTTCAATTTCCAATCATTCGGTTTTAAAAATTCTACATTGATTATTTTACTCCATGATTATGTGTGGATTCACTATTTATTATTTACGTACTAATTTCCACTACCATTAATATGTATGTACTTTTTATACACATAATCACTCCATTGATAAATTTTCAAGTCATCGATATGAACTTGATAACCGTAATTTTAACTCAATCCACATTTATTGTGTTAAACATCCAATTCATCGGTGTTGTTTTTACAAGAATATGTGCGAATTAACTATGATTATTTTACACTGAATACCCAGTCATATTGAGTGTAGTTATATTTTTCACACATAATTATGTTATTGATTTATCATTACCCTAAGGATACGGTCTTTATAAGTGATTTCATCTCAATTTATATTCCATTGAGACTTCTTTGTTGCTATACACCAATTTGCTTTTATATGGTGTATATAATGTACTTTAACATAGTATGTCATGAATCCATTTATTCTCATGATATTATAATGTTTTAATTACCCCAATTATTTTTATTCAAGTGTCTCTCTTTTGGTTAGGAACTCTAACTAAAATATCATTTTACATTTTTTGAAGATTTATTATTCTAAATCATTATCATTAATTTCCATTTTTTAAAATTGGATTTTAGGATTTATTTATATGGAAATTATTGTTTGAAAATTAAAAATAATTTTAATATTATCAATGTGGTATGTGACACTTTGATTCAAAAATCTATTTTTAAACAACTTCTTGACAAATAGTGTGACTTTTAAATGTTTTCATGAAAAAGGGGGATATTTCTCTCAAATAGTTTTCATGATTTTTTTCATCTATGTCAATATCCTTCATTATTCTAAATTGAGGTTAATATGTTAAAATAAAATATTCTATATTGTATTGAATGAGTTATTTTTGGCTGTGGATGTTCTATTTTTATAACATTTGTGGTTTGTGGATAAAGTATTGACATTACGTATGCTAGTTTTAATACGAATGTTTTTGTTATGTTTCAGACTTTTCATATGAGGAATGCGTTGGACTTAGTATGTGATGGTTGGAGCCAACTGTATCTTCTCGATTCATCAGTAGGTCTCATGAGAAAAAATACTGTCATGGAACAAGGCCTTGACAAAATCTTATTTGTAGTCTTGGCACAAGGCCATGACTATGTGGTTATAAAAGCATGGAATTATAAATTCCATCATTATGAAAGTAATTATTGATATTGCATGTGATTATTCGACCAGTAGAATATCCATGTGAATAAGTAAGTGGAATTATTTTGATTTTATCTTTGCCATATTATGCTGCAGTTCATGTTTGAATGGAATTTATTTTAGTCCTATACATTGCCTTCAATGTTTATTCTTATTTATGAATGTTTCTATCATATTGTTATCCTTACTGAGAATCATAGCGCACCCCTTTTTATTTTTATTTTTCCCAGGTTTCTAAAAAGTATATTATGACTGACCTGCAGGGATAGTCTATGTGATCTTAGTGTTGTCTATGGAATCAATGTTGTTGTAGTTTTCCATTTTATTATGTAATGTAATCTTATGAATGTATCTAGTACTTTCAAGGCTACTAAGAAAATAGGTCTTTCGAGTGTTGATCTTTTGCGATCATGCCAATGATACGTATTAATGAACCAACTCTAGGCTTCGGGGGTCATGGTGTTACATCGTAACCCTTAATGTTTTAAATATGTTGACAAAATTTGGTTTATGTTGGATAAAGAGATTATTAATTAGGAAAATTTAAATTGGAAAGTAACTATGACCTTAGAACTAATATAAGATCCATCAAATAACTATTAAATTTTCAAATTGATTAAGTTGATGTTTTTTTGGGATTTAATGATTATATCCTATAATATTTTGAAAAATAATGAAAGAGTGTTTTTAATGATGTTTTACAGTAATTATGGTTATTACCATGATTAATGATAAAATATGAGGAAGGTATTCACATGGTTGGTATGTGACATACAAGATGATCATTATGATACATGGTGTATCAAATCTATTTTTATTTTTATAAAAATGGTTTCTTTTTTAATAATGTAATGTTATTTTCATATTTTGGTAGCCTTAAAATATCTACCATTTATGGAATTTATAGGCTAATGTTTGGATCAGGATTGTGAGATCAATTTACAATCTCCCCATATGAGGATTTAGGAGTATTGGATAACCTGTTATAACCACATTGTATTAATAGAAACTAATAATAGATAGGTTTCCATATTACTGATCACATGATCTGGTTGTACATTAAGAATGAAAAAATAACCATCTTATATTATAGTAAGAGGTGAAGTGTATATTGGGAAAAACAACTCAAGGTTGAGATTTTTATTAATAAAGGTAATGAAATCATGAAAGTATATATTATTTCAAAATAAATTATTCAACATTAGGAAAATTGAAATGACATTATACGTTTCTATAATATCATAATTTTTGATGACATCAATGACCTATTTCATGGTTCTTCAGTTTATGGTTTGGTGATTTTTATCTATCTCTGGATCACCCATATTCTTATGATTAAATATATTTATCACACTCTTTCATTATTTATGCTTTACATCCATGTTCATGATTTCTCTTCTGACCTATGTTCTTAAATGTGGAAATCTAGTAATGTTTTCTTTTGGGTAACCATTATTTTTCCAACTTTACATTTTTAAATAATGTTTTAGTATTCATATTAATGATGTCTGTTTATATGGAAAAAAATTCAAGTGTAAATAATTTAATAGACCATAATAATTTTTAGTAACAAATTAATTTTAATTGGTAGATGGTAACACACTGAGATTTATTGAAATCCATTTCTTCCAAATTAAATTAATATTTCTCATATATTCTTTTTAGATTACATTGAATTAATTTTTGTTATCTAAACGAAAAATTTTCGACTTATATTATATGAATCACTAAGTTAATCATTAACTCTAGGAAACACTTAGCCTCTCTTTCGGTACATGCAACACTATGTTCAGCTTATATTATATAGAATTCTATGTCACTTCAATATCCTGTGTTACACCCAAGGCCTAGTTTTAATGAAGTAAAATATAATAATTATATCCTTATTAAAATATTATGATAGTTTCCACCAATCAATTAGAATGGGAGATATAAATTATATTAAGTAAATTTTGAAAATATTAGTTTGACATGTATATTAAAATTAACCTTTTTTTCAATTATTCTGAAATAAATATCATAACAACATGAATATAAATAAATTACAATTCTATGTGATATAATTTTCTATGTACAGTGATAATTTCATCCCAATAAATTAAAAACACACTTTTATAAAAAAATTTCAATAAAATTATATATTTTATATTAAATTAATAATCTTGATACTCGTCCAATTTATTTCAATTGAATGACATATGAAAAAATTCTATTTTATTAATAAAATTAATCTAATTTTTTTTGAAATGTATTTACACCGCCTTTTAAAGGAGAACAAAATGAAAATATAAATTTTTAGTCACTAATTAATTTTAATTAATATAGTATAATTTTTTTATAATAATAGAAAAATTTACTTTAGGTGATTTATTGGTATTTTTTAAGAAGTTTTATTTTTATCAATAATGAACAAATATGAATTTTAATTGGAATCATAATTTTTATAAATTATTGGTATAGATAAAATATATATTATTTTGGATTTTAAGAATAATTAGTTCAACAATACATAAATTAATCCATTTAAGGTCACTATTTAAAATTTGACAATAATTTTTTATATAAAAAAATTCAAACATTTCAAAAAAAGTTAGATTAAAAACCCCACATTTTTATCCCATCCGAGATATTTATATTAAAACAATTTCTGCCAATTGTATGATATGAATTTAGAAAAAAAATCACATATTTAAAATAATCATATTTATTAATTTATATTATGGTAAAATTATTTTTTTAATAAAAATAAAACTTGCCAAAATTAAATTTTATGGATATATCTTCACCCTATACACTCTTGTAACTAATTTTCTAAAATATTTCAGTCACATTATCTAAGAAACACCTCTCACTGGCATATATATTTTTATATTTACAAGAATATTACTCCTTGTCCACTATAAAATGGAACTGACCCCTTCACACCCTAAAACATACCATGCCACTTTGTATAATCCCAAAAAATTCTCAATAAGCTCACAAAATCCACCCTCTAAACTCATAATCCTCACTTTGAGTTGAAATCTATCCAACTTACTCTGTTTTTTCAATCCAAAGGGTCCCAAATAAAAGGTAACACTCTTCTATTATCTATTTTGTTTTATTTTCATTATCCAACAATGAAATTATTATTATTACATGATTATATAATTAAATAATTATCACAAATTATATATATTTCTTTTTCTAAGGTTGTTAACAACACATCCAAAAACATCAATAAAGTAGGTAATAAACATATCATTCATGTGTAGAGAGAACTACCACATAATGAAACGATGTTGTTCATTTTTAATTTACTAACATTGATGGTTGTGAATTATAATGGAAGAACTATTTTTATGATATAAAAAATATATTCAATGTATATTTATTATAATATAATTATTATTTAACATATTCCATCATCCATTCCATTTTGTGTCAATATGATAACATCTTTTGAAGACATGTTGACTACCACCTCCTCTAAACAATTGGATTCATTCACAATTTACACCAAATGTATGAAAGATGTGTTCTATAAAAGTATATGATATATATGAAATAATAATTATACAGTAATGGGAATATATATGTATTCACATATTTCATTTACTTTATATATTTTAATACGACATGAAAACAAAAACAATGTTCATGTTGTACATATGTCATACCATCTCTATAAACGGTGTATTCCATTTCATAAATCTATCTTTTACAAAAAATTATAAATATTTATTTCATGAATATATGTGATATAAAAATACTTTTTATACATTCTATAAATATTTAAATAATGATCTATTCAAGAGGATATGGAATTACAAGTTAGTGTACATATGATAAACAAAGTGGTTATTACCCGAAATATTGCATTATAATTGAATTATTAATAAAAACATAATATAATGTAATAATAAAATCATATATGGTATTATATATAGTTATATGGTCATTGTGGTATATTTATAATAATATTTTATTTATTATAAATGATTTTTGAATTTTTACTATTAATTTTACGGGATAAGGTAAATATTTTCACATCTCACAGTTATTTCTATGAGAATTATGCGTTCTTCAAAACTAATTTTATTTTGGTGGTGTATGTACATACCATTAATTTATTATATGGGTTTCTAAATAAATATATGGGTATTTACATAAACAATATAGGACTATTCTTTCACGTGTTTTACAGATCAATAGTAACCAAATCGATAATGTAATGTTTCTCTCAATTTTCTATCTTTGAAATGAAATCCATATTATTAACCTATATTTTTCTATGGGGTGTATATAATAACAATTTACATGTGATATAATTAATATACTTATTTTTATGTTATTATAAGTTTTTTGTAATGTTATTCCTTCATGAGGATTACGAATCAATGTTACTAAAGTTGTAATAGTTTAATGCTACAATCTCGTCCATTATCGAGATTGTCTATTATTCTTCTTCAATTGATAATTATTAAGATCCATAACTATATAATTATAAATAATTTCATTATACACTTTTTAATCATGATATCACTATTTATTGGTAAAAGTTTTCTACTCTTTGGTAATTAATATAATTAAAATGGTTTTTATGAATATTTGGGTTTATCTATTGCATTAATCATAAATATGTGCTTTTTAAAATCTACTTATTCTAAAAATATTTTAATTTTTTATGTTTAAAAGGTATTTTTTAATTTTTTAAATATTCATTTATATTTTTTCATTGAGTTGTTTTTTTGAAAATTATTTCTTTATTATTTTATAATTTTTCAATGGAAATGTTTTTCTGAATGCTTTCTATAAAATTTTTTATACTTTAAAAGAATAATGTTTTGAAAATCTTTTCAATTATTGATTATAAATTATAAAGGGAATTTTTTTTCATAATTTATTCAATAATATTTTATAAATTTTCTGTAAATTTTTTTTTTAAATGTCTTCATGAAAATTTTATATGTTTTCAAGTAAATGGTTTTCAAAATTAGTTTAAGATTCCATTATATGTTATAAAAACTATTTAAAAAAACCAAATTTTAAAATGCATGAGGTTTTAAGATTCTTTTTTATGAATAGTAAACAATATTTTCCCTTGAAATTTTGTAAATTAGTTTTTAAATATTTCATTATAATAAAAAGAAGGGTCTTAATGGTTTTCTGATTAGTATTTTCAAATAAATTAAATTTTATTTAAGAAATGTTCCATGTGATCCTTCAAAAATACTTATCCATGTATGATGACATACTTTTTAAATGCCTATTATTTACTGGAGACCAGAGTCATGAATAATATTTATATTCAATCATGAATGGATAATTTTTTGGTGGAATGATTTTAATGACACATGTTGCTATTAAAAGGGTTATATGACATTAAAACACACTTTTTAAATGGGGTTTTCTTTGATGATATGATAAATTAGACCCACATATTTTCCATAAGTAATGATATGATGAAATCATTATGATTCCCATTTCATTTAATTGATTATAATATGATTATTATTAAGAATCTTATAGAACACATATTTAAGATTTCATAACCAGAATAGTGTGGCTTATATATCCCAACAA
Organism: Viscum album; assembly: GCA_963277665.1. Lineage (NCBI taxonomy): Eukaryota > Viridiplantae > Streptophyta > Magnoliopsida > Santalales > Viscaceae > Viscum > Viscum album. The sequence continues at coordinate 2,053,626,425 of OY728137.1, forward strand.
TGTAATTGATAATGTAGGACGACTCATGAGTATACATGTCACACGTCGACTTTATTACATGTTCACATTGTAATTTTGAAAAAAATTATATTTTCAAAAATGTTATACATTAACCTAAATACATGTTCACAATGTTATGCATGGACCTGGATTCAGGTCCATGCGTTTATAAATGAACATTATTACAAGTTCACAATGTTATTAGAGTACCTTATTCCATGTAAAAATGTAATATGTGAAACTGATTATATATTAACAATGTTATGAATTGAACTGGTTACATTTCCATAATTTTATGAGTAAATATGATTACATGATCACAATGTTTTTTACCTTATTACAAGTTCAAAATTATTTTCATTGAACTGGTTTAATGTTCATATGTTTATTCAAGGGACTGATTTCAGGTTTGTATCTTAATGAGTGATCCATTTTATGATTATACATGTTCATAATTCTATTAGATAATGTGTATTCATTATTTCCATGTCTTTTTCAGCTTTTATGATTTTTTGGAATACACTCTCGATTACCTTATCCTTCATGAGCGAAGAACTGCAATTATTTATTCCCCTAATTTTTTTTCTGATATTTGATATGAAGGGTACGATATTCTAATGTTATGATCCTATTTTAATTCTATTTTTCTCATGTTATTCTTTCACATTACCCTTTTTTACAATTAATGATATATTGAGCTCACCACTTTCGTAGGGTTCCTCTCCCCATGTTATGAACATCATTGTATATCGGTGTAATACATGGGAATATATTTAAGTGATAGTTTGAAAATCCTTCACCATGTTAGATGAATTTTTTTTTGTGTTTTGAAAGTCACTAAACTATTATAGTCCTCATGAATATATTCTTATAATGTTATAAATATTCATATTAAATGAAGAAACGTCCCTTAATAATCAGCATTTTCATTATTATCTGATCCTTATTTTTTCATTAATCAAAACATATCCACCCGTGAGACTCCCATAGAACACCCCACATACCTCTAGTTACTTTTTCATATCCTTAATAAATATTAGATCTATAATGCCATATTTTCTACCCTAAATCCATTTCAATCAAACCTGAAATGACTAATACGTTCACTAAGTCCACATACACCTTGAATTTGGGTGTCTGATTGCTCTCAGACATTCCCGAATAAGCCAAATAATTTCCCCATATCCTAATTACGTAGAATAAGAATTAAATTTTAGAGAAATTAACAATAAAAATGGTGAAATAATAATTGAACAAGTTTTCATGTCCAATGAATATTGATATGGGATTATCAATTGGAAACACATGGTGGAATTGGAATAATATTATTTAATCCATAGAAATTATAAAATGGGTTTACATGAATGATTAAATTAAATTCATAAAATTGAAAAGAATATAAGAACATACTCAATATTTTTATCAATGGAATAGACCATAGTTTTCAATCACTACTTCTATATTTGTCCTGTAACACCCTAATTATTTTAAGAGAATGTTTTTTATATATTATCATTTATTTTGTTTTATAAATTTATTTAACTTTTGATGACTTTGCTGTATGCTCAACCTAGGTAAATGTTGGAACCACTTTGTGTATAAGGTTGTATTTGTTGTCAATAGTTGTCAATGCAGATCAAAATGAAGAAGATCATGAAGTACTCTGATGAAGTAGAGGAGTGGTGATTCAGATGATTGTTGTGATGATCTTAAGTTCAAAGAACATGTGTCAAAGGTGATACATTGTTTACAACAATGAAGAATGTGAGGAGTAATCCATTCGAGGATGATTAAAGAAGAATGAGGTTTTTGGATGAAGACCATGCAATTACTCATGATTGCATGAGAACCATGCTAGAGACTTCTTGACGGATTGAATCACATGTTTTGCATGAAGTTGATCATGACAGCCATGCTAGAGTCTTCTTGACGGATTAAATCACATGCTTTGCATGAAGTTGATCACGACAGTTGATGAAGAAGACAATGTGCCAATGAGTTGACTTCTGAGATGGCCATGCGGAGATTGCAATTATGAGATGGCCATGCACATCACATTGTATCATAAGATAATGGTACTAAAGTTGTTCCTTCAAAGAATACATATCACAATAGTGGAGTTTGTGATAAAAGGCAAAGAGTTTCTGAAGGATACAGATCACCAAGAAGAAGTGCTGTTGAGGTGATCGTGCTTGTTGACAAAGCAAACAAACGACATACAAATTAGTTGACAAAGGAGATTCCATGGTGACATGTTGAGTTCAAGAGTTGTGGTCAACGATCTATGTTTGATTCATGAACATCGACAGAGGAATGGATGATCTAGAGGCGGTACAAAAAGATCAGATACAAAGTGGCGCCGTTTTCCAGTGTTTGCCAAATTTCAGGGCCTCAAAATCAACAAATGAAGAATAGTGATTTTGGCAAAGGGACTTGCGCGCCATACTCTTGGAGGATAAAAGACTTGCGCGCCATATGTTTTTGAGGATCAGAACATCAAAATTTGGCTAAGGAAAGAAGGTCGCGCAAGTGTTGGTTGGGTCGCGCAAGTGAGTTGTGCGACAGAGGTTACTGGAGACAAGACTTGCGCGCCGTTGAGGGACTTGCGCGCCTCCGCGCAGGGGGTCCAGTTTTCCTATAAATACTGGACCACCCCTCCTCATTTCCTACGAATCTCAAGACTTTGAGATTGTTCGAGCTCTCGTCGCACAGGTGGTTGAGCCGCGCAAGTGGTAGTTTGGTCGCGCAAGTAGAGGTTGCACACCAACTGATGGTTGAGCGCCCTAGGTGATTTGGGCAAGGAAGGAAGTGAGTCGCGCAGGTTTGAAGTTCAATAAGGCAGAGTCGCGCAGGTGCTTTGGAGACACTTGCGCACCAGGTTATACTTGCGTGCCTAAGACTTGTGCGCCGGGGGAGACTTGCGCGCCGAGCTTGAAAAGAAGAGCCAGATATTGTTAAAGTACGCCCGCCTTTCTGGAGCTGCACAAGAGCTGAACTATTGCCTGATACTACTGGTGCATAGTGGGATTGATGAAGAAACCTAAATGATACATGCATGATCTCATGCATACATGGAGAACTGATTCTGACAACGCCGAGTAAGATGAGCTTCATTAAGTAAGCAATCACATCAGTGATTGTGATTCAGGCAAATGAAGACAAGGGGATCTAGTGCATTCATTCATTGCACTAAAGAAGAAGGATTGAACTAAAAGGAGCATCAAATCTGGACCCTGATGCAAGAAATGTCTCATGCTGAACAGGAGATGAAGAACTTCAATGCACAACTATTGAAGAGACCTTCACGTCTATAAACTGAGTGAGACTTCACCAACGGCAGTGAGCCAGGGGGATTCAACGGGAGTGACCAGAGGGACACAGTGAGCTATCCCTGAACAATTGTAAAGGCAGTGAGAATGGGACAGAGTGTCTGTACCCGAACATTTGTAATCTGCAGCTAGTGAAGCATAGTGGATTTAGGTACGACCGACAACCTGTCGGCGTATGCTCCTTGGACGTATCCCTTAGTGGTGAACCACATAAAAATAGTTGTGTCATCTCTCTGCATGTGAATGTTTAATTGCCACTCATATCCATCATACAGGTTTAAGTAGTTCCTACCAACGTGGGAACAAGATCCACAACTAAAAGAAGAAAAAGTTGCCACCCTGATTCACCCCTCCCCTCTCTGGGTGTCCCGGGGTCCTACAAGTGGTATCAGAGGGAAAGCTTAACGTATGTTGGATATTCTCCAGTAATTCTATTGAGAAGAGGATTTGAGTTTCTTTCCTAGAGTCAACAATGAAGAGAAGTCTTGATAATGACGCAGTCATTTCTGAGCAGAAATCTATATCCACCAAGACTTTTACAAATAGGAAAAAGAAAGAGAAGAAGATGATGAAGAAGTCCCCCACATCCAAAGAAGATGTAGTGTCTTGTTCTCCATACCATTCCAATAATGAAGAAACTTTAGGCCTGGAAAGTATCAAGCAGGTGGCTCAGAACTCATCCAGTGGAAAGGATGATACCCCTAATTTAAGCTTTCAGGAAAAACATAGAACATATCTGCATGATATTCCAGAATAAAGGGTTGCTATTATTTGTAGCCTATTCCAATCTATGCAGGTTGAGATCAATCGATTAAAAAGGGAAGCTGACAATATGGAAAAAGGGTTGGAAATTAAAGTTATGGAAAGTATGAAGCTCATCAAACGGGTGAAAGTATTTGAAGAAGAAGAGGAAGTCAATAAGACTTTAAAAGAAAGGATCCATGCACTTGAAGCTGAGCTGAAGAAGAGCAATGAAGTCAAGAATTTTTGTTTGGAAGAAACTTCCATTAAATTCAGGGAACTTGACTCTTTGTTACAAAACAAAGTTAAGATGCATGAAGATGAGGTTGAAAGGTTGAAGAAGACTTGTGAAGAGAAGATGATCACAATTGAAGATCAGAAGATCATCCTAAATATTGTGGGTCAAAAATTGGAAGCTCAGTTGACCAAGATTGAGAACACACATATTGAGACTTCACAAAATAATGAAATGAGTGATGCTTGCACTCAATGTTCGTTGGAGGAGTCTAAAGCTGAAATGCCTCCAACATGTGATAAGAAGATTATGACAACTCTTGATTATCCACATCAAGAATCAGTTGCTATTGGTACTCAATGCTCACTGGAGGATTCTATTGTCAAAAGACCTCCAACATGTGATAAGAAGATCATGACTTCACTCTTTGATCTATCACAAGAAACTGAGAAAGTGAAGGTACCATCCAATCCATCTTGTACTCATATTTCTAAATACACTCCTACAATCAGTGCAGGTGGGAAGAAAAGATCTAAACAAGTATGGATGAGGAAAGGTGAGAAGAAGAAACCTAACACCATGGCTAGGGTGGATGTGAAGAAAAAAGAGGAAGTGGGTTCCTCAAATAGAGCACAAAAGATTAAGCAGATGGACCAACAACTTAATATAGAAGACACAAAGAAGAAAAGATTTGTGGGTCAATGTTGGTGCTGCAACAGATTTGGGCACTGTGCACTGGATTGTTTCTATAATCCCTTTCATGGAAAAGCACAGGGAAAGCCTATATCCAAGGGGAGGAAGCCAGAGAAGAAGATACAACATCCACAGGTCCAGAATCATCTGTTTACAGCAAACCGATTTGGAATGCTTGATAACATCTGTGATGTATGCAACGACAGTGGTCACAAGAATGGTGCATGCCTAGGTCAATAGATATCCAGAGATGATAAGAACAGAAGACCACAAAATCCATCTAAGTATGATGAAAGTACCTTGGGAAGAAATCAGAAGAATATGGAAAACACACCTCTCCCCAAGAAGATTTCAAGTAGGCAAGCTGAGAAGACCCAGGATTTTAGATCCATGAAATTGAAGGGTCATTCATCCAAAAGAAACACTAAGTGGGATGAATCTCGGATGAACCCATGTGGAAGACCTAAACTAGCTACAAAAGTTCCACATGACATATTGGTCATCTGGCCAGAAGATTTGAAAAGAATAAAGATATTTGAAGATGAGAAGGCCAAGGCTGGTGAAAAAGGAAAAGGAAAACATTCACATGATGCAGACACAGTACATGAGAGATTGCAAACAAAGAGAAACACAAGTGTCAAAGAAGTTCTGTGTGAGAGATGCAAGAAGTCTGGACACATTGAAAAAGGTTGTCTAACCTTAATACCAGAGCAAGAAGCAGTCCTTAATAAGAGTAAGAATGTATCATTCATGATGGCTGCTAAGCAGAACAATTCTACACACAAAGCAGAAGAGAATGTGAACAGAGCCATGCCACACCGACAGATGTCAGAACATATGTTCGAACGTGCAAGCATGAAGACTCGAGTGAACAGAGTAACTTGGTTGAGAAAAGAGCCTCAACCAAGAAATTATTCTTGATGAAGCAAGAAGGAACCACCTTATTCCCGTAATCATTTCTGTATTGTATTTGTACTAATAATGCAGGGAATTGAAGGTGAAGCATGCTCTTAGGGGGAGAACCTGAGAAGTAGTGAATGCTGTCAACTCTTGATAGCCAAGATGAAGAAGTTTCCATCCTTAGTAGATTCATCAATTGATATTCAAAGATTATGATGATGAAGGATCACTCTTGATGAAGATGATGAGGAGTGTTTCCCTTGCAGGGCAGAAGAATGAAGAAGCTTCCATAATCACTGTTTCAATCAATATCAACTCCAGCTGGACTCAAAAGTAGTTACTCTGTGAATTTCTTGAAGAACACGCCAATGGAGAAGGTATGTCATTTCTCAATCACTATCCCTTGGTTACTCAGATCAAATATTATTTTACAAAGGGGGAGTAACTGAATTGATCAGTGACATAAAGAGAATGGAAGTGCCCCAAGGTCACTTATCCTGCCAATTGCACTTGAATGTTTTTGATCTATTTGCTAAAGTGAGTGCAGGAGTTTCAGGTTGATTATTCTCTATCATAGTTGATCTTCTTCTACCTGGAATTAAAGTGGTAAACCCTTGAAGACAAGATACATGAGTTATCATCTAATGTTGGTATCATGATCTGTGGATAATGGACAGCCTTGTTGAATTAATCAAATCCTCTTGTTTTCTACATCGAGCATTGCTCAAGTAGACTTAGAGTGAAATGATTAATGAAACATTGCTTAAGTGTTGATTGATACCCTCCCTACCATGTGCTTTGTATTTCTTGTCAATAAGGGGGAGAGAAAGTGAAATGAAAAGAAATGTTGATTTGCTGAGAAGATTCTCATTTTGACATTGACAGATTCATTTCAGAAGATGTATAAGGTATTGACAACAAAATACAAAGGGGGAGATTGTTGGAACCACTTTGTGTATAAGGTTGTATTTGTTGTCAATAGTTGTCAATGCAGATCAAAATGAAGAAGATCATGAAGTACTCCGATGAAGTAGAGGAGTGGTGATTCAGATGATTGTTGTGCTGATCTTAAGTTCAAAGAACATGTGTCAAAGGTGATACATTGTTTACAACAATGAAGAATGTGAGGAGTAATCCATTCGAGGATGATTAATGAAGAATGAGGTTTTTGGATGAAGACCATGCAATTACTCATGATTGCATGAGAACCATGCTAGAGACTTCTTGACGGATTGAATCACATGTTTTGCATGAAGTTGATCATGACAGCCAAGCTAGAGAATTCTTGATGGATTGAATCACATGCTTTGCATGAAGTTGATCATGACAGTTGATGAAGAAGACAATGTGCCAATGAGTTGACTTCTGAGATGGCCATGCGTAGATTGCAATTATGAGATGGCCATGCACATCACATTGTATCAGAAGATAATGGTACTAAAGTTGTTCCTTCAAAGAATACATATCACAATAGTGGAGTTTGTGATAAAAGCCAAAGAGTTGCTGAAGGATACAGATCACCAAGAAGAAGTGTTGTTGAGGTGATTGTGCTTGTTGACAAAGCAAACAAACGACATACAAATTTGTTGAAAAAGGAGATTCCATGGTGACATGTCGAGTTCAAGAGTTGTGGTCAACGATCTATGTTTGGTTCATGAACATCGACAGAGGAATGGATGATCTGGAGGCGGTACAAAAAGAGCAGATACAAAGTGGCGCCGTTTTCTAGTGTTTGCCAAATTTCAGGGCCTCAAAATCAACAAATGAAGAATAGTGATTTTGGCAAAGGGACTTGCGCGCCATACTCTTGGAGGATAAAAGACTTGCACGCCAGATGTTTTTGAGGATCAGAACATCAAAATTTGGATAAGGAAAGAAGGTCGTGCAAGTGTTGGTTGGGTCGCGCAAGTGAGTTGCGCGACAGAGGTTACTGGAGACAAGACTTGTGCGCCGTTGAGGGAATTGCGCGCCTCCGCGCAGGGGGTCCAGTTTGCCTATAAATACTGGACCACCCCTCCTCATTTCCTACGGAGCTCAAGACTTTGAGATTGTTCGAGCTCTCGTCGCGCAGGTGGTTGAGCCGCGCAAGTGGTAGTTTGGTCTCGCAAGTAGAGGTTGCGCGCCAACTGATGGTTGAGCGCCCTAGGTGATTTGGGCAAGGAAGGAAGTGAGTCGTGCAGGTTTGATGTTCAAGAAGGCAGAGTCGCGCAGGTGCTTTGGAGACACTTGCGTGCCAGGTTATACTTGCGCGCCTAAGACTTGCGCGCCGGGGGAGACTTGCGCGCCGGGCTTGAAAAGAAGAGCCAGATATTGTTAAAGTACGCCCGCATTTCTGGAGCTTCACAAGAGCTGAACTATTGCCTGATACTACTGGTTCAAAGTGAGATTGAAGAAGAAATCTAAATGATACATGCATGATCTCATGCATACATGGAGAACTGATTCTGACAACGCCGAGTAAGCTGAGCTTCATTAAGTAAGAAATCACATCAGTGATTGTGATTCAGCCAAACGAAGACAAGGGGATCTAGTGCATTCATTCATTTCACTAAAGAAGAAGGATTGAAATAAAAGGAGCATCAAATCTGAACCCTGATGCAAGCAATGTCTCATGCTGAACAGGAGACGAAGAACTTCAATGCACACCTATTGAAGAGACCTTCACGTCTATAAACTGAGTGAGACTTCACCAACGGCAGTGAGCTAGGGGGAGTCAACGGGAGTGACCCGAGGGACGCAGTGAGCTATCCATGAACAATTGTAAAGGCAGTGAGCCTGGGACAGAGTGTCTATACCCGAACATTTGTAATTTGCAGCCAGTGAAGCATAGTGGATTTAGGTACGACCGACAACCTGTCAGCGTATGCTCCTTGGACGTAGCCCTTAGTGGTGAACCAAGTAAAAATAGTTGTGTCATCTCTCTGCATGTGACTGTTTAATTGCCGCTCATATCCATCATACAGGTTTAAGTAGTTCCTACCAACGCGGGAACAAGATCCACAACTAAAAGAAGAAAAAGTTGCCACCCTGATTCACCCCTCCCCTCTCAGGGTGTCCCGGGGTCCTACAGTAACATTGTGCTAAATGTAACTCTATTTTAGCATGTGGTACACAGAACACTATTCTTTTCATCTGTCACACATAATTTCAAGTTCTTTTAATATATTTTTTTTACATAAGACCGAGTTTAAGAGATCCACTATATTTTATTACGTGACCTTATAAGAAGGACATTATAATGGCAGTTATGAATAATATTATCTGAATTATGAAATTATTACTTACACATCATTAATGAAATATATATATGTAATTTATATTCAATATTTTTAAAAAAAAATTTCTTTTATATTTTTGAGTCATTATATAAGAACAAATTTATAATTTCTGATAAAAGAAGTAGTTTTAATAAAATGTAGTTTTTCCACTTATAGATGGAGAAAAAATTTTAAACCATTTTAAAGAAATTATATTATATATGACACAATGAATGTAACCTTTAAAATAGGGATATGAAAATTTACTTCGGCATATTTTTTATATTTTTCTGATAACATTCATTTTTTGAGGAATAATAAAAAAAATACTAAATAATAATTGAAAAAAAAAATTTTCATTGAAAAAAGTTTATGGTGAGGATTTAATATTTAAAGGTTTTAAAATATAAATAAATATTCATGCGTCATTTAATATAATTTTGTTTAATGTAATAAATTTTCCATTGAATTTAGATGTAAAAACATTTTAATATTTTCCAATGTTTTAACTTTTAAAACATGGTTTCTTATTGTGACCAATAGTATTATTTTAATGTAATTATATAAAATTGTATATTTTTAATTTTTATAATTAGATTCCATATTTTTAATTAGTGGGTCCAGATTATGTAAATATATATTTTTTATTTTTTGGCATTAAAAAAAATTATTTGGGCGATTTTTTATAATATGGTAAAAGAGTAATTCTTGTAATTTGGCTAAAAATAATAATTTAAAATTACACTAACACTTTTCCTAATATCATTGTATGGGTATTATTAGACCAAAATAGTCATTGGAAAAAATGGTATCTTATGGAATCCACTTGTTTGTGATTATTTCATTTGATATATTTAATTTTTTTAAAAGATAAACATATCTTACTCAAATTTGAATAACAATATCATTTTTAATATGAAGTTATACAAAATCTATGTTAGAATATAAATAAAATTATAAATCTGGAATTATTTCTTTTATCAGGGAAATTTCTTTAAAATTTCTATGAAATAAATAGTGACCTTAATGTCTTATACATTGATGATGTCGAAATTATATTATAGATAATAAAACAATAAAATAGTTTTTATTAAAATTATATTAACCATTAATAGAAAAACCACATGAGAAAATCATGTTGGTTAATTTTTTTCATACAACAATTATCAATAGGTTGACTTATTGACCATTTATAGTAATATGAAAAATACTATGACACCGATAATAATTTATTTAAATCGATGTTTAAGTTGTCACATTCATATTTAAAAACATATATCATTTATAATATATTATTTTGTATAAGATATATTATATAAATAGTATTATTATGATATATAGTGGATTTATCTTCATCATATTATTTTAGTCTTAATTTTTAATCAACAAATAAATATATTAAATAATTACCAAAACTGGTGTCAAAATTATTCTATTAAGGAAAATATCAAATTAATTTTATTATAAATATTAAAATAAATATAACTTTTGATAATCAATATAGTATATTTAAGTTAAAAATAACATGGCCCATAAAAATATAATAAAAAAATATGCATTGTAGATAACATCTTATATTGTTGTTTTTAAAAATCTGTGCATTAAATTGTGTAAAAATTGACATTATTGATTGTTTATCAAAATAATGTATTATTAACTTATTTTAAATTAATTAAACTTATTTAATATAAATAATAATTATTATATTGTGTATAATTTTCTATGTTATTTATTTATGTCCTAATTGACATCAATTTATTAAATACATCACCCTTTTAATATTGAAATATTTGTTACCTTGAGTAAAAATTAAATTCAATTACAATGTTTTAATTAAAAGGATTAGTTTTAAATTGATAAAAAATGTTGTCTAAAATTTATTGGATGATGATAATAGAAAAATATATATGCTCATATTCATTACTAGGTGATTTTGAAAGATTTTGGATGGGCTTTTATTTTGAGATAAATTAATATTTGTTGATATTCCAAATGTGCCCCTCGCCTCAATTATAAAAGGGAACAACCTATACCACAACTTCACTTCACATCGATAAATCGAGAACAACCATTCCCAGAACATTTGTATTATCAACTTCTTTAGTTACATTCTTGTGGTGGTATTATTGTCACAATACTAATTCTATTTCCATAATGAAGATATATTGAGGGAGATCATCAAAGAAGAGGTAATCTCATCTACTGATTCATTCAAAATTATTTCTTCTTCTAAAACATAATCCTGATTTATATCCATTATAAATTAATAAACCTATTATAACATATATTACAATATGTTATGATGATTAAGGAACAACCACATTTCACCTTCCATCCATCCTTCAAAAAATTTAATAAACAGACATATGTACGTATGACTTATTATCTCTACATCATTGTGTAATCTTTTTTAACCACAACCATACATGGATGAGTATAATGATGTAAATAATAACTATATATGATCATTATAATAATATTTTTATTTTAGACCAATATAATTATCATCCACTTCTATACCATTTCACAACCAAGGGAATTCTATCATCACTCGTGCGTATGTATTGTCTACAAACTCCACGATGCGATTGATTAATTCTACATGATAATAAAAAAAATTAAAGATTTTATAAATTATTAGAATGAATAAATATGTTATATATTATATTAATATCATCATATAAATTATAAAACTCTAACCTAGGAAAAGGAATAGAATCATATCTGAAACAAATATGTAAGAAAATAATGCAGTTAATACTTGAAGGAAGAGTAATAATGTTATATGAAAATATTTAATAATAATATAACATATGATATTTTAAAAAATGGTTATTCTAATAGAATAAGATATTGAATTTATTTAAACCCTTATACAATGGGGTCATACTTGAATTAAGGATTCAAAACTATAGTAATGGATTGTTTTGTCTCACTTCTATTTCTGTGGTAGCCATACCTTCTACACAACCTATTTATTTCATGTGCTTTTTATGCTACACATAAATATTTATTTGGATTATTATTATTATGGTTATTTAATATAAATATAAATATTATTTTTTTTATTTTATGATGCATGTGATTCAAATTATTATTATCTTGTAAGGGATAATTTCACAATCTCAATATTATCTGAGATTATTTATATATAAGTACTTATTGATATATATTTATCATATGTACCCATGTTTCCTAAATATTCATTCAAAAATATTGTTTATATTATTATACAATTGATTATTTTAAATTTTACACATTGGTTAATTTTTATTAAATTGTTAGAATGATATCTTTATTCATTTTCTTTGTGAGGCACTTTTTGACTTTTCTGGGAAAAGTAAGAGAAGAATGTTTTTTAAATTATATGACATGAATTTTTTTACATTTTCATAATGATTTATTTACATGAAGATTACATTACATTATTTCAAGTTAATTTTCAAAAAACATATTTTCATTTAAACTTTCATGTAATTTTGAGAAAATAAATCTTTTTCTAAGAACAAAATATATTTTCCTCAAGAATTATTTTCAATTGTTCTATCAAATTACATTCCCATATTTGATTTAGGTATTTAATAGGGTTATGTTTATTTTATATTATCCCTATTATCTATATAATTTTATTAGGTGTATAATGTAATTATATTTATGAAATTGATTTGTTTAACATGGATTATATTATGACATAATGATGTTTAACAAACCCATTTTATTCTTAAGGTTATTATTTGATGAATGATTTATGATTTTTGTATAATCTATAAGACTTATTTCATTATGTGATGGTTGGGACATATATATCATTCCAATGCATTGGGTAACGATTTATATCTCATGAGATAAATTGGCATGGAATGAGAAATGATCTTGGTTTTGTAATACGAGGCTAAATCGGTATGTAAAAATGTTTTTGTAATACATGGATTTAACGAGGAGTAAAAATGGTTTAGTAATATAATTTTTCATCTATGGTGATCATGATGATATTCCTTATCTAATTTTGAAATGATTTTCTATACTTATGTGTTTCCCATAATTAAATGTCTCTTTCCAATTCTATTTTTCCATTTCATGTATTATTTTATTATTTTTTCCTTATGATCTATCATGATTTATTTTATGACCCATGATTTTGTTATAAGTTATACATGGTATGTTTTTGAAATCTATTTTCATGTTTTTACATTATAATGTTCATGTTTGTATTGATATTTTCATTATTTATCCATACTATGAATATAATATCACCATTTTCAAATTCTTTCCTTTCCCTAGGATATAAAGATAGTTTTAGGTAGGGAATCCAATTGGGAAGAAATTTATGGGTGATATTGAAGAATATTCACCAAATTTGAATAACGTGGTACTAGATTCCAATGGATATAAACTAATAACATTGTTGGTTGTTTTTTGGGTAACGTTTTTAGTATTCCACAAAAGTAATGTAAATTTTTTGTAATTAAATCTTGGGTTGTTAGATTTGGTATCAGATTAATGGTTTACTCATCCTTTGGGGACTCTAATGAGAAAACATTAGTTAAATACCTATAAATATTTTTAATATATCTCAAGGGATATCTATATGGATATTAAAAAGTATAGGTTACACTCTGTTTATTTTATTAATGATTATGGTCAAACTATGACTAAACCATAGATTTTTGAGATTGAGTTTTCTTTCCCTTGATTATATTGTTTACAAAGTATGGTTTATTCCTCTCAAACTACCCTTTTGTGTTTTAGAAAATGGCTACAACTTAAAGGAATCATGTTAATAATTAATACAATGAGTAATGAAACAACATTCATTGTCAAAAACCTTATGTTATGGGAGTTGTAAATAAAAATATTATCACTATACTTACTCAAGATATTAATCATTCAAGACTTACAAATGAGTAGGGAAGGAAAAAATATTCTGTGGATACATTCATGAGGAAACATCCACCTTGTTTTAGTGGGTCTTGTAATCCACTTGATGTTGAATAATAGATTAACAGCACTGAAAAGATATTTTTTGTCCTTCAATATTTGAAATAGAAAATTTCATATTTACTTTTTTATCATTTAGAAGGAGAAGTGGACCATTAGTGGAAAATAATCTAGATTAAGATCCATAGAGAAAAAATTCAATCTATGGAATTTTAAGAGTTTAAGAAATTATCTTTCAATAATTATTTTCCTCATATTATTAATTCGAATAAGTAAAATGAGATCCTTGAGATTTAACAAAATGATGATGAATCTATCGGTACGTAAGATGAAAATTTTACAAGACTTTCAAGGTACGCTTCGTGAATAATCATCCAACATGAATCTAATGTTAATATCTTCTTAAATGAAATAAAACCAATTCCTCAAAGTGAATTATAAATAATATAATTTAATATATATTAAAATATTGAATGTTGTTTTATAAAATTAGATTAGTGAGATGGGATTACATATCAGTCAAATGGTTTTGATAAAAATGGAATATGGATTTCAAGGACAATGTCAAAGTAATTGGGAAAACAAGATCAACATTTCCTAATACTCTAAGTGTTTAAATATGTATATTGTAGAATTTTTTAAATGGAAAAATAAATTATTTATGTGTCGAATATAAGATAATCGAGCAGCAGAGTGTCATGTTAATGGGAAAAAGATGTCTAATGATGTGAATAGGGAAAAGGCTACACCTCCCACACATCAATTCTATAATTACAATGAATTAGGGAATTATTCTAAGTTATTCCCAAATCTAAGTGTTATGGATGATGATTGACGTCAGCTTCCTCTTAAGGACAGTGATGAAGAAAAATCAAATGATACCTCTATTGGTGATGTAGAGAATTTAAATTAAGTGGTGGATTGATTTAGTGTTTAAGAAATGGGATTCCAGAATAATTTTATAGAATAATTTTTATCTATCAAAGAAAATTTTTCTATTAATGAAAACAAAAAATATAACCCAGGGGACCCTTGGATTTACAGAGGTTTGAAATAGTTCAAGATGAGGGAATATTTTCTATGTAAATTAACACACCCCGTTTTCAAACTATTGATATGGAGAAGACTAGTAGAGGGTGAGATCTAGACTGAAAAGTATGCAAAGTGATCAGAAACCTTATTACACTCACACCAAGTATGAGACACATGGATATTGGATTCAAGAATGGATCTACATTTCCTTAGTATGTATTTAATAGGCCATTGGGTGGGATCCCTCACCATGCATGTATTCGTGGAGAATCCTAGAATCAGTCCTCACCTGGGTTAGGTCCAACTTGTCTTGCAAGTAGAGGTATATCCTTGTGAGCATGTTCTAAGTCACTCAATGAGAGAAGTACCATTTACAATGAATTACGTGAACTTATTTACCACCTCCCCTCTAGGGCCACGAACCACACCCCCTCCTTTCATCACTTCCATTGTGCATGACTCATATGTGTTCAGCTTGAAACCAAAACCAGGGGGTATTCAACATACCCAGTTACCATACTGCGTGACATAAGAGGGTAAAGCGAAAGGGATACTGACCTGATGCAGATTGAAAGTGGGGACCTCGTTCCAATCCATGATGAACCATGCCAATTCAATCATAAGGAAATGTGTTCGTGCTTTGAGGTACCTAACTGAAAGAACAGAGCCTTCAAACCATGATTGGTTCCTAGCTATCCACACAATCCAACATCCTATACTGAATATCACAAAATATACCATTCTACCCTTCTCAGACCCATCCATGCCATGGAACAAACTCTCCACAAAATTAGTGTCATTATGCCTAGAAACCAATATCTTTGTGTTGGTTCACTGTGATTTTTTTTCTTTTGGAGTACCTTCTCAGTGGTACCAATAACAATGAAAAGTGATTCAGAAATTTTTGGAAAAAACATTATGTGAAGGATATACATTAATATGTGAATAATACTTGGATAAAAAAATAATGAGATGTTTTATAGTATTAATTACATTTGGAAAAGTATCATGACAATGTGATTAATGATATCTTGGATGGTTAATAGTCAATATTTTGGATAGATTGTATATGGAAAGAGTTAATTTATGGAAGCATGTTTTTTTTCTCTAATGTTCTTCTTCAATTCATTTAATTACGTTGTTTTAAGAAAATTAATGAGAAAGTTGTTTGCATGTTTGTTACTTGACTGACATGAGATTACTTATGATATACTAGGGGTAAATGTAATGATGAGTAAGTGAACCTCATTCTAAAATTTTTTTGTTGAGCTTTCAATAGTTTTTTATGGTTTTCAAATTTTCTATTATTTATTATAAACACGGGATTATTTTTGTTAGAATAATATATTACCTCACAATAGGTAGACTTAATAATATTTGATAACTTTTAAAAACTTTTTTATGAAATATGAAAGGATAAATCATCTTAATAATGGATCACATGGTCTACTAACACTTCAGGAATAAAAAAAATTATCTTTATTTCTTGGAATAATAGAAGAATTGGAAATTGATGATATTATATTTAGTCATGTATGTATTTATTATCATGAGAAAATTTTCAACTATAGGGAAATTATTTCAAAAATGATATCCGAGTACCATAATTTATTTATGAATCAAATGGACCTTTATATCATCACAGATATAGGAATTTTTTATTGCTGACATTCTCTTAAACATATTTTATTTGACTATCCACCATTACTTTATGGTTAGATTTATCTTACATATCTATGTTTACACTATCCACATAGGTTCTTATATGTGGAAGCCTAGTTATGAGTTACTTTTGGTAACCGTTATGTTTCTCATGTCACTTTTTAAAAGGAAGTATTATAATAAAATTTTACGATGTTTGTTTTCATAAAAGAACCATTCATGTACTAAAAATTTATTTCACACTGATAATGTTTTTAATGGAATTTCATTTTAGTAGTGGAAGAATGTGAAAACACAAAATTTTTAGAGATTGATTTTATTATTTATTTTATTTTATTTTAATTATTTTTTTTTCAGTTCGTTGATTTCTAATGGTGTGTTGTATACTATGTTAAACCTGTGTTACAAGAAACTCGAGTTTATCTTGGGGTATAAACAACAATATTCATGGCTTGGTTTTTGACAAGAGTACCGAGTGTTCCAAACATAATTTTTTTGGGAGGGTTTTGGTGTTTTTTTTGACATATTCATGGTTTAAATGGAAGGTATGTGGAAGTGGTGTCTTGGAAAATGAGTTGTTATCACTCCATGTGGCACCAATTTATGGGTTATATTTGTTGGATGGTTTACCCCCATTCAGTTTAGATATATATTGGGCTGAAATGTGGAGAAAGTTGGAATATGGCTGGGTTGGATCATCCCGAATCCAACTGGGCCCTCTACACTAAAATGCCTACAACTTACAGACTGAGCATTTGGTTGATGAATTGTCACATGCATTTAAACCCTGATGACTTGAATGGTCAATGGGTTACTTCTTTATGTGACTTAGTTTCGGTTGATATTCGACTGAAGGCTTGAGGAGAGGTTCTCCCAGAATCATGGGTACTATGGGCAGAAATTCAGTGGCCGGTAGTGAGGCAGAGGTTGGAGACAAATCATACGGAGGATAGTAATGTGTGATCCTGTGTAGGATGGAATTTACCGATACATTGTGGGTCAGATCCTATGTGGGTCCGAGCTCATCGGTCCTATGTGAATCCACACATAACGATCTAGTGTGGGTCAGTGCTCAGAGATCCTATGTGGGTCAGCGTAAACCGATCCTGTGTGGGTCTTGCGGGGGTCAATATCTATTGACCCTGGGTGGGACGAATCTAGTGTGGGTATTGTAGGGGTTAGTACATATCGATCTTATGGGGGTCAGACTCCGTATGTCTAACAAAAGTTCCTCTAGATGGAATAAGATGATATTGCTTCTCGACAAATCATATGTACTTATGTGCTTTACTTATACCTACATTGAGTATTGTCTATTATTTTCGGCATTGTGATTGAGATCATGCTTTGGGGTTTTTTCCTTTGTGGAATTATGAAAGACCATAGAGGGTCTCGAGGTCCCTACTAGGTATTTTTATACTCATCCATGCATGGTCTTAACCCGTACAATGTTGTGTATTGTGCAGATGATGAGAAACTTGGATGAGACATGGGGAGCTAGGACTTGAAGGTGCATGGTGGTGACAGTTGACCTGGGGAGCTATAGAGACGTGTTGTAACTAACCTACATGTATGATCCCATGTGGATGATATGAGGAGCTGTTTTATGTTTTTAGTTGTAGTTGTATCTCTTCAGTTGGGCTTGTATTCTAGCCCTTTAATTTTATTACACACTATTAATAATTCATTTAACTTCATGGTTGCATCTTGTAGTGTAATTGGGATGTATATTTTTACAAGTTTAAAGGAAAATCCTTCCCATTTTTATGATACAACGTTCCAGTGCAAATTGCCAACCCCTGGCCTATGGAAGGCGGGCTTGGTGTAGTCACGACAGGAGCCCCGGTGGACAGGTCATGACAAATTGGTATTAGAGGAGTCTGTTCAACTGAAAAACTATGACTCTATTCATTTTAATGGATCAATTGTGTATGTGTTTTGAGTATGGTATTCAATTCAGGGAGTCCATTTTTGGTGCGATAGCCAACATATCCATACACCCGAACCAAGAATTCTGATTTCTGACTCGGTGCATGAAAACACTGGTCACAAGTGTTTTGGAAATGTTTTTACATTGATCTCTTTTGAGTCCACTCAC
Organism: Viscum album; assembly: GCA_963277665.1. Lineage (NCBI taxonomy): Eukaryota > Viridiplantae > Streptophyta > Magnoliopsida > Santalales > Viscaceae > Viscum > Viscum album. The sequence goes on from OY728137.1 coordinate 2,053,645,310, forward strand.
CATGTATTAATTATTGAAATTGTAACTACTTTTTATTTTTAGGATGTTGTCACGTAAACATCCAACCAGGATTTCTGAGAGAGTACACAATGACAGCCCACCGAGCGATGGGGATTAATTGCAAGACCCAATTACTATGGTAGCACATTCAGGTGGTGCCCAAACAGCCCCACCAGCCATTGGGTAGTATATGCCACCAGCTCCACCAAAAGAACGGGCACACTGACTGAGTGTGTCTCATGAGTCCAGAGACCTATGCCTCTGAGGTTTTGTGGTGAGACAAATCCTCATGCAGCTGAGGACTGGCAGGAGGCTGTGGCTAGTGTTTTTCGTTTGGTTGTGACACCATCAGAGCATATGGATATCCATTCTACTATCATTTTCTTGGGAACAACAGGGAGATGGAGGAGCCTAATGCTCCAGACCCATGACGTGGTGACCTAGAACTGGGTGGGAATTGAGAACCTCAATAGGGCAGATATTGTTCTGATGACACCATGCTTAGTGCATATGGAGGAGATGCCGCACTTACAGTAGGGAATATTATCAGTGGACCAACACTCTGAGGGATACAATGACCTATCACACTACTCCACCGACATGGTACGAGACCCATTCTTTAGGTACAGTAAATTTGAGCAGGATTTCCAGAGACATATCATAGCATCGATGATATCGTTGAATATCTTGACACAGGCTGGAGTGCTCGAGCGATCACAGATTGGGGAGATATTCATCGCATAATATGCACCAACTGTGATAGAGGCTAGGTAGTTGAGTACATTGATATAGGTTGTAGTAAGGTGACTCAGAGGTACCAGTAGGCGAGACCCACTAGTGTACGTCCTTGGGATGAAGGGTCAAAGGTGTGGAGATCACTTGGCCAAGAAGGTCAGCTGGGAGGCAGACTGTGCTTCATGTGCGGCGTGGAGGGCCACATGTCTTGCAACTACCCAACCCTCCATATCGATGATTAGAAGACAGTCAAGGGAGAACTGAGGAAGAGGCATAGATTCGAGTTCGGAGGACTGTAGGTTGTCAGATGAGGCAGAGGAGGGAGCCATGCAACAGGTGGTGGGCAGTGATTTGAGGTTCTACCACCACCACCTCCAGATAGTCCACCCCAACCACAGGGATTAGGTGGACAGCGGCGATCACAACTTTAGGCATCTAAGGCCTATGACTGCAGTGATCTAGAGATTATTAGAGGTACGATCTATATCTATTCCTCCCTAGATGCAGAACTTAAAAACATATGTGCAAGTCACACTTTCATTTCCACGACACTCGTTCATATATCAGAGATTCTGATGGAATTTTTGGCTCAAGGATCACGATTATAGACACCTACTGAAGAAGATTTGATGATTACACACTAGTGCTGACAGTTTGACCTTACTCTAGGAGGTGAGAGGATCAGATAAGATATCCATGTTTCATAGTCGAGGCCTTGTAACGTCATCTTGGTTATGGACCTGATATCCACAGTGCATGCTCAGATCTACTGTTTTAGGTGAAATGTGCGGTGTGTCTATGAGGATAAGATCATGTTTACCCTCATTGGTGAGAAGGAAACCATGGAATCATAGGATGGACTATCTATGAATAGGGTGCAGACGATTACTCCTTAGTTTTCTAGCTTCACCCTCAGATCAATTAACGTGAGGTGACCGAGATGTCCTCTCGTGGTGGACTAGTATGCTGATGTCTTTGCTGATTATGTTTCAGGACAACCTCCATGAAGATAGGTAGACTTTTATATCGACTTGTACCCGAGGGTGACACCAATATCTATACAAGCATATCAGATGGATCCCGTGGAGCTTTTAGTGTTGCGTGTACACCTGGAAAACTTATTAGGAAATTGGTTCATAAGGCCATGTGTTTTTCAATGGTCATCCCCCTAATTTTGTTCACCTGGAAAGCTGATGGAAGCATGAGGCTTGGTTTGGATTATTGCCACCTGAACTAGGGGACCCTAAATAACAATTATCTACTCATAAGGACAGATTATCTCTTTGACTAGTTGATGAGAGATCGTTGGTTTTTGAAGATAGACCTCAAATCAGGCTGTCACAATCTTTTGAAATTGGATAACGATGTGGCGAAGACATCCTTAAGATGTCAGTATGGCCAGTACAAGTTCTTGATGATGAATATTGGCATGGACAACACTCCAACAATGTTCATGGGGATCATGAATATGATCGTTCATCCAAACCACGAATTCTTTGTGGTAGTATTCATCGACGACATCTTGGTACACTCAACGTCAGAGGAGCACCCCACACACATGCAGATAGTTCTTGATATACTCATAGGGAAACATATTTATGGAATGATCTAGAAGTCTATGATCTGGATATGTGAAGTAAACTTCATGGGGAATGTTATCTTGGAGGCTAGAGTAACATTAGATCAAGAAATGATTGTGGAAATGCCTACTTGGGAACCACCCAGGAGTGTGACTGAAGTGCGGTGTATCATGGGATGGGATGGGTAATATTATAGATTTTGTACCTGAATTCTCCAGGGTAGTGGCCCCCTAACCATCCATGATAATGAACGGGATGCCTTTCTTGTTGACATAGAAGTGCCGGTAGAGTTTCCAGGAGAAGAGGGAGATACTGAAGAGTGATCTAATATTGAGGCTACCAGAAGAGGAATTTGGGAGCATAGTTTACTATGACGCATCAGGGACAAGACTAGGATGTGTCCTGAGGCATGAGCGAGTAGTGATCTTATATGACCCATGACTGTTGGGACAACACAAGCAAAAAAATGCTACCCATGACCTGGAGTTAGTAGTAGTCGACATTGCACTGATAATGCGGCGACACTACTTAATGTGTGAATGGATTACTATTTCCTCTATTCTCAAGTGTCTTAGGTATATCATCTCAGAAAAGGACCTGATCCTAAGACAGAGACGATGGATAGAGTGCCACTAGGACTATGACATTTTTATATTATAGAATCCGGTGAAGGGGAACATAGTAGTTGAGACACTCAGTAAATGTTCTGACCTACAATTATTGAGTGAGCCATCAGAACAGGTAGACACATTTCAAATATCCTTTGTTGATTGAGATGGACCTGGTTGCCTCCAATTTATGGTTTTCACACTCCTACTTATTCATAGAGCTTAGGAGACACAACTTGGGGATGTAGACTGCGAGGCCTTCCATGTATAAATATATTCAGAACATGCTTCTGGTGGGTTTTATGAAGGTGGAAAGCACGTCTTCCAATTTAGAAGACTCACTATGGTACCTGTGACGCATTGAGAGGAGGTGTTTATGGAGTTCCACACATCCCCTTTGGAGGTACATCAAAGAGTAACAATGATGTACATTATCTCCTGTGTTTGTAATAGTGTCTAGGGATAATGAATGTAATGGCAGAGTTTTTATCCCGATGCCTCACTTGTCAACAAGTGAAGGCCTAGCATCAGGTACCACTGGGCTTAGCTCAGCCACTTAAGGTACCAGAGTGAAAGTTGAATGGTATCTATATGGAATTCATGACATGGATACCATAGAGAAGGTGCAGGTCATCCAGGAGAGGATGAACACTACACAGATCCGGATGAAGTTGTATTCTGATAATAGATGGAGACCCTTGGTGTTTGATGATAGAGGACATGTATTCATAAAGGGCTCACCATGAAGAGGATTACAGAGGTTTGTACAAGGTGGCGAGCTATATCAGAGGTTCATTTGACCTTTTCAAATCCTCAACAGAGTAGGCGAGGTGGTATACTACGTAGATATTCCCCCACACATGCACCAGGTGAATAATGTTTTCCTTGTGTCACGTTTGAGGAGATATGTTCATGACACATCACTTGTTATCGAATGGGGAGAGTAGGACATCGACAATGGGGAGATGTTTGTGGAATTCGATGTAGAGATAGAGGATTGATAAGAGTAGGTCCTTCATGGCTAGTCAATTCCTCTGGTGGATGTTTTTTCGCATTAGAGGAATCTACAAGGGAGAATATGGGAATGGTAGGCACAAATATGTGATCAGTACCCCCATTATTTACCCTAGTTTTATTGTTGATTTCAGGGATGAAATTCCCTAAGGTGGAGAAAAATGAAAGACCCAAAAATTCCAAGTATTCTTTTTAAATTATTTAGGATTTTTATGAGAATATGAAAATTTACAGCACTCGATTCTGAGCTCCGATGTTCCCGGAATGAATTTCAGAACTTTTTTTGGTATGCTAAGAAAACACGTATGCAACATTTTCTATCTTTTGAATTGGTGCTCATATTAAGAATATGAAGACACCATTGAATCCAGAGTAACAATATTCTCTTAAAGGATGCTTCATTTTGACGACATTTGTTCGAGAGAAAAATATAGTTCTTGGACTTTGTAATGAAATGTAAAATTACATGAAATTGTTATTTAATTTTCTGTCTCTCCAAAGGATGAGCAGCAGTGTAGGGATGGTGACTTGTCGAGTCATTTAATGGATTGGATAATCAACTATGTAACTCCATCATTGTGAATTAATATAGGTTCATAAATTCATTTAATTAACATCATTAATTCCTCAATGTGTTACTCATCATTCTCCCTCCAAATTATAGGGACCTCGGGATGTGGTATTGGAATTACTTATTCAGGAGAGTAATATCTGGTGAATTCCTATGGAAACATCCACCGGAAGAGGATGGAAGCACGAGTTTCAATGATCTCGGATCAACGAACGCTGTCGACTCCATCCAATGTGGATCCTCCTCTCGCCGCAATCGTTACTCCACTAACAGATCTTGAGGTAGAGGTTGTTACATAATTTTAAAAATTCTTTCAACTCATTTCATCATAATTAATTTTTCATATGGAAGTTATGGGGTATTTTTAACTTGTTCACATATTAAAGATGAATTTAATATTCTCCCTCTTTTTATAATGTTAACGCGTAGGGCGCTGGCCAAACAAACAGGGCACGGACCCTTCACCACTTGGTTTTTGTTGAGCTCATTGGGTAAAAATTCTTCAACCCATCTGTACTTGGATTCTGGGAGCCTCACTATGAGGATGGTATCCCAGGTAGCCCGTTGACCTGAGAGATGTCAAAATGGAGCTCCTGAGCATCAATAAAGCACTACGAAAGAATCCCTGATGCGACCCCAGAGTGACGATACCGAAGACCGGAACCGGTAGATGAGACCAGCATCCAGCGACCACTAGCCACGGTAGAAGAGTGGTTCCGCTCAGTTCCGTGGTTTTCAGATGGGTGACCGATATGGGCTGGTCGTAGAGGTTGAGGTAGCACACTTTCAGGTGTTACGTTGAAGGGCATCACCATTTAAGCCACAATTGTGGTGAAGGTCGGGACCCAATCCTTACTGGTCCTGCAGGAGACCAAGCTGTGCCAGCTTGGGACATCAATCAGTAAGGTTAACGACACCTTTAATTCGTTCGGTAGGTGGACCATGTGACCCCTGTGAGTCCCTCCAGCCGGCAGTCGGAGCCTCTGGGGCCCACCCCAGTCGGACCAGCTGAGGCCGATTCATGCTGGGCCAGGATAGGCTGGGACCGGGCCGGGTCAAATCGAACCATGTCGGGTCAATCCCGACCGAGTCAGACCAGACGCAGAACCTTCATGGGCCCAGTTACGCTTATTTGACTGTATCATGCACACCAGATGTCCGTTTCTCGAACTGTATGTGGCACTGGGATCCTTGGTGTGAGACAATCCTTTTGAAATACACTACATTGGATTTGGAGAATGTTGGAGTATGGATGGGTTGGATCGTACCTGGATCCAACTGGCACCACGACACTAAAATTACTATAACATACAGACCGAGCGTCCAGTTGATGAGCCATCTGTTGCTTTGGAACCCTTATGATGTGAAAAATCATCAGGTTACTTCTTTATAAAACATTGTGTGTATTAAAATATGACTGATTTCATGAGGATCGGTTCTCCCATAATCAAGCATACTATGTATGAGAATCCAGTGTCTGGTGGTGAGGCAGAGGTTAGAGAGAGATCATACGGAGGTTAGTACTGAGATATCATATGTGGGTCAGCACTTATAAACATTATGTTGATCAGATCCTATGTGGGTCAGCACTCAGTGATCTTTTGTGGGTCAGAACACACCGATCCTATGTTGGTAAGTGCTCAGTGATCCTTTTTGGGTTAGTAAATGCTGATTTTTGTAGGAAAGATCCAATGTGGGTCTTGTGGGGGTAGGTAACTATCGACTCTGGGTGGGTTGGATCTCATGTGCGTCTTGCGGGGGTTATTAACAATTGATCACATGTTGGTCAAACTCTTTATGGTCAGCAACAGTGCTTCTTGATAGAATAAGATAATAAAGATTCACGACAAATCGTATGTACTTATGTGATTTACATAATCCCAGATTGAGCTATATGTATTACTTTTTGATTTGTGAATGAGATCATTCTTGAGGTTTTTCCTTTCTGATATTCTAAGAGACCATCAGGGGACTCGGGGTCCCTACTAGGTATTGTTATACTCACCCCTACAAGGGGTTCTCCCACACGTTGTTATGTATTGTGCAAAAGACGAGATGTTTTGATGAGATTCACGGAGCTGGGACCTATTGGTGGAAAATGGTGGCAGTTGACATGGGGACCTATGGAGATGAGTTGTACCTACCCTTCAGGTAGGATCCCCGGTGGAAGATCTCTGGGGCTATTTATTATTTTCAGTTGTAATTGTATATTTTCGGGTGAGCTTGTTTTCCAGCCTTTTTAGTTAATTACACACTCTTACCACTATATTTTAATCTGTGGTTTCTTCTTGTTGTTTTCTCTGGTTGTGTGTTTTTACAGTTTGATAGGAAATTATATCCCATTTTAAGGATACACCTTTCAATGCTAGTCTCCAAGCGCTAGCCTATTTAATGTGGGATTGGAGTATCCACAACACAACACCTGGAGAACATTTCATGATAATTTTATTTTTTGTTTCTTCCATTGGAAACCCCACTCAAAATACCCCATGTAATATGCCTCCCATGGGGAATTTCGGATCATCCAAGCTTCTCTAAGTTGATTTCAAGGTTTTTTCACTACAAATCTTCACCCTATTTGTATGTTTATAGATCCTATCTCTATCTCCAATTATTTATTCTAGTTCCCCTTTCTCATTTAATCCCAGTCACTATGTTTGGACGGTGTTCATACCTAGTGTGTTGTAAAATCTGTTTCTGTGTTCATTTATGGTTTAAATTGATACATCAGGGATCTCGGAACCCTAGTGGTGCATTTTGGGAGTGCATAATTGATGAATCATGGATTTGAAGTAGGCTTCCATTGTGAATTCATTTATTATTAATGAATAATTTACTTCATGCTTTTCACACTATCCATAATTATTATATATTTATATATGATACTTGGAAGAAAATTTGGGTATCTAAAATGGTTATTATTTAATATTTTATAAATATTAATGTTTTGGTTATATTTGTCACACCTATTGTTTTATAAAATGGTTGGTTTGGTTTTATGAGTGATTTGTGATATCAAAATATAGGTTTGAATTTTTAAATGTATTCATGATGTGCGAAATTATGTTCTTGATTCCTTGTATGGGTTCTCTAAGTGGGTTTGATTTTAAAATTTAATGTGTATAAGATTTTAAAAGTGAGTTGGCTTGCAATTACTCTTAATAGGCCATTTCTAATTTTCATACAAATAAACATGGATTGAATGTGTGATGGGATTGATTAAAAGTGTTTTAAATCATTTTGAGGTGGAAAATGGTGTTTTTATACCCTTTTAAAAATGATGATTTTGTTATTTTTATGTGATTGTTTTTCAAAAATTTCCTAAAGGCTAGTTTTTAAATTTTGTGAAAATGGTGGAAGTCATTATCATGAAATTACAAATTAGAAAATTAACATGAAATATATATATATATATATATATGAATATTTAATTTGTGTGATTCCCTCAAAATGGAATTATTATGACTGATGTACTTCTTAAGGAATGTGAGATCATTGGTATGGTCTCCTTCATCACTTATGAGTTATCTTTAAAAAGATTAATCCTCGGAGTGGCTCAATGTGGGAAATTTTGTTGAATTATTATTTTATATCCAATTGGTTGGATGATGAGTTGGAATCTATTGGCTCACCATGTTTTTACATGAGACATGGGAACCTAACATAGTGAGATAATTTCCTAAGAATGGTTTTTTTCATGGTTAGATTAATTACTAAATTGTGGGATAGAGAAGGTTGATATATTGGGTTTATTACCATGGGATTTTACCTTTTTTATATCTTAAGTTAGATTGAGAGAGAATATATCGCGATATTTGGATTTCATTGTGTGAGGAAAGCATATGATAATAGGACTCATTTATTATTATGTTCTATATTATTCAAGAACTCATAGTTTACCATTGTCCATTTGTACTTAGTTTCTTGCATCTTTTGATTATGACACATATTTCTTCATCATCCTTATGTTATTACTTATATTTACTTTATTTAATTATTATGATACTTTTCACTTTTATCATGATAGTTTCAAGAAATAATTTATAATAAATTTTTTTGTATTTTTGAAAATGTTTTATGAAATGTTTTAAAAATGTATATGGATCCCATTTTGAAAAATGGTGTGGGTTTAAATGGAAAATGAGGTAAATGGATTATGTTTGGTTTTCATTGTGAATATTGTTATAAGAATATATATTTTTGTATCTCAGACATGAAGATGATGTTTATTTTATTTTAAATGATTTTCATTTGGTATAGATTATCTGACTAGCCTACTGAGTTTTAATAATGATGTCTATTATTATTACCTATTTTTAGATTCTGCTATAGGTTTTCATATTCCTATCAAAAACCACAGGAGATATTGGTTCCTGGTATCAGATGGTGATCCACATGGTGAGATAGAGATGTTGGGTTTGCATGTTTTAGTTTGGAATTTATTTTATTGTATGGGGGTATTTTTAGTATATTTTATAATTGATGTTCATTGTGGAAATTGGAATATCAATTGGGCTACCTAGTTTATTTCTATTCATTTGTTTATTTATTATTAGAATAATTTGTTCCCTTTATTATCAATGTTGATTCTTAGATAAGACTTCTAGCCCATAGAAGATCGGTAAGGCCCTTTAGGCCTTGTCTTCGATCAGCTCAGGTGACCGGTTCAGGGTCGTCCTATGTTGTTTCATCAAAAAATTCAATAAAATGAGATATAATTAGAGGGTAATTATATTCAATATTATATTTATTACCTATATCATTCAAGGAAGATATAGTAGGACTCTCAGGACTGGATAGGATAGGGCTAGAAGGACATCATGAAACCTTTCTCATTCTGATACTTGGGTTTCCCTGGAAAGTCTGTATTTGTTGATTTATTTGGAAATTATTTATTGTTTGGTGTTTGGGATACGAAAAGGGATTTGGGATAGTGGTCTATGTGATCTCGCAGGTCATGGAAATCCATGAGGGGTTGGGGGCATAGTCATAGAAGGCTCTCCATGACAGTTGTGTGTTTTGAATATAGCCACCAACCATATATCTATGTCACCCATCGACACTAGTTTCCTTCAAATGTGTTTATTTGGGTGTTCATTGATTCTAAAAGTTCTTTTAAAAAACCGTATAATAGAACTTTGAAAAGTGGTTTTTCGTGGTAATTATTATATTTTGGAATGTGTGAAAAAGGAATTTCAAAAATAACAGTGTGGAAAACTTTCAAAAATGATTATTAATAAATTTAACTATTGGGGAAAAAATCCAAATGAATAAATGTTATTCGATGTATATGATAAAAAGACGGGGTTTATAGAAAATTAATGTGTAATAGTGGTTTTTTATTTGTAAATTTATTTTAATTGAAAAGGGTGGTCATTTAATGAATGTTTTTATGGAATTATATTATTGATGTGTTGGAAATTTTTTTGAATGAAACAAACTGAGTTTTTTTATGGAAATTCATTGTATTTTATTTTTGATCATGCATAAATTGATTAATACATGGAATATGAACATGGTTTTTAACATGGTAGATATTGAGTCTTTAAAAGGAATAATAAATTTTTTAATAATATTTAATGATTTTTTTTGGAAAACGAGAATGTTTTTTGGATTTTGTTGGTTCTATGATTTCACATAGGGATGGATATGCGTAGAACTCATTTGGATGATAATGTGGGTGGAGAGTGATATTGATTTTCATGGTGAATTGACCCTTATATTACATGGGGTGATATATGTCTATATTGTCATATTAATGTTAATGTGAGTGAGGATCTAAGAAATACCATTGATGAGAATGAAAATACAGAATTTTTGTTATGTTTTTCAAACATGTTTTAATAATGAAATTGATATGTTTTTGTATGAAATGTTTTTTTATTTTATGATTAGTTAGTGTTTTTTATTTAGTGTTCTTTCTCTGGATTTGGAGGTGATGTTTATGTTGTGTTTTGATATTGAAACATCAATTGTATTTTGTTCATGAAGGTGTGTTTAGTGGGTTTCATGAATGATTTTGGGAATCATTTAACTGGATTACCTTTGTGATCGTCTATGTTCATTTTGAGCCTTTTTCAGGAGATAGTATTGATAGATATCTTTATTTTCTCATTTTAATGTGTTCACCCCCATAGAAATTTGATGGATATTTGTGGTGTTGTTATAGATGATTCCGAGTAATAAATATTTACATTTTAATTACCAAAATATTTCATTCTAGGTTTTTAATAGTAAACAAAAATCTCATAATGATAACCTTTTCCATTTTCTAGTTTAGATGGGGTTTAGTGTTGATTTAAAAATCCTTCTTGTTATGATAATTATCTAATTTTTAGTAGTTGTGTTTAGTGATGATTAGTATGTTTTTTATGTTCCATGTTCAATCTAATATTGTTTATATTAGGAAGGAATGGTGAGATATCATTGTTTACAAATGGTTCTATGAGGACATCATGTCCATATGCTCTATGGCCCTACCATGATTATTGACACCTAAGTTACATGGAGTGGTTTTTTTGTGGTGTTTCTAGAAAGTGTCATTGATCTAATTCTTAGAGGTGATGTGATCTTTGAAGACTCGTTCAATGATTCATTATTTTCCATTTCCTTCTAGTTGTATGGAATTATTTTATGTATTTTGAGAAACTCTATTATCAACAGACGTGTGTTTTTTTCTATTTTTGAATTTAGGTTTCTTTTTGAAATCAATGTGGGTAATGCATGTGCAAATTCTGAATCATTTTTCTGGTGGATGTTACTTTACTGAGTCCTATTAAAAGGTTACCAGCTCATGAATATGGTGAAAAGGATGATTTAAACATCAGATATCTATCCATTGGTCTTGAAATTATGCTTTTCATGTATTCAAGAAACTACTAGGGGTGCGGGGATCCTTGGATCTATTCATTTCCCCCCTTCAAGAGTGGGAAATATAAAGGTTTTCGTTATGTTCTTCTAAACCGTGGTTGGTAGAATTTCTGTTATAACATGTTGAATTTTCATTTTATCCATTTTTGTTTTTCATTTATACTATCGAGTATGTTCGGGCCTCCCATGTTTATAATTTTTTATGTTTTCTGATGATTAGACAAGAAGCATTTGTTTCTGTTTCAGGATATCTATCAATCGAGTAACATTGGCATAAGTAAAATTTTTTATTTTTGGATTGTGACCAAAAATATTGTTTGAAGCATGGTCGTATTGGTTGTATATTAATTTTCCATGTCATTTTCTGTATAATGGTTTGAGATCCATTTTTCATTCAGAAAATATGCTTCGGTTTTATAGGTGTGGATGAGATGACCTTAGTTTGAGAGGTTGTTTTACGTGGATATGGAAATCCTCAGCCTTTGATCGATTAACTTGATTGTATTTTTTATTTCTATGGGTGATAAATGTTATGGTATAGGGAATTATCACACCCAGATTTTATTTTTCATCCTTTGTTTTAGTGTCTTTTCAATCGAGGTTTTTATCCCGAGTTCCTATTGTTCCATAATTTAATTTTATGTTTTTGAGGTTTTTGGTGGTTTTTGTAACTATTCATGGTTATCATGAAATGTATGAGTTGTAGGTGGCTTGAAAAATGAGTTTTTAACAGTCTCTATGGTACCTTTTCATGGGTGTTGATTGTTAGATGGTTTATCCCTTGAGATTGATGATTTTCTTTGTGAAAAGGGTGAATATTGGGGACTTTTCAATGTTGTGTGGTTAAAGAACATAATCAGTTTATTCATTTAGGTATGTTTTTAGGTGGTCACATGATTTAGTAAAGGTTTAACTAACCATGCATCAAAAGTGCACAACCTGTGTAGAACTAGGAAGTTATCAATCAAACGGTTTACAAAAGGTTTCTTAAACCATTAAAGAAAACCATTCAACCCAGTAATGAAAGTGTATTTTAGAAATTTCTCATTTTATTGAGGCTTTCATAACTTGGAAATCACACACAAAATTCCTTTTCCTTGAAACACCCCATTGAAAATTTTATCTCTTACAAGCACTTATATGTGGATTTCAAGGTGTATTCATGGAAAATCATAACCAAGTATGAAATGTTATGGATCCCCTATCCTTTCCCTTTTCATTAAAACAATTTTACATTTACCCATTATTCCTAGTAGCCATTATGGTCTGATTTACAAATCAAGGGTGGTAAACAATTGGTGGTCTGTTTGTTTAAGGATCCACATGATAGATCATGGCTCTTGGAACCCTAGTGGTGTGTTTTTTAGTGTGAGTCATTATTGCACTAGGGAGTTGAGGTAGGTTTCACATGAACATGCTCATTTCATTTTATAATAGTTGATCTTATTCCTTTTGTACCTTCTATAAATTTTATATATTGATATATTATCCACGGAATAATTATTAAGTGTTTATAATGGTTATGGTTTCCTTGTTTTGTGAGAAATTTTATTATTTTTGTTATATTTTTCACACTTATTGATTGTAGAAATTCTCGGTTTTCTATTATAAACAATATTGATATAAAAATCATGGTTTGGATTTGAAAAATATTTTTGAACTGTTAATAGTTGTTTTGGGTTCCTTTTATGGGTTATTTATATGGATTTGGTTTTAGAAAAATGTCTTTTGGATTTGAAATGTTGTTTGGAATTTAATGCTGATTGATGGCCTATTTTGAATACTTATTAAAATTGATTTGTATTCAATGTGTGATATGAATATTTAAAATAGTTATTAAATTACATTGATATATAAAACTGTGTGTTTAGACAATTTAAGAAATGTTGTTTTTGTTCTTTAAATATGATTGTTTTCTGAGAAATTCGTAAAAGAATTTTGGAATTTTTTCAAAATAGTGGAAGTGTTTAACATAAAAACAGTCCTTGGACAATCAAAATGACTTTTTTATATATAAATTTTGAATGGGTAAGATGTCCTCATAGGGTAATCCTTGTGACCCATGTACATCATACACAATGGGAGATCTTCATTGTGGCCTCCTTCATGATATATGAGTTATATGGAAAGAGATTTATCATTAAAGTGGCTCGGGGTGGGACCTATTTTTTGATTATTATTATATATGAATGTTATTGGATGCTTGTATGAAATTATTTGTCGATATTTTTTTACATGAGACATGACGTCCAATAATAGTGAAATAATATTCCATGAATAAATGCATCACATGCTAGATTAATCACTACATGCTGGCCTGTAGTAGGTGGAAATGTTGGGTTTATTCTTATTGTATTTTACATTCATTATTTCCTGAGTTATGGTGGTCATGAGTATTTAGGATTCTTTTGATTTCATCATTTTAGGAACTATTCTTTCTATGGGGCTTCATATATTTGTATATTTTGGATTATTCCCAGTCTATTAGTTTCTCCCATGTCTATTAGAACATAGTTGCTTGCAATGATTGATTGTGGAACATGGTTTGTGGTTATCATTATTTGATTATATTTAATGTCATTTTTATATTATTATTGTAATTTTATTTTTCATAATTATTGTTTATTGTATGAATTTATTAAATGTTTTAACGTGTTATGGAAAATGGTTTTGGAAAATATTAAGTAATTAGTATGGATCTTCTTCTAAAAAATAGTGCATGATTAAATGTAAATGTGAGAAATAGACCATGTTTTGTTTTAATTGGATAATATTTAAAATATTACATTTACATATTTTATCTCAAACATTTGGATTAGGTTAATTTAATTTTAAAGGATGTTCATCTAGAATAGATTATCATGAAATCCTTCCGAGTTTTAATAATGCATGTAGTTCTTTTCTATTTTTAGCATCTGCTACTTGTTTTCGGTTTGGTATTCATCACAATGGGAGGTAGTGGTACTAGGTATTATATGATGAAATATGGGGACATAATGAGATGTTTAGTTGTATGGTTTATGTGTTGAAATTATTGTATAGTTATTTTGGATTTTTATATTCTTATATAATAGTTTATCAGTATAGAAATTGCTATATCTATTTGCAGGATTTGATTATTTCCACAATGTAGTTAATTTATAATTGGGATAAATCATTCCCTTTGATAAATATGTTGATTCTTGAATCTATATTCCATCTCATGGGGATCAAGAATTCACTTTGGGCCTCATCACAGATCAGCTCAGGAGACCGGTTCACGGTAATCCTAGTTTGTTTCGTGACATTAATTCACTATGAATTGGGTTCAAAAAACCCATCAATCCACCATGGAGTCTCCAAAATTTAGAGAAATCCTTTTAGGATGATCTGGGGTGATTATTGATATAAACCAAATTTTCCTAAATTTTTTAATACTTTTTCCAGGAATTTCATTTCCACAACAATGGTTTCTTAGGAGGAACCACATAATTGTTCAAATCATGTTCCCAAAATTTTTTCCCATACTATAAGTGGTTATTTATTTCTCTTATTTGGGTTTACATTTTTAAATAAAATTCCCCAACCATAAAAAATTAATACTTTTGTTGGCTCGTGGTTTTTTAGAGGTAATCACGCACTTTTTGAAACAATGAGCCATCTTTTCCCTTCCAAAATCCTCTCACAAATAATTTAAACTCTCCAAAACACAACATAGAAATCATACAAAAAAATTAATCAAAAAAAGATTTAAAATACACCATAATATAAAAATTACGAAAAATTTAAAACATAATGATATTACATAATATCCTAGAGAAATAGGATCATTATGTTTATGTGTATTTATGTAATGAATTCTACAAGGAATGAGTGGTGATATTGGAAGTAGATTATGTTCATGAGAACTGTAAAAACTATTGGGGTATTAATCATTTAAAATAAAATAACATCACTCATGTATATATTATAACTTCAATGAATCACCTTCATTAGGATTCCTTCTTTATAGTTCTACAAATAGAGATAGAATGCATGGATATTGATTTTGGAGAAACAACAGACTCTAAAAAATTCATGAAATTTATCACTAATAATGGAAATATGAAACCTATTTATCATCATTATATAATTTATTATATATTATCATATACACAATCTAAATATACAATTTATATTTGTAGAGATAAAAATATATGTGCCCTATCATGAAAATATGTTCTTGATAAATATTTTTTGTTCCATGTCCCCAAGTTATAACATTATCTCCTTTATCTAGAACAATTTTTTATAATAAGGTTTCCTCATGATTGATTATACACCTAGTATGATTTATATATTGAACATAATTATGGGGATTTCCTATGAATTCATCTTGACATGTTTCTTGAAATAGATCCAAAACTGAGGGACAATACAAAGGGACTACAACTTGTCATATCAAATGAGTGAAGACTATAATAATCAAAATAATCACCCCAATCACACATATTCTTGTATCCACCATACTATTCTTAATTACTTATTCACTAGTCATAAATTACATCCATACAATGGTAAATTTATATGATAACTATATCCAAGGAAATTACTTGTGGACTGGGAAACTAGATAGCCAGAATATAATGATAATTTCAAAGTAGCATGATATCAAAATGAATATGATTCCCACTGGTTTCCATGACATGAAAAAGATATTGGAAACTACAGGAGATTATATTATGAGGCCACTTTCATTCCCCAGGTTGTATTGGGGAAAGGTAAATCATAAATAAACCTCAATAATAATTAGGTTTTGCAAAAAAAAAAGTACGGATATAATGGAATTGGAAGATGATTTATCTAACGGGTTTTTAGAGATTTTTTTTTGATAATAACCACAGATAAAACAATATAGACTTCTTCCTAAGTAACTTCTTCAGTCTTATTGATACTATACATGTATCCATAATAAGCTCAATGATTGGGTCGTGAAGGTATGTTCTTTTCTTATGTCATTTTCATCTATAACTACTATTTGGACCCCAAAAGATCCCAAATTTAATAACAAAATAGTCTTTTTTCAACTTTGAAATACTATTATCAAATTTTTAGTGTTGATTTACTAATTTATCAATATAATTCTACATTTATGATATTTTTAATTAGGTGTTTTATATAACCACGATTAATTTACAGTCATACTAATATTGAAGATCTATTATAAATCACAGGAGGGAAATAATGAACCTTAACACTAGTATAACTATATAACAATACACTATATTCATCAATGTTCTTCTTATTTTGACTACTATACGATACAATTATATTAGTATTATGTCTTCCACTCACATCAGTAATGAAACAATGAGGAAGAAAAAATTCCAATCATTCTCCAAACCCATCTTTATTTTCAGTACCATGCATATATACACTATGTATTACGTTTTGATATAAATTTGAACATGTCATAAGATATTGTAATGAAGTCATATATTGTTATTTCATTCCATATGATCCTAATTTCTATCAAAGAGAGAATCTAGGAGAAAATTCCCTGTGAAACTTGTTGCGTCTAAAGATACCATCATTGATCCAAACTATTGGTCATTGAAATTATTTTCTCACTCAATATATGGGTTTCATGGAATAAATATTTTAAGAATAGGTACTTGAACGCCTCCCTGGTGAGACCTTCATATCTTCTGTCATGTCCCAACACACCCCCACTACCTTTTTGAGTCTCCATATAGAATTAATATATCTATCGTCACTTTCCTAACATCAAGTGACTAAACAAAATCATAAACACCATTAATGAGTTTGATCCAGTATATTTCATCTTATAACCATATAGATCATTGAGTATCTAATTTTTTATTGATTTTAATGCCATTAGTGTGGTCATATATAGACCTCTATGTCCCTATGGACAATGTATGGAAAAGTTAATGTTCACCAATCATAGGCAGTCCCGCTTCGTACCCCACTAGAAAATTGGTGGGACTAAATTATACCACAAACACCTCCATATAAGGTGGTGGAATAAGAGAATCCTCACAAGAGGGGGCATCCTAGAGCATAATATCTGGTACACCTTTTTGTAACCATTGAGGTAAAATCATCCTTAAAAAGGTTGAAACAAAAGAAATTATAGTCTAATAAAAATATACTAATAATTTTATGGGGGCATAGAAAGGACTTACTATAAGGATACACATTACCAAATGTTGATCCCTACATTCCCTATACATTGTTATCCATCTCAGTACATTCATCACGTTCATATAAATAGAATCATAATAGTTTTCTTACATTTTACTCTATTAATAAATCATATATATCTCAATATTAGGGAAAAAAGTGAAGTGATAAAATTGGGGAATTAGTCTTGTCTCAATATAGATTAAAAAATTAAGTGAATTAATTTAAATAACAATCATAAGAAAAAAAAACTATATATATTGAATATGGACCCAACTGTTATATGATTATTAGGGAAGCCATCTAAAATCCCATTAAACTATAACAACATCCCATCAATGATAAATCATTGTTCTGTTATGCATATTCCATCTTAATACATGGTAAGTCAACTAATCGAATTTTATATAACATATCTCATTTATACCATATCCCAGGATTGTAAAAATAACAGTGTAAAAATATTATCTAAAAACATTTTAAAATTCATTGATCTAAACCACCTGGTCTAGGCTAAATACCAACAAGTCATGTTTTAATCGTCTCTATAATATTGATTCCACAATCAAGTTGAAATTGTTTTAATGTCATTAAGAGATAGTGTATATCGTTAGTAACATTAAAAGTCCCCAAAATTAACATAATATGAAAATATAATATTATTAATAGAGTAACATATGGAAGAAATTATAGCTATAAAATAATAATTCATTAAAAACAATTAGTATAAATAAAAAAATATATAAACCCAATATAGAATGATAAAACATTATAAATAGTGAACAAATGTATATTACGAAACCCCATTAATTCCTTTATATTAAATCACCGTACTTCTTCCTCACCCATTTTCCACAGCTAAACTATTTGACATGGGTCCATTTTCTTTAAGTGGATCATTTTACATAAATTTTTTACACTCATCGAGATGGAAATTTAGGGTGTGAGTTACAAAACAATGTACTACCCTAAATTTACATCATTTAAATGAGTTAATACATTTAAAAGTAATAATCTATGATAACTATAAATTTGAATAACATCATAAACAATAACATATAAAGAACATGTGTACTAACCAATCCACCATGATCCTCAACTGTAACTATTTCATACCTATGATGGAATAGACTTTAATATATATGTACCAATCACTAACTATCCACACAAATAGTAAAAATTCTCTTCATAATTCCCATGTAATCATTTTTATATTCTTTTTGGTAGAAACTTTTTCATCCACTAGGAAATGATTGAACATACTAGTCAAAATCCACTAGGCATCGTGTAAAAATACTATTCATAATCCACTAAACTTAATGTGATTGATAAGTCATCAAAGTGGTTCGTCGAATCCATACCGTATTATCATGTTCATTTTCTCCACCATTAAAATATTTTCTCCTCCACTTCTCAGTGATAACTGTGTCACAATGTAATTCCAATTCTGAGAACTAAGAAAAATACAACAAAAGGCATGATTACAAATATAACATGGTAGATCATACAATAAAAACCATAACATCTCATTATGATCAAATAGATTGATTGTAAAAAACTTGTGATCAACATAAAAAAGTTCAAAAATGATATGAGTATAAAAATTAAAAAACAATGGTAAATGAGTCTCACGGTAAAAATGAAAAACTAAAAGTTATTTTGATCAGGCGCATTCTCTAATGAGTTTTATAAGAAGTAATATTCCAATGAATCATATATATATACACTTGAAAAAAATTGTATTAAAAATCAAAATTAATGATTTTTCAGGATGAAAATCAATAATTTTTAATGATAAACCCATAAACCAAATCATATTCTCATTGAGATATATCCCACATATAAATGAGGTAAATATTATTCTCCCATTCATTAAAAATTATGATCAAACAATTATCCAATCAACCTTCCATGTAATGGTGGGCCATTCCTATATAACATATCTTATGATGTCCATTAATAGATTCAATTACATTGTGTCTTAATAGAGAGGAATCAAATTCATTAAAAATATTATAGATGAAAGAACAATTTAGAAATTAATCCTTGATTTAAGAAGGGAAATTAATGAGAATGAAATTATCATTGAACTATAATTATTTGAGAATCATAGAATTTTTCATGATTAATTTATAATTGGATAAAATGGATATGTTTTATGCATATAAAACACAAAATATCTATAATGGATTAGTTAAACCATACTCATTTGGTATTTTACTTCATAGATCACGAATTAGCATTACAAATCTATGAATAACATCTTGTGAAATGATTTATATTATGGATAATAAAGAAAAAAATGGAAAAAACATAAAAAGAACAATTATAGTATTATAAAATACTTATATTAATCAAAATTAATCCTTGGTGGATGGGAGTTAGTTAGGGAAGGGTATCAGAGACACTAAAATAAAGAGTTCTTCCAATATAATAATTAAGGGGTAAATATGTACCATATATGTCCAATAATGTGGAATTTTTGTCACTAATTTCATAAAATGATGGTTTGTATGTACCATTTGACACACTGTGTTCCAACCACGAAACTATTCTCATCTATTAGGGATGTCATGCTATTTCGATTGCTGATTTATTAAATCAACTACCAAAATATTTTTTATACTAAAGAATATAACCAAATTATAAGGGTTATTTCATATGGGTTTTCAAATTTTTTTCTAATACCAAGAACCATATTGAGAGCCTCTACCTTTTTTGGGTAGTCTTCTAGATATTATGTACTATTTGGGAAAACATAGTGGAATTGTTTCAACCATAAAATGTAAAAAATTTATTTTTACAAAAAAACCCACCGAGCAATTCCCAAAAAATTCATTCCTAAAATATATGTGTTGACTATGTTAAAATAAACCATAACACAAAAAATTCATTCTTCATTAAACAAGAAATAATACATTAGTTGAATCTCTAAATCAACCCATTAAAAAACCCCAACACCACACCATCAATATTTTCATAACATCACAATAAAAATTATTTTCTAAAATTCTCAATAACATGGAAATTTTATTTATAATAATATAAGAGTTACATTTTACAACTATATAATCATATTTTAAAATCAATCATCATATATAATATAGTAGAATCAATGTTATATAATCATTTTAGAATTGAAATATAAGAATTTAAAATTGTAATTTGTTGAACATGAAAAATAAAAACTACTATAAGAATTTTGAATATGAAAATAACATAAACATTATCACATGACCATTATAAAAAATTCAATATAATCATTGATACATTAATTTTTTATAGCTTGAAACATAAATATCATTTTTTTATGATTATCCAACTTTTCAAAAACCATATACATGATTATGATTATATTTATTATATAAGAATAAATTATGATCAACATAGAATAATTTGTATTTATAATAACCCCTTCTTGACATTATTTCTAAAAAAATCTTAATAATACTCAGAATCACATATGAATAAATTCATAGAGATATTCACAAAATCATAATTTTGTTTTCTAAAATGTCATTATCATTATATTGTAATTTTTTCATAAGATAACTCAAAAATGTTAATTATATATTCATAATATTTTTCATTAGTATAATATAAAATATTAAAAAAAATAATCATTATGTAATAGAAAATTACTAACAAAATTATTCAATAGCACTTAAGAAAAGATTATTAAGCATCAGTAGCAACACATTTTCCCATTGAAAACGTGACATGAAAAACATTTACAAAAAACTCAATTATCGTAATAAAAATAACCCAATGGATGTTCAATATCCCAGTTATCATTAAATAGTTCATTCTTATAATTTTTTTTATAAAAAATAACATGAAATTTTCTTAATTTATAAAGAAACAAACACATACTTTATCCAGTAGAATTTCCCGTCCCTATACTAAAATTTTGATGAATTATTTGCAACATGATCTATTCCTCAGTTCCATGATATTTTGAAACTATGATATTGATAATCTTTACCTCACTATTTTAAACACTAATTTTATAATAAAACCAAATATATATTATAAATTGATTTAGTATAATGTTTTAATTATTCAGTAACATTATTAATGAATTCCAAATAAATATGGGTTTTTTCATAAGAACATTCTATTTTCATTTGCAGATACCGAACATGTAGTTATAGTATTTATACCTCAAATCATTTCCTTCACATATATTTGTTAAAAATAGAAACAAGTTGATATTTTATAGAAATACACTCAATAATAACATCTAATGATGAAATAAATCATAAAATGAAATGATATTTAATATTAATGTTTTTTATCACTATAATTGTTTTGGTATTTTTTGATATTTTAATACATATTTATTTTGTAAAATTATGTTCAATGGTTTTGTAACATTAATTAACATATCTAGTTGATGAAAATTAATACATAAATTCCTTTTACAATCCATCAGTGTAGAAATAAATTATTCTTTGTCAATAGTAAATTTAACATAACATTTTATCATAGTATTCCATATCTAGGAACATTATCCCTAGAAAAATGATTCATTTCATGTTTTTATATAATCACATCAATATCCATCACAGTAAAAAAAATTCAATATAATTTTCATATAATAACATATTATACACAATATACCATAAATTGATGGTCTGTTACAATACCTCAGTATTATCGTACATCCTAGATTGTATAATCCCATTAGATCAATGTACTATGACACCTATAATCATTCAACATATGAAATTGATTTGATTTATTTATAATTATATAGTAATATTCAAGTAAAATATTTGAATCCCTTATATATCACATATTCCCCAACATAAAATTTAATCACATTCATGCCAATATAAATAGGCCTAAGAGAATCATTAAAGGAATACAGTTCAACCATTTGAAGCTACAACATATCATGTATTTTAAATATGTTAATATTTATATTAATTTATATTTTTCATATAATCCCCTATATAATTTAAATTAACTATGAACTTGAAACACATTTTTTCTTTTCATTTGTTTGGAAAATTCATCAAAATATTAGACCTCTCTATAGAAAAAATTATTTCACCCACATAATCAACAAATATTATGGTACGTGTGCTAATTTATTATACAAATAATATATTATCAAAATATTCGTTCGAAAAGTTATCCAACATTAGTTAGTATTTAATTATCTTATAAAATGTGTGAGAATAATGATCGAAAATATAAAATTATTATTTAGAAAAATAAATTTATCAATATATATCAAGAATTAACCACTGGTTTTCTCAAAATATTCTTTTGTATCTATTTTAAATTTATTTTAGTAAGATATATCATGAATCTTATATAGTTTACTTTCTTGAAGAAAATAAAAATCATATACAATTTTAATACATTATATTTTTCTATCATGCGATTATTTTTCTTCATTTTAAAATCCTTCCATCTTTGATTGACTATTCCAAAAATCCATTCTTTATGTCTCGAAATTTTTCATAATATGTGTAGTGTATTTTAGATAACTTCTATGGTTTCTATAAAATTCATCAAATTTGACAAAGAAATATGATATTTGGAGATATAATTATCTATATTATATAACACTTAATTCATCACATTTTAATAGTCTTTATGCTCATCTTCTATTAAAAGGGAATTTGGTCCACTAATTAGATAAGTAATGTATTATTCTCAATTATGTACATTTTTCATTTTTTAACTGGAGAATAATGAATTTTATATGATTTTATCAGAATCTATATTTTTCTAATCATTTATATGTTATAATTTTCTTCCTCTATTACTTTCCTCATCACTAGAATGTTCTGGCTCAATATGTAAATTAGTATGCTCATATTATTATTCCTTCTATTTATATTATTTTTAATTCATCAGTCTAAAATTTATGATACCTTTTTTATCATATCAAAAAAAAATTAAATAGTGGACATGTTTTCAATTTCACAAAAAAAAATAATAAAAAAAATATTTCATTATCTATTCCAACTCCTATTTCATCATTATTTGATTAAATATCCCATGAATAATTCTTCTATTTTTTTTAAAAAAAATTTAAATCGGTATTTTTCTTCTTTTTTAATAATTGTATTATTGATATATTGATACACTTTATTATATTAATTTTTATTAAAATAGATCTTTTTGGGGACATTTTATATTTTATATAAATTGTACATCAATTTATATCAAGAATAACTATAATTTCATCTTTTTTATAGATTAATTTTGAATGTTCATACATAGTTGGAATGATTTTAGCCATCTTAAATAACTTTTTTTCATTTCTAATAATTGATTTCATTGATGATATTATTGAGAACAACATTTATGTTGGGTATAGGGTTTTATCATATATGACATAAAATCAGTACTTCTATAATAGTTTTCATCATCCTTCCTGATATTCAATATATAAATTCCAAAATATTTCTCAATGTCCATTATCAAAATTTGGAACAATGATAATATCTCTCATTTGTTATTCATAATTATTGTAATGTTTAACTTGGTTATGTCCTGAATGAATGTAATAAATTACTTGTCACATTTTTTTAGATGTTTTATAATCCTACATTTATTATAGTATATAATATCTAGATTTTTATAAATTGGGTTTCATCTTTCTCAGTTCAAACAATAGCCCTATTATATTTTTGAAATTCTATAAAAAAATTACAATTTAATTTTTTTAAACAAACATGATCATTTCAATAAGATATTATTTTTCTAAATCTAATTCCACAACACTCATTCGTTATTTCCATTTTTTTCATCCTAAACACTTATGATAAAATAATTATATGGATATCTTATATGTAATATATTTTCAATGATAATTTATCCTATGTGGAAACATTTTAATCATTATAACACAAATTGGTAGAAGATAATTTTTGGTTGACTTCATCTACAAAATTGTAACAAGTTTTTATAAGAGTCGTTATGTTTTTCATAAGATCTTCAAAACTGGAGCATCATTTTTTGTTAGTTTCAAGGATTCAATCATTGTATTTACAATTCATTTTCCCTTTTTAGCACAATATTTATCTATTGTGATTACTAGGACATCATGATCATTAATAGTTTTCATGATATTAATTTAACATGTCATATATAGTAACCAACCGCTATCAAGACTCCATGGATTATTTATTTTCATGACAGTTAACATATATAAAAATATATCATTTTTCAACATTATTTCTCCTAGCATCCCTTTATTTTTTTGTATAAAGATATGTTAATATATATTTTGTTAATAAATTAATTACTATATTACCCTTTTTAGTCCCACATTATAAAATCATACTCAAATATATATAATCAGTTTCACATAATAATCCCTTTAACAGTAATTGAATTGGAATATATTCTTCAGTTGACTTTATATAGTACCCTAATTTCGGACACTATTTTTCCCCCTAATTTAATATCCACTACCAAGGACATAATTTTTTTTTAATATTTATACCCCTTATTAAATTTTAATAAAAAAACAAAACTATATATTGATCCTTGAAATTCTCTAGAATTTTTATTTTTCCATATTGTATATTTATTGAGATCCATATTGTTTCTATTTATATAATTTCTAATTATATGGGGAACCTTATTATGGTGGATATTATTATAAATTATTTATGTTATGCATTTACCACATAAATTCATATCCATAAACATTCCATAGTTTATTCATTCAAATATATTGTATGTACATTTTTATTAAATATTTAATTTATTTGTTTTATATTTCACCTCAATTTTTGGATACATTCATCATGAATTTTGAGTTATTTTATTTTTTATATATTAATCATCATTGAAATTATATTTAATTTTCGTTGATATATTTTTCACCTCATGAAATCTTTATTGAATCTCATTAAGTTATTCTTCATTAGAACTATATTTCTAAGGAATATCTTTCACTTTCGTTCCTTGTTTTTCATGATTCTATTTAGGGTTTTAATTCTCTTCCTAATAAACTTGTTTATTTATTAATAATTTTTCTTTTTCTCTATACTTTTTCCTGACAATAAATCTTTAATACTCTATATTGTTTATTTATATTTTTGTTTCTCTTAAGAAATTACATAATTTCTGATATCAAGTAATATTCCTAATAACTATCTTATCAATCATCTTCTTCATTTTTTGATGTTAATCCCTATCATTAAATATTATAAATTTATGTTCTGAACATCAATACATTTTCATATTATATTAATAAATTTAAAGTGGATTCATTCTCAACTTATATATATATATATAATTATTATTTTATTTCTTCATATGACCTGTTTATTTCATCTAGTTGACTTATTATATTCATTTAATAATTATCTCCACCTCTTTCATTGAATATTTTTATCAGACACATCATCATTTTATTTTTTGATATTAATTGTATAGTTAATAGTTAAATGTAAAATAACTAATCAATAAATATTTTTATTGTTTTTACCTGTGAATATTATACTAATAATCTAGAAATTCATAGAGATAAGTTACATAATATTTTCATTCACATCAATATCATCTTCCTTATAATATGAATAATATAACTGCAAAAATTACAATTAAGATTAATGGGTTTAAAAAATATATAAGGCTTATGTATGGTCCGAACAATTTAGGAGATGTATTATAGTCATTTTAATTTATTCTTTTACCATATATGAGTATTAATTAATTGGTTCATTCATTGGTATGTTTTGGGTGAATTTCAAGAACTTATAAGAACATGGTATTGTTCACTATTTGTGGATTGATAGGAAAAACCATATGATTTTCCCAAGGAAACAGTTCATGATTTTTTTCACCACCTGAAGGTGGAGAAGTAAATTCCAAAATGATGAATCTTCCTTCCCAAAGTCATGAACCCTAAAAAGAGATTATATTTTCCTGGATTTCATGCTCTTTATAAAAATGTGATCCCACTAAGTACAAACCATTCACCACAGACAATATGGGCACATGAATATGGAGCATGAATTTTCGAACTGTGTGACTCTACATCAGAAAATATGTGTTCACGAATTAGAATCAATAATATTTTATTTAATATTTATTGGATGCCCGGGATATATACAGAATCACTATAGAGTCGAATTACAAGACATAAAATGTTGTTTGAGGCTCTTGAGATAATTTCTAGGGTCCTCAAACCACTTTTGGTGTGAATTTATGAACTAGTTAAAGAAATCATTACTATTATGGTTTTAGTCAGATATATTCATTTCCATTGTTATTCAGATAGTTCCAAATCAAATTGAGGATTATGGTTGGGTGAGAATTCATCATCATTCATAAGGTCGGTGGAATTTTTTTATTTCTATAGTCAAGATTATAATTGTATTATTTTATATGTTCTATTTACTTTCCATTTTTTCAATTACATTTAAATTTTAAATTATGATTTGGTTCCCTTTTGTTTATTAATGCATCCAAGATATTATTAGACTCATTGAATATTTGATATTTGACAAGATGAAAACCAATCGGTTGTTCCAAAACACATTCCAATGTTATTTATTAAAGGTAATATTATCAATAATGGGTTAAAAATTAGTACTAAATCATTATTGCATGTTTATAATGGTATTTAAAAATAAAAATAAATTAGCAATGATAAATTAATGAGTTTTGTAATTAATTGAAAATGAATGATTTTAATAGGGAATTGATCTTATTATTGCTTGTTATTAAAGCAAAGAATAATTGTTTTGAGAAATAAATGAATTGGTTCACCCTGACTTGAATGATTAATAAGAATGTTGATGACATTGAAAAATGGTAGGTATATGATATATAACATATTTTTGTTAGTGAACAGTGTAGTGTGGGATATGTACTGATTCCCCATATACTAATGGTGTTCCATAATATTTTTTCATATCCAAGATTCATGCACGATAAAAATGTGGTCTCGGTTATGGAATGATGCTCTAAATATCCACAGGGTGCCATAGTTATTTTAAAGGATCCCTGGATAATGGCTTTGGGATAATCTTCCATGTTATATATATATCAGTACGTATACTGATTCTTCAAGGAATCATGGATTTATTTAAAATTAAATGAAAATTAAATCACATGAACCGATGAATTATGATATCATAATGATATAAGGTTCAGACTCTAGTACATGAAAACGTAGGTATGATTTGATAATCTATCACCACAAACCTGAGATCCTATATGGTTTATTAAATAATAATCAATGCCAAACATTTTTACATTTGATAACTATTATTTATAAAAAATAATGAATCATTAAAGATTTTATATTTCATTAGATACCATTTGTGGTGGCCTGTTATGTTGTACCTACACCATACTCAGGTTTCATGATTGGTATCTAAATACACCTCATGTATAACATATAGGATAAGGGAAACATCCCAATGTTAGATGGTTTTCTTGGATTCAGAATGAATCATGGATGATAAAACCTGAATTGAATTTAGAACACATGTGGAAGATTTTTGAGCATCATTATTTTGGGTTATCATTAGAGACACGAACCTTATATGAAAAGACTCATTAATATATTTTGTTAAATGTCATTTTCACTATTTCTAATATATCATAGATAGTTTGTTTTTAGAGGATATTGGTTATTTAAATTCATTATTTTTATTTTTTTATGATTTATTTATTCATTGACAAAGACGGTGTTGTCTCCCCACATTACATATTTGGCCATCCTCATTATTCTACATCCATTAGGATATGGTCAAGCATGCCTGAGGTTATGTAACAAACCAAATCATGGAATTGGAAAATGGAAACCATGTTGGGGTGTTACCATGTCATATCAAAGGGGGTATTATATTCTATTTTGTTGTGATTAATTTTTTTTGTGAATGGAATACATTTGACTAGGGTAATTTGATTATTTTCGATGATTTAATGAAATATAGTAGCTAAACCATGTGGTGGGGAAATCACAGGTACATATGGTGGGATTGTGGTTTTTTATGTCTACTGTTATAGATGAATGTTATTTAACATTGGGTGATGCACATTTTTTGATGTTATTGTCTGAAGATATTCTATATGTTTTTGTATATGAAAGAATATTTCAGTGTACATTAATAATTATTATATAATAGTATTTCAATGTACATTAATAATTTTTTGCATGAAAATAAAATTATGTTAAGAGTGGTTTAGGAACAATTAAAATATTATCCTTTATTTATAGTTTTTTTGGGAAAGTTGATGTGATTCTTTATAATGAATCCATAATAATAAAGAAAATTATATACTGCGTAATTTGAAACTTATAAATGGTTCTCTAATTATAGATATTTATATTTGGATGTTTTTACCCTATTTCAGCCATGAACTAGTTGATAGATAGTTGGGGGTAGTGATAATGTCTCATTTGTTACCATGCGAATATGCATGATGTATAACATGATATAGATTTATATGATTCCCAATTATTAAAATGTGTTAATTACATGGTACATCTTATAGGATGTTCTATTGTCATTGTAGATACATGGCTCCAAAAAACTAGTTTGTTAGAATTATAAGAGGAAACTATGGAATGATTCTTTTTTCAAAGACATTAATTTGAGTTTGTGTCCCATGTTAATATAATCCCTTGGATTATTTTTTATATGGAAGTGAATTAGTCTCTAATTTATGTGGTGAAACCAAAGGATACTACTATTGAAAGTCATGTTGAGTTTTTTTGGACGATCATGAAGTACAACTTATGAGAACATGAAGCATCATTATGATAATGTTGACCTGAGAAGTGAAATGTAGTGTGGGTAGAATGAAGGATTAGTTAGTCTGAGAAATACTTCTGTTCATTTCCATTACTATGGTTGAAGATTCAATTTAATATAAAGTTCACCCAACAATTATTGGAGTTCCAATATTAATGCAAGATGTGGTATCTACACAGGTTCTGCAAGAATCCATTATAAGATGGGTAGTGACGGAAGATCTAGATCAAAACATAATATCGATATGGGGTATTATACACCATAACATGATAGTATTTCTCGTACTATGGGTTTTTTTGTAGAGTTAGTGTACGTGGTACATTAGGGAAAGAGAAACCTTAAGCTATCCATGGATCATGCATCAGTACCAGGTATATGGGTAAGATAGTTACATGCAGTAGATTCTTCATATATAGATATGGATCATGGTTCATTGATAGTCGTTGGTAAAATTCTTTTCACTTATAATAATTCTATAATTATATAATGATATAGTAGCCTCATAATTTTTATACCTTCTATACATGTGAATGGTTTGAATCTGACTGTTTTGTTTGCTATTGGGGTTATTACAAATGAGTAACCCTTGGGAGTGTGGTCAAGGGAGATCTATTTATGATATTGGTGTTATCTTGGAATTTTTTAGTATATTATCTTTTGTGAAATTTATTTATATGAAATTTCATGTATTGACAATATTTTTGTTATGGAAAAGTCAATTCCATACTAATCCCACCTAAATTGTAATAATTGTATAGTGGATTTTATTTTTCTTATTGGTTATAGTAATTTTTTTAGATAATAGAATATTGAGGAATGTCATGAAGGGTTATTACATCATAAAATTAGGAATCTCACCCACATTATTGTCACTTTTTTTAGATGAATTGGGTTTAGAAAAGTGTCATTAATCCCACAGTGCACATGTTTAGGGTGAAAACTGAGATAGATATTTATTCTAAATTTTTATAATGCTGGGTTTTGAACATGATTTTTTTTCCAATATATAGGATGGAACCGACATATCATCAAGATACTATGAATAAACTTGAAGAATTTATTTGTAAATCATTGATACATCAATGTACGTCTACATGGTGTTATTAAGATTTTTACACAAAACGGTGATGGGATGTTGACATTTTCTTTCGATTAACATATTTTGAAATAGTATATTTTTAAGAACTGATATCATCTTCCACGTATCAATTTTCATTTTGACCCATTTCATGGAGATTGTGTATTCTCCCTATTTTACATGAGATCAATGTATCATCCGTATTGATTTTTTCTTTCTAATAAACTAGAGAAAAAATTTAGTATCATATATGGTCTATATGAGTTCATCATGATTTCATTTTTGAAACCAATTTATCATGTTTTGTTTGTGGACATGATGAAAAAAAGTATTCACCCATAGATGGATATGTTTGTTGTTTTTTTATGGATGAAATCACTGTGTACTCCAAGAATCATTATGATAATGCCAAATATCAAAAAATTACCTCAGTACTCTAAGGGGAATCTTTTATATGCCACAATATATAAGTGTAATATATGGATAGAAATTGTAAATATCATGGGTCGTATTATATATTTGGATGGTTTGTTATTATAACCCTAGAAATTATAGGAATTTATTCCTTGGGATAATACCAATATATTTTTATATTCGATGATTAATGGGTTTGGACGGTTGTTATAATATATTCATCTATGAAATATACTTGTTGGTTTTGTCAAAGTTGGGGTTTACCATGAAGAAGATAAGGTTTTAATATTCTCGATATAGTGAAAATTATTTCCTAGAGTTGATGAAGATTTTGACTGATACATTTATTTTTGGCCTACCCATGTCATGTATGATTTATACTTTGTTTTTTGATGCATTCAGAGTTAGAAATGTAGTAGTTCTACTGGATAGAGATCTAGTCATAGAGTATGGGTGATGAATATTGAGTCCACATGAATATAATTATTCTACACATGATCTCATGTTAGTCACATTTTTTTACTCCTTATTTTTTTGTTAGTATTACTTATTATTAGAAATGATTAACATGTATATTGACCACAAAATAGTAAATCATATCTTTTTTATATAGGATATTAATCTCGGAATGTGTATATGGGTTGACTCTAGGTACTTATTTGTTTTTCATCTATCGTATACCCCAGGTGAGGGAAAAAGTGTTAGTGATGATTTTATTTTGATGAAATTGTATTTGAATGTCTAGGATTCAAGCTCTTATTTAATGTTGATGGCTTGGTTCCATGAGTTTTGTATAGGATGTTTTGAGGGACAAGAGAATATGACTCTTAACTCTTTATTAGTTGATTCCATGCATCTAATTTAATCATATAAAGTCAGTATGAGTATCCATAGTGTTTTACTTGAAGGATATTCTTGATGGTGGGGAGTCACATTGTGTTTTGACCATATTTGAGGATTATATCATATTTTTATAGGATATGGTTGTTATTCATACACATATATGTGGTGATATGATACATTATTTTCATGATTCAATGTTACCGGAGCATCCCGGGTTGAACAAAAATTTTCCTAACATACATTTCTACAATTGTTTGTTGGGAATGAAATTGTAGATTGTGGGTTTTGTAGAATGTGGAAACACCGATCAGCATTTGATCGTACCATCCATGATCTATAAGACATTCTATGAGATTTCATCCTCCACTATGGGAGATCATTGGAGAAGAACCTTAACCAAGTTATATTGACCTATAATAATAGTTATTAGGTTACAGTTTACATGGTAACATATGAAAAAAAAAACATTATTGTAATCCATACAGATATCCATTGGGTTGTATGGAGGTAAGTGAGTCATTGTTTTTGGGATCGATTATCATTACAAAGACAGCACTATAGGTTCATTTAATTCAAAAATTAAAACAGAATGTGTAAAGTTGATACGATTTGTTGTTAATCAACATAGTAGAACACTTCAATTTACTCTAGTTAACCATATATTGCTGCTAGTGTCATCAAGGTGGATTCACTAAGGGATTAAGAGGCATGGAAACCAGAAAACATTAGTTGTATATCCTTTTGTAATTATAGAGAGAATTAGACCTGTGTCATTTCATTTCAATCATAAATAGTGATATAGTTCTATGAATGATATTTTCTATATTTCATAGATTATTTTTTATCGCCATATCCCTTATCATGTGGTCAAAATTGACGGTGTTGAGCTCAAAGCTAATGAGTTCTATGTTGAGAATCTGATAAATGTTATTTATTATAGTGATAGTAATTTTTCTGGGAATTAATATTTCTGATAGTCCAAATGATGAGGTTGTTTATTATGATGCTTAAATTCATAGATTTCCATTCCATTATTTATGTAAATAATGATTAAATACATAAAATAAGTTTAGTAATGTTTTATATTTTGAGATGAAAATTCATTTTTCCACACATAGAAAATTTTCAAATATACTAAAAAAATAAGCATTAAATTATTCAATATTATTTTTATTGTGAGTATGGGTCTATTAAATAGAACTCACCATTATCATACAAGAAGTTAGACATTAGTTTTTTCTACCATGGAGAAAAATAAATAATGATCAGAATAAAACTGGTACTGATACAATCTGAAAAACACTTATTAATATTATCATATTTATATTTTTAAGAACTAAATCAAAATTACATATGTTAATAACCATATTTAGTAAAATTAATTCTAATTTAACGAATTGGTTAAACACTATAATGGTTGTAACCAATACGAAATCAATCATTCGGTTATACAAGATCTTTATGAGGTATAATGTGCCAGGTGAAAGAATTTGAAACATAAACCTAATAAATATGACCATTAGGGCATCATAATATGACCGATGGTAACACTCTTATGGATAATAAGTCCTTAAATATTTTTTTGGAGATGATGGAATATATTATCTCTTTGAGTTATTTATAGGAATATGTAGTGTGAATAACTTGATCTTAATTTTTTTATTTTATAAGATAGTTGACTTCATAAAAAACTTTATCATGTTGATTCCTTGAAAAATTAAAATTTTAGATGTGTTTGATCATTGTTATGGTTGACGTATCTTGAGGATAGAAATATAGAGAATCTTATCCATCGATTAAAGAGCTAACAAGGATAATATGACAGTGAAAATCATCATATTAAGATAATATTGGGTTAGGATGACATATACTATCATTTTACCAAGGTTTTTTCTAGTAAGAAAATATAGGCTTCAATATAAGTATAACATAGGGTATACATTTAGTAAACGTTATGATTACCATTATCCTAAGATTAAAAGAGTTATCTTATTAATATCATTTATGTTTTTATTAAAAAAATATAATATTTTTTAAAAGTTTCAATTATGGTGCATTTAATAGGAAGTTGATTATTGTAATATACCTTGCAAATTTTTTTGTTTTATCCATACCAGAATTATTATGTTTAAAAACATAATATAATAATTTATATCCATAGTGATTACAATTTTTACACTAATATAATTTGATATAATATTTCTTCGACAATGTGAATTTGATAATCATCCAGAGTGAGTCTGATAATATAATTAAACGTTTTTTGTGTACTGGTTAGTTTGATTATTTTAATTTTCTTTATAAAAACTATGATTCACCCCCACTTGTAATACTGCCATCATAATAAAAATATTTAGATACAATTTATTATTATAGACGTATCATCACAAAACATCTATTAAAGAATGTTTCCAATACTTATATACTTTATGAGATATTAATATATTTTTATTTAATGGTTTATTCGGTTTTGATACACTAACATGTATTTGTGGAAAATTAATTCTATTTTTTTTATAATGAATTGTCTTAATAAAGGTTCAATATTCGATCTGAATACAAAAAACCACATATATTTGATTTTGTAGATTATGATTATTAGAGAGATATAATGAATTATTTTATCATCAAAAGTGGTTTTGATTATTTTATAATTATGAAGGGAGATTATAATATTTATTATAAGCATGTTAGTTTTTTTGACCATCATGAAAAGAAATACTAAAATTTAAAATATTTGGTATGAACTAATTTTTTTTATTCAATGATAAAAAGCATATATAGTCAAATTTATTCCTCTTTAGCTTCAAACAGTTTTTAGAAAAATCGTGAAGGTACACATTTCAAAATATATATTTTTATTGAATCTATGATTTCATTTTTAAGAGAATATTATCAGGATTTTGAATACATAACTATATAATTTGTTACAATGATGAACTAAATGGTAATAAAAATTATAAATAGTTTGGAATAAATTGGTGGTAAAGGAAATTAAGATGAAATAATATGTAAAAGATAATTGATATTTTTTCTATCAAGTGGGAATCCAAGTGGACAACTTTTTATGACACAAGAAAGATAAATAATCATAACACGGATGATTTCATTAAAATAATTATTCAACATAAATAGTGAATCAAATTAGATGTTAGGAATAAAATATGAATTTTATAGTTCTTCAAAATCTCAAACTCCTGATAAATTTCATTAAGATTTGAGGATGAAAAAAGTTTTCATTAATCTATATTCTAGTACTTATTAACATTTAGATAATGAATTGTCCAATCTTGGAAGAAGGATAAATAAGATTATAGGATACTAATATGTTAAATATCATTAAAATAAATGTTATAAGGATAAAAATGATAATAAAGATGAATTCACCTGTAAATAATTTCATAATGTATGACATAAAAAAAGACTATACTAGGAAAAAGTGAAAATATTAAAATGATATAAATTTAGAATGTAATTCCAAAATATATTACAATTCTAAAGGCAATAATGTTTTAAGGGAAAATGACACATAGAGTTCTGGTGGTGTAGATTCTTTTGATAATATTTTTTTTATATTAACGTTCCAAACGGATGAAAATAAGTCTTTTTTATAAATTTCCTTTGGATAATCATTGTTTCATAGAAAAGTTAAGAATAAATAACAACAATATAAATATGTCTTAATGTGAAAACTCTCATGGATAGATAAAATATAAATCTTCATATGAATCATATTCTATAAAAATTGATGATAAATTATTACCTTAATGGGATTAAGAATCACATTTTTCAAAATAATTTAAAAATGATAATTCTAATATTTGTAAAAAAACATGATAATGTTTATGTAAATATTTCAATGACTGATTCCAGAATAAATTTTATAAAAAAAGAAATACCAGATCTCCCAAATTATCATTATAAAAGTAAATTTAAAAAAGAATCTATTTATAAGGAATTTTAAATAGTCTTTTTCTGAGAGAAATATATTACAAACATGGTTTTATAATAGATTTTACCAAACTATTACTAGTGATTTTAATAATATAGTTGAAAAAATAAAAATAAAATTTTTGCCTTCAATGAAATTGTTAAAACAAATTTACATGTCATGAAAACATTTATAATATACATAACCTAATTTCCCTTCATAGATATAGTTCTATAATGGGGTTTTCATATATAAACATATTTTTAGTAACAATTTCACTATTCCAATGTGTTTTCATTTATCAATAAAAATATAATGTGGTGGACATTATAAAATGAATTGATCATTAAATAAAGTTAAATCACCATGTTTTCAAAATGTTTACTTTACAAAAAAAATATAGGATTCCTAATGTTATTTTTTATGATGTTACTAAACAAAATTATTTTTTGGTGTTGACAGTCTATTGTAATTATTTTTTTTAAAAACAATTTACTAAATAGAAAATATATGGTAGACAAATAGTTGATGTTCAATTTAAATGACTAATAATAAATACCTTTTTAAGGATATTATCAAGATAAATAGTTAGAAAGTGATATTCATAGAAAAGTATCAAGGTGAAATTATTAGAATAGGTAAAATTGAACATCTAGGAAAATCACTTATTTCTAATTTTTTAAAATGGTAATAAGAAAAAACATATAAGATTAATTAAATTTTGTGATGAATGAAACCCTGTAAAATTTATGAATGATATGTTTTTAGTAAATAGATCAACCGATAAATATATTATTTCTTCTAATTGGAATGATAATGATTACACATATAACTTTGTAGACCTTAAATACCAATACTAATATTTCCTTAGTAAAATGTAATATCAATACTTGTTATGCTATATATGGATACAAAATTTTATACTAAGAAACATATAATATATTGAATTCAATTTACTTGTTATGTATCAACATTAATGTTATTTTGATAATTTTTATGTTTGTGACCCTCGTCAATATTTTATTGAACATATCTAATGTTTTAAATCTATTTCTGATGTATCAAATTGTGATTATTTACTATTGGTGAAAATATACTTATTTTTTCCAAAAAAACATAAATATTTCTGTAAAATATTATTTATATGTCATAATTTATTTTTACACTATATTTACTTAGGATTATTTTCTCATTGTAAAATATGAATCATTTTGTTATTTTAAAAAAAATTAGCCAATGTTAAAAATGAGAAAACCCTTACCTTGATAACTACAAATACTGATCATGGTGGGGAATTTTTAAATTCTAATTTTGAAATTTATTTGTAAAAATGATATTGAATATTATTTTTCAGCACTTAGAACCAACCATCAATATAGTTTACATTAATGAACAAATATAATTATTCCCCAAATTAGTTTACAATGGTGTGGGAATACATAATTGCTAAAAATAGTTAGGATAAGATAGTTAGTAATACCTACTATACAATAATTCTAGTTTAATTTATAAATTATCTTAATAATACTTCTTATTACTTGTGGATAGAAAAAAACAAAATGATTCTTACTTGAAGGTTTTTGGTTTCAATGTATTTAATTAAAATACCAATTATATCTTTTATAATTTTTCAACCAAATCTAAAGACGGAATATTTTTTAGTTAATCCACTAATTCTAAGGCTTATTTATCTTTAAATATATGTTATTTTATTAATGAGGAGCTATTACACGTTATGTTCAATGAAACCAACCTTTATATTTTAAAAAACTCCGAAAAATACATCCTCATCAAATTTTATTTCTAAAACTAATTTACTACAGTTTTTTTAATGTTATTATTATATGGATATAGCTAAAGAATTAGTTCCTAATGTTATTCCTCAATAATGTTTCTACATAATAGATATGAATATACTAATCAAAACCCAAGATGTCAGAAATTTCCTAGTAATCATCCTTCTCAGAGTATCATTGGTGATATAGATCAACTATTATATTCTAGAAGATCCTTGTGGAATAAAATTTAATATCTGGCTATATTATCCAAATTTGAACCTATGAATTCTGATGGGGAGAAAAGTTAGAATTATTGTATTAATTTAATGGATGAAGATATCATTAAATTTTAGGGTAACAAATTTTGGACATTAGTTTAACAACTGAAGGAAATATATATAATTAGAGTAAAATTGGATTTTTAGTAGAAGATTCATGAGAATGGAATAATTGAAAGAAATAAAATTAGACATGTTACAATGAGATATAATCAATATTAGGTAATTTATTACAAATACACCTATGAACTAGTAGAAATATATCTTTCTATTCATATACATCTTACCTTTACCACATCATTTAATTCCAAACATTTCCAAATGGATGTGACGTGTGATTTTATAAATTAGTATTTTTTAGATATCGTATATATTAAACTACCCCTAGTTTTGAAAATACAAAATATACTTAACAAATTTAGAAATATAAAAATGATTTATATGGACTTAAATAATATCATACAACCTAGTATGATTGTTTAACATTATATTTTTTTTAAAAATCCCTAAGGGAGTTTGAAATCCGAAACAGTTTAGAAAATATGTTAAAAAAACATTATAATTATAAAATTTTCTAATGGAATTATATTTGGATCAACTGAAAAATATTTAACAGGATCCTTTCTAGATATTATGATATTTGTGTTTAAATAAATTTTATTGGTGAGTCAACATATTTCCCTATTTTTCAAATTTCACAAAAACTAGAATAAATATTTATATCTGATAATAATTATATAAAATGAAATATTAATAAATATGTATATTATAATACTAATAGTATTATTAATCCCATTGATAATTAATTGTATTTATATCTATATTGTTTTTCAATAAACATTATAAAGATAAAATTTCTTTTACGATGAATGGAAAAAGGTATAGGGTCTGATATTAAAATCATGATAACATTGTTTGAATACCATCATACATAATGAAATATTTTCCATCACCTGAATTTATTTTGATGTAGTAGGTATATTTAATATGAAAAATGTAGAAGATTCATTTTCCCCCATTAAAAGATATCTAGGATTGTATTTCACAAGACTTGAGATAATCAGGTAGTTTCTTTATGGATGCATTGATTCATGATTCCAAGGAAAGGGGACATAAAAACATTAAAACATTCAGTTTTAATGGTATTAGACTATGTCTATTATATAATAGTGATAGAACATTTGAAATTTATCCTTATCTATTTTTAAAACATTAAAATCTAACCAATCAAATCCAAAATTATCATGTTCTTCGCTATCATTGGTATGTTTTGGTAAACAATATATTAAATTTTAAGGTATATAAAAAAATATATCTAATGAGGGAGAAAATGTATTTTATAATTGATTATAAGATGAAAAGGTTGAGTTTGGTTTTTGAATGTAAATTAGTGTTATTTATTGAGATGTTTGAAAGAGATTCACCCGAGGTAGATTCATTGAGGAAGATATAAAATTATGATAAGAAATAGAATAACAAGATTGAGATATCCCCACCAATGAACCAAAAGATTGAAAATATTGTTTCTAATTATTTTTTTATTATATGAAAAATAATTATGATGAGAAATTTGGGGATATTGTGATCTTACATTAAAACATAGGTGATATTTCTTTAATTATTCTTGCTGCTAAAACAGATTAGGAAGAAGAAAATAAAATGAAAGAAAAGAATAAGTTACAAGATACATAACATTATGGTAAATTATTGATGTGTGTAGAGGTGATGATGGGAATTTTGATCTTCCAACATCCTGAAACAATCACGTAAATGAAGATACATGGTTTGTTTTTTATGAAACCATAGTGTTCATAAAAATAACATCTATTGCTGGAAATGGCAATAAAAAATTGGTCAATGAATAATTCAATCTAAAATTTATCAAAAATAAAACTGAATTCCAACCAGTAGGAAAGGTAGATATCAGATCTCAAAAAAAACATCATGATTAAATTAATAAATAAATAACTTATAATTTTTATATCATTGAAACTGATAGAAAATATGGAGATAAAATAGAATAAGAAGGAGTTGAATATTATGATGTTGAATAAGAGATTGAATAAGGGATAGAAGATGAAGAAGATGTAAAATAAGACATAGATGAGGAAAGAGATTATAAAAATGATACTAAATCCAGTATAATTTCATTAGATTAATCATTATCATCATCAGATAAACCTTCCACCCGCCGTCGCTTTCACCTCTCCCTCTGGCTATTCTCCTCCATCTCTCTCATCGGCGTGCTCGCGATGTACTCTCTCCCAATTTCTACACTACACAGACTCGTCAACATCCTCGATGATTTGCATCTCTGCGCGTCCTTCTCTCCGCTCTAGCTTTGGATTCGGCTAAGGTTTCATTAGGTGCAAGATGCTGGTCCAGGGTGCGGGTTTCAGGTGCTGTGTTTTGGGGGTCCCGTCGATTTCAGCATTGTCCTTGCGAGATTTAGGTAGATCTGGACTTTGAGTGCAGATTTGATGGTGGCGATGGGATTTGCTCCTGTCCTTCGCCCGGGTCGACCGGAGATCTGGTGATGTTTCTTAAGGTTTGTTTTGTTGTATTTATTTTTGGATGGTTTTTGGGATGGCATTTGCTGCGCCGGTGAGTTTGTTTTGGCGATGGTGCGTTGACGAGGATGGTGGTTTCTACGCCGGTTCTTTTGATTTGGTGATAGCGCTTCGACGGAGTCTTGCCGGATGATCTTTCCTTCACTCCTGGCGGTTTCTTTGCGAGGGTTTGATGAATTTTTTGGATTTCTTTGGATTTCTTCCTAGTTGGTTTGAATTTTTTGCTGTGCGGGATGGTTTTTTGATGTTGGTGGGAATCTCGGCTCTTGGGCAAGTGCTTCGGCAATGGCTTCGCCGTTGTGATTGGTGGCGCGTGGTGATGGATCTCGGTCCAAGGCATGGCTTGATGGTAGGTGCATAGCAGGGCGCTGGTAGGTTTAGTTTTGAAATTTGAATTTCGAATTGGTCCTGTATGTTCTGACGTGGTGTGTGGATGTTGTGAAGGGTTGTACTGGGTACCGGCAACCCTCAAACTGGCCTTCAGAAAATGAAAAAAATGGTTTGGCAGAATAATTTTGTTGAGGAATTATAAGAAGAAGAAGATCAATAATCATCATTTAAAGTGGAAGATGAACAAAATTCTAAAACTAATGTTCCTAAAAAATACAACAATGATTATGGGAAAATATTGAAATTATATTATGTTAAATAATTTCAATGGACTTTGAGATAGTATTTTCTAAAATAGACATAAATAAAGGCAATGAGTTGATTTATAAACTAGTTGAATAAAACATCTTGAGAATTATCAAGATCAGTTGAATTCAGCTGGAATCATTTCTCCAAGAAAAATTTAATATAATGATAATTTTTCAGGATAGTAGAATGAAAACATAAATATTTTCTTTAACGTGAATGAAGGTTATATATATTGTTATTGTCTTCATCGGAAATCCTAATATCTAAATATTTTTATAGGTAAAGTTATTTTGATTGATGAAGAGATAAAATTTCATTCATAATGTTCTCAGAAGCATAAAAATGCATGAAATTTAATGGATAAATGTTGTCATTAAGATAATGTGGATAGAAAAATTCATGATGAAAAATTTTAAGAAGTCATGCATCCTTTGGTAGCACCAACAATTTCATTCAATGACTTATTCACACAAATATCAGAAAGTGAAATGACTGTGAAGGTGTATAAAAATTCCACCAATGAAATAAATGTCGAATCTAATGTTTTAAAAAAGAATATATAAGAAATAGAACAT
Organism: Viscum album; assembly: GCA_963277665.1. Classification (NCBI taxonomy): domain Eukaryota; kingdom Viridiplantae; phylum Streptophyta; class Magnoliopsida; order Santalales; family Viscaceae; genus Viscum; species Viscum album. The sequence continues at coordinate 2,053,686,706 of OY728137.1, forward strand.
GATACAATCTGAATCTGATCCACCGAAGATGAACATATATTTCACTAAGGGTAGAATAACAAGTTTTCATAGGAAATATAGAAGTTAAATACAATGGAAGATAATATCGATGTCATGTGAAAGTACAGAAATTGTTAAATATTAAGAACGAATTTGTGAATAATTTTATGAATAAAGAATAATTTCTTGAATTGGAACTCTTGTTGAAAATTTTATGTAAATCATTTAAATGTTTTATTTTTGAATGAAATTTTATATTCATCAAAATCTAATTTCTTTGAATTTTATAAATTTCCAATTTGTTAAATGTTCTTTTATATTTTTATGGATGATTAGTTAATTATTTGTATTTTTATTATATTTTTCCATCAATAAAATTTTAGGTAACATCGTATTATTTCCCCATTCCTTTTCTATAATAAAAAAGTGGCATGATTTTTTAGATAGGATAAATTTTTATTAAATGTGAAAAAAATTTATAAAATTGAGGGTTTTCCATTAAAGGGGAAAATTTGATTCCCATCTTTTTTTCAAAATAGAAGATTTTATCCTAATGGAGAGTTTATTATATTCAATATAATACTCTATACCATATTCTTATGAGTTTTTAACTAAGGGGAGATAAGGATCGAAGAATAAATGTCAATACTATGTATATAAATGAAATGGTAAGTTCTTTTTCCATGTAATTTTTTTTGTGTCTTGGGGTTGGTGCATTTAAAATAGGGGTGATTATTGAGTTAAAGGTTTTGGTGAGACTAAATTTCCACATATTAATTTTATATTATTTTAGTTTTGTAATATAAGAATGCCTTATTGAAAACATGTTTTCTAATTTTATATTTCCTATGTGTATTAGATTGTTTTTTGGAAAACATAATTTTTTACAATACATAGAAAATGATTGATAGTATTCATGAGTATAAAATAACTTTCATCATTTTGATTATCTTAATGATTATGTGTTTGAAATATATTTTACACACCTTTATGAGATCAATTGTTGGATCTTTTGTCTCATCATTCATACAGACAATGTATGAACAGTCGTAATGATACTAGAATTGGTAAAAATAAGACTAATTCCCATATAGATTATCATATTAACATTTTCATGTAATTCAATCATATTATCAAATTTTTATAATTGGAATATAGAAAACCTATTTCTAAAATAAAAAATATATTTTACACTGTAATGTTTTTAACTAATATGATTTTAGATAATCTGTTACAATAGAGTCATTATGTTCCAGATTTCATCATTAAAGCAACAATCGCAAATAAATAAGAATTTTTGGAATTAAATACGACCGATGGGAGGATGCCTATAAATTATAGATCATATGATTTGTTTAGAGATATTAGCTAATTAGATTAAAACATTATATCATTTTAAATTTCTCATTGTGTGAGAGCACTTATGATTTCACATAGTGAAATTTTTGTTCATATAGTTTTTAATTCATTAGAGTTACATACTTCTAGGGATACTATGATAGGTTGACTCCCTGTAACTAATTACATTAAAATACTCATCTAAAAATTATTATTATGAATAGATTACATTGATAGAAATATAGAGAATCAGATCTATCAGATTACTAAAGGTCAAGTCTAGGTACCTATAAAATCAGATATTGCTATCGAGGGATTCCAATGATAAAAAGATAGAGTCATTCTAGTTTTCATATCATGTTATTCCCTAGAATGGAAGACCAACTTTCTCAAATATTATAAAATAAGGGATACATTTAGTTTATGTGATATACTACCTTTCTCGTATGGTTAAAAGAATTATCTTCTTAATTTATGTATTTTCATTAAGTATTTTTTTAGATATAGTATTACTTATTGAATAATTTTTTTTAATATTACACTAAAATTATAAAAATAAGGGTTTAATTGAATATATATTTATTTTATTTTTGTTTTATATGTATTAATATAATAATAATAATAATAAATTTGAATTAGCCATACCCATCCTGATTATGATTCTTACTATCTGATTAATCACATCCATCTTGAATTGGATCTGTTATTCTGATATAATCAGACATGTAATAAATATGATTTTGTATCAGTGTTAATTTTTCCTAGGTATTAGAACAATATCCTACATCATGGGTACTTTATATTCTTTAGATTATTTATTTTATACTATCTTTTTTAAAAAATAAAATTGACCCACTCTTGTATGTTATAAATTGTAATCATATTTCCATGATCCTAATCTGTATATTTATAAATATTTATCCAATAATTAGTATCACATTAGGATTCCACTTCCAAAATACATTATGATATTATTTTTATTTTACTTATTCACGTTTTTTATGCCATTATACATTATTTTTTCTATAAATATTTATACACTAACAAGTATTTTTGGAAAATAATATCTATATCATTAATATGATGTAGCTATATGTTAATTCAATATAAAACATAAATATAAACAGATTAACTATCATTGATGATGTATACTACTAGTAGTATAGAGGTAGGATGTATACATTTTTTTATCAACATTAGAGTTGATAAAACTGTCATTTTATTAAATATTAAAATCCTTAATAATGAAAATTTTAGAATTAACACATCATGAAAAAATAGGAATATGAAATAAATTATTGAGTAAGGAATAATCTATTTTGTTCTATTATAATAATCATATATTTTCAAATTTATTCTTATGAAGCTGGTAATAGTTTCAAAAAAAATTAGGATGTTACACATTTTATTACTTCCAATGTTTTTAGGTCATGAAGAGCTATGTCGATGGAATATTATCATGTTTTTTATTTTCCCCCTATAGAATAATTATCAATGAAGCATCAAATATTCATAAATATCATTAATAGTATTTAAACCAATGGATAAAATGGACTAGACGATGAAATTTTTATTTGAGAGAAAATTGATGTTATTCCTAATGAAGGGGACTCTAAGAGAACTAATTTCAATGATACATGATGTTTAAATAATCTCAACATGGATGATCTCATTAGAACCATTATAAAATAGTATGGTAGGCTCACAAATGTATTATGAGAAAAAGAAAATGAAAAATTGAGGTGTTTCTTTTATACAATAGCTATATTGCAACTTTATATTAAATAAATAAAGAATGTTGGTAGATCATCAAGAAATAAGAAAGTGTGTTTTTCCTTCTAATTGATACACTACTGAAAATTATGAAAATGGTGTAGAAAACATGGACATGAGGATGCATATGATAGTCCATAAGACATACTACACATATTGATATGAAACATGTCATAATAATAGAATTAATAAGAAAAAAGAAATAACATTTTATAAATGTATGAAATTTTGACATATTAGACCATATTTTATAAAGCATCAGAGGAATGATTGAAAAGAAATTATTTTAAAATGGAATTACAAGTGTGATTATAAATCTAAAGGAATGAAAATTTTAAAGGCTTATGTTATATGGAGATGTATTGGAGGGGACTCTACTAAATTTTTTATAAGAATAAATTTTCCATAAAAAATAACATTGGTCTTTTTCCAAAAATAATCATGAATAATCTGTGTCTCATGGATAAGGTATGAAATTATAAAATACAAAAATATTCCATTAAGTGAAAAATATTGTCATAATAAGTTTTATATATATTCTAATGTATAATATTCCTTAACAGATGAAAATGTTATTCCTTCTTAGGAGGTTGTTTCTAGTTTTTCAATTCTTTTTGAAAATGAAAATTGTTAAATTTTTAAAAAACATGATATTTCTATGTGAAATCAAGTTTAGGTGGATTCAATAATATATGTTTTAGAAAAAAATGAAATATCATATATTTATAATGGTCTTGATGAGTCTAAATACGAAAAATAAATCATTTAAAAATAGTTTGGAAATATTATTTCATATAATATTTTTAAATAAAACACGGGCCTAAAACTAATATTGTTGATGATAAAATTTTATTCGAAATATTGAATTCCAAAATTTATTATTTGAATAAACATTTATCGAAATTTTCAAATTGTAAAAAAACATTAACAATATGTTGAAAAAAATCATCTTAATGGTACTAGTTCCAAAATGGAGTTTTTTAATAAAATAATGCATTTAGTATCAATTTGTTTTTTTGAAGAAGTTACAATCTTTCATCTTGGTTCAAAGTGGTTTAAATTAAAAAAATATTTGTTCTCTAAATAAATTTTAATATCTAGGTTTTCACAATTCTTTTTTATCTAAACGAATTTGGATTCCTAAGGATTAATTTTCTAACATTAAAATACATATAATGGTTTCGGTGCATAATGTATAATTGTAATTCTTCTCAAGAAAACAAATAAATTACCACAACAAATATACATTGTACAATGGATTCTCTCTCATAAGGATTACATAGGAAGAACTCTAGTTACCTTCTCATCCCGGTGATGATGGTGGACCTTGCACTGGTCCGTTCACCTCTGATAGTAGAGGGACCCTCGCATTCCATCAAAACAGTGGCTTCCTCCTTCAAACCCTTATAAGATCCAAATTTCCATCCCCCTTTCAACCTAGTCTCACACAGTCCAAAGGTTCCAGATCTACTGGATGGATTCCATGTTCCCCCATTATCAATGGAGGAGTTCTCGAAATCCTCAATTCTAATAAAGGATACCCTGATTTCTCGGTTTAAACAATTACATCCTACCATCGACTCGTTCTACAAGAAAATTTTCGGTGTGTGGGGTCTAAGTATAGGGAGATAGTGGGACTTATGGATAGTAGGAACATGATTTTCTATTTCTCTTTGAATGTTGATCTCATCATATCCTTTACATATACACCTTGTAGTGTTAATGGATTCATTTTTTACCAATTTTAGCAGACCATTGACTTTCATATGAAAAGTGATCCTCCTATAATGGAGATGTGGGTATGATTTCCAAATCACCTCCTACCATTTACAAATACTTCGGTTAGGATTATTTTAGGGAATTTAATTGGTAGATATATGTTCTCGGACTGTTGTAAAATGACATTGTTCCATATAGTAAATACTTGTGTTTGGGTGGAAATGGATGTTTCCAAATCACCATTCATGTTTATTTGGATTACTGTGGGTGAGGAATATCATTGAAAACAATAAAGTAGTTTATGAATCATGGACCAAAATCTATTCTGGATGTAAGTGGATAGGGCACTCATTGGACGACTGTTGTAGGGGGCCCCTATTTCCTTTGCGGAAGAGGGGTAGTGGTTGTGGAATGGAACCTAGAGTATTTGTTGAAGGTCAACAAGAGAAGTTCCATATTGTTCAAGTGGTTATTGTTGGTGGGGAGGCAGAGGTGCCATGTTTCAGATGTGCCCCTACGGTTGTGCATTGTGCCTAATGAGGAAATATTATGATGAAAATACTAATTCCAATTGACTGGGAATAAGGAATTGTTGTCTCATAGCAACCTGAAGGTCTCCCAAGTATTTAGTAGGATGAGGAAAGACCAGAAATGAACATTCAAATGGAGTACGTTAAACGGTAGTGTGGGGGAGGACAGAATGGATCACTAAGACGTGATCAGTGTGAAAAAACCAAGTTTATTTGATTAAATATGTGGGAGTTTAGTTGGAGAATAACTTTGATGAGAGACTTGTAGATGCCCTTCTCGGGCCAGGGGAACCAACACAACAGATCCCTTTATGAATTCCTTCCTATTCAAAAGTGGATCAGTCCGGAATAGGTAATAAAGAAACATATAACATGGGACAAAACATTGAGATACAAGATATATAATATGAATCAGGAGAGTGGGTGAAGTGAGGGGGAAGAGAAATTCTGAGTTTACCCCTATCCCCAATTAACAGTAGCAATTTTTTGGATTACTTGGGATCTGAAAAACATGACCTGATGTCAACTCGGGATGACTGTCCATTAAGTATAGAGTCTGGGGTTTGGGAGTGTGACAAACCACTCTTATATGCAGTTCACAAGAAGGGTCCAAGAGGGGTCTTAGAAGTGCATGGGGGAAAAAGTGATATAACTAAAATAGGGACCATAGTTGCTGCATCGTGCACTAGTAGAAGAAATCCAAGTGAAAAAAGGACTACTCATACCTCCCAATTCGTATGGGGACATGATCAGAAAAAAGGGAATGATAAATGTAATCGAAGGATTGTCAACATAAAAAGCACAGGCACATGAGGTTTTATTTAACACGGGGAGTGGACGTGTAACAACTGAACCTAAGTCTAAGGACCAGGTTCTAGAGAAGAAATATTATAATGATGATCAGTTGTGGATCCATAATGATGGCCCTCTCAATGTTCCTTAGTGGATGCCAAGTATGGAGGCTGAAGAGGGTAGACGTATGATCATCATATTGGGCCCACCTCATGTAGTTATAGAATCCATGGAGGTGCAAGCTGAACGCCATTTTCAATCCAAGGTAGAAATCAAAGTGACGTTATTGATTTTAATGATTTTTAAGAGGATACAGAAATGTTTAATTGTGAACTATTTCAAGTGGTCCTTAGCAGAAGGCATGTAAAATTGATCATCAAGAAACATGTCATCATGACCAAAGAATTCAATGCCATGAAGAAAACTGTGGAAGAGATTATGCATATGTGGGGAAAAATTTCCTATCAATTTGAATTAATCATTAGTGATCATCTAAATAAAAAGGTAAACGAACACTCCTAAAAATTATATGGGTAGGAAAAATTTTATATTTTGATGTTGGACCCTTCTGATTTTTCTACCTAAAATAAAGTGTGATATTCTAGGTTATATTGGATTGTTTCAAATATTCTATATAAAAGTTAACTCAATAATTAAAATGCTAATTTGGATGAAAAAATACAAGGTAAATGGATAGTGGATGTTCTAAAAAGATGAATGGTAAAATAAATTAAGATGATAATATCATTGGAATGAAATTTTGTAAAGTCACTTCATGAGATATTTATCAAATATAGAGTATCACAATAGGAAATATGGTTCATCATGGTAAATAAATTATTTAAAATGTTTTATTTTTAATGTTATTAAGAACAACCATATAAGTATAAGTCAATTACAAGATTAAGGTTACCATGTGAACATTATGGATGACAAGTTAAAAAAATATTTACCAGGTTAAATTTATTTTTTCTATAAATCCGCCTAAGAAGGTTTACACAATAAACGTTAAAGACCAATTGATACTTGGTTATCATGCCTTATTATAATGAACGATAAATCATTGTCAATGAATAGAAGTTTTGGCCATTGTAACCTTAGTATCTTTGCTATTCTAACTAAGAAAATACTTGTTAAAGATGTACCAGAACATTATTTTGAGTCTATAAAAGTATGTGACACTATTTAATATGTAATGAAACATTGGTATAATGTTAGATCTTAAAGTGAATTGTTGCCTTTTGATTATTTACAATTATTGCACATGGAATTATTTGTTCCACAAAAAAATAGATATATTTTTAGAAAATCTTTTCACATGTCATTGTTGATTATTACATCAGATATACAAGGATTTATATTCCCAAAGATAAATCTAAACACCATTGTTATTATAAATTATTTCAATTCAACGATAAAAATGAAAAAATAGTCCCTTATAACTATTCATATTTATAATTTTTTATAATTGGTAAATTCCTATTTTGAATAATTCTGTACTAAGAATGCAACTTAATATAAGTTTTCAGCACCAATAACCTATCAAATAAATTGTTTACTTGAAAGGGGAAATATAATTATTCATGAAATAACTTGAACCATTTTGAGTGAAGACACAATTGTTAAATTTATTTTTTTAAAGCAGTTATTACTTCCTGTTATATTATAAATTGAATTTTGAATAGTCCTCTTCATTTTAAAACTCATTATGAGTTGTGGACTGAATGAAAACCAAAATATTTTACTTCATTGTTCTTGTTTTCATGGAAATGATCTTGAATTCACAATATAACATTACATAAATATTAACCCAAATTTGATGAATGAATATTTTATGATTTTTACTGTACATAAAATGAATATATAGATATCCGTAAAATTTCTAGTAATATTGAGTAAATTATAAAGTTATGTTTCATGAAACCGAACCATTTATTTTTAAATAATCACTAATAAAATTTTCATATGTGATGTTTATAACTAATTTTCACCGATAGTTAAAAAAGTCTTCTCATAATGATAAATATCAGAAAATTATTTCTATATTTTTTCCTTAGGGATATTAACCGAAATGTTTTGAAGAATATACTTTTGAGAACCCGTGAAGCTTTTTTTGAGGAATCATCAATATGATAGTAGCATTGGTGATGTTGAGGAACCATTTTAGACTAGAAAATCCATATGTAATGAAATTAATCCTCAAGCATTATTTTCTGAATTTGAACATACGAATCTGTATGAGTATTTTGGTGATTTGGATTGAATTTATGCAATACAAGATGAGATAAATTTATTTCAGAGGAATAAAGTTTGGATATTAGTTTATTGAACTAAAGAAACTTCTATAAGTGAAGTAAAATGTGTTTTTATTTATAAATGTTATAAAAATAGAGTAATTATTGGAAATTAAGATAGAAATGTGATTAATGGTAATAAAAAAGAAAGAATTAAATATAAATAAACCTATGCCTGAGAAGTATGAATTGATACTTTTATTATACTTATAATAGTTGTAATAATATATGTTGATGACATTATATTTAGTTCAACTCAAAAATCATTAATAGATTCCTTTTGGGATCTTATGAAATATATGTTTGAGATGTGTATGATGGGTGATTCTATATATTTTGCTGGTTTTAAAATTTCACAAAAAACATAAGGAACATTTATAGCACAAAATAAATAGGAAAATATGTTCATAATAAATATTTACATAATTATACTAATAGTATTAGTACTTCTTTTGGTACATCCAAAAACCTTGATCTAGATGAGGATGGAAAACCAGCTAATTAAAATGAATTTTGTGGTATGATAGTATGTTTACCTTAAAATACTGAAATTCATCCAGATTTAATGTTTTCTATACAATTATTTTAATGGTATCAAGAAAATAAAATGGAATCCCATTTAAATGTCCTAAAATTAATTCTTCATAATTTTAATGGAACATTTAATTAAGTACATTTTTATTTTTATTGAAATTTTTTATTTATTTTTTTATGTTGAAATTTGTGGTTCTAGAATATTTTGGAACACCTGTAATGTCCCGTAATTTATGTATAATTTTCACTGATTATATGGAATTATTTTGAGATCAAGAAATCTTGCGACACGTGATTCTGAGGCCCTGAGTTCCCAGAATGGTCCGTCGAAGTTTTGTTAAACATTAAATAGCGTGTGTAAGATGTTTTCTTGAAAATGCAGAACAACTATTTTAAGGTTTCCTGGATTAAAAATTTGTGGGAATCGGTGTATTCAGGAATGTGGGTTTACCCTAGCTGTGACATAAGTTTAGTCGGCGCAGTCCTCCTGTGAGAAAACCCGAAAATGGCATAACCGAAAACAAAATTACGATTTTAATTCGTATTCTTTTCAAATTAGAAAAAATAACTTATTCTCCAAACCTAATGCGGTAAAAGTAAATCCTCCCCTAAGAAATTACTGGAACTAAAGATTCAACAATGCCCTCATATTATTAATTTGTTAACCGGTTTAAAAGTTAGAACACAATGCTCCTGCGTTTACTGAACATTCCCTAAAAAAGATCAGAAAATTAATAACAGTCACCATTTACCCGCACAAGTCGATGTTAGGCTATACCAAGGTGTGAAATTCCCCAAAAACCCAATGGTAATCTCATATTTTTAATCATATTTACTATTTAAATGTTATGGATTATATAATAAAATAATTGTCACATAATTATATTATTTATGGAAAAAAACTAACATTCACTGGTGGCCCACGCTGTCCAATGTTAGTTTCTGCCTAAAGAAAGCATACCCTCATGAGTTCATTGGTGGTCTCAGATTTTGAATCTGAGAAACCATTTTTGAGTTATAAGCATTGGAAAAAAAATAACCTAATTTAACTACATTATTTAGGGTTATGCCATTTTCAGGTTCTTTCACAAGAGGCTTTCACCGACTAAACATACAACGCGCTTAGGGTTAAACTGCCATACAGAATGAAATAGTGCCCTCAGATTTTTAATTCGGGAGACCGTTTAATTGTTACTTCACCTTTTCATGAAAACTGCTTACACACGTTATTTAAAGATCAACAAAACAACGATGGACTATTCCGGGCCCTCCGGCCCTCGGAATCATTCCCTGTTAGATTTTGTAGTCTTGAAGAAATTGCATATAATTAAACAAATATATATAGAAATTTCATAGTCTATACTCCTAGAAAGAAGAACATGGTAGTAGATGCACTCAGCAGGAGGTCTGGTCTGCAGTTACTCAGTGAGGCAACGGAGCAGGTATCCACGTTGTAGGTATCCTTCCAGGATAGAGATGGAGCATCATACCTCTAGTTTATGACAGTCACACCCCCACTTCTTCATCATATTCATGGGGGGACATGAGATGTTGACTGCGAGGCCCGACGTTTCTCAGATATCCTCAGGACGGTCTCTTGAAATAATTTTTGATGGTGTGGAGAACGTCATCCTCTTTTGAGAACAAAACATGGTACTAGTGATGAATCGAAAGGGGGTGTTGAGAGAGATCCATACATCCCCTTTAATGGTATACCCTGGAGTGGCGAAGATATACCAGGACCTCCAGCATCAGTACTGATGGCCCAAGATGATTGAAGCAGTGGCAGAGTATGTATCGCGATGTCTCACTAGTTAGCAAGTGAAACTGCTCAGAGCCAATAGATGTCTTATGCCGATATGAGGAGGGTTTCCATATTTTCCTACGAGTCTCATATTGAAGAGGTTTGAATAGATAGTTCTAGGATAGTAGGTTATCTCAGAGGTTCATCAGACCTTTCTAGATTTTTAGTAGTGTGGGAGAGGTGGTGTACTATCTATCTATTTCCCCACAGATGCACCATGTGCATAATGTTTTCCATGTTTTGTAGCTGAAGAGATGCATTCATGATCCATAACACATTATCAACTAGGGTGAGATGTTCATTGATGATGGGGTGACTTTTACGACGTTCTAGTGGAGTTTGAGGATCGACAAGAGTGAGTCCTCATTGGGTGGTCGATACCCTTGGTGGGCGTTCTCTAGAAGCACATGAACCTCCAGGAGTGCACATGGGAGCGGGAGGCTCAGATTCGTGCTATGTACCACCATAGGTTTACTTAGTCTACATTTTGGATTTTGGGGACATAATGTCCTATGGTGAGGAGTATATAATATAACAAAATTTCTGTATACTTTTTTTAATTATATAGAATCATTTCCCAACCATGAAATCTGACGGACTGTGAATACAATGCCCAGAGTGGTCGGATTGGTTCGTCTATGTTTTGTTAAAATTTAAATAGTGTGCATAAGAAGTTTTCTTGAAATAGTGGATTAAATCTTAAATGGTTTCTATGATTAAAAATCTGGGGGCACCATTGCATTCAGTATGGCGGGTTTACCCTAGGTGCGACTTAAGTTTTTTTTTTGGCGTAGGCCTCCTGTGAAAAAACACTAAAACGGAATTACCGTAAATACAATAATTAAATAAAGTTATTTTACTTTTCAGAAGCATATAACTCACCAACAGATACACAGATTAAAAATCAGAGACCACTGATGAACTCGAAAGGGTATGATTTCATCAGGCAGATACTAACATTGGCCGGCACAAGCCACCAGTGAAAGTTAGTTATTTTCCATAAATAAAATAATTAAGTGAAAATTATTTTATTTTTAAATCCATAACATTTAAAATCTAACTCGAATTGATAATATGAGAGTATAGTTGGGTTCGTTGGGGTGTGTTTCACTTAGGTATTGGCTAACCTCGACTTGGACTGGTCAATGGTGACTGTAATTAATTTTATGAACATTTTTTCACGTATGTTCAGTAAATGCGCGAGCATCATTTTCTAACATTTGAACCGGTGCTCGGATTAATAATCTGAGGGCACCATAGAATATGCAGTGCCATGATTCTCATATGTAAGGCTTTATTTTGATCAAAGTAATTCTGGAGAAGAATATTTTTTGTTTGCGACTTTTTAAAGTGAAATTAAATGAAACAATCTCACTATTTTATTAATTTTCCACCAACGGACAAGCGGTAGTGTGGGCCCAGCGGTGACTCAATCCATTTTACGGCTTGACCCTTAAAATACTAAGTAACAGTGTAATTGGAATTTATGAATATTTCTATTAAGTGAAACTTCATAAATTCTATGATCATTACTTACCTCCCCTACTCTTATTTATATGGAGCTTTTGGGGAGGAATTAGCACGGCTTCACCAAGAGATGAAGCTCTGGTAAAGTTCCACGATGCCCAACACATGGGGGATGAAGCTACTTATAGTCAGCGGTGATGAGTGAGCCCATACCATGAACCGAAGAATGATAATCCCAATGTTTTATTGAATCTTTATAGCATAAATTCATTACCATGATTGCCAAATGAACATTTCCATCATCCCACACATAAAACATGATCCTCTTTCTTTTTATTCTTCATGTGTTCTTCGTGCGTTATTCAATGCCAAATACTTATTTATTCATGAAACATGGAGTTTTGTTGAGAGTGATATATGGAAATAGATCCCTCAACAGAAAGATCGTGAATTAGTGATCATTTAATTTTTTAGGCTTTGAATGAAGTCGCAGCGGCTCGTAGAAGAAGGTGGCAGCCGACACCTGGCTGGCCGCGAGGGAGTAAGGGTGGCGCGCGTTTGCACCAATGGTTGTGAAAGAGGCCATAGACTGTAGGCCCTGGCAGAGTTGAGAGTCAACCAACATCCGGCCGGCCGAATGGCAGAGCGGTAGCATCCGTCCGCACTGCTGGTGGAGCAGGAGGCTGCAGCCGCTGGGCCACGTTGGAGGCTGGAGGGTGGCCAGCCGCAGGTGGGCAGCGACACCGTCGTTCATTTTGATGGAGAGCCAACTGGACGTTCTGGACAATTGAGGCACACCATGTGGGACCGTAGAATGGTCCCATGGGAAAACACGGTGACCAAATGACCATCTAGATGTTTGGACTACGAGGGGTTCCTGCCCCTCGAATTGGTGCTTCGGTAGACCGTCTGTCGACTGCGGTTCGTGCCAACAGAGTGCGCCCATCGTGAGCCGTCCTAGGACACCACATTCATGGGCCAGGTTGGGCCACAGTCCAGCAGGCTGAGCTCTCCATGGCCCCGGTCATTCAGGCCGGACCCCAACCGGGTCGGGAGGACACAAACCCATCTGAACCCAGTTTCGCCTTTATTTCCATAACTTGTGATCCAAGCATCCATTTGACGAACCGTCAGTGGTGCCATAATCCTTAGATCAAGATAGTATTTTTGGTATACCTCACATGAGTTTTGGATTAGGATGGAGTTTGGTCATGCTGGATTGGAGCATGAATCCAACCGGGGCCTCGGAGAAGAAATGATAATAACTTCCCGACCATGCATCCGATTGACGCGGAGTCTATTGCATTGGGTCCCTTTTGGAGTGACAAAGCATTGGGATAATTATTCGTGGAACTTTTAGGTGGTTGAGGTATGACCTATGGCTTGGATTGTTGTTATTCCAATGCTGATAAGTACGAAACCATGCGACAAGCCGAGACTTGATGACTGTGGACCATTTTGACTCGGAGTTACTCAACAGACCCAGTGGGGAGTGCCTCTGTGTGATGCGGAAGAGCCACGGTGGGGAGCGCCTCTATGTGATGTGGCTGACCAATGGTACTTTACAGGTAAAGTACCTCAGCAGGACATGAGGGGGAGCACCTCTGTGTGATGTGGTAGAGCCACAGTGGGGAGTGCCTTTGTGTGAGGTGGCAGACCCATGATACTCGACAGGATGGGTACCACTATAGTCCAAGGTTAGTGGGATTTCCTTTGTGTGATGCGATATACCCATTATAATCGATAGAGGAGGAGTTCCCCAACAGATGAGGTGTTCGGCATTGTGACCGGGAATGTTACTTGTTTCTATCCCTAGAGAATCTCGTGGCAGGCTGTCAACTTCCATAGCGATCCTGAGTGGATCAGCTTCATAATTCTGTTTCTCAAAGTGGTATAACTGGTGTGGGTTGATTATTATCTTTGTGGTATTCTTTCCTTCATGGAATAGTTGGGATTTGGGATTTTTTGTTGGGCCTCGTGTTTCCTCATGATTGAGATGGACATGCTCGACAACTTCAGTATATGTATGGGAATATACCTTAGCAGGGATGATAGTTGTGTTCATGATTTGTTGTTTACCCTTTATGGATTTTGTGAGACCTTCAAGGGTCTTGGGGTCCCTACTAAGTATCGTTATACTCACCCCTACACGGGATACACCCGCACCATGTTGTGTTGGCTGCAGATGACAGACAAAACTAACTGAGGATGAGGTTTCCATGACTGGAGGTAGCTTAGAGGTGGAAATTATACGAGGCATACTGTAGAGACGACCATTAGTGAGTTGTAGATACACATCATGTTGAATCCTTGGAGGGTGTTCCTAGGAGCTATTTTTAGTTATACTTTTACATTTCAGTTTTAACTTTACTTTTCAGTTGGGCTTATATTCTGGCCCATTTACATTCCATAAAAACCAATTTACATTATAGTTTACATTGTGCATATTTTCATGAGTTTATAGGTTAAAAAGGCAATGCCTGTACAGTTTTAGAGAATTCGCCAATTGGTGCTAGTTGCAAGCACATGGCCTATGGAAGGCGGGTATGGGGTAGTCACAACACGGGCCCCGAGGGACGGGTCATGAAAACACCACATCTAAAACATGTAATTTATAAGTACATTCTATAGGTACATGGTTTTTAATAATCAAATCAATATAGAACATTCCACTTCTGAATTTGAAGAATGTGTTATCTGAAATTTTTTATTGCTAATGTGTTGTGGATACAACACACACTCACAATATATGGATTGATTATTACTGAAACTCCAAAACATTTTGATAACGAAAGTTATGTTTCATTATACAAAAACTAATATCATCACTCATGTTATAGGGACATAGATATAATACACCATTCCCACCATGATCACTCACTGGAAGGATATCTGAATTTTAAATTTTTCGGAACACAAGAAAAACATGCTAGAATTTTAAGTCAACTCTTCCTTATGATAGATTTGAAAACATTAAATTGAATATAGGAATGATCATTGTTAATTGATATTTCAAATTTTCATATTGTTTACTCATATCATTATATTAGATTACCCCTTTTCAAATGGGATATAATTGTTAGTTTATTTTTCAAAATCTGTTGTTTTCGAAAAAAATTAGTTTTCATAATAATTTTATTTTGAAATAAGTTTTCCAAAATCATCCTTCCATATATAACTTTTGTAGTCAGAACATACTGCAACTCTGGAAATGTTATAAAACTCCAGGAATCAAATATCATAAAAAATGATTCAAAAATTTCTCATAAAAACTGTTATCATAAAAAAAATTCAATTGTTTTTGTATTGAATCTCTTGTATTCAATAATTTAAAACATTCCCAATATTTTAGTTTACAATAAATTATGAAGAACATGTAATTCATACAAATGGAACGTTTTTTCTCTAATTATTACCCATATATTATTATTTTTTTTTTTTATTTTTCATTATTATTTTATTCATTTTAGATGTCAAACATTTAATTTTTTAAAAATATTTTTTTAATGATTTTTAAAATATATTCCTAATCAAATTCAATATGAATCTAATAATATATTTAAACCATATATAGTTAATTTTTTTAAAATCTTTATTTAGAACAATTTCATCTTCCATAAAATTTTAATTTTGTTCTGAACTGTTAGATTTCTTTATGATGTTGTTCTAAATCCTCGAGTGCCTACCAAAGTGGGACCCCATGTTCCATACATCATTTTTCTTGTTTTTCAACTCAAAATATGTAGTTACCTTAATGTTGATCAGTTTAAAAACATTACCTTTGTTTTATTAACCAAAATTAGTATCAATATGATGGAAACTATAGAATATCACATAAATTGGTATGTCTGCACAGAATGAAAAGTTGAATGATATTAGTTTGAAAATTACGACTAAACCCTTAATAATTTTTTTCATTCATGGTTAGTAGTCTAATTTTTTTTAGAAACCTGAAACATTTTTATTATTTTATTACAATGATCATGTCTATGCATTTCAGACATCCATTTTAGAAATAATAAGTTTAATAGAAAATATCAATTTCAATTTATGTAAATAAGTAAGAGCTATACAATATGAATGTGGTCTATTTTGTGGAAATTTATTCAGATAGAAAATACAACTTCCAATCAAATAATATTCATGACACTCATGGAGTGTTCATCAAAACCAGAGCCAATCATTATTCATTTTTACATAATTATATAACAAGTAATGTATCTCAAATGACCACAAAGTTATTCCCCCTTATATATTCGAGCGTTTCTTATATTGAGAAAACATGATCGATATACACTCAATGTTTATGATTTTTCATATTTTATTTATCTTAAAATTAGGAAGATTATTCTTTCCGTATTAAACATTCATTCAATCGATAACATCCAATCCAATTGTACTAGATGAATGATCATATAGTTCTCATTCTTTATTAGAAAATAGGTGGTTGACTACATGAAAATTTTAAATTTTGAAAATAAATAATATCTGTTGAGGGACAATAATTCATTCATTACTGAGGATGTCCTAAAATATAAGAGATTTTTTATCGATTGAATGGAAAATAATTTTGAAAAAAAAACAGATTCGGCCACATTAGAGGTAGGTCATCAAGAAATCTAGATAATGGATGATAAATAGATGAAGAGGGATATCAATAAATCCCCACTAAATAAACCAAATTAACCAAAGGATATTATTAATGAGGTCTATGAATAATTAATAAAATAAATTATAGGATAATAATTTTGGGGATCTGGTAATTAGAAATGATCCTACTAGGGAGATGGAATTGAAAATTAATGATGATGATATGTTAAGAAAAAAAGAAAATATATAAAAATAATAGGGGATTGATGAAAATATTTTTGAGAAGATTATAAAATATGTAAAAAGGGATTCTTAAAAGGTTTTCCTACCCACTTCCTAAACTGATCATGTTATCCCAGAATTACTGTTATTCTTTAAAAAAAATCTACTCTGCATAATGTGATTCATTCAGTCACTAGAAATGGAAATAAATTTTTTTTTTATAAATAATCGATATAACATATTCAATAAAGATGAATCTGAACCAACATCATAAAGAAAAATAGCCTTAAGAATTTTCAAAATAGATCGAGGAGGAGATTGATAATATAGCTAATAAATAGTTATATGGGAAATATAAAGATGTGAACTACTTATAAAATAACAATACACAAAAATTGAACAAGATATTGAAATGGAGGAAGTGGATGTGGATGAAGAGGTTGATAATGATGGTGTATATGATAAAGAAGGATCTCAATGAAATAAAAATTCATCATAATCATCATAATCAAATATACCATCCAGTACTGATATAGATTACAATTTTTTCAGCTATGAAGAAAAATAATCGATATTTAAATATGGATATACATAAATAAATTATGATGGTGATTAAAATTCCAAAAATAAGCTTAATGATATATCTCACACTAATGATTTAGATATCATGGGAATATTTAATGAAAAAATTGTTTATATTAATGATAAAAAATTTGTTTCAAATGTTGAAATGAATTAATGGAAGAAACTAGAAGTTAGACATAGATATATAAAACCACTTCAGGTCTCGCTATAACCATTGGATTCACCAGCATCTGTTGACGTTAAATGACATGATTATATTGTCCATTATTTGAAATGGTTAGAGTGAAAAATACATTACTAACCAATCCTTGAATCACGTTATAATCTCTTTCAATATAGTCTTATGGAGAAATTAGATTCGATCATGTTTTTTAAAAAAATGGATATTCAGCGTGAAAATCAGTTGAACTTTTTTCAAGAATGTTTGAAAACCACAATAGTCATATAATAAGATATTAAAATTGTCTCACCATGGTGATGTAGCTGTCAAATTTCATGATGAAAATATTGATGGCATAAAGAAGCTCATTAATTAATCATCCAAATCATTCAATTAGTTATCAAATTACATAGATAATATTGTTTTTGGAAATATTCATGGAAATAACTGATAATAGTACTGATGAAGTAGTCATTCTGATGGGAAATGTTTGTTATATACAGTTTTAGTATACTATAATCAGATATTAGAAATTTGAAATTAATATATATTTGTAATTGGATTATTTCTAAGAATTTGAATATTTAATAAGAGAATGTAGAAAAGGTAGAGATAGAAAACATGAGGTCTAGAAGATAAAATCCATTTTCAAGAACTAGATAAATAATGATAATTTTTTTCCAATTTGATATTTGGTTATATTTTAAAAAACATATTAATCATATGTAATATATTAATGAATTAATTATTTATCCAACCGTGCTTTTTCTGAATGTTTTCCTATTCCAATTTGCTAAATGTTCATTGGGTTTTTTGTATAATCATTTATTTCATTATATTTTGGGAATATTTATTTCTCTAATAATATAAGAAATATTTTTACTCTTTCACCATAGCTTTTGGGTAATTATAATGTTGTAGAAATCATTATATGAGGGAAACATATCAGTAAGGGTGATCAATGTTTATGAAGGTGAATTTGAAATCATAGAGGGAGTAGCATTTATAAATTTATATAATTAAATTTTAATTTGGAGAATAAGATCCTTAGGGGAGATATTATAACATGGTTGATTAAATCATATTCATAAACATACTCTCTATCATATTTAGATGATTTATAAACTCATGGGGGTTATGTATTTAAGCGTTAAATCTGAATACAATGCCCTAAAATGAATGTGGGTTGTATGTTTTTCATGTTATTTTTTCTTTTAAATATAGTGGTTTAGTCACTCAAAAAAACAGTTTATTGATGACTTTAGAGATAAAATTTGTTATTGTAAATTTCTTTTGTTTTTTAAATAACAATGTCCTTATTAAAGACTTGTTTACTATTTTTTTATGTCAAATGTTTCTTAGAATGTATTTTATTAAAAAATAATCTTTTAACGTACTTATAATAAGTTCTAAAGTATTCATGAATGTAAAAATAACATTCCTTATAATGATTATCATAATGATTCTATGTATCAAATATACTAGAATCATATTTATAAGATTAAGTGATGGATTTCTTTCTTTTGTTTGATACTAACAATGCTTTACAATCCAACTAATACGAGAATAGATAAAAATCTAACTAAAAATTATAAGGATTTCTATATTGACATTGCTATGTATTTCCATAAAAATGAATTATGTTTATAATTTGAATATAGAAAACATATTTCTAGTTTATTTAACATATTTTGCATTGTAATGGTGGATACTATTACAACATCGAATAATTAGCATCAATAGAGCCTTTGAATGAGAGCTTCCAAATTCATTGCAACAAACTCAGAGAAATATTAACATTGGGAAATAAATATTACCATAAAGAATATTCATAAATATACTACTTCATTCAACAAGTTTATATATAATATCTATTTTGATTGACACTTGATGATTTCATTTTCCATTTATCATTTTGGGAGAGCTCTGAATATTTCATTTTGTGAATGACTTCTTCCATGTATTTTGAAATGTTAGTGTTTGGTAGTTCTATGGAATCCATTTTAGGATGTATCAATATACAATAATTTTAAAAAATATACATCAATCCATAATAAAAATCATTTTATTCGAAAGATATGAAGACAAAGAACCAGATCCATCAGATCTAAGGATACTATAGCTAGGTACATATAAAATATGATATTTAAATTGAGGGCTTCTGGGAATATGAAGATAGAAAAATTATGATTATTATATCAAGGGACATACTAGAAATGAAATTAAAATATTCATGTATTTATAAAACATGAAATACATTTAGGTAGGTTATAAGAAACATTTATCAAAATGTTTAATGAGGATTCTGTTTAATAATGTTAAATTCATTATTTCTTTTGTAGATATTATATTAATTATTTATAAGACATTTTATTTTTTTTATATACTTTCAATAGATTTTTAATAGTTGTAATCATCATAATTATGAAAATAATAATATATTTGAAGTAACCATATCCAACGTGAATGAGACTCCCACACTCCAATTTATTAAGTACATATTGATTTTGATCTATAAATCTGGTATAATATGACACATAGAGAATTGGATATGGTATAATTGTTAGTAGGATTATGGGATGAGTCTAATAAAAAACTGTAAGAGTTATTGGGTTTGTTTAGTTAAATTTACTAAAAAATATTTTTTTACAACTATAATTCACCCCTTCTTCTAATTAAGCCATTACAATAATATTCTTCTGATCTTCATCAGCATATTTCTATATACAGGACTATCATGTTCTACATTAATCATTTACAATCCATTAATTTTGGAAATAAATCTTAATTAAAATTGTTTGATATACAATTTACGTCCCATGTGTTTTTGAATAATTTATAGAAAACATTATGTGTTTAATAGACTCAGAAAAATTTATAATGTATTACAAAAAAAATCTATGTTCTTCATTTTTATTATCAAAATGAGTGTATGTTTGATAAATAAGACTCACCAATATCACACCACAATATAAAAATTATTTATGTCTACCATAAAAAAATCATCTTACAAATAAAAATAATTCTAGAACCAATACTTTATGACTCAGTATGATAAATATTATACTATTGAATTATTTTAGAATTCCATTAGACTGACTTATGTATATAATCTTATTTAGAACTGTTGTTTACAATGCAATAAAACAATTGAAATTAGAATGGTGTTAACCATTATGATGTTAGACATATGGTTATGCTAGATCATTATGATCATTAAATTGAAAGGTGTCTGATGTTATTATAGAAAAATCATAAATAAGAACATTCAAGGATCAAAATATGACCATTGGGAGAAGGCCTATTAATGTCAAGTCATTTTAGGAGTTTTGATATAAATGATACATTCTACATGGAATTTTTTAGGGGAATACTTGGTTTGAAGAACTCAGTGTAAATTTCTTAGTTTCATTATAGTGTAGATTTATTAAAGAAAACATTTGAGGTTATCTCATTACAGAATTTATTAATTTTAATAGAGTTTGATCATCAGTGTGATCAATGATTCTAGGGATATGAAGATATAGAATCTATTGCATCAGATCAAAGTCTTATAGGGATTTTAACAATGAGTCGATCAACATATTCTGGTTTTAAAGGGATCAGAGGAAAATTTCGATTTTTTAAAAAGGTATGCAATTTTATAAAATGATGGACATTGCTGATATAATAAAATAGGGGACACATTTAATTAGGGTTATTATGTACCAATCTCTTAAGGATAAAGAAATTATTTTTTTCACAGATTCTAATTTATTTATACTATTTAAATCTACTCTATTTTAATTACTATAACCTAATATAATACATATAATAGGAAGAATATTATGAAATTAAAGTTTCTACTTTATTTTTTTAATCATTACCATTATAATAATAATAACAAGAATAATTTAATTAATCATATATATTTGGATGCTAATTTTACCGTCATATAATTGGATATACTATGATTCTGATTATGTGACATTATTAGTTGGATTGAGTTGGATTTTGATACCATAAATAAAAAGGTTTTTTATATTGGTTAGTTTAATTATATTAAAATATGTTTTTTATCTACCATTCCCTTCCCTCTTGTAATATTTCCACCATTAAAGATATCATATGGTACAAATTAGTAGTATAGATATATTAATCCAACATTTGTAGCATGTACAATTTCAGGAAGAAATATGGGGTACCGAAGAATATATGACAGCCCAGAGTCCCAACCATTTCAATATGGAGGCTTAGTGATTCTTTAGAGTAGAGGTCGAGGAATAATTATTGTATGGTGGGTAGATTGTATGATCCTGATGGTTTTTATATTTTTGAATTTCTATTATGGTATTTTATTAAACATTAAAAGATTATAAGTTTCATGAGTCTTAATATGTGGTTGTTATTTGTGAATTTGGATAATTTTGTATGCCCATGTCGATGTTAAAGTTCGATTTATGATCAGGGAAACCCATATTGTTTTCCCCATGAAATAGTGCAACATTATATGTTCCACATGATGGTGCACTCAATTTGACCAAATTGTGCTTCCACGCTACCCAAATATCACACCCTAACAAATGGGTATTTAAATGGCTGGGGAAGGGTGTGGAAAATCTTATTCCCACCAAAGAGAAACAATTCTCCTTTGAATGCATGGGTGTGTGGTTAGGGTGAATGGTTTGTAAAATCTGTCATCCCTAAAAATAAAACCATGAACATGGTAATTAAATTCCATAAATATTTATTTAAAAATTATATGACCCTCGTATTATATCAATAATCGTCCCATTGTGGTCTTACATGATTTAATTTTCCTATAGATGCTCTTGAAAGAATTCCCTGGCTCCTAAAACCTCTTCTATTGTATATAGAGGATCCAATAGTGTAAATATTATAATTTTTTGTTATAGTTCTTAAACATCCATGTCGTTTTGATTTCAGTAATTCCATATAAAAATAAAAATTGCGTTTTGGTGAATGTTAATCAACTATATTGATGTAGGAGGTGTAACAATTAATTATGAAAATCTTGATTTTGATCTAGAGTGTATATTTACTAAACTATTCTTCCACATAGTCCTATTTCATTTAAATTTTAAATATTGAATTGATTGTAATGTGTATGTGATACCCTTCATATATACCATGGGTCCCATTGGTGAATTGTTATCATGCATGATTGAATCCCATGTGGTGTGTAAATAATCATTTAATAAATATTTATTAACGTTAAAATTTGGAATAATGGAATAATGGAATTGAACTAAATCCTTATTGCATGTCAATAATGGTACATAAATGTGTTTCTTGATTAACCATGATTTTTTAATGAGTTCTATACATAATTGATGATGAATGGATAAATTTTTTTGTTTTTCATGTTATTCTAGGCGATTAATGAAATGAATTGTGGCGGTGAATGATAAATTATATTTTTCCCCATGATGTGAATGATTGAAAAGAATAATAATGATATATAACCTTGATATGTATACGATATATATGGAATTGTAAATTTAGATCAGTGAGGTGTGGTTCAAGGCCACATTCTCCATAAACCCATGGGGTGTTGTACTCATAATCTCATCCACCAATTCATGCATGTGAACAATGAGGTGTGGGTAAGGGACTAGTGATTCAAATACCTATGGTGGGCCATAATGATGTTTTTGGGTCCCAACATAATGTAAATAGACTAATTTTACAAGTGCTGAAGATATTCATTCCAAAACGGATGCACCAAGGAACCATAAATGGAAATTTAATTAATTGAAAATTAAATCCCCAAAAAGAATGAATTCTATATCTCTAAGAAGTAATGCCTAGAATCCAACACTGGATGAATTAGTTATGATTAGTTTGAGAGTAATCATGAACTCAGGGGGGCGATCTGGTTAGTTAACGAATAGTAAATGTGAAACCATTTTACTTTTTCATTTTGATAAGTATTCAATACAAAAATTCATAAAATATTATGTACATTAAATTACATTAGATGCCATTTTTTGGTGCACAATGAGTTTTACTAATTCTCTATATTGGCTTCCGGACTAATACCCATGTAAACATCATGAATATAGGAAAGGATATGGGAAATATCTTTATGTTAGATGGATGATTCGGATGTGAAATGACCAATGGATGAGCCAACATGATATAATGTTGGGACACACATAGTATATGTAATTTTGTCATTATTTTGGATTCACATTAGATGCATCACACTTGTATTGGATGAAATGTTTATGTATTTTTATTATGGTAATTTTCTTTGTTTTGTACTCATCTCAAAATGTTTATTTTTATTGGATATTATTTATTATCATTGTATATTATTTTTTTAGATCCACTCTTGTGCTATATTGATATATGGGATATCATCTACTAGTGTTAGATATTTGACCCTTACTACTAGTTAATAGAGTATAGAATATGGGGAGGTGTGCCTAAGGTCATATAACAAATCAGATTTGCGAACTGACATGTGCTTCCCTCGATGCCACATTACTGTTTCAAGGGCCAAATATTCAATAATAATCATTTATAATGTTAGTGAAATCATTATTTTTTCTAATAAAAATGTAATGAAATTTATCAATTGATAAATATTATTAATCTGATATTAACGTTTTTTTGGAAAAATAGAATTACAGTTATTCATCAACTTTTTAATAATAGTTTCATCTTCCAATAAGAAATTATTATTTTTTATATTATTTTAATCATCCAATAATTCTAAAAATAAATTTATTTTGATGAAAATTAAATTAACTATTGTGATTTATCTATAAATTGATAAATAATATTTCATTCTAATATAATTGATTTTTTTGATGATTTTAATAGAACCTACCATCAATTTTATATTTTAATTGATGATTTATTTGATATATTGTGATGAATAATTTTCTATCTTTAGATCCAATACATTTATATATGCATTATATGAGAAGGAAATGATTATATAATATTGATATTTCTCATAACTGCAACATTCATCTTATCACCAAATGTCATCAGATCATATTTATTAATTGGTGAAAACCAAATTGTAGCATCCTCAATATCCACCATTTCGAGATAAAAAAGAGAGTGCATCAGTCATTTTTAAATCTAGGAATTTATTTCCATTGAAGGTGGGACATCACCTACTACTAACTCAGTTTAGATTATCCATGACAATAATAATAGGTATATTATAGAGGGACCCTGATTATATGGCATGAAATAATGTTCCTAGGAATGTATGGACCCATTATATGCTTAGATTAATTGTTGAAGATATTTTATAATATATTTTCTATTGAAATTTTCCTATGAATTTAATTAATATTTATATCCCCTTAACATTACAACCCAACCAAAATCAAATGTTATGATAATAATGAAAATCAAGGTATAATATATTTACATGGATTATTTAAGGAACTAACCTTAAATAGTAAATAATATAGTGAATTTATATTAGAATACTATTTCTTACCATTAATGTTTTTTTTCATATAGATATTAATATAATTCTATCGTAATTGTTAATAAAATATCATATATTACAATTGACACACAATTAATCTGTAACAATTTTATATAATCTAAATATTTAAAAATAAAACATTTTTTTCATTAAAACTATTTTTGAATTGAAATATAACTTCTTCTATTCCTTTACCCAGCATTAAACTCTATGAAAAAATCCTAAAAATATTAAATTAGAATTATAATAAAAATAAGGTATACAATGAAATAAAACCTATACTCTAATGAATGCTATGAAAACCAATTTAATGATTAAATTTTTTCCAGTTCTATTTGAATATAAAAAATAATAAATTTCCACTTGATGAAAAAAACTACATATTTTGTCAAAAAGATCATTTTAAATCTATATCATGAAAATAAAAACCTTTTTTATATTTAGCTCATCACATGAAAAAAAATGTTTTCAATGAAAATGAAATTTGAATAATCATATAGCCAAATTACAATATATTTACCATACGAAAATTATCACAAAATAATTAATTAGAGGGAATTGATGGGTCTCTCCCTACATATATTCTCTATTAGGATCATCCAATTTTTTGTGATCTATAATGAAATTCAACCCTACATATAATCTATATTTTTCTCACTCATGATCTATAATATTTCTCAACCCACTGTATATGAAGTATCATGCTCATCCAATTTCCATATAATTATCATGTATCTTATGTTGAATAAAGAACTTTATTAATATTTAATTTCATCATAAAATCCTTTTAAAATGTAAATAAAATAAAAAAATACATATCAGTGTACAAAAGATTATTAAATATTAATATTTATAATTGAAAAAATAAACACTACACAGAGTTCCCATTTTAATAAAAATAACTATGAAAACATAAAAAAGAAACCTTGATGAATTAAATAATCATGGTGGAGGAAAATTTTAGTAACGTTTTTATGTTAAAAATAAATTCCTTCTACATTTTGTTTGAAAATATGACAAAGTACATAATTTGTAAAATGGTAAAAATATTCAACTGCTAATGATTTCTAGAAAATCATACCGGGAAAAAATGAATTATAAAATCATATTAAAATATCAAAAACAAGAACATGGATGAAAAAGAGCTATTATTTGGGAACCATTAAATGAATATTTTTTACATATTGTCTTTTACCTCGAGTCTAACACATCAATATTGTTGTTTATCTTCTAAAAAAATTAAAAATATTTATTTTATAACTTTTTAATAATCATTTTATATATTAATATTCATTTTATATGACTTATTAAGATTTTATTTATAATAACAATATCACAAAAGTACTTGTACGGGTTTCATATGATATTTGGTTAATAAGTTGAAAGGACATAATTTTGTTTTTTATGGTAAAAGTGGACATTAATACACCATATCCATAATAATAATGTTAATTCAATACATATTAATTTTATACATAAATTGTTATTTTATATTCAACCATTACAGATAATTATTAAATATTAACTATGTTAAAATTCTATAGAAAATATGTCTGACTTACACATAAGCTACATTTTTATTTTTCAACAATCATTATTGAATGAAGTTAAGAAATGTTATATAATTCCATAGTGATAATAACATAATAAATACCATTTTAAATTTTCAAATAAACTTTTATATATCTTCTATGTGATGGGGTGATGATAAATGAATCGCATCACATCTTGATGGTGGTAGTTCACTTGTATGAACAGAGAACCTGATAAGTTTTCTATACACGGAAATGTAAGAAACTAAAACATATATTATATTTTAATAATGATAAGGATTATAGTTATAATATATAATTATTAATTTAAACATTATAACTAGACTTTAGACACTATTATGGAAAACAAATTACATCATTCAGTGATCTGGTAGTCTTCCAAACACATGAATGATGAATTCCTTTCCAATTTATTGGAAGATGAGTTATATACCAATTATTACACTAACAAAATAAGATAATAGTATATGGAGTATAATGTATTTATTATGTTTTCATGATTGATAATGGTTTTCAGAATATTGAAATGAAACAATATAAAAACATGTAGATAAAAATATACATCTTCTTGAGAAACCCACATTTTCATAATACATTGATACCTATATGATTGATATTATTCCTAACATATGCTATAAAATATGCTGGAAGATTATATTAATGTATTTGGGTAGGTATATACCATACCAAAAGGGTAATAAAGTGTAATAAAATGTGATGATGTTGATCAATTTTATAATAGTGGGTAGAGGAACTAAAGAAATTTCTCAATATATTAAATTAATATAAATTACCATTCAATTAAAAATTACTCAAAATGGAGTAATTTAGGTGATATGATCATTAGGTAAAAACTATTCTCATAAAGTTATAATTAGTTATTTTTTTATTATTTATATAGTTGTATTTTTGTTTTAACCATTTTTTAACACATTTAACTCTTAGTGTAATGACATTTATTTATACACATATAGGGTCAATATAGTTATGATGAAATGAAAAAAGACCCATAAATAGAAGATATTGAAATTTGAATCCATATAATAATAACATGGAATTAATTAATATTTTTATAAATTTATGTCATTTTATAATTTAAATTTACCTTAAAATATACATAATTTCAACTTATAGAATTTTTCATTACACTAACAATAATAATTTAAAGAAAGAATGTAAATATTCATAAAAATAATTAAATATAGCTAAAATTACTAGATTGTATACAATATTCATAGATCACATAAATTATTATAAATTAGTTTTATTTTTTTGTGTTTCATATTATTTATGTTATTTTTTCATTACTTAAATAATTACTATATCATCATTTCGTATGAATTTAATGTAATTATATATAAAAAAATTATAAATTAAAGATCATGAAGTATATAAATATTTCACATTTAAATATATAATTTAATGGAGAACATATCATATGGATAATAAAATCATAAAAATATATCATTTATGAAAATCCATATTATGATATGTTTGACATTTCTTTTATTAAAATACTCTAAATGCCATAATCTCATCATTGTGTTCCCAAAAAGTTTTTAATTGACATGTTGAATGATTATGGTGAATGTATAATCATATGGTAATATTTGGGTTTGTTTTTTTAATTTAATATTTCTTATCATTTTATATATATACTAAATTACATCATTTACCCTTTACAATGGTGATAATAATTAATAATTTTAATATTAAAACATTCCAAAAATAAATGGTAACTATTAACTAAATATGGACCAAAATATTGATAATATGGACTCATTTTCTCATATTAACAACCTATAGATGTATTCATTAGTTTAATATTAATAAATAAAAACACAATCAAGTAATATTTTCTTTAAAATTGTGTTTTATGATGAAAAATGTACTAATACAGAAATATGTTTTGAGGATGATTATAATTTAATTAATCAGATTATATATAACATATGATTTCTTAAGTTACATTTAGAAAACAATAACCATCAATTGACATTTAGTATATTGAAAATTATAGTGTTTTTAATTTCATAATTTGTCGCTATATAATGGAAAGTTAATCATTTATGAAAATCTCAAGACTTCATCCTATGATATTTTTTAAATAATAATCCAAAAATAAAATGATATTTATGAAATAAATTTTCTAAAATATACATAAATTTTTTATAACATAGAATCAAAAAAATAAGTAAAATATCTAATTTGAGAAAATGATCTTTTCAGGAAAAAAACATTAATAATAATTTATGTTCTTATATAAAAGGAATGAACATATAAATTAGAAATTAGTATAACCATTATTTTTTTTTCATAGTGTCGTTAATACTATTCATTAAATCAAAATTAATTGTATTTTAAAAGTGGCCACATTTAATTTATAATGATTCATTCATCATTTAAGAATTATATTACTTATATAGTTTGGAATCAAACATAATATTTCTATTTCAAAACTATATATATAACATTCTACTTTCCCCATTGAAAAATAATGTCATATAAATATGATGTATAAATGAATAAAAAGGGTTCTGCCTATCAATATTTCTATGTTGAAATCCGAAATCATAATAAATATTAATAAATATACAACTTTATATGTGATAAAGGTAAGTAATATGGTCATATAAATTTATAAATTATCATTTTCCATGTAGGGGACATAATTCAGAGGTGAAAACATGGATATGGAATACAAAAATAACACACAAGGATTGATATATGGAGATAGAGAATATGGTCATGAGGAATTTAACTACCAAAAACCATAAATTTTTGATGGAGTAAACTTATATTTATTTCTTTCTAAGAATAATAAATTTATGTCATTTTTAATTGAAAATAATTTTCCTAATATTGACTAATAACATTGATAGATTATAACACCACATACATTAAATAAAAAGATATTACATCAATGTTAATGAATTTTTATTAAAAAATATAATAAATACAGAACAGGACCATATGGAAATAATGTATTTACAAACTGGGAATCTTATACAACTTGTTCGTAAGACATATTTATTTTCACCAGATTATTTCATTTTAATTAGACCTCATATTGACATATCTAACTTAATACCATTATTCATAGCCCGAGGAAAATATTTATACGAAAGAGTGATCTCATATTCTAAATAAGGGTAAACAAGGTAAATATAATTCAAATCATAAACATAAGGCATAAAAACATAATAGTATAGTACCTTATTCTTCATATTAAATATCATGATATCATGTCAGGGAAAAAATAATGAACGTTAATATGAATCAAGGAACATTATCAAAAAATTCATAAAATAATACATGATGTTTTGTGGGATGTACATAAGAAAAGAAAATCATTTCATATGAGTCAGGGCTTATTACTAAGAAAATCATAGCATAGATAGTCTATTAACGAACTAAATTTAGTCCTCATTCTTATACCGTATTAATGAACTGAGATCATATCCACTTTCATCCATGTATATCCATGGAGAAATAGATATTTTCCAAATTCATTGGAGGGTGAAATATCTCCCACCTCTCTCATAATTAAAATCATTCTAATATTTTCCACAAAAACCTAAAACATCCATCAAAACTAAAGGAATAAAATGGGTTTTTTTAATCGTTGTTCCACCATAACGTAATTCATGTAATACTAATCAATTTAATTTATATAATTTCATAATAAAAAAATAAAAAAATTGGAATAGTACAGTTATTATACTTGAAACACAACCCTATTAAATAATTCCATGTTATAAGGAAAATAATTTTGATATAACACTTCAAATTAATTCTTGAGGAAAATATCATTTCTCCAAAAAAATAACTTATTTTCTCAAATGTTAATAAAATTTTAGAATATATAAATGTATTTGAAAACAAACTTTAAATAATGTAGAGGAGTATTCTTTAATATAATTCATTATGAAGACGTAAAAATCTATTCATGCTATATATTTTAAAAAAACATTCTCCTCATTCTATTGCATGGAATGTAAAAAAGTACATCATACCAAAAAAAAGGTTCCCTTCATACCATTGAAGAAAAACAAAAAATTGATATATTTTACATTTATATTATTAGTAATATTAAAATATTATTTGGGAATTAATATATAGGAATCATGGATATGGATGATAAATATACACCTATAAATACTTATGAATTAACAATCTCAAATGATACTGAGATTGAAAAATTATCCATTACCATAGGCCTGATATCCTTCATAGGTATCCAAATATCATCTATAATGATATAAATAATTCTATTGACAATTTTCATAATCATATTCATTTTTATGATATCATATATGATCACATTATCATCCATTTCTTAATAACATTTCATTATTACTTATCATGTAGGTGTTAATTTCGTCCTTTTATTATTGATGTTTTGTCTAGTATGTTATGTTTATCAATCATTAGTCATAGAAATATAATTAAATAATTATACTATCATAATAATTATAATATTTATGAATTTTATACATCTATTTAATCACGGTTTAGTGAAGATAATGTGGTACGAGTCACATCACATCGTGGAGACAGTAGGTCGTACGTACGCATGAGCTATGATATGATTCCATTAATTGTTTAATGGATTTGTAGTGGATGGTTTATAATATTTCATAATCAATATAATGTTATGATAATTATAAATAGTTATAACTTTCAACATTATACCTATCTGAGTATGAAAGTGGTAAAAAATAGATTACACCATATCATGGAGGCGATATGCCACACGTACGCACGCAATGCGATTTCATTTTCCAAAAGATGGATTGAAAGAAAAATATTGATGTTTAATAATAATAATAATAATAATAATATATTATACAATTTATATTATTGTTATTTCATTATAATGAAACATATCATGAAGGGGATGTGCATTAATAATGAATTTGGAATGAATCGGTTGAATGGATTACATGTTCTTCGACGTGCTTCTAATAAATGTCCTCTTGGAAGAGTATATTTCGCCTTTAAAAATATCAGAACATATAAAATGAGACTAGGAATTTTTATATTATATAATTTCAGTAGATGGACGAATATTAATCCTCAAATTGAAGTGAAAAGGCGAGGGAAGTGATTCCTTTTTAAAATTGTAATGATGGGAACATTTGGGATCTCTAAAAATATTAATATATATAAATATATAAACCTACCTAATAAGAAAAAAATATCACCATTTCTAATATGATATGATATATTGTTGTTATTGCTTCATCCCAAAAACTTTAGAAAAGTTTTAATGTCAAATTAAACAATATCATTTTATGTAACAGTTCATTATTCTATGTAATTTTAATTAAGATAAAATATATTTAAATATTAAAAGGGTCTTATATTTACTTATTAGATTAAAATTTGACCAAAAATAAGTACATCATCAAAATTTAGACCATTTAATAAATATATTATAATTTTTAATGTTTTACAGATTTTTGAAAAATTTAGTAAAACATTATTTTGATAAACAATCAATTGTGTTAATTCAGACATTATTTTATAGATTGTTTTTCAAAAATATTATTTTAATAAGTTAAATTCCAAAAAAAAGACAACATTTTATTCATATTAGGTCAAGGTAAAGTATAAAATTCATTAGAAATATTAATTAACAATAATTATATTTATTTTAACATTTATAATAACATTCACTATATATCTCTATTAATAAAACAATTACTACCTTAATATTGTGTAATAATTAGTACACCTTATTTTTGAATAAAAATTAAAAAATAATATGAATATGATAAATATACAAGATTTAAATATAATATATGTTTGTGAATTTTTCTTCTAGATAATTCAACATTTAAAATGTAATACTTATTAAATTTTAAATGTGACAACATTAACATCACTAAAAATAAAATATGATAAGTGTCACAATTTTTTCTATGAAGATACAAATTATCACTAAATCAACCCTTCACATGATAATGTTATGGTATAATCTACCAATAATATTTCGTTAAGTGTTTGGGTCATTTAATTTCAATTAATATTTTAATAAAAAAAAATTTATGTCTCATCAATCAATAAATTTTTAAATCGTCAAAGTATATGCAATTAAGGGCATTATTTATTTTATAAAAAATAAAAATAAATTACCTTGACAATGAGAAACATATTATATTTAACATTAGAGTTTATAATCTAATTTATCTTCTACATTACATTATATAAAAACTATTTTACTTATTAATATTATAGTGAGAAATATTTAACTTTTATGTAAATAAAATACATTAAATATCATAATCATGTCATAGAGGCATCCATAGAAAACCATTTCGACAAAATGATGATTTAGGTTGAAACAATGTGATAAAATAAAATCAATAAAACTGTTAGGGGAATTTTAAAAAATTATTCTTACCCTTAATTACCTATATTACCCTTTAACCATATTAATAAAAATTACAGATGTTATTATTCATGATGCCCAAAAATAAATCAATTTAATTTAAATAGTTTAAACGTAATTGTTCTAAATATGGAATAAATCTTTTAAATTCAAAAACAATGAATTTTCATTATTTAAGTAAAATCAATCCCATTGCTGAAAAGAGAGAACATGTTTTAGAAGTTAAAACATTAAAAATGATTGAAATATTTTTACTTTAGAATAAAATGTAAAATTAATTATAATGAAATATTTTATATTTGATGATAAAAATATATTATATATATAATTTTAATCCATTAAATATTATGAATAAAACTTAAATTTTAATTATGATTATAAAAGGTGCTTTCAATTAAAATTTAGGGTATTTTTACTATTCATAAAAATTTTAAAGTAATAAAAAAATAGGAAAATTTCACAGAAAGAAAATTCGTATATCCATACACTAAATAACATGTTTATGATGTTATATAAAAATTTATAATGTGTAAAAATTATAATTTAATCGGGGTTCACCAATAAGAACGTAGAAAATAGCCTTTTAAAAAATATAGGTTTTTATATATCAAGTGGGGTTTATTCATACCCAATGGAAAAAATATATTTTGGATGAATATAAAAAATATTTTACTAATAACTTTTATATTTAATTAATTTCATTTACTAATTGTAATTCACTCAATTTAATAATAAAAAACATAATTATATACGTGATTTATATATTTTTCATAAATAATTGGTAGTGAATGACATAAACATAAATTTTCATATGTATGTTATATTTAATCACTAAAACATTACATCTAGGTTTAAATGTTCATTTTATTCAATGGGAATCTATCTATTCATTAAAAATTAGTATTGAATTCAATGTAAGTTATTTAAGAATTAATATTATTTAGAGAATATATTTCATAAAATCTACCGTGTATTATATTCTAACATCCTTAAACAGAATTTTTCCCTCAAATTTCGTCATATGGGTAAATATATTTGAGGATATATCTCCCTAATCATATCATCAAGATCACATATATCTTCCCCAAATTGGTGGTTCCACTATAAAACATTATCCAATCAAGTGGTCTTGTTTCACAAAACATTTTTTCACTACAATCCATAATCTCTATCGGTTATTCTTCATAAGAATGATCTAGCTCTAGAGGGACAATTTATGAGTTTATAACATGTGAAGGATCTAGAATATATTTTCCCACGAAAGATACTTGTAACACATCATGATCTTGGGAGAGATTTGGTGGAAGTGTTAATCAATAATCTATGTTCCTAACACGATCATGTATATCAAAATGACAGATATACCTAACGATCAACTTTCCCATATTTCCAAATCTCATTACTCTCTTTCGGGTTGAAATTTGTAGAATCACATCGCCACCCACTTCAATATATAGGTCATTTATACTTTTGTTAGCATTAATTATTTCGACTCTAAGATTCTCTTATGTGTTGTTGAATATATATGACCTTTTATTCCCTTTCATCGACAAGATCTGGTATTAATAACATTCAATCCCCAAAATCATTGCAATAAGTTGGAATTCTGCACATCATTCCACATAGGGCTTCATAAAGGGAAATATAAATACTGGAGTTAAATACATTATTGTAAGAAATTTTAGAGAAGGTAGGTGTTGATTCTAACCACCTTTGAAATCCATAGAGCAAGTTCATACCAGACCATCTATAGTTTGAATTGTCCTCTTAGACTGACTATCTTTCTGAGGAAGATGACCAGTTTCTCAAAATAACTATTTTTTCTTGTGCATGATTTAGACTTTTATAAAACATTGAATAAATCATTAGATTCTGATTAGATATAATGAAATTTGGTACTCCATAAAATATTACCAAATTCATTTTTTATATCCTATAATTCTAATAAAAATAGAAATCCTCATTAATCGAAATAAAGTGTGATTATATAGTAAGGAAATCAAATATAACCCATATAACATGTGGATCTTATATGTTTTTTGGATGTCTGAAAACAAATTCCAAAGAGATGTCTTCCCTTTTCCATTGTGGTATGGGTTATTGTTGTAACATATTATTACACTCTTTTATCATAGACTTATCATGAAAACAAACCATGCACTGAGGGACATTTATGGAAACATTTATTTTCATTCTATCCCGCCAGAATTAATCATTTAGGTCCTTTTAAACCATTGTTAAACAAAGGTGAAATGATAATGAAGAACTACGAGACTCAAAAATTACCCTCATCATCAATTAAGTCATGATAGGAAAAAAACCTTATTCCTGAACATTATTATTCAATCATAATCATGGTTTAATTCAGGAACATTTCACACCTTCTTATGTTCCTCTACGTCTTCTTTAGATTCCTCTTAAATCATCAGTTGTATAGATAGTTGAACATTCCATTGAGAATTATAAAATTTCTCCCCATTAAAATTTCAAGTTCTATAATATTAAAACATATAAATATTGGACCTTTTGTGATCCTTATCATGTATTGACTTGCATGGTCCTTTCAACTCAAATAGTCTTCCACCATGTTTGATTTACAAGGGTGGTAATGTAATGATCATAAATAATCATTAATCTACTCCAACCGTCTTCTTTGATGAAAATTATTTTCCATTTATGGTGAAATATACCTTAATATTTTTTGATATGTATAAATATCACACATTTCACTATGAAATAAATTCATTCATATCATTAATGAAATTATTATCATAGATAAATCCAAATCATGAGTTGGGTAATTTTTCACAAGGATTATCAATGGTCATGAGTCAAAATCTATAAACGTATCATTTTTTAAGAGGACACAACTCATCCCATTTTTTGATGCATCACAATAAATCACTTACCATTATCCACTATAAGGAAGTATGATCATTGGTTCATTGTCTAACCTTATTTTTATCTCTTTGAAAATCTCTTAACATTTCAATGTCCAGATGAACATGACTACTTTCTGAGTCAAATCTGTGAATAGATTAGATAATTGTGAAAAAAATCATCACAAAAAATTGGATAATATCCAGGAAGACCAAGAGATTATTGGATTAGAGTTACCAATTTGTTTCTCGTCCAAAATTAAATAACTTCTATTTTATCTCGATCAACACATATCCCCTCTTTTGAGATTATACAACTGAAAAAAAAAATCTTTTTAAAGACAAAATGAAATCATGGTAAAATTTTTATTAGGATTCTCATTTATTAGGGTCTTCATTAAAATTCCCAATTTATATTCATGCTCTTCCATGAACATTAAATAGAAAAGAATATAATCTATAATGACTACCATAAACAGATCAAGACAGGCTCTAAAGAAACTATTCATTATATCCATGATGATAGTGATATAATTAATAGGACCGAAAGGGATCACTATAAAATTATAGATTCATTAACCGTTAAATTATTCCATCATTTTTATATCCTACATATTTTCCCTTTAATTGATGATATCTAAAATGAAGTCTAATTAAAGAAAAGTATTTTTCTCCACATATATGGTCGAATAATTCAT
The DNA here is from genome assembly GCA_963277665.1 of Viscum album. Taxonomy (NCBI): domain Eukaryota; kingdom Viridiplantae; phylum Streptophyta; class Magnoliopsida; order Santalales; family Viscaceae; genus Viscum; species Viscum album. The sequence goes on from OY728137.1 coordinate 2,053,723,500, forward strand.
CAATGTGGGGAAGATGAAATTTTTTCTTGATAGAGATCTTGTTAAGTTATCGATAATCAAATTAGTGATCATTGATCAATATCTATTATTAAAAAATAGAATAGGTTCTCCCCAAGGATATGCACTAAGTCATATGAATCCCATATCAAGTTTCTCTTGGTGTTCTTTCGTCAAATCCTACAACTCCATTGGGGCCCTTCAATGACGTGTCCTTAAAATAGGCATGCCACCTATATGAGAGCAATTGAGAACTCAACCTCAGGATTCTGTGGTAGACATTGATTTCTTTTTCAAAAATACATCATCAGAATTATTTAAAACGCATATATTCATAATTTAGATTTTCACCACTACCATTTTAGATAAATTTCATTATTTATATGAATAAAGACCCATAATATGGATGGAATTTCTTCTGGAATGTCATATTCATCGTTTGATTGATAGATGATCATAGATTTATCTGGAAAAGGATATGGAAACTCTCATATTTCTTAATTGATATGAAATCCATTTAGATAAATACAATCCATTCAAAGAATCACATAAAATTCCACTACATGATGGATCATAAGATTTCTCGGAAGCACATTGCCAAAAACATCAACCGATGAATAATTAAAAACTTTTTATGTGATCGTTGTTCCATTAAGAGTTGTCACAACTTACTCAACAACTCATTTTTGAGGAAAAATTATGATACCCATGGAAACATCTTAATCAATAAAATATTGGTTAGATAAAGAATAAAATTAAATAATATCATTAGATTGGATGGTAACGATACCTTTCACTACTTCATTATCGTACTCCACATCTACGATACTGAAGGAATGTGACTTGACTTTTTCTTTGGCCTTAAGATATTTTTATGTTGATCATTATCAATAACCATTTTATTAGAAAAATTATCTTCATAATTCTCTAATTACTTGAATATGTAAAATTGACGTGTAGGAGGTGAAGTCTGTATAAATTTTTCTCTTTTCCTATAAGAAAATTTAATAACATAACTTCGGAAATCAACTACCATATGACCTTCTTTTACACAATTAAAACATTTAATTTTACCTTGAAGATAATTCCCTACACATTTCATTCATCATTTTTATAATATGTTAAAAATCATCTTTATTTTATTTTGGTGTTTAGATTTTCCCTTTATTTCCATTTTTCTTCTTATCAAACTCTTGTGACTTTTGGGTTACTCAAATCACCATCTCAAACATGAGTGCTTTCATGACTCCCTCCCCACAATGTGTACCCCTCCTAGGCCGGAAATTTGATAAGGGAGATAATAACCCCTGAGTCCTGCCTCCAGTAGCCCCTGGGTTGGATACTAGCACCAAGGGTATAAAAAACACACAAATGGGAGGTATTACCCTCTAAGAGAACACATACAGAAGAGAGGGATATGATAGACACCATCCAACTCCAACTTAACCGGTAAGAAAAATGAAATCCCAAGTACAGATATGAAATTCCATGAAAAACTACTACAAATGAAAGGGAAAAAACACCAAGTACCCAAATCAATGTAAAACAACAGAAACCACAAGCCCGAACAACTCTTACAACCACAAGCTAGCAGTAACTGGACTGATCTCCCACCTGCTCCATGTGACCTGAAAACCAGTTTATATATACCCAGGGTTAGTATAACAGTATACTCAGTAGTATCCTCCCTGATGCCTCTCATGCAAAAGTAAAGAATGAATGCTAAATAGTAGTGAAAAACAGGTGAATCTAACTCATCACCAAAATGTGTATACTATGTTCCTAGCCTCTCCGTGGATACTCTCACCAAGTAACGCATACAAGAAAATATTATATAATAAATAATATCAAGGGTACCTTGCTACTACTACCCCACTAGATTGTGTATTTTCCCCAATGTCACACGTCTTAAGCATTTCTCTCCAAAAAGGCTTGCCCACAGACACCTGGGCGAAGCACCACAAAATGCACCCCATGAAACCCCCCCGTCCACATATGCAATGTGACCATTTATTTTCTGGGAGCCACCACAACTCGTATAATATGTATCATACCTCGGGTATTATACCTCAAGACATTACAACCCATACAGTAAGTGTGGATTCTCAAGCAATCATAGCCTATACACATTACACATATAGTAGTCCATAGAAAAGTATATCAATAATATATTTGTGTGAATAACAAAAATACATTACATCCCTCTACACACATATAAGGTGAAAACTAACCTATGTGCCTGCCAGCACAAGTAACTACCATGAGAAGAGTGAGGGGCCAAAGGGGGTAGTCATCCATTCATCCTCCCTCCAAAATGTTGCAGAAAACACTACCCCCCAGGGCACAGAATCCCCAGGGTGTCAGTTTCCCTCACTAATAGGGTGGAGTAGCACATAGAAACACAACAAGTACGGAACTTGTTATATCTCACAAACACACTATAGGAATAACCTACTATTAGACACAACATCAGTTAACGTCACTCAGAATCTAGGATACTACGACTAATACTATGTATCCTATAAGCACACAACCATTTAAATAGCTTTAATACATTCTTTCATTCCCATTTTTATCAATTCCAATTTGGGTTAATTAATTCATTAAGTATTAATTAACCGGTACAAATTCCACATTAATGTTCATTAGAATCTCACCCAAGGTACATTGTCCCATTAAAATTACAACCTCATCAATATGTTCCAGAAACTCTAACCCCATGGGTTAACATCATTTATTCAATTATTCATTATAAGATCACTTTCCCATTTTCCCAGGCATTCTAGAAAAACAGTCTATGCTACTAAACTCAAGGGGGCTCGACACAGTGAGTAGATATACTACCCGTCGAGTCTTTTTCACATATAGAAAGAGTGTAGAACCATCCTCCCTTAAGAATCTAAACACCAAAATCACGTGGAATAACACACGCATCTTCGCCTCTCTTGTAAGAAGGGTAAGCAAGACCTGTGGCCTTGAGAAGTGGGGAAAAGTAAAGCAGATAATCAACCAATAAAAATACGAAATCATACAACAATCAGATCCATCCCATTCCATCATCCCTGGCGCCCTCCCCGACACCCATAAGCATCGACCGATGCATCTCACCACTCCAGGTGTCATCTACTGCAACAACCAAAAGGCCTCCCTACCCCCACATATCTCAATAGCCATCTAGGATCACATTTTTTTTATTTTTTTATGAAGGTGGTGGAATGAATTGGATTCCCAATTCATGTCTCCAAGGTAATTTATTAAATTCAAAAAGTTACCCAAAAAACGAGGTGTAATGTACTTACCCCAGAATGAAGATGAGAAGAAACATCAAAATACTCAATGAAAACAACACTAGGACTTGGATTAAGCTCTACATATGTTCACCCTTCCTTCAAGGTTGAGTATCCATTACCTGCCATTCCTGAATTTAAAGTAGGGACTCCTAGATGGAAAATCATATATCACTGCATTAGAAAAGATCTCAAAACATTAGAGCTTCCATTGATGTTCTAGCAGTACACCCAAAAACAACATATCAGACCCATTGAAAACCATCCAATAACAGGATAGATAAAAGCCTCATTCCTAAATCACAAAGCAGAAATAGTTCCAAAACCAAAGACTACCAGAAAAAATAGATTAGTAAAGAAGGACAGAAGTCTATCGAGAGGTGTTTAAAGGTAATATCAAGATCCATAAATTCTGATATTCATTCAATGGAGACTAATCTTCAAAAACCATTCAACATATAAAATCATAAATGATTAAACATGCTTACTTGGATAATTTGATTAACATAAAATTACAACATGTACAAGATTTGTTTACCTGCCTCTTTATCTTTATCCAAACTAATATCAATTAATTCCAGTATATGTTCTTAAGAAATTGTCATCAATAATGAACATCTATGAAAAGAAAGCATGGATATCACACTATCTTAAAATAAGGAGAAATACCATATGCCAGATATCAATTTATTTATCTAGTTCAAATATTTATTATTTCAATTTCATTATGGTCTAGTGGGATAAAAAATGTTAATAAGAAAGTTTCCCGTAACAGAAAAGAGAAGAAATGAATCCCTTACCTCAAACAGTTCTTGACATTCTTTATCCACCCAACCGGTTACAATCCTCCTCTTGCGTCAACTGCATCCACCCGAGGATGCCATGGTACGATCAGACAAACCAAAACCCAAGAAAAATCATTATAATCTTGGAGATTACATGATATAATATGGAAAGGAGAAATATAAGAAGATGAACCCCAAAAGAAGGATGATAAAACATAACTTCTATCGAAGATTGATCAATACAACATGGTTGTATCAAAAATTTTCCGAACCAATCCTAGGAGGGAAAGTTTGATTATTAAACTTCTATGAGAAGGATTGGGAAGATCGAGTGTCTGAAACCCTAGAACAAGGAGAATGAATTAGGGAGGAAGGTATCCCGCCCCTTTAGAATATTTAACAGAGTGACGGTTTAAGATACACTTAATTTCCCATTAAAAGCATATCACATTAAACTATGTAGTTTGGCCAAGTAAAAACCTCCCATTCTATATGAATAATTAATTTAGGAGTTATGGCCATTGAAATTTCCTTAGAGTCCTTAAAACAAAGCTTTAAATTCATTATACGTCAAAAAACCCTAAAGGGGAGAACATTATGGGTAGTTAGAAACACTATTCATGAACTCAAAATTTGGCAAAGGAAATAAGAGGTGATAGTTATAAGGTCACCATTCTAGAAACACTATTCACCAACGTGAAATTTTTAAAAGGAAAGAAGAGGTGATAGTGAGAATGTCACTGTTCAAGAAACACTATTAACAAACTCAAAATTTGGAAAACGAATGAAGAGGTGATAGATAAAAGGTCACTGTTCTGGAAACAATGCTCACAAACTCGAAATTTGGCAATGGGAAAAAGTGGCGACAGTTAGAAGGTCACTGTTCTAAAAGAACTGTTCCCAAACTCGAAATTTGGAAAATGAAATAAGAGGTGGCATATAGAAGGTCACCGTTCTGGAAACACTTTTCACAAACTCAAAATATGGTAGTGGAAAGAAGATGTGATAGTTAGAATATCAACGTTCTTGAAACATTGTTCACAATATCGATATTTCTCCAAAAAAAGAAGAGGTGACAGTTAGAAGGTCATCGTTCTAGAAACACTATTCATGAGCCTAAAATTTGGCAAAGGAAATTAAGGCTGCTGTTAGAACCCCACTGTTCTAGAAAAACTGTTTGCAGAACTCAAAAATTTGGAAGGAAATAAAGGTTCCTATTAGAACCTCACTGTTATAGAAACACTGTTCACAGAACTCAAAATTTGGCAAAGAGAGGTTACCATTAGAGGTTACCGATAGAACTGTTCACCGATTGAACTGTTCAAAGAATTGGAAATTTGGAAAAGGAAATAGAGGTTACCATTAGAGGTTACCAAATGAAATGTTCACCGATGGAACTGTTCATAGAATTGGAAATTTGGAAAAGGAATGAGAGGCTACTATTAGAGGTTATCGATAGAGGTTACCATTAGTGGTTCCCAAATGAACTGTTCACTGAATGAACTGTTCACCGAACTAGAAATTTGGAAAAATGTTGGGGATAAGTCACATTGACCTCCTAGAACACATCAAACATCATATTTTCACTAAAAAAGGACCGAAGAGGAAAGACACATTACATCAGATGCCTCTTAAAACATTCTCATCCCGGAGAATTCAAAACCCACATAATGATGAAATGAAACGGGGTCTGAACAACCACCCATGGAGAAACCTATCAAAAGAGATCAAGCCACGAAAACAACAAAGGGAGCCATCTCATAAACATGTAAGGTAAATAAACACATATGATACATTGATACATGAAAATAGTTAAACATAAAACAAATATGGGTACTGAGCACGTATATGTGACCCATGTTCCTAGGTACTCTCCTCCATGCCACCGTGTCACCACAAGACATGAACCAATGGGATAGAACGCATGTGACACACCTTATACTTCCAGTCTTGGATCTTCGTAGGTCATATCTCAAAAGGCCCATCAAAGTGGGGAGAAAGCTTACTCCAATGACCAAACCATCAATTCTCACGATGGGGATTCAACTTCAGAAACACATGATCCCCAACATCAAACTCTAAGGGCCTCCACTTTTGATTGGCATATAATATCTTATGATTTTCGATGTCTTAATCCTCTCACGAATCACCTGAACCATCTCGGTTGTATTCTTCACTAGTTCCGGTCTGAGAATTGTTGACTCTCTAACCCCAGTACGGTACAATGGAGAACAAAATGTTTGACCATACAAGGATTCAAAAGGTTCCATACTGATGGTTGAGTGAAAACAATTATTTTCAGAAAAATCCACCAAGGGTAAGTGCCTTATCCACGAGAATCCAAAATCAAGAACACAAGAGTGTAACATGTCTTCAAGAGTCTATATGGTTCGCTCTGTCTGACCATCCATTTGAGGATGAAAAGTAGTGTTAAGGCATAATTAAGAAATGAAAGCATATTGGAGACCTCTCCCCACACTGTATGTAACATGAGGATCTCGATCGGAAATTATCATCCATGGGACTCCATAAAGTCTCACCACATCCTCTAGATACATCCTCGATAAAAAATTCACTGTTCTTTACTCCTTGATTTCTATGAAGTGGGACAATTTTCATAAACGATGCACTACCACCCAAATAACATCATTTCCTCCTGGGGCTTGAGGTAAACCAGTAACAATGTCCATTGGTAGGTCCTCCCACATCCTAGGAGGAATATCTGATGGCTGGAGCAGACCACCAAGAACACGGTGTTCGGCCTTCACCTTCTGGCATACCAAACATTGATACACTATCTCTACAACCACACGTTTCAGACCAGGCCACCAAAACAGGCTCCTCAAGTCTCAGTACATCTTTTTCACTCTAGGATGCACCGCTAGAGGTGATCTATGAAACTCTAGGAGAACCATCTCACACATCGTCAATGGAATAAAAAGCCTTCTGTGATACAAAACTCAGTATTGTTCATCCTCAATCCAGCCATCAGGGGCCTCACCACAAACAACTCGGTCTCTCCAGACCTCCACTTCATGATCCCCCAATTGGGACTCCTCCACCATTTACATCATCAATTACTATTCTGTCATCTGAAAAATACAACATCTACCCCCATATTTTCCGATATCAATATGCAATGCTAACAGCTCTTCGATTACTCTTCATGAATCACCAGATTCACACACAGAATCACTACGTGACTTTCGAATCAGAGCATCAGCTAAAAAATTCCACTTTTCAGGTGTATATGATATCTAAAAGTCATATTCCTGTAATAACTCCATCCACTATCCCTGTCGTATGTTTAGGTCATACTGGGAGAAAACATACTTAGAACTCTAATGATCGGTGAAAACCACAAAGCGCTCACCAATGAGGTAATGTCTCCACAACATCCGAGAAAACACCACGGCTGCCAACTCAAGATCATGGGTGGATTAGTTAAATTCATGGGGACTCAACTATCGAGACCCATAAGAAACAACTAACCTCTTCAACATGAGAACACATCCTAACCCCATTTGCGAAGTGTCATAGAAAACATCAAACTGATCTCCCTCAGCTGGATGAAAAAGTACTGGAGCACTTAATAACTTCACCTATAGATATAATAAATATGCATGACAATAATTAGTCCATATGAATTCCTTATCCTTCCTGGTCAAAGCTTTCAGAGGAGTCACAACTTTTGATAAACTGGCTACAAACCTCCTATAGTAGCCTGTGAGACTAAGGAAACTTCACACCTCTGACACTGTCTTGGGGGCTTCCCATGACACAAATGATTATATTTTCAATGGATCCATATCTACACCCTAATGGGACACAAAAATCCCCAAGAAACAGACTTATTGAGCCCAAAACTCACAATTCGACAACTTCCCAAACAATAGATGTCGACGAAGAACTCCAAAAATGTCTTGTAGATGCTCTGCATGCTGCTCCTCAGATGTGGAGTACACAAGGATGGAGTCGATGAAAACTATAACGAACATGTCTAGGAAATGAAGGAACCCAGCGTTCATCAATTCTATGAATATATATGGAGCATTCGTCACTCCAAATGGCATTACAACGAACTCCTAATTCCCATGATGAAACTAGAAAGCAGTCTTCAGGATATCCTCGTCATTCACACACATCTGATGATATCCGGACCACATGCTGATCTTTAAGAACCAACTTGCAACCTTTAGTTGATCGAATAAATCATAAATCCACAGAAGAGGATAGCGATTCTTTATTTTCACTTTTTTAAGTGATTATAATCGACTCACAACCACAAAATGGAGTCAGCTTTCTTCATGAACAATACTTGTGCACCCCACGACGACACACTTGCATGAACAAAACCACACTACAACATACCATCAGGATGTATACATAACTCTCGTTACTCAGAATGGGACATCCTATATGGTGACATATATATAGAAGATTGTCCTGGTTGTAGCTTGATCCCAAACTCGATATCTCATCGAGGGGGTAATGCTACAACCTCTTCTGGAAGGACATCATGGTACTCTACTAAGGCCCTAAAAAACGCCACCTACTGAACCTCTAAAAAATCAGCATCATCTCAGCCATCATGGATGATAAGGATGGAACACTCCAATGACCCATCTAAGGATCTCGCTCACCAAAAAACACCACTGGCTCTCCATCTACACCAATGAAAATGACATTCTTCATGAAGCAATCTACGATAGCTACCACCGAATACAACAAATCCATGATGATGATGACATCATATGGTTTTATTTGTAAACATAGTAAATCACTCCAAGACAGGTGTTTCCCCAACACAATCTCACCATCTCTACATACTTCAAACAAGTCAGGTCGACCTCCAACAAGCATAGTCGGTGCAAAGGGAACTGGAAGCCTCTCTACCTAATGTCCCAAAGAATGGACAAGGGTTGGAGATATGAAAGAGTGTGTCCTTAATGAATCAAACAAGGCATACAATAAGGTAGAAAACAATCAAAGGGTTCCTCGAACGACGTCTGGATCACCTGGAGCTAGCAACGCTAGTGCATGAAGCTTAACACGACCTCCTCCAAAACTTCTCTGTCCCAGATAATGACCACCACCATGGATTCTCTATGCTCTCTACGGAAGGGGAGATTCACGGGGTTGTCCCCTACCATCCCCACCTAACCTCTACTGTTCAAGAGCTGGTGCGACCTACTGCTGTAGCCTCTACTAGAAGAGCCTCAATAGAGGAACCTAGAGTGTAGCACCTACTACACGATGACCACTCTGAATGGTCGGTCACTCCCACCGCTGATGACCATGAACACCACAAGAAAACCAAGAACATGATCCCTTGGAAAAGCCTTGAGAGTTTCTGCCTCTGGAGAAACAATATGTGAAGGGCTGGGACCTACCCCCGGCTGAACGAAAACTCTTCTTCCTTGAAAACTAGGAACCATGGACCACAACTCTGCTTCCTGAGGAATCATGTCGATTCCCCTCTCATGATGATCTAGCCCTAGACAAAGTCATCTCGACAACCTCTACCCTCTTTAGCACCTCAAGATATGTTTTCAATAAATGGGGTTTCCTGGAGTAGGATCTCTGGATGAAAAGCCTCCTCGAAATGCCTCGCCCTGGCCTCCTCATATGGTAGAAGTTTGAAGCATATCGTAAAAGGTTCTTGAAATGGATTCAAATCTCTCGAACACTAGAGATCCCCTGTCGAAGGGTTAGAAGCTCCTGGAAACTGGACACCTTCATAGTTGATGAAAGAATCTCAACACTAATCTGGTCTCAGATATCCTCCCATGAGATCACTGACTCCTTACGATCTCTGAGGAACAAGAACCACCACTTCATCGCTTCTCCACACAACATCGTCACAACCAAGGACACCTAGTGCTCCTTCCGAGCAAGGATTGAACTAAAGCCTATCTCGAACTCCTCCAACTAGTCTTCCATGACTGAATCTGAAACGGAGCCCTCATACTTTTGTAGGCTTTGACACTGAAACTCTCGGAGTTAATTTCTCCAAGTTTTGTCGTCATCAACCTCTACCCTGAAACGATCTGCTGGAACATCCTTCTAGACATTTTCTTCTCAAACCTGACGAGGACGTCAACCTGGATCCATTCATTAAAAATAAAAAATGATAGAGATCCTAAACCTGGAATATAGAAGGCTCAACATATATTAATTAATTTTTTTCTTTTATTAATTTTAAGTTAAATTATCCTAATGTCTACCCATTCAAACATTGGTGCAAAGAATAATGATGCATGATCCTTTCCTAGATCTCTACCCTGATACTAGTATCATCTTGTTTAGTAGCCATTTTAAACTTAAAGGGTCTATAAATCAGATCATAGGGGACCATAAAAGCCTATGTCTCAGCCAATCTTTATTGTTTACATCACTTTCTAAACATGAATGACACTGTTACCCAACCACCCCATGCAACTTAACCTGTGCCTAACTCCAAGCTCTATCTTATCCCCCGACTAGACCTATTATATCACTATGTCACAACCCCATCCCTACAAAGTGTACCCCTCCTATGCCGATAATGTGAGAATGGAGATAATGACCCCTGAGTCCTGCCTCCAGTAGGCCCCAGGTTGGACACTAGCACCGAGGGTATATAAAACACAAAAATGGGAGGCATTACCCTCTAAGAGAACACATGCTGAAGAGATAGATAATAGAGACACAAACTAAATACAACTCAACCAGTATGATAAAATAAATCCCATGTACACACATTAAATTCCATGAAAACCCACTACAACTGAAAGGGGAAAAACTGCAAGTACCCAAAACAATGTAAAACAACAACACCCACAATCCCGAACAGATCCTACAACCACAAGCTAGTAGTAACCATCATGATCTCCAACCTGGTTCAAGTGACCTGAAAAGAAGTATATATATACATAGGGTGAGTATAACATTATACTCAGTAGGATCCTCCCCAAAGCCTCTCGTGCAAAATTAAAGAAAGCAAGCTTAAGCACAGTGAACAACAAGTTAAACTACCTTGTCACATGAATGGGTATACTAAGTTCCCAGCCTCACCTTGGATACTCTCACCAAGTAATGAATACAATAATATATCATATGATAAAGAATATCAAGGGTAACTTGCTACTACTTCCCCATTGGTATTCCACTTTTCCCCAACGTCGCTCGTCCTACGAATATCTCCCCAAAAAGTCTTGCCCGTAGACACTTGGGAGAATCAACACAACATGCACCTCATGCAACAAAACCACCACATACACGTAGGAAATGTTACTAGGTTGTTTCTGGGAGCCACCACAGCTTGCATAATATGTATCATACATCAGGTATTGTACCTCAGACCATTACAGACCAAACACTGAGTAAGGATCCTCAAGTCATCACAGCCTATACAAGTTACACTAATAGTAGTCCATAGAAAACTATTTGCAGAATATATGTGTGTGAATAACCACAAGACATTATATCCATCTACACACTTATAAGGGAAAACTAACCAATATGCCTGACATCACAAGTAAATACAAAGAGAAGCATGTTGGGCCAAAGGGTGTAGTCATCCATTCATCCTTCCACCAGAATGTTTCCTTCCACCAGAATGTTGGGGAAAACACCACCCCCCCCCCCCCGCAGGGCTCAGAATCCCCAAGGTGTTAGTTTCCAACACTGACAGGGTGAATTAAAATATAGAGACACAAAAATTACAAAATATGTTATATCTCACAACCACACTATGGGAATAACCTAGTCTTAGACAAAAATGCATTTAACGTCTCTCGTAATGTAGGCTACTACTTCTAAGAATAGGTATCCTATAAGCACACAACCATTTCAAGAGCTTTAATACATTACTTCATTCTCCTTTTCATCTGTTTCAAATTTTGTTAAATAATTCATTAGGCATTAATTAACCAGTATTAATTCCACATTAATGTTATTTAGAATCACACCCCAAGGTACACTATCCCATTAAAATTACAACCTCGTCATTATGTTCCAGCAACTCCAATCCCATGGGTTAACATAATTTATTCAATTATTCATTATAGAATCACATTTTCATATTCCCAGGCATTTCTGAAAAACATTCTATGCTACTAAACACAAGGGGGCTTAACACGGTGGGTAGATATACTACCTGTCGAGTCATTGCTACCTATAGCAAGAGCGTAGACCCATCCTCCCTTAAGAAGCTAAACATGGAAACAATGTGGCATACCCCGCACATCTTCGCCTCTCTTGGAAGAAGGGTAAAGAAGACCAACTTCCTTGAGAAATGGGTAAAAGTAAAAGAGATAATAAACCAACAAGAATCATCAAGCATCCAACAGTCACATTCATCCCATTCTATCATCCCTGGTGTCCTCCCTGACACCCACATGCATCAACCGATGTATCTCTCCACTCTAGGCGTCGTCTGATGCCACAACCAAAATTCCTCCCTGCCCCCACATATCTCAACAGCCATCCAGGCTTACATCACAACACAAACAGTAGGAAAACAACATCATGTCAACTGGGATCTTGTCCCATAAACAAACAAGAGAGTAACTCATAACCCTACAATCAATTATCATTTAACAACCACAAGTTCATTAATCTGTCTTGGATTAACCGATTTATAATTCATTGGTTCCAAAATTCGGGAAACCTAACTAGTACGATATAATAAATGATTAAACATGATTACTTCACCAATTTGATTAGAATCAAATTAAAACAAGAACCAGATTCGTGAACATGACTCTTTGTCTTTAACCAAACAAATATCAATTAATTCTCATTTACGTTATTTGCAAATTTTTATCTTAAACAAATAGCTTAGGGAAGGAAACAAGGATATCACACTATCTAGAAAACAAAGAGAAATATCATATGACCGATTTCAATTTATTTATATTGTTTAAATATTTATTATTTCAATTCCATCAGGGTCTTGTGGGATGAAACATGATTACACTAAAGATGCACATAAAAGAAAAGAGAAGTAAAAAATACCTTACCCCAAATAGTTATTGACATTATTTATCCACCCAATGGGTTACAATCCTCCTCTCACATCAACTGCATCCACCTGAGTATTCCATGGTACGATCGCAGCAAACAAAACCCAAGAAAAACCATTATATTCATGTGGATTAGATGCTATAATATGGAAAGAAGAAATAGGAGAAGATGAACCCCAAAAGAATGAAGATAAAACATTCCTTCTATCGATGATTGATCGATACAGCTTGGTAGCATCAAAACAAAGCAGAACCAATCCTAGGATAGAATTTTTTATTGTGCAACTTCTATGAGAAGGAATGGTATGTTCGTGTGTCTCACACCCGAGAACATGGAGAATGAATTAGGGAGGACGATATCACGTCCCTTTAGATGATTTAACAGAGCGACGGTTTAAGATACGCTTAATTTCCCATTAAAAACGGATCACATTAAACCATGCAGTTTGACTGAGTGAAAACATCCCAAGACATAGAAATAATTAATTTAGGAGTTCTGTCCTTTGAATCGGCCTTATAGTCCTTAAAATAAGGCTTTAAATTCACTTTACGTCAAAGGAAAACGCTAAAGGGGAGAAACTTATGGGTAGCTAGAAACATTATTCACAAACTCAGAATTTGGAAAAGGACAGAAGAGGTCACAGTTAGAAGGTAACCGTTCTGGAAACACTGTTAATAAACTAAAAATTTGGAATAATAAAGAAGAGGTGACAGTTAGAAGGTCACCATTCTAGAAACACTGTTCACGAACTTGAAATTTGGAAAAGGAAAGAAGAGGTGATAGTTAGAAGGTCACCGTTCTGAAAACACTTCTCACAAACTCGATATTTGGAAAAGGAAAAAAGGGGTTATAGTTAAAAGGTAACTATTCAAGAAACGCTGTTCACAAAATCGAATTATGAAAAAGAAAAGAAGAGGTGACAGTTAGAAGGTCACCATTCTATAAACACTGTTCAAAAAAAACGAATTTTGGAAAAGGAAAGAATAGGTGAATGTTATAATGTCACTGCTCTAGAAAAAATGTTCACAAAGTCAATATTTGGAAGAGGAAAGAAGAGGTGACAGTTGGAAGGTCACCATTATAGAAACACTGTTCATGAACTTAAAATTTGGAAAAGAAAATAGAGGCTGTTGTTAGAACCTCACTGTTCTAGAAACACTATTCACAGAACTCAAAATTTGGCAAAAGAAATACAGGTTGTTATTAGAACCTCACTGTTCTGGAAACACTATTCATAGAACTCAAAATTTGGAAATGGAAAAAGAGGTTACCATTAGAAAATACAGATAGAACTGTTCACCGATGGAACTATTCACAGAATTGGAAATTTTGAAAATGAATGAAAGGTTACCGTTAGAGGTCACCAATAGAGGTTACCATTAGAAGTTACCGATAGAACTGTTCACCGATGGAACTATTCACCGAACTAGAAAATTGAGAAAGTATTGGAGATAAGTCACCTTGACCTCTCGGAACACCTCAAACACCATATTTTCACAATGGAATGGACCGAAGAGGTCCGGTCCATTAAAAGTGCACATAGAATGGTTTCATTAGAGATATTGAATTCCTTTGTGGTTAATTCCCTTTATAGAGTTGGGTTTAAACTACTAATGGATCGAAAATTTCACTCATAGGTTGGATAATCATCCAAAAGTGTACCTTGAAAGACTTACAAAAATTTCTTCACAGGTACCAATAGATTCATTATCCATTAAATTATGTTCAAGGAACACCTTAACCTTTTTTTCAAAGAATAAGAGGAATGTAAATATCTAATAACAAGTTATTGAACTCATCACATTCAATGGATTCAATTTAATCTCATTGACTTTTATTTTTTATAAGGTTTCACTAGTGATCGACTTCATCTTCCAAATGATAAACTACTAAGTGGAATGTATCTTGTTCTAATAATCAAAAAACAGAAATTATCATTTCAGTAGTACTGATCCATTTTCCACCCACTAACTGAATAAAAATCCCATTGAAAGAAGGTGAACTCCTCCTAATGAAAGAATAAACATAATATTTTTCTCTTATTTGCTCGTTTGGATGTAAAACATGATTTATATCTATAAAATATTTTTTGGGTATAGATACAAGATTATTTAGTCAATCTCTTATAACATTTTATTGTCGAGGAGGAAAATCATTGCATTTCTTATTTAATTCAACAGTAACATAGTTCTTTATGTTCAATCCTTGAACTAAAAAAAATGTCTGGGAAACACTATTAATAATTTTATCACCACATAATCAAGAATAAAATTTCAATTTTTGGTGAATTATGTTGTATCCTAGGTTATTCGTGATTATTTTTAAAATTCATTGATTTTAACCTTTATATGGATATATAATTAGGGTTCTTACTATGTTATTCATATCCCAGTTTTCAAAGGATAATTATACCTCTCCTATGATACCAAATATAACTCCTCATACTTTACATATATTTATTTTAATTCATAGATAAATAATATTCATTAAAAAATATAACAAATCCACAAATCAACATTATATGAATTATCCCACTTATATAATCATATATAGACCCATTTTTGTAATATATTACTTAATACCCAACATCATGACTTTTGGAAATGAAATATATGAATGTGTAGGCTCAGATACCCAGAATGGGTAAATAAATGAAATATAAATCATATCAATATCATAAGACACAAGAACATAACCTTCAAAAATATTATCCTAAATAAGAAAGATCATGTAATCATGCAATGGGACAAATCCTAAATCTTCATAAGAATCAGTGAATGCAATCTAAAAATTCATAACATTGGACATGATATTTAGTTTCACACACATAGTTGTAGAAAATAATTTCATATTAGTGAAGGATCATTTCAAAGACCACCATAATGGACAACATCTGGTACTGAATCGGTCTCACTCTTCGTTCTAGTCCTATATTACTAAATTGAGATTATTTACCATTACAAAATTTTCTATCTCATGAGATATAAATTTTTACCCAAACTAATAGACAAATATATAGGTCTTATCCATCTCAGAATTAAATTATTATTATATGTTCTGAAAAAAATAAATCATCCATCATAACTGAAGGAATATAATTTTTTTCATTAAATAACATTCCAATATAATATAATCCTAGTAAAACCAATGGATTTCATAAAATGATTTCCCAAATTAAAATAATAAAATCATAAGAGAAATAAGGAATTAATAATTGAAATAGAATACTATTAATGAATTCCATGATAGTTGGAAAATAATTTTTATATAACATTTGATATTAAATCTTGAGGAAAATATCCTTTCTCAAAAAAAATTATTTTCTAAAAATTCCACAATATTTTTAATAAAATAATTTATTTCAAAATAAACATAAAACCATGTAGTGGATTATTCTTGGAGATAAGTAATTATGACTACATAAAAATCATTTCATGTCATATAAGTTAAAAAAAATCCTCACACTAAAGTTGAAATGCTCAAAAAGTACCTCGTACCAAAAACAATAAGCGATTCATTTCATACCATTTAGTAAAAATTCCCAATGTGTAAAATTGAAATTTAACAATTTTAGAATTTCATAAAGAATAATATGAAATACATATTTAGGAAACATGGTCATGTAAGATAATTATACCCCAAAAATTACTTACTAATAAACAATCTCAGATGTTATTGAGATTAAAAAATTATCCCTCACATTCTTTCTAGTATCCTTTATACGTATCCAAAAAAATGAATAATGATTGAAATTATGAAATTAAATTATTACAGAGTCATAATAGTTTTTATTGTGACATATATTATCATATTATTACCCATTTGTGAATAACATTTCATTATTACATGTTATTCGGGTATTAACAGCATCACTCTCCTATGCTTGTTTTATCATATAAGATCTATTTATCCTTTATAGGATATATTTACATTATTACAAAATTATTTTAACATAATATATGTCATATTTATTAATTAAATAAAAATATATAATAATTATTTAATTAAATTAATTTATAAAGAGTCACATCGCTTCGTGGAGATGGTAGGTCGTACGTATACACGAGGGACGATATCATTACCATAATTATTGAATGCTATTGAATTGGATGGTGTATAATATTTCAGAATCAATATAATGTTAAAATAATAATATATAGATATCATTTCCATTATTATACCCTTCCGAGTGAGGAAGGGGTGAAAAATTGAGGACACCACGACGTGGAGATGGTAAGTCGTACATACACAGTTATAGTTATTTCATTATTCGTATGATGTATAAAAGGTGAAATATGTCTTTTAATTAATTATAATAAAATATAATTATATTTTTAACATTTTATTTGTTACGTTATAATGTAAAAACTAATTTAGATAAATTAGAATAAGAATTGATTTTGAAACAATTGGTAGAGGGGATTACCTATTTTTTGACGTGCTTCCTATAAATCTCCACTTAGTGCACTATAGTTGGTCTTTGAAATAGACATGAAACCAGAAAATGTTACTAAAAGATTTGATATGGAAATATTTAATTGTATGGATGATATTGAATTGTCAAAGTGCAGTGAAAAAGGTGAGGGGGGAGGTTCCCTTTTAAAATTGAGGTGAGGCTCACTGTTGGGATCTCCAAAAATATTATTTTATAAAAAAAATGAAATTATATTAAAAAACCTAAAAAATGTAACAATTTAAGAATATTATATAATCATGGTTAGTGATATTTTCAACCATTAAATTGTAGAATATTTTTTCTGTCAATATCAACATTATCATTTTAATTAACCTATAGTTATTCTATTCAATTTTAATTAAGATTGAAAATATTTCAATATTAAAAATGAGAAATATTATTTATTTTATGTAAATTAAACAATAAATAAGTACCTTAGAAAATTTTATACCATATCATAATTATTATATATTTTTTTTAAAAATTATTATTATTAAGAAATTTAATAAAGCATTATTTTGATAAACAATATAAAGTGTCCATTTTGAAAATATTCAATTAATTGATTATTAAAAATATTAAGATAAACGATAATATTGAAACAACTATTTTATTATATTTTTAATATTTCATTATAATATAGACAATTCATTGGAAATATTAATTATCCAAAAATATATTCATTTTAATATTTTTAATAAAATTTATTTGAAATACAAATTAATAAAATAATTTTTACATCAATATTTTGTAATGATTTAATATAATTATTTTTTGAATACAAATTAAATATAAAATACTATAAGGAATATAAATCAAATATATTTTAGAATAATATATATAGATGAATTTATTTTCTAGGAAAGTAAAAAATTTAATATATTATACTTATTAAATTATTAATGTGACAACATTAACATCACATAAAATATAATAATATAAGATCAACAATATATTTTTATAAGGTCCAAATGGACACTTACCCGACCATTGCTTGGTTACAGTTGATATATACAAGACCAATGAAATTTGGTACAAATTTTTGGATCATTTGTGTGTAATTATTATTTTAATAATTATTTATTGATTTCTCATCAATTAAATAATTTTTATTTCATTAACGTATATGTATTTAATGACACAATTTATATTATAAAAATTATAAATAAATTACAATGATAAATAAAAACATATTATCTTTCAAATTTATATTTATTATCTAATTTAACTTATATAAATCCGTATATAAAAAATGTTCCATTTATTAAAATATTAGTGAAACATGTTTAACAATTTTTTAAATAAAATAAATTAAATGTCCTAATCTCATCCAATTGTCTTAAAAAGGACATACTTTCAACCCATGAAATATTTATGTAGAAAAAAAATCATCAAATTATATTAATAAATGTTTTATTGTAATTTTATAATAGTATAATAACACTTAATTACTTGTTTTACCCTCTTATCGTATTAATAAAACATACTGAAGCTGATATTCTTAATATCCAAAAATAAATCAAAGATATTAATGTTATTTGTACATACTGATTCCAAATATGGAATTAATTTTTCCTAATCGCAAACATATAAGATCTAGTGAGTAATAAAAATTAACATTGTTTCTAGAAAGAGTGAAATCGTTTTAGAAGGGAAAACATAGTAAAAGATTGATTTTTATTCATCTGAATTCAATTTATAGTAATTGATAATGAAATACATTATATTGACTGAAAATAATATATAATATTTATACGTCAAAAAATAAATATAGAAGTTATAACATATAAATTATTTTGATGAAAAAATTTGTTTTCAATTTAAATTTACGATATTTTTTAAATTAATAAAATTTTGATCATTATCAAAAAAATATTAAAATTTCATCCAATGTAAATTTTTATATCTCACATAAAAAAACACATTTATGTTCTCATATAAAAAATATTAATGTGTTCATAACATTATTTAAAATAGTTTCTCCATTAAAAGGAATAAAATTACCCTTTTGAAAAATATAGGTTTTTATATATCCAATATGGTTTATTCATACCCTATGACACAAAAATTTATTGTATGAATATCAAAAACATTTTATTAATAACATATAAATTGTATAGATTTTGTTTACTAATAGTAATTTTTTCTATTTATTAATACAAAAAAAACAAATATATAATTTATTTAATTTATTTCCATAAATAATTTGTAGAAAATGACATCACTATACATTTTCATATTTTAGATATATTTATTCAAACTAACCTAACGACTATGTCGAAATGGAAGTATTATAAAAAGGGAATCTCACAGTTCATTTAAACTCACAATTGTGTGAAATGTATTCTATTAATGATTTAAAATTATTTAGAGAATATATTTCACCAAAACAAAAAAAGGGTCACACATATATATTAAGAACATATGGAAATTTATGTACTTGAAATGTACGATTTCATCCTATAATAAACATCTACCAAAAATCTCTTCTTTTAACTCTAATTATTAGTTTTCATGATGATTTTTCTTGGAAGAACAAATTATAATCATCTTATATATATAACAATATACAAAAAAGAATAATAATATATTATTATAATAATTAGGCATTAATCAATACACAAATGGTTAGTACAAGATAAGATAGTTCAACAAAATACTAATCATATAATGTTTTAAAAACTACATCAGCCCACCAAATTTAGAAGTAATTCACAAAATTCAAAAAATATCATTTAAAAATAATGATTTATAATATTCCTCAAAATTGTCAAGACTGAGATTGGAACCAAATATTTAGATGAAATTGATAACTTGGCCTTCCAATATTTATATCTGAATAATATCATTCACTCTTAATGTATCATACCAAAATGTAATTTCCCTATTCACATAATCTCTATGATAATCTAATAAGTTATTTAAATAACTTGAATCATCATAAAGAAAATAATCTTTAAATAGATTATTCTTTCATCAATCCTCAAATAATATGTAATACTGTTATATTTTCCTTAATCTGGAAAGAACTCCCAAAATTAACACATACATTTTATTTTGAATAATTTAAATAATGAAAATTATATCATAATAAATACTAAATCACATAGTCTGATGGTTGTAGATGCATTCTTTCTGTCTTTCGGATATGGGTTTATTCCCTATGACCATTCCATACCCGAAGGGTAGTTTCAGACAACCATGTTTCCTTCATCATAAACTCTATTTCACATAACCTTCTAGTAACCATTTTAAACGTCCTCCAAAATAATCCTAACATATGTAATATTAGGTAATAATTTTTAACCACAATGATCATATTATACTTTCCATTTTGCATCCAAAAAATTAAAACGCTGTAATTACATTAAAAATAAATGTATTCTTAAATATTAGTAGGCACATTGAAATTTATTAATTTAAATGATTAAAAGGGGTTTTGGGAAATTATTATTATTATAAAACATAAAATTATAAACTCAATTTGGTATCAATAATCTTATGAAGACATATAATTCCCCCTTATTTTCTAAACCCTCCCTCTGATATAAACTATAGTGTTCTGTCTAGAAACATTATATATTTTTATCATATAAGAATATAATTATATTTCATACAATTTTGGGGATATTTTTTATTTATATATTTTTATAATTTGGTTAAAAATTATACATTATAACTCATATATTATAGAGTATACACTTGTACTCATTATCCATTTTTCCAATATGAAACATTGAAAATAAAACATGATTTACTTTAATGAATAATTCTCATCAAATAAAAATTTAATTTTAATTTTACATTAACCATCCATAAGAAAAATTTAATACATTTTTAAAACATTGGAAACCCTCAAAAAAGGAATTAATATATATGAAAAATCAATGTTGTTAGTGTAGTGAAAAATATGAAAACCCGTGTAATGTTTACAATTTCAAACAATGTTTTTATATTATATGACATAAAAACATTCCACAAAATATAGATACATACATTTTCCTCGAACTACATGTTAAATAAAATTGAATGAAAATGGAAACCATTTATTAAAACATAGAGCATCACTTTGTTAAAACCATTTAAAACCCCCATGAAATTTTAATGACTATATGGATGAATTAAAATATATTTATCAAGGGAAAAAATCACCCAATTCATCATATATCTATAATGTTTGTCAATATTCTTATATAGTATACTACTTCCCACCTTTTTCATTATATATAATTGTTTTAGACCAATCGATGATGCTATATTAGGCATACCCATGAGATATAATGGGGATCTATCTTATATAAATTGTAAATTAGGTTCATTTGTTTTTTATATAACTATCTTGTAACTAATCAGGGATAAATAAATTTCCATGGAAGATTTCATAATAAAATCTTTTTAAAATCTACTTTCAAAAAACACATTTGGATATAAAAATTAATATTTCATTCAAAAAACTGAAAATAAACAACTAGGTATATCATAAAGAAACATTTTTATTTCAAAAATACTAAGAAAGCATAAAATAAAATCTCTGAATAAATAATTACTCCTAAAAATTGAAAACATGCCAATTATATATCTATTAGAAAAAGTCTAATAATATTTTTTCTTAAATGACACAATGTTTGTTGTTGAGAAAATGATAAACACTTTTTTGAGGGGTTTTATTCAAAAATATAACATAGTATAGTTGATATAAAAAATATTTTGATAATTTCAATCATATATTTGAAAATTTTTATAAGTCTTTAAGATAGATGATAATGAGGATTTTATGGTAAACAATAAAAATTAATTTTTAATGAATGTCCCTTACCTTGAGGATTACACATCAATTATGTTCAGTTCCTTCCCAAATAAATAAAATTACACAATTTTTTAGCTTATTTAAGAAATTATTTCATATTTATTTTTAATTTTATATATCTTGTTTTTATGTTAAAAAAAATTAACGATAAATAATTTTCATGTCGTCCATTGGAGCGATATTTTCATATAAGTCTAAAATGACTTAATTGTGTTGCATGTGGTCAATATGGTAATTACACCACCATAACTAGAATAAAATTAAGGAAATGATTATTATTTTTAATATCATTTAAAATATTATATTTATCCAATATATACAGTTAGGAATGAATAATTATGATATAATTAATGTGATGGTAGGTAATATGTATGGATGATGAATATTTCCATTATTCTATGCTCATTATATAAAAAGGTGATTATTATTTAATCATTATATAATGATAATAGTATCACATTTATCATATTAATTCTTCAAATATGGATATATATATATATCATCTACATGTTGTGGTGATGGAAAATAAACCACATCACTTCGTGACGGTGGTATTCCACTCAAATGGTCGAATGACCGTATCATTTTATTGTGCATGTAATGGTACAAATGTAAATGATTTATTGTGTTTTAATAATTATATATTTTTCATTAACATCACATAATTTTTTTCCATTATCATAAAATGTCTTGAGATACAGTGATGGAAACTGAATTACATCAGTTCGTGAGGTGATAGTCCATAATATATGTGAATGTTGAATTATTTTCCAATTATATAGACGATTATATTGATAAAGGTGGTTTCAATAAAATAAAAAACATCATAATATATATTTTATTTATGATATTATTTTTTCATTTTTTGAATATTTTTTACTGATGTGGATGAATAAAGCGAAATAAAACATATAGATAAAACATTTCATATTCATTGGAAAGCCTCCATTTCCTATCATCAAAAGAGAATAAGGATTTGTAATAAGGAAAAAAAATACCACATGAATGTGTAAAATAATTCAATATAGGTACATGTGTTTTTAATTTATAAACCGGAATGGTTTTTACATGTGAATAAATGAGATGAAGATGTTATATTATATAAGAGATAGGAGTAAACTATTAGAATATATCTCTTAATATTAAATTATTATAAATTATGTGTCACTTCTAAATGGATTAAATGTGATATTTTTAAACTAAACTATGATAATTGGAAGAAATAACATAATATAAAAATATACTTGTTTCTACTATATTTTTAAAATTATAGATAGGTTTTAAACCCATTTTACCCCAATTTACTCTTAGTACGAAAAAAAGGATGATTAATATTTGATGTTTATATTAGTTAATGTAAAAAAATAAAATTTAAAATAGAATGTGGTTTATTATTAAAATATTTTAATTATTAGTTTGAAGATTTTATTATTTTTAGATATTTTCTTTTAATAAAATATTATTTAATATAAACACCTATATCATCTTTTTAATTATTCAATACATTGTCTTTAATAATATTTGGAAAAATGTAAAATTCAAATAAAATATTATAATACATAAATATCATATCTATGTAGTATATAAAATTTTTATATCCAATTAATCAACTCGTATATTATTTACTCTAATATTAGTAATATCATTTGATTTTTCTATACTTCAAATGAATAGTTACACAATCCACATTGTGTGCGAATTTAATGTCATTATTATTTTTACCAAAAATTAAATATAAATTCTCATGATGAATATAAATCATTGATATTTTAATATAATATTTAGTTTTAATAATATCCCCAATACGACACCGTTCTATAAATATAAATCTTATAAATAACAAGTGTGTGACATGGGTGAAACATTATTTATTAATGTACAATAATTGTAATTATCTCAACCAAGTGACCCCAAAAGCTAATACACTAAAAAAATGGATAATTATTGTATATTTATAACAATAAAAATAAAATATAATATTTTTTAATTTAAATTTTCTTATCATTTTATTTGTAATCATAATTATTCTATTTACCATTTTTCATACTAATGAAAATTACTCATGTTAATATTCATTTTTTCAAAAAATTAACGGGGGTAATATTCTAAATTATTCCCTAAAAATAAAAATGGGGTATATTTTTGTATATAATTTTAAAAATGTTAGAAAATTTTATTATCATGTAAATCAAGAAAATAGAAAGAAATAAAATTTTCATTAGAAATGTGTTTTTAAGAGGGAAAAGATTTTTTAAAAATATTAATATATAATAATGATTGATATTAAATTAATTATATTATATTTATATAATTATTAATTAATTAAAAATTATATAAAATTAATATCATACAAGAAATTTTAAATATAAAAAATGTTATTTTAAAAAAAATCACTATTTTTCCAATTTTCATTGAAAATTTATTCATTACATAAAATTCATAGAAATACATTGTAAGATAATTTTTTCAAGGCGTATACCCAAATGAAATTGATTTTAACATGTATATTTTATAAAACTTCTATAAATTAGTTATAATATATATTTATAAAAATAAACAAAAACAATTTTGGAAATAATTGATTTTATAATGAAAAAAATATAACTTTACCAAAAAATTGAGTTCTTAATTATAGATAAATAGTAAATAAATTACCCTTGAATATAAAAATTATATATTTTTGAATTTTATTAATACTAATAATTTCCACCTATTTAATGACAATGATATGCTTGTCACATTTAAATAATAATATTATATTCTTTTTTATGATCGATTTTTGGAAAACTCTACACTACTAAATATTTTATATCCTTTTAAAAATTAATTATTACTATAAACCAAAAATGAATATGGCCATGCCCGTTCTATCACGAATCCCATCAGTCCATTTAAATTATTTGTGATATGAATTGTGTATAATTGAGATAAATACCATCAATCTCCTTTTTTATCCTAAAATGTATTTAACTTGTTATCACTTGTTACAATGATTTCTTATATTCAAAATCCAATAATATATAATGAATCCTGAGAACAAGTAAACCAAATATTATCCTTAATTTATCTATTTGGTACACATCCCATATGAAAAGATTATATCTACTAACCCTCAATCTCAGTATTGTATGACTTAATGTAATGTACCAAAGTCCCTATCTAGTATGTCTATGTCTAATGGTTCTTCTTCATCATAAAGGTTCATGAATGGAAACTCACACAAAAATTATTCTATATGTTTTATAAATCTCTCTCTCTTGAAAAATATTGTTGGTTTATATATTAAATTTACTTCTTTATATAGGAAAACTTCATCCATAAATTAATGAGAATGTTCCAGATACAAAATCGTGAATAATGATTTCTCTCATGTAGCAGAGCTTCATTTGAATACCATAAAAATATTCTAATGAAAAACTATGTTTAATTATTTAGTAATAATAAATTTTTTTTTGAGGAAAAATGCACCCAGAATATTATATTATTAAATATATTTTAATTCCCATCTTAAATATCATGTCCTCCCACAGATTATGTGGGCCTCATTTTCCTTAATTTATTGATTCAATTAGAATAAAAAATAGTTCCTCCAAGAATATATTCAGACCAATATATGTTGAAGTACAATTTTATTGTGGGAAATTAATATTTACAAAATTTAAGTATATATATGATTTTGAATTGGAAACTGATAAAATAATCAGGATAGGATAGATCAAGAGGACTGGGTCTACAACAAAAAATATATAGATATACATGCCTTTCTAAGACACTTTAATTATTTGTAGATGAATTTCATTATACCAAATTAATTTGAAATTCCTTGAAATTTTATATTATTTATAATTTTAAATAATAATTATTTCAAATTAACAAAGTGGGTGTAAATATTAGTGAATTTAAAACATGTATGTGATATAACGAAAAAAATAATTTGGCACATAATCCTATAACAATCTAACAAAACATGGAAAATTTAATTGATTGAACATAAAATTTTTATTCCAAAGTCAAGTAACAGAACCATCATAATGAAAGAGAATATTATCCATAATATCATAAATATAACTTCAATATTTAAAAATTATCTACCTTACTGGTGGAATTGTAAAATAGTGTTTAAAATAATGTCACGATGTTAGGATAACATTTTTTCACTAGCATTGACCCTTTCACATTATAACAACTAAATAATTTATTAATATAGTATTAGATGTTTATAATGATGTATTATATATATCTCATAACTATAGTAAATTATTTTATTTCATTTTTTTGTTTGATTTTTTTCCACTAAAATAATATAATCATTAATTAAATTTTTAATAACAATATATTATTATTATATTTCATCATTAAATACATACTTATTTATATAATCAAATTAATAAAAATTAATTTCATTGAATATAATTGAATAAAAAAATTGAATCATTGAAAAAAATAAATACATGGTTTCTACATTCAATAACACATTCATAATATTGTGCTAATATTTATGCTAGAGAAATTATATAAATATTATGTGGCGAGAAACCATGATATTTAATCATAAAATAATTTTAACCCATATACTTTTCTTTGTGTCATTTGTGTTTATCATTTTTTTCAGATAAAAATTCTGAAACTATTGGATACAATGGAATTTTAAAATTTCAATAAAATTATTTGTTCATAGTGAAATAAAAAATTATATTTTATGGTATAATTTTCTATAGATTATTTTTCTAATGTTTTTTATAAATATGAATACCATTTTAAATTTTTATGGTATAATTATTATAATTTCTTGAATGTTTTTGATAAATATTTTTTTATTAATGTGATGTATTTTATAACTGAATTTTTATGATAGTTATCAATATAAATTTATTTTTTTAATAAAATATATTAAAAAATTAACAATTAGAGGTTGAAGAAATTGAAAAAAATAATATTTTGGTGATATAAAATAGTAATGTTCAAACATAAGTTACCACATCTAAGACTATTGTCTATATAAATGGACCTCAACAATGCCCCTATAAAAATATTATTTGATATATAGATGTTTGTGACTAATAATTCCACATATAGAGACTACCACTAACTTATTATAAAGGTAAATAAAACATACTGCATATAACATCTTTACCTGAATATAAAAGAATAATTAAAATAAATTATATAAAAAATAAAATAGATAATAAAATAGAAAAATAAGATATATAATCTAATACACAAGAAATATATAAAATCTTATAATTCAATAGGGTTTCACATATGCATTGATAATATATTGTTTTAAAATGGATGAATATAAAACAGCTAAGGCAATCACTACCAATTTTTTTACCTCACCTTGAACACATTGTTAAATAATTTATTTGATTATCTTTATCAAACATTTATACTCGTTATCATGGTCATACCCATATTCCCTTCCTAACTTTTTTATGTTTACTAGGTTTCGTGATTTAGTTTTGAGGGAAAAATATATAGGTGAATACAAACAATTACCATAATAATGAAATTTTATATGTGTAATGATGTATTGAGTGAAACTCGATTAACAATTAATGGAACAAATGAACATTTTTTTCAATTATAAGAACATGAATCCTCACTAACAATCATCTCATACATTCACTACATAGTGTTGAATATTAAATGATATTTATATTTTGTTATAATATCATTAAGGCTAAAAATATATAATATCTTGTGATAATAAGATTTGATGAAGGATTTAGAAATAATATAATATCATTTGTTAATTATTAATTAGTATAATCACATGAAAATGAATTATATATTACTAGTACGATAACAATCATGAATGAAGAATCAATGTACTTATAATCCATGGTTAGTGGTGGATCTATGATACTAAAACTAAAGAGAACATTATAGAAACATATTCTCGAGTAGTAATAGATTTATAACCCATCTACTAGAAAATTGATATTAATTTATCCCCATATAAGATATATCAGGGAAGTGTGTATCACAACATAAACAGCTAGATGTAAATTACATATCAATAAAAACTACTAGAGTTGGATTTGTCACCATATAAAATAACCTTTTGTGCTATATGTAATTTTATATCATTTACTTATGAATTATATTTCACTATATAAAAATTTTGGGAGAAATATATATTTTACAATTTAACTAAAAAGTGAATAATGTTTATCCCTTTACAATTCTATTGTGGAATAATGAATTATATATGATAATGTCATTTGAGAAAAGTATGAACTGATACATAAAATATAATAATAAATATATCACCATTAATTTTAGATTAAAAATTTGGTATCAAAATAAAAATATTAATAATTTAATGACTTGACAATGAATCAATCCAAAATCCTTAAAAATATAAAATCATCAAAATTAAAAGGGATGATATTTTTACTAATATAATACCAATGTAAAATATGTATCAATTTTTTTAAATAAGTTAATATTTTCATTCTATATAATTAATATTATTTCATAGTATTATATTGTGATAAGTAATAAAAAATAATCCCATATTTTGATAATAACATTAATTTTATGTCAAACCATGATATATATCTCTATTTTTTTTCTAAACAAATATAAAAATATGAACGTTCTTGGTTGTTAAAATTTCTTTGAATCATTTACAATTTATTACTAGTACTCTTCCCATGACCATCCCCCTCATCAAGGAGACATTGGTCTCAATAGAATACCAAAACCAATTTCACAAGGAATGGTCTCATTGTGAATAATTAATGTGGTAAAATCCTATTTTATTTACAATAAATTTTGTTTCAATATATTTTATTTTCTTATCCTCACGCTACCTACTATATCCAAAAAAGCATGATAACTCCATTATCCATATATAATATATTCTTATTATTTTAATGAAATATAAACCATTAAACTACTTTTAATCTCCCTATATTCTATAAAGGAGAACATCATCTATGATGTATCAATTTACCACCATCAATGAAGATATATTTTCATTTTACATTAATATATACAAGGATAGACATAAGTCCATTATTATTGTCAAAAAATACTAATATACATAATAAATCATATATAATATTGAGTAATGTATAAATATATATTATGATGATATTGAATGAAATGATATGAGTTCTGGATGGTCGTAAAATCCTCCAAAAATAAACTAATTCATTTTCAATAAGTATTTACCTACTGATTCAATCCAATTCCATAAAAATAAAATTATAAAGAAGATTATATAATCTTTTTTAGGTTCATTAATTATATATAATCTCAATTATGGATGATTATCCTCATCTTAAAAACTGTTTCATTCATGTATATGATAGACCTGATCATGAAAACCATGATAACAAACACTCCCAAATGATCATCATGAACCACATAACTCGTCAAAACTACTATAAAAATACATTATAAAATTATAATGAATAAAATAAATATAATATATGTTCTATATAAATTAATTAATGAGTTGAATTTGATTATATAGTTTATTAAATGGAATAAAACAATCAGAAATATTGTAAGAGGATTCTCAAGCCCAACTATCTTTCATTGGGTTATCCCACATTCATTCCAATCATCTAAGTGCATATTTCATTCAATGTTATTTACATGTAATTTCAATCTTCTACAATATATTGTTTTTTGTATATACATGATTCGAATCTGATTTGTTGATAAATGTGTAGTTTTGTATTCCAAAATAACCCTTCTTTCAAAAAAATACATCTCTAACTTCCCTTAATAATGATTCTTATTCAATAATGGATGATGATTAATATACCAATTTTTTTATCACATTTTTTATACCACCATATTAATTATTTAATTTATATATTATATAATTTACATGAAACCCATTTCCCTTCCATGGGTATTTATATATTTTTAATTTTTATAAGTGCTATGTATAATGCATGATTAGGTTAATATTATAGTGTGATGGGTGTGCCCAGAATTATATTTTGCTCCCTTGTTTTATATAATGGGATGATTCTCAAGATATAATTAGAAATATTTGTGATCATGTTTCTATATTTGTTTAAAATTATGATTTTATTATTATTCACATATGTTATGTTTCAAAATGATGATATCATTGTTAAAAAAAATGTGTGGTATTTAACTCATAAGACATGATGTTTCATTTTTAAGCATTTTTACATTTCATGCCTTTCTCTACTATATCCTCTCATGGTTATGATGACAATTATACTTATATGTTATGATGGTGAAAATTATCCCCCCCTTATTATATTGATTCAGGATATTTTTTATCCTCTTACTATAGTTTAGATCTCCCTTACTATTGATGTATATCCTCGATTGATTACCCAAACTCATGAAAAAATATGTTCCACTATGAATTAAAAGAACAATGAATTAAATTTATTTTTATGATTCACTATATAATATTTATTGATTCTCCTAATTTTTCAAATACAATACACCTTGGGATTGTCATGAACTAAATCTGGTCGCCACCAAAATAGGCACCCAACCTGACCCGTGGTAAGTCCCAAAGGGCGTTCCCGATCTCCACGGGCTGGCACAAGTGTTGGGGTATAGAAAAACTGAAAATTGGGAATTATTTACCCGAGTTATTATACTGAAAACAATAAATGAATCCAAGAAATCAAATCTGTATTTTTCAAACCAAAACATCATTTACTAAAATTCAGAACTGAATTACACAATTTTAAACAATGTTTGAAGACCATTACAATGGTGAAAACCCATGAAATTATATCCAAAGAACCTCTCCATGGAAAGAGGCACCGCCCTCAAGACATCTCCACGACACTGCATCACGATGGACCGCTAAAACCCTGAACCAAAGGCATAAGAATTGTACCCAAACCTATGACATAAAATAAGCAATTCTACTTACACCCAAATGTGTAAGTAGGGTGTGAGCGAAATCCCAATAGGATAAAACCACTAAGAGATTCCATGTGATAAACATTTCATGACAAAAATCATTTCACATTTTTTAAATAAGAAATGCTTGTATGAATTTTCTAAAGGATGCAATAATAAATGAAAAAAAATTTCATGTGGGTAAATTTTAAAGGACCAACAATTTAAAAATAAATTCCAATGCTACTAAAGTTTTTATAAAAAAATGACGTACACCGATGGTAATTACAAAGGATATAATGAGAAAATGAAATTGGAAATAACCCCTAGACACTAGCTCGTTGTTGGTCCCAGGTACCTCATGTCTAGATGAAAGTAACGGTCACAAATATCTGTTCTCATGCAAGAGCCACTAGTAGGGAACAAACCCATAACCTATTCATCCCTGATAATCATCATCATCATAGTTTAGTTAGATTTGTAAGCGTCAATCTTTCTATGTGAAACTGAGGTCAAACCCCTCGGGATCACTAGCATACTAGTACACATCCACCCACCTAGATACCCAGGTTTCCCTCTTGTTCTCAAACACGTTCGGTAAGGAAATAAATATAATTTTCAATGAAAATATCACTTCCACATCACACATTAATTAAACATTCCCCACGTACATCACACAAGTCACAAAATCCACTTCTTCGTTCAAATGAATTTTGAAATCATACTCACACCAAAGATGCCCACAACACTTTTCACATTTCGTTAACACTTTCACAAATCCTTTAAACAATTTTTTAAAACTATTACAAGATATTG
This sequence comes from Viscum album, assembly GCA_963277665.1. NCBI lineage: Eukaryota > Viridiplantae > Streptophyta > Magnoliopsida > Santalales > Viscaceae > Viscum > Viscum album. Next base: position 2,053,755,519 of record OY728137.1, read on the forward strand.
AAATCACATAACATCCCACACACATGTCACATAATACCATTCTCACCTTCTAATTTCTTCTTATCAATAAACTAACATGAAACATCCCACACCTATGTTTCGCACATAAAACACAATTTAGTAAAACATTTCAGCAATTTTTAAAACAATAAAAAAATGTTTGACATCCCAAATCACCATTTTACCATTCAAAAACCCACATTATTTGAACACACTATCCCAAACAGTACATATACACCCTTTTCCAACATTGTTTAACCAAATAAAACATTCACAATTTTTATAAAACACACCCAAGAGGTATAACCATTTTTTCCACACTAAACCCATTTCAAAACCCTCATTCAAGACCAAAATCATACCAATACCAATCCAAAACATACTTTTAATCCCTAAAACAATTATTAAACCACCCCCAAGTGTTATATAAATACATCCAATAATACAACAAAGATACACATGAAAAACACACGTTTTCACAAATCACCTTCAAGAAGTACAACACATTTTTACACCTTAAACTCATTCAAAAACCTCCTTTCAAGGACCACACAACAATAAGGAATTATCAAAACATAATTTTCACCCCTTTAAAGATAGATAAGTCACTTTCATATGTTATAAACTAAATCCAAACATTACCCCAAGAGTCACACCTGAAAAGTAACCAATTTCAAGCTAAAATGCAACTAAAAATTAAATGTTTAACCAAATCCATCAAAAACAGTTTTCAATGCACCAAAAATAGATTATAAAAAAGCTAAATTAATAATCCAAGCTATATAAATCATTATAAAATGTCTACACAAGGAATCACCTTCTTTTTGAGTCGAAACCCTCAAAACATGGTGCGACACCTTAAGCGCACCACCGCCGCATCACAATGAATATAAATCTGGACCTAGACCACCAAAAATTGACCCAAAAGATACCAAATCATCCCATATGACCGAACCCCAACTTATGGACATGAGGAACATCATGAAAGATGAAATAAAACTAAACGAGGATGGAAGGAAACAGGAAGGAATTCCCTTACATGAAATATATTGTAGAAATTTGCCCCTATCCAGCAAAACCTGAATTTTAAAACATCCAAACACTCAAGGGAAGTTCGAAAAATGATTGTTAGATAATTTAGGAACTAGAATGGGGGAAAAAGATTAATAATTGAGAGAGTTATGATGGAAATAACTTACCTCCTCAAATCTACCCGATTTCAGAAACCCTACGAATTTCAGCACTCAATCGTGATGCACACGAGCTCCGAAGTGGGTGGAATGGAAATGGGAGCGTTTCTGGGATTCTTAGGGTCTATAGGGAGGTGGTATCACCGAAAACCTCATTATAATTAATAAGATATTAAGAAATTAAAGAAAAACATTTAAAACTGGAAAATGGGCTTTCGGGTTGGCCCAATTTTTAAATAAAAACACAAATCCCCCATGATTATGGATTTATAAAGGCACAAAATTTAAACATTGGTGTTAATAGGTAAGGGGAGTCCAAGTAGTAATTTTAATGGGTAAAAAATGTTGAAAAATGAATGGGTTATAAAAGAAACAAATTTTATTTTAAATCTGGAATTGGGCTCACAATTTGTCCCAATTTATGAAAACTCACCCATTTCTCCAGAAAAGTTAGGGAAACCCCCAAATCAAAGGATGAATGGAATATGAATTAAAAATAACTTTCAAATAAGTTATGTATGTGACAATTCTCCCCACCTTGAAGAAATTTCGCCTGGGAAAGTCACAGCAAGGTCAAAGTAACAACCAAACCCAATTGAGATACCAATAGGCACTCCTTTGACAGGTTTCTCCCCCAAAGGACAAAACACATCCAGTGATTAATTAAAGATTACTCTTACAACCAAAGAATACACCACTTTTCTGAAATGACCAATTTCATTCATAATTTATCCCAAAATAAAACTTCTCAAACACTATCCGAACAAGACTCATGAAATTCACCCAAATGAGCAACAACTTTGAACAAGGTTACACTTACATTACTTTAACTAAACCATTGGGCGCTCCCTAGTCCCAACGTTTACTCAAGGAAGATGTTGGTAGCTAGATAGATCTGAATTATACTATCTACAGCAAGACAAGACCATGGATAAATCTATGTTACTGGTATGGGGGGACACAAATACGCTCCCCACCATAAGAGACAACCAATATTTTTTTCCGATAGAGAATCAGGAAACTAATAGGGGGAGGCCTTAACGGACTCCCTGGTACATAGGGTAGACATCCATTAAATATTTCATAAGGAAAATACATGAGAATCATAGTGGTTCTCCCCACCAGATTAACCAACCATCTTAACCGACCACATGTGCCAGCATAGAAAAACCCAAAAATTTCATGATTTGGGAAGGTCGCATGGTTAGTACGCACAGTTTGTGAAACTGTGAACTAACTGTGCCGATAAATCTCTCTGCATGGCTTCCAGGCACAAAATCACTCTTAATCATTCACAAACCATGTGCTCATCATGTCTATCCAAATTTCTAACCATTCTATAATGACTCAATGGAAACCAAAGTGGGAGGGAATGGCATTTGGAGATGTCATGGGTACAAGTCCCTCCACCTATTTCCACCAAACGTGAACAAGAGAAGAAAGATAATGGTACCAGAGGTTTAAACACTTCCAATATTTCATATTTATGATAGGACTTTGTACAAGGGTTTAAATGACCATGTGATTTCCCCTGACTACGATCCATCTTCTCTCCAGGACCTATGGTTGGAGCTCAAATGATTAATGCATCTTCGGCCTCGCAGTTAGTCTTTGGAAACCCATTGAATGAGAATTCTTCTCCTGGTTCCCCCAACAACTACACCGCAATCCCAGATAAGTTTTCCATACATGAAAAATTCCAAACTCTCTTTACCCTATCATGATATTTTACTGAAACAAGGGCTAAGAAGATGCACACACTTCACACCTTGATTCATCGAGTGAGAAACTATACAAGTAAATAACACCTATAATCACCTTCCTCTAAAATGGAATATTTTGAAGTTTTCCAAGTGAGACATTCTACCAACATAAAGATACTCTCAGAGTATTTCACGACTTTCACCTTAAAGTCAATCGAGTGCACGAAATCACAAGGTTTCAATGAACACGACCATTGCGACTGATATAAACAATGCATGGAGTGAGACCATATAAAACATCCCCAAACAACACACAATTCTAAAAAGTGGCCACAATATCCTCTCGTGACCATATTTCCCACATTGGAGCTTATTGTGAACTCTTTCTTCGAAGAGACTGCGAAGGACTCAAAGGCCCTCTTAGAAACTATCCATGCTGACAACCCAAGACAACTTCTACCTTCGACGAATCAGGTAGCTTAAGAAACTAAGGTCTCTTTCAACCATCCACAAGCACTTTTCCACAACAAGAGGATCTGAAAAAAACCAGCAATGTAAATGGTGTTGACTCATTCTACAAAGATCAAGAATAGATTCCTTACATTGATAAACTGAAGGATTCTCCAATGACGAAACAATATGGGTTTCAATTTAGTTGTGCACTAACCCTAAATGGGGGCGTACCTTATCCAATGGGAGAACCCAAGGAACCAACCATGCTGGTCCATTGGTAAAAACCTACCACAAAACAGATCCAAACAGAATAATGGAACCACCATAAATGTGTCCCGAAACATATCTCATAGGAGACTACTAACTGGTCTTTCTACCCAGCTTACTGACCAAACAAAAAACCAAAACACAGTTTGAACTGTAGGGGTTCTTGGACTCAAAACATCCCACAACAAAAACATTTTCAAAAACCCATAAAACAAACCATCCCAAACTATTAATCAAGACATCATGGTTTTCTTTAAAACCATTTCTTGGAATACAAACGGTTCAACGGTAAGCGTATCCACCAATGGTACCCCATGGGCCTCACACAGGCATGTTATTGTGCCACACTAGGCACCCTCCTCATATTCGTCCTGGCACACATCTAGTCATACCATAAACCAACATTCATCTCATATAATCCCATTCATGTGGTCACTCATGGAAATAACAAAGGTTAAAGCAATGATTATTTCCACTTTTCAAAACCAAAACAGTCATCCAACACATCATTTTTCTCAAAACCGCATACCAGAAGATCGAACGCAAATTACCGCATTAAAAAAATTTTAGAAGGGGACAATAATTCCAATGAAAACTCACATTCAATTAATTTACATTAATTTCAAAACATCTCATCCCATTAAAACACATTTCAATAGTTTAGAAAACTCTACTGGAAACACTTTTTCAAAACCAACATCAATATAGTTTATGCTTTCAAAAGAGGTGTAAGCACAAACTTTTCCATTTCAAAATAATTCTAAATATTCAGTTCCACCATTTCATAAATCAAACCATTCCATATTTATTTGAAAATCATTTCACAAAAACATTACACTTCTTAAAACTAAGTCACTTTAAAACCAAAGTTCCACGATTTCAAAACTAAAGAACACCAGACAATGCGAGAGGAAACTAGTTTTAGTGGGTGACTAGGACATATGGTTGGAAGCCATATTCCAATCACTTCACTATCATGGAGAGTGTTCTAGGGAATATCCTCAGCTCCACATGGCTTTCCAGGCCCTGCGAGCTCACTAAGACCATTGACCCAACTCTCTTTTCATTTCCCCAACTCATCATTAAATCAAGAAAACCAAAGGACTTCAAAAGGTCCCGACTTCCCCTGGAAAATTGAATCCCGTCATGAGGTGTGGTGATTAGCCACACTACGAATAACCGAAATTCTATGTCATGTCAATCCTAACTCCATACTATCCGGATTGTTCCCCAAATAACATGACCCAAAGAGAGTGAACCTCCTTTGATACCATTTTGTAATGAACCGAATCTGGTTGCCACCAAAACCAGCACCTGGCCCGACCCGTGGCAAGTCTCGAAGGGCATTCCTGATCCCCAAGGGCTGGCACAAGTTCCAGGGTATAAAAAAACTGAATATTGGGAACTATTTACCCGAGTTTTAATACATAAAACAACAAATGAATCCAAGAAATCAAATCTGTATTTTTCAAACCAAAACATCTTTTACTAAAATTCAGAACTGAATTACACAATTTTGACCAGTTTTTGAAGACCATTACAAAGGTAAAAACCCACGAAATGATAGTCCAAGAACATCCACATGGATGTAGGCACAACCCTCAGGACATCTCCACGAAACTGCATCACGATGGACCGCTAAAACCCCTAACCAAAATCATAAAACCTATACCCAAACCTGTGACATAAAATAAGCTAGTCTACTTACACCCAAAGGTTTTTGAAGGGTGTGAGTGAAATCCTAGTAGGATACCACCACCAAGAGATTACATGTGATAAACATTTCATGACAAAATGCACTTCAAGTTTTGTAAATAAGAAATTCTTGTTACAATTTTCTAAAGGATGCTATAATAAATGAAAACAGCTTTCATGTGGGAAAATATTAAAGGACCAACAACTTTAAAATAAATACCAAAGCTACTATTTTTTACAGCCAAAAAATAACGTATACTGACGGGAAGTACAAATGATCTAATGAGCATAAGCAATGAGAAATAACCCCTAGGCATTAGCTCGTTGTGGGTCCCAGGTACCTCGTATCTCGGTGAAAGTAACTGTCACAAATATTTGTTCTCGTGTATGAGCCACTGGTAGGGAACATACCCATAACCTAGTAGTCCCCAATAATCATCATTATTATAGTTTAGTTGAAGTTGTAAGCATCAATATTTCTATGTGAAACTGAGGCCAAACCCCCACGGGATCACTAGCATACTAGTACACGTCCACCCACCTAGATACCCAGGTTTCCCTCATGTGCTCAAACAACTTCGTCGAGGCAAGAAAACAAATTTCACATGAAAATATCACTTCCACATTGAAAATTCTTTAAACATCCCACACATACATCACACAAGTCAAAAAATATACTTTTTCATTCAAATACATTTTGAAATCCTACTCACACCAAAGTTTCCCACAACAATTTTCACATTTCTTTAACACATTCACAAATCCTTTAAATTTTTTTATAAAACTATTACCAGATATTCAACTCACATAACAGCCCACACACATGTCACATAATACCCTTCTCACCTTCAAAATTATTTTTATCAATAAATTAAAATGAAACATCCCACACTCATGTTTCTCACACAAAACACAATTTAGTAAAACATTTCATCAATTTATAAAACATTCAAAAAAATGTTTGACAAATCAAATCACAACTTTACCATTCGAGTACCCACATTAGGCGAACACACTAACCCAAACAGTACATATAAAGCCTTTTCCAACTTTTTTTAACCCAATAAAACATTCTCAATTTTTATAAAACAAACCCAAGAGGTATAACCATTGTTTCCACACTAAACCCATTTCAAAACCCTCATTCAAGACCAAAATCATACCAATACCAATCCAAAACAGAATGTTCAGCCCTAAAAAAATTATTAAACAACCCCCAAGTGTTATAAAAATACATTGAATAATACCACAATGATACACATGAAAAGCACATGTTTTCACAAATCACATTCAAGAAGTACAACACGTTTTTACACCTTAAACTCATTATAAAACCTCCTTTCAGGGTCCACATGACAATAAGGAATTTTCAAACCAGAATTTTCATCCCCTTTAAAGAATAATAAATCACTTTCATATGTATTAAATTAAATCCAAACATTACCCCAAGAGTCACAACTGAAAAGTACCCAATTTCATGCTAAAATGCAACTAAAAATTAAATGTTTAACCAAATACATTAAAAAAAGTTTTCAAAGAACACAAAATAGATTATAAAGATTTTAAATTAGTAAACAAAGAAATCTAACTCATCATAAAATGGCTACAAATGGAATCACCTACCTTTTGAGTTGAGACCCTCAAAACTTGGTGCGAAAGCTTAAGCGCACCACCGTCGCATCAGAAAGAATATAAATCCAGACCTAGACCACCAAATATTGACCTAAAAGATACCAAATCAGACCTTAGGATCAAACCCCAACTTCTAGACATGAGTAATTTCAAGAAAGAGGAAATAAAACTAAAAGAGGATGGAAGAAACCAAGAAGGAATTCCCTTACTTGAAATATCTTGAAAAAATTGGCCCCAATCCACCTATATCTGAATTTGAAAACATCCAATCATTCAAGGTAATTTATAAAAATGATTATGAGATCATGAAGGAACTGAAATGGGGGAAAATTCTAATAATTGAGAGTGTTATGAAGGAAATAACTTACCTCCTGAAATATGCGCGATTTTAGAAACCCTACGAATGTCAGCACTCAATCGCGATGAAAACGAGCTCCAAAGAGGGGGGAAAGTCAATGGGAGCATGCATGGGCTTATTTTGGTCGAGAGGGATGTGTAATCACCAAAACATTAATTATAATGAATAATATATTAAAACATTAAAGAAGCAATTTAAAACTGGAAAATGGGATTTTGGGTGGGCCCAATTCTAAAATAAGAAACCAAATCCCCCATGATTGTGGATTTATAAAGGCCCCAAATTTAAACATTGGGGTTAATAGGTCAGGTGAGGCCATGTATTAATTTTAATTCATAAAAAATGTTGAATAATGAATGAGTTATAAAAGAGACAAAATTTATTTTAAATCTGGAAGTGGGATCACAGTTTAGCCCAATTCATAAAAACTCACCCATTTCTCCAAATAAGTTAGGGAAACCCCCACAACAAAGGATGACTGGAAAATAAATTAAAAATAACTATAAAATAGGTTATGTATGTGGCAGGGATCTTGGTTTTGTATCACATTTATGGTTTTTATCTCTAAAATTATGCAATAACTGTGTTGGAATAGTAGGTTCTCTATTCCCCAATCCTAGGAATTTAATTGGAAGTCCCCCTAAAAAAATAATGATAATGAACCATAACATAATCATAAATCTAGAAATATTTCATTTTTATTACAAAATCATTTAAAAATTCTGTTAATCCAATATTAAAAACTATTTTGGATATGAAACTACACATTTCTTTTTAAAACCCTTTTTCTATTAAAAAATATATTTTATAAAAAATAATTAAAACAAAATTAACTATATAACTTTCATGTATATAAAATTAAACTGATAATAAAATTTTAAAAACAAATAAATATTCTAGAAATATGGCATTAAAGAAAAATTTGAGAGAGAAATATTTTAATGATTAGTCACTTCATAGATTGGAAACATTTGAATTAAAGCTCCAATAATGAAAAAAATTAATGTAAAAAAATTAATATAATGAAAATATTAAAAATATTGATATATAATGTCAAAGAGATATATATTAACATCATGAAATAAAGTATCATCCTAATACTGAAATATTCATTAATGAAAGACAATTGAGACGAAGTCCCCAACCTCATGTCAGATTCAACACAATCGTTATCTATCTTCCTAAATAAGTAACATATATTATTTATTTACATTGTTATGAAACTTTTTTATGTTTATTTTTTATTTTATTTCACTTTTCACCATGTCATATACAATTACAATATTAATTAAATTTTTTATGGTTATTTCGATGATATATGTATTATATGTCCATAAATGACTTTAGTAGATTGACAATGGGCTGTGATGCCACTGTTTAAAAATATACATAATAATATATATTGTAAAATTATCATATTTGTAAATGAATTATAGATTTTCAAAAATATCAAAAGTTATGATTATGGAAATAAAAAACTTTTATGATCACGGATATGGTTCTTCATATGCACGCATGTTTAACATTTCCATTTTTCAAAGATATTAATAGAATTAATGTATATAATATTTTACCTTTTCATAAATATAATTATATCATTAATCAGATATTAGTTACTTATATATATATATATGTATATATATCACACATATAATTTAATGATGAAAAATGAGTCCCATCCCATCAAAGAGGTGGTTGCCCTCACATATGAACAAACGGCAATATAATTTTTCAATAAATAAAAGAAAATGTTATTTTAGAATTTATTAAATATAAATATGTCATGAATGTAATAATTATATTGTGGGTATAACATACATTAATTAAAATTATCTGTATTTACTACAATATAATTTATATTTGAAAAATAAATCTCATCGCTTCCTGAGACATCAGTATTCTATACACATAAGGGGAATTATAATACCCTCCCCATATAAAAGAATTTTAGAATGTATATTTTATATCATAACTCCACATGTTCAAAAAGTATAATATATTTAACATATAAACACATTAATTTTGGGACAACATCCTTAGGTATGCACATAATCCTTTATAGTGTAGATTTATGATAAATATATTAAATATGGGATGTGTTCAAAAAATAATGGAATATATTTTATAATGTATTGGGAAATAAAAAAGGCATTTATTGTTTGAATAAGAGAGTAAATGGGTTATATTTTATAATTGAGGTGAGTAAAACAATTTTAATTTTTGACAATAAAATTTTTTACCCGTGTTATTCCTAAGAAAAAAGGATCCAAATTAGGCCATTATAGATTATTATACATGATAAGGTATAATTATATCAATAAAATATATTTTTTACATATTTTATCGACATTTTTATCATTTTTTTATTTAACCACCTTTAAATATTTTTTTCTTCTTAAGCCTGATAATTAAGATTAAATGCATTGACTATTTATTATTGAAAAAAATTAAATTCAACATATTAAAAATTATAATATATTTTTATTTTACACATAAAATACAATTTAAAAAATTCAATTGGTATAAGAACCAAAATATAATTAATCCTGGAGATATGATGAAAAAAAATCAATAAGTGTATTATATAAGAAAATGATGATTTTATAAAAAATCAATGAAGAATAATTATCATTTTATAAATATAAATTAATATTTACTCATTTATATTATATAAATTTAACTTTTAAAATTTTTATTAGGAATTATTTTAATTAACAACAATAGAGAATCATTATGCACATTAATAAAATTTTCTTAAAAACAACATATTTAGACACAAAATATACATATACTAAAATATAATATCAATTATATTAAAAGGTATGTAATTTGAATAAATAAAACTAAATAATACTTATGTTAATATAAATTATCCTAAAATAATAATTGGAAATTTTTATAAATCAATTTATTGAATAGAAGTGACGTTTTCACAAAATTTTTTACTTTTATCAATTCAATAAATATTCAATCATTTCGAAAAATATAACAATGTTTTACAGTATATTAATTTTTATAAGCTTATCTATATACTGATATTCTAGTTTTATAATTAATATCAAATAATATAGATGTTATTTTTAATAAAAAAAACCTTATCAGAAAATATATTCGTTAAAATAATTTCATTTTAATATATATATTACAAATTATTTTTTAATTTGTATAAAAACAAAATTAATTGGAATTTTATAATTTATAATTAAATATGGGTTTGAATTTATAACCCTATTATAAATTTTAGTCTTACTATTTATCAGTGGTAAAAAATGATTGGTCATCATTTCCTCATAGAACATTCAAATTCCCATGTTTCCTTTATAACCATATCATTTAACTATTAAACCTTAACCTAGTGAATGGAATAATTATGAAACACATTATATATAAGCTAAAAAATATCTGAAAATGTCTTTAATCATTAAAATTATAATATCAAATCATAACTACATTAGATATTAGAACATGATATTAATTGGGCATCTATTTTCTTAACATAGTGATGTGAAAAAAATTGTGTACTTTGGGATAACTCATGGGAATGGCCATTATGTATGAATATGATCCATATTTATCCATAATTTCATAAAATCTGTTGTAACATAGATATAAATTAATCCTTTTACAAAAAATATAATACAATTTCTATTGATATATTTTAAGAATAACATGAATATCAATCTTGGAAAATATATTTTTCATCAGTTATCCTCATAACTTTTTTTTCTTCTATGATACAATGACATATGTCACAGAATCATTTAAAAATTAAAATATTTTTCCTCTACCATTTATAGTCCAAAAAATATCCATTACCATATTTCATCTAAAAAATAATCCATTTGACCCCGATTGCAATATAATTCTTCAAAAGTATCCAACTATATACCAGAATGAAAACTACTATTTAATGATAACTCAACCAATGATTAATGTTCATACCAAATTTCATTTTGAGAACTTTTAATAATAGAATAAAATATATTTTGCTGACTTAATTATTCTCTTTCATGGGTTATCTTTTTGAGTTACAAAATTTTTACATAAATTTATTTTAGTACCCACTAAATTATAATGTCTTTTTAATATAATACATGTGTATCTGGGATCATAGTATAATACGATGGATAGATGAAATCCATGAAACCAGACTATATCTATTAGATATTATTCATAAATATGATACAAATACTTATTATATATATTAGGATATATCTCATGATTACATCGTATTACATCCTCATAATAGTGAAGTACTCTTGGAGATAGAGCTCGAGGTAGGTGTGTATCCCATTTTTATTCTACTTATTCTATAGTTCTATCCAGAATAATAATTATAAAGGTATATAATGATCAATTGGAATAATAAGTCTTTATAAGGATGATTACATCACCATCGTTGTTACATTTATAGTTAACTAAAATGTTGGATGGTTTTATTCCAGTATATGTTGTTTATGGAATTTCAGAACATCTAATAGGGAAGAATTGATTATATATACCCACAATTGATGAAAATTTTCATCATTTATGGGTATACCAATAGTTCTATAATTTTTATCATTGATAGAAATATCAAAAAATGTATGTTATAGAATATTATATCATAAATAAGACGTTTTGGTGACGGAATTTATTTAACAATTTTTTGGTGATGTATATACAACCAAATAATGCACTGGATATTTCAATGGTCCTTAGGAAAAAAATATTTCATCGATATTTGAACTATTTTTAGGGGGTTTAAAATGGAATCCTCATATACTCACCAGAATTAGGGAATCATGAATGACAACATGACATAGTCTTATGTATTGTTTGATGAAATATATTTTATGAAAATTAGTATAAGTATGACTTCTACAAATTGGAGATTAATATTACATGGAAAATGGTTTCTGAGGAAGGGGTATCTATGGGTATATAGAATTTAGTGGAAGTGATGTCATTGAAAATTCCCTATAATTTTTTTTAAATTACCTTATATTTGAGACTATTGGATAATAATATCAATTCCATATCCATAACATTTCATGATTATATCTTACTATATCATTTTTACTAAATAATGGAGTGAGGATCCAATGTTTGTACTAGGGTTGTGAAGAATTTATTTAGAGGAATATGAGGAATACTATTTTTCTAGTATTTAAACATCCCAAGTGTGGTATTGTATATGTTGTATATAGTGATTCATCATGAATTCCACTGGAAGTGATATTGAAGTAGAGTGATGAGGTTGTAGCTAATGGGTCATGATATTTATGACGACATGTGTGGATGTACCTTACACATGACCTGGTGATCGAATTTTTACCCCTCAACCAAATGTGTTATAGATACTTTCTCATTGATTAGAGGTTTAGTATCTACAATTAGCACATAAGACTAGACTATAACGTCACATAGAGAAACATAGATATGAAGAAGAGATGATGAGTTGAGTATCAGTAGTAATTAATTCTTTACTATATTTATGTACAAATAAATTTCAATTTCATATATGATTCGTTTAGTCATGGGTTACAAGTTGGGAAAATGTTTTGTAAGAATCCTTCAATTGAGAAGTTGTACTTTATGTACATGTTGGTTGGTTGGAGTATTGATGTTTTTAAGTGTAAGTGAATGATCACATGTCCTCTACTGGTGATCCGATATTCTCTTGTATATTAGGTAAATGATATATATGTTATTATCCTAGAGTTTCCCTTGATACATGAATTTACAGCTAGACATTACATAATACAAGGGTGGTAGTTGTTTGATAATGATATATTCCTTTTATATGGTTTAGTATTTTTCCCTGATTGCATCATATGGTTAATGATAGATGATTTACATATAACTATATTTTCAATACATCATTTTGTGATCAAGTAATTCCTTTACATTTGGATACTATTTTTGTGGCTAGTAATGATGAGAGACATTGTTGGGTTTTCTTCCTAATGCCTTACCTAAAAGAGGGTGAATGTCGAGCACCCACATCCTGTTATATATTTATTTTAACTTTATATTCACATATTTATGTTTTAATGTATCATGATTTCATTATGTTGGGTTTAACCACAAATCCAAAAAGTCTTGATGATGTCTAGGTGATTTTTGATCAGCTTATTAAAACTCCTCACTTCATATCGAATTCAAAGTCTCACTTAGTAGGTAATGGAGGAAATATATATGTCCATGATATCATACACATTCCTATATTTACATGGAACATTATTTTTAATTAGAAACATGATTTTACATCACTATTTTGGTAGGAATTTTTGAATGTCCTAGGGACATAATATAGATTTGGAATTACAAAATATCCTCAGATTGGTAGGAAATATGAGTAGTTGATATGGATATTAGAGGATATTCTTTGATCCCGAACAATATTTTTTTTTGGGGAATGATATTGCCAAATATAATTGGTTGATGTTATATAGAAAAAAGGTTAATGGTAATTTATTCATATCGCTCCTTATGACGCGTATTATGGGAGTTTATATTTTTCATCGCATGCTTGGTAGGAGGTAGGTGAGATAGTAGTTGGTGGAAAAAATTCATTAATATACATTTCCATGAGTAAAGATAATTCAGAATATATTGTTCACTGATCATAGTATAAAGAGATTATATATTATCCATTATAGGTGGTATTTGGAGTTTTCTATAGGTGATATAGTTTTCCTGAGTGTTCCTCCTCTGTTCACCCACTAATGTTTATAGAAGAAAGGTATTGAACTATTATGTTTTCCTAGACATTTTTAAAAATAAATGATTTCCTTACAAGAGAAAACCAATTAGATCATCATTCTCTCTATCAAGGATTGAATTAAATGATTCATATATCCATACTCTGGTGGTATGTGGCTACGAACATCATTTCATCGACTATTAAGTTGTTTATTTCGAATTATATAAATCTTATGAGGTGTTTTTAGTGATTATTATGTTCTATATTCCATAGTTTTTCTACCATGATTGTTAGCGGTAATTCTCTAGTATAAGAGGTGACTAGAGGATTATATTTATAATATTAAAAAAATTAAAATTTATCAAAATAATGTATTTTTTGTAATTAATAATTGTCTATATATGAATATATAATTTCTCAATAAAAATCACCTTATTCATGATTTAAAATCTTTATATTAGGATTAAATGGGTTCTTAACGGCTTTTATTAAAGGTTGAATCAAATTTATACATTCTACATATGGGTAGGATAAACTATTTAATGCTAGTCACCAACTTCATGAATTGTGTATGAGTAAGAGGAATTGTGGAAGGGTGATGTAAGATCATAATATGGGAATGTTCTATTTAAGGGTTTCGTGTATGGATATATTAATCACTGTGGTAAGGTGATCACGCATGTAAGGGTACCATGTATGGGTAAACAATGATTGGATTATGGTAATACCTAGTACTGTGTATGATTATTTGACTTCTGAATGTGTATGGGGTACTCTACATATTTTTATATTCCCTTTTAGAAGTTCCATCTATGACATCCTTATTAAATTAATTAGCCATATATAATTATAATTGTTTTCCCTAATTTTTCATGGTTCCCCTTCTTTTTTGAAGAATTGTAATTTAACTCGAATTTAATTCCATATAACTCAAAAACATATGGTAAATAATGACTTCCATAAAATAAAATTGATATATATGTATATAGTTTGACACTATAAAAGGATGGATCTCTTAAAAAATAAATAATGGTAAAAATTTTGATTTTATGATAACATGAAACTGAATGTGGCTTTATTTTTTATAAAATAATAATTCATTATTGGATTATTTTAAATAAATTTTTTGAATATGAGTCTTTTTGTGATTCCCATTTTATATTTTTCTCAATAAGTCTCTAAATATTATCGAACCTTCTTCAAAATTCCAGGCATGGATTAACCCATTTTTCTCTCTACAATTCCTTGTTGTAGTGTTTGTTCTAGGCTGTCCCATGTTAGATTATATTCTATACCCCCTTTTATATTTCATGTTTATCATTAATAAAACACAAGAAATTGAAAAAAAAAATTATTAAATAAAAATAATATCTACCTTTTTCAAATAAAAATAATTGAATATTATATTATAAATTAACATGTTTTCAAATAAATTAATTATCTTCAAATAGCATTGAATAATAACAAAGGATTTTATCATTCATCTTATTCAATATAAAATGTGTATTTTCACATGAAGATTTTTGATTATCAATGATGGTAAAATAAATAACACATGTGTTATAGTTTTTTTATTGTTATAAAATTATCCAAGAGATATAACTTATTATTGTATGAGATAATTTATTCTATTTATAAAACATTAAAATAAAATGGTTCTAGGAAATATTTTTGAACCATGAACAATGATGGGTAAAAAACTAGGAATTTATGGACATTGAAGATTTCATAATCTTTGTAGATTTTTCCAATATTCCATTAAATCAACACATGGTGGTTTATCCATAACAATGATTAATGAATTTGGAAAAGATGATTCCTTACCATTTTGGTGATCTTGATTAATCATTATTTCATACAATGATTTATGTTCTCATTTATCTATTAAGAATTATTTTTGTAGATCATATGTGGGTTTTAATGTAGCATTGTCTACTTATTGTGCTATTTGATTCAATACATATTTCAAGAGTATCTTCCTATAATTTTGAACTTCGTCGCATGTTTTTATATATTTCTTCTATAAGCGAATTTAGATAAAATATTATTTCTTCATATGCACTGCCATGTATGCATGATACCATGAATCGAATGTCGTTATGAGTACTTATGATTTTTGAGCCATTTTTTGTTCTTTATTCTTTATCGAGGTTTTGTTCATATCGTGGGGTGAAGAAGAATACAGTCATGTGATCATTGTAGGGGGTGAAATTATAGAGGATAGGCCCATGGAAGGTAATTAGTGGAATGATGCCATGTGTATAATATCGAAAAACCCAAACTCCAATATTATATGCTCAAATCTATAAAATTTCATTTTCTTTTTTTCAAATAATTGAGACCCAAATTTTTTAACTGAAACATACAACACCAAAAGAAAAAAATGATCCCATACAGCCTCAATGTCTTTTTCGGTCTATATTTATATATTATTAGGTAAAACTATAAAATTATGAAAACTAGTCAGTATGGACTCATAATTCATAAAATTAATATTTCTCTCATTTAACCTAGAATTTCTCATTTAAAATAGGACATCTACATCATTATAATAAACTCATTTATAGATATAAATCACTCTACGTCGTTGATTAAAACCTGGGAATAATGAAACATAAGAACTGTGGTCATGATAACCTTGAAAATGAAAAAAAAGTCACCTAACCAAATCATGGAAAATTATATATGAAATTACCTCATTAAATAAAATTTATACATGTTTTGGGTCATTTTATAATCCACATGTTTTTATTCTTAACATTAATTACCTAATTTACATTTTATAAAATAAAAATGTTATTTTTCATATTGAAAAAAATTAAAAGGAATCCATTTGGAAAATTTTAACCCACTATTTAAAAATATGGAAGTCATTTTTAGTGACATGAAATAGAGAAATGGATTGTTTCAATTTGAAATTTAATTGACATTAAGAGATGAAAATTAGATTTTTGAATTATTCCTTTTCCTGTATGAAAAATATTACACTAATTTTAATTACAAAAATAATTTAAAAATCTATAATTAAATTAGTTTAAATAAAATAAATCTATTAAAATTATTAAACTAATAAGAAATATTAATTTACTTTTTAAATAAATTTCAAAAAATATTTTATCATAAAATATATATTTTTCTATTGTTAAATAAAAAAAATATTCTTTTCAAACAAATAAAAAATGTCACCCATAGATAATTTTGATATTTGATTTCAAACATTACATCCTCTTATTAAAATAAAATTTCAAAATTTTATTTAAAATATGTATATATATTTTCATATAAATATAAAATATAAAAATTATAGATTAATCATAAATTTGATGAATAAAATGGACTTATTAAAAAATTGGATACTTATGTCACGACCTGTCCCCCGGGGCCCGTGCTGTGACTACGACAAGCCTGCCTTCCATAGGCCAGGGGCTGGCGACCAGCACCAAAAGTTCATTTCTCTAACACTAAGAAGTCATTGCCTTTATAATGTGTAAACACACACAACAGTGTACGAGCTAGAAATAAAACACTATGAAAAACTGTATAAAAGGAGCGATGAAAAGTAAAAGGGGCCAGAAATACAATCCCAAAAGGAAAGTACAATTACAACTGAAAAACGAGTACAATTGAAGAAAAGTAAAACAGTTTTAAAGATGTGCTCTGGGAAATCCTACCTGAATGGTAGGTACAATTTGCCTCCATGGAACTCCACGTCTCTAAGTCTCTTCCGTGTACTGACTCGTTGTAAGGTCCTCGTCTGAGTACCATCCAGTCCCGCTACTCTGATCCTTAGTCAGCGTTGTCCATCTTCTACAACCAACAAAATGAGGTACGGGCATAGCCCATGCATGGGTGAGTATAACGAAACTCAGTAAGGTCCCCGAGACCCTCAAGGTCTCACAAAATTTAACATGGATAAACAACAAAGTATGAATTCAACAGATAACTCCACTTTGCTATATTCCTGTACATATACCTATGTTATCAAGTAATCCATCTCAATCATGAGGTAATTACAAAAGTTACTGAATAAGATCAAACCATGATTTTATTCTTGGGGTACTATCAAGTAACATCCCTAGTCAAACTGTCGAATCATCAGATGCTGGAGAACTCAAACTCTATCGTGTACAGTGGGCCTGCCGCGCTCACACAGAGGTGATTCCCACTAACTTTGGACTGCTGATGTACTCCTCTTGTCGAGTATCATGGATCTGTCGTGCTCACACAGAGGTGCTCCCCACCAGGGGTCTACCGCGTCACACAGAGGTGCTCCACCTCGTAGCCTACTGAGGTACTCCTCCTGTCAAGAACCGTGGGTCTAATGCACTCAAACAGTGGTGCTCCCCACAGTGGGTCTATGGTGACACCAAGGCGCTCCCCACTTGGTTAGTTGAGTCACTCTGAGTCGAATCGGTCAGCAGTCGTCAGGTCTCATCCAACAACTAGGCCTTTGTACTTTGCACGCTCGTCTCCAAGAGGATCCACTCCACAATCTATTAGTCAATGCTACAACTATCCTGAAGTCCCTTGTAGACATATCTCAAAGGTTCTCTATATCATAAGGGTCTCAACTCAATAGACGGTGGGTCAATTAGACACCGGGCCTTTGAGTTATTGGCCTTTTAGTCTGGGGGGGGGGGGGGGGGTTGGATTCGTGCACGATCAAACATGACTGTATCTCAACATTACCCCAAACTCTAGTGGGGTATACTCAAAGGAACCATCGCACTCGATGAAAACCAATGCTGGTGATGGTTTTTCAAACGGACATTCCGTGCCAATGATATGGTAAACAAAAAGTAAAGGGTCGGTAGAGGGCATGGTCCAGTCTGACCCGGCCCATCCCAGTCTGGGCCGACCTGGTCTGGATCGTCTCGGTCAGACCTGTTGGGTCTAGCCTAAGCTATTGCATGGGCCAGCCTGTTAGGTTCAGCACGGCCCGTTGGGCGCAGCCCTGGGGGCCGCGAGGGCGGTTTGGCCAGGCGCGACACAACTCGTCAGGTGCGGATGGGCCGGTTCTTCCAGGAAACCGCAAGGTGGGATGGGACATCGGCCGACCGGGAGGCCCTGAGGAGTCCGGTATAGTGGCTCGACCGGGTGGCCACGAGGGGGGTCCATCTTGGGTAGGCACGCGAGGCATACAGAGGCCGACAGGTGAGCCGGTTCGAGGTGGCCCGCCGGGTGCACGTAGAGGCTGTCAGGTAGGCCGGCGGCATGCGGCCAGGTAGGGAACGTCCAGGCGGGCAGGCTGGTTCAGCATAGGAAGAGCTAGTGTGGGCTAGTTTGGGGAGGCGCATGGGGCACGTGCGGAGGCCGGCAGGCGGGCCGATGACGTTCGGCCTTGCAGGGTGCGACTGGGACGCAGCCGTGGAGGCCGGTTCGGCAGGGTCGGGCCAGCACCGGGCAATGGTGTTCGACCGAGAGCAATAAAGCACTGCGGGGGAGGCGTGGTTTTCGTAGGCCGTGGGTAGCGCGACCTTTTTTGTCTCTACCTTCGTCGTTTTGTCTCCTAATCACCTTGCCGAAGATTATCATAAAAAATATTGGCAGAGGGTTCAGGCCATGTGGGTTTGGCACACATCTTCCATGTTTAGGGTGGTATCAATTGGTTCATCAAAGAAGTACGATGAACAACAATTATTTTACAATCCCTACATCGATTCATTCAAACCAAAAATGAGAAAAGAAAAGGGATAATACACAAATAAAACCACCTACCATTGATTGTCGGTTGACGATGTTGAAGTTGCGGGATGAAGACGAAGGAGTTCATTGTTATTTGTTCCTGCTGCACACTTCCAATCCCATGTTTCATCGACTATGGAAGACGGTCAACATCGTTAGGTGTCCGGGGAAGAAGTCGAAGAAGGATCGTCGCTAGCGTTCTTCTTTTGAATAACACATTCATCGTTATTGTTTTTTCTTTAGGAGAATTATAAACCTCCAAAGATCTCCTCTTCCCAAACATCCACCCAAATGCCAATGTTGTGAAAGATTATAGATTAAATTATCTATTAATTCATTGGAAATAATTCAAAATGAATGAATTAATTACTTGGCTCCAACTAATTAATGTGTAATGTTGGCACAAATTAATTAGGGGAGTTGGCACAAGTGAATTAAAGGGAAGGTCAAGAGTCTCTCCATCATTAATGTGCGAGAGTTGAGAGGATTTACCCTCTTCCATCAATAGGGGTTAAGCCCCATGTGGTCCCCACGTCGTAACCCCTCGTGGGAGGGTGTGTTCTGGTGGGCCTCACCACCATAACCTCTCATGGGAGGTTAAGGTCTGGTGGACCCACCTCCTACTTCCATTAGGAGGTTTTAACCACCAATCACCCACATGGTGTCTCAAATAAAATAAAGTGAAGCTCACTTTATTTTATTTCTTTCCAAGAAAACCCAAAAGAATATCTTTTATTATCGGCTCCAACCATCGAAGTGAAAGTATTGTTAAGTGAATATCGACGCTACGAGTTCAACGGTGCCCTCATATTTGGGTTCCGAGCAACGATTCAAAATTTATAAAAACCCACTCGTACGTTTATTGAAAGTACCTGAACAAAACATCATAAATTGATTTCAGGAACATGAGGCCTCAGAATCAAGTGCCATCAGTTTTCGCGAACTCGTAAAATTATCATTATTTATGAAAATAAAATTCCATGGAAATTCCGGGTATTTACATTCTCCCCAACTCTAGACATTATGTCCCTATAAGCTACAACTCGAACTAAGGGAAAAAGTGGGGATTCTGAGCACGCATCTGAGCCTCCTGCTCCTATGTGCTCTCCTAGAGGTTCTCGTGCTGCCAGCGAATGCGCACAAGAGGTATTGACCATCCACATAGGACCCACTCTTGTCAATGATCAATCTACACTATAACCTCCATAAAAGTCACTCCATCGTGAACGTCCAACTCTCAATGGTTGATGATGTGAGAATGGTCGTGCACGTATCTCCTTAGTTGAGATACGTGGAAGAATTCGTGCACCAAGTGAAACTGAGGTGGAATAGCTAAGTTGTAAACCACCTCTTAAACTATCCTGAGGACCTGAGAAGGTCCGATGAATCTTAGTGATAACATTCCACCTTGGCCAAAAATCGTAGACCTTATTGAGGTGTGACCCGTAGAAAAACATGGCCGCCATCCTCGAACACCAAAGGTCTCTATCTCCAGTCATCATATGAATTATGCCTGCTCTTTGTAGTCCTAATCCTCTCCTGGATGATCTCCACCTTCTATGTGGTAGCTCGTACTATCTCTGGTCCCACTAGTGCTGACCTTGCAGGGTCTGTCCAGCGAAAGATTGATCTGAAAGATAACTCGTATAACACCTCAAAAAGATCCATCCCTATTGTGCAGTGATAATTTTTTTGTATAAAAACTCCACCAATGGTTAGTGATCCTCCCAGATCCAACTGATGTTGAGGATAGAAGCACGCAGCATGTCTTCGAGGGTCTAAATGGTCCGCTCATATTGACCATCCATCTGAGGATGGAAGGTGGTGCTCAGACGAAGATGCGTCCTGAATGCCTCCTTAAACCCCTTCCATATCCGAGAAGTAAACCGTTTTCCACGATCAGAGACAATATTTGAAGGTAATCCATGTAGTCACACATTCTCTTGCACATAGAGGCATCCCACGATCTCTACTGAACTGTGCTCTCTGATCGGTAGGAAGTTGGCCGACATGGTGATTCGGTCAATGATCAACAAAATCGAGTCATGACCCATGGATGTACGTGTAAGACGTGTCATGAAGTCCATGGATATCCCATCCCACATCCACTTTGGGACCTCTAAAGGCGTAACCAAGCATGATGGTACCTGGTGCTCTACGTTCACTTGATGGAAAGTGAGGCATCGAGAGACAAACTCCGCTACTACCTTCTCTATACCTGGCCACCAGTGTTATCGTCAATGGTCCTAGTACAACTTCGCCACTCCTGGATGTACCGCTATTGGGGATGTGTGAAACTCCCTCTACACTTCCTTATGAAGTGACACTGGTACCATAGTATGTCCTCTGCAGAGGATGACATGCTCCCCACCATCAAAAAATCATCAGGTGCTTATCATGTGGATATCTAAACTTGTAGTGTCTTGCTGTCAGCACCACCATGTTGTGCCTCCCTGACCCGCTGAAGAAGTTGGGGAGTAACTATAAGATACTATAGAAAAGATGTTCTGTCTCTACCCACAAAGGATATTTGTAAGATTGTCAGCTGCTCGGTCGCCTCTCCTAGCAGTTGTATACGAGATATCTTGCTGAGTGCATCTGATACAACATACCCCTTCCCAAGAGTATGGACTATCATGTAGTCATAGTCCAGGAGGAACTCCATCCATCATCGTTGTCTCGGGTTCAGGTCTTTCTGGGAGAAGATATACTTGAGACTCTTGTGATCAGAGTACAGGGTAAAATGCTTGACCATCAAATAGTGTGGCCGCATCTTCAAGGCCAAGACCATTGCTGCTAACTCAAGGTCTTGGGTAGCATAGTTCTAATCTTGTTGTCCCAGATACCGAGAACCATATGCGGTCATTGTTTTATCCTGAATCAGGACACACCTGAGTGTTTTCCCTGATGAATCGCAGAAGACTAAGTACCCTAAGCCTTGTTCTGGAAGCCTCAAGATGGGGGCACTATTAAGCCTCTATCTCAGCTCCTGAATGCTCAACTAGCATCTATTTGACCACATTACGGGTTTATAATTTTTTGTGAATGATGATAGTGGTGCTTCAACTCTGGAGAATTCTGGCACAAATCTTCGATAATAGCCATCCAATCCCAGGAAAATATGTACCTATTTCACACTCCTAGGTGGCTCCCAAGAAAGTACCACCTCAATATTCCCTGAATCCACTGGAAATCCATCTTCCAAGATGACATGTCCCAAAAAGTGAACCTCTTGAATCCAAAACTGTCACTTCGAGATCTTACCATAAATCTGGTGCTCTCCCAGTGTGTCCAATACTACCCGCAAATGGTATGTATGCTCCTCCTCTGTAGTCGAGTAGATCAGAATTTCATGGATGAAGACTACGACAAAGCGATCGAGGTAGGGCATGATGATCCATTTTATGAGTCCCATAGACACTAATAAAGTGTTGGTTATGTCGAAAAGAATATCCAAGAACTCTTAGTGGTCGTACCGACATCTGAAAGTCGTCTTCTGCACAACCTTGTCATGAACTCTGAGCTGGTGATAGCCTGATCTGAGGTCTATCTTCGAGAACCAATGTGACCCCTTAAAATGATAAAAGAGGTCAAAAATACTCGCGAGTGGGTAAATCTTCTTCACGGTCACCAGGATTATGAGATGGTAGTCGAAACCATTCCTCAAGCTCCCATCCACCTTCTTGGCAAATAGATTTAGGGCTGCCTAGAGAGAAACACTGGGCTGGATGAAACCCTTCTCTTGCATGTACTCTAGCTGTATCCGCAGCTTGTGAAGCTCAGTGGGAGCCATCCGATATGATGGTGATGATATTGGTGTCTTCCTCGGGTACATGTCAATATAAAAGTCCACCTCTCTATGAGGAGATAGACCAGAGACATCATCAGGGGAAACATTCGCATACTAGTCCACCAATATAGGATAAGTCAGACTCTCCACCTAAAATGCTCCATGGGTAAGGCATTCCAGCTGATGAGTGATGGTTTCACCCTCAAACTAAGTCTATCATGTGGTGTATACACTCCCTTCTTTCCGATGATGGTGAAACTAGTCCCATCTGTGCACACACACCGCACATTGTGCCTAATATAGTCCATCTGAGCATGGAATATAGATAAATAGTCAATACCAAAGATGACTCCGTAAGGCCTCAAAGCCGCTATGAGGAGATCCCAACAGAATCTCTCACCTCTTATAGTAAGCTCACACTTCCGGAACAAGTGCGTAATCATCGGGTTAACTCCTGTAGGAGTCTCTAGCTGTAAGGATCGTGCCAACGTCTCCGTCGGAATCTCCGAGATCCAAACGAGGGCAGTGTCAATGAAAGAGTGACTGGAACCTTTGTCTATAAGAACTGTAACTAAGGTGGCGTAGACACAGATTTTAACTCGAATCATACCCAGAGCACCATGGTCATATGCCTCAGCTTCCTGACGCTGAGCTATTTCCTATCCACCTGCTCCCTGCGGTCTGGGTGGGCATCTTGGTTGTGGTGGTGGTAACACCTCGTAACGTCACCCACAGCCAGCTGCTCAACCAGTTCCTCTTCCAAGTCCACCTGCTCCCTTCGAACCAACTCGATTGAATCTCTGTCATTTCTTGGGTGGACCGTCGACCGTCTGATGATCATCTGAATGGTGGGTCGGACAGTCATGAGCCATGTGACCATGCCATCCTCATGAGTAACAGTTCTCGTTCCTGTCATGTGTGTCTCTGCCCCGTGTGTCTCGTACAACCGATCTCGAGTCATGCGGTCATCCACCCATGGGTCTAGACCTCTTGTACCTCTATGACATATGTCTACAACTAGCATTAGAATACTCTACTGCATGTCGGCTAGTAGTGGGTCTCTCTCCTGGAGACTGCTCAGCAAGAAAAATCTTCACTAAGATGGATCCCTCCAACAGCCCCGCCTGCGTTAGGATGGTAAGGGAGATAATCAAATCCCTGATCTCTCGCCCGAGACCTGCTCGAAGGTCTGGGCCCGAAATAATGGGTCCCGCACCATATCCATGGATTACCATGAAAGGTCGGTGAACCTCGCTGAGTACTGTGCCACTGCCATGCTGCACCTCTGCAGATGAAGTAGCTCATGTATCTGCACTGCACGTAGGGTGGCTGGGAGATACTCTGCCTGAAATAGGCGCACAAAATCTACCCAGAGTAGCTTCATCTCATCTTGAACCTCGAGCATCAAGCTCCACCATCTTCCCACTGCTGCCAATTGAATGCTGGTAGTAAGAATCACCATGATGTCTAATGGTGTCACTACCAGTCCGAAAACTCACACCACAACCTCCATCCAATGTCTAGCTACCTGCGGGTCTATCTCCCCCAAGAACCTGGGCGGCCTTTGGCGCTGGAACTCGTGCAGCGCACTCAAGCGGTGTCCATGATCTGCTGCTGGGGTAGCTGGCATCGGTGGCCCAACGGGGAGTGGTACCTCTGGTGCCTCTTCTTTAAAAGGGACCTACACTGAGTCCTAATCGCTCTGTGTGATATTTGTGCGTACAACTCTTGGAACTCTCACTAGTCGTCCGCGGGAAGGCATCCTGAATGAAATAGATGTGACATGATCAAAAGATTATACCTGGTGATCCGACTTGATGAAAATATTTTGAAAACACACATACAATTAGTGTTTTCGTGCACTAAGTATAAAATCAGAAGTCAGGGTCCTAGTTTATGGATACGTCAGCCGCTGCACCAACACTGGACTCCCTAAAATAAGAACCAAAATCAGTACTCCTAACATTATTGCTTCATAGAAACAAAAGATCATAGTCTTATGTTCTCTCATATAACTGACTCCCCTGATACCAATTTTTCACGAACCGTCCCCCAAGGCCTGTGTCGTGACAAACCCATTCCCACCTTCCATCTGCCATGGGATGGCGAGTAGCACCAAAGGTGAAAATCTCTAATACTGGGAAGGCATTTCCTTTATAAACTGTAAACACACACACTAGAGTACGAGCGAGAATTAAAACACTAAGAAAAAATGTATACAATGGAGAGCTAAAAAGTAAATGGGGTCGGAAACACAAGACCAACAGGAAAGTACAAATACAATATAAGTACTTGTACAACTTATGAAAAGTAAAACGGTTGTCGGGACGCCCTCCGTGGAATCCTACTTGAAGGGTAGGTATAGATAGCCTCCATGGAACTCCATGTCTGGCACTCTCCTCCGTGTGTGGACTCATGGTATGGTCCTCCTCTTGGTACCGTCGAGTCCCACTACTCTAATCCCTAGTCAGCGATTTCCGTCATCTGAAAACAACACAATGAGCTGCGTGCATAGCGCATGAAAGGGTGAGTATAACAGTACTCAGTAGGGCCCCCAAGAAAGTCAAGGTCTCACAAAATCCAACAAGGATAAACCACAATGTATGAATTCAATAGAAAACTCCACTTACGTATATTCCCATTCAAATACCTTGGTTATCATGTAATCCATCTCAATAATTAGGTAAACACAAAAGCTAATGACTCAGCTCAAACAAATATTTTATTCTAGGGGTAGTATCAAATAACATCCCCAGTCACACTATTGAAACCTCGGCTGCTGGAGAACTCCTCCTCTATCAAGTACAGTGGGCATGCCATGCTCACATATAAGTGCTTCCCACTAACCTTGGATAGCTGAGGTACTCCTCATGCCGAGTATTGTGGGTCTGCAGTGCTCACACAGAGGAGCTCCCCATCGGGGGTCTACCACGTCACACAGAGGTGCTCCCCCTCGTAGCCTGCTGAGGTACTTCTCCTGTCGAGTACCATGGGTCTGCCACAATCATACAGAGGAGCTCCAAAATATGGGTCTTCCACGACACCATGACACTCCCCAATGGGTTAGTCGGGTAACTCTGAGTCGAATCGGTCAGTAGTCATCAGGTCTCATCCAGCTACTACGTCTCTGGGCTATAAACGCTCATCTCCAGAAGGGTCCTCTCCAAAAGCTACTGGTCGATGATCCAACTATCTTGAATTCCCATGTAGAAGAATTAAAATGGTTATTCATGTCATAGGGGTCTCAACGCAACTGATGGCGCGTCATTCGGACGCTCGGACTGTGAGTTATTAGACTTTTAGTCCCGGGGGCCCTGTTGGATTTGTGCACGATCCAATTTGACAGTATCTCAAAATTACCCCTGACATTAGTGAGGTATACTCAATGAAACCCTCATGCATGCTGAAAACCAGTGCCATTAACGGTTCGTCAAATGGACATTGAGTGCCATAGATATGGCCAACAGAATGTAAAGGGTCGGTAGAGGGCCCGGCTCTGGTCCGACCCAATCTGGACGACCTCATCTGGGTCGACCCGGTCAGACATTTTGGGACTGGCCTGGACGAATGGGCAGGACAGCCTGTTAGGTTTGGCCTAGCCCACTGGGCGCATCCCATCAAGCCATGTCGGAGGTTCGACCCGGGATCGGGGCTGGTTCGGCCTAGACTGTTGCGAGGGTGCAGCACGACACGGCTCTGCCCGGAGGGTGTGGCTGGTCCGATTCAGTCAGGGCTCCGCAAGGGGGGCCAGGACACTGGCTCAGCTGGGAGGCCGCGAGGATTCCGGGACACCAGCTCGACCAGGTGGTCGTGAGGGTGGGTTGGCTTATGGAGGCGCGCAGGCTGCACATATGCCGACAGGCTAGCCGGTTCGGGGAGGTACATGGGGTGCATGCAGAGCCCGACAGGCGGGCCTGCGGCGTTCTGCTGGGCCGGGTGCGGCAAAGAGGGCCGGTGGTCAGGTGGTGGCCAGGCTGGCCGGTTCAGCGCGTCTCGAGCCGGTGCGGGCTGGTTCGTGGAGGCGCGTGGGGCACCCCGAGAGGCCGGTAGGCTGGCTGGCGGTGTTTGGCCAGGCAGAGCACGACCAAGCGAGCAACCTGTTGGGAGGCGGCTGGTACGGCACGACCCGGGCCAGCGCAGGCCAGAGGTGTTCGGTCGGGAGCACCAGGGAAATGTGGGGCTAGTGCGGTTCAAGGAGGCCGTGTGTAGCATGAAATTTGTCTTCGCCGCCTTCGTTGTTCCATCGCCACATCGCCTTGCCGATTTTCATCATAAAAAAATCGGCGGAGGGGACAGGCCTTGTTGGTTTGGCCCGCACCCTCCGCGTTTAGGGTGGTATAAATTGGCTTATCAAAGAAGTATGATGAACAATAATTATTTTACAATTTCTGCATCGATTCCTTTCCAACATAAGATGAGAAAAAAAGGGATAATTCACAAATATAACCCCCTACCTCTGATTGTCATTCATCGACATTGAAGACGAAGGAAGAAGATGAGGAAGTTAGTCATTCATTGCATCAGCCGCACGCATCCAATCCCAAGTTGTGTTAGCTGTGGAAGACGCTCCACATTGGTAGGTGTCTGGGGAAAATGTTGAAGAAGGATCGACGCTGGCGTTCCTTATTGGAAGAACGTGTTCTTCGTTCTTCTTTCTTCGTTTGGAGAATTCTAATCCTCCCAACCTCTCCTCTTCCCAAACATCCACCCAAATGCCAATGTTATACCAAATAATAGATTAGATTATCTATTAATTCAGTGGAAAGAATTCAAAAATAATGAATTAATTACTTGGATATAACTAATTAATGTGAAGGGTTGGCACAAATTAATTAGGGGAGTTGGCACAATTGAATTAAAGGGAAGGTTAAGAGGATTTCCATCATTAATGATAGACAGTTGAGAGGTTTTACGCTCTTCCATTAATAGGGGTTAAGACCCATGTGGTCCCCACATCGTAACCTCTCGCTGAAGGTTATGTTCGAGTGGGCCCCACCATCATAACCTATCATGGGCGGTTAAGGTCTGATGGTCCCACCTCCATCTTCCATAAAGAGGTTTTAACCACCAATCACCCACATGGAGGAACAAATAAAATAATGTAAAACTCACTTTATTTTATTTCGTTCCAAGAAAACCCAAAAATTTATCTTTTATTCTCAGCTCACAATCTTCGAAGTGAAAGTCTTCTTAAAAGAATACAGGTGCTGTAAGTTCAACGATGCCCTCAGATTTCAGGTTCATGCACTGGTTCCAAAGTTATTAAATCGCGCTATTACATTTACAGAATGTACCCGAACAAAACGTCAGTAGTTGACTTCGGGCACACCAGGCCTCAGAATCACGCACCGTCAGTTTTCATGGACTCGTTAAATTCCCATTTATTTAAGAAAAAAACTTCCACGGACATTATGGGACTTCAAAACTTATTTCATAATTATTAATCCCAAAAAATTATTGATTAAAACCATCAAAAAAATTAATAAGAAATTAATCATATATATACCTTCTAATTAAATGGAATGGTTAATATGGTCATATTTAAATAATATTACATCCTGGTTCGATTATGATTTTTTTAATTTTTTATGATATCAAAAATTAATGTCATTTTAAAATATTTGGATATTATATATTTATTACAAGATTTTAAGAAATTTATTTAATCATTATGGATTCTTGAAAACATGTATAACTAGTGAAATTATTTCCAATTCCAAAATTTAAATGAAAATACATCTCATGACCATATTTACCAGTATAACAATTATATAATTACTATCAATCTTTATGAATTCATTCTATAATTACATTTCACTTCACATTTCACATTCACATAATTTTCATTTATTGTTTCCCAAAAAAATTTCCCATTTTATTTTTTCAATTTTCATATTTTTTTATTCTACTAATGGTGATTCTGAAAGCTAAATATGATCCATGTTATTTTACTTTTGTAATGTTATTATTCTACTTTTATATTTTAGTTTATGAAATTTAAATGTATATAGTCATCGATGGTCTGAAAAAATCAAGGATGTTTTATACATATTATAATTTACACAGATCATAATGTATATGTATGTTTGTATATATAAATTTTATTTTGAATTATTTATTTTATAAATATTTCTTCTCAACATTAATTAATTTCAATGATTATTTTTATTTGAAATACAAAATAATTATTTCATAGAGAAAAATATTTCATTGAACCAAGAATCTTACTATTTTAAAAAATATATATTTTAATGTGTTTAGGAATGTTTAAAGAGGTATTTAAAAATAAAATTTTAGAAGATAAAATATTTGATGAGTTTTGGAATGGTTTGAATGCGTCCCCTTTTATAGAAAATTAAAATGGTGTATTCATAAATATTTATTATTTAAGTTAAATTAAAATAATTTTAAAACAAAATGTAGAATATTATTTTATAATAGATGATATGAATGAAAAATAACTAAACCTACATGAATCATAATAGATTATAATTTGATTTACTTAAATTATAAATAATTGTTATCATTAAATACAATATTATGTAATTTTAAGGTTTAGTCTTCTAATTTGACATAAAAATATTAAGATATATATGAAAATAAATTTTTAACTATTTTAAATCTACTTCATAATTAAATTTATCCACATAGTCAACAAACATCCTCATTGATCCGTGTTTTATAACATTTAATATTTCATAAATTGTTTTTCTACTTTATCTTCCCTTCATATGCATTTCACTATCATTATATAAGAATTTTATATAAGTATGATTTTATTAAAATTTATAAATTTTTTTATAAAAGGAATATAATTTATTAAAAATATGCTTTTCATCTATGAATATTTGTAATATATTTTTACTCTCTTCTATATTAGGTTTACATATTTAAGACACTTTTTTGAGTTCTATCACCTTTTTATAGAACTAGGAAACAATTCAATAATTAACATATTATATAATCATACATTCGATAAATATACAACAATATCATTAATTATCCATATTAGTTTTCATTTTGATCAATAATAACCTTATATAATCATAAATATAATCTCAAGGTATCAAATTTTTATATTTGTTTTGTTTTGAACGCATTGTTTCAATAATAATAAATGCATTCATTTTTATCTACACATAAAAAATATTTTATATTAGTTACATAATATTTTATGACAAAATTTTTAATTTTAATTTATATATGATTGATATTGATTTATATGTTTGTAATCATATTATATAGGTGATGTTGTGATAATAGTATAATTATTCACATAAACTGTATTATTTATTATTCCATAGAAAACTAACTAGTTTTTTAAAAAAATGTGACAATAACGTAATTTCAACAAAATTATTATAAATTTTATTTTTGTTTTGTCAAATTTAAATTAATGTATACCTGTTTTTAGTATAAATTTTTTATTAAATATATGATTACTCATTTTATTTTTAAAAACTATAAATTCTTTATTTAAACCCATATTTTTTAATAATACAGTGATAAAAATATTTATATGAATATTATTATAATTTAAATACATATAAATAGCATAAATATTCCGTTTTAATACAAAATATATTTAAAAAATATTTAAATAGATCACTGTAAAATATAATTTAATGAAAAATACATTTGACCATTGAATAAGATTACTTTTTCATAAATGTAAAAATAATTATCTTTATTATATCTAATTAATATAATATAACTATATAATAACATTTTCAATGTTAATAAATATAAATATATTTTAAATTAATATTTCTCGAGTAAATTTTCTTCCATAAAATGAATATTATTTAAACATAAAAGTTGAATATAATTTAATAGTATCCATGATTAAAAAATTTCTCAAGGGTAAATAAATTGAATCCATTTTTTTAGAAATTTTAAGATTAATTGATATTATGTTTTTATAGATACCTTTTAAAATGATGATCATTAAGCTATCCATTTCTATTGTCACTTTGTATGCACAGTGTTTTATTAGGTCAAGTCCATGAGATGAAAAAATCAGGGAAAGGGTTTTTAAATTCAAGATATTACATTATTAGAGATAAGTTACAACATGATTTAAATGAATATAAGAAAAACAAGTGGTAAAAAGTAATTAAAAAATTTCAAATATATTATTTTTAAAATTAAATTTAAATACGTTTATGGTGGAAATATCTTAAATAGTATGAATGAAAGAATTAAATACAATTTTTCTATATAATTATATAATAAAATATCTATTTTGTAAAATAATAATGATATATTTTTCATAGATATCACAAATCATATTATTTGTATCAATCACTATGATATATTTGGTTTTTCAACACATTATGAAAACATCATAAAATCTATTTACATAATTTATTAAATAGGTGAGAAGGATATTTTGTGACATTAAATTGTGATTTTCAAGATATTATTGAACCATCATTTCATAGAATAATAGTTGGATAATTTGATATATCTTAATGAAATTTCCATGTGAAATGATATTAATAATATTTATAGCATCAAAATGACATTACTTTTTAGAAATGATTGATACAAAATCATCTATGACGGATAAAAAAATATATAAAATTTTATACCACTCATATTTATAAATGATCTTTTATTTGTAAAAATATATTTTGAACATAAAATCGGTTATTTAGTACCATAAAAAAATCATGATTAATTATCTCCTTTAACAAGTAATTACAAATATAATCTAGAATTCATTAGCTTTTCCAATTTATTCGTGCATGGTTATCCTTATTTTATTTCTGAAAATAAAATAAATTTTTTAGAAAGAGTAAAAAAACAACCAATAAAACTATATGAAATGATCTGATGAAAAATAAATTTTATAAAACATTAACATTTATATCATTGATATATAAAGTTACAATACTATTAAATAGAATACTACCATTTGTTTTATCATCAAAATCTTATAAATTACTAATATTTATATAATATCTAAAATATTCCTTAATATATTCTAAACTAAAAAAAGAAAAAATAATCATTTTTAAAAACTATCCAAAATCCAAAATATAAAATTTTCCCAAAAACATCTAGACACACAATAATACACATACAAATATGAATACACCAAAATCATATTTTCTCTAAAATATATTATTTTTTCTATAATAATTTCAATCACCCTGCAATATCAATATAATAAATATATATACATCCAATGACTTACTCAATATTCATGACTTACTATTTGTTTACCATATGAGAAAATAATATTTAAAAAAATCCTATATATTTAATAATTAATTAAATTCTAAATTCCTATTGAATTACTTTTATAATATAAAAAAATCACCTAATCACCGAATCATTAGAAAACCCAAAAATGATATCTATAATTTTCAACTTATATAAAAAAAATAAAATAATATTATTTACCAAATATATATTATTACATCAATATCAAATAACATTATAGAAATAAATTTTATTTATACCACAATCATGTATTCATCATAAGAACAAAAAAAAATTATTAAAAAAATATCATTTATACCCTTAAAATCTCATTATAGAAGACACTGGAAGGATATTTTCTCATTGGAATTTTTGAACACCCATACTATTTTTAACTCATATTGTTTTATAATACACATAAATTTTTCGAAACTAATAAAATCTCCACCCTTAATGTTCTATAAACTATTATATAATACAATATATAAAATAAATAATATAATCATCCCATATATGACATAGGTATATGATTTATAGAAATTATTTTTGTAATTAAATTTTTGAATACCTTTTTTGTTTGTAATTTTTGAGGTTTTAGATTATCCATTAAGCATAAATCCATTATTTTCTACCCAAATGTTATTTTTTACAACAAATCCAAACACATTACCTAGTATACAGTCAATCAAAGAAACAAATTTCCTAATAAGAACCTTATTTCTTTATTGTTCCTACTCATTTATTTCTATATTAATAAATTTAAAAATTATTTGGTTATATCATAATAAATATGTTGTATTAAATGAAAATAAAAATAGGTAGAACAATAAAATTCATGAAAAATAATAACAATTATTTTATATTAAATAATAATCAATTTACATCTTAATAAACTTTACATATGATAAATATTCTATAAAAATAGAAAAACAATAGGAATAAATGATTCTTAAATGAACATTAAGTTAACATGAAATTAATGAAAATAATTTTCATTATGTATCAATTGTTATAAATTTAAATTATTATTATAATTACATAAAAAAGACACAAGAGAATAATATCAAAAGATAATGATAGAGAAGTCAGAATAATAAACCAGGAACAATTATGTGAAACATAATAAATTATGGCTCAATACTAATAAGACATATCTCCATGAACAAATTTATTTGATATAATCTGATAATCCCTATCATCATATTTAAAAATTACACTATAATTCATAATTTTATATTATTAAAAAACTTATGTTCTTTTTCATGAAAAATATAACTGACTAGGTATACTTTACATATCCCATGCATTGTTATCTCATGATATATTAACGATTATCCTATGAATTATTCAGATAAATATAACATATAAATCATCATTTTAAATGTTAGGGAAATATTAAATTAATAAAAAAAATTAATGTTTCTATATCATGAATAAAACTCACAATGAAATTTATATCCAGCCATATACATCACAATTTTCCACTAACCCTTAACAATAAAATGTTTTAATATGATTGGGTTAGCTAATAATTTATTGTGAGTAAAAAATTTAATCAAAAATTATATAAAATATTAATAAGAATATAGGAAATAAATTTATACAAAACGAGTCTATTGAATTTTGATTGAATAACTTCACATCATCATGTCAAGAATTTAGAGAAAATTCCTTATAATTTTTTAAATGTATGAGTCAAATTCATTGAAATGAGGACCATGATATTGAATTTTGATTCATGTGAGTTTTTTTTAAAATATAACTTAAAAATATTATGAATATATGAGTATATTATTTATAATAAATATATAATATGAATATGTCTTAAATATGTGTAATTAATAAGTGAATCTCTCTACCTTGAGCCCGAAATCACATTGTATGTCTTTTGACTTTCAAAAACATAAATTAATATCCATTATTTAAATTATTCAAAACTACAGAATAATAATTTTATTAATTTCAATTTATTTTAATTATTTTATTATGATGCTCTATTTTTATATTTGATTAATTTTTAATATGTCTATTTTTTATGTTATCTGGTCAATGGTTATAATAGATATACAATATAATATTATTGGTTAATGAACATTAATATTTTTTTAAAATAGATATATATGTGTCATGTTAAATTTTTTATGTCATTATCAACACAACGTATCATACTCTACTATGTAATAGTTTTTAATTTGATAGTATTTTCCAACAAGATTGATTCTATGATTAAAAATAATTGTGATTTTTTATTATGATTTTTATAACATGATAATAGAATTGTAATTGTGAATTTTATTATAGATTAGCGTTATGATAAATCATGAATTAGATGTCTTTATAAATACCAGGTAATATCATGTCCATACAAATAACATCAATCATTTAGATACTATAAAACCACTAGATTGATCGAGGATTTTTAAAAGTGTCCAAAAGATGGGAAAACCCAATATGTGTTTTATTTACATAAAATTATTATTTAATAAAAAATCTATGTTTTAGAGTAATATTTAATCATTAATTTTTTTTATTTAAGATGAATTGAAATGATTCAGAATGAAAAGGTGAGGTTTTTTGAATCTCATATTTTTATGTAATAACTACTTATAAAAATAAGTTCATTGAGAGATAATAGGAATTGAATAATATTTTATAAATAAAAAATATATGAATTCAATTATAATGGAATTATGTAATAAAAATATATAGATATTTTGATGATTTTTATGCGTATGAATTTAAAATAGTAAATTATAAATATTATTGGAATATGTTACTATTGTTTTTTATTCACCTATAATGTATGGATCTTGAAGACACCATTCAAGGGGGTTTTAGATAATAAAGGGGAATATGAATGTGGAAATTCAAATTGTTTACTTCTATTTTTATATTATAATAATATAAATATAAACATTAGTCATTTTTTATTTAGGGTTGAATGAATCACTATTTACAGAGAAAATTTAAGGAAATTTTATAATATATTACTTCATTAATGTCCACTAATTTAATTTTAAATGGTGTAGTTTCTCATTAATGGAAAATATTTGAAAATAGGGACTATTACTTATCAAAATTTTACTCTTGATGAGTTTTAATTCTTTTAAAATTATTTTTATATAATTTTTATATTAAATAAAACAAAATGCAATGTTTAAGGATACTCATTAATACAAGTAGATAACTATGGAATTTAGATTCTGAAATTTATAATATTTATTTCATATTAATTTTATATTCTGAAATTATTAAATAAAATAAATATTTATATTTTAATGAATAATAACATTTTAAAATCACTAATTATTACTTTTCATCTTCGTACACAACTATTGCATT
The DNA here is from genome assembly GCA_963277665.1 of Viscum album. Lineage (NCBI taxonomy): Eukaryota > Viridiplantae > Streptophyta > Magnoliopsida > Santalales > Viscaceae > Viscum > Viscum album. The sequence continues at coordinate 2,053,791,532 of OY728137.1, forward strand.
CATCCTTTGGTATCATTTTTGATATTATTTTAAATTTCAATAATAATGAAATATAAAAAATATAATTTACTAATAAAAAATATTATAATCTATTAGAATTATTAATAAATTTTTATTCTCCTCATTATAATGATAAAATTTTTAAGATATTCATTTAATTTTACTCATATTAGGTGGGTAGTCAGTAATCATTTGGGTACCAAAATTGATATATAATTTTAGAATTCATAAATTTGAATAAGATTAATTAATTATTCATATGTTTCAACAGATTAGTAGATAAAAGCATTTAAATATCATAAAAACAACTGCCAGAGAGAAATTTTTAATTTTTATATTTTTTCCAAGTAATATTTTAGAACTCCAAATTTTTTTAATTTTTTTTACAAAGTTACATTTATTTAGTTAGAAAATCATATAATGATACTATTGAGAATATTTCCTTATATGAAAAGTAAAATTGGTTTTATAAAATTTTAATTCTTATTTATATACTTATGTATTGATAAATGAAATGATTTCTGTAAAAACTACACATCATAATATTTTCCAAAAAACCATCAATTTATGAAAAATGAAAACAAGTAATAATTTTTTTTCTCTATTTTATGATTCCAAAAATTAATTCAATTTTTGGAAATTGACATTCAATAAATTATAAATCTAACATTTAGATGAAATCATATAATGTATTGAAAAATTCAATGTATACAGTAAAAATTATTCTATTATCAAATTAAATTAAATATTCTAGTTTCATAAATTTGTGAAAATATTTTTGATTCTAATAATAATAAATAAAAATAATAACTAACCTAATTATAATTTATTATTTTTTATGTAAAGAAATAATTATTTAAATAAATTATAGTTATAATATATTTTATGAAAATATATTTTTAATTAAATTATACATATTTTTCATAGAGTAAACATAATAACATCATTTTATAATGGGTATGCATTTTTATTATTGAGTATCACTTTCCAAACAATGTAACTATATATAAATTATATGTAATGACTCAGATTTTTTCTGGTCTATTATTTGAAAATCTTTCATAAAATTAAAAGACCAGGTGCTGAGACGGCGTCCAATTTCGATGCCCAGAGTGCTCGAAATGATCCATCAAAAAATTTAATGTTTTTAAATATACCTCTGAGAAATGATCCTAAAAAAGTGGAGTAACTCCTAAAAGGGTCCCCAGATCTGAAATTCGAGTGTATTACCACGTTTAGAGTAATGAGTTTATCCTAGATGCGATTTATGTTTAATCATCATATGTTTCCAATGAGAAAACACAGAAATGAAATACTCATAAATAAAATATTTAAATATAATTATTTAATTATATACATAGTTATAACCCATAAATGGTAACTCAGATTGGAAATATGTGGGAATTATTGAGCTCATGCGTATGTTCTTATGTTAGGTGGATCCTATCATTATCTAGCACAGGTCAAATAATGAAATTAGTTTTTGGGACATGACCATAAATAAAATAATTAAGTAATTTTTTTAAATCAATATTAATCATAAACGGTAACTCATATTAAAATTCGGAGAGTACCATTGACCTCTTGATAGTGTTCTTTCCTAAGGTAGACCCTAACCTCAACTGATGCGATTGGAGGGTAAAAGTTAATTTTTGGACATTTTAATGGAGAATAAAATTAAATAAAAGAATTAAATTTTAGTTCATTTTTTTACATTTCTTATAGTGGTGATCCCTAAACATAGTGACAGATCAACTTGTTCCCATTTATTAAATGATGTAGTGTGGTAATGCGATTTTATCGCAAAATAGGAACACTAAAATTATTAAACATGTTATATCATTCCTCCATTTAACAGGGAAAAGCTCCAGCATTATAATTCATAATGATGGATAATTCCATTGGAGTTTCCCTAAGGAAAAGATGAGGAGACTCTCTTTCTAGCGATGACGAATCAAATGTCAGGATTTGATCAAGAGGAGAAAAATCAATGAACACCGATGGAATAAAGATCGACATGGCGATGCGACATCAATCTATGTCTGTAAGCGATCCGACATGATGTTGGGGTAGTTATTTCATTGAATATTCTCATTTCCTCATTTCTGATATTCCATGATAAACATGGAGCAATTAAAAAACAAATTGTCCTTTAGATTAATCAATTTTTCAAGATGGTATTATTGTTCCAAGTTTTAATGGGATATTATCTTGGTCATTTTAGGTTATCCATTATAATGGAAGAAAAACCAAATTGACACAAACATTGATTGAGGTCCTTTTATAATTGTTAAATTGTGATTTTCTACATCCATTCATAGTTCGTCACAAGAGTTCTTCATTGAGAATGTAACTTGACTTAGGTTAATCAATATATCATTACTCAATCGACTCATGGTAGAACAATCTTGTATCCCAAATTCAGGATAGAGATGACATGATAGAAGTTCGGTGATGACAGTGGAGAACGATGCGAAGCGATATTGGAGATATCATCACTCGAACGATATAGCACCACAGTTGATCAAAATGGGGATTTGAATTATATGAGATAAATAATGTGTCTAGAGGATCCTAAAACCTCTTCTCGGTCAATGAATAGGCCATTAGAGCATTTTGGTGTCCAAAAGAAGGTCTTAGTGCCAAGTTGCAGTCACGAAATATACCACTTTATCAGAGGATCCAGACCCACAGTGCGCGTCGAATGCTAGGCGGTGAAGACATACCCACTCCAACAAATTGTGTTGGTCAAGTGGTCCTGGTCTAGTTATTTGGTCCGGGAAAGATAAACGGGCTGAGCCACCACAATAGACTAAGTCTGACCTAGTCAGTCAGGTTTAGGTCGACCCAGAGGGTCAGGTAGGAGCAAGCAGATCGGGTTGGTTTGGTGGATCCTAGGTCGGGTCTGGTCGGTCTAGCTAGGTCGGACATGACTCAGACACAACCTTAGCATTTTCACTAAAATTATTATATATTTCAATCTGTAAGCCTGATTGACGAGACTTCTATGTTTTTGGGACCCTAGTGATGAGGTGTTTCATTAGAAATGGATCAGTGGGGCTTTAACTGGACTAGTAGGGTCTGGTGGTGTTCTCATTGACTTTCATAATAGTGATTTATGTAGGATATCGATTCCTTCATAGTAGGTGATAGTGGTGATGGATATGATATCATAGGCTTATCTATGATGGTACGATGAATGATCTCATTCATGTTATATATAAAGGTTCTGGGCACTGCGGAAGTGCGTGGGTGGATGTGCCCGCTGGGATTTTATTCATTATCAATGATCAATCCATGATCAATACGACGATAAATGCCAGACTCCATAGATTGAATCACAAAAATATACAAAGAATAATAATATTACTTGAACCACAAACGAGGATCATCACAAGTTGATTATAATTAATTTAATTAATTGAAAAGAAGTACCTTTTACAACATTTTTTCTTCTTTGATAATTCTGATCACGTTCCCATGTGATTCGTCATTGCGTCATAGAATTCAACCATAGAATTCCACTAGAAGTGATTCCCATGTTCACCACGTATCTGTTGACATCACCAAAGGATTCTCTAGGTGCTATCATGGAGAAATCATTTCCTATGTTGTCCGTCTTAGATCGTCTTGATCTGATGGAGGAGGATCTCTCTCGGTCTTGATAGATTTCTTAGTGGAAGGGGTTCTTTCATTCTTGAGAGTATTCTCCAGAATTGTTGTGCACAAAGATTAAAGAAAAGTGTTGGGTTTGTGAGGATATTTATAATCAGTTTTGAGTTTATAGATTTATGAAAATAAATAAACGTGTTATGTGTTTTATTTAATTCATTAACTCATATTAAAACCCCCCACGTCAAATAATTAATTCCTTGAAATGTGCCCACGCTGATTATAATAAATATCATTTAAAAAAATAATATTATTTCCTCAAAATCGTGACTAGAAAAACTACACGGGATTTAATCATTAATACATGGTGTGTACATGTTTTTCATAAAACTACACGGCGTGTAATCATTAATACAAACTGTGTATATCTTGTTTTCATTTTATTCTTCCTCCACCATTAAAAACAATTTAGGATTCCATGAATAATTATTAAACCACATATGGGAATAATCATTATTCTACTTGAGATACTTAGATACACTTAGTGTGTGACCCTCTAGGCCTCTTTATCATTGGACTAAGGTGGTCTTGCATAATGTCCAAGATTACAGTCTAGTAATGGGTCGATGAACCCAAGAGAAAGAAGTTGATTCCATATTGACGTGTCACCTCACATGAATGCATACCATGTAATGTTATCCCTCTTTCTCATCATCTAATCAAGCAGGTTTCATGGTAGTGTCCTAAAACTATAAGCTTGGTCATTCATTCTTTGACTTCCAAAAATAAACTCATCGTTACGCCATGGCCATGGAATTTGGGTGACTATTCTATTTCAGTCAAAGTGCCCGAGATATCTAATTCAATAAATTTGGAAGGGACAAATCCTCCCTCGACTTATCCATTAACAACATGTCATTCTTGACGCACCCAACGTACCCTACTTCCTGCCAACTGTCTTCATGACGGTTTTCGTCAGAAAATCTAAGTGGGCGATTCAGGACATGAGTTAATGATAATCATCCAGTCTAAGGACCACTACACATGCTCATAGATAGTAATGTTTGATGACACCGAGGCATGCAGAATTGCTACAGGCGGTTCTGTTCTCATAATCTTCCATCTTGGAGATTACCAAGTGCGAACTCTATGAGAGTGAGTATCATCTTCTTATTATTATTCGCACAAGCGGTTCTATATACTATGTGTCCTATCATAGTATGTCATCCAACCGTATAACATTATCTAAGAATATTGTTATAGCATTTCAAGGTTATCGTCCAAGTGGGGATCTGCCAAGACCTTATTAATGAAACAAATAATCCATGACATAATTATATTATAGTCATGCAGAACAATGAACAATATATAGTAAATGTTCATTAATGTAATCAAAGTACAAACAGTTGGTTCTCATGACACCACCTATAAAAAACTCTCACATGGACTGGAGCCAACTGCCTATGACTTTTAGTATGTTATACCTCACATGATGATCATGTTTCTGATGATTCAAGTATTTATTCAAGGGGTCTTCCACGCTGTCTTCCATGGAAATACATTCCATTGAAACTTCACCTATATGAGAAAAATAAATCAAGAGATGATACTTTTGAAGTATGTGCTTTGTCAACTGATGCGACCTTGGGACTTTTGCAAGTTGCATCGTTGTAGTATTATAACAATAGATTGTTATAGGATCTTTACTGCTAGGTACTACATCCAGCTCTTGGATGAAGCTTCACATCCATACTACTTCTTTCGCTACCTCAGAAGTTTCAATATACTCGGACTCTACTGTAGAATCTTCCACGACACCTTTCTTTGAGATCTTCCGAATCACTGCACATCCATTATAATTGAAGATATATCTAGTTTGTGACTTCATGTCATCTTGAATATTATGGAAATTAGAATCTACATATTGTCTGATGACTAGTTCTTCATCTCTTCAATAAACCAGAAACATATCATTAGTATGCCTCAGATACTTAAGGATAGTCTTGACTGGAATCCAATGGCGATCTCATGGATCATCTTCATATCTTCCTATAGTACTTAATGCATAAGAAACAGCTAGCCTCATACATATTATAGCATACATGACTGACTCAATCGTTGATGCATAAGGGATCCTTTCGATTTTCTTTCTTTCCTCATCTGAGGACACATTTTCTTGGAATGATGAATGCCATGTCACACTGGCAACAGTCCCCTCTTGGAATGTTCCATACTAAATATCTTCAGTATCTTCTCAATGTTTTTAATTTGACTCAAGGCCATCATTATATTAGATGTATCACGATGGATCTTGATCCCAAGAATATATGCTTCATCTCCCAATTCATTCATAGAGAAGAATTTATCCAACCATTCCTTAGCTGACTATAAGATAGGTACTTAGTTTTCAATTAGTAATATGTAATCAACATATACGATTTGGAAAACAACTGCACTTCCACAAAACCTTTTGTAGACACAAGGCTCACATTCATTCTTAACAAATCCAAATTCCATTACTGCTTCATCAAAACAAATGTTCCATGACCGTGATGTTTTCTTTAATCCATAAATGGTTTTTAGTAAATTTCATACGTTTTTGGCATCTTCTAGAGTCACAAACCCTTTATGTTGTGTCATGTAGACATATTCTAGGAGGTTCCCATTAAGAAATGTTGTTTTGAAATCCATTTTAAAAATTTAATTCTCATGGTTAGCGGCAATTGCCAATAGGATTCTGATGGATTTCAGTATCAAAACCAGTGAAAAGGTTTCATCATAGTCAATTCATTGACGCTATCTAAAACCTTTTTCTACCAGTCATGCTTTACAGGTGATGACTTTTCCCTCCATGTATAGTTTCTTCTTGAATATCCACTTATTACCAATAGGCTTTACATCAACTAGAGGATCTACCAATATCGAGACGTTGTATTGGTACATGGAATCCGTTTTATAATTCATGGATTTTTTTCACACGGAAACATCTGTTCCTTCAACTACATCATTGTAGGTAGGAGGATAGTCATTTTCAACCAATAATGAGTCACCATACTCAGTGATAAGAAAACCATATCGTTTTGGTTCTCTCACATATCTCGTGCTTCTACACAGTTCTTGTGTTTATGGAACATATTATTTTTCCACGGGGCATTGTGGAATATATTCTTGTACCAACTCCTGTTTATCTTGAGCCTCGACTTCATCGAAGTCTATCTCACTCCCACTAACTATTTTTGAGATGTTCTCCCTCTCAAGTAATATGTCGTGTCTTTCAAATGTAACATTTTTTTCTGAGAGGTTTTATAGGTAATATCCCATTTTTTTCTTTGGATATCATATGAAGATACACTTTGTGCCTCAAGGTGAATGTTTGTTACCTAAAGAGGCCTTAACAAAGGATTTTCTCCCTCACACATGTAAATTTGATAACATGGATTCACATCCACTCTTTAACTCCTATGGAATACAAGTTATCGATTTAGTTGGTACCTAGTTTAGTATGTGTGATACTATTTGTAATTCATATCCCAAAAGGATAATGGATGACTTTCATGACCCATCATTGATCTGACTGTGTACAACAAGGTGTGGTTCATCCTTTCACTACACCATTCCACTGAGGTTTGTTAGGAGGACTGATTTGAGATAGAATCCCAAAATCCTATAAAAAATCAATGAAGTCATGATTAAGATATTCTCCTCCTCTGTCTGAGTGGACATTCTTAATATTCTTTCCAAGCTCATTCTCAACTTCATTCATGTATTATTTGAACAGATCAAATGAATTTTACTTATATCTCATTACGTAAATATATCCATATGTACTAAAATCATTAGTAAAAGATATGAAGAACAAGAACCAACCCCTTGCTTCAACTGGAAATGGTCCACAAACATCTGTGTGAACTAATTATAGTAGAATTTCATCCCTTTCACCTTTCCAAATAAATGGGGATTTGGTCATTTTTCCATGTAGACACACATGACATACACCTAGTGGTTTTGTTCAGAAGAATCTGAATACCCATCTTGATGTAATTTTTTCAGACGTTTCTCATTGACCTGACCTAGCTGGTGATCCCAATGTTGGGTGTGGTATGAGTCATGTAAATTACCATTTTCATATATTTCCATTACATGGTTTGTGTAGTCTAACACATAACGGTCGTTATATAAATGTGCCCTACCAAAAAAATGATATCTATATAAAAGTAGAATCATTCATTTACAAACATGAAGTTGAATCCATCAGTATCTAATCTGGTTACTTAAATAATGGTTTTGGTTATAGAGGGTACATAATAGAATCCTTTCAATAACAAGACCATCCTAGCAGGAAATGTGAGGTGGTAGTCTCTGATAGCTATATCAACGAGTCTGGCTCAATTTTCTCTCGCAGATCCACCTCACCTCGGTCAATCATTATGAATCTACTTGGTTTCGGTATTTGGATATAGATGTGAGAACCACGAGAAGTATCTAATAACTAATTAGTAGAAATATATAGATTTAATTTTATAACAGACACATTTGAAGCTTCCCCTTGCTTCCATGGATGTGTGTAGCTTTTCTTCCAGTGGCCCTTCTTGCCACATGCGAAACAAACAACTTTCTATTCTCTTGCCACCCCTTTTATCTTTCTTTTCTTGGAAGTCCTGGAAGAAGATTTGGGCTTAATGCTCTTTGCCATCCCTTTCTATTTATTCACCATTAGGACAGAAGGAATTTAACGCTTCATATCATTTTACAAATGGTGAATGAGGATAAAAAGATCAGATAGAGACTTCAACATGTTTTTCATGTTGAGATTTACGACAATGCAAGATAACCTCTGGGGGAGTGATGCAATAATGAGATAGGTACCCAGTTATTCAGGGAGTTTAAATCATAGAACCTCCAAGCCCTCAATGTATCCAATGAGATTGACTACATGAGTCCCAGCTGGGCCACCCTCTCCATGATTTCTCTGGAATAGAACCTTGGATATCTCAAACCTTTCCTATATTTCTCCCTCCTGGTATAAACCATAGTGGTGCTCGAGCATGCTATATGCATCCATGTCTTCATTAGACTTCATGATATCACTATATATTGATGATCATATAAAACATTGAACGTCGAGTGCAGCGTTCAAATGTTCATCATAGACAATTAAATCTTCATCACCTGCCCCTTGGGCAGGCGAATCAGGAAGTGAAGAATAAAACATGTAAAACATTCATTCATGTCGTAGGATAACAAAAAGGTTCCTAAACCATTCCTAAAAGTTACTACTGGTGAAGATATTGGCTTTATCGAGAATTTATCACAGAGAAAATGTGGTTTACATGTTTTTCATATTGATTCTAAAAATTAAAAGAGTATATTTATCCGTACATTCTTGATTACATTTTATGAGAAATAATAATTTAATTTAGTCTCCCACTATTTTATCAAGTCTCAATAGCACTCACCATTGATCTCAGAATGTCGAGTTGCTTTGAAATTCTAGTTTAAAGGATCCATATTCCCCTTCACATAACCCAAATAAGGGTTGTTCAATCTATTAGAAGGTATTTAGGTAGACATGAATTTTCCAATTGTGAGCTTATTGTTCCTTGATTTGTTGATTGGATTCCCCAATACTGAAATCCTGACTTGGATTTCTTCAACACTTTCCTCCACATTACAACATGTCTAGAAAGGGATAATTCTACTGATGTAATATTTTTAATTCAACCTGAAACATTCATAAGATCTTACTTTATAAATGTGTCCCATCGAGGGTTGATCAAAAACATAGTTTTATTGAGCCTTTCCCTTAATCATGTAATGGAAGGAATGGTCTGACATAATATGGTATTTGTGGGATTTTATTCTTTATGTGTAGTTTTGAATTATAAAAGGCTTGTTAATATTAAGTGGTGCTTTCTTAAGTGATTAACCATGTTCTGATAATGTTTACACATAGTCTGGTTTTTTCATTATATTCCATGTTTTCATGCTTGTTTATTTCATTAATTATGTGATCGCAACAACACAAACAAAATAAATAAACCATGCAACCAGACTGAAATAAAACAAGATGGCATGATCATGAGCTTCAATTGGTTAGAAAATCTAATGGTTTTGAAAAGCAAACCCTGACCTATGGAAAAACACTGTGAACCTGATGGTTCATGTTTTGCAGCTCCCACCTGTCCACCTTTGTATCTTCTTCGGCTGGTTTCACCTCAAATTAGGATTTTGAATCGTCTCCAATGGCTTGGGAGAACATCAATTACATGGTGTTTACATTAAAGAACCATGGGCACGCATGCCCTAGATTTTATTGGAAGAAGGCTCACATGCCAAAAAATTTAAATAAATTTAAATGAAACCATACACAAACTAAGGGTCTTTGATCTAGCTCATGATCATCCATAGAATGCACAAAAATTTACACATATTTAGAATTCTAATTCTTTTAATCGTTCTATTATTTAAGACATGTGATTCCTGAATTAAATTAGTTATGATCTTATAATTAATCAATTCATTATCTTAAATTACTTTCTGAATTTCCTTGAGATTATTCTCATCCTTATTCCCTGTATGGTGTTTTTGTACTTTTGGAGGAAACCAGGTAAAATTCTATTTCTAGAAAGTACATGACGTGTACGCTCTATTTACAAGGCATGTATTGTTTTTCACCCTTTATCCAAAGTACACGTCGGGGGCTTTGGTATGTTTTTTATACTTAGTAAACTTGGAGTACACGACGTATAGAGTAATAAAACATGGAGTGTACTTCCTTGTTATGCGGTTACCGTCCTGGAAATCCCATGTATGCGGTACACTGCTTCTTCTTTTTACACAGTTTCACCTGGGCCGGATCGGACTACACGACATGTTGATTCAGCATACACGCCATGTATTCTGGTTTCCACATGCTGTTCATTTCTGGTCAACACGGTGTTATAAATAATTACGTATACTCAATTCCCATGGCGTGGTTTGGAAAACCAGTACCAGTGTGTTGAACCTAAGTACACAGTGTGTCGTTTTCACTACACGACATGTATTCATCTATTGTACAGACAGAAAGATCATATCTTCCAGATGAGTTCCTCAATTTTATTTTAATAAAAATTATAATTAGAAGGTCGTTTCTGTGATGTGAATCGATAAACACATGATGAAGAACATACCAGTTTCATTCATATTTATAGAATGATTTATCTTGAATTGAATAAATTATAAATGCATAAATTATCAACAAAAATTAGATAACTATAATCAACATTCTAACCTTTCATTGATACCAATTGAAGGTTCAAGGTGTTGTAGAAGTGCGTGGGTGGATGTACCCACATGGATTTTTGTAATTAGAAATGACCAATATTGGATCAATATGACGATAAATGCCAGAATACATGGATCAAATCACAGAAATAGAGAATGAAAAAGAATAGTTCTGGAAGCACAAATGAGGATCGTCACAGGATTATTATAATTAATTTAATTATTTGGAAAGAATTACCTTTTACGGTGATCTTTCTTCATTGATATTTCTGATCACTTTCTAATGTGATTCGTCATTGCAATGCAAAATCCAAGGATAGGCTTCCTCTAGTGGGGATCCACACGTGCACCACATATCTCTGGATGTCACCAAAGGATTTTCTAGGTGATAGCATGGAGAAACCTTTTCCGGTGTTTTCCACCTTATATCGTCTTGATCTGATGGAAGAAGATATCTCTCGGCCTTGAGAGCGTTCTTAGTGGAAGGATTTATTTCGGTCTTGAGAGAATTATCATGAATTTTGTGCACAAAGATTAAGGAAAAGTTTAGGGTTTGTGAGGATATTTATAATCAGGTTTGAGGTTATAGAGTTTTGACAATAAATAAATGTGTTATGTTTATATTTATTTCATTAAATTTTAGTAAAACCCCCCGCGTTGAATCATTAATTCCTTGACATGCACCCATGCTAATTATAATATATATCATTTAACAAAACAATATTACATCATAAAAATACCGACTGGAAAAACTACACAGCATGTAATCATTAATACATGGCGTTCATTTCTTTTTTTATAAAACTACACAGCGTATAATCATTAATACACAGTGTGTACTTGTTTTTCATTTCTTTTCCAAATTGAAAGCTACATGTTGTGTAATCACTAATAAATGGTGAGTATATCTTGTTTTTATTTTATTTTTACTCTATAATTAAAAATGATTTAGTATTCCTTATATGATTTTTAAACCATGTATGGGAATAATATTTATTCTACTTGAGATACTTATATAGACATAGTGTGTGACCCTCTAGGCCTCTTTCTCGTTGGAATTAGGTAGGCTTGCCTAAAGTCAAATAGTACTGACTAGCAACGGGTCATGGAAACCAAGAGAAAGAAATTGATTCCACTTTGATGTGTCACCTCATATAAATGCTTATAGTGTAATTTAATCCATTTGTCTCAATATCTCATCAAGCAGGTTTCATGGTACTATCATAATCCTATATTCTTGATCTCTCATTCTTTGACTTCCCGAAATAAAATTGTTGTTCCACCATGGCCATGAAATTTGGGTGACAATACAATTTCTATCAAAGGGCCCGAGATATCTACTTATATAAACATGTAAGGGAAAAATATTTCTTCAACTTATCCATTAACAACATGTCATTAGTGATGCACCCATCATTCCCTACTTCTCGCCAACTGTCTTCATGACTGTTTTCATCAGCAAATATAAATGCGTGAGTCATGTCATGAGTCAATGATAATATTCCAGTCTAAGGACCCTTACACATGATCGTAGATAGAAATGTCTGATGACACCCAGACATGCAGAATTTCTATTGGCGGGTCTCTTCTTGTAAACTCGTATCATGGGTATTACCAAGTGAAAACTACATGATAGAGAATCTTGTCTTCTTATGAGTACTCGCACATGACGGTATGTATACTATGTGTCCTATCATAGTATGGCATCCAACTATATAACTTTATATTATAATATTGTTATAGAATTTCAATGTTCTCATCATAGCGGGGAACGTCCATGAACTTATTAATACAACAAATATTTCAGGACATTATTATATCATAGTCATGAAGAACAATGAATAGTATATAATAAGTGTACATTCATGTAATCAAAGTACAAACAATTGTTTCCCAGGACACCAACAGCAAGAATAAGGAGTGAACCATCTTCCAATGTGTTTTGTTTCTGCATGGCTTCGATAATGAATTAGTGGGATAGAGAATGTATCACGCTGAGAGGAATGGTTGATACTCAGTTGTCTTTATGGAACCTTATATAGGATTTGAGGTATGGGAGTGACAAAGTTTTTACAATAGAACCATCCACTATCTAGGATGATAATTATAGTAGGTCCAGGATGTCCCAAATTTTTCCCTCGGCGTAGGACCCCCTATATGTGTATAAAGATCTTTCATTCCTTTGTGACATGACATGATCAATGTTATTTGTGTAGTTCTCAATGACTTATCTTTGTGAAGGGCCCAAATATGCAAGACCTATTTGCGAGGGTATTAATTAACATCACAGCTCGAGGATCGAGTTCTCCCTGAATGAGCATTCCTAGAGCAGAATCCTATGACCAAGGATTGTTTGTAATATCCAGACTCTTTTCCTTAGTGAGACTGAACGTCTTAGGTAATCTTCATGACGTATCGAGAACATATATTCTCTTGGATACTCATGGTATGCTTATTCAACATGGTTGCAATCAGATAGCTGGAGGAGTGTGATCTCTCGGAATCATGCTTGCTATGAGTGAAACAATATGGCTACCAGTTGATGATATGTTGAATCTGTGAAAATTTTACTATTATACCTAGATGTTCCAGTTTTATGGGTTGTTGAAAAATACATGAGCTGATCTGACCATACATTATCTGTGTTTTTTCTTATATGTTATTTTAATTTTTTTTTCGTGGTCCCCTACTATGTATTGTTTTACTCACATATGCACAAAAAATTCCCAGATGTGTCTTGTCTTGAGAAGCTTACCAACACTTTGGAGGAGTCTATGGTGAAGAAAGGCTAGGACCAGAACTAGATGGTGACTTGTGAGATCTGACGAGTTGAGGTATTTCCCACATCTTCTTATAGTAGCTGTAGAACCCATGATTATAGTTGGCACTTGGTGATTGTATTTATTTTAGTGGAATTGTAGTTTGGCCTAGTTTTACATTACAACGTTAATTTATGTCATTCTCAGTTGTTTAGTTTTAGTGGTATGCATCCATTTTCTTTACATAGTGTTATGACTATTGAGCCTTGTGTCTCTGATTCGGGTTCTTGTGTTATGGTTCTTTGGTAAATTTTACCAATTTTTGGGACATGCCTACTCGACACTAGTCGCTACCCCTAGCCCATCTGTGGTGGGTATTGGGTTTTCATGGATTGGTCCCCATGGGACAAGTCATAACATTATAAAATATATATTTATTGAATAAATATAAATACATAACATGAATATTAGTTATAAATTTATTTTATTTAATCAAATATTAGGTATCATAAGGCATTTTCCTTTTATACAATCACATTCTAAAATTCAATGAGATCTTATTGTTATTTTATTTTAACTAGGACGCTTCATTATTAATTTAATTCTTCATGTTACTTTCCATTTCGTGGGAGTTTAAAAAAAATTCATTACCTGACCTATATATATTAAACATTCAACCTATTTATCGTTCCACCGAAATCTATAGTAATTTAATATAATCTATCATCTATGTTTTTTCATTTATTTATATATAATTTGAAATCTTTTTATAGCCATCATCAATCATAGTCAGATATTTCTTGATGTATATTCTAGTTACCTTTATAGGAGAACAAAAATCAGTGTGAGTATTATATATAATGTTTCATCCCCATTAATCCATAGGTTGATTTAGATTTATTAAAATTTTATCTCTCACACAACTATGATCTGTATTCATTTATTTTTTTATGGAATTTACAATTCTAATACTATATTTAGACAGTCGGAAATTATGTATTATTTTCATAAAAATATTATTGATAATTTTATTCAATAGAATTTTTCCTTCCTACACCATACGTGGAAAGGGTTTTTCTTTATAGTTAAATGTGGCCTCATTTATAAATTCACATTGTTTTATAAAGATAAATATTTTATTTCAAATAACTTGCATATAAAATAAAATTATATTCCTTTAATATCCATCATCTAAATATTTATTTCCTAATCCATTGATTAATAATTCTGGATAAATACTTAATAAAATTGTATCATCATAAGGAATGTTTACATTCATCATGATATTCGTGTTTCCAAAATTGGTAAATTCATCTATCCTAAAATGGGATCAGTAACACCCCTTCCAAAACACAATACTCATTAGAATTAATTGTCAAAACTCAGAAAAATAACTCACCAAATAAAAATCCACAAAAAAGAAAAGTCACATGAAACTGGTATTTATCCAACACCCTCTTAAATCATCTGATATTCCAATATAAAAATCATGTCTCTAATACATGTGTTATCTATTCATATACTTTTAATACGAATATTTCTCCTAAAAATATCTATTCTCCAAATAATATGATGACATAAGTAATATTAGTATATATATATATATATATAGATTTTATATTATTGATATAAACATTATGTTGTCAATATTATCCACTGTGATAAAAATATATTTAGTGCACTAGTCAGAATACTGTATCCACAATGCATCATTATTTTTTACCATTTCATAATTTAGTTTTCTAATAGTGTTATTAATTATTAAATGTTTTTTATTATATATTATTATTATTATGAAATTTCAACATCTTATTTACCTTTATTAATGATTTATTATTGATAAAAAAGTATTTCTATCATACATATTTGTTCATTAACATCTCCTTAGAGATTCATTTTTTATTGATAATATTGTTTTTTATAAAATAACTCCAAATATCACCATATGTTTCGTCATAATATTATGGTAATAGTAATATCTTTATTATGATGACATAAGGTTATTATGCAAAATTAAACAACTCCAAACCCATACTCTTAAATATATTTAAAGCATGTTCTTATTTTTCTTGGTTTAACATCTAATGTGGAAAATATATGAAATATGATCATTAAAGTCTACATGAATGAAAAAATGATATTTTTAAATGTTAATAAGATAATAATATTAAATATATGGTCATAAAAAGTTTATATTAAGTACCTTAATTATTATTAAAGTGATGTTTTCATATGATAAATTGATGACAAAATTTATTGGTAATTTAGTTTTCACAATACATATTTTAAAAATCATGTAATGAAATTATTTAATTTTATATAAATAGATGTAATATATCACAGAATAATTATTTATAAAAGATTAATTAATTAAGTATCAAATGATTGGAAATTATATCAAAATTATTAAACATGGAAGACTTATTTCTTTTTTATAATATGTGATTGACAAAATACACTACCACTATAAAATATAATCAAGACTATGAATTATAATAATGAGTAAAAATTGATAATAATTATTGGAATGTTTATGAAATAGTACATTATGACATCAATTTATTTTCTATTTGATGATATTGTTCTAATAACCAATCAGGAAAATATGGTATAGGATTTTCGTCTTAGTTTCCACGTCATTAATACATTGTGTATATTAAAGAACTATTTTCATTTATGATGGAGGTATACATATATTATTATATATTATATTATGAATTAATTATTAATTCATATAATTATATATGACATTTCATGATCGTTCTCATAAAATTGTTTGGATTTCTATATTATAATACTGGTAATGATTTAATTTTTACATTTTTCTTAAAATTGAATCCCCTCAAAAGTGAGAATTTCTGTTCAATTTATAAGATTAATCTTCATAGATAATCAATATTATTATTATCCTACGGTAAAATTTGTTAAAAACAATTATATATAGTATTTATTTTAAATTTAATGTTTTTCAATAATCTGTGTAATGACTTTATTCGACCAGGTTTTTTCAAAATGATTATATTTATTTTCAATCGATCCAAAAATTAATGTATTATCATGACATGAACTTTTAATTCTGGTTATTCTTATTTATATTTAAAAATTTAAATTATTAAATTTTATTTTTTAAAAATTAATTTTATCAATGTATTTCAACTTCCTGTATTGAAGATATTTTTTGTCTTTTTTTGTTTCCCTTATTAAAGATTCTTTTTAAATGTAAATTATATCAAACTATTTTTCTTTATTTTTGTGTAAATAGAATATTATTTTAATGATCAAAATATTAGTTATTCTCTTAAATGTATACATAATCAATGTATCATCAAATATACTTTTTGAAAACATTATTTATTATCAAGTTATTTTTATTATGAGCTATTTATAACAACATTTTTGAAAGTATCCTCATTCTCATCATAATTATATATTTTATATTCGTTATCGCATAAATTTTTTTAAAAAATCTAGGTAATTTTTTTATTTTCACTTATCTTTAACAATAAAGGATATAATTCATATTTTTTTGTAAATACAATTATATTTTATTGTGATATTATTTTTTATAAAATAAAATCAATGCTATTTTATTTGTTATTAATTCCTTGTAATTTTATAATTTTTAATGTTTGATTTGTCAATGTTATTTATATGTTTTTATTAAGAGGTGAATTTTTTTTATATTTATTTGTTATACATATGTATTAGCTATGATATGGATGGGTCTAATCTCACCCTCAAATACAATGGATAATAGTGTTTATCATTTTAAAAATAAATCTATTAACAATTAGTTAGAAAGTCATTATGATAAAATGGTTTTTATCAAGGAATTGTGATCTAATAAAAACATTATATGTGAAAATGTTATCAATTATTCTGGAAAAAAAATTTATAGTGTGATGGAACTAGGATATACCGATTTTTTTTTGTCTGTACATGTTTGAAAGTCACAGAGAACACCAATGGTGTGTGTGTTTCCTTAATTATTTACTCCCAATTTTATGTGTGACAATTTCAACATGTTTTTAGGTTTACAATGTGTGAGTGTTAATGAATTATTATCTACTCATATTATATCATGCTAAAATTATGGAGAGTATCCAAGTTCACAATGATAGTAATTCATATATTTCTTTTTTTCCCCACATCATTTTCATTTTCATTTGATCAATCATTTTTATGACTATGACATCTTCTTATTGTAATCCTCAGTTTTATTCCGTGCTAACATGGTTTATGACTACACATGTATGTATTGTTTTTTGATATATCATTTTTCAGTGGTTCACTAATGATGTTATTATTATCATAATTTTATCCATCATGATTCATAATTTTAATCCATAGTCATTTTAGATTTTATGATGTTTTTTATATCTTTATCTTATTATCCTTCATGTTCTTGATCTAATCCATTATAAAATGTATTTTACTTTATTTATTGTTTGTTCTAACACATAACTTTTGTTTTTAATATTTTTGTTATGAAGCTTATAATTTCATTTCACATTTTCATAAAAGGTTCTAGAGGACCATGATTTTGGGGAATTTTTTCAATTTTAATTAATTAAGATGTCTATGTTTCTCATCTCTTAGACATAAAAATTTTTGGTAATTGGGTTATGAAACTATTAATGAGGTTGATTATTTATAACATGAAATTATTTTATTTAATTGGACCTATTTATCTTGGGTATCATCTGTAGATATTTTATTTTTATTTTATTATTTTATATATTAGTTTATATATATGTGGATGTTAATTACATAAATTTTTATTTTATGGTTTTAAAACCTTTTTAGAAACACTTCAATTATGTCTAAGTATATTATGACATACAAAAAGAATTTAATTTCATTATTATATGGTAATAAATGAATAACATACTAGTTAATAATCTAGAAGAAGGATATTTGTATGACACAAAATCACCTAGGGTGATCGCACTAAAAATGGATGGACTACCATTTCTTATCAGTGCCTTTATATAGTTTGTGTGTTTATATTACAAAAAACGTAGATAGATAGTCACTAATGATATGATATGGATTATAATAAGATATCTATCAACTAAAATGAATAATTTATTTCTTAGTAACATTTTGGAATAATTTTGAGGTGTGTAATTTATCACTTCTTATAGTAACAATGGTAGAACCAAGGTAGATATAAGATGACCCCATAATGAAATAGTTGAATAAAATGTTTCTTAAGATGAAATGTATGTGTAATTACAGATGAAATATTGTTAATTAACAATCATATTCACATACATTAATTTTTATGAATATTATCCTATGTTTTTTGGTTTCTCTATATCATTGAATCAAGATCAGGGATATGATGTAGTGAGAGGTATGTTCATAGGAACTCTGGAAAAGAATATTTCGGTTACATAGTTTATTATTATTAGCAATAAAAATTAGGTAGATATCGTATTAGAATAACCATATTGAGTTTCTCATATATCTCTTAACATAATAACTTCTAGACTTCTAATTTAAATTGAGACGAAAAATTTTATATTAGAGTTACAAAATATAAAGAGATGAAATTTTGGATACATAAAAATACATACTATATTATATGAATTGGGTCACACATTACACCCATCATATGAAACCATAATATATATGTAATAAATTATTAATAAAACATTGATAAAAATATAATACCATTAATATTTAATACCTTTAGTGTGTACATAATCAATAAAATTCCATATTAAATTTTTTATTTCAAACAAAAATTATTTTATACTTATTATTCATTTTCATTTAAAAATATAAAATTAGAAATTTTATCACACCATATTTATAAATTAAAAATAATTTTGTATTTCCTGAAAAAATATAATAATATTTATTTTAGTAGTTTTTATTAAATATTCTATTTTTAGGTGAATGTAATACAAAATTATTAATCTTTTCACAATAATGATAATAATTTGTTATTTGAATAAATTTAAAATATTTTAATACATTTTACTATAATATAATGAACTCTTTTTTAAAGTACATTGAAATAATATTTTTAATTCATAAATCCATGATCAATATTCTGAATGTTCATAAATCATATTAATGGAATGTGTTGTGAAAAATTGGTTTTAATTAATAAACAAATTAATAAATGAATTTAACTATTTATTTTGTAGTAAAATAAATAATTATTGGATAATAATAATAAAATGAAATTCAATTTTATCAAAATAATTTATTATTCTATCATATTAATAAATTATTTTCCTTAAAATTAATCATTTCCAAAATATATTATTTTTTCACATTACATTCCCTAATGATTAAATTATTTTTTCTATACATAGATATAAATTTTTTAAAATTTATTCATATATTTTATATAATAATTTTCATAAAATATAATATAGAAATTTTCTTTTTTAGTTATAGAATTTATAAGTTTATGATTACTGAATATTACCACAGTATTGGTGATGAGACTATTTTAAAATAGTTGTTCAATTAGTACCAACAAATTTATATCTAATCAAATAAATATAAATCTGGTAAATAATGAATTTAATATTATTTAGAGAATAAATAAAATATTAAGACCCATTTAATTTTTAATGAATAGTTAACAAGATTATAAATCATAAATTTCAAAATATCATTCGTCTAATAAGATAATATTTCTATTTTTTTTCTTTTACTATAAAGGTAAATATTATATCTTTTAGGATTTGAATTTAATTATATTGGATTTGAATTAATTTTTAAACCACTAAAATTTCATTATATGAGATATGTTATAAGTTTATGAAAACTTATTTATATTATTTAAAAACTACTTGCCGAGATTAAAATTAAATATTAATATGTATTTTCATAATTGAAAAATAACTGTAAACTCTTTAAAAAATGAGTGAAAATAAAATTTTAAGTCATTCATGACATAACAAAAAATCCAAAATACATTATTTTGATTTTTTAATCCATTGAACTTGTCATAGTGTCATGTAATTATTAAAATCTAAGGGGTAAATCCAAAGGTACCTTTTTTATTCCAGATAAAATGATATCAATTATACCCAATCATGGACACATCAAAATTACCATTTATCCAAGAAAATAGTCAATTTTACACTATCTAGAATAAAATCCTTAAAATATATGTTCTTTGACATCCCTATTTATATATTACCTAGAATTTTGATTGAACATTCATATGAAAAATCATGTTTTCAATCTATATTTTATCTCCTCATAATTTAATATGTCTAATATTAATTATGAATATCTATGATAAGAATATAGCAAGATTAACTGAAAAACATTTATATACTGATTTGTTTTTATATTAGTCATTTGAACCTTGTTAATACTAATAATGAATTAAGATAAAATCTAACAAATAATTGTGATTCTATAACTGATATTTAATTTCCACATTACCCCACGATTACAAGCTGAGGAAGATATCACTATTCATGAGTACTAATAGAATACTACCATCATGATGAATTGTTTTTCCTCATTCAAATATGCTTTCATATGTTATATAAGTATTATAAAATACGGATCAGCTCTCTGATAATATAATAAAAATAATACAATTATTCTTATGATATAATGATATTATATCAATGGAAACACATTATTAACTATACTCAACAATCTCTTTAATTTGGGTTCAAGTGGGGGTGAGTTTTACCACCTACTTGAATGATGCTATAAAATCTGATCAATGGCGACATTGGTAAAAAATTAAATTTTATTATATAATAATAAGCTATTAATTATTGTTATATTCTATTTTAGGTTTTATATTACTAATTTTAACTTCCCTTTAATGGAATATTTTTTCTATCATATGGAAAATATTCTTCAACAATTCAGTTTTCATTTATTGTTGCACCCTCTTATTTTAACATGTAATTCCCTATAAATAGTTTTAATTATTCAACTTTTTGCATTCAATGCTATCATGATATTAAACAAACCTTAAGATGCTATTATTATAAACTGACCATTATTTCCTAGTAGTAATGTCTTTGGGAATAAAGATCAATGACTGTAATATCTGAATACATGGTGAATTCAATGGTTAAAAATTATTAAAAAAACCAAAATATAATCCAATTAAATGAAAAAGAAATATTTTTATATTTTTTCCAAAACAATTAAGATAATTTATGCTAATAAATGATATTAAATAAATATTTATATGTTATATGTTCCATAAAATAATTTTAATATTTATCAAATAGATTTTATTGTAATTGGAAATGAATAAAATATATTTAATGATTAAAAAACAATATATTTTAAAAGAGTGATTTTACAATATTTTAATAGAGAACTCATTACAAATTAATATTTTTTCACATTAATTGTTTTAATATGAAAAAATAATCATCTTCTATTGAATCTAAATATAAGTGCTTACATTTATTGTTTTTTTGGATTTTCTGATATGATTTATGATTTGATGAGTTGTAAAAAACAATGTTTTTTTAATAGAATTTTTTTTCCATATAAATAAATTATAGTGTTAAAATATTTTTCTTATAGGTTATTAATAATAATTAGATTAATTATTTGTCAATAATCCAATATTATTCATTTTAATTAATTTTAAATTGAATTTATAAATATAACTTTTCAATCTTTTGTGTCACGACCCGTCCTCGGGGCCCGTGCCGTGACTACTCCAAGCCTACCTCCCGTAGGACCGGGGCTGGTGAATAGCACCAAAGTCGTAAATCCCTATACTGGGAAGGAATTTCCTTTATAAAAGTAAACAAACACAACCGAGTACGCAACGGATGTAAGCACTAAGCAGAACTGAAAAGTAAGGTCTAAAAAGAAAGGGGCCTAAAATACAAGCCCAACACTAGTTACAATACAACTGAAAAGCTAGTACAACTACAGTAAAGCAGAACAGCAACCACCGAGTCATCCTTCGGGAATCCCATCTGAAGGGTAGTTACGGATGGTCTCCTCAGCACCTCGGGTCTGTCTGTCTACTCAGTGTACGTCTTGTCAAGTGATCCACCTCCGGGTACCATCCAGCTCTACAAGTCTCCACCTCGATCAGTGCGGTCATTCGTCTGCATCCAACACAATGTAGTGCGGGCATAACTCATGCAGGGGTGAGTAGAAGATACTCTATAGGGACCCTGAGACCCCCGAAAGTCTCCTAGAATCCATGATGAATGATATAATCACGAAGTATCAACCAACTCTACTTCGGTATATTCCCATACATATACCCAAGATATCAAACACAGTTTGGCTCCAACTGTCGAGCCCATGCACATTTCAGTCCACACAAGAAAGAAACTCTATCACATCGATGATAATTATTGAAAGTCAAGTCTCAGCTCACATAGGTAAACATATTTTTTATAGCGATAGAGATGATCAGTTTTAGTCACTGATTCATCGAATATGTCGTACCCACGTTGGATACTAGACCAGCTAAGTTGTCGGACCCACGTAGGATACTAGACCAGCTACTCTGTCAGACCCATGTAGGATAATAGAATAGAATTCAAACTGTTGGACACACGTAGGATACAAGAACAGTAGTCATCACTGTCGAACACATGGAGGATTCCAGTATAGTTTTCATCGTCGTCGAACCAACGAAGGATTCCAGTACGGTAGTCATTGCAGTCGCAACCAGCTCTAGGGTTCCCCCACATAGCACACACCATTCCAGGAGGGTCCACTCCTAGAGCAACGAGTTTGTTACATAAAATATCATGAAGTCTAGAGCTAATGTACCCCGATGTTACGTCTCGTCAAAAGGAATCCACCACGACAGACGACGCGTCAATCGGACGCCCGATCTGAGAGTTATTGGCTTTTCCGTTCCAGGGGCCCAGTTGGAATTATGATTGTTTCAAACCGGGCCATTTTCCAAATTCGTCCAAAACTCACTTAGATTATTGAAAAAAGACCGCCTTTTCCCGAGGATCCCAGTGCCGCAGACGGAGCGTCGATCCGACGTGCAGTCATGAAGTTATTCACATTTAAGCATAACGGGCCCGACCCGTTAATCCCAGTGGGTTGACAGGTCGGGTCGACCCGATTTTGGAGGGTTCGACCCGGCTGGTGTCAGACTAGCCCGATGAAGTGCATGGCCCGACCCGGAGGGGCGCAGCCCGGGTAGCAGAGCGGCTCGGCCCCTGTGGTCGAGCGATGTGGGGGCGTGGGGGGGGGGGGGCGAAATCCCGAACCTATGGCCCCGAGTGGCGCCGCCCTCATATCCGGCTAGCTGCAGCCAGACGGTCTTCTGAGCATGGGCGGCCCGCATGGGCGGTCCATGGTCCTCCGCACCACAACGCCATGGGGTGCCGCGGTTCCACCAATCTGGGCAGCTAAGGCCGGCCGGTTCTTCTTCAGCTGAGCAGCCCGCAGATGCGGGCTGTGGTTCTTCTACACGCTGCCATCACACGACCACTTCTTCCTCCGGTCACCACCACCTCTTCCATCAAACTAATGCAAGGGTCAATGGAGGGTCGTCGGGTCGTTTTCGTTCAGCTTGCGGCCTCTGCGTTAGGTGGTATCATAAGGCCAAATATAAAACAAGGATTTGACGAGGGACGAAGAAATTTTTTATTGAATTAAAATTTAAACAAAACCCCTACTTCAAAATAAGGATCATTCATAGACGGAGTCGCGGGGAGGCAGCGTCAACTCCTTGAAGTTGGGGAAGAAGGGGCTGAGGATGGCGCGTCGTCGGCGTTCCTTGCAGGTGGATCTTTTTTCCTTTGGCTTGGCCAAAGATCTAAGGATATGATTGTCATTCTTCGTTGGTTATTCGTTGAAAGAAAAACACTATTCTTCTATTTCTCAAGATCTCTCCCAAAATTATCTCAACACAATGAGTGCCAAACTAAAATAATATCTAAGGCTATTTTTTTATTCACACATGATTTTTCAAAATTAAAACACTTTAATTAATTAATTACATGGTTCAATTAAATAAACAGAAGTGTTGGAAAAAATTAATGGGAGAGAGGGAGGTGAATATATCACATTAATTAAGGGGAGAGTTTTCAGATTAATTAAGGGGGGGGATTTAGATCTTAAGGGAAGTCAAAGGTTAGGGGTTTGTGTGGGACCCACCTCACATTATCCTCCCTTGGGAGGATAAGTCGGTGTGGGCCCCAGCTATAACTTCCCCTTGTAGGATATAACTAACATCTTTAAATAAAATTGTGTTCTATAATTTTATTTATTTCATTGTAAATCCCAAAAAATTAACTCTCAACCCGCATAAAACACAACTGCGGTAAAGGTCCCCTTAAACGAATATCAGCGCTGCAAGTTCATCGGTGTCCTCAGATTTCAATTCCGAGCACCGGTTCAAAAAATAGAAAAACCTGCACGTACGTTTACTGAACGTACCCGAATAGAACTTCAGAAATTGATTTTGTGCATACTAGGTCTCAGAATCAAGTGCCGTCAGAAACCACAGATTTGTAAAATTCCAAAGTATTTTAGAAAAAAAAATCCTTGAAATTTCTGGGTCTTTACATTACTCCCACCTCAGGGATTTACATCCTCGTAAAGCTACAACACACAGCAAGGAATCAAATGTGGGTACTAAGGTCGTATTTGAGCCTCTCGATCCCATGTGCTCTCCTGGAGGATCTCGTCTGCCAGCGAATGCACACCATAGGAATCGACCATCCACGTAGGATCCTCTCTTGTTGATCCTCGATCTCCACTAGGACCTCCATAAATGTATCCCCATCATCAATGTACAGCTCCCCGGGGTTGATGATGTGGGATGGGTTGTGCACGTATCTCCTCTGCTGAGATACGTGGAAGATGTCATGCACCCAGTGCAACTAAGGTGTTCGAGCTAGGCGGTAAGCTACCTCTCCTACTCTGTTGAGGAACTGGAAAGGTCTGATGAAACATGGAGATAACTTACTTCCCCTACCAAATCTACATAGACCTTGTCGAGGTGAGACCTATATGAAAACGTGGTCGCCATCCTCGAACTCCAGTCGTCTTCATCTCCTATCAGCATAGGACATCTGTCTGCTCTGTGCAGTCTTCATCCTCTCCTGGATGATCTGCACCTTCTCCGTCGTAGCCAGAACCATCTCTGGTCCTACAAGTGCTGACTCCCCAGGATTAGTCTAGCACATAGGTGATCTGCAAGGTCGGCCCTACAGTTCCTCATATGGTTCCATCCCGATGGTAGAGTGGTAGTTGTTGTTGTACGAAAACTCCACCAAGGGTAAGTGATCTTCCTAGCTGCACCCAAAGTCAAGGACACATGCATGGATCATGTCCTCGAGAGTCTGAATGGTCCTATCAGTCTGACCCTCCGTCTGAGGATGGAAGGCGATGCTCAAGCGATGATGGGTCCCAAAATCCTTATAAAATCCCTTCCATAGTAGGGAAGTGAGACGAGCATCTCTATCAGAGATGATAGTGGATGTAACACCTTGAAGTCGTACAATATCTTGAATGTAGAGGCATCCCAAGATCTCTACTGGGCCCTGCTCTTTGATCGGTAGGACGTGGGCTGACTTGGTGAGTCGGTCTACGATAACCCAGATAGATTCATGTCCCCTGGATGTACGTGGAAGACCCGTCACGAAATCCATTGATATCTCGTACCACTTCCACTACGGAACCTCTAAGGGTTGTACCAAGCCTGCAGGTACCTGGTGCTCTGCCTTCACTTGCTGACAAGTGAGGCATTATGAAACAAACTCTGCTATTGGCTTCATCATACCTAGCCACCAGGGCTATCGTCTGAGGTCGTGATACATCTTCGCCACACCTTTATGTACCGCTAGAGGGGATATGTGGAACACCATCAACACTTCCTCCTATAGTTCAACTGGTACCATGGTACATCCCCTGAAGTGGATGACATGCTCTCCTCCTTCATAAAAGCCATCAGGTGCCTTCCCTGAGGATATCTGAGCACGTCGCATCTCATAGTCAACATCCCCACGTTGTGCCTCTCTGAATCGCTGAATTAGTGGAGGAGTGACTGTGAGAGACTATAGAAAAGATTCTCCATCTCTATCCAGAAAGGATATCTGCAACACGACTAGCTGCTATGTCGCCTCTCCTAGCACATGAATGCATGATCTCTTGCTGAGAGAATCTGATACAACATTTCCCTTCCAAGGAGTATAGATTATCTCAAAGTCAGAATGTTGGGGGAACTCGAGCCATCACCACTGTCTCAGGTTCAGGTCCTTCAGTGAGAAGATTAACCTCAGACTCTGGTGGTCAGAGTAGACTATAAAATGCCCGCCCATCAAATAGAGTTGCCACATCTCCAAGCTGAAGACCACTACTGCTAACTCCAGGTCGTGGGTAGCGTAGTACTACTCGTGATGTCTCAAATTCCATGAACCATAAGCAATAACTTCTCACTCCTACATCAAGACACACCCGAGTCCGGTCCCTAATGCGCCGCAAAAAACTACGTACCCTACACTCTCCTCCGGTAGCCTTAATATGGGCGCACTGGTCAATATCTGCCTCACCTCCTGAAATCTCTGTTAGTATCTCTCTAACCACATGAAGGTTTTACACATCTCTGTCAAAAGAGAAATCACTGCTGCAACTCTGGAGAAGTCTGGCACAAACCGCCGATAGTAACCACCTAGACCCTTGAAACACCGCACCTCCATCAATCTCCTGGGTGGCTCCAAAGCAAGTACTGCCTCGATCTTCACTGGATCCGCTCTAACTCCAGCCTCCGAGATGACATGTCCCAAGAAGTGAACCTCGCAAATCCATAACTGACACTTCGAGAGCTTACCATAAAGGTGTTTCTCTAGGAGTGTATGCAGTATAACCCACATGTGGTAGGTGTGATCCTCCTCAGTGTTCGAGTATATCAGTATGTCGTCGATGAAGACTATGACAAAACGATTGAGGTAAGGCTGGAAGATCCTGTTCATTAGCCTCATGAACACTGCTGCTGAGTTGGTTACACCGAAAAGCATAACCAAGAACTCGTAGTGGTATACTGACACCTAATGGTCGTCTTCTACACATCCTCATCTCGAACTCTGAGCTGATGATAGCCTAACATGAGGTCTATCTTTGAGAACCATCATGCTCCCTTGAGATGATCAAAGGGGTCTTCAATCCTTGGGAGTGGGTACTTGTTCTTCACAGTCACCTGATTCAGGCGACGGTATTCAACACACAGTCACATGTTTCCATCCCCTTCTTGGAGAACAAAATTGGAGATGCCCATGGTGAAACACTGGGTCAAATAAATCCCTACCCCTACAACTCCTCTAGCTGTACCCGCAGCTCATGAAGATCGGCGGGATCCATCCGATATGCTAAAGTAGATATCGATGTTGTCTTGTGGTACATGTCTATGTGGAAGTCTACCACTCTGCGAGGAGATGGTCCTGGAACTTCTTTATGAAAAATGACCGCATAATGATCCACCACAATAGGAAAACTCAAACTCCGCACATAAACTACTCTAAGGATGAGACTAGCCAACTGATGTGTGATCGGCTGCCCTGTCCTCTGCGTAAGTCCATCCTACACTGTAAAGGGTCCCTTTTCTTCAGTGAAGTTGAACCGGGTCCCATCCGTGCGGACACACCACACTTTACGCCTAATGCAGTAAATTTGAGCATGGAGTGTAGACAACCATTCCATACCCAAGATGACGTCGTAAGGCCTCGATGCCGCTACAAGAAGATCCCAGCCGAAACTCATGCCTCCTAGAGTAAGCCCACACTGCTGTAACCAGTGCGTAATCATCAAGTCTGCTCCTGTAAGAGTCTCTTGCCGTAAGGATCGATCCCAAAGCTCCGTTAGAATCACCGAGCACTGAACAAGGGCAGTGACAATAAAATAATGACTTGAACCTGTGTCCATGAGCACTACAGCAAGGGTGGATTAGACACAGATAATAGATCAAATCATCTCAGGTGCACCGTGGTCGTAGTCCTCGACTGCCTGGAACTGAGCCCACTTATGTCCGCTAGCTCCATGTGGTTGGGGTGGACCTCCTGGTGGAGGTGGTGGTGGAGCCTCAAAACGTCGTCCACCACCTGCGGCTCGACCAGGTCCTCTGCCTCGTCAGCCTTCACCCGGCGGACCACCACAGTCGAACCTCTGACACTTCCTAAGAAGTCCCTCGACATTATTCTACTCATCCTCATGGCATGTCAGGCAGTCATGAGTAATGTGGCCCTGCCCACTACATGTATAGCATTGTTTTCTCCTCATATAGTTGGCTCTATTTCGTGTGCCCCACACAACCAACCCTGTATCATGTGATCGCCCACCTGATGGCCCTGTCCTCATGGACCTCTACATCATCTGTCCACTACCAGCTATAGAAGACTCCGCTACGTGTCTCCCTACGGTGGGTCTCGCCGCTGGTGTCTTCTCAGCAAGAAATCTCTCCCAAATAATGGATCTCTCCATTACTTCCGGCTGCGTCGGAATACTGTGGGAGATCATTGAAGCCCTGATCTCAAGTCTGAGTCCCTGCTCAAAGGTCTAGGCCATGAATAATGGGTCTTATACCATGTTCATGGAGTAGTGTGAGAGGTCATTTATCCTCGCTGAGTACTGATCTACTATCATTCTACCCTGCTGTAGATGATGTAACGCTTGTATCCACACCGCATGAAGGGTGGCTGGAACAAACTCCGAGCGCAAGAAACTCTCAAAGTCTATCCAATGTAAAGATGTCTGGTGGTGCACCTAGAGCATCGTTCTCCACAATCTACCTGCTTCTGCATGTTGGAGACTCGCGGTAAGGATCGCCATAAGATCAGCTGTTTTCCCTACTAATATGAAAACTCTGACGATAGCCTCCAGCCAATCCTCAGCTTCCTGTGGGTTCATCCCTCCACGAAACATGTGCGGCCTCTATCACTGGAACTCATGAAATGCACTCAAATGACGTGGTCTCTCTACTGATGGGGATAGTGGAAATGGTGGCCCAACGGGTAGTGGTACCACTAGTGCCTCCGCTGTGACGAGGCCCTACACTAAGGCCTCTTCACTCAGTGGGATGCAAACTCGTACACAACATGGAACCCTAGCTGGCCGCCTTCGAGGGGCCATCCTGAATAGAAATAGGTGTGCCACCGTCAAACAGTATACATGGGGAGCTGACCCAAATTAATCACAAATAAAATATTTGAAATAGACAAGCAATTAGTGTTTTCTTGCACCGAGTCGGAAATTCGAGGTCAGGGTCCTGGTGTATGGATACATCGGCTGCCACACCAACACTGAACTCCCTAGACTGATAATCACATGCAATACTCTTAACACTATTGCTTCACCGAAATGAATATTTCGAGTCCTGAGTTCTGTGGTAGAACTGACTCCTCTGATACCAATTTGTCATGACCTGTCCTTGGGGCCCGTGTCGTGACAACCCCAATCACGCCTTCCATAGGCCAGGGGCTGGCGAATAGCACCAAAGGCGTCAATCCCTATACTGGGAAGGCATTGACTTTATAAAAGTAAAAAATCAAAACAGATTACACAACTGAAGATAGAAATAAGCATAACTGTATACAAAATTAAGTGCTGAAAATAAAGGGGCCGGAAATACAAGCCCAACAGTAGGTACAATACAATTGAAAAGCTAGTACAACTGCTGAAAAGTAAAACAGAAACCATTGAGTCTTCCTCTAGGAATCCCACCATAAGGGGGGGGGTACTAATGGTATCCTCAGCACCTCGGGTCCGTCTATCTGCTCAGTGTACGTCTCACCAAGTGGTCCACCTCCGGGTACCATCTAGCTCTAAAAGTCTCCACCTTGATCAGTATTGTCCGTCGTCTGCATCCAATAAAAATTAGTGCGGGCATAGTCCATGTAGAGGTGAGTATACGATACTCAGTAGGGACCCCAAGACCCCCGAAGGACTCCCAGAATCCCCGATGAAAGATACAATCATGATGTATCAACCAAATCAACTTAGGTATACGCCCATACATATACCTAAGTTATCAAACACAGTTCGGCTCCAACTATGGTGCCCAAGCACAACCCAGTTCACACAAGAAAGAAAGTCAATCACCTCGATGATAATGATTTAATGTAAAGACTCAGCTCACAGAGGTATATATATTTCGTATAGCGATAGATATGATCAGTTGTAGTCACTGATTCATCTAGGTTGTCTGACCCACGTAGTATATTAGACCAGCTAATATGTTGGACCCACGTAGGAAACTAGACCAGCTACTCTCTCGGACCGACGTAGGATACTAGAACAGAAGTCAAAATGTCAGACCCACGTAGGATTTTGGAACAGTAGTCATTACTATTGAACCCACAGAGGATTCCAGTACAGTTGTCGTCATCGTCGAACCCACGGGGGATTCTAGTACGGTAGTCGTTGTAGTCATAGCCGGCTATAGGGTTCCCACACACAGCACGCTCGATTCTGGGAGGGTCCGCTCCTCGAGAAAAGGGGTCATTACATCAACTATTATGAAGTCTAGAGTTGATGTACACCGAAGTTCCTTCTTGTCAAAATGAACCCAATGCGACAGACGGCACGTCAATTGGACGCCCGGTCTGAGAGTTATTGTCTTTTCCTTTCCAGGGGCCCAGTTGGAATTACGCACGTTCCAAACCCGGCCATTTTTTAAACTCGTCCAAAACTCACATAAAGTATCAAAAAAAGACCTCCTCATCATGAGGATCCCAGTTCCGTAGACGGCGCGTCGATCAGATGCACGGTCGTGAAGTTATTCTCATTTAAGCGAAAATGGCCATGCCTGTTAAGCCCAGTGGGCTGGTGGGTCGGGTCGACCCAGTTTTGATGGGTCTGACCCGGATAAGGTTGGACTAGCCCAGTGAAGCATGTGGCCCAGCCAAACGGGGCGCGGCGTGGCGCGGCCGGCTGAGCAGATCGAACTAGGTGGTTGAGCGATGTGGGACGGCGCGGCCCCCCGACATCCCAAACCGGCGGTGCCGACCGGCGCTGCCCACCTATCTGGCCGGCTGAAGCCAGCATATCTTTCCGGCATGAGCGCCCCGTATGGGCGGGCAACGGTCCTCCTGCGCGACACCTCCGGGTGTCACGACCTTCATCAACCCATTCGGTCGATGGGCTGGATGGTTCGCCCACTGAATAGGCACGCCGAGCGCAGGCCGCGGTCCTCCGCAGCGCGGCGCCGTAGGGCGCCGCGATTCCCCCAGCCCAGCCAGCTACATCCATCCAGCTATTCTTCGGCCGAGCGGCCCACGGGTGCGGGCCACAGTTCTTCTCCACGCGGCCGGCACACGGCTGCCACTTCCTCCGGTCACCGCCACCTCTTCTAGAAAATTAAAACAGGGGTCAACAGAGGGTTGTCAAGCCATGTTCATTTGTCCCTCACCCTCTGCGTTAGGTGGTATCATAAGGATGAAGATAAAACATGGTTTCAATGAGGGATGAAGAACAATTTAATTCAATTAAAATTGAATCAAACCCCCTACCTTGAAAAAAGGTTCATTCCTAGACGTAGTCGCGGGTAGGCGGCGTCAACTCAATGATGTCGGTGAAGAAGGGGTCGAGGATGGCGCGTCGTCGGCATTCCATGCGGGTGGCTCCTTCTCCTTTAGCTTGGACGAATATCGTAGGAGATGATATCCATTCTTCGGTGGTTCTTCCTCGAAAGAAGAAATCTATTATTCTATTTCTCAAGACCACTCCCAAAATTATCTCAACACAACGAGTGCCAAACTAAAATAATAGCTAAGGCTATTATTTTATTCACGCATGATTTTTCCAAATTCAAACACTTTAATTAATTAATTTTACGGTTCAATTCATTAATCAAAAGTGTTGGCCAAAAAATTAATGGGAGAGAGGGAGGTGAAGAGATCACATTAATTAAGGGGAGAGTTGTCAAATTAATTAAGGGGGGGGGGATGGGGAGTTTAAAGGAGTTGAAAGGTTAGGGGTTCATGTGGCCCCCACCTCACATTATCCTCCCATGGGAGGATATGTGGTTTTGGGACCCACCTACAACTTCCCCTTGAAGGATATAACAATCATCTTTAAATAAAATTGCATACTACAATTTTATTTATTTTATTCTAAATCCCCAAAAATTAACTCTCAACTCGCATAAAACGCAACTACGGTAATGGTCCCCTTAAGCGAATAACGGGGCTGCGAGTTCATCAGTGTCCTCAGATTTCAATTCTGAGCACTGGTTAAATAGATAAAAAAACCCACACGTACGTTTACTGAACGTACACAAACAAAACTTCAGAAATTGATTCCAGGAACACCGGGCCTCAAAATCAAGTGCCGTCAGAAACCGCAAACTTGTAATATTTCAACGTATTTATGAAAAAACATTTCCTTGAAATTTCCAGGTCTTTTCATTTTGTGTGTTTTAAATTTAATAACCCATTTTCTTACCATGTCAACAGAATTAATATTAAATTAATTAATGAAACTTATGTTTTTATATTTATGAAAAATGGTTTCCATATTTATACACAGCGGGTCTAAATTATATAAATATATTTATTTTATTTTTGGATATTATAATTATTAACTTCAGTAATTTTTCGTTAGTACAGAAAAAATTAAATTCTGTAATTAAGGGTAAAAATAATATTATAAAATTAAACAAAAAACATTTTTTAATTTCCTTGTATGAGTTTTTATGAAAAGATTCATCCATAATCTGAAAGTTTATTGTTATGAAGTTACAATGATGAGATTTTGACATTTAATTTATTTTACTTAATGAATTTTTAATGATGTATTACTCAAATTTTAAATAACTATATCAGTTTAATATATGGTAATATGGATGAAAATTAAACTATAAATAATAATTTTAAATATAAAATATATTCATTTATCATTATAGTTTATTTTAATATTTTTGGAAATAAATATTTACATAAATGCTTATACAGTGAGAATGTAGCTATTATTTTATTAACGTAAATATGTAATAAATATTATTAAATATATAAATATGAATCTAATACGAGATAATAAATGATAACGACAAATTTTCTAGATTACCTTGATCTTATATGGAAAAAATAAACAAATATTTAAATATAAATTAATATATTGATAGTTATTTAAAATCAAATAAATAAATAATATAACAATTGGCATTGTATATATGTTAACAAGATAACTATTTATTAAAATGTTTAATAATTATAAAACTAATATTAAAAAATAATTTAAATATTGTCCAAAATATTCTAAAATTTTTATTTTTGGACTAATTGAAAACAAATAAATAAAAATTACACACTTTTAATATTGAAAAATTTGTTATCCTTGTTAAAACTAAAAAATAATAATTAAGGGTTAATTAAAATTATATGAATTAAATTGATAGAACAAATTGTCTAAAATTTATTGGTTGATTGGATTACAAGCATATAACATTAAATCACTGTGAATATGAAATCTGGGAGGTTTTTGTATTGGGTTTTATTTTATTATAAATTAATATTTTTAGAGTTTTCAAAAGTGACCCTCAGCTCCATTATTAAAGGGAATGTCCTCCCCCATTTATTCACTTCACATTGAGACATAAATATTGGCTATCAAATACTCATTTCCCTTCATTGCATCAATAGACTTGTTCTATAGGGTCTTATCTTTCGAAAATGACAAATCTTGTGTCTCTAGGTGGAGATCTAGAGGGAGCATACCAATGAATAGGTAATCTCCTTTTTTGATACTCTCAAGATCGTTTCTTCTTCTACTTAATCTTCCTGTATTTTTTCCATTATAAGTTAATAACTAAAGTATTAAATACATTCAGAAATTTCATTTTATTATTATAGAACAACCATTTTCCACCTTCTTTTCATCCTAAAAAATCTTCAGGCGTTCATAAATATGACCTACCATCACAACACAATGATATAATCAATTTTCCATCATCACTTTATTTTGATCAGCGTTGTAACACCATATGTTTTTTTAGAATTTTTGTTTCAAATTGAATTAACAAGTATTATTTTTTTTCATTTAACACTTGACGTAGTTTACTTTATATAAATTTATTATGTTTTGATTATGTCATATGCAGCATTGACTTTCCTTGATGACTCCAATAACATGCATCACTGATGTTTTGCGAACAATAATATATTAAGAAAATATAATTATTTAATATAATAATATAAAAACACGATGATAAATTATATTTTATGAGTCTTATTAAATAATATATGAAAAATACTTTGTTTAAAAAATATAATATGAATTCAGAAGTTACTAATTAATTGTAAATGGATATAAAAATTAATTCAATAAAAATGAAATATTTTTATAGCCACACAATTGATTTAATACAATTAATTACTTTTTTATTTATATAAAGAACTTAACTAAGTCAAAATCTATTTTTACCTAAAACGAAATTTTAATAAATTACACACAACACTGCCTTGGCATACGACATGGATTATATTACACGTAACACATATTTGGCATACGATGAACACAACACTGAGTTTTTGCGAAACATCAAACATTAATATAATTATTCAAATTGGTTAATTATAACCTAGTAATTAATTATAGGGAAATTTATAAATTTAATTGGATAAAACAAAATTTATTTTTGTATTTAGAATTTTGAAATTATCCTAGGGTGAATGTTTTTTATTTTTATGAGAAACATCATTTTATTTGGAATACTGAAAAATACTACTTTTTAGTGGAAAATTGAAATGTTTTTATTAATTGTTGATGTTCAATGACATTATAAAATTTTTTAAGGTAAAATTAGTTAATTATTATATATATTAATAAAATTTAATTCCTTATATTCAATGTAACATTGAAATTGAGGAAACAATATTAACAGAATTTTGATCATTTTTCTACATTAAAACTAAATTATTTCATCATGCTTGCGAGATTAGCATTAATATAAAATTTCCTACTTCTGTGATATTTATTTGAAAAAATGACATAAAAAATAGAATTCATTATAATATATAGAGTATAATAGGACCTCATTAATATTTTTCCCAAATGATTAATAGAAGTGATTAAAATTAATCATATGGATTAAGGCCAAATTAAAAGTCATTAGAGACTGAACCTTAAATTTAATGGACCAAATGATCTATTTACTTTTTTAAAACGAATTGGACGGCCATTATTTGGACATAAGTCTTACTTTATTTATATTTTTAAATTTTTATGACAATTTTAGGTATAAACATGTGCACACCCAACTTGTTTCTAAATATTTCTAGGGAGTCATTTTTTGTCCATATAAAAAGCCACCACCTCTTCAACAATTTCACACCCTAAAACCCCATATGATCAGCCATTCCTAGTAAAATAAACTTCGAAAATTCTATCTATTATTCATATAATAATTCCTCTGTGCGTAAGTAATCCCAAGGAAGCCTTTTGGAAAAAATCTAAAAAGAGTTTCTTGATTAAGAGGTAACATCTTCTCTCATGTCCTTTATATTATTTTCATTCTACAACCATCTAAATAACATTATTTTATGCTTATATAAAATAATAGTATTTTTTTATAATTTTTTCACCCAACACTTACACACACCTCGATATAATGGGTAAAACATATTATTTATTTGTAAAGTGAACCCATATCTCAAAAAATAATGATTGTTCATTTTTTTATTACCACCTATCTTGGTGGACCATATGATGGAAAATATATTTATATATGATATATAATATATTTATAATGTTTTATTATTCATTAATTTTTATTTATAACATTCCTTTATTAATTCCATCTAATGTAAATATGATAATTTCGTTTGAGTAATTGTATACCACTGCCCTCTCAAATCTATATGATTAATTCATACACAAATGGATTGTATTAAGAATGGTTTAAATAAATATTTATGATATTTATGAGGTCATGAATCAACATTAAAAATCATATATATTTACATATTTTTCATTTACCTTCTTTATCTCAACATTATAATTAAATAGAATTATCATTCATGCGTACGTACAACAGACCATCTCCATGAACTATGTAGTATGTTTTATTATGGTATATTATAAAGATTATTATAATTCACATATAAAATATATAAATGATATTTATATAATTGTTTAATTATAGGAATAATTATACAATTATAAGGACTAATAATATAATGAATTATGGCACATACGAAAGACAAAGCAGAAATTACCTGAAGTGAAACATGAACATAGTTTGGTTAAAAATAAATTAATATAATGTTGTAATAAATCCATATAGTTTTTTATATATAAGAATAATATTTATTAATTTTTTTTATTAAGTGTATTTTTATTATATAGGTGGTTTACATGAGTATGGTGACAGTCAATAAATAAGGTAATGGGATTTAATCTAACCATTTATTTCATTGAGATATATACTTTGTTGGCCACTCATTACTTTTGTGTATTGTATGTGCTATCCATGATTTTTATATATGTATTTGATACTTAAACTTATGGGTATTCACATATCCATTCTATGATCACTATTTCAGGGGTTTTATGATTCAAATGTTACCAAATTGGTAACATAGTTATGACTTAATTTTTATTCTTTGAGACTCATGTCTTATTATGCAACTAAATTCTCATTTTATGTGTATATACATACATTTTATAAGATATAACAGAAAATTAATTATTTTCATTATATTTTATTATTAATGTAATTCCCGATTCATTCATGTAGTTTGTGGTCCGAATTTACCAAGTTATATGAGTTTATTGAGACAATATCAAGGCTTATCATTATTGTTTATGTTTATGATTCCTTTGATGAAAGAATATTACCCATCACCAAATACATTCATGAATTTTATTCTCCTACGATTTTCCTTTCTATAATCTGGTATTGGAACTATATTTTTACTCATACATACAAAAGATAATTAAATAATTATTTTCAACATTTCCTAACATTACTCTATATTCGATCGGAAAATAATGTTCTCTAAAAAGGGTTTCAATATACATTCTAAAAATCTCATATGATCATTAAAATATATTTTTACCATTTTCCATTCAAATAATATCTTCAATGGAATCTTTTTTTCTCTTTAATGACAATTTTTTTTATGTTTTTTACTGTGGAAAATTAATATGCATTTTTCCTTTTAAAAAATTTATATATTTATCCATCGTCAAATCAAAGTTATTTATTTTAATGTTATATGTATTATTTATTTAATTTTTTTTGGAATACTAAATTAAATTGTTTTCACAATATTTTCATCATTCATTTATAATTTTTCAAGGAAAAGTATTTTCCAAATGTTTTCAAGATTATTTTATATGTTTTCATTAAAAATATATTTCAAAATTTTTTCAGGCCTTCGTTTTAGGTTTTTAAACTATTTTAAATGAAATGGATTTCATAATGTTTTCAACGTATATTCATCTGTTTTCCGGTAAAATGGTTTTCTAAAGATATTCATGCATTATTTATATGATTCCAATTTATTATCAAATAAAAATTATTTTAAAAGGTTTTGAATCTTATTCTATTTTATTTCATGAAAATAAGGATTCCAAAATGATTCAAAATCTTAATTATATGTTTTCTTTGTACATTATTAGAAAATTATTTATAAATGGTATTGTGTATTAGGTATGAATTTTAATTTAAGATTGGATAATTTCTGGAATAATATTTTTAGAATGATATTTCAAATTTATATTCCATATGAAATGTAATCTATTGTGTTACTCAATCCATTTTTTAAAATATATTAAGGTTCCATTAAAATTCTTTCTATTAATGAGTTGTGATTAATGATATGGTCTACATAAATCCCATTTCACATCCTCATGATTTTTTTAGAAAATAAATTTCTCTTGAACATATTATTCTTTTGATGAAATGAATATGAAACATGTCTTTTTCTACATGTTATTATATGATTACATGTGTATAATACAAATTTCATTTCATAGGTTATCATATAATTATTTATGATATTGTGGCCCATTTATATATGATATCATTTTTATATGGGTGGGACCTATATCTACCCCAATTCCATAGGAAATGATTTATAATTCTTCAGATAAACTACAATGCTCTTGGAAATGAACAATGACTTCTAAGATGGTCTTTTGAGTGAGCCATGACTACAAATATTTTATAGGGACTAAACTCGTGCTATTATTTTGGACATGGTAGTGAACCATGACTACCAAGATAGTATGGGGAGTGAACCCAAATTAATAAGATGGTCTTTGAAAAAAAATCATTGTATACTTTGGAAATCATATTATTTTCTTATTCGTATTCCATAATTCCATATTTTATTCTAATCATATGCTTCTATGGCTTATGTTCCTTATTTCAATTGGATTAAATTCTTATGAACTAAAAATATTGATTTCATGATTCTTGTATAACATATTTGATATGTAGGGTATGAACTTATACTTTCATGATCATGTTATCAAACAATTATGTTCATGATTATGCTTACAGAAATTTTTTGTTTACGATTATTGAGCACTTTATCTCACCTCTTTCTTATGTTTCCTTTCCCAATTTTATGAATAGTCATTTTAGGTGGATTTACTAAATGTGGAGATCATTTTGGGATATATTAAAATCTTTCACAATGATAGAAATTTTTTTTCCATGTTTCCAAAGACACTAATCTGTTATGGTTATAGGGAATGTATATTTGAAATGTAATGAATAGAAATCTTAAATGATGTAATATTATTGTATGTTATGCATGTGTATATATTGTTAGTATTAAAGAAATTTTATACTCATAAAATTGAAACAAGGATGAGATAGAATCCATCATATTACTAGATACTTATTTCAGGATATTTCTACGGATGTCTCTATGGATAAGTATAAGGATGAGCCAACTTTTATGAAAATGTCCCGGAATATTGGTAATGGGTTGAAGACTGGATTCCTAGAAATAATACCCTATTATGATTCTATATAGTGACATGTATATAGAATAGATATACCATGTGGTAACTACTCCAACACGATGTTTTGGGCTGAACATAGTGTAATCTGGTACAATAAAATGGGCCTTGCAGTACATCAGGTTTGACACTCCTGGGGGATATGGTTTATAAATTCGCAAAATATTCATGAACCATGAAAAATTATTTAGATATATGTTGGGTACAAATATCATTGGATAATAAAGGGGGTTTTTATATGAAGGATTCTCTCATGATTTAGAAATCTTATAAGAATATATTTTCATAACTATTTGGCGGCCTACTGCAATTAGTAATGCTCACACTCGGATTCCAGTTTTTAGCCAATGGCTGGAGCCAAAATCGTCTAGATTGATATTAATTGTGGTGGATGATTTTCTAATAAGTAGTCCTGAGGTATGATCATTAGAGGGAAATATGTTTTTATTATCATAATCATTTCCTATGGAATATGATTGACAATTTTCACTTCAACCAACTCTCAAACACACCATGTAAGAGAAAGAATGAGTTTACAGAGAGTTAGTGTAATGTAAACCATGTTGGAATGAAGATTAGATTTACTTTATGTCAATAATATATAAATAATAAAATATTTTAATGTCTTAAATGAATTAGAAGACGTTTTCATAATTGTAAATAAGGTCACTAAGCATGTCAGAATAATGGAATAAGGAAGAGTTTAATTAAAAATGGATAATAATATTGGCCTCTATAAGATATAATTAAAGGTCAAGTGTTTTATGGGTGGAGTAAATGGACATTATGAAAATAAATGTCCCACGATGAAATCAAACAGAGGGAAATAGAATTGATTTTCGGGTAATAGTTACATTGCTAATGATGGCAAGACTATATATTAAATGTGAATGGAAATAGGTATTTTATAATAGAATGTGATATTTTATTTAGTGGAATAAGGATAGAGTGGGATAATAAAATGTATATGTTTTGGGATTCATGATGTATGTTATATATAAGGGAAAATATATAAGGGTTGTTTAGATTATGTTTTCCACTACGGATTTACAAGAACAAAATGATTGGTTTTAATTGAATAAAAGTGTGATATAATATAAAGGTGGTGTTTATGGAAAAAACATGATTTATGTAAATATAACACATAATATGTCCACAATGTTATGATAATATTTTTTTCAAAAATATGTGTGTGATGTGAATATGTTAAATGGAAGGTTCTAACAACCTTGGAACTAATTATAATTTTTTTAAA
The DNA here is from genome assembly GCA_963277665.1 of Viscum album. Lineage (NCBI taxonomy): Eukaryota > Viridiplantae > Streptophyta > Magnoliopsida > Santalales > Viscaceae > Viscum > Viscum album. The sequence continues at coordinate 2,053,832,341 of OY728137.1, forward strand.
ATAAGTTCATTCCATCCTAGATGATGTTTAAAAATATATTTTATTTATGAAATATATATAATAATCTATGAAGTCAGGAATCATTCATGTTTTCCACTTGGTATTTATGGTAATTATAGTCATCAAAAAATTCTAATATAATTTTCCACATGGGTATTTAAATGATTTCAATCTGAAAAATAAGTGATACATTGTGATATATGGGGGATCAATAATAGACTAGTCTCCTTAATTTCTTTATATTATTTTAGAATTTCAAATTGTATATGGGTTATATGGTTATCCATTAACGATTTTTTTAGAAACATCAGAAAATATATATTCATATTGATTTTGTATAGAAATCCTTAGATAAAATGATATATATGGAGTAATCTTAATTAAAATATGACCATCCTGTTTATTGGGTAAATTATATTAGTGCTGTTTTAGAATAAGTTATCTTGTATGTCGAGTGACAACCAATGAATTATGGAAATATCGTGGGTCTTGTTACCCATGACTAGTGGACGATAAGGGTGTCATGCACTACCACTGGCCTACATGATTTCATCATTTATGTAAAATTATTTTTTGTTAAATCATTATTTATAATGAAACAATGGTGTTAATTTTCATGTTTGGATATTAGTGTATTATCCATAATGAATTTTAAGAGTAGTTATAGATAAATAGTAAAACATTTCATTGTTTTACGGGCCTTAACATATAATAAAAGTTTATTTTTGTTCTTCTTGAATTAATTATAGTTTATGTACATCTAATTCATGATGTAATTGATGAATTAGAAATAGATAAAATAACAAACAATTGAATGAAAATTTTGTTTAATTGTTGGTCAATAAATTAATTACCCAATGATAGGATATTGTTCAAAAAATGAAAAAAAATTCAAATACCATATTCATTTTTAAACAGATGGCCTTTTAAATCATTTAAGATATATGTATTTTCGGCCCAAAATATTTATTTTATTATTCACTTTTTGTAGATTTATGACCTCAATCACTCCCTATATATATTTACTTTTTTCTACTCTGTCCAATCTCCCCAAACCTGTGATCTCCTACATGGAAACGTAGTTGTATAATACTTTGGGAATCCATTATGGTTTCAACATTCCATTTTTAGAAGAAATTTTAGTATTCATTTTTAAAATGTGGTTTTATTTGTAAGATACATTCATGTATTAATTCATAGATAACCCAAATTAAGGTCGAGGGGGAAGTTTTTATTAAAAGTGGTAGAATGTAACAACTTAAGATTTGGTGATTTTTTCAAATTAATTTAACCTTTTTGATATTTTTTAATTCATAAAACTCTAGAGATAGTTTATTTTATACTAATGTACTATTTTTTACTTGATTTATAAGATAAAAATTAATTTCTTGGATGACTTACGTAATATGAAAGAGTGAGTTTTACCAAAAAATAATATATTACTAAAATATAATTATATAATATAATAAGATAAATCCATGAAGATGAACTATATGTAATGAATATTATTAACTAATATATTGAAATATATGTTTACATGATATAATATAAATTCATAGGATACAAATAAATTATAAATTATTATGGAGATTGATTGAATATAAAATAAAATGTTATTATGGTCAGAAACATGTTTTAACATGATAAAATAAACTTTTATTTTAAGTATATAAATGTAAAAAATATAAACTACCTATAATATAGATCCAAATTATAAAATAGTAAATTCAACATCATCTTGGTGTATTACTAGGCATATGTTACAGGCCAACCACTTGGTGTATGATGCATGTAGCAGTGAGTTTGTACAAAACTAATACTTGAATATAAATATTTAAATTAGATTATTATAAACTAGAAGTTATAAATAGTTATTATAATATTAATAATTTCCTTTAAAATATTTTTTAATATAGTTTTATTTAAATAAAATGTGTTGTTAATGAATGATTTCATTTTTGGAAAGGTCCTTTTGCGTTAAAAATATTGTTTTCTTCAAAGAACAAAGTTTAATAACACAATTAATATTGGAACATTCATTAACTAAATTTGATAAAATTAAATTATTTTTTGAAATCATAAAATTGAAATTATCCTATGTTTGATTTTTGGGATTTTTCATAGAAACATCATTTTTGATGAATAGAGAAAAATATAACATTTTTAGTAAAAATATTATTTTTTGTATGATAAATTATTAATGAAAAATTATATTAAAATATTCCTTTTATCTAAAATTTGATAAATATTAAAGAAATTAAAAAAATTATTTCATTAGTATCAATTTCACTTTGATATTGAGTACAAAATTATTCCAACCATTTGAAAATTTTTCAACATTAAAACGTCACTATTTCGTCATGTATATAGGAATAACATTAGTCTTAATTTTTTCATCCTCTGTGAGATAGATTTCTAAAAACCATAATACACCATTTTATTTTGTATAATATTTACATTTTAATAATATTAAGTCAAATTTTCGGTAAAATTATTTTTAAAAGGGATTGAAAATAATCACATCGATTATAGCCGAATTAAACGGAATTTGGGACTAAACCTAAAAATGAAAGTAAAAAATGATCCATCCAATTTTCTATCACCAATTGGATGTCTAGAGTTCATACACACACCATGAATTATTCAGTATAATGTGGGTATGACCTTTTTTAGGTAAGAACATTTGTACACCAAACTTGTTTTAATAAATTCCAAGTAAGACATTTTCCTTCCCAATAAAAAGCCACCACCGGTCACACATCCTCATACATCTCAATATTTTTTTGATCGAAAAATATCAATCCAATACACTTCCAAAAAAAATCTCTATTCCTCCTCGAATCCATTACTCTAGTTTTATGAAATGCCGCAGATTCCTCTTTGAAAAAGCAAATTATAGTGACCCGATTAAAAGGTAATGTCTTCTCTCAAGTCTTTTATTTTATTTTTCCTTATCCACCCCTCCAACTTTATTTATAATAAAAATATGTAAAAATAAAATTATAATAAATATACAATTTTTTTGTTATGTAAATGTTTTTACATTAAATGACACATTCATCCATCGAATAGATATCAGACATTCTGTTTCTGTGTACGGTGAACTACTTCCTAATGAAAAGATGTTTGTTAATTTTACCATAACCACCTATCATGGTGTATATTATCATTGATACTATATTTATATGTGGCATTTTTATATTTAGAGTTCCTGTATTCTTATGTAATTTTTATTTATAAAATACATTTATGATTTCCATTTAATATAAATATAATAATCTAATTTGAGGAAGCGTGGACTACTACCCCATCAAAGCGATATGATGAATTCATCAACAACATGGATTGTATTAAGGATTTATTAAGTCAATATATATGATATATATAATATTATATTGCTACTCTAATAATAATATATATATATATCTTTCAATTCATTACTCTCAACGTGAAAATTATAAATAAATATCATTCAGGTGTCTATACGTCATACTGTCTCCCCGAACGGTGTATTCCGATTAATACATAAATATAATACAGATTATTATACTACACATATAATATTTATAAGTGATATTTATATAATTTTTTATGTTCCTAAATAATGATATAAATATATAGACCAACAATATCACAAATTTAGACACAAATGAATAACAATGTGAATATTAACCAAATCGAAACCATATCATTGTATAGTTACATGAAGATAATATGAGGTCGTAATAAACTCATATATATTATTTGATATTATAATATTATTAAAAAAAATATTTTTAATAAATTCATATTTATTATTCAGTGTTTTTAATGAGTACAAAGAGAGTTAAGCGATTTGGTATAGGGATTTCATATAAATTTTTATTTCTGTGAGATACATACTATGTTCACTACTCATTACATTTATATAGTTTATATACTGACCATGATTGTATTATATTTAATTGATAATTAAATATTTGTGTATTCACATATACATTCAATGTTATTTCATTGGGATTATGTTTCAAAAGTTACCATATCGATATAATAATTTTGTCTAAATTTTTATTTTTTAAAACTCTTGTTTTTTAGGCACCTTAATTCTCTTTCAAGGTATATATACTATGTTTTTATATGTTATATAATTAATTTCAAAATTTTCCTTATATTTTATGATTCATTTTAATTTTCTTTTCTTATATTCATACTATGATCGATGTTACCAATTCATTAGAGTATATTGAGATAATCTCATAACTTTTAACATTTGGTTATGTATTCATACCATTGGTGATATCATACAACCCATCTCTCTATAATATCTTGAATTTTATTTCCCTTTTTTTATTCTATTATTATGTATTTATACAATTTCTCTTTTCTTTGGTACATAATATAGGTGAGAATGTGTTTTTAAAAAATATTGAATTTTCACTTTCTTCGATCGTAAATGCATGTTTTCTTAAATCGAATTTAAATTATATTTCAATAATATCCAATAATTTTAAAAAAAAAATTTCAAATACTTATTTTATGAATATATTGAAGGTAATCTTAATATCACATTCCAAACAAGTAATTTTTACCATGAAAATAGAATATTCTTTTTTACCGCTTTTGATATGTACAAATTTATCTGATAACAATCTTCTGAACCTCTGTATACATGTTTAAAGGATCAATTATTTAAAAATTTTGTTGAAAGAGATTTTAAATGAATTTTTTTAACTGTTTTTCATTATTATTTTTATAAATTTTAAGTAAAACAATTTGAAATTTGTTTTTAATGTAGATTTATATGTTTTCTAGGAAGACAAGTTTCAAAATTTATTGAATATTAGTTTATAAATTAATAAAGTATTTTTTTTTCTAAATTTTATCATGATTATTTTATTGTTTTTCATGTAAAAAAATCATTAAAATGTTTTGAAGACTTATTTTTATTTTTTTTACATTTTATCAATGAAATGGTTTTACAAAAAAAATTTAATCATTTTAACATGTTTTAATGTTTAAAGGTTTTATCAAACTTTTCTTGCATTAATTATAAATTTTCCTTGTGTTTTCAATAAAAAATATTTTTGAAAAGTTTTGAAGATTATGTTATATGCATGAAAGGAAAACAGATTTCAAAATGTTAATAAGTATTCTTTATATGTAATCATGGTATTTTCCTAGAATATTTTTTTTAAAATGGTTTTATATATTCAAAATACTTTTCAATATAAGAAACAACATTTTACTCAAGAAATTTTTTAAAATATATTTCATAATTATTTTCCCTCTATTGTGACATTCATTGATGTTATCTCATCCCCTTATATGAAATCATCTAATGATTATATCCATATTCATTAATTTAATTGCCTATTCTTAATGTAATAAATTTCATAAAACTAATTTGTCTTCCAAAAGATGTATGTTAATGAAATAAATTTCTCATTCACATGATATTCTTTTGATGAAATTATTATGAGGCCTAAATTTTTATATAGGTAATGATATGGTTACATGATTATACTAATAATTTTATTTCATAGGTTACTATAAAATTATTTATTTTCATTTGTCACATGTATGTATGAATTCATTATGAGATGGGTGTGACCTATATCTCATTAGAAATAATTTATTACTGATTTATATCTCATGAGATAGATTAAGATGGTCTGTTGAATTTATCATGAAAACAAATAAGGACATCACACTAATCCACGACTACCAAGATGGTATGAGGAGTGTAGTGAGGATACTAATACTTTCATGGAAGTTAACCATGACTAAAAATATGGTTTGGGGAGTGAACACATACAACTAATATGGATTTCGAAATACTTCCTTAGGTTCAATGTAAATCATATTATATGCTTACTTGTATGCCACAATTCCATGTTTTATTTCGATGTTATTTTTTCTTGGATTATGTTAATAATTTTCTTATAATTCATGTCTTATAAACTACCAATATTCATTCTATGAATCATTATATGATATTTTATATGAAAGGCATTAAATTATATTTTCATTATCATGTTATCATGACCTTGTGCTCATGATTATGTTTATATATCCACATTGATTACCCATAATAAACATTTCATCAACCCCCTTTCTTATATTTCCATTCCTCTTGTCATGAATTAAGGTTATAGGTATATTCACTAAAGGTGGAGATAATTATGGGATATATTAAATAATGTTCACATGGATGTACGATTTTTTTCCATGGTTCCAAATTTTCAGAACTATTACAGTCCATGGGCTTGTATTTTAGTAATGTTCTAAATATACATCCATAATGATGTAATATATATAAGTGTTAATCTTGGGTCACTATATGTATAATTTTTTAAATAAATATAAATATATAGTTATTATAAAAATAAATTATTTTTGTTAAATATATATACCATTCACTTTAATATTATTTACTATTAAGTAAATGATACCATCGCTTGTAGATGTTTACAACCTATAATCTCCACAATACGATGCAATTTATTTTCATATTTACAATTAACGAATGATTTTATAAATGTATAAAATGAAAAATATTATATATAATACCGTAATACCATAAATTAAATGATATAATTATAACATATAAATTATAAATTGAACATATATGAAAAAACATTTATATAAAAATTAATCATGTAACACAAAAAAGAAGAGTAAAATAGAAATATTATTAAACGAGTTATAAAATGATCATATATTATATCATTAATATAAATACATGTATTTAATAAGATTATAATATTATTCAATCTATTTTATAGGTCTTTTAAATATGTATGAAATAATCCATAAATATGGTAATGGATAATTGCACAATCTCATTATTATCAGATATTATTAAAATGTGATTATTTACTAATCTCTATTTATCATCCATGAGAATGATACTGAAGAAGTTATATAGAAATATTATTATTATTCATCTACAATGTTTTAATTTCATTTTTACCCATTTTTTACTTTTAATAAATGCTTTGAAGGAATCCATTTTCATTTTTCTTATACGGTACTTTTTGGCTTATCTATGAAAAGAATGAGAAGAATGTTTTTTTAAAATATTTAATGAACCAATTTTTTTAGACATTCATTTCAAGTTATTCCAAAAAAAATCCCTTAAAATATTACATTGTAAATTTCTATGAAATTTATATCTATTAACTGTGTGTGGCATTTTATGATAAGAATATGTATTCAAAGAGGAAATGATAGGTTCATTAGAAATAATTTTCTAATAAACTCTCAATATTATTTTCCATCTAATGTAATATACAATGATATTATATATTCATTAATATGTATATTTTTCAGTGATATTACTACTATTATTTATATTGGCTGTATTAATTCATGCTGTAATGATACTTACGATGCCCATTTCCCATCTATAGTTAATGCTACGGTTGAATAATATTTATGAGACTCAATTTATTTCATGGTTTTTGAAATGATGACGGAATTTTGTTCTATTGGAAAACATATATTTTTTTTAATTATGATATTTGTGGGATGTATATCTTCTTCCAATTCATTGGGATAAGAGATACGACTCATTAAAATTTATTAGGCTAGAATGAAGAATGATTATGGTTCATCAATACAGTGATGGAATGTGATGTAAACATGGTTCAGTAATACAATGATAGAATGGGGTGTGAACTTAGTTTATTAATAGAATATTTTCTCTATTATGTTATTTGAAATAAATCTTGAAAACATGTAATTATATAATATTTTTATGTGTATGACACAAATTATATTTATTATGTTATGCTCAATGAGAATATATTCATGAATGATTTATCCCATGGAATGATAACAAGATCTTTGATATCCCTGATTTATTATTTAAATGTTTTATATAAATGAAATAATGATTATTATATGATTAAACTATAACTTGTTTATCCATATAGAGCAATTGATCCCACCATTTCTTATGTTTTTCCACAGGTTATGAATATGGTTATTAAGTAAAGAGATTAAAAAATGGTTCTTTATTTGGATGAATAAGAGGCAGATGATGTAGATGTTTAATAAAATAGTTCTTTTGGATCCTAGTTTCTATAGTCACTAAATATACACAATCCGTGCATGGTTTTTTCATTTTGTGTAATAAATACTCTACAATATTTGATATAATATCTATATATTTAATGCATCGGTAGTTATAGATGGAATCATAGAAAATGATTATATATCATTCGAAATCTAGGATGATAGAAATTCAGTAAGAAACTATGGATAAGTTTATTAGTAAGATAAAATCCTAGTGTTTTGTTATTGATCATGAATAACCTAGGACAAAACCTAAGGTGTCAAAAATTGATATTTTATTCATGATTATGCGATTTTTCCATTAAGAATATTGTTTGTCACACTAATCATCTTGGTTTCTTAATGGATGGAATCAGAAGGAACCACATTAATGTGGATTTCCATGTGCAATGAAATAATTATCTTCCATAGAAACTGAATGTTAAGGACCTAGAATGAAAATTATTTTTTCTACAATCATAGAATATTGTTATGCTATGAATCATGATTGGCATTTAAATGAGAAAACGAGGGATTTTTTTATTCAGTTCTTCATGATGAAATGTCCACCTTATTTCAGTGGAACATTTGATCCACTAGGGGATTAATAATGGATATATAACACAAAAAAGATATTTTCTGTTATCCAATGTATAGTGTATTATATATGCATATTCATACTCTCTTTTTCAAAAGGTGATGCTCATAAATGGTTGAATCTTATCAAAATAACAAGGAAAATAGTTGAAATTGAATCTATGTAATGGGTTGAGATCAATAAAATAATTTTCATAAGTAACTTCATATTTTTAGTTAATTGAAAATGGTGAAGGTTTTCCTTGAGCTTAAGAAAAATTATGATGAATCAGTTTGTACCTATGAACAATCTTTTACAGGACATGCAATTTTCACTTGTGGACATTAATGAGAAAGATTTATAATGATAAATCTTTAAAACATTTTAAAATGATATTTTAGTTAGAGTTACTAACCAAAATAGAGACACTTGAATACAAATAATTGAGGTAATAAAACTTTGTAATATCATTAGAATAATGGGATTCATGATATACTATTTCAAAGTACATTATATACCCCATATAAAAGTGATTTGGTGTATAACAACAAAGAAGTCTCAATGGAATGTAAATTGAGATGAATTATCTTATAAATAACATATCCTTCGGTTAAGGATAAATCAACGACATAATTATGTGGAAAAATTTAAATACACTCAATATGATTGGATATTCAGTGTAAATCAATCAGAGGAAATTGACACATATTCTTGTAAAAACAACACCAATGAATTGGATATTTTACTCAACAAATGGAGATTGAATTAAAATTATACTTATCATGTTCAAATCGATGACTTGAGAATTTATAAATGGATTGATTATGTGTACCAATAGTATATACACAGAAAGGGGAGTGGAAATTATGACATAATCAAATGAATAGTGATTCCAAACATAATCATGGAGTAATATAAATAATGAAATATGCGTAATGCCAAATGAGTGGAAATTGAAATTTCAAATTCCCTTATCGATTAAGTAACTTACGAAACATAAAACCATGAAAGAAGGATCATAAAATGATGATGTAAATACCCATAAATTAATGTATATTACACAATGAATACAATTATGGGCAGTACACATACACCACATGCAATAAATATGTGTTGAACAATGGAATTCTCACGAAATTAAGAGTGAGATAAGAAACCCCTTACTTTGTACTTTTTCCTTGGTCGATGGTAGGTTAACCTCCTGTATAATGGTGAATTAATTTTTATTGAATTATAAAAGAATAAGTTACATTAATATGATATCATATATGATCTTTGAACATTGATTTGTTAATAATATCTTAGTCTTATCGTCATTTCAGGTGTTAACTTACTCGTTTTCCTTTATATTCTTTATTACGTAAGCCATGTGTGTTATGGATAGGTTGTATATTATTCATATCCAGAATTATATCAAGTCCTTAAACATTATTTTTAATCAAAAAATGAGAATTATACTTGAATGGATACGATGGATAATGAATCTCATCGCGTTCGTGGAGACGGTAGTCCGTACGTACGCACGATCGACAATATCATTCTTTTGATGTTCAAATAATATATAATTGTATGGTATATCATATAGAAATAATAATTATCATGTTATATTTATTATTTAAATTAATTACACATCATTATTATACCCATCCAAATAATAATTTATTGAATAACAATTACACCACGACGTGGAGATGGTAAGCCGTATGTACGCACGTACGATGACATGCCATTAAAAGGATAGATAGAATACTGAATATGGATGTACCATATTTATAATAACATAAATTTATATAGAATATACTAGAGATATTATTTTATAATAGAAATAACAATGAAATAAGAAGTTGAATAAGAAAGGAACTTAAAAGAGGGTGGTGAAAAACATTACCTCTTCTTCGGGTTCTTCCTTTTGATTTGATCAAAAGGTCTCTTTAGGATGTCTTTCTGATAAAAATGAGGCCTCTAGGTTGTAGTGAGGGAAGTTTAGAGAGTATTTGGGCAGGGTATGGCCGATCCAAAATGATTTTAATGTGTTAATTAGAGAGAAGAGGGAGTTCCCTTTTATAAGAGGGGTGAGGGAAACCTTTGGAAAAGCTCAAAATATTATTTTATAATAAATTCATATTCGGTTTATAATGGCTCCAAAGTGTATTATTTAGAGGTTAAGGTGGGGATGGGTCGAAAACCACTCATCCAATAGAATTTAGACAGGTTTGGGTCATTATGTTAACCTTTTCATTAAGTATTAACTCATAGTTAATTAGTTTCACTTTTACAATGTCTCTTTGTATTTTTATATTATATGGTTAATAAACATACTATATACATCCAAGAGACCCCTAAGTGGTCCATTAATGATACACCTATCATTATATTATTCTCTTGGCCGAACATTAGATTTTTAGGAATTGAATATAAATTAATAATATAATACTTGTTTTAGAAACTCTTTTATGTCAATTTTGACACTATTGGGTATTTTGTTTTTGATAAATTCATAAAATAATTATTACTTCGAAAACAATTTATATAATCAATTATAATATGTCATATTGACCAATAAAATTAGTGGAATTCAAAAAAAGTCTCAGATTACATTTATTTTGATATTTATAATATCAATTATTTTAATATTTCATTAATTAGGTAATTACTGAATCACCATTGTGTCATAGATAATTTAAATTATTTAATGTCTAAAAATTTAAAATATAATAAAATTATGTAGTAAATCTTTTTATCTTTCAAATTAATATTTACAATCGAATTTATCCTATTTATATCCCTATATTAAAAATGTTTTAGTAAATAAACATTGATTTTTACTCTTTTAAATCTTCTTTGAATTAAATAATAATAAATGTATTAATATAATAAAAGTAGAACTAAATAATAATAAATTACTCCTATGGTTTTTTTGGTCGAGATACACTTTTTCAATAGAATTAGGACATGTGTTAGGGTAATATTAAAATCATTTTTACCCTTAATTACCATATTTACTTTTAACCGTGGAAAATAAAAGTAAAAAGATACTATTCACCAAAAATTATTTTCATCTCATTGAACCACATTTTAATCGTTGATATTAACCATGTCTCTCGTATTTTTGAAATTCCACTCAAAGAAGCGGAAAAATTATGTTTTTTGAAAAATTCAGTTTTTTAACTACCACTTAGTGGTTTCACTATTCATCAAAAAATGAAAGTTTCCAGAAAAATACCAAAAATTAGGCCTAAGATATATTTGATATTATGAATTCAAAATTGATTTCTACTTTACCAAATTCAAAACATATCAGTTGCATTAATTAATTTAAAAATTAATTCCCCTCGTCAAAACAAATAGCGTGTTTTTAAGAGATAATAATTATCCAAAGTTTGACACTTGTTTATGTCTGGTTTAAATGTGAAATTACATCCAATGACCAAAATTGTATTAAATTGTAAAATTATATTATAAATATACTTTAAAACCACTCATATTAATAATTTATCACTATTAATTATTTTGATGAAAAAATTTGTTTTTAATTAAAATTTAGTAATTTTCACTATTCATCAAAATCTGAAAGTTATCCGAAAAGTAACAAAATTTCCACCTAAGCTAATTTTGATATTACGAATCCAAAAATGAAGTCCATTTCAAAAGATAAAATTTATAAAATTTAAAAAAGTAGGAATTAATATTCATAACGGATAGTTTGATTGGTTATGGTGTGTTAGAATCTCGATGTTGCGTACAATGCACGCCATTGCATTATTCAAAGGGAAAAGTACGATGGAATCTTGGGGTGTTACACATATCTACGCCCGTTATGGGTTGATATTTGATTTTTGAGGCCAAATAAGTTGATATTTGTTATTATTTTCTATAGGAGAATAGATCTAAGGTGGTTCTGTGGAATTCATACTTGGTTTCGTGATCATTCTTCATCAATTTTTAGTTTTTTAAGAACATTGAGGTACGTGGATTCAATATTGACTCATCTTAGTAAAACATATTAAAATGTTTTCATATTTAATATCTTGTGTTTATTTTATTGGTAATTGTATGTTTTAGGATTTTTATTAACCGTATTCGGTGGTGGTTTCTGGAAATATGGAAAATTGGGTTTCTTGAATAATGTTATGAGTTCCTGATTTTAAAATGATCCATTAAAATTATATTTTTCTAGGATTTTGGAAATTGTATTGGATTATTTTTTTCACTAAAATAAATGAATTTTTAGAAATGGAATGGTAGAATAGAATTAGTTTGTTTAATAGTTTTGAATAAAAGAAAAATTTTATTAAAATGGGTTGAATTGGTTTATTTGAAATGGATTTTTTATATATTGTTTATGTTATTTCTAGTTTTACGTTCCCCTGAATAAGGTATGTTTTCTATTGGGGTACAAGGTATGTGTCCCTGGATTGGGAGTGTGTGTTATGGGAAAATAATTTAATTAGATTAGATAATTCTCATGAGTATGGAACTATCAGAAAGAGGCATGCATTTGTGGGTGTGTTGTGAATCATGAAATGGGTATACCAAATTGATATAATGAAATTGTTTTAAATAAATTTTGTTTGTGTTTCTTGAAAAAATATTTTCTAGAAAAAAATTTCAAATATAACTTTTTCACTTTTGGTTATAAGTTATTTTCAAAATAGATCATATTTATTCATGATTTTTTTTAGAAAATTGTTTTCTATAAATTTTTAATATAAATATTTCTAACATTTCTATCTTAGTGGAATGATTAGGGAATTCATTGCAAAAAGACTACTGAGTTTTATACTCAAACCATTATCAGCACATTGGTTTCATTGTACATGAAATATTTGGATTCAAGGGTAAAGGTAAAATATTTCACATATTTAGCACCACCATATGATACATGGTGTGTTTGGTGATTGGATCATGGTGCCTCTAGAAAATGGATTCTTATTTTCATCATTATCATTATTGGTTTTATTTTTGATGTTTACTTTTATTATTAGTTTTCATACATTGTTTCATACATTTTTTGGTATCTATAATTAAAATACTTGAGTTTCCTGGAATTATCATGCATCATATCTTGAGTTTTTGGTTTTGTTTCTTGGTTTGTGGTATGTTTCATAATGTTTTAGTCATCCCCCACTTGTATTAAAACCATTCGACATTTATTTCCATCCATTGTAACCCCGAGGATGTATCTTAAGTCTTAGTACTGATTCATTGTATTTCAAATCTAATTAGATAATCGGGTCCTTACATAATGTAATATGCGTGATTTCATGGAGTACCACTTTACATTATATATGTTTCTGATCTAAGGATTACATCAATGATTTGGAAAAATATTCAGTAGGATCTAGATATAGAATTATGTTTCAACATTTCTTATCATCATCAAATAGATTTTACATTTAGAAGGAAGATTTCCAATCTATTAGACATGATGAGAGCTTTCTTTATGGATTTAAATGTTGGTTTGGATCAACACCTACCATTGGTAGAATTTTCAAACAATGATAACATTCAATCACGTACTAATAGGTTTCCAAATGAATCAATATATATATAAAAATGAATAACTACAACACGTTGGGATGATGTTATGGGTAGAAAGCTATTGTGACTGGATCAGGTTGAAGAAACGGAAGAGAAGGTCAAATCAATTAAAAAACATAAGCTGAGCCCTGAGTAAAAAAATAAGTTATATTGAAAACTGCTGAAATGACCTGAACATTGAATTGGATGACATGGTTTTTCTATGTATATATACTTAGAAGATATTAATGACATTTAGAAAAAATAGAATGATGGGAAGTTGTAATATTAGTACAATTAAATTATTTGTTTTATTGAAAAGGTGGCTTATTGATTGAAACTTCCACTGATTCTTTCACAAGATCACTACGTGTTCAATGTATATCTCCTAAGAATGCACAAACCCTATACATCACATATACTAAACTCAGATATCATACCGTAGTAGCATGATAACTTTTATAAAGAAAATCCAATAAAGATTCGATATTCAAGTAAAACATTTCTACCAAAAAAGACCACTCTCTTGGTTAATGTTTTATTGTGGGACCACTAATTAATGGAAGCAACATTGGAATTCAAAATTTTGATGAGGTAGAAGTGTCATAATTTTTTTCATATAATGATTTTTGATGAAAAAATATAGTTTATGTGGGGTAAAATGTAACACCTCAATAATTTAATAATTATTTCACTTTATTTTATTTAAATTGACCAACATATTACATTTCACACAATCATGAGTTTAAACGAACCATGAGATGATATTAGTATAAAATAACCATTTTAACCAATCCATATATTTAACTACAATAAATATGAATATATAAATTATTAATACATATGGTCAATACATTGGTTAATAATTATTAAAAAAACAAAAAAATAAACCAATTAAATGTAATGGAGATATTTATATTTTTCCCTAATAAATTATTTTATTTACAATTAGTAAATGAGGATAATAAAAAATATATCTTCATATATTCAATAAAATATTTTTCACAGTCATCCAATATATTTTACAGTCATAGTAAATAAATAATAATTTTTATATAAAGAAAATATTTTTCAAATGGGTGATTTATTTTCTTTTTAATGGTAAAAAAATTATAAATTAAAATATTAGCATAATAGTATTTCTTATATAAAAAAATTATCTTCTTCTTTTTATGTAGGATAGAAAAATATCATTGGTGGATTTTTGGGTAATTTTCATATTATTTTCATTTTTCAAGGAATATTAACAACATACATAATTATTAATTAAAGATGATTTTAAATCAAAATAACTTATATTGTTAAAATATAATCTTAAATGGTTTTCATATATAATTAGATTAATTTATTTTTTTAATAAAATTTTTTTCTTGTTAATTTGTTTTACATTCAATTTATATATCTTAATTTTTCAATATTTTGTTTATTTTAACATTAATAACATGTTTTCTCACTCCGCCAAACGAATTAATTTTCATTTAATTACGAGAAATTGTGTTTTAATAATTTATAAAAATGGATTCCGTATTTTGAATGAATGTGTCAAAATAATTTAAATATAATTATTTTATTTTTTTCCATTATGAATAGTATGTTTAGTAATTTTTTATTAATAGTGTAAAAAGTAATCCTGGTAATTGAGGGTAAAATAATACTACAAAATAACTAGAAACTAGTCTTAAATTTTTTGCATGATTTTTTTGATTGAAATCATCCTAGTCCTAAATTATATTCTTTTGAATCTACATGGATGAGATTATAAAATTTAAAATATTTTGTTTAATGTAATGTTAAATAGGTCTCACTAAAATGTTTAATAACTCAATAATATTAATATAAGATCATACAAAAAAATGTTGACAATAAAAAATTATTTGCAAGATAATATATTTATATATATCATAGTAAATTATTTTCCATTTTTATAACATAAAAATTTACGATAAAGGTATATAAAATTATGGTGTATTATTTATTTTATTAATGGAAATAATAAATAAACGTTAATATTAATAATAATATAAATTTCATTTTAGAAAATTAATGAGATAAAATAATTTCTAGATGAACATGACCTATTACGTATATAATAAGATATTTTTTTAATATATCTTTTTATATATATAAATATTTTAAAAATATTTTAAATAAATAATTTAAAAAAATCTATGAACATATTATAAAATTACTTTTTTACAAAATTATCTAAAATCATATAAAATTATTAAAAATATAAAATAATTATTACTTGGTGAAATATTTTATAAATAGTTTATTTATTGTATAATTAAAATCAAATTAATAAAAATTTCACTCTTTTAGTAATGAAAAATTGTTTAACCAAGTTCCAAATAAATATACTAACTATAGGGTTATTTAAAATGATGAGGTCAAAACTGACAGATAAACATTTTTAAATTTATTGAATGAAGATATTACTACCCTATCTCAACAATTCATTAGAAATATGAAATTTTGTAGATTTCATATGGGGTTTTATTTTATTATAAATTAATATTTTTTGAGATTCCAAAAGTCGACATATCATCATTTATAAAAGGGAACCTCCATTATCATTCTTTCACATAACATTGAGAATTTATTATCATACATAACTTAAATAATTACATTATTTACATACATATATCCATTCTAAAGGTTCTTATATTCTCAATATAACAACTCTCCTGTCCAAATGTGGAGATCTAGAGGGAGCACGCCAAAGAAGATGTAATCTTCTTTACCGACTCTCTCAAGAACATTTACTATTAAACTTCATTATCTTTTTTTAACTTTATAAGGTAATAAATATTGTATTAACAATATTCAGGGATATTATTATTATTTTGGAATTCCATATTCCACCTTCTATCCACAATAAAAAAACGATGAACAATGTGTGTGTGTGTACGACTTACCATCTCCATGTCGTATTATAGTGCGTTTTGTCATCACAAGTTTATTTTTATTGGTATAATGATGGAAATTATATACATATATTGTTATTATTACGCGATATTAATTCTATAATAAAAATTTATACTATCCCCTTCCAGACTATTTACTATTTAGGAAATTAAGCCTTCGATCATGCATGCCATATCATCTCCACAATGTGATGCAATTAATTTACGTTATTCCCTATTAACGTATGATTATATAAAAATATAACATTAAAAAATATGATATATACTAAATTAATTCCATTTTTTAAACTATATAATTAAAATAATGAAGTATAATGGGGACTTATATGACAAAACATTGATTGAATAATGAATCAATTAACACATGAAATAAGAGTAATAATTAAATATTATTAGATGTGTGATAATATGATCATATATGATATTATTAATATAAAAATGTATCTGGAATAAGTTAATAACATTATTTATTCCATTATATATTAGTTTCTAAAAATGATGAAGTAACCCACTATTATAGTAAGGGGTAATTTTTTAATTTCATTATTATATGCGATTTATTAAATATAAGTATTTACTGTGTAATATTTATCAACCATGTCGATGTTTCATAAAAATTTATTATAAAATATTATTGTTATTTATAATATATTTTCAAAATCATTTTTACAAATTTATGAGTTTTACTAAGTGGTTTCAAAGGAATATTTTATCGTTTTCTCTATGAGGTAAATTTTGACTTATCTAGAAAAATTATGGGAAGAATGTTTTATTTTATCTTATACTGCCTAAAAGTGTTTGTTTTAAAATTTCATGTCACCATATTTACATGAAAAATTATATAGAAACATAAAATGTTGTTTTAGAAGGTCATTTTTTTCTTTAATGTTGCTAGGAATTTAAAAAAAATTATTTTCTAGGAAGAAGTGGAATTTTCATCAAGTTTATTTTCATGTAATATGTAAAAATTATTTTCCAGCTAAGGAAATATTTTTTATTACATATTATTTAATTTGGATATTTTTCAATGATATTATCCTTGTAATTATATAGTTGGAGTATTTTTTGGAAGGAGTGAAATTAGTTGAACCCATTTTTTTAGTGATTAAATTATGATTGATGAATTTTTATGAAACTCGTTTAATTTTAGGGGTTTCTATATGAACAATGAATTATGTTTTTGTGTAATAAAAATGTATTGTTTTCATATTGATAGAGAGAGGACATATATTCCCTTCTAATTAATTTTTTAATGATTTATATCTTATGAGATAGATATGGTTGGAAGGAGAAATGATCTCAGTTCATTAATACATGGTTGGAATGTGATGTAATGATTGTTCAATTATAATGTCTATAATGATGAGTTAAATCCATTCTGTAAAGGGATTCTCCACTGTGATGGTCTTGGAAATAAGACATTACTAATATGGTCTGATTCTATATGCTTTTGTGTATACCCCATATTCTATGTATTATATTATTCTCTATGGGAATATGTTATTTAATGATTTAATTGATAACATGATATGATGAAATTTGATATTAAAGAGTTAATTTGGAAATGGTATATTTAGAATCACATTAATCTTATATGACTGAAAACTGTCTTGTTTACCCTTGATAATCATCTGTTCTCACCCCATATTATGTTTTCTTTCCAAGGTTCTGATGATGAGTATTATGTATAATATGTGTCAAAAATGATTATATATTTAAATAAATAAGAGTAAGATTATGTATATGTTTTATAAACCATCTTTTTACGGTCTTGGAATGGTTCTATTATGTTATATAATGAGTAATATTTAATTTTGATGTAATATCAATGTATGTAAACTTTGGGTCATTATACATAATTTTACCAAAAGGAACTTGGAATGAAGTAAAATCATTTGAAATAATTATAGGGTATATTTCAATATTAAATAAATTATTAGATGTTGGGTAAGGTAATCACAATTATTAAATATATGGTAAATATTTAATGTTTTTAACACAAATGGTCCTTATAATCTATAACTATATAAAACACTCATGATGAAAATTATAATAAAGATTATAAAAGTGTAATGTTAATGTGATAGGTTATGAAATTTTATATAATGTTATCTATATAATTTTATATATCTGGTTACTGTTTCATATACTATGAAATAAAATAAGGTTTGAAAATTTCTTGTTAATTTTCCCTTCATTGAGACATTTTTTATAGCATTCACAAATTTTCATTTAAGTGGGCTTTATAGTCCCAATATAATTTATTATATCATGAACTAATTCATTATTCACATTATTAAATTCATAATACAATTTTTACTATCCATAATTTATTTATAATAAAATGTTACATATTCCTTAAGTATTTATTTTCTTGTTATTCCTAAAAAACAAGTCCTCCAAAATTTGATAATCCATCTATGGAATTTTTATTGTAATAATTTTGAACACTATACCATTTTTTCTCAAATAGACACCATTCATAATAATAAAATTCAGTTAACCAATATTATAAGTATAACATTAAAAATAATATATGTAATCTTGGTCTTAAATAGGGTAATTAAAAAAACAATCAATTCAAATAAAAATGTTTTAAGATCCATTTTAAATTTTATTTATATTATAGATATATCTATATCATGATTCCATTATTATATATTCTTTTCAAATGAGAATTTTTTAAATATATCCCCAATTATTTAATTATAAAAATATGAATTTTTTATTATTCAATTATTAAATATTCATTTTAAAAGTAAATTTTATCAATGTAATGTCTATTATTTTATGATAACCATTTTTTCTATGATTATATTATAAATGAATATCATAAAAGTGGGTGTTTTCATATTATATTTTTATTGTTTATTGAAGAAAATATTTATTTTTGAGGACTTTTAATTTCGAATCCATTATAATATGGTATTAAAATGTATTGAATTTCAATTCACAATAAAGTTATAAATTTCATTTTCTCTTCGATGTTTTTAAAAGGATTCCAGAAAAAAATCATTTCACTTATATTTTCCCTATATAGATTGATTCTTATATAGAGTTGTTTTTATCACCCTTTATATTTTATTATTTTATGATTTATTTTGATAAAATGGATCTAAATATTTAATCATTTAATGTTTTTTATGTTTTTATTACTTTAAGAGAATAAGTTTTATTAATATTATCTTTATGAGATAATGAATATTTAATAGTCATTTCATATAAAAAATTCATGGAAAATATATGAAAATAACCTGTATCAACCACCAATGTATTGGGAAATATATTATATCACATTCAATATAACTGTTATTTGAACATGATTGGATGTATATAGGTTAAAAAATATGATGTTTGAAGGTATTTATTATAACCAAAAAGTTTACAAGAAAATAGGGCAAGTTGGTTACTATGTTTGCAATGGGTTATTGTGAAGGAATTGTGATGTACTCATTGTTTTATGTGATATCATGTTGGAAATTCTTAATTTTCCCAAAGGGTGAGAGTTAAGGAAGTGAAATATTCAATAAACTAACGTATTTAGTGGTTAACAAGTATTTATGTTTACAGAAGTTGTGTGTGATTTCATTACGAACTACTAAAAATTTTAAATGTTAATTTATTGTTGAGAATATTGGTTTTAAAAGATAATAAAAACAATATTTTTATTTATTCAACAATTTAATTTTTTAATCATGTAAGGCTTTATTTTCATGGAAACATTATATATATAACGAATTCCAAATTCATTATCATCAACACAAGGTTTAGGATTACAGATATTGTTTTTAATACAATTCATTTTATTTGGAGTGTCATAATGTTCTTATAATGATATTTTGTTCTTCCATCACGTTTTATTATCATTATACATTCTATATTAAATATTTAATTTATTTACTTATATCATTTTCATTTTCTAATTCAAGTTCATGATATATCATTTTTGATATTATTATTCCGTTACTGTTAATTTTATAACATAAACTTATTATATTTTGAATTATAATGTTATGATAATGATTGTATCATATAATATGTGTAGAAAAGGTGTTGTGGGGTAAAATAATAGAGGAATATTATATTTTTTTAAAATCACAATGATTATGTAGCTAATATATAAGACATTAAAACTTTATACAATTGTTATTTGAAACTATTTTTGAGATATATGTTCTAAATCAGAATATTATAGTATTTTTTTAAGACTTTAATCTTGAGACATATAATTCACCAAATATCTTGTCATGTACTTCAAAATCAATGATTTTCAAAAATAAAATAAAATAAAATAAATATTTTTGTACATGATTTTTAACCATCAAAATTTTAATTAAATAAATTTCAGTGAAAACTATAACATTGTATCTTACTAAATAAAATATAAATTTATATGTGAAAAATAGAATTAAAAACAATCAGTCCTAGTTTTTATCTATTTTTCCTGATGTTGATCAAAATTGTTAGATGTATAATATAAAATATCAATATTATTTTACTTATTTTGAATCAAAATATAAAAAAATAAAAATATCTTCTTGACTACTCATAATTTTAATTTTTATGCCCCGTTTTGGTGGTTAAGAAATTGTAGGGGATATTAGCAATTGTTTTTTTATCCCTTGAGGGTCTTTTATAACCCATATCAAAAACATCAAGACTATTTTCAATGAATTATAGAAAATTGAAATTTTTTATTTATACAACCTTTTATCAATGACATATAAATAAATTTATATAAATTTATATTCATATTTATCTCACAATTTTTGAAGATGGAATTGATGTAATGACATCAACATTGGATTGATCGACATAAACAATATCATTGGTCAATACAAGTCTCATAAAAATAATTTTTTATTTAATAAAATTTTATATTTCATAGTTTACAACAAGATTTTTTTAAATACTGTTTTTATTGATAGAATCAAAATTCAGTACAAATTTATCAAAAGATAAAATACATTGTGTAAAATCATTTAAAAAATTAATCATGCACACATCTTGAAATCCAAAAAAAATACTTATTTGTGATCCTTGAAATGTTTTAGTTAATTAGAAAACAATAAGGAATCCTTTTCTCAATAATATTCCCAAAAATTATAATGAATGTTCATTTAATTAATTATTTATTTTTTATAATAAATTATTTCTAAATTAAAAACCCATTAACAAATAAATGGTCTATAAAGAAAACAATTCAGTCTATTGATCATGAAATCAGGGTTGTAAATGTTACTTCCTAATCACATGACTTTTTATATAATTAATATCGAATAACTATTAATTTAGACGTTTAATATGAAAGAGTTCACAAAATTCAACCTCTAAAATTATAAATGACTGTTTTCGGTAAAAAATGAATAATATTAACCAATTGTATATGATTAATTTAAAAATTGATTCCAACATAAAACATGGTTATAAATCTATTTGTAACAACCATTAAATGTATTTCATTTAGTCTCCATTGAAATTATATTATTGGGTTTTTATTCTCATATAACAAAATCAAATGCAAAAAAACCGAGGAACAAATTCCAAATAAATTTTAAAAAATCAAATTTAAATAGTTCTTATGTAATCTAAGTACATATATAATATATGTTCTTCATGATGCTGACATATTGGAAATTTGAAAAATGATTATATTATTTTATTCTATGAAATCATAAAATTTATATTTATGTAGTGGATTTTGTTCTAAATCATGCGGTACTTTTATTAACAAAAATATATTTATTAACTAAAAACCTAAATCTGACATCTCAATTAATTTCCAATTCCATTATATTTTAAATTTAAAATATAATATATAATCTTTTGAAAAACAATTGATGTATTATTTATTAAAAAAATTATAGATTCAAAATAACATCTAGGATCTACATTTTATATATTAGATCTACCAGTTTCAACATAATAAAAAATATATTCACCTGTAATATTATGATTCATTTCATTAACAAAATCAACCAATATCAACAGCTTTCTATGAGTTATTAGATTCATTTTAAATAGAAACAGATTTATTAATTCTAGAAAAATTACATGATGAAATATCTACACAAAAACATAATTATTTTTAATAATATTTAATATAATGTATATAATTATATATGAGTCAATGTTTTCCTTTTTCTACTTTAGTTGGTGGTTAATATCATGTAAAATACTGAAGTAACTCAATCTAATACTAATCAATCACGTTCACATGAGGGAATGATGATCCTTCACTGGGTATTTCATAGATATTATAATATTAATATCAACCAATTATCCACTAAATATATGCTAAAATGTTCATTTCTGAAAATTATTATTATCAAATATGTTTAAGATTAAATGATTTTTTTAATATTTTTTTAGTAAAACCTTCTTATTTAGTTTCCATTGAATATTAATCCTCTATAAAAATCATTTCACTTAGCTATTCCAAACCAAACTCCCTATTTTTTTGGGACTAGACATAATATTGTTAGCCTATTGAAATAGAAATAAATAACACTAGATCTCTTTAACTAATAATATAATGTAATATCAATATAATGATTCTTAAATTTTTTTGAATCATTCAAATTTACATTTAAATTCATGAATTCAAATAAATATTTTTTTTTCTTATCTCTACTTCCCAAGACATCACAAAATATCTATAAACACCTCCATCGAATTGTAACATGATTATCCTACTCTTTTTTTTGATATTATATCATCCACATATTACATTAATGATGGTTGGAAAACGAATTTAAGGAATTTATATCAATTATATTTTTCATGGGGAATGATTTCATTTGTAAAAAAAATTATAATACTCCTACAAGTGGCAGTATATGAAACCACATTTATTCTCATGTAAGATATGATACTATTAATATTTTATAATTAATTCATATGGGAGGAAGATATTAAATTTAACTAAACAATTCCATGATATTTAGTTGTTTATTTTCCCTTCATATGTTATCATTTTTATGAGATAATTATTCGATTAAATTCATATTGTTTGATGCTTCCACTCATATGATTTGAGAAATTGTACAATTTAATAAGTAATATGGTAGAAAATAAATCTTTTTTTTTTAATTTTACAAATAAATAAATTATATTTATAAAATTGATATTGTTTTATGTGATACAATGTCATTACTAAATAAAAATTATCATAAAATAGTAATAAAATATCTTGTGGGCTTAAAAAAGTCTTATGAGACTCTGGAAAACAAATTATGTGTCATATAGAAGTTATACATAACATAGAAAAATTCTGATGGTTATGGTTTTTTTAGAAGTATCATTATCAGAATTTGGAAATGATATTATTGGATGAAATATATCATATAACATGGATAAAAATCATATGGTAAGGTAAATATTTACGGTTTCCTAGAAAATTTTATACAAACATAGAATACATATCTCAGGTAACCCATCTAAGAATATTACATAGAATGACTTATACAAAATTCTCATTCATGTACACCACATTTAATTTTCAAGATACTATTAAAAAACATTCTGTGGTCTTTTCTTTCAAAAATAAAAATATAAAATTACTATATAAAAATATATCTATAAATAAAAAAATTAAAATATTAACAACAAATATTAAAAATTATATAATATATTTTATGATTTCAAAATATTTCGGACTAAATCATATGAATTAAATGGGAAAAAAATTAATTGAAAATATCTATAGATTCTATATATACTATCAATAATTTCATTAATATAAAAAAAATAATTTAACATATCATCATGTGGATTGAGATTAATCAATTATTATATTAACGGGGAAAAATACATTTCCGTCATTCATTTCATTACATGAAAATGAAACATAAAAAAATACACAAATTAAGAACAATATATTAATTGATTCATATTTATTTTTGGTATAGAGTGTATCCTAGATTTTTCACTCTCGCCCGAAAAAATCTAATCACCACTAATCATCCACCTATTTTGTGGTCACCCCAAATACATTTTGCATTTTTATGTTATGATATACAGATGAAGGATATGTAATTTTATTTTGATTAAAAACCTTATTTATTCCAATTTTGAAATGGAAAATATTTATGTCCTTATATATTATTCTAATCTATCCAATGAACCTTTCCCATTATATTTTATATTGATTTTGATCTAGATCTATGTTGACGGACATGAGAATCCTAACGTGGTACATACAATATTCCATTAAATATTTTTCCCTTATTTGAGGTCATCAACTCATATATATACTATTTTTTCATTCACATCATATTATCATTGTTTAATTACAAAATCAATCACCATATATTTTTAGTTTCATAATTATATCCTTAAATTGTGTATGTCTATGTTAAAGATATTATAAAACTATATCAGGCTTTTAATTTATATCCAATTCTCTTTTCAATTATATTTATATATACTTCCAGATTATATGGATGAATCTATTTTGTTAAATGACTCAATAACCAATATATATATATATTAATATTAATATATTGATTTATTTAAATGTTCTGACATGCAAGACAATAAAATACCAAAGGAAAAATACGTGATACTCTTTTATATGTAAAAAATATATGGAAATCCTAGTAAAATTTGTAGTATCCATTTTTTATTTGTAAAATATCAATCAATTGTTGAAAAATATTTTTTATTTAAACAAAAATATATATTTTTAAAATCATGTTAGTTCAAAAAACCAGAATTGGTTTTCTTAAGATGATCCTATTTTTTTCACACTCAGATTATTCCATTTCATCTATTAAGAAAAATTACATGATTAAATTCAAGTGAAAAAGTAAAATTTTATGTTATATTATTATAAGGATAATTCAAATAAAACATCATGAATCTACTTAATGAAACTCCCGTATTCATTTTTAAGAAAATTTTATAGTTGAAAATGGAAAATAAAAAATAATTTAATAACTAAAATATTTCTGTAGAAAATGATAAGATATAACCATTCAACTTAATATAAAAAAATGGTATATTAAATATTATATACAACTACACATGATCATAAACTATTCAATAGGTTCATTAGAATTTATGAAATGTTCACTTCATCATATGTAGTATTACCTCCCATTCGGTTGAGCATTCACTTAAAATACTTCGAATAATTAATATTCAATACAAGAATATTATCAATATGTAAGAGAATAACATTTAGGTTTGTCAAACATTTCATGAATATCCTTTCATATATGAACTGACATTATAGCCATGATTTCTAAATTATCCATTCCCGAAAATATATATTCAAGATTATCAACATAACATTACAAAAAATATAAAAAAGTATTATCAATTAAACCATTCATATAAATTGTTAATAATTTTGTTTGATAGTAAAAATATTGCGTCTATTTATTAATATTATGTACTATATATATGGCCATGAAACAAGAGGAATATTTATATCCTATAGAGAATGTGTACTTACTACCTTTGCTATTTCCAAGTAATATGGATGTAGTATCTCCATTACCAATGGTTTAATTTTTATAACATATCCTCATTTCCCATTGAGTCATTCATTATTATTTCATTATTTACTCATTAAATGGAAAAACCATAAACATGTATATAAATAATATTTATGTTAAAAATTGACTAATGAAATCCTTTTTTATTTAATAATTATAAAATACTACTTCAGTACCCTATGATACCTCGATATAATCTATCCCCACAATGAAAATTACTTGATTTGATATACTAACCATTAAAACCCCAAATTGATTATGTAATTATACTACTATTGTTACCTTATATTCTTTGATTCAAGAGACAGCACATAGAGGACAAGATTCCTTGAGTCGTTATAGTTCTATTGGTATCCCAAATTCCATGATTATTTATTGTTTTTTATACTGTGAGAATATTATTTTCGGTTAATTATATCATTATCTACATGATATATATCTAGATGTTAAACAATTATGAGCCATTATAGATATATAGAACTAGAAAAATTGATATACATCATTTAGGGATGAATTCATAATTAATTATATACTTCATATTGATCAATGTTCTACTGGAGAAATATGACTTAGATGAATGGAAAAATTCTAATGAACATTTTTCATTAAAAGATAATTAAGTGGAGATATAATTATTATTTTTTATTATATTTTCTATAGAATATGTAGGGTATCAAATCAATGGAAGGGTAATGGGATGTGAGATCATCTAATAGTGAGTCATGTAGATTTAAAAAAGAGTATTTATATTGTTATAGTGTAATGAAGTATTATCCAGATAATATGTTTCAGGATTCAGTCATATTGTACTATAAAATTTATTGAATAATGATGGTAATAAATTAATATTAACTATATGATTTTTGGTCTTCTTCAGGTATTATAGAATTGATGACAAGATTCCACCGGTGACTATCCACAGTTGTTTTCAACATATATATTTGTTTGTGAAAATTCTTCATAAATGATTAATGTCGATTAGATGATGACATGTGATATTCTCATGGTTTTTGAATTCAAGATGATGATTAATATATGAAATTGACAACATAATGAGGAAATGGTTGGATTCCCACATGTTTCATAGTCATTTGTGATTGAATTTCCCACATTATCCCATAATATATGTAGGATATTTATAAATCAGAATAAATGTCAAAAAATTATAGATATGGTTAAAATGAGGAAAATTATTCATTTAATGGATGGACTCATGGTACATTTCAGGGAGGAAGGGGAAAATTCCAATGGAATAAGGTTTCATGATATAGTATCAACATATTAAATATCCAAATGGGATGGTAAGATATTTTCCCATAGTTTGAGTAGGATTATAAGAATTTGTTTGTCAATACTATCTTGACATTACAATTTATATTTTTAATAATTATTGTTCTTTTGTCCAATGGGTGTAGGGTACAATGTACAATCATCATAATCCATATGTGCACAATGTTTTTTTATTCTTATATTTTTTTTGTTTGTCATGTGATTTCTCATGTATTTGTTTATTGAATGGATGATCTTGGGGATACTGTAAAATGAGCTAGTGGTTGACTAAATATAGTGGATGGTGTTTTTTAACATTATAGTTCCCTAGGTGATTGTTTTGTGGGGATATCGAATTATTGTAATTATCATAGATACATTTTGTAAGATATAAAATATAGGGTTTATTATCCTATTGTTATAAGGTTATCAGCTAGTGGTTATGTAATGACTCATAATTCTATCAATAAATATTCCCAAATTATAATTATTCCAAATAGTATAGATGAAATAAAATCCCATATATAACACAAAAAAGTTTTTACAAATAAAAAATGAATGAAATTAGTGTCATTTTTAGAAATTAAGAAACATATACCACTATAATAGTAACATGACCATTTGAGTACTAATAATACCCTTATGAATACTAAACCAACCAATTGAATAGTAAATTCACCAGTGATAGTATAAAATAAAATTTGTGATTTTTATAAATGAAACTATGATATAATTATATCATAGTATGTATAAATAAATGTTTTCTTAATGATAAATTATGTTTTGGTATTCTGTGAAACATTAATTTTTAATTACAATATTAAAATTATTTCAATGAATGAAAAGAAGGCTTTTTTTCATAAAATTGATTCGTAAATTTATAATTTTTTATATTATGATTATAATATAATTTTATGAGAACTCATATAATATTTTAATATGTTATACGATCATTTCTACATTTAAAATAGTTTTTTTTCAAATAAGTAATTATAATAATTAAAAATTTAATATATCATATATAGAAAATTATTTTCATATAGTGGAATTCATGTTATAATTCTTCTTGAAGAAATGGGTTATGGTTAATATTGGGGATTTCTCTAAAATAGTTTATTTTTTATGAATAGTGAAATAAATTAATGTATCGTAAAATATGAAAATAAATTATTGAATCAAATATTTTGTTTTGATGATCGGTATTTTTACATCACCCCAAATTAAGGGATGGGGTGATACAATATCTCTCCTTACTCTGTCACTACTAGGGTTTAATGGCACCAATTGTGTTCCATCGTGGCGA
The DNA here is from genome assembly GCA_963277665.1 of Viscum album. Classification (NCBI taxonomy): domain Eukaryota; kingdom Viridiplantae; phylum Streptophyta; class Magnoliopsida; order Santalales; family Viscaceae; genus Viscum; species Viscum album. The sequence goes on from OY728137.1 coordinate 2,053,861,477, forward strand.
CTTCGACAACCACATATATGACATTGTGGATGGATGATCCACGAAGGTGGTTCCTGGTGTGGTTGTGGAGTCAGCGACTGATACGGGTGGTGTCAAAATGATGACTGAAGAAGGGGTGGGTGGATCTTCGATGGTGGTTACTAAAGAGTGATGTGCTAGACGTGTGGGCTGATCCATTCCGGTGGTTTCTGATACTGGTGGCATGAACGGAACGTGCAGATCAATCAAGGCTAACGTGGGAATTATGATCTATTATCACATCATCCATGAATTGATTTTTCACCCTTCATTTAATAGGGCTTGTGCATCAGAACTCTATGGTGCCCTTTTTGGAGTCGAGTTTTCTGTTAGACGACTGCATCACATGTGACTGATCCTTGGTCGGTAGTGTCTTGCAATGTGAAGAGAAGTCATGATATTGCTGCAGAACTGAATGGGGCTTTATCATCTGTTTATGTTTCTAGAAATGTGGTCTCAGATCCAGGAATGTGTTAGCAAGATGTGCTGACAGTTTTTGTCAACGAAGATGACAATAGAAAAGTGATTCCAAGACTGGATAATCAAAACCATGCCAGACTGGCTATTCCTAATGAGGGGTTTTCTTGGATCCAATCCTTTGATTCTTTTAAGGGAGTACTTGAATCTTCTATTCTATGAAATGGGAACATCACACACATCAAAGAAGACCCTAATGTTGTTTTTGAACGGCTTAAAATGGGAGAGTTCTCCCTCGTTGTAAGATTATTTCTTTCTAAAGGATCATATCCTCTAAAAATAAATGAATTAAAGAGGAATATTTCATCGATTTATGTGTTCTCATCCTGGAAATGTATCTCACTAGGATAGGGATACATCAATATTCTCTTCCCCATTGAAGAAATAAATGTTAGATCTTAGGGCATTGGCGACATCGCTCTCAAATAGGGAACCGTTCACCTTCGTGAATGGGATAAAAAATTCAACCCCTTAGAAGCTGGTAACACCACCACAAAAATATGGGTAAGAGTGTATGAGTTGAATTGGATACTCTAGCACCCCAAAATTATATATGATATTACACATTCAATTTGAATCCATCTCAAAATAGAAAAGGAATCATAAGTTTCTCGATTTGGTCACAACACCCGTTTCTTGGTTGATTATGAATTGGGAACAACCCTGATTAAGATCATCTTGTGGGAAACATATGATGAAATTATAGATTTTAATATTATTTATGAAAAAATTCCAATGTTCATCAAGGACATTAACATTATAAGTCATGACTCATCTACATGTGGGCGCTCAAAATATTGTAGCTATTGCTCTTTCCATGGAAATGAGATGTGAAAGATTCCCTGAAAGAACAAAAGTACACATGGTCAGAAGCCTATGGATTACAAGGATAATTTGTAGGATCATGATGAACATTCATTTACTACTGATCATCTGAGAAATGTAATTAAGTGAAGTGTTTCTGAAGTTCCCAGATCAGTGTGAATCACTGAGAGGGGGAGGGGGTGAATCAGTGATCCCTTAAAACTTTTTACTAATTGATTCTTTATCAATTAAACCTCTATGGCCGGTTAAAGCCTCGATCCACTCTTCTCGTATCTCTCACCTTTCCTCGAATGATGCAGTAAATATAAAGGCACAGGACAAAAGGATTTACAAGGTTCGGCACCAAAGGCATACGTCCTTGCCATGTTGGTTATACGCCCCAACATGGTTTCTTCCATTATAATTTGTTAGTATTACAATGGTCGATACAACATCCCATTGTATCTCTCTTGAGTCCCACAGGAGGGTCTTTATACTGCGTCCCACAGTGTTACCAGAGTCCCACTGGCCTGCTCCAGAATCCCACTGAAGACTTCTTCCGCCATGAGTCTCACAGGGGGCTTCTCCTGGCTCCTCGAGTCACACGAGTAGCTCTTCTTCTTGTTCAGCTCTTCAAGTATCTTCAGCAGCCTGGGATAAAGACTGCTGGCCTTGCTCTGTACCTCTGATCACTTGAGTTGATCAGGTCTTCTCATCTTTCTCAGGATTTATCTCCTTCTTCTACGGATGACCTGGCCTCTCTCTTCAAGAATCTTCAACAGCCTCTGAAAAGGTCTGTTGGTCTTGCTCAGCACTTCTGATCACTTCTGTTGATCAGGCTCATCTCAATTACTGAAAACTCAGACAACTGATATCTCTCTCTTCAGTCTGGCTGCAGTCTGACTTCACATCAACTTCATGCACTGAGTTCATGGCATCTCTGCATCCTCATGCACTGATTGCATGGCTTCTCAAAACCCTTCAAGAACTCCTGGTCTTGGACAACTCAAATGCACACAGCCTGATTTAGCTTTGTTCACATGTGCACGTGCATGAATGCAAGCATGCACTCCCCTGTTCATCTTCTTGGTGCAATAAACCCTCAAAGGGTGTAGTCAACTATAGCACACACCTTCTCACTTGAACTTCACACTTTTTTCAATGTGTTTACACACTTAAATGTGTGTTATACTTTTTTTGAGTCTTCTTCTTCTTCTAAGTGTGTCCACTCCACTTAGAGCACACACATAGGTTCGGCCACTTCACTTTGTTGATTTGCACACACAACTTTGTTCTTTGATTTGCACACACACAATGAGTGTGTATTTGGCCTTCACTATTTTTGCACACACCCAAGCTATCCTCGGCCTTCTTTTTAAATGCACATACAGACAAAGTGTGGTGGTCTTCACTCTTCAAGAATGCACACACAAATTCACTAAGGCCTCAGGTCTTCTTTGGTGAACACCCACTGCCACGTAGGGTTCCTTCACTTGACACACAAGCACAAAGGCCCGGCCTTCTCAATGGGGCAAGGTGGCGCGCAAGGTCTTACCGCGTAGGGTGTATTGTGCAAGGGTCGCGCAAGTCTTCTCCTCTACAAGGGCCGCGCAAGCACCTTGGTGCAAGGCAGTCGCGAGCGCGCAAGCCTTCGGGCGCGCAAGCTCCTCCTGTCGCGGGGCGCGCAAGTGCTGCCACCGCGGGCTCCAACCAAGGGCACGCAAGGTACTGCGGCCCCGGGGTCCTTCCTGCTGCACAAATGAAAGGAGCGCAGGGAACTTATTCTTTCGCGCAAGTATGCGCAAAAGGATCTCCAGCCGTGCAAGTCTCGGGTGCAACCGGTGCAAGGCGCGCAAGGCCTCGGGTGGCCACTGCCGCGCAAGTGCTTACCGCGCAGGGGGTCACGGTGCACAGAGGGAGCGCGCAAGTTCGTGCTTCCCAACCCTCTCTTCTTGTCGTGCAAAGAGGTTTCACGCAAGGAACTTCAGCCACGCAAGATACTTGCGCGGGACTTCAATCCTTCGTGAGGTAGAGAGATGCGCTCACGGGACAACATATTTTCAACAACCTTTCAGCAAGCATAAATGAGAGCATGGGATCTCCTTTTATAGGCAGAGAAGCCTCAAAACTTCCGCGTGGGATAAATCTCAAATCCCCGAAATATTCGGATCTTCAAGATTTTTTCAAATCTTGAACTTTCTCCTCGGTTCTCCGCGGGTTCTTCTCTTTTTATTTTCCATCACATTTATGCGTTTTTGAACGCGTGCATGCCTCTGTTAATACCTGTCCATGCAGATCAACAACACCAAATGGCCTCGCACCTTCGGTTGCTTCGGCCAAACTTCGAATTCTCCTCTCATTGCATGCAAGACAATTTTTAGGCATGGATCTGTTCAGTAGGTCCAGACGAACTCAATGGAGCCTTCGGATTCCGAAATGGTGGCCTGGAGCTCGAAATCGGTGCTCGGGTGGCCTCAGGTTCGACGGCGGCACGCGGGGGAGGTCTCGGCATGGCTCAATGTAGGCGATGACGCGGGCACCGTGGGATCGGATCTTTAATGATCTCCAACGGCAGAGATTAAAACGCAGCACCCCAGATGAGATGGGCGGCCGCGATTACACGGGGATCAGATGGACGACCGAGATTTGCTCCGCATTTTTTAGAATCCGTCCCACATCGAAAGATTACGCAGTTTTTCCGTGGCTTATCAAAGATGTGCTCACAACTACTCCTCAGTTGAACTTCTCCCTCCATGGTGCCGCCCCGCACCGTGTTCTCTCTGCCGTCGCGCTCTTGCACCCACCTCTGCTCTTCACGGGCACGCTATGCGCCCACTATGCACACACGGGCGCGCTCCTCGCGCTCACGCTGCGCGGGCTTCATCACCGCGTGGCCTCGGGGCTTATACACGGCCCCGACCTTCTGCCTCAGGGATATGCTGCCTTGGCCTAAGGGTTCCCCATGGGCGTGGTGACCTCGAGTCCCATATGAGCCTTAGGTGATGACCCTCGGCTGGCCTTCCTTGGTGGCTATTTTTTGCTACTTAAAAACACAAGTTCTTTGTTAAGAAAAACAAAGTGACAAGTGTAAATGCCAATTGCCATTCAAGCCATCTTCTATGACATTCCCCTCATCTATTCTTCTTCTTCATTAGAATTCCTACAATTCTCTTCAACATTTATTCATCACTTTGGAATGAAATTACCGATGGTTCATCTTCAACCAAAGCTCCTGAATCAAATAATTCTTCAACATTCTTCAATGATCCAATCAGAGATCAAGTTGGATAATCTTCAATTCATCATGGACTAAGTGATTGTGCATGGACTTCATTAAACCACTTCATCCACTTAGAACCTGTGGATGGATCATCTTCAACTCCTCATGCATTGTCAATACAATGCATGGTCTTCAAACATTGGTGTGACATTGTATCCAGTTGATACAAGTTCTTGGAACTTTAAGAACAGCTCAACAATCGTCTGATTTAATGATTCTCCATCATCATTCATTCTTCAAGTGTTGTCACTTAGTATCACCTTGATACAAGTATTGGAACATTAAGAACAGTTCTACAATCGTCTGATATTGTATGAGAATGTTTCAACCACAACATCCTATTTCACTTAGTGAATCTCCTAAGTGACATGCATCTCAGTACCATGGCCATTCTCTTTTCCTCACCAACACCATCACATCCTTTGTCATTCACATATTGAAACTCCTTGACATCCATCCATTCATTCCTTGACAACAACATACCTCATTGACAACAAATGCAACACAGTGCACTTCAATCTCCCCCTTTGTATTTGTTGGCAATACACTAGAGCACATATGAATGGGTCAATATGTGTGCCAATATTTTCTCCCCCTTATTGGCAATCAAATGAAAAGATGTGGTGTGGCTCTCTTCCAAAATATCTCTTCCTCCTTTCGAATAGCATTTTCTTCAAAATCACTAAGAGAGGGATGATGTCACATGTTCTCTTTAGCAAAGAACCTTTAGTAGATCAACTCTAAGTCTACGTGGGCAAACCTGGTGTAGAAAACAAGAGTGATGTAACCAAGGAACTCAATGCTATCCATCATTCACTATACATGTGAGATCATGCTTCAGGGGTTTGAAATTTTTCAGATATATCAATGAATTTTCTAAATCCTGCACAACTTCACAAAACTCATTAGAAAGTTCAGGTGCAAAGATAAAGCTCCCCCTTTCAACCATTTTTCTTCAATAAATACTCCCCCTTAATTGTCATGATGAATGAAATTAAGAATCAAGGGATGAAAGTATGATTGGAATACCTTAAGATTTTCTCAAGATGGTATTAATCTCAGAATCCCATCTTCTTCAGATAGGCTCCCCCTCAAGGGGTGCACTTCATTCCTTCCAAACCATCCTCCAGCTGAGAATGATCATCATCTTCAATTCCCTGCAATGTCAGCACATGTAAATACAAGTGATTAGGGAATAAGATGGAACCTCCTTGGTTCATCAATGTGAACAACATGGTTGAGAAGATTCTCTCAACCTAGATGTCCCATTTTCACAATTCTTCACACTTTCACGTTTGATCTTTATTGATGTTTGTGCTGGTATGGATCTCAACACATCTTCATGTGAAATCTTCTTCTTCCCTTTTGCCTTAGAAATTTCCAGAACTTCATCTTCAGCTCTTTGCAGTTCTCTGGCAAGTTGCAACTGATTTGGCCATATGACTAACAAGTCATTTGGAAGTGTGGCCTCAGTTCTGGAAGTTTCACACGGTTCCTTTGATGTTGTCAAGCTACCTCTCTTAGGCAACTTGTTTTCAATCAATCCCTTCTGCTTCTTTTGGATTGATTGTTTGTTTGAGTTCAGTTGGCTTCTATAGATTTCCATGGCTTGTTTGCAAAGATCCATGGTATGACCTTTCTTTCCACAGTATAAGCATGTCTTCTTGGTGGCTCTTCTTGATGCATCACCCTTCTTGGATTTGAATTCCGAGGACTTCTCTTCCTTTTTCGTAATCGTCTTGGGAGCATCTTCCAATTTCTTATGCTTGCTTCCCGAGGATTCTTTCTGAGCCAGGTTCTGTGATCTTTTCTTCTTTCCAGCTTTGGATACAGTTGGAGATTGACATGTATCATTCTTTTGACCACTTTTGCAACCATCCCATATGTTGTCAAGAAATCCAAATCTATTAGCAGTAAACAGATGTCTCTGGACCTGTGGATGTTGCTTATTTCCTTCTGGCTTGCTCCCCCATGGCATGGGCTTCCTTTGTTCTTTGACATTTAGTGGATTGTACCAACAATCCTTTGCACAGTGCCCATACTTATTACAACACCAACATTGACCCACAAATCTTGACTTATTCAGTCCTTATGATTTTAGGGTACTTTTCTGGAGCTGGTGTGTTGTTTCAGGAGATCTCTGCTTCTTCATTTTCTTCATCCATACTTGTTTGGAATTATTTTTCCATCCTGCACTTTTTGTGGAAATACAATTAGAAGCATCAGAACAAGATGGTATGCATGGTACCTTCTTTCTAGAAGATGTTTCCCTTTTATTAGAGGATGTCTTTATTTTAGAATCATCCTTCTCAAAGATCACTTGAGTGGAAACATTTCTTCTTTTAGCTGACTGGGAGGATTCAGCTTTGGGTGATTGCAGATTTTTCAATATCACCTCTAGTTCTAAGTATTTCATGTTGAGGGATTTCTTCTCATCCTCAACAGTTCTTAGCTTTCCTTCCCAATTCTCCACCAGTTGTTTCATCTGGTCTTCATGCACCTTCTTCAATTCTTGCAATGAATTTTCTAGCTCCTTCAACAATTTGACTTTTTCTTCATGTTGAGCATCTCTGACATTCATTGACACTTTGTGCCTCTTTTCCAGTGCATGGAAAACATCTCTGACCATTATTTTAAGAAATCTTTCTCAGAAAGGCTTCTTTCCAATTCTTCAGTAGTGTCTTCATATCTTTCATTGCAAAGAGAAAATGTTTCATCCTTAGCCTTCACCAGCTTTCTGAGAGTGTTGGTTATGCCAACCCTTTTTTCCAATTGGACTTCCAGAGAATTGGATTCATCTTCTAGCTGTAATTTTTCTTCTTGAAGATCAAGGATGCCTGTAGCTATACACATTGCCACTTCCTTGTGGACTGTCTTCTGAAGATATTTCATTGCATTTAGAAGATCATTGTTTCTTCCATCTTCATCACAGCTAGAGTAGGCTTCATCAGAAGAATGATAAAAAGAATTGTCATCTTATGTGACTTTCACATTTCTTTCCATAGAAGGAGTTTCTCTGATTGCAACAACCTTATTCCTCATCTTCTTTTCCTGTTTCTTCATTCTGTTTTTCAGAGTCTTGGTAGATATCTCCATTTGAGGCTGGTCTCTCATTTCCTCAAATCTGTACTTCATAAAGACTCCCTTGGATCTTTTAGAGGCAACCTCCCTCTGATACCAATTTAAGTGCCCAGATCAGTGTGAATCACTGATAGGGGGAGGGGGTGAATCAGTGATCCCTTAAAACTTTTTACTAATTGATTCTTTATCAATTAAACCTCTATGGATGGTTAAAGCCTCGATCCACTCTTCTTGTATCTCTCAACTTTCCTCGAATGATGCAGTAAATATAAAGGCACATGAAACAAGGATTTAAAAGGTTCGGCACCAAAGGCCTACGTCTTTTCCATGCTGGTTATACGCCCCAACATGGTTTCTTCCATTACAATCTATTAGTATTACAATGGTCGATACAGCATCCCACTGTATCTCTCCTGAGTCCCACAGGAGGGTCTTTATACTGCGTCCCACAGTGTTACCAGAGTCCCACTGGCCTGCTCCAGAATCCCACTGAAGACTTCTTCCGCCCTGAGTCTCACAGGGGGCTTCTCCTAGCTCCTCGAGTCACACGAGTAGCTCTTCTTCTTGTTCAGCTCTTCAAGTATATTCTGCAGCCTGGGATAAAGACTGCTGGCCTTGCTCTGTACCTCTGATCACTTGAGTTGATCAGGTCTTCTCGTCTTGCTCAGGATTTATCTCCTTCTTCTAAGGATGACCTGGCCTCTCTCTTCAAGAATCATCAACAGCCTCTGAAAAGGTCTGTTGGTCTTGCTCAGCACTTCTGATCACTTCTGTTGATCAGGCTCTTCTCAATTACTAAAAACTCAGACAACTGATATCTGTAACTTCAGTCTGGCTTCAGTCTGACTTCACATCAACTTCATGCACTGAGTGTATGGAATCTCTGCATCCTCATGCACTGATTGCATGGCTTCTCAAAACTCTTCAAGAACTCCTGGTCTTGGAAAATCAAATGCACACAGCCTGATTTAGCTTTGTTCACGTGTGCACGTTCATGCATGCAATCATGCACTCCCCTATTCATCTTCTTGGTGCAATAAACCCTGAAAGGGTGTAGTCAACTATAGCACACACCTTCTCACTTGAACTTCACACTTTGTTCAATGTGTTTACACACTTAAATGTGTGTTATACTTTGTGTGAGTCTTCTTCTTCTTCTAAGCGTGTCCACTCCACTTAGAGCACACACATAGGTTCAGCCACTTCACTTTTTTATTTTGCACACGCAACTTTGTTCTTTGATTTGCACACACACAATGAGTGTGTATTTGGCCTTCACAATTTTTGCACACACCCAAGCAATCCTCGGCCTTCTTTTCAAATGCAGACACACACAAAGTGTGGTGGTCTTCACTCTTCAAGAATGCACACACAAATGCACTATGGCCTCGAGTCTTCTTTGGTGCTCACCCACTGCCGCGTAGGGTTCCTTCACTTGACACACAAGCACAAAGGCTCGGCCTTATCAATGGGGTAAGGTGGCGCGCATGGTCTTACCGCGTAGGGTGTATTGTGCAAGGGTTGCGCAAGTCTTCTCCTCTACAAGGGCCGCGCAAGCACCTTGGTGCAAGGCAATCGCGAGCGTGCAAGCCTTAGGGCGCGCAAGCTCCTCCTGTCGCGGGGCGCGCAAGTGCTGCCACCGCGGGCTCCAACCAAGGGCACGCAAGGTACTGCGGCCCCGGGGTCCTTCCTGCTGCGCAAATTAAAGGCGCACAGGGAACTTATTCTTTCGCGCAAGTATCCGCAAAAGGATCTCCAGCCGCGCATGTCTCGGGTGCAACCGGTGCAAGGCGTGCAAGGCCTCGGGTGGCCACTGCCGCGCAAGTGCTTACCGCGCAGGGGGCCGCGGTGCACAGAGGGAGCGCGGAAGTTCGCGCTGCCCAACCCTCTCTTCTTGTCGTGCAAAGAGGTTCCGCGCAAGGAACTTCAGCCGCACATGATACTTGCGCGGGACTTCAAACCTTTGCGAGGCAGAGAGATGCGCTCACGGGACAACATATTTTCAACAACGTTTCAGCAAGCATAAACGAGAGCATGGGCTCTCCTTTTATAGGCAGAGAAGCCTCAAAACTTTCGAATGGGATAAATCTCAAATCCCCGAAATATTCGGATCTTCAAGATTTTTTCAAATCTTGAACATTCTCCTCGGTTCTCTGCGTGTTCTTCTCTTTTTATTTTCTGTCACATTTATGCGTTTTTGAACGCGTGCATGCCTCTGTTAATACCTGTCCATGCAGATCAACAACACCAAATGGCCTTTCACCTTCGATTGCTTCGGATGAACTTCGAATTCTCCTCTCATTGCATGCAAGCCAATTTTTTGGCATGGATCTGTTCAGTAGGTCCAGACGAACTCAATGGAGCCTTCGGCTTCGTAAATGGTGGCCCGGAGCTCGAAATCGGTGCTCGTGTGGCCTCTGGTTCGACGGCGGCACGCGGGGGAGGTCTCTGCATGGCTCGAGGTAGGCGATGACGCGGGCACCGTGGGATCCGATCTTTAATGATCTCCAACGGCGGAGATTAAAACGCAGCGCCTCAGATGAGATGGGCGGCCGCGATTACACGCGGATCAGATGGACGGCCGAGATTTGCTTCGCATTTTTTAGAATCCGTCCCACATCGAAAGATTACGCGGTTTTTCCGCGGCTTATCAAAGATGCGCTCACCACTACTCCTCAGTTGAACTTCTCCCTCCATTGTGTCGCCCTGCACCGTGTTCTCTCTGCCGGCGCGCTCTTGCGCCCACCTCTGCTCCTCGCGGGCGCGCTATGCGCCCACTATGCACACACGGGCGCGCTCCTCGCGCTCACGCTGCGTGGGCTTCATCACCGCGTGGCCTCGGGGCTTATACACGGCCCCGACCTTCTGCCTAAGGGATATGCTGCCTTGGCCTGAGGGTTCCCCATGGGCGTGGTGACCTCGAGTCCCACATGAGCCTTGGGTGACGACCCTCGGCTGGCCTTCCTTAGTGGCTATTTTTTGCTACTTAAAAACACAAGTGCTTTGTTAAAAAAAACAAAGTGACAAGTGTAAATGCCAATTGCCATTCAAGCCGTCTTCTAAGACATTCCCCTCATCTATTCTTCTTCTTCATTAGAATTCATCCAATTCTCTTCAACATTTATTCATCACTTTGAAATGAAATTCTCGAAGGTTCATCTTCAACCGAAGCTCCTGAATCAAATAATTCTTCAACATTCTTCAATGATCCAATCAGAGATCAAGTTGGATCATCTTCAATTCATCATGCACTAAGTGATTGTCCATGGACTTCATTAAACCACTTCATCCACTTAGAACCTGTGGATGGATCATCTTCAACTCCTCATGCATTTTCAATACAATGCATGTTCTTCAAACATTGGTGTGACATTGTATCCAGTTGATACAAGTTCTTGGAACTTTAAGAACAGCTCAACAATCGTCTGATTTAATGATGCCCCATCATCATTCATTCTTCAAGTGTTGTCACTTAGTATCACCTTGATACAAGTATTGGAACATTAAGAACAGTTCTACAATCGTCTGATATTGTATGAGAATGTTTCAACCACAACATCCTATGTCACTTAGTGAATCTCCTAAGTGACATGCATCTTAGTACCATGGCCATTCTCCTTTACTCACCAACACCATCACATCCTTTGTAATTCACATATTGAAACTCCTTGACATCCATCCATTCATTCCTTGACAACAACATACCTCATTGACAACAAATGCAACACAGTGCACTTCAGTTTCTAAGGATTTTATCAATAATTCAGTAGATGTGAAGGGTGGGAAGACATATATCAAACCTAATATCTATGAATCTGCTTCTAAGAAAAATACAATTTATTGGGATGTCATATTTTCAAAGGAGGTGATTAAATATGATGCTATTAGTCAATAAAATTTTGTTTATTTGATGAAAATTCATATTTCTTCGTCTATCCAAATGTCAAGCCATGATGAAATTTCAAGTGCTCACCCAGAGGCAAAAGATAAAATTTAGAATGAATTTGATTATCAGATTTCATATGATATGATGGTTTATTCGAATAATCAAAAGGGTAAAAAAATTATAATCTGACTCCCCAATCACTTCTAAACCATTTCAGGCTTCTTAAATACCCATTGTGGGTGATAAAGGATTCCAGCTTGTTTTCTACCCGATGAAAATGTCTTCAGCTATGTCGATTTTGGGTATACCCAATCCTTATTTTGGTAAACATTTAGATGATTCCACTAAGATGTAGGGTTCCACATAGTGTTTTCCATATGAGACTCTTGAGACCGCGGACCTAAAAACCACAATGGAGGGATATCCTACTCTAGACAAGGGAAAATATCTACAAGAATATAGCTCTGATTCTGACAGCATTGATACTAAGACACTTTTTGAAAATATCCATGATCTTACAAAAAATAAGAAATTATCAAGAGGTCAAGGTCATTGTTTCAGTCATCAAAGGGATTAACAAAATTCAAATCTATAAAGATATAGAAATCTAAGCGCTAGATTAATGAAAAAGATAGGCAGATAGCTACCTGTCTAGAGGTTTTCCTTGTTTCTCATATGCTTTTTGGTTTCCTTGTTTTGTTGGATTTTTAATAAAAGAGACACAAACTCATTAAAAATAAATTATTTTCTTATAATGTACGTCATTACCCACCTTCATCATGGGGAATGAGATATAGTGACACATGATTCCAGCCTCCAATTGTCCCTGGGGTGGTGACTAGCTGCAAGGACAGTTAAACATTCACACAATATGAGATGCATTATCCATTTAATGAAAAAAAATATTGGGAGATAATATATATCATCATAAAACTACTCCATGATTCCTATATATAATGAAACCAAAAATCAATCCCACATGCATGTTTAAAATAAATAATTATAGGAAAACAACGAAAACTCTAATGTAAGTACCATAATTAAACTAATCACTGACATGACAACTACGCCCATCGTCAGAGCTAGTAAGGAACATAACTATCCTTGTAATCCCCCTACAAACATGAAAATATTTTTATATAAATATGGTGAGAATATAAGTATAGTCATTAAGAAAATCCAAGGTCGCTCAATCACAAGTTGAAGATGCATACTAATGCCCCTTTGGGAAAACAATGTGAGCTGAAAAGATCATAACAAGGTATATTATCCACCCCAACCTCACTGAGTCCTAATCACCATAAAACGGAAGCTATGTAATGTAAAATAGTATGTATAGTGATATATAGGTAACCAAAAAAATTTATTACTGGATTACTACACATCCCTTGTGGAAAATGTCCAGACACTTGCATTCACTACCTCAATCACCACTATCACAACCTTCCCACACACACCTATGACACATATCACATCCTTCTTGCAATCAACTGGGCCACAAACAACTACTAATTCCAAAGATACATGGGAAAGTACCAAATTACTCACACTTAAGACTACTAGGAAGCACACCTCTCCCACAAGCATGTGGTCCTCATAACCGCACCACAATCTAACCGAAGTATCTAGAGATACGAGTTCTTAGAAATGGAGTATAGATAATCAAATTACCTGTCATCCAACATCCGATTAATATGTCGGGAAATGATACCCTCCTCTATAATAATGGTGCTATTTTTAATGTAGTTATTAACACATGTGGGGTTTATATAAAAATCACAAGGAACTAAATGTATATAAATGTACAAAACACTCAGCCAAACATATAGGTGTTCAAAAAAACCCTTCCACCGAAAACATCCCTTACCACCAACCCTAAAATGCACATATCATAATGAAAAATTTTTACTTCCCAATTCTATAAATGAATGCTTCATCATTACTAGATACAGCTCAAAACATACCCCTATCAAATCCTTTAATCAGTTATAAATATGTATTATCAAATTATTTACTCATTTTTCCTTCCTTACCCAAGAAACTACAATACAGTACAAAATTTATAAGGGGAAGAAACCATACCAACCACTACCAATGACAAACAATGAAATAAGTGGCAAGGTAAAAGAATCCCTTATAACACCCATTAATAAAATAATTTTTTCTTGAAGGGATCTATGTGAAAATTGAATTTGAAGGCCACAACATACTACATGACACCAAGTGGATGAATGGTTATGTTGATGCTTTCTATCCAGAAATTGGAAACACATAATGATGAAATATTGGCTTGCAATATCCATATCATGTATCAATGAAACGGAACAGTTTCAGGGGCCATTAAGTTCAGATCATAGTTAATAACACATAGTTTTTTATTTAAATTCTACATGAGCATTATGATTTTAATGATATGATTAATTTTCTTTTAAAAGATCTTTAAAAACTCCCAATAAAAATCTTTAAAATCAACTTCTTGTAAAATAAAACATATAAGGGGGGAAATTGAAACAATTGGGAAAAGCTAGAAATTACACATTGATGGGTGAGTCCCCAATAGGAGTCACCAAAAATGAGTCACCAACCACAAACTCGCCAATATATAACACTATTTTTGATCCACTGACACGACACACCAATAGTGAGTCATCAACATGACGCACTGACGCCTTGACCTACCGATGCCTCGACATACCGTGGACTCAACCGACCAACACCTCCACTTACTGAAACACAACCTACTAAATCCTCATCCTATCAAAACCATGACTCATCGATGCCCTAACTCACCAGCTCCATGACTCACTGGCAACCTATCATACTAATTCCAACTACAAACACATGCTACCAATTCCATCTTACAGATAAAAAATCTAGAATTTTGGAGAAGTCTTGAAATGAGCTATTATTGCCTCACAGAACACCCCAAGAACTGTATTTTGACAATGTAATGGATTGTGGAGGTCTGGGATATTACATCATATTCCTATCATACTATTCACAGCCTTTAGAATTCAAAATCACTTCGTGATGAAAGAGGTGTCCAAACAACCACCTCATAAGATACCTCTCCAGGGTATACCACCAGGTGTTGTTCGAAATCATGAGTGAATCATAAACATCCCAAAACACCTCCTAAAAAATCTATTAACCCAAATATCCAAAAGATACATCACAACATAAAAAACATATCGTTATATGAATTATTAATTATATCCACCATGTGAAGAAATTATCTGCTCTGAGCGGCACTGACCTTCCCACACAGGTTTAATCACATCTCAATTAATATGCCTCAGTTATGAATCTTTCCCCTCATTTTCACATGTTATAAATTCATCACACATTAAAGAATAAGTATGAAACCCATATTAGATATAATAAGGTTCAAGTATTAAATCTAATCGAAATAAACACAAGAAAAACTCAAAAAAAATATTATGTACTTGGCACACATATGTGTTTGTCTTTCCAAAATATTCTCTTCCATGACACCTTGTCTCTACTTCATGGGAAACAATGTATTTTTCCATAAAAAACCATCTAATAAGGGTCTTGGAACTCCATTGGCTTCTCCATGAATTTGGAATCATCCACGTTATCTAGCTTTCCATAGTCGATGAAATGGTGGAAATCACAATGATACCAATGAATCTGGGAGATAAAAAAGATGGTGTGGATACTCTTAAACTATGGTGGCAATTCCAAATAGTATGTACCATAACCAACATGTCCCAACACCTAGAAAGGTTTTATGAACCTGGTATAATTTTTTCCCCCTATAACAGACCACTGCTTCCCATGTCAAGGGGAAGCATTCAAGAACAAGTGTTCCCTCCCCCAAACTCCAAGGGACTTCTCCTACAATCGACATATGAATTATGTCAATCCTGTGCTTCCTTCATCCTCTTGCAGGCAAGCTACACCTACTTTTTTATACTCTGCACCATTTCCAAACCAAGAAAAACTGCCCCCCCCCCCACTTCTGTAAAAAACATGGCTTAATGACACGACCATCCGTATATTTTTTTTGAATGGATCCATACCAATGGAATAGTGATAAATAATATTGTATGAATACTATATCTAGGTAAAATTTAACATCAAAGACCCACCAAAGTCCAAGAAGAGTGATTGTAGCATGTATTTTAATGTTTGTATGGTCTCTTTTGTCTATATATCTATTGGAGAGTGGGAAAAACTGCTGAATCATAACATAATTCCAAAAGTAGACTGAAATCCCCTCCTAAATCACGAGGTAAAATGCACATCATGATTTGTGAGAATTGATGTCGGATCCCCGTGCATCTACACCTCCTCTTCCACATACCTTTTCATTATGAAATTCACTATGCTCAACTCCCTGATTGCTATATAGTGAGCTAATTTCATCATCTAATCCACTACTACCTAGATTGCAGCACATCTTCTATGAGACATGGGAAATCCTGTGATAAAATAAATTGAAATGTCATCCCCATCCACTCAGGGGAATCAATGTGTTGAAACAAACCACTAAGAACATGGTGCACACTTTTCACCTACTGGAACACTAAGCCCATTTCAACAAACTCCACCACTTCTCACTTAATCTCGGGCCACCATAACTTCTCTCTCAAGTCATTATACATATTGTAATCATCATGGTGTATTTCTAAGGGTGATCTGTCAATCTCACGGATAAATCCCTCACGCATCGCCACTTGAACATGCATCTTCTCATGAAAAAACATACGATTCATAGCATCCTATAATCATCCCTTCAGACCATCACCCTAGTCAATGAGATCATGAATTACCTATTCCTCTATATCTCCCACCTAGGACCCCTCCATCATATTCCTCAAAGATGGTTGGACCATCATCTAAAACACAAAACTTCTACCACCAACTATTACATCATCTATCTGTAAGAAATAAAACTCCTCCTTTAGCTTCCACGATTCCATAGATTACTGGACCACCAAATTCTTTGAAAATCCTACTAAAATATTCAACAACAATAATATTTTTTCATTTGGTGTATGATATCTCAAAATCATAGTCTTAATGAATCTCCATCTTCCTCTAATGTTTCATTTGAATATCTCACTGTGAAAAGATATACCTCAAGCTCCAATAATTGTTGAAGACATCCAATCACTCCTCAATAAAGTAATGTCACCAAAATATTATGGCCAACATGATCGTTTTATGCTCTAGATCATGGGTGGCATAGTTCCATTCATTGGGACATTACTACCTAGAACCATAAATGATGACTCCCTACTACTGCCTTATCACACACAACAATCATAGACCGTAAGAATCACAAAATACTACAACCATCAACCCTTATTATATCAACCTAATCACAAGGGAGCTAACCAACTACCCATTCAGATAGAATAATTCTACCTTACAATGCTCTATCTACATAAATTATTAGTTTTTTCTAGTCAGATCTTTCATTGTAGCTGCTAGTTGATATAAATTGGGTATTAATCTATAGTAATATACTACTAGACTAAGAAATCTGAAAACCACTACCACATTATTGGGAGATTCTCTATGAAACAACTTCCTCGAACATCGATGGGTCCACTTATAAACCCTATTGAGATACCACATGCCTATGGAAGTGGATCTCTTGTTTCTGAAACATGCACTTGGACCACTATTTTAAGAGCTACTTATGTCGAATGACCTCTATGGAAGTCATGAGATGCTCAGTATTCCCCCCTCTAAATTTGAGTAGATCATGATGTCATCAATTGATATGATGATGAATTGGTCTAGGAACTCATGAAATATGGAGTTTACAAGACCCAAAAACTAATTTTGTGAATTCATAACAATGAATGGAATAACCATGAACTCGAAGAGCCCATATATACACTTTAATGAGGGATTTTGAATGTCACCCTCCTTCACCCTCAACTAGTGATAGAAATATTGAAAATTAATGATAGAAAACTATCTTTATCCCCTCAACTAGTAGAAAATATCTTCTATCCTCTGGAGTGGGAAATAGTTCATGATTGTTACATGATTCATACTCTATTTGTGTAAACATAACCTCAGACCACCATATGATTACTTAAAAATAATGTTCGGAGCACCCCATAGTGAAACACTATTCCGAATAATTCCCTCCATCATCAAATCATCAATCTAGATCTGCGACTCCCTCATCTAAGAAGTCAATATCCGATAAGAAGCCATCAAAATCAAAATATCACTCATTTTTTACGTCGATCCTGAACTCAATATCATATTAAGGGGAAAGAGTCACAACCACCATTGATAAAAACATACAAAAATTCACACACAATTCCATAAGCCACCACCATCTCAGCATCCAATGATTTCACTGACAGCTCGACCAACATGGAATGTAAAAGAACCACATGTCGACTTCCCATCAGACAAATCCACCTTCCAGCGAAAGACACATGTTTTTCAATAGAATCTGATAACACGAATCTAATCTAGATGTATTCATTATGATCACACACAGAGTAAAACTGGTTGTTTCCAAGGATAACCGTTTGTGGATTCATCTGTAGCTAAATGAGATGCATGTTGGATTGATGTGTCACCAACATAAGTTTGCATACATATATGACATAAAACAAGATGGAATTACCTCTTATAGGTGTACAAAACAACAGGGGAATGAAAAATTTCTCTATTTACAATCAAGGATAATGTTCTAGACTTGGTGAAACCAAGTAGTGTGAATGTCCAAAATTAAATCAAGGCACAAACAAGAGCACTACACAATATGATTGTTCCTGAAATGATCTACGACCATTGCTGATGGGTTGCCTCTATGGAGTGAAACTAACCAAAACCATCTCTTATTCCCCTGTGCTTTTGACTTCCTCCTCAAAAAATCTCACATAAATTTCCCTGAGTAAAACACTGAGGGTGTCTTCCACCTGATCTCTATACCCTAGGTGGGGCAGAAGATTGTTTCCCCTACAGATGAATCATCTAAGCCCGGAATTGCTACCGAATAAAGTATTGAACCAGCCCACCTACACCATACTAAGATCAAACTAGTCACCGAATCTGATGGTGCATGAGGCCTCCACAAGTGAAACACCTCATTCCCAATCCTATGGGAAAAGGATGATGAAAATAATTTTTTATCTAAGAGTGTTTGGGTGAGCTCCCCACTTGCTAAAACTTGGAAGGTCGTGACGCTGGAGACCTGATGCTGATAGATCCACCCTACGTATAATAATATTGGATCCCCTCACACAGTAGAACTCCTCATGGGTCCAACCATTCCCCCACATCTAAAAAATTTGATCCACTATGTATTTTATTAAGGTGAAGGGAATAACTACATATTAGTGGCACCGATAGAGTGACTCCTCCAAACGACTCTCCTAATACTCCTCATCTAGGAAGATGTCAGAGGAAAAGAATAATAGATCTTTAAACATGATCCTAATCTCTATCACCAGCATACTCCATTGTTGTAGGGGGAGTATCTCCATCAATATCTTGGACTTCATCAAGGAAGATTGGAATTTCTCCCTAAAGTCCTCAAAATCTCCACAGAGAACATCAGACTCCTTCCTCTCCCTGAGGTAATAGTTCAACCACTGAAGCAATTCACCACTCATTTTTTCACTAACAGGGGAACCAAATATTGTATCATATCCCATATGCAGTTGAAATTGATCACAATATCCTCAATAAAACTTTTTGACGTCGTATCTGAAACACATCCCTCTTATATCCCCAGAGTATGTTGTTGAGACCCTTGATGGGTCTCCAGCAACTGATCATCCTCCCCCACTGGTCCAACCTGTCGTCAGTTGACCAAGTCAGCATACTAATCCTCCACTTCTCGATCCACATGTGGACAAATATGGAGTTCTATAGCTAAAAGGTAATCAAGGAACTCCTAAAACACTAATTTTTATCATTGTTTATTTAAATTCCCAAAACAAAAAAATGTAATGTAATAATGATGCATGTACCATCCCTAGGAACTCCACCCTGAAAATGTTGTATCCTCACAAGTCGTTATATATGATCATTGTCCTTTCATCATATCATGGTTGGGGCGGGGGGCTAAATCCTATGTCCTAGTCGGTATTTCCTATCCTATGTCACAAACCAATATCACCTAACACCGTTTCCCTACCAAGACAAGCAATACTAACTATACATAACTCTTAACTCTAGGTTAAATAAAAACCATCACCTCAGATATCGTTCTGTCATGACCCACTTTTTAAGATGAAGGATATGTAACAACCCCCATATCTTACCTTAAATAGGCCACAGGGTGGGGACTAACACCAAGGGTATGTGAAATTTAAAACCAAATGTCAGGAATTACCCATTTAAATGAAAACTAAAATAGAAGATAAGATATATCAACCTAAAAAAACATTAAGACACATATATATAATGAAACAAAAAATCCAACAACATTCATGGTTATTGTAAAATAGCTATAAATACAAGGTTGAATACAATTTATGTACCAAAATAAATCAATGAAGTGATGAATAACCTACCCCCAATGTCCGAGATAGTAACATATAACATGGTATGTGTAATCCACCAGGATCCCTAAAATTGTTTTATATACATAGAGTGAGAATAAAATTAAATTTAGATTGAAAATCCAAGGTCACCCATTCACATTTTGGAGATGCATACTAATTTCCCTGTGAGAAAAGATTAGAAACTCAAAAGAACCTTACTAGGTATACTAGCCACACTAACCTCACCAAGGCACTGTCAAAAAAAATTAAAAGTCAATTAAAGTAAAATAGTATGCACATCAATATTTTGGCCCCCCTGCACCACATCACACTAGCTAACTTCTTACCCCTAATGGAAAACATCATGACGCTACCACACTCTTCCATGATCTCCACTATAACAACCATCCGACAGAAACCTTGGCCACATACCATATCCCTCCAAAAATGTCTTTGACCAAAACCACATCTTCATCCCAATGACACATGGGAAAGTTTGACGTATCTTCTCTCAAAGACACATGGGAATCACACCGTGCATGTTGTCACCTGGTCCTCAAAACCAGACCTCAACCAACCCAAAGAGTCAAGGGATACCAATGCATAGAAGACTATGTAGAAAATGTCCAATAAATGGACATCCATCCTCGAAATAGGATTTTGTGGATGGAGACCCTCCCCCATAACAATGATGATGTTGGGAACATAGTTCTCAACACATTTGGGGCATTTATTGAAATCCTAATGAACTACATGTATATATACAGCTACGAAACATTCAACAAAACCTATGTGTTTTCAAAACAACAACCAACCCACACCAAAACTGCCCTTGCGGCCTACCCTACAATGCGCGTATCAGAACGAACGATGGTTACTTCCCAAGTCGATAAATGAACACAACTCCACTACAAACCACAACATGAAAAATAACCCCATCAAATTAATTTATTTCATTTTCATTATACAATAACAAATTATTAATTCATTTATGTCATCCCTATCCAGGAAACATAAAAAAAAATAAAAACATTATATAGAGAAGCACCCATACCAACCACTATCAAAGGCAAAAAGGTAATTAAGTGACATGGTAAAAGAGTCAATTATAACACCAATTCATAAAAAATAGTCTCTCAAATATCATGGTGAAATGACCACACAAGGTAACAATATAGTTATTTAAAATCATATATCATAATCCTTCCATGGATGGCCCACTACACCAAACAAACAACATTCAACAAATCAGAACTCACCTAGCTTATAGTCCCACTAAAAACTCCCCTCTCATGAATAATATTTCAACTACATCCACCATTATTCTTCGATATAATGTCACCTTTTCATTCCTCTCAAATTGAAAACACCCAATACACCTCATAAAAACCTCCCTATGCATCCCCACTACATAAAAACACCACACCAGGACCCCCCAAAACATAAACCTAGAACTAACCGAACCTAATGCCTCCTTTCATAACCACTTCCTAGATGAAGTCCCACTACATATAAATTTCATCGATTCCACAATCAACCAAACTCTCAAACTGAGATTTCTTTACACTGCTAATAACACCCCATTCACATAGCAACACATCCATTCAAAACAAGGAATTACAAACACAATCAAAAGGATGAACCTAACCATACACAATGAACAATCACACAAAACATAATGGTTTATATAGATTTAATAAAGTCGTTTTTAATTCCAAATTGATGAAATAATTGTTATAACAGAACATGCTTGATCTTTGGGAATCTATTTAATTAATCAAATATACATGATTAATCACTTTTTATGTTCTAAGCCATTAGAAAAATTAACAATAAGAATTCATGGGTCCAATTCGCAATCAGTGACCACCAAAAACCATGATTTTCAAAATTCATACACCTAACACATTTCCAAACATGGTTCAATGATAGAAGATAATAACAACACATCCATCATCTTCATTTTCCCAGCCCCTGATTTATTACTTCTTATAATCATCATTTAATTTGGGTCCGACCATATTCACAAGAGGACCTGAACACACCCACCCTTCATGATACACAAATAGAGGAGAGGCAATGAGATCCCTACCAGGAATAACAACCGACCAAATATTCATCATTTCACTAAAAAATAGGGTATCTTGAGTAGAAAGAAACACTCCATGGAAAAACCAAATTTGAATACCACTTGAAAACAATCGACTCCATGTGGAAGAACAGTTATGGGGATGCTTGGTATCTAGAAATAAGAGATAAACAAGTGAGATATCTCGACTTAGAAGAGAATGAACATATTTCAATAGAAGGGATTGGTTTTAAGGATCATTAAAGTCGGATCGTGGTCAATACCATGTAATTTTTCAATTTCAATTCCCCAAAAGCATTATGATATTAGATATATGATTAATAACCTTTGAAAATATTTTAAAAAAACTCAAACAAGGCTTTAAACTCGATTTCCATCAAATAAGTCATAGGATGAGCCATCAACATTGAGCTCACTATCTCGATTCACTGATTCCTAACTCTACAACAGATGATCAAAAAACATTATGCAACAAATATAAATCACAGACAGTATCCCACTGATGCGGATTACCGATGCCAAACTCACTGACGCTTTCCCAAAAGACGCCATGACCTACCAACACCACAACCTACCGATAAACTGACTCATCAATTCCCTGACCTAATAACTCCTTGACCTACCAACTACATATATTGATGACAGCTACTGAGGCAAACCTAATATTGGAAATACTATAATTTAATAAAACTCTTGATATGAGATACTGTATCCTCCTCAAACATAGTAAAAACTGGATTTTAAAAAATTATTCTATTGTGCAGGTCCTAAACATTACAATGTAAGACCCATTGGTTTTAAATCAAATAAAATGATTACTATACATAGTCACAAGAATAAAAAAATCATATTTTTCATAAACATATAATAATAATAAAAAAACAGAATATAACCATAAAAACATAACATCATCTACTCTAAATACAAACCTTCACCACCTACTCATCTCAAACCTATTAAGCATTGAATCATTCCAAATTCCATCACAAACAAAATTCCATGAATCTTCCCCGAGTCAAGTACTATTTGGTCTCTATAAAAGGAAGAAACCAAATTCCCTAAGGGGGTTCTCAAGGGGATGGATTCTAGAGGTAAAATCCTCTATTTCTCTCTTTATTTATTTCACATTCTTTTCATATACTCCCTTAAAATCCTATTTCCAAAAAACTAAGAACAAATACAATATATTATATAAATTAATTTTGTTATTTTAATTTTAAATCAATAATCATTTAATTTTTCCTCTTTCACAAATTGAGAAATTAAAATATCGTTTGTAATTTATTGATTTATCATCATTAACAATGAAAAGTTTCAATTTTAATTTACTACTTTCATGGAAGGACCTAAATCCTAAAAAATATTTTTTAAGTATTATTAAATGAATTTCAAAAACATTTTAATTTTTTGAAACAAAATTTTATACCCAATAATGAATAGTGAAACAACACTAAATGGTGAAAATAAAAAAACCACTTAATTATTATAAACGATTATCACTAATGTCTTATATAATTATTCATATTAACCATAAATAACCAAATTACGTCTAAAACCTTTTAATATTTTAGGATTTCATTATTTAAAAAATCAATTACCAATATCTATCCCCATTTACATGAACATTAGAACATTTTTACAGGTGAACCAAACATGAAATTTGATGAAACTGACACTCTCAAATGATGAAATTGAATATAATAAAACATCCAAAAACACATAAATAAACATAATAAAATTGTAATAAAAAAATTCACAACCATTTACAAATTTTGTATTTAGTTGATTTAATTTCATTATTTAAAACATTATGATCTAGTGAAGAACACTTTCCGACATATGGTTTTCTATTTTGTTAACCTAATTTTATTCTTTCCTGTTATGATTTCTCTATATTTATAAGAAGGTAATAATTAATTATTAATTTATTAATTATTATAAATTAAGATTATATATTCCAAAATCATGTATCTAGATCAGTTCATCATTTATTGATAAGGATATAAAATGTTTAAAAAGGAACCCTTCTCAAATCATTTCGATAAGTATGTCCGATTAAAGGGAACATCACATTTTTTACAAATTTTCAATTTCAAATGATTATCAATTTTAGAACACCAATTTTTTTAGAAAATACCATATTTTTTATTAAAAAATAACATAGTTAATATATAGTTTTATGAAAAAAATTATCTTTATCTACTTTACTTGTTCTTTAATATATTTCTTCAACAAATGTACTATGCTTTTTTAAAATATTTCATAAACATACTTTTTGCTGGTTTCCATAAAAATGAGACAAAAATTATCAAGAACTATTACTAAAATACATTATGAATGTGCATGTATGGTTTAAATCCGATTTTTCATGGACACCATTATGTTATACACATTTTTATACTCTATGGAATAGTTATGATACCATTATATTTCCACAGAGAACCCTTATATTTATGATTGATTCATCATGTTTAGCATATATTCATGAACGTGATATTATAGATGCACCATGAAATTAAACCAATTCATTGGGTAATTTTTTATCCTAAGAGTTTTTTTGTTGGGATGAGGAGTGAACTGTATTCCATTATGGTACTTTTTCTACGTTGTACAACGGGCATGGATGTTATCCTTGACTAATGATTATGTCATGTTTTTTTACTTCCATATTCCATTGATTCCATGATTACATGTCCCCATTCTCTATATTTTATGATTCATTATGATTATTAATGATATATTTATTATTATGTCATCATGTTTTTCTGTCAACTCCATCTGCTTTGATTTATTTATATGTTTATACCCTAACTAGAATTTTTAGCATATCCCTTTTGTTTTTTATTCCCCATGTTATCCTATAAAAATTTAGTATATCAATAGAATATATGATCACTTTGTGGATGATTAAAATAAATATGTTTTTTTCTATTTTCATTTTTTATGAACTAAAACATAAATAAAACTATATTATACAATCCTGGTCGTGTAATTTGATTGTAATTTTTTGTAGAATCATCTAATATTATTATTACATTGATGGAATTATTATAGTTGTTATAAAATAATGGTATTGTTTTTTAGGGAAGGACTAGATAATCTTGTTAATAACACTAGGGATCATTCTATCAAAATGGATTTCTGATATTGAATCTTATGGTATCACAAGTTAAGATATTATAATGATTTACTAGTTTATGCTTATTTGTACAATGTTTAATTTTAATATTCTTATTAACTATGTATTCAAGACCGCTAATTATATATTAATTTTCTATGTTAATAGTTGAAAATACCAGAATCTATTCCAACAATAAATTTTACTTGAACTATTCTATTTTAGTAATATTATGCTCAATATGATGGAACAAGTCCTCAAAAAATTTGGATAGTACATTCCAAACTAGATTAGGTAATGAATAAAAACATGAATCATACAAAACTCTATACTTCTCATAAAAAAGATCACGTTGTGTTCGAATAGTTCATATAAAAAATGCCACCGATTTTTGTGGGATTTTATGCTATAATCATCAAAGAAAAATGGATTGTCTCCCTTGAGAATATATTTTATTTCCTCTAGTACTCAAAATAATATAAATTTCTGTTATTCACCATTCATTTTGATAGAGAATCTTATCAATGGTGGACACCTATGAATAAAAAAATGAAAATATAGGAAATTAATTCTATGGAATGTTATGATTTGATAGAAATATTTTTCGACAAATATTTTCCCAGAACACTCCATCATAATATAGAATAGTAGTTCAATATATTGGACCCAAATAGAGATGAATCAACTTGATAGCGTAAAGAATAAATTCAAAAGTCTTTCATGATACACCACATCCTTTTTCATGAACACTAGAAGCATGGTGGATCACTTATTTATTGTTCTATATCAAAGTATATGAAATGTGTTGGGGGTTCATGAATTATACTGTTATGATTACATTTTCCATTGTGCCCTTAACGATGAAATTGTTTTCGGAGAATCCCATTGGTCCTATGGGATTGATGATAAAACAATGAAATAAGAGTTTAATATGGTTTGAAAAATAGATAAATCCCATTATGGAATGAATACCCAACATCACACATATAAAAAGTGTCAGAATAGGTATCCTGGAAACTATATATAGGTCACTAAGAGATGCATTAAATGTTGATGATATGGGAGAATGTCCAATAACTACTAAAGGGATATGATGAATCCGCGTAATTTGGAGTAATAATGTAATTCTAAGATCAATAATCATAATGTATTGTAGTTTTTTCAACTATAGGATACTTGGTCATTATGCGATCTATTTCCCTAAGGGACAGGTTGTTGGAGGGAATCAACAAAAAAAAACTCCAAGGCATGATGGATGATCATATTACATCACCACTGATAACGTAGATCCACATAATGATATTGTGATATGTATGATAATTATTCATTCAAGAATAGTGATCAATTTAATCACTACCTAAAATTATGGAGGTTGAGTTATATGTGATAACAAAAAATGGGGAAATCAATGAATCCAAAGTATATAACTCATCCCCATTTAGTATTTGGGGAGGAACATACTATAGTATCTCATTTCACATACAAACTAATTGATAGATCTACTATATGGGGGTATGTATTTCTCAAAGCTCGTTCTTTGTGATAGATATATCCCATTAAAGGTGAAGAATGATGATTTTCCTAAGAATGAATTTCATATGAGGTATGGACAGTTCGATTTTATAGTGATTCCATTAAAACTCTGTAATACTCCTCTAATATTCATGGACATGATAAATCGATTCTTTATATATTACATAAAAACATTGGTAGTCTTTAGAGAGAATATCATGATTTACTCCACGAGATACATTGAACATGAATTTAATTTGATTACTTTTTCATAAACTTTGTGAAGGGAGAATATTTATTCAAATTATAAAAAATATAATTTCTAGATTGGGGATGTAACATTCATGGGGACTGTTATCACCAGTAAAGGAATAACTATGGATCCTATGAGAAGAAGGAAATCTATGAGTGGATCAAGCTAACAATTGATACATAGATCTATATTTTCCTTCGGATTTTTGGATATTGCTGAAGATTTTTGAATAACATATAATGATTGTGAACCCCAGTAATCATGTTGGCTCAAAATGGATTTATGTCCATCTAGACTACAGAAATGCTAATACAGCTTCATAATGTTTTAAAATAGGCAAATCACTAAGAAATTTATCATGCTATAGAATAGTGGGGAACTCGTTGTGTTGTATATAGATGTATCAAACAGGTTATTAGGATGTGTACAGATGAAAAAGGATAAATTAATAACCTATTTCTCAAGATTGTGTAAAATTCATGAGAGAAAATATCCCATATATGATATAGAGTTGGATGATATGATCTTTTCATTAAAAATATCGAAGTATTATCTCTATTGTATGATGTTTGAGATAACTAATACTAATTATATCCTCAAATATATATTCATATAGAAGGATCTCATAATTGGGAAATTAATATGGTCAGATATAATAAATGATTAAAACTAATAAATCCACTGTCATACTGGAAAGGAAAATAAGTTGGAATATTCTCATTGAATAAAGGTATTAGAAACATTATCATTAATGGGAATTTAAAGTGATCAAATCTTATTAGATTTGCAATGGCTTGAAAATAGAATCATTAAGGAAGAAACATCATCCATATTTTCTCAAATGATTAGTGGAAAAAACCTTCATAGATAAATTGAAGTATTCTAAATGAAATTTTGTTGACATTCAGAAGATGGTGGAAGCCATAAGAAAGGAGAAATAATTATAGATCAAAAAGGATGATAGAGGATTCATTGGATTTGTGTCATTACTATGTATAAAATCCAATCGATAGAGAAATAATGATCATATTAATGATGGACTTAGATCAACCTTATCTATTATCCCAGAGTGTAGAAATATTTTATCGAGAACCATGATACAACTATTGGGGGGACATAAGAAGAAAGAGATCACATATTATATATAAATGTTGCAGGAATGTCAACATTGGAAGACTGAACTAAATATGTCTATGGTGATGATTCAATGAGTACCAATAATAGCATGGAAATATAAAAACATCACCATGGATTTCCTCATTAGATATAAAAATACATCAAGAATTATCTATTCTAGATAGTTTGTTGTCGATCATCTCATAAAGGCCACTCACATTAACGAAATTCGAGAGGACATATAACTATAGATAATCACACATATCTACCTTATAGAAGTGGTTACAAATCATGGAGTACCACAATCGGTTATATATGATCAATATCCAATATTCACCTCCATAAAAAAGAAATTTCTTAAACATTATCTAAATAATAAGCTGAAATTCAGTATTTCTTATCATGCTAAAACTAATGTCCAATCTGAATGGACTATTCAGACAGTGCAATACATACTGAGGGCATGTTCTATGGTCATTAATGGAGGATGGGACATGTATTTTCTAGTGTATGAGTTCTCCTACAACAAAAAATTATACCTGATTATCCAAATGGATCAATATGAAACCTTCTATAGTAAATTATAAATAAAATAGTAAACTGGGATGAAGTCAATGAACATAAGATGATAGGACCGTAAATGGTAAAAAATATGTTTGAAAAATTTATATACATTTACCTACACATAATGGAATCCCAATTTTGATAACAGATCTATTAAAACAATCATCGATGAGACCTATACATTATTCTTGGAGACATGATATTTTTCTATATATCTATATAGTTGAGAATCATGTTATTTGGGGAGGAAAGCTGAGCTACAAGAACATCAACCCAATTGAGATTCTTGATCGTGTTAGAGCTATTTCCTATCAACTAGATCATCCAAATACCATGTTTCAAGTATGATATGTATTCCATGTATCCCTCATAGGGATAACATACTGGATCCCTCATATTTACTAGATTTATTTGTGGTACAATTTGTGAATGATATATCTTATGAGGAACAACCAGTAAAGATCTGGGATGATAAAGAGAATGTTATACACCAAAATAAACCACCACTGGTCAACAAACTATATAAGAAACATAAGTACGAAGTGGAAACATGGGATATAGAGGATGTATTAATGTATATGTCCCTTCACGATTTTCTCCATAGTTTATCAATTAAAATATAGAGGAAACATTTTCAGAAGGGTTAAAGAGTGTAATGACCATGAGTTAAATAATTATAATTTCACTTCATATAATTATATCATGTAGTATAAATCACATAAAATCACATAAATAACACAAAACAACAATTATAATTAAATAATTAATGAAA
The DNA here is from genome assembly GCA_963277665.1 of Viscum album. Lineage (NCBI taxonomy): Eukaryota > Viridiplantae > Streptophyta > Magnoliopsida > Santalales > Viscaceae > Viscum > Viscum album. Next base: position 2,053,890,942 of record OY728137.1, read on the forward strand.
TAAAAAGATATTTCAGAAATTAAGAAACCTATACAAATAGAATGATAACTTGAAAGTTTGAGTAGTAATATCATCCTTTTGAATAGTATATAAGATATTAGAATAGTAAAACCACCAATTAATGTAGAAATAAAACTTATGAATCTTATAAATTAAAATATTATATAACTATGTCATTGTATAATTAAATAATTTTTTTTGAAACTGATCAATTAAATTTTTGTATCCCAGTGAATCATATATTTTTATTAACAATTTTCGAATTAAAATAATGATTTAAAATAAAAATTTTTCTCATAATATAGATTAAAAAATTAATATTTTTTCATCTTATAGTTATAATATATTTTTACGAGACATTAATTATTTTTTCAAATTGTTATAAAACCTGTTATAATATTTAAATTGGTATTTTTGAATACATGAAGATTTAACTAAAAATTAAATTTCTCATATTTATAAAATTATATTCCTAAAAGGGATTTAATTATTTAGTTCTACACCCTGAAAATCAGTTAGGGTGAATTTTTGGTATTTTTCTAAAATAGCTGATTTTTGGGAATAGTGAAGTATTTCCTTTTACTATATAAGCTAAATACAAGAATTATAGAGCCATAGATTATGGTTTGATGATTCTTGTATTAGTTTTTTTACTTACATGTACTAGTTATTTTAATTAGTCAAAAAAATAAACACCATTCATATTCTTTAACCAAAATAATAATCAAATGTAAACAATGAACAATAAACACCCATATTGTCCACTATAAATACCACCCCACACCACATATTATCCTCCCACATTTTAAGTCATTAATGTTTTCCAATTTATAAAAATACCCTTCCCATGTCTCTTGCCCATGTTTAGGAGGTAAAAATTTATAAATTAAAAAATCCCACTTTCATAAGTAGGTTGTCAAAAATCAGAACTCAAGAGGTAAAATCCTCTTTCCCTTTCGTTACATATTTTTCATAGTCTTTCCTTATAATCCACTAAAATAATATTTACAAACATTAATGAAATCTAAATTAAATTATATATCTTATATTTTTATTATGTTAATTAAAAATCCACAATCAAGTCTCTTTCCCTTTTTCTTATATTCTAAAATTGATAATATCATCCATGCTGTGTTGATGTATCAACTTTGAGGATGACATGTTTTCATTTTATTATACCTCCTTCAAGGATGAAAATTACAAACCTAAATTCTATTATACATATTGATAAATGTATTTTATGATTCTCCTTCTTTTTTGAAACTTAATTTTATACATAGTAATGAACAATGAATCCAAAATAATTGGTTATAATAAAAATCCACCTAAATAATCAAAATGATCATTACTTACATATTATCTAATTATTTTTCATCACAAAAAAATATAAAATTATTTATATTACCATTTTTTATTTTTTTATTTTCATTAATAATATATAAAAACATTTCTATATATGTATTCCCAATTTACAGGGTCATTCATACATTTATACTAGTGAAACATTCATGAAACCCAAGGAAACAAACACTCCCAAACGATGAAATTTTTTCTTAAAACATATGAAAAAGGCCATTAATGAACATAGTAAAATGATAATACGAAAAATAAATTTATAATATATTCTGATATAAATATTTAATGTTTTTAATTTAATTATCCATGACATTATGATCAAGTGCGGAACAGTTTTGGACGAAAGGTATAGAATATTTTCCGAACCTCCATTTTTACATGTTGTTTTGATATCTCTATCTTTACACTAATATAATTATTAAATATTTATATTTATTTTCTAAATTTTTTTTTATGTTCCAAACACATGAATCCATATAAGGTCAATCATCTTTTTTTTGGAAATACTTTTTTTAAAAATGGGATCATCTCAAACCATCAAGATAAGGAAGCCTTATTATTGGGATCATCAATATATTTGCCCATTTTCATGTGAACTAAATTATATTTTAAATGGAAACAATTTTTTTTTAAAACCAATAATATTTCATGTAAAAAATCATGGTTCATTTATGGTTTTATGAACAAAAATATTACTTTTCTGTTTAAATTTTTCTTTAGTATTTTCTTTCAAATGCATTAAAATGTTTTATTTCAAAAATTTCTAATTTTTTAAAAAAATTATACAATTTATTTTGAAATAATTTATCATGAATTAAATTTTTTTTACCTTATTATATTCCTTATATCATTTAAAAAGATTCATTCATGTTCACTTTTATTTTATGCCCATCTTTTGAGCTCTATGACATGATTATGATACCAATCTCCTTTTGTGGGTTTCCCTTATGATTATGTTTGACTCCTCATCTAGAAAACATATTTAGGAACATGATATGATGGGTTAACCGAGATAGTGTTAGTAATCATTGGGTAAATATTAGTCTAATTAGATTTTTTATTGGGATTGGGAGTGAACCTGATTTTTTATGGGACTTGTTCCACTATGTGAAACGGTCTTATAACTTAGGCATGACTTATAACTATTTCTTGTTGTGAGTTGTTTACACATTCCATTGATTCCACGAATATATGTCCCCATGATCTACATGTTACAATTATTTATATTTATTCTGGATCTATTCCTTTTAATTTCATCATTTTAGGCCTTCTCACCCAGGTCCTTTTATTTATTCTAATGTTTATACCATTACACTTATTTTTAGCTAATCCATTTTGTTCATATATTACATATTTTATCCTATGAATATGTATGAGCCTAATAAATATAGGTTCACGTTATGGATGATTAAAATAAATATGTCTTATTTTATTTCCATGTTTGTACTTTTTTTACCTAATCACATAATGGCACTAGACTTTATGATCCATGGACTATAATTTTATTATTAAATACTTCTAAAATCATGTAATAATATATGTAAAACACTAGGATTTCCCAAATTTTTTTACGTGGATCTATCAAATTGGGGCTATTTGGGATTTTTTGTTGCTCATAATTGTTGTGAATAGTGGCATAGTGACTTCTTTAGAAATTGTTTCCGGACATTATAAAAGTTTCACTTTGATAGTCATGGTTATTCCTAATTGATTTTGAGATATAAAAAGTTATTACGATGGTTATGATATTAGAACCAGGATTAATTTTGAATTGTTAATGAGGATCATGGTTGATAAAACTACAATATTATCATGATAAGGTGTCCTATCATGTAGTATTAAGGATTTCATTGGAATATTCTGTGATAATATTTTAATTTCATGGAATATAAATTGTATAATATAAATGAATAATATCTGTGGAATGTTCCAAACAATGAAGTAGAAATCTAATAATAATGTAGGTTAACTAGATCTCTTGAAGGAATCATATAATCCAATAGATTGATCATTCATAGTGTGAACTTATTATAATCCATGGTATTTCTTACATTGATTACAATCAATATAAATATTTAAAGGGGGATGACTCAAATATTGGAGGATACACATTATTCTACCACTGTAATATTGAAAAGTTATTTTGGATGGAGGATTCAGCCCAATGAGTGAATAGAAAATTTTAAATATATGACATGGAGAAGAATGATTATTCAAGATAGTATAAATTTTAAAATATGGTGAATATACAAGAAAAATGATCTAAATGATGATATTTATTTGGTTTAACTTGTAGGGAACATAAGTACCAATCCATGATGAAATAAATTTCACAATTTCCATATATTTATAACTATGTAGGGTTTATTAAGTTTTTTCCCTATTATTCAACATATATTTTCTTGAGTTAGTGCATGTGACAATGGGGATTCATCAACTCATGTTTGTCAAGGGGGGAATGAGGTATTTTCAAAATCATTATGAATTTTAAGGAAGTGGTGGTACCATTTAAATGATGAATGAAATAAATTATGATTTTAGGAAATCCACATTCATAATGTTATAGTCATCTAGATATTAGAAGAAAATATAAAAGATAAAAGGAATTCGTGATTAGTTATTTTCCTATTATGGATTGTGTGGATAATTATTCATGATATAGAATGAGGGTGGGAATTCATGGAATCATGTGTTATGAATTTAGTTTTTGGGGAATGGTTTTCATGATACCTTTCACGTGAGAGAGAATTTATGTTTTGAATACTAAGTCCTTTAATGTTTAATTAAAAAATTGTAAATAATGTGGTTTTTTAAGCTATGAATAGATTTAGTGATTCAAAATAAATCATGAACATGATTTACCACATGAAAAAGGTCTAGTTGTTTTTCTCATTGAATTATACATAAATCAACATAACTTATTTTGAAAATAGTTAGTGGAAAAATATAAAGGTCAGTTGATGAATTCATTGGAAGGTTGTATGGACAGATAAGAATGGATAATCTAGAATTAGATTTTTTTCATGGTTGAATTATACTTACATGAAATAGATGATTTGGGTTCAAAGAGTGGAAATTTTATTTATTTATTATATTAAAATTAGTTTGATAATCCATATTTCTAAAAACAATAGTATATCGTTTAAAAATATATAAAAATCATTCCAATGATTTAATACAAAACGATATAAAAATAATATAATGAAAACATAATGATCTAGCCATTTATTTAATTTTCAATGTATTTATAGTTAATTTTTTTATTTCTAATTCCATGTCAATGACTGTAATAATATATTTAGAGAACCATAATTACCTTTTGAATGTATGTTGTAATATAAATGGGGTTAAAATTGTTTTAGGGGGTAGTAGGATAAATTAAAAATGAATTAGATTAATATATTAAATGAATTTTTAGTTGAATATTATTATTGTGAGTGTATAAGTCCATTTAGAAGTCATATATGTAGTAGGATTCTATAATTAATTGATATTTTGATGTAAAAACAAGCTATCAGAATATAAAAACTCATATATTAATGGTTTGGATAATGACGTTAATAACCACTGAAAAAGTGAGATTTGGGAACGATACAACTTGTTTATAGGATTTCAATAATGGCCAAGAATCAAAACACAGTTACTAAATTAATTTTAATATTAAATTGAGGACATAGTTGAGATTCACATATTTGGATGAATGTTGGATAACAGATTAAAGGAATTGGGTGGATTTCATTTATTGGGGGGGGGTGTTGGCCTCTAACTTGAAGGCTTATAATCTAGTGCACATGAAAAAGTACATTAAATACAATCTTGATTCTGGTTATTAAATCCTACACATAAACATACACAATAAAATAAATAAATAATTATTATTGGATTTCATACAAAATTGGGATCATTTAATTTTTCTATCATTATCATTTTACGGAACATCATAAATTAATAAATACCATGTATTTCAGTAATAATGGATATTTAATCCTCTATTTATTGAAACTATTAATTAATGATAAATCTAAAATTTTACGAAAAAATATTCTATGAAAAATATCCTCATAATAATTTCATGTATTCTACATTTCCTTCTAACCAAGTGAAATTTGAATATAAGAAGTGGTTAGATCAAATATCATGTAAGGGGAACATATAACATAATCATTCATTGTATAATCCAGGAATAAGTATTATTATCATAATTAGCAAACAACAAGGATCCATAATCCACATAATAATTAAAGAATGATATGGAAATTAAAATAAAAGGAATTATGGATATAAATATTACTAATCCCATACTAATAAAATATAAAACTTTTAAGAACTAGTAGTCTTGGTCTCGTTGAAAGATACATAAAATTACATGAGGTTCTTGTTTAAGGAAACTTGTAAAATTCTATGGGATCACACCAAATACCGTAAAGTATTTTATATGTTGATAAATTTCAATGAATTGATGTGATATATAATGTTGAGACCCCCATTACCTTATTCTATCCCGTACACACAACATATTATGTATCAAGTACCTTTTCACCATTACTTATGAAAACTTATTACTTGATAGTACATTGGAATAATATATATATATAATAAGAAAAAGATAAACGAAATATATAATTTTCCTATATTAGTGATCAATACTGAAATTAAATAAATATTATTCTTTATTTTAATAAATCGGTTAACATTCCATGAAATAATATAGAGGATGAAGGTTGAAGATTAAAAAATAAATACTCCACTTTGATTAATTATCCATATTAGAATAATAACATATGGACTACCTTTTATTTTCCACATATTAATCGAGTAACATTAATTCTTGATGAACATAATCAAATCACAATTACATAAAAATCTGTTGTGGACACCATAAAAAGTAATAGGTATAAGTCTAATAAAATATTTGAAAAACATCATCCTAATACATCACAAAAATAAAGGTAGATAGATCCATAATTATTATACCCAATAAGAGATAAATATTTTATAGCGGTGTTTTTTTTGGAATTTATATAATTTGAAAACAAATATTGAATAAAAAGTACACAATAAAAGTGAATAATATACAAAAATCATATGATGAAATATTAATTTAACGATAATAAAAAAATAAAAAAAAATTATTTTACCAATAAAATTAGCACTAGTAAATAAAATTAATAATCAGCATTTTGAGTAAATGGATCATTATATTTTAATAAATCCTATGATATAGATGGATTATGAAAAGAAGAAATCCATATGTAGTGAATATATTTGTTCATGTGCATACTTTTTCCCTTTGGTTTGTTTACGATTCCTCTATATTATAATGACATATTTCTATAAATCATTTGGATTTTATTGAGTCTTATCACAATGGATAAATTATATGTATATCCAAAGTTTAATAGTTTAAGTGGATGTCTAAATTTTCTTTCTAGTAATCTACAAAATCAACGATGTTTATAATATAGGTTTTTATAAACTCTATAGTATGTAGTTTTGAAAATTTATTGTATTTAATTTAATGAATTTTTTATAGATAATTAAATCAAATGAAACTGGATTTTAAATAAATTAAAAAAAATATATTGATTTAATTAGTTTTAATAGAAGTATATCAAGATTTTTTGGTTGGAAAAACAATTATTTTTTATTCTACAATATTGATTCAAAACTATATCTCTTCCCACAATGTTGATTCTTAATCTGTTTGATAATCAAGGGATTGGTATAAGTCTGATTTATTTGATTCTCTATTAGTTGTAGGGATCATAATATTCTAAAAAAATATGTTCTCATGACTAAAAGTTGAATCTAATATTATGAACCGTTAAAATATTCATGAAATTTTTTGTAGTACGTTGTTGATTTTTTCATTAATTTATTGTTTAGAAACCCTACTTTTATGAAAATTAAAAGTATTGTTTTTTGAAACCTACTTATATTGGACCCTACATTCATTAAACCTAATTTTGGTGAACCTTATATATATGTACCCAATATTTGGTGATCCCTATATTCATGTAACCTATATTCGATGAATCCTACATGGGGAGAACACTACATTCGATGAACCCAACATTCTATGAAGCCTACTTTTATGTAACATACATTCATGCACCGTACTTTTTGGCTACAACATCATTAATTTTTGTTGATCATTAATCTATTTCATATTTATATAGATTATATTAACATGTTTTTCTATAGGAAAAATTCCCAGTAAATCTATAGATTATGATCGAGGATATTTTGGTGATTGTGGTGAAATATTTAATGTGAAAAATTAATATATTAATTCAACATATTATTCCTATAAATTTTAGGTTTACATGTTTATTTAAATTTAATAATTTGAATTTATAATCAGATTGTAAGGATTTTTTATAGGAACTGATTTAACTATGTTTAAATAGGTTTTAATGGATTTATGAAATAATTTTGAAAGCACTCAAATCTAGGATTATTTTGGATATTTTTTCTAAATTGTTATTAAATTGATTTGAAATTCTGTTACTTAGTATTAATTATATGTGAATAAATAGGTAATTCTATAACGGTTTTGTGGGTATTTGTATGAAAGATATTGAATTCATTTATTTTGAATATCCAAATGAAGTAAAGCTATTATAACTACCAAATATCTATTAAATATATATATATATATCTTCCTCTCATTCAGGATAAAAAATAATTAATAATACTTAGAAACACAATGGGATACCATCTTCAACACACTATGATCTTTTTCAAACTACAATACAAGAAATTTTTTTAAAATATCCTATTCATTACCTAGTCAATAATTCATGTTTTGAATTACTTAATCTTCGAATAAAATTTCCATACAAGATGTGCTTATCAAAATATCAAGAACATGTACCATTTCATTCATTATTTATCTTCTTGTGTATGGTTTCTGAGTATGTAACATTATTTTCAATCTCCCACAGACACTTTCTATTTTTTCTTTTTACTCATTTACATATAAAAACAGATTTTTTATTATCTTTCCCCGGGTTGTGACTCTTGAATTCTAATGTCATGATATATTGGTTCTGACATCCAATATCTTCTGTTAAGACTGTTCGGCTTGTGAATTCCAGTGTCTAATGTAAGGTTGTAAGGGTTGTGACTCCACATAAAAAAAATTACATTCATGTTTGTCCCTAAACAAGAAAAGTATTTTTTATTTTGGTTATAATAACCCCTAAAAATCATTTTTAGTGCCCACATATCTATCACCGAGTAAAGAGGTATGTGAATAGATTAGTTCCATTTGCACCTAACTACTATAAATTACTATTGCATCCGTAACTGTTTCTAAAGAAAATGAAATATAATAATTAACTTTCATAATAAATTCATATAATTTATTTATTTATTTATTATTTAGAATCATTAATATGGTATATTCCCCCTCATGATCATCCATCATTTCACTATCTGACCAAACAATTGGTATCATAGTGTCATGACCCACATTCACCAAAAGGAGGGAAGGGTCAGAAGATTGCCAGGCCCTTCCTTCTTTAAGTTGAAGGAGAGATAATGACCCCCTAAACCCACATTAAATAGGTCCCGGAGTGGCTACTAGCACCATGGGTATAGAATCACACACTAAATGGAAGGCATTACCCTCTTTATTTTAATAGGATCGGGAAATAAGATGGTAAATTCCCAACAACACCAAAAGAGGAAAGTAAAATTAAATCCCAGAACCATTCCCAATGCATGTTACAAAAGTAAAAACCATAAAGTACAAAGTGACTACAATGGTAAAGTACCAAAGAAAGAAAAATAGAAACTGCAACTACCCCAAATGTCCGAGCGAGTATGGTCCCGCGCGATCCCTGAAGTCCTCCTGGAAACCTGAAAGCAGTTTTATATACGTAGGGTGTGCATTAAAGTATACTCAGTAGGAAAAACCAAAGACTCTCATGCACAAGTGGGGGAACGTACTAATGCCCCGTGAGAAAAGGAGTAAACCTAACACCTAACAATGTAAAATATCCACCCAATATTCACCAAGGCACACTCCCCAAATAACGCTAGTCAAGTAATGTATAGTAATAGCACATCGATGTTTGGGTACCCCGGGCCTCTTTCCCATAGGTTATTGAAGTCATCCTACACATCGAACCAATCCCTCCATTCTCACCGCAGTCCCACTGCCACACCCCGCTCGCACACACCTGGGCCACAACATCACACAGTCCCAATGTCAAACCCTGCCCGCACACACCTGGGCCACAACTGTCACATGTAACCATGCCTGCAAACAACTAGTCCTGAACAACCACCGCCACGCCCGAAGTCACCTGGGATAGAAGATCCACTGTCACGCCTGAAGACACCTGGGCCTTATCCCGAATATACTTGGGAAACTACCTGCCTGCACACACCTGGGCCATAACAACCACACTACCCCGCCCAAAGGTTATTGGGCTAATAATGGACCTCAGGCCATCACATCCTGCCTAAAGATACGTGGGCTATCTAGGAAAGAGAGCATAAAAGGAGCTAATAACCAGCCACTAATAACAGTGTTGGGAAAAAACACCCTCCCCCACGAAATGGGGGTGTTTGGCACTAAGTTCTCAACCTGGGTGGGGCGCGAATAAGAAGAACAAAACTACAAGTATATATATATATATAGGTAACATGCACTCTCCCAAGTTTATTTTTTTCTTCATCCATCCTAAAGAACACAAACAACACTCATTCCGAGTCGCAACTCTCGCCAACAAAACCCATTTGTCCCTTTTCGTTTTCATGTTCAGTAGTGATGTTTAATTATGTTCTGCACCTACTTGGGCAAGTAATAAGCATAGGGACAAGTCCAAGAAGGAAAATTGGCAAGAATTAATTATAACATCCACACATGGTTCTCTCATAAATCCATATAAACCAAAGAAAACCCCAAGATACACCCCAATGTCCAAAATCTAGGATCCAAAAGGTTTCTCAACAATAGAGGATTCCACCCCAATTCGTGATATAAACAAGGTAACCACCCTATCTTAAAATTCACAAACACTGAATCCATAACAACAGGGGATCCCATCCCCACCCACATCACCCAGCAAATGTCCTGTGAATGAAAAACAACCAAACCACCACCACTAAGAAGTCTCATGTCGGTATTTTCAGATTTATAAGATTTAATGCACTCCATGATTTCAATTTCCGTGTGCTTTAACCGGGGTTATCACAGAGGTATTGATCCTGGTGCCTCAATTTATTTAGCCGGATATAGGTGATTAACCAATTTCCTTTATACAGTAAGGGTTATCCACCGCAATACAATCTATTTAAACATCACCAGAATAAAGGGTTCGTTAGTGCACAGAGAAAGACCACCAATAGCCATGATTTTCAGAAGGCGTAAGCCCTCACAATTCAGAAAAGAAAAACAAGCACATCACCCCTTCTTTTATTATAGAATCCATTCATTATCATTATTTAGGTTTGGTTAATCCAATTCTATAGAATCTAAAGCATGCCCACCCCGTATAATACACAAAAGGGAGAGATGAAGGAGAAATTCCCTACTTGTTGATCGACGATCGACGCTGAGCCTGGGCACAAAATTCCATGGATAGAAATGTGGCTCACATGAACTAATAGTGGATCATCTGAATAAAGGGTATCATGGGGTGATCGAGAAAAGAAGAAACCCACGGCGAACCTTTTAGTTTATAAGGGCCAGGGACGGTTGAGATAACAACATGGAACCGCATAAAGAGCGGGGTGTCATGGGTTGACCACATGGCCCCGCACGTTATTAAAGGGTCGGGCGGTTTAAACTGACGCACACACCAAGTTAACTTATTAAATGTTTAAATTAAATGAAATTTATGGGTGTTACTGGGCTTTAAAATGAGCTTAAAGGGGTCAAAGAAGGTTTTAAAACCCAATTTTCCCACGTCACTGGAAAAACCCCGACAAGGCTGGGTGACATTGATCGGTCTCACCGATCGGTCGCGCCGATCGGTCTCACAGGTCAGTCTCACCGATCGGTCACGCCGATCGGTCTCTTCGACCGGTCGCGCCGATCGGTCTTGCCGACCGGTCGCGCCGACCGGTTGCGCCGATCGGTCTCGTCGATCGGTCACGCTGGTCGACCTCACGCCGAGACACTACCCCTTTAGGATCCAAATTTTTTGCAAAGGAAAGGACCCAGAGATTCTGGGTTATCACACATAAGATAGAATTATTATGTATAATTTAGAACTTTTATTCTATTTCTTCATACCAAAAACTGGTATCATATGTTTTTTCAATTTGAATATATCTAAACATTTTATATATTTTGATTTTATATTTAATTGTGTTATCATATACATATACCTCATAGTTTTAGGATAAATATCTTACAAGAAGGTTGGGTTGAACTCGAATGATGCTTCCAGTCCTATTACTATAAATAACATTGATAAAATTGATTATTTCTATTGGAGACACTAAATAGATGCATAGCTATTATAGTTGAGCAATGAAAAGTGGTCTATCATGTTAAAATAGTACACATGGCCTGAGCATCCCAAGATACACATAGTAAAAATGATGGTACTAAATATTTTTAAAATTTCAATGTTGTTAATATTTTATATTGCACTATTAAGGTCAATATTTTTAGTCATGTGTAGTCATCTACGATAGTTCGTGAAAAATTTAATATTCTACAAGTCACTCACCTTATCTCTCAAAAATTAATTCTAACTATGTATGGAATGCTTCATTCTTAGTACCAAGACATCAACATATATGAATATGGGATAATAAACCAATGTTTCTATAGATTCACTAGAATTTTGAATGAAATGATATCACTTGTTGAAGCTCATGAAAACCTAAAACATTCTGAAATATCCCTTTATGAACTATCAAAGTAATAGAATGTGAAGATAATTTCCATTGATGAAATAAATAATTTCAAATAGTGAAATCATGATGAATTGATTAGATCACTACAAATATATAAATAGGAACTGAAAAACAATGTTGAAGCATAGACCCCAAAAAGTAAAGGTGTGTCTTATATATCAATGAATTTTGGGACTTATGAATCTTCTGATTCTGAAATACTATATAGTGAAAATTAATATATGGCTTAGATTGCGATCAGATATTACAAAAAAAATGAAAAATATTTGATTCAAGAACCTGTTTAGATAAGACCCTAAAAAGAAAAATATAAGAGGGATAATGAAGTTGGTATAAATTTCATATCATCAGATGTAACCAGTAATGAATGTAGAATTTAAGGACATATCAGACCATAATTTCATAAACTATGTAATAGTGAAAAAAAATTAATTATGGAATGGAATTAACAACCTGTTGGAGTTATAAAGAAAAATTCGATTCTATGGAAAATTTCACGAAATGAAAAATAATTATCCCATATATACTTCATGGAATCAGTATATTTGGTTAGTAATTTGAGTTTTAATATTGGATGTTCTAATTCTAACAATGAATTTAATATTGTGAATTCATTTTTAATTACATGATGATAATTAAATATTATGAAAATATATTTTCAAAGATTACTATTTTTATAATAACCATAAATAAATTAATGCTAAACATGTTTCTTAATATAAAATAATTTCAAAGAATAATGAAAAATTAAGAAACTATACTTCTAAATATCATCAAAAAATTTATGTATATTTGAAATATGTTGATGTTTTCATTGAAAATTTGAAAATGGATGTGTAATTTCATAAAAAATTACCTAATTTTATCAATGGTTATAAAAAATATCATATGATTATATATTTGGATAAACTATATAAAATCAATTTTATTTTTTTCTATTTTAGGAGATTAACAAAAATATATAAAACACATTTTATAATAACTAAAATTATGGTACATCAATTATTACTTTTTTTAAATGTGGAATGAAATATCACTATGAAAATTATTTTTCTCATACATTCAAACTATCTTTAGGATATAATATAATTAACATTTTTACATCATTATTATCCAGAGTACCATATAACACATTTCTATATTATGTATGGGTACATAAAAATTTTATAACATAACCATTTGTACCAAAAATATGTTGAAACAAAAATTTATAAGTAATTTGATTTTGTATAAATAATTCCTTCCATATTTTAATTCTGAAATATGGAACACACTGTGGATTCTATACGAATATTACTATAGAGCCATAAAATTTTACCACTAATTTTACATTAGATGGGGGAATAGTTATAGTCGAATACAATTCTAAAGGAAAATAAAATGTTTTGGTAAAGTTGGTATTTCAAATTATACAAATATTTCTACATATTAATATGTTTAAAAGACAAAAGAAATTTTATTTATTATATATCAATTATATGATGATGAAATGGAATATAAATTTCAAAATGGTAAATTTTTCATTTTTTAAAGATGTTTTTCTATTATAATATGGTAATCATAAATATGAATTTTTTTAATATTGGATTTAAAGCCATGTTTTTACTGAGAGAATAGAAATAACATCTTTTTATGAGGTTGTGGAGAATAAATTCATGAAATGTATTTCATGATGTAATTAAATCCCATTACATGGAATTAAATTCCCATAAATTTTTTCCAAAGGCCCTTCGATAAACAGTATTTCTACAGTACTCAGACTGCTATTGTACCTCTACCGCTACAATTCTATCATGCTATAGTTCTACCATGCTATAGTTTTTCAACAGTACTATTATGGTACCATTTCACAATGGGTTTTCAACCCACATCCTTTGATATTGTATTACGAGAAGATTACCACTAATCCAAACACCAACTACAATCATAAACATGATATTTATATTATTGACAGTAGTTAAATATATGTTAAATATGTATTGTGTTTAAATTATTAATAGATTGAAAATATCCTTTGTTATAAAAGTCTAGGTCATGTAAATTTTACAATGTTACATTGGATATAAAACCAGGGGAATATGTAACAACTACCTTCATTGAAGAAATAACATCATTATTTATTTGATATTTTCATAGAAGGGAAGAAACAAATTTTTTTAGACCCATCAATTTTATAAGTTATAATTGACAATTATATTTAGTAAATACTGATTTATTTGGTCCTACTCAAATTTCCTACCATTGTGGAATAAAAAATACATTTTTTATTATTCATTATTACAGTAGATTTACATTGGTATACTTTCTTTCACATACAAATGTATCTTTATCTATATTTACTTTTTTTGTAAATAATATAAAAATGAAAATGGTTCTATGAATATTTGTATTCACAGTGATAAAAGAGATTAGTTTCACAATTTATATATTAATTGTTTCTGAACAGAATGTTTGTTATCGTATTATTTCATCTCCTAGAACCCCACAGACAAATGGTGTAGTATAATGTAAAATATGAAATCCTATTGGAATGATTCAAACTAAGCTAAAATATATATAATTTTCCAATATATTTTTTGACATTGACTATTTTTTCTATAGGTTATATTTTGAATTTAATTATTATTATACCTTTGTTATGGGAATCTATCTCTAATATATGTAATTTTAAAAAACCTATAAATTTTTATTATATAATTTTTGGCAGTAAAATTTCTATTTTGAATTAAAATTATAATATAGATAAATTTGATTCTTGAATTGATGAAGGTATTTTTATTATTTATTATGAAAATACTAATTCTTACAATATTTATATTCAAATAACTACATTTGTTAAAGAATAAATAAATTTTATATTTGATGAAAATAACATTAATATAAATTTTTATTCTAATGATTTTGTAGATGATTATAGAGATTTCAATTTATGTGAAAAAATACCACAATAGAATACTACATCAATGGAGGGTGGAGCATACTCCATCTAAACCATAACCAATATCATTGAAGATTCACAAAGATCATCATGTTTAAAAGGTAATTTGTAATGATTATTCTACTATGAAAACAAAAAATTATATTTTATAATATTGTGTTAATTATTCTTATTTCTTATATTGTATTCCTATAAATGTTAATGATTATATAAATAAATATAGAATGATTACTTCTATGTAAGATGAATTAAATAAATTCCATAAAATTATATTTTATCATTAGTACAATTTCATGAGGATGTGTATATAATTAGAATTATTTTGATCTTTAGAAATATTCTAGATGAACCTAGACAGATTGATAAAAATAAATATAGACATTATACTTAATGAAATCACAAGAAGAGGCTAAAGATATTGAAGATTTATTTTCACAAATATCATGATTAGAAGAATTAGTTTTCGAATTTATATTATTATCATTGTTTTAAATTATATCAAAAGGATATAAAAACTTATTTTGAAAAAAAATTATAATAGAAAAGTTTATGTTTCTCAACCCCCGGGTTTTGGAATTGAAAACATTGTTAATCGTGTAATGAAATTATATAAATCATTGTATGGTCTCAAACAAATACCCTATTCATGGTATGAATGAAATTCATTATTTTTTTAAGAATGGTTTAAAAAAATACAATATTGATCCAAAAATATTTAAAAATGAATTTCTATTAATATTTTAACTGTAAAAATTAATGTTAATTATATAGTTTTTGGTTACTATAATCAAATACTTTGTAATATTTTTTTACATTGATGTCTTCAGAATTTTACAAGAGCTTAGTTTCCTAGCCATCTAAGAAACAAATATCTATTTATTTATCTACATAATAAGTTAATTATATATATACATCATGTTGGTTTAATCAATATTTATAAATTTATTCAAATTTTATGTTATCTTCTAGTTAATCTTGAAAAGATTCATATTTATTATGATAATATTTCTACAATTTCAGTTTCTAAAAACCAATTACAACAATCATGAACAAAACATATTGATAATGTACTTAATATTATTTTATTTAATGTGAAAATTGTGTATATTGTTTTGGAATATATACCTTATAAGAATTATTTAACAAATTTTTTTACAAATCCTTTATACTTTTCTGATTTTTAAAATTTTATATTTGATGTTGGTATGTAGAAATTTTAACATTTTATAACTTCATTCATTTAGGGGGAGGTTTTTTCCATTTTTTATTTACAAAAAAGGGGTATATATAAAAAAATTTATTTTTTAAAAGTTGGATTAAATGATTTGGTTTTTTAATCAAAGAAATATGGAGAAATTGTTTGTGTTACAGCATATTTTTTCGCTTTTAATAAATTTCCTAAATATGTTGAAAGTATTTTAATATACAGTTTCTGGATTTGTGCTATTTTTATCATGTAGGACATATAATAGATTTATCTAAAATTCATTAGTTCTTGAGGATATTTTAAATGGATTTCCTTGTAATCTATAAATTAAATTAATTTTTTGTTGATGTTTTCCAAAAACGTCAAAGTCTATCATTTTTTAGGATATAATGTATTTCATTTACAACAATTTCGAAATATATTTAATTTGAATGGGTATTTATTTTATAAAACAACATATAGATTATCTTGATTTCATTAGTTTACATTGATTTCTAAATAGGTCATTTGGATGGTCAATAAATTATATGAGGTTCTATAATGTGGCTTTAAAACATTATTATTTTCTTAGAATGTTGTTTCATCTGTTGTTTGATAATTGAAAAATATTTAATGTAAGGATTTATTTTATTCTGGATTCATTTGAAAGATTATAATATTTTAAATTAAAATGCCTTATTTACCGAAGGATTAATAGTTGGTTAAAATCACTTAAATATTTGATGAAATATTTCATAGTATGAATTCCATTTGTTTTAAAAAGTGTGATTCAAAAACCCTACTTTTAGAATTGATAAAATTATGGTTATTTGAAACCAACAATCAGTGAACCCTTATTTCAGGAACCCTAATTTTAGTGAACTGTACATTTGTGTACCCTTCATTGGGGGGACCCTACATTCATGAACCCAACATTCTGTAAACCCTACATTCAATGAACCCATATTTCAATAAACCCATCATTTGAATAAATCATCATTAATAAAACCTATATTCATGATCCCTAGATTTCAAATTCCATTTTGTTCATTTATATTCAATATTTATCTAATATATATATAAATGAATTATTTTAAATATTTTTTATACAGGATAAATCCTCATTAAATCTATGGATTATGATCATAGTGTTTTTTATTATTTCGGTGAAAAATATATAGATAAAAATTAATTATATATTTCAACCTTTTTAAAATAAAGTTACAAGTATCAAGAATATATAAATTCAAATGTTTTAAATCTCTCTTAGATTATGCTCTTAATCTTCTTGAAATATTTTAACTATGTTTTAAAATGTTTTAATGAATTTAAACAGGAGTTATTACATCATTAAATGATATTATTAATATGAAGATATTTTTTGTATTTTTTTCAAAATATTTGTAATTATTTTATTTAAAATCTTTTCTAAAGTATCTTAGGTTCAACAGTGCTGAGATTTATTTGGAGGTATTTATGAAAGTTGTTGAAGATTTTTTTTGAATATCCAAATAAAGTGAATATATGAAAATGGGTGAATATATATATATATATATATTATTTATAAATCATTCACACATGATGGTTAAAAAATTTAACAATACACAACAATACCATGGGATGAAATCTTGGATACAATTTGAATATTTTCAACTTGTCCTAAAATACAAATCCTGTGAAATACTCTTTTTCATTCCTTAGTCATTCTATATTGTTCATTATTACTTCTCCATTGACTAAATATTTTTTGAAGAGTCTATTTAATCAAAATATCATGAATGAGTTCTCGTGATTTCGTTGTTTAGCTTGTCTCATATAGTTTCTGAGTATATAAAATTATTTATCATCTCTAACAAGAATGTTCAATTTTTATGTTTACTATTTTATATTGAAAGTAGTTATTTGTTAGTATTTTACTTCATTTTGTGTCTCATAGATTATTAGTTCATGATATAAGGGTTTTGACTCGTTGTATCTAAAATCAGCACTATTTCTGTTGTGACTCCCAGGGTCTAAAGTAAGTTTGTAAGGGTTGTGAATCCCTCTACAATAGTAAGTGTCGTGGATATCTCTTCATTAGAAAAGGTTTATTTAATTGTGTTATGATTCCCTCTAGATTATAATAACTATTTCAATTGTATTTATCACTGAGTAGATATTTATAATATAACAGTAGTTCAACATTGGAACGAACTACTCTAAAAACATCCTTATATTATTTAACATTTTTCACTAATAAATAAATTTTATAATTAAAAATGATAATTAATTGAAATAATCAATTCATTTTATTATTTTTTTTAATATTTTCTATTAATCACCCTCTAGACTATATTCTATTACCCAAACACATAGAAAAGTATATAAAATTCAATGAATACAATGTGCAAAAAATATATTTTATCATAAAGACTCATACATCCTATGAGGAAAAAATATATTTTTTGAATTATAGTTTATTGAAAACCACATATATGAGAGGTCATGTAACATAACGTCATATACCATGATAAAAATAAATTTCATGACATTATATGTCAAATAGGCAGAATATACAAAAAATTATAATTTCAGTAATAATAAAAAAAATATCAAAGAGCGGAATTTGACATAAAATATCTAACCCCTTTTATTAAATTCAATGGATATAAATTAAAATTATGTATAAAAATTATATCCATATTAATTAATTAATTAAAATCATTACTATTATAAATTTTCATGCATAATGTTTTACATAGTCAATCTCTACATGAATTTATCTGAATTTCTTCATTAAGTGTTTATAGTCATGATCATTCGAACTAGTTTCATAATATATTTAATTTTATTCATAATTTTTCCAAATATCATCGACAATTTGATATTATGCCTACTAATATAGAATTTTTATGAAAATAAAATATTTCAATAAATTCATTAAATGTTATTTTATTCATTATCCATGTATATTAAATTGGGATGAATTAAGTTTCAGGTATTCTTAGTAACCAAATATTTTTTTCTTCATTAATGAATTATATAATGTTACAAAATCTCAAAGAATATAAAGTTATGTATTTTTTATATTTATATAAAATTTTACAAGAAATATATTTCATCTATTAATTCATGAAATTAATTGATAATATATATCATGTAGGTGGTTAAACAAATACACGTATGGTCAAGGACTGAATTAATGAATTTTTACTATGTGGTCGTATCATAATATAATTTAACTATAACAATAATTATCATATTTGGGTCTTATTTGTGTAATATTTAATATTTTATTATAATAATTAATAGAATATAATATATATACGGACATTTTATCCGAAGAATAAATTATTATCCTCTTAGTATGCAAAATTTCAAGGATTAAATTTACAATGACCGTTTTTTATCGTACGATTTATTGGGAATAAAATTAATCATTTTATAATATAAATTATAAAATAATAATAATATATATACTTTAAATTCATCATTATATATATCTTTTTAAGGTGGTGGAGGAAAAATATCAATGTTCCATAATTGATTTCATAGATCATACAACATATAGATAACAACATTGTCATTATTAATGGATGTTATATTGAAAAATTTGATATTACTGATAATATAGTGTTATTACAATAAAAAAATATAGTTGTACCATTATATTAGTGAGTCTACAATTAATTTAATGGAATATAAATGTGAATAAAACTAAGTAGATAAAAGTACTGACAAAATGGAGTCAAATTATCAATGGATGGATTCCTAGAAAGGACGACCATATGCTAACATATAGTGTCGATAATAATTAAATAAATGAAAATGGATGTTGGATGGAGAAAACTAATATTTTTTAACAGATATTTTGAGGTATATTTGATTCATTATGTGGTGGATATTTTACATTCTTTTAATTAATAGATGTCTAGTTTTTTATATACCAATTGAATTTAAATTCTTTTATTTCAAAATTATAGGATCATGACCCTAGTAAGTGGAAAAATGATGAAAGGGTGTGAGATTTAGTTTTTACAGACATAAATCATACATTTGGAATATATATTATTTTTATCAATTTAAAATTTTAAAAAACCTCAAAAAAAAATTTCTTTTTACATAGCTAACTAATTATTAACCATATTAATTAATATGTATAACAATAATTAACATAAAAATAGTTACATAATTTATGACATATAATTAGACATTTTATAAGAATTTCATTAAATAGAATTTATATATGTTTGAAACTCTAATTTTTAAATTTAGACTTTTAAACACGTAAAATAATTTATAGGGAAACAATGTTTTGACCCTTAAATTTATATATGTAATAAATTTAAGTTAGATTCTATTTTTTTTTTCAAAAATATATTTGTTATAAAAAATATTTATATTAATATAAAAATGAAATATTGAAAAAATACCCCTTAAAAAGTAGATGATTCAAGGAAATGATCAAAAGCCGATTTATAAATATAACTAACATTTTGGTTTTAAAAATGTTCTATTACATTTTTATAATTTAAAATTAAAAATTAAAAATAATTTGGAATTTCTTAATATTTATATTTTATTATATAATTGTTTTATTATAATTATTAGTCATTATTTTATAAATTTACAGTCGTAAATTTTTCATGTTTTATGAAAATCATATTTATAAAAAAAATAGAATATTTTATTCAAATATCATAAATAAATTCAACATCAATTTTGATATAGTGATTTTAAAATGAATTTATTTTTAATTAATTATGAAATCCATAATTTATAAATTAAACGGATTAATAAAATCAGAAAATAAGATTGAAAAAAAATTAATTCAAAATTTTTATTTTTAATTTTTAACTCTTATTAAACATACATAATATTATATAACGACTAAATTGGTGTTAACAAGTTAAAATTATCGAAGAAAATATCACTAATATAATTATTATTAAATTATAAAGTTGTATCTAATAATTGAAAATATAGTAAAAAATATTATTTCCTAAATAATATATGATCTTATTTTTTACATTGTATAAAATAATTGAATATCATTCATATTATTTGAATCATTTGTATTATGTATTCAAATGATTCATAAAATATTGACCTTTATTCATTATCTCCATTAAAATTTCTATTTTTTCATTTTATATGAAAATATTTATATATTCCCTAAATATAGAATTGTTTAAATTATGTTATTTCTTACATGTGTTTTTTCTTCATAACATAATTAATAATTTTTTTTGTAATCATTTAGTATAATATTTGGTGTTACCTGTCCATCCATCATTAAATTTTATTTTCATTATTTGAATAATAATAATTTCAATAAGTATGTCATAATTTATCCATACACTATGAATTTTTAATAGATTTATTAAGATGTTGAATGAGATTTTTCTATTTAAAAAATTATTATAATATTTTAAAATAGGGAGAAACACCATTCAAAATTTCGTAAAGAATGACACCAAGAAAATATATCAACATCCATAATGAATAACATCCCAAAAACCAAGAAAAAGTTATATATAATAATAATACAAATATGTTTTTTTATATCTAAATATCCATATGATGGTGAGAGCATACATGAAATTTTAAAAATAGAAATTTTGGAGAAAAACTAACTGTATAATTTATTTCTAGTTGTTTTAAATGATATTACATATTTTTATGGTTGTTGCTCACTATCTACCTGGTCAAACCTTGAATTGGGAAATTGAGTATAATAAATCCTATGTATGTTGTAACTGAATGAATTGGGTTTTATAACATATCTCTTTTAATTAAACTTTTTAGACTAATAGCATTCATCTAAACAAATATAAATTCTAAACATTCTATTAATCTAATTTCCCTCATGATTCATCCAATATGTATGACATATAGTAAATTGATTAAACGTTCCTTCACCATCTCCATCAATTTATATTTCATGAGAATAAATTTCTCACTTAATATTTGTTGTTGGTACTAAATGTATCACTCAAACACCGATTCTGATGGGTTCTGTAAAGTGATGAATATTCTTTTTATAATTAATAATAGAGGTGAATTTTTTTTTCATTTTTCGTAGTGAAATTTCAAAAAATAGTAACATAGTAACAAATATTACATTTATTGAAATAATAATAATTAGATTATTTAAGGATTGTATAGGGATATAAAACAAACAAATTGTGACAAATTAATACACTGCTCTAAGGATGATATTCTCCCAACATGATTAAAAAATCCATGAAAAAACTCATAGAACAAATGAAATGTTTTGAAAAAATATTCTTTCTCAAATAATAATTAATGTACATTGTGTATCATGTACTTAATGTATATGAATAACAGAGTATATATTGAGTATAAAGGGAAAAGGGTCAATTAGAGATGATTTTTAGAAGACTATTGGGATATAGGACCATTGGTCAACATTACCATTAGTATATATTATTGTTTGGTATTATAACTATAGGAAAAAATGTAAGAATTATAAATAGTGTTTATAATGTTTAATGATACATGATTATTTATGTATAAAAGAGAAAATGGCCTCAACTAGTAGAGTCATTCCATTTGAATCGATTTTTTAGAATATATGAGTGAGGTAGAGTCTCTATGTTATACCCATGACCAATCTCATAATAAGATTCGACATGTGTGACCTGAATTAAATAAACTATGAGAGAATTTCAAGTAAACCGATATCACCACTAGGTCAATGATAGTTTACCCATCCAAAGAAACTACCAAAATCACACATCATTACCTTAGGGAATATTTCATGTAATATGGTGTAACGAATCTTGACCTTATTATCATAATAGTGTATTTTAATTTTAGTGAATAAACTATTTTTATCATCAATCATATTTTTAGTTTTATTTATTATTTGTAAGTAACCATGAATAGAATATAATTTTGATAACTATATTATTGAAAAAATTAAATATTAAAAAATTTTAAAAAATATATTCATAGTTACAATAAACATAATAATTCTAAATAAATATTATTACCATTAAATAGTAATCAAAGAACAATTTATATATATATATATAACTTAATAGAATTTTATAATGATTTAGCAAATTTGTGTATGCTTTTGAAATTAGAAAATGTCGTAAAAACATCCTTTATTCAATAAACGTTGATATTATATTAAATAGATCAAATTTTGATATATAGTTATTTTTATAATAAGTATAAATTTTATTTTATGCCAATAAATGAATATTACGATAGCAGGATTTTTTTTCAATTTTCTCAAATAATTGTATTTTCAATGAATATTAAATTATTATAATGTATTTTCAAAGTCATCATGAATTAGGATATATGGAATAATGTTGTAATAATAAATTTAGTATAATCAACAGTATAATGTTATTCATTTTTTAATATTATGTATTTTATTGGATTTAAATCATTTTACAAACCTATAAAAGACATTCCATTGTATGAAATTTTAATTATGATTTTGAAAAACAAATATTTGGTGAAACAAATATCTCCTTATCAAATAAAATATTAAAATATATATTTATTTTCTAATATATTAAAATATATATAAAAAATGGCTCAAATTTCTGAAACAATGTATAAAACTGTGCATAGATAAGTAGTACTGTATTTTCCACAAACATTGAATTCCAAGGCCTATATATAAAAATTGTTTAATATTTCCTCTAATTTTTCTAGAAATAACCATTACTAATTCCTCAATGTTAAAAATAAATATTGCATGGTGTTAAGATCATATCCCCAGACATAAACACCATCCATGATGTCCTTCCATTTTTAATGATCCATCCACCAGTTTTACGAAGAAAATCATCAATATAAAGGAATTCCCCAGAATCTGTCTATAATGATGACATGTTTTACAATACCTTGCATAAGAACCATGAAAATTAAGATTAAAAAAACAAGGAATTAAAATATGGATAAATATTTTTAAATGTTTTTATTTTGTATCCACATTTCATTGTTATGAATCTTAAACTTATGTTTCTTCTATCACTTCATGGATCAAGTGTTATCCGTGATAATATTTCATGTTCTGTTGCCATTGAATATCCATTACTCATTTATATGTCCCCAATTGTTTTTTCATTGAATAAATGAAATTACATACTGCGAAGTGAGCTAGGAAACATTACTAAAAGGGTAATTCAAAAAATAATTTGGAAAATTTTATGTTCATGTTTTCCAAATATAATTCATGTATTATCAGCCTAATTTCTAAGAAACTAGAACTCATGTAAACATTCGATTTTATTAAGGTAATATATTGTTTGGAAATTATATTTTGTTTTGTTATTGAAATGGTGGTATTACATAGTTGGTATCATAAGTATGATTTATTTATTTTTGGAAATTATTACAAGTAAAAAAATATTAAAAACTATAGGGATAAATATAAATTTAAAAACATATGGAATTTTAGTGTTAAATTAAGGTAATGATTTCTATGATATGTAATACTTGATGATAAAACCCAATATTATTCATGTTTGGAATATTTTTACCAGGAATTAATACCCCATTAAAGGGAACATCGATCTTAGACTCGATTATCACATGGAAAACACCAATTTTTTAGGTTATACATATTTTTTGACACTACTATAGATTGATTTAGTTAATCAATTGAATTTAATGATCCATTATGAAGTATATATAAAAAATATTAGTTCCTTTTGGAAGATAATTAATTTTTAATATATAATGTATTTCTGTATTTTTTTCATAAAATCCTTTTAGAATTGTTTGATTTGTAAAATTAATGTGTTTCATTCTATGGTTTTCTTCTTTTATATAATGTGAATTAAATAAGATGAATCACGTAAATTTTGTGTATATGACAATCTAGCATTAAGGAATCTAGGGGGAAAAATTCCCCAGGATGATGAATGGACTATGTTTGGATATGAATAACAACATGTATCTTTTTGAACGGCCAGACTCACCTTGAAAGGAAAAACATGAAGCTATGTCCTTTTTTAATTGAAAACTGCATACCATTAGAGGATCTATAGAACCATTAATTATCCAAAAATGTATTACTTCAATAAATAATAATATTTTTCTACATGGTTATAGAGTTAATAAAAAAATCAACAAGAATTGTATTGAGTTTAAGAAAAAACTATTTAGTGGTGGACACTAATTAGGAACATGATTCCAATAATGAAGATAGATTCCATTTAGTGGGATGTATCCACAAGAATTTTTTAATCATATATTTTCCCAATTTATTTATGAAAAAATAGAAATGGAATTTCTAGATCTCAATTAAAAGGAAAATGAATCAGTGGGATTCGATGAAATATTAATTTCAAGACATTAATGATACACACAATTCATTACTATGGATAATAAGGGGGTGGTTTTTAGGTTATTTGGTGAGATTAGACCCCATGAATTAAATATTCAAGTAAATATGGACAATGAAATCTATTAAGAGATATTATGGTGGTATTTTAAGGTTGAAATGATTGATGTAAAGGGGAGGTTTTCACATAATATTAATGAAACAAATTTACCAGTTGTTCAAATATTAGAGAATAATTTGTATTATGAAGGAGGAGGAATGAAGCTGTAACATCCCTTGTGTAACAAATAAAAGAATAAAAATTTAGGGAACTTATTGATGGGGATTATAATGTGAAAAATATGTAAGTTAGATGGATATATAGTTTGGAAATTTCATATTTATGTAAGGACTCAATATGACACTCCAAAAGAAAGAAGAGTTGAATATTCAATTGGATTCTGATAATAAATGTATAATATGTAGAAAACATGGATATTTTGAAAATAGATTTCTAGAATCAGAACATAATGGAGTGAAAACATCATTAACCCCAATATAGGCTATCATACAATGAATATGGTCTCATAATCTTGACCTCCAGAGTATATTCTTTAATGAGGTGGTTGATGTGTACACACTTCATGCTCTCAAAGCATTAATATAAACATTTTGATTCTGTTTCTACACATTCCATTATTTCATACATATTTCAACTTAATATATAATAAAAAGCATAAAAACTAAAATTATAGTTATCTATTAATATTATTTGTACCAAACCATACACATTTCTAAATATTGAATTAAATGATAAATTCTCATTTAGGAACTTTTTAGGTTTATAGTTTTAGAGAAATCATCCATATCTATTACATATCAACATGAAATTTACTCATAGACACTACTACTCAGTTATATTTTTTTTCATAAAATAAAAACTCTTTAAAAAAACATGTCTAGTTCCATGTTTTAGATGGAATTACGTTTCCATGATCCCATCCATGACCCAATTAATCATTATGTCATATGCAAATCAATTTAAAAAAATAGTATGACCATAAAAAGCTCATTAAGGGTTATTAAATAAGGAATGAAAACATTATCCTGTCAACAAATACAAAACAATGAAACCATACATTTAAATCATAACATTAATTATGAAAACATAATATTTATGAAGAACACACAGAAATCATAAATCGGAAAGGTAAAATATGGCATAAAAATATACTTACATTGTATCAATCATAGTTATGTAGGGAGTTATGTCGGAATACCCAACATAATATATTCCCTAAATCTATTATGAAAAATATTAACTTTTCCCTTCGTCAGGTTACCCAATGCATTAGAGGGCTATCTCGGGCTCACCCTCTCAGAGTTTATCATTGAACCAAATGTATACACAAAAAATTCCTAATAACCATAACATGTTCATAACACATAAAAAAGAATAAATTAAAGATTACATTTCCACATTGTAATTAAAATATTTCATTTCAATATATTGACATAATCAATGCTTTTTCTAACCATTTTAAAAACCATTTAAAACAATCAGTATATAGATTTTGGAATCAATGTTTCCCATACCACATTGATTCCTTCGAATGATATTATAATTTTAAAACATTCGACTCCATTTAAATAAATGTTTAAAACCACTTCTACAACATCTACATTAATGAGAACTATTTAGATGAATAAATCTTTAAAACATTATAAACGATATTTTATTTAAAGAGTTACAAACCAAATGACAAACGCTTGAATACAAATAATTGAGGAATAAAATTAATAAAAACATTATAATATCATGAAAATAAAGGGATTCATTATATAATTGGACAATGTATTTTATTAAACCCATATAAAATTTAATTGTTGCATAATAACAGTGAAGTCTCAATGGAATGTAAATTGAGTCGAAATCCCTTAAAAACAGTATCCTTAGATTAAGGATAAATAAATTAAATAATAATGTGTGAAAAATATAAATACACTCAATACAATAGGATATTAAATTTAAAACAATCAGAGGTCATTCACACATATTCATAGCATGACATAATCAAGAAGTAGAAGCATGTCCCAGAGAAATGAAATTCGGTTATGATGTTCTCTTACAGAAAATTTACAGCATAATGACGTAAAATTAAAATTCAGAAAATGATTTTATTATAGATAAAATGGTATCTAATACCATAGATATAAAAATTATTTCAAAAAATATATAGAAGAACATATCCTAACATAAGAAGATGTAAATTAAAAGGCATAATAAAAAGAATTCTTTTAAAAAGAGGTGGGTAAAAAGTTCCCTTAATGATTTGGTAACATAAAAACATACACCACACAAAATCAGGATCATACGATAAACATTAAATACCCAAAAATGAAATAATATTAAACAAAGAGTAAAATCATGTGCCGTCCATACACTACACAAAATAAATAGTTACAAATATAGCATGAATATCACAGGAATAAGAAGTGAGATGAAAACTCCTAAAAATGTTGTAATGAATTGAGTAATATAACTAAAAGTTAATAACCAACAAATGAATCACATATTATCATTAATATAAAAGGAATAATGATAATATATATCAAATGGTAGTACACAATACACAACATTCAATAAATAAGTGGCGAACATTGGAAATCTCACAGAATTAAAAGTGAGATAAGAAACCCCTAACCTCATGTCCGAATTGACTCATTCGTTCCATTGTCCCCATGAATAATAACAATAAGATAATTTATACTTGATTAATAACATTTTAAATGTTATTTATTCCTTATAAGTCACTTATTACCTAGCTACAAAAATTAGTTAATTATTTGAGTTCATATTGGACATTTTGTCGATGTTCAGAACTTGAGTCAAAAAAGAACTTGTTATAATTAAAAGTTGTTAATGGGGACAATATTCCGTTATCTTCATAATAATATTCATTATTTATAAATTATATATATCATATATAT
Source organism: Viscum album (assembly GCA_963277665.1). Taxonomy (NCBI): domain Eukaryota; kingdom Viridiplantae; phylum Streptophyta; class Magnoliopsida; order Santalales; family Viscaceae; genus Viscum; species Viscum album. The sequence goes on from OY728137.1 coordinate 2,053,919,592, forward strand.
CCAGTATATATGTATTTACAATAGTACATAATATTTGGAGATAATAAATGAAATGAATCGTTCATAGGGACGGAAAGCCGTACGTACGCATGAACAATACTGTCATTTCAATTTTATATTTAATGAAATGAAAAAAAAATTATAAGAAAGTTATATTATAATTCCATTATAATATCATATATAATTTAATTATCTCAATCATGTATACATTTCGTCTGTGGCATGAACGAGTTATATCACTTTGAAGGGGCGGTAGTCCGCACTTCCCCAAATGAAATTATCATATTTACCCACTATGGAAACCATAAATATATTCTATAAATAGAATATAAAAAATCATATAAACAATATAAATATAATTTATTTCACATATAAATATAGTTCTATCACAATGGCCACCATGATTGGAGGTAAGAGAATATTGAACAATCATTGTTTCTTGAGGCAGCAGTTCACCATCCACAGATACAGTGTGTTCGTTAACAATTAGATGTAGGTGTGCACAAGTGAAGTTAGAATACTTATATTAACTAAATAATAGTATATTGAGTATAGTTTTTTGTAATAAAATAAAAGAATACTATGTTTTTATGGGGTTGGAGTAGTAAAATAAAATAATAGAACTTAAGATAATATGTTACCTATAAATCGGGTATGTCCCTTTGGTTTGAACCAAAAGGCATACTAGAATTATCTAATGACAAGGGAAATAATTCTAAGTGGTAGAGATGGATGGAGGGAGATTATTTGGGCATATTTTTTACTAGAATAGAAGATAGAGAAATGTGAGGAATGTGTTAGAAGTGAGGGTTTTTTATAAGGGTTCGGAGTGGCTCTTTAGGAATGTTTAAAAATATTGTTTTATTATATAATGATATTTAGTTTATAAATGAACAAAACATATAAAATGCTTATATAAGATGATTCATGTTTCAAATAAAATAATCCAATAATAATTGGACATTTTTTGTATATTTTTATAATAGTTATATTCTTTTTTATTTAAATCATTCATTAAAGAGGTAAAAACTACATCGTTATTGTGTCATAAATAATTTTATTTAATTGATTTCTAAAAATTATAAAACAATTACCATGATGTATGAAATAGTTTTATCATTAAAATTAATATTTATAATCAAATAGATAAATTATATAACACTATGTAAAAATTTATTTACTAAAAGATATATGTTTAAGTCATTTCTGTCTTATTTAATATTAATTAATATAAAGTGTAATTATCACTCCCATGTGGATCCACGGGGCACCAAAATTGATCCAAAGATTTCCATGGTCTGAAATTTATCAACAAATAGGATTATTACACATGTTAAGGTAATTTTATATTATTACAATAATATTTTTTTACCCTTATTTAAAGATTTACCCTTTAACTAGGGTAATTAAATAAATTTTGATGTAAATATTCATAATGTCAAAAAATAATAGATACCGATTTACCCAATTTGGACCTCATGATTCAAAATATGGAATTAATTTTTCCAAATTAATAACACCAAAATGAAAGAAATTATTTTAAAATAAATTCTAGTTTTCAATACAAAAAAGCGTGTTTTTAAGAAATAATAACTATCAAAAGATTTACAGTACTTTATATCAAGATTCAATGTGAAATTTCATCCAATTAACGACACAATATTAAATATTAAGAATATAATCTCATTATTATTTAAAAAAATTTACAAAGATAATCTACCCATATAAATAAATTAGATTAAAATACATTTTTAAAATACAATTCAATATTTTTCACGATTCATAAAAAATTGAACATTATCATAAAAATACCAAAATTTAATCCAAAATAAATTTTGATGTCCCGATTCTAAAGAATAATATTATATTGAAAAATAGAACATATAAAAGTGACCAAAACTAGATTTAATTATGGTTCTCCATCAAAAGGTGGTAAATCAACCTTTTAATGAATATTAGAGTATTTATGCTTAAAATTAAATTCTTTCTAATATTAAGCCTCTAAAATTTATTGAAAATTTTTAAAAAATTTAGAAAACGTGTATCTTCATATTTTATTTTGTTATGTATATTCCTTCCAATAAAATTGTTATAAATTAATTACCATTTAAAATAATATTATATTATTATTTGTTAGTATGACTCAGCATTGTGTGCAACATAAGATTTCAAAAAACTCATTGTTGTGTATTGGGTACGCCAGCGACCATAACATCCATTTTAAAGTAAAATTAATATTTAATTAAAAATTTTTAATAAATATTAAAATGTTATATTATTTATTTACCTGGGATGTTACATCCTTCTCTCCTATAGGGAATTTCATATTTGAAATTTTTAAATAGAGCTTTGGAATCTTAATTGAAAATACATCGGTAAAATAGTCAACAAAAATGTCACATTAAAATAAATAAATAGTAGTATAAAGGACACACATGAAAACGGATACTAGGATTCCCTGAAAAATCGATATGGAAGAGAAACTAACTCTCATTGATTAATATATAGTTACCAAGAATTTGATCACGGAAAGTTAACCACCAGAATACCATAGATTTGTGGTTAGGTAAATGTATGATGATAAAAGAGATCATATAACATTTTTTCTTCAATATCATTTTCATAGACTTAAAGAATTTTATTAATAACTATACTAAGGTCATAAGGAAATATAATTACGTGTCATGTATAGTGTCATCCATTAATTAAATTCTACCACAAACTCATAATTTATCCAAACAGTATGTATTCAAGTTAAATTAGTCACACATGAAGTGCTAGAATAATATTAAATAGTATAACATAATATACACAAGATGAACTATATCCTTCTTCTATCTTTAGACACCAACCGAAACCAAAATTTGTTAGCACAAGATCAGATAATCCCCAAATGGATAATTCTTCATAAGAAGTAATACTACTCCAAATCTCCAAAATTCAACAAAAAGAACCCAATTTTTATGAAAGACCATTCAATATATAATTCTTCTTAAAATTCATTTAAATAATATAAAATAAAATTTAATCCCAAAATTCATAAGGATTTAATCACATAGACTTCCATATTAAATCATTATATTTATCTCCAAAACATCGACTATTCATAAAATCTCTTTCTGATGTGTAGTTAACCTAAACACATATTTTCTATGATAGATTAATAATTTCCACAAATAACCGAAAAATTTATTTCCATAATAAAAACATAGATTCCACCAAAAAAATATTTCAACCATTACTCCATAAATTAAATCCCTTAGTATTTTATTTTCCTTAAACATATAATGTTTCCAAAAGAGAAAACATCTTCAAAAATAACCTTTATCAATTAATCACAAAATCATTTTTTTATATTAAGGATATCCATATGATAAAACATAAGTTCCCAAAATCATCTTATTCTTGACCCATATAATCATTTAACTTAAATGAATAAGTCTTACTAACCAGGGACATCATGTAAGAAAGTGGTAGGCAATGCACCCCTATCGCCCTTTGGTTGTGGGTTCAATTCATGTGGCCTTTCCGGACATGACAGGTCATCACCCATCACATGGGTTGTCCTTTTTATAAAACTCAAAAATATACCTAAGATAATTTACCATTAATGGTTTTCTTATAACATTCATTTTCATCCAAATATATTAAAATAACAACATATTATATATTGTCATATTTTTTAACCTCCATATGATAAAAAAACAATTCCCAATAGAAGGAACAACATACCTTGATCATGGTGACCATATGATTTCATCGTCATCTTATTCATGTAGGTATCAGGTACATGAATTGAAACAATGATTTATAGATCCTTCAAAATCATTTACTTCCTTCATCCAAATACATCTTGTACAACTTGGGTCCTATGGGGGTTTGTAGAAAAACAGTTTCAGAAAATAATGATGTTTGACATATAATTTCAAAACATATGATAAAACATGATTTTTATAAAACGGTCGGACCAAGTTTGAGTTGAAACATTAAATTAATGGTCCTTTTAAAATACAATATATATGTGCTGAGAGACTATATTATAAAAGAAAATATGAATAGGTTGCACAAGGTACTCCTTCTTCAGACCCTTTTTCAAAATCATTATATACTTCAAAATCATGTTGGAAGGTAAAATATTTTATAATTCCATGATAATATTAACCTTTAATGATAATTTTAGAATATTGAGAAAATAAGATTTGATTAAATACAACCCATGATCCATGATGATATCAAGGTATAGTGAAGGGGTTTGATATCTCAAACCACCACTATCTAGTTATTTGTATTATAGAAAAAGTTTCACAATCACCAAAACATGACATTGAAATAATTATTTCAAGCATGTCATCAGGAATAGATAGGTATATTGTTTTATATCTTCATCCTTCAATTTCTAACCAGCTTTCATAGATCAGAATTATTTATAAAACAATGATTTAACTGAAATAATAGACGTAGGGACAATCCATGTGTTTAACTAAAACTCATAATCCCAAAGGTTGTCGAAACCGGCCTCTAATACCAACTATAAGGACCCTTCCATATACATTAGTTCATCTTGAATTAAATAAATAATTCACATTGAGGATCTTTTTAGGTTTAGAGTGTAAAATAATTATGCCATTAATATTACATATCAACATGAAAATTACATTTATACACTATTACCCAGTATCTATTTTTTCATAAAATAAAAACTCTTAAAAATAAACATGTCATGTTCCATATTTTATTCAACATAATTTTTCCTTGATCCCATCCTTGACCATATTCATATTTCAGTACAATGGATAACATTTCAAAAAAAATGGTATGAGCATAAAAATCTTAGTAAGGGTTATAAAATAAGGAATGAAAACATTAACCCATCAATAAATAGAAAACAATGAATCCATAATTTTCAATCATAACAACCCTTATGAAACCATACGATTTTTGAATAACACAAATAAATCATAAATAATAAAGTTAACATATGGAATACATAACATACATACATTTTAGCTATCACATCTATGTATGGTGTTACATTGGAATACCCACCACATTATATTTCATAAATCACTAAGGAGAAACATTAACGTTTACCTCCATCACATAAACCAATGAATTGGAGTGCTATCTAGAGCACACCATCCCTAGGTTTATCACAGAACCACCCATATACATAAACAATTCCCAGTAACCATAACATATCCATGACACCAAAACCAAAAAAATTGTACAGATAACATTTCCACATTGAAATTACAATATATCATTTCAAGATATTGACAAAATCCAAGCTTTATCAAACCATTTTCCAAAAAATTCATAACATTAAATAAATATATTTTTAATCCAACTGTCTCATACATCATGTAACCATTTAAAAGAAATTTTAATTTCAAAACATTCATCTCCATATTAATAAATCCTTAAAACCATTTTTAAAACCTAGAAATTAATGAGATATATTTATAATAATAAATCTTTAAAATATTTAAAATAATATTTTATTTAATGTGATCCTAACCAAATGAGAGATGCGTGAATAGAAATAAATGTGAAAAAATAGTAATCAAAACATTATAATATCATTTCAATAAAGGGATTCATGATATAATATTTCAAAGGACAGTATTGACAAAATATAAATGTGAATTGGGGTATAACAACATTGAAGTCTCAATGGAATTTAAATTGAGGCGAAATTCATTATAAAAAGGGTATCCATAGATTAAGTATAAATCAATTACATAAGAATGTGTGACATATATAAATACCCTCAATATGAATGGATATGAATTGTTAAACAATCAAAGTTCATTAACACATATTCATATCACGACATAATCAAGAAGTATAAGTTTAATACAAAGAATTGAAATTGGTTTTAGAAGTTCCCTTACAGAAATTCTACAGCCTAATAGTCTCAGTTTAAAATTCAGAAAATGATTTGATGATTGATAAAAGGGTATATAGTCACTTTGAAATAAATTTATAGAAACAAGGATATTCAATAACATATATCAATATAAGAATATATATATATATATATATATATATATTAAAATACATAACAAAAAGAATACTTTTATAAATAGGAGGTTAAAATGTTCCCTTAACGGTTTGGTACCTTTCAAAGATAAACCACATGAAAGAAGGATCATATGATGTAGATGATAATACACAGAAATGAAATTATATTACCTAAATAATACTATCATGGGAAGTTTATACACCACACTATAGAAATAATGACAAATATATCTTGAATCTCATGGGAATAAGAAGTGAGATAAAAACCCTTATCCACGTTGTAATCAATTGAATCGTAAGGAAAAAAATCAATAACCACCAAATTAATCATAGAATACCATGAATATATATAGAATCATGATAATATATATGAAATTTTAGTACAAAATACAAAACATTCAATAAATAAGTGGTAGACAATAGAAATCTCATGTAATTAAAAGTGAGATAATAAACCCCTTACCTTGTGTCTGACTAGACACATTTGTTCCTTTTCATCCTGAATGGTAAAAATAAGTTAATTTAGACTTTATGATGAACCTTTTTAATGTTTATTATACCTTTTATATATATTAATACATAGATAAAACAATGGAGTAATTATTTGAGTTGATATTGGACATTTTGTCGAAGTTCAAAACTTAAGTAAAAAATGAACTTGTTATGATTAAAAATTTCCCATGTGGTAAAAATTTCCTTTTATCAAGAAAAAATTAATGATTTAGATATCATATATATCATATAAATATATTGGATATTGGTATTTATAATATAACATAACATTTGGAGATTATAAATGTAATGCACCGTTCATGGAGATGGTAAGTCGTATGTACGCATGAACGCTACATTCATTTCTATTTTATTTTTTATGGAATGAAAACATAATGATAAATTTTTATATTATAATTCCAGTGTAATATCGTATATAATTTAACTATCTTAATTATTTATACTTTCCATGTATGGAAGGAACGAGTCATATCACTTTGAGGGGGCGGTAGTCCGCACTACCTCAAATAAAATTATCATATTTACCCACATGGGAAACCATAAAGGTATTCTATAACTGGAAAATACAAGAAGCTTATAAACAATATTAATATAATATATATCATATATAAATACCATTCCATCATAATGGAATCCATGAGAGGTGGTAGGAGAATATTGAACAATCATCACTTCGTGAGACAGTAGTTCGTCGTCCACAAAAACATTATGTTCTTTACCCATTTGATGGAGGTGTGTGTACATGAAGTTCGAATCCTTATCTTAACAAAAACTTATAATATTTTAGTATACTGGTGTTTTTATAATATAAAGGATCAAAAAGTTTTTATGGGGTTGGATAAGTAAAACAAATCAAAATAACTTAAGAGAAGACGTTACCTTTAAACCGGGTATTTCCCTTTGGTTTGAAACAAAATAATTACATGAATTGCCTTCTTCCTAAGGGAAGGATTCTAAAAGGTGGATATGGATTTCGGGATCTTAATTGGGTTGATGTTGGATGAGCCATGTGTCTTGAGAAATGTGTGTAATGGGATAGAAATGAGGGATTTTTATAAGGGGTGGAGGGGCTCTTTAGGAATGTTTAAAAATATTATTTTATTATATAATGGTTTTCTGTTTCTAAAGGTCCAAAACATATTATAATCGAAGATACGATGACTCATGTTCTAAATAATATCATCAAATAAGAATTGGATAGGTTTTTAATATTTTTTAATCTTAATAATCTTATATATTTAAATCACTCATTAATGATGTAAACACACCATCATTATAGTGTCATAAAAAAATATTTATTTAATATATTAAAATGTTAAAAATTTACCATGATATAGGAAATCTTGTTATATTTAAAATTAATTTATATAGTTGAAGATATAACTTATAAAACCCTCTGTAAAAATTTATTTACTAAAAGATATATGTTTACGTCATTTTTATCTTTAATTTAAATTAATTAATATAGAGTGAAATTATCACTCACATGTGGCTATATTTGGATCCAAAATCCACCCAAGGATGGCCATGGGGGGAATGTTATCAACCAATTTGATTAGGACCCATGTTAGGGTAATTTTATTTTATTATAATAATATTATATTTCCCTTATATACCAGATTTACCCTTTAATAATGGTCAATAATATATTTACTGAAGTTAATATTCATAATGTCCCAAAACAAAGGTATCCTATTTACACAATTTGGACCTCCAGATTCCAAATTTGGAATTTATTTGTTCAAATTCGAATCACTGATGTGGTAGATATTAATTTAAAATTAATTCCTATTGTCAAAACAAAAAAGCGTGTTTTTAAGAAATAAGAACTATCAAAAGATTGATAAAAATTTATGTCCAATTTCAAAGAAAAATTACTTCCACTGACCAAAATAGGATAAAATGTTAAAAATATAATCCAATTATACATTAAAACAATTTATACAGATAATATATCCATATAAATAAATTATATTAGAAGGAATTTTTGAATTTAAATGCATTATTTTTCACTATTCAAAAAATATTATCTTTATCAGAAAAATATGAAATTTTTATCCAAAGTAAATATTGATGTCATGATTCTAAAGAAGAATATTATTTGGTAAAATATAACATATAAAAGAGACCAAAACATTATTTATTGTGGGTTCACCATCAAAAAGCGGTAAATATACCTTTTAATGAATATTAGAGTTTTGATGCTTAAAATAGGATTCTATCTTATTTTAAGCCACTAAAATTTATGGGATAAATGTTAAAACCTTTAACTAACTTGTATATTCATATTGTAGTTAGTTTTTTCCATTTCCGCCAATACAATTCCTAGGCGTTAACTACCATTTAAAATAATATTATATTATTATTTTTCAGTATGACTCACCATTGTGTGCAATATAAGATTTCAATGAAACCTGTTATTGTGTATCAGGTACGCCATCGAACATAACCTCACCATTAAAGTAAAATAAATACTTAATTCACAAAATTTAATAAATATGTAAATTTAATATTCTTTATTTACCTGGGATGTTACAGATATTCATAGATTATTTACCAGTAAATCAAAGGTCATTTATATCACTAGTATAATATTCAGTGACTACAACCTTATTATAATTTTAATAGTCATTCTCATTGTGCAATTCAACAAAATGATAGGGATGGAAAATAATGTAATGTATAATTCAAATATAAAATATAAAATATAGGATATTATAGTTGTCTTGAAAAGAAAACCTAGAGTGTTTTTAAATTTCTAGATATCTCTTCCTAATAACTGTCTATAATAACCCTCCATTGCCTTTTATATTGATATAATCAGTTAAAAAGGAGAATAATGTTTATTAATTAATTTCAAAACTGACTCTATTTTCCTATAATAAATTGATGTACTTTTATAAAATATAAATGGATATCCCCCAATTATAGTGTTTTATTTCGTTTTTGAACACATACCCAGATCTATGAAAAAATTAATAACCAATATAGATTTTATTATATGGATTTAGTGGAATTAAATAGTAAACATCAATATGTATCATAATATTTTTTTTATTCTAACATGTGAGTCATTGTAGGTTGATCATATTATCTATTTGAGGAATAAAGATGATCATTGCAGTTATGAATTGATTATTTCAAATATAATGAAATCACAATGAAGAAAAAAAATACAATCACACATGGATTGATGATTTATTTGACAAGCTTTATAGGGATCAATACTTCACCCTAATTGACCACCAAAAGGGGTAGCATCCATAATGGAAAATGAAAGAAGATATCCCACAAAATAAATTAAAAAAATATACGGGCATCAAGTGTTTATATTATGACATATCAATTAACTATTTCTCCTTCAATATTAAATTATATGATGAATAAATCATTTTAGTGTTATATTGATAAATTAATGATGTAATTTATTTATGATATTATGATATATTACAAAATTCACCAATAGAATAAGGATCATCTATGGTTCGTATAATAAATTCTGAAGAAGTAAAATATATTTTACTAAATTTTAAAAAAATTAGTTCTAGTTAAAACATGTTACATTCTTTGGTCACATCATTACGTGTGATGAAATATCGATTTATCCTACACATAAATAGTTCATGTTGGAGTGGATTTGTCCTACTACTGTAACTGATATTTATAGTTTTTTTGGTGTAGTGGTATAATATAGAATTATTATGAAAGAAATTTCACCTCATTCTATTCCACAAGAAATGTTAACTCATAAGGATGTTAAATTAATAGGAATAATGGAATTCATAGTGTATTTCCATGAGCTGAATAAGTGGATGGTTAGTGAACCTTTAAAAATGTTACCCTTTAGTTTGGAAGGATTTTTCATCAGTAGTGATACATGCTTAAAATTAATTGGATGTTTACTGATTAAATTTATTAATGAGATTTATTATGCCTCAAAATAGTCAATCCCTCAGAAAAAGAACTATCATATCCATGACCTAGAGTTTGTTTCAATCATATTTTTTATGGAATTATAGAGACACTATCTCAATGGTGAAATATGTGAAATATAAAAAAATCTTCTATTAACATATTCAAATAGAAAAAATAAAAAATGAGAAAATGTGGATATTATGAGATCCTTATGGATTGATAATTTTTAATTAATTACCACCCAAGAAGAAGAATAAAGTCAGAGATGTACTGAGTAGTAAATATTATCTTTTTATTAGTAGTATGATAATTGGAAGAGATATAATAATTAGATAACTTGTAAGGATTGATAATGGAATCAATAGTTAAGTGAAACCACCAATACTATCACAAAAAAATTATTAACCATCGCTACTAGAGAAGATCCTAAACAAACAAATGGATGATACATTGAAGAGAATGATGATAAAGGCTATGTAAAATGGAATGTTTCCAAAATTAAACATTGATCTGGATGGATAATTGAAATTTTAAAAAAGGATATGTATTCCATGTATTTTAAATATTAAGAAGAAGATAAGGGTTAAATATGATATCTTTATCTTCACTATAAATCCCTGAATGACTAATAAATATAGGCTTCTTCAAGATAGTTATTTGTAGGATTTTATGATAATGATGATTTTTACTTATTCTACAAGGGGCATGGTGTTTAAATAAATAATGTTAGAGAGAGAAACCCCTAAATAGGTATTACAACCACTACCCACACCCAAATTCACCAGGGATAACGTCTCTAGGGAATTTTTTCAAGGACATATGAAGACTTCCATGGGAAAAAACGCCATATATATTATCATAGATAAATTGAAAATATCATCAAATTAAATTATTTTATATAATATTACTCCAAAAAAATGTATATCCTTGATATATATCCATGATGTATTTAATATATATGGCATACCAATATTGATAATTTGGTACTGATATAAATGATTTAATTCTTAATTATAGAGGAACCAACGAATGGCTAGGTATAAATATCTAAAAATGAGAACAACCATTATTTTTTAAATTATTTGAGAGTATAAAAAGATAATACAGTCATTAAAAGAAAATTAATGAGATATATCACATCATTTTTTGGTGATGTGGGACTAATATCTTACCCATGTTAAATTATCCTATAATAATAGTCATCACACAAAAAAATTAAATAGAATCTTCTATAAATGTCAATGAAAAAATGTGTTCAATAAGAATATGGTAAGAAAAATATGGAGAATGGAAAATATTGGGAAAATAAAATGTGAAGTATACTATTTAAATTATATAAGTACATCAGTAACATATATGTTTTGACCAATGTTGAATTTTTTTTTTACTAAAAATGGAGGAAAGGCATAGATATTCTTCGTGGGTTTTTTTAAAGGTGAGGCAAGCAACCCCTTAATTAACATAGAAAGAAAATTTCAATGGGGAACAGTCATTCATAACAAAAATACATTCATGAATCTCGTGAACGAGTCAACATACTATGGTGAGGGACACTCCCACCCCAACCACAAGAATGTCGACCCCTCCTCGGATTTTTGGCAAGCTCCCATGTCCCTCCTCCATCATCCGGAAGACCAGCGTCAACTGGATGCATCACTTCTTCAGTATCTGAGTCCTAAACATTTGCTTGTCCATCTATTTCACTGCTACCTGGGTGCATCTCAAAAGAGTTAAAAGTATTGACCTTAGAGGTAGATTTACTCTCCAGATGTTGAGCCAACTTACAGCCTGGTAAAATATCCATCCTGGAGCCATCCAATTTTGAATCCCCAGGCCCAACACTTTTAAAGATAGAACCACCAACGAGTGTCCTACAACCACAGTCTCATTAGAAATAGAATACTGCAAGAGCTAGAGGTTCCAGGAGGTTATGAAAAGAACCATAGGACACGAAGTAGGTGTGCCAGCTATTTTACCGCAGACAGCACAGGAAGCAAGAATGCTACCCTGTGTAAGTGTAAGCATAGGTTCATATTGAACCATAGTATCAACAGCTACCAAATGAGTAGATGTACCAGAGGAGTCGTTGCTCAAAACAGGATCAGAATGACACTTCACTTTTGAGTTAGAAGTGTTGGACATTCTACTTTTGGGTTTCATTGAGGTAGCAGCAACAAACTCTTCCTTAACGTTTCAGTTGTTTGAAGACAACACTCTTTGCTCATTCCAGAAATCAAAATCAACCTCTGTATGATCATTTAATTCCATGGAAACTTGACTATCATTGGATTCATCTCTTACATGAACCTCATTAATTCCTTTTGATAATGCATCCTTAAAGGACATCCCTTCAAGGGAAATTTGAGACCCCTCAGTGATGTCAGCCCAAGAGGGGATCTTCTCATTAATATTAGTAGGAACACCATAGCCAATATCAGCCTGAGTTGGAACAGGGATGGGTATATCAGAACATGCATCATTCTGAGAGAGGATGGGAAGAGTATTTCAATCCATATAAGACTCTTCCTCGATAGATTCTTGTACCCCAGGGGTAAAAGCAGGAACTGGCTCAACTATGTCTATCTCCAGATTTTTAGTATGAGCTGCAATGGTCTGTACCTCCTTTTGGTTTTTCTTCTTTCGACGGTGTTGCAATTCATGACCTCTAGAATTACAATTAGTACAAACTGTGTTACCTCTATACATAGATTGTGAATGACCAAAATTTTTGAAAGGGTCAAAAAACAGAGGAGTTTTTATAAATTCAATCCGAAGAGAAATTTCATCTTGTGTTATTGATAGAACCACCTTATTGGTCAATGTGGCACTTAAATCCACTTCAACTAGAACACAAGAATAATGACCAAAACTAACCATTTGAATGGAATTGTCCATCTGAATTGGGATACTAATCACAAATGCAATATCATATAATATTTCAAGATTCCATAATACCCAGTTAAGACCATGAATTCTAACCCAAACCTGTGCATAAGTATCCTAAAGTAATTCAAACTGAAATTTAGCTTCCAATCATAAATTCAAATAGTACCAGGCCTATGGTTAAGCAAACCTGAACTCCAGGCTCGACCATTAAGATCAGATGATGGAAAAAGAATGTGAAAAAATGTACGGCCAAGAGAAATGCATGTGAAACCCTCGAATCCCGAAATGAATGATAAATGGGTGACCAGATCTGCAAATTTCCAGGGTTTTGAACCTTTCATGAGAAAAATTCGAGCAATGAAAGAAAACTTACATAGGCTAAGTCGATTTGAAATTACATCATTGGAGGATAATATATGTGGGGCCAAACCCTTCCTAATGATTCGCTTCATAGGACGATTCATAAGTGTGGAAAAAGATCCTCCCGAAAATCCATCGAACTCTGAGAAGCCCTTCAACGCTGCTTCTTCGAGAGGCTTGAATCTAGAGAAGGGGGATTTCAGTCTAGAAAATTGGAGAGAAGAAGTGAAAGAATGGAGGTTGAGACCCCTTAGATTATCTAGGAAAAATGATTCTCCATGAGCCATCGGGAGCAGCAACTCCCGCAACTGTTCCTCCATTCATGGAGGAGATATTTTTGTTGGGTATCAATGTGTTCTTGAAATATTACAGTGGAATAGAGTTATGATATTTAGAAAGAATGGTATTTTTTTCCAATGTATATTATTCCATATAATGTTCTTTATCATGTTTGAGTGGTTTATTTTCAGTTACCACTACTAGAAAATATATCCAATATCCACGATATCTTCTGTTTACCTAACTAGTAAAATAAATTCCTTAACAAAAATATATAATTTTGGATAATGAAGTAGAGATGAAATATTATTTTTCATATGATGATATACTGATCCAAATCAATAAAAATAGGGAATAAGTGTTGAGGAATATGAAAACACGACATTTGAATTTACATTGATGATATAAAAGGTCTTAATATTCAATATTTTATATACAGGAAGAAATAAAGGAGAAATACCCCAGTTTATATTGGAAGAAAGAGATAACAATTTTGGTATAATTTTTTTGGGAGGGCGAGAATGATATGACCTGAAAATTTGTTCTATTGTTAACAAAAGTTCCATTTTTCTTAATTCTGATTTTAATATATTACACAAAGTATGTATATAGAAATAGTTTTACAATAAAAAGAAAATATTATATTTCATGATATTATATCAATTACTATAGATAATTAATATAAAATGATATAAAACACATATAATGATTGACTATTAAATAATGTACTTAATTTTATCAATTTCTCCAAGGAATATTAAATATTAAATGAATACTATTATGATAAGTATATAGATTTGAGATATAATTGAAAATATCTACAGAATCATAAAAAGCATTGTTAATGTAGTAACTATTTATTTATGCTAGATTATATATATATTATACAAGGAAAATTTAATGTTTGATCTGACTATTGGACTATCTGGCCATTGGACAATAAAATTTTTGGTTAATATGACTGTTGGTTGTTGTATCCATTTTTAATAATGTAATAATTATAATTATTATTTATAAAAGGAAATTTTCACGAACCAAATCTGGTCACCCTCAAAATTGAATCTAATCCTGGTCTATGGAAAGGCCCAAAGGGTGTTCCATGTCCCCATGGGTTGGAACATATTCCTGGGTATCATAAACAATTATTCGACAATGTTGTATCGATGTATAAGAACATTAACCAAATAAAAAAAACAAATAAACTAAATCTGAAAATTCACACTAAACAATTCATAAAATATATTCATAAATTAAATGCATAGTTATGAAAAAAAACCCCAAGATGCAAACAACTAAAAAAAGGAAACATCAAAATCATGAACCACCACATGGAAAGGGGACATCATCCCCCAGCCTCCTCCACGTCATTGCACCTAGAAATGGAGATATCGACCCAAACCAACATCTCCAAGGAGCTTTCCCTTACTTGTGTAAAACATTATCAATTATAATTTCACCCAAGGTTTTATGTATAGTGGTATTCCATGTAAAATAGGATACCACACAAAATATTCCCGGTGATAAACATTTTAAGGCAAAACCATGCATGTTTTTATAAACAATAAATACTGGTAAAAATTTCTATAATATATACATTTAATAGAAAAAAATATTCAAAAGAAAAATTTGAATAATGAAATATTTTATATAAAAGAGAGATTATAATTAATTTTCCATCAAAACACACCATATTCCAATGGTAAATACAGTATATGCAATGAGATTTAGTCACAAGGACACCTCATAGAATTTGATAGTTATGGGTCCCTAGGTACATTGTATCTCTTGTATAAGTAACCATAACCAATATTTGTATCATGAAAGAGTCATTAGGAGGAGTAAAATAAATTTTAAAAATGGTTCCTAACATAATAAATGTTTAATTAGTGTTTTCATCATCGAACATTCAATTTGAAACATATACAATACCACTATTAGACCACTAACATACTAGTCATAATCTACCCACCTAGATACCAGGGTTTTCCTCTTTGTACTCAAATAAGTCCAAAATGTTATAATATATCATATTCACATAAAAATACCATTTATGAACCATAGAGACACCAAAAAAGGGTATAACATCACTGGGGTTCACCCTTGAAGATTCCAAATTTGATCTTTAAAAATATTGGATTGAATAAAATTTATTACGAATAACATTCAACTTAATATGGATAACTGCTATGTCAATGTTAGTTCAACCACCTCATGAAACTACCAACATAACACAACTTAACAATATGGAATATGTGGGTGTAATAAGCGATTATGTATCTAGAACAAAATATAATTAAAGTGTTATTTCTATTTAATCCATGAATATGTTTTCTAATAAATATCATTATTATTATTTTATTTAAAATAATATATATGAATAGTATATAAATTTGAAAAAAAATGATTTTTGGATAAAAAAAATACACTTTATTTTTCAAAAAACATATATACATTTATTAAAAAAATTATAAATAATATTTTACAAGAATTATTATTTTAAATCACTATTTTTTAAAATATAAATAATCATATATTTTTATAATCACCATCGTAATTTTTATATGTCTCAAAAATTTCACTATATTGTAAACACTAGTATTAATATATAAATTATGTGTTGTTATTTTATATTGAAAATTATAATTTATAGAGTTATTTTTTAATTATATAATCAATACTTTTGACATCACAAACCATAATTAGGGTTATGGTATATTTTTTTAGAAATTTTTTAAAATACATTATTTATTAATGAATAATAAATTTCATGCTTTGTTTTTTATGTTTGTATAATGACTTTATGTATTAATATAAATTTATAAATAATTTTTTAGAAAATTTAATGAGAAAATATCTATCATTTAATAGTTATTATGTATTTTAATGGAGTTAAATAAATTGACATACCACTAAAGGACATTCTATTATCTATAATGTTAAATATTCATTTAAAACATATATATTTTTTAAAAAATAATTTGTCATGTACAACGTAATATTAATATATATATATATATATATATTATTGATTTAAATACTATTAAAAATTGCCTCAAATTTTTAAATCCAAGAGAAAAACCCATGACCATTTCAATGGTTTTTCATTTTCCAAAACCTATTATTCCAATACCAAAATATGGAAAATATTAAAATATAATTTATATCTACCTATATATACCTACCTATCCATCATTCCTCTACTCTAAAAATCTATAATCCATTATTTAATTAATATTTTACATCCAAAATTGTACATCAAACGAGTTCTTAATTCCCCATGGTGTAATCATCATGTTTTTGGACGAAACACAACATGGTAAAATAATTATCCACTTTTTCATTTACATTAAATTGCATATTTCTATGTATGTATTCTAAATATTAAACTATATTCAATTTACATATTTTTTATTTTATAGTTACAATAAAAATATTGTCTTATCAATGGAATGAGTTCTTCCAATTAATCTTATCATTTACTTAATCCATATTTTATACCTGTTATCCTACAGAATTCAGTTAGTGAATTTATCAATTCATTAATATGCCCTCTAATATTATGAATTACCCATCACCTTCATTCACAATAGTTAATGATCTATATGTAAAAATAATTTAATGATAATGGATTTACATATATATATCCCAAATTGTATTTTAATGGGTAAAAATTTTTGAAACATTCATGTTTTAAGCACTTCTGTCCAAAAATAATTTATTATAATGTCGATCGTCAATCTCCAGGGGTTATCGATGAGATATTTTAATTCAATTAGGGGGTCTCAATTAAATTAATACATTTTATTTTCCCCCAAAAATATCTCTAATTAATTAGATAAATAGTTTTTTTATATATATGTCAAGTTTTATGATATCTTGGAAAATAATAAGGGTAATTATGATTTACAATATATTGGTTTTATGTTTATAAAAGTATCGTTATTCTTCTATATCAACTTATATATGTTATTTATCATAGAATTATGATAATTTTATATTTTCATGCTATAGTTGTTATCTAAGACATCCATTCAGGATCCATTTTACTTTTTATCCATTACTAAGCTATATATTCTATAGTTTCTATTAATATATGTCTGATGAAACAATATTGAGTAAAGTGTCCTTGAATGGATTAAAAAATGTGTCATTAGAATGGATTAGATAAATTTTTTATTAATTATTAAATTATTAAAATCATAAATCATTTACCTATTTTCAGATATGATAGATTTCAAAATAACCTTAGACGTTATTAATGCAATATTTTTTATGAAATTTGAATCAATGTCGTGTATTTAAATGGCGTGTTTCCATAGGTTGTTTAATCATGAAATATCAATAGTGTTACCCACACCCATAGTTTATTATAGTTCCCTCCATTAAAAAATAATTTTTATTATTTGATTTATGATCAATATTTGTTAATTATTAAAAACAACTGTTGAAAATTTTAACCTCAAGATGTATGACATTGTATTATTAACATATTACCATATTGTTCTTACAATTCAACCATTTTTAATACTTTCAACATATATAACTCTTAGCATGGAATTTTTATGCATTGATTCTACCTAGGTTTCATTGAGATAGATTCTCTCATAAGTACTATCCTATTCTACAAATTTGTGATAAAAAAAATATTAATGATTTTTTCCAATTATCACTAAAATATATAAAATCATAAGGATTCCTAACCATCATCAAAAAAATATATGTCATTTTTAAATTTATATACATTGAAAATAAACATTAAAATAATATATAATTATATAAAATACATTTATCCAAAATGGGATTATATATATTCCACTGATAAATAAATATATATTTAACATAAAATTGGTAAAATCCATGATTTATTATAGTCACAGAATAGAACATATATGTTATAATCCAAAAAATTATTTAAAATTCATAAAAAAATTCTCATAAAGCAACCCAATATAATGATCAAGCCACAACTAACCCCATATCGCCTCCATAGACTAGGGGTGAAATGTTTTAAAGGTACAAAAAACTCAGGGTGTCTAATGAGAAAAATGTTATAGAGACACACATATCCATCTCAATGAAAAAATTTAGAGGGAATGAAATTAAAATTTTAACACCACTCAAAATTTACAAAACATGAATGAACCAGTAACACGATTACCAATAGATCACATTTTTCCTGGAACAGACGCATGTATTGGAATCAATCTCCATAACTTGATAATATATTCATTGTGTGGATTGACCTTCCCGTTTGGATTTAGGTCACATCAAAAGGATGGGTATCAATTAGGGAAAATACATCTTTCTTATGATTCTAAAGGTATATCAATACAAATATTTTCTCTATACCACATTGTAAAGAATACATAAACAAGATATATAGATGACCTGATCCCTATAGTGTTAGGGGGTTCCACTCATATAGTAGTTATAGAGGACCTGTGACCATGTCGATGTGGGGTAGGGGGGTCTTCACATTGATGTCGTTGAGGACTTGTGCCCTAGTGAGTTATTGGAGTTCCACTCTGGTTGTAGCTATAGAATACTTGTTCCCAAGCTGATGGGGGGGGGTTATACTATAGTGTCACACAGACACGTTCCCTAGTATAATAGCGGGTTCCACCGTAATTATTGAGGAACTATGCCCTATAGGCTAAGGGTTCTACTCGAATGGTAGAGGACCCACTCCAATGCCTATGGGGGGTTACAATATAATTTTCGTGGTACCATTCCATGGTTTAATAAGGGTGTTTCACTCATGTTCATCAGGGACCCACACCAAACACTCTAAGTTGTCTCCACGCAAAATATGTCTCTAGAGATCCAGTAAGATCAGATATGTCTTCGAACAATCCCTGGATAAATTTCATTCTCAGAAAACCTCACATATTATCTCAAATTCTTCAATAGAGGGAGCCCTTGATTTATACAATGAAAAAAATCAGGATAGGCTACATGGAATCCAAAATCTGAGTACAAAAGAAGTGGATACGAGAGGTAGAATATTCTTAATGGGGTATACGACGCATATGGGTCCCACACCACTCATGACCCTACCTCATCACCTTACCTTGTACCAAGATATCATAGGGCACTAAAATGTATACATGTACCCCTTGGCATGGCATGGTACTCCTAGAGTTCATAGAATATCTATCCAGAAGGATGATGACCACATGAGGATCTTCATGGGTCAGAGGGAAAAAATATAATTTCACGAACTTGCCTCCTTAAATAGCCATGTATTATTTAAACACATATCTTAGTAAAGATTCTCCAATCTCACAAGAGTTGGTGCATAAAAAATCCTTGTATAATATTCATACACATCAAATGGACATTCCACCAATATTCGTTCCATGCTTATGAATTTCATGTGATCCGAAATAAGGCTCCACACATCCGAGAAAGTAGAAAATTTGAAGCGTTGGCTAACAAAATGAATCTCACTATTTTTATCATTGTTTAAAAGGAAAAAATATTATCTATTCATTCACCCCAATCAGAAAACTAGTGAAAAAAATTCTTATATCACTACAATACACTCGAATTTCGTCTCATGGGTCCCATGAGGTGATCCTGAACTACAATCCTGTTATTTGTTTCAAGGCTTCTTCCTCAAATTCATGGTCATATCTCCACCTACCACACATCTAGTATATTTCATACTCATGATTAATGTTGGGTCACTAATTTAATAATATAATTAAATCTATTGTGTTATGATCAATTTTTTTGGAGCATGATCACAGGTAGGGGAAAATTTTTAGAAACAACCTTAAAATAATATTAATGTAAATGGGTTCATGTTGTTGATTGTCCATGAATCAGACTCCCCATGTATGAGTTATGGGGGGTTTAAATAAGTTAATACTAATTTTTATAATAATAATAATTTTTTATTATTTTTCTTATCCCTTACCCCTTCCTCTTTCTCTCCCATATAACCCCAACCTCAATGTCCTCACTGATACTTTCTCCCCCAGGTCTTCTACCATGGCCTCCTGCCTACCCTTAGTAGATCACCAATAGTTTATCGCGTTGCTATGATCCACTGGCCCCCTCACCGCATAGGATCACCTTACCCTACTACCTCGACCATGTTTCCTCCAGCAAAACTTTTATGGACCTCCACCATTGGAATCATCAAATAAATTCGTGATGAAACAGCACAGCCTACTTGTGTTGCCTCCCTGCTACCATAGCCTTACCGGACTGCCCCCACCGAGTCAGACTACTATCATACATTGGATCTTCATACCTCTACGCACCTCTCAGACCTTTATATCAATCCTTATGCAACTGAACCTCTACTATATACTGGAACAAAGAAATAATCAGAGTTATATAATCCATGGATTTATATATACATAAATATAAATTCCAATATAAACAATTAAATGTTGTTTCATCGCATAAAAAAGGAAATATACGATTACCATTAAGAACGAGGGTAGATAAGGAAATAAATATAAAATAATAAATAAATTGGTGATCGTGTTAGTATGGTTATTTATGTTGATGTTCAAGAACAAATAATTTTTCAAATTTTTATATTTAATAATCCATGAATTTTCAATAGAGGATAATGAATCCAAAATGAAAGATTCATACATGGAGTGCATCGATTAATGTTGATAAAGAATGTGTTTCTAAGATCCATTTTGATCATCTAGCATCAAATCACCTAAATATGTTGATTGGTTGCTTTTTTGGTCATTCTAATATTGAATGGAGAGGAGATGTCAACATTAGAAATCATAGGGATATGAAGAAACTCTAGGAAAACCTCCATAAGGATATATTTATATATATATATCATTATGTTGAATGAATTTAATCCATTAAATAAATTATTTAATTTAATACACATAATCATACTTCGGATGAGTGAGGGGTCTGAAAGTCCGACAACAACTCATTTTATATCACACCTCGAGTAAAAACCACAATCCAAAACCAAACGAGGTCTCAATGTTCCTATTCGATCCCAAGATTGATATATTCCATTATTTCTGGAAATCCATGTTCACACAATTAAAATACATTTAATATTTATATAAAACTGATTCTGAGAACACCATTCCTCAGAAACGTTCTCTACCTTAACGCCTGGATCCAAAATTATATATTGGAATATTCCAATGTCATAAAAGGAAAAAAAATAATTTTTACATCACTCCCTTCTTCATAGTTTTTCATCCATATAAATCAAAAAAATTGAAAATAGGAGGGGATATAAATCATGCACCAAACGCTTCCCTAAATTGAGTATTAAGGCCAAAAGATGAGTGTAAAACTCCATTATCATCATTTCTCGTAATTTGACTAGAACCACATTTCATAACAAAATGATTTGATTCCACTATTTAAATAAATCCATCTGGTGGAACTAATAAGGTCAGCTAGTCACGCAAGTCCTCTTAGTAGATGTATCCCTATTGTGAGTCCCTCACAATATCATGATTTGATGGTTTCAATACCATAGACTGAAGAAACTTTTTATCATTCTGCTCCATTAGGGTCAGCTGCAAGAAAGAAAACTGTTATAGATCTTCTTACATTAGAAGAGACTGGGACATCCTTTTAAGGGAATATTATACAAAATGTCTCTTCCCTAGAGTATAAACATCTTGTAAGTCATATTCATGGGGGAATTTTAACTTATTCAAGTTTATTAAGTTCAAATATTTCAATGTAAATACATAATTCTGACTCTGGAGGTCTGTCTAAACCACATGGTGCTCTCCCAGAAGTTATTGCCTCTGCATTCTTAGTGTGAACACTACCACCACCAGCTCTTTGTAGGCAGTTATGTAGTCATTTTCATGGGGTCTCAAATTCATCTATCTATATTTGATATTTTTTTGTTACAATATCAAGGTTCATGTGGTCCATATAAGGACACCAGTGAAAAATGTAGGTGAGTGGACTTATCCAATCAAGAGAAGCTAGACACGGAAAGGACATGGAATAACCCTTGTATCTTCACCTTTCTTGAAATAATTATAACCCCAATCCAAAAAAATATTCCAAACCAACTAGTAGAATTCCATGAATAATGTAAGAAGTAGAAAAACTAAACTAGAAATGCAAGCACCTACTCTGACAGTACATCACACAACACTGACACATGGTTACACCGACACCCCATGTCAACCAAGTTGAACCTTGATCAAGGTGTGGAAAGAAAATTTTACCTCACTAAAATGTATAAAAATTCATTTGGATGAATCCAAAATGCTAATAGAGTGTACACCTTATCCCCTCATTCGTTGTGGGGTCATATAAATCCAAATCCATTAGTTTTATGTGGCCTCAACCGCTATATCCTTAAGCCAGATGTGGGCCACCCGGTAGTGGGGGTGGAAGGATCTCATATCATCATGTACTACCCATATCTACTCATATTCTATATCCATCACTGGATGTCTAGGGAACGCCCACTCCCCACTAGGTAGATCCTTGATCACGACATTTTCTATGTTTCGGAGCTCCATCAACTATCTGCCTATGCTCCTCAGCTCGTCATGTTGGGAAATAACATGCAATATAACCACTCCCTCCGAATGTGTAGGACCTCACCTCTCTATTTTTTCATGTTCTCTTGGGTTTTCCCTGACTATGTGCCTTACTCCATTCATTAGAAGGCCTCTTTCATCAAGATTCTATTGACTGATGTCTACTTTCTACCGTAGACTTCTTAGCTCTATTTTTTCCACTACCATCTCTAGCTATCTAGAATCATTCCGACAAAAATATCTATATCACATGTGACCTATCTAGCACATCTCAATAGGTGGTAATGTTCATTTGATCTAAAATGTCATGGATATCTCTTTAGAGTCCCTTCTGAATCATTTGTATTCAAATATAGCCATATCGATACATTTCGAGAGAGTTTCCCATAATTTAGGTGTACCTCCTCTTATAATATTCCATGGTCATCCCACCCTATCCATGCACTTGACGCTCTGGTATCAAAACAAATCATAAGTAAGAGGGGTCATACTCCACATGAAATAGATGCTGGAATTTTTTCCCTTGATAATATTTTCTAATTGTCCATCTATGTAACTAGTATCCATCAATGCTCAACTGCTCTGTGGAAATTGATGGCTGCCAAAACACTATATGATTTATTGGGTTCCGAATAAGCCTAAAAATTTGGACCACCAAATATAGACAATACTCATCTACATGGTGTTCTAGCTCATCATTGAACCATTGTGGTCTCTGACACTGGAACTCACAGTGAGAACATAAACTATGAATGCCCTCAAACCGTACTAATAGGACTACCTGCTTGTCAATAGGTAGAGTTATTTCTCCCTATAAACCTATTGTAAGGGGATTATGTGATGAACCATGAACTATGGTGTCATTTTTCATAGGTTCATCATCACAAACCACAGATAATATCCTGGATGGCTATCATTGTGGAGGCATCATGGAAGTTATCAAGAAGTACCGCAGTTATATGAGAATATATATATACATACATATAAAAATTGGGATCACACTCATGAATTAATGTAGAAGACTCAGTCATATATGATTCATGTACCATTATTCCCTATGAAAACTTTCACTAGATTTTGAGTCTATAACTGGGAGATCAGGATCCTCATGAAGGGACATGTTTCCTTCCCATACCAACACTGGACTCCATAGCCTGAGAGACCCTCCTGACATACTGTGAAACTGTTTCCCTAATCCCAACCTATATTTATTAAGGGGAAATCTCTAATCAACATCCATTGAAATATACATACTCTAATACAACTTTTTCATCAACCGACCCAAGTTGGGGATCAATTTTCAAGTACAGAAATCATGTCTCCATATGCCAGGGGTGACGATTAGAACCAAAGGTACACTAAAAATAGTGATTCATTTTCCAAAAAACATGTACACACACAGATGACAGAGTATGTGAAAAACATAAATGGAAAAGTATTGAAGAATTCCACACTTCTATGAACATTCTGAATTTTAATTAACATCGAAAAGGAATGAAGAAAAATAGTGTAAAATGTGATTATAAAGGGAGAAATGTGTGCCCAACCAGAAATGTGTCCCAACCTGGTAGAATAAAATAAAATTAAAATAGATGAGTGTGACTAAATCCTGAATCCCTATCCATGAACACTGTACATGGTACACTAACCCCATATCCTTAAGATTCTCTAAATTTATGATCAGACTATATGTTATATTCAAAAGACCCGACACATTTTGGATGAATCCCATGGAGAAGTGAGTATATAAATTTTCAATACAATTCTTAGAAAAGGTGAATGGGGAGTAGTAAGAGATGACACTAAAGAGAAAAAGTAGATATAACAAGGTATAATAAAAGGGAAAAAATCAACCCAACAAGAGAGTCAATGTAGACTCATCCACCAAAAATAATCTCGAAACAGTGAGAAGTTAAACATCACATTGAGTCTTCACTACCTAAAGCATGATAGTAGATTTTTCAAACCAGTAGAAGCTAGACACATAGAGAACGTGTCATATCCCACCAACCTTCACCACTCTTAAAAGGAGAGTAACCGAAAATATGTATTGGTTACTGTAATACGATATAAATATATTCTCAGTTAGAGAAGCCCAAATGAGAGAGTAATTGGATCTCTATCTCCTAGCTCAGCCCAAGAGTTAGAGTTGCCAACTGTTCTAAGGTATGTCCTTCTGTCAATTACTAACACCTCACATGTCTTTCCTAATCACAAATGACCAATTGAATCAATCACCACAATATGATATTATATATTTTGGGTGGAACTGACTCACTTGTGCAATTTTACGTCGCATCACAAGGATGTGTCTTGGTGGATAAAATGTCCCTCTTTCTCATGAGTCTGAAGGTACGAAAAAAACATATTGTCATTATGTCCCATAGTCATGAGGAAGAAAACACTATGTACCGAGCTCATTCTTATTTCATCAAGGGGGGGTTCAATAATGATAGTAGTCATACAACTCCTACAACCATGCCGATCAGGGGTTCCAAACTTATGTTGTTGAGGACCTGTGATCTATTGCATCTGAGGGGTCCCACTCTAGTAGTAGCTTTAGAGGACTCGCACCCATGATGATGGGGGTTACACTCATGTGTCTCATGAATTCGTACCATGGTACAATAGGGGATTCCGCCCTAATTTTTAAAAATCTACACCTTATCTGATAGGTTTTCCACTGGGAGGGTGGGGACTCACTCCCATTACAATGTGGGACTCAAATGGTTGAGGAACAATGCCATGGAATCATGTTTGGGATCTACTCTAGGTCATCTAGGACCTGCTCCATACCTGGTAAGGGTGTTACACTAGGAAGAAGACTATAATGATCCTTCGTGATCACAACAATCTTTGAACATCTCCTAATTAAGTGTCACACCAGGAAAACCTCACATCATATCTCAAATGACTCTTTGGTGGGAACCATTGCTTTATACATGAAAAAATTCACATGATAGGCTAATTATGGATCAAAATAAGATTCCAAAATATGGGGATGTGAGAGGTGGTAGATTCATAAGGAGTTACACAATATGTATGGGACCCACATAATGTGGGCCCCCACCTCATTAATATTCAATGTACCTAGACATCCTTTGGTACAAAACTATGTACATGTACTTATGGGTGTGCTACTGTACTCCCAGAGTACATGGAATATATTCAAATTAAGCAAACGAGAACACATGGATGTTCATGGGTCTGAGAGATAAAACATAATTTCAATGACTTTCATCCTCAAAAAGCCCTAGAATCTTTGATTACATCTCTTCATACATCTTCTCCACTCCAAACGAATTCAGGGATGGCCTAATCCATAGATTCTATTAAAAACACATCAAAAGGATCATCCACTAATATTCCATTAATGATTTCAATATTAATGAGATCACCAATAAGGAACGATGCATCATATCATGAAGAAAATTTGGAGGCCCTGGATAACCAAACGGATCGCACTGTTTCAATCATTGCGGAAAGGCACACAATATCATATGTTCTTTCAGCCAAATCAGATATATGATAAAAAATTAATATTCACCACCTTACACTAGAAAGGAATCTCATGGAGTCCATGCATCAATTTTAAATTTAAATCATAATATTTGTCTCAATGATTCTGTCACAAATTCAAGGTCGCATTTCCCCTTACATCACATCCATTAGATGTTGAATGAATTAGTTATAGTGGGTCAGATATATAATAATATTTTTAAGTATAATGTTTCAAGGGTATTTTGGGGGGATTAGTTGATGGGTGGGGAAAATTAGCTGAAATGGTATTAAAATTACATTATCCTAAACAGCGTCACACCACCACATATTATGCATTAATCAAACTCTCCAAGAGGGACTTATGGGGTTTAAAAAAGTAAATAGTAAAAATAATAACATTTTTACCCTAACCATTTCCCATTTAAGCCCAATTAGAACCATATTCTATAGGTTCCCAAAGCAGTCTGGTCCACAATCACCACAAATATACTTCTCGGTGCGGGCACCTCCATCCCACCATGTCGATGTGTTCCTCTACTGCATTGCCGCATCAGACCACCTCACACTACCTCCTCCACCACGCCTCCTCTAGCCTACTACCTTTTTCTGCCTCAGTTGGAGCAGCATCAGACCACTTCTATCTACTTGATCTACTATCCTTGAAATTGCGGCCTCACAAAACAAACTCCACCACACCGAACCACCGCCGTATACCACATCTCCCAGTTATTACGCACCTCTAGGACCACCGTAGACCTATGCATGCTTAAAAACCTCCAATTCAATTTTGAACAAGGAAATTATTGAATATCTACAACACATGGACCCATGTATACCCATATACATGCCTCTCATGGTTATTAGTTGTAATTTTGATGATTCAAAATGATAAATTGGTGATTATATGAACAATGATGGGAGAGGAGAGAAGAGGTATCTGTTAATGGTTCAATTGATGACCGTGTTATTTTGGAACACAATAATTATGTTCAATAACAACAAAATTAGTGAATTTTTTTTTTAAAAATACAAGAATATTCAATTTAGGATAATTAATGAAAATGAACGGGTCCTACATGGACTAGATCGATATTCATTGGCGAAGAGTGCTCCCTCCATGATATGTTCTGTTCATCATGCTTCACATCACCTTAATTTGAATTTTCGTCATTATCCATCAACATTCGCTAATGGATCATAGAGGAGAGGTCATCATTAAAAAATAAAAGGGTTTGAAGGAAACTCATGGAAAACCTCCACGGTGACATATTTATAGATATATAATTAGGATAAATGAATATATTCCTTTAATTATTTTAATCCACTTAAATTTACCATGGATAAGAAAGGAGTCTGAACATCAAACATCGAATCATTTCATGTCATTCCTTGAGTTAATTCCAAGTTACAGACCCAAATTGTGGTCATTGTGTTCCAATTTTTTCAGCCGTTTGAGATATATTCTATAGTTTCAGAAAAATTGTTCTGTCGAAATAGACAAATATTTTATATTATTATAGAATTTATTTTTGGGAACACTTGGCCTTAGATTCATGCACCATTTTAGAAACTTGCTCGATAGTTATTCATATGAATATACAAAAGTCATACAATGAAAAACCTATGTCTCTTAAAAAATATGGTGGATCATCTATAAATCTATATGATTAAAATTAATATCATACACAATTCATCAAAATCAAATAACCCATTATGTTCTCCACATCATATGTGTTTTAATATTAAGGGTTATCTAGAAATTAATTATATATTCTTCAATAACAATCCCATAAAATATATCATTATCATAAAATAAAATTTCAAGGTAATTAATATCATTGAATATATTTTTTAATATCATTAACCAAAACCTACATTATAACAATACATATATCATTAAAATAATATCAATTTTCAAATAGAATGTATCAAAATTTCAACGATAATTATAACTCAATTAATTAATATGTATACAATTATCAAAATTTCATTTTTAATATAATATAAACCTCAATACCATAGGTATGATAATAAAATAACAACTTCCATAATTATAAGAATATAATAAAACACATAACCATTTACATTTTCCAATTTATTATATTATAATCCAATCTATTTTCTAGATACATACCATTCTAAACATCATATTTAAGATCATTTTTATGAGAATACAAAAAATATAATGTTTATGATAATATCCAAAAATAAATATATATTTAATTATAATAGTTCACCCTATATTTATCATTTTTATAAAATTAGATACTTTTTAATATGCCTTTGATCCTAATCTCTTAATTCCCTCATATTCAAAGATCATTTTTCTATTACATTGTCAATCCAAATTGTGTATCATCATTATTAAAAAAATGTTTCACAATGAAAATGATATTTACTAATGTATATCCCTCTAGAGTATCCCGCCTAAAGTACCATATTAGGTACATTCATCATGAATCATAATTATGATTGAGTTAATTTATATCAAACTCTTTTCTTGTTTTAATAACTGGTTATAAATATATCACACAACCAAATAAGCGTTCCAAAATATTGACATTGTGATATTTGTAATAAATAGCCTAAAAAAACATTTGGTTGTTCCCCAATAAATTTTCGTATTTATATGATTATCACTAATGTTTTCATTTCCTCATACCTAAATAAAATGACAGTTATTACCTAATTATTAAATAATAAACAATTCCAAAGGCATATCAATACATTTTATAATTTAATAAACCTACACTTTTGAATTCTTGAATTATGTTAAATAAATCCTCAACTCTAATGTTATCCAATCATATCATACAGTGAAAAATAGGACTACCATGTCAGACAATATATGAATATGGTGCTCAAACACATATAAATTACATACATGTGGGATTCAAGATGTAAAATTATAGAAACCCATCCATAATTAAATAATCAAATAATGGTAATTTAATAGATTCTATCCAATGTATCATTTCATGGGTATAAATAAATATATTTTGGATTCAAAAAAATTGATAAACCACATGCCATCATCAACTAATAAAAAACATTTAATAAAATATAAAAACCTATCTAATACATAAAAACCCATTAATATAACCAACAAATTCGTCCACACATTCTATCATTAAAAACATGTAAAATATACTAAATTTAATAATATCCATCAGAAATGGAAACATGATAAGAATTGATCTAAAAATAAATGTGTGGAAAACATATAATTAAAGAAATACAAATATAAACATGACATAATTATTATGGAATACAGAAGGATATTTTATGAATCCATTATAAATTTGAAATTGAGATCATGGTATATCAATGGAAATTTACAAAAAAACATTAATATTGATAATATTTGTCTCATACGAATGAAATTAAAAATTTTAAACATTAATAATGTAGGTTAAATTACTTATTCGAAGAAATATTACTTTTTATAAAAACCTCATTCATTACATATTTTAGAATTGGGTAATTGTTGACCAGATAATGAAACTATTTTATCATGTGTTACTTTTAGATGCATCTAATAGATATATTGTTTTTAGAACTTCACCTGTCTTGATTATGTCTAATAAATTTTCCAAAGAGTAAATATTAAAATTCAATTAATTCCATTAGGAACATATAACACAATAAAAAAACATTATTCTTATTACGGTACAAAAAAAATTGAACATAAAATCAACTTATGTAATGATTAAATATTTTTATGAATTATGATACATTTCAAATATTGATAAATAGGATAACATGGTAATAACCCATCTAGTGGTATAATTTGGATAGGTAAAAAATAAATTTTCAATATACATTGGATTAAATGAAAATTATTTTTATATTGAATACCAAGAAACACAAGGAGTGTGAGATTAATGTATCCACATTAAAAGAAAATACTGTTAAATTATGATAGTATTCACTAAATGTATTTTTTGTCTTAATGAATCAGATTCAAGACTGAAAAACCCCTTTCAATATGTGTAACATATTACGAAAAAACCATTGAATGATGAGTGTTCTATTAAATTCTAAATAACCATTATTAATAAAATTCTTCATGAAATTATATATCATTTATAATCTCTATACACTAATGAATGATATTAGCATCATAATTCCATAGAATTTCCATGATATGAATTTTAGAAAAACCTCTTAATAAGTATACACAATATCCAAGGATGATAAGTGACCAATTATATCCTAAAAATACAAAATATTAATAGTTAATTTATGAAATTACACAGAGAAATTTTCATTCATTATTTTTTTAATATTCATTCAGAACAAGAATTAATTTCATTTTCTATATTGGTAGATTATGATCCAGACCATTTTTACTAGTTTCATAATATCACTGTCATTATTTATAATTCATAAAAATATATTTGTATCCCATTCAACATGAATACAAAAATATATTTTATATAATCATTTATTATGGTAAAAAAACCATTCATGATTGTTTTATATTATATCCTAGATCATAAAAGCTATTGTAACCTTGTTCTAGTAAACCAGATCAATAGAATTGAGTTTCCTAATGTAAATAATCATATACTAATACACCATGTGAAAAAAATTAAAATTGTTATTAAATAATTTAGGCAATATTTTACCCATAATTATTTTCTCATATTCATTCATTATAGAAATTCAGAGTATTTCTCATCTAGGTGGTAAAATAGTCCCAAAATTGAACATTACCTGATTTAATGAATGATTATGAGGCTGTTTTGATATAATATAATTATATTAGAATATTAATGAAGTCATTTAGTTCTTATTAGTTTCACATTTCATAATATTTTTAGGATTAAAAATATAGTATAAATTATATTAATACATTTCTTATAATGAAGAGACTGTTATCCACTTATTATGTTTATTTGAATGGATTAAATTTACATTGATAATTTAATGATCATATAAGTAATATTTTATCTAATATTTCCTTGTAGAACATGATAATATCATAAAAATCATATTTATTAATTAATACATTCCTTACGCCCAACATTATAAGCTAGTGAAGTAAATTGAATCACATTATGTCACAGCGGTAGTATATCACAAAATTATTGAATGAGTTTTTTTCATAAAGGATGAAATATATGAATAAAAAATAAAAATAAATTTAATTTATTAATGTTATAGTATAAAAATTATACCAATACAATTATATTAATTTTTCTGTAATAAATTTTAATGGGGGTGATTTTGATTAAATCCAGGTAGTTGATAATTCTAGCATATGAGACATGAATTTTCTTTTCTAGTATCACGACAAATTAACGAATTCTGATAAAAATCGATGATCAGATGAATTAGAAAATGGATTTTAGCTCTAAAAGGATAAAATTGATCGATCATGAAGGAAAAGTCAATAAGAGAAGTTATCCATGATGTTGTAATATATTTAACCTCCAATAATTAAAGTGACGGTTTTTTTGAAATACCAATTAAATTTCCATAAATGAATTTCATTATTAAATAATAAATGTGCAAATTTAAAAAATGAATATATGTGTTGTGTTTTTTAAAATTCACAGATCAAATATCCATTTGGAATCTTGTTTTAAAAATGTTTTATTCTTCTCAATTATTAAAAAATGTTTAAAAATATTACATTTTACAAGGAAAACTAATTTTAATCATATAATTTAATTTTCATGAAAAAAATTAAATTCACTTGATTACCCAATGTGGATAAAAAATTATCAAATTTCAAAATATTATTAGGGAATAAAATTTAAACATTTTTCAAATGTTAATTTATTTTCTTTATTCACATAAAAATATAAAAGTGGTTTTATAGGAATATGATTTAATATATTATGTTTATATACAATTTAAAATTATCATGGATACAAATTATATTAAAATAAAATGTATTATATGAGAAACAATTATTGATACCAGGCTTCCACGGGATTGAAAAATAGAATCTCCAAAGAAATAAAGATGAATCAATAAATGTTTGAAATCCATTTTTTATATTTATGTAACATTATAATTAGTTAAAAAAATCCAATTGTTTAG
Source organism: Viscum album (assembly GCA_963277665.1). Lineage (NCBI taxonomy): Eukaryota > Viridiplantae > Streptophyta > Magnoliopsida > Santalales > Viscaceae > Viscum > Viscum album. The sequence continues at coordinate 2,053,952,645 of OY728137.1, forward strand.
AAAGATCATATAATAATTTGACATTTATAATTTGATTACCAAAATTCATTTCGGATTATATAAAAGTAATATAAAATTTATATTTTATTTTTATATGATGATTAAATTAATCCAATGAAAGTAATATAAAAAACTATTTTTATCATAAAATAGACATTTGATTAAATGAAAATGAAATTAATGATATGTAACTTTTCATATGAAAAATTAAAAACCGAAGGTACTTTTTATAAATTTCAAATTCCTAAATTCCTAAAAAATTTATATAAAATAAGATAATATAATTTCAGACCTATTTTAATTGGATTATTTTATTTTCAAATATTAACTAATATTTCTCATAATTCATATAATCTTCCCAACAAATTCGGTTTAAAAAATTATTATAGAAAACACAATATTCCAATTATCATATTTTTATTCAAATTGGAATTGTTATGGAATAAACAACAATTTTTCAGATTAAATATATTTATTAACAATAAATAATTTTATTATTAATTTATTTATACTAAATAACCATATTTAATTCTAAAATAATCTATTTTTTGTAGATACATATAATTCATAAAGTGTTTATTCCTATTCAATCATTAATATATAGTTTTTATTTTTTTAGTGGTTATACTTAAATATTTAAAAAATATATCATGGTTTCATTTTTATTCACTATTATGTGTGGAGTAATATATCAAAATATTTTCCATATTTAAAAAAATTAATATAATATAATTTTAGTCATTAATAAAGATATTAGAATTTATAATCAATATGTTGGAAAATCGGGAAAGAATCAAAAGAGACAATAGATAATTATTTTTTGGAATTTTGGTTTGATAATGAAAAATGAATTTAAGTGGGATATTATTGGAATGAATCTGTGAATATAGTTCCAATGTGGTACGTTTTTTATATTGGTGGGAGAAATTTTTTTAGTTTATGTTTTGGTAGAACGATATGCAGTTTAATAATAAGATACCCTTAATAGAACCATGATAGAGATGGTACACCAACACCATGGGTAGTATGGAATTAGTCCAAATATAAAGTTACTTATGAACAACAGAATGTAAAATATTAAATAGTCATGGTAGGATTTAGTTAAATATATATAGATAAATGTAAAAATATAATGTTATATATTTCGTAGCATTGGAAGTTTAAATTTTACATGAATGGATGTTCATGATAAGGGTGGTGGTGTCAAATTAGAAATACTAGATTAGATTGTGATTTCACTACAATATTTTTCTAATGGATGTAGAATAAAGATATACAAGTGAATAAATTAATATAGGTGGATTGAGTGAATCACATTCAGGACTTGACCGTTCTTTAGAGTATTCATTGATTAGGATGGAAGGATTGTTTATTGGACATAGTACATGTTATTAAGCTAGTGGTGGTCAAATTAAATGAATGATAATAGTATACTTATGATATTTTTTAGAAGAAGTTCTAATATATTTGTCATAACGGATATGTTTATATTATTATTTGTGTTGAAAGGATGATTATGTGAAATGCACTGTAGTTATAGTTCTAATGTAACCAATTAGTATGGAAAATTAACTGAATGTCATGAAAAAGAAGGACTCTAGTATGTTTCAGAAGGTGGTGGAGATTGTGTGACTGTATAGGACTCAATATATAAGTAGGATTTGTCATTGTTTTCATGGAAGACTATAATAATTCTCACATGAACTATAATTCATTTGATCCAGATATATGATTTGAAAACTTTGGCGCATCCAGGTGTTAGAGGATGAAATGAAAATAGTGACAGTGTAATGTCTATAGTTCTTGAATAAGAAATAGCTAATAAATTAGTGATACTCATTCTAATATAATCGGTATGTTTTTTAAAAATTTATTATCTATATAACTCATATAATCGTTTTTTATTAGAATTAATAGATTCATTATATCTCCAATTAATGTAGGACACCGTTTCTAAAACATATAACCATTATTTTCACATTGTTAGTCTTTGTGCTATCATATGTGGGTAATTTATAGGTTTAATTACTTATTAAAAACTCTAAATAATGTTCAGAAAAGGAATATATTTAGAGCTATAGGATGAGCAGATGTGATTTGTGGGGTTCAGAGACTTGTCAGTTATGAATGTAAATTTCATAGGGGATTTGTTACAAGAGGATGTACCTTATCTATGTTTGGAAGGAAATTCATTGTAATAATCAGTACCACATTTTTATAGGGTTTTCATAATACATGTTTATCAATTACAATTATAGGGATATTCTAAATAGAGATACATCTCTTGGAGGCCTTGATACCCTATGTTGAGATTTTAATATTGTAAAATTCTAATTTTGAATTTATATTTTATCATATAATGATGAATAGTATGAAATATAGTTTATTATTACTAGTCCTAAACATTTCAAATCATTTTATCCAAAATTTCCTAATTCTATTTCATATGATTATAATCTTTGAATTATTTCATTGTGTGTGTGTTTAAAATATCACCTTGGGTCATATCAAAAAACAATAGACTATGAAAAAACAATTTTTAAGAACAATATTTTTATTGATTAATTTTTTTACATGATATATAGTGATACTCAAACAAAAAATCATATGAAGAGACAAAATAAAACATTTTCACCATGCTATATTTGTTAAAGCCATTAAAAATTCACATCATATTTTACTATCCACCTCCCACCAAGGAATTCATTAATTGAAATGTATTTATACATATGCTTAATTTTTATAGATATAGAATTCATTTTAATATAACTATGTGTAGATTGATATTTATATTAGTAGAATTTTTATTTAAATATTTATATCTTATATAAAACACAATAATAAATTAATCATTGATACACAATTACATATTTCATGGTCTGAAAATTCATTTCTTATTTACAAAATCTTCCTTACACTATGATATTATTTATCAAATTATAAATATCTTATTGTAAATAAGTAGGGATTTTCTTCTACCGTTGTAAATATATCAAAATCAAATGACCCTATTAGAAATATTTTTATTTTTATTCTACTCAAATAAGATATGTAGTGTTTTTCAGATCTATTAACATGGACCCAAAAAACATTCCCTCTCATTCTATTCCCCATAATAACATCAAATATTGATGTACAAATTAATATCATATTTTCGTGTTCCACCACTAAATTATCTTATGATATTAATTAGGATATATATTCATTTTTAAAAACCAAATACGTTGTATTGAGATTATCCTCTTTCTGAAAAAATACATGAGTTGAGATCCTACTATTAGAAACAAAATTGACGAGCATGGACTAGGAATATACCAAATATCTTTGATATATATTAATGTGATTCATTACTAAATTGAAAAATATTCTATTTATTTTTAATGAATACAATAATATGGTTCTAGATTTTCCTCAAATAAAAAACAATTTCCTTTGATGTGATATGAGCCTTACACATATGAAATAAGCGTAATTGAATGTAAAGGACTGTCAAACAAAATTAAAATAATGATAATGGGATCACCATATTCCATATGTATGATCATAAAATATAATTTAAAAAAATCAATAAATTATCAATATCATGATATCATTATTGGAATTTCATTTTGGTATAGGTAATGTAATTTAACAATTGTTGTAGAAAATGGTTCCCCTACATTATAATATATTTTAGACATATTTATTCACAAAATAAACCTAGTAATATTTATATATTTCTAATAAGAATGTTCATAATCCAATATTTTATTTTACATAGAATTGAGAGAAAAAATCACCAAGAAAAAAATTGATGGTAAATAGATGTTAGAATTTATTGTGTCATTTTATTAGTGTACATGCTCTCACCATTCCTCAAGCACCCTATATTAAACAAAATTCCTCATAACCAACATAAAACCAATGATGTGGGTTTTCCAATAATTCTCCCCAATCCTACCAATTCAAAATAGAGTGTGAACATGGAAGGAATAAAATAATATAGTGAATATTTATTCATGCCTTACCCTATGGGTGTCATATAGTATGTACCAAGATATAATAATTTTGTATGAATAAAAATACAATTTTTTATCAAAAAACATAATGATAGACCTTTTCATTTAAAGGCAAATCAATATGTGGAAGGTTTCCACCACTAGACATCCATGGTAGTTACCTATTTTAGATAGATCCATAGGCTGGTTTTTCCTATAAATGGTCAACCCATACAACCCATTATTATCCGTAAGGGACTGTAAACCATGTGAAAATAAAAGTACCATTTAGAATTGAGAAACAATGTTCATGACTAACTATAACACTTCTTCAGGAAATTTTTTAATCGAAACCTAATGATAGAGATATAATATTACATTCCTAACCCTTCTTATTTTTTGTTATTCCAATAGAATCCTATGACCTTGGAATTGCATAAAATGGGTTCTAACATCATGGGACCCATAAAAAAGTGGTGAATATGTTCACTTTCGGAGTTCATATTTACATGTACTACCTTATTATTACTACATAGGTTCCAAAAAATATAGGTGATAAAGTATTTGATCTCGCATTAATCATGGTCACCTACAAGGGTGGTCATTTGATAAGATTATTATTCTCCGTGCCCATTAAATATGGTCAAATAATTATGAATATACTAATCTAAATATCTTTGTAACTTACCCCACAACACTATATTGATAAAACAAATGGTTTAAGGATTTAATATATCACCAAATCCCACCAACTATGTGACTAAACATTATGAAAAAAAGTCATTCTATACTGTTTTCTACCTGAGTCAAAGAGGATATGTGTTATGATATTTACTGTACCAAAATTGAATTATTTAATTCCATTGGTTTACCTACAAATATTATAATTCTTAAATTCATATATTTAATATAAGATTTTTTTAAACATAAATTACTTGAGTTTATGAATTCTTTTTAGTTGACAAAAATTCATTAAGACGTGATACTTACCATACATCAAATGAGTTAAGATACTCTGTATGGTTTTCCAATATTCGATGAGTTGGGATAATCCTCAGGGAATCCTCATATAACACGAGTAGATATTATATAACTTTTTTATTCAAATTATATGATTAAATATACTCCAATTATATATATAATCACTTCATATAGCTTTTGAGACATGGAAAACCAAAAATATCATCCTCACTATAATTCATATGACAAAACAATTGATTATATCATAAGAATTATAGTCTTATTCATATGAGAATAATATACATAAAAGTAATATACAATTAGAGGCCTTAAAAGGATATAAAATGGACCTTATCACACAAAAATTGAAGGTATGACATGTCATGTTAAATACCAATATACTAGAAGGGTGTTTATTCCCTTTATAGGGATTTATATGAATCCACAATCATAAGACATCTCCTAAATCCACAACACCACCCACCAACCATTATAGGATTCCATATCCTTTCATTCTATTGATAAATTATAACTTCTAATCCTATATTTATTCAATATATAAAAGGACCAATTAAAGGGATCAAATTATAGATTATATAATCCTTGAAATAAGTTCCCTCTAAGTGGAATGTACTTTGTTGATAACTTATTTTGGTATTCATACAATGGATGGTTCATGAACAAGACATAAATATATAATATAGAAAAATAATGGAAATAACAATACATAATGGATGAGTTTTCTTCCCATCCTATCATATAAAAAATGGTTCCACCAACGCCACCTAGTGGGAGAAATATATTCCCCACCTTTGAAATGTATGATAAATGTGTGGGATAATTATTATAAAGAATGGGGTTATAGGAAATTAAAATACAGAAGATGGTTTAGTATATAATGTTTCATATAAAATAGATATGGTAAAATGATTTCTAAATCATGGATAATGGTATATCTCAAGAAATGTATATAAATTTTTTTAATGTATGTATACAATTAGAAAAAGAAATTCATGATATAATTATGAAGAAATAAATTATGGGTAAACATAGTCTCAATATTAATGATTGGACCATTGGTAATTTTTTAAAAACATTACACCTCACTATAGTGGGGTACTTATATTTGATTGTCACCATGTAAGATATTTTATTTGGAGTTATATAATTAGTAGTGGAGTTCCATATTATTTATTTATCTTAGAACATTAAATTATTTATATTAGAAATAATGAATTATTGTGTTGAAATTTTGATTTAAAATTTAATAAATGGTATTTATCAAGATATATCCTTTTAATTGTGTATAATTTAATTATAAATCAATGTTGTATCATTGTATATGATTGAAAGGGTTTTTATGGAATAATATAATTTTTTAATATGTGGTCCTCACTATAGATCATACTATTTTACAAACAATTAGATAATAACTAACGATCACTCACATAGATTCTTATAATCAATTATACCACATTATTATTTCTAATTATTCATCAAAACTCTTATTAAATTTCCAGAAATAAATATTAGCATCTTTACTATAAAACAGAATATAAGATTAAAATATGTCTCTCATTTAGAGGATTATATATTTAGTTGTTTAGTTTTTTAGTTGGATAATGATAGGTTTAAATTGGAATAATTCAAGAAGAATGATGAGGGTTGTGATAGAAATAGAAAAATGCTATGAAAAAATGGAATTGAGTTTAATATTGATATATTCGGGTCAATAATGTTTTTTAAAATGATATATAAATATTTATTTTTCATGTTCTTCTCGTGGAAATGGATTCATTATCATTAATTGATATTTTTTTTGATATGTTGTTATTTTACAATAGGCTAGGGTATCCTCTCTTTATATGACATTGTATTGTGGAATTTTTTTTAACATGAATCTCAATTAGACCATGTAGAAACAATGATTATAAGAATTCATGGTCTATTACACTCCATGATATTATATAAACATATAATTTTAAATGAAACGACATTGGTAATAAATAGAAAGCATAATTATATTTTTTAAAATAAAATTATTAATCATATTAATATTGGAGAAGGTAAAAATTTCACGATATATAAAAGAAGTTTACATATTTCAAATAATATGTCATGAAGTTGGTTATTTCCTACCAAATTATGGATTAAAATATAAGGAAAACATATTTTTTATTTAAATATCTAGATATTTTTTTAAAAAAATAGTCACATACCTATTCATAATTTAAAAAAATTAATAATATCACAAAAGAAATTTTGAGAGATGAAAATTTAGTTCTACAATTTATTTGTAAATTTTTTTTGATCCAAAAAATTATATTTTTACTTCTAGTATAGGGAAATTTTACTACAATGAAAAAATATGATGTGATTAAAAATATCCAAAAAATAATCAAAAATAATATCTAGGAGTCATTTTTGGAATTAATATGGAATATATATATCAATAAAAAGATTATAAAACATATTAATGCAGGATTCATCAATATTAAAAGCCGATGTGAAACCAAAAAATAATTTTTGGGATAATATCACATCATAAAATTTTAATAAACCTTCTCTTTGTAATTTTATTCTTGTAAAATGTATGGACATGTAGAGTTCATCATGAATACTGTAATCTCCAATATGATACAACTATATGGGAAAAACCGTGTCCCCATTCTGGTGATTAATAACATTTCAAAAATTTTGATTATGAGATGATACATTCTATTTTGGACAGTTAATTAAACTAAAAATACTAATTTTTATCCAAATTATTTTACATTATTACATGTTTTGAAACCACAGAATAGTTTTTTACATACACAGTGTGATCAAACATGTATACCAAGTCAGAAATCCAACGTCCCTCATGAAAAGGTGTAAGGATCTTATTAAAGCACCAATGGGAAAACCGAAGAATGAAACATCATCTAATAGTTAGACTAACCACAACCCCAAACTCACCAAGGGTCAATCATAATAAAAACATCTATAAAGTATAATATATAATAAAACCCATCAATTATTCGGAACCCCACACCAATGTCCAACTAATTAGCCACTCAAATGCCCCAATGAAAAATGTCTAGGCACTCTCACCTCTTTCGAGAAAAATAATATCAAATCCCTCCAGCAAAAACATAGCCTACACCTCACAACACATATTAGCCACACACAACTAGGCCACACATCACATCGTGTCTTATCATATCATACTTGCACACACCTAGGCCACACATGGAATATCATTATAATGACACATGGGTAGACACACAAATACGAATCCTGAATACACCCGGGACCACACATCACAACTCAAATGAAGATACCTAGTCTACTATCTCATGGAAGTGGGAGAAGGGAAGATCTGGTGGCCATACATCTATCCTCCCACCAAGATGTTGTGAACGACACCCCCAGTGACATAGAGGTTGTCGTTACATTGTGCTTGACATGGGTGGGTGCATATTCAAATAACAAGAAAAAAACAAAAATTATACAAACATATATATATATATATATATATATATATATATTTCCAACAAACCCAACCTACAGGTTTTCATAAAGACCACCAAAAATTACAAAAGGTACCCCACGTCTAATTTTAAAAGAAAAAGAAAAAACCCCACACAATAAAAGAACAAGATACATGTCATTTTTATTCGTTAAATATAATTAGAAAATTTTCAAGAATATACATTACTATACTATTTCATAAAAAAATTTGCATCGATTTATATTCTATTTTGATTTTTATGACCACTCCTACAAACCAAGAACAACAAAAAACAAACCAAATTTTGCAAATTTAAACACCCAACAACTAAAACCACTAGAACCATTCATTACATCACCACTACTCATCCATATCATTCCCACTTCCCCCAAACACATCATATCTTATTCCAAAACAAAAAAAATATTTTTATATTCATCAATGGATCTCTTATTAAAATTAAATTCATAAATTAAGTGATTTTTTATTCAATACATAAAATCATAGGGAATTTTATTCATTAAACGAATATAAAAAATTATCCCATAACATATTATGTGTTTTTTAGCAACCACACAACACACACACTACATTTCTCATGATAGAAGTAAAATTAGGGACCACCCATACCAAGATTTTTATGTATTAATTATACCATATAATTCATATAATAAATAAATGAAAAGAATCTGTAAGATCATACATCACATTCACATGTCCTTGTATATTTAATTTAAACAAATTTTCTATATTTCTTAATCTAGATTCCAACATCCTGTAAAGGATAATGATTATAAAAATTTCTTTTATTATTCCCAAAAAATTAATCAATTGAAAAACTACCTATAAACAATAATCCTTTCGTAAACTGGCCACACCAAAACAACGGGCCCTCAAAAAGAAGGAAACTCCCTCTTTGACAAAGATTACTTGAACCAACTCTTATAGAAAATTCTACGACTCAATGTAACATTGATTTGGAAGCTCTCATATCAATAGAAATTCAAAGGAATGAATAAATTTAATATCTTCACATTAAAAATATTAGATATGAAACTAATGGGAATTTAAATTTTTTAATTGACCATTAATGGAGGTTCTCATTAAAATAAATTTTTCTAGACATTTTAAAGGAATATTGAACATTTAAAAACCCAATATTATATTCATTCATATTGAAATGGAATTAATATACATTATTTATGTTATTAATCAAGAAATTATTTATAAACATTGTCCAAATAGAAATTGTGTAATTGTTCTGAAAAAATGTAAAATTTGGGGGAAAATGGAAAATTATGAGGACATGTCTCTGCTTGGATGAGTCACCAATAGAATATGTCACACCAATAAGGAATCAAAATTACAATGAGACACCACCAGAATGAGTCACCACATGAATGATTCGCCAAAATAATGACCTCCCTCCAAAATGAGTAACTCCCAGAATAAGTCACCCCTAGAATGACTCATCGCTAGAATGAATCACTACTAGAATTTGTCACCACTATGAGGATTCATTGTAATAATTATTCACCTATATAATGAATCACCCTAGAATTATCCACTTCCAAAATGATTCACCACCATAATTAGTCACTAGTAGAATGATTCATCAAAATAATGATTCACCTTAAGAATGAGTCACCATGAAAAATTGGAAATTTAGAAAACCATTAAAATGAAATATAGTTCATATGAATCATATATCCCCAAAAAACCATGAAATCACATGAACACATAAATTATCATATTTTGTGTAAATTAAGGTTCCAAATGGTTCAGTCCATTATACCATATACATCTCAATCTATTCTATATTTCAAGAATTCAAAACCAATCCATAAATAAGAATATAAAAATTCCAAATAACCATCTATCAAGAGACCTCTCAAGGATATTATTACACCTAAAACACTACCATTAACCAAACATTCCATCCCAAAATACATTAACAACTAAAAAAATATAAGTCCTTGATCATTTGAATAATATAATTCCATCCTATATGTCATGATATTATCTTCATTGGGTGGAACTTACACACCTGCATGGGTTTAATCTCATCATAAATTAATGTGAATTGATTTTGAATAAGGTCATAAAATTTTCTCATTATAGAACAATATAAAACATTAGACATCAAACATACCATCAAGGTTAAAACAACATATCTCAAAAAATATCATGGTCTGAAAAAAACATCACCAAGAAAATAAAGAGAATGTAAAAACACAAATAACTAAATGTAACAAGATCACATATGCATCTCATGCTCCCAATTACTCTATATTAATCCTCCTTTCCTATAAAGCACCCAAAATCTGGGAATGGATCTTCCTCACAAAACCTTCCCTTGATTCTCCTAGATCTCCAATTATAAGGCCCCAGCCTTAAACCTTACTTAATCTTGAGTTATTACAAGATTACACATTGCGGATCTTTTCAGGTTTAGAGTTTTAGAGAATTAGGACATAACTATTACATCTCAAAAGATTACAAAGTAGTCTCTTCCACTAAATTTACATAAAATAAAAACTATTAAAAAGAAACATGTATAGTTCCATGTTTTAGGTAGCATGACTTTCCCTTGATCCCATCCTTTGACCCTATTCCACGCTAAGTCCTGTGAAAAACATTTCAAAAACTTGGGATGAGCATAATAAGCTCAGTAAGGGATACACAAAGAATGAAAACTGTTAGTTTTTCAAAATAACAAGTAAACCATGAATACTTTATCAATGTAATACTTTTCACCTTCATGAAGTAGTAAAAACTCTTCACTGAAAAAAAAGTATCATTACTTACCTTTTTGTAACCAAAGGATTACCATAAAACCCATATAAAGAACACATAACATATATAAAGGTAACTTGGGACATAAACATACTTAAGTGGAATAACCATACGGTCGACTTCCACACATATCACTTAATGGAATAGCCATATGGCCAATTTCGATACATACTTAATGGAATATCCATACGGCCGACTTCCATACCCAATGCATTGGAGGTTATAATGTAACCACCCGTCCTGGTATTCACGGCACCACCCGTCATATGGTTTATAATGTAACCACCTGTTAAAATGTCCAAGTACCAATATAAAATCATTAAACATAAAACCAATATAAATGAATGATAACATTTCCACAACACAATATATCATTATAGAATCCTTTTTCAAAAGCATTTTCAAAACCATTTAAAACATCTAATAAAGAGATTTTTTAATCAAAGTGTCCCATACCACCTTGAAGCTTAAAATTTTAAACCGTTAATATCCATATAAACAAATCCTTAAAACCATTTTAAAAACATAGATATTAATAAGAACAAATAATTAAAACATTTAAAATGACATTTTGGATAAAGGGGTTTTACCAAAATTAGAGACACTTGAATACAATAATTGAGGAATAACATTTAGTCAGAACTTTATAATATCATTAGAATAAATGTATTCATGATATAATATTCCAAAGGACATTATATACACCATATAAGAGTGAATTGGTGCATAACAACAATGAACCCTCAATAGAAATGTCAAATGTGATGAAATCCCTTATAAAGAAGGTATCCTTAAATTAAGGACAAATCAATCTCAAAAATATGTGTGACAAATATAAATACACCCAATATAAGTGGATATTAAGTGTAAAAAAATAAAAGGTCATTCACACATATTCAATGGATGATATATTCAATGACTACAAGTTGAACCCAAAGAAATCGAAATTGGGTTAAAAAGTTCCCTTGACAGCCTAACAGCATCACATCAAAATGAGTTGATGAGAGATAAAAAGTGTATCTCATAACTTGGACATAAAGTTTACATCAATAAGGATATATGAGAACATATCCCAACATCACAATATGTAAATTAAAAGACCCAACAAAATAAGTCTTTTAAAAAAAAGAGGAGGGTGAAAGGTTCCCTTACCGACTTGGGTATCTTTCAAAACATACACCCCATGAAAGAAGGACAATAGATCATTGATGTAAATACTCATAAACGAAAGTATATTACACAAAGAGTAGAATAATGGGCAGTACATACACCAATCAATGGAATTTTTGGCAAATGTAGCATAAATCTCACGAGAATAAAAGTGAGATGAAAAATCCCTTACGAAAACTCGGCAGCCTAACGGCGCCACATAAAACTTCCGAATATGGATTGATGAGATCAAATAGGGTATCTCATCGCATTACAATAAAATTTACAGCAATAGGAATATAAAATAACATCCCCCAAAATTACAAAGAGGAGCTTAAAATAAGTGACATAAAGGAGAGTACTTAAAAAGAAAGAGAGAGGTTATATCTCTTACGAAAGTTCGGCAGCCTACCGGCGCCACTCAAAACTTCCAAAATGGATTAATGAAAGATAATAGGGTCTCTCATCACATGAACATAAAAATTACAGTATGTGTAATATAAAAGATCATCCCAATAACAAGAAAGATGAGCTTTAAAAGGAATGACATAAAATTGTGTACTTAAAAAGAAAAAGAGGAGTAGGATCCCTTACCTCGGGTCCGACTTGACTCGATCGTTCTTTAATCTCCTGAATAATAAACATGAGTTAATCTCTACTTTCTTAATAACCTTTTTCAAGTTCATTATTCATTTTATACCATGTTATGAACATCATGTAATCATTTAAGTTAATATTGTTCATTTTTCCATTATTTGGTTCTTAAGTCAAAAATAGACTTCTTACACTTACATGTTGTTAATTTGGTCAAAGGTTCGTTATATCCAGAATGACATTCCTGATTTGGATATCATATATATCATATATATCCAGCATATACATGTATTTATAATATCACATAATCATTTAGATGAAATAAATGAAATGCACCGTTCATGGAGACGGTAAGCCGTACGTACGCATGAACGCTACTTTCATTTCTATGTCGTATTAATGGAATTAAAACTATATGAGAGGTATGTATATTTTAATTCCATAATTATATTAATCATTTAGATGTATCATACATAATATTTATCCATTATATATATGTACTTATAATAGTACATGATATTTTGAGATAAGAAATGAAATGTACCGTTCATGGAGACGGTAAGCCGTACGTACGCATGAACGCTACTTCCATTTCTATTTCATATTTAATGGAATTAAAACATAATGGTACATAATAGTATTTTAATTACGGTATGGTATCATATATAATATCATTAAATATACCCTTTATACGTACCACATATGGTAATAACGAATCACATCACTTTGAGGGGGCGGTAGTCCGCACTTCCTAAAATGAAGATATCGCGTATACCCATAATGGAAGCCATAAAGGTAAGCCAAAAATAAAAAATAAAGAAGCTTAAGTAAAGAATAAACATATTATATATCATATATAAAAATAGTGACATCATAATGGCCACCTTTGAAGGTGTTAGATGAGTATTGAACAATCATCGTTTCGGGAGGCAGAATTTTGCCATCCACGGAAACCGTATGTTCTTTAATTATTTGATGTAGTTGTGTGAGAGTGTAGCTCGAATAAATCTTATAACAACATCCTAGTATATTGAAGATACTTCTGTTGTTACAAAAGAAGTAAATAAAAAGAGTTTAGGGGGTTGGAGAAGCAAAATAAAACAAATGAACATGAGAGAATGAATTACCTTTAAAAGTGTAACTCTTTTTGATTTGAGCCTAAAGGCTTCCTTTGAAAGGATTATGAACAAAGGGAATCCTCTAGGATGAGGAGAGGGATGTGGAGAGATTAAATGGGCAGGGGTTGGCCTAGCCAAAGGCTTGAGGAGTGTGTGAAATGAGGTAGAGGTGGGGGCCTTTTATAAGAGGAGAGGAGGGGCACTTTTGGAAAGTAAGAAATATTACTTTATTTGAAAATGTTTTTCGGTTTTAAAAGGTCCCACATTGATATAATTCGTGGATAAGGTGATAAGGCTTCTAAATCCACTCATCCAATTTGTCTTGGACATGTTTAGTTCTTAGATTTTACATTATCTTTCCATTTTATTTAAATCGTCAAATAATGATGTCATCGCTCCATCATTATTATGTCATAAATAATTTATTTTATTTAATGTCTAAAAATTATTAAAAAATTACTATGTTGTAGGAAATCGTTCTAGATTTCCAATGACTATTTATAATCAAAATTTGGACTTGTGTAACCCCACTTAAAAACTGTTTTAGTAAAACAACTCATGTTTGTGTCAATTTAATTTTAACATTAAATAAAAATATATTATTGTCATTTTCCAACTAAAGTGGCTCCATGGGGTCCCCAAGTTGACCCATGGATTTTCTTTGTCGGCCATGACACAACCAATAAGGTTGGGACATGTGTCTAGGTCATTTTATTTTATTAAAGCATTATTTATACATTAAACTACTCTAATTACCACTAATCACGATTAAAAACTTAATAAGTTACTATTTACCAAAAAATTATTTTTATCCCATTGAACCACATTTTACTTCTTAATGACAACCATGTATGTCGGATTTTTGAAATTCAAAACACAATGGTGGCAAAATTTCATTTAAACAGAAAATCAGTTTTTATAAGTACCACTTAGTGGTTTCACTATTCATCAAAAATTGAAGTTTTTCAGAAAAATCCCAAAAATTTACCCTAAGCTATATTTGATATTCCGAATTCAAAAATTAATTCCGTTTTACAAAATTCAAAACATATTAGTCACATTATTTAATTTATTAATTAATTCCTGCTGTCAGAGCAAATAGCGTGTTTTTATAAAACAATAAGTATCAAAAGATTGACACTAGTTTAAGTCTGATTTCAAAGTGAAATTAATTCCAACGACCACTATTGGATTTAATGGTAAAAATATTTTCTAATTTCACTTTAACACCAATTCAAAATATTATCTAATCATATAAATAAATTAGATTAAAAAGAGGTTTTGAATTAAAACACAACATTTAAACTATTCATTAAAAAAATGAACTTTATCGGAAAGATACCAAAAATTTACACAAAGTAAATTTTCATATCCCGATTCTTAGTAAGAGTTTTATTTGGTCCAAAATAATGTTTAAGAGTGAACAAAACTATATTTAATGATGCTTCAACATCAAAAGGTGATAAGTGAACCTTTAGTGAAAACTAGGGCATATACGCCTAAAATTTAATTCTTTCCGTATTTTAAGCCTTTATCTTTTATTGGATAAATGTAAAAACATTTAAAAACATATATAATCATATTTTAGTTATTTCTATCCATTCCTTCCATTACAATGGCTACATGTTAACTACCATTTAAAATAATATTATTTTATTATTAGAGTGCAACGTAAGATTCCCAAGAAACTCGTTGTTGCGTGTTGGGTACGCCATCGAGCATAGCGTCCCCTTTATAGTCATATTAATATATTATTCACAAATATGGATAAATATGAAAATGTCATATTCTTTATTTACCTGGGGTGTTACATCCTTCCCCCCTTTTGGGAATTGTGTCCTCGCAATTTTTAAAATTGAGCTTGGAAACATCCTTGAACGTCCCACATCAGAACAAGAGTCGGTAAAACAATCACTTTAAAAGAAAGACAGATAAGTACAGAGGTCACCCGAGTTAACCCATACTAGGACTCCATGTAGGAAAACATGGACATGGAGGAGAAAACATAGGGTCATGTTCTGATGGAGAGTGATAGAAAACATGTTTAGGAGAAAGTTAACCACGAGAAAATCACAAACTTGTGATGGGTTAAACGGTATTCGATTCCCCGGTAGGAAACGTTAATAGACAACATTTTTCTTTTAAGATACTTTTTATTGAGGAATTTATTCATAAGGAAACATAATCACTTATCATGTTGACTTTCAAATTTTACTAGATTCCTTAGTCAAACTCATATTTTTTCCAAAAGACGAGTATTTAGGGAGACTTGTAAACATTAAGAGTACTATAATCAACTTCTAGAGAATCACCTAATCCAAAAAAGTGAACTATATAATTCCCATGTCTTTAGACTTTAACCAAAACCAAAACCAAAAAGGTTAGTACAAGGTCAGATAATCCTGAAAAGGATAACCCTTTATAAAAAGAAAATCTATTCTTAATCTCCAAAATTTGTCCAACAAAACCCAAAGTTCAACGAGAACCATCCGATAAACAATTTTTCCATAAAATTTTCAAAGTAAACCAATATAATATTGAAAACCAAATATTTGAAGGATTTAGTCACATAGTCTTTCCAATTAAATCGTAACATTTATCTCCAAACAACATCAGTTGCTCCTAAAGTCTCATATTGAAAAGTAATTAACCTAATCACATATCCTCCATGATAGGTTAATAATTTTCATAAATAACCCAAAATCAACTTACTCTTAATTCATAAAATCATATAACTAGAAAGAATCAGTCAAACTAACCAAGGACTTCACGTAGTCCAATGGTAGGCGATAAATACCAGTCGCACATTGGTTGTGGGTTCGATTCCCGCAGCTTTGTCCGACGCGACGGGATGTCACACGGTCTGCGTGTTGTCCTTTTTCAAAAACTATATAATTCTTAAAACATTCCCCAAAACGAGATAAAATCTTCAAAAATAATCATAACATATTTTAAGCTCATGTTTATCCCATTCCTTTCCTTTTCCATCATACCATAGAGTAACCCATAATTACATAAAAATTAAGGATCATATAAACCCTAATGGTTACCTTAATAATTATTACCTGAACATCCACATCGATTGGTCTTCTCGTACATGATGCATTACAGAACATACCAAGGTTCAAGTGGTTGATCATGACTCCTTGATATTTGGTTTAGGACAACCACGAGTTTCCTCATTGAATCCTCTATTTTATCTAGTATCATAATCAGAGAACCACCACAGTTTCCTTCAAAACTGTTGTCACTTTGGTGCCTGCTAGATCCAGCCATTTACTAAAACCAAAAAGGGTCAGTGTGAGTATATAAACAAAACCATCATGTACAAATGAGTAAGATAAACACTAAGATATACTTACTCATTCACTTTATCTAAAACTAGGACTCTTTCTGAAATCCTAACCATTATGGTAATGTCACTTATGCTTAGAGAATACCCTAACCTCTAAAGTTATCTAAACCGACCTTTGATACCAACTATAAGGCCCCAACCTTAAACCTTACTTAGTCTTGAGTTATTACAAGATTACACATTGAGGATCTTTTCAGGTTTAGAGTTTTAGAGAATTAAGACATAACTATTACATCTCAAAAGATTACAAAGTAGTCTCTTCTACTAAATTTCCATAAAATAAAAACTCTTAAAAAGAAACATGTATAGTTCCATGTTTTAGGTAGCATGACTTTCCCTTGATCCCATCCTTTGACCCTATTCCACGCTATGTCCTGTGAAAAACACTTCAAAAACTTGGGATGAGCATAAGAAGCTCAGTAAGGGATACACAAAGAATGAAAACTATTATTTTTTCAAAACAACATGTAAACCATGAATACTTTATCAATGTAATACTTTTCACCTTCATGAAGTAGTAAAAACTCTTCACTGAAAAAAAAAGTATCATTACTTACCTTTTTGTAACCAAAGGATTACCATAAAACCCATATAAAGAACACATAACATATATAAAGGTAACTTGGTACATAAACATACTTAAGTGGAATAACCATACGGTCGACTTCCACACATATCACTTAATGGAATAGCCATACGACCAATTTCGATACATACTTAATGGAATAGCCATACGGCCGACTTCCATACCCAATGCATTGGAGGTTATAACGTAACCACCCGTCCTGGTATTCACGGCAGCACCCATCATATAGTTTATAACGTAACCACCCGTTAAAATGTCCAAGTACCAATATAAAATCATAAAACATAAAACCAATATAAAGGAATGATAACATTTCCACATCACAATATATCATAATAGAATCCTTTATCAAAACCATTTAAAACATTTAATAAAGAGATTTTTGAATCAAAGTGTCCCATACCACCTTAAAGCTTAAAATTTTAAACCATTAATATCCATATAAACAAATCCTTAAAACCATTTTCAAAACATGGATATTAATAAGAACAAATAATTAAAACATTTAAAATGACATTTTGGTTAAAGGGGTTTTACCAAAATTGGAGACACTTGAATACAATAATTGAGGAATAACATTTAGTCAGAAATTTATAATATCATTAGAATAAATGGATTCAAGATATAATATTCCAAAGGACATTATATACACCATATAAGAGTGAATTGGTGCATAACAACAATGAACCCTCAATAGAAATGTCGAATGTGATAAAATCCCTTATAAAGAAGGTATCCTTAAATTAAGGACAAATCAATCTCAAAAATATGTGTGAAAAATATAAATACACCCAATATAAGTGGATATTAAGTGTAAAACAATAAAAGGTCATTCACACATATTCAATGGATGACATATTCAATGACTACAAGTTGTACCCAAAGAAATCGAAATTGGGTTAAAAAGTTCCCTTGACAGCCTAACGGCATCACATCAAAATGAGTTGATGAGAGATAAAAAGTGTATCTCACCACTTGGAAATAAAGTTTACATAAATAAGGATATATGAGAACATATCCCAACATCACAATATGTAAATTAAAAGATCCAACAAAAGAAGTCTTTTAAAAAAAGAGGAGGGTGAAAGGTTCCCTTACCGGCTTGGGTATCTTTCAAAACATACACCCCATGAAAGAAGGACAATAGATCATTGATGTAAATTCTCATAAACGAAAGTATATTACACAAAGAGTAGAATAATAGGCAGTACATACACCACTCAATGGAATTTTTGGCAAATGTAGCATAAATCTCACGAGAATAAAAGTGAGATGAAAAATCCCTTACGAAAACTCGGCAGCCTAACGGCGCCACATAAAACATCCGAATATGGATTGATGAGATGAAATAGGGTATCTCATCGCATTACAATAAAATTTATAGCAACAGGAATATAAAATAACATCCCCCAACATTACAAAGAGGAGCTTAAAAGAAGTGACATAAAGGAGAGTACTTAAAAATAAAGAGAGAGGTTATATCTCTTACGAAAGTTCGGTAGCCTATCGGCGCCACTCAAAACTTCCAAAATGGATTAATGAAAGAGAATAGGGTCTCTCATCACATGAAAATAAAAATTACAGTATGTTTAATATAAAATATCATCCCAATAACAATAAATATGAGCTTTAAAAGGAATGACATAAAATTGTGTACTTAAAAAGAAAGAGAGGAGTAGGATCCCTTACCTCGGGTCCGACTTGACTCGATCGTTCTTTAATATCCTGAATACTAATCTTGAGTAAATCTCTACTTTCTTAAGAACCTTTTTCAAGTTAATTATTCATTTTATACCATGTTATGAACATCATGTAATCATTTAAGTCAATATTGTTCATTTTGTCAATATTTGGTTCTTAAGTCAAAAATAAACTTCTTACACTTACCTGTTGTTAATTTGGTCAAAGGTTCGTTATATCCAGAATGACATTACTGATTTGGATATCATATATATCATATATATCCAGAATATACATGTATTTATAATATCACATAATCATTTAGATGAATGAAATGAAATGCACCGTTCATGGAGACGGTAAGCCGTACGTACGCATGAACGCTACTTTCATTTCTATGTCGTATTAATGGAATTAAAACTATATGAGAGGTATGTATATTTTAATTACAGAATTATATTAATCATTTAGATTTATCATACATAATATTTATCCATTTTATATATGTACTTATAATAGTACATGATATTTTGAGATAAGAAATGAAATGTACCGTTCATGGAGACGGTAAGCCGTACGTACGCATGAACGCTAATTCCATTTCTATTTCATATTTAATGGAATTAAAACATAATGGTACATTATATTATTTTAATTCCAGTATGGTATCATATATAATATCATTAAATATACCCTTTATATGTACCACATATGGTAATAACGAATCACATCACTTTGAGGGGGCGGTAGTCCGCACTTCCTAAAATGAAGATATCGCGTATACCCATAATGGAAGCCATAAAGGTAAGCCAAAAATAAAAAATACAGAAGCTTAAGTAAAGAATAAACATATTATATATCATATATAAAAATAGTGACATCATAATGGCCACCTTTGAAGGTGTTATATGAGTATTGAACAATCATCGTTTCGGGAGGCAGAATTTCTCCATCCACTGAAACCGTATGTTCTTTAACCATTTGATGTAGTTGTGTGAGAGTGTAACTAGAATAAATCTTAAAGAAACATCCTAGTATATGGAATATACTTGTGTTGTTACAATATAAGTAAATAAAAAGAGTTTAGGGGGTTGGAGAAGAAAAATAAAACAAATTAACATGAGAGAATGAATTACCTTTAAAAGTGTAACTCTTTTTGATTTGAGCCTAAAGGCTTCTTTTGAAAGGATTCTGAACAAACGGAATCCTCTAGGATGAAGAGAGGGATGTGGAGAGAGTAAATGGTCAGGGGTTGGCCGTTCCAAAGGCTTGAGGAGTGTGTGAAATGAGGTAGAGGTGGGGGCCTTTTATAAGAGGAGAGGAGGGGCACTTTTGGAAATTATGAAATATTACTTTATTTGAAAATGTGTATCGGTTTTAAAAGGTCCCACATTGATATAATTCGTGGATAAGGTGATAAGGCTTCTAAATCCACTCATCCAATTGGTTTTGGACATGTGTAGTTCTTAGATTTTACATTATCTTTCCATTTTATTTAAATCGTCAAATAATGATGTCATCGCTCCATCAATATTATGTCATAAATAATTTATTTTATTTAATGTCTAAAAATTATGAAAAAATTACTATGTTGTAGGAACTCTTTCTAGATTTCCAATGACTATTTTAATCAAAATTTGGACTTGTGTAACCCCACTTAAAAACTGTTTTAGTAAAACAACTCATGTTTGTGTCAATTTAATTTTAACATTAAATAAAAATATATTATTGTCATTTTACAAATAAAGTGGCTCCATGGGGTCCCGAAGTTGACCCATGGCTTGTCTTTGTCGGCCATGACACAACCAATAAGGTTGGGAAATGTTTCTAGGTCATTTTATTTTATTAAAGCATTATTTATACCTTAAACTACCCTAATTACCACTAATCGTGATTAAAAACTTAATAAGTTACTATTCACCAAAAAAATTATTTTTATCCCATTGAACCACATTTTACTTCTTAATGACAACCATGTATGTCAGATTTTTGAAATTCAAAACACAATGATGGAAAAATTTCATTTAAACAGAAAATCAGTTTTTATAAGTACCACTTAGTGGTTTCACTATTCATCAAAAATTGAAGTTTTTCAGAAAAATCCCAAAAATTTACCCTAAGCTATATTTGATATTCCGAATTCAAAAATGAAGTCCATTTTACAAAATTCAAAACATATGAGTTATATTATTTAATTTATTAATTAATTCCCGCTGTCAGAGTAAATAGCGTGTTTTTATAAAACAATAAGTATCAAAAGATTGACACTAGTTTAAGACTGATTTCAAAGTGAAATTAATTCCAACAACCACTATTGGATTTAATGGTAAAAATATTTTCTAATTTCAATTTAAAACCAATTCAAAATATTATCTAATCATATAAATAAATTAGATTAAAAAGAGGTTTTGAATTAAAACACAACATTTACACTTCATTAAAAAAATGAACTTTATCGGAAAGATACCAAAAATTTACACAAAGTAAATTTTCATGTCCCGATTCTTAGTTAGATTTTTATTTGGTCCAAAATAATGTTTAAGAGTGAACAAAACTATATTTAATGATGGTTCAACATCAAAAGGTGATAAGTGAACCTTTAGTGAAAACTAGGGCATATACGCCTAAAATTGAATTCTTTCCGTATTTTAAGCCTTTATCTTTTATTGGATAAATTTAAAAACATTTAAAAACATATATAATCATATTTTAGTTATTTCTATCCATTCCCGCCATTACAACGGTTAAATGTTAACTACCATTTAAAATAATATTATTTTATTATTAGAGTGCAACGTAAGATTCCCAAGAGACTCGTTGTTGTGTGTTGGGTACGCCATCGAGCATAGCGTCCCCTTTATAGTCATATTAATATTTTATTCACAAATATGGATAAATATGAAAATGTCATATTCTTTATTTACCTGGGGTGTTACATCCTTCCCCCCTTTTGGGAATTGCGTCCTCGCAATTTTTAAAATTGAGCTTGGAAACATCCTTGAACGTCCCACATCGGAACAAGAGTCGGTAAAACAATCACTTTAAAACAAAGAAAGATAAGTACAGAGGTCACCCGAGTTAACACATACTAGGACTCCATGTAGGAAAACATGGACATGGAGTAGAAAACATAGGGTCATGTTCTGATGGAGAGTGATAGAAAACATGTATAGGAGAAAGTTAACCACGAGAAAATCACAAACTTGTGATGGGTTAAACGGTATTCGATTCCCCAATAGGAAAAGTTAATAGACAACATTTTTCTTTTAAGTTACTTTTTATTGAGGAATTTTTTCATAAGGAAACATAATCACTTATCATGTTGACTTTCAACTTTTACTAGATTCCTTAGTCAAACTCTTATTTTTTCCAAAAGACGAGTATTTAGGGAGACCTGTTCACATTAAGAGTACTATAATCAACTTCTAGAGAATCACCTAATCCACAAAAGTGAACTATATACTTCCCATGTCTTTAGACTTTAACCAAAACCAAAACCAAAAAGGTTAGTACAAGGTCAGATAATCCAGAAAAGGATAACCCTTTATAAAAAGAAAATCTATTCTTAATCTCCAAAATTTGTCCAACAAAACCCAAAGTTCAACGAGAACCATCCGATAAACAATTTTTCCATAAAATTCTTCAAATTAAACCAATATAAGATTGAAACCCAAATATTTGAAGGATTTAGTCACATAGTCTTCCCAATTAAATCGTAACATTTATCTCCAAACAACATCAGTTGCTCCTAAAGTCTCGTATTGAAAAGATATTAACCTAATCACATATCCTCCATGATAGGTTAATAATTTTCATAAATAACCCAAAATCAACTTACTCTTAATTCATAAAATCATATAACTAGAAAGAATCAGTCAAACTAACCAGGGACTTCACGTAGTCCAGTGGTAGGCGATAAATACCAGTCGCACGTTGGTTGTGGGTTCGATTCCCGCAGCTTTGTCCGACGCGACAGGATGTCACACGGTCTGTGTGTTGTCCTTTTTCCAAAACTATATAATTCTTAAAACATTCCCCAAAACGAGATAAAATCTTCAAAAATAATCATAACATATTTTAATCTCAAGTTTATCTCATTCCTTTCATTTTCCATCATACCATAGAGTAACCCATAATTACCTAAAAATTAAGTATCATATAAACCCTAATGGTTACCTTAATAATTATTAACTGAACATCCACATCGATTGGTCATCTCGTACATGATGCATTACAGAACATACCAAGGTTCAAGTGGTTGATCATGACTACTTGATATTTGGTTTAGGACAACCATGAGTTTCCTCATTGAATCCTCTATTTTATCTAGTATCTTAATCAGAGAACCACCACAGTTTCCTTCAAACCTGTTGTCACATTGGTGCCTACTAGATCCAGCCATTTACTAAAACCAAAAAGGGTCAGTGAGAGTATATAAACAAAACCATCATGTACAAATGAGTAAGATAAACACTAAGATATACCTACTCATTCACTTTATCTAAAACTAGGACTCTTTCTGAAATCCTAACCATTATGGTAGTGTCACTTATGATTAGAGAATACCCTAACCTCTAAAGTTATCTAAACCGACCTTTGATACCAACTATAAGGCCCCGGCCTTAAACCTTACTTAATCTTGAGTTATTACAAGATTACACATTGAGGATCTTTTCAGGTTTAGAGTTTTAGAGAATTAGGACATAACTATTACATCTCAAAAGATTACAAAGTAGTCTCTTCTACTAAATTTCCATAAAATAAAAACTCTTAAAAAGAAACATTTATAGTTCCATGTTTTAGGTAGCATGACTTTCCCTTGATCCCATCCTTTGACCCTATTCCACGCTAAGTCCTGTGAAAAACATTTCAAAAACTTGGGATGAGCATAAGAAACTCAGTAAGGGATACACAAAGAATGAAAACTGTTAGTTTTTCAAAACAACAAGTAAACCATGAATACTTTATCAATGTAATAATTTTCACCTTCATGAAGTAGTAAAAACTTTTCACTGAAAAAAAAGTATCATTACTTACCTTTTTGTAACCAAAGGATTACCATAAAACCCATATAAAGAACACATAACATATATAAAGGTAACTTGGGACATAAACATACTTAAGTGGAATAACCATACGGTCGACTTCCACACATATCACTTAATGGAATAGCCATACGGCCAATTTCCATACATACTTAATGGAATAGCCATACGGCCGACTTCCATACCCAATGCATTGGAGGTTATAACGTAACCACCCGTCCTGGTATTCACGGCACCACCTGTCATATGGTTTATAACGTAACCACCCGTTAAAATGTCCAAGTACCAATATAAAATCCTAAAACATAAAACCAATATAAAGTAATGATAACATTTCCACATCACAATATATCATAATAGAATCCTTTATCAAAACCATTTTCAATACCATTTAAAACATTTAATAAAGAGATTTTTGAATCAAAGTGTCCCATAACACCTTGAAGCTTAAAATTTTAAACCATTAATATCCATATAAATAAATCCTTAAAACCATTTTCAAAACATGGATATTAATAAGAACAAATAATTAAAACATTTAAAATGACATTTTGGTTAAAGGGGTTTTACCAAAATTAGAGACACTTGAATACAATAATTGAGGAATAACATTTAGTCAGAACTTTATAATATCATGAGAATAAATGGATTCATGATATAATATTCCAAAGGACAGTATATACACCATATAAGAGTGAATTGGTGCATAACAACAATGAACCCTCAATAGAAATGTCAAATGTGATGAAATCCCTTATAAAGAAGGTATCCTTAAATTAAGGACAAATCAATCTCAAAAATATGTGTGACAAATATAAATAAACCCAATATAAGTGGATATTAAGTGTAAAACAATAAAAGGTCATTCACACATATTCAATGGATGACATATTCAATGACTACAAGTTGAACCCAAAGAAATCAAAATTGGGTTAAAAAGTTCCCTTGACAGCCTAACGGCATCACATCAAAATGAGTTGATGAGAGATAAAAAGTGTATCTCATCACTTGGACATAAATTGTACATCAATAAGAATATATGAGAACATATCCCAACATCACAATATGTAAATTAAAAGACCCAACAAAAGAAGTCTTTTAAAAAAAGAGGAGGGTGAAAGGTTCCCTTACCGACTTGGGTATCTTTCAAAACATACACCCCATGAAAGAAGGACAATAGATCAATGATGTAAATACTCATAAACGAAATTATATTACACAAAGAGTAGAATAATGGGCAGTACATACACCACTCAATGGAATTTGTGGCAAATGTAGCATAAATCTCACGAGAATAAAAGTGAGATGAAAAATCCCTTACGAAAACTCGGCAGCCTAACGGCACCACATAAAACTTCTGAATATGGATTGATGAGATCAAATAGGGTATCTCATCACATTACAATAAAATGTACAGCAATAGGAATATAAAATAACATCCCCCAACATTACAAAGAGGAGCTTAAAATAAGTTACATAAAAGAGAGTACTTAAAAAGAAAGAGAGAGGTTATATCTCTTACGAAAGTTCGGCAGCCTAACGGCGCCACTCAAAACTTCCAAAATGGATTAATTAAAGAGAATAGGGTCTCTCATCACATGAACATAAAAATTAAAGTAAGTGTAATATAAAAGATCATCCCAATAACAAGAAAGATGTGCTTTAAAAGGAATGACATAAAATTGTGTACTTAAAAAGAAAGAGAGGAGTAGGATCCCTTACCTCGGGTCCGACTTGACTCGATCGTTCTTTAATCTCCTGAATAATAAACTTGAGTTAATCTATACTTTCTTAAGAACCTTTTTCAAGTTCATTATTCATTTTATACCATGTTATGAACATCATGTAATCATTTAAGTTAATATTGTTCATTTTGTCGGTATTTGGTTCTTAAGTCAAAAATAGACTTCTTACACTTACATGTTGTTAATTTGGTCAAAGGTTCGTTATATCCAGAATGACATTCCTGAGTTGGATATCATATATATCATATATATCTAGCATATACATGTATTTATAATATCACATAATCATTTAGAAGAAATAAATGAAATGCACCGTTCATGGAGACGGTAAGCCGTACGTACACATGAACGCTACTTTCATTTCTATGTCGTATTAATGGAATTAAAACTATATGAGAGGTATGTATATTTTAATTCCAGAATTATATTAATCATTTATATGTATCATACATAATATTTATCCATTATATATATGTACTTATAATAGTACATGATATTTTGAGATAAGAAATGAAATGTACCGTTCATGGAAACGGTAAGCCGTACGTACGCATGAACGCTTCTTCCATTTCTATTTCATATTTAATGGAATTAAAACATAATGATACATAATAGTATTTTAATTCCAGTATGGTATCATATATAATATCATTAAATATACCCTTTATACGTACCACATATGGTAATAACGAATCACATCACTTTGAGGGGGCGGTAGTCCGCACTTCCTAAAATGAAGATATCACGTATACCCATAATAGAAGCCATAAAGGTAAGCCACAAATGAAAAATACAGAAGCTTAAGTAAGGAATAAACATATTATATATCATATATAAAAATAGTGACATCATAATGGCCACCTTTGAAGGTGTTAGATGAGTATTGAACGATCATCGTTTCGGGAGGCAGAATTCCACCATCCACGGAAACCGTATGTTCTTTAACCATTTGATGTAGTTGTGTGAGAGTGTAGCTCGAATTAATCTTAAAACAACATCCTAGTATATTTAATATACTGGTGTTGTTACAAAAGAAGTAAATAAAAAGAGTTTAGGGGGTTGGAGAAGCAAAATAAAACAAATGAACATGAGAGAATGAATTACCTTTAAAAGTGTAACTCTTTTTGATTTGATCCTAAAGGCTTCCTTTGAAAGGATTATGAACAAAGGGAATCCTCTATGATGAGGAGAGGGATGTGGAGAGAGTAAATGGGCAGGGTTTGGCCGATCCAAAGGCTTGAGGAGTGTGTGAAATGAGGTAGAGGTGGGGGCCTTTTATAAGAGGAGAGGAGGGGCACTTTTGGAAAGTAAGAAATATTACTTTATTTGAAAATGAGTTTCGGTTTTAAAAGGTACCACATTGATATAATTCGTGGATAAGGTGATAAGGCTTCGAAATCCACTCACCCAATTGGTTTTGGATATGTGTAGTTCTTAGATTTTTCATTATCTTTCTATTTTATTTAAATCGTCAAATAATGATGTCATCGCTCCATCATTATTATGTCATAAATAATTTATTTTATTTAATGTATAAAAATTATGAAAAAATTACTATGTTGTATGAAATCTTTCTAGATTTCCAATGACTATTTATAATCAAAATTTGGACTTGTGTATCCCCACTTAAAAACTGTTTTAGTAAAACAACTCATGTTTGTGTCAATTTAATTTTAACATTAAATAAAAATATATTATTGTCATTTTCCAACTAAAGTGGCTCCATGGGGTCCCCAAGTTGACCCATGGCTTGTCTTGGTCGGCCATGACACAACCAATAAGGTTGGGACATGTGTCTAGGTCATTTTATTTTATTAAAGCATTATTTATACCTTAAACTACCCTAATTAGTACTAATCGCGATTAAAAACATAATAAGTTACTATTCACCAAAAAATTATTTTTATCCCATTGAACCACATTTTACTTCTTAATTAAAACCATGTATGTCGGATTTTTTAAATTCAAAACAAAATGATGGAAAAATTTCATTTAAACAGAAAATCAGTTTTTCTGAGTACCACTTAGTGGTTTCACTATTCATCAAAAATTGAAGTTTTTCAGAAAAATCCAAAAAATTTACCCTAAGCTATATTTGATATTCCGAATTCAAAAATGAAGTCTGTTTTACAAAATTCAAAACATATTAGTCACATTATTTAATTTATTAATTAATTCCCGCTGTCAGAGCACATAGCGTGTTTTTATAAAACAATAAGTATCAAAAGATTGACACTAGTTTAAGTCTGATTTCAAAGTGAAATTAATTCCAACGACCACTATTGGATTTAATGGTAAAAATATTTTCTAATTTAACTTTAAAACCAATTCAAAATATTATCTAATCTTATAAATAAATTATATTAAAAAGAGGTTTTGAATTAAAACACAACATTTACACTATTGATTAAAAAAAATGAACTTTATCAGAAAGATACCAAAAATTTACACAAAGTAAATTCTCATGTCCCAATTATTATTAAGAGTTTTATTTGGTCCAAAATAATGTTTAAGAGTGAACAAAACTATATTTAATGATGGTTCAACATCAAAAGGTGATAAGTGAACCTTTAGTGAAAACTAGGGCATATACGCCTAAAATTGAATTCTTTCCGTATTTTAAGCCTTTATCTTTTATTGGATAAATGTAAAAACATTTAAAAACATATATAATCATATTTTAGTTATTTCTATCCATTCCCACCATTACAACGGCTACATGTTAACTCCCATTTAAAATAATATTATTTTATTATTAGAGTGCAACGTAAGATTCCCAAGAGACTCGTTGTTGTGTGATGGGTACGCCATCGAGCATAGCGTCCCCTTTATAGTCATATTAATATTTTATTCACAAATATTGATAAATATGAAAATGTCATATTCTTTAATTACCTGGGGTGTTACATCCTTCCCCCCTTTTGAGAATTGCGTCCTCGCAATTTTTAAAATTGAGCTTGGAAACATCCTTGAACGTCCCACATCGGAACAAGAGTCGGTAAAACAATCACTTTAAAACAAAGAAAGATAAGTACAGAGGTCACCCGAGTTAACCCATACTAGGACTCCATGTAGGAAAACATGGACATGGAGGAGAAAACATAGGGTCATGTTCTGATGGAGAGTGATAGAAAACATGTTTAGGAAAAAGTTAACCACGAGAAAATCACAAAATTGTGATGGGTTAAACGGTATTCGATTCCCCAGTAGGAAAAGTTAATAGACAACATTTTTCATTTAAGTTACTTTTTATTGAGGAATTTATTCATAAGGAAACATAATCACTTATCATGTTGACTTTCATCTTTTACTAGATTCCTTAGTCAAACTCATATTTTTTCCAAAAGACGAGCATTTAGGGAAACTTGTTCACATTAAGAGTACTATAATCAACTTCTAGAGAATCACCTAATCCACAAAAGTGAAATATATACTTCCCATGTCTTTATACTTTAACCAAAACCAAAACCAAAAAGGTTAGTAAAAGGTCATATAATCCAGAAAAGGATAACCCTTTATAAAAAGAAAATCTATTCTTAATCTCCAAAATTTGTCCAACAAAACCCAAAGTTCAACGAGAACCATCCGATAAACAATTTTTCCATAAAATTCTTCAAAGTAAACCAATATAAGATTGAAACCCAAATATTTGAAGGATTTAGTCACATAGTCTTCCCAATTAAATCGTAACATTTATCTCCAAACAACATCAGTTTCTCCTAAAGTCTCGTATTGAAAAGTAATTAACCTAATCACATATCCTCCATGATAGGTTAATAATTTTCATAAATAACCCAAAATCAACTTACTCTTAATTCATAAAATCATATAACTAGAAAGAATCAGTCAAACTAACCAGGGACTTCACGTAGTCCAGTGGTAGGCGATAAATACCAGTCGCACATTGGTTGTGGGTTCGATTCCCGCAACTTTGTCCGACGCGACGGGATGTCACACGGTCTGCGTGTTGTCCTTTTTCCAAAACTATATAATTCTTAAAACATTCCCCAAAATGAGATAAAATCTTCAAAAATAATCATAACATATTTTAAGCTCAAGTTTATCTCATTCCTTTCATTTTCCATCATACCATAGAGTAACCCATAATTACCTAAAAATTAAGGATCATATAAACCCTAATGGTTACCTTAATAATTATTACCTGAACTTCCACATCGATTGGTCATCTCGTACATGATGCATTACAGAACATACCAAGGTTCAAGTGGTTGATAATGACTCCTTGATATTTGGGTTAGGACAAACACGAGTTTCCTCATTGAATACTCTATTTTATCTAGTATCTTAATCAGAGAACCACCACAGTTTCCTTCAAACCTGTTGTCACTTTGGTGCCTGCTAGATCCAGCCATTTACTAAAACCAAAAAGGGTCAGTGTGAGTATATAAACAAAACCATCATGTACAAATGAGTAAGATAAACACTAAGATATACTTACTCATTCACTTTATCTAAAACTAGGACTCTTTCTGAAATCCTAACCATTATGGTAATGTCACTTATGCTTAGAGAATACCCTAACCTCTAAAGTTATCTAAACCGACCATTGATACCAACTACAAGGCCCCAGCCTTAAACATTACTTAATCTTGAGTTATTACAAGATTACACATTGAGGATCTTTTCAGGTTTATTGTTTTAGAGAATTAGGACATAACTATTACATCTCAAAAGATTACAAAGTAGTCTCTTCTACTAAATTTCCATAAAATAAAAACACATAAAAAGAAACATGTATAGTTCCATGTTTTAGGTAGCATGACTTTCCCTTGATCCCATCCTTTGACCCTATTCCACACTATGTCCTGTGAAAAACATTTCAAAAACTTGGGATGATCATAAGAAGCTCAGTAAGGGATACACAAAGAATGAAAACTGTTAGTTTTTCAAAACAACAAGTAAACCATGAATACTTTATCAATGTAATACTTTTCACCTTCATTAAGTAGTAAAAAGTCTTCACTGAAAAAAAAGTATCATTACTTACCTTTTTGTAACCAAAGGATTACCATAAAACCCATATAAAGACCACATAACATATATAAAGGTAACTTGGGACATAAACATACTTAAGTGGAATAACCATACGGTCGACTTCCACACATATCACTTAATGGAATAGCCATACGGCCAATTTCCATACATACTTAATGGAATATCCATACGACCGACTTCCATACCCAATGCATTGGAGGTTATAACGTAACCACCCATCATGGTATTCACGGCACCACCCATCATATGGTTTATAACGTAACAACCCGTTAAAATGTCCAAGTACCAATATAATATCATAAAACATAAAACCAATATAAAGTAATGATAACATTTCCACATCACAATATATCATAATAGAATCCATTATCAAAACCATTTTCAAAACCATTTAAAACATTTATTAAAGAGATTTTTGAATCAAAGTGTCTCATACCACCTTGAACCTTAAAATTTTAAACCATTAATATCCATATAAATAAATTCTTAAAACCATTTTCAAAACATGGATATTAATAAGAACAAATAATTAAAACATTTAAAATGAAATTTTGGTTAAAGGGGTTTTACCAAAATTAGAGACACTTGAATACAATAATTGAGGAATAACATATAGTCAGAACATTATAATATCATGAGAATAAATGGATTCATGATATAATATTCCAAAGGACGGTATATACACCATATAAGAGTGAATTGGTGCATAACAACAATGAACCCTCAATAGAAATGTCAAATGTGATAAAATCCCTTATAAAGAAGTTATCCTTAAATTAAGGACAAATAAATATCAAAAATATGTGTGAAAAATATAAATAAACCCAATATAAGTGGATATTAAGTGTAAAACAATAAAAGGTCATTCACACATTTTCAATGGATGACATATTCAATGACTACAAGTTGAACCCAAAGAAATCGAAATTGGGTTAAAAAGTTCCCTTGACAGCCTAACGGCATCACATCAAAATGAGTTGATGAGAGATAAAAAGTGTATCTCATCACTTGGACATAAAGTGTACATAAATAAGGATATATGAGAACATATCCCAACATCACAATATGTAAATTAAAATACCCAACAAAAGAAGTCTTTTAAAAAAAGAGGAGGGTGAAAGGATCCCTTACCGACTTAGGTATCTTTCAACACATACACCCCATGAAAGAAGGACAATAGATCATTGATGTAAATAATCATAAACGAAAGTATATTACACAAAGAGTAGAATAATGGGCAGTACATACACCACTCAATGGAATTTGTGGAAAATGTAGCATAAATCTCACGAGAATAAAAGTGAGATGAAAAATCCCTTACGAAAAATCGGCAGCCTAACGGCGCCACATAAAACTTCTGAATATGGATTGATGAGATCAAATAGGGTATCTCATCACATTACAATAAAATGTACAGAAATAGGAATATAAAATAACATCCCCCAACATTACAAAGTGGAGCTTAAAAGAAGTGACATAAAGGCGAGTACTTAAAAAGAAAGAGAGAGGTTATATCTCTTACGAAAGTTCGGCAGCCTAACGGCGCCACTCAAAACTTCAAAAATTGATTAATGAAAGAGAATAGGGTATCTCATCACATGAACATAAAAATTACAGTAAGTGTAATATAAAATATCATCCCAATAACAAGAAAGATGAGCTTTAAAAGGAATGACATAAAATTGTGTACTTAAAAAGAAAGAGAGGAGTAGGATCCCTTACCTCGGGTCCGACTTGACTCGATCGTTCTTTAATCTCCTGAATAATAAACATGAGTTAATATCTAATTTCTTAAGAACCTTTTTAAAGTTCATTATTCATTTTATACCATGTTATGAACATCATGTAATCATTTAAGTTAATATTGTTCATTTTGTCGGTATTTGGTTCTTAAGTCAAAAATAGACTTCTTACACTTACATGTTGTTAATTTGGTCAAAGGTTCGTTATATCCAGAATGACATTCCTGATTTGGATATCATATATATCATATATATCCAGCATATACATGTATTTATAATATCACATAATCATTTAGAGGAAATAAATGAAATGCACCGTTCATGGAGACGGTAAGCCGTACGTACGCATGAACGCTACTTTCATTTCTATGTCGTATTAATGGAATTAAAACTATATGAGAGGTATGTATATTTTAATTCCAGATTTATATTAATCATTTATATGTATCATACATAATATTTATCCATTATATATATGTACTTATAATAGTACATGATATTTTGAGATAAGAAATTAAATGTACCGTTCATGGAGACGGTAAGCCGTACGTACGCATGAACGCTACTTCCATTTCTATTTCATATTTAATGGAATTAAAACATAATGATACATAATAGTATTTTAATTCCAGTATGGTATCATATATAATATCATTAAATATACCCTTTATACGTACCACATATGGTAATAACGAATCACATCACTTTGAGGGGGCGGTAGTCCGCACTTCCTAAAATGAAGATATCGCGTATACCCATAATGGAAGCCATAAAGGTAAGCCACAAATAAAAAATACAGAAGCTTAAGTAAATAATAAACATATTATATATCATATATAAAAATAGTGACATCATAATGGCCACCTTTGAAGGTGTTAGATGAGTATTGAACAATCATCGTTTCGGGAGGCAGAATTTCGCCATCCACGGAAACCGTATGTTCTTTAACCATTTGATGTAGGTCCGTGAGAGTGTAGCTCGAATAAATCTTATAACAACATCCTAGTATATTTAAGATACTGGTGTTGTTACAAAATAAGTAAATAAAAAGATTTTAGGGGGTTGGAGAAGCAAAATAAAACAAATGAACATGAGAGAATGAATTACCTTTAAAAGTGTAACTCTTTTTGATTTGAGCCTAAAGGCTTCCTTTGAAAGGATTATGATCAAAGGGAATCCTCTAGGATGAGGAGAGGGATGTGGAGAGAGTAAATGGGTAGGTTTCGGCCGATCCAAAGTCTTGAGGAGTGTGTGGAATGAGGTAGAGGTGGGGGCCTTTTATAAGAGGAGAGGTGGGGCACTTTTGGAAAGTAAGAAATATTACTTTATTTGAAAATGTTTTTCGGTTTTAAAAGGTCCCACATTGATATAATTCGTGGATAAGGTGATAAGGATAAGAAATCCAATCATCCAATTGGTTTTGGACATGTGTAGTTCCCTGATTTTACATTATCATTCCATTTTATTTAAATCGTCAAATAATGATGTCATCGCTCCATCTTTATTATGTCATGAATAATTTATTTTATTTAATGTCTAAATTATAAAAAAATTACTATGTTGTAGGAAATCTTTTTATATTTCAAATGACTATTTATAATCAAAATATGGACTTGTGTAACCCCACTTAAAAACTGTTTTAGTAAAACAACTCATGTTTGTGTCAATTTAATTTTAACATTAAATAAAAATATATTATTGTCATTTTCCAACTAAAGTGGCTCCATGGGGTCCCCAAGTTGACCCATGGCTTGTCTTGGTATGACATGACACAACCAATAAAGTTGGGACATGTTTCTAGGCCATTTTATTTTATTAAAGCATTATTTATACCTTAAACTACCCTGATTACCACTAATCGCGATTAAAAACTTAATAAGTTACTATTCACCAAAAAATTATTTTTATCCCATTGAACCACATTTTAATTCTTAATGAAAACCATGTATGTCGGATTTTTGAAATTCAAAACACAATGATGACAAAATTTCATTTAAACAGAAAATCAGTTTTTATAAGTACCACTTAGTGGTTTCACTATTCATAAAAAATTGCAGTTTTTCAGAAAAATCCCAAAAATTTACCCGAAGCTATATTTGATATTCCGAATTCAAAAATGAAGTCTGTTTTACAAAATTCAAAACATATTAGTCACATTATTTAATTTATTAATTAATTCCCGCTGTCAGAGCAAATAGCGTGTTTTTATAAAACAATAAGTATCAAAAGATTGACACTAGTTTAAGACTGATTTCAAAGTGAAAATAATTCCAACTACCACTATTGGATTTAATGGTAAAAATATTTTCTAATTTCACTTTAAAACCAATTAAAAATATTATCTAATCATATAAATAAATTAGATTAAAAAGTGGTTTTGAATTAAAACACAACATTTACACTATTCATTAAAAAAATGAACTTTATCGGAAAGATACCAAAAATTTACACAAAGTAAATTTTGATGTCCCGATTCTTAGTAAGAGTTTTATTTGGTCCAAAATAATGTTTAATTGTGAACAAAACTATA
This sequence comes from Viscum album, assembly GCA_963277665.1. NCBI lineage: Eukaryota > Viridiplantae > Streptophyta > Magnoliopsida > Santalales > Viscaceae > Viscum > Viscum album. The sequence goes on from OY728137.1 coordinate 2,053,988,431, forward strand.
TTTAATGATGGTTCAACATCAAAAGGTGATAAGTTAACCTTTAGTGAAAACTAGGTCATATACGCCTAAAATTGAATTCTTTCCGTATTTTAAGCCTTTATATTTTATTGGATAAATGTAAAAACATTTAAAAACATATATAATCATATTTTAGTTATTTATATCCATTCCCGCCATTACAACGGCTACATGTTAACTACCATTTAAAATAATATTATTTTACTGTTAGAGTGCAATGTAAGATTCCCAAGAGACTCGTTGTTGCGTGTTGGGTACGCCATCGAGCATAGCGTCCCCTTTATTGTCATATTAATATTTTATTCACAAATATGGATAAATATGAAAATGTCATATTCTTTATTTACCTGGGGTGTTACATCCTTCCCCCCTTTTGGGAATTGCGTCCTCGTAATTTTTAAAATTGAGCTTGGAAACATCCTTGAACGTCCCACATCGGAACAAGAGTCTGTCAAAAAATCACTTTAAAACAAAGAAAGATAAGAACAGAGGTCACCCGAGTTAACCCACACTAGGACTCCATGTAGGAAAACATGGACATTGAGGAGAAAACATAGGGTCATTTTCTGATGGAGAGTGATAGAAAACATGTTTAGGAGAAAGTTAACCACGAGAAAATCACAAACTTGTGATGGGTTAAACGGTATTCGACTCCCCAGTAGGAAAAGTTAATAGACAACATTTTTCTTTTAAGTTACTTTTTATTGAGGAATTTATTCATAAGGAAACATAATCACTTATCATGTTGAATTTTAACTTTTACTAGATTCCTTAGTCAAACTCATATTTTTTCCAAAAGACGAGTATTTAGGGAGACTTGTTCACATTAAGAGTACTATAATCAACTTCTAGAGAATCAGCTAATCCAAAAAAGTGAACTATATACTTCCCATGTCTTTAGACTTTAACCAAAACCAAAACAAAAAAGGTTAGTACAAGTTCAGATAATCCAGAAAAGGATAACCCATTATAAAAAGAAAATCTATTCTTAATCTCCAAAATTTGTCCAACAGAACCCAAAGATCAACGAGAACCATCCGATAAACAATTTTTCCATAAAATTCTTCAAAGTAAACCAATATAAAATTGAAACCTAAATATTTTAAGGATTTAGTCACATAGTCTTCCCAATTAAATCGTAACATTTATCTCCAAACAACATCAGTTGCTCCTAAAGTCTCGTATTGAAAAGTAATTAACCTAATCACATATCCTCCATGATAGGTTAATAATTTTCATAAATAACCTAAAATAAACTTACTCTTAATTCATAAAACCATATAACTAGAAAGAATCAGTCAAACTAACCAGGGACTTCACGTAGTCCAGTGGTAGGCGATAAATACCAGTCGCACATTGGTTGTGGGTTCGATTCCCGAAGCTTTGTCCGACGCAACTGGATGTCACACGGTCTGCGTGTTGTCCTTTTTCCAAAACTATATAATTCTTAAAACATTCCCCAAAACTAGATAAAATCTTCAAAAATAATCATAACATATTTTAACCTCAAGTTTATCTCATTCCATTCATTTTCTATCATACCATAGAGTAACCCATAATTACCTAAAAATTAAGGATCATATAAACCATAATGGTTACCTTAATAATTATTACCTGAACTTCCACATCGATTGGTCATCTCGTACATGATTCATTACAGAACATACCAAGGTTCAAGTGGTTGATCATGACTCCTTGATATTTGGTTTAGGACAACCACGAGTTTCCTCATTGAATCCTCTATTTTATCTAGTATCTTAATCAGAGAACCACCACAGTTTCCTTCAAACCTGTTGTCACTTTGGTGCCCGCTAGATCCAGCCATTTACTAAAACCAAAAAGGGTCAGTGTGAGTATATAAACAAAACCATCATGTACAAATGAGTAAGATAAACACTAAGATATACTTACTCATTCACTTTATCTAAAACTAGGACTCTTTCTGAAATCCTAACCATTATGGCAATGTCACTTATGCTTAGAGAATACCATAACCTCTAAAGTTATCTAAACCGACATTTGATACCAACTATAAGGCCCCAGGCATAAACCTTACTTAATCTTGAGTTATTACAAGATTACACATTGAGGATCTTTTCAGGTTTAGAGTTTTAGAGAATTAAGACATAACTATTACATCTCAAAAGATTACAAAGTAGTCTCTTCTACTAAATTTCCATAAAATAAAAACTCTTAAAAAGAAACATGTATAGTTCCATGTTTTAGGTAGCATGACTTTCCCTTGATCCCATCCTTTGACCCTATTCCACGCTAAGTCCTGTGAAAAACATTTCAAAAACTTGGGATGAGCATAAGAAGCATAGTAAGGGATACACAAAGAATGAAAACTGTTAGTTTTTCAAAACAACAAGTAAACCATGAATACTTTAGCAATGTAATACTTTTCACCTTCATGAAGTAGTAAAAACTCTTCACTGAAAAAAAAAGTATCATTACTTACCTTTTTGTAACCAAAGGATTACCATAAAACCCATATAAAGAACACATAACATATATAAAGGTAACTTGGGACATAAACATACTTAAGTGGAATAACCATACGGTCGACTTCCACACATATCACTTAATGGAATATCCATATGGCCAATTTCCATACATATTTAATGGAATAGCCATACGGCCGACTTCCATACCCAATGCATTGGAGGTTATAACGTAACCACCCGTCCTGGTATTCACGGCACCACCCGTCATATGGTTTATAACGTAACCACCCGTTAAAATTTCTAAGTACCAATATAAAATCATAAAACATAAAACCAATATAAATTAATGATAACATTTCCACATCACAATATATCATAATAGAATCCTTTATCAAAACCATTTTCAAAACCATTTAAAACATTTAATAAAGTGATTTTTGAATCAATGTGTCCCATACCACCTTGAAGCTTAAAATTTTAAACCATTAATATCCATATAAATAAATCCTTAAAACCATTTTCAAAACATGGATATTAATAAGAACAAATAATTAAAACATTTAAAATGAAATTTTGGTTAAAGGGGTTTTACCAAAATTAGAGACACTTGAATACAATAATTGAGGAATAACATTTAGTCAGAACTTTATAATATCATGAGAATAAATGGATTCATGATATAATATTCCAAAGGATAGTATATACACTATATAAGAGTGAATTGGTGCATAACAACAATGAACCCTCAATAGAAATGTCAAATGTGATGAAATCCCTTACATAAAAGGTATCCTTCAATTAAGGACAAATCAATCTCAAAAATATGTGTGAAAAATATAAATAAACCCAATATAAGTGGATATTAAGTGTAAAACAATAAAAGGTCATTCATACATATTCAATGGATGACATATTCAATGACTACAAGTTGAACCCAAAGAAATCGAAATTGGATTAAAAAGTTCCCTTGAAAGCCTAACGGCATCACATCAAAATGAGTTGATGAGAGATAAAAAGTGTATCTCATCACTTGGAAATAAAGTGTACATCAATAAGGATATATGATAACATATCCCAACATCACAATATGTAAATTAAAAGACCCAACAAAAGAAGTCTTTTAAAAAAAGAGGAGGGTGAAAGGTTCCCTTACCGACTTGGGTATCTTTCAAAACATACACCCCATGAAAGAAGGACAATATATCATTGATGTAAATACTCATAAACGAAATTATATTACACAAAGAGTAGAATAATGGGCAGTACATACACTACTCAATGGAATTTGTGGAAAATGTAGCATAAATTTCACGAGAATAAAAGTGAGATGAAAAATCCCTTATGAAAACTCGGCAGCCTAACGACGCCACATAAAACTTCTGAATATGGATTGATGAGATCAAATAGGGTATCTCATAACATTAAAATAAAATGTAAAGAAATAGGAATATAAAATAACATCCCCCAACATTACAAAGAGGAGCTTAAAAGAAGTGACATAAAGGAGAGTACTTAAAAAGAAAGAGAGAGGTTATATCTCTTACGAAAGTTCGGCAGCCTAACGGCACCACTCAAAACATCCAAAATGGATTAATGAAAGACAATAGGGTCTCTCATCACATGAACATAAAAATTACAGTAAGTTTAATATAAAATATCATCCCAATAACAAGAAAGATGAGCTTTAAAAGGAATGACATAAAATTGTGTACTTAAAAAGAAATAGAGGAGTAGGATCCCTTACCTCGAGTCCGACTTGACTCGATCGTTCTTTAATCTCATGAATAATAAACTTGAGTTAATCTATACTTTCTTAAGAACCTTTTTCAAGTTCATTATTCATTTTATACCATGTTATGAACATCATGTAATCATTTAAGTTAATATTGTTCATTTTGTCGGTATTTGGTTCTTAAGTCAAAAATAGACTTCTTGCACTTACATGTTGTTAATTTGGTCAAAGGTTCGTTATATCCAGAATGACATTCCTGATTTGGATATCATATATATCATATATATCCAGCATATAAATTTATTTATAATATCACATAATCATTTAGAGGAAAGAAATGAAATGCACCGTTCATGGAGACGGTAAGCCGTACGTACGCATGAACGCTACTTTCATTTCTATGTCGTATTAATGGAATTAAAACTATATGAGAGGTATGTATATTTTAATTCCAGAATTATATTAATCATTTAGATGTATCATAAATAATATTTATCCATTATATATATGTACTTATAATAGTACATGATATTTTGAGATAAGAAATGAAATGTACCGTTCATGGAGACGGTAAGCCGTACGTACGCATGAACGCTACTTCCATTTCTATTTCATATTTAATGGAATTAAAACATAGTGATACATAATAGTATTTTAATTCCAGTATGGTATCATATATAATATCATTAAATATACCCTTTATACGTACCACATATGGTAATAACGAATCACATCACTTTGAGGGGGCGGTAGTCCGCACTTCCTAAAATGAAGATATCGCGTATACCCATAATGGAAGCCATTAAGGTAAGCCACAAATAAAAAATACAGAAGCTTATGTAAAGAATAAACATATTATATATCATATATAAAAATAGTGACATCATAATGGCCACCTTTGAAGGTGTTAGATGAGTATTGAACAATCATCGTTTCGGGAGTCAGAATTTCCCCATCCACGGAAACCGTATGTTCTTTAACCATTTGATGTAGTTGTGTGAGAGTGTAGCTCGAATAAATCTTATAAAAACATCCTAGTATATTTAATATACTTGTTTTGTTACAAAAGAAGTAAATAAAAAGAGTTTAGGGGGTTGGAGAAGCAAAATAAAACAAATGAACATGAGAGAATGAATTACCTTTAAAAGTGTAACTCTTTTTGATTTGAGCCTAAAGGCTTCCTTTGAAAGGATTCTGAACAAAGGGAATCCTCTAGGATTAGGAGAGGGATGTGTAGAGAGTAAATGGGTAGGGGTTGGCCGAGCCAAAGGCTTGAGGAGTGTGTGAAATGAGGTAGAGTTGGGGGCCTTTTATAAGAGGAGAGGAGGGGCACTTTTGGAAAGTAAGAAATATTACTTTATTTGAAAATGTTTTTCGGTTTTAAAAGGTCACACATTGATATAATTAGTGTATAAGGTGATATGGCTTCGAAATCCACTCATCCAATTGGTTTTGGACATGTGTAGTTCCCTGATTTTACATTATCTTTCCATTTTATTTAAATCGTCAAATAATGATGTCATCACTACATCTTTATTATGTCATAAATAATTTATTTTATTTAATGTATAAAAATTATAAAAAAATTACTATGTTGTAGGAAATATTTTTATCTTTCCAATTACTATTTATAATCAAAATTTGGACTCGTTTAACCCCACTTAAAAACTAGTTTAGTAAAACAACTCATGTTTGTGTCAATTTAATTTTAACATTAAATAAAAATATATTATTGTCATTTTCCAACTAAAGTGGCTCCTTGGTGTCCCCAAGTTGACCCATGGCTTGTCTTGGTCGGCCATGACACAACCAATAAGTTTGGAACATGTGTCTAGGTCATTTTATTTTTTTAAAGCATTATTTATACCTTAAACTACCCTAATTACCACTAATCGCGATTAAAAACTTAATAAGTTACTATTCACCAAAAAATTATTTTTATCCCATTGAACCACATTTTACTTCTTAATGACAACCATGTATGTCGGATTTTTGAAATTCAAAACACAATGATCGCAAAATTTCATTTAAACAGAAAATCAGTTTTTATAAGTACCACTTAGTGGTTTCACTATTCATCAAAAATTGAAGTTTTTCAGAAAAATCCCAAAAATTTACCCTAAGCTATATTTTAATATTCCGAATTCAAAAATGAAGTCCGTCTTACAAAATTCAAAACATATTAGTCACATTATTTAATTTATTAATTAATTTCCGCTGTCAGAGAAAATAGCGTGTTTTTATAAAACAATAAGTATCAAAAGATTGACACTAGTTTAAGTCTGATTTCAAAGGGAAATTAATTCCAACGACCACTATTGGATTTAATGGTAAAAATATTTTCTAATTTCACATTAAAACCAATTCAAAATATTATCTAGTCATATAAATAAATTAGATTAAAAAGAGGTTTTGAATTAAAACACAACATTTACACTATTCATTAAAAAAATGAACTTTATCGGAAAGATACCAAAAATTTACACAAAGTAAATTTTGATGTCCCGATTCTTAGTAAGAGTTTTATTTGGTCCAAAATAATGTTTAAGAGTGAACAAAACTATATTTAATGATGGTTCAACATCAAAAGGTGATAAGTGAACCTTTAGTGAAAACTAGGGCATATACGCCTAAAATTGAATTCTTTCCGTATTTTAAGCCTTTATCTTTTATTGGATAAATGTAAAAACATTTAAAAACATATATAATCATATTTTAGTTATTTCTATCCATTCCCGCCATTACAACAGCTACATGTTAACTACCATTTAAAATAATATTATTTTATTATTAGAGTGCAACGTAAGATTTCCAAGAGACTCGTTGTTGCGAGTTGGGTACGCCATCGAGCATAGCGTCCCCTTTATAGTCATATTAATATTTTATTCACAAATATGGATAAATATGAAAATGTAAAATTCTTTATTTACCTGGGGTGTTACACCAATGAAGATCCAAGAAGGTTGCATCTTCTGTGATATCCAAAACTATCTTTTAATTGACATGAAATTCATTTTGAAGATTCTAACAAAGATGATAGATGATGAATAAATAGTGGGTGCTTCCCATTTTTGTGGTAAGGCAAGGTGATATACCACCTAGCTAACACACCCCCACACAACGAAAGGTCCAAAAAACTGGGTTAAGATCTTACTATAATTCCCAAATATTTAATCCCCATTTTGATGGGAAACATTCATGGAAAAATGTCTCTAACCGTGATATATTGGTGCCTCCTCCTATGATCAGAAAAAGACATTCAATAGTATTATGCTTCAGTAATACTCTTTCAAACAAGTAGAACATTCTCTATTTCTCAAAACCCCACCTCAGGACAGATAACTTCTACCTCTCCAACCTCAGTCCAATACAATAGAGGACAACACGGTCAACCCTATAAATCCTCAAATGGGGTAATTAAATTGAAAGAGTGGTACATATTATTATAATAAAGCTAGACCAGGGGGATGTTTTGTGACCACAATCCACTGATGTAAATAACACATGTCCACTACATAACCTCCAATGTCCGGATAGTCTTTTTTTCCTTCCCATCTGTCTAATGGATAATGGTAGTGTTGAGGTGAATCCAGGTTTAAAATTCATGCTAAAATCCCTTAAAAATTGAGGTAAAATGGGTGTCTTAATATGAGAAAATGTACCCTGTAACTCCATGAAGAAACACCACGTTATCCACGAACCTATTAGCCAAATCCACTATTATGGACTCCTTGATAACTAAGAAGTGGTCCAATTTCCACAACTGATCCACAATAAAAAAAATATTATCACAAGATCTATAATATTTGGGAAATATAATTCAATAGTTCATTTATGTTTCATCCAATTTAGACTCAGATAGATCCAATGGTTGCTCAAAATTACTAGGATCATGATGCAATTCCTTTACCTACAAGAAAACAAAGCACTATGCCACAAACTCTGCATCTACCTGCATCATCCAGGGCCACCAAAACTGCATCTTCATTCTATAGTAAATCTTATAAATTCATGGGTGTGACTGTAGTGGATAACTAGGAATATCATGAACATCAACCATTAAAATTTCTACCAGAATATAAAAAATACTTGAAAAAACATCCAGTTTTGATTATCCTTAGACCATTCCTTAAGAGCATCACCATGCCAAAAAATATCATTAATCTCCTTTAACACTATGTATCCCCACTAAGACTCCCCATCTTTCGTAATCAGAGAAGACTGTAAAATCATTTGGAACATGAAAAATATTCCATCAAACACCATTAAATTAATTTATAAGGCTTCCATTACCTCAATTTCACACCATGAATCTAAAGACTTCTGAAGAAAAACAATTTTCAACTTCATAATCAATGAAGCAGCCAGGAAATTTACCTTTCTAGATGTGTAGGATACCACAAAAACATAGATATTTAGAAACTCAATCCTCCTCGACTCTCAAATATTTTTTCACATGGGGAATAGATATACATAAAACTATTGGGATCTTTGAAGTCAAAAAAACTCCACAAATAGGGAATGATTCCAAAAATTTAATGAAAAAAATATTATAGATCTAAAAAATGGGTGGAATAATTATGTTTGGGAGTGTGTACCTGCATGAACCCATATGATATCACTATCATCTTCTACATTATGATGAAATCTAAGACCATACATTGTGCATTATAGAAACCATCAAACAACCTACCCTTCTCTTGCATTGGACGCAATGAATCACAGAACAATGTCCAATTCATGTATTTAAATGTTTCCTAACATTGATCAGTCCATGATGAAATCATGGTATTTATAGGTAAATGTTGTCAATGGGAATTTAAATAATTAAGAATTGTAAAAACCTCCTACAATAATATAGATGACCAAGATATCTATGATCATTTGCCACATTTTTTGATTCATCCCAATGAAATGTTTTGTCAACCTTCTTTGGGACAAATATCATACCATGATAAGACACACCATGTTAGTGGAAGTGGCCCTCCTATGCCCAAAAAATATACGTGGAAAACATTCCATAGAGATTTATGTGTTGGAGCACCTGTAATATAGCTCAAAGATGTTTTTTATGATCCTCCTCAGACAACGATTATATTAGTATCTCACCGATGAAGACATTGAATAACCATCCATGTATCTCACGAAACACATAGTTCCATGACCCCCATTAACACAGTTGGTCCATTCATTACACTGAACAGAATAAAGAAAAAATCTAAATTCCCATGTCTGTATATAATGGCAGTCTTCATGACATCACACTTCTTCACCAATATCTGATGATATACATAAAACATGCCTATCATAGAAAACCAGATCCCACCACATATCTAGTCAAAAAAATCATTGATCATCATAAATGGGAAACTTTTCTTCATTTTCACATGATTCAAACTCTGATAGTCAATATACATCCTCATACTACAATCCATATTATTGAAAAACATTATTGGATCCCTACATGACAACACACTAGGATGGATGGAACATTTCTATATAAGACCATAAATCTGAATCCCATTATCATGTAACTGAGAGGGGTCCATATTATATTGATCCACAAAAATTAGATATGCACTGTGATGCATTTCTATCATAAAATCAACATTCCGTTGGTGGTTAGTGCCACAACCTCATTAGGGAAATCAAACTAGAACTACCTAAAAACCCTATGAATATCTACCATCTCAACAACCATTTTTTCCACCAAAAACTATTCCAAAATAGAAAGTATGGGTTCCACACTTTTACTACCCACCTAAAAACATCTATCACAAATAAAAAATACATGCTTGTTATCCACATCAGAAAACATGATTATTCTATAAATGTATTTAACAAAATAATGTATAGAATAATAAAATTAGATGTTATGGATGACATCGTATGTTTTAATCTCATGAAATAAAAGATCCACATGGGAATCATTTGTCCAAATCATCATCATACACCCTCATCAAACATCTTACAATATCATATTTCGTTCAAATTGCGTAGTCAACGAAAAGAGTATGTGAATACTCTCTACATCTTGTCTCAAATAATGGAAAAGGGTGGTATCTAAAAAGGAGTGTGAAGCTCTAAAATCAAATACATCTAAAAATTTGTATATAATAAAATGATCATACTGATAATGATCTTCAACCCATCATGTGATACTACCTATGTTTTATACAACTGATCACACCATTCTACCCTACCACTCTGTTGAGTAACTCTAAACCTCACAATATCTCTCAAACAATTCCCTTTGATTCCATTGGTCTCGGACCCCCTCCTTCAAATTATTCAACATTTAGGGGTGATTTATAACGACCCACGTGACCCGCTTCTAGTAGGTCTCAGTTTGTCGACTAGTGCAATGGGTTTTCAAATGTCACAATATCAGATGCATTACCCATTACATGGAAAGAAGATCTTGAAATAGAATTAATCAACCACAATAACTCAATCAAATAAAATAAAATACTGACATAAACTATCAAATAATGAATTAAAAAATAAAACTGACTCAAAAGAAATGTCCATAGAACTATATTCACAAAATAAAACTAATTTGAAAAATATAAACTGTCATATGGTCTGAGCTAGTAATAATGAACATGGTTAGTGTAATCATCCAAGAAACAAAAATTTATTTTATATATGTACGAGGAGAAAACATGTATAATCAACGGGATAACCATATCCTCTCATGCATAAGTGGAAGAAGCATACTAATGCACCCGTGGGAAAACACCTTCCCCAAACTGAACAAAACTGGTATATCAAACATAAAACCAACCTCACAATGGCTAGCTCAAAAAATATTGCTTCCAAGAATGATAATATAACACAAAAAACATTACTGATAGGGTACTATGCACCAATTTCTCCATGATTAGAAACTCTTATACCCTAATGGAATACATCATGGTGTTCCCTCATCTTTTAAAAATATCACATCACATCCATCTCAAACACACCATGGCCACATATCACATCACATCACATCACCTCCCACATGAAAACACATAGTTCACACATTACATCTCTTACCATAGAAACATGGGAAAACACACCACCACTCATGACAAGGATAACTGGGACCACACACCAAAACTCACATGAAGAAACCTAGGCCATTATCGCATAGAAGAGTGACCAGGGAAGAGTGGTTGGCATTCCATCCATCCTCTAACTGATATGTTGGGAATGACACCCCCTTCAGGACCCTGTGGGTGTAACCACATAATTATCAATGTGTCTAGGGTGTGTTCTGAAATAAAAAGAAAAAATATATTTTATACATATATATATATATATATGTAATGCCACTCCACAAAAACTAAAGGATTATAAGTTGATCACAATCTAAATAACAAGGTCCTCCATGACCACTATCCTTATTAGAATCAAATCCTTCCACAATAAGAATGGAATCCATAGTCCATTTTTATTATTTATTTTTAGTCAATTTTCTACATTCTCCATTACCAACCTATTCAATTTTATCATGTAAATCATTCTATATTCCACGATAATTATTTTAACCACACATACAAAGCAAAATAACTAATAAAAAAACATTGAGAGAAGAACAATGAAACATACCAATAAAAATACACCACCACCTATCATCTCAACCCCATTAGTCAACCCTACTATTTCATTTCCCCCATTAAAATTATATCGCATTCAATAATAAACCATAATTTATCATTTTGAAAATCATATCTTATTCATTTTAATTTCCTTATCTAACGGTGTTATGAAATACACATTTGATCATGGTGAATTTAATTGATTATCTAAATATACGTAATTATCCAATTACATATTATAATGCTTTTAGAAATTAGACAACATTCATTCCACATTACTTATTATAGAATCACAAGATTTTACCACCAATGGACATCAGTTTACGTGGTAATTTGTCCATAAAATTCATATAATCATTAAATAAAAATTATTATATAAGAACATAAATATCATTCACCTTCAGATTTATATATTATATAACAAATTATTTTATCTTCTTTATTCTGTATACAATCATCTTCATGAGGATAAAAATTATAAACCCAACACTTATGATACACTTAAAAACCAATGAAGCAAACCCTACATGGAAGGAATAATATTTTCCCCAACATGCGGCAACAAAATACGGGTTTCCCATATAAGAGGAAACATAATATTTTTTGTGAGAACATGAAAAAATTCATGAACCATATTCTTTGACTCCAAGGAATAAGGATTTGGAAAATCATGTGTAAAGTGTAATAATAAGGAATGAGTAAATTGAATATATCATCCATATAAATATTATATTTGAATCTAGTGAGATTGAAAATGATTTAGTTGAAAATTAAATGTGTATCTAATTATAATAATGGGGTTTTCATGTTTTAATTGAATCTAGACATTAAATGTGAATCACTTCCATAAATGTGTCACTACAAAGATGAGTCACCGAAAGAATAAATAACCAATAGAATGAGTCAGTATAATAATGTGTCACTACTAAAATGAGTCACTATAAGAATCATTCACTGACAGAATTACTGACCACCTGAGTGATAAATCAATTAAAAAATAGTACATTGGGAAACAATTTGTCATGTCCCAAACCATTACTGAGCACAGTTTACCACTACACAAACCTCGCCTCTATAGTCTAGGGTTGGAAATAAACACTGCATGAATAACATACACCTGAAGTCATTTTTGTATGTACTTATACATATGAATACATCCAAATCAATGAAAATTTGAAGAAAAAATAAATAAATGTTTCAATAATACTATAATGAAATCTAAACATGCATGAAACTCTAACCTGTAATAATGGATGGAAGTGTAAGATGAAATAAAAAGGTTAAAATTACACACAAAACCAAAAATGTGTCCAAACCTAAAAAATGTGAATTGAAAATAGTTTATGGAGAGACATTCTCTTAAATCCCATGTTACATCCACCATATGTAGTAAAAGCACCTTGTATCCCTAAGCTCCTCTGAATTCATGGTCAACCTACTTATGGTAGGTATAAGAAATGAAAGGTGTAGGAAAAACCTATATAGGGGTGATTATAATCATACTCAGTTAGACACCTTGAAAATATGGGGGACTTGTATGATATACAATATTTTTGATAGATAACATATGCACAATGCATTGTAAAATGGTACTTCTCAAACCACCAAATGTGATTATAATCTCATCCATGCTCAAGTTCCTAAACAGGATGAGTAGATGAACTACACATTGAGCCTTCTCCACCAATAACAGGAATGTAGACTCATCCAACCATGATAATCTAAACCCAAAATGCACATGTCATACCCCGCACATCATCCCCACTCTAAAAAAGTGTCTAACAAAACCCATGGAGTGGGTAAAAAATAATTATATATATATATATATATATATATATATATATATTATTAGTCAATGAATCCCAGATTAGAGTGTAATGGGGGTATCCATATAATATAATAACCCATGAATTTGTTTATTTAATATTTCCATAAGTAATCATCAATGATTCCCAACATCACGTTTTTCTTCCCTAGACATGAATGTCTATGTAACAAAATCACCACAACATGATATTATCTTTTTTTCATTGGCTTGTCCACATGATTATAGTTCCCATCATAAAAATATTTTCTTGTGGGGTAACACTTTCCAATTCTTTATGATTCCAAACTCATAACATACCACATATATTTTCTGTGTTACGTAGTGGAGGGGCCACAAACACTAGATAATGATCTCATTCCCTATTAGAAAAGGTTTAATCCACACTTTTAGTCATCAAAGAACACCAATTTCCATCTACTATAGAGGGTGTCAGTAGGGGATGTTATTGAGAAACACCACTGCGCATCCCTATTATATGGTATTTGTAACAACCCAAAATTTCATTACTAAAAATTCCTACTGATCTAATTTAATTCCTTACTACATAAAATGGTAATATGAAACATATTCACATACACAGTGTTTTGTTTTTGGTTTTTAAAATTCCATTTTTATTTGTTATGGTTGATAATATATCATTTGAATAGTGATCATATGGTGTGAAAGTTATTTTTTATTAATATTATAAAAGAAAAACGAGGGAAAACAAAGAAATCCATTCAAGGGGGCCTAAAATGGTGAAGTCCAAGGGAATCCCCTTGAACCACACATAAACACTCCATGGGAAGGGATTGGATACTATCATAAACAATAAGAGAATCCTCTTGTCTTCCCAAACAAGCCAGCGAGTCAGCTACAAAATTAGCTTCTCTCCATCTATGATGAATAGATCATCCATGCAGAGTTTCTTCCTTACACCTTTGAATAATGTTGGTCAGATCCCAAGGAGTCCCATAACATCCCTACACCACCTTAACTAGAACCTCTGAATCAGATTCAATCTCCATCTCCATCAAGCCCCTCCTCTTGCAGACCAAATGGCCTGAAAGGAGCACCTAGGCCTCAGCCCTCAAGGAGTTACCAGGACCATAAAAAATCACTAAATGAAACATACATCGAGCCCCAGTAGTCTCGAAGCAATCCTCCACCTCTCATAACTCCCTCTATACAAGAGCCATCGATATTAAGTTTCAACCCTTGGATAGGTGGATTCCATTTTATCCAAATGCCCTCCTTTCTTTGAGGCATGTAAGGTTTGCAAAGGAAATTACAGATCTTCACCTAATCCCTCCCCCCTTTCACCAAGGATGCAAGTTCCACAATGAGCGTTTTGAGCCTGGTCCGTAGGAATATAGGGGACCTTTTAGATCCTAGTCTAACCTGTTTACGCGCCTCCCACAAGACCCAGCAGACAGCCACCACAACGATGGCCCTGATCGACTTTTCCATGGACCTGTTGTGTGTCCCCGAGAACCAAGCTACCACAAGCTCCGGACAGGTCCTATGCACTCCCTCTTTAAGCGGCGAATTGGAGAATGAGGACCAAAGTATAAAGGCCCATTGACCATGGAAGAAGAGGTGCACCGTTGATTCCATACAAGGAACTTCACAGTAGTAGCAACGGGATGCCAAATAGATCCCTTTCCTCTGGATATTCTCCTCCATCAGGAGTGCTATGTTAATGACTCTCCACACCAAGAAGTTCATCAGCATCGGAATATCCTTGCACCAGAACACATGTCCCCCTTCCACCATGTGTCTCTCTCTTTGAAGTATCCTCCTGTAGTCACGGACACTGAACCTACCAGAAGTAGCCTCCGTGAAGCAGCAAACATCTGGTACCTCGCTCATCACAATTTCTTCAAAAATAATCAGCTGTGTGGGGTTCAACGCCGCTAGGATAACATCATACCTGTTGCAGGCTTCCCTGAAAGACACATCAGGGGACAGGTAGCCTTCAAAGGCCAGCTTCCCACCTACCCAGTTGTCATGCCAGAAGCTGATATTATCTTTACCAATAATCCACCTGGAGTTATCATGCAGCACCTCCATATGATCCATCATACATTTGGCCATCCTCATCGCACCTTGCATGTTGAGTTCCTCACCCCAGCCGTAACGACCCCTGAAGAATTTTTCCCAGAGAGTCTCCCTCGTGATAATCTCCCATGCAAGACGTTCCTGTAAACCAAGAATAGATTCTTGGATGTCGTGCAGGCCGACGCCTCCTTCCTCAACTGCACGCTCCATTTTCTTCCATAAGGCCCAATGGCACCACCCTTCTGTCTTGGCTTCCCAAAGAAATGCTGTAAGAATGGCTTCCATTTTCTGTACTGTTCCCTTCGGTGGTTTAATAACTACAAACACATGCATGGTAATAGAAAGGAGAACACTGTTGATAATCATTACCTGACCTCCGAATGAGAGGAGTTTATTCTTCCAGTTAAGTATCCTCCCAAGTATACGATCCATGATTCCATTGAAAGCTTGTTTATTGACCCAGGTAGAGGACAATGGCACCCCAAGATACATGATCGGCAGTTGTTTCTGATTGCATCAAGTAGCCCTCTGTATATATCTGCATATCTTTGTCGAACATTTCTCAGAGATAAAGACATTACACTTCGAGAAGTTGATCGATTTTCCACAAAGTTTGTTGTAACTGGACATAATGACTCTGAAATGGTTTAAAGATCCACACCTACCATTCATGAAAAACATAATGTCATCAGAAAACATCAGGTGGTTGATGCTCCCCAAACTCCTTTTTCCCATGTACGGCTTCAATTTGCCCTCTAACAACCCTTTATTCATATTCCTAGAAAGCACGTCCTGCGCGATGACAAACAAGGACGAAGATAATGGATCTCCTTGTCTCACCCCACGAAAAGTTTTGAAAAAACCAAAATTCTTTCCCATCATAGCCACCGAAAGCCACGTCGAGGAGTAGCGCCAGAAACACAAATCACAAAACCGCTCCTGGAACCCGAACCCCCTCATTACCTTGATGAGGAACCGCCATTCCATTTTATCATACGCCTTGTTCATGTCGACTTGGAGAATGACATTAAACCCGACTGTAAGCCTGTTGATGTCCTGTACCATCTCACTTGCTATACCAACCACCCCTTGTATATTTTCGACCCTGTATGAACCCATGTTGTTCATCTGAGATCACTTTGGGTAAGAGTTTTGAGATTCTCCTCCCAATCACCATGGCCCTGATCTTATAAGAAACGTTACAGAGGCAAATGGGGTGGAAATGGTTGATGAGGCTGGGGTCCTTAATTTTTGGCATAAGAACCACCCTTGATGCAGTTACACCCCTGTTTAAGAACCCCCCTGAAGAAGTCTTGAATAGAAAACACAACGGCTGAGCCAATAATGCTCCAGGCATAACTATAGAATGATGCCGTAAATCCGTCTGGACCGGGGGCACTTCCCTTGGGAATGCTCAACAAGGCCTCCCTGATCTCCTCTTCCTGTGGTAATGAAGATAGACTCTCATTGTCACTGTCATTCTCTAAAAGAGGAAGTCCACTTAAGAACCCAGTGTCATCCATGTCATCTCTCACAAAACCGGACACAGGTTCCCCATCCAGAATACTCTGGAAATGTTTCAATGCCATACATCCAGCAATATTCCCATCCGACGTGAAAGAGTCGTCCTCCATCTTAATATTAATCTCCGTGCTTCTTTTTTCCTTAATACAAGCTTGGGAGAAGGCATTATTACGATCTACTTCTCTGAGCCATCTGACCCAAGACCATTCCATGAAGACTCTTTCCATCTCAAGAAGTTTTTCAACGAGATCAACCTTCTTGTCACAGAGGGAAATAAATGCGTTTTCGTCCCAGGCCACCTGTGGAACACCCTCCAACCTCTCAATGTCGGTCAGAATACTAACAACCCTGTTAGAATTGTCTTGTTGATTGTTCAGCCAGTCCCTGATATCCTGTTTAAATCGCTTGAGGTGGTTCACCATCCTTGTCCAAGAGCCCTCTCTCTCGTCCTTAAGCCAAGAAGTTTCCAGAAAGTGAAAAAACCCTGGATCGTGATGCCACTCCTCCAAGTAGAAGATGTATTTCCCCATCTCCACTTCCCATCTGATATCCATAAGAATCGGAGCATGATCTGAAAGAATGTGAGGAAGATGAGTGACCGATGATTTAGAGAACAGGTCGAGGCCTTGCATGTTGGTGAGGCATCTGTCCAGTCGACTCCATATGCGACCTGAGCCTTTATGATTAATACACCACGTAAATTTTGGACCCATGAATCCTAAATCCATGAGTCCTGCATGCACCATGCACTCCTAAAAATACACTAAACTTTCATGATTAACCCCTGCTCCGCCTTTCTTTTCTGAAGGAACCGCAACTGTGTTAAAGTCTCCTCCCACAAACCATGGCAGAGAGCCAGAAGGAGTTGCTTTTAAATTATGCCATAGTTCCCTACTCCCCCTAGCCATAATACTCGCATAAACAAATGAAAAAAACAAGTGAACACCACCAATATCAATCTTGGTATCAATACACTGTGGTAAGACACTCACCACCTCTAACGAGATGTTATTCTTCCATCCAATCCAAATCTGGGAATTAACATCACCTCCATGCAGGGAATTCAGGAACCCCAACCTCCTAGAAACCCCATGCAACTTGCTTGATGCGAGTTTCAGTTCCAAGATGACCCCCATAGAAACTTTAGCATTCCTACCCTCTGAAGCCAAAAAAGCACATTTGGCTTGAGCGCCAAAACCACGTGCATTCCAAATGACAACGGCTAACATTACAGATTGCCCTTACGGGCCTTTGAAATAGACAAACGGCTTATTTGAGATAGAGGTGAGGTAAGGATACCTTTCCCCTTAGTCTTGCAGTGGGTAAGAGGTCCTGATATACTCATTTCACCTGAGTTCTTCTTTGGAGAGATGATCACTTTCTTAAAAGAAGCTTCATCATCTTCCAGAAAAGACGCCCTTCCAGAAGAATGAAAGCCCATAGTTTCCGACCCACCATCCCCTTGGACTAACGACACCAAAAAACTTCGATGGGGAGAGATGCAGGACCTCTCCAGTTCCTTAGCCACTCCATCCACCATGCCACTCGCAACCTCCTTATCCACTGTATGCAAAGTAAGATTACTTACCAAGGATTTCTAAAGAAGACCCGGTGATAGATGAGAAGAAACCAGGATAGGGGACGTAGGGGGAGACAAATCCCACATCGGACTGCCCATGGAGAAAGCAAGGTAGACCTTTGACTCCTTCTAAGGCTCACACCTATCCTCCCAGGAAGGTACCACATCCTGAACATCCAACATCGATGACCAGGAAATGAGGTCCTTACAGACCGAAGAAGAAGCCGACCGCATGGGAACAGCTTCAGCAGCTGTCTCACCGCACACCAAATTCGGCGTACCGTGTTTCTTTGTAAAATTTGAATTTGAACCAAGACGCGGGGTAATGGTAACCTCAACATTTCTCGCTCTGGCCAAGACAGGCGGGGCAAGATCTGAAGCCACCTTCGGACCCTGCTGAGAGGTACCCGCTACCTCCTTACGCCGCCGGCAGGAAATCTCAATATGACCATGCAAGCCGCAGAAGGTGCAAAATGTGGAACCTGATGATAGAATAACCTCTGTTTCTAGGAGAAACCATCACAAGTTTCTAGCAAAACTAAGGACAGACATTGAAAAGCCAGGTCTAACTCCACACAAATTCTAGGATTTTCCACTGCTTGAAGGGTTCTAGTTTTCTCATCAGCACAGAGGAAGGTCCCAAACGAGTTACCCACTTCCCGGAGTATCGGCGGGTTATGAAAAGGGGGAAGAAGCCCTAGGAGTGAGATCCAAACAGCATCTGAAGAAGCTTCGTGGACAAAGTGATAGTCACATACCCATCTAATTAGAGAAATCCTCCAAGAACCAGAATGTCTGACCTCTCTAGACCAAGACTTGATAAAATCTTCCTGGGACGCTAGGTGAATGCAGAAAGCCACCCGGGACATCTCGGAAACCACCGCCAGTCGAGAAATATCCAAAGTGTCCAAAAAACATTGGAAAAAGGCACAGGACGATTTGTTGCGACCAAAATGGGCTACCAGAGTTAAATCATGGAAAGACTCCGCCTCCCTGAGCTCCTGGGCCGATATACTCACAACAGGAACCCCTGCGACCTTCTTAGCCGGGCGAATCTCCACCGCAACGGGAGGAATATCTGATAATGAAACTGAAGATGAAGAAGAGAACCCGACATATATCTCAGAAGCATCACCGCACAAAACCTCTTTAAAGGAAGGCTTTGCCTTCACGCCACCCTCGTCTCCAGGAACACCACCACCGGAAGTCTTTGGGTCACCCCGGTCTCCAGCTACACCCCCTCCGGACGCCGGAAGAAACGGCAAAGATGGAGCAGAAGAAGAGACTTCAGGAGCCATGAGAAGAATAATTTTGGAAGAGGTCGCTGAGTCAGTAATAGTGATCATATGAATAGTATAAAAATATGGCTTTAACAAATCCAATTTATTCAGAAAAAGGAAGATATTTCCTTACCATGTATAATTTCATCATAGGAAGATGACATATCAGAGCTCGAAAAGGAGGCAATATCACTGGGCTTCACTTAGGACCATTCCCAAGGTGAGCTTCAATATAGTAATCATTAAGGGAATTGCCTACGGGAGAAGTGGATGTTAATAGGGATCATCACCTAAGCGATGTTATCTAAGACTCCCCTAGAGTATGTCACCATCACACACATTACCCATAAGTATTGTGTTGGTGTTATAAGGGGTGTTTTAAAAATACCCTAGCACTATGATTATGTGTATTATTTATATATAGACTATTGTATATACACTCATTTTATTATTGTTAAAATGATAAGGTTTTTTAAAAACAAAAATGAATTTTTAGTTAATATTCAATTATGAACTATATTTTGACAAATTCATGTATTTTTAAATTTAGTAATATTTTAATAAAATTTTAATACTTAATTATTATTTATTAAATATTAATGACCAGATAGATTTATTACAATTGAAATTTTTTTACGGTTTGAATGCTTCTTTTGTCAAAACCCATTAATTTTAATTTAATATATGTTTTTATTTAAAAATTGAAAATTCACCTGTTTTGAAAATTATTTTCATATAATGATTATTATTTTTTTATTCATGACAATAAAATTATCTAACTATGAATTTTTAATAATTTTCTAAGCCATTCCAATTTTTCGGTGAAAATTAAGTAAAGTTTGAATATATAATTTGTTTTATGACATTATAATGGCCCAATATTAATATAATAAAATACTATAAAATGGATATTCGGCCAATGTATGTTTTATCTTTAAAATAATGTGATTTTATATTTTATTGATTATTTTTTCAATACCTTAGTGGACCCTCCGAGATTTAAAAAATATTTTAACATTTCAAAATGAAATCTTTGAGAGTGTGACTCACCTCCAAATAAGCATGCCTAATATTTTAATATGTTCTTTCATTAGAATTGCAAAATAATTTTTTCCACACCCTTTTTTCAAAAACCATTAGCCAAAAACATGGGTTTTTTTGTGGATTTGGATATTTAATTATATTGATACTAAAACCTATGTTTTTAATTAATAAAGAATTTCCCTCCCATTTCTATAAACACCCACCAATGATCTAACATATATTCACTAAAAATTCATGGAGAACGACCCTACATTTCTCTATTATCTATAAAACCCTACCAAGGGTCCCCATAAACTCATTAATACCCTCCCCAAGCTCTTGAATTGGCACAACCATGTAAGGGATCCACACTTTCCCTCCATCCTTATTTATGTCTATGTTTCCTTATATTGTTATTCCATTTTATTTTCAATTAAAAATATTGGGATATGATTTCAAATCTTCCCTATAAATCCAACCTTATTTTTTAATGATAACACCCCCTTTCTCTCTCATTAATTCCTCCAATTTAAACATGTTACCGTGCCAAAATTTCGTAAGAGATTTATCTCTCCTCATTTACATTCAGGATATTATTTCCCATCATGCATGAAAATTCTGTTACATATGTTGGGATATTATTTTCCATGACCCCCTTACTTTCTATTTCATGTATAAATGATGACATACCCCTTTATCTCTTATCAACCCATTTTAAAAATTATATTTGACGTCGTTATGCTGCCAATGATACACCAAACGTTCCCAGTCAAAAATCATTGTGTAAGTGAATACCATATCCATTTCACAATTAAGGGTATTAACCATTATTCACATGTAATTATTGATCTTGTACATACATATATGGATTTCAAATACCTTATTAGTGAAAGAGATTTTTTTTGTTTAATAAAAAATGATGAATGATCTATGTGGAACACTTTCTAATGAAGTGAAATGAATAATAAGGGTGTTCCCTAATAACGCTTCAATGCATTATGTAATTAATATTATAATAATACATCGTATTAAATGACATCTAAATCATGATAATTCATGTGATATGAGGTTTTACTCATTATAATTCATGTTCAATTAGAGTTTACAAAAGCTCTATGGGTAATGAGCCTTGGATCATGTTAATATATTATTAAATGTTGTAGCCACATATCCAAGTTATGATAATCATGTTATATCATGCCTTTATTTTTATCTTTATCTTAAAATATATTGAAATTTATATTGCCTAAAATGTACTATATTCTTCATGTTAGGCATTGTCTACTACCTTACTGAGCACTATAGATCACCCTTTTCTTATATGTGTCCTCTCGTTATACCATGTAATGATATGTATGAAGGAATGTTGTGGTCCATGATTGAGAAAATATTTTCAATTAAATTTACATTGAATTTAATTCTTTTAAACCCACAAAAATTTTACTCTAAGTTGAATTTCTTCATTTTTATGATATTGGTGTCATTTTGAGCTGAACAGTAAAAATATCCCATTTTGGATTTTTAACGGTTTTAAATTATTTATGTAGATTGGATATAACAACTTCTATTCTAATCCAAATTGAAAACTTCTTTATTTTCCATATTCTACACATATATTTCTTCATTTAATCCTTTTGGACCAAAAGATTAATCGACCATATGGATGCTCGAATGAAGCTCCAAAATTTCCTCATGAAAACTGTTTACACTTATTCTGATTTTTGGTGTGGGGTCCATAACACATTCATGGTTGGACCAATTATTGTGGGATTCGGTGGATGGACGTGAAAGGATTTTGGGAATATTTTTCATGAAGGAAAGGATGCGTTAATTGGCCGTTTAAGGGTCCATTAATACTTCCTAATACAGGGGTTGGCGTTATGGAGATTCTATCTGGACATAATAAATGGTTAGAGTAAAACGATCATAACTCTCATAGTAATTGTCCAAATCTGTTGATATTTTGAGGGGAAGAGCCCTAGATAATTATGAACATCATTAATGATGGGTGAAACGTGTTAAGATGTCACTTAATGGGGATAAAATTTATAATCATTCGGGGGGAAATTCTGGCTATAAAAAGAGAAGACGTCCTCCCTCTCAAATCATCTCCCATTCCATCACATTCCTTGTGGGAAACCAAGGAGGAGAACTTTACAGCTTTATCTTTTATGTATCTATTTTTCATAGCTTTTATTTCCTTCTTCTTCCCTATTCATATTGATTAACCTTTCCATGGTGGGGTAAACATTTTGGGTGATTGGGGAAGGGTTGGTTTTCTACATTTTAATTCTTGAGTTCTTGGACGTAATTGAATAAAATTTCTATCTTCTTGAAAGTTGTTTTCAATTTCATATAGCCGATTTTATTATCAAGTGCAATAGTTTTAGAATTTTAATTCCGTTATTTATTTTTTGCTTGTTAAAATAATCACTATATCCCTCCACTAATTTATGTTTTATATATGATGGAATAGACCAGAGATTATTTGTGAAATAATCAACGATCGTCAGTACGTGTAAAAGGGGTAGTAAATGTTCTTCATTGTTTGGGATAAACAAGACCTGATCAGGTATTTCCCATTTCAATTAAGGATATTCAATACAATTATTTTACACATGTAAAGAGTGTTGACCAAACATAGATCTTGGTAAGGTTTTCTCTCACCGTCATAATTTCACCAAGGAAGTGAGAGAAAATGATTGTAGAAACTCACATTAATCAACTAAGAAGAAGAGGATTGAATTAAATTGAACAAGGATAACATTAAAATTAGGAAGTCAACCCTGACCCAATCACTATTTTTAATATCATAATTTTTAAATCATTTTGATTTCAATTTTCCTTTCAAAAACACTACATTTTGAACCTCATTTTAATGTGAAAAACTGATTTTGTCTGCACTCCTCTTCGGGATACATCCTAGTTCAACCACATTACTGCATTTTAAATTAGGAAATAACTATTTTTCAATGCCCTATGACAGGTGTGTGTCATACATGGTGCGGTTTCTAGGGAGGTAGTGTAACAAAAAAAGATTTTTAAAATTGAATGACCCGAAACTCAAAAGAACCATTAATTGAATTTGATCTAGAAATTGAAAGAACATTAACCCAACTAAGAAAAAGAAATCTACTAGAAATATTTGTGGAAATAGATCTCTAAAATTCATGTGAAACTCTTAGTGTTCACTATGAACCTAAAATCATGGATTGAAATCCCAACCAAACCTTTTGTGATCTATGTGCACAACAATTTGCAATTCAAAATATCCAACTAATTGAACCCACTGAACCAAATGATTTTGAATTACCTATTAAAATGATTCATGTGCTTCCAATGTTTCATGGACTTGTAGAAGAAGATCCAAATCGGCACATACAATAATTCAGATACAATTGCTCCAGCTTCAGGCCTAGAGGAGCACCCGAAGACCAATTTCAGGGGAGGGAATTCCCCTTCTGACTCGAAGGTGCGGCTAAAGAATCGTAGTACAATCTACAACCAGTGGAGAACATTGATTGGGAAGATCTAAAAAGGTGTTTCCTACAAAGACTCTTTCCCACATCCTAGAGCAGAACCATCAAGAAGGAGATTTACATCATACGACAATCAACTGGAGAAACCCTCTACTAGTACTAGGAGAGTTTTAAGAAGCTTTGTTCTAGTTGCCCACATCATGAAATACAGGATCACTAATTCCTTATGTTCTTATACCAAGGACTTCTGGATAATGATTGAAATCTTCAAGATGCCTCATCTGGTGGAACATTGATTTACAAGTCGCCGGTAGATATCAAAATACTAATTGAGAATATTTCTCAAAACACACAAAAAATATGGAATAAGAGGGTCAGGAACAATAAGAATCAATGAGGTGAGAATATCCAATTCAAAAAAATTAATTAGAATCCAGATGGGTGAACTCACCAGGTTAGTGAGACCGGTGCCTGTGAAACAAGTGAAGAACAACAAGAACCAAATCAGGTATGTGGTTTGTGCTCTTTTAATTATCATTACAATGATCAGTTTCCAGAAGTGCAGGGAACCAAAATTTTTGCTGCTACCTATCGACAAATACTATTCCAACCAAATCCACCATGGCATCCCCAAATCCAACCAAGATATGGATTCCAACAGACCCATGATAGAACTATTTTTCAACACCACTACCAGAACCCCCTCCATTCCAACAGTTTTATAAAATACTCTTTCAACAAAAATATCCCTTTCAGCCACCACCATTCCAACGAAATACATATGAGAAACCTTCCACCAGGGCACAAACATCGAGTGAGAACCAAATTCTATAGTCAGATGTTGAGGGGCATAAAGAAAATTTGAAAGACTTATCCAACCAATTAAAAACTTTCTTGGAAATTCTAACCCAGAATCCAGGGAAAATTCTATCCCAAACAGTTCCAAATCCTAAGGACAATTTCATTGAAGTCATAACATTATGTGTAAAATATTTCCCACCTCCATCCATCCTTGAACCTAAAACAATACCACCTATTATGAGGGAGAATGATGTTGAAAATTCATAAAATCGTGTGAAAATCCACCTAGAAGGTGAAAATGAAGAGAAGGAGGAGAAGGATAGGCCACAAAATAAGATATAAGAAACACAAATGCAAAGAAAAAAAAGGAAGAAAAAAATACCTCCTCACACCATTTCAAATAAGGATGCTCGAATCAAAGAAATTTCATGAGGAAACAATTCAAAAAGAAATTCTAGACACTTTTCAGAATGTCTAAATCAATATCCCTCGACATGAAGCTGTAAAACAAATTTCAAGGTATGCAAAAAATTTGAAATAGCTTTACCACAAAAATAAAAGACTTAATGGGAATGAATTAATCAATGTGGGTAGAAGTGTTTCAGCCATTATCACTCCGCAGATTACAACCTAATGTCAATATCTAGAGATTTTTTCCATTCCTTGCAGCATTGGTTCATTAAATTTTTATAATTCATTGTGTGATCTAGGTTCTAAATTAATTTATTACCTCATTTTATATACACTTCTTTTCATATGGGAGATGTAAATCCCACAATAGTGGTATTCCAGATTGCAAATAGATCCATAGTTTTCCCAACTGTAGTTGTAGAGGATGTCCGAGTAAAAGTAAAAGATCTCTTATTCCCAGATGACATATATGTGCTAAACATGGAAGAAGATAAGAACCCTTCACACTCACCCTTCATTTTGGGGATACCATTCTAGATGACGGAAAAAACTGTCATCAATGTCTATGAAGGTACACTCACCATGGAATTTAGAGATATCACTGACCACATCTACATTTTTGAATCAATGAGGTACCCATCAAATGGTCACTACCTTTTTTCACACTCCAATGATGTTAATACTTAAGTCATTTAAGAATTTGGTATATAAATTATTGGACTTAGGAGATAATTTTTCCATTACTGAACATGTGAATTCAAAAAACAATTAAGATTTTGATTTAATGTGGGAAGAAGAGGTAAAATCTGATTTCATTGATGATTTTCTGATTAATGAGGAATATGATATTGTTTCTTTAGTACAGGAAAGTCACCCTTTGGAAATGGGTAATGTCAGTTTAATTATATCCCTTGAGAATCCCCCTGAAATTGATTTAAAACAACTCCCCAATGATTTAAAATAGGTGTACCATATTTAAAGAGAGAAATTACTAATGATAATTTCCAATAATCTGTCTAAAATCCATGAAAATCATTGATTGTGATTTTGAGAGATAATTTCCTGGAAATATGGTGGAGCTTAGTTGATATCCCAGGAATAAACACAAAAATATGATCACATATAATTTTTCATGAGGGCGATTCCAAACATGTCAGATAGCCCCAAAAGAGACTGAATCCCACCTTGATGGAGGTTGTGATGTAGGAGATCGAGAAGCTCTTTAAAGCTGGGATCATCTATCCCATTTCAAATTCACAATGGGTCAGCCCTATTCATGTTGTTCCTAAAAAAACTATCCTGACCACAATGAGGAATGAAAATAATGAGTTAATCACTATGGGAATTCAAAATAGATTGAATGTATTCCTTGATTTTAGGAAATTGAACCAGGTCACTCAAAAAGTTAATTTCTATATCCCCTTCATTGTCTAGATGTTATAGAGATTGGTAGGGAGATGTCATTATTTCTTTTTGGATGGATTTTCAGGTTACTTCCAGGTACCCATTTCTCCTGAGGATCAAGAGAAGACGACATTTACATGTCATTTAGGTAGTTTTTCATATAAAATAATTCCATTTGGATTATTTAATGCTTCATCTACATTTCAAAGGACCATTGTTTGTATATTTTCGGATCACATTGATAATTTATTGGAAGTTTTATGAGACGATTTCATGGTTTTTGGAGATTCTTTTAATCATTGTTTGAAAAATCTAGATGTTTTTTTGAAAACCTGAATAGAAAAAAAATCTTGTTTTAAATTTTGAAAAGTGTCATTTCATTGTTAAAAGAAGAATTGTACTTGGTCATGTAATTTATAAAAATGGAATTGAAGTGGATAAATCAAAAATTGAAGTGATAAATTCATTGCCTTACCATACTTGTGTGAAACATGTTAGATCATTTTAAGGACATGCATGATTCTACAAAAGGTTTATCAAATATTTCAGTAATATTTCACTCCCTCTATGAAGATTAGTTTTGAATGATTTTGATTTTGATTTCAATGGTTCATGTAGGAAATATTTTTATGAGTTGAAGAAGATATTGATTTCACCACCCATGATGCAGCCGCTAAATTGGGAAGAACCATTTGAGCTACTCTGTGATGCATCCAACCAAGAAGTTGGAGCAATCCATCCTCAGCAAATTGAGGGCATACCACAAGTAATTTCATATGCCTCGATAACCTTATATGTGGCCCAATTCAATTACACAACCATGAAAAAAGAGTTATTAGAAGTTGTTTTTTATTTAGAATGATTGACATCATATCTTCATGGAAGTAAAATCACTCTGTTTTCTGATCATGCAACATTGAGGTACTTGATGAAGAAAGTTGATGCTAATCCATTGTTAGTGAGATGGGTGATACTGCTGAAGGAGTTCGATATAGAAATCAAGGATATGAAGGCATCTGATAATCATGTGGCTGATCACTTAAGTAGACAGAAAAACTCCTCTAAAATTGAAATTCCGGAATGAATCCCACCGAATGATCAAATTAAAAAATAGAAGTTGTACTAGATTGAAGGAGAAGTTCCTTGGTATGCTAACATGGTCAATTTTATGGTATCATCTCAGGTTCCATATCATTTCAATTCTCACCAAATTCAGTAACAGAAAGCTGAATCTAGGCATTACATTTGGGATGATCTATTCCTTTGGAAGATTTGAAATGATCAAGTAATAATAAGATGTTTACCTGAAAGTGAAGTGAAATATATCATTGATTTTTGTTACACTTTAGCATGTGGAGGCCACTTTGGACCTCAAAAGACAACAAATAAGGTTTTATAATCTGGAATCTATTGGCCGACCATTTTTAAAGATGCTCATGAATATTGAAAAAAATGTGAAAAATGTCAGTTTTCATGAAATATTTCATAGAGATAAGAAATTCCCCAAAATACATTGATTTTTTTGACATTTTTTATGTTTGTGGGATAGATTTAATGGGACCTTTCATGATGTCATTTGGAAATTCTTATATCATTCTTATAGTTGATTATGTTTCCAAATTGGTGGAAGCAAAAGCCACGAGGACTGATGATGGTAAAGTGGTTTGTGATTTTGTCAGGTCTAACATATTTTGAAGGTTTGGAGTGCCCATAGAAATCATCAGTGATTAGGGGAATAAATTCTGCAATTGGAGAATGGAGACTTTGCTGAAAAAGAATGGGGTGTATCATAAAACATCAACTCTCTATCATCCACATACTAATGGGAAAGTTGATGTTTCCAATAGGGAAATAAATGGAATTTTGGAAAAGACTGTTAATCCAAATAGAATGGAATGAAGACAAAGGTTGGATGATACCATATGGTCTTACAATACAACCTAAAAAATCATGATTGGAATGAGTCCATATAGGCTGGTTTATGAGAAAAGTAGCCACCTACCTGTGGAATTGGAGCATAAGGCCTATTGGGCTGTGAGGAAAATGAATTTTAACATTTAAAGTGTTGGGAAGGAAAAAATATTGAAGTTTCAAGAGCTGGAGGAAATAAGAAGGGAAGCATTTGAAAATTCCATGATTTATAACGAAAGAACAAGAGTGTCCCATGACTAGCTGATACGACCAAAAGACTTCTATCCTAGAGACAAAGTGTTGTTATTCAACTCAAGACTCAAGTTGATGACAGTTAAACTTCATTCTAGATGGAATGGTACATTTATAGTTACTCATCTATATCATTTTGGTTTTGTGCAGATTATGAAGGATGGATAAGAGAATCCATTCAATGTGAATGGGTATAGGATGAAGAAATTCCTTGGGACCCTGCCATCAGAGCAAGTGGAGGAGATCACGCTCTGCCAACCTATCCATCAATAAGATCCATCAGGTTGTACCATGCCATCAAACATTCATGATGTTATGATTCATTTTAAAATTGGCTTATATGTTAAATCAATTTCAACTCATTGAGGACACTGCATCATTTTAGTGTGGGGGAGAGAACCATTGTAGTTTAGTATTTTCATTTTGTTTTGTTTTTCAAATAAAAATCATTATTTTCATAATTTTGTGTGTTTATTTTCTAATTTTTTGTGTGTTTTTGAAACTTATTAGTTTAAATGATTATCATTACCATTTTTGAAACCCATGAAAATGATTGAACCAATCTATTCCATGAAACTGACATTAAATGAATGCTGAAATGACTTTATTTCGAGTTCAGTTCTTATGTAATTTCATGAAAAGTACATTTATTTTAGAATCACATGCCATATTCCACTATCTATATCTTTGAAATCACCTTCTTGTGAGGCTTATGAGTCATGTTTTTCATATTCTTTTCATTCACCTCATTTCTTGACAGAACTAGACCGTGCTTTCTATAACCAGAATTTGATTTATTCCTTTCAAAACAGAAGGGTTTGGGGTACATCTGTTTAAAATGATTGGGGAATTTATTAGGTTTTAAACCCCCTTTTCAAAATAATCCTTTTAATTATGGACAACCTTATACATTAATCATTGTATCCCCTAAGAACCAAGAATATCATTTTAGGTTAGCCACATTACAAGACAATTCTCCCTATCCAACCTGCTCTTGAATTGAAATTGCATAATATTGTTGATCTTAAGTGTGGGGGAAGTTGTCTTGTGTTGTGCTACCTCATTTGGTGAATATTTGGGTGGAAATAAATTATTCAAGAGATGCATGGGCTGCTGAAAAATTATTCTGTTGAAATATGTGCCTTTTCTGGAGCATTCATTATAAGATAAGATGTGCCTTTCTGTAGCTTCTGATTTAAAAATAAATTTGTTCATATCTAGAGATTTCTAGAAAAATGATCTTTGAAAACATTGAAATATTTTCTGCTGAAATCCTAATCTGATTGAATGATGATGGATACTATTTTTTTTACAATGGTGAAGATATGGACACCATTCATGAGTGAAAATTAGAATATTAAAATTTTTCTTCAAAAAGATCCAAGCCCTCCTTTTTTGCCTCAGAATTTTTAACATCTAAATCCTAGAAACTGGAAGCCACATAACAACCTTTAAATGTCTCCATTAGAGACACAAGTCTTTGAATCACATCTGGTGGAGAAGTAGAAATTTATCTGGCCTATGGTGACACTTGTTTGAGTTTGGATGCGAAAAGCCTTGTTTAGCAATTACATTTGTGAGATTAGAGAAAATTCGTGTGAGGTAGGTGTTTTATGTGCATGGGATAAGAAATGAAGTGTAAATATATTAAATACTCTGAAATGGGGAACTTGAAATAATTAATTTTGATGAGGCATGATATCTTTTTGATTCATAGTATGGATTTGGTAGATCTCATTGGAATGTGTATTGGATTTGTTTAGATTTTATTTTTACTTGTCCAGGAGTCCATGTGCTAAGTGTGGGGTAGTAAATGTTCTCGATTCTTTGGGAGACATCCTAGGTAAAAAATATTACTACATTTTAACTTAGTAAGTAATAGTTTTTCCATGCCCTATGATAGGCGTGCGTTAGTCCTATAAAAGAAACTTTTAATAAAGATTTTATATTTTATTTCATCAGTTTTCCTGTAATTCTCTTAATTTCCCAATACACGAGACCTCTTGATCGTTAGAGTTTTCTTAAGTGCTGTTTTATGTAATAGATGTTGTTAATGTGTGTAATAATGAGATGTGTTGTAATAGTTTTTACTAGAGAATAGATTTAGTTAATTTTGGGATTAAGATTTTAAAACCTTAGTGAAATCCATAGGGGTAAGACAAAGTATAATAAAAACATCCCTAAATTTTTGTGAGTATAGAGTATTGGTTTATCAATAAAAAACATTCTTGTATGGATACGAACATTTAGAGTTGGCTATAGAGAAGATGTATATTGGCGTAAAACATGAAACCACAACATTTAGCTAGACTCAAATGGGAACTAGTGCACGAAAATAGGACTCACTGCACTCTTGGTTCAACACTCCTGGGTGATATAATTTGGTAAAATCATAAGATTAGTATGAACCATTTTTAATGGAAGAAAATAATTCCCTTAAGAATATATGTTGGGAAGTAGATCATGGATAACACTGATTGAAGCATATAAATTCAAATGTTAAGGAAACAAATGTAATTTAAAAGCTATACTTATCTATCATTGGATTCACCTTATGTTTTACCCCTAAAATGAATTTTATTCCATCCAATGGTTGGTAATATGATGTATCATGCTAACAACTGATGGGAAGATCAATGTGATTATTGTTCTACTGAGATTCCAAATCCAACGGGAGGGGGAATCAGAATATTTTTCATGATACTCACTCAGTTAACTCATGTTTTGAATAAGAACATGGGTCATGAGGAACCTCCAACCACCCCCACCCCTAATAAAGACCAATCATAAATTGATATCTTAATGAGACAAAGGCCTCCTACATTTAATGGATCATTTGATTCCTCTATCACCGAAAAATGTAACAACTCTATTGAGATGTTATTCTTCATCCTTCAATGTTCCAATAAAGAGAAGGTTCTTCTGGATGCTTATCATATGGAGTGTGAAGATGATCAATGGTGTACATTTATAAAAATAAGAATCCCGAGGATGAGATTGAGGTGTTGTAATGGATGGATTTAGAGAAACTGTTTTTCTATAAATAATTTCCTCACCAGTTTCAACATTATATGGAAAGATACATACATTCCATCAAGAAAAAAATGATGAATCCATCTGAGCATAAGAGGATAAAATCACAAGGATTTCATGAAAAACCGTTGGCTTTGTCATTTCCCCTTAATACATGCTTGACCACTACTTTGGTGCGATAAAACCTAGAACATGGAAAACCCTAGTGATCCATTAATTCGATAGCTATGATGAAATTTTTTTATGTTCCCTCATTGTTGAAATGGTGATCGACAAATCTCAGGGGTATCATTGGGATAGGAAGAAGAAAGTGGAATTTATTTCCCGTGGTATGATCGATAAATCCAATGTTGGTATGGAATAGACGCACCTCACTTTACCCATGTGTGGAAACAAACACCCCAAAATTGTCTGATGGGGCGAGGAAATTCATTAGGTCTGGAAGAGAATGGAACCCGTCATTTAATTGCTATCCAGAAAAACTCATTGCTAAAAAACAGGATAATAACATTCCATTCATCCCTCAAAACACTATTCCTTTCTTAAACAACAATGTACTTTGGATTATTGCAATCTAGTTTCCTAATACAAGGGTTTTCAAAGGAAATAAACATCCTCAAAAGAAGCAAGTGAAAGATTTTTTCCATCGCTAAATTCAAATTGAACCCAAAAAAGGAGTGGTGACCTGTATTCTAGTTATTAATTAAAGAATATAGAATATACTTTGTTTATTCTGGTTATACACAGTATTTTATATCCCAGAATTTTAGTATAACATTCCCAACACCACCACAAACCATCGAATATAGATGTTAGTGATAATAGAAATTGGGTTAATTATTGCATCCCATGAATATGACTCCTCTCTGGTCTCAATTTTTGGATTTAACATCCCAGAAGAACATTCCATACTCCCTCTAGTATAATTTGATGCAATTATTTGAATGTAATGGCTTTCCCTATATTGATCCATCATAAATTTCAATGGGATGGAAATCACTCTCCATATAGATAGTTGACCCTTGATTTTATTGAAGTGCTAGGAGGATGATGAATCTTAAATAAACCATCATAATAGGCATGGATATTAATTCTCTATGAGTACGTGTATCTTTCATAGATTATTTATTACAAGGATGAAAGCATCCTTGAAGGCATGCCTATTATGAGGGAATTCGCTGAAGTGTTTCCAAAGGAATTTTCTGGTCTTCTTCCAAGAATAGATGTTGAATTCTAGATTGATATTATACCTAGGGATTTTCCAATATCATATACTCTATATAGAAAAGTTGTTTTGGAGGATGAAGAGATAAATAAACAAATACAAGAGTATCTGGATGAATGGTTCATACACCCAAGTGCTTCACCATGGGGTTCTCCAGCCCTCTTCATCATGAAGGATGGGTCAATGCGACTTTTCATTGAATATCCTTATCTCAACAAAGTCACAATAAATAACAAGTGTACTCTTATATAAAATGATTAATTTTTCAATCAGATAAATGGACCCTAATACTTCTCTAAGGTGTATCTATGGTCAGGATATTACCATTTTAGGGTGAAGAAGGAGGATATCCCCCATACTTCATTTCGTACAAAGTACATGCATTATGACTTAATAGTAATTATTTTCAGGAACACTATTTCTCCATAAAACATCCTAAATTGGATGAATAGTCTATAGAGATAATCTAAACAAAATTGTGTCAGTCATTATTGAATATATTCTAATATACTCCACAACCCTGGATGATAATGAAGAGCATATAAGAAAGTTACTAGAGGACTCGTGAAAGGTGAGGATCTATGAAAAGTATAGAATGTGTGTGTTTTGGTTGAATGAAGTCTCATTCATGGGTCATATCAACCAAAACAATGAGATATCTATGAATTCCTCCATGAAAAATTCAATTGATGGATGGACAAGGCTTATGTCTATGATGTGTATCTGTAGCTTTCATGGGTTATCTAGATATTATTGGTGATTTGTGAGAAATTTACTATGATTATCAAAACCTCATGCCAAGATAACATGGAACAGAGTGAAGATATTTTGGAGTGATTAATGGGAAGATAGTTTCATGGAGTTGAAAAGAAGATTATCACTTCGCATGTGCTCACACTAAGAATAAGTGAAGAACAATTTTTTCTTATTCAATGATGCTTAATAGAAGGTAATGGACTGTGTGTGGATAGAAAATGAAAAATTCATTACCTATGTTTCAAGGAAATTTAATGATAATTAGTAAAACTATCCATCAAATGATTTAGTGTTTTCTTAAACAGTATTCAAATTAATAATTTCACGACATTACCTCTTTACGGAGAAGTGTGAAATATATACAAATCACAAAAGCCTCAAGTATATCTTTAAAATGAAAGGGTTGAACATGGGACAATAATGATGGTTAGGGCTGATAAAAACAATGACTAATGAATCCAATACTACCTTGGGAAAGTGAACAAGGAAGAAAATGCTCTAACCATAAATTACCAACAAATTCTATCATTGATGAGAATTGAAAATGATCCAATCATCATAGATTTTATCTAGATATAAATTAGAATCATAATGATGGTAACATCATCAATCATATCACAAATTATTCTCAACTATCTATTTTGGAAATGATAAAATATGATCAAAAGGATTATGTGGGTATTTAGAGGAATGTGAAAACTATCAGAAAAGGGAAATTCATAGAGTTAAATTTTAATGAAGAAGGATTTGTGAGACATGGGACAAGACTATGTGTTTCATTAAATACGGATTTAATGAATGGACATTTTGATGATGCCCATTGTTAAAATTTCCACACTCACCCAAGAAAAGATAAGATGTATCGTGATCTCTGAGGTAATTATTGGTTGGATAACATGACGAAGGATATCGCTCAGTATACAACAATGTTTCTGGTTTGATATCAAGTGAAGGATGAGAGAATGAATTATAAGGGGATGATTAAACAATTACCCATACCAACATCAAAATGGGAGAACATCACCATGGAATTTGTCACCAGTCTTATGAAGACATATAAAGTAAATTATATTATCTGTGTTTTTTTGGATGGTATTAAAAATACATCACACTTCATTGAAATTTTGTATGATTTCTCATTAGATGAATAGGGAATTATATACATCAGAGAAGTCATAAGGCTGCATGGAGTACCACTATCGATTTTATCTGATCAAGATCCAAGATTCACCTCGTTGTTTTGGATGTGTCACCAACATGATATGAATACTGAGATAATCATTAGTAAGTTTTATCATCCTCAAACTAATGTCCAATCAGAGTGCACAATCCAAACACTTGAATACATATTGAGATCAAGATCAATGGACTTAATATGGAGATGGGATAAAAATCATACTTTTGGTTGAGTTCTATTAAAATAATAGTTTTCAGTCAAGAATCTAAATGGCTTCTTATGAATACCTTTATGTGAACAGTTACTAAACACTGTCATGTTAGGATGAAGTTAGGGAGAAAAAACTCTTATGTCCAGAAATGGTCGAAGAACTGGTGTTGAAGTTTAAGACCATCCATTATCACATCAAGGCTTCTAAAAGTCAACAAAAAATATATGCTAATAAAAATCAATAGGGACAAGATATTGATGTTGTATAAATGGTATTCTTCTTCATATCACCATGTATGAGTGTTACGAGATTTGGGAATATGGGAAAGCTTAACCTAAGATACATCACAACTTTTGATATCCTTGATTGAATTGTAGTATTGTCTTATCAAATAGAACTCGCACTGAAGCTATATCATGTGCATTATGTATTCCAGGTATCACTATTGAGGAAGTACATACCAGACCCATATCATGTACTCAATCCAATGGTGGTACCATTGGAGAATTATCTATCCTATTAAGAGAATCCGGTAATGATTTTATAACATAAGGAAAAAGTTCTATTTTATAATAAAATTTTTCATGTAAATGTATTGTGGAGAAACAAAATGTTTGAAGAAGAAATATTGGAATCTAAGAAAGTGGTGATGAAGGGTTACCCTAATCGGTTTTAGTGTCAGAAAAAGAAATTTTGAGGGTGAAATTTCTTAAGGGGGGAAGATTGTAATAGCGCAAAATTTCATTCATGAATTTTTTTTTGATCTAATTAAAAGTATTATTATGTAAATTGGTTATATAAAACAAATTCACTTATTTGGTTTTATGCATTAGGATTTTAAAATATCATTAATAATTATTATTGATGCTAATATATCTATAACTCCCCGACCCCAGTTACCCAGAGTTTGTTCATTATTAGATAACATTGGCATGATCACAAAAGACCATGTCTCGAAAGACCAATTAATTTAGTATCCTTGGAAACACTATATATATTCATAAGTCTTACATTACATCATAAAGTGATAAAAATACAAAAACATCTTGTCTTCATATACCCTCATACTATCCCTGCAGGTCATTCATAAAATACTTCTTTACATCTTGGGAAAAAAATAAAACATTCAAAGGGGTGAGCTCAGATTCTCAGTATAGATAACAATATAGCGGAAACTTTCATAAATAAACATAATCATTTAAGGCAATGTAAAAAAAAACCTTTTAAACTTGAACTTCAGCATAATATGGAAATGAGAAAATGAAATGATTACATTTACTTATTCACATGGATATTATACTAGTCAAATAATCACATGCAATATCAATAACCACTTTCATAATAACAGAGTGCATAATTTCTGATTATCATAACCACATAGTCAAGGCCTTATGCCAAGACTACTAATATGTTTTTGTCAAGGACTTGTACCAAGACACTAGTTTGTCTCATGAGACCTACCGTTGCATCAAGGAGCTATAGAGGGCTCCACCTGTCACTTACTAAGTCCAACACATTCCTCATATGAAAAGGTTTAAACATAACATAAGCATTCATATTGAAACAAGCACATGAAATGTCAAGAATTTATCCATAAAACATGAATGGTTTAAAAATAAAACATCCACAGTCAAAAATATTAAAAAACCTTCAATATAATATGGATGTTTTGTATCATAATAAATCAACTTAAAATAAACCTAAAATCCATCAAAGGATGTTGACATAGATGATATCAAAACTATTTGATAGAAATATCTCTTTTTTGAAATCATTTAAAAGTCACATAATTATAAAATAAAATAATTACTTCAAAAATAATCTTATAAGATTGTAAGGGAAGATTCAACTATTTCATAACGGTGTAAAATAACCTCACCCGCCGTATAAGTTAAAAAATACATTCTTACCTTAATTTTGTTGAAAAGGTTAAAAAGGACCCTGTTTTAAAAACGATAGAAAGATCCCTTTATAAAAATCTTATAAAAAGTAAAACAAGGGTATAAATTACATTAACCCATATTCTATAAAATAGTAAGAATGTTTTGAAATACATTTTTAAGAAACATGGATGTGGTTGATAATGATGTCCTAGTAGATACTTATCTAAAAACAACCTCGGATAATAAAGACATTGTGAAATTAACCCTTACCCTATAATTTTTCTTGGTCGAGGGTTGGTTAAAATTTTTTATAATGGTTAATTTTTATTATTAATTTATAAACGAGTCATCTACATTAATATGATATCATATGTGATCTTTTAACATTAATTTGTTAATAATATCTTAGTATTATCGTCGTTTCTGGTGTTAATAGATTCGTTTTCCTTTATATTATTTGTTATATGAGCCAAATTTTTTATGTATGGGATGTATATTATTCATATCCATAATTATATCATGTCTCTAAACATTATTATTAATCATCAAATGATATTTTCCCTTGAATGGATACGATGGGAAATGAATCTTATCGCGTTCGTGGAGACGGTAGTCCGTACGTATGCACGACAAACAATATCAATATTTTGATATTAAAATAATATATAATTGATGGTGTATCATATATAAAGAATACTTATCATGTTATATTTATTATTTATATGAATTAAAGATCATTATTATATCCATCCAAATAATAATGTATTGAATAACAATAACACCATGACGTGGAGACGGTAGGTCGTACGTACGCACGTATGGTGACATGTCATTAAAAGGATAGAAGGAATACTAAATATAGTTTTACCATATTTCTAATAAAATCACAGTATATAAAATATATTGGAGTTATTATTTTATAATAGAAATAACAAAGAAAGAAGAAGTGGAAGAAGAAATAACTTAAAAGAGGTTGGTGAAA
The DNA here is from genome assembly GCA_963277665.1 of Viscum album. NCBI lineage: Eukaryota > Viridiplantae > Streptophyta > Magnoliopsida > Santalales > Viscaceae > Viscum > Viscum album. The sequence goes on from OY728137.1 coordinate 2,054,027,013, forward strand.
TCATTACCTCTTCTTCGGGTTCTTCCTTTTGATTTGATCAAAAGGGATCCTTAGGTTGCCTTTATGATCAAACTAAGGCCTCTAGGATGAAGTGAGGGATGTTGGGAGGATATTTTGTCAGGTTTGTCCCGATCCAAAAGGCTTTGAAGATGTGAATTAGAGATAAGGGGGAGTTCCCTTTTATAAGAGGGGTGAGGGGCACCTTAGGAAAAGATAGAAATATTATTTTATAATAAATTAATATTTGGTTTATAATGGCTCAAAAGTGATTTATTTCGAGTATAAGGTATTTATGGGTCTAAATCCTTTCAACCAATAGATTTTATATAGGGTTTGGTCACTATATTAACCTTATAATTTATATTTAACTCTTAGTTAAATAGTTTTACATTTACCATGTCTCATTGTATTTTTATAATATATAGTTAATAAACATACTATATACTTCTCAAAGACCCCCAAGATTACCATTAATGAAATACCTATAATCATATAAGTCCTTTGGCCGGTCCTTAGATTTGTTGGAATTGAATATCAATTAATTATATAATATCTATTTTAAAAACTATTTTATGTCAATTTTGACACTTTAATAATTGATTTTTTTGAAAGTCATAACAAATTTATTAATTAGAATACAATTAATTTAAGTAATCATAACATGTCATATTAACCATCAAAATTATTATTTGTCAAAAAAATATTCATATTATATTTATTTTAACATTTATAATTCAAATTATTTGATTCATTCATTAATAAGGAAAATATTGCATCATTATTGGGTCACAAATTCATTTAATTATTCAATGTCTAAAAATTATAAATAAAATACCATTATTTATAAAATATTTTTATATTTATAATGAATATTTATAGTCTAAAATATAACATATATAACCCTATTTAAAAATTGTTTTTCTAGAAGATATATGTTTATGTCATTTTTGTATTTACTTTAACTTATTTAATATAATGTGTCGTTATCACTTACATGTGGCTCCATGGGGTCCCACAATTGACCCAAATATTCCCCTAGACGGACATGTATCAACCAATATGGTTTGGAAACGTTTTAGGGTAATTTTATATTATTATAATATTATTTTTTTAACCTTATTTACCATATTTACCATTTAACCATGGTAAATAAAATAGTTACCGGAGTAATTATTCAAAATGTCTATAAATATGATTTAACTATTAAAATAATTTAGAAATCCTGATTCCAAATATGGAATATATTTTTCAAAATTCAAATCACAGAAGTGGCAGAAATTAATTTAAAATTAATTCCCGCTATCAAAACAAAAAGCGTGTTTTTAAGAAATAATAACTATCAAAAGATTGACACTTGTTTATGTCTGGTTTTATTGAGAAAGTATGTTCAATAAAAATAATTGTATTAAATGGAAAAAATATATTTTAGGTATACTTTAGAACCACTCAAATTCATAATTTATCACTATTAAATATTTTCATGAAAATAGTTGTTTTTAATTAAAATTTAGTAATTTTCACAATTCATAAAAATATGAAAGTTATCCGAAAAGTACCATTAATTTATTGAAACTAAATTTTTTTTACCAATTATAAAGAAGAATTTAATTTTTTTAAATTGAATATATAATAGTGTCTAATATTGGTTTTAAAAAGTGTTATCCATTAAAAGGTGGAAAAACTGTATTATTTTGAAAAAACTATTCTTGTATTGAAAAACTGAATTTGTATTCATATTATGTCTTTGAATTAAAAATAATGAATGTTAAAATTATATTGTATATATATATATATAATTCAAAATTTTGTTATTACTATTCATAACCACTTTTAAAACGGCTAGTTTGATAGGTCATGGTGTACTTGAACTCGGTGGTGCGTACATCACATGTTATCGTACAATGGAAGCTTGGGGTGTTACATTCTCCCATCCATCAATAAATTGCGTCCTCTGAATTTGAAATTTTTCGTTGAAAAGAAATTTGTGGAAATAGAAAATTTCTTTGTGGGAAAACCCACATCGGAAATTGGGTTAATAAAATTTACTCTTAATAAAAGGAAAAGAGAAATGAAAGGGTCACCACCAAATTATGATCTCTATTTGGAGAAAATTTGGTGGAAATAAGAGACACATAATTGGAGGAAAATGTAAATATTTATAGGTAGTGATTTAGGTCATCGGTCGCAAACAATTGTAGAATTGAGGGCCTCAAATCCATCAATCTATAATGATTTAAAATATCATCAGTTCAAAAAAACATAAGGTATTAGTATAACAAATTTTCAGTTTTATGATCCCTTACCTAATTATTAAGAAATAATTTCATCATAGAATAAGAGAATAGGATATATATATATACACACGACAATTGTAGTTCCATCTGTTCACTAATTTCGTCCACAGACTCATCTTTCACTCTAAAAGATAATAGAACTTAAAAAAATTATTCCATTTATCCTATTCGTGTAGGGTTCCAAAAAAAGTAATTACTCATTAATCTACCAGAACTTTTTTTAAAAAAACTACATTATTCAATCTAGGACATCACATGTGCCAGTGGTAGGTGATACACCCTTGTCACCCTTCGGTTGCGGGTTTAAGTCTCACGGACTTTCTGGACGCGACGGGTTGTTGCCCGACCTCCGGGATATCCTTTTTATAAGAGTAGAAAAATAATCTTCAGAAATGATTTAACCTTAACAGTAGTATCAAATGTCAAATATAATCTATTCGAACCTTTAGAATTATCCAAATTACTTCTTTCCAAACTCACAGTCCAAAATTTATAAGGAAGGTAAATATAATGGAGATATTTTTTTACCACGTAATAACATGTGAATACATTCATCATGTATTCTTCTGAAATATGGTAACATCCTGAATAACCATAAAACCTTATTGATTACATTCATGTTCCCTCATTCCTTATAGAATTCTGGATATACATCATCCATCCAAAAATGTTGTATACTCCAACAATGATGGAATATACATATCATTAATCAGGTTCATGGTAGTCATGAATATCCAATATAATTTACACAGATCGACCATATTTCATTCCAAAATCAGTACCACAATATTAGGACCATATTAAGGTTTATCTTTCCTTCAACCATGTAATTTCCAAAAAGTTTAACTCATTGTAGAGTCACTTTTCATAGTACGATAAAATCTCAAATCCTCAATGAAATAGTACTGCAGTACAATCGTTATTTATTTCCAGTACATCATTGATACAACAAATAAATGAAATAATTCTTAAATAACAACATAAGAACATTAGTCATTCCTTTTCATCTGTGGAAGTATCATAACATTATTATTATCCAATAGCATCATTTTCAGCATAGTCTGATGACTATGACATTTGTTCGTGTAGTGTCCAATCTCCTTACAGATAAAGCATTGTACATTTGAAACCTTTTTCTTACCCTTGCAATCACGTACTTAGTGTCCTTTTTCTCCACACTTATAAAAAACTCTCATTCCTTTCAAGGTAGTTCTAGGATGTTTCTTCCCACATTTATCACATATGGAAAAATACTTCTTTACCATCTTTCTTTTATATGTCCTTCTCTCTACCATCCTTTTCTTCTCTTGTTTCACTTCAAAGCCATAGGACTCCGAGAATTATTTACTTATCTTAACAACACATGATCATATTTCTTCATATGATGACAATATGTGGGAGACTATTTACCTTCTAAATTCTAGCATAATACCATGAAATATATTATCCTTTATACTCTTTGGATCATGCGTATCGCTTGAGTTTTCATTCCTTCTACTGGGAGATATTTCTAAACAATGGAATACACTAGATTAGTTTATGAATAGAAATACCTAATCCCAAACTTGTAAAACACTTAACACAAATTAAATAGTTTATGGATATAAAACATAATCATAAAAATGTCTTCCTTGAGGATTTATATACTCATAAACCCTTCATAATGGTTTGTAAAGAAAATGTGAATTATCCTAAGCATATCCCTCAAGAGTTTCGTAATCGAGAGTACAGTAAGGCCCGTTGTCGTGCACCAGTTTCCGTTCGAGTCTAGCTCAAAGCAGTGTTTTCCTGTCTTACCCCTAGGTACATCTGTGCCAGAGCTACATCTGCCTAATCGTATCCAAATAGGTATGAATTTCTCGTAAAACTCATAAAATATCTACAATACCAAAATTCGAGGAAGTTCTTCTATACTAATCCTCATTGTCTATCTTAGGTATATGTGCTCTAATCAGAGTTTATCTAAATCTATCTTCAAAGGTCATTACTAATCTTTATCTAATACCAACTGTTAAGCTCCGACCCCAGTTACCCAAATTCAGTGAATTATTACATAACATTTTCATGATCACAAAAGATCAAGTCTCGAAAGGGCGATTCGTTTAGTAGCATTGGAAACACTAGATATATTCATAAGTCTTACATTACATCATAAAGTGAAAAAAAAACTAAAACAACATCTGGTCTTCATATCCCCATATACTATCCATGTAGGTCATTCCTAAAATACTTCTTCACATCCTCGGAAAAAAAAAATTAAAACATTGAAAGGGGTGAACTCAGATGCTCAGTAAGGATAACAATATAGTGGAAACATTGATAAATAAACATAAACATTTAAGACAATGTGTAACTAAAACAAAAGCCTTTTAAACTTGAACTTCAGCATAATATGGAAAATAAAAAATGAAATAATTATATATACCTATTCACATGGATATTCTACTAGTCGAATAATAACATGCAATATCAATAACAACTATCATAATAATGGAATGCATAATGACAGAGTATCAAAACTACATAGTCAAGGCCTTATGCCCATACTTCAAATATGTTTTTTTCAAGGCCTTGTGGCAAGATAGTATCTTGTCTCATGAGACCTACCGATGCATCTAGGAGCTATATTAGGCTCCACCCATCACATACTATGTCCAATGTATTCCTCATATGAAAAGGTTTAAACATAACATAAACATTCGTATTTAATCTAGCATAGGAAATGTCAAAAATTAATCCTTAAACCATGAATGGTATAAAAATAACACATACACAGTCAAAAATATCACAAAACCTCAAATAAAATATCGATGTTTTGTATTATAATAAATCAACTTCAAATAATCATAAAATCCATCGAAGGATACAGACATAGATGAAATCAAAACTATTTGAGAGAAATGTATCCTTTTTTTGAAATCATTTAAAAGTCACATAACTATAAAAGAAAAAATTTACTTTGAAAATATTCTTGTAAGATTTTAAGGGAATATTCGACGATTTTATAATAGAGAAAAATAGTTGCACCCGCCGTATAGGTTTAAAAAGACATTCTTGCCTTAATTTTGTTGAAAATGTTAAAAAGGACCCTGTTTTTAAAACGGCGGAAAGATTACTTTATTAACATCTTATAAAAAGTTAAACAAGGGTATAAATTACATTAACCCATAGTCTATAAAATAGTAAGAATGTTTTTAAATACATTTTTTAGAAACATGGATGTGGTTGATAAAGATGTCCCAGTAGATAATTGCGTAAAAACAACCTCAAATAATAAAGAGATTGTGGAATTAACCCTTACCTTGTACTTTTCTTTGGTATAGGGTAGGTTAAGCTCTTTTATAAAGGTAAAATAATTTTTGTTAAATTATACAAGAATCATTTACATTAATATGATATCATATATGATCTTTTAACATTTATTTGTTAATAATATCTTAGTATTATCATCGTTTCGGGTGTTAACAGATTCGTTTTACAATATATTCGTTGTTATGTGATCCATATTTTTTTACGTATGGGATGTATCTTATTAATATACAGAATAATATCATATCTCTAAACCTTACTTTTAATCATAAAATGAAATTTAGTCTTGAATGGATATGATGGGGAATGAATCTCATCTCGTTCGTGGAGACGGTAGTCTGTATGTACGCACGAGCAACAATATCATTCTTTTCATATTAAAATAATATATAATTGGATGGTGTATCCTATATACAGAATAATTTTCATGTTATATTTATTATTTATATTAATTACACATCATTATTATACCCATCCGAATAATGTTGTATTGAATAACAAATACTCCATAACGTGGAGACGATAGGTCATACGTACGCACGTATGGTGACATGTCATTCAAAGGATGGATAGAATACAAAATATGGTCGTACCGTATTTTTAATAACATCGGATTATATATAAGATAATGGAGTTATTATTTTAGAATGGAAATAACAAAGAAATAAGAATTGGAAGAAGAAAGGAACCTGAAAGAGGGTGGTGAAATCATTACCTCTTCTTTGGGTTCTTCATTTTGATTTGATCAAAAGGGATCATTAGGTTGGCTTTCAGATCAAACTATGGCCTATAGGTTGAATTAAGGGAAGTTGGGAGGATTTTTGGGAAGGTTTTGGCCGAGCCGAATGTCTTTGAAGGTGTGAGTTAGAGAGAAGGGGCGTGCCCTTTATAAGAGGGGTGAGGGGCACCTTTGGAAAAGCTAGAAATATTATTTTATAATAAATTCATATTCGGTTTCAATTGGATCAAAAGAGATTTATATCAAGGCTAAGGTGGTTATGGGTCGAAAGAGTTTCAACCAATAGATTTTAGACCGGTTTGAGTAACTATATTAACCTTATCATTTATATTTAACTCTTAGTTAAATAGTTTTACATTTACCATGTCTCATGGTATTTTTATAATATATAGTTAATAAACATACTATATATTTCCAAGAGACCCCCAAGTGGTCCATTAATGACTTACCTAACATCATATAAGTCCTTTTTCTGATCCTTATATTTTTAGAAATAGAATATAAATTAATAATATAATATTTGTTTTAAAAACTCTTTTATGTAAATTTTGACACTATTTAATAATTGATTTTTGTTAAAGTTTAAAAAACATTATTAATTTGAATCAAATTCATTTAATAAATCCTAACATGTTAAATTAACCAATAAAATTCAATGTATGTCATAAAAGGTTTCCAAATAGTTTTTTTAAAATTTATAATACCTATTATTTGACTCATTCATTAATAAATAAAAATATTGCATCATTATTGTGTCATAAATAAATTTAATTATTCAATGTCTAAAAATTATAAATATAATACCATTATGTATGAAATATTTTTATAATTTAAATGAATTTTTATAGTTGAAAATAAAACATATATGACCATATGTAAAAATTTGTTTTCTAAAAGATATATGCTTATGTCATTTTTGTATTTACATTAACTTAATTAATATAAAGTCTCATTATCACTTACAAGTGGCTCTATGGGGTCCCAAAATAGACCGAAACATTCTCATGGTCAGAAATTTATCAACCAATAGGGTTAGGACACGTTTTAGGGTAATTTAAAATTATTATAATATTATTTTTTACCCTTATTTACCGGATTTACCCTTTAACCATGGTAAATAAAATATTAACAGAAGAAATTATTCTAAATGTCTAAAAAAAAAGTTACCTATTTACACAATTTTTACATCCTGATTCCAAATAAGGAATATATTTTTTCAATTTCAAAACATAGAAGTGGTAGTAATTAATTGAAAATTAATTCCCCATGTAAAAAAATGTGTTTTTAAGAAATAATAACTATCAAAATACTGACACTTGTTTATGTCCGGTTTAAATGCGAAATTAAGTCCAATGACCAAAATTGTATAAAATGGTAAATATATATTCTAAATATACTTTAAAACCACTCAAATTCATAATTTATCACTAGTATGAATTTTTATTAAAAAGGATTTTTTTAATTAAAATTTAGTAATTTTCACTATTCATTAAAATATGAAAGTTATCAGAAAAGTACCAAATATTTATTAAAACTAAACATTTATGTACCGATTACCAAGAAGGTTTTAATTTTATTAATTTTAATTTATAAAAATGTCAAATATTTTTTTTAAAAGGGTTTTCCATTAAAAGGCGGAAAAACTGTATTTTTCTGGAAAACAATTCTTTTGTTGAAAAATTAAATTTTTTATTCATATTATGTCTTTGAAACAAAAATAATGAATGTTAATATTATATTGGATATATATATAAAATTAAAAATTTGGTTATTACTATTCATAACCACTTTTAAAATGGATAGTTTGATAGGTCATGGTGTACTTGAACTCGGTGTTGCGTACATCGCACGTTATCGTACCCTGGAAGCATGGGGTGTTACAATATCCATTGAACAGTTATCACATTATTAGTATAAATATAAGCTTTAACAAATACAATGTACTAGAACAAATGAAGTGATAGCCTCATCTAGTATAATTTCCCCATACAAAGCCCGCATGTTGGAGCTCATAAACGAAGTAGCATCATTTGGCTTTTTTCTGGATCAAGAACAAGTCGAGCATTAACACGTTAAGCTTGAATGGAATCGCCTACCAGAGAAGTTGAAGTAAATAATTATTACCACCCCAGAAATTTATCTGATCCACCCCAAGAGTCTGTCACTATCACACTCCTTACCCTTAGTTCTTATGCGTGTGTTTTAAGGGGATATGTAACAACACCCTATCACTATGATTAAGTGCATTGTATTTTATATAATAAAGAATATACATTCATTTTATTACTTTTTTTCTAAATGGTTTTGAAAGAAAAAATAATCTTTTTAATTAATATTCAATTGAGAAAAATATTTTTATGATTTAATGTATTATTTAATTAAATATAATTTTTATAAAATATTATCACAAATTTAATTTTTAATAAATATTGATGAACGTATAATTTTAATACAATTTTAATTTTTATTATGGTTTGAACGTTGTTTTTGTCAAAACCCTTGAATTTTCAATAAATTTCAGTTGGTATGTTTAAAGGGAAAAATCATATATTTAGAAAATTATTTATAAAAGGAAGATTATTTTTGGAATTAGGAAGTTGAAATTATCTAATGGTGAATTTTTCATAATTTTATTAGATAGTTGATTTGTTTTCTTCAAATTAAATATAGTTTAAATATATAATGTGTTTTATGACAACATAATGACACAATAGTGATGTAATAAAATACTATAATTCAATTAGTTGGCCAATATATGTTTTAAAAATAAAATAATGTGATTTTATATTTCTATGATTAATTTTACAGTGCCTTAGTTGACCCTCTAAGACTTACAAAATATTTTAACAATTTAAAATGATTTCCTTGAGAATGTTACACATATTCACATAAGAAATCCATGTATTTTTTTAATAAGTTCGTCCAATGGCCATACAAAATGTGTTTTCCATTTTCATTGGCCAAAACCAAGGGAAAAACAATGGTATGGTTTTTTGTTTTGAATATTTAATTATATAGATGTAAAAACCAATGTTGGTGAAATATTAATGAATTCCCCTCTCATTTCATATAAAACTCACCCAAGATCCAACATATCATAACTATAAATTCTTGGACCTCATCTCTACTCTTCACTAATTCATGTATAACCCTCCCATGAGACCCCCAAGCTCTAATGAATACCCTCCTTAAGCTCTTGAAGTCACACACTCAAGTAAGGAATCTTTACAATCCATTCTTCCTTATTTATGTCCATGTTCCCATATATTGTTATTCCATTTTACTTTATTTTATATATATTTAGTTTTTATTTAATACCTCTTATATACTACACTAAATATTTTGGAATGCTGCGAGACCTCTTAAACTCTAATTAATTCACCTATGAACACACATTACCATGCTAAAATTTCGTAAGGGATTTCTCTATCCTCATTTAAATTCATGAAATTATTTAACCTTATATATCTTAATTCCATTAAATTTGTTGATATATTTGGTTATATGACCCCATTAATGTCAAATTCATGTATAAATGATGAGAGAACCCTTTATATCTAATTTACCAATTTTATGAATTCTATTTGATGTCATTATGCTGCTGAAGTTACACCAAAATTTCCCATGACAAAATAATCATGTTAGTTAATAGCATACCAATTTCTCTATTAAGGGTTTTCACCTTAATAAAAATGTACATGTTGATTGAGAACAGAAATTTATGTGTTATACATCTCTTGTTAATGTTATAAATTATTATGCTTAATGAATCCATGTAGTATGATCTACGAGTCACAATTATGAATGAAATGTATTAATTATGATGGGTGTTCCCTGATAGTGCTCCAATGCATTGGGTAATTAATTATATCATGATACATCATGTGCCATGAGTGATGATCCATGCTAATTAATGTCCAATGATGTTTTACTCATGGTATTTCACTGGAATGAGGTTTTACTCATGATCAATGTGCATTGATCCTTGGCTCATCATAATATCATGTAAAATGTTGTTTACGCATCTCTATGTTATGATAATCACGATATTTCATTACTTTATGTTCATATTTTTATTGTGATTCATTGATATTATTATTTCCTAACATGTATATCATTTTTCATTTTAGGCCTTGTTTACTCACTTACTAGGCTTTATAGCACACCCTTTTATTATGTATATCCTCAAGAAATCAAATGCAATGCTACGTATGAAAAAAAATTTGTGGTCATGTAAAAGATGTTTTCAATAAATATGTTGTATTTATGTCTTAATTTGTCATGTAATGCTTTTAATTTCTCAATACACCAGACGTATTGATTCTCAATGATTACTTAAGTGGATGTTTATGTAATAAATCATGTTAAAGTGTGTAATAAAGAGAATGGTTGTCATAGTAATTCCCAAAGATATCATCAGGTAATTTAACATCCAATCCATGTTGAAGGGTAACACCAGGTATAATCCCTCTTTAGTGATCGACTACCTAGCCTTGTTGGACAGTTATGGATAGAGGATGTTGTCGGGGAACTCTATTTCCCTATCCTTCTAGAGGATAACACCCCTAAGAAGTAATTAGGGAATTCCACTACCCTATCATACTGAAGGGTAATTCCTTGAAGAAGTTATAAAGGAACTCCACATCCCATTCTTATAGTAGGGTAAAACATGGAAATCTCATATGATATTTTACAATCTCTTCCATCATCAAGTTTCTCGTCAATGCATTCCAATACCAATAAATTTCATATCGTATGTAAAATTATGTTACCCTGAGAATAATAATGATCTACTAAGAATAACATGTATAATATTGTACTCGTAGGCCAATATCTATGTTTAAAATAATGAGATATGTATGTTTTTAGTCTTCTGAAATAATTTGAACTGTTTTGATGCATGTTTGGGAACCCAGATGACATGTTGTCCTACATCACTTCCTTATCGTGTCCCCAGCAAGCACAAGTCTACCATCCATGTAGTATATCATGTAGAGTAGGTGGACTACATTGCATGTGAAACCTATCCAGGAATGGTATGTCTGTTTCTAGTTCTATACCTATACCCAAACATTATGTCATTTTGCAATGGTACTCAGTTTGTGGCTTCCCACGTGATGAATTACTTGTGGCCACGCCGTTCCCATGTAATCTATGTAAGGTGTTTGGGTATCCAATTGATTCGTCACACCCCTCAATTACATGGAAAGGTTTGAACATGATGTGTATATATAATTACATGTCGTTACATCATTATTTGAATCTGAAACCCTATCACTTAAATAATAAGGGACTGCACACTAGGTTCTTTTCATTGTACATGGTAGGTAGTTATGATTTTTCTAGAAACACAGGATCTTCCAGATCTAGTATTAACACTTCTAATTATATCCAACCACAGTAGAATCAACCTTGATTACACCAAAAATATTTAAATCTAACCAAATCACAGTCATGTTACCTACCTTTTGATGGAAATCAGTTATGGTGATGATTAAGTGAATCACTATTTTCTCCTCAATCCATCATTACACTGATCCATGATTCCTAGAGATAATATAATTGAATCAAATATTCCAATACCTAAAATATTACGAATCTTTTTAGTTATTTTCAAATTACTCCCATTTAATTTATCCTCCTTGTATTCTAGGGGTGCGGTCAATCCTTGTACCTCCAAGAATGGTCGAACCCTAACCGATGGATCACATCAGTGAATAATGTGGAGAAAATTGGTACAAGGACCCAAATTAATTATTTAAATATTATTGTCCATGTGTTATTGGAAAACGATCAAGAAATCAGAAATGATATTAAAAAAACATATAACAATTTGAAATCTAGTTTAGGGGATCATTCGATGCCCAAAATAGTGGGAAAATGATAAATCAATTGTGTTCTACTGAATAATATAATCCAATGGTGTAAAAATAGAAAAAATAATAGTTCTACCTTGGATCAGATATGTCACTGATGATGAATGTGTTTTCCTATTTTTAAAGTAGATACTTTTCGTTCATTGAATCCAAATATGATATGATCTAATGTTTAATCATCATGTTTCTAGGGATTCATCGACGAAATGATGAGGGTAGAAATCTCTAGTATTTCTAGGGTTGTGAGACAAAACATACAATAACCTATATAGTTATATTTTTATAGACTTACGGATTGGTTAAATGAATTAATAATATTTAATTAATTAATCCACATAAAAATGCATACAATTAGCAAGGTGTCTGAACCGCCCACATTGATTATTCTTTATGTGGTGCCATGGTTAAACCCCATCATCCAGAAATATATGTTGTCTATGATTTCTGATATGATAAATTGTTTAATTGATATCCTTTTTTCTTTAAAAAAATTACATGCTTAATATAATATATATTTCATATTTTTATTAAATTATTATCGGGAACACTAGGCCTTGTAATCAGATTCTATTATAGTTCAGAGATCTTTAAAAATATATATAATAATAATTTGTTGTAATAAAATTTGAAAAAAATCTATATACGTTTTACACCTTCCTGATATTTCTCCCCAAAAAAATAATATCAATGAAAATAATGTGAGATATTGATCCTAGACTTGGCATCCCAGATCATTGGAACTGTCCAGGATGTTTTCATGCTGCAAATGCATGCGAACCAAAGGGATGGTCTATCCACACATGGTCCTCTCATTTTGGTCCCCAGTTTACACCTGGGGCTCAAAAAATTTGGATCCATCCTTGATGTTCGGATTTCCCTAGATGATGACATGTGTGTGGTTATACACATATCTCTACTGTTATGAAACATGGAAGATTTCATGCACCCGATCTTATTGTGCCAGTAGGTTGAGGTCATAGAAAACCTCTCCAACACATCTCATGATCTAAAATCATCCAATAAACCTCATGGATAGCTTTCCTCCCAATACAATCCTTTTTTGTCCTTGTCATTGGGAGACTAAAAAAATATGGTATCCATATGGGTAACCCAAAGTCCAATGACATAGATTTATGATTTTTTTTCTCAACGATATCCTCATCCACATATAGAAGAACTTCACTATCTCCATTGTTGTTCGTACCAAAAATACACCCCAAGAGATTACGCAAAAAATCATTGTCTAGTAGTGGGGTGACCTATAGGGTCTCCTGTAAAGGGTGTAAAAAGGTTCCATTTTTATGATAGAGTGTTATCTTCTGTTGTATATAATCTATACCAAGTGAAGGAGATCATCCATCTCTGACTAAAATAAAACATGGAAGCCCTCAACAAAACATATAGCACCTGGATTGTGTGATGGGTCTACCCTTTAGTATATAGGTGAATGTATGTACACATATTCCTATAAGTCTTTAAATCCTCCTACAGTATCTTACATAATCATGTTACAAACCACACATCATCACCAGTTCCAATCATCAAGGGTACCCCATTAAGGTGGAGGATATTCAGTATGTATTGTTGCCCCAAACAATCCACAAAACTGTTCTCCCATATAGAATAGAAGCCCACCAACATCATCAGTCCATCATATATCACCTACCTAGAATCAAGGCCCATTTCTATTCATGGATGAACAATGATGAATACCATGGATATGTTCTCCCATTTACTCTCTAGGATCTCAAGAGGATGCAAAAAACCTGTCAAAACATGGTGCTAAGCTTTTACCCATAGACATGTGATGCACTGGGAGACAATTCTAGCTACACATTTTCTCATGTTGGACCCCCAAAACCACCATTGGGGATCTCCATACATCTACTCCATAGAGACATGTATAGCTTGGGGAGAATTTTGGAACTCCCACATAACCTCTTTCTACAAACTGATTGGAACCATGGTTGTCCCTGGGAATAATTTGGCATGATTACATCCATTATAATATGAATTTGATGAGTCACATGTGTATATGTGATCATGGAAAATTTCATAGTCATTATCTCCGAGCTGATAATCTCTAATAGACTTGAGGAAAGTAGGTTTCAACGCCCTTGACAGATTAATGGATTTACCCTCATGATCCACCTTAGTAAGCTGTAGATAAGCTAACTACTCTTAACCTCCCTATCATAATCAAGATCAGGACCTCCATAAAAGGATATTTTATGCCACATTATCTTTCCATATAGTATAGACTATCCCTATTTCATATTATTTTATAAATTCCAAATATTATAATTTTCTCTTGATCAAGCCCCTATGAGTGAAGACATACCTGAGATTCCTTCGGTTTGATTAATCCTTAAAGTTATTCCCTCAATAGAAGTGAGTGAAAATCAACAGTGAAAAGAATATTGTAGCTTGGTCGTTGTCTTATGTTATATAGTATAGTTCTTGAGGGCTCTACTGCCTCGATCTGTAAGTGATAACAGCCCACTTCTGCATCAAAACACAAATGATAATATCTCCAGAGTCATCACTTTACGCTAAAAATTTTATTCCTTCCTATGGTAGTGTCCACACTAGTGTACTCATCAACATCTACATCAAATCCCCATATTCCATCAAGCAATACACATGTGAGGTAATATAATACCATTTCCCCTTCAGGGAAATAAATAGGTATGTTATTCTCGAGATGTCTACTATAATTCTCATGAAGTACCCCTCCAATATAAGAAATCTCCACACCTACTACATGTTATTGGTTGGATCCCAGTAAATAAAATATTTTTTATTGATTCACTGATAACCTATTGTTAGATATTTTCTTTTATATAATGTGAACATCATGTATCCACAACTGTATATTCATGTTATTTCTAAAAATCTGGTTCTCCTGAATAAAAACAAGAACCTTTGTCAAGTGATATACATACTTCTCATACAAAGAATTGTCGATGAGTATGTCATTGATAAAGACAATAATAAACATGACCATGTATAGTTGGAAAACATGGTTCATCAATTTCATAATGATGGTGGGGAAATTATTCACTCCAAACGAAATAACTGGAAACTCAGGGTGTATGTATTGACATTGGAATTCCATCATTCTAATAACAGCTTTGTGAACTCACAACCAGTGGTAATTAGACTAGTGATTGATCTTTAAGAACCATTTCATGCCTTGAAACTGGTCAAGTAGGTCCTCAATCTTAGAAAATGGGTATTTTTTATTATTTCATGATTCTCACAATGATAATTCAAGCATTGTTGTATGATTCTATAATAATTTTTCAAAAATGGGGCTGGAACTTCCTAGGGAGAGAGTGGGTCCAATGAATCATTTTTCTTGAATGGCCTAAAAATATTATCATATCTCACAAATATTGGTAGGTGTCATTTGATTTGATTGAGATAATATCATAGTTATCATAGGAATAATGTCAATGAAAAAATCTATATCCTTCCTCAGAAGAAGTCCTGAAACATCCTCGATGAAAATTTCAGTATAATACTACATGACTTAAGGATCCAAAATGTATTATCATCCTAAAAAACTAAGGGAAATAATCACTAATTATTGGATGATGTGATGTAGACTCGTACTCACATAACCCACTTTCCCAACAATGAGATCTGTCACACAAAAAAAAAGAAGAATCTCTTCCCTTGAGTATGTAATCATCTGACTAGTCTACAGTGAGTGTCAATCAATGATTGGACCATGGATTGACAATCAATACCCAAGATGCTATAATAGGTATTCATCATGACAACCAAAAGGTTGCACATGAATATATCTCCACCAAGAGATAACATGAACTAATAGAAGATAAAGGATATTGATGAAGAGTTACCTATAAAATCATAATGTAAAAAAATGATGAGATAACACTTATAGTGGGAGATATAGACCGCACAAGAGGAGCATCATGATAAAATAATTGATGGATCCGTTGTCTGATAATACTAAGGCAAGAGTATAGAACACATATATAGTACTTAATATCATTTCATGAAGAACATGATCATAGACATCCAAAGCATGTTGTTTCCCTCCTCCTTGACCTCTAGCTCCCTAATCCTTTCTTGTAATGCCTAATGGTGATGGTGTAAGGAATTCATACCAATATCCACAACTGATAGGTCCTCCATTTCTTATGCCATCTTGGCCTCCATACGTACCAACTGATCCCATGATTGGATAACCCTCATCACAGTGTTTCATCTTCCATGGTGGACCAACAACTATCTACCTGGGCTGGTCATCATTTATGTTCTAGAAGTGACGTTACAAGTGACGCCCATCAAAATTAATGAATCATCCCTTTTTGATATTCCCTTCCACTCTGCGCTGCCTCAGCCGAAAAGTATAATTGACGGATCGATATCGTGAAAGATTCTCCTACTCCGAGATTCAATCAAACAACATATACTAGGTGTTGTAGAATACTTGGAACTAGGATTCCCACTACCTGATCCATATGTCTGGAATCCCTATGAAAAAAATATGTCCTTCACTAGTTCCCTCTCTAGAAACCTATCAGATGTGGGGATTCACAAGGTATCTATATTTTCTCGAATCTATCAGAAGAGTATGTGTTCAAACGTTCATTATCAGAAGTAGCCATCACAGATCATATCAACGGATTAGTTGATAAGGTCTATCACAACACTGCATACTCAGGAACCATCATCTCTCCACATGGAGGCCCCAGAATATTTTGGATCCTGACTGAGAATAATTAGGTCGGTTATAACTTCTCATGGAATATATTCTAGAAATTATCCCATGAGAATTTTGACTCCTTGAGTATCTATGTGACCAGGCTCCAAAAATTAATAACTGCTCCGTGGAGAAGATATCTTCAAGTTCTAACTTTTGATCCATTAGGGTTTGAATAAGCTTGATTATAATGACAATTTACTCTATAAAAACTACTTCTTCTTGAGATTCTGTTGCTATGTGGTACCTCAGTGGTCTCTGTCAAAGGAACTCAAAAATAACGCTAATAATAAACACATCTGTATCCTTCACAAAAGCGATAAAATTCTCCCCAATTGGAATAGTTTCTTATACCCTTCCACATTGTTTATGGGATCATGGTATGGACCTTGAACTATGAAATCATCCCTCATAAGGTTTTCATCATAAACTATAGCTAGAATCCTGATTGGATGTCCTCATAGACTCGTCTTGAATGTTATCAAGGTGTATCCTAATCAGATAAGAATATATATATATATATATCATCAATAATGGAGATCTAACGGAATAAGTAAAGTCAATGAATTTATCAAATATAATGCAGTTAAAATTTATCTTTATAAAAAAAGCCTCATCATTCTAAGACAACAAGCAGATAGTCAAGGTCCAAGTGAATGACTACATCATCTGTTGCACCGTCACAATACTCCCTTTCATGAAAGCCACCCATGTGACACGCTGAAAATAGTTTATTAAAAACCAACCAAATACATTTTATGGAATATATGAACAATGTAACAAGAATAAAAGAATCTCTAATTCATATAGTTTGCAACCTTGCCTAGGTCATGGCTCAATCCACAACTACACAATTCCCTCCTACATAGGATCTGTCATTGGGATATGTTCTGAATCCATAACACACTCAGAGATTCATTTTCTTATATATCATTACACATTGAAACAACCAACTCCATAAAAAGTTGTAAAGGAAAAAAATAAAAGACAAAACACTCTAATAATTTTAACCAAACACACATGAACATCTTGATAGTATGCAATTATGATAGTGTGTGCTGAATAAAAAAGGGAAAAATTATATGCCCAACCAAAAGTGGATCCCAACCTAAATAATTGGAAAATATATTAGATTAAAGAGATCATTACTTATGAATTCCATGATATAACCACCATATTTTGACCAAGAATATATAATCCCTAAGATCCTCTGAATTCATTGTCAATATGTTTTTCATATTATGAAGACATGACTAGTGAGGGAAAGACCCCTTCATGGAATATTATAAAAATATCGCATAGGAATCTCCAAATGGTGACGAGGGGGGATGCAGAAGGATGTACTATAAAATAGATAGATAGTGAATTCACAATGTTCGGTAAAAGATTACACCTCAACCCAACAACATTGAATGTAAAATCGTTCCATAAATATAGACTAAATTCAATGATTAGTTGAAATAACATTGATCCTTCATCACATATATTAGCATCGTAGACTCCTCCATCCACATAATCTAGACCTGGAAAGAACATGGCATAACCCACACGTCTTCTCCTCTCCTTTAAGTATATTAACAAAACAGTATGTTTGGTTAATGAAAAATGATATATATAAATATAAAAATGATTAGTCCATGGAGCATAAAATATAGAGTTAGGGGATATCCATATGACATATCATTACAAGAACGATATTATGAAACTATTATAGAAGTGTCCATAAATGATTATCAATATCAGAAACATATTCCTTATATACATCAGTCAATGTAATTAAATAACTTTACCTTGATACTATTTTATTTCTGAGGCACAGACTCACCAAAATGGTTTTAGGTCTTGTTACAAAAACGAGCCTTGGTGGGGATAGTTTTCCTCTACCTCATGAGATGAAATCCACATAATCCATGTATCATCAAAATTATACATAGTTGGGGTGGAAAACACTATAGAATGATCTAGTTCCCTAGTAAAACATGGAGGATAAACTCTGGTAGTCACCAAGGAACTGCACTACAAGGCCCTATGGGTTGGTAACACATTGGAATTTTATAGGGAAACTCCACTTCCAATTCCCACAAGAGCATAACACATAGAAAAGTCATCAAGAAACTCCATGGAATATGCTTAGTAGTGGGTAAAACCTAGAAGAATCCATCATAGAACTCCACTTCTATGCCCTACATGGGTAATTCATAAAAGAAGAAATCAGGAACACCAATCCCAATCCTTTTGGAGGGGGACTCCCAAAAAAATACATTGTGTAACTCCACTTCCCATCCATTACTGGGGGTAATGTCGGGTAGATGCTTTGGGGGAACTCCACTTCCCAGCCAGTTGGTGGTTAATGCTCGAAATGCTCTGCTAATCTTACACGATCACTTACGTCATCAAGTGATACCTCATTGCATGCCAATTAAATATCATTCCACATAATATCTCGATAGCCTATATCGTGGGACCTGTATCACTCAACGTGATAAAACACTCATGAAAACATTCTCTCAGAAAAAAATAATAATTCAAATAAATGATACACAGATTTTTAAAGTCTCATGAAAAGTGATTAAGGGGTACATTTATTGTGAGGAAACCAAAATGTGTTTAGTCCCTCATTATACTCTAGTCATTCCTCTACTAGCACATGGCTATCGTCTTTGTAGCAGAATATGCCATGTATGTGGACTACACATCCTTCCCAACATATATGTGGGATGTGTCGTAAGACGCTGTTCGTATCAATGGTCTCAGAGCCACTGTCCATGTAGTCTTGTACATAGCATGTGGGAAAACATGAGATGCCACCTCGGTGGCCATGATTTTTCAATGTATTCGGTACATGGAGTATTCCCATCCTTAGGATCCATTACATGACCCACTCACATAGAATTGTCTCTACATGGAATGTTGAGTTATATACACCTTATAGAATAATTATTAGTTTCCAAAACCCTTGATCTAACATTATAAGGGGCTACACGATGTGTATTATTTATTATACATGGAGGGTAGTCATCATTTCTCCAATGTCACTTGGTTTTCTAGATTTGAGCTTCACGCATTGAATATACTCCAACTGCCATAGATTATTCCCAAACTCCACTCGTAATATTCATGTTTCAGTGAATCTAAAGCTTTTTGGCCACCATTCATTGGAAATAACCTTTGGTAAACAGAATTTTTCTACACACACCACTACACATGTGATCAATGATTCAATGACCTAAAATTATTGAATGTAACATCCTTAAACCGTAACAATTCTTGATCTACACAACAATCACCAAACTTGTTATTTTTCATTGATGTACCACTTATTACTAGGGTCCGATCGAGCTCATTACCTACCAAAAAGGTCTAATCAGGACCAAGGGGTCCAATCAGTGAAGAATATGAATAAAAATTAGGGAGAAAAAAACCAAAATATATATAATAAATGTTTTACAATTAGTTATGGGGAAAAGATCAATATCATCGATCAGATCTTAGAAAAAATGGATAGGAAATTTTAATATGGTTTATGGTCTCAAGAAAAAGAAAACATATTTTGTATTATCAAGAATCAAGAGTGTAATACTGAATCATTTAATCTAATCATTTAAAAACCCAAAAGATTAGTCATATTGCGGATTGAATTGGTCGCTGATAAAGAACATGATCGCCAAAAAAGAATGGATATATGTTGTGTTATTTTCATACTAATATGATCTGATATTTATATTCCATCATCGTTAGAAAATGAATTCATCAGTGGAAGGGGGAGAGGAGAGCTTCCCTTTAGTCATAGGATTTTGAGGCCAAACATGGTAAAACCAATATATTTATATATTTATAAGAATAACAATAGGTTAAATGACTTAATTAATTTTATTCAATTAATCCACATAAATGAACCAACAATGAAAAAGGGGTTCGAACATCCCTTTTACACTCATTTAATATCGTGCCTAGGGTAAACCCTATATTTTAGAGATAATTGATGCCTCATATTTCCAATATGAGAAACCATTTAAGAGTTCTCTTTTTTTCCTTTAATTTAAATTTCTGGGAAAAATAATAATTAATAATATTAAAATTCTAATCTTGGGACCGCTAGATCTCAGAATAGATTGTATTGTACAATTCTCACCCTAGAAGTATATGCAGAAATATTTCAACAATTTACAATGAAAAATAGTGTCTATACTCTATTAAAAGGTCCCACCATTAAATTGAATCACATGTCCCAAATCACCCCATACTTCCAACTGAACAACTCAATTATTATATTTTTGGTAAATTAATGGTCTATATGTCTTCAGCGATTACACATGTTTTGTAAACATATATAGATAAATGACTAGAGATTATTAAGTCCATTCGATTTTAGGAAGAGTATACTAAAAATAAAATATGAATGTTTTATATTATATCATGTATTATGTCATGAATTGATTAAAAATTATGAAATGATTAATATATCTATTTATACGATTTATTTATTACAAAATATTATGGAAAAGAAAGGATACTTTGTTTTTCGGATGGTTATGTAATTAATGATTCATCATGTTGGTATTTATGGGTTACAATGCCGTTTTTGAATAAAAGATGACCATAAGATAGAATGTAGTATTATTATACTGATGGTTTATGTTATGGGAGTACATTTAATAAAAATTTCCGAGTTTTTATATATTATTGTGGTGTATGTATCCCTAAGAATAACAAGTGAAAATGTTATATCAGGGGTTAAAATATTTTTATTTCATTAACATAATTATAATGGTAATGATAACCATTGTGGTTTATATGATCGTTGATGATTATGGTTACATTTTATTATAATAAATATATTTTTAGGAACATTATATGAATTATATTAGTCATATTTTTTAAAAAGGTAATAATGTTTCATCCCAAAATATTCTGGGGCATGAACCCACATCAGTATCAAAAAAAGGTTTCCAGGCCTACAAAATGCATATGTAATGATCTACTTAATGTTAAATACATTTTTCTCACTCATATGTTTCTAAAGGATATGATAATTGGCTTGAGTGAGTATTTTACGAGGGGGTGAATTGATATCCTAATAAAAATTTCTATAAATAAGGTCTAATTTGAAATCCCCCAATTAATTTAAAACGTCCCATTTAATCACAACAATTGGTCATTATAATTTATTCTCCATGAAATGGTTTATTAATTATTGATTAATTCTTGGGTATGTAATATTAAATATTACATAGTCCTTTTAAATCATTTTACTTAATTAAAATATTTTATAAACTATAAAAAAATTATTAATAAAGTATAATTTTTTTTCATTAAAACAATTTTGATTTAAAATAGAAAATAATGTAAAAAAACACAAGGTAGAAATTGAAACAAGATGTTCAGTCTCAATATGTGACATATTCCTCTTCACATGGTGATCACCCCACACCATGAAATTTAAATAAAATATAAATTTTGATCAACAACTGGGATAGGGTTTTATAATGGTTTACAAACTGTATAGGTCACCCAAGTCCTCTTTCACAGTTTTATGAGTGAGTAAAGACAAAAATATCACATAAAGACCTTAAACCCTATTATCCATTGGAGTAGCGATAAAATAGACAATAAGATATCATGTATATACCATTAAGAATGTGAGACAATGTTCATGTGAATAATCAATTTATGCACACACACAACACAAAATGTAATAATAAATGAAAATAACTATGAAATATAATGGTGTATGGATATAAATGATATCTCTATTGTAATTAATCTTGTGAATCTTGAAATGATTTTTTCTTGAATATTGATTCGAGTTCTCTTTAAATCATAAAAATAATTTTGTGTCACTGACTCATGATCGTGGCTTGAGGAAGAAGTTCATGAGTATGAGCATTAGATTCTTCAGTCATGTGTTTTTAGGATTCAGTAGTTCAGTTTTTCAGATCATTGTTTATGTTATGTGAGGTAGATCTATCACCATGTGAAATGTATGATTAAAACATCTATTATATATTTTCTACATGATGGAGTCTTGTTCATTTTTTAACTATATCGACATTAACAATATCCACATGGATTCCAATATTCGGCTTCCTCTAACATCATCTATGATATCCACTTCATTCCGTTATGTTGAGAAATAAAGAGACAATAATTAATCTATTATGTGAAATATAATTTAATAAAATATCCACTAGAATAGTTCAGATGAAGGAGTGTATGTAAAGAATAAAGTGGTGGTGGATTAGTCTGGTTGTGTCTCAGTGTTGGGTGCATACATGTTCTCGCGAAGTGTAACTAACAATGTATCTCTCTAGTGGTGGCTCAAAAGGTACATTGATAGAATTAAGGTAATTAGGTATATTCATGACTCTGTATCATATCTATTGGTTTCGCATATTGTGATAGGTTATCCTTCTTTTGGTGAATCCAATTATGGTAGCTCAATATGGCGGTGATTGTTGTGTTTCTGATTTTATGCTCTCGTGGTGTCTCATCTAACAAAATCTCATACATAGAGACATTTTTAAGATAATATTGATTCATGGAAAAAGTTAATAAAATTAAATGGAGTCTTAGATATTTTAAATTTTCTTATTTTGTGGTATAACATACTAAGGGTGATTCAATGACTTCATGGTGTGACAAGTAAAGAGTGTCTTATCCTCAATTGTTACTCAAACGTATTAGTGATTGGAGATGACTCATACATAGAAAATTTAATCAACTATATCAGATCATGATATACTTATAAATTTTATTAAATGACTAACTATCATTAAAATCCAGATTTTTTGATCATTAAAACAAGGAGGTCCACAATCACACCCTTTTTATCATAAATCATTGAAGAAATGGTACTAAAAATATAAGTCATGATTTCCATTATATGATCAAAATATAAATCATGAGTTATCATTCATTGTACATGTAGATAGTATCCATGATAAATAATAATAAAATAAAGTAAATGATTAAGAATAATGGAACCATCATTGTAATAATAAAAAGATATCAGAAATAAAATCCATAATAATTTTTTCTCCCCCTTTTGGGATTTTCAAAATAGTAAATATTACAAAAATATTGATATAGGATGTTGTAATAAAAAATATAATTAAGAGAATAAAAATTGATGAAATGAATTTAAAATGATTATCTGAAATTTATAACCAAAAAATTCCCACAATAGACATATTTTTTAAGAAAAATACAACCATGATCATGATTTTTTAGACTGTCCCATTAGTTCATTGACTATATACATGGAATTATCCTTATCTATGGAGGTAGGATCAACTCGTGGTAGGTTATATGGAACAAAAGTGGGATATATAGCTATTGATATTTAAGGTATTTTTTTAGAACAATTACTTTCCTATGTTTCCTCAGAGCATATACAGGATGAAGATAGAAATGTTAGAACTGGGCAGGCTGAGGTGACTGGGGATCCCTATCAACACTTGGTCTAATAGAGGCCTCTGGGGGGGATGGAATGTCTCCTAGATAAAAAATAAATAAAATGTTATTACCATGATGAAATGTTTTCATTAGATTGATTAAATCCATAATTATCAATACACCTCATACTATTTCATTAAATAATCCTATTTTTTCCTCTACAAACTGATTGAGAACTGGAGAGATTTATTTCAATTGGAGAACAAGCTCCTTAAATTATTTGGTTACCAATTTCATTCTCAGATTTTCTTCAAGGAACTTGATATTTCCATACATTTCATGATTATTATAAATTTGAGAGAAATAATATATTATCTCATGCATTATATTCTCGTTATCTAATTTCATATCATTAGAATATGATGTAATAAACCTAAGAACATTTTCATTGTTATAAATTACTCTAATCAAAGTTTCATGGGGATGATCATGTATAACAGAAGATATAAAGACTATGAAAGCTCAAAATTCCTCTCTAATATAAGATTTGATCACTTCAGTATCATTCTCATAAATAGGAGGGGCACTGGTACAAGAGGAAAATGTGGTATATTTTCTACCCATTAAATCATGGAAGCCATACCGGTTTTATGGTATATTTCATTACTTTCATGAAACACATTTTATGGATTCTAGTTAACCACTTATTCTCTTATTCAAAATTTTAAGCTCTTGGATGTGATGTATAATTTTAGGTTGAATATGTTGAATTGTAATTTAGTGTGATAACTAGCATCATTCCCACTATTTTTGTTAGAAGTGGAGTTTCATTATAGAACCACTTAACAAAATCCGACAAAAACATTTTACCAAGAGAATATAAGTCACACCTAGTGACTAAATCAACTAGAATAGAAGGAGGAGATGGAGTAGTTGGTTCTGGAGAATAATTTTGAACTGAGACTAAAAACTCAAATAACACTATAAAGACTACTTAAATAATTATATATTCCTTTTGATCTCATTTTTTTCGAACCATAGGCCCACTATCCATTTTCTGATTCCTTTCATTATTAAATTTAACTAATTATATAATTATAGAATCAAACCATCGATCTAAATTAGTAGAAATGGAAATTTCAACAAAAGACTATAATTAATTATATAAATAGTAGCTGGAGGAACCAAAATAGGTGTATGAAAAATTATAGTTTGGGAAGTAGTAGCTGTATGAACACTCTATGTAGTAACTCTCTGTTTACTTACTAGAAAAGATTCCATTTAGATATCATATTTATGAATATTGGAGATCTATAAATCAACTATATGTCCCAAAACAACTTCATCTTCTACACAGATTTCAATTGGAGGTTCATCAATTGCCATAACACCCAAATTTTCATCGATAACATTCTCATAAGATAGAAACTCAATTTTAGATTCTTCATATGCATGTTGTTCATGTTAGAAATAACACCTATCATCTATACCAAGGTAGAATCAAAAATTGCATGACCATTGATAGAATAACTATCCTCAATTCCTTCATTAGTTAGAATTTATTGAAAGACTTTAATTGATGGGGATTTATCCCCCTCAATAAGACTATCCTTTATTTAAGCTCCATGTCTACTTATCTATTAAAATTATGTTTTTCTAAATTTTCACATTGTGAAGAAAGATGTTCTGTAGTAATTTCAACATAATTCTCTCATATTTTTCCAAGCAATCCACTAGGATTAGAATCATCATCATAACTTCCACTCCATATTAATAAAATATATTTTAATCTTTATGTTCCTCATCCACATCCTCATTATATTAATAATCGAATTTGTAATTACATTTAAATTGATCTTATCATAAAACATATTTTTATCACATCATCACATTTTACAAGGTTTTATATTTTTAGTCACCTAGGAGGGATAAGAGAACCAAATGTAACATGATATTATTTTTGGGGATATGTCTATATGAAATTTTCATCAAAATGTTGTTCATTTTCAAATTTTATAGAATAATATACCTCTTCACAATCATTTTAGTAATAAAAAATTCATCAGGATCTTCGCATGGACCAACTACTTCCCTTGGTCTTGTTGGATACTCAACTTGATGAATGTTGGAATACAACATCCCACTATCTCAGTCCTACTATCTCATTCAATGGTTCTAACTTATTATCAACCTTGAATAGATATATCTTGAAATATAAAACCACTAAAGACAAAAACTATTTCACCCTGATCTATGAAAAATTGAACATTCATTTAGAATGTAAGGAATGATATTTGGATTAAAAAAAGGACTTAGGTAATGTAAAGGGTTTTCTCATCTTTTATATATGAACCATAAGGTATCTAAAAGTAGTTATATTCAATCCGAATTATATATGAATAAGTAGATACACATCATGTTATGTCAAGGTAGAAAAACCCCATTTTGGGGGCATAGAATGTGTTGTATGAATTTAAACAAAAACCTAAACTCCCCATATCGTTTAGTATGAATTATTATTCTTTTAGTAACATCACATATCAGTTAGATAAAATAATTGTCTTCAAAAAAAAATCACTATCCCTTGGAACAGATATGTTATAATCATTTTAAATTCATTAATGAGAAACTCCGAAGAATTTTACCCACATTATAAATGAAAAGATCAATATGTTACTTATTAATCATTCTCTCATCCAATATTCTTATTCATCATTCAATACATATTCAAAATATTGAAAATATTCATAAACAAGATTATGATAAAATACATTTTCATTCAATGAAAACCAATCCAACCAACCTTGGTTGTGAAGAACACTGAGCACTGAAGGCATGGTAAAAAAAATTATCGGACATCCATTGTGATAAAACATTTCTTTTTGAATGTTCTACATGAAAAATATAAAATGGGGAAGGAATATATAGTTATACCTTCTTATTTATAGAATATCATAACATGATTGTATAGGATTTAGAAGATCACTTTTATTTAACCATGTGGATCGGTATGGCTTGCATGATTGAATTATGAATGTCAAAAGGATTTATATTTAAAGGATGGAAGTAAAATTTTTTCACTGGTATTGAGAGAATATGATATGAGAGTATCATGCTAGGATCATGGGGTATAGGAAATAAACATGTATTTGGATTATATCCATTTAGATTTTGGAATTTCAAAAAATTTAAATCAAAATAATAATAATAAAATTGATTTTGAATCTCGGTAGAGTATACCTATCATGTTATGAAATAATAATTAACCAGAATAAAATAAACTACTAGTTCAACTTGAGAAATAGAAAAAATCACAAAGGCATGAATCCAACAGTGTAAAAATCACAATGGTTTGTTATTGAACATAGTGTGTCCCAATGGATTGTAACCATATGGTGTGTCACCCAATGAGATTTAACACAATGATGTGTCTCAAAATGGTGTGTCACCCAATGTTTTTCAATCCAATGGTGTGTTTCCACAAGGTGTTTCCAACAATTGTGTGTTACCCAATGGTGTGTCCCTAATGGTGTGTCCCCCAACATTATGTCTCACAATAATGTTTCCCACAATTCCATTTTTCTCAACAATGTGTTACCCAACAGTGTGTTCCCCAATGGTGGCTCCCCCAATGGTGTTTCAGGAAATGGTGTATCATAGAAAATTTGAACCTAACCAAAATAAATCATTAATTGTTCTTGATTGATAAATATAATTATATCAAAATTTAATTTATTATTAAATATATCAATTAATTGATGTTCCGTACCAAAAAAACAAGAGTGAAATTACCATTTTGAAAATGATCTACAAAAAAAGTGATATATTATATTAGTGTTATATTTATAGAATGTGAAAAGGGATTCTTATGCATATTGATAGAACATAATTTATCACAATTTATGGAGACATGTCATATTTGATGTCCATAGTATTGTAATGATCGTTCCATCAACAAAATTAGTCCATAGAAACCGACTGGAACTGTGTATTCTTTTTCTACTGTAGATAATTCACAATATTTATTCTTCTAACTAAAACATGAAACTAGAGACATTCCAAAAAACTTTCATGTTCAAGAGGTTCTTTTTTTATATAACTTTTATCCTCCAAAATGAGATACAAATTAACTTACAAGATAAAATTCATTTCCACTATTTTAAAAAACCCTAATTTTCTTGTATACATGATGTATAAAAAAGTTGTTTAAAAAACCAAGGGTGTCTATTTCGGGATATATTTAAAGCACACATACATAAAATAATCATTTTATTATGTCGGATAAATGTATGATACAGAAGACATAGAATCATACTACTCTAACTAGATTGATCAAATGGGTTTTCCTCTTCAATGAGATCCAATATACAAGTGGTACTCATAAAATTATCATTAATCATAGTGAAATCCATTATAAAATGTTTTAAAATAAATTTTGTAAATTAAATTTGGTTAAAAATAATTTTTTATTAATATTAAATGATTTGAAAACTAATGAAGAATTTTATTTCAACTAGTAGTATTGTTTAGGTGTGATCAACAAAGCATTAATGAACCATTAATTTTATTTTAAATTCATTTTTCATCAATTTAGGAAAATTAGTACATAAATAATTCCATGATACATGAAATATAAAAACATCAAAATATATTTTTCCAACTCAAATTTAATTTGAAAATTGTTTTTTGATTTTTTTTCAAACTATTTCCTTTTAAATTCCTTATGAAATAATAAAATATTATATCCTATTATGCAATGATTTAAAATATTTTTTTAAAAAAATATAAAGCATTTGCTAATTTGAAATCTTAATTTTCAAAATAGGGATTTGAAAAAATGGGGGATGTTCTGCAAAAAAAAATCAACATCTATATAACCATTTTGGAATGCACTATTGACCTCTATTTGATAAATTTAGAAATATAAATGTATTTCATAGGCTATAAGTATTTATATGGACCTATTTATGGCTACATGTGAAGATTTTTCATCATAGTCTATCCCTTTTTATTGACTATAATACTGTAAAAAATTTATATCCTCATTTTTATTGGATGTTCCTATCACATAAAACTGGTTCCTATACACCCATTAAGTGAAAGTAGTCATGGAGAACTTCAGACTATAAACAAGTTCCCACACATTGAATATTTCTAATCTATTCAATTTTTCTTGAATGGATAATAAACAAAATTAGCATTAATGGAATCATTAATGTTCTTGGATTCAAGTTGGTATAATAATTCTTGATGTTTAACCAAAATTTCTCAATGGAGATAATGTTTTTCTTCACATATCATGATCAACTATAAAATAATATAAGGGATAGTACATATGTGTTATAAAATAATGAGAAATTCCTAGACTGGTTTCTTAATGTT
Source organism: Viscum album (assembly GCA_963277665.1). Taxonomy (NCBI): domain Eukaryota; kingdom Viridiplantae; phylum Streptophyta; class Magnoliopsida; order Santalales; family Viscaceae; genus Viscum; species Viscum album. Next base: position 2,054,056,746 of record OY728137.1, read on the forward strand.
CAACATATTTAGGTTTAGGAGTTCGTGAAATTCATTAGAACTAGATGATTTTTTAACAATTTTACATTTGAATATAATGGTTTATAATTTAATTTCATAGAATACATATCATCTTCATAAATTATAATGGAATCTTAGGCTCAAATGGATATGTTTTATCAAATATTACATGAATTAGTTTTTTCCTTGTTTTGGACTTCTTAGTGAAAATTCTATATTATTTTATATAGATTGAATAAACAAGGAAAATTCATTAATCTATTCTGAAAAAAAAAATCTAAATCATCCTTAGTTATAATTGTAAATACGTTGAAAAATAAATCTCTAATGTAATTAACCATAGTCATCTTATTGGTTTATACTTCTAATGGGATCTTTTAAAGGGCTTGTCTGGTCAAAAATATATTTATAATGTAGCTAACATTCATGATATATTCTTCCCAAAAATAGATATATAACTCATACTAATTCAACATTGTCTATGGTATCACTTATAAAGTTATATTTATCATATCTAAAACTCCAATCTACTGTCAGATCTTAGGATCATAGAATTTATTAGTGTATCCCATATGTGTGTAAAAAAGATTCAAAATATTGATTTTAAAACTCAGGACCGTGGTCACTTCTTATGGTCTCAATTCTATGTACAGTAATATTTTCTACTGACATAGCATATATGGTAATTTAAGAAAAAAGATTTACATTTACAGGATTGAAAATAAACACATGTTTTTATAGAAAAATCACAAATTATAACATAGTTATAATTTCCCCCATTAAATCCAGAAACTCAAGATGGTTTAAAAAAATAAATGTTAAAAAATCGAGGGGTTCAGAGGATGAAAATCAAGTCATGAATTTAAAAAATATCTATGTTTTTTTATTTTTGACAGTGTTTATAGTCTTTATTTGTAGGGAAATCTATCTTAACTTGATCCCTAACTAGCCCTTCCCTAGAAATCTTCATAGGTGATCGATTGACGCAAAAGCCTAGTAAAACATTCCAAATCCATTATTAATTCTGAAAGGAACTTAATAAATAACCATTTTGTGAAACTAAAGAGTTTTAAAAAAATTTATAAAATATATTATTTCTCAAATTAGTAAAAAAAATTGCATTTTTAGAATCATAATCATTGCATGCATAATTTTAAAAATTAACATGAAATCAATCATTACTTAACTATGAAATACTATGATGGTTAAACATTAAACCCATCATCAAATAAATTATAATAATGTAAAAATTATTTCTGGTTATAGATTTGGCCAATGTTGAAGATTTTTATTATTTTATTCTCACCAAATATCAAATTAAAGCCTGAAAATTAATATGTCTCTTGGAGAACGATTAATCTCTAGTAATATGTCAGAAAAAACTACATTAAATTTACCATAGTTGTCTACAATAGGGATTCAACCAGTTTTCCAATAAAACAATTTTTATGTATGAAATGACATTAGTTCCCAGATTTGTTTACCTCTAAAGATGTTAATAATCTATTCTCTGGAAAACCAGATTTTACTAATGGGTTTTATAAAAAAAATATTGAATTATTATATAAATAATGTCTCTTTTTGTTTCTTTTAAAAATTAGTTTGATGAAGATCTATATGGTCTTAATTTATGAACAAAATTACACTTGATTATTTTCCTCTATCCATATTAATATCCAATTTTAGTGACTAGTATAGGTGGAATTTGTTTACCGAAAATATGATTATGGTTTTATCTTCCATTTGAAAAAATATACAGGCCAATAATTTAAATCTCATTTGAAGGATTGTGTTCAATATTCTCTTTATCCAGCTGATCATTTTTCTATTTTTCATCATTATGATTATATTTTTTATTAGCAATCAATTCATAGTGTATTTTGATATTTTTATTCCTTTCAAATTGTTCATGAAGTGTGTATTATAAAATGTTGTAGTATTTCAATAATTATTCATTTCACATATTATAATTGACATTTTTTTAGGTTTTCTTAATCAACAGAATTATGAAAAAGAATAAAATCAGAAATAGTGTGTAATAACAGTACCTTACTGAATATTGTTCTGAAACACATTTTTGCTCAATTATGTCTCTCCTCATGTGATGAATTAGAGTAACTAGACCTATCCTCATGGTCACTCCATGTGGCCTTCAAATACATTCTATATAGTCTTTCCATATCCTCATATTTCATTTTATACATCATCTTTTGGTATTCTAGTTTTATATTTCCTTTCCTTTTACAATAATAAAAAACATATTCTATTGAATCATCATCCTTCTTCAAGTCTCTATCCCAGATTCCTTTCGAAAAGTATATTCTTTTGTATTATCGTATTCTAAAAACTTCAAATTATAAAACTATATAATTCTTCTAAATATGTGATTCATCTACTAATCACTTTGTGGTAGAGATTCCCTATAAACTGAATTAGAAACCTGCCCTTTTTCATTTATCCTATTACATGTTTATAGATGTAGTAGTACTAAATAATGATGATTTTACTTAAGTTTATTCATCTACATCTCAGTTTACCTTTATCCCTTCACCATATATCATAATATTACCTACTATCTCATTGACTAGAATATTGATAACATCACAAGATTCTTTAGTTGTGGAATATGTGCCTCTCCAGCTTAAACGTTGATATCTCATCAATATCATAAAATGGTCTTTGTCAGATACTCATTTTCCATGTGAGATGATGGTATTAATAATTTCATTGATCCTAATGTACATGTCTGAAATAAGATCATCATGATTCATTTCAATGCTATAATCTTTATTAGTTCTAGTGTTACACATCACATCCTTAATATTATAAGATCACTCAATGGAAATAGAAAATATATCCAAAATCTTGTAAGTAGTTTTGGAAGTATAAAGTATATTAATATCTTTCTCTCCTTGGGAACAATATATTGAATTAATTACATTTTAATTATAATTGTACGATAAAATTTTTCATAATGACTATCATTTCTATTGGTTTTAGGAATAACTAATTCATCTTCTATAACATACTAAATATCAAAACTCATGATTTAATTATACATTCTCATCAAAATCAACCATTTAACATACTTATTTCTATTAAATAAAGGATATCTTTTATAGAATATCATTCTAGTGAATTATCAAATTAGAGAATTAAATTTAGAAATAACATAAATTTATGAACATTAAGGATTCACTAAAATCACATTTAATTAGATTTGGAAACATGAATACTAAATAAAAACCGTTAATACAAAAAATTTGTTAGATATTTTATATAATTAGTGGAGTGAATTGAGTACAAAATAAGAATTTCTATTTAAAAAGGAATACTTTTAAATCCCCCAATTAATTTAAAATTTCTGAGTTAGTCAACATAACTAATAATTATAAATAAAAAAATAAAATGGTTTTTAAATATTTATTATTTCTCATGTCTGTAACATTATATATCTTTTATTCCATTTAAATATATATACATAATTTAAATATTATAAAAACAATAATGAATATTGGTTGTCAATGTATATTTTTATTTTAAAATAATTTCTGTTTTAAATTAATAAATTAAGTAAATAAAAATACGTGTCAGAAATTGAAACAATAGGTTCAGTCCCAAGCTAAGATATATTCCTCAAAACATTGTGATCACCCACCACCAAATTGTTTTAATAAAACAAATAAGTTGATCCACAATGTGGATTCAGTTTTACAATAATTTAAAAATGGTCCAGGTGACAATGAAAATATCCATTGTTAAATATACGAGTAATGAAAATCATTATCCGTAAGGACCTATTCTACTATTATCTATAGGAGTATATGTATTATAGATATGAAGATATGAAGATTAATTCAATTCAGCAGTGGTGAATTTTTTTGTGTGTAAAAAAAACAGCATCCCTACACACTGCTCAAAATTTAATAATAAATAAATAGAACTGACACATGGAAAGGTGTAGGTATTGAAATTCTTGGTCTATTGTAATGATCCATGTTACTATGGAATTTATTTTGAGGTAATGTTTGAGTAAGGTTATCTTAAAAAAATCATATGAATAATGTGTCAAATACTCATGTTCTAAACTAGAGGAAATAAATTTATTTGTATGAAATTCAGATTCCTCATTCGAGAGTTTCTAGGATATAGATGTTCATATCTGCTGCTATATGTGTGTTATTAGTTTGTGTGAGCTCTAAAATTTCTAACAATTTTCTTCACGCAAATATTGAATCTCTTTCTCACAAGAGAGTATGGTACCCATCTCAACATCAACAGTACACTGAATTTTGATATGAATTCTGATATTCGTATTCCTTGTAAAACATATATGACACTATCTTTAATGATTTTCTTCAACCATTAAATATAAAAAAATAATATTAAATTTTTCATTACCTTAAAAAATATAATAATTAGAATAGTTGAAATTAAAATTATTATTTAATGAAAGCAGTGGAGGTGGATTACTCTGGCGGTGTCTTAGGGTTGAGTTGTTACTTGTTCTGGCGGTATGACATTAATGGTGTCTCACTCTGGTAGTGTCGTAGTCTTGTAAGTTTTGAAATTTCAAGTATGTTGGTATAAATATGATGATGAATCTTGGATGTAGGTGTCTAAACTAGAGTTTAGTTATCTTTTTTGTGGTGACTCCTATGAAAGTAGGGCAGTATGAAAGTGACTCATTTTTTTAGATTTTCTTCTCTGGAGGTGTTTAATCTAGAGGTCTCTTAGAATTAAAATTATTTCTTTGCTGATGACGAGTCATTGAAAATAATTAATCATATGGGAAATTTTCTCAAAAGTTTCCAATTTTCTATTTTAACACATTGAAATTGAATATTGTAGTTCTTATCATGGAGGTGTTACATGTTGATGGTGTTTTATCCTCAACAGTCACTCATCCTTAGTAGTTACCAGTATTGAATAATAATTAATCAATTCCACCACCTATATAAATTAATTATATTATTATAGAAAACATGATATTCATTAATGTCATTATAATCAAAAATATATATCATTAAAACAAGGAGATAAAAAGGATTATTTTTTTTTTATGATTATATTTTTATCAAATATATAACCATTGATGTGGAAAGTGATTTGGTAATTCAGTGATTAATTTTATTTTCAAACATGCTCGTGATTCTGGGAACATTATAGGGTTATGGTATATTGAACATTATGGGATTTTATTCAAGCAACAAATGTTAAAAAATATTTTTAGAATCATATATGATATTTCGGTGGCATCTCTCTGATTCATTATATTTATGGAAATGGAATGTATATCTAATTTTTTATATAGATAGGGAATATATTTTTTTTTAGTATGGGACATTAAAATGGATTTATGTTATTTGGAGTCATATGTGAAATCAATCATGGAAGACGATATGGTGAAACCCTTTTAATTATTGGGCTTCAATATTAGAAAACAATATTATGATAAAATTTTTGGATAGCTATTTATCTCATATTCTATAATATTAATTGAGTGTTGAAAAATTGGAGAATAATGCTGAAGTCCATCATAATAGGGTTCATTAATTTTGATAAATTTATTTTTATATTCACGAAATAGTGGTTTTAATAATTTATAACTATAAGAGAAATATATTCTTTCCTTTTAATAGAATTATGTGTGCTTTAATAATTGTATTTTATTACTTCGAGAATAAAAAATCATGTCTAATATTGACCATTTTGCGTAAAAATCAGATTTTGTAGGGAATGTATTAATGTATGATGTTATACATGTATGTTAAGTTAATATTCATTATATTCATAGTCTGGATTGTAAATGAATTTTTAAACCATAGGGAAATGATATTAAAAAAACATGTATATTACCATTATATCAAGAGTAATCTATATCCCTTTTTACACATTTTTGTATTATGGTTTTGCGCTTGTCAACATCCTCATGACCATTTACATTATATTGAGAGGATGAAAAAAACACAAACCTCATTTACAGAATTCTAATCTACACTTTAATAAAGTAAAATCACATTGAACATTAAAACAAATCTGAAGTCCAACAATTCCATTCAATTCATTTAGAATAATCCACCCTGTAATTTTGACTTGTGGATAACCACAATCACAACTCAAAACACCATTTTGAATCTAATAAGAATATATTTTATTATCACTTTTAGTTTTAAACTCCATTGAATTCATTATCCAATTTCCAAAAAACCATCTCATTTCATTGAAAACCATTACCGGTTCAAATTACAAAATGAAGCATTTAGATAATTTCTAATAAAACATCAAAATTTCAAATATTCTCCAAAATAAACAATTAAATAATATTTATGACCATTCCAATATAAAAATTAACAATTAAAACCCATTACCCTTAATATTTACCATATATCAACATAAAACAATTCATTTAACATTTTTCAGGGGCTTTTAAAACACTTTTTGTAGGCCTAGATCCACTATTAAATCATCAACAGACCCAAATAGGTTTGTGAAGGATAACACACATTAATTAACGCTTTTAATATACTTCTGTTAGTGAATGAAGCCAGAAAAATAGATGAATAAAATAAGAATAAACATATAGACATATTAATACATTATGATTATGGGAATATAATTTTAGACTACCTACCTCATTCCCTTAGAAAATCACACGTACGTCCTATAGCCTTGATTCCTATTATAACATACTCAAAACTATAGATTAGAGTCCTTTCAAATATGGTTCATGAGAATTGTACTAAGGTGATACAACTAAATAATATACATCTCCAAAATGGAAGTAAATATACATGAGGAATTAATTAATGATTATATATGAAACTAAATACAATCCAAATTCCTATGAATCGACGTAGAATCATCCAAAAAGATGTAAAAAATCCCCTAGGTAACTCACTAGGCTTATGGTGGGAGAACATAGATTAAATTTGGTGGTTGAATACAAAAATAAAAAGGGGAAAATGAAATTTTCAAACATTTAAGGATGTGGACGATTTAGCCATATTTTGACCCAAAAATTTATCAAACCATGCCATTTTGCTGAAATTTTATTTAGAATGAATTTATTATTAATTTATATTTTGATAAATTCAATATATTCCCCTCACCTAAAAAATAAAAAGTATCATCCTCCCTCACTTAATTAAATCAATTTGATCCATCTATATCAGTCAACCTTTAGAAATTTAACTTCAAAATATACCGAGAAACATCTTACTTATTGATTTCCTATAATGACCATCATTAGAGAACATTAAACGAGATTAAATGGATTCAATCCAAATATGTAGTAAACACCCACATCACTCAATTTTCATTCACTTCTAATTTACATCTCAAAAAATAATTTTTATTTATCATAAAATAATAAATTATGTATATAAAATATACATAATTTCTTCTATTGTTATAAAAACTTCAATATAAAAAATTTCCCATCAAAAAAGATGATGAATTATTACTTATTTGTACATATAGATTATCATCTACAAAAAAAAATGCAAATAATTTTTTATAATAATATTTTAAATATTGTTATTATTATGGGGTTAATGTTTATGTATTGTATTTATGATAAAACTATACTCTATAAATTTAATATCACATCCTTTTACTTACCATACAATCATATGGTAAATGATAAAATTATTTCTGTGTTTAAGTGGACTACAACATCCTATTAGGGTTGTGGTTCGTCATTAAATTATATATTTCTAGGATTGAAAGGAGTAATGTTTTTACTGATACATATAATATACTTAAAATATTAATGATCATATTATGGTTAATAAATACTTTTCAATCTCTTGTTCCATCTTTTATGAAATTAAAACAATACTAAGTAATATGTATGCCTACCATCTTAATGAAAACTAAAATTCATTATTCTATCCTTAATTTTTTTAAGACTAAATATATGCATATAATGATTATAAATGATATTTATATCATAATGCATATATTAAATATTAATTAATTAAGATAAATTTAAAAGAAATAGAAATACTAAAATAATATTTCCTAATGATAAAAGAAACATTAAACAACCATAAATAACAATTTTAATAAAGACATGTTGACAAAAGGTGGTAAATAAATGTTATATTGGGTCATTATGAAATTAGATGTAATAAATTACTCAGATATAGATTTATTATAATAGGGAATATAGTATTTTGAAATGCTGAAAACTCGAGGTAGTGGTTTATTTTACAATCTTATCAATATTCAAGATTGTTTATGTAAAATTATGAATTGGGGAATAGTTAACATCCATATCCATGTTTAAAAAAACAATTTTTTATATTTTTTATGTTTTCTAAAAATTATTTTATATGTTTATTGAAATTTTACAATATTTTTTCGAAAGGAATATTTTTTCATTTTCAATAAAAGTTACATTTGGAATTTTTGTTTAAAAATATAAAATTTATTTTTTTACTTATAATGGATGAATGAATTTTCCCACTACAATGAATTAATTTTTAATTTAATCTTCCATTAATTTTTAAAATGGTTATATTTTGAAAAAAAATTAATATTTATAATTTCACATATTAAATATAAATTTCAAAAAATAAATCTTAATTTCATTAATTATAATTATAAATGATCCCTAAAAATAATATTTTATCTAAGATGAAATCATATGATGTTTCTTATAATCATATGTTTATATGGTCTATGGGTACTTTATATAATTGTTTTATATAGGTTTAATGATTATGCTTTGAATATGAAATGTGTATAAATCCTATTTCTTTTAGAACGGTTATGTTATGATGAAACATTTTTAAACACATTTATTATCACAGTATTTGATATATTGATAACGTTATGATATTTTTGAACACATATGTATAATTAAAATTATTTTATGGTTGTTATGTTAAAACCATGTATGGTTGTTCAATTAATACAATGGAAGGTGTTACATTATAAACAATGATGGCTAGGACCTATATCCACATACAAATATATGGGTATTTGTTTCTATCTTGTGAGAAAAATAGTAATTGAATGAATAATAAACCAATTTTAGTGATGGAATTTGTCTATTATGATAGTGTTAAGAGTGAACCACCACTACACTTATAGTTTAATAAGTGAACCCAACCCATTAAGATATCCTTTTAAATGATCCTTGCCTATTAAGGAAAATATTTTCTATGCTTATATGTAATCGTAAAAAAATTCTTCATCCTATGTTATGAACTCTTCTGAATTACAATGATTTTAATACGATTCATAAACTATGAACACATATGATATATTATATGTATTAATGTTATCATAATTTATTTATAATATTTATTTTCAATGTGTAATTATTATGTTCTTATTCACTTATGCCCATGTTATGATTATGTTTTCATGGAAATCACTATTGATCATCCTTATTAATAATCTCATCTCAACAGTTCTTTATGATTCCCATACCCTTGTAATGAATAAAGGTGTGAAGTTTGATATGTTATAAAGGGTGATAGTGATTAATAAATAAGTCAAAGATGATATAGATATTATAGGATCCATTTGTTTATGTATATATGTTTCGAAATATACTAGTACTAAAGGATTTTTGGATGAATCAAAATGTTATGTCTAGAAAATTCATCAACTAGTAATTAATAATTCTTTATTAAAATAAATATTAATTGAATGTTATTCATTTTTAATAAAATATATAATTTATAGAAAAATTAATAAAATTTCTGAAATTATGTTATATTTTATTTTAATCACAATAATATATTTTTTTATTGAATTAATTATGAATTCACAATGATCTAATAAGTTTTACAATTTCAATTATTTATATGAAAAATAAAATTTTTTAATCATAAAATAAAATTCATGAAAATCAATTGTATACATGATGTTTCCAAAAATTATTTTTATCAAAAAATGGTTTTTTCATAAAATGAAGTTATATTTTATTATGTATACATTCAATAAACAAAAGGATCTCAGGGTTGAGTCCAGCGTAGAAAAAATAATAATAGGGTATTTGATGTGTATGTTTAGTTTTCTATCCAGGTGTGGTGTTTCACATGTAATCATTTCCTCAAGTCTATTATACTTCTACACTTTTTTTAATAAATTTTTGGGGTCATGGGTTTGTGTTTCTGAACCCATGGTTGAGCCGCTTTTAGTATAATAACCTTTATTTAATTCACCTCTGTAATGTTAAATATACAATTTGGTTTCCAATTTTCTATTACAACATTAATTTTTTTAGTAAAAATTATAATTTTACTATGTAAAACATGGTAATCTCAGTAATGGTAAAAATAACAAACAATTAATAAATACACATGACAATTCTAAAATAACCAATAAAACCATCCCTATAATTTATAGTATGAGTTTATCATTGAAACCCTTATCTTATCATCCAAAATTATAATATTTATTATCACATTTCTTTGTGAAATATATTTAGTATATTTTAATTTAATAGTTTTATAAATGTTCCATTACCCACACTTACAAAAGGACCCTCCCATAATTAATATTATGATTCCATTTTATTTTATTTATCCAAAATAAATGATAAAATTTTATCCTTCATAATCATATATGATTTTTTGATCCTCTGGTCCCACAAATAATTGTTAGTCCTCACATTTTCAAGAGGCCATTCTAGATGTGATTCATTCACTAAATATAAGAATAATTTCCTTTTTTTATTTATTCTAAATATTTTTCATTTACCAATATTGTAGAATATTTTCAATTTTTTTAAAATTCTTATATAATCATTATGATTTTCTGAATTTCATATTATTTTATCATATATCATGTTCTAATTCATTTTTTCATTATAAAACGATCTTGTTTTGGTCAGTTTTACTTTTTACAAGAATGATTATATAATGTTTATAATATGAATGAATATCAATGGTTATATTCATTTAATATTATATGAAATTAATTAAAACAATGCATTTTATAGACACTAAAATTGTTATGAAATGATTTTTTATAATAGTAACAATTCATTTAGGAAATCAATATTTATAAAAAATAATATATTTAATCATTCAATTAAAATCATTAATATAAGGTTTACAAAATGATAATGATATTCTAAATTTGTAACAAAAACATAATTGTCACAATCATTAACATTCTTCTTGTTAACAATCTATGTCGATAATAAAAATATTTGAGCTACTAAATTAAAAAATGATTTAAAAACAAAATTGTTCAAAAAAAAAATTATTTTTAATTTTTTAACAAAATACGAAATATGAAATTATAAGATAATGATATTGATTATGATAAATAAAAATACAGGGTATACGAATATGATTATAATAAATATAAAATATTAAAGAGGGGTTTAGATCTTGTTTGGAAAATTGAATTTTTTATGTAAGGGATTTCGTCTCAATTTCACATCATTAATATATGTTTTATATTATGAATTTATTCACCAAAATAATTTTATTATACTGAATATTTTATTTATAAGAACATAATTAACATGATAGTAAAAAAAATTAATTTCTCATATTGTTATTTAATTTAAGTGGTTTTTTACTTTTATTTTTTTTCATATATATTATTTATTTCATAAAGTTTTTTTTCATTATCACACTATTATTTACTATAGTTATATTAATTATATTATTTAAATAATTATAATATCTGAACATAAATTATATATTTTTGGTCATAATTTACTAACTATGACATTTTAAAATGCCAAAATGGTATCTTTTTAACATTATCTATACAAATATTTTTTTATTTTTTAAAGGATTAAAAATCTTTATTTTTCCATCATTTAACACTATTTTTATACATTACAAATACAATTTAAATTCATAAAATATGCATTTTAATGTTTTTTAAATATATTAATATAAATATAATTACGGAAGTCTTGGGTTTTTTATTTTTTCTCAATAAATTAATTTTATTTTTTATAAATCATATTTATAATATAATTATAAATGAAAGATTGATCAACATCCAAATCCAAAAGTATTATTATTCATTGAACGTGAATATATAAAAATGATACCATATTGCGTATTTATATTTATTTCTTATGATGCATTTGTATAATAATTATAATGACACATATATCTTTTATATTATATAGCTGAGGAAAGAAGAAAATATGATGATTTTTAGTATCTAAGGGTGTACATGTGGATGGTTTATCATTATGTGGTTGGTTGGTATATTACATCCTACCAATTAATGGGAAATTTTTCAAATGAATCATGTTTTTATCTAATGTTGACTTCCATGGGAATTGTAATTTTACCCTTCAGTAGAATGGCCATTCGTTTAACCTGTCATCATAATATAATTTGGAGAGTTGGAAAACATCAAGGTTTCATTTTTAGACATGGTTGTAATCATGAAGGGTTCTTCATGTGATCCATCAATTTTTGGGAGAGTTATCATATACAAATAGAAAATGGAGGATGAGTGATAGAGGAACATAGTTTTCTCGATACTGTGTGGAAGAAATGAAAACTGTTTGGCCTAAATATTAGAAAAACAGTGTCGGATAACTATGTGAGGTTGTTTCCATATGTAGTGGAGATATATGGTTTAACCAAATCATTTGGCTAAAATGTTTCACCATTTTTATGGTTAAAATGAGAAAAATTACCTAAATGGATTATTTTTTATTTTTTCTCCTATATTCATCTCATATAGTCGCATGAGCCTCACCTCCCAGAATAATGGGTTCCTCTATCTCAATATATAGGCTTTGAGTTATACCTTTCATATTTCATATGCTTTGAGAAATAATGGTCTCTACAGATTAACATCAATTGGATATTTAATCCATGAAAATAGTTTGTGTTTAATCTCCTCTCAATATAGTTATCAAGGAGATATATCTTTTTCCTTATTTTTAGGGAGGATGTATGTTTCATATATTTTATCAAAATTGGACCAAATATAACCTTTGTGTATGATAATTTAATGTATTAAAAATATGGTATGTGGTCTATGTATTTTCCATAAATTTCCATAGAATTATATTTTTGTTTATTTTTTCCAACAACCGACCTTTTCCAATCATCACCTTTAAATTTATTTTATCTTTAAATTTTAATCCCCACACCATAACACATGCCTTATGAACCTTGTTTATTTAATTAGTGTGGATATATCACATTTAGGAAAAGCCAAAGCTATGCCATGTACAATCTCTTTTATTTGAATAAATGTGCTTATGGCCACATTGTTTCGTAAGGATTCAACTTCGTCAATAAATGGATTTTCCCATATAATAAATATTCAAATTAATGATATAACATCCTAAGACTCAAGTTTAACCTTATTTAATTTTTTCTTCTAAATGATAGAATCATAAAATGCTTCATGAATGAGAATCAAATAACAAATCATATATTTTATGCTAAATTGACTGACTGAAAATTGAATCTTTATTTTAAAAAGTTTTAATGAAATGTGAGAAACCATATAGTTCAAAAAAGAGCCCAACCCTCACAAGAAACCACGAGATTATTAAAATATAATTTATGCCTAATAGAGGTTTCCTCCTTAAAAAGATTCTAGAGAATAGAGTTCACCTCAGAACCAGTCTTGTCAAGAATGAATTATTCAAAGTGATCAGCAAGATTGTCCCATGTTTGAGCATATTACTCCTTACATATCTTCCTTACATTGAAACCCCATATCATAATAAGGTCCTTATTGTTGTCCCATGCAACCTTCTACCTATTTATAGCCACATGAAGTGCCATACCCATCATTTTTCATGCCTCTTCTTATGTAGTGTTGATGTAAAGAAACACATCCACCATCATTTCCTCTTAGTGAAAACCATGCTGTCGACCATGAGGATCCCTTGAATATTAAAAATGGTGGCATGCAAACATTACAACTCTTAGGATTTAACATTCTTACCTGAGCTAGTTTCCATTGGGTTTGAAATATATGAATGATCATTGCGTCCTTTGTTCCTCTTCCCTGAAGTCATGGTGCTATCTCTCGAGTCCCAACAAGGGAGAGCCTCATTCGTCTATGTCTATTATGTACATTGAGATTTAGGGAAATTAACTATTTATTAGGATATGTCTTATAGACCTACAAACCGGTTACATATTTGTATGTCCTCCTGTCTCTAACACTGGCCTCTGACCCTATACCCCACTAACATTAAATGTGATCTCTCCACCTCCATAATCCTATTAAAATCATCAAAAATTCATTCGTGAACATTTTTCAGTTTAGATTTAACATTATTTTGTACTTATAATTACATTTGAGTTCCCTACATAGATAATTAATTATAATATTTAGGATTATCCTCTCCTGGTTCCATAGTAGAAACTTCTTTCCCATTGGCAATGATAGCACCCTTAAAATTCTCTACCACTACGTAGGAGTCACCCATGGATTTAAGGACCTGTTCAAATTGAGGCTCCAATATAGTGTGACCACTCCCACATTGAGGAGAAATAGGAACTAGATATTCTACACCCCCAGAATCCATCTCCTCTCCTGAAATCCGCTGCTCCAACATACCTTTCCTCGGCTACGGAGTCAACTTATCAATACTCACTTGCCCATGGCTCCTCAACAAAGGAACAATGCCTTTCTCCCCAACATTACCATGTTTCCTAGACCATTGCCTAAAAGATTTCAATGAATTCCCCAACTGATTACATACAGTCCAGAAATCAACCCACAATTCATAAACCACCTGATACAAACAATGATGACCATACTCAACAGTAATCCAAATTTCATCATGAGGCACCATGGATGCATTAACATTAACACATACATGAGGGATAACAGGATGACTCATAGATTTGGTTCGACTATCGGAGCATAGGTATCTCCTTACTAGGTTCCTGAGCATCCTAACAATAGCAGGGTTTTAAAATGGAATGGTATGGTGTGGAAAACTCACTTATATTGCTATTGAAGGAGACTCGTTCTTCATGTTGAAGTCATATTACTAATAGAAAATATAGAAACACAAATCATTGAAGTTTCGAGGAGTACTGGCCCATTCTTTTATCATGTCATATATGGACGCAAACCAAATAACTATGTTTTTTTTATCGAGCAAGCTTATAGAATCTATTTTTTGTAATTCCCATTTTCCAAAATCTAACCTATCGATGGAGTCAACTGACGGCCATCTCTGAGCGATAGGTGCAACCAATGTCTGATTAAAAAGATCTGAGGTACAATTCAACTCTAATTGCAAAAGCGGGTGATGAGGTCTTCCATTACAAGTATCTGTAAATTTATGGCCAAAAGGGAATTGCAGTAATGGGGAAGAAAATTTTTGTAGAGTAAGGGCGGATGGGACTCTCCTCCCTGGAAGGATGACGTTGGTATCTATTCTTCTGAAGGGGGAAGGACCAACATGGTTTCCACTACCATCATGGAATGGTAGAAAAATGTTGCGACCCTCCAAAGGTAAATATTCCCACCATTGAGATAGATTAATTTTTTTGTAAACAATTACTTAATTCTATAATAGAACACCTCAAATGAGGTGTACTAATGTTAAAATTAAAAAGTGTAGGTATGTGATTTACACCTTTACTTGGCCTTATGATATTATTGTTTTTTATATGAATTTTTATTGAAATATAAATTTCATGATTCTATATGAACCATTTAACATTATTTTCCATTTAACAAGTAATCTTCTACTTTTTCTATGTTCCCATTTGGTAACGAATCATTATATGTTATTTTTCATAGTTTACTTCAGAATGCAGAATAGGTACTCATCGTGTACATGATGTACTTGACATGCACTTCGATTTGGTTTCATGTTTTGGATTAGGAGATCACATAGTGAGCTTGTACACACTATATACCTAAGGTACAAGTCCTTATGGGATAAAATATCATATTTCTAACCCAAGGTGACATGTTTTTTTTTGTGTACATATGCAGTGTGGACTACACGTCATTACCCTAAGGTACACATCATGACTCAGCATATTCCTAGCATAATGTAATGTGTTTTGATGTTTCTCTATGTCATTTTCATTCCAATCACTATGGATATTGACCTAGATAAGTTCTAAATCACTTTTTATATACTTAACTCCTTCTGATTCGATCTGTCCTGCTCTAGATCTTTGTTTCATTTATGTTTTGATTTCTGGGTAAGGGTTCTCCTAATTTTTCATGTTTTATTCCTTCTCCTCCATTGTTCTTTTTATGGATTATATATGAATTAATAGATCTGTGTCACATGGTGTTGGATATTGATTATAGGTTGAGTTTCATGGTCTTTTTCATCTTCATTCTCATTGATGGGTGTCGTTAAGAGTGTCGTTCTTTGGGAATGAGGTGGGTGGTTCCATTATGATTTTCAAAATTGAATACCATCGTATTTATTGATTTATTTAAATTGTTGATTTAGATTCAAATACCTAACCATGTTCTCAATTTCTCTTATAAAATACTATTCCATTGATTTGGGATATTTGAAATGGTATTGGCACAGAAATGTGGAAAACCCCCAATTCGATTGAATTTGTGTGCGTTTATCAAAATTGGCTGATTTAAATTGTTGAATTTAAACTATGGATTTGATGGATATGTTTTCAATTAAAATTTTGAATTTAATTATGGAGATTATTTGTGAAAACGATGAATTAGTTTCGAATGGATATCAAACTCCTAAAAATGGATTAAAATGAATTGATAGAAATCCAATGGTGTTGTCTTGTGAAAAAGGCATGTTTTGAATAAGACATGATTGGTTTTAAATGGAAGAAAATTGGAACATTTGAAATTGAATAAAGGGATATATCATATATTAAACAGACTTACAATATTTCTCCCATAATTTAAGAGTTCATGCATGCCTTGGGTAGTTAATGGGTTATTTGGATACACTATATGCAACAAAAATTTTCTTAATCATACATGCGGTGGGTGACATCCCAGATGAGTTAGTGACATGTCTCCAATGCTATTTTCATAGGGACATGTGTATCCACATTTTTCTGAGTTCAAATAGAGTGTGTAGAATCATATAGCTGGTTAATACTGTAATATATTTTTGATGATGACCATGTTGGTCAATTGATTATTTATATTTGAGATATAAATGTATAACAATATTTTCATGAACTAATTTACATGGCTGCATAATTTATCTGAATGATTTACATTATCCAATGTTTTTGAAATATTTCATCTCATGCATTGTAATGTCCGTTCAATTATGGAATTTCTATCATATTGAAACTGTTTATCATATCTTCTATTAATATGATTTTTAATTTCCAAATATGTTTATTTTAAAAATTGAATCCCATTCATTAGATAAACTATATTTGGAATCGGTTATGGAATAATTTGTGGCACTTACTAGGATTATGCTCACACCTTTCTTTTTTTGTCAGGTGTTTCTAGGCATTATTCTTCAAAGCGTAAGAAAAGAAAACTAATATCATAGAGTGGATCATTATGTTGATATTTTGATGTGGTGAGTTGTGTCGTTTGGGACATTTGGGTTTTTTTACTATTTTCAGCACTTGGGTTTCAGTACCTTTGATTTTTTTCCTAGTAGTGTTCTGATACATTTACTCATAGTGGTGTTTTCTTTTTGATATACATACTACCTTTTATCATTTTCATCTTAATTATTATGGGAAACATTGTTCCCAATTTCATTTTTTATGATGTTATGTTATAGTTTTCGGCCCATGGGGATCGGGAACAATCTTCGGGTTATGTCAGGATCGGATCAGCTATCGGGTTACCAGGGTACCTGGGCTGGTTTGTTAAAAATTTGTATCAGAGTGAGGTAGTATCTTAATACCTTTCTTGATGTTATAATGAATCTATGAAATAATCTATAGACATAGGGGTAGTTGTGATTGAGTGGTTGGCCAACAATCACCGTAATGAAGATTTGTCTCCATGGGTGGTCAGGGAAAGATGTCTTGGGGATTAGTTCTAGTCTTTTCACTATGGAGATTTTTATAAGTTCAAATCCAAATATTTTTTCCCCTTATGTTGTGATGATTTTTCTATTTATAATCATTTTAAGTGTTAATATAATGTATTCCATTTGTCTAATAATGTTGTGTAGCATCATACCTCTGAGAAGATGTGAAAATCAGATACGTGAAAAGGCTACTGCTAAACTTCCACAAGCATATCCTATTGTGGATCTGAATACGGTTGAGGTGATTGTGCACACTGTCCATGCTCTGGGACCAGCACTATCTCTAGTTCCCACTCATGATCTATCTCTGGATACACGGGGAAATTTTCATTGGAATCATTCTAAAGATATCCTTTCCCAGAAGCCACCATTCATTATAGGCTTCACTGATCCTAAAAATTCTGTAGTATTTTTGAGCATGATAGAACATATTTTTGAGTTCATAGAGACCCTAGAAGTTATCAAGGAGAAGTGTTCCACCTTTACATTCAAGATAATGAGAAGGAGATGGTGGGACACAATGGTGACAGTTGGGAAACATGTGGTATTATAATGGAAAGACATCAAGATTCATGTCACCAATTAGTTCAATCCAGAGTTGATGTTGTTTATTAAGGATGTGGAGTTTTTCAGGATTGAATAGGCCAAAAAACATTGAATGAGTACTCAAATCTCTTTTTTGTGCTTGTGCAGGTTGCACCTGAGAGAGTATCTAATTAGATAATGAAGTCTTGATGGTTTTAGTTGTGACTTCAATCAGATATTCATTATTATATTTTCTTTCTAAAGATAAACACTTATACTTATATGACAGATAGGGAGATGATGGTAGATATGGAAATTACTGGAATGTCAGGGTTGTTGAGAGATCCTTTTTCTTATACTGGATATGCTTTCCCATTAATGGAAATCAGAACCGTGATGATCCTCTTGAATGTTCTCGACAGAAATTTCATTCTAAAACTCTTAAATATCCATGAATATGTTATAGGACTTGATACTAATGTGGAAGGACAGTACATTCCAGGAGAGTTTTCTCAAATCCACCCAATAACTATATATCTTTTGGTCATTTGGGGAACTTATCTAGTTTCTCCAATCACATATCTACTCTTCTTGAATTGATTGGATCATCAGATCCTCTTAAAACATCGGGGAAATCAAATGATTCAATGACAAAAGTGTTCAATCCATAGGAATCTTGAATGATGTTTTTTCACACAGTTTAAGAGTCTATAGAGGAAATAGACACAGGTCCAATGACTATGAAAGGTACCATTACCGTTGCTTCATAATTAGTGACTTCTTTTTTTAATACTTGTGCATCTCAATCTTTTATTTCATACTATATCGTTAATATACTACATCATTCTATGGACCAACTTTCTTGTGCAAATGATATTACTACACCCCTTGGTATGAAGAGAGAGTATGGTTGTCGTATTCTCACCTCTGTCTTCTCTCTATAAGTAGTCGATCTAGCTATGAGTTTTATAGTTCTTGATATGAAAATTCATGACTTTATATTTGGGATGTATTAGATCACTGCCATCAAAGCCCGAATTGATTGATAACATTGATAGCACTACTTTACTACACCTAGTGTTGTGCACCATTTTTTCTGGGATAATGAGACCTAAAGCCAGGCAGAGTCGGACCACCTTATCTAGAGTAGGGGAAAGTGATATTAGTGTTTTTTTTGACGTGAAGTGAGATTAAAAGGGTGGTGATCTTCCACCAAATGTCACTAATTTTTTTGATGTGTTCCATTCTGATATCTATAGTCTTCCAAAAGTGAGAGAGGTTTAGTTTTCAATTGACTTAAT
The DNA here is from genome assembly GCA_963277665.1 of Viscum album. Taxonomy (NCBI): domain Eukaryota; kingdom Viridiplantae; phylum Streptophyta; class Magnoliopsida; order Santalales; family Viscaceae; genus Viscum; species Viscum album. Next base: position 2,054,076,519 of record OY728137.1, read on the forward strand.
TCCTTGAACTCAACTGGTCTCTATCACCTCTTACTAAATGGCACATGCAGAGAAGAAAAAGAAAATGTCCATGTTGGATGATCTTCTTGAGAAATTCATTACTTATCCAAGTGTGTCACCTTGGGAAGCGCTCGTTCTCTTTGCTAAGAAGTCTTGTGGTTCTCTCGGCATATGTTTTGATTATCGAAAACTCAATCGAGTAATAATAAATAAAAAATATCCATTTCCATGGATTGATGATCTGTTTTGTCACATGAAAGGGGTGATGTGGCTTTAAATGGTCAACCTTCCATCTAGTTACCATTAGTTGAGGATAAAAGAATCTTACATTCACCAATCCACATTTCAGATCATGTATAAGGACATTGAGTACATTTTTTGGCACATTGTTTTGATAAATATTTAGGCAGTTTTCTTGGATTTAATGAACTGGATTTTCCATGAGTATATGGATACCAATGTTGAATTATTATCAAATGACATACTTTTCTACTCTATGACTGAGGAGGACCATGTGCAACATCTGAGAATATTTCTGAGTCTACTAAAAAATCACCAAAATTTTGACAAGATTTCTATGTGTGATTTCTGGATTAGTGATGTGAAATTCATAGGATATATGATGTCAGAATATGGTGCATAATTTGTTCATGAAAAGTTAAAGGGTGTTATGATGTGGGATAAACAAAAAAATGTATACAAGATTTGGAGAATGTTGGGATTAGACAAATATTATTGTAGGTTTGTGAAAGACATCTTGATCTCGTCTTCTTCAATGACTGTTCTGACTCAGAAGGGGGTGATTTTTTCCTAGTGTTATAAATTTCAATGTTCTATTATGGAGCTGAAATGTTTTTTGACTATTGCGCCAGTGTAAACTCTTACTAAAGCTGGACATGGCTATGGGGTCTTTTGTGATTCATTAGGTTCTTGCTTGGGCTGCGTTGATATACAATGTGATCATATAGTAGCAGATGGATCGCGTCAGCTTATGAAACAAGAGAAGAATTATCCTACCCATGACCTAGAACATGAATCTGTGATGTACACACATAAAAGTTGGTGGTACTGCTTTTTGACCAATTGTTTACAACATATTGATAACAAAAAATCTTGAGTTATATCTTCTCTTAAAAATATTTTAATCTTCGGTAGAGGAATTTGGTGGAGTACCTGTAGTCCTTCAACATTGTGACCACCTATACCTCAGGGAAAGGGAATGTCATTGGTGATTCATTGAGTAGGAAACTTCAATCCCAGGAAGTAAAAGATTCTTCAAAATAGTGGAATTTGATGGGTCTCTTGGCAAAGTTGCATATTGGAGTTCAGGAGGAAGGGGATGATGTTTCTTTATCTAGTGTACAATTTACATCTACTCTTCTAGAGATTATTTTTCATGATAAAGAGATTGATGATGTTTTCTATGGCATTATCTATTGCATTTATGGTGGGGAGATAGTTATATAGTGGTCAGTCTCCAAATTGGGTTATCAATTTCATCAAAACTAGTTTTTTGTTCTATTAGTGATGAGAATGGATGTGATAGGGGTTATTCATTTCTCTCAGGGGGTTGTGAACCCAGGAACCTTAAAAAATGATTTATGAAATGAGGCTGTAGTTTTGGTGGCCAGTTATGATATAGTACATCACTGATATAGTCTCCCATTGATTTTTGTTCCAATAGGTGAATGATGAGCTCTAAAAACCTTATGGTTTGGTTTATCCACTTCCAGTTCCTATATGGATGTTGGTTGAGAAATCAATGGACATTTAGGTTGTGGTTCCTCATACCCATAGAAAGAAGAATGCAATAAGGGTTTTGATCAATAGGATGACCAAACCAGAACACATTTTACCCATATGGAAAATGACTAAACATTAGGAGATTGGAAATATCAACATGAAACAGATTGTTTGTTTTCATTGAGTTACATCAGCGTCTGTCTCAAATTGCGATAATTGGTTCATTTCTCACATTTTGAGAGGCCTTCAAGAAGCACTAGGATCTCAGGATTGTTTAAGCCCAGCCTACCATCATCAGTCATATTTCCAGATATAAGTATCTATATAAATTCTTAAGGATATGCATTCTGCCTATTTTCTCAACTTTGGCGGGGATTGGGATGATCACTTCAGGGTAGTTAATATTTCGTACAACAACAATTACCACTCCGTAAAAAAAATGGCACATTTTGAGGCCTTGTATGTTATGCCTTGTAAATCTCTATTTTTTTGGTAAGAGGACAGTGGAATTTAATTGGTTAGTCCACACTTGGTGGAGGTGTTGAGAACTAATATTTAGTTGATTCATCAGGGGATGTTGACAGAAAATATCCAATATATGTCTTATTCTATTCGATTTCAATGGAATTGTTTTGTTTTCCCTTAGTGACATGTTGTTCGTGAATGTTTTAAACCAGTAGGGTCATCGATGGCTTGTGGGGAAATGGAATCTTTCACATCGCTTTATGGGACCTTTTTTGTAGTTGATAAAGTGTGCAAGGTTGTGTACTATTTGGAATGTCTACAGAAGATAATGTCGATACGTTATGGGTTCTATATATCATAGATGAGAATGTATCTTTATTCTCTATATCACATTTTTAGCAGATGTGATGTTGAGATCGAGGCTAATTTATCATTGATTTAGAAACTAGTGAGGATAGTTGATTCGAAGACCATGGTACTTCGGGTTGGATGACACCTTTTGTTAGTGTGCTATGGAAACATGGTTCTGATTCTCATTAAAAATGGGAGAGGGATGAACTAATAAGAGATTAGTGGCCACATCTCTTTATCATGATAGATTCATTATATGATATTTTAGGAAATAATGTTCTTATTGAGGGAAGGTTGCAACACCCCGTTACAAAGAACTTGTAATTTTCCATCTTTTCTAAGTTCCCCTTTGGTAAAAACATACATTTTTGTGATTTTTTGAGTTTATTGAATACTACAGAATATGTACCCACCCTGTAACAAAATTACACACCATGTACATAGAGTTGTATTCATGTCGTGGATGGAGAGATCACGCCGTGAGCTGGTACATGCCCAGTACCTAAGGTAGACATTATGAATGGATTAAATATGAATTTGTGTAACCATAGTGATTGGTTTTTGGTGTAATTATCTAGAATGGACTATAAATCATGAACCTAAGGTACATGTAATAAATCAGACCGTGCCTAGCTTAAATTCATGTGTTTGGCTGTTTCGCTCGGTTATTTTCATTGCAGAATTTGTCGCTCTCAAACCTAGAGAAGTTATGCTGCGTTTTTTAGATACTCAACTACATCTAGTTTGATCTGACCATCTTCACATCTTCATTTCATCGTTGGTGTGATTCCCGGGTAAGGTTTCTCTTCATCCTTCGAGTTTATTTCCTTCTCATCTCTTGGTTTTTTCGATGGATTATCTAAGGAATAATGGAAATATGACTCATGGTGTAGGATCATGTTTCTCGGTTGTGTTTCAAGGACTCATTCATCATCATTCTCATTGATGGGTGTCATTGCAAGTTTCGTTCATTAGATAATATGTAGGTGGTTCCATCCAGATTTTCCAAATTGATCATAATCATATTGATTGATTTATTTTGATTGCTGATTTAAATTAAAATTCACAACCAAGAATACAATTTATTTGATAATACCCAATTCCATTGAATTTGGTAGATTGGAAATGTTTTTGATATAGAAATATGGAAAACCGCATATTCCATTGAATTGGGGTCAGTTTATAGAACTTGAAGATTTAAATTATAGAATATAAATTATGGATTTTATGGAAATGTTTTCAATTATGTTTTTGAATTTAATTTTTGAAATTAACTATGAAAAGTATAGGATTAATTGGGAATCCATTTGAAACTCATGGAAATGGATTAAAATGATTTTATAGAAACCCAATGGTTTTACCTGGTGAAAAGGAATGTTTTTTAATAAAACCTATTTGGTTATAAATGGAAAGAAATTTTAATTTTTTATATGATGAATGAGGTTGATCATATTTTAAATAGTCATAAAATAGTTATCCCATAATGAAAGAGAGCATGTATGCCTTAGGTAGTTAGTGAGTTATTTGGTTACATTCTATGATATGACAACGTTCTAAATCATACTTGTGGTCGGTCACATTCCCAACAAGTTGGTGAAGAGTCTCCTTCATCTAGTTTCATAGGGATATGTGTATACACATTTTACTATGTTCACATAGAGAGTGTGTAATCTTATAGCTAGTTAATTATAATGTAACTTTTGGTAGATGATCAAGTTGCTCACTTTTTAATTTATATATGAGATAAAAATGTATTCAAACATTAGTTGGACTAAATTACAAACCTGATGAATTTATATAAACAATTTTATATAAAATTTTTACTTATTCCGTAGTTTTAGAAATATTCCATCTCTTGTAATGTAATGCATATGCCTTAAAAAATTCAACAAATTTGAAACTATTTCACATCATTTGTTTTAATATGATTTTAATTTCGAAACCAATTTATTTTAAAAATAGAAATAATTTCATTGTATAATATATATTTGGAATCTATTATAGAATCTTTGTTGGAATCCATATGGTATTAGGCTCATGTATTACTTTTTTTCCTTTGGCTCTTTGTAGACGTTCTTCTTCCTGATTCAAGGAAAGTGAATGGATCTATTGGAGGTGGATATAGTTGTAGAGATTTGTATGAGGTGAGTTGTGTCCTTAAGGGATTTTGGGTTGTCTTCATATTTCATATACTTGGTTATGAGTACTGAGGTTTTTATTCCTCATTGTATTATATTACATTTACTCCCCGTGGAGTTTTCATTTGGATATAAACATTGTCATGTATCCATTTCTTTTGCATTCTTCTGGCACAACTTGTTCCCTCTTAGATGTCGTACGATGCTAGCGGCTATTCTCCGTCCCATGGGGATTTGGAATGCACTTCATGATATTTCAAAACCGACTTAGTTATCAGGTTACCAAGGTACTCTGGATAGTTCGTGATATCTCCTTTTTGTTCTCTAATGGAGTTTAACTTTCTATATAAATTTTCTTCAAACCAAGCCCCCACCTAAGTACATGGAATTTTTCATAATTAAAATGTATGTATAGCTTTGAATATATTGATAATCATGGCTTGCTATCTTTTTTATTCATTAAATGCTTCAATTGAGATGAAATTTAATTTCAATTGTCATACCACCACACTTGTTATGATCAAATAATAATGGATTATTTTAATTGTCCTTAATTTAATGAATTGTTCATGTGTGTCTGCCTTCCACAAATGAATTTATTGATTTAAATGAACATAATAGAAAAGGGTGGAAGTAACACATAGATAATTAATTTTTAGTAAAATAATTAAATGTGAATCCCTTAATAATAAACGAGATTTATAAATATAGAGCAAGGTTTATAATTACTCATGGATCCATTTATTATTATTTTAATATGATTATTACATAAATGGGATAATGAACTATGGTATGAGATCTATAGACCATAAAGAAAAATAAAGCTCTCATGCATTGTGTTTTGAGTCATGGAATCACCCATAATGGATTATATATACGATGTTGGGATGAGGTGACACACTCCCTTCTTAGGGTGATGAAATAATTTCTCACCCACCATCTCAAGTATCATGAATGATATGCCATGATCCAATGGGATGTAGAATGTGTGCCATATTACATAATCATAGTTTCTCAATATGATTGGTTATGGATGTTTGGGATTATGGTCCATCCAACAGCTTGTATTCAAGGTATATGGCCACTTCATTTCAAACGTACATAGCTCATATACATGGATGTAATATATAACTAATATATATATAATAATTCTATAAAAAAATTCATACTTTTGATATACTTATTTTAGATATGGGACAAGGTAGATAGAGTTGAATTGGTGTTCTATTAGAACCTGGGATGACCTGTGTTTTTTTATTTATTCCATTACTTTTTATAATTAATGTTACCTAGACAATATATTACATATTTTTCACATAATTGATTTTTTCTTTAACATCATGGTTTGTAAGTTACTATTATTTTTGTGTCTCAACCTACTGGGGATACCATTCCTCTTGGGTGCCTGAGTAGATCATATGTTCTCAAGACCATGGATTTTTTCTTGTATAACTTTCCTTGTACTTGGGATATATGAAAATAAAATCAAGCTAGGTATGATGATGCTCTTGGAGAAGTCCCTTGGATAATTTTTTATTTAATTTCATAATATTGTATTATATTATATCTCTTTATCTTGCATGTATATTATTTTATATTATGTAATAAAATCGAAATATTCATTCTTTGTAGTAATTGGTATTGGCCATCCTTTATATTTAGTTTATATTATACTTTTCTTGCACAATTATTCCTTTAATTCTGTTTCAAATATTTTTCATTTTTTACCTTCTAATATACAAATTTCTTACTCTAATATGAACGTATCTTCTACCCTATACTAGCTCCATTAAATAACTATTATAGTATACAACCACTAGAATACTTGTAGGAAATATTGAGGCCATGTTATCTATTGGTACAACTACCGTCATAGATATTGGTCGAGTTGAATCATTACAATGTGGTATCAGAGGGGTTATTTTTCTTTCTTATAACAATATTGACGTAGTAGATAAGAGAATAATAATGTTTTGGCACATTATATATAGACGGGTCTTTACTGTACACCCCAAAAATGGAGAAAATTCCCGGTTTCCTTGGACAAGACTATTGTTCTTTAAGTTTTCTGTTAAAGTTGATTATTATTTCACCTTGATTGTATGTTGTAAATTCCACTACTTAAGGATTTATAAATTTAATGTAATTTCTCTTATCCTGATATGAATTTAAATAATCATAACATGAATCATTGTTACAACATATGATTGATATACCAAGAATAATTCATTTCATGTAAATTCATTTGTAGAATGTTTTTTATAGTGGATTTGTGCCTTTATTTGTTTTCCATGTTCTTGATTACTGTACAATTCCATTTTACATATTATTATTTGTGGATTAAATTCCATGATTCCTATTTATTTATCATGAATTTCGTATGTGTCATGCATATGTGTTTATTGGCATCACTCTTTTTTTTATTGTTTGTAAAAAAATACTATGATATGATTTTGATATGATAATGATCTTCCGGGAGAATTTTATATTTTGTGATTAAAATAGAACAAATATTTTATTTAAAGGTGTATGAGTGAATTATAATTAGTAAAAGTTAACATGAATACTCAAACCAAATTTGGAAAATTATATACAAATCAATATGCTACTATTAAAAAAAGATGATAATGTTAGAATGATAAAATGAATTTGTTTTTTGTTAATGGAATCCATGTTCCAACCTATATATTGTATGGCCATTTTATGGTTTTGTAGAATGCCCACACATATAACTAAATAATTATATATTATTAAGGTAAATATTTTTAATGGGTTAATATGTAATGGATTCTAATGTTTTGATTTTAATGAATGTTTTATTTTTCTAATTTTGACCTAGACTATAGCATATAATTTTTATGGGATCTTTATAGTATATGGAATGGAAACCCAAATAAAAAAACCATGATATATGAAAATTCTATTTTCTAAAATTGTTATAAATATAATGACTATTTATAAATAATCCGAATGAAATCAGATGCCTCTATAAATCACTAACTCAATCAAACGTGCATGATGATCATGTTATTACCTTCAAAAAACAAACAACTGGAACAAAATAAGCCAGTCAGGCCATGATTCCACTGAGATTTCTTGTTTGGTTGTTTATAATTTCTATATTTTACAAAATGTATAATGTGTTGAATTCTGATGAAACGATTTTAGATTAACATGACCATAATTAGACACCTTATTTTTTAGAACATAGAAATAAATATAATTGATAAATTGTCTAATTTATGACTAGATTTCAAGAAATGGATAGTGATCAAAATATATTTTTGATAATACAATCTAGTTGTGCCTTGTTTTTTTAAATCAATTAAATGATTAAAAGTTAAAATTATAAGTAATTTAATTTCATTAAAATTAAACCAGAAGTGGTATCCTTATATCGAACCATATTTTAAGGGTACTTTTAATATCTCATTGGGTATCCTTGGAATAGAAACTAGAGACTTTTCTACAGGCCTCTATCTTTTACTTTTTAGAAATGTCTTTGGAAATACTCATTAGACTTGTTGACAATATTTTGGGAGACCTAGAGATAAGGTTGAAGCTTATTTTTTAATAAGGGGTCATCCCATTGTAGGTATCAGCACCAGATCATAAATTCTAGTATAAGTACATGCAATTTCTATTGTATGGTGTCATTTGGGTTCCATTTTCACAAGTAGGACTCTTAAAATCTAAATGAAACCATTATTTGGAAGGTTGGTCATGTTTTCTCTTTTCCTTTTCTATGAGAATGACTAATTAGTAATTCTCAGTTCTATGGTGATATATATACCTAGGGAATGGTTGGCCACATTTTAGGTCATTTGACACTTTGTTCATCAACAACGTTAGATGAAATTGTATGTCATTATCCCTAAAAATGATTGTATGAAGATGTAAAACTCTTTTTTAAATATCTTGAATAAGACATCAGATACCTGATTGTATAAGGTGGATAACATTTCTATAATATCTTGGATGTGATGTTTTCTCATTAAATATTTGGGTAGTATGCATTGAAATATGTGGAAAAAATTGAATATTAAAATTTTGTAGAGAATTTGATGATTTAGGTAAAATCATTTATCAATGTTCTATTGAGTACATTCTTGGGACATCTCTAATTTAAACTGAGATGGGTGTTAGAAAAATTACATTTTTACCAATGATTGTGATTATATGTCATGAGGAGAAGGTGTTTTGATATGCCGAATATGTAGGTTCTAGAAATCATTAATTACAATTAAATGTCGTAATGTGGTGGTCATGACATTGAGGAGTAAAACATGTAAATTTAAAGTGGAATTGATCTAGTGCCCTTGTGACTGTCTATATTGTATATCTTTATCATTGAATATGACACAAATTTGGTGGGGAGAATCATACCAATTATGGTAAATATGAGACCTTCCAAGTAACAGGAACGAAACTGAAGATGGCCATTTTGATATGGTTGTTCTTTCTTGCATTCCATTGAGACTTGAAGGTGTTGAATCAAGTTGGTGATTTCTCCATATCATAATTTCAATGTTACTAGTTGTGTATAAAACCATTGTGAAATGTTTTTGGTCATGGGTGGAATGTTGTTTTTAAATATTGAATGATCGAAATATTAATATGGTGGTAATGAATTCTTATCTATCAATGATGGTGCATCAACATTTTAAGAATGTGTTCATTCAATACACATCTACCAGTTGCGTTTTCAACTAATATTCCGGGAATTAATTTTTAATATTTTTTGTGTACTATAGTTTAGTGATAAGAATTTTATTAATATTTACATCATACTTGATGCAATATGATTTAATTTGTTTAATGATATGATAATGTTTTAAAATATTTTGGGCTGGGTCAAAGGCTTACTCTGACTGCAAGATGGATGCGTCATTTTTGTAGTGAAATTTTTATATTTGAGTGATATATGGGTTCCTGTGTATGAATTCCCTATATGGACTCGTGTGAAAAATTTGTTCTTCTATGACTTGACTACCTTGAAAATTCCACTATGGGCTTAGTAAATGTTTTAAAATGGAAGTCATGGCCTTGAACCAATGCCTCTTTTAAAAACACAGATTATGGACTATCATGGGATAGGTCCATGAACACCCAATTAATAATTCTGAGGTTTCCTTAGAAAATTTATTAGGATTGTTGATTCTTTTCCTAGGTAACATTATTTGATGTTAGTTATAGGCTTCAATGAACATGTTCATTGGGAATCTGATATTCATTAGAAGAAGGAAATTTGTTTTCTTTGCAAGACATAGTCTCTCAATTCGTGGAATCTATGGAATGATCAGCCAGAGCTGTCTTGTCTTTTTATGACTTTTTTTAAAAGGATACAGTCATGTGGAACTGTATTAATGAAAAATATATTGTTAAGGAATTTTTGGTTTGATGGTCTATAGTGTCTTCAATGAAATCATGTGTGGCCAATTTGAGATAGCTCTACTAAAATAAACTAGTTTTTTATGATGAGTTACATTATATGAATGTAGATGAAATCTGGTTCACCTAGTTTATTAAATCACAGGTCGGCTGTTGTTAGAATTATTAGATGTGTGCTTCATATGAAATTCAGTTAGTGGAGGAGTTGTCGTTAATAATTTGGGACATTTTAATATTAATGAACATGGTAGGGAGGACAATCATCCATGAATTTAACGAGATGAATACGTGGTTGTGTCACTATCTAGATGGTCTTGTGTACATATAACACTATTTTTTCATTTATAAATGGAGAATTGTATTGGGTAATTATGGATTAAATGTCGTATGTCGAAGGTGATTCTTGTAGGTGTGTTTGGAATAAGAGAACACAAACCCACAGTCAAAATAAAACATCACAACCATTATTGGTTAAGATATTTTTTTATTGTTCTTGAAGGCTTTTCATGGATAATATGTTTTTTAAGATGTTTTAGTGACACTTATGATGAAAAAAATAGTGGAATTCTAAGGGAATTTTATTTTTTGTGTTTACTGGACAACCCATTCATTGAACTATGCATCAGAAAGTAATATCGAGTGTTGGAACTCAAAATTTTGTTTTTTGTAGTAATTTAAGTCCCTAATGGTTCCTCGACTACCATACCATGTTTTGTGAGATTTAAAATATGAAAACACAAAAAAATGAGGACTGATAGAGATGAGTGATTTTTCCACAACCATGTGGACATATATGAAAATTTTGTGGCCTGAATCTGGGATACCTCAAGTTTCACACGTGCTTTGTATGGTTAAAAAAAGCTTTGCACCTAGTTCGTGTGGGTAGTTTCACTTAGGTAGTATCATCAAACTATTAAACACTCAGTTATCTCGTAGTTAGGGAAAACTATGGGTGACAACCATGTTTGGTAGGTTCCTTAGGTACTGGTTGCTTTTTGGTTGGCATGCGGATTTTCCAAATCATGAGGCCAATCCATGATACCCCATTTTTGTGGGTAAAATGGTTAAAATTTTTGTAAATGATTATGATTTTCTTCTTTCCACTATCATCTTCTCTTATTGTCATAAATTTCACCTCTCTATGCACATCGGGTTCCTCCAATGCCTATGATATGATTCAATAATAGATCTCCTATATATGCAATACAATTCAAGCCTGATTGGCCTTTATGTATCGACATAGGTATAATCTCAGTTAATATTTAATAATTATTCTTTTAATATCTACATGGTAGGGTTATCAAGATGTAATATCATTTTTTTATTTCCATAAGAGATGTATATTTCTTATATTTTTTTACAAATCAGTCAAAATCAATCAATTATATTTGATGAGTGAGATGTCCTAAGAATAATGTATGTTGTTTAAAAAAAAAATTCCATTAATTTTTATCGATTAATAAATGTTTTCATGGATTCTGGTGATGATGTTTTCTGAGAATCACCATTAAATAGAACTTTTCATGTATAAATGATCACCACAAATTAATACATTCATATTATGAGTTTTCTTGATACATAGAGGTGGTTGATCACATTTATCAACAATCTTTGACTCTTCTATGTATATTTTCCCCTTATTGTATAAAAGATATTTTGCCAAGATTTCCTCATAAGTTTTATCCTTAACTATAAATGGAATTTCAAGAGGTAAGAAATTATAATATCAATGATTGATCCTCTTAAGATCCATGTTGAACATATGTAATTATTTTTCTGAATTTAATGATTAATAAAATTATTATTGTATGTAAATAAAGTTATAAATCTTAAATTTGATGCATAATTGAAAGAAATGTATTGTTTTATGAATGCTGGAAATTCTCTATAAGAAAACCCCTCAAATAAGGAGCGTTTTAATTGTTATTGCAATATGCTTTTTGGTGATTGGAATCATTATATATATTTATCTAATTTCTATTTTTCTTATACCTTTTTTAAATATATTAATACCATTTTTGTACATGGTCTATTTTGTGTTCTCAAAAGATTCTTCCCTTTCTATATAAATTTTTATCCATCCAAGGCACCTTTTAAGTGATTGGTTTATTTAATAATTAAATTAAATGTATGGGTATTAATTTCTTGTTCATTATGGATTTATTCTATTATATGAATTAAATTTTTCAATTGATATGGATGTGAATTTTGGTGGTATAACCTCATTGATAGGCATTATTAAATAACAATAGATTAGGTGAATTTTGAAAAATTGTATGTAATGTTCTTGTGGGTATAACTTCCTTAAATTAATTAAATGTTTTAAATGAATGAATTAATAAGGTTCTTAAGGGAACAAAAATCTTTTATGATTACTAAAATATATAATTAAATGTGAATCCCTTAATATAAAATGGGATTATTAAATGAAGAGCATGAGAGGTAATTCCACATGGCTATGGATATTATTATTATTTTATGACTACCTCTTATATGGGATGTGGATCAATGGTAAGGGAACTATTTATAGTGAATGAAAATTACTCTCCCTTCATCGGGAGTTGATTCATGGAATCATGCACCATAGATACTATATTACATATTGTTTTGAGGCTCGAAGCTACTTATTTAGAGTGATGTCATGATATCTTACTCACCACCCCATGGGTCATGCCTGATGTTTAATATTATGTTTTGATAAAATGATTGTACCCTATTTTATTATCTTAGAGGATCATCTAGACGTGTTACGGATGTTTTTGTTACACATCATTACCTCTTGTAACTATTTTTCTACGTATACATCCACTTTCTTGTACGTGTACATGGTTTGTATAGAGAGGTAAATATATCAGGTTACATTGTATATATTAATCCTATAGACATATGGATACTATTCATATACCCATGCTAATCATAATTTTAAGTAGTTAGAGTCGGCTAGGTGTCTTATTAAAACCCCATCTAAACAAAATTTACATATTTATTTCAATACTGTAACACCCCAAGCTTTCACGGTACGATAACGTGCGATGTACGCAACACCGAATTCAAGTACACCATGATCGTTCAAACTAGCCATTTTAAAAGTGGTTATGAATAGTAATAAACACATCTCGAATTTTACATATATATATCGGCTATAATTTTTACATTCATTATTTTTGTTTCAAAGACATAATATGAAGTCAATTTCAATTTTTCAATAAAAGAATTTTTTTTAGAAAAATACAGTTTTTTTCCTTTTAATGGCGAACCCTTTTTAAAACCAATATTTTATACTTTAATATATTCAATTTAATAAAATTAAATCCTTCTTTATAATTGGTACATAAAATTTTAGTCTCAATAAATTTTTGGAACTTTTCTGATAACATTCATATTTTGATGAATAGTGAAAAATAGTAAATTTTAATTAAAAACATCTTTCTTAATCAAAATATTTAATAGTGAAAAATTATTAATTTGAGTTGTTTTAAAGTATATAATTAATATATTTTTACCATTTAATACAATGTTGGTCATTGGACGTAATATCTCCTTTAAACTGGACATAAACAAGTGTCAATCTTTTGATAGTTATTATTTCTTAAAAACACGCTTTTTGTTTTGACAGTGGGAATTAACATTAAATTAATTTCTGGAACTTCTGTGTTTTGAATGTGAAAAAATGGATTTCATATTTGGAATCAGGATGTCCAAATATTTTAAGGAGGTAACTTTTATTTTTAGACATTTTGAATAATTACTTCGGTAAATATTTTATTTACAATGGTTAAATGGTAAATCCGGTAAATAATGGAAACAAAATAATATTATAATAATATTAAATTACTTTAAAACGAATCCTAACCCTATTTTTTTACACATGTCCAACCATGGGAATATATGGGTCAATTGTGGGACCTCATGGAGCCACTTGTAAGTGATAATGAAACATTATATTAATTAAGTTTAAGTATATACAAAAATGACAAAAGCATACATATTTTAGAAAAACAATTTTTAGATAGGGTTATATTTGTTATATATTCAACTATAAATATTCAAAAGGCATATAAAATGATTTAACACATAATGGTATTTTATTTATAATTTTCAGACATTTAATAGTTAGATTTATTAATGACACAATAATGATGCAGTATTTTCCTTATTAATGAAAGAATCAAATAATTGGTTTTATAAATGTTAAAATAAATATAATTTAATGTTTTGATTTCATAAACTAATTTTATTGGTAAATATGACATTTTATTATTTCTTAAATGACTTTTTTTCTAATTAATAATTTTTTTAAGACATTAACAGAAATCATTTATAGAATACTATCAAAATTGACATATATGAGTTTTAAAAACAATTATATTATTAATTGATATTCTATTCTTAAAAATATAAGGTTCAGAAAAAAGACTTATATCATGATATTTGTATCATTAATGGACCAATTGGGGGTCTCTTGGAAGTATATAGTATGTTTATTAACCATATAATATAATAATAAAAAGACACATGGTAAACGTCCAACTAAATAACTAAGAGTTAAATCTAAAAAATAAGATTAATATAGTGACCCAAACATGTCTAAAACCTATTTGTTGAGTGGATTTCAACCCATCCATACCATATCTTCTAAATTAATTCGTTTTCAGCCATTATAAACCGAATATTAATTTATTATAAAATAATACTTTACGTTTTTCCTAAAGAGCCCCTCCTCCCCCTTATAAAAGAACACCACTTATAACAAATTCATCACTCCTCTCAAGCATTTTGGCTCGTCCAAACACTGACCAATTAGTCTCCCTACATCCCTATCCCCCTCCTATAATCCTTACCTTAGGCAGAAGTCACTTAATGATTCCTTTTGGTTCAAACCAAAGGGAGTTACCAAAATTAAAGGTAACGATTTCTATTAACTTCTTTTCTTTTATATTACTTCTCCAACCCCTAAACTCTTTTTATAATTTTATTTAAAAAAATAGTATAATCAATATAATATGGCGTTTTTATGAGAAGTATTCGAACTACACTTACACACACCACCATCTAATGGGTGAAGAACATAATGTTTCTGTGGATGGCAACCAAACGCCTCACGAAACGATGATTGTTTAAATTATCTCCTATCGCCGCTCATAGTGGCCGTTGTGATGGAACTGTAATTGAATATGATATTTATGATATTTATTTTATATATAAGCTTCTATAATTCCATGTTATATCATACCATAATTCTTTTCATGTTGTATATATATACGATAATTTCATTTGAGAAAGTGCGGACTACCATCCCCTCAACGTGATATGACTCGTTCAGACCATACATGGAACGTATAAAGTATGGTGTTAATGAAATTAAGTAACATATATAAGATATTATATTATATAGTAATAATAATATACCTATGTATAATTTGGTTTTTATTCCTTTTAAAATGAAAAATAAAATGGAAGTAGCGTTCGTGCGTACGTACGGATTACCGTCTCCACGAACACGATGAGATTCATTCCACATAATATCCATTTAAGAGTAAGTATCATTTTATGGTTAAAAATAATGTTTAATGACATAATATAATTCTGCATATAAATCAAATATATCCTATTCATTACAAACATTCCTTACGTAAGTATGCATATAATGGAAAACGAATCAGTTAACACAGAAACGACGATAATACTAAAAATCAATATTAGAAGATCATATATGATATTATATTAATGTATATGATTATTGTATAATTTAATAACAATTATTTAAACATTATACATTAGGTTAACCAACCCCTGACCTAGGAAAATTACAAGGTAAGAGTTATTTTCACAATCTCTTTATTATCCGAGGTTGTTTTTACATAAGTATCTACTAGGACTTCTTTATCAACCACATCCATGTTTCTTAAAAATGTATTTCAAAACATTCTTACTATTTTATAGACAATAGGTTAAAGTCATTTATACCCTTTTTTGACTTTTTATAAGATGTTTATGAAGGAATCATTCTGTCGTTTTCTAAACATGGTCCTTTTTAACCTTTTCGACAAAATTAAGTCAAGAATGTCTATTTTAACTTATACGGTTGGTGCAACAATTTTATGCCATTATAAAATCGTCGAAGCATTACTTACAAGATTATAAGAATATTTTAAAATTAAATTCTCTCTTATTTAACTATGTGACTTTTAAATGTTTTAAAAAAAAGAGATATTTCTCTCAAATTGTTTTGATTTCATATATGTCAACATCCTTTGATGGATTTTATTTTTATTTGATGTTTATTTATTATGAAAAAGAACTTTCATATTGTATTGAAGGTTTTGTGATTTTTTTGACTGTGGATGTGTTATTTTTATACTATTCATGGTTTATGGATATATTTTTGACATTTCGTATGCTAGTTTCAATACGAATGATTATGTTATGTTTAAACCTTTTCATATGAGGAATGCATTGGACTTAGTATGTGAGGGGTGGAGCCTGCTATAGCTCCTCAATGCATTGGAAGGTCTCATCAGACAAACAAGTATCTTTCCACAAGGCCTTGAAAAAAACTTATTTGTAGTCTTGGCACAAACCCTTGACTATGTGGTTATGATAGTCTTCCATTATACATTCCATTATTATGAAAATTGTTATTGATATTGCATGTGATTATTAGACTAGTAGAATATTCATGTGAATAAGGAAATGGAATTATTTCATTTTATCTTTTCCATATTCTGCTGATGTTCAAGTTTAAAAGGATTTTGTTTTAGTTATAAATTTCCATAAATGTTTTTGTTTCTTTATAAAAGTTTCCTCTATATTGTTATCCTTACTGAGCATCTGAGATCACCCCTTTCAATGTTTTATTTTTTCCCAGGATGTGAAGAAGTATTTTATGAATGACATGCAGGGATAGTATGAGGGGATATGAAGACAAGGTGTTGTGGTAAATTTTTTTCCCTTTATAATGTAATGTAAGTCATATGAATATATATTGTGTTTCCAAGGATACTAAAATAATCAGTCTTTCGATACATGATCTTTTGTGATCATGCCAATGTTATGTAATAATGCACCGACTCTGGGTAACTGGGGTCGGGGCGTTACAGTTGGTATCAAAGGAAGTTTAGTACAATCCTTGGAATCTAGATTTAGCTAAAATCTGATTAGAGAACATAGCCCTAAGATAGGATTTGAGGATTATTATAGAAGAACTTCCTATAATTTTGGTATTGTAGAGATATTTTGAGTTTTCTGAGAAATACATCATTGTCTAGATACGAGTAGGTAGAGGCGGTTCTAGCACAGATGTACCTAGGGGTAAAACCCAAAAACACCACATTGAGATAGACTCGAACGGGAACTGGTGCATGACAATGGGCCTTGCATCACTCTTGGTTACGACTCTCCTATGGGATATGTTTAGGATAATTGTCATGTTTTTTACAAACCATTATGATGGGTTTATGAGTATATACTTCCTCAAAGAAGGAATTTTTATGATTATGGATTATATCCATAAACTGTTTAATTTGTGTTAAGTGTTTACAAGTTTGATATTGGGTATTGATATTCATAAACTAATCTAGTATATTCCATTGTTTAGATATGGCGCCCAGAAGAAGGAATGTAATCTCCAGCAATACGCATGATCCAAACTGTATGAATGAACATATCTTTCATGGTCTTAAGCCTGAATTTAGAAGGTAAATAGTCTTCCACATATTCTCCTCATATGATGAAATAGTATAATATGTTGATAAGATAAGTAATGAATTATCAAAGTCCTATGGATTTGAAGGGATGTAGGAGAAGAAAAGGATGGTAGAGAGAAGGACAGATAAAAGGAAGATGGTAAAGAAGGATTTTTCCCATATGTGATAACTATGGGAAGAAACACCATAGAACATGATTGAAAGGAATGAGAGTTTGTTATAAGTGTGGAGAAAAATGAAACCATGTACGTGATTTCAAGGGTAAGAAAAAGGTTACAAATTTCCAAAGCTTCATCTGCAAGGATTTTGGACACTACGCGAACCAATGTCTCAGTCATCAGACTATGCCACAAATGATGATATTGGATAATAATAAAGATATGATACTACCACAGATGAAGATGAATGACTAGTGTTCTTATGTTGTTATTTATGAATTTTTTCATTTTTGTGTTGTATCAATGATGTACTGGAAATAAATAAGGACTTTACTACAGTACTATTTCATTGAGGATTTGAGATTTTATGGAACTATGAAAAGTGACACTACAATGAGTTAAACTTTTTGGAAATTCAATGGTTTAAGGAAAGATAATCCTTAATATGGTCCTAATATTGATGTACTGATTTTGGAATGAGAGATGGTTGATTTGGGTAAATTTTATTGGATATTCTTGACTACCTTGAAACAGATTAATGATTTGTATGTTCCATCATTGTTGGAGTTTAAACCATATTTTGATGGACAATGTATATCCATTATTCTATAAGGAATAAGGGATCATGAATGTAATCAATAAGGTTTTATGATAATTCAGGATGTTACCATATTTTAAAATAATACATGATGATGGTATTCACATGTTATTACATGGAAAAAAAAGATCTTCATTATATTTAACCTCTTAATAAATTTTGGACTGTGAGTTTGGACAGAAGTAATTTGGATAAGTCTAATGGTTGGAATGGATTATATTCTAATTTGATACTATTTTTAAGGTTAAATCATTTCTAAATATTATTTTGGGATTGTTATAAAAAGGACAACCCGTAGGTCGGGTGACAACCCGTCGCGTCCGGCAAGGCCGCAAGACATGAACCCACAACCAAAGAGTGACAAGAGTATATCACCTACCCCTGGCCCACATGATGTCCTGGATTGAATAATGAGGTATTATTTTAAAAGGGACTTCTAGATGAATTAGGAATTCATTTTTTTGAACCCTATACGAATAGGATAAATGGAATAGTTTTTTTAGTATCTTTTACAGTGAAAGATGAGTTTGTGGTAGAAATTAGTGATTGGATAGAACTATACTTGTCAAGTATATATATATATATATATTATTCTCTTATTATATGAGTAAATTAATTCTTAAACATTAGGTAAGGGGTCTTAAAAACAAAATTATGTTATCTTAATACCTCATGTTTTGTTGAACCGATGATATTTTTAATTATCATAGATTGATGGCTTGGAGGCCCTGAATTCTACAATTTTTTGTGACTAATGAACTCAATCACTCCCTAAAAATATTTACAGTTTTGTACCAATTATGTGTCTCTAATTTCCACCAATGTTCTCCAAATCGAGATCATAATTTTGTGGTGACCCTTTCATTTCCCTTTTCCTCTTATTAGGACTAAATTTTATTGACCCAATTTTGGATGTGGGTTTTCCCATAGAGATATTTTCTATTTTCAACCTTTTATTTTCAATTAAAATTTTCAAATTTCGAGGACTCAATTTATTGAAGGAGGGGAGAATGTAACTCCCAATGCTTCCACGATAATACAACGAGCGATGTACGCAACACCGAGTTCTAGTACACCTTGACCTATCAAACTAGTTGTTTTAAAAGTGGTTATGAATACTAATAACCACATTTTGAATTATATATATATATATCTGATAAAATTTTAACATTCATTATTTTTTATTCAACGACATAATATGATGTCAAATTCAATTTATCAATAAAAGAATTGTTTTCCAGAAAAATACAGTTTTTCCTCCTTTTAATGGCGAAGCCTTTTTAAAACCAATATTTGACACTTTTATATAATAAAGTTAATAAAATTAAATCATTATTCATAAGTGCATAAAAATTTATTTTCAATAAATTTTTGGTACTATTCTGATAACTTTCAAATTTTGATGAATAATGAAAATTAGTAATTTTAAATTAAAAAACACTTTTTTAATCGAAATAATTAATAGTGATAAATTATTATTTTGAGCGGTTTTAAAAAATATATAGAATATATTTTTACCATTTCATAAAATTTTGGTCATTAGATGTAATTTCACATTGAAACTGGTCATAAACAAGTCTCAATATTTTGATAGTTTTTATTTCTTAAAAAACGCTTTTTTGTTTTGACAACGGGAATTAATTTTAAATTAATTTCTGGCACTTCTGTGTTTTGAATATGGAAAATGGATTAAAAATTTGGAATCAGGATGTCCAAATTTTGTAAATAGGTAGCTTTTATTTTTAGACATTTTGAATAATTACTTCGATAAATATTTTATTTACCATGGTTTAAAGGAAAATCTGGTAAATAAGGGTAAAAAAATATTATTATAATAATTTCAAATTTCCTTAAAATGTGTTATAAAACTAGTTGTTGATGCATTTCTGGTCATGGGAATATTTGGGTAAATTTCAGGACCCCATGGAGCCACTTGTAAGTGATAATGACACTTTATATTAATTAAGTAATGTAAATACAAAAATGACATAAACATATATCTTTTAGAAAAACAATTTTTACATAAGGTTATATATGAAATATTTTCAAATATAAATATTACATAGAAATAAAAAAAATTCCTACATAACGGTATTTTATTTATAATTTTTAGACATTGAATAATTAAATTTATTTATGATACAATAATGATGCAATATTTTCCCTATTAATGAAAGAAGGAACTAATTAGTATTATAAATGTTAAAATAAATATAATTTTAGGTTTTGATGCCATAAATGAATTTTATTGGTTAATATGACATGTTAGGATTTTTAAAATTAATTTTTTTCTAACTAATAAAGTTATGTTTTTACCAAAAAACAATTATTGAATTGTGTAAAATTTGACATAAATGAGTTTTTTTAAAATATTATATTATTAATTGATATTATATTCCTAAAAATATAAGGTTCGGCCAAAAGACTTATATCATGATATGTGTATCATTAATGGACACTTGGGGGGCTCTTGGATGTATATAGTATGTTTATTAACCATATAATATAATAATACAAAGAGACATAGTAAATGTCATACTATTTAACGAAAAGTTAAATATAAAAAATAAGGTTAATATAGTGACTCAAACTTGACTAAAACCTATTGTTTGAGAGGATTTTGACCCCTCCCCACCATAAAAATGATATAAATCTGTTTTGAGTCATTATATAACAAATATGAATTTATTATAAAATAATACTTTATGTTTTCCCTAAAGAGCCCCTCCTCCCCCTTATAAAAGGACACCACTTCTAACCAATTCCTCACACCTCTCAAGCCTTTTGTCTTGTCCAAACTCAATCCAATTAATCTCCCAACATCCCTATCCTACTCTTATATGTCTTAACTTAGTCATAATTAACTTCAAGAGTCTTTGTTTCAAACCAAATGGAGTTACCAAAATTTAAGGTCACAATTTCTCTTAACTTATTTTATTTATATTACCTCTCCTACCCCTAAAATATTTTTATTATTTTCTTTTGTAACAACACCAGTATACTCAGAATACTTGGATGTTGTTATGTGAAGGATTAAAACTACACTTACACACACCTCCATCTAATGGGTGAAGAATCTAATGTTTCTTTGGATGGAAACCAATCGCCTCACGAAACGATGATTGTTCAAATTATCCCCTACCGCCGCTCATGGTTTCCATTATGATGGAACTGTAATTAAATATGATATTTATGATATTTATTTTATATATAAGCTTCTTTAATTCCATTTTATAGAATACCATTATTCGTTTCACGTTGTATATATATGCGATAATTTCATTTGAGGAAGTGTGGACTACTGCCCCCCTCAAAGTGATATGAATCGTTAATACCATACATGGAATGTGTAAAAGATGGTGTTAATGAAAAAAAGTAAAATATATAAGATATTATATTATACTGGAATAATAATACACCTATTTATCCTTGGGTTTTGATTCCATTTAAAATGAAAAATGAAATGGAAGTAGCGTTCGTGCGTACGTACGGATTACCGTCTCCAAGAACGCGATGAGATTCATTCCCCATAATATCCATTAAAGGCTAATTTTAATTTGATGGATACAATTATTGATTAATGACATAATATCATTCTGTATATAAATCAAATATATCCTATTCATAATAGTCATGCCTTATGTAACCAAGCATATAAAGGAAAACAAATCAGTTAACACCGAAAAAATTATAATACGAAAAGTCAATATTAGAAGATCTTATATAATATTATATTAATTTATATGATTCTTGTATAATTTAATAACAATTATTTCACCATTATAAAATAATTATCCAACCCTAAACCAAGGAAATGTACATGGTATGGGTTAATTTCACAATCTCTTTGTTATCTGATGTTGTTTTTATGTTAGTATCTACTGGGACCTCTTTATCAACCACATCCAAGATTCTAAAAAATTATTTCAAAACATTCTTAATATTTTATAGACTATGGGATAAAGTCATTTATACCCTTGTTTTAATTTTTATAATATGTTTATAAATGAATCTTTCAATGATTTTCAAAATAGGTTCCTTTTTAACAATTTCGACAAAATTAACGTAAGAATGTCTTTTTTAACTTATACGGTGGGTGCGGCTATTTTAAACCATTATAAAATCGTCGAATCTACCCTTACAAGCTTATAAGGATATTTTCAAATTAAATGTTTTCTTTTATAATTATGTGACATTTAAATTATTTCAAAAAAAGTGATGTTTCTCTCAAATAGTTTTGATTTCATCTATGTCAACATCCTTTTATGATTTTTAAGTTTATTTGAAGTTGATTTATTATGATAAAAAAATTCCATATTGTATTGAAGTTTTTGTGATATGTTTGATTGTGGATGTGTTATTTTTATACCACTCATGGTTAATGGATAAATTGTTGACATTTTTTAGGATAGTTTTAGTACGAATGTTTATGTTATGTTTAAAACTATTCATATGAGGAATGCATTGGACATAGTAAGTGATGGGTGGAGCCCGCTATAACTCCTTGATGCATCAGTAGGTCTCATGAGACAAACTTGTGTCTTGGCACAAGGCCTTGAAAAAAACATATTTCTAGTCTTGGAACAAGGCCTTGACTATGTGGTTATTATAGTCTTGCATTATGCATTCCATTATTATGAATGTGGTTATTGATATTTCAGGTGATTATTAGACTAGTAGAATATCCATGTGAATAAGTAAATTGCATTATTTAATTTTATCTTATCCATATTATACTGATGTTCAACATTAAAAGGATATTGTTTTAGTTATAAATTTACTTAAATTTTTATGTTTATTTATGAATGTTGCCGCTATATTGTTATCCTTACTAAGCATCTGAGCTCACCCCTTTCAATGTTTTATTTTTTTCCCAAGATGTGAAGAAGTATTTTATGAATGACCGGAAGGGATAGTATGAGGGGATATGAAGACAAGATGTTGTTGTAGTTTTTTTTCACATTATGATGTAATGTAAGACTTATAAATATATCCAGTCTTTCCAAGGCTACTAAACTAATCGATCTTTTGAGACTTGATCTTTTGTGATCATGCCAATGTTGTGTAATAATGCACCAACTCTGGGTAACTGGGGTCGGGGCATTACAAATACTGTGTATGAATCACATTACCTACACATTGTATTATATAAGTTTTACATATTGGAATTAGTAATAGGAATTGTAGGGGATAAATTACTAGTATTTCTATCTCACACCATGCTCAGACATCCATTGCACTGGGGTACCCAACTAGAAATTATATTCATATGACATTCGATTTTTTATTGTGATGTTATACATGTACCTGGTATATTTGAACACAGGATTGAGCTGGAGCATGTGATCATCATGGATATACCATATCGATGATATTTTCTTCATTTGAATTTTATTTATTTAATATGTATCTTTTAACAATGAATTTATCTTATTTTTGATTTTGTAACATCATCAAAACAATCATGAATTCTTGTAATTAGTGTTTTCGATTTTATATATTCATTTTGTATTATTCTTATGTTTATTTATTATGAATATATTATTTATTTCAATATTTTATTTTCATTACCTTATGATATACCTTTGTGAAACTCTAATATACAGTTATTGTCTTCCTACTATCATCTTATTAGACCCTCACTACTCTTTGGATGCCTCTGTAGTATGGGTAGGTGCACTTGACACCATGTGACCCAGTGGTATAGAAACCATCCTAATGGTCGATCTAGTTGGGATGAAACAATCTTCCATATCACATAACTCAATAAGGGTACACTATAATTTTTTCCATGGCCAAGGATACATCTTCATTTATCATAATACGAAAACATAAATTGGAATTTAATCCAATACAACTACAGTTTGGAAAAACTGTTATACTATAACATTATATAATGAATGTATTGGTTTTCATTAATCACATGTTTTTTGATATTAAATCTTATCTTCCACTAATATATTATTTTATATCCTTATTTATATGTTTTTATGGGACAATATTATTAACCATTGACACATCTTTATCCAAAAATAATTATGAAATAATTTGATAAATTATGGTTCATGTATTTCTTGTTTTTATTTATAGATTATATTTAATTTTTATTGGGATATTTTCTTATACCCACTTCATAATATTATTCACATTTCTGATCTTATATTGACATATCTAACTTTTATTTATATAAGGTAGAAGTGATCATAATTATATAATTTTTCCATGTCAGGTTTATAATTAATTATATTATGTCTGATATGTCTATGAAGGGTGACCCATGCGAGGATTACTTATGGAAAATGTTTAACATGTAGAAACATTCATTTTGTGAGTAACTAATATGCAAAGACACAGAATAATTTTTTATTTTATTTTAAATTATTATTATATATATTTAATTTTAATCATTAGTTTTTTAGCTATGATGTATTTTATTCTTATTATAATTCAATTATATGATAAAATAATAGACATTTATTTTTATAAATTAATTATACTGGTTAAACTATAGTATTTTTAAAAAAGTAATATACTAGGGGATATTTCTAATGAGGTGGAGGGAAAAATTTAAATAAAAACGTTAAATACAAAAAATATGTTTGCTCAATTTGAGAAAAGATATATAAAGATCAAACTTAAAAAGGTTTATTTGATGTTGGATAAAAATTTAGAGAATATAATATCCATTTTTATACCAATTTTAAAATATTTTATTCATTTATTATTTGGTAATCTTTTGATAAATGAAACTCAGTTGATTTACCAACATGTTAATATTGAAAATATAAATTAGTTATCTACGATATCATAGATCCTATATTCCTATTGAAGACAAGTTATTTATTAGGACGATTCCCCACAAGTTTCAATGGATAATAAATCAATTGGTGGTTTTGATAAAAGTTAAAAAAATTAATAATGTATTTATAAAAGTATAGTCCTTATAAAAATAAGTGAAAATAGTTTCTAATAGGTGCTTTGGATACTATATGTAATGTATATGTTTATTAATACAAGGACATGTTAATTTATTATTGATTATATATACATATTTATTTTTATTATGATGAAGAATTGGATTATTTATCTAGTTGGGATATCGATATACTAGTTTTACATATATCCACAACAAAAAAATTATTATTATAGATTATTTTCAATTAATTTTCTAGATAATTATTTTATAATAGAGATAATGTGATAAATTAAACATTAATAAAGGATGAAAATAATATTATATCAAATTGAGGATAAAAAATATGGAATTGATTTCAAGTTCTTGTAAATGTTTATTAAAAATATTGTTTTTTAAGGATGAAATACAAATTTTCCATTACAGAAAAAATTATAGGATGAGGAGATGATTTGGAAATTTTTTTTATGATAAAATAATATTTACAATAGTGAAATATCTAAATTTAATTAAAATTATCCCATTATGAATAAGGTATATAAAATAATTTTTTGTAAAAAAACATAAATATCTTGATAAATTGTAGAAAATAATTGATTTTTTGAAAAACCAATTTATAAAACGCATTGAATTAATACATAAAGAAAACCTAAAACCTAATTTGAATGAATATAAATTTTAATTCCATGAAACCAATTATAAAAAATTACATGATTCTTAAAATATTTTATAATAATAAAACATATTCTATATTGTGAAACACATATTCTCTAATCATATATTTGTGGATGTATCCCATAACGTATATTTTTTTAAATCAAAAAATAATTTTTTATTTAGTGAAATATTATGGGGGAGATATACTCATGGTAAATATAAATAAACAACTATTGAATCTATTTTTAGGATAATGTGTTAACATATTATAGGAGACATTATTTTTCAAATAAAACATGAAAATTATGGAAAATATACTTTGTGATCATTGGAAAATATTTCATAACATTTATACCATAAATTTTTTAATGAATACAATAGAAGATTCTAATTAATAATATTTATTATGAATACTTAGTATTTTGACTCAAAGATATACTTTATTGTACTCCTCTAAATCATTGAATTGAAATTTAACAATAATTTCCCTTTATCATTATAGTTCCAATATCATTCTATCAATGATTAAATACTGACTGAATCTCATATACAGTGATTCATGGTTATTAAATAATGATATCAAGAATGTTTTAATGAGATATCTTTTGGAGTTCGTTGAGTGAATGTAAATAAAACATATTTTTTGTGGGATATCTGTGAGTTAAATCGAATAAATTTGTATTTGTTTAATTTTTTTTTCTAATACCATTTTTTTACATATTTGGAATAATGGATTTTCTGTTTTCTTATTTGAATACATCAGTTAAACTTTGTGAAAAATTAATATCATTTTTTTCAAGATGAAAACTATAATGGGGGATTAATTCATTGATTAATTGGTTGTATTATATCATATTTTACTTTAAATAGTCCATTAAAATTGTTATGTACTATTACTCTTAAGACATAACATTTTGAGTCATATTTTTCAATATCTGTGTTGAGTTTCCCCAATAATATTGGTATAGGATGGCATAGACTATTTGGATATGTTGTGATTCCCATATCTCTCAAGGTGATTGTTTTTAATGATTAACATGTTTCCTATAATTATAAAGTGATTTAAATTAAATTTGATTTAAATATGTAAGACTAATGATTCATGAATTAGTGAATGTTATAATTTATTTTTGATTAATATAAATGTCTACCTAATGATATTTAGAGAAAAATATTAAATGTCAGATATTTGGTAATCTAATATATATTCCATTATACATGGTGTTATATTTTACAATAATATTTATAGACATTTACATGATATTGAATTTGTTGTGGAGGATGATAGTACCCATAATTGCATCACTTTGATGACCAAATTAAAGATATATGGTACTAGATATTTCACTAGAAAATAATTTATGTTATAATTTATATGTTATATATTGGAATGAATATCAATTGAATTTAAATAAACTAATGAATCTTATATGTTTATTTTACTAAGATTATAATGTAATGTGAAGTTTATAGGAAAAATATAGTTGATCAGTTATTTCTTATTTAGTGAACCAAAATTAAAACCATAACCCACTATAAATTCCATATATAATTTTTATTACATAATATATTTGAGTTTATTGGATTCATGCGCCAAGATGTTTTTATTATAATCAATCGCTAGTATGCAATATAAAATATATATAGAATTATTAATTACCATTTAATTTTTATTTTCAAAATTGAAAGGCCCCATTATGTGTTCTTAATAATTTCATTTTAATACTGGGAGTGCTGATTTTTTTGTCTTTATTTTCTTATTTAATTGTAATGAAGAATATTTCTAAATAATGTGTAAAATTAAGATATTTTCAAAATACTATTGATGGAATAAATTTTTTATGTCACAATCTTGATGATGTTTTTTAAATGAGAAATGATTGTTTTTTTATAGATATGGTTAAACCATGATTATATCAATCGAAAATATGTACATATTTTTGAATATCCTCTCATAAATTGGGAATTATCATATATATTATTTTTTTCTAAAATTATTATAAGATGAATGAAAAAATTTTCTATTGATAATTATTTATAATTCAAACTAGTAATGAAGGTATAAATAGCGATTTACATTATTTTAATGGACATAAATCATGAAGATATTTATATATCCAAAATATGAAAAAAATAATGAATAATAACTTTATAAATATTGATAATATATATTACGGGATCTATATCATTGACGTAGGTAATATAATGTGAGAAAAGTGTATGTTATTTAAATTAATGTGTATAATTCTATAAATTAATTAGGATTTATTCCATGAAATTGTGTCTTTGAAGTTATTAATGAATGATGGGATTATGTTATAGTGATGATTGAAAAATTCCAATGGAGGTATTTTGAAAAAAATTGATCAAGGAGGACATATCCTTATTAGGATCGTTATATAGAATTATTATATTTTTGTGTATTTGGATTAGATTATGGGATATGTTTTTTCCCATTATAGATATGTTAGAAGAGATATAGGAACTAATGATTTACTAATGAGACCATTATCAACATCAAATATCCTTTTTATAGGGTGTGATCCTCGACATAGAGTGTCATTTGATAAAAAAATTAATTTATATTTTCTAAAATTTCATATAATGAAACATTATTAATTTAAATACAATTTACATTATCTCTATAGAAAAATCAATGTCTTCTATATATAATTTAGTAAATATGAACAGGGAATAAATATATATGTGTATTAGGTAGTTATTGGATAAGTTTTTTGAGGAAAACAATAAGGATATATTAATTATATTATAATCATATATATATTATAAAATACTCCCTACCAATATTGTGGTTAAATGTATTTTCGAAATTCAGAGTAAAAATAATTTAGTTTTAATATTTGGAATCAGTTTTTATTCCTTGAATCATTCCCCCACATTGTATCACTAAATATATATACATATTACAATGATGAATTACTATCAATTAATTTTATGTAATTCTCTATGAAATTCATTATCATTAATATAATGACTCTATAAAAACTAGTTATCAATAAAAAACCAAAAAATTATTTGTCTCATTAATGTATGATGATTTCATGATATGATTTTTATAATATTGTTTTACTAATTTTTATATATAATTTATGAATAAATTTATTTACACTATATTTTAATCCTAAAAATGGTTTAATACTTATATTTTAATTATAAATGAATATTTACTAAATAACTAATTTTTTATTCATATTTTTTTGTATTTTTTTTATTTTATAAAATTTTTCTATAGTAATTATAATTATTCCCTATTATTACACAATATAAATATGGTTTTATTACATATTTATTTGGGTTCCACTATCATGTTGTCTGAAAAATATCACAACATATGTTTATCAACATCTCCCATTTTTAAATGGATAGGTACAATCATCAATCGTATAAAATGAAAACATGATAAAAATTTTCCACAATGTTGAAAGCATTATAATATAATGTTAAATAAAAAATAATTATCATCAACTAATAGTGATTCCATGATAACCTCCAACACTGTATTCTTTTTTTAACCTGTTATATTCTAACAAAAAAAATTATAAAAAATACATTATATATAGATGATTTAAATATATTCTCATAATAATAAATTGAAATATCATCCCTGTACAGCAACCTATACATCTAGTTGATCTCCAATAAGATAATTAAAAAAAATAAATATGTAAAAAAATGTATCATGTAAATTTTTTATATTATATATAACCCATGAGATCTCTATGTGTTGCATATAAAAAAATTTGTTCTATAGACTATCCCATATATGAAAATTCTATCATTCGATCCAATAGTAGAACAATTTTTCAACGTAATATATGTATGTTTTCCATGATTCTCATGAAATATGTTTGTGTGAATGATTTAATAGGGTATCAACAAATATATAAAAATTATCATGTTTTTAATGAAATTTTATTTCCAATTTTTTTAAAACAACAATTTTCAAACCCTTAAAACAAACCCATATATAGTATACTGTTACATAAATTTTAATTAATAATATTCAAAGATATTTATGTAATGTGATGTTATGTTTATGTTTTCCTAAGACCACAAAGTATCTTACTATACAATAATCACAAAAATTGTAGTGTAGATTTCATAATCGCAATAAATCAATATGTATTTCTGTTTCCATAACAACTTATGTAGCTGAATAAATACATATAATCCTTTTATATAAGATAATTTTAAGAGAATCTATTACACATGATTCATTAATCCAAATAATAAAAATATCAATCATTCATAGTTCTCAGGGCCTAATTTATTTAAATCTTTTCACACCGACCCATAATCTCATAGAATATGTATTGTTGTTTATTAAAAAAATAGGATAAAAAAAATGTCCATATCATAGTATCTAGGATCCTATTTAGGATAATTTGATTACATTTTCCTCATCCTATCATAGAATCTCTTTATATCAATTGAACAGTTATTTTAATTTTGAAGTTTTACTTATACCAACATCCATTTTGATATAAGATAATTTAATTTTCACTAAAAGACATAAGAATATATAGAAACAATAATATTCACTTTTATCCCTAGTGTATATTTGGATTATATAAACAAAGATTAGTCATTTGACCTATAGAAACTACATTCAAATCAATTTCATGGAAAAACACCTCAAGATAATATCCCAATCACTATAACTATTACGAATCAAGAAAAAAAATCTATATCAATATGACCACATATCACAACATTTATTAATAAAAATAAATATCTACATGTATATAATTTATTATGAAACATATCAATTTATATTTTAATTTATTATGATATTATTTGTATCAATTATTTTTTTATTTTTGAATGATGGAACTTTATAACATGTATGACCCTATTCATATATTGGTGTTCTATATTTTCTTTCAAATATAATGTTACATCACCCACCATTTTATGAAACATAATTACTTTAATACACCATTAAATGATGATTATTTAATTCTTTTCATGTACATATATTTTTAAAAAAATTAATCAATTTAATTCCTTCATCATTTACCAAACAAAAAAAGATATATTAGTTCACATTTATACAATGTGGATCAATAATAGATCTCATAAACATGTACATATTTAAAAAAATAAAACTCCAAAATAATAATCTATTTATTATAAATTTTAACTAAAATATAATCAAGCATACAAATAACAACATTATTTCAAAAGAATGGAAAAATTTTTATTAATTGATACCGTAAAAATAATACAATCATTTTGTTACAAATTTGATATCTGATAATCCAAATAATTATCTACATTTTCCAAATTTAATTAAGACATTATATACAATCATAGATGATGATAGTTAGTAATTTATAATAGAAATAATTTCATTGAAATTTGATATGATTGAGAAAACAAAAAATTGAATTTATTTCAACCATTATTTTCTTCAATAATAACATTATATTACATAAAACAATAATTTTAGCTACTAATAATTCAAGTTTTAATTAATACATTCCTATAAATAGTGACACCTATTGACATCAGATATAGTTTACGATGACTGATTTTATTGAACTAATAACAACGATGAAAAATGGTTATGATAATATTATGATTTATATAATAAATGAAGTTTAATTTTATACCATTTTTTTATATCTTAATGATTTTGGGTATGTACTACTAAAAAAATATATAATTAAAACTGGAAAAGAAGATGATAAGAATAAAATTATATTTACTATAGTTAATAACATCTCCACAATTATTGAATATATTATAAGAAAAATTAAATAATTGAGATGAATGAAGGTGAAATGGGAGTGTATTATTTAGGCTAATAAAAAATAGGATGAAATAATAGATAGATTTCAAAATTAGAATATGGAAATTTTGATATTTAAATTTTAGTAGGCATTATAGTTTAGTTGGAATGATAAATTAACTATTAAATAAACATTCATATTCTATTAGAATCAATTAAAATTCATATAATGTTTTCATACACAAATATGATAATTATTATCCCAAACCATGAAATCTATGAATTTAGTAAATATAGAAATTTTTCATCCTAAATTATAATATAAAATATATAATCAACCATCCTGGATACCCTGGTACAATAATGACAATGATACTAATGACCCGACTCGAGGCTCATTCTCGATCCCCACGGGTTCACTAGAAGTACCTAGAATCATACTATATAAAATTTGGAATGAGTTTTCCTTAAAATCAATAGAATAAGGAGATAAGAGTAAATACAAACAAAAAAAA
Source organism: Viscum album (assembly GCA_963277665.1). Taxonomy (NCBI): domain Eukaryota; kingdom Viridiplantae; phylum Streptophyta; class Magnoliopsida; order Santalales; family Viscaceae; genus Viscum; species Viscum album. The sequence continues at coordinate 2,054,108,909 of OY728137.1, forward strand.
CCACATAGAGATAAGTACTAGATCTAAAATAGGTGAATGAAATCCAATCTACACAACATTGAACTGGAAAATTAGACAAACAATCCAAGTTACACATGTCGCAACAACTCAATGCCAATGGATAAAAAACTAATAACATCTCTAATTAGTGTATTCCCATTGCTTTAACCTAGTAAGGGTAATTATAAAAGCTATCAAAGGAATATATAGGGTGTGAAAAAATTCATATAGGTTCTCACGAAGGATTCCAAATTAAGAATTCATAATTAATTAACCAGACAATTCTATCAATTATAAAAAAACATTCATGAAATTTCAAATTTAACTTAAAAAAACATGGATTACATTTGTAATGATTGAAATATTTAATTTATATTTAAACATATTTATACTAATTTAAAAAGGAATTTGTAAAATAGATTACAACAGTTTAATATATATATATATATATATAATGAAAAAAAAGAAAAATAGTAATCTGCCAAGTGTTATGATTGTTCAAGGTTATGGGATCCTAACGCAATTATGTAATGAAAATTGAAATGTGATCACACATCCCTAGACATCGGTCAAATAGGACTGACCAACATCCCACTATGTATAATAACAACCAAAAGATTTATGCTAGAGTTGTAAAGCATCAACCAATTTCTAGAGAAATTCCAACCTCTCATGTTAATCCCAAATTAATAACTAACAACCTAGGATAATATTTTCTAAATCAATATTTCCTTTTCAATATAAAAATTAACATATATAAACAACATGTGGTGTTTTAATCAAATAATTCCATTTTTCAGGATAAAACCAATGGGTTTCTATCAAAACAATTATTTTTTACTTGTTCAAAATAAATTTCAAAATTTAATTCCAAAAACGACTTTTAAAATTTTCTATCCAATTAAATAAAATTTGAAATTCTACCCCAATTCAAGAGAATTGGGGTTTCCCAAAATTTCTTACTAAATCAGATAGAAATCCCTAATTCACTGGAACTTGGTTGTAAATATAAATATTAAATTATATTTAATTTAAATAATGAAATTTAGGCTTATAATATTTGGCTAATCATAAATGGAGAAACCTACCCTATATCACAAGATCGCGTTATAAAACATGTGAAATGGAGTTTTCCAATAATGAAGGTCAACATTATAGATCTGATAATTTATCCAGCATTCAAGATCTAAAACCACTTATATTATATTATCCATAAAAATGGTGATCTAAAAAACCACAAATGAATAGTTGTAATGATAAAGAGTGATAAGGAACATGCAGAAAAAACTTATCAAGAAATAATATAATGATGTTCTCCTACATTAATTCCACCTTAAGGGAGTATTATAGCAGGATAAATTAGTCCTTAAAATATCCAATGTCCTTGGAAAATTTTTTGGGATTATTTTGACATAGTGATATGAAAAAGTGGGGATTGGTAATTTGTAAAACTATATATGGATTAATTAAATACCATATGCATAGTTTCAAGGAGAGGGTGGAATAGTATTTCAAAAAAAGAGCCCTATCTGTGAGACCCTACATGTGGGGTATCACAATTTTTTCATAGTGGGAACATGCTTTACCAAATGATTTACTAATTTTATAAAACTACACAGCTTGGTAATGCATAGGTTTTAAAAAATGGTCAGGTTCATGAAAACTATGAAGCAACCGTGTAAAACCCATGAACTTCAAAAATATTCTAAAATTTCAGGCCAAACACACCTAAAAAATATCCAATGTGAAAATCATCGAAAATTTAGTTAACAGGTACATGAAAATAGTAATTAGATAATACAACATCCAAATAATGTATAAATGTTTCTCACATAATCCATGTTAAGAAGGCTTATTCACAAAATGAAAAAGCCACTAATATATCATCAGTTCCTAACTATCCAATGTCTAATTATTATCATAACTATGATACCAAAGATGTATAATTGATGGTATCATCCTATAGTGAAACACTTTTTTATTAGAATCAATAATACATGCATTATTCTCCGACAAGGTTGAGTTAGGATCAACATCATGATCCCAAAATCTTAGAACATTAGATGGATCAAAAAGATAATTTTATAGTAGTGGTAGATAGATAAATTTAGGAATCAATCATAGATAAACTAGAAGTGATAAATGGTAATCCAATTTCTCTTTATTCATAACAATATCCAATGGTCCTATAAAGATAAGATTAATCTTCTCTTATCTCCCATGTCATTGATTTCAAAACATTGTGAGATATTCAAGAACACCTACTCACATAATGAACACTCTAATTGTGTATAATGCTGATAAAAATAAGACTTATATTTTCATTTCACCACAAAAACATTCTGATGAATGAAATGAATATTTTTTTGTCGTCTCTCAGCCCCAGATCAGTCTAACCAGATAACATTCGGCAATCATCGACCAACACAATTGAAAACTACAGTGACCACCATTCAAGGCCTCAAAATGAGCCATTTTGATCATGGAATGGTAAGTACTTCTATAATAAATATCAACCTCCCCTATAGGGTTGACTCGAGATCCCCCAAATTCAATGACATAGGAGAGATGGACATCCCGAATAGTATATATATCTCTTTTTTTCTTCTCATCTGAATTTGGATGGAATGTCATAATCAAACAAACATTACATCCTAATGCCTCATAAAGTCCTATCTAAAATATATTAGTAATCTAGTTATCCCTTTCAGATACTATATAATATTTAACTACATATAAATGAAATATCTCATTAAAATATAGATCCCCAACTCATCTACTTTGGATTAATAATTAATTTATTAAAAGTGAGCTGATATAGTCATCCTATCGATCATAACCCATATTGCATTCTTCATTCATTGGTTACATGTTATCCCAAACTCAATGTCCTTAGATATATCATCTCACTTGCACATCGGAACATAATGTGGCTAAATAAAAACTAATGGACTATAGTTCTCGACCGTAACCTATTGAAAACTTTAATAATGAATGAAAAATAAGTCACATGAATTTGGAATTATAAAATCATCATTGGACGTCATATAACATCATTGTGGATCCAAGGTGAACTATGAAATGGGATATTTGGTACTCCCTTATCAAAACATTTTCTTACAATAAAATGTAACAAAAACTAATTATGATAACATTGAATTCCATTCTTGGAGAACTACCACTCACCAATGGATTGCCCACCATAATGAGATCTTTTTATGATTCAAATATCTTCATCAAGATGTTATTCCATATGATTCATATTGAGTGGAGTGGAGGTCCACTAAACACTATCAATGGAAACTTTAACCCTTGATTCCCAAACTCCAACATGAATCTGTGCAAATAGATCCATAATGTTCAACTATTATGATGATTCTTTCATGGACATGGTTGTATGTTTCATGCTTATAGAATTTTCAACAACCATCACATACCAATGTGTATTGAAAATGTAAAAGTTTAAATATTATAGGTATTACACCCCATTCCACATATGGATATTCTAATAATTTTTTCACAATATATAACTCAAGATCTTGTTTTCATAGATTGTTATAGACCATTTTTAAAAAAATTAATGACAGTAACTATTAAGTGCATGCATCACCGAAAAACATTAAAGGTCACGGGTTGTGAAACTATTCTCTTGTGGTCATAAAAATTGGTACCCATAAGAAACAACATCATCCCCATGTTTAAGAACAAACCCCAAACATAATCCTGAGGTAACACATGAGACCACATAGATCTTCCAAGCATCTAGAAGAATCAAGAAATAAGAAATATTAAATATTTTATTTTGTATCAACTATATAAATTTTTACATTATACATCCCATAAAATCATTACACTCTACAAGGTTAGAGAAGTCATTAGGGAAGAAAACATTGAGATTTTATTTACAAAACTGTTACAATAACCATGAAAACCAATGATGTTTAGAATCTCAAAAACATTTCACAGCTTCTCCAATTCCATAATAGCTTTCACTTACCGAGTATCTTCTAAGATACCATAATTGGACACCAGATTTCACAAAAAAATGGACCATATATAATCAAGAAAATGAATTTCAATATCCTAGAATAGTTTCTTTTATTTCTCAGTAATTATTGAAGTACACTCTGATGACACACATGATCCTCAAATGAATTTGTGTAGAAAATTATTTCACCCACAAAGACCACAAAAAATAATCACAAAACACATGGATAATCATGTTCATTATATCCATAAATACATTATGAGATTAGGATAGATCAAATAGATTGTAAAGGTACTCATTATTTCTATAAATGATCCAAAATAAAAATTATGTATGCCAGGTTCATTTATTCTAAACTGATGGTATCTAGATAAATGATAAAACTTTGAGAATTTCTTATCCCTATTAAAGTGGTAAAAAATATCCTATGTACATGGAAAAAACAAGCCTTCAATAACATCATTTATATTTGATTCTAGTAATAATAAAAATGGATTAATGACCTATCATATTTCTTAGTAATGATAACTAACGCAACCCAAGGTCACACACTCGGGCATATATATCATATCTCTAAAAGATCAGACAACTGGTCCTTAAACTAATTTATTATATTTTTTTTCCATGTGATTATATAGAATATATACCATTTTATAACTGATGCCTAATTCATAGAAAAAATATACCACCATTACTAGGGGATGGTTAAAAAAGTGAAATGGAATGATGTCGGGAAACATGATGAAAATTGGGGGTGATCATAACTCAATGATTCTATCTATAGATCAAAATAGAATAATGATTTCACATTCCCCAAAAATGGACAATAATGCTAGTCTCCACTCAACCACATGTCACGCACTCTAGGACCGAAAAGATTCACCACATCATGTGTAGTAAATGAGACCAATCGACAATAAAAATCACTCCATGAATTATTTGAAAGGAGCCAATCCACCTTGAAAATGACATCATGCAGTTTCAAGTGGAGATTATGAAAATACCAGCCCATATTTATAACTAATAATGTTAAATATCGAGGATGAAAAAAAGAGACCCTGATCCCACATCATTATAAGAATGTAGTAATTATGAGAAAATAACATGAAATATGTTTATGAATGTTAAAATGATTGATAATACATGTTGTAATAAATGAATGACATGGACCAATATTTTATGAAGAAGTACCTAATGACGAATCTATAGTGATGGTTAATCTCACACTCTCTAGACCCATATCATCATCCTAGAGAGACACATCTAATGTGTAAATAATCTTCATTCTTATTTCCTAAGGCCTCTACCCCACCGTTCTAGAATCTTCTAATTAGATTGCAGTTTTAGTAGGAACTAATGATCCCATGACCCTTTATGTATGGGAAGAAACTTGTAATAACATTTAAAAAAATACTTTGTCATCAAAATGAACCCCATACTTTGGGTTCCTCAATGAAAACATGTTTCGTGTTTTAAGGCTTTGCACAATAGGAACATATAAATTTTCCACTATCATTCATTGTAGGAGGTCTAGAAATAACCTTCTATCAATAACCGTCATGTGGAAAATTACATAATGTTACTTTATTGGGAACTCATAGATTATCCACTATGTGAATAATGAAATCCCTTCATCAATGACTTATTATCCATGTCCATTTCTTACATAAATTTTATATCCTATAAATGATCTTACGAAGTCATACATAGTAATAAATTATGATAAAAATATCAAATTGAATTCCCATCACCAACCATCATGTTCTAATATTATCAAGTTGTAAAATCTTATAGAAAAAATACATAGGATTACCATCGTCATTTACATAATATCTCATTGTATTGTCAGCCAAGTCTTCTATAAAAAACTAAATGTCCTTGTCCATCACCATCCACTATAGGTAGATCCTATCATTTATAAGAAATTGAATATATTCTGACTCAATGTTTTCATGCATGTTAGCAATCACCATTATGCACCACCATCTCTATCTCAGTCCCATTATCATGATGGTTGAACACATCATAGTGATGTTATCAGGTTTCCCAATGAACTAAAATAAATGATCAATCATTATCTGCGAATAATTATGATATTGAGGAACATTATATCCTTTGAAAAATATTTTCTTCTGATGAAGGAAATCCTAATCCTGATTCTGTAAAATGTTTTTATGACATAGAATAGTTTGAACCTGAATGGGAACATGTGTTAGTGACTATCCCAGAGCATGGATATTGAACAAAGTAACATCTTCCATATTATATTCCATGATAGTATTTTATCACTGTGGATCATCAAACACTTCCTCTTATATTTGATTTATATGTCTTATCATTGGTATTATTCTCTTCTACTTTTACAGTAATCCTTGATAACATTAGATTAACTATAATATAGATAATCTAAGGAAATGGATCTCATCAAATAAGAAAACATGATTTTTATTTTGATCTATCCAAATCAATACGACGGAAAATACTAAATCTACATGATATGAATTATTTCCCAAACCAAAATTAGTGTCATAAGTCATAATGTGGTTAGATATAGATAGGAATTTAATCACAAATACCTCATATATTATACCTAGATTAATCAATTACATCATAAAATTAATTCTATTTGCATAACCTTCTCATATGATACCATTTTTTCATAGATTAGCATGGATAGCCTTGTACCATTATAACTGGACCTTTCCTGACACGACCCAAAGGGCTTTCTTGATCTCCACGGGTTGGAGAAAATACCCTATAATCTTAATATATTAATATGGGCATAAATATTCCACAAAAGAAGTTGAATAAATAGATTCATATCAATGTTAAAAAATTACTAAATCCACCGTTAGAACTATATTATAAGACAAATATGTTTAATAAAAACCTAGATTACATCACAATGTATCAAAAAAATTATAAATAACCTGTGTCCCAACTAACATGATAGTTCAATTCCAAAGGTCCAACAACTAACAGATCCTCTAAGTGATCCTTTCACCATACTCAGACAAGGAATGGGTATATATAATAACACCAAATGAAATAGGAATGGTGTGAGCTAAATCCAAGTATGGTCTCACTAGGGATTCCCTATAAATATAGTAGAATTAGTTATCCCCATAAAGTTTTAAATTTTAAATAAACATTCATGGAATTTGAAATTTATATTTAAATAAATTTATTATTTACATTTGAAATTACAGAAATATATCTAATAATTTCTTAAAAAAACATTTTATTTTAAAATAATTATATAAATTCATAAGGGAAGCGTAAAACATTTTACAATAGTGTCATATATATACGTAATAAAAAACAAGAAATATGTCCATATAACAAGTTGTACAGTAGTTCAGGGTTATCAGATCCTCACACACATATATAATTAAAATTGAAACATACACAAACATCCCATTGAAAGTAGTAAAAAAGGACAGACCAACATCCAACTAGGGATAAGAGCTGCCAAAAAAATTCAATATGAGTTTCAATGTGTCAATCCATTACAAGGTAAAATCCATCATAGTTTATTTTTTTATAATTAATCTCTCACTACCTAGGATATAATATTATCAACCAACAATAAATAATGAAGAATTTATTTAAAAAATATTAAAATAAAATTTAATGCATTTTATCAGTTCAAAATTAACATTTCAATTCAATAACAAAAAATTGATTTTTAATAAAATCATGTCTTTTTATGGATAAAACTAATGGGTTTATATAAAAACAATTTAATCCATACTCATCATATTCAATATTATAAATAAGTTAAAAAATTTAATTTATTAAACTAAATTTCATATTTTCAATCCAATTCCATTAAAATCCAAATTCCAACCCCATTCATAGAAATTGAAGTATTTGCAAATTTCATGCCAAATAAAACATAAATCCCCAATTTAATGTAATTGGGTTTATAAACCAATTTAATATAATCTAATTTAAATCAATTAATTTATTGTTAAATAATTTTTTCAATCATAAACATAACCACCTACCAGAGATCACAAGATTATGTAACACAACATCTGCAATAAGATAATCCTATGATGAATTTCAACATTGGGGAGACGATAATAAAAAAATATTCAAGATATAAAACAAAATATTTTATATCATTAAATAACATAGAGATTTAAAAATCCATATTAATGAGAGGATATGATAGAGGGAGATAGGTAATAATGAGAGGAATCATACCATGAAGGAACCGAATGAAGAGCTTCAAGAAATAAACCAACTTTGGAGGAGTTTTATGGTTCCCAAAGAAGTCCATGAGTGCTCTAATAACATAAGAACATGGTATATTTTGTGTTATGCCTACTTAGGGGATTAGATTGAGTTCATGAGTTTTTAAATGTATTTCTTGATTAATTTTATGATCAAATCATGGTTTATTTGATAGGGGCTAACATTTTGTCAAATCATGTACCGTAAATGTGTTCACATACTTGTGGGGTGCTGTGGTTTTTCCATTGTGGGTTAACGGTTTGAGAAAAAAATGTTCAAACCATGAAAAACCTCACTACCTTCCTTTCCACATATTTCACTAGTAGGGCGCACTATTTGGGAAAATAGTGAACCAACCATTCATATCCCATGAACATGGATAATTTTCCAAATATTCACCAGAATATCCACTATATGATATCCAAAAAACATGATCAAATGATTGTTTAATTATTAAAAGAAAATCCTAAAAATATGTAACAAATTACAAGATATATATGAGAAAAAATTTACTTCTAAAACGTCACATCATTGGTTGAATAATTCTCCACAAGATATAAATTTTTACTACCATAGTGAAATTATAAATATAATTTAGTAAAGTAAATATATATTTTAAGCTATCACGTCATATAATTTCCACCTAAATGTGTAAAAAATTTATAATGATGTTATTTTATATGATTATATTGAATAAATTTAGATGATAATATATAATTCAATATACTAAAAATAAAAAAAAAAATTATTTTTACTAAGAGTGTAAATAAACTCATGCTTCAAAAATAACCAATTAATATAATTCTATGAACTATTAAGCGTGTTTTACTTTTAGGATATTCTTGGTAAGAAAATATCCTCAAGCACTCAACTATTTAGTACATTAATATTCACTAAAAATATATAACCTTGGATTGTTTTTAATACCAATGCGTGGTCTTTTTTATTGAATGAAAATAATTTACAAACATGTTTTGGTGAAGTATTTATTCAAGTATATCACTCAAATATTCAATGTTATCATTGATTATAATCAATATATGATACATAAGGACATATGATTGTTACAAAAACTAAAAATACACTCAGAATATATCATAAAATATTAAATTTTATATTTCCACTTAAAAAATAAATTATATATTAACCAATTTTTATGATGAAAAATATAAATAACTATATAGAAATTTGAGAAAATTACCATCCATAATGAATGATAAGAAACAACTGAAGGTATAAAATACAATGATAAATAACAGTATTCAAATTAATTTAATTTTGGATCTTAATATGATAAAATTATTTTTAAATGATATATTTATTTTTTGATTTCCCATTGATTCACAGAATATGAATCATAAAATGATACAATTGAACTTTCTAAAAATTGGAATATCATTTAAATAATGGGTTATCATCCCGAAAAAATTATAATAAACTCTATTTCCTACAAAATAAAATGGATTTTGATTTTCCTTATTTTAATGATAATATGAATGAGACAGATTTTAATAAATATATAAACTACTTGTTGAATATTTTAAATTTATATGAAAATTTAAATAATCTTTTTTTAGGTTCAAAAACCCATCTACCATTTTCATTATGGGGATGGGTCATGAGAAATAAATATATGTTGTTTTCAAATTTTCATCATTATCATTTTGAAAAGAGATATTATTTGACCCTGATCAAAATCATATATTCATTAATTGTCATTGGAATCAAAAAACGAAATTATTAATCTTATGGGGTCACATATATGAATATATAATAAATAATAATATAAATAATTAATACAATATTCATATAGATAAATTTTTCATATTCCATAATTATTGATATAAATTTTTTTTATCTTTTAGGGATTCCATTTGTTGTTATTGCCCTAACCATTTAATATCCCTAATATAAATATACAATTAGAAAATGATTTATACACTTGAAAAACGAGAATAAAATACAATGAAACCCATTTAAAATAAACATAATTTGATCTATACAACTCCCATTTACTCTATATGCATTTAATGGAAGATTTAATTTTCTTAATTAGTTTTTTGGAACTTTCACCACTCAGGATAACATCAACTCTGAACATAGATACATATATGAGATTTTCAATGGTCTTTCCAAAATTCTTCAATTTCATATTCAATAAATTTTAGAAAGGACATATCAAAATAAGGTTTTATGAAAAAGTATGATTTTTTCCATCATAATAACTATCCTTCCATTGTTATATATCATTTATAACTACTATATTGTCAAGGACAATGTTTTTGAAACATCAATAAAAAAATATGAAAATTAATTATACTTGAACACATGATCTTTCAAGACAAATACAAATTTAAAAACTCAGACTTGATTATATTATAATTATAAGACCATTAATAACCAATTTAAAAAATTCATGTGTGATTTATAAGAATTTACATATAATATTATAACAAAAAAATAATAAATTACATATAAAATCATAAATTTTTTTTATAAAACCTATTGAAATATTACAAACCCAAATTTTCATTACCATCCTTGTCGAATATCAATTTTATATTAATAATAATAATTTAAACCAAATACCCTTAAAATTTCAACATATATTTGGAATTATTTAAATAAATGATTTTGAATTTAATGTAATCCATCATCAATAACTAAAGATCATAGAAATTAATTATTAATATATGTTTATTCATTTATCAATATTATGATGTTTTACTCAGGTAATTATGATATACCATAGTTACCTCGCCCACCTGATTGATCTATGTATAAATATTCTATCCTAAATAACCCCCCAAGAACACCTATATTAATATAAATCATTTATAATAATGTTCAAAAAAATTATAATTATTGATTGGATAATATTTTTTTCAAAATTTATTTTTAAATTTTTTTAAAAAAAATTAAATTTGATGATGGTGTTGAATGTTATAATGATTTGAATCCAGAGAAAATAGAATATCATTTTTATGTGATATATAATTATACAAAATTGTCAATATAGGGTGGGTATTGTTTTTTGGACTATAACTAATCACAAAAAGATTAGGCACCCATATTGAGTGAAAACTTTTAATTAACTTGTACATTATATTTATATTTATTTATGAATATCTATGTTTAATGATGACATATAATGTCATGTGGATATATATATAAATGATTATATGAAGTATATTTCTAATTAATTGAAACTCTAAAATAATTCCATTTATTTTACCCACCCCACCACCACTTCATACAGGTTCATTTATTTCTATATACATCAATTTGGTTCATATAATAAAATTTTCATTTATCGTATCATTATTTACTAGGGATGTGCAATATAAATTTATTTAACAGAAAGGTTATTTCTTCCTTTAATGATAAAAATTGGCATGGATGAAAAAATAAGATGACATCTTATATTATTTTATTTTTCCTGATGTAACACCCCATGATTTTAAAAATGAATTTAATATTTTATGCGTGAAAAATTGGGTCCCATAAAACACATCATTTCTAAAACCTTTCCAAGAAACATAATTTTCCCTACCGTTGTGTTTTGTATTTGGAAAAACATCCAAGCCCGATTTGATTTAGTAAGATATTTAGAGTCTGATAAGACAAACATAATTTTTTAGGAATAGTAACACACCCTTATGAATAGTATTCTGAATAGTAATATGAATCTTCAGAATAGTAAATCAAACTATTAATTTATTATCTTATGGTTATGATCTTGATGAATTTTTCGTTGTTATTTAAAAGGAATTAGAGTTCTCAAATTATTATTTTTAGAATAAATTATGATTTTATTTATAAATTAAATGAATAACATTTTAAAAATTATTTCTATAAAATGGGTTATATTTTTATATTCCACACATCGAATAATTTTTTGTGTTAATTTTTTCAATTTTTATGAAATACTGGATTTTCTGTGAATAGTGAAATTCAATAATTTACAAAATATGATAAATAAGTTAATTTATGCATCATTCTTGAGCCATGAATGTTGTAAATGACCATTAGATCAAAAAAAGGAACATATTACTATTCTTGGTCACAAGAATCCTTAAAATTGGGTTCCATAGGAAAAATAATTAAATAATGAGTTTAAAAATGGGAAAACCCTACTCTCCTCCGCTATAAAAACGTCCCTCCCCCCCTCTTCTCTTCACTCCTCTCTAGACTTGTTCTTTATCTAAATTAAGCTCAAATAACCTCCCAATATCCTCCCCCACATACCGCAACCCTTGGAATCATAAAAATACCAAAACCCCTTCCAATAAGGTGGTCCTCAAGGTGGTTATTTCAAAAGGTAAAGAATCATTATTTTTCATTTAGATTCATTTCAATTTATCTTCTTCTATTATTCTCTCCTAACCTCCTATGCCTAATTAATCCTTATAACTCTAGTATCATCTATATACTAGAATTGTTCATTGTTTCTTTAATAACTGTTATCAAGGTTCTTAGTCTCTCTTTCTCTCTCTCTCTCTCTCTTATAAATGTTATCATCGTCTCTGAGGTTCTAATTTACAACCTTCATGGACGACAAAGATTAAATCATCAATTTCTCCTTCATTAAATGTCTCGTAGCCATTTTTATGCTTCAAACAGACTATAAGATATATATTATAACCAAAATAAGATTCAAAAACCAGTATATATACATATTATTAATTTGTTTTAAAAAAAAGTTCCTAATAATCCAAATAACGCCAAATAATATAAGTGATTATCATTAATATTTCTTACAATGATCTGTCCTCACACCATTAAAAAAATTCTATAAATGGCCATTCAAAATTATGTATTTTCATAAATACAATATAATTTTAATTCTGGAGAATTACATCCTTTCACCATGAACATCCATACTCGTATACAAATGTACCAGTCATGAAAACCATGGAATAAAACACTTCAGAATGACCGAATTCAATCTTATAACTCATCAACAAGGAAATAATGAACATAATAAAATTACCCTAAAATAAATATGTTTCTAATATGTTATTTATTTAAGTAATTAATAAGTCTAATTTTATATTTCAGGACTTTATGTTCGATAGGGGAAAAAATTCAGACATAAGGTATCAGTTTTCTACCCAAACCTCAACATTAATTCTAGTTCTCTTATTCTCTACATACCCTAGTTAAATTCATATTTATTCATATTTACTCCTCATATATTCTGTGACAATGTTAAATATATTTGTACAAACTAAAATCCTAATTTCATTTATGGGGTGTTATATGTTTTTTAGTGATGTTTCAAAAATTTATCCTGAATTATAAGCCCAATTCAAAAGAATATCTCAAATTAAAAGTTATTTTAAGGAAAATCAATAATATATTTTTATAACCATTATATTTCAAAATTCACTAATTTTGATATGAAAATACTATTTATTCCACTTCTGTTTTGATACAAATTATTTTCCAAAAGAACTCTTCTTTTCAAAGTAAAATACTATTTATCTAAATAATTTATCACTGATTTTATAAGATTATCTTCATCTGTTTAAATACTCAATATGATTATTATGTATTTTTTGTAATAATATTTTATCATATAATCTAACATATTTAATTGAATGTTTTATAATTCAATTGAATATGGATGTGTTTTCTTAAAACCATTCCCAAATTTTCTCTTAATGATTAGCATTTCTGCTTAATGCTCGGGGAAGGTTGTTTACATGTCATACATTATATTAAATAAGTATATTTATGTTGATTATGTTTATCCACATTCATATGATAAATTAATTGGACTTATTATGTGATGTTTGGGGAACTCTACAACCCCTCGATGCATCGTTATGTCTCATGAGACAAATAGATATGGACTTGGCCAAGGCCTTTCCAATTTTTAGATATGGTTTTGGGTGTGTCCTTATTCATTTTTAGATTTCTTGGATGAGGCCTTAACGGTATGTTTCCGAATGTACGAGATATGAATTTATCTCATTATGAAGCATGAAATTCAGTTTTCATGAGGTTAGTCAACTAATATAATTCTCATGGTTATGATTTATTATGGGAATATTTACTCTGCTCATATTTATAAAATATTATGTCAACGTAAGGATTATTCTTGAAGGTATGTGTTGTTAATTATTTTCCATCAATAATTTTTATGTTATCTTCCAATATATTGGTTACTATAACTGATCATTTGATCTGACCACATTCTTATGTTCCATTTTCATAGGAAATGATGATGTTTTTTACGAATGACTAACAGGGATGGACTTATAGTTATGGATGTTACCAATAAAAATATGTGTTTTATTTCAATTAAATTTATAATTTTGAACTTTTGTATGTAACTGGCTTTCAAAATATACTAAACTATTCATTCCATTGGGAGACTAATTTCATGAAATCATTCCAATGTATTTAAATAATTTATCTGCTCTGGTGGATTGGGATCATGTTGTTACAGATGGTATTAGTAAATGTATAGTCGAAAACATGGAAACAAGATTTTGAAAGCATATATTAGGAAACAAACCCATAAGAATGTATTTGAGGATAAAACATAGCATAAAATCCTTGTATTTTGGTGAGGAATAGATTATGTGAATCTTTCTAGAAACTATTTCCCTATTTGGATACCGCAAGTGGATATTATTATGGCACAGATGTACCTTGGGGTAAAAACACTAACAGGGAGTTTTGGGCATTACCCGGTGGATCCTGGTACATAACAACATGCCTTACTACGCACCTGGTTTGACACTCCCAGAGGATATTCTTCAGATAATGCACATTTTTTATAATCCATTTTCAAGGATTAAAATGTAAATTTTTCCTCACGGAACCATTTTTTTATAATGGGATTAGTCATGTAGAGGATATAAATTTATGTAAATTATTTATCCATGTTGATATTATACATCATGATTCACAACCTAGTCTAGTTTATCCCATTATATAGAAATTTCTCTTGTTTGGAATAATGTAAACTACATGAACCCATGTATCCCATGTATGGATTTCCAAAATGTGCAAGATAATGATGTTGACTATGGAGCTATGACGGGTGCGGAGAAACCTATCACAATAATGGGACATCTTACTCAGGTTATGAATATTAACCCTACCCATATGGAGAATCTTGATCTATAATGTGGAGTAGATATTCTATATTTCTTTATGAGACATCATCCTCCATCATTTAATGGGACTAAAAACCAATTCATAGCCTAGTAGTGGATTAGTTCCATAGAGAAGATATTTCTCTCCATGAGAAGTAATGAAAGAAAAAAATTTGTCATGGGAGTTCATTTTATGTCAGGAGATGCTGATCAATGTAGGTAATTGATTTAAAACACAATGGAGGAGGAAGAAATAGAAAAATATAATGGATTTAATTTAATGAACTACTCTTAAGGAAATACATTCCTCGTGAACTTCAAGCAGTTATGAACGTGTAGTTTTTGAATTTTAGGAAAAAAAAAGATGAGAATGTTTCAATGTATGATCCTAAATTTACAAGGTTGAAGAGGCATGGTGTAGACCATATACATAATCCATGGAGTATGAATTATCAATTATTTGATGTAATAAATTCATTCATTGTGTGGGCATGAATATACCAAATGTTCTCATCATATAAAGATAGTGTTTCATATTCTATCAAAATGGAAAAGAAGTTCTCTATGTCATATGTCATTAATGGTATGCAATAGAAGAATTAGTTTTCTAAAAACCATGGAAAAACAAATAAGGAAATTGGTATGAAGGGAAGAGTAGAATTTCCACACTATGATAATTGGGGAAGGAAATGCCCTGGGGATTTCTCAAAATGAAAAGAGTTGTGTTATAACTGTGGATAGAAATGATATTATGTTGGTGTTTTAAATGGAATGAAATAATCAATTAATTTTCAATTCTATAAAGTTAGAGAGATGGGACACTATGTTAATTATTTCCCCAGTTGTCGAGGAAACGTGCCTCAGAAATGGCAAAGGGAGTAGGGAGAAATTATCTGATTACAACTAACGATATTGATGTTCCCAATGATCTGGTCGATGGTACATTAATAGTTTTCCCAAACATATCCAATTCTTTATTTTTTTTGGATCATCACATTCATTCATATCACCCTAGATTTCTATGAAAATTAGATATTTACAATTGGATTTTAGAAGGGAGTAGTTAGTCAGAATCCCTAAGGGATGTATCACTGCAACAATGTTGTGTTAGGAAGTCCCCATTATGTCATATAAAACTGCTTTCTCTGATGATTTATTTTCATAACCAAGATTGAATATAATATAATCCATGGTATATATTGGATTTTGAACCATGATGAATAAATATATTATAATAATGAGGAAGTAACTTTTTTTGAAGGATGATGTGGAATCCCATATCTTAAGGGTAGAAACATCACCATCTGATTCTTATCTAGATCCACCCCAGTAGCTCAAATAAATTCAATTATTTTTGATGATGGGAACATAATTACTATGGTTGAGAAAATAATTTTAAAATAGAGGAAATATCTATTGTGAAATAATATGTTGATGTCCTTTAGATGATTCACCTAGACATCCTCCAAAGTGGGAAATTTAGTTTCCCATTTAAATAATTCTCCATTCAATCCCCATATCAAAGACCCCTTTTAGAATGACCATTTTTAAATTAGTGGAAATTAGGAAACTACACGAGGAATTGAGTCATAAACAATTTATTTTCCGTAGAGTTTCTCTATGGGGAGCCGTTGTTCGTTTCATTAAGAAGAAAGATGGATCTATGAGGTTGTCCATTGATTACATAGAGATCAATTATATTAAAATAATTTTATAATGTCTCCAACTTGTTAGTGATGATTTATTTGAACAACTTCATGGAGTTCAATATGTTTCAAATATTGATCTTCGATCTAGATATCATAATTTTTATGTGAGGAAGGAAGATATTCCCAAACAGAATTTAGAACCATGCATGGTCATTCTGAGTTTACAATAATTCATTTTGGAATGAATAATGAACCTTATGTCTTCATAGATATGATAAATAGAGTTTTCAGGGAATATAATGATGAATTTTTGGTGGTATTTATTTGTTATATCTTTGAATATTCTAAAAGCAATGAAGTCCATGAAAAACACATGCTCACTATTATGAAGACTCAGAAAAGAAATGAATTTTATAAAAATATTAGACAGTGTGAATTTTGGATTCAATAAGTTTCCATTCTTGGACACATTGTCTATTATGACATAATATCTATTGATCTTGTAAGTGAAAAGGTTGTCCAAGAATTTCCTACACTGACAAACCAAATGGAGGTATGTAGTTTTATTTGTTTAGGGGGATATTATTGCCATTTTCTTCAGATAATCCACTACATAGAGAACCCAATGACCACGATGACACATATATGGGTTATGTTAATATGGAGTAAATATTTGAGTATTGTTTAGAATAATTGAAGAGGAGATTATTGAATGCTCTGATCCTAACTCTACAATCGTGGAATGATGTGTTTGTGACCAATAGTGATGCATCAAAAAAAAGACATGGTTTCATTATCATGTAGAGATATTGAGTCATTGCCTATGTATAAATAAAACAACAAACTCGTTTACAAAACTATACTACTCATGATCTATAATTATCCACTATAATTTTTTTTCCTGATGATTTGGAGACACTATCTCTGTTGTGAAAGATTCTGGATATTTACAGATCAAAAGAGTCTGAAGTATGTATTCTCAGAGAAAGAATTAAACATGAGGAAACAATTATGGATCAAACATATAAATGATTATTATTGTTCGATACATTCAACCCATGCAAAGTAAACTAAGGCAGTTGATGCATTGAGAATGAATGATCATATATCTCTCAACAACACGGGGACTGATAAGGATCCTTTATACATTGATCATATAAGGATGGATATGGAAGTTATCAAAGAATGTGAGAAATCACTAATTCTTCAAATGGTTTCCCAACCATCATTATTGGAATTAATTAAAGCTTCATAGTCCTATTACAATAATCATCAAAAGAAAATTACTTCTGTCAAATATGGGATGTTGGTTGAATTATTGTGTAGATATGGAATTCTAATATTTTGGGAAGAGGCTATTTGTTCCCTCTATACTTGAGCTGAAAAAGGGAGTTTTAGGATGATTTTAATTGGTCAAATTTCTCTATACACTATGTTATCATTGAAATGTATAGTTATTTGAAGGAACATTTCTTCTGGGACAACATGAATTGTAAAGTTGTTGATTATATATCATGATGTTTAGTCTGTCATTAAGTGAAGGCTGAAAGATAACATCCGATTTGTGTCATGGGAACTCTACATATTCATAAATGTAAATGGGACAACATAAACATGGATTTTGTTAATGGGTAACCCAAAAATCATATAATGAATTATGGAATATGTGTAATTATTCACAATCTTATGAAATTTCCACATTTCTTCGCTATAAGAGAATATTTTCCACTTGAGCAGCTTGCACGACTATATACCAATGATGTTGTAAGAATTCATGGTGAACCTACTTAAATATCTTCTGATTCATATCCTCAATTTTCATTGATATATTGTAAAAATAATCAGAAATAATTGGATACTGATCTTTGTTTGAGTATTTCATACCACCCTCAAATAGATGGACAAATTGAAAGAATGATCCAAACTTTAGATGAAAGGTTGAGGTAATGCTTGCTCGACATTCATGGTATGTTGGATCAATATTTACCCTTGGAGGAGTTTTACAACAATAATAGTTTCAAATACAGTATTCAAATGGAACTATATGAAACATTGTATTCAAATAGATGTCGTACAACAACATGTAGGGATGAAATCGGTGAACTGATGCTTTTTGGTCCAGAGCTTGGGGATAAAACCACAACAAAGGTAATGATATTCAAACCAAAATTAAAACATATCAATGTAGGAAAATATCTATGATAATAATCTAAGGAATGATTTGTAAATTCAAGTTGGGTCATGTTTTCATGAAAGAATCTCCATGGAAGGGCTTTATATGATTTGGGAAGAAAAGGAAATATATCCCCAGGTAGATTGGCCATTTTAAAATTCTAGTGAGAATTGGAGCTATTTCATATCACATGGATATGCCTCCTATCCTGTCTAATGTACATAATGTGTTCCATGTGTCATTGTTGATAATGTACATGCTAGAACCAATACATGTCCTTCCTTCTGATGGTATAGAATATGAACCTGATCTGTCTAACTATGAATACCCTATTTGGATTATGGAAACTAAAAAAGGTTTTGAGGAATCAAACTACATGACTGGTAAATATACTTTGGAAATATCCTAAAATCGAAGAGGCATCATGGGAGCATGTGGTGCTTATGATGAAGATCTAGACAAATCATTTTGTGAGGTAACATTCTGGTAATTTTGAGGGTTTTTTTTTGTAAAGACGGGATAATGTTACACCACTATATTTTGCAAATAAATTTACTATTGAATGTATGAAACATTGAGTGTCTAAAAAACACCACTTTCTTATAACCTAGCCAATAAAAAACATTCCACCTTTGAGTTTGGAATTTTGAAAAATTGGCATACATGGTTGCGTTTAGTAAGATATTTATACATTGATAACTAAAACAATTGGTGAATATTAACATACCATTATGAATAGTAATTTGAATAGTAATATGACCCTTATGAATAATATATCAAATTATTATTATGTTGTTTTATGGTTTTGATATCAATGAGTTTTTCAACGTGACATAAAAGCAATTATAATTTTAAAATTTCGATATTCCAAATAATTTATGAATTTATTTAAAAATTAAATTAAAAATATTTACTAAATTATTTTAAAAAAAATTATTTCATTTTTGAATTCTACACATCTAATAAAATTTTGTGTGATGTTTTGGGATTTTTCTGAAAGACATGATATTTTGGTGAATAGTAATATTCGATAATTTTAAAAATATGCTAACTGAGTGAATATATGCATCGTGCGTGAGCCATGAATGATTTAAATGACCACTGGTTCAAACTAACATGTGCATATCACTATTTTTGGTCACAATAATCAATAATATTGGTTTTCTTTGCTAAAACAATAAAATAATGAGTAAAATATTGTTGGTGCCCTCTTATCATCCAATATACCCCCCCCCACTCCATCTTATCATCACTCATATCAAGACTTATGCCTTGCTTAAATTCAGCTCAAATATCCTCCCAAGATCCTCCCCCATGTACACTATCCATTGGTCTCATAAAAAGTCCAAAACCGCTTCCATTAAGGTTTTTCTCAAGGATATTATTTCAAGAGGTAAATCATCATTCTTTTTCAATTAGTTTCATTTCATTTCATCTTATTTTATTTACTCTCTCCTAACCACATCTCTCGAATTGATCTATATAACTATTTTATCACCTATATAATATATTTATACCATGTTAATGTAATAACCATTATAAATATTATTAATCTCTCCCTCTCTCTCATTTATAAAAGAAATCATCATTTGTGAGTTTCCAATTTTCAGCCATTGTGGTTGAAGATGTTTCATTCTTCATTTTATCCTTCATTACTGGTCATGAAACCATTTTTTATGGTTGAACCAGAAAATAATATATGTATTATAACCAACTAAATTTTAAGGAACTAGTATGTGTACATTGTATTAATTGATATGACTAAACGAGTTCATAATAATCTAGATACCGCCAAATAATCTATGTGATTGTCATTAATATTTCATCCAATCAACCATCCTCATATCATGCATAAAAATTATATATATAACCATTCACACTTATGGGTTTTAATAAATAATATATAATTTGAATGATGTAGAATTACATCCATTCCACATGAACATCCATACTCATATACAAATATACTGATCATGAACACTAAGAAAATGAATACTCCAGAATGATAAAATTCAATCTTATAACATATCGGTAAGGAAATAAATAATTTAACAAAATAACGTCAAACTAATTACATGTATAATAGGATATTTTTTAAGCGATTAATAAGTTTACTTTTATATACCAGTACAATAAGTTCTAGAGAGAAACCAATTCAGACTTAACGTAAGGGTAATCAACCTGAACCTCCACATTCATTCAGGTTACTCTTATTCTATACGTACCTTAATTAAATTCATATTTATTCATATTTACTCCTCATATATTCTGTGATAATGTTATATATATGTGTACAAACCATAATTTTTCTAACATTTATGGGTAGTTATATTTTTTAAAATAATCTTTAAAAATACCACCCAAAATACAATCCCAATTCAAGAGAATTTCTCAAATTCTTACCAATTTTTAATGGAACACTATAATATATTTTTATCAACCGTTATATTTATAAATTCACACATTTTTTATGAAAACACTATCTACTCTACTTCAGGTTTTATAAAACTTTTTTTTCAAAATGAACTCTTCTTTTCAAAGTTAAATAGTATTTATCTAATGAATTACAAGATGATTTTATAATAGTATCTTATTCTCTTTCATCACACTTTTTGATTCTTATATATTTTTTGGATTATTATTTTATTATATAATATAGAATATTTAATTTAATGGTTTATTATTTGTTTGAATTTGGATGTTCTGTTATAAAATCTTGAACTAATTTACTCAAAATGGGTTATATTTATGGTTAATGTTAATAAAATGTTATTTACATTTCATATGTTAGAATCAAATTAAATGTATATGTTGTTTATGATTATCCCCATTCATATGAGGAATGAATTGGAAATATTATGTGATGTGTGGGTACTTTAATAGCCCCTCAATTCATTGTTAGGTCTCATGAGACAAATATATATCCTTAAACATTTTTAGATGTCTTGGCCAAGGCCTTGATGGATTGTTTCTTAATTTCTGGAATATTCATTTCCCTCAATATGAATCTTGAAATTAAATGTTCATGAGGTTATTCAACTAATACAATACTATTGATTATGTTTTATTAGGGAAATATTTACTCATCTCATATTCCTACTATATTATGTTCAAGAAAATATCATTTTTAAAGGGTTCTGTTTTCAATTATTCACCATGCCTAATTTCTATGTTATATTCTGATTCATTTCTTACTATTAATAATCACTTGACCTCACCCATTTCTTATGTTTCATTTTCTCATGAAATGAAATTTTTTTATGAATGACATACATAGAAAAACTTTTAGTTGTGGATGTTTCCTATAAAACTTATAAGTTGTATTTCAATTTAAGATTTATTGTTGAATTGGTTTATGTATCAAGATTTTAAAATCTAGAAAATTATTATTTTTTCTTTAGTATATGAAATTATTGAAATCATTCCAATGTAATTCAATAAGGCATTGACTCCATGGGACAAGGGTCGTGTCTTTACAACTAATCATTATTAATGGATCTATTTTGAGGATTTCACCAAAAGAGAAAAATTCCATCATTTAGTTTTGATGATAAATTAAATCCATTGGATGATGTACTTAAATTATATTCTCATATCCTACTATGATAAATTTTATATGATTTTTATGGATCAAAAAAATTCCATGGATTCCATTAATAATCTATAAAAAAATTAAGGGATTGTGAATGTAATGGATTTATTGTAACAAATTTAGAGGATTTTTTTAAAATTTGTGAGAAGGGATGAAAAAGAAAATATTTTTTATTAATTCACTAGAGATAATGAATTAGTAAAGAAATAATTTTTTCGAGAGGTTTCCTAGAGAATTCATTGACAATAAAAATTATATATCCAACTTTCTGGAATCATGTGGTGGTAATGCATATTTATTTGAATATATTTATGATTTATCTCTTGATATACTACATAAAATTATTATTTTTATTGACTTTATAAAAAATGAAAAAAATATAGATGATCAAGGAGGTTATAAATTAAAATTCTAGAATGAACCTGAAATTTTAGAATTGGAATATATAGAGACAATTAATCGGAATATTATAAATATGATGATCATACAAATTAGTGTAATTTATATCCTTCCTCATGGAAAATATAGATTTTAATGGTTATTTATAAAGTAAAAAATCATTATATAATGTTTTTTTTGTATTTAGGAATCAGAAACATTAATTTTAGTTATTCATAGAATAAATTTAGAGAAAAAGATTATAATGATGAGGATTAAAAACATCATTGTAATAATTGGCATAAAATATCCAATAGATATGCCTTTTTAAAACAATTTACACCATCTAAAAAGGCCAAGACTACTAATATAGAAATAAAATCACTACACATGTTTGAATAGATTAATTTTTGTAAATTCTATTTTATATAGTTAATTAAAGTCCATGGAAAGCTCATCAATCCATGTGAGCATCATAAAAATTTCTTTTCTGGTGAGACTATATTCCACATAATTTTCCTCCTAGAAGGTGTGTGGTGATGATGATGATGATGTGGCCCATATGTGTCTCCATGCATTTCATCCATTTAATTGTGACCATCAATTCTAGATGCAATGTAACATTTTTTTTATTGGATGAAATAATGTTAATGGAATTCAAAACATAAATATCCCCAACACTTATAAAATGATAAAAAGATATCATTAATGAATACATTCTTTTCATTTTAATGTGATTTTTCTAAAACTATTGATCCATAGAAAAATATATATGATTCCTTCTACCATAATAATAAGATTCCACACCACATCTTTAAGGATCAAAGATCCCCTATAAATCCCCATTAAAATTTAATTGTAGAAAATTATAAAAATTTGGCTTTTAAAGAAATTCCATGGATTTTTTGGTATGTAATTTATAGAAATAATAAACATACATAGTAAATAAAAATAATAAAAAAAATTTCATAATGAACACATTTAATCAAAATAAAATATTTGATTTAGACCTAGAAGAAATTTTTTTCTACTTGAAATTGAATAATCATTTTATTTATGGATGACAGATACTAATAATTTTATATTTAATATGTAATAATATAAATTTCATTAAAAATTCAGGTCCTTTATGGATCCCATAGTAAAATTAAATGATTAATCTTGAGATGATAAGTATGTATTTGATAAAACAAACAAGAATTCCTTAATGTAATCTATTTATGATGCCTATATTGAGTTAAAAAATACCCTCTAGATAGAATTAATGATTTTTTAAGGAATATTAGAAAAAAATAATCTGGAAAATATTTTTCATAAAATCAATGATACCTAAATTAGGGAAATTAAAAACCTAATGTTTTTTAGTTGACGAACAAGGTACATTTGGGAAATTATTTGATAGAAAAAATATTTCTATGAAAGAGGATTTTTGTAAAACACCAAAAAAACTATGATGTAAATAAATAATCTAATTGAGATTAGTGATGATTAAAATAATCATTATAAATCAATGATGAATCATATAATACTAAATATAATGATTTCCAAATACTAAAACTGGTATATCATTCTTTTTGTTGTTAAATTATTTTTATTTTTTATCATAATGATGTTTTAATTAAAAAATATGATAATATTTGGATATATGACTAATTTTAGAAATTACATACATCCATATAATTTGTGATTATATTTTTTAAAATGGTATCCCATTCGATATGAGATTGGATTAAAATAGTACCATTTTCTGCTAAAAAAGTAGATGAAATTCTATAATTGTATAGATGATCAATAATCATATATTATTTTATTTGGTATGATATATTTAAGTAAAATCATATGGTTATTAAAATAACATGTCACCCTCCCGAATAAGGAATGAATTAAATGGGAAAACTGAAAATAAAATATAATTAATCTATAAATGATAAAAATATATAATATGAATGAAAAATAATTTTTAAACACTCTTTAAAATGAAATTATCTCAATATATTATATTAAAAATATAATATTAATATATGATGTGACAAAATGGGTCACTATATAGATGAGTGTCGAAAAACCCTTTTATGGAAGTTTCTATGTGCTAAAAATATTAATGTCATGTATTTTCAAAATTTAAAGATCTTAAATTTTGTTTAAATTACCTAATTAATATCTAGTAATGATTTATAAATGTTTAAATGAGGTATTGGGTGTGTGAATTTATAATTCAAATCCCAAAACCACGATATGATAAGAGGGAGACAGTGTTGTATAGTTACAGAAAACCCTTCTACCAAGAATACAAAGTATTCCTAATCTATGGGGTAGCTGACAGTGGAAAACTAGGTGATGCACGGTTACACTAAAACCATATTACCTGGGGTGCATTATCATGTTAACAATTTCATTTTTTTCAAATAGAGAATTCACACAGTTTTCACATGGTTAGTCAAACTGTGTGACAAACCCTATGTGGTTCCCCATATACAATTGAATGGCACATAATAGGTAAAATGTATGTTAATAAATTGAAACACAACATCAATAATTGTATTTTATGGTCAAATTACGCTTTTATCATTAATGAATCTTTTTAACCCTCTTTATTTTGTTACTTCTCCATTTGAGTGATGTTTTCCTCGCATATTAGTTTTTGGAGCAATCTTCCCCGCAACCAAATTGTTTTGACCTATCCCCCTCCTCTAGTGTGAAATTACATTACCATAATCAGAAACATAAATCCGGCATTATACTCTTTATTCTACACTAAAATATTCCATGTTTAATCTTCTATCTTTTGCAATATTTTTCGGTGAGGACATGTTCCCCAATTTTGGGTGTTTCAAAAATATTTTGATTTTTTCAATTACAGGGAGAATAAAAGCTTGATAACAGATGAGTGGATTGATACTACATCAAATAAGGGGTTATAATATCTTATACACCATTTTATCTCATTTGAAAGGTTGTGATCTGGTGTTGATCAACAGAATCCATCAGCGGGGATTAATTATGGTAAATAAATAACGTTAATTATTGTATGTTAAATATGTGGCCTTCCATTATGGGGAAACCCATATGTTGTTCATTCTATTAGTTTTTTTACAACCCTTTGGGATATTGAAATTACATAATTACATGTATTTATTTATATGTAAATTCCATGTGATCATTCTTGAATTACATTTCCTATTATTATTTCATGTTTCATAGTGATCATATCTTATAGCATTGGACTTTTTCATGTGCTTAATGCCTCAAGACTTTTTATGGTTTAAATTTTTTAACATGGATGTCATGGTTAGCCTGTGGTTTTAAGATGTTTCTTTTATGGGAAAAAAAAATATGGATGGATTGTCCTGTGATGTACCTTTTTTACTGTGACTCATGTTATATGTGTTGGGATAGAACATGGTTCACGAATTAAGAATTCCATGGATTGACTCACCGAGCTCAGTTTGATCTACATGTCACATCATGAGTTATACATTGGTTTGATAGGTATGAGCTCTCTTATATGTTTTAATTATTGTCATGGATGACACGAGTTCATTGGGAAAAACCTAGGATATACTCATTAGCAAGATTGTTATTCAATGACATGGGTTATATCTGGTCCCGTATATGTGGTAGTTGGTGTGAGGTTATTGCCATCATACCATGAGTGATACAAGGGACCCTGTAAGGGTTTTCTTGGTTGGAATGTGAGGTATTGTATTAATTGGAGGTACCCATAGTTACCCATGGGTTCTTATTAAATAACCTTAGGTAAGAGTAGGATACCCCTAATGGATGTTATGGTTTGATAGAAATCATTTATCATTCTTTTGTAATATTCCATAATAATATTCTGAGAATTCTTCAATGATTACATGGTAATGACACCCCAAGATATAGAACAAGCTTGTGGACATAAATACCTTAGTATACTTATTACAATGGCCCATGTATACATCTGTGACTTTCATAGTTATAAATATTCAGATACTTTTCATAGGCTGATGCATGTCGTATCGGTCAGGTGTTCATTTAGGAAAACAAATGGAGTTTGTTGTTGTTTATTTACCTATTCCTCTAGGATTAATATCATGGAAAACTGCGTATTTTCATACTAAATGAAATTGAATGGACTAGACATAGTCGGTTCATTCATTCTGAGTTTATATATCATACCATGATCAGTGCCTCTAAGAAGCTATGGGTTCTACATTATCATTGTTAGGTATAAATGGAATCATGAGGCTTCATATTCTATATTTATTATTAGATTTGAATGAAAATTAGCGTAATAGGACTGATCCTATGTTTTAGATGGTTCTTATAGTAGTTCATTTCTATTATATAATATCTGTCATGAAATATATGCATGCATCCCTATCCACTTTATGCTAATTTTTTGAAATGATATTTGATATACCATTATCCTCATTTGTGTATCTATTATTTATATTCTTCTACCAAAAATAATCTATCCTTGTTTAATGGATTTTTTTCATTTTTTTATCTTGCAGTCTATTCCTGTTTATGCTTCCTACATTTATAGAAATCAATTATTGTTGTTCATACTCTTATATATGATGCCACATTGTCCCCAAAGACCTACCCAAGGCCCTCGCTGCTAGTTGGTAGTATTTGATGTTTAAAGAGATGTTCTTGATCTCTTATGCACCCATGTCAGTCATATGGACTCATGTCTTAGTATATAGTATCTTAGAAATTGGGGTGGGACACTACAAATTGTTATCAGTGGTATATTTCCATTGCATATTACTGTTTGGTTTTAGATTGGAGACTAATACATTAGGAGTGTGAATTTATAATTTAAATGGATGTAGATAACTCAAGTACATGGAAATATGAAACTACCATAGTTGGGAAATTGGAGTTCTAGATTATTCCATTTACAACAGATACGAATTCATCGTTGGATGGGAAAACATTTTGTAGGATGTTATTCATAATCGATTTATTGAATTGAACATTGCTATATTTTCATCTCGATGAAATGAGGGAACTTAATATCATAAATCACAAATGTCTTCATATGATATTATTATTCATGCATATTCCCATGAAATATCTAGAATCAGTGTTCATTGCCTATTTTAAAATTGATTACTAGTTGTTCCTTAAGTATATTTCCTTGTAGTTTCTCGTTTTTTTTATAATTATTGAATTGTGTCAACCCTTCTTGAAGGAGCAAGAGTTGGTTTGGATTATCTGGATTCCAAATTTAAATTTATAAGGTGTTTGGGACCTGATAATTTTGGACGATGATATTTCAAATTCCAATAATTTGAGAAGAATTAAATACTTAAATTAATTTAAAATAAATCATCATATAAAATAAAATGGCCTTATAACATGAAAATTGGGAGACCTGGACCCTGACCTAACCTTAGTTATGCGTAGGGGGACTTTTCGTATTGAAATTCAGAGACCATATACTATTTCTCTAGTCCTCTATCCAGGAGTAGGTTAAGGGCTATGATGTGTCTCACAGAGGCATGGTACGATACCTTGTTTATGATTTTACTTATCTATATTCTAAAAAATATAAATCATGTATAAAGATTTTGTTGGGAATATTTATATTTATTCCACCAAAACATTCTCATGTTATACACAAAGATAGTGGTAATGAGATCACTCAAAAGGTGGTGAGACCAGATCCACCTTTCATACCTCTTGTAGTTCTATTAGAGGAACATCCATCTGAACATCTACTAGGACTCTATGCATAGTTAAGTGAAATAATCATCAGGTTTATGTTGTTTGTTCATGTAACTCCCTAGCTTGCATGGACTATGGAATAGTCGACTCGGTACATCTAGCAGTTATATCCTCTAACCATCTTGGTAGATTGAGGACCTCATGGTAAATAATAATAATTATATACTATTATTTTTATCTTTTTCCATCTCAATAACCCTCCATAGTGGACAATCAAGATCTCTATGTACATGTTGAGGGCTCCACCAAATGAAGGTGGGGTGTCATTTCTTTGTCTTAGAGTTGTCGAGGAATGGTATGGGAAGACATAAAAAAGGTTTTTTTTTATAACATAATCACATATTCATTAGGATTAGATCATTACTCAGAGTTTGTAAATCATCAAGAGGGATACATGCCAGTGCATGATTATTCAGACTATTTCATCAAGCTCCAGTGGCTTTATCGATAACTAACTAGAGAAGAGTAGATGAATGTTATGTGTTTTGAGAACCATCTTGGGAATTATTTCCACATGAACGTGAACTGATATTGTTTAACTAACATTATATAGAGAGTTAATTGAGACTTTATTAGGGAACAAAATCATATATATTTAGTAGGTGTAATCCAGATCAGTTCGATTCTGAGGCAGGGAAATTGTTTCTCCAGTAGTCGAAACCGCCATTTGTGTATGCACGTAGAGGTAGTAAAACCAAGGTGAAAATAACAAATTCTATAGTTTTCCACACTTTTTTAATGAAGGTGTATAAGCACCCCTACTTAATGGGGAACCCAATTTAGTGTCGATCTTGTAGCAGGATGGGTCATCTTCAGTCTTCTTTCGTTATTGTTCTCCATTATCTAGTGGAAGGAAATATATACATGCACAAATATATTTATGGGATAGATTACTCCACATATTGATAGTATTTAGTCTTCTACCAGCTGATCATCCCAAGGTTGTAGTAGACAAGGACAAGGAAATCATGATCCAAATCTTCATCATCAGCAATGTGGATATTCATAGGCTAGTCAGGTTGTATCTCAAGGTTGTGGTTCAAGCCATATTATTTTTCCTCTAAATATATTGGATTGGAGGCCATATAAATATATGGTGAGAGGTACTATTCCTGGGGCCTTCACAATATTTTATATTCTTTTGATACATTTGAATCACACTCTATCATATCTGTTGTGATGGTGGAATGTCTTTTCTTGGAATTAGTGTAATGATGGGGAATCATGCCTCTTGACACTCTTATATGATTTAGATCATAATGGATACACTAGTTCATAAAATTACCCCTGAAATATGTTTGTATATTTTTCTATGGAGTTTCCTCACACTCAAAATGATTATCATTGACATCATTTTTGATACGGACTACCTACTTCCTTATCACTCAAAAGTTGATTTATATCACCACTGACTGTATTTTGCATCACCATCAATAAACTAATATATCTGTATGGATGATTAGGTTTTCCATGTTGGTTGAGATGTACCCAAGAGAACAGGGCTTGGTAGAGTGACAACTCTATTGGTGAGTATCTTTGTTCGAAATGATGGGATGTATTTATATGTGTTCCCGTCTAGTGTAGGATTGTTTCACGGACTTCTTCCATTAATATTTCGAAGACTTCTATACTTTGATGGAGAGAGAGAGATAATTCCAGTTAACTGTTGAGCTTGTTCCCAATGAGGCACCCACATCCATTTTTTCATAAAGGATGACACAAACAGAGCTTGAATAACAATAAATAAATATTAATGATCATGAGGGTATGTTCCTTATTATACCCAACACTTCACTATGGGGTCTGTATTATTTTTCACTTAGATGGTTAGTGGTACCATAAACATTTTCACGGATTATATAAGGTTTAACTAGATTATAGTAATGAACCCTTATCCATTTCCTCAATAAATGATCTATTTCACCATCTGTGAGGTGTAAATGTATTTTATATGATATAAATCATCTCACGACCCCATCTGGATCATGCGAAGCCATTACATATAACAAATCCATTTCTATAGAGCTTGTAGAGCCTAAACAAGTAATTTTTTATGCAATTTGGTTCAAAAAATGATCTAGTAGTATTCATGGCTTTGATTAATCTATTCTTCCACCTGTATCATGATTCCATCATGGTAGTATTCCTTGTTGATATCTTACTGTACACTATCACTAGACATGACCATAAAAATCATATTGAAATCATGTTGAGTACACTAATAGGGAACAAAATATATTAAAATCTCATTAAATTCCACATTTGTAGTAGGATTATTCAATTCTCTTGTCCCATAGTACAGGTGGATGGGGTATTAGTTGAACCAGAGAAGGTGATACTAATGGTTTTTTATTAATAGAATAATAACATATTTTACATACATAGATTATTGTGGAATTATGGATATTATAGGAATTTTATTTAGGACTTATCTTACATAGATATGCCTATTATGGACCTGACTCGTATGGTTGTTCATTTTCACTACTGAATATGAGATATAATTTTATGAGATTAAAAGAACACTAAAATCATCTCTAATTTAGATTATTCTTAGGTGAGGTAGATAATATACATTCTATTTTAATGCATCAGGTATCTAGATTAGTAACATTATAATGAATGTTGATTGATCCATGGCATATTGATCATTCCACGTGATGGATCATGGGAGGAAATTTATTACACATGACCTAAAGAAACTAGTTTTGGTTGATTATTTGTACTTTTGTAGGAAATACCTATTAAGAATGTGATTCATTATTTACACAGATCATAATAGTGTCAAATATATCTCAACAGAGTGTGACATGAATATAAGGAAGCGTATGTAGGTTGAATACCTACAATAATTTGACTTTGATATTCTTTACACACATGGGAATGGAAATTTGGTGGTTGACATATTGTCTTGGAATAATATTTTGTTGGAACTCAAGAAAGACAATAGTGCAAGGAATATGACAGATATTTTTTCTATAATGCATCTTGTGGTTCTAGATCAGCATGAAAAAATAGTTTTATCAGTTATATGAGTGAAATTTTCCCCTGTATAATTGATCTGGACAAGGGATTTATTAGTTTATAAAGGCCTAGTTTTGAGGGAGAGTGTTATATGAGAGAACCTCCAGCCTATATTGTTTTTACAGAATTGATATATTTATTTTTTATGTGTTTATATCCGGATGCCTTCAAATTTACTGGTAGAGCTGACGTAGGAAGAACATGCCTCGGTATGGGATGAACGTCCTTGACTCACAATGATGTATAGATACAAATATCCTCGTTATTTGAGGATATATATGATGAGTAATATAGAAGGATTAATTTCTTGGTGATCCACCTGCCAACAGGTGATGTTAGATCACAAATAGCATGCCAAACTTCTACATCATCTCCCTATTTTTGGTTTGAAATGGAATGATGTCCCCATGGAGTGCATTAAAGTTTTTCTATGATTACATTGAGGTAATGATTTAGTTTTAGTGGTAATAGAGTGTTTGACCAAGGTCTTACACTTCTTAAAAATTTTGGAATCCTTATCTGTTAATGAGTTTCAATGGTTATACATTAGTGAGATAGTTTTACATCATGGTGATCTATGTTTCATAATTTTAGACGGAGATTCCCATGTCACTTCGCAGTTCTTGAAATAGATACAGAATAAAATAGGATAAAAGGTTCTCTTGCTAACTGAATACCACACATAGAATGATGGGAAGTCTTATAAGACCACTCAAGTGTTATAGGATATTCTACGAGCTCATGTAATTGATTTTGGAGGTTCATTTGAAAACAATATTCCTCTAGTTGAGTTTTCCTAAGAAAACAGGTTAGATTAAGAAAAGTATATGTCTCCGTATGAGGTCCTCAATCGTATACCATGAATGTCACCTCTATATTAGCTTATGGTATTTGAGGTAGTGATACATGGTCCTTGTTTCATTCAAGGGACATTGGAGTAAGTCCATCTATTTCAAAAGTTAATGGTTATATTTGAGTCTATGGATTTTGTCATATACTGATAATTTTCTCATTCCTATAGAGTTTGAGGTGGTATATCAGGTTATTCTATATATATATTCTATATTGGGTCATAAATAAATAATAATACATGAAATGTTATGAACTCATTATGTTGGGACATTATAGATAGTGGAGAGAGTTTGGATGGTAGCATATCATTTGTTGTTACATCAAAGGTACCATGCCATTTATGACATTTTACACATATATTAGATAATAAAGTATATTATTGAACGCCTAATTTTTTTGGAAAAAAATATATCTAATTGGAAGCATATGCATCCTTAAAGGATCATCTAATACATATCGTTGATCATAGCTTGAGGTTTTATTTATGTAGGTTATTTCCTAAAGTCCGATTTCTCTGGAAACTCACCCATGTAAATGAAAATCCAGGATGTTGGTTACCGATGTAAAAATGTAGTGGATAAAAATAATTTCAGATGATATTGTACAAACACTAAAAGGGAATAATGGGGAAGATTTTTCTTTTGTAGGGTATGTTTTAAGGTCCTCATATTTCTCAACGTTAAAAACTATTATTTATTAATTAAACTTAATTATATTCATGACTCCTAATGGATAAATGAGGTATCTTGTTCTTCAATAGTTCGTTCAAATTTTGATGATGTGAAATAGTAAAAGGTGGACTAGGCCACAAGGTTTGGGAAAACTACGTATCCCAGCCATCGAAATATTCTTAAATTGAGTGGTAGTTGAAAGATTGTACGCGAGGGCATCAGAGTTAGTTTGCAACTGTGCGACCCATTTTTAATGATAATAAGGAATCTAGAAACTTTTGTAATGTATTTTTTCACATGTTTTTCACATTTGTATTCAAACAGTTCACCTATCTATGTTAGGATTTCCCATATAGTAGTGAAGGATACATTTTTTCTACATGGTTTGTCCAGATTGTGGGGCCAAACCATGTGTAGTGTATCTAGGGGTGACATTACCCTTCTACAATAAAATATTTTTTTTATCCCCCCTTCCATATTTCATCCTCTATTTATATGTTATTTTCTTCCTCCTTTAGTGCATGGCACACTATTCCTCTCATTAATCGGGGTTTCACTTATCTCCCTCCTCCAGTGTCTGATTCCTTCACCATTAGAAACAACCGAAAGTCCACTGTAATCTCTTCCGTCCTCATTTCTCTGTTTCTAGTTTCTTCTTCCACATATTTTTGTATTTTTTTAGGATAAAACATTCACTATTTCCATGGATAATGAAAAATCATTTGTTTTCTTTCATTTTAAGTCGAATGAAGGATTGATAAATGACAAGTTACCAATTAATACATCAAGGTAAGAGTTCGATGAGATTTTTTCAGTTTGTAACATTTTAAATGTTGCATCATTATTCATATGATCCAAATATTCTAGTGAGGCTTAATTCAAGTTAAATATATTTATTGGAATGGATTTATATTACCTATGGGACCGACCCTTGTATAGAAATCTATGAGGTGTAATTCATTTGGTTTTTGTCCTCCCTTTGGAAAGGCCTCTCAATAGTGGTACATTTTCCCATTCCTTAAATGTCTATATAGCCATCAGTGATCATATCTGCAATTAAATGATCTGTTTAATTAAATTTATATTCGTCAAAATGGATGGTCTTTAGATTTA
Organism: Viscum album; assembly: GCA_963277665.1. NCBI lineage: Eukaryota > Viridiplantae > Streptophyta > Magnoliopsida > Santalales > Viscaceae > Viscum > Viscum album. The sequence continues at coordinate 2,054,143,424 of OY728137.1, forward strand.
TTCCTCAGAAATGATATTTAAATTCATATTGATTCTTAAATTCAATTTCATATGCATTGCATTTAATTCCTTATAAATATTTCATGAATACCCAAGCTTCATTCCATATTCTATCACTTAAATTTGTGTTGTTCCATGTACATTGTGCCTACGCATGGATTAAGTTTGTTTCTTATGCCAAAAATTGATTGGATTCAATTTTATATAATTTATAGAAAATCATGTTTTCAGAATATTGAATTTTCAGGATTACATGTGTTTATCTATATGTAACTTCCATATTCTAATTATTTTATTCCATTTCCTATTATTAATTCATCAATAAAAGTGATCATATCTTTTATCTTTTAGAATTGACAAGTTCTTAATGCCACATTCCTTTTCTGGATTAAATTGTCTCATTTGGATTGATCGATTATCTAGTATCTGGGAGATGTTTTAGTGATGGAATATAAATAAATATTAATTCATTGAATTTTTCTGTGAATTTGTTTCTGTGGATCATAAACTATGTTCCAGGAGAGAACATGGGTCCTTATTTAAGGATTTCATGGATGGAATCATCGAGCTCATTTGGTTCCATATGTCCTTAAAGAAGCGATATTTTGATTTCCAGGTATAGGATATCTGGGAGGTTTTATATATAAATGTGATTGAGATTAGTTTGAAATGGGAGAAAATAAGGACATACATATTGGAAAGATGTTTATGACACTCCTTGAGTGATACACAACCCCTATGTGAAATTTATGTTACGAGATCAGAGTCACCATACCGTTAGTGATATTGGGAAATCCATAAGGGATTCCTTGTACCGACTCAAGGTATTGGGTTTTTCAGATACACCTATAACAATTATAGGGAGCTTATTATATTTCCTAATATAGGATTTGAGACTCTAGAAAATGAATTTTATGGTTTTATATAATGAATTTTTTCTTCTAAATTATTTTTACATAATTATATTTTATAAATGTTTATGTGATGGTTATAACTAAGACCAAAAAATAGAGAAGAAGCTTACATGAGGAATTCATTATTTTTCTTTTTACAATTTCACCCATATACAAATTTTCACATTCACATGATCCTCTATTAAGACATCCGGATTAGGAAAAATCATGTGTTATTGGTCGATTATCAATTTAGGATCTCAAATTGAGGGTTTATTGTTTATTTATTTATTTATCTGTAGTTTCTATTATGGAACAGTGATTATTTAGTTATTGCATGAAATGGATCGGACAAGATTCCATGGGTGCTGGCCAACAGATATTATATGTTAAAGTCTTCTTGGGTTCCCCTTAGTACTCAATTATAGTTTATGAATGTAGAAAAGTGTAAAGGGGATCATGTGGATTCTGTTGTTTTATTGTATTTTATTATTGATGGAACTTGGGGGAAGATGACAGATCTTGTTCTCGAGATTCTTATAGAATGAGTTTTTTCTATTGTATATTTTAAAGAATGAAGTATATTCCTATATCTGAGTCCCCCTTTTTAATCATTTTTTGGTAAAGATACTTGAAATAGCATAATCATAGTTTTTTTATATTTTATAGAAATTCTATTTTCTCTAGTTGTTTGTAAATCATGCATAATTTCTATACAATATCATCCACTTCTCTTAATTTCTCTTTATTTTTAAAAAATTTATTTATATTATTTACTATTGTGAATAATCTGATCTATGAGGTAATAGTATCTCCATTGATTCACCCATGACATCGCTACTATTTAGATAACTATGCTGGTCAGGGATATGCATTGGAGGTCTTATATCCCACAATCTCAGGGTACAGTATAGGGAAACTCAAGGCAAGATGATACAAAAACATAAATAATATAGTTAATGGAATAATAAGTAAAATTTATTCATGTTAATGTTTCTCCACAATCAAGTATAAATTTTATACCATGGACTCATGATATCATTTTCTTTCTTTCTTATGACATGATATTTGAAAATGTTGATCAAGTTTAAACAACATAATGGGGGATTACAAAAATTTGTTAATAATTATTCTATTATACTAAAATGGAATGATAAGGAAAATATAGATAATAATAAAGATAGGACCATTAATATTATATATATCGACACTAATAAACATAACATACAATGTTATTAACATCATTGTGATGGTGGGGATGAATCTATATTCTATAAATATTTTTGTGTCAGATGTTCCCTGGTGAATATAAAATTATCATATATTGAGACTGAATTGGTGAAACTTTATTCCTAAATATAACCCAATGATATTGTTCCTATTTATTTTACATGGACTAAAACATGTTTTGGCATTAGAGGATTCAGAAACATGACATAAAAATAACATAATATACTTTATTTAATTTGGTGTGGGATATTTACCACACCTAAAGAGATAAAATGATGATATTTTAGAATCATTCAAAAAGTGAATGAAAATTTATTAATGCCAAAAGGAGATAAGATATTCAGTGAACCAAATTACATGTGTTTTTTAAATTTTACATTATATAAATTGATGAGATGTGAATATTTTAGTGTAATATTTTGTATTATCATTCTCATTGATGATATCTCAAAAATTAATAAAAAAATGTTTATATAAAAATTATTATATATTGTTGATATTGTTAAAATATTCTAATGTGAATATAAGTAAGAGTTCATAGTGTCATATTATAGGCAGGAACATATAAAAAAGGATTTTAATCGAAATTAATTTGACTATTATATATTGAAATATGTAATTGAATATCTGTACTATGATCTCAAAACCTTTTAGAAAAACAGTGTAGATGAAACAAAAAATATAATATTCATTATTATTGGAAGAAATGAGCTCATGAAAGAAAAATATTAATTTTTTCTATTAAATATATGAGAATTGATGTGCTTGTTCAATAGATATTTTTATAATAGCTAAAATAAAAATTTTCACATCATGTGATATGTTACAAGAATAAATGAGTACATAATTTATTTTTGGTCTTATAAAGTCTATGATTGTTGATGATTAGAAATAAAAAATTTAAATGTTTGAGAAAAATAATGTATGATGTTTATTTGGGAGATATTAATAATTATTTTAAATCTATATGTTTTTAAAGAAAATAATATATAATAATTTCTATTTAATTAATGTATTGCTCATTGAAAAAACGTACACTTAAATATAATTTGATGAAAAACACGAGTATGGATTAATCAAAGATAAGGTGCTAATTTATAAAGGATTAGATTAAAAGTAAGATTTCTGTAAAACTAACTTTATATAGTATGGATCTGATCATTCTAATGATCAACTTAATTATATATTAATTAAAATTTAATTTTTTTAATTTGGTTGATCAATTTGAGTTTTTCAATAAATAAATACTTTTTATATTTTCAATGTAATTGAGATGAATGTTAATACATGAATATCCAAGAATGTTTTTTAATATGATGAAATCAATAATATTCTGATGTACTTGATCAAAGAGAATTGAGTGTTATTATGTATGATCACTTGGAATGGATAATGATATATAACACATAAATTTTTTTCAATTAATAGAAGGGATGACTCTAACAAAAACTATAAGGGATATCAAATATATATTCCATAAACTGGGTGAGATTTCAAGGAAATGATTATTGAATGATATATGTGAGTGAAATAGAGAAAGGAAACCCTGAAATCCATAATTTATATATATCGTATAAATTTCATAATTGATAAGAAGAATAATTCTCAATATTTTTTATAATAAATGAATATATACTATGTGTTTCCCTTCTAGAAGAGACGAACTTCTTCCTATTATTTAAAAGTAAACAAAAATGAATGTATAACCACCATATAATCATAAAAATATTCCATGATGTTATTAAAAAATTAAATATAAAATTGTAAGGATATTAGAAAACTAAATAATTTTTTTTTTGAATATAAAAATGTAATGAATTATCTTTCCAAATGATATAGAAGATCTTATCACAATATTTCCTTATTGTATAGTATTATTGAAAGATATTAGGTATACGATAACATCTTATGATTTATATCAATATAATCCAATGAAATCAAATATATTGGTCATTAAAATATATCTATGATTATTGAATGGATTATAAAAATAAGTATTTATATTAAAATAAGAAGAAAAATTGAACATACTTGGTTTTAAAGTTTCATATTAGGAAATTTATTATAATAATAAAAAATCATAGGAGCATTATATTTGGGAGAATATTATTTTTGAGCTATAATGGTATAAAATAGAGATTAGTTGATCTATGTATAGTATAAGTATATTATATGTATATCATGCATGTATATTATCAGATGATGTGGGATAATTTTAAAATAGAATATATAATATGGAATAATGAGAGTAATCATAAATCAGTTTTTTTATTTAAAGCGTTATTTCTAATTAATATATTAAATAGAAATACTTCATTTTAAAACCCAATGATATTGAATATCATTCAATCCAGGTGTGTTTTGTGAATCTACATGGATATTGGGTTATATATATATCATATCATGTTATAGATATTTTTTAAATATTTATGAGAAACTAAAGTTGTTAAGAAGTAAATATTTTAATTAATGGTCACTATTTCAATTAATCCAATGGAATTAATTATCTTATACCCTTAAGTACCTTTTATGCTATTATTAAATTGGAGAATATGTACAAGACTATGTACTTTATCATTTGTTAATATAAATCAGTAACTCTCATAAAATGAATGATTACAAGATCATGAGGATTATATAAATTTAGTTGATTTGGGGGGTAAATTTTACATGAAAAAAAATCTCTATTCATTAATTGATGTGATTCTCAAAGAAACAACTATGTTTACAATAGTTTTTTTGTAATGCAATTCTATTTTATAAGGATAGTGATTTTTAGAAAAATTTTGCATTTATGTGGTTTTGGTGTTAAAAAAATTAGGGTGATTGATGATCAAATGGAATTGAATTTTTATATTCATTGTATTAACTATCATCCATATGAATTAAATTCTGACCAATATGAATGGAATCATATAGATTTATGTTCTTGGGGACTTAATTTAGAAGATTTGTATTTATGTGACATAATTATGTGTTATAAGGTTATCATATTCATATTTTTTGAGGAAGCTTATCATGAATTCTAATTGTTATATATAGATGATGTTATATAATAGGTAGTTATTTTTTATTAATTGAATATTGGTTAGATAATATTTTTAAAGATAACACTATTATGTTAGAATTGATAAATCTATGTTATAATATGATATGTTTAGGATACATAATTTCAAAAATAATATGATTTATGACTCCTTCTAAAAAAATTAAAGCGAAGGATCCTACATGACACTTTAGATATAGAAATTACAAAATGATATATAATAAAATTATTTTTTATATATATGTTCCAACATTTAAAAAAATTACAAATAGGAGAACAATGCACTATTTTTTGAAAATAAAATTTAATAACGTAATAAATATTTTCCATTAATAATAAATCATGGTGATTGATGGGATTAAAAGTGATTCAAGATAATTTTTTTAAAAAAAATATTGATTTTGAAGGTCATTATTATTGATTCAAAATGATGTATCTCGGAGAAAAATCAAAAAATGTAGTGTAGGTTGGTTTTGAGAAAAAAACATTTTTATTTCTATTTTTGATGGCCCTGAAGTTAATAAGTATTGTACAGTTAATCAATAAATAAGGTATTCAGTGAAATTATATATTACAGATGAGTTGAACCTATAATAAATTCTATATTTTCAAATTATATATGATTAGTAGCCTTGTGATTATGAAAATTAGATGATTATGTTCTATATGAAAAATGTCTATACTATATAAAATTGTGTTTATCAAGAATTATGAAAATAAATAGACTAATATGATTCATGGTGAAGATAACTTCACGATATATTGATTAGTATATTAATGGATGGTTTGTGCTGATGCTGAATTGTCAGATTATAGGGTTTGAACATGATTTGGGTTGATGTTAGCAAAAACATTGTAATAATTGGAGTTATATAAAATTATATTCAATTTGATAAAATCAAGATTATCTAGTGCACTATATGACTATGAGAAGTCAATTTTCAGAGGATTAAAAAAAATTAGTTTTTTCACCTATTGATGAACTAGAAGATGAAAAACAATTGATATATGTAACATTATGTTTTGGTGAATGAAAAATTAGTATGATGAATATATGTTGGCCATCACAGAAACATGTTTAAAATATTAATGTCATTATTTTTTCTATTATTTAATGAAAATGTAAAGTGTATTGATGGTGACATTTTGTTGAGTTTTTTAAGAAGCCAATATATGATATTATTTGTTAAACTGAAAATAGTCTATTGATAATGGGATAAAAGGGTAGATATAAATCTTGTAAACTGATTTTATTATTGCAGGATTGGGTATATATAGGTATAGTTAATTTGGAACATTATAATAATGATATTTATAGAGAAAGGTATTTTATGCATAACCAAAATGTTTTGATTGATACTCTTAGTCATATATGAATATGTATAAATTTCTGGGACTAGAAGTGGGTGTTATACAATCTATAGTTATAGACATTAATTTTCTACAAATTTGGATCATGAGAACAATATGGTATTCCCATTCAAAATTAATGAAGATTTTTTTTTATAAGAGAATTGTCCCTAAAATAATTATGATTATCGTTTTAGTTGATTTAAACCATATAAATTGTGGAATATATTATAATACCATATCAAGATATAAGAGAATATTATTGAAGGATTCAAAAATGTATTTAATTTTTTATATATAACAAAAATATGTGTCTCTTTGTATAAATAATATATCATAGAAAATGGAAGGATCCCTTGTTATGATTGAAAAATGAAATATCATATTTCTTGTAACTGAAATTTTACGACATTATATTGCTAATGATGAGAAATATAGTTGATATGGTGTAATTCAAAATCATTGTAGAGATAATTATTATGAATAATAGATATTAATATAGAGCTCTAGTAATTCATCACCCTCTTAGTTTTTACTCATTTTTTCATATATCCACAGAAACATTATTTAAGAAGTTATATTCCTTCACACCAATACATCAACATTTTTTTAATATTCTTTATAAATATCATTTTATAACCATAATTCAATTTAAAAAAAAATTATAAATTTTTTCAAGATGAAAAAACTAAAAAATTCAATTAAATGATTCTTTAACATCCAAAAATATTGTCATTGAATATAAAAGAGTAAAAATATTATTGAAACAATTGTTTACAATTAGTTATAATTAAGGAAATAGTTTTATATTATCCTATCCTATCTCAAATATATTATATTATAAATTTACAATGTTTCTTTATTTTCTAAAGAATCTATGTTTTAGATTTATTTTTCTTATACCCAATTAGGTTAACATATTTTCATCATGGTATTTTGGTAATAGTAATAATTATATGTAGTACCTTTTTGATCACTTCAATACAACTATTATGCGTGATTACACTCATATTGGATGTCCGGTCGTACATCATTTCATTTATTGAATATCTAGATAAAAACTAACTAATTTTTTACCTTATCTTATATGAAAACAATAGGTATATATGATTTTATCATTGCAATATTTTTACTCCACGCAATACAAAATTTATCATTCTATTATAGATGAAAAGTAATAATTTACTACACAAAAATTATCGTTTCAAGTTAATAATGATACTTAAAATTTTCCATATAACCATCACTAGAAAGTTTTACATGTTGCATAGTAAAGAAAGAATTACATTTCTAACTCCTACCCTTAATCATGAATAATGAGAACATGATTATAAATTTATGTTAAATTTATAAAATTTTAGAAATCTTATCAATCACATTCATATTTTCATATTCTCCCAAATAACGATGATCCCAATGTATTTAATTTATTTAAAAGTAATTTAATTCCAAAATTTATATTATTTATATATTTATGAATATTTATAACACCTCTATCTATGTCTTTAATATACTAATTGTCCAAAATATCTAGTCATTGGTCAATATTGCAGATTTACTAATATAAGATCTGTTTTTCTACCCTCATGATATTTTAGGGGAATAATTCTGATGGAATGAATATTTTTTTATATCAGAAAAAATGTTATCATACACATTAATGTAAAATTTCAATAACAATAATGGAAAATAGTTTTTATCATAAATATCTCATAAACAATATGAATAATTATATAAAATGATTTGGGGAGAAAAAAATAAAAACCTAATGTTTTTTTTTGATTAATTTAATATTTGCAATATATTGAAAAATATTTTTTAAATATGAATCGATTTACCGAGAAACTATATTTTCATTAATGGTTTATATAAATGTTCAATAATCCAGTGAATATAGAAAGTCAAAATTATAATGTCCCACATATTTCCTTTTCAATCGTAAAATTAATTTAGTATAATTAGATATCAATATCTAAATAATGTATTATAAAAATAAAAATCACATAGAAAATCGAGTTAGTTTGTGAAAATTATTTGTTAATAAACATTATCATAAAAATGTGTAGACTATTCATGATTGATCATATCATAAATATTAAATATTTCTTAAATAACATGAAAAATAATATAATATAATACAATTTTATAGGGTAGAATCATATAAACACTGTTATAATAACCAATAAGGTCATTCAAAAGGAACAATATGTGTTCCATATCATTTATGTCTAGAAGGGACTATATGAGTATTGATATCATACATTTTGGGAATGACTTAACTTGATGAAAATTAAAGAAAAATAATTTATTTCAATGAAAAATTTGGTACTATATCTTCATGTTTTGAAGAATTCTACCATAAGAAATAGTTATATTTAAAATAAATACTAATAGAACAAGGAATTTTGATAGAATTAAATTATAAAAAAATAAAACAATAATAAAATATATAGAAAAAAATTATAAATAAAAATCAATCACATTTTTACATTATATAAAAATCCAAATTGAGACCAGCATACATAACAAATGATGATAGAATATTTAATATACTAAATATTTATTTATATGATCATAAAACAAAATATGACCCGATATATGAAAATTCAGATATATACATCAGATAAGATACATTTTCATCTTCTAACAACATATAATATTAAAAATGAAAACAAACAAAACATTAATAGAAAAATATTGTCCATTATGTATATTATTAAAAAAATAAGTCTATATATATATATAAATTTTTCATTAAGGGTATGAGAGATAATGACTAGTTGGGTCCACCACTTTTACAATATATAAAAAATTAAATATAAATAACCTTAATCAATTTAAAAAAATATAAATGAAAATATTATTTTCCATTTTGAAAAAAATGGTATGAGTAATAAAAAAATTATATTTTACATTAAATATAAACAATGAAACATAGTTTGAAAACAATGATAATGTATTTTCATATATATATATATAAATAAAAACCATAATAATTCTAATGATACGTTAATTGTTATTTATATAATTTGATATAGAAGATAAAAATAAAAATTTATTATTAAATAAGTTATTCGTATTAAATAAGACAATTTTAAATTATATTAAAATTACAAAATCGTTATTTTTTGTACAAAATAATACTAAATATATTTTATATAATAATAATAAATGGTAATTTTATCTCATGAATAATCTTATGAGAGCTTTGGTAAAAAAAGACAATATGGAACATGTCTAAATTTGAACTGGTCTAATGAATATCCAATGGACTTCAAACAATAAATGAACTATTTATAATATCAACTAACATCACCTTGGAAAAATACAATATCTGATGTAGAATCATCCACAAGGGATACCATATCCAATTATGACTAATCAACTAGTGTCAAAATCATACCATGAATTATTAAAAATTTACCCAATTTATTTAACTATGTGAAAAATAAATTATTGATTTATAAATATAATATTACTATACAAAAACACATTTCATATCCTCATATATAAACTCCACAAACACTTGATGTAAATAATTTCTTTCATAACATCATATTTTTATTATCAATTCACTGGACAATATAATCAAAAAAATTATAAAAAATACACTATAAACTTCTTCAAAAAAATACATGAAAAATGTGTTAAAAATCATAAATTCATTTCAAAAAAAATATACCTACTGCAAAAATAGTAATAATAAAAATTTAATTATCTTCTAAATATCAACAAAATCAATTCGTAATAATGAATATTGATCAAAACAATTTAAATTAACGACATCATTTGATTTCACTCTAATTAGAATTGTAACAAAATCAACTTCTCAAAAACCATCTAAAAAAATTTCAAGTCTTTGTATATTGTAGATACAAATTTTAAGGAACATTAAAATACTATATATATATTTCAAATTGATATTTATACAAGACCAATGTATATAACAATTATAAAAAAGTATAATTAAATATATATATATATATATATATATCGATTTTCATGAATAATGATAATAAAGATAAAACAACAATATGAATATATTAGAGTTATCACATCTATCAACTATTTCTTTAGTATTACAATATCAGTTATTTAAATATTATATGAAATCATGGACTCAACAGTAGTGGACATAAGATTGAACCACCAACTGACACAAGATATAATATATTGTCATTGATGTAGATCCACCCTTGAAGGTGATTAAGAATACATGGGGGGGCCATTGAAATACATTATATAAATAAACCCAATATCAAAACCCACTTATGATAGAACACTTGGTTGTATGTACCAGTTAGTTAAGATAATATAATGAATAAATGAAGATATGTTTAGGGGAATATTTTTTAATGAAAATATATAATGATTATGTCTAATCTAATGAGGATTAAGAGATGGGGAAACAATAAATGGAAGGAAATATTGGAGACAAATGAAATCCATTATATAGAGTACTCTTTAAAAAATAATAAATTAATAAAAACATTGTATTCTCATTTTTTAACAATGAATTTTTTGATATTTATACATTTAGTAAGATATGTGATATGGGTAAATCTTGGATGTTATAATGCCCCAAACATGAATATTTTTTAAAAAAATTGAAATTTTATAATGAAATATTTTTATTCCCAGTTACTTTAACTATGAACCCAAATAGTTGATTATTGTAATATTTTATTATTATCCATCTTATAATCAAATAAATAAACATATGTTAAGAAAAAAAATAATGTTAAAAGTACATAAAAATTTAAATGTTGTGGATGTCACACATGGTGTACCTAATAATTTAGTACTAGTTAGTTAGATGATTGTAGTTGGAGGATAATGGACACTTCCCAACCAATGTCTATCTAGTATATAAGAACTCAGTACTTTGTTTACACTATGAAATGTGTATCCATATTGAGACCTTCAAAGAAATTAGAATGTAGTTTTTATTTTTTAATAAAAATTAAGTTATTTACAATGAAATTAAATATTAATAATATAGGTCTTTTTAGGATGGTATTAGTAAACCAAAAAACAAAAATCTTAATTGTTTCCTTTCCTTAATTATGTCATGATCCATACTCACCTTTTCTAAATGATCAGATCATTCTATATGGGCTGTTATTCTAAAAGTTTTATTGTGAGATGATGATAATAGTATTCCTATGAGGTGGAGTACTAGATTGATCATAGTTAAATGTCTTCCATGAAGAATAAATTTGTTTGTTCAATTAGAATGATCTTTGGAAAATCTAGATAGCATGGTAGTGTAGATTCAGGGGTTGATATAATGACTAGTTGCCCAACCACTAGGCTTTTTAGGGATGAGGCGGTTTACCATGGGGATATTGTAAGGTCCCATGTTTTTTAGAATGAAATTTTTATATGAAATATGAACTTTTTCCATTGAATATATGTAAGGGGTATAATTGTAATTTTCTCAAATTAAATGATCTTATAAAATTTTTTACCACGCCATTACTTCCGGAATATGGTTTTTTACCCTATTATAATAATTTTTTTGAAGTCTTATCATTTCATATTTAAGAGAAATAATTATTAATTAATATTATATAAATGTAATAATATTTTATTATTGCAGGTTGATTGGGTCATATCATCAAAATTGAGTGTCAGAATGTGATTTAGTCTCCTTTTAGTAGAGAATGGGGTATTTTCCCTTTTTAGGGAATAAAGTAAGGTAAGTTTTCATGGCCCACATGGCTGCAATTTTTTGAATTTTTTTCTATATTATCTATTTCATTGTTTTATTTTTATTTTCTATCTCTCTCCATTAGATTATAAAGGATTACCATTGTAGGTTACTCTTTGGAAAGAATTGTAATGAAAATTAGAGAGTAGGAGATTGTTAGTGTACAAGAGAGATTGGGTAAGAGAGGTACTATGGTGGAGCTCATGATGCACCAGATTTGTTTGTCGTAATTATAAACTATAAATACGAGATAAGTTTCAAGAGATTCAACCAAAAGATAAGTTATAATTATATTTTCTTTGTATATACACATATTTTATATATTTTCATGTTTTAAACCACTTATATTCTTTTTTTATGAAGCCTTTATGAACAATACATAATATTTTGATTGATAACTTGTGTTTTGGGGGGGATTCAATGGGTTTCCAATCTAGATAAATAATCTACATGGTGTCTAGTTCCTGGAGACACTACATGTATTCTTCCTATTTAGGGAAGAATAAATTTTTGATATACACACAATGTACTCAGGAGTACACACCATGTACTATTTCTCACCTATAATTCAATATACCAACCCATTCTACCTGTGTAGGGGTACATGGCCATGTATAGTACACCATTAGTTCCCATTTGGGTCGAACCCTATGCGGAATAACATGCCTCGATAATATACATCGCTATGATGGTTATGAACAATGAGAAGGTACCTTCTGTAAGGTACACACCATTTACCAATATAACCTGTATTGAAGTTAGGTGTTTACATTCCAACTAAAATAAGAAGTACACACCCAAGAGGGTCTCTGATAGTACACATTGTATATTGTCTCCACATTCCATGCATACCTCTTTTGGTAACATTTCAGGATTTTTTCCTGTTTTATGCAACATAGTTGATTTTGGGTGTACGGTTATTCCATTCTGAGTAGTTTTTTCTATAGAAGCTAACAGTAAAATCCATTTGGCATTCTAAGGACCCATATGTGGATTTCATTCCTTTTTAAAAAAAAGAGAGGTTCTTAATCAGATAATTGAATCCATTGTCCCCTAGGATTTTTTCATGTATTAAAATAAACCATGAACTATCTCTCTAGACACATTATTGGGTTGATTTTCACTCTAGGAAGTCTCCCTTATGTGTCATTCCCTTATCTCTTAATAGTTCATGGGACTAGTTATTTATAAGGATCCCCATTGTAACTCCTCTATATATGTTTTTACCTAGAGGATCCTGAGTAGGATGCCTCTACCTTTTTACTAGTTACCAAAGGATCCCTATGGGTTACATTCACATTCATATTAATCTAAGGAATCCCTCATAGGATCCCATTAAAAGAATTTCATTATGAGGATATCATGTTGGATCCATATGCCTTATTATTTGGTTATGAAGGTTGAAATGTAAGATGCCCTAACTTTTGTGTTGTTCGGAGGATCCTTTGTAGGATTTATCATTATTGATTACAACTTGAGGATTCCTCCATAACTTTTGTTCTAAGGATCCAAGGTATCATTAAATATAATATGAGTATTCCTTAAGGATCCCATGTATGATTCCACTATGTTTTTTAATTAAAGGACCCAGTGGGTTCCCCATTGTTTGATTAAACCTTATTCAGTATGTCTGGTTTGGGTAGATATGTTAAATGATACAATATTATAAATTGTGAGAAACTTTTAACCCCATGTGGCTAGGGTATTAGTATTTATTTAAGGAATTCAGCCACCCACACCTATTTTTTTATCCTTTCACATATTTAATATAGATGCATTGAAGTTACGAGTAGTACTTTTTAGTTTTTAACTACTAATATTGACATGAGACGTCAGTCATACCATTTGGGATGCATGAAAATTATTATTTGGATCTCGATTTAGAGACATTTTATTTCATATGTATACTGATATAAGAAGTCATAGTATATTGGATTAGGTTATCAAGCAGTATATTTTATTATAATATTATTGGGATTGTGAGAGGTGCTTTCTGGTATTTGTATCTTCATCATATTACTAGGATGTATGGACATGTATCATTTGTTATAATAGTTGTGGAAAATTCTACTCTCTTAAAACTTATATGTGATGGGGGTTATTACAATTTACATGATCTAATTATACACATGGATGATTATGCTCTACCAAGGGATATAAATGGTAATGTTGTACCTAATTGGTTACATGATCGTAGTGCAAGTCATGAAATCTCACCTCATTTGATGCTATAATGATGAATCTCTTATAGATAATAAGTATGATTACAATATATCTTAATACTGACATTATGGGTGGTTCTCGAATCAAACTAGTGAGTTAGCCTTATAGATCTCTTAAGGGTCATACTGACATGGTTATTCTGAGTTCTGAATGTTGTGACCACCGATAGACCCAGACTATAGGCTAATACATTGAACTATATTGTCATTGAATTAGAAATAGGTTGATTAGATTGTGTCTATTTACTGGATGTGAAAAACAAATTCCATATAATCCATATTTATAGTGATCTGAGGAATGTATGGGTGTACCCGACTGTAAGATAAGTATCCCCCTATGGATACAAAGACTGCATAGAGATATTTGATGTATTGGCTAATGTGGGTAAATGTAAGTTGGGATTATGGATCTATATATTAACAAAATTAAACAATAATGACTGGTATGACATAAAACAAAGTGAACTATCACACAATGTCCTGGGAATATTGATTGTAGACCCAAGGACTTATTGCTAATTGGGTTTATGTTATTTATTCACCTACTAATGAATATTCATATTTATGTATATATTTATTGGTATAGTACTATAAATGTATAGATGTATATATATGGATATCCATGGTGGAACATACTAGAATATTAGGATTATGAACCCAGTAAATGACTATGGTAACTAGTAATTGGATTTACATACCTTTTTAGTTGTGTTGCATCAAGGCTAATCATATTTCTTGGCATTCACTTTTGGTAGCATATAGTTTTACATGTTCATCTTTAGGGAAGCCTATTATTATTATTTTACACCCTTGATAATGAACATCAGTGTATAAATTTTAAGTTTTTATATTTTTGAGGTTGAGAATATTTGAAATGTGGTTAGGGATGAATTTAAGTATTGCATGATAAAATATAGCAGCTAGTCTGGGTTCTTCTGATAGGGATGGTTCATCTGGACGATGTTTGGAGACCGGGTACATGGTCTGGATATGTATTCATATTATATCCCTATATGTTTGTTATAGTTTAATATATAATCCATTATCTATATGGTTAGTCTAGTGGGTGAATAGTATTGTATATTTTACATAGTTTTTTATTCTTTTATAACATTTTCATTTATAATTACAACATTTCCAATTTCTTTTTATTTAGTAACTTTTCACATTTTTTATTTACAGATGTGTTTGATATTTTTCTATTCACTCTATATTCTATCTCTAATATGAACGAATAGCCTCCTAATTGTTACACCATAGGCCATTATTTATAGTTGTATTACACTGGAGTATGAGGAGGCACACTTGATCCTCATAACCAACCAACTCAAAGAACTGTTTTAGTTGAATCTAGGCCCTATAAATTAGAGTGAAAAAATATCGAGTATACTAATTCAAAGTGTCCTAAGCATGGTGTGAGAATGAACAAATCGGTAGTAAATCATAATAGATTCCATGAATTTAATTTCACAAAATTGTTCACAAACAATCTATTCAAATACATCTAAACAATTGGATTTTAATCAATTGAATGAAAAAAACATGGATTTCCAAAAATATCATTTTTTTATAAAAAACCACACATATTTCAGTCCTTTTTAAAGCATTTCTCTATTCCAAAACTCATTTCCTGATCAATATATATAAAGGAAAAAACCCAAAGATACAAATAGATAATAAATAACGAATAAAATAAAACCAGCTGGTATAAATATGGAGAAAAAATCTCAAAAATTTAAACATGTGAAAATAAAGAACATTCAAATATTTAATCATTGTAATTTCATAAAAATAACTTACAAAAAATCATATACATACTCAGTTCAGAAGAACTTATCATTTCATGATGCATGTCCATATTCAATAACCATATCACTACTCTTTACTAGCTAATCCATTAAAACATCAAACAAAGCCACCCAAAACAATAATGGGGTACCAACCATTATAATCTTGTTGCATAAGAAACTATCACACTATCCTCAAGATTTTTTCTAAAAGTCCAACAATTATAGTACATGGTTAATGGGGAGTTCCTTATATGTGTGGTTCAAATAGAAACCCACAACCACCATGTTTTCCTATCTGAAAAACCCACACCACCATAGTGATTACCCTCTTTGCATAGGGTCCACCATAGCTGATCCTATCTAAAAAATATCAATTCATAATGTATAAACTAGTCCTACACTTCATATGAAATTTAGATCCATTTTAAAAAACATTATAAAATACCAACCTGGCATTTATTTATTATCATTTCTAAAAAAAATTCTAGTTTCATTTCGAAAACCATGAAAAAACACACAACATGTATAAAACATGACATATGGGACTTTAGCAAATATTAAAACCAAACCACATATAAAGTTTTGTAGTGGGTCATTTTTTCATATAAGAATTTTCAAACTACATGTGAGTTATTTGAAACCAAGAGACCATTGTAGAGACACTATGGGTTTGATGGAACAACATATGGATAATATTTTTGAACAAGAAATTAAGGATGGGGATATGTGTTTTAAAATCATGTGTGTGTGTTGAGAATTATTATCAATGATCATATTCATTTTTTAACTCATCCTTATGTCCAGCCAGTGTAGAATTGATGTGAAAATCTATTGGAAAATCCATGTCAAACAATAAAAATACCAAAAATGAAAACATAGAGTCACTGATAGATTTACATATAATCACAACATCTACGTTTGTGCATAAAATTATAAAATTCAACCGAATTTCATATACAAGAATAATTCAAAATCAAAAAAAGAAACACAATTATAATAAGTGGTTAAATAAGATCATGGACACTCTCAAAATACGAATGTCTATTTGAAATTAATAATTTACATTTTATCATTCAATTTTTAGGAATATAAATATATATAACCTAGAAAACAATTTGATACAAAAAATTTCATGAAAATAACATCATTGAAATACAAAAAAAATTCTAATATCCAAAAAGAATGAAAATAACATTTATAAATAAATAATAAAAAATTGACCCTATATGGAATTTTATGTTAGGAAAATAATGGAACCACCTACCTCAAGTGGAAGAATCAAGTAGACAATGATAAAATCCAAATTATTAAAAAAAACTACTATAGAAGAATGCCATAAGAAAGGGAAAATCCATGTTTTCACCAGCATATTCATGAAAATTAATAATATATTTTCACAACGGTGGGATGATAAATGTAAAATGGAATAAACCAAAAGAATAATTATAGGGGATCCCTAAAAATTTAATCTGGGTGATGATTCACTATAAAATCCCCTTGAAATATAACTAGAGGATTTTGGATGTTAAAAAAGATCCTTAGGAGGTTTCCATGTTATGGGAATTCAAGTGGGGTGTCCCATTGAAGAAATCCCACCTTAAAAGAAGGATTATATAAACAAATACCCCTCTTATGGTGGGTTTTATTGGTATATCATAATGTTAAACAAAAACCGTAGAAAATGTGAAATTACCCACTGAAAAGTGTTTTATGTGATATACACATTATCTGAAAACATATTTTAACTATGTTCAAACTCTGCAACTCCTTCCATATATGATTCAATATTTTTTTATATATGCTCTAACCATTCATGAAATAGTTCATGTGCCTTTGAAACATCAAAAAAACTCCAAATAATAAAAAAAACCATTAATATCATGACACGAACAAAAACCAAAAGAAACAAAATTAAGAAAAGAATAAATGAAATTAAAAACCACGGATTTGGTTTCATAATTATCTACAAAAAAATAATGTTATGTTATAAATATTCAATAGTTCGACTGAGAACACAAAACTCAAACCCAGAAATAAAAAACAATGCACCTAAGTGTGGATGCTAAAACACCACATGTCTTAATTGAATATGACAATGGGAAACCACTATGAGGGGATCCTCATAGTGGGTTCTCCCCACAATAAAACCCAGTGTATACCTTGAAACCTACACTATGAAACACATCAAGATCTAACCCTGAAATTATTCTCACATGATAAAGAACAAAACCACTAGAACCAAGATCTGAAACATAAACCAAACATCTATTAATAAATACATTAATCACTTATAGAAGAAACTTTAAAATCCAAAATGAGTAGAACTAGAATAAAAAATGGATCCAAATATTCTAACATTTTATGGATCAATATACATAGATCACTACTATTGAATTACCAGAAAACAAAACAACTAATCCCATTAAAATAAAGGAAAAAAACATAAACCAAGAGGCATAAAATATGGAATTCCAATTGATTCCTCTTTGATTTAAAAACAATGTCCTACAAACCTCTGCACCAAACCCATGATTCCTTACTGTGTACACAGATTCACTATGGGGCCTATGGTTAGAGCAATAATGACTTGATGCATTTATTTCAAAATAATATGTTGATGAAATCATATTATCAATACTATTTTTTTTAGTTATTTGGATATAGAATTTCTCCATGTTACTTAATTAACCACATCATCGACCAAACATCAGAGTATTATGACAATAAGGCATCAGATGTCTTATCTGACCAGAGTAAAATCACACAAGAGAATGGTCTATTGAATTAGAAGTTGTAATTGATTATATAGTCTTATTATAAAATTATACCAATAAAGTACACCTCTCATTAGATGGGGAATGATCATGGGTGCTGGGAAGCGTTTGTTCATCAACCGCCACATGGAATATTCTAGGAACCATCTCTGTGGGAAACAACTCATCCACCAATTTCATGAACTAAAATCACCAGATGATATGAATCATTCCTTGATCTATGGATAAAAACCCCACCTAATAATATGATCCTTCAGTAGATACTATTATTCTAAATCTATACAAAAAAGAAACTCTTATGACAAACACAACAAAAATCCGCTTTTCAGGAACCACTATTTCAATTTAGAATTTAAACCATTTATAATCCCAAGGAAACATTTAAAAATTCCAAACTCACATTCAAATCCAGTTTATACACTAAATCCCATATTTTAATCATAACCACACATTGAAATTATTTTTCATTATAAAACACATATTTTATAAAAACCCATTTTCACCACAATGTTTACCCACACCAACCAAAACCAAATCAACCCCCTACTCACACCAAAATCCCAAAATAAATAAGTAGTGTCCATGTAAAACTCGTTGACATGATTTGTGGTAAATTCCCCATTAAAACACCAACCACTAAGAGTATATTAAATCATGCACTCAGACTCTACATGGCACACCATTATAAGCGACATCACAACATGACACCAGATTACCTTTGTCGCCATTATGGATCTACAAACCAAAAACAAAAAAATGCTCAAATCATGTACTACCAATGTCATCTCAAACATTTCAACATTTAAGAATTCTTGGAATTATTCTTTTATGTACCTCCCAAGTCCCAATATTCATAATTTCCAATACACCTAAAGGCCAAAATAACAAAAGGAAATTATTATACCATTTATTCATGAACCTAGCAGGGATGACATCTCTCTTCATACCGAACCTAATATAAGGCATATCTGATGAAGCTCTCTTGATTCTTCTTTGCTAGCGACTGAATTGATAATCAAAGATATCAATATGGTAATAAATTTACCCAATAAAATGTATTATAATGATACAAAAACATAAAAAAAAGAAAAAAATATGTAAACATCACTACATACATCACCAGAATATAAGTAACAACATAACTAAATGAAATAGTAAACCTAAAAAAAAATAACCAACCAGATTGATATGTTCTCTATATTGAAAAATGGACTCGTAAATCTAAAAACCAACACACGCAAATGTAAAATCAAACAGGGAAACATAATATGACAAACAACTGGAGTCTACTGAATACTTGTAGCTCATGTAGGGAGTTATATTAAATGAATCAATAGGAAACCACTTTGGAGTTCATGCATTTCCTTTCAAGAAATAATCCACCAAAACTATTTTTAAAATACATATAGAAAATATTGTTTTTTTCTAAATTAATTAACCAAAAACAAAATTACAAAAATTTCTTTTTTTTTTGACAACACAAACATAGAATTCCATTATAAAATAGGTTTCCATTAAAAAATTTATTTCAAAACCCAAAACCCAAGATAATACAATCAGATAGAAACCATAGGAAATGATGAAAATGTATAAAATATTGAATGTTGGAATAAAATAATGTGACAATTATCCAAAATACAACATAATCATATATTGAATATAAAAATATTTAATCATGATAATTTTATAAACACCACTAGTCAAAATCCCTGGTCGTACCTAATGTGAACTCACCTACCATTGTTTGCTAATTTTACATTGGGTATAACCATATTGAATCTTTTAATGACCCTATATTATGGCCTACAGAACCAAGACTCTCATAAAATATATGGGGTAAAAACCTTTATAATAAGGGTTGATAAGATACAGTGACAATACCCTCTTGATGAAACCATATATTTTAATGATAGTAGTAGATGATGAAGGGTAGTTTCTCATAATCGAGGACCAAACATAAAACCATATCCCCCATGATTTTTTATCCCAATAACTATCACCATATATTTTATGACCATCTCTATGGAGGGTCTACCAGAGAGTCTTCTATCTCACAATTATCGATTAATAAAGTTCCAACCAGGACCAGAGGTTACCATAGTTTTCAATCCACTTTCAAAAAAGTTAAAAAATAAAAAAAGGGTCTATTCCATTTCACAATTCCAAATAAGATTCCACATTAATTAACAAAACCATGATAAAAAAACACAACATGTTCAAAATGATCATAATAGTACTTCAAGACATTTTGAAATATAACCACATCTCAATGTGAAAAACATGAAACTTATTTAAACATAAAATTTTGAAACACATTTATATCATTTTAAGAAAAAGGAAATATTTATAAATTATATGGGTTTTAATAAACCACATGAGGTGAATATTTTTAATTTATAATGAATGGAATGGGGAAACCTGTTTTAAAATATGTGGTTTCTATTAAAAATGTTAATCAAAGACCATACTCATTTGTGTTCCCACCTATATGTGCACCACATGAACATATATATATTACCACATCTAACATAAAGTACACGATAAATAAAAATAAATAAAAAAATATTTATTCTCTATTATATTTACCACTAAAGACAACATCCGTAGAAGGAAACTAAATGCTAAAAGTCACCGAAATATCCCCTTAGAACATTTTTTACAAAAAAAACAAGCTACCAAAACATAAACATAGGTCAAACAAGACCATTAAATCTCTCAAAATAAAAATTTATATCTTAAAATACCAATTTAGATTTTATCAATGACCATTCAAGATTATATATATATATCTACGGAAAACCATTTGAAAACTACATTTTCATGAAAATCCCATCATCAAAACATAAAGATCATTTTTTGCTAATACACAAAAAACATTAAAATCACATTATGAAAATAATTAGATTATTTGAAAACTCATTGGAATGTTCATGAAAGAAAGATAATGTAAAAACATACTTCATGTAGATGAATCATGTCACCTTTAATAAAATCCACTCAAACAAACACATATTATGTCTCAGAATCCTAGGAACGAAAAAACCCAAATTCTAAACCATCCTAAGAATGATAATTTTCCATGAATGTACCCTTGGGGTATGAAATAAATGGAAAATGGATGAAAACAAAATGATAAATAAAGGGTACAACTAACAAATCATTTTGTGTGAACAATTTCTATGAAACCACATTGAAATCCATATATAGAGTCTTAGAGGAGCAAAAATAATCCATGGGAGGCGTCCAACTGTGTGAAATTTTAGTGGTGTGTAAAATGGATTAAACCCAACATAAATATAATTAAAAGAGATAAAAATTATATCTCCTTGTATGGGCTTCATGGTTAGCATTCATAGTGATACAAAAAATGTGTAAACAGTACAATTCTACACTTTTAAGAGATGCACTAGATGCACTCCTAGGATGCCCACTTAGATTAACCATGATTAAATCATGTAAACCCCTAGTTTATATGTTTTAAAAATTATCTAACCATTCTCAAACAATGATCAAACCATGAACGGGCCTAGAGACCATAAAATACTATAAAAACTAAAAACATTAGACATGGGACTCGACCTGAACGTCATCCAAATGAACTAACATCATGAAAGGATTAAACAAAAAGAAAATGAAAGGTTTGTGTGTTCCAAATGATTTATTATTATTAATATATCACTTTATTTGATAAAATTTAGATAATTTGATCTTTTTTCATCATTGATCAATGATTTTCTGTTTTTATTATAGGTTTTCTTGGTTATTACATGGGAAACCAAATGTATGTTATGTATTTATTGTTTATATATGAATATTCATATGAGAATTAATAAATGATTTTTTTTATACATTTTGACTCACTTTAACTACTAAATTATAAAATAATATATATAATACAATGTAAAGGTTGGTTGGTGATATTGAAGTGGATGATATTCACTCGATCTATATATATGTATCCAATAATGAATAAGAAGAACTTTATATTGGTATTTCATGAGAGGGAATGTAGAATGTGTTTAATGATTCATTAGAGATTGAGTTCAAAGGGACATAGATATTAAGAGGGTATTATTAGAGTTATTTACTATATATCACTTTTTTATTTTTATGTATACATATTTTTGGAACTAGTGAACTATATTTATTTATAGATCACTATTAATTTTTATAATAATAAATATATTTTGTTATATTTTTGAATAAATGTATATATCATTGATGTTAAAGGAAAAATATTGTCACAATAATGTTCCTTTTATTTTTTAAATTAAGGGTATGTCACATCACATAATATATATTTTATTCCTTGATTAATATTCATACATTAATTTATCATGAAATATATATAAGATATTATTGTGATTTAGATCAGGATGTGTGATCTAAAAAGGGATGAGTTGAATGAATTCAGGGGGTTGTGTTATTTTTATTAATTATGGAAATATTATGACACGTAAAGAAAATTGGAGCTTTCAGATATGTATTTTGGAAAAAAATTTATATTTTGGAAAGATATTTTTTATATCATGATTACATTTTTCATTTTTTGATGTGGTTTCAGGGTCAATAATTTTAATGTAAATATATTAATTTGATTCTTTCCATATAAAAATCCATTTCACAAGTAATTTTTTTTAGAACAATTTTGTCCTTATAGGTTTTTAACTACCATATATTTTGTTTCATGTGACACACTATAATGAATTTAACAACTCAATGAATATTGTAGGATGAATTTTTTTAATTTCAAGTATTGTGTTATATATCATGGACCAACATTTCAAGCCAAAAATGAGTTTTTATTATATTTTAATAATTATTGTGTGTAGGCTTACATCATTGAGGATATGATAAACCATTAAGAATCTAAGACCAATATTAGATAATATTGTGATGGTTAGTTTGGAGCTATAATGAAGATTCTCCTTCAATAACTGAATATGGAGTATATTTTAGTTAATCTCATTAGGATGTCATGAATTTATAATATTGTGAAGAAAAGTTTTTCACTATATAAATTTGGATTCATTTAGATTATTTGGAAGGATAACCCTATGAACATGATGTAATTAAGAAAGGTAATTAAACAATAAATGTGGATTTGGGAATGACATGGATTATGTGTTTACTATGGTGACACATCGCAACATGTTTTTTTACAAAATATCACATCATGAAAAATGATTACCCCACATAATATTGTTAAATGCATTAAATGTTTGGATTAAAACAAATTAGAAATTATAGGGATATTGACAAGAGGTATTCCCTGTAGGGATGATTAATTAGTGGGTTAAATATCTTATTAATAGGATACTACTTCAGTATGGAATGAATTAATTTCATGTTAAATGACCCCATTATTAATATTATTACTAATAAGAATAATTCTTTGATAATATGATATACTAAAAATACACTTAATCAATTAAAAAGTTGTCCCTTAAAGATACAAATTTCATAACAGTAGAAACCCACAAAAGGTAAAGATTATAAACAAAAATTAAAAAATATTTACATCACACTTGTTGGATTACTGTTATCATATTTTTCAGAATAAAAATAAGATATATATATATATATATCACCATTTTATTCATTATATTAATGTATAATAAAATGTTTCAATAAGTGGGAGTGAAATTGAATTAATAATGAACCCTTATAAACCAATTATATCACCCTTAGATCATAGATTTAATACATTCCATATTGAAAAAAAATATTTTATGATCCCAGGAATATCAATTTATGGTGAAAAAAGTAAATATTCTTTGAAACTGTATAATTTTTCTAAATAAAAATAACCTGTGAGCATGATGTTTTCATTCATGAATTATTATTTATTACACAATTAAAAGATTAGTATAATGATTATAATAGACCATAAACTAATTTATCCCGCCTTATTGAACATTATTTCTTTTTGGGTGATGAAAATTGAATCCAAGAAACCGCATAATAGAAAATGAATATATTTCAAACATGATTTTTTGTAAATAGAATGTGGTTAATGATAATTTTGTTTCATTTATTTTTGTTAATATTTCGTGAATTTAGAAAAATCTAATGGTACCTCACTATATGTCCCTTGAATTGATTGTTTCACTATTATTCAAAATGGTATACATGTCAGGGATCCAATAAGAGTGACAATGACAATGACCACTATGAATCTACAAGGTACTGAAACCAAAGTTGAAAATTCATTATCCAAAAACATTATATTGATGGATATATAAGAATTTGATGGAAAATATATCAGCAAATGTTTATAGAAATATTATTCAATTGTTAATTGGATGATAACACTCTAAAAATAAAAATGTTTTATGTACTGCCAAACATGTTTGATGATCTGATAGTGAGACAAAATGATAACAATGAGACATTATTAAACTATATAATTAATTTTATTGATGTGTCCATGGGTTTTTTAGTCAAATGATTGATTTTTTTATAATTATTAATGATGGGGAAAAATCCCTCCTGGTGGTCCCTCGGGATGTTTTGGGTGTGTTTGTGTGTGTTGACAAATTCAATTAACATAAGTGAAAATCATTGGTGTTTGTTGTAGTCAGGTTTTTATGGCCGCATATTTTCCCAGTTTTCCCCAAATTTTAGGGTCTCAAAATCTGGAGTTTGATTTTGTAAGAGGAAGGATTTATTCATAGGAGTGAACGATATGAAGAATGTTGAAGAAAATTGGCAGTGGGAGAGAATTGCGTACCATAATTCATGGGATACGTACCATGTTACATGAATGGGATGCATAGCCGCATGAACGATACGTAGATACTATTCGTGAAACTTAAAACTGTCTATAGTTGAACGTTGGTGTATTAGGCGGATGGCTTGTGGTTCGCGACAGTAGAAGGATCGGTAAGCATTGAAGGCTAGATTTAAGATTAATCAAATCAAGATTTAGTTGATTAAGCAGGTATCATTTTCTATATAATAAATTCTAATTCCACTGATTATTATGGGGATTTAACATCATTATAGAACATATTTTTCTCTGATAATTGGGAAATGACCAAAATGGTTCGTACTGAAGGTGTTTGCGAGGATTCTTAACATGAAAAGGAGGTTTTCTACATGGAGAAGGAAATCTATTACATGGAATTATTTGTCTCGGTACACGGAGGGGGAATATCTGCTACGCTAGAGGGTGAATTCCATAAGCTATACGCGGATGGAGAGCTCTGGTACACAGAAGTGATGATAGTCCACGAATAGGGAACAATTCATCGACATGGAGGATTTCCCAGAGGTGGTTCACAGAGTCGGTACGCAGTAGCGGTATGCGATTCCAAAGGTAATGACAGTCCACAGATAGAGGGTTGTTCGTAGTAGAAGTAGAAGTAAGTGAAAAAGGTGTTCCCCGTACCAAACCTGCTACACAATATGCAGTGGACAAGGTGGATCGTGATTTTCAGAACAAAGCTTGAAAAAGATTACAAATAAGTTTGAGAAACAGCTTTCTGATGCCTAGCAGTACCCAGTATTGTGAACATCATATATGGGTGAAAACATAACTTCAACAAAGCATGCACCTATATTTGAGGATGCATGAATTCAGGAAAATGAAGGGACCCACATGTTCATAAACTGTGTTTGACCTACAATTAGATAAAATGGGTGTGGTTACCATTCCAAGTGTAGTGAGCGAATGAAGAAGAGGACGGTGACCCTTTCCACTGGTAGTGAGCTAGAGAAAGAGGCATAGGAAGTGACCCTTGAAAATTCAGTGAGAAGAACCTAAACTACATAAAGGCAGTGAGCCTGTGCATAAAAGATCTAGCCTAAACATTATACACATTATTTGTTGTGAACCTTAGTGTATTTATTATATCCGAACATTGTTGTGGTATGCTCCTTGGATTTAACCCAATATGGTTGAAAAATGTAAAAAACGTTGTGTCTTGTGCAAGATTTCATATCTATATGTCTATTTCATTGATAAGAAGAGAGAATGGAGTTTTGTATAACAAAAATAAAAGATCCAAAAGGGAGAAAGTATTAATCTACCATACCTTGATTCGCCCACCACTCAGGGAATTCGACCTAGGGGACCTAACAATTGGTATCATATAGAAAGGTGGATAGTTAGTGTTTCTCTCTAAGAATAAGAAATGGAGTTGGCCAATCATAATGGAATTCCAATTTTCAATGGAAATAATTTTCAACTATAGATTAATCGAATGCAACACTTCTTACGAACAATATAGATGGATTTCCTCAAAACATCTATGCATTGAATATCAGCTAACATTAATAGAGGTTCTTTATAAGAAGCTGAAATAAGAGAATCTCATGGTGATGCTAAGTGGATAAATGTATTAGGGGGATCCATATCAAATAAAAGTAGTATAAAGGTGATTTCTTGTAAAACCTCACATGCAACGTGGGAAACGTTTTTGAACATTTATGAGGGAGGCACAAACGATCAAGAAAAAAAGTAGCCGGAATTGTGGAACTAGTATGAGGGTCTCATAATGAATCCCAATGTGACTTTTGGTGCATTATTTAACAGGAAAAATATTATTAGAGAAGACATGTGGGGACTTAGAGAATCAAAGAAGATATAATGGTTGTGAAACGTATATTGATGAAACTTCCACCACGTTTCAATATGAAGGTTTCATTGTTTGATGAGAAATACCTGAAAGAGATGACACTAGATAACATGTACATTACCCTTGTTGAATATTAAATGAGAAATGATGACAATGATGCATAGGAATAGGGGAAGTCAACGGAATTGGTGTTCAAGGCCATTATAAATCTCCCCATTAAAGATAGTTCAGATGATGATGATATGGATGATGTCAGGTCACATCATTCCTCTAATATACAAAGAGAAAAATGAATGTTAAATGGTAAACATACATTTGTATGCTTTCAATTCATAATGATTGGGAAATTTTCATAAATGTTTCCAAATAATATTGTTGATGAAAATGAAGAAAATGATGAAATTCCCTAGAATAATTATTCATCAATTGATAAAGTGGTGGGAAGTTCTAGGGGAGTGTTCTTTATAAAAAAGAATATTCTTTCCTAAGAGGATGAATGTTTGGAATAATATGAGGAAGAAGAGTTGTAGAATATCAAAGATCAGAAAATAGATTATTTTGTTGCAGTTTCTAGAAATTCAAGAGAAGAAAGTGACAATTAAAAAAGATATATTGATGAAATATTACATCTCCAAGAAAAAAGAGAAGCTTCCCTTGAAGAAGTAGATATTATAAGAGCCAAGATACAAAATTATTACAACTTTTTTTGTGATGAAAAAAAATTTATGCCATAACAAGAAGTAGAGAATTTAGAGATGAATAAAGAAATTGAAATTCTAAGGTCTTCAATCCCAGAAATCTATAAAAAGGTGGTCGAGTAAAAAATCAAAATTGAATATCAGAAAGTTGAAATTGATATTTTGATTAAAATGAAAATTATCAAATGAAATGTATCGAACAAATTGAAGGAGAAGTTGTCAATATATGATGAAAATTGAATATAATGAGAAAATTCTAGGAATAAAGATCATACAGGAAACCTGGGAGATCATATTTGAACCGAGTGGTCCATCTGAACAGAAGCTCAAATCCACTCTAAATAATAAGGGTGGTATAGGGCATGATCTAAAATAGAAATAGTTTTGGAAGTCAGACCTCCAGAACCCACTACAAGATTGAATATTTATTGGGGTACGATGTAAAATCAGAATATCCAGAGAACCCAATACACCACTAGTGGTGCATCACTGCCACATAAGAATGTAACTCACATAAGAATCTATTATTGTGGTATGATGATACACTCTCAAAATGCATGATGCATTGAAAAGTGGTACCAAATGGAAAAATACCCTCATAGGTGGTCATACAGTGCTCAATATTATAATTCATCATTTTATGGTCATTCTTTCAAGTGTAAATGACTAGGACATATAGAAAGATATTTCACATCAATAATGAAGAGGAATTTGTCATGGAAAAAAATTGTCCCTAAGAAGCATCCAAATATTTAATCAAGAGTGATGAAAATTAAAAATTGATTTTCATATATGAAGGTTGAAGATGGTATGTGATATACTATGGAAGACCAAGATTATCATACCATGACAGGTATTAATTCAAAGACTTAGGTCAATAATAAAAGGACTAAGCAGGCCCTGGTTGCAGAAATTGAGTTCAAGGAATCAGATCGCATAGGGATATGGATAATTGACAGTGGAGACACTTCCCATATGATGGGAAATAATAATCTAGTAATTATAATCTAGTATGATAAAGTAGGAATTGTATGATTCGGTAATGATAAGGCCCTATGAATTATTGATTCTGGAAATGCCTTGTTTGGAGGAAAAGACTTGAGACGAGGAAATGTATTCGTTTTTTAGGGGCTTAATCACAACTTTCGTAGAGTTAGTCATTTGTGTGACCTTGAACATGCCATTATTTTTCCCAAAAAAATATTTATCATCATGTTAATGGATTGTGATGGTGTATAACAATGTAAGAGTATGAAAGGGGATATTTACTACATGAGTGGAGAAGAAGATAAGTTCTTTCTATCCAAGGATGAAGATAATAAGTTATGGAATAAGCATCTTGGGTACATAATTCAAGGAACATTTAATGATCTAGTAAAATATGATGTATCTTGAAATATCCCATGATTATCACTTTTTCGTACTCATATGTTTGATGTCTTCCAACAGGGGAAGATTATTCAGAAGACATATATGGAAAAGGAGTAAAAGTCAACAATATTTCTTCAGCTGATGCATATTGATGTGTGTGGGACATTTTCTCAAGGTATTTTTATTGGATGAGATATTATGTTTTATTCATTGATAACTATAGAAAAATGGCATGGGTTTCAATAATCACCCACAAATATAAATTGTTCAGTTTTGTTACAAGATATCGACATGAGTGTGAAATGACGATTGGTCAGAAAAAATGGATGATTTGAATAGATAATGGAACAGAGTTCACAAATAGTCAATTGGAGGATTATCTCGAAAAACATGGAATAAGAAATATTATTTCAGAAGTAAGAACTCCATAGTATAATGGAGTAGTTGAGAGAAGAAATCAGATTGTCCACAACATGTTCAAAACAATGCTCATTGAGAAATACCTTCGGGATTAATATTAGAAAGAATAAGTGATGATAGAAATATACACTTAAAATAGATATTTAAATTATCCAAATGAAGAGAGGACTCCATACGAGTTATGGTACGGAAAGAAGCTGTCATTAAAGTAATTTCGAATATTTGGATGTAAATGTTTCATTATCAATAAGGATAAACCTATGAAGTTAGAATCATGGGGGGTTGAAGGGATATTTCTAGTCCATTCAAATAAATAAATGTATATAAAGGATTTAATATGCATCTTGGAAAGATAGTTTATTGTCATGATGTTACTATAGTAAAAAATGATTTGAATTTTCAGCATATATGTGATCATACTCAAGAGGATAGCGATGATCAGATAAGAAGATCATGAGATGCTCCAGCTCCCATGATTGATATAGAAGAAGACTCAGATGATGAAAATAAATCAATTTCATCACAAAAACCATTAAAAAAGGTAGAAATTGGTAGTTGTGACATAATGGAAATATGAAAGCACCAGTACAGACAAGAAGGATGAAGTCTCTACAAAAAGCATCATACATATCACATGTAAATCCTAATTGATTTTATGAAGTAGTTAAAGATGAGAATTGGGTTCATGTAATGAATGAAGATCTTGATCAAATTATGAAGAAAGAAACATTGGAAATTATTTCGATACTAGAAGATAATAATTTCATTGGAAAAAAGTGTTTTTTCCACAAAATGAATGAAGATAGGTTTGTGATTAGAAACAAAACATGACTTGTGTGAAAAGGGTACACTCAGATAGAGGGTATTCATTTTGATGACACATTTTCACCTGTTGCGAGGCTAGAGGAAATTAAATTACTCTGGACCATATATGTTAAACAAAAGATTAATGTTTATCCATATGGATGTCATGCCAGAATTTTTGAGTGGAGTTCTGGTAGAAGATGACTACATTGAGAAACAAATGGTTTTCTCATTCATTTTTGACTGAAGAAGGCTTGATATGGTTTGATGCAAGCACCATGAAATTTTATTCATGGATTGATCACTTTCTACAGATGCTAGATTTTTCGCGTGGTTGATAGGATTATAAATTACATTACATAAATGGAAATAATCAATGGATGATGTGGATGGTTTATGTCGATGGTACAATCTTTGGTGGATCAGATGAATCCCATTGTAGAGAATTTTCCAAATTCATAAAATACGAGTTCGAAATGTCGATGATTTGAGAGATAAAATTTTTACTTGGATTACAGTGGAAAAAAGAAAGGAATGGATGTTTTTATACTCAATATAAATATTCCAATGAGGTCTTTAGAATGTTTGGAATGGATAATTACAAAGAGATGAAGACTTAGGGTGCTACCCAGTTGAAATTGTCACGAGATGATGAATGGAAACAAGTTAATATCACAGAATCCATGTTAATCATTGGATGTTTGGTGTACCTAATAGGGAAAATGCCTGATATTTTATTTTCCACATGAAAATCAGTGACGTATCGAAGGAATCCCAAACAGATCCACATGATTTCAGTAAAAACAAATTTTGTTATATCAAGGGAACAATGGATTTTGGCTTAATGTATAATGATGAATGTAACACCCCTGGAAAAGTGAGACTTAAAAGGAATAATTTTACTACCCATTTCAACAAGGTTCACTATTCTTTTTGGGATCCTACCTGATTAGAACTCCATAGTTAATCATGCTTGGCTAGGAGTAGTGATTAGGATGGGTGACCTTCTATGATGTTTCGCAGGGTGTGTGTAAGTGAGGACAAAACACACTGAAAGAACATGTGTTGGCCTGTGGGGACAGTCATTGGTCTTATAAGCGACCCTAGTGACTGATAGCCTATGGTGTGCTAGGAAGGCAACCAAGGTATTACAGGAGACCCATGGGGTCATATGACATGGTTCATGGCCAGGGGAGGCGGGTCCTGACAAATGGTATCAGAGCCAATACCCAGTCGGAAGTGCCTAGGCACTACCTGGGTTTGAGGCTTGGGGTCCAAAATGAGGGTGTTGTGCTTTAAAGGGGTGGATAATGTAACACCGCTAGAAAAGTAAGACTTAAAAAGATAAATTTTACTACCCATGTCAACAAGTTGCACCATTATTTTTGGGAGCCTACTTGATTAGAACTCCAAATTTAAGCATGCTTGGCCTGGAGTAGTGATCTGGATGGGTGACTTCTAGGATGTTTCCCAGGGTGTGTGTGAGTGAGGAAAAAACACACTGAATGAACATGTGTTGTACTATGGGGAAATTCATTAGTTTGATAAGTGACCCTAGTGAGTAATAGTTTGTGGTGTGCTGGGAAGGCAACCCAGGTATTATAGGAGACCCACGGGGTCAGATGACAAGGTTCATGGACCTGGGAGGCGGGTCGTGAAAAAAATCTCATCCAGAGTTGTTATGATATACAGAAGCAGATTGGGATGGTTTAGAAGATGATATGAAGTCAACATTAGGAGGTTCCGTTTATCGTTGAGGGTTCTGTATTTCTTGTTTATGCAAGAAACAAGATTGAATTTTATTAAGCACAGCATAAGCTGGATACATTGCAACTACTCAAGATTTCATGTAGCTATTATAGACGAATCATCTACTTGAAGATATGGTAGTTGAAGTGAAATATCCCATCCAAATCCATTTTGATAATTCAAATGCTATAAATCTTAGCAAAAACTTATCCATCACTGAAGGAAAAAATCACATTGAAATCAAATATCATTTTATCAAGGAGAAGGTGGAGTAAGGGCTTCAGATGTTTGAGTATGTTCCTGAAGAACAAATGGTTGTAGAAATTATAATAATTTTCTTACCCAAAGAAGCATTTGAAAGGCATCGATTGTCTCGGGGAGTCCCGTCTGATTAATGCACCTGAAAATGTTTGGATGTGGGTCCACCATTACCCATGGTTTGAGGTGTCTTTCCCTAATCTTATTATATGTTTTCATTACCCAATTGTGGAAAACCATGAAGTTACCATTGGGTTCATTAAAAAAGGTGGAGAATTTGTTACTATTCTAGGGGGAAAATACAAGGGGAGAAGCTATTAAGTGGATCAGTGAGATAGGTTGAGTATAAACTTGAGATAAATCTATTTGAAAGAGAAATAAGATATGGGGGATATCAAATCTGGTGATGCTTAATGTGATCTATCAATAATTAGATATCATGGTGGCTGAGGTTCATGATGAAAGAATTTCATTAGTATCAGCGTATCAATATTGTATCAGAAATTGGTGACTAGAAATGAGTTGATTCATTGATAGAAATTTCATTATACACTTCTTTCCCATGCCGAGCATGGCCCATCTGGGATTAGAGTATGTGTTGAGTAAATCCATGATCTCTATCTTAATCACATGAAGCAAATAATAGTTGAAGATGGAAGTATCCTTAAGGTGATATCAAAATGAATATAATTGTTTAAACAAGTGTTGTCAACAAACACAAAGGGGGTATTGATGGGAAACAAATCCCCAATGGTGTTCCCTTGGGATGCTTTGGGTGTGTTTGTGTTGGTTAAAAAAGCTAGATGTCCTCAAATGGGTATTTTTGGACTTTTCTAAAGACAGGTTTTTACGTTGGCATGGTTTTCCTATGTTTCCCAGATTTTTGGGTCTCAAAATTGAGATTTTATAGTTGGAAAAGGATGGTTTTCTTCCCAGGAGTAAACGGTATGAGTAAGGTTGATGAAAATTAGAAAAGGGTGAGAACTGAATGCCGTAATTCATTGGCCACATACCATGTTCTGGGAACGTTACATGGAGCGTTATGAACAGTATGGAGATACGGTTCACGAAACCAAAAATGGTTTGCAAATGAGTGGCGGTGTTGTACACCGATGGCTTGATTCGAGTAGTGGAAATCGACTGTGTAGGAACAAAGGTATTCTCTTGAGCCCGTAGGAAATTGGTTTGTATAATGATTTTAATTCGCAGAGGTAGAAGGATCAGTATGGAGTGATGGATGGATTGATGATTCTAAAAATCCAGATTTAGCGAATGAAGCTAATAAAATTAACTATATAAGAAATGCTAATCCCACTAATTACGGTGGAGATTAAACATAATTAGAGAACATATTTTTCTCTGGTAATTCTACAACGTCCAAAAGTGGTTCGATTTGAAGGTGTTTTTGAGTATTCATAACCTGAAAATTTGGTATGGTGAGCAGAAAAGGTAGTCTAGGAACATGGATGGAGTTGTCTCGATACGTGGAAGGATAACTCTGGTATGTGGAAGCGAAGATAGTCCGTGAATGGATAACTATTCATGGAAATGAGGTATTTCGAAGATAAGTTTTGTGGAGTTGGTGCGAGGTAGCGGTATGTGATCATAAAGGCAGAGACAATTCGCATACGGATGGTGGTATGAATTAGATGAAGTGGTACACGAAAGAGTTGATCCATGTACCAAACCATCAAAATAGTATGTGGTGGAAAAGGTGGTATGAGGTTTGCAAAAGGAAGCTTTCAAAAGATTTAAATCAGTTTGCGAAAGAATTTTTCAGTACCTAGCATTACCTAGAAAGGTGGATTTCATCTACGGGGGAAGACGATACTTCAAAAGAGCATCTACTAATAGATTAAGATGAAAGAATTCATAAAAATTAAGTGACCTATGTGTCCATAAACTATGTTTGACCATAAATTCCATAAACTATGAGTGAATTACATTCTAAGAGTAGTTAGCGAAGGAAGTGGAAGATAATGTCCCTTTCCACCGGCAGTGAGCCAGATAAAGAGGCATAGGAAGTGACCCTTGAGAGTGTAGTGAGCAGACCCTAAACCTTGTAAAGGCAGTGATCATGTGCATAAAAGATCTAGCTTAAACATTGTACTCATTATTGGTCGTGAGGATTAGTGAATTTGGTACATCATCACATTGCCATTTTATTCTCCTTTAATGTATTCTAGTAAGGGTGAACCAAGTAAATATCATTGTGTCTTGTGCATGATTTCATATCATTCATTATCTTTCTACTAGAGGAATAGAGAATAGTGTTTTTTTAAACAATGAAACATGATCTAAAAGGTAGAAAGTCTTATTCTACCACACCCTGACGCCCCCCCCCCTCTTAGGGTATTCGGCCTAGTGGACCTAACAATGAATATTATAAAAAGACTCAATATCATTATTAATTAAAAATTCTCAACTATTATAGAAGCAGATCATATTAATATTCCTATTGATGATTGTAAAAAATAAATATACTAAAATGTAAGAGATACCTAAAATTACATAAAATAAATAATCAAAAATATATAACATTTAATACTATGTTAAAATGGGAATCTAAAATCTAAAAGTAATGATAATGATAATAGTGAAGAATTTAAGTCTATAGTAGCATGTATAATTAAATTAAGAAAAGTAAGGAATGATGTTTAAAAACATTTAGTTTAAATATTGGAATGTATGGATAAATTAAAAAAATCCCCTATGATGATAGCTAATAGAGATAATGATTATATGTCGTCAACAATATAAAGAGGGTTTCCAATGAGACAAAAAAACAAAATCTAGATGTTCATGTGCTATGAGATTCCAAAGGAACTTTTTGTGATTAATGATGAAGAAGATGATGAGATCTTACATACAGATGATAAATAAAATATCATCTTAGATAGAGATGATTTTATAATTTTAATATCTATAGTAAAAAAATTAATGTTGTCATAAAAGTTCTTCCTTATGAAATTTTGAATTTCCATGTCAAATGTGAATAAGATCTTGAAGAGTTAGATATTAAATTGATGACAAACAAAAATATTTTAGGGATTAATGAAAATATTAACTATATGTATTGGTCATCTTAAATATATAATTTCTCATCAAGATAATTTTTTAGAAGATCATGTGGCCTCTTTTGTTACATCTAACTATGTTCGGGATTTTAATATAATTTTTAAAGAACAAGACAACATAATTAATGTAAATACTACCTAGTCGAAATAAATATGAAATAAATTCCATTCACCTATTGATAAATTTTAATAAATTTTAAATAATATTGATTTTTAAGCTAATGTTTATAGAGAAATAATATATTTCTAGTTTCGGGAATTTTTATAAATTTAATAGAAATAATAATCAATATCTAGGAAACGACTATTGAAAAAAATTATCACAAAATTTAGAAGATGTTATAAATATAAGTTGGAGATTTGATGTGATGTTTATACATCCAACTATTTTGTGTTTACAATGAAAAATGTGTAATAAATTTTTTTTCTAGAAGAACTAATTGATGAATTAAATTTTCATGAGACTACTAAAAATACAGAATAATATGGAGATAAAATAATGGAAGTATTAGTAAAACAATTAAAATTACAATTAAATTTTGTTTCATTAATGGATATTCCATATCATGGTGAATATATGAATAAATATCTTTCGTAGTAAATAAACCAATAGTAAAAAAATTCGATGAGATAATATTATACATCCTTAATAAAGAATTATTTTTTATTGTTGTTATTATATATACACATGTCTTGATTATGATGTGATAAATTAATGTAAAGGTGGATAAAACTCAATCAAATGTTATAAAAAGGATAATGGTATCCAAATAATAATATCATATTACATTCTTAAATTTGTTAAATCAAATTTCAAAATATAATTACAATATTTTAAATTATATTTAAAAAAAGGGTATAACTCACTTTGCCTCTCAACCTAATAACTAAAATACTATAAATAGATAATGAAAAATAATCAGTCCATCTTGGTCCGGATTCTCATCAAAAACCAAAAAATAAAGAACCAAAATCATTGATATTTGGATGTAATCCTTTTTATTCAAAAAATAATATCTATTGAATAATGTGAAGGATGTGTATATGTCATGAATAAAATCAATAATAGTATACCATTGAAAATAATAGGAAGAGGAAAACTAATATTAGATAAAGATGAACTATAGAATTAAAATGATCTTTATGTGGATATCTTTATTCATTATTTTTTTAGTGTGACTAATCATTGAGAATATGTAATGGAATACTTTTTTCATTTTAAGGGAAACTATATTAATTGAAAAACTAGATAGTCCTTTTCAAAAATATTGAGAACTAATGAAAATCATTACCATGTAAATTATAAATAGATTAAAAAAATTATATGTGGAGAGAGAGAGTTGAATTTTTATATAATATATTAGGCATATAATGATAAAAATCATAGATAATCTATCCAAAATATAGGCTATAATGGATAATGCATATTAAAATATAAACTAATTAAAATTATGTAATGCATTAAAAGATGAAGAGTACTGATAAATCCCCATTGGGTAATAAATAATAGATCATGAAAACAACTTACTGTAGTCTATAATATTTTTATAGAACAATAAATATGTAAAAATAATAATATTAGAATTACATTTTATTATTTTTCAATAATTATTTTAAAATAAGATGTATCATGTCAATACAAGGAAATAGAATGGTTATTTAATGAATTAAATGATTTCAAGGGATAAATGCGTACAAAAATTGAAGAACCATACTGAATATTTGATCAAACCATTTCTTAAAGTATACAAATCATGAGGATGAAAAAAACAGTGAGAATGATGTTATAAATCATAAATCTATATCATTGAGAAAACCACAAAATATTATGTATGAAAGGGGAAATAATAAAGTTAATCCATGTGGCTAGATTTTTCTAATATAATGTGTCATCATACATGAAAAATAGAAGGATGTTTTTAGGATTCTTTACTCATTTAATTGATAATTTCTAATACATGGCGAGATAATTACCCTAGAAATTATTTTTAATTGAATAGAATATATATTGAATCAAATTAAATTTTTCAAAATCTTATTTTGTATTTAGAATAGAAAAAACTGAAGTAAAATATATTAATGGATTTGTTTAGACTACTCATTAATGTATAATTCATATAAATATCTAAAAAATATAATATTTTTTAATGTGGAAATTTTATTATAATTAAATAAAAATAGAAACATATCCATAAATTTAAATATTGTTGTGTTCTATGATAATGAAAAATAAATTGATAGATTTTAGTATAGTGAATATAAATTTACATGTGAGGATGATTTAGATTATGAATTTGGAAATGATTAATATCTAAAATTAACCCATGTATTTAATTTATGCTGAATTAAATTACCTATAGACACTGCATCCAATATAATTAGTGATAAAACTATTGGCATAAAATCATAGTTTATTATAAATTGTGGTAGATTTAATATATCATATCATTTTTAAATTTAAACATTTGAAATTGTAATGAATGTTGAGTCATGGTTCGAGGATATAAATGATGAATTAGTTTAATTCAGGATAAGTTGACTTGGTATATCATGGACTGATCATAGAAGCACAATGTCATTGTATCCAAATGGGTATTCCAAAATAAACATGAAGAATAAGGAATAGTTATTTGAAATAAGGAAATATTGGTATAAAAGGGGTATGCACAAGTGGAAATAGATGATATAGAGGAAACAATCGTAAAAAAATAAATTTCTTCATTTGATAATAATCTATCTTTCTTTATATACTCGGGAAGAAAAGTAATCCTCATAATAGATTTCATGTATCTTTTTTATAATGGGAATATCGGTGAATTATTCTATATTTGAAAAATTTGCCATTAATTAGCTGTGATGATTATAAAATAGTGTGAAACATGCTATGATTAGATTAAAAAACATACCTCATACCTTGTAAGATTGGTTGTATATATATTTTAATAACATTATCATGGAAAGGGATAATTCCATCACAATATTTATTTAAAATAAAATTAAGAAGTGCAGTGAATAAAGTGTTTTCATGTTTACCACATCATATTTAGGTGACGAATTCTGTATTTAGGGGAAATTTTTTCAAATATTTTTATCATTGAGTTTGAAATATGAATGGTATGGGAGGTAATGTTTTTATAGGGACTACATGTTATTTAAAATTATTGTTAGGATTATTTTATTAATTATAATAGGAAAACGAATTATTGAATAAATATTTGTTTCATAATCAAAATTTATTATCAAAAAATGGATTGAATATAATCTACAAAAACTTGTTTACAAATAATATTTTAAAAAACTGTTTATCAAGGTTTGATTAAAATCCTATCGTATATTATAGTAATATGACAACATATACTAATGTTTCCTTAAAGAGGAGAATCTCTCAATTGTTAAAAAAATAATGGAGAACGTTGGGGGGCATATTGATTTTGAATTTTTGTATCTATAAGAAATAATGATGAAATAAATTATTACATTGAAATATTTTTGGATAGAAAATCCTAATGTTGAGGTCCTTCATCATTGGATGAAATTGAATTTATTATATTTGAAAATACTGAGATGTTCATTATCTTATTCTATATAATTAAAAGTATAGTTTATCAACAAATGATCGAGAAAAATTATGATGGATTATATAATATTTTAAAGATCATAGAGTATAGGTGAATGTACCCTTGACCCTCCACTATTTAATCTAAAGTGTGATAGAGTTGAAAAGATTTCTATTGTATAATATTTTTAAAAACAACATAGTTTTAAGATACCATTATATAAATAAAATATTTTTCAATGCATGATTATAATAGAGAGTTTGGGAAAAAAAACTTCATGTGTTTCACATCATTACATAAATATTTGAGACACCAACAGTTATGAAAAATCAGGTTAACCTTTATTTTCAATATCCTATCTCGGATTTTGGAGGTTCAGAATAACCCTTATCCCATTTATATCGAATATTAAAAAAAATATGTTCTCTTGTTGAGATATATTTGTTATTTTTTTATAATAATGACTAAAAAAATCCATGGGATTTTTTGGAATGTGATGGATGGTATGGAATATATGTTCTTCATTTTAATAAATAAATCATTCATTCAATACATAGAATAAAATTGTACTCTTTTTATCCTTGATAAATTAATAATAGAGTTTTTCAGGTTATGTAATAATGTTTTTTTAATAACACTACGAATATTATTTTCATAGTGTGAAAAATAGTGTATATGTTTTCAACTACAAAGGTTTTGTGGTTAACAAATCCATGATGTGATGACTATGTGATGATTGTTAAAAAATACAAAGCGATGTAATGTTGAAGGGTTTAGATCATGGGTTATATTTTTTATCAATTATATAATGGTTAGGGGAAATTTTAATTAATCAAGGTTTATAAATATATATATTTTTAAACACGTTATATATTATATAAAAAAAATAGTCATTGTCAGATTACGTATTTGATGCCTGAACTGGGTAGATGTATCAATAATGACAATAGAATGCCTTATATTGTTAATTCATTCCCTGAGAATATGTGTTTCACTACAAAATGCAGTATTTATGGTTCATTTTTTCTACGAGGTTGAACATGAAAATAAAAAATTCATCATGATAAAATTTAAAATCCATGAATGTGTAAGTGGAATATATTTTCTTTTTTAAGTTGGAGATATACACCATGATAAAAAAATTAATTCCACTCATGATGTCTATGTACTTTCAAGAAATACATTGTATATTATTCATTCCAGGTGGAGGATATTCTATGTGGTGATTCAACTGAGATGAGATATTAGATTCACTATATAAGAGAGGCTAACATCACAAATAATTTGGTTATTGTAAAACTATAGAGGGTGAATATTTCAACTATTTTTATAAGGATTCCATTGAAACCACAATTAAAAAGTCATAAATAAGAATACATGAATTATTTTAGCAATGAACCTTATTTTTAAATGAATTAGATAAATAAATTTATTGTTTATAACATTATGGATTATAATAATAATTTAAGAGACTCCCAGTCAAATGGGCGCAAATGGAATAAAACATTGATATGTAATTTTTGACATCAATCTATAAGAATGAGGGATGCATTTGAAATTACCATAAATAAGTTGTGGTGTTTTATTCCATGAGACATAAAAAATAGAATGTGATAACCAACATTATTATGATTATTTTAATGGAATTTGAGCTCATAGAAGATATGATAATTTTGGATTGAGTGAATGGTAATTTTATTAGACCATTTTCAAAATTTCATCTATAGATAAATACAATAGGGAATCCATATTTTAGTTTTCCATTATTTTTGTAGAAAATGTTGAAAATTATTTCATTATTTTAACTTTTTTGTAACGAATGATAAAAAATTATTTAATAGTTATTTTTAAAAATTAAGGGAACTAAAAAATAATAAAAAGATTAAAATAAATTTAGATAGTCGGTTTTTGATAGACATAGAGAATATAAATTGAAATGTAGGGTTAATGTAGATTATTATGTATCATTATAGGGAAAATATAAACCCTTAAGAATATAACTTATTATTTTTCTATACAAAATACCAGTTATAATTTAATAAATTTATATTTTTAGGATTTTTATTATACTCAAAAAATTTCTTGTTCACAAATCCAAATCATTCATATGAAAATTGTTCTTTATATTTAAGTGATTGAACTATTTAAATACATCCAAGTACATAACTCTAAATAAATTCATTGTACCCCAGTATAAGAAACAAAATCAGAAATTTTTTCTAAGAAATAAGGTACTTTACACCACATAATTGATAACTGATGAAAATAATTTAAAAAAAACAAATATATAAAATGAAATTGGATTTCTTAGTAAAAAGATAATTTTTTTTGAGAAATATAAAATGTATTAAATTATAAAAAACTATTTAGAATTAAGTTTCATTTGGTCACCACTACCCACAATATCATTGTATTTTATCCATATATCCCTAAATTATCTTTCATATTAATTGTAACATCTATAAATTTTCTAGTTATGTCCCTCTTTTACTTTCACATTTCGTCATTGGTGGTGGATACATTTTTGGGGAAGGAGAGCCTTTGTGTGGGTTTATTACTTAATATCTAGATATTCATTTTTGTTTTGAATTAATAGAGTCTGGGTATAAATTAGTTAAATGGGTTTATGAGGGTTTTTATTACATAAGAGTCCATATTTGTGTTAGAACTCCTTATGTAGAAAGGGGGTGATAGTTTCCATCATTATAATTATAAGTATTGTAATGTCATTTAACACCATGAAATCATTTCTACACACATGTTTTGAAACAAATATAATTTCCGAACTGGTTATACATTGTGTATATAATAATAACCATGTATTGTTTGAACTATATAAATAATACACTGGGGTGATAGTTGTTTTTTACATATCCCTATAAAAATATGTTAATGGTGTTTACAGGTGTTAAACCCGAGTAATTTATGGAGTGGAAATTTTAAATTTTCCATGCTACTGATTTGTATACAATTCCTTCATGTACTCTCTTCCTCTAGACTCTAGCTAATGTCCCATTATATTTTGGAGTGACAATGTTTATTCAAGACATTATGATCAAACATATAATCAATGTTATGTGTGTTTGGATATGTATTCCCTTCCCTCCATATGTTCCATATCCATTTTTCTGTTATCTCCTTACTATGTGAGTTTTTTATTATGATCTTGATTGATTATGATCTGTTAACCATTTATTGATCATATTTTATTTTCTTCATGTTGTAAAATCCTAGTAGATGTATTGGCCAATTTTCATCTAATTGTAGGGGTATAATCCATAACTTTTTGGTTTTCAAATTCTAATGATTATAAAATATTTCAATTGAGCCAACATATCTTGTGCCAAATATATTAAAATAAAATGAGATAGATTACTATTTTGATTCCCATTAGATCCAATTGATTATTAACCTGGCTTCTGGATACCGTTTGGGTGAGATATCTCAGGATAATTAATTAATTCATTGGTAATGTATTAAAATGTTTTATCATGAAATGTATTTTTTAATATAAATCAATATATATTATCTTTGTCGTCGATTTTTTATTATGGTGATTGGAATGTTATGGGTTATAACAAATAGATATTTGAAATTTTACATTGAATAATAAATGTTAACATTCATATGTAACCATTGAGTATAGTGATGTGAGATTGTGATATCGTTATTTCTATGACATGGGTTTCGAATTATACGTTTTAACTACTAAATAGGGTATTAGCCTATTTTGATTGTTTTAATGCTTATAAGAGGAATTGTACGTGTTGACATGTAGAGATTAATATATAAACAGATGTGACCTTGGACGACATGAAGTGTTTATATAGTGAGATATTACGAATAATACAAGCCAAAATGCTTATATATCGTGCATCGACACGAGGCATAATAAAATAATTATATACCTTGCTTGGCCTAACATAGGATAAAATGCTTATATACCATGATTAACCATGATTCAAATCAAAAATTATTCTATAGTGGGTGTTGAAACTGATCTTTCAAATTAATACTATGGATTTATTATTATTGTTTGAATGGTTATGAGACATGAAAATATACATTTCAAAATGGCATTGAGGATGGTCATGTTTTTCTATTGTAATATGGTTATGGTTTTCATGGTTATAAGAGAATAACTGATATATTATACCATAGTGTTGATAAAGGTTAGGTATTATAAGGGTTATAAGGTTACAGTTGGCATGGTTGCAACACATTATCATAGTTATTATGGCTTGGAGCTAAAGTAGTTTGTTGTTGTATTAAAATAATTTAAAAATTAATTAATGCACA
Source organism: Viscum album (assembly GCA_963277665.1). Classification (NCBI taxonomy): domain Eukaryota; kingdom Viridiplantae; phylum Streptophyta; class Magnoliopsida; order Santalales; family Viscaceae; genus Viscum; species Viscum album. The sequence continues at coordinate 2,054,187,257 of OY728137.1, forward strand.
TGTTTATTGTATTATTTCATGTACATATAATCATACGTTCTTTTCTTAGGTATAATTTTTTTGATCTACTGAGTTATAATAAAAATATATTTCGGGCATAGTTTGGTGCCTGAGATGATTACATGGATGCATAATAGGGAAAGGTAAAAGGACCTTACTACTTATTCTTACACACTGGATGGGATATTGTTGTGATGACGGACCTAAACTGTTTTTATGATCGAGCTATATCGTTTCATTAATTTAGTCATCTAATATTTTACTTATACTATGTCAATAATTCCATGTTGTTAGATTCCAGCAAATAATTACGTTATTCCTTTATTTTCTATTGGATGGGTCATTTGGATTATATTTTTGGTTTTAAAGGGTATGTTAATATTTTGATTGATTCCATACTATGATTCTTACTATTGTTATTTTATGTATCTTTTTCTATATTTTATCTCTTCACCAAGGTGGAAATGTCTCACAACTATGCATATAAAACCCCAATTATGAGTGGGAATCCTATAAAATATGGGGTGTCATATTAGGGGTTTCGTAACCAAGCCGTTATGGCTATGTGAGAGGGTGAGGCATCGAAGGATGTTATAATGTTTTATTAAAGGCATAGAGGTTTGTATAATATTTTGATACTATTTGGGAAATATAGAAATGGGACTATGATGGGTTAAAACATATAAATGTTGTTACACATTGGAGTAGCTAGACCATGTATATGGGAAATTTTTGTTCCTAGTGGTGGATTGTTATTTATACTATTGTCCTTTTATAATTGATGATAAATAATCACTACTACAACTTGGACTTTTATCAGCACTAAAAACAGACATTAACAGCGCTTTCCTAGCACTGATAAAGGGGTGCCTTTATCAGTGCTGTCTTGAGCGCTGATAATAGGGCCCATTATCAGCGCTCTTTTAGCGCTGTTAAAGGTGTCCTTTATCAGTGCTCAAAAAATCGCTGATAAAGGCACCTACCCCTACACCTGCACAACCTACACTTGCACACATTCACACCTACAGAAACCAACACCTGCACACCTGCACAAAATAGCACCTGCACACCTAGACAAAATGGAACCCACACACAATATTTTGAAGAAAAATGCTATATACATTTACTTAAAATCATGAATACAGAAAAACTCATTGTTATATACATTTAAAAAAAATTACATGGTTACAATTACAATTATCCAACAATAGTTATAAACATTAATGTTTTATCCTTTGATATCTGTGATTCTCTCTCAAAAATTGTCATCCACTGTATTTGTTGTCGAACAAAGCATCTGAACTCATGGAAAAAAATTCACCTATATAAGAAAACAAATATTATGTTAGTAATAAAATAACAAAATGAATTAAAACATTAATTTGAAAAAATACATTAATATGGAAATGTGAAACTAAAATATGGAAATGATAAACTAAAATGTTTTCATTTTGATAACAATGAAATGGAATAATGTAAATTCAATACGTTTTTGGATGATTTATCCCATTTAATAAATACTGATTCTTTATCTAATGAAAAGCTTTACCGGTCACACCGTGCACTGGATTGAGGTTTGGTTGATTTGTACACGTCACAAATGACTCGTGGATCATTTTCCTAAAGTATCAAAATAATCCGAACACGTTCGCTCGGTTTTTAGTATGTCACTTGTGTTGTTTTCTAATGTTTATGTCAATTTGAAACGGATATCAGTCACTTTTAGCGATACCGGTCACACTGTGCGTCAGATTGAGGTTTAGATGATTTGTACACGTCACAAATGACTCACGTATCACTGTCATAATGTATCCAAACAATCTGAAGGTGTTTTCTTCATTTTCCTTATGTCACCTTTGTTGTTTTCTAAAGTTAATGTCAATGTGAAACTGATATCGGACACTTCTAGCCATACCGGTCACACTGTGCATCGTATTGAGGTGCAGTTGATTCGTAAACCTCAAAAATGACTCATGGATCTGTTTCCTAGAGTATCAAAACAATCCAAATGTGTTTTCTCAGTTTTTCATATATCACTTGTGTTGTTTTCTAAAGTTAATTTCAATTTCAAAATTATATTAGACCAGTAACATGGTGCATCGGATTAAGGGGCGGTTTATTCATACGAGTCACAAATCACTCATGGATCGTGTTCCTAATGTATCAAAACAATCCAAATGCATTTTCTAAGTATTTTTTAAGTCAGTAGTGTGGTTTTCTAATTTTAATGTCAATTTGAAACTGATATCAGACACTTTTAGCCATATGGGTCACAATGTGCATCAAATTGGTGTGCGGTCAATTCTTACACATCACAAATAACTCATGGATAGTTTTCCTAAATTATGAAAACAATCCAAATTCATTTCCTTAGTATTCAATATGTCAGTAGTGTTGTTTTCTAAAGTTTATTTCAATTTGAAACTGATATCAGACACTTTTAGCCATACCAGTCACACCGTGGGTTGGATTGAGGTGCGGTTGATTATTACACATCAAAAATGTCTCATGGATCGTTTTCCAAATGTATCAAAACAATATGAGTGTTTTTGCTTGGTTTTTTGTACGTCACTTGTGTTGTTTTCTAAAGTTAATGTCAATTTGAAACTGATATCAGAAACATTTAGCCATAATAGTCATACCGTGCGTCGGATTGAGGTTTGGTCTATTCCTACATGTCTCAAATGACTCATGGATCATTTTCCTAAAGTATCAAAACAATTCAAACTCATTTTCTAGGTTTTTCGTATTTCACTTGTGTTGTTTTCTAAAGTAAATGTCAATTTCAAACATAAATCATACATGCTTTTCCATACCGGTCACACCATGTGTCTGATTGAGGTGCGGTTGATTTTTACACCTCACAAATGACTCAAGGATATTTTTTCTAAAGTATAAAAATAATTAAACACTTTTTCTCAGTTTTTCGTATGTCACTTGTGTTGTTTTCTAATGTTAATGTCAATTTCAAACTGATATTAGACTCTTTTATCCATACCGGTCACACTATGCGTCGGATTGAAGTGCGGTTGATTCTTACACGTCAAAAATGACTCATGGATCATTTTCCTAAAGTATTAAAACAATCTGAACATGATTCCTTAGTTTTCATATGTTAGTAGTGTTGTTTTCCAATGTTTATGTCTATTTGAAACTGATATCATACACTTTTAGCCATACCGGTCACACCGTGTGTCAGATTGAGGTACGGTTGATTCGTACACATCACAAATGACTCATGGATCATTTTCCTAAGGTATAAAAACAATCTGAAAGCATTTTCTCGGATTTCTGTATGTCACTTATGTTGTTTTCTAAAGTTAATGTCAATTTGAAACTGATATCAGACACATTTAGCCCTAATGGTCACACTGTGCGTCTAGTTGAGGTGCGGTTGATTATTCCACCTCAAAAATTACTCATGGATCATTTTACATATGTATCAAAACAATCCCAATGCATTTGCTCGGTTTTCTATATGTCACTTGTATTATTTTCTAAAGTTAATGTAAATTTCAAACTAAAATCAAACACTTTTAGCCATACTGGTCACACCGTGCATTGGATTGTGGTGAGGTTGATTCTTAAACCTCACAAATGACTCATGGATCGTTGTAAAAATGTATCAAAACAATCTGAACTCATTTGTTCATTTTTTCATATGTCACTTGTGTTCTTTTCTAATGTTAATGTCATTTTCAAACTGAAATCAGACACTTTTAGCCATACTATTCACATTATGCATCAGATTGATGTGTGGTTGATTCGTACACATCAAAAATGACGCATGGATCCTTTTAATAAAGTATAAAAACAATCTGAACGTGTTTTCTTGGTATTCTATATGTCAGTAGTGTTGTTTTCTAAACTAAATGTCAATTTGAAGCTGATATCAGAGACATTTAGCCATACCGGTCACACCGTGCGTCGGATTGAGGTGTGGTCAATTCTTACATGTCACAAATGACTCATGGATCGTCTTCCTAAAGTATGAAAACAATCCGAATGAGATTACTTGGTATTCTATATGTCAGTAGTGTTGTTTTCAAAAGTTTATATCAATTTCAAACTGATATCAGACACTTTTAGCCATATCGGTCACACTGTGTGTAGGATTGAGGTGGGGTCGATTCTTAAACATCACAAATGACTTATGGATTGTTTTCCTAAAGAATCAAAATAGTTTGAATTCCTTTTCTCTATTTTTTGTATGTCACTTGCGTTGTTTTCTAAAGTTAACGTCAATTTCAAACTGATATCAGACACTTTTAGCCATACCGGTCACATTGTGCGTCGGATTGAGGTGCGGTTAATTTTTACACATCAGAAATGAATCATGGATCATTTTCCTAATGTATCCAAACAATCCAAATTCTTATTCATGGAATTCCGTATGTCAGTAGTGTTGTTTTATAATATTAATGTCAATTTGAAACAAATTTCATACAATTTTATCCATACCGGTCACACCGTGCATCGGATTGAGGTGTGGTCAATTTGTACAAGTCAAAAATGACACATGAATCATTGTCCAATAGTATCAAAAAATCTGAATTCGTTTTCTCAATATTCTTAATGTCAGAAGTTTTGTTTTCTAAAGTTTATGTTAATTTGAAACTATTATCAGACACTTTTAGCCATATCGGTCACACCATGCATCGGATTGAGGTGCGGTTGATTTTTTTACACGTCAAAAATGACTCACGTATCGTTTTAATAATGTATCAAAATAATATAAATTCTTTTTCTCAGTTTTCTATATGCCACTTGTGTTGTTTTCTAAAGTTAATGTCAATTTGAAACTGATATCGGATACTTTTAGCCATACCGGTCACACTGTGCGTCTGATTGAGGTGGGGTTGATTCATAAACCTCAAAAATGACTCATGGATTTTTTTCATAACATATCAAAACAATCCGAATGTGTTTTCTTGGTTTCTTGTATGTCACTTTTGTTGTTTTCTAATGTTAATGTCAATTTGAAACTCGTATCAGACAGTTTTAGCCATATCGGTCACACCGTGTGTCGGATTGAGATGCAGTCAATTTGTAAACGTCACAAATGACTCATGGATAGTTTTCTTAATGTATCAAAACAATACGAACACTTTTTCATGGTTTTACATATGTAAGTAGTGTTTTTTTCTAATGTTTATGTCAATATAAAACTAATATCAAACACTTTTATCCATACCGGTAACACCGTGTGTCGAATTGAGGTGTGGTTGATTCGTACATGTCAAAAAATGACTCATGGATCATTTTATTTAAAGTATCATAATAATCCAAACTCATTTTCTCAGTTTTCCATATGTCACTTTTGTTATCTTCTAAAATTAATGTCAATTTGAAACTGATATCAGATACCTTTATCCATACTGGTCACATCGCGTGTCGGATTGAGTTGTGGTTGATTCGTACACGTCAAAAATGACCCATGGATCATTTTCCTAAAGTATCAAAACAATCCAAACGTGTTTTCTTGGTTTTTCGTATGCCACTTGTGTTGTTTTCTAAAGTTAATGTCAATTTCAAATCGATATCAGACACTTTTAGCCATACCTGTCACATCGTGCATCAGATTGAGGTGCAGTTGATTCTTACACCTCAAAAATGACTCATGGATCATTTTCCTAAAGTATCGAAAAAATATTAATGTTTTTTCTTGGTTTTTCATATGTCAGTAGTGTTGTTTTCTAATGTTAATGTCATTTTCGAACTAATATCAGACACTATTAGCCATACTGGTCACACCGTGCGTCGGATTGAGGTTTGGTCGATTTTTACACCTCACAAATGACTCATGGATCATTTTTCTAAAGTATAAAAACATTAGGAATGTGTTTTATCAGTTTTTTGTGTGAAACTTGTTTTTTTTTTCTAAAGTTAATGTCAATTTCAAACTGATATCAGACACTTTTAGCCATACTGGTCACACCGTGGGTCTGATTAAGGTGAGGTTGATTCATACACATCAAAACTGACTCATGGATCATTGTCCTAAAGTATAAAAACAATCTGAACGTGTTTTATCAGTTTCCTATATGTCATTTGTGTTGTTTTCTAATGTTAATGTCAATTTGAAACTGATATCAAACACTTTTAGCCCTCAAACACTTTTAGCCATATCGGTCACACCATGTGTCAGATTGAGGTGCAGTTGATTCGTTCACCTCAAAAATGACTCATAGATCGTTTTCCTAAAATATCAAAACAATCCAAACACATTTTCATGGTTTTCTGTATGTCACTATTGTTGTTATCTAAAGATAATATCAATTTGAAACTGATATGAGACACTTTTAGCTGTACCTGTCACACCATGTGTTGGATTGAGGTGTGGTTGATTCGTACACATCACAAATGACTCATGGATCGTTGTCCTAAAGTATCAAAAAAATCCAAACACGTTTTATCGGTTTGTCGTATGTTAATAGTGTTGTTTTCTAAAGTTTATGTCAATTTGAAACTGATATGAGACACTTTTAGCCATGCCGGTCACACCGTGAGTGATATTGAGGTGTGGTTGATTCGTACACATCACAAATGACTCATGGATCATTTTCCTAAAGTATCAAAACAATCCGAATGCGTTTTCTTGGTTCTCCGTATGTCACCTATGTTATTTTCTAATGTTAATGTCAATTTGAAACTGATATAAGATACTTTTAGCTATCCCGGTCACACCATGCATCGGATTGAGGTGTGGTTGATTCTTACACATCACAAATGACTCGTGGATCATTTTTCTAAAGTATCAAAACAATACGAATGAGTTTGCTCTGTTTTTCTTATGTCACTTGCGTTGTTTTATAAAGATAATGTCAATTTCAAACTGATATAAGACACTTTTAACCATATCGGTCACACCGTGCGTCGGATTGAGGTCTGGTCAATTTTTACACCTCAAAAATGACTCATGGATCCTTTTCCTAAAGTATCAAAACAATATGAATGCGTTTTCTCTATTTTCTGTATTCCAGTAGTGTTCTTTTCTAAAGTTATTGTCAATTTCAAACTGATATCAGACACTTTTAGTAATACTGGTGAAACTGTGCGTCAGATTGAGGTGTGGTCAATTCGTACACCTCACAAATGACTCATGGATAATTTTTCTAATGTATTAAAACAATCCTAACATGTTTTCTCGGTTTGACGTATGTCACTTGTGTTGTTTTATAAAGTTAATTTCATTTTCAAACTAATATCAGACACTTTTACCCATACCAGTCACACTCTGCGTCAAATTGAGGTGTGGTTGATTAATACATGCCAAAAATGACTCATGGGTCATTTTCCTAAAGTATCAAAACAATACGAATGTGTTTGCTCAGTTTTACATATGTCACTTTTGTTGTTTTCTAATGTTAATGTCAATTTGAAATTGATATCACACACTTTTAGCCATACCGGTCACACCGTGCATCGTATTGAGGTGTGGTCGATTTATACACCTCACAAATTACTCATAGATCATTTTCCAAAAGTATCCAAACTATTAGAATGTGTTTGCTCATTTTTTTTCATATGTCAGTTGTGTTGTTTTCTAAAGTTAATTTCAATTTCAAACTGATATCAGACACTTTTAGCCTTACCGGTTACACCGTTTTTCGGATTGAGGTGCGGTCAATTCTTACACATCACAAATGACTAATGGATCGTTTTCCTAAAGTATCATAACAATCCAAACGTTTTTTCTCAGTTTTCTATATGTCAGTAGTTCATAAGAGTTTCTCATTAAGTTATTCTTTTCTAGAAACTCAAATCATTTCTAAAACCATTTTTCATAATCTAAGGATATTAAATATTAGAAAGGATGATCATTGATGCACAATAAGTGTAATAAAGGTAGACATAAATGATCATATAATGATAACATAAGTAGAAGGAATTCACCTTCATTGTCCTATTTGTTTACATTCTTCCATCTGGTACGATGCTTATTCGTTTCTAAACACATCTATATCATCTTGTGAATAAGAGTTTTTGTTACAGTCATAGTAGTACTGAAAAAATATAAATACACAAAGTATTAATAAATATTTTAAATGAACTAGTAATTATTTTCAATAATTCCTCTTCAGGGATGCTTGTTTATTCATGAAATATGATCTCTTTCATAAATTTAAACACACAGTAACTTTAGTCCTTTCCGTTTGTTTATTTTGGACACTACAGAAACATCGATAAAAATAAGTAATCTATTTTGATATGTATTTGGATAGTGAAATATAATTATATATACCCTGATACTTTTCCATTTTTATATCTCATGCACCTTTTCATTCTTAGACCCTGGATTCATTCCAGCCTATAGACGCTATTCATACACCAACCTATCATAACAGAATCTTCATTAAAAGATAATATAAATTATATAACTAGATATTTAGATCTAAAATTTTTTATCTAGTATATTAAAAATTGAAAATCTCCATCATGTGTGGTCAGTTTGTTGGATATCAATGCATGGAATCCAAAAAATATATCTTTAGAGTATCCAAATTAACTGCAATGAGTTCTCAATGATGCTTAATAACAGAAAAAGCAATAAGTGATGATAGAAAATAAAATATAAATGATATGATTAATATGTAGAGTTTTACCCCTACAACATTGGTGTTAAAAAGATCCTATCAGTTGTAATTTTTCATTGAAACGTTCTGAGAAGGTTTGACATTAATTCAGCCTGAAAATCGAGATCTATTTTTTTTGTAGTGTAGACATTGTGTGAGGACTAACGAGTCCAAATATGTATTCATGGGAAAATCCCTTCAATATTTTTTCATATATACACCTGTGAAAAATATGAATTGTATTTACCCATAATTATCATATTATATCATCTTCTGTAAAATCATATCATGAAAAGATACCTCATGTATTCATTTATAACTGAGGCGCCTAACCAGTCGTATGTGATGATTTCAGCTACAAGGTCAGCACTAACGAAGTCTAAGGTTTCCTCTTCGTACATATCTTTTTCACAAACAATTGTGTGATTATTAACACCTTTCATTTTTGTATCGACATGAGCTTGCAATGATATAAAATGTGGATGTAGAACGGGCAGGGTGAAGGTGCCCCCAGTAGATCGTTTTGATAGGTTGGTTGATCCTTTTGAGCCGTAATTGATTTTATCTCATTCTATTTTTCCTTCTATAATAACATTCATCGATTAAGCCCTTTTCTAATTAAATATTAATGGTTCTGCTTAAAAAAATTAATTGTAAATGAATACCTCCTGGTTGACATGTTTTTTTACAATATTTGACGGCCATGCAATAAATGTTCCAATATATTTTTCCACCATATAAATGTCTTCATCATCATTTGGCACGAGTATCTCGGCGCTCGGTTAATGAGATACATTAATCGAAACTTTTACATGACCTGTTGGAAGTGGTCTGGAGTGTAGCATGTCATTCTGCATATTGAACACCGTAGCCCTCGCTACAAGGCGATGGGTGGGAGTTGACAGATATAAATCACAGTCATTTTCACCCTATGGAATATCATTACAAGAAAGGAATAGGTTTCTTTGTGATTCACATTTCACCAAAAAAAATATTAGAACATTGATTACCTCGGTTAATTCAGGTCATTGAGGGGAATGGCTTTCCTCAAAGATGGTGGGGGTGGCATGGGTTGTTCATGAGTTGTTTCTTCTCTTCGCGTCTCCCCCATAAATGTTTATAGAAACTCTCCCTGACTTTGGAATTTTTCTTCAAGGTTACCTTGTCTATCTCTCATAATTTTCATTTCGTTATTTTGTTCCTCTTGTTTTTTTGGATAATATGTCAGGGGTGTCACCCCAAAACCTGCACATCTGACGTGGACATTATGTTCTGGCTGTTTCATGGCCGCTGAAAGTATGACTGCATCCGGTGCGGGTGTTGTTGATTCCTGTGACTATGTCATATAGAAAATATAGGAAAATAAGTAACCATCGTGATGTAATAGTGATTTAAAGCAAAACTAGTTTATATTTTGTCATACTTACAGATGTTTCCCACACTTTTTGTGTGTTATCATATACTAGTTTCCCCTCTTTATTAACATGAGCCTCCTTCCATAGCACATGGAGTGGGATGGAAGTGGATTGGGATTTTGATTCATCCTATCACGAACCATATCGGGTCGTCATCCAACCCAACGCCCAACCCGGTCTGCGATATGGCCCGAAGGGCGTTCCCGATCCCCATGGGCTGGCAACTAGTGACGGGCGTCAAAACAAACCAGTTGGGAATGGTTTCTCCCATGACAAAGATAAATAAACATAAACTGAACAAGTAAATAAATAATGGAAAATAAACTGAACAACGTGGTAGCAGAAAAAGGGATAAACAAAAAAAACGTGACATACCTTAGGTGACCCCATGGATCACCATGGTATGACAACCACACTCGCTCCCAAAAGATATCCAAGACTGAAACCTGCAACTGAAAAGTAATGTAGGCGTGAGCATCGAGATGCTCAGTAGGAAAGCCAAAAATAACCATGTCCTATGCCTCCGCCTTTATTAAGAAATCCAACTAAGCCAGTTTGAAAATAAGATATAATAAAATAATGTTTTCCCTTCTTTTCAAATTCAAGTAATGAGTTTGCATTTTCAAATAAACCATTTCACTCTTACTACATTTTCAAAATAGGTTCCAACCGTGCATTAACATTTCAAAATGAAAAGAAACTAGTTTGGAATAAAATGTGATTTTTTACAAACAAGACATCAGGTATGAAACAACTGAAAAGGAAGTTACATCACAAGCAACATGTCACAAATGAGAACTATGGGTAATCCCTATAGGTATCTAGAACAAGTGGGAACCTAGAGACCTCATACCTCGGTGAAACATGTCTTAGAAGACCACGACCCTCAGAAAACGTGTCTTAGAAGGCCACGACCCTCAGAAAACGTGGCTTAGAAGACCACGACCCACAATAATTCATATGTTTAGTTAGTGTTGTTGTGTCAATCCTACTAGACAAAATGGGACAAACCCCTGCCGTGTCATCTAGCTTACTAGTCCTAGTTACCCACCTAGATACCCGAGTTTCCCATTGTGCTCTATTTCAAATGGTGGTGAGTTTTCTTTATCAAGCAATCAAACAAGTACATTACACTTTCTTTATCTAAAACTCATTCAACCTTTCACCACCTCACTTACTAATTAAGTGAACTCCCCCTCTTTACATCACAAAATCATGCAAAATCCATTACACTAGGCACATATCACAAACCACTCATTAACACTTGCATCAAATTGTATTTTCAAATTTAGGGGAATGACTCAAAAGGGGTTTTCTATTTTCGCAAACCAAATCTTAAAGATCCAAACGGGCCTCAATAGAGGTTTTTCTATTTCATAAACCATTCTTAAGATTCCAAACATGAGTAATTACATAAAGGGAACACTTTTTACAATCAACCGGCCAAAAGGCCAAACACCTTTGGAAGTACACCTTACCAATTCAAAACCACTTAAGAAATCAAATTTTCAAGAATAGTCACTTAAAACCAACAGCTTTGAAATACATTTCAATTTTCCAAATACAAGGTATAATAGTTTCTATCAACCGTAATCAGATTCCATAGCATGTGTATATAGCATAGTGTAAAACATATTTTTAATACAATCAAGCAATTATGAATTTCAAATTAAAAGCCTAGGCATAGGGGACCTACCTCAACATGTTGCTGCTTGAAGAAGAACATTCGAACTGATCCTTGGAACATACACGCACATGCATTTATACAAATATATATACACCCCTAGGTGCATTGCACATATTCCCTGTGCCTTGAGGAAATATGCACAATGGGGGAATATCTATATATATGTCTTACCGTATGCATGTACATGCAGGGATCCTCAATACCCGCAACCCAAAATCATCGCAGCGAGGTACAACACACTACACATATAATTTTATGAAATAATTCAAACACATAATCAGGAATTTGACCAATTTATAAAACATTTCATCATGCTCAAAGTGGTACATATTCCATCAAATATTCTTTTTCATCACCCATGCACCTCAAGTACCCACAAAAACATATTTCGCACTACACAAACAATTAATTGAACACTTACAGTGATTGTCACAACAATATCCGCACACATATACCCTTATATGTATGCTCAAACCCACTTTTTGAAAACATACACACACCAAAACAACTCCAAAACACAATCTGCACCTCCTTTACTACTTTACAAATCATTAAAACATTTTATGGAACAATTATAAATAACAATATGAGACTTTTTTATCAAGAATGCACCCAAAGCCAACTTCAACAACCAAGCGCACATTTAAACCATACCAAAACACTAACTACAGTCTTTCCACACTTTGATAAACCAACAATACATTTTCTAAAATAGTGATAAGAATCTTGACACGGGTTTTCAAATAAAACACATCATATCTCATATTAAGATACCACTTTAAAATCAAATGTATAATAAATTGTATTAAAACTATTTTTGCACCACCTAAACAATTAAATAAATTAAAGAAACACTTACTATAAAATTTTCAAGGTGTGCGTCAATGTTTTACAACAAAACTACACCAAAATAATATTGTTTGATATCCAACGCACACGACTCCATATAAAAATACACTCTGCACCACCTGCACATATTAATAAGCTAACTGCAACATTTATTAAATCACTAACCGTAGATTAAATGTTAGTTTTTTAGAAAGAACACATTTATAACATATAAACATGCTACCAAACAATTAAACACATATCAAACTTCAATGAAAACTAAATTCGCACCACATAAACTAACTGAATAATATGCTAAATTAAGCAAACTTTAAATTTAATTCATCAAATAATAATTATATGAGGAACCACCTACCTCGGTGTAGGCCAACATCACCACTGTGGTGCGCAAAGTCCACCGCGCCTCAATCACAGTCAAAACAACCCAAAAAACCACTAAAATAAAATCATGAAACTATTTATAATCAAAATCAAAACAAGGAGACACAAACCCCTAACCCGACAAAACCAAACCCTAACGAAAGTTGAAGAAATTTTACCCAGACGAAGACCGTGAGGTAGCGGAACGTCGTGCGGGGTCACGGTCACTGGAGGAGGCCGACGACGGCAAGGCGGTGGGCCGTCGCGTCAGAAGGGAGGGAGGCGGCTGGGGTCTGGTTGGTGTGAGGCGAGGCCGTAAGGGAGGAGGGACGTCGGTGGCGTCTCGGGTCTGGTCATTGCGAGGCGAGGCCGGAAGGCAGGGCGGTGCGAGGTCTCGGGCAAGCATGGAGGGGCGAGACGGCCAGCCGGAGTCGCGGCGTGGCCGAAGCGGGAGACGACCTGGGCTCCGGGTGCGCACGGGCGAACAAAGGGGGGGGGCTCGCGACGGGGTAAGGGAAAAGGGGGGGGGGAAGCTCGGGTAGAATAGGTTTTGCCATTTTTTTGTAATAATAATAATAATAATAATAATAATAATAACAATTTTATAAATATGTCAATAAATTAATATTCTAAGCCTAATTAAAATATTAACTAAAATAATAATAATAAAATTATTAACTGAGAGCGGACACCGCGCACGATCTCACGCGCGGGGTCGCGTGCATGGTTGCGTGTCTCAAAAACAACACATTTGATAACAAACAATCCCTTAAAAAAATTAGGAACTGTGCAGGGCACACATATGCTCGCACGTTCATATAAAAACGAGATTTTCTTTTAATTTAAAACCGGTTCAAAACACAGATCAAAAACGAGACCCAAAATAATTAAAATGAAATAAAGCATCTGGTTGGGGTGTGACAATTCTCCCCACCATGAAAACTTTCTTCCCCCAGAAAGTCACCCAGCAAAACGAGGAATCAAACTCGAGTTTGAAATTAAACGAGGCCAAAAAAATCACGAACTTGGTATGAATTTTCACTCCATCAGTCACACCAGACCAACTCTGAGGGAAACTGAGAAGAGAAGAACCATCAGGAAAAGAGGAGGGTTCTCCCCACCACAAGAACCCGACTAGCACAACCGACATTGTGGCTCTTAGAATGAACTAACTCTGGAACTGCTAACTTGATCAAAGAGAGAAAATTGCCACACAGACCAAACCTCGAAAAAGGAATGACAAGATTCATGGTGAGTCTCCCCACCATTTAAGAACCGACTACATTAAACCAACCATTATAAACTGACATGAAAACTTCCAACCCAAACCAGAAACCACTGCGACATGAGAAAACCCACAAAAGAATTCTACCAAATAACAAACTTAACCATGACTCATAATTTCCACAAGAGATGAGCATATCCAAAACAATCATGTACTAAAACAAAATGGGTCACATTTGAGGAATCGAAACTACTGGAGTTACAAGAAAACAAGATCACCATGCCTTTTTAACACCACAGTGGGATATTCAAAGAACAAAGACTGCAACGAGAAAAGAGACTTTTTTGCCTCTTATAGCAAAACAGAACCTTCAAGGACGAGGACGCTTGAACCGAGAAATTTAAACTGTCTCTATTTTCGCACTGGATACAAAAGTTAAACCAATGTGACCCACACCCAATGATTCCTGACTATGTGAAAGGCTTCACTCCGAGACCCATGGTTGGAGCTATGATGTCTTGAAGCATCTGTTGCCCCGCAGTCAGGAGCTGACATCCTTCGGTCGAGACTCTAGCTAACAATGCTGCTAGCTAAACCTCTCCAATTGTCCCAAATGGACATACTGATGGCAAGGCTTCAGAGGATGATGACAAGGCGACTTAAAGTACCCAAACCGAGCACACTAGGAGCAAACAAGGGGCAGCCCAACTAATAGAAAATGGAATTGAAAAGAATACTTGTATGAGACAGGTTCCTCCGATTCTCTCTCTCTTCACCGGATGGGGAACCTTCCCGAGCACCGAAAGGAAACGGTCCTGGAACCCTGGACTAAAACCCCGCACAAGAGAAACTTTAACTGATTCCAAGACGCTACCTCCGGAGAAAATGAAATCAACCCCTTGGAATGCCCCATGCAGGCCTTCACTACTCATTGGCCTTACTCGACACCCACTGGCTCTGCCACTTCCCTTGCTTTCACCTCCTCAGGTATAAACCATCAGACGAAAGTGGTCTTAAACACCTTTCAAGACATCCCATCAGGCAACGACGCTAGGATTTTCTCTTACACCAATCCAAAGTTGAACCATCAAATGAACTCAAACCAGCACAGACTCTCATAACTTTGGGAGATTCCAATAATATGAAAACACCAACGGTTTCACCAAGCTAGTCTGCTACCATCGATAGATAGTTATCACCATGGTAGCTGGACAACAATCAAAAAGAATTCAATTCCACCACTCTGCTAAGTGTCTGGGTAGAACCAACAACTAGAAGAGGCTTACTAGGAACTTCTGGGACTTTTCTGGGCAGCATACTCAGAAACAAGAGGCACGAATCCGAATCCAAGGTTATCATAAATCAAAATTCCACACCACAATCACAAACGAAAGCTCAAACTCAAATCACTACTACAACCACAATTCAATATGTCAAAACCAAGAACCCGCGAAAAAAGGAATACCCAACACGAAAAGAGAACGCTAAAAAATTTCTCACCCACTTTTCTAAACTTTTGAAAAACCCTTTTGGAAAACCATTTTTCAGCAAACAAAACCACTTAAACATCCACCATTGATATCCCATGAAGTCTCACACATACATATCCCAGTGCTAGCTCAAGAACCCATCCACTCACATCACCAATCTTCCCACTTTCCAAATGCGCACATCAATGTTGGTGATCACTCATAGGAATACCAAGGGTCAATTCAAGAAACTTCTCATTTCAAAAACAGATCATTAAGCACAAAGCACAAATTCCCAACCAATTCAGAAAGTCACTTATCATTAAGGAAACACATTTCAAAATTCCAAAACGTCTTCCATTTCAAAAACCATCTTCCACCCCAACAACCACATTCCCTTTTGAAAACACCTTCACAAAAAATCCATTTCCATTTTTGAGATCTACTCACACCGACCATTATTAAGGTCAGACATAACTCTCATCAAAATTTCCAAAAATAACGGACTAGTGGATATGACAACCCAGTAACATGTCTTAGCAGACCATGCTCCGATCGGGCATCCACTATAGGAAGTATCTTGAACCGTGCACTCGGGCTGTACATGGGTCGCTACTCCATGCAGGCTTGTTGCGTAACACCGAATCACTTCCCTTATCATCCCTCATAAACACAGACCAAGCAAAAGAAAAACTCAAATCCCATACTACCCTTCGTAACTCGAGTCTCGGGATGGGTAAGGGTTCATGACGTCATTCCCGCACCAACCTCTCGAGTCCCGACACACCTAATCACCAAGCTACTTGACACCCCAAATAACAAGGGCACCTCTCATACCATTTTTTCACGAACTAGGTCGGTTCGTCATCCGAACCAACGCCCGACACGGTCCGCAACATGGCCCGAAGGGCGTTCCTGATCCCCACGGGCTGGCAACTAGTGTCGGGCATCAAAACAAACTAGTTGGGAACGGTTTGGACCATGAAAAAGATAAATAAACATAAACTGAACAAGCAGATAAATAAAGGAAAATAAATTGAACAACGTGGCAGCAGAAAAAGGGATAAACAAAAAAAATGTGGCATACCTCAGGTGACCTCATGGATCACCATGGTAAGACAACCACACTCGCTCCCAAAATCGATCCTAGACTGAAACCTGCAATTGAAAAGTAATGTAGGCGTGAGCATCAAGATGCTCAGTAGGAAAGCCAAAAATAACCACGTCCTATGCCTCCTCCTTTATTAAGAAATCCAACTATGCCAGTTTGAAAATAAGATTTAATAAAATAATGTTTTCCATTATTTTCAAAATCAAATAATGAGTTTGCATTTTCAAATAAATCATTTCACTCTTATTAAATTTTCAAAATAGGTTCCAAGCGTGCATTAACATTTCAAAATGAAAATAAACAAGTTTGGAATAAAATGTGATTTTTTACAAACAAGACATCAGGTATGAAACAAATGAAAAGGACGTTACATCACAAGCAGCATGTCACGAATGAGCACTATGGGTAATCCCTATAGGTAGCTAGAACAAGTGGGAACCTAGAGACCTTGTACCTCGGTGAAATGTGGCTTAGAAGACCATGACCCTCAGAAAACGTGGCTTAAAAGATCACAAACCTCAGAAAACGTGGCTTAGAAGACCACGACCCTCAGAAATTCATATGCTTAGTTAGTGTTGTTGCGTCAATCCAGCTAGAAAAACCGGGAAGAACCCCTGCCGTGTCATCTAGAGTACTAGTCCTGGTCACCCACCTAGATACTCGGGTTTCCCATTTTGATCTATTTCAAAAGGTGTTGAGTTTTCTTTATCAAGAAATCAAACAAGTACATTACACTCTCTTTATCTAAAATTCATTCAACCTTTCACCACCACACTCCCTACTTAAGTGCACTCCCCCTATTTACGTCACACAATCACGCACAAGCCTTTACACTAGGCACATATCACAAACCACTCATTAACACTTGCATCACATTTTATTTTCAAATTTAAGGGAATGACTCAAAAGGGGTTTTGTATTTTCGCAAACCAAATCTTAAAGTTCCAAACGGGCCTCAATAGAGCTTTTTCTATTTCATAAAACATTCTTAAGATTCCAAACATGCGTAATTACATAAAGGGAATACTTTTTACAATCAATCGGCCAAAAGTCCAAACACATTTGGAAGTACACCTTACCAATAAAAAACCACTTATGAAATCAATTTTTCAAGAAAAGTCATTAAAACCAACGGCTTTGAAATACATTTCAATTTTCACAATACAAGGCATAATAGTTTCTTGAAACCGTAATCGAATTCCATAGCATGTGTATATAGCATAGTGTAATACATATTTTTAAAACAATCATACAATTATGAATTTCAAATTAAAATCTTAGGCATAGGGGACCTACCTCAACATGTCGCTGCTTGAAGACGAACATTCAAACTGATCCTTGGCACATACACGCACATGAATTTATACATATATATATACACCCCTAGGTTCATTGCACATATTCCCTACGCCATGAGGGAATATGAACAATGAGGGAATATCTATATATATGTCTTACCGTATGCATGTACATGCAGGGATCCTCGATACCCGTGACCCAAAATCATCGCAGTGAGGTACAACACACTACACATATAATTTAATGAAATAATTCAAACACATAATCAAACATTTGACCAATTTATAAAACATTTCAGCATGCTCAATGTGGTACATTTTCCATCAAAAATTCTTTTCCAGCACCCACACACCTCAAGTACCCACAAAAACACATTTCACGCTACACAAACAATTAATTGAACACGTACAATGATTTTCACAACAATATCCGCACGCATATACCCTTATATGTATGCTCAAACCCACTTTTTGAAAACATACACACACCAAAACAACTCCAAAACACAATATGCACCTCCTTTACAACTTAACAAATCATTAAAACATTTTATGGAACAATTATAAATAACAATACGAGACTTTTTTATCAAGAACGCACCCAAAGCCAACTTCAACAACAAAGAGGACATTGAAACCATACCAAAACACTAACTGCAGTCTTTCCACACTTTGATAAACCAACAATACATTTTATAAAATAGTGAGAAGAAGCTTGACATGGGTTTTCAAATAAAACACATCATATCTCATTTTAAGATACCACGTTAAAATCAAATGTATAATAAATTGTCTTAAAACTATTTTTGCACCACCTAAACAATTAAATAAATTAAAGAAACACTTACTATAACATTTTCAAGGTGTGCTTCAATGTTTTACCACAAAACTACACTAAAATAATTTTGTTTGAAATCCAACGCAAACGAATCCATATAAAAATACACTCTGCACCACCTGCACATATTAATAAGCTAATTGCAACATTTATTAAATCACTAACAGCAGATTAAATGTTAGTTTTTTTAGAAAGAACACACTTATAACATATAAACATGCTACAAAACAATTAAACACAAATCAAACTTCAATGAAAACTAAATTCGCACCACATAAAATAACTTAATAATATGATAAATTAATCAAACATTAAATTTAATTCATCAAATAGTAATTATATGCGGAACCACCTACCTCGGTGTAGGCCAACTTCACCAATGTGGTGCGCAAAGTCCACCGCGCCTCAATCATACTCAAAACTACCCAAAAAACCCTAAAATGAAATCATGAAACTATTTATAATCAAAATTGAATCAAGAATACACAAAACCCTAACCCATAAAAACCAAACCCTAACTAAAGTTGAAGAAATTTTACCCAGACGAAGAGTGTGAGGTAGCAGAACGGCGTGCGGGGTCGCAGTCACCAGAAGAGGCCGATGATGGCAAGGTGGCGGGCCGTCGCGTCAGAAGGGAGGGAGGCGGCTGGGGTCTGGTTGGTGCGAGGTGAGGCCGGAAGGGAGGAGGGACGTCGGTGGTGGCTCGGGTCTGGTTAGTGCGAGGCATGGCCGGAAGGCAGGGCGGTGTGAGGTCTCGGGAGAGCGCGGAGGGGCGAGACGGTCGGCCGGAGTCGCGGTGTGGCCGAAGCGGGAGACGGCCTGGGCTCCGGGTGCGCACAGGCGAACAAGGGGGGCTCGTGACGGGGTAAGGGAAAAGGGTGGGGGAGGCTCAGGTAGAATAGGTTTTGCCCTTTTTTGTAATAATAATAATAATAATATCAATTTTATAAATATGTCAATAAATTAATATTCTAAGCCTAATTAAAATATTAACTAAAATAATAATAATAAAATTATTAACTGAGAGCGGACACCACGCACGGTCTAACGCGCGGGGCCGCGCGCATGGTTGTGTGTCTCAAAAACAACACATTTGATAACAAACAATCCCTTAACAAAAATTAGGAACTGTGCAGGGCGCGCATACACTCGCACGTTCGTAAAAAAACGATATTTTCTTTTAATTTAAAACCGGTTCAAAACACAGTTCAAAAACAAGACCCAAAATAATTAAAATTAAATAAATCATCGGGTCGGGGTGTGACACATCCATCTTCATATAAATAGATAAATATGGTTAGAGTGTTGTTTATGTCACATTAAAGTATTACAATACTTTTAAAATATGTTCCAAATTTTTTTTCAATTGAAGCGTACCCCAGCCTTGCTTTACGGTAGGGGTACAGCAGTTTTGCTGCACGTTCTTTATTTTCAGCACTCAGTTGTTGTATCATAAATAAAAAACTATCAGTCAAAGTGATGAATACACAAAACCTTAAACAACGTGTTTCCAAACACAATGTACCTGAAAATTATGCTCTGCAAGACGGTTGTAAAATGCATCCCACGCTCCTTGGGATATCAAGTGTGCATAATGAGGAGGTGGGTGTGGCTTGATTTTCCTTTTATCATCTTTCAGATGAAATTTTGTTAAAATTGTGCGAAAGCCTCTATGAACCCTTCCTGTCAGTCTTAACATATATTCATTGTGTGAGACATCTACTATAAATGCACTCTACAAGAGATGATGTAGATTTAGTCAATATTTCAGTATATTATTTTATTTAATTTTAATAAATTAAATAAATTATATCGTAATGTTACCTTAATCACTTCCCACATTAATGTTTTCATCGCTTTGACAACATGGTGTCACGAATCTATATCAATCAGCAGGCGTTGCCGAGTGACGATTCCAATGTACCTACTAAACATGGCATTGTTGGGGTTTACATGTTTTCCTCCCTTATTCCATCTCACCTCATATTTGATGTCTTTTTCTTTTTCCTTAATGTTTTTTTCAAAAACTGTCAAACTATGGAACACCTGTTCTTTGTGTGCCATCGGGGTTTAGTTACCATTTCCTCAGTTTCTGCATCACCATTGTGTTCCTCTAAAGTGCTACCATCTGCATTGGGACCAGCAACAACAGGTTGAGAAACCTGATGTACCTCAGCAGTGGGACCAGCAGCAATAGGTTGAGAAATTGGTTGTACCACAGCAGTGGGACCAGCTGCAACAGGTTGATAGACATGTTGTACCTCAGCTATGGGACCAGCTGTAACAGGATGAGAAACCTGTTGTGTCTCAGGATTGGGTGCATCAGCAGGTGCAGAAGTCATTATCTAAAGAAGTGGTTTAACATTTAATTTAGATCACATAAAAGCAGTAACGAACAGATAATAAGATAATGTAACACATACTATATTAAAATAAAAAAATTACTTGATTATTGAACTCTCTCTCTTTTTTTTAAAGGATAAGGTATTTGACCCCTCTATCGACTATCCATATACCTTCATTGTGGTCTCCTCTGACATAAAAAACATCGTCTACATTGGGACCACTGCGAAATGATTGCTAATTCCTAATTAAAGGGTCTTCCTTTGTTGAATTTTCATTTGTCCCTTCAGTTGTTTTGGTCAATAACAGAACAATTGACTAGTTTCAGTTTGCGGGGTCTGGAACATAAAATACTTGCACTGCATGTGATGCCATTGTAAATGGTTCATCTTTCTCCCCTTCCTTACTGAAATCAACTTTCATTACTCTCAATTCATCTATTTTAACAGCACTCCTATTATCAATCAACTTTCATTGAAAAATTGGAACTTGTAATTCTGTATAATCCAACTTCAATATTTGTTTGGTGATGCCAAAGTATGACATATTCACATAAATTGGATTTCTGTCCTTATCCCTATAAACAAGCATCGCTTTAGCCACAAGTGTAACCCCACTATTCTGCATGGTATTGTCTTCATCAGGTTCATTAGTATAAAAATATATAACCATTAACTACATAAGAATTGTACGATAATACATACACACTTGGTCCTCTGGCTAGCCATCGAAGTCTGTCTAAAATTGACTCTAGATTTTCATCTGACTTATTAAAAATATGTTCCTGAAACCATCCTATAAACTGTGGATTATGTGAATCTGATATCCATTTTTCATCCCTAGATGGATTCAAAATCCTAAGAATTTCTTTGTGGGTTTCAACATATGGGTCAACGTCGAAATTGTTATGAAAAACATAAAGGTGGGCCTACTTCAGATCTGTAATATTGATTGTGACAGCATGTCTTCCAGAAATTAATTCACCCTGAAGCCGCCCAGTGTGACGAGATTTCAGTAGGCCAATTATTTCTACACTAGAAAGGTATTCGGTACAGAATTCAATGGCTTCCTCAACAATATATCGCTCTACAATACAAACCTCTGGCCGACATCACTTTTTAATATACCCTTTAAAAATCATCATATACCATTCAATGGGGTACATCTATCTATAATGTATAGGGAAAAATAATTGAATCTCTCACACCATGCGGACCATCAAATGAACCATCATATCAAAAAATGAAAGTGGGAAGAACATTTCTAATTCATATAATATGACGACAATTTCTCTTTCCATAGTTGGCAATTTCATTGGGTCTATAACTTTGCTGCATATATCATTGAAGAAGAAACACAGTTTCATTAATGTATAGAAGGAATTCTTGAAAAAAATGCAACTTAACGCAATAGGAATGAGATCATGCATCAAAAAATGGCAGTCATGTGATTTATGACCTTTTAACTTCTAATCTCTCATTGACACGATGTTCTTGATATTTTAAAAATACCCCTCTGGAACCTCTATGTCAATCAAGAAGTTTAAAAACTGATATATCTCTTGCATGGAAAGAGTGTATACAGTAGGAGGAAGAAATGTTCATTTTTCACTCTTCACTAGTGCCAACTCTTCTCATATTCTCATCTCAACCACGTCCAACCTAGCCATAATTCCATCTTTTGTTTTGATAGGTGTATTTAGCAAAGTGCCGATGAAACTATCAAATATATTTTTTTCCACCTGCACAACATCAAAAAAATGTCTGACCTACAGAAAATTCCAGTATGGTAATTCATAAAAACTGATCTCTTTTTCCTACTAATTTTCATAAGGTTTTTTGAAGCCGTTTTACCAAAATTACTGTCCATATTTTTAACATTCTCAAACAATTGATCTCTTGTTAGTGGAGACGATGTTGTACGTTCTTCTAAACTTCCATCGAATGATTTCTTCCAAGATTGGTACTTATGTCGTCGAGGTAGACATTTGTGATGTCCTAGAAACGCGGTTTTCAATGAATGTTTCATCCAAATTGATTTTGTATCTTGTTTGCAAATAGGACACCCTTGAGTTCCTTTAATTCTATATCTTGACAAATTTCCATTAGCATTGAAGTCATTTATCATCTTGTACAACATGGCTCTCGAAGTGAAATCTTTCTTTTTGTACGCATCATAAAATTTAACACCTAAATCTCACAAATTTCAAATCATAGATCAATGAAGCTAAATAAACATCAATATCATTACACTATTGTTTTGGTCCTGATATAAGCATAGATAACATGATTTATTTTCATTTCATGCATAACCACGGTGGTAAGTTATAATTTACCAACATAACATGTCATGTACTGTGACTGTTGCTTGGAAAACCAAAATGATTCACTCCATCTGTAGATAATGCAAAATGAAGGTTTCTCGGCTCGTTTCCAAAATCAGGATACTAATGATCAATTCTCTTCCACTTAGTAGAGTCTCTCGGGTGATGTAGTATCCCATCATTAATTCTTGTATATGCATGCCATGTCAATTGTCCTACAGTTTCCTAACATCCATATAGGCGCCTAAACCATGTAATGATAGGAATGTACCATACAAATTTAGTAGGGCTGGATTCATATTTCTTGTATCGAGAAGCACCACACTTTGGGCATCCTTTATGTGATTTATGGTTCTTGAGAAATTGTATACAATCATTCATGCAGGAGTGTATTCATTCCGTGATCATACCCATCGAGTGTAGAATTCGTTTGGCATCGTATGTTCGGCTCGTGAGCTCATTATATTCAGGGAGCTTGTCATTCAGGATAGTATGTAGTTCAGTAAAACTGGCTTTACTCTACCCATTTTCTGCTTTCAAATTATACAGCTTCAGTACGGCTGACAGTGCTATATATTTAGTGCAACCAGCATACAATGGCGTCTTTGAACATCTTTTTATCCTCTCAAACAATTTTGGGAAATCCCAATGTTCATCTTTGACGGTCCATGTCATTTCCTCAATACGATCTTCATCATCATTCACATATTTAATCACATCCTCCATATGGTCATCTTCATTGTTCATACTTGTAATCATATCATATGATCCATAAAATGCAATGTTATCCCAGCCACTACCTACATTCGTTGTTTCCCCATGGTTATTCCAACATGTATAACTCTGATCTATTCTGTGAAAGATCAAGTGTTCTTCCAACTCCTCTAGACTAATTTGTTTTGAATAAAAATAGCATAAACATGGACAAAGGATTTGAGAAGGGTCATATGCATGATCTTTTGAAAACTTGATAAACTCTTTCACGCCTTCTTCGTACTCTTTTGTCAACTGATTGGCATTCATCAATTCTTTATTTATGTTCATCCTATTTGAAATACAAAGGATGGGTATATAGGATAGTGGAGAAGGAATATGATTATTATTTAGATAACAAACTGGATAATTCAAAAATGGTGGGGGTGTGCTCATTAATAGAAAATCTTGGGTGGTTCTTGGGAATCATTCATTCTCTTCCACTCTTCAATCCCCGCTGATGAGGGGTGGTTCTTGGGAGTTTTTTATAGTTAGTTGGTGAGTTCTTCCCTCATACATCCTCCATTACTATTATCCTTTATTTCCCTAGGATTTGGGATGATTTTAACTAGGATTTGTCTGATTATTTCACTATATCATCTTCAAATAAATTTAGATGATGTAGATTTTTTTGTATTGGCTAGAGATTATCCTCATATGAAGAAGACACCGTGTTTTTTGTGGTTTATGTGGTGTTGTGTTTCCCAGTGAGTTTATAAAATATTATTCCTAATTATATTAAGGTGAATAATTATTTATAAGTTTCTATAATTAATTATTTTGGAATTGTTCCTTGATATTGGGTCTCAATCATTGGTAGAAGATTAGATAAGTCACTTATAGTCTTGGTTGAGGATGAGTTGATCATTGGTGAAGGGGTTACTACATTTTTGAGGTAGGTGGACCCGATAATACAAAACAATGTTCCAATTTATGCATGATTGTGCATTCATGCATGAGTATATTTGTTCAAGTGAAAGGGATAGAAATCAAGAGAAACCTAGGTAAGTAAATAGGGTGTTTTTGATCCACCTAGATATAGAGTCAGGGTTATATTGAATGTTTCTGATTTTGTGATCATCCAGAGATTATGTCTCCATGGAGGTGAGGTTTCTAGTTGTGTTTCTGATAGGATCGTGTTTGGAATGATATTTGTATAGCCTAGTTAGGTTTTCTAAGGCTATTTGGGTAGGTATTAGAGTCTTAGGCCTAAAGAAGATGGATAATATAGTTTTATATATCACATATGACGGGGAACACTCTCTTAAGTATATATAAGAGTCATGGTGTGTATGATGAGTATGATATTCCATATAGGAATTGGTGAAGTGTTACGTAGAGGATTTCCTCCTTATAATTGGATTAAGAGATCTTCAAGGAGGGATATGATATGGTACCTATGTGAGGGTCATGGTAATAGTCTAGATTACTTATCATAGTGTATCCAAGGCTCTTTGTGTGAGTTTCATAGGATGGTAATTATTTAGTTTTAATGAGTATTTATGTTGGAATAAGAAGATTATATAGACTAGAATATCGAGGCCTAGAAAAAGTATAGCATGTGGGTTGTGACATTAGCATGTAGAGATGAGTGTGTGTTGGTATCAATGAGTAGAGATGGGTTAGGTTTGTAAAACTTAGTAGATTCCCTTATAGGTGGAATTAGAATGTTGATAGGTTGGGAATAATTTTCATGAATAACCAAGATGGTTTTAAGAAGATTATTATGCAAGGCTAAATGTATGGTGACTTTTATCATTTATGTTCATATCGACTAAGTGATTGGGACTTCATATGACTTTCACCTAGTTGAAGTTTGATAATCCATGGGGACCACCTATTGATGATGTGGTTTATCTAGTACGAGAGGTAGGCTATCTAGATACCCTCCTTAGATTACTATTTATATGTTTTGTGGCATGAGACAAGATGGATGGCCTTTATTTAAGTGATATGGTGTTGGATGGACCTTACTTTGACTGAGAAGACATTGGTCAAAGGTGATTGGTGTGTGACTTCCATGGTATCCTCCTATTGATGGTGCATTTTGACTTGTGATAGAGGTTGGATATTGATATTCCCTCCATATATCATCTTTTGTATGATAATATGATGTGAGATATAGAAATGGGGTTCAATTAGTATTGGTTTGGAGTAGTTTTGTGAGAGGTTGTCTATAGATATTCCCTCCTCAAATTTTTTTTATGTGATGTGATTGTTAGACCGACCGTAAGTGAGAGAAGGGTAAGCTACTATGATGGGGAATTAGAGGATATGTGAATCACACCCAATTTGAGAGGTTGGAGGCACTGTTATGTTATAAGAAAAGATGAGATGTTTAAATTGGTATATGACCCAACCTAGAGAATAGTGTACAATATAGTGTACAATATAGAACATACTAAACAAATGTCTCATCTCATTGGCATGCCTCGCCTGATGACGTGAATTCACCAACACGAACGGTTGAAACCCTACTTGGCTTAACTAAGGGTTCGTATCCAAAATCAGAAAAAGATCCATACTAAGGGCCACTAGACAGAGTGAAATCCTAATATAGTGTAACAACCTTTCAAAAAAATATTCTCTCTATTCAGGTTTCTATCACAAGGCTTGAAGGTTTCGGGCACAACGGAAGCGCATGGGTGGATGTGCCCACTTGACTTTTTGCCATTAGCAAAGATCAATCCGGGATCAATATAACGATAAACGCCAGTCTCCATGGATCAAATCACAGAAAAAGACAAAGAATAAGGTTTGTCCCGGAACAACAAATATGGATCATTACAGGTTGATTATAATTAATTTAATTAGTTATATATAAATACCTTTTGGGTGTTCTATCTACATTGATGTTCTTGATCACGTTGTCGATGTGATCGGTCATTGCGTCGTAGAATCCAAGTGTAGACTCCTTCTAGAGGTGATCCATACATGTACCTCATATCTCTGGACGTCGCCAATGGATTCTCTGGGTGCTAGTGTAGAGAAACCTTTGCTTGCGTTTTCCACCTTAGATCGTCTTGATCCGATGGAAGAGGATCTCTCTTGGTCTTGAGAGCGTTCTTGGAGGAAGAGGGTCTTTCGGCCTTGAAATAATTTTCCAGAATTTTTGTGTCTCACACGGGGTAGGAAAAGAGTTGGGGTTGTTAGGATATTTATAATCAGGTTTGAGGTTTTAGAGTTATGAAAATAAATAAATGTGTTACACATTTTATTTATTTTATTGAGTCTTATTTAAAAACCCATGATGAATAATTAATTCCTTGACATGCGCCCACTCTGATTATAATAAATATCATTTAAAATAATATTATATCCTCAAAATCCCGACTGGAAAAACTACACGGCATGTATTAATAAATACAAGGCGTGTACTTATTTTTCATTGAAAACTACACGGCGTGTATATTAAATGTACACGGCATGTATATCTTGATTTCATTTATTTATTTCCTTTCCATAAAAAAACTACACTGCGTGTAATTATTAATACACGGTGTGTACTTGTATTCCATTAAAAACTACACGGCGTGTATATCTTGTTTTTCATTTCCTTCTTCCTCCATCATTAAAATGATTTCGGCTTCCTTGAATAATTATTAAACAACATACGGGAATAATCTTTATTCTACTTGAGATATATGAATATAATTAGTGTGTGATCCTCTTGGCCACTTTCTCATTGGCATTAGGAGAGCTTTCCTAAAGTCCAAGATTACTTTCTAGCAACGTTTCAAGGCACCCAAGAGAAAGAAGTTGACGACGCATTGACGTATCACCTCATACGAACGCTTACTGTGTAATTTAATACATTTATCTCAATATCTCATCAAGCAGGTTTCATGGCAGTGTCATAAACCTATATTCTTGATCCGTCATTCATTGACTACCTAAAATAAACTCTTCGTTCACACCATGGCCCTGGAATTTAATTCAACAGTTCTATTTCAATCAAAGGTCCGAGATATCAACTTCCATAAAATGAACAGACAAATCCTTCCGCGACTTATCCATTGACAACATGTCACTCGTGACGCACCCAACGTACCCTACTTCCCACCAACTATCTACGTGATGGTTTTCGTAAGTAAATCTAAGTGTGCGAGTCATGACATGAGTTAATGATAATATTCCAGTCTTAGGACCATTACACACGCTCGTAGATAGCAATGTCCGACGACACCAAGACATGCAAAATTTATATTGGTGGGTCTATTCTCATAATCTCCCATCTTGGAGATTACCAAGTGCGAACTCCATGAGAGAGAGTCTTGTCTTCTTATGAGTACTCGAACATGACGGTCTGTATACTATGTGTCGTATCCTAGTATGTCATCAAACCATAGAACTTTATTTAAGAATATTGTTATATCATTTCAAGGTTCTCATCATAGTGAGGATCTTCCATGACCTTATCAATGCAACAAATATTCCGGGACATTATTATATTATAGTTATACAGAACAACAAACATTATATAATAAGTGAACATTCATGTAATCAATGTACAAAATAGTTGGTTCTCAGGAAACCAACCCTTACTAACTCCCACATGTACTAGAGACAACTACATATGACTTTTAGTCCACTAGACCTCACACGATGATCATGTTTTTGTTGAGTCAAGGCTTTAGTCAAGGGGTCTGCCACGTTGTCTTCCATGGAAATACTGCTCACTGCAACTTCAACTCTCTGAGAAAAATCCCTCAAGAGTTGATACTTTTGAAGTATGTGCTTTGTCTGCTGATGTGACCTTGGCTCTTTTGCAAGTGCCACCACTGTAGTATTATCACAATAGAGTGTGATAGGATCTTTACTGCTCGATACTACATCCAGCTCTTGGACTAAGCATCACATCCATACTGCTTCTTTAGCTTCCTCAGAAGTTTCGATATACTCGGACTCTGCTGTAGAATCTGCCACCACACTTTTCTTTCAGATCTTCCAGCTCACTGCACCTCCATTAAAAATGAAGATGTATCCAGTCTGCGACTTCATGCCATCTTGATCAGTCTGGAAACTAGCATCTACATGTCCTCTGATGACTAGTTACTCATCTCCTCCATAAACGAGGAACATATCTTTAGTATGCCTCAAATACTTAAGGATAGTCTTGACTGCCATCTAATGGCAGTCTCCTAGATCAACTTGATATATGCCTACCTCACTTAATGTGTAAGAAACATCTAGCCTCGTACATAGCATAAAATACATGACTGACCCAATCGCGGATGCGTAAGGGATCCTTTCCATTCTCTTTATTTCCTCATGTGTCTGAGGACACATTTTCTTGGAAAGATGAGTGCCATGTGACACTGGAAACAATCTCCACTTGGATTGTTCCTTACTGAATCTCTTCAGTGTCTTGTCAATGTATGTACTTTGACTAAGGCCCAAAATTCTCTTAGATATATCATGATGGATCTTGATCCCAGGAATATATGTTGCCTCGCCCAAGTCTTTCATGGAGAAGCATTTATGCATCCATGCCTTAACCGACTGTAAGACAGGTACTTCATTTCCAATTAGTAATATTTCATCAACATATACTATTGGGAAAATGACTACACTCCCACTAAACCAC
This sequence comes from Viscum album, assembly GCA_963277665.1. Lineage (NCBI taxonomy): Eukaryota > Viridiplantae > Streptophyta > Magnoliopsida > Santalales > Viscaceae > Viscum > Viscum album. Next base: position 2,054,217,091 of record OY728137.1, read on the forward strand.
TTGTAGACACAAGGCTCGCATTCATTCTTAACAAATCCAAATTCCATTACAGCTTCATCAAAACAAATGTTCCATGATCTTGATGCTTTCTTTAATCCATAAATGGATTTCTGCAACTTGCATACCTTGTTGGCATCCTTTGGATTCACAAACCCTTCAGGTTGTGTCATGTAGACATCTTCCTGGAGGTTCCCATTAAGGAAAGCTGTTTTGACATCCATTTTACAAATATCATAGTCATCGTAAGAAGTAATGGAAAATAGGATTCTGATGGATTTCAGAATCGCAACTGGTGAAAATGTTTCATCATAGTCAATTCCTTGACGCTGTCTAAAACCTTTTGCAACCCGTCGTTCCTTGTAGGTGCTGACATTCCCCTCCATGTCCAATTTCTTCTTGAATACCCATTTATTACCAATAGTCTTTACATCAATTGGAGGATCTACCAAAATCTAGACTTGGTTTTGGTACATGGAATCCATTTCAGAATTCATGGCTTCTTGCCACTTGGCAACGTCTGTGACTTCAACTGCTTCCTTTTTGGTAAGAGTATCATCATTGTAAACCAATAATTATTCACCATCCTCGGTGACAAGAAAACCATATTGTTCTGGTTCTCTCACCTCTCTCGTGCTCCTACGCAATTCTTGTGTTTTTGGAACATATTGTTCTTCCACGGAGCATTGTGGAATATGTTCTTGTACTAAATCATGTGTATCATGAGCCTCGACTTCATCGAAGACTATCTCGAACCCACTATCTCTTTTGTAGATGTTCTCCCTCTCAAGGAATATGCCAAGTCTTTCCACTGTAACCTTTTTCTCTGAGGGGTTTTATAGGTAAGATCCCCTTGTTTCCTTCAGATATCCTATAAAGATAAACTTTGTGCCTCGGGATGCAATTTTGTTACCTGAAGATGCCTTAACAAATGCTTCACTACCCCACACATGTAAATTTGATAACATGGCTTTGCATCCACTCCATAACTCATATGGAATACCATTTATCGATTTAGTTGGTACTTGGTTTAGTATGTGCGCTGTTTTTTGTAATTCATATCCCCAAAAGGATAATGGAAGACTCGCATGACTCATCATTGATCTCACCATGTCCAACAGGGCGCAGTTCCTCCTTTCGCTTACACCATTCCATTGTGGCATGTAAGGAGGAGTGAGTTGAGACAGAATCCCAAACTCCCGTAAGAAATCAATGAAGTCCTTATTAAGATATTCTCCTCCACTATCGGAGCGGAGTTTCTTAATCTCTTTACCAAGCTGGTTCTAAACTTCATTCTTGTATTCTTTTAACCGATCAAAAGAATCTGACTTATACCTCGTTAAGTATATATATCCATATATACTAAAATCATCAGTAATAGTTATGAAGTATGAGAACCCACCCCTTGCTTCAACTGAAAATGGTACACACACATCTGTGTGAACTAATTCTACAAGCTCTTTATCTCTTTCTCCTTTCCCACTAAATGGGGCTTTGGTAATTTTTCCTTATAGACACGCATGACATACACCAAGTGGTTTTAGTTCGAAAGAATCTAAATACCCATCTTGATGTAATTTTGTCAAACGTTTCTCATTAACATTACCTAGCCGGTGATGCCAAAGTTGGGTGTGGTATGAGTCATGTGAATTAACTTTGTTAACAATTACCATTACATGGTTTGTGTAGTCTAACACATAAAGTCTATTATATAAATATGCCCTACCAAAACAAATGTTATCTTTATAAAAGTAGAAACATTCATTTCCAAACATGAATATGAATCTATCAGTATCTAATCTAGATAATGAAATAATGTTTTCAGTAACAAAAGGCACATAATAACAACCTTTCAAAAACAAGACCGTCCTAGTAGGCAATGGGAGGTGGTAGTCTCCGACAGCTACAGCAGCGAGTCTGGCTCTATTGGCTGCTTGTAGATCTACCTAACCTCGATCAATCTTTTTGAATCTTCTTGGTTCTTGCATTTGGATATAGATGTGAGAAACACAAGTAGTATTTAATACCCAATTAGTAGAAGCATATAGATTGCATTCGATAACAAACGCACCTGAAGCTTCCCCTTGCTTCCTTGGCTGGGTGCAGTTTTTCTTCTAGTGGCCCTTCTTGCCACATGCAAAAGAAATAGCATCATGTTCCTTTGCCTCCCCTTTGATCTTCCCTTTCTTGGAAGGCCTTGAAGAAGCTTTGGGCTTAAATCTCTTTCCCTTCCCTTTCCTTTTATTCACCATAAGGACCGAAGGATTTTCACGCTTCATGTCATTATCTACTTGGAGAATAATGATAAGAATATCATATAGAGACTTCTCAATTTTGTTCATGTTGAAATTAACAACAATGTTCGAGAAGCTCTGGGGGAGTTATGCAAGAATGAGATCGGTGCCCAGTTCTTCGAGGAGTTTAAACCCTCAAACCTACAAGCACTCAATGTATCCAATGAGATTGACTACATGAGGCCTAGCTGCGGCACCCTCTCCAAGCTTTCTCTGAAATAGAGCCATGGAGATCTCAAACCTTTCCTATCTTGCTCTCTCCTGGTATAGACCACATAGGTGCTCGAGCATTCCATAGGAATCCGTGTCTTCATGAGACTTCATGAGCTCACTAGACATCGATGATAGCATCAAACATTGAACGTCGAGAGCATCGTTTAAATGTTGATCATAGACCAGGAAATCTTCATCACTTTCCCTTGGGGCAGGAGAATCAGGAAGTGAGGACTCCAGCATATAAAACTTTCGTCCATAGCGTAGGATAACCCGAAAGTGCCAAAACCATTCCTAAAAGTTACAACTGTTGAGGATATTGTCTTTTTCCAGTATTGATCACAGAGAAAATGTTGTTGATGAGTTTTTTATATTGATTCTACAATTTAAAAGAGCATATTTATTAGTACATTCTTGATTACAATTTATGAGAAACAATGAATGAATTAATTACTTCTCCCTCTATTTTGTCAAGTCCCAATGGCCCTCACCATTGAACTCAGAATGTCTAGTTTCTTTGACATTCTAGTGGCAAGGATCCATATTTCTCTTCGAATAACCCCAACAATGGTTGGTCAAGCTATTTGAAGGTATTTAGGTAGGCAGGTCTTTTCCACCTGTGAGCTAACAGTTCCTTGATCTGTTGAGTGGACTCCCCAATCCTGAAATCCTGACTTGGATTTCCTCAACTCTTGCCTCCAATATGACATGAAATCTAGCAAGGGCTACTTCTCTTGATGTAAAATGGTTAACTCAACCCGAAACCTTTCATAAGGTATTCCTTTATAAAAGTAAGTGTCCCAACAAGGGTTAGTCAAACACATAGTTTTATTGAGTCTTTCCCTTAATCAGGTAACGGAAGGCATGGTCTGACTTAATATGGTATTGAGGGATTTTAGTCTTTATGCCTAGTTTTGCATTATCACATGCTTGTTAATTTTAAGTGATGCTTTCTTAAGTGATTAAGAATATTCTAATAATGTTTACAGATAGTCCGGTTTTTATTTTATTCCATCTTTGCATGCTTGTTCATTTTATTAATTGTCTGATCGTGACAACACAAACATAAAAAATAAACCATGCAATCAGACATAAATAAAATCAGATGGCATGATCATGAGCTTATATTGGTTATCTTATCTAGCGGTTTTGATAAGCTAACCCTGACCTAGGGAAAACACCTTGAACCTGTTGGTTCGTGTTTTGCAGCTCCCACATGTCCACCTTTGTATCTTATTGCATCGGTTTCACCTCCGCTTCGGGATTTGAACTGTCACCTCTGGCTTGGGATATCCTCCATTACATGGGTTTACATTAAATAAACCATGGGCACGCAGGCCCTACATTTTATTTGAAGAAGGCTTGCAGGCGAACAAATTTAAATTAAATAAATTTAAATGAAACCATACACATACAAAGGGTCTTTGGTCTTTCTCATGATCATCCATAGTATGCAATGAAATTTATGCATATTTAGAATTCAAATTATTTTAATTTATCTTTTATTTAAGATAAGAAGCACTCGAAGTCAATTAATTATGATCTTATAATTAATCAATTCTTTATCTTAAATTCCTTTATGGATGTCCTTGAGATTCTTCTCATCCATATTCCTTGTACGGGTCTTTGTACATTAGAGGAAACTTGGTGAAAATTCCATTTCTGGAAAGTACACGGCATGTAGTTTATAATTACATGGCGTGTATTTTTCTTTTCAACCGTTATCCAAATTACACGTCAGGGCTTTGGTGTGTTTTTTGTACTTTGGAAGTTTTGGAGTACACGGCGTGTAGATGAATCATACAAGGTGTGTACTTCCTTGTTATGCGGTAGCTGGCCTAGTGATCCCATATACACGATACGCGGCTTATCTTTGTACACGGTTTCACCTAGGCCGGAACGGACTACACGACGTGTTGCTCCAACATACACGTCGTGTATTCCGGTTTCCACGCACTGTTCAATTCTGGTCAACACGGTGTGATTAAAACTGAGGCATAATCAATTCACACGGCGTGGTGTGACGAACAAGTGTCGGTTCATTGAACATAAGTACATGACGTGTAGTTTTAAGTACACACCGTGTAATCCCATGTTTTACAGATAGAAAGAGAGGCTCCTCCGGATGAGTTCCTCGTTTTTTTTTATTCAAAATTAAAATTAAATGGATTTTTCGGTGATATGAATCGAGAAATGAAGGAGGAAGAACATATCTCATTTATTCAGATTTATAGACAGATTTATTTCTAATTGAATCAAATATAAATGCATAATTTATCAATGAAAATTAAATAAGCATAATCAACGTTGTAACCTCGCTATGATACCATTTTAAGGTTATGGGCGTAGCAGAAGCATGTGGGTGGATGTGCCCACTTGGCTTTTTGTCATTATCAATGGTCAATTTGGGATCAATACGACGATAAATGCCAGTCTCCACGGTTCAAATCACAGAAAAAGACAAAGAAGAAAGTTTGTCTTGGAACCACAAACAAGGATCGTTAAAGGATGAGTATAATTAATTTAATTAATTATAAAGAAATAAATTTTGGGTGTTCTTTATTCATTGATGTTCTTGATCACGTTGTCGATGTGATCCAGCATTGCATCGTAGAAGCTAAGTGTAGACTCCCTCTAGTGGTGATCCACACGTGTACCTCGTATCTCTGGACGTCACCAAAGGATTCTCCGGGTGCTAGAGTGGAGAAGTTTTTTCTTGCATTGTCTGCCTTAGATCATCTTGATCCGATGGAAGAGGATCTCTCTCGGTCTTGAGAGCGTTCTTGGAGGAAGAGGTTCTTTCGGCCTTGAAAGAATTCTCCATAATTGTTGTGTCTCACACGGGGTAGGAAAAGAGTTGGGGTTGTGAGGATATTTATAATCAGGTTTGAGGTTGTAGAGTTATGACAATAAATACATGTGTTACGCATTTTATTTATTTCATTGACTATTATTTAAAACCCTATGTCGAATAATTAATTCCTTGACATGCGCCCATGCTGATTATAATAAATATCATTTAAAACAATATTATATCCTCAAAATCCCGACTGGAAAAACTACATGGCGTGTATTAATAAATACACGGTGTGTACTTGTTTTTCATTGAAAACTACACAGCGTGTACATTCAATGTACATGGCATGTATATCTTGTTTTCATTTATTCATTTCCTTCCCATAAAGAAAACTACACTGTGTGTAATTATTAATACATGACGTGTACTTGTTTTCCATGAAAAACTACACAGTGTGTAATCTTTAATACACAACGTGTATATCTTGTTTTTCATTCCCTTATTCCTCCATCATTAAAAAGACTTAGGCTTCCTTGAATAATTATTAAACCACGTACGGGAATAATATTTATTCTACTTTAGATACTTGAATACACTTAGTGTGTGGCCCTCAAGGCCTCTTTCTCGTTGGCATTAGGTGAGCTGCCTACAGTCCAAGATTAATGTCTAGAAATAGGTCAAGGCACCCAAGAGAAAGAATATGATGACACATTGACGTATCAACTCATATGAACTATTACTGTGTAATTTAATCCCTTTATCTCAATATCTGATCAATCAGGTTTCATGGCAGTGTCATAAACCTATATGCTTGATCTGTCATTCTTCAACTACCTGAAATATACTCGTCGTTCACACCATGGCCATGGAATTTAATGCAACAGTTCTATTTCAATAAAAGGTCCGAGATATCAAATTCCATAAATGGAAGGGAAAAATCCTTCTTCGACTTATCCATTAACAAAATGTCACTCATGATGCACCCAACGTACCCTACTTCCGGCCAACTGTCTGTGTGAAGGTTTTTGTCAGTAAATCTAAGTGTGTGAGTCATGACATGAGTTAATGATAATCTTCCAGTCTAAGGACCATTACACATGCTTGTAGATAGAAATGTATGATGACACCAAGACATAAAGAATTGATATTGGTGAGTCTGTTCCCATAATCTCTCATCTTGGAGATTACCAAGTGCAAAATCCATGAGAGAGAGTCTCGTCTTCTTACGAGTACTCGCACATGACGGTCTGTATAATATGTTTCCTATCATAGTATGGAATCCAACCGTAGAACATTATTTAAGAATATTTTTATAGCATTTCAAGGTTCTCATCATAGTGTGGATCTTCCATGACCTTATCAATGCAACAAATATTCCGGGACATTATTATGTTATAGTTATGCAGAACAATGAACAATATATAATAAGTGAAAATTCATGTAATCAAAGTACAAAACAGTAGGTTCTCAGGACACCAACCCTTACAAGGCTATAGTGGGGATAGCTAATCAAGATCAAACATGTAATCAGCCACATATTCATGTGTCATACACACAAGAATCACACACAAGAATCACACCAAATCATAATTAATATCATAATTGACAATAAATGAAAACATAATTAATTAATGAAAATTTAATTTTACTCCCCTTATGGAGGAGGACCCGGTGGCGGAGGAGGAGTAGTCATCGACAGCGGAGGCAACGGAGGAAGCGCGGAGGCAACAGAGGCAGCTCGGAGGCAGCTCAGAGGCAGTGGAGGCAGCGGAGTAGGTGGAGAGGAGGAGGAGGTGGTGGTGGAGGAGGAGGTGTCGGTGGAGGAGGATGAGGAGGAGGCCATAGTGGAGGAGGAGGAGGAGGAGGATCTGTGGTGGAGGAGGAGGAGGAGGAGGAAGAGGAGCCGCGACAGAATAAGAGGAGGAGAAGTAGGCGCCGTAGGGGGATGAGGAGGCGGCGGCCGTGGTGGAGGAGGAGGATAAGGAAGAAGTATTTAAGAAGAGGTAGTGGCGCAGGGTAGGGCTTCCGCGAAAGCATGATAGGGTGTGGGGAGGAGGAGGAGGACCTGGTGGATTTTATAAATCCCATGTGGACCTTTATCAGCGCTAGTAAAAAGCGCAGATAAAGGGGGTCTTTATCGGTGCTAAAATGAAAAGTGCTAGTAAAGACCCCCTTTATCAGCGCTTTTGTAGAGCTGAGAAAGACATACTTTATCAGCGCTAATAAAATAACTGATAAATGTATAAATTTAATAATTTTTTTTATATTTTTATATTTTTATTTAAAATGATATTTATGATAAATAAATATGTATATTTATATTAGTAATTATAACTCTAAATATATATATCTTTATTTATACTTATAAAATTATTTTAATGGTATATTTATATATATATCATTGAAAATATAGTAAAATATTTATTTATTTTTTAAATAAAAGGTAATTTTAATTATAAGTGTACATTTTTAGAACATATATATTATCTGGGTAACATAATGAATTATAAATCAATAACACATCAACATGATATGTAATTATAATCTTTAAATGAACATTATTCATGCACATATATATATATATATATATATATATACTTATGATATATTCATTGAACCCAATTCATTGGAAAACGCATATATATTCAATAATTTTAATTATACAGATATATTAAAAAGTATTATATATTTATAAATAAAAAAATATATTAAATATAAACAAATATAATAGATATATATTAAATAAAATGTATTAATTAATCTAATAAATATAATGAATTGATAAATATAATAAATCTTGTAAATATAATAAATATATTTATTATTAATCTTATAATTATTTAATTATATATATATATAGTTATAACATGTGTTTTTTATTTAATGTATACAATAAACATTATCAGCGCTAAGAACGACGCTGATAAATGTAACATTTATCAGCGCTTGTTTTAGCCTTGATAAAGTGTACATTTTGCAGCAATTTTTTTAGCATTGATAAGGTGCTACCCCTTTATCAGCGATTTTCTGTTAGCACTGATAAAGGAAGGCGCATGCCTTGCCCAGTTTTGTGGTAGTGAATCAATATAGATTCAAATGATGTGTTGGGATATTATGTCATTATTTTATTATTTTTTAATTTTATTAATCATTTTTTGGTGTGGATGAGATGTGTGTGCTTGCACCATGATAATGATATAATGTTATATGTTGTAATTCATTGTTCATGATAGGGACATGTATATTTCATTTGATATAAGTTTAATTTAATAGTGATATAAGATAATTATTATATAAATAAATTAGAGATAATAAAATAACTATTATGTCATTCTATAACATGTGCACACCATGTTTAGTAAGACCAACAGTTAATAGTTCTTTATTGTTGAAAAAATTGATGTTTATTTTTTACACCATGGTTGTAAGGAGTGTATTTTCTATGTATGAAAAATGAATTGTCAACATATTTTAGTTTAGTGGTATGAAATTGGAAATGAAAACGCTTATACCACAGCTGATCCAAGGCATTCTGTAGACCATGATTGTTATATGGATGTCCATCTTCCCAAAAATATCTTGATGGTAATGAAATCCTTAGAGAGGGAGACTATTAAAATTATACAATTGATGTATGAGTTGAAGACAGAGTTTCAACAATACAATCTAGCTTGGTTCACTGGGGAGGGAGGACGCCAGGATGATTATGTTTATATCAAGTCTGTCTATCGGAAATATAATCATTTCGAGTCACTCGAAGATAGGTTGTTGAATCTTGATGAATATTTATTTCATGGACCATAACAACACTATTGGTACTTTATGTTGAAATAAATGTTTCATTAGTATTTTTCAAGGAAGGAAATCCAGACGGATTTAATGAGACACATTTATCCCGATATGTTGAGGGATATGATAGATCATGAGTTCATAAACCTAACAGAAGATGTAATGTCAGTACTATACTATAATGAATTTTTCCATGACATGTAGTGAATTTATCAATCTTTTGAAGTTGATGAGATCTCTATGGAGATACTTCATTAGACTGGTGTTGTCTATAAGATCATTTCATTGGTGAACGTGATCAATATGTATAGTTTTATAGATGTGATTAATTGGGAACACATCACATATGGGAATATGAGAGAGACACCAAGCATTGGGGATGCGGTTTCAACCAGGAAAACTGTTAACTCTTCATTTATATGAAATAAGCACTATAATACAATTTTTAATCCATAAAATAGACATTAGGGGGGTCATTCTAATGGGTAGCCTTCTCCAGATTAGGTTCTATTATAGTGTTATTCTTGTCGAAGGATGGTCAAAAAACATCCTAATACAAACATCCTAGGTGCATATACCCAACATTGTAGTGTCATTATTTCTCCACATTTAGCCACCTATATAGATTTTGAATGGGAAATTAGAAGAGGAGTAGTGTTAGTGTAAAAATATAGTTAATAGGGTCTTGGAAGGACAAAAAATTTCTCAATGGTCATGTAGCTAGAGTTCAACAAGTCATTCTGCTTGGGGTAGGATATGTGGTACCACTATATGGTAATGATAATGTGAGTAAGAGGATATATCTTTGGGGATTCAAGGTGTGGCATGGGGAATAGGGGCTGGTAATATAATCATTATACAGAAAACCCTAGCTATTGTGGATATAGGACCGTCTTTTGATAGAGGTGTGATTCTGGTATCAATGACCCTTTCATCTGTATTGATTCATATTGAAATATCACATTCACTTTTATATTCTATTTATTTAAACTGTTTGGTCTTGAATGTAGTAATATTGGATGGTGTTTTCACTATAAAGACACTATTTTGTGTGGGTTCAGACAATATCAATCCTTTAATGTCGTGTTCTCTATAGTTTTTTGTTACAAATTTTTTGGAAAAATTCTTCTTGGAAATGAATATATTAAATTTGATAATTTTAATTGATTGGTTTGTTCCATTTTGGTCTCATATTAACTGTTATTGTAGGAGAGTTTCATTTTTATCACTATAAGTAGGAATCAAATATCTTAATGGTGATCGAGATCTGTAGGTTTGTTTTTCAGGGAAAATTATAAGCATATTATATTTTATCATGAAACAAAAGGCTAATCTGGATCTAGATGATGGTGGAATAATGAATGATTATTTTTCTGTAGTGGTAGAATGTTTTATGGATGTCCTTATTTGATGATTTTTTCATCTTATCACTAAATGGATAGATCATTTTTATGATCAAATTCATGTTGGTAGTAGATAAAGTTTCAATACATCCCTTTATAATAACACTAGTGGAGTATTATGAGTTGAATTTTTTGTTGGAATATATTAATACTAAAGGTTTTAAGTGACCTAGTATGTATCTTTGGGGTTCTGTAGTTCTATTTTCTAAGAAATATCATCTTACTTTTAACTTTTGGTAGGATTATCAGATATTGAATTAGATGTCAGTCAAGGAAAACTATCCCATTAAGAACATCGATGATCATTTAGAACCATTGAGAGGTTCTGTGATCATCACAAGTTCTATTTGATATTATGATACAATATATTGAAGGATAGAGAATTTACCATAACTAGTGATGATTTTTATATATTTTTTAATATAATAGTATGAAATGTTATTGATTGGTTTGACTAATCCACTAATGGTATTCATGGAATTGATGAATTAGATATTTCAACCTTTTCTGGAATAGTTTTTAGTGGGTTTTTTGTCAAGAAAAATCATACAGTACTCCGAGATAGAAGATTATCTTGGAAAACATCATGAAATAATCTTGAGTATAAAGAGAGTACATTGAGTGAGCATATCAATTACTCCTATCTAAATAAATTTAACTTATATTTTCATAATATTCACTTCTTTGGTCATGTATTCCAAAAAGGATGAGTGATTTTGGACCTTGAGAAAGTAATAACATTGGTATCTTGGGAGAATCCATTAATTTATTCGAGTTTTAGATCCTTCTAGGTCTAGAAGGTTATTATTATCTCTATATCAATTAATTTTCCTATATTTCAGTACCCATGTCCGGGATGACCAGAAAATTATTGACGGTATTTTTGTTAGGTGCTAGAAGAAGAGATTTTATAGAGTTGGATGTTTGAATTACGAAGAATCTTATTCCAACATTAAATGTTTTTGGTAAATTGTATAACGTGTATTGTGATAAATCTAGAGGCAGAATCATAACCATTATAATTTAGGATGATTTAGTGGTCATGTATGACTCAAGATATCTTATACATCAAGAGAGAAATTAGTGATCATTGAATTCGGAGTAATCATCAGTTGTACATGAACTGAGAAGGTGGGAATATTATCAAATGGGGTAGATATTTGTTGTATATATAGATTAAAATATATTCTAGTATATCTATTATCAATGGTACCTAATACTTATGTAGAGGATGTGGGTCGAGTATATTCAGTCTTTTGACATTGAGTTTGTTTACGCACAAAGTATGGGAACCATCATTTCAAATTAATTGAGCTGAAATATAAAATAATATAATGTATGGGTATCTTTCAGCGAGTGATGGGCGATAGACGTCTTTAAATAAATGAATATAGTTATTCTAGAGTCTTATGGATGATTTTTTCTTACATCGACATCTATTATACATGTTCATTTAGACCAGATCAAGACAGATATGTTATCTAGTCCATAGGTATTAGTTCTCATAGAAAAATTATATGGTGGGGAGACACCATCCAGATTGACTATTGGAAATTGAAATTCTCTTATTTTCTATAGAAGAGTACGGGCTCTTATGGTCTTTCATAATACAATGATGTGAGAGTTTCATTATTCTATATGGGAGGTACTTTATGGTGAGAAAAATATTTATTGTGATCTCCATAGAAAATACTAGTGGTCATGAATGAAGAAAGGGGAAGCATGCCTCACGGATCAATAGTTCAGTTGTCTCAATGGAAATATGACCATCAATGGACAACTTGTGTTTTCAGTCCCTTTCCCAGTCATATATGTATATGGGATGACATAACAATGAACTATGTGACAGGATTACCAAGGAAAAACTGTATGAATGATGTGTTATGGATGATTTTGGATAAACTGATTAATGTAAAACATTTTCTTAATATGATGGCGATTCTATGAGTAAATTATCTAGGATGTATATATATTCATGAGGTAGTTTTGATCCATGGTTTTACGAGTAGTTTATTTTAAGAGAGAGATCCAAATTTCATGTCATAGTTCTATAATGGTATTCAAATGGATCTGTGATCAAACTTTATTCGTAGCATGGCCTATCATCCTCTAGAATTATGGTCAATTAGAGATTATTATTCAGGTTCTAGAGGATTTTATATGAGAATGTCTTATATTTTTGGGGTTCATGTGGGGATAAAATTGAACTCCACATGTTTTCATATAATAATATTTTCCATTACTGCAAACAAATAGAACCTATTGATTTCATTTATTTTATTTCATGCCATTCCACTTTTTATTGGTTGGAGGTTGTGGTGTCGATGTTGTATGGGACTAGTCATATATAAGAGACATCAATGTAGAATCAGTTGATTATATATCAGTTTGTGACAACTCAAGCTAGATGAAATCATACACCAATAATGAGAGACTACCTATGGATATTAATGTTGATCCTCATGTTTTCCATTATGAGATACCATGGTTGGGGAAACTCTAAATTTGGAATGAAGGGAAGATAAAACCTACATTTTTTATTCAATTTGAGAAAGTTGATAGGGTTTTCTCTATAGAGTAAAAATTATCCCTTCCACATCATTATAGATCCATGGAAAAATTTCTTCACATGTCATAGCTTTAGTGATGTTATTCATACCATTGTAATGTTACACACACATATATATATATAAGATTTCAAGATTTGTGATGATGTTTATTTTGAGGATAATCTGATACTGATTGTATACAATCATAAGACATATCTTGGGTTAGGGTGATTCTTTTGGTTCATGTTTAGTTGCATCCTAGGTTGTTTTGGATGAGACTATGGAGAGGGAGTCTAATATATGACAACAGTGGACAGAGATGTTCTATCTGACCATATAGTGATTCCTAGTGAAGCTCATTAATGATATGTATTATGGTGTAGAGGTTTAAATATTCCATTATTTTTCATGTGTATCCCTATTTTACTTTACATTTGATCCTTGGTGGCTGAGTCTAGTTTGGAAGTAGATAAAATTTCCTGTAGAAAATTTCATAATGTTCAAGGATATATGATTGTTTGAATTAATGGGTTCCAACTGTATATATTTAAAATAGGTTTATGATATATTTATACACATGTATTAATTTTAAGTGTTCTTAATAATTATCTAGGAAACATGGGATACAAGTTGTTTTTTGGAGAATTATACAACATGTAACGGCATAAAACACCATGTAAACTATTATAGAAACATGTCGTTAATAAAATATGGGGTGTGAAATGGTCACATATAAATTAATTAATACATTTTGTGTTATGTTAGACCTAAATAAATAATAATAAAATGTGATAGTATTTTAGCATTTCCCTTTAAAAAGAAATTAATGATGTGTAAAGGAGTCGTATTCCATGTAATTTCGTGAGAATAAACATTAAAAGCATCATGTAAATAAATTTTTCTCTTTATATTTAACATGTTTTTTATATCGTCTGTAGGGAACCTTCTAGGATATTTTGGAGCTTATATCTTAATTCATAATATTCCATTGATGTATATGTTCCCTGGTATGTGGTTTTTTATAGGTTTTCTATTCAATATATTTGTTCTCCGTATGTTGCGGTGTAATCAATTCACTATATACATTGTTGGTTTTGATATTTATTAGTTATGATATATGAAAATTCATGTGATAATACATTCAGGAATTCCATTTAGAGGGTCATGATGGAAGCATTGGTTAGTCATTAGCTAGGGGTAGGGGGTCTCATCCTTAACTAGATTGTTTGATAATAACCATGTATGTAAAATATTTAAATTGTACCAACATATCGATTTATGATATATTAAAATAAATGAATTGTATTATAATTTTGAGTGCATTTCTATCAGACTAATTACTAACTTTTATTATAGAAACTATTCAGTTGAGTGAACCATCTATTAGAAAGGAATTTTTCAATGGCATAATGTGTGATTATCATCACATGGATATTGGGTGATTTATTAATATATAGTCACCCAAAATTTGATTTTTTTGAGATAATAGTGTTATATTTTATGGAGAATTGATATATTAAATGTGTAATTTAAATATAAATGACCATTTTCATAATTAACCATTGAGCGTAATGATGTGATGTTGTGGCATCCGTGTTGTTATGACATGTGTTGTGATTTCTATGTTTCAATTAATATATAGGTAGTTGTAAATGATTTAATGTTGTAATGATTATATGATTCATTGGCCTTATATATATGATGAAATTCTTATATTCCAATATATTCCATAAGACATTCTAAATTGCTTATGTTCTGGGGTATTCCTAGTGATACATACTGAAATTCATAAATACCAGTCTTGACCAAATTAGATTTTTGAATACTTATATATCGTGGCTGGATCTAACACATTATAAAATAACAACATGGATATCATAACATCACATCATTAGACTCAATGGTTTAGTGTTGAAATGAAGATATAATTTGTTTTTACCCAACATTTATTAATTTATAAATTGTTTATATGGTTATCGTAGTCCGGAATCTAAGTCATCCTCAGAGACATTGCAAAATTGTTCAAATGAAGGATATGTTTTATTTATTATTATGATGTTTAGGAGACACATAAAAAAATTCTAGTTTTAAATAGAGGAAGGTTATGATTTAACTTGGTTACATTGTTATTCTTGGAATACTTGTAATACATAATTAGAGATATTCTAGCGTGGACCCAATGTAGATTGATGTGGAATTAAAATTATTTATTATTTAATTAATAAATTTTTTTATTTCATTGTTGTATACAATTAGTAGTAGTCTAGTTATGTTTATAGAAAATGTGTTCAAAATATTCATATGCACTAATAAACTATTCTGGATGTCGTTTATTACCCAAACAAATTAGATGGATATATGATTGGACAAGGTCAAGGGAACATTCTATTAATTGTTTTCTTCTATATAGGATGGAGTATTGAGACTAGAAAAATATAGTGATCAAGGCCGTGAACATTTGAGTCATTAATTGATTCATCAAGCCTTTTATTTTTATTAATTATAGATTGACATTTAGTTATATTCTAGTATCACATTACATTATTAATTCATAATTTATTTGATTGTTCAGCAGGTTTCTACAGTTTGTTTTCTTCAATGTTGTAATATTATTATTATTTCCAATACTATGATATTTTTATTATTATTTTATGTTAATTTTATTGTCTTGTAACTCTATAATAAGGGGTATTTTATCCCTACTATAATTATCACACCCCCTCTTTTAGTTGGAAGGCTCAACCATATGTGGTGGAGGGATTTATGTTTAATAACCAATATTTTTGTCCACATGAGAGATTTCCAGAATAGGGGACGTTACATTCATCAGCATCTCTCAAAATCATATTATGAAACAATCAATAAGTAAAATCTCAAATCATACGAATATAATCGTATCCATATTATTTTTATTTTGGATCATACTACTTATCCATCCAACAAATATGGATTGATATTTGAATGTTTTGAATAATTTTACATCACTGTTGGAAAATACATTCATGCATGTAGAATCCTTTAAGGTACTCTTATAGGTTTATATAGTGCTAAAATAAAATTTTCACATGGATGAGATAATATTATACATGTGTAAAGATATGTATTTGGGGAAATGATTTTAATTCAATATAAATTACTCAAAAATCTTTTAGTATTTGGCTCACATTAATATGAGATGGTGTAGAAAATATATATTTTTTCTAATGACCTTATCGAATAAATATCCTTCTTAGATGGTTCTTAAAAGTTAAAAAATGAAATATGTCATACATGATATGTTTGACCATTTGGTTTGTTGTTTATTATATAATAAAATAAGTTTCTAGTAAATATGAATCCTTTCAGTATATACTACCATAGGTGCTAGAAAACAATAATATTATAAATCATAAAAGTCTCACATCATTAAAAATTATAATGAGACTTGGTAAAATGTCTCATGTTTCCATTGAAATTCATATAGAACATTCAATAAGTCGTCATTTCTAGATTTATTTAGATTAGTAAACAATCATTTTGAATTTAGAAAAGAAATTAATGGATGAAAAAAACATGTTACCTAAAATACATATGTGTTGAAAGGTATTATGTGTTGATGAAAACATATTCCACACATAGAATATAATTAATGATCATCACATGTATGAGTTATAATTTCCAAAACATTTCAAAATATCCCATTCAAGTATATGAAATTGAATTAAAAGAACCCAAAAATATATGGGGTTTTAAAATATTTCTAATAATAATAAAAACTATATCACAAAAAAAAATCCTTTTAAAAAATTTCTCACATATATAAACATAATATATAAAAATTATATAATTTAATTTATAATATATTACATATATGCGAAAAATAATTTATATTTAAAGCAAAATCAATTATAATAACATAATTATCAATTTACCCACACATGGTACATGAATTCCATGAAAGTGATAATATATATAATCACAAATAACATTATAAATAATAGTCCCATGAGATAATGTAATTCAACACCATGTAATAACAATTTTCCATTCATCTTCAATGGATTTATTCAAATTTAACTATAATGTTCATTCAATGCATTCCTAATTAATTTTTCCTCTTATTCAAAATAAACTAAAAACACAATAATTATTCCTCATCAAGAATTGATTCATTATGTTATGAAATTAATTTCTCATCAAGACGATAAAGGATCTAGTTGTTTAGTTTGATCAGTAAAAAATTTATATATAAAAATCATAATTTTAACACATTTACAGATCAATATTTTTCTTTTGTAGGACCACATAAATAATATATTAAATATATTTATAAAAATATTATAGAGAACATTAACATATTTATATACTATATTCTGTTTATAATGTTTGGGACCATTTATGGGAATTTATATATGATGTTTAAATCATTATTGTGTTGTTTTTATTGGCATGAAATATCATTAATGGATGACAAAAGTTCATTTTATGAAAACTAGTGGTAGGATCATAAAATAAAATAAATGATTTATAATATAATTTAATTAATAATAAAAACCCTATAAATAAACTATAAATAAATTTTTATGATGAATCTTTTAGGTTATAAATATAACCATGAAAGAAATATATGAGCTAAGGGAGAGGGTTGTTGATGAGTAACGATAGAATGTGGATCATCGATCATTCTAACTAGGATTATTATTCTCAAATGTGGTTCCTTGATGCCTGAAATGAACATTGGATTGAAATATTATTTATCCTTGATTAATAAAATCTCAGTGCTAGGAAGATTATTTAATTGTTTATTACCATTAGTTTATTTGAAAAAGCATTGATTTTTTATTTAATTTTTTAAAGGAATTTCCAATAGTAACATGATCCCAATTATTGTTTATTTTTAGTTTCTCAATTTATCTGTTGTGAACAATTATTATTTCACTAAAAATAGAATCCAACACAACATATGGATACATTATTCCCTCTTATTGTGGATTCATCATTTTCCAATCTATATTCAGATGTTTATAATCAATGTTTTTCATTTCCTCGACGTTCAGTAAATACCTAATAGAAAACCATCACATAGTCATTGATTCATGAAAGATATCAATAACAATGGTTCAAATTTTTGATAGGTAGAATGGTCTAAGTGTGATTTGGTAAGATGTGGAACTAGAGACCAATCATAGTAAAAACAAGGAACCATCATTTATTGGTCTTGAAAAATGGAGGAGTGGTGTGATGACATTGCATCAGGTGTTATTATAGTGGTAAAACTAGATTGATGGGAAATGTGTTTAGTTAAGTAGATAATAAATTTGAGTTCATATTCCTCATTGAGATATAAATGGTGTTGTATTATGTGTTGGTGAGATGCATAATTATTTTATTTCATTTCTATAGAATCTATATATGTATATATTTTGTACTTTGGAGGACACACACCATGTAGTAAACTTTATACAACCGCTATGGTTTTAGGTGAACATTATTATCACACAATATGTATCACCCCATAATAGTTGTGTTACCCAGTAATGTTAGACTAGTGGGTACACCATAAGTACATGAGAACGAACATGGACCTGAAAATTGGAATGACTAGAGTACATGGGAATAAGTATCTAATCAAACACGTCCATGGTACCCATGTAGGGATAGCATACATAGTTGTGTTCTATGTACAAGTGATCATCCAGAGATTATAGAAATGGGATAATGTACTTGGTAGTGATCCATATACCGACCCAAGGATTATATATGATTATATTATTTATTTCTAAATTAATATTCATCAAATTTAAAAAACACCCTCTACAGGCTCGTAATGGAATAGTGCATCGAAAACAATGAAATCATAAACAATTTTTTCCTAAAAATGTCACATCATTATTCACTTATTGCTTCAATACTAGAAACCATCATATTCATATAATAACTTAATAATTATCGACATATCTTAGGAAAAATAATCATAATAAAAGGTCTGAGTGGATGAAAAAGGGTGAATAAATGAAATACAAAAATTAATTTTTGCATAGCGGTACGATAGTATGAGAATAAAAATTTAAAACTAGACACTTTATATTAAATATAAAAATCTTGTGTCATGAAAAAAAATTATTGTTTATAAGATATTTTTTATAATGAAACCAAGGATCATGATCCACGAGAGTATAACATTTACATAACACATGTAATTTGTTATACACATAAACATTTTAAATCAAATCTATATAATCAATGTCTATTTCTAAGGGTATAAGAGTGAAATGGGTTCAAACCACAGTCAATCATTGATGTAAATTTTAACTCTAAGGGAAATTCTAGTGGAAAATTACTCATACATAATTTTCTTCAAATACCAATAGAGTCTTATTAATCTATTTAGATATGTATATTTTACCAATTTATTGGAATTAGTTATTTGTTACACCTATAAAAATATGATAAAAATTCAATTGGGTTTCAAAATATCAAGAAATAATTAAACAACTTAGATCCCCAGAAAATAAGTGGGATTTATAAAACAATGATCATATCATAATCCATCAATAGAAATTTGTTTCATAAAATATATCAATATAGAATAATCAATGTAAAAGGAAAATATTTCATAATATTGTTTTAATTATAACATATAAAATCATGAAAAATAATAATGTTGATATCATCGGATATAATCATCATTTAATATTATGTAACAAGAAATAATGTCATCTTATATGGAAATTTATTTTAAATGAAAAGAAACATGGACTTTTATATAAGGAAAATAATATTTACACTTTGGAAATGTAATTTATATATATAACATTATTAAAATCCATTTAATTAAAAATAACATTGAAACTATATAACTGAAGTTTTATTGATAATTTAAAACATGTATTGAAAAAAATATCATCTCCACCCCGATTTGTTTAAAAATGAAAACATATTAAAAAATTAGTTTCCTGGAAAATTACATCCGAGACCTATATTGTAAGGTTTAAAACATTGTTTCTTCATGGATGTGGGAAATTGTTTTTCATTTAATAAACATTATAAACAATATTTATCTCAAATTTTTTAGTAAATTACAATTGGTACATTGTTGCAAAAATTGTTCGATATTACTTTTAAAACAATAATGATAAATTATAATATTGGTACATAAAAAATGTATAATATTGAAACATTTTTTAAAACATTTGAAATAAATATTCATAAAAAATGAAAACGTTTATCAAATGATGAGAGAAATAACGAATATTTGTCACAAAAAATCATTTTCCATCATTAATACATTAAGAGAGAAATATTAAATGAAAAAAATATCTATAAATAATTAATGGATAATAATTTATATAAATTTTTTGATGATATATCATATGATGCCAATATTGGATGCATAATCACATACAATCTTGACAACTATTGAGACTGTAATAGAAAATACTTACCAAATCTATAATATTGAATAATAATACCAATGATTGGAAAACATTAAATTAAACTTATAATATCATGATAATAAATAAATAAATAATATAAAATGTGAATTTGGTCTTATATATAGCTTATAAAATAATAGATGTTCATAACATAACCTATGTCCCAAAAGCAGAAAATTAAGACAATAATAACTTTCTTAATGTCTTAAATTCATAATACACTCTAGATACTCATTTATAATAAATATATTTTTATTATTAATCTATTCTAGATATATATATATATATATATTTGCATAAAAATATTGTTTACTTATGACCCTTTATTACCTCATTATTAATAATTCAATCCCATAATCAAATTCTAGAAACTAACTACTCTATTTTTAATTTATGATCTAATTTTGTATTTTTTGTTTTAATTTAGTAATTGATACATCCTATCCTGAATTCCAAACATGATATAGATATCATGTATATTCATTATTTATTAATTTCGTGTAATCTATAAAAGTTATAGAGATAAAATAAAATATATCATTCATGTAGATGGTATGATATATGTACTTGTGAATGTTGTTACAAAATATTAATGGATATTTTAATAGACTGTTAAATAATATATATATATATATTAAATAATAATAATAATTTCATATATATGAACTATATTTACATACTTTTTAGTTATTATTATCCATGTAACATTTTACAAAAACAATAACTGTATCACATTGCGAGGAGGTAGTCCACCATATAGAGATTAAAAGTTATCGTATCCCCAACTAAATGGAAAGCGAGAAAGAATATGTTATATATTAATTAATTAAATATAATTATATTTCAAATTAAATATTTATTAGTTTAATATATCCTAATTAATAACGTTTTAAATAAGAAAATAAAAAACAATCATAAGGGTCCGTGAGGTGGTTGTCCACCGTACACTCAAGAGGAATTATAGTATTCCAATGGGTTGGAAATAAAGAAGTTATGTGTGATTTTATAATTAAAAATTTTTAGTAATATCATAAATATATTATATAAATATTTATTAAATCATTAAATCTATCTATTTTAGGTGGTGATGGAATGTGAATAACATAGGTTACTTAGGCGGTAGACTGTCGTGCACATGATAGGCATTTTTGTTTCACATTTTATGGAATTAGAGTTGTATATTTATTTTAAAATTTACAATATAAAATATGACGATATGTTATAATATAGTTTATTTGTAACATCATATATTAAAAATATTTAATGGATTAAGAGTCAAAAATAA
Organism: Viscum album; assembly: GCA_963277665.1. NCBI lineage: Eukaryota > Viridiplantae > Streptophyta > Magnoliopsida > Santalales > Viscaceae > Viscum > Viscum album. Next base: position 2,054,238,833 of record OY728137.1, read on the forward strand.
TATAAAAATGCGTGTTTATTGAGTAGTCCTTCTTTTCAAGAACACCTTTATGATTACACCATGAAAATTCATATTATTATTATTAATAAAAATATATATTCTTTGATGTGGGGAGGTAATTATGTAATTTAATTTGAAATTTATTTTTCCAATCCACATAGAGATGGTAATATGAAGATGGGAGGATATTGGGTGGCCTTTTATAATTAAGGTAGAGGGAACACATTCACGTTTTGAAATGAATAATTTGAACCAATGTCTCTAAAATAATAAAATGATGTAGAATGATAATTTATTAAATATTAGATGTAAATTGGTCAAAATATGTACATGCAATGGGTTGTGGTCACGTTTGAAGGTAATATTACCCCTTATTATTCTTGTTTAACTAGTTGTAACCTATTTTAACCAGATCTACTGTAATTAATTTTTAATATTTTTAGTAATTAATTTGTCCAAAAATTGTGTTTAACATAACATATGATATAAATTTATGAGATTATTAAAATTGAATAAATTTTTATAATTTACATTCTAATATAAGTGACAATGTAATTTAAAATTAATCCAATATACGTGATACAAATAATTCTCCACGGAAAATATTATCAAAAGAAAATATTATTTCTATTCCAAAATTCTATATAAAAATTAATTAAATGAAATAAATAGAATTATTAAATATATAATATGAATAATTTAATTTTTATAACCATATGAAAAAAATTCTTCTATATTAATTGAATGAAAGTGAAGATTATATTAAAAATGAGTATTTTCACAAATCTATGAAAAATCTTATATTTAATAATTTCAAAAAACAATAACCCCACTAAAATTTTAAATATAGGAATTAAAAAATATTTTTAATTTTTTAAACTAATTTTTATTAAATTATTTAATTTTAATTTTAACATATGTATGCACATTTGGAGAAAGATATTTAAAAAATGATTTTAACATAAAATTGGATGAATTCATAGTTCAATTGATGGAAACTAATAAGATGATTTCTAAATATTTTATTTAATATATAATATATATTTATGTAATTAAAATAATTCACCAAAACTGATATTTTAATATTATTTTGTTAAAACGTGCTTGTAAGTAAAAAAATATGTTTTTTAAAGAGAAATCCTTTATTTTAAAATGGATCTTATTATAATTTTTAATTTATTAGAAAATAGTGAATCCATTTGATAAATGTGCGTGAAAAATATATTTTCACAATTTAGAAAATAAAATTCAATCCCAAAAATTCCAACAGCTACATGATAACTATCATATAAGTCAATAATATTTAAATAGTACGTATTCTTTCTATTAAATTTGGTTTTTTGTGTACTCTATTGTATCAATGAAATTAAATGCATTCAAACAAATATTTCCAAAAATATTGAGCTATAACATTATAAAACCGCCAAAATTTTATTCACCATTTAAATTCCATCACTTTTGAAAAATTATAGGTTTTTAATTATAGCTCATTAAATTTTTGTATCCAACACATATTCGTCATATAGTAGGTTTTGATACCCAACATTGAAGAAGTGATTGGTCTTATTTCATATCACATTACATTGATTTTCCAGAATGACCAATGGTTAGTACTTCATGGAAATATATTTATCCAAATGTAAGAACATTGAGTTCAATACATTAAAATTAAAGTTTATTTAATTTATAATTAGTGATAAATATAAAATATTTGGTAATTTATTGAGGTTTGGTGTAATAAACCTATAAGTTCTCAGCATTAATCATTACTTAATCTTAAGTTAAATAATGAATTCAAATTTATTATCTTTTAAGGTTTAGAGTTTTATAGAATTAGGCCATACCTATTACATTTCAACTTGAATATTACAAAGTATACACTTCTACTACAACCAATTTTTCACAACAATAAAACTCCTTAAATAAAACAAGTTTTTTTTATCTTGATATAAATTTTCTTGAATACTTCCTTCCTATAACCCTTCCTTATAACCTGTGTAAAACATTTTCAAGACATGGGATGAGCATAAAAATCTCATTATGGGTTACAAAATATGGAGTGAAAACATAAGCCCAGCAATAAACACAAATCAATGAAACCATACTTTTCAATCATAATATACCTTTTAAAATCATAAGATTTATGAATTACACATTGAAATAATAAATCAGAATGGAAACTTCTGGAATTAAAAACATACTTACATTGTAGAGATCACATCTACATATGGAATCACATTTGGAATAACCACCACAATATATTCCCTAAATCTCTTAGGAAAACATTAACGTTTACCTCTGTCATTTTACCCAATGCATTGGAGAGATATCTCGGGCTCACCCGCCCTAGGTTTATCACGAAACCAACTGTATACGTAAACAATCCCCAATAATCATAACACATAACACAATAATAAAAGAAAGATAAATTTTCCACATTCCAATCACAATATATCAATTCAATATATTGAAATAAACAATTCATTTTCAAACTGTTTTAAAAAACCATTTAAAAAATTAAAAAAATTAATTTTGTAATTGATGTGTCGCATACCGCTTTGATACTTTTAAATGAATTATCATTTTAAAAAATTAATTTCAATATAAATAAATCCTAAAATCCATTTTGAAACAAGAATATTAATGATAAATAATTATAATAATAAATCTTTAAAACATTTAAAACGGTATTTTGTTTAAAGAGATCCTAACCAAATGAGAGATGATTGAATACAAATAATTGAGGAATAAAATTAATAAATGATTATAATATGAAGAAAATAAATATATTCATGATATAATATGTTAAAGGAAATTATATACACCCTATAAGAGTGAATTGGGGAATAACGACATTGAAGTCTCAATGGAATGTAAATTGAAACGAAATCCCTTCTAAAAATTGTATCTTTAGATTATGGATAAATAAATTACATAATTATGTGTGAAAAATAAAAATACACTCAATATGATTGGATATTCAGTTTATATCAATCATAGGAAATTAAAACATGTTCCTTTTACAAAAAACCAATGACTTGGATGTTTTACTCAATGAATGGAAATTGAGATAAAATTACTCTCATCAAGTTCATATCGATGACTTGAAAATTTATCAATGGAGTGATTGTGTGTATAAAAATTATATCCAAAAAAAGGGGAGTGGAAATTAAAACATAAATAATTAAATAATTATTTCACACATAATCATAGGATGTCATTATTAATAATTAGAAGATCAACCCAAGGAATGGAAATTGGGTGAAAAAGATCCCTTTCCGATTTAATAACTTATGAAACATACAATCTGTGAAATAAGGATCATAAAAGAAATATTTAAATACCCATAAATTGAATTATATTACACAATAAAAACAATCATGTTCATAAAATACACCACACAAATGAAAATTGTGGCGAATATAGCATGAATCTTATGGGAATACAAATTGTGATGAAAATACCTTACCACATTAAAATCAATCGAGTCTTATGACCAACTTTAATAACCACCAAATGATTCACATAATAACAAGAATATAATGAGAGTAATTATTATATATATCAAATGGAATTACCCAATACATGACATACAATAAATATGTGTGAAACAATGGAAACCTCACCAAATTGAATGTGAGATTAGAAATCTCTTACCTCGTGTCCGACTTGACTTGTTTTTTCTTTGTTATTCCAGAATAATAAACATAAGAAAATTTATACTTTTTAATAACCTTTTAAAATTTTATTATTCCTTTTATATCACTTATTACCATGTTATAAACTTTATATAATTAGTTACGTTAATAACTATCATTTTGCCGATATTTCGTATTTGATTCAATAATGAACTTCTTATAATTAGAATTTAATAATGTGGTAAAATATCCATTGCCTCCAGAATTATATTAATTATTATGATCTCATATATATCTTAAATATGTAGTATATAAATTTAATTATAAAATTACATAAATTTTTGAGGTATGAAAAGAAAATCACTGTTCATGTAGACGATAAGTCGTACATACGCATAAAAGATACTTTCATTTCTATTTCATATTTAATGGAATTAAAGCATAATGATACATATTATATTATAATTCTAGTATAATATCATATATAATTTCAATAACTCCATCCTTTATACGTCCCATGTTTGGTATGAACGATTCATATCACTTTGAGGGGGCGGTGGAACGCACTTCCTCAAATGAAATTATCATGTTAAATCATAATGGAGACAATAAAGGTATGATATAAATTAAAAACACAGAATCAAAAAAAAAATAAAAAATATATATATCATATATAAATATAGTTCCATTATAATGGCCACCATAAGAGGTGGTAGAAGGTAATTGAACTATCATCGTTTCCGGATGTGTTAGTTTTTCATCCACAGAAATAGTATATTCATTAACCATTATATGGAGGTACGAGTAATTGAAGTTATCATCCTTTGAAGAAAAACTACCTAGTATATTTAGGATACTTGTGATGTAATAAAATAAATTAATAAAAATAGTTTAGGGGGTGGAAGATGTTAAATAAAACAAAAGGACTTAATAGAAGATGTTACCTTTAAATTGGTTATCTCCCTTTGGTTTGAACCAAAAGGTTACTTGAACTGCCTTATGACCAAGGAAAGACTTCTAGCATGAATAGAGGGATATTGATATCTTATTTGGGAAGAGTTTGTATTATCCACGTGTCTTGAGATGTTTGAGGAATGGGTTAGATGTGAGGGATTTTTATAAGGAGGAGGAGGGCTTCATTAGGAAAATGTGAAACTATTATTTTATTATATAATGATATTCAGTTTCTAAAGGTAACAAAGTAATTAAAGAATGATATAAAAGGACTAATGGTCGAAATCTTACTATCCTATAAAAAATGGACCAGTTTTGGATATTTTTTAATTTTCATAATCTTATTTATTTAAATCATTTATTAATGAGGTAAATACTGCATCATTCTTGTGTCATAAATAATTTAATTTACTTGTTATCTAAAAATTATAAAAAAACTACAATGATGTAGGAAATATTTTAATATTTTAAATTAATGTTTATAGATGGACATATTAATTATATTACCCCATATTAAAATTAATGTATGAAAACATATTAGTTTATGTCATTTTTGCCTTTATTTTAAGTTAATTAATTTAAAGTGTCATTATCACTCTCAAGTGGAAACATGGGGTCTCAAAATCGACTCAAAGATGCCCAATGATGGATATATATCAACCAATATGATTAGGACACAATTTATGGTAATTTTATAATATTATAATAATATTTTGTGGCCCTTAAATACATATTTAACCTTAAACCATGGTAAATAAATCTTTTACTGAAGTAAATATTCATAATGTCCAGAAAGAGATTAATATTTACACAATTTATACATCATGATTACAAATATAAAATCCATTTTTTTCAAATTCATAAAACATAAGTGGCAGAAATTAATTTAAAATTAATTCATGTTGTCAATACAAAAAGTGAGTTTTTTATAAATATTAACTATCAAAAGATTGACAATTGTTTATGTCCAATTTCAAAGTGAAATTAATTCAAAATACCAACATTGGATTAAATGGTAAATATATTCTAATTAAAATTTAAAACCAATTATAGAGATAATCTACCCATACATATAAATTAGATTAAAATTTAGTTTTGAACTAAAATACAGTTTTTTTCACATTTCATTAAAAATTAATTTTAACATAAAAATACCAAAAATTTACCCAAAGTAAATTTTGATGTCCCTATTTTAAAAAATAATTTAATTAGTTCAAAAATTATATATAAAAGTGACCATAATTATATTTAATGATCTTTCGCCATCAAAAGGCTTTGAATCATCCTTTTAAAGTAAATTTTTCTTAATATCAGATTCTTTCTTATTTTAGGCCACTAAAATTTATTGGGTAAATGTAAAAATAATTAACAGACATGTATATTCATATTGTAGTTATTTTTGTCCATTACCACAAATTTAATGGCTATGTTTTAACTACCATTTAAAATAATCATATTGTTATACTAATTTTCTATACTACTCGATATTGTGTGCAAAATAAGATATCAAAGATTCATGTTGTTGTGTATCGGGTATGCCATCACACTTAGCATCCCCAATAAATTAAAATTAATAATTAATATACAAATATTAATAAATATGAAAATTTCATATTCTTTATTTACCTAGGATGTTACATCCTTCTACCCTTTTGGGAATTGTGTCCTCGCAATTTTAAAATTGGGCTCGAAAACATCCTTGAAAGCCCCACATCAAAAAAAGATTCAACGAATCTATCACATTAAAATAATGTATGAGAAGTATAATGGTAACCCAAGACAAAATATAATGAAAACATGGATAAGGACAAGAAAACAAACCATCAAATTGTGATGGAGAGTGATAGAGAACATGATTAGGAGAAAGTTAACCACTAGAAAGTCTAAAACCCTTGATGGGTTAAACGGTACTTTATTCTTTACTAGGAAAAGATAACATAAATTTTTTTGTTTTATGATACTTTTCATAAATTTTAGGAGTTTATTTATTATCAAAATAAAAACATAAGGAAACATACCTAATTTTCATGTAGACTTTCATCCAATACTATATTCATGCCACAAACTCATTTTTTTCATCAAATTACGAGTATTCAAGATGACTTTTTCACATTGACATCTCTATAATAAACTTTTAGAGAATCACATAATCCAATAATGATGAACTATTATTTTAACATGCCTTTACAGATTAACCAAAACCAATATGGTTAGTATAAGATCGGATAATAACAAATAAAATGGATAATATTTTACAAAATGAAAAACTTCCCTTAATCTCCAAAATTTATCAAACAATACACAAAGTCCAAAGAAGATCATTCAATAAAAAACATTATGTATAATAACAAAGATTTGAAACCCTAATCTCATAATTATTTAATAACATAGTCTTCATAGATAAATCATAACATTTAACTCCAAATAACATCATCTACTCTTAAGGACTCATACTGAAGTGTAATTAACCTAAAACAATTCTCTATGACAGATTAATAATTTCCATAAATAACCAAAGTCACCTTATATCCATAATAAAAACATATATTTTTAAAAAATAATATTTCAACCATTTTTCCACAAATTAAATCTCATAGTATTTTATTTCCTTTAAGTATATAATTATTCCAAAAGAGAACACATCTTTTCAAATAACCTTTATCACTTAATCACCTAATCATTTTCTTATAATAAGGATATCAATTTGATAAAAAAATAAGTTCCCAAAATAAACTTATTTTTGATCCGAAAAATCGTTTAACTTAAAATAATAATTCATACTATCTAGGGACTTCACGTAGGATAGTGGTAGGTGATGCTCCCTTGTTTCCATTCAGTTGTGGGTTCGATTCATGTGGCATTGCTGGACTTGACGAGTCGTCAGCCATCTTATATGTTTTCCTTTTTATAAAACAAACAAATATCCCTATCATGTTTTAACTTCAAAGGTTTTCTTATACCATTAATTTTAATCCCAATACATTAAGACATCAACATATTATATATTTTCGTTTTTTTACTTCATATGATAAAATAATACATTTACCAATAGAAAGAACACCATACCTTGATCATGGTCTCCATATGGTTTCATCCTTATATTATTCAAAAAGGTATAATGTCCATGCATTGAAAAAATTATTTATAGACCCTTCAAAATAATTTTATTCTTTTATCCAAATACACATTGTACAAAATGAGTCATATTGTTGTTTTTAGAAAAACAGTTTTAGAAAATAATCTTGTATGACATATAATTTCAGAACATCTGATAAAACATGATTTTTATAAAATAGATGGACTGAGTTTGAGTTGAAACTTTCGATAAATTTTCCATTTCAAATACATTAAGTATGTGTAAAGAGACTATATTGTAAATGAAAATATAAATAGGTTGCGCAAGGGTCTCCTTCTTCAACATGTTTTTCAAAATCATAATATGATTCAAAATATTTTGAAAAGGTAAAATATTTAAAAATTCCATGATAATATTTACCTTTATCGATAATATGAGAATATAGTGAAAATAGGATTTTATTAAATAAAACCCATGATCCACGATGATATAGAGGTTTTGCCGAGGTGTTTGATATCTCAAACAACTACTTGAAAGTGAGTTCTATGCTAGAAAATGATTCAAAATCATCTGAAAAAGACATTACAATTATTATTGCAATCATGTCATCAGGAAGAGATAGGAATGTCATTTGAGATCCTCCCCCTTCCATTTGTAACAGACCTTCCATGATCTGAAAAAGTTATATAATAATGATTTATCTGATATAATTAATATAGGGACTAACCATGTGTTTAAAGAAAACTATTAACCCCTAATGTTTTCTAAACCGACCTCTTATACAAACTATAAGGCCCCAACCATAATCATTATTTAATCTTGAGTAAAATCAATAATTCACATTTAAGATATTCTTCTTATTAGAGTTTTAGATAACTTGGACATAACTATTACATATCAACTTGAATAAAAAAATATAGACACTTCTACTATAACCTATTTTTCACAACAATAAATCTCCTTAAATAGAAATAGAGTTTTTTTATTGATATAAATTGTCTTGAAAACATCTTTCCTTTTACCCTTCTGTATAACCTATGAATCAAATTTTAAAACATTGGATGAGCTTAAAAAGATAAGTATGGGTTATAAAATAATAAATGAAAACATTCTCCCATCAATAATTGAAAAACAATGAAACCATAATTTTCAAACATATCATACCTTATGAAATCATAAGATTTTTGAATAACGCATAAAAATACTAAATCATAAAGGTATCTTATGGCATTAAAAACACACTTACATTATATATATCAATGCAACATAGGGATTCATATTTGGAATACCCATCATAGTATATTCTCTAAATCTCATAGAAGAAACATTAAATTTTACCTCTATCATGTTACCCAATGCATTGGAGAGCTATCTCGGGATCACCCGCCTAAGGTTTTTCATGGAACCACCGATATACGTAAAAAATGACCAATAATCATAACATATAACATAATCATAATGTAAAGATAACATTTCCACATTCAAATCACAATATATCAAGTCAAGATATTGAAATAAACAATTCATTATGAAACCATTTTAAAAATCAATTTAAAACATTTAATAAAGATATTTTTGAATCAAAGTGTCGCATACCACATTGAATCATTTCAATGAATTATCATTTGAAAACATTAATTTCGATATAAATATGTCCTAAAATAAATTCGTTAAACATGAACATTAATGATAAATAATTAGAATAATAAATCATTAATACACTTAAAAAGATATTTTAGTTAAAGAGTTCATAACCAAATGAGAGACGTTTGAATACAAATAACTGATGAATAACATTTATAAAAGCTTATAATATAATGATAGTAAATATATTCATGAAATAAAATGCCAAAGGGCAGTATATACATCATATAAGAGTGAATTGGTGCATAACGACAATGAAGTCTCAATGGAATGTAAATTGAGACGAAATCCTTTATAAAACTGTATCCATAGATTAAGGATAAATCAATTACATAATAATGTATAAAAAATAAAAATACACTCAATATGATTGGATATTCAGTGTAAATCCATAATAGGGAATTCAAACATGTTCTTTTTAAGAAAAAACCAATGACTTGGATGTTTAACTCATTCAATGTAAATTGAGTTAAAATTACTCTTATAAAGTTCATATCGATGACTTAAGAATTTATTAATGGAGTGATTATGTGTCTCAAAAGTATATCCACACAAAGGGGAGTGGAAATTTAAACATAATTAAATAAATAGTTATTTCACACATAATCATAGCATGACATTATTATGAATTATAATATTAACCAAATAAATGGAAATTGGGTTAAAAAGTTCCCTTACCGACTTGGTAACATACAAAACATACAAACCACGAAAGAAGGATCATAAAATGAAGATGTAAATACCCATAAATTTAATTATATTACACAATTAACACAATCAGGATGAGTATGTACACCAAACAAAATTAAATAGTTTCAAATATATCATGAATCTCGCGGGAATAAAAAGTGAGATGAAAATCCATTACTACATTGTAATCAATCGAGGCGTATGAACAAAAGTTAATAACCTCCCAATTATTCACATAATAACATGAATATAAAGAGAATAATTATTATATATATCAAATGTAATTAAACAATACACCACATGCAATAAATAAGTGGCGAATAATGGAAATCTCACGGAATTGAAAGTGAGATAAGAAATCCCTTACCTCATGTCGGACTAGGCTCGTTTGTTCCTTTTTCTTCCTAAAAAATAAAATTAATATAATTTATAATTTCTTAAGATCATTTTTCAATTTTATTATTCATTTTATATCACTTATTACCATTTTATAAACATTATGTAACCATTTAACTTAATAATAGTTATTTTGTCGATATTTAGTACATGAGTCAAAAATGAACTTCTTATAATTACAAGTTGATATGTGGTCAAATATCAATTGTCTCTAGAATTATATTAATGATATATAAATAATATATATCTTTTATATTGATTATATGTATGTATTTATAATAGTACAATACATTTGGTGGTATGAAATTAAATGCACCGTTCGTGGGGACGGTAATCCGTACGTACCCATGGACGGTACTTTCATTTATATTTCATATTTAATGGAATTAAAACATAATAATACATATTATATTATAATTCAAGTATAATATAATATCTAATTTCAATAACTCCATACATTATATGTCCCACATAAGGTATGAACGAGTCATATCACTTTGATGGGGTGAAAGTATGCACTTTCTCAAATTAAATTATCATGTTTACTCATAATGGAAACCAAAATGGAATGATATAAATTAAAAATACAGAAGAATAAATAAAACATAAAAATAATATATATCATATATAAATACATTTACATCATAATGGCCACCATAAGTGATGGTAGGAGATAATTTAACAATCATCGTTTCGTGAGGTGTTAGTTTTCCATCCACAGAAACAGTATGTTCATTACCCATTAGATGGAGGTGTGTGTAAGTGTAATTGGAATCCTTATCAAAAAAATGACCTAAAATATTGAGGATATTGTTTTGGTTATAAAATAATGTAATAAAAATTATTTAAGGGATAGGTGATGTAAAATAAAACCAAAGGCCTTAAGAGAAGATGTTACCATTAAATTTGGTATTCCCTTTGGTTTGAACCAAAAGGCTTACTTGAAGTACCTTATTCCTAAGGTAATAATTCTATGAGGAATATAGGGATCATGAGAGGTTAATTTTTCAGGTGTTTTAAGATTCATGTATCTTTAGAGGTGTGAAGAATGGGTTAGAAGTGGGGGCTTTTTATAAGGGGTCGGAGGGGAACTTTAGGAATGTGTGAAACTATTGTTTTATTATATAATGATATTCGGTTTCTAAAGATACAAAACTAATTAAAGTCAAAGATAAGATGACTAATGGTATAAATAGAATCATAAAATAATAATTGGATAAGTTTTTCATATTTTTCTTATATTTATAATCGTATTAATTGAAATCATTTATTAATGAGGTAAATACAGCATCATTATTGCGGGATAAGTAATTTAATTAAATTGATGTGTAAAAATTATAAACAAATACCATGATTTATGAAATAATTTTATAATTCCAATTACTATTTATAGTCTAAAATATGACTTATATAACCCTATGTAAAAATTAATTTTCAAAACAATATGTGTTTATGTCTTTTTTGCCTTTACTTTAAGTTAATTAAAATAAAGTGTCATTATCACTCTGATGTGAGCCCATGTAGTATCAAAATCGACCCAAAGATTACCATGGTCGGATATGTATCAACCAATAGTATTAGGACACATTTTAGGGTAATTTATACTATTATAATAATATTTTGTTAGCCTTATTTACCAGATTTACCCTTTAACCATAATAAATAAAAATTTTACTGATGTAAATATTCATAATGTCTAAAAATAAAAGTTACCGATATACAAAATTTAGACCTCATAATTCCAAATAATAAATCAATTTTTCCAAATTCAAAACAAATAAGTGGAAGAAATTAGATTAAAATTAATTCCCGATGTCATAATGAAAAGCATGTTTTTTAGAAATATTAACTACCAAAAGATTCACACTTGTTTATGTCTAATTTCAAAGTGAAATTAATTAAAGGAACCAACATAAGATTAAATGGTAAAAAATGTAATCTACTTACACTTTGAAACCAATTATAAAGATAATATAACTATATAAATAAATTATATTAAAATGCAGTTTTGAATTAAAATATAGTATTTTTTCACTTTTCATTAATAAATGAATTTTATCAGAAAAATACCAAAAATTAACCCAAAGTTAATTTTTATCTCCCAATTCTAAAGAAGAATATTATTAGGTAAAATAGAATATATAAAATTGATCAAAATTAGATTTAATGAGGGTTCTCCATCAAAAGATGGTAAATCAGCCTTTTAATGTTAATTATGATTAAAATCAGATTATTTCTTATTTTAGGCCTCAAAATTTTATTGGGTAAGTGTAAAAACATTTAACAAACATTTATATTTATATTTTAGTTAGTTATTTCAATTCCTGCCAATATATTGGATAAGAGTTAACATCCATTTAAAATAATAATATTATTTTATTATTTTTTAGTACAACTCAACATTGTGTGCAACATAAGATTTCAAAGAAGCATGTTGTTGTGTATCGTGTATGCCATCAAACATAGAATCCCCTTTAAAGTAAAATTAATAATTAATTTCCAAATTTTATTAAATATGAAAATTTCATATGCTTTATTTACATGGGATGTTACAAAACCACTGATAATATAACTTCCTCATTCAAAAAAGAATGTCAAAGGGATTGATATATGTATGTCTAAGTTTTACCTTTATACTTTCAGGGATACATTTCAAGAACTAATTTATTGTACAATTAAGATTAATTTTATTATCTATTATTATCATCATCCCTTTTGTTTAATATTTTTTTCACCCTTATTTTCTTCATAATATCTCATCCTTTCTCAGCTATTTCATCCGATATCAATTATCCAAATGACTTTAATTAACCAAATTAATTCTAACATAATAGAGATATAAAATTATATCTAAAGTGTGATTACAAATGAGATAGTTGAATAGTTTTGGTGATAAGTTTTTTTTATAAAAACACAATAATATAAGTGTGATGATCCCAAATGCATTTGAAATCTATATAATAAGAACATCGCATATCCACCATGGTTTTAATTGTTTCTGAGATTGATAAAATATCTACGTATGATACATATTTACATGTAAGTATAATATTAAAGAATTATTCTGAACACCTATACAAGACCATTGATAAATAATTTTGATCCCGATCAAACACAATTGAATTTTGTACTCGATGAAAACATAATACTCCCATGATATATATCCTAGATTGGTAATCTATGGAGAAGTATTATATTCGAGTGAAGATGGGTGATTAATTTTTCATAATTTCTAATGTAAACCTAATATAATTGTTCAATTTTTATTTTTCTGGTTGTCTGATGAAAAAATTAAAGGTAATGATTTCCCATATTTATTCAGGTTAGGTTAACGGTTAGAAAATCACTTTAAACTATTGTCTTTAAGCATTTAGTTTGGGACAAACCATATACCTTGATAAATATTCATAAATATATCCATTATTTTTCTACCACTAGAATAACGCATTCATATAGTCTAGTGGTTGGTGATATACCTTTTTCATCCTTCGCTAGGGGTTGAAACCCAATGACCATTCCAGATGTGATAGTTTGTCACACTACATGCGGGTTATCCTCATTCAAAAACTATACTAACATAATTTCAATGATTCGAAAACTCATATTAAAATAAATACAATAAAAATATAAACCCTATAGGATACCTATATATATTTATTCTTATCCTCATCAAGAAAAAATACTAGTTCTAAAATATCATTTTCTCTAAAACATATACATATCCAAAAAAATAATTTCTATAAATATATATCAATATATTCATAATACTGATAAAATATTATCACATAATATATATATATTTAATTATATTAATGTGATACAATAATAGTCCATAAATAGATAAAAACATTTTTGTATTGAAAATGTTATTTTAATCTTACTTGGGAACATGTATTCTTCTAACATATAATTTTCCTTTTATTAATTTAAAAATCACTAATCTTGTACATAAACATTTCCAATGGGATAATCGGTTCCTCCTGACATGGATAGAATATCAAACCTGAATTCATGATACTAGAATCCATGTGTATAGTGAATATTAAGACTCATAATCAATGAAAATTGCACTAATCGTTAAATAATAATATTTTCATGGGGATTATTCACAAAAAAAAAACAATAAATTAAAACATAGGATTAGAGGATAACTGTTAACAAATTTTCATGATTTATTTTATATATTATAATTTCATAAAATTTCTATTTTTCTTTTTTATTTTGAGGTTTTTGGGTCTTATAATACTCATTGTCCCTTGGATTCTTTAACTGATTCCAATATTTCTTAAAGTCCTTGAATATGAGACAATAGAGTGTTTTTGGTGCATTAAATATATATTTCACTCTATTTACATCATTTTATATCATTGTCAAATCTATTTGAAAATCAATAATCTGATTACATTTTGTTCCACATTTTTAAAATTTACCATCCTCGTAATGATATTTTTCTTTATTTTTCATTACAATTATTGATCATGAAATAAAAATTATTATCATTATTAGTTTATTTTTTTAGTTTCCAATGAATTAAATCATTTTTTCTTATAAAATCTATAGTATTATATATTAACTCTATTATCCATTTACACCTAGATATAAAAAAAATTATTTATTCAGATAAACTAAGGAATTTTATAGATAAATAAACTTATATGGCATGGTTTTAATAAAATAAAAAAATTGATCACCCATAATTTTTGGTTTGATGATTGTTATGAAAGATTCTATAGAATGTATTATAAAATATTCCTTATAGGTGACAATATATTATTCCTGATTCATCTTATTCCCAATGAATAAAATCCCTATTTTCAATCATATAATACATGGTAAGTACATTTGAAAAAATAATCTCTTAATTGCATCCCTCTGTATGGAATCAATTTCATATTGTCGACATATATTATTAATAAGACTCAAATATTGGTCCACATAACTCTCTAAATGACAGACATGAAAGATTTTGTTTTTGAATATAGAAAAAATTGATATTGGATAAAAAAAATTTAGTGGGACTAATACATTTCATAGAAACTATCAAATCACCAAAACCACAAATATATGGTTTTTGCTTCCAAATAATGTATTCAAAAAAATTCTATACTCTTATTTACTCAGTTTAATTTTCAAAATGACTAATAGATTCATAATTTTTGTGTAAGAATACTATATTAGATATTTCAATAAATTTCCATTATAATTCATTTTAATAGATGTGAAATCATTTTATTTTTTATTTCATTCTATATTAACACAGATCGTTCATGTTCCATCATTTGAAAAAAAATCATAGAGTGAGTAATAATTTTCATTGTGGAAATATTCATAATTAGTAAGAATAATTTATATGTTATCTAAATCATGAAAACATATCTAAAATCGATTGAAATTTCATACTAAACAATTTTATTTATTTTAATTACTTATATCAATCATTATGGGTCATTATGCATTTTTTAAATATAAAATTATATCCCCTCGATAGTGTCACAACATGACTGCATAATGTATGATGTCCCGAACTAAGAAATTATCAAGTCTATAATAAGGATAATTTTTTGAAGTTATCAACCTAGGTACATATAAACTTCAAACAAGTGCACAAACCTTATATTGAAAGGGGTGTATTTCTAGAAAACCCATCAATATATTCTTAGTAAAAATTTAGTATATATACTGATATGTATAATTATCCTATATATGTATTCCTACGGATCTCACTATGGTTTTCTCATTTTAGTTACCAAGGATTAACTAAAGGTATCATATGATACCATGAATAGTGGCCTTGTCAAATCTGAGCTAGATGTTATATCATTTAAGATATACATTGATCATATTACATAAAAACGCCCATAATGATATTAACTGTATATTTACTTTCGAAATTCAGAAACATAAATCACTATTTCATAATATTTTTATACCTTATCCCATATAGATCATCTTAGATACCAACATTTATAGTCATATCACATGTAATACCTATCACCAGTACCTTGGGAAAAGAATCTTTAGAAATGGTGTGCTCTAATTCTTAGTAAGGGTAAAAATGTAATTAGATAAATTTAATGAGTGAAAATGGTTATTGGAATGATGTGAACAAAAAATGAGAACCATAACACTGATACCAAATATCAAAAAATTTAGTCATGTAATATACATTTTTATTTCATAATACAGCATTGAAAAACAAACCAATTAATATGACATGTGATAGCATAAATATAGGATAAGGCCCAAAATTGTGGCATATACATTGGTATAAAAATTTATTACCATTGTATTCATTTATCATTTTGATTTTATATTATTCTATAATTATTTTACAACCATAATAATCATATAAATCAATGTTTACTCCCAAGAAAATCATAATGGAATGTGTCTCGTACTGAACACTATTCACTCCCCATCCCATTCCTTCTTATTTCTCAAGATATCCAACATTAACAAATGTATTATAGGTTGTTATATTTTCCACCATTATCATGATTCAATTAATACATAAGTGTTAGACATGTTCATAAAATATTCATCATCTCTAATCACTTGAAAATAAATTTGATTTATAAAAAAATCATTACATTACAACTCATAATACGATATCGGTGTCATAAAGAATTTCCCCATAGCATTACCTGTGGAAAAATATATTTTCTTAATAAAAATATTTTTATCAAAAATGAAATCCATCTTGACAAAGAATAAATATTTTATAATTATATTTTATACCAACTATATATTCTTTGTAATCAATTCTTGTCATCATAGAAGGAAAATTATTTTGATTTAAGAATACCATCGAGAAATTATCTAGGAAACTACCCATTCCAATTTGAGGAACTATTTTCTAAAATATAAATCTTTTTTAGAATCATTTTATTTAATAACAATCTTGGAAACATATCAGTTACTTTTATGGTCCATTTAAATCATTTTGTGAGATAAATTTTCAATACCTTTATGACGATCATTTCTTAAAAACCAAATCATCATAATATTTTCTAATTATTAAATTACAATTCAAAAATATAATTAATTATTAAAAAAATATTATGGTATTGAATTTTTTAAATTATATTCATTCTATACATATTAAATAGAACACTTCCTTCAGGTTTTCTATAAAAGAAAAATTAAATTTTTTAAAATTAAATTAATATTTCTTTTTAAAAATTAATGAAAAAGTACAAAATTTGTAAATACGTATTTAATTAAATATTTATAAAAATTAAAATGATGATTTAAAAATAGAAGAAATTATTTCAAATATTTTGAAATATTTTCTACATATCATGGATGTGTATGAAAAAAGATTTATAACCAAATAAAGAAATAAAAAATATTTTTCATTAAAAAATTCTTTTGGAATCTACAATCCAATAATATAATAAAATGAATCAAAAAATATTAATCTCTAGAAATATCTATATTATAAAAAAATAAATTCCTTTATTTAGAGATATATCAAAATATTTTTATCATTGTACATATAACCATAAAAAATCTCGATAACTAAAGAGATTGTAACATAAAACGCATACCACATTGATATATTTGAAAAGATATATCAATGAAAGAATAAAATTAAATGAATATTATAATATCATGGAAATAAATAAATTCTTGATATTATGTGTTAATTAGGATTTATATACTCTTCATATATTATGATATGTGCATAATAATATGTATGTCCCCAAGACGACATACGGGGACCTTAATCCATTACCTTATTTTTGAACATCCTTTAAACACAATTGATCCTCCATTATAAATTTTTGTGTTTTATAATAAATATATAATATAACAAAAAATATATAAATAATAAAATATTTTTTATATTCTTTTGGAATTATATTTATCGTTTACAAACAATTCCTTATTTAAATCATGTTTTAGGTAATAAATAGTTTGATTTTTATTTTTGTATTAATTTAGTATTTTTACATCCATTAACATTAATCATGGTTCCGTAATAAATAAAATATTTACCAAGAAAAAAGATCATATATATTCAACGAATTTATTATTTTAATCTATATATGATATATATATAATTAAATACCCCATTCATAGAAATAATATGCCATAATTATGCATGAATGACCTTTACAAATATAACGAATGAAAAAAAGGTAAATAATAAATGTTAATTTTATAATGATTAATATTTCATATATATCACATGAATTAATTATCAATATTATTATTACATAACATGAATAACATTAGTGAAAAATGAAACACATCGCTATGTGATGATGCAGTACTCCATATGGAGGAGTGATATTATCATATCATAGTCGAAATGGAAAATTATACGGTAAATGTTATATAATAATTCTAGATGTATTATTATGTTACTAAAATTTTATATATTCCTTTAAAATATATCTATTACCACTGAAGTAAAATAGTAATGAAAAACACATCACATTAGTATGCATGGCACTATTCTACCATACAGATGCTTGACAATGTTATTTTCAATCTGGTTAGAAGGTAATAATTTTGGTCTGATATCAAAAATTTAATAATAATTTAAATATCATAAATAGTATACATAAATAATAAATTAGTCATTATATCCCGCCATGAGAGGTGGTGATTTGAAATGAATAACATCGGTTTGTAAGGAGGAACTCTGCAATACACATGGTCAAAACTTTTATTACACATTTGATGGATGTGGATATGGATACCAGTTACTAAAATATAATTATAACATATACATATATATTATATAATATTTTATTTTATAATCATACTTTTTAATTATTTGAAATATTCAATGGAATTAATATTTAATAATTTTTGTCCAGGGACTATATATCTGGTTTGGAGAACCTTTATAAGTTATTACCTAAAACATTCATATTAGTCCCTATTAATAAAAATAATGCCTCTAGTGTATAAGGAGATAATTATGAAATATAATTTTGTAGTAATTTCCCTAAAAATGGTTTTGGATATGTGAAGAGGAGTGGATAGTGGGTGGCCTGTTATAAGTGGGGTAGAAGACACACATGATGTTTTTGAAAAGCATAAATTGTACATAGGGTTTTAACATTCCTAAAGGATAAAAACTTTTCCATTCTAGAACCTTAGTGTTTATAATGTCTCTATATTTCCAAAAATAATTTGTTGGTATAATTTTTAGGTAATTTTATTCCAAATCATTTATGTTTACCTCTATGTGAAATCAAATAAACCATAACCGCAGTAATATTTTTTAATATTTTTTACTATTAAATACAAATAAAAATTTACAGGAACATAAGATATAACATAAAATTATATGATTCCAAATACAGAATAAATTTTTATAAAATTATTTTATATATTTGGATTAATTAATTTTAAAATTAATCCTGCACCCGGGATAAATTTTGATTGCTAGTGGAAAATATTCAAAAGTGTATAAACTTTTATTCTCAAAAAAATTATTAAAAAATTAGTTTAAATATTCTAAATAATATTAATAAATATATATATTTAAATTTTTATCACATTATAAACCATATCAAAGTGAAATTTATCTTATAAAAACATTGAATGCAAACGTTGTTTTTAGTGAATAATATATATTTTTAACTATTCACAAAAAAAGTACATCTCAGAAAATTATCAAAATTAAATCCAATATAAATTTAATATTATGAATCAAAAACTGAACTTTATATTAGAAATTTAATTTTATATTTGATTTAATAACTAATTTGGTAAAAAATACACAAGGGAACAAGACACTTTTTTGAAAAATACTATCTTAAATAAAAACATTTTAATTTATTATTATATCACGTCAAGAAAATACATGAGATTAATGTTAATTTTCATTGAATATCTAATATGTATTAATTTAAATTATGTAATTAATCATAATTTATTTTTAAAATTTTATGATTTCAAACATATTTGTGCACAAACAAATAGTTTTCCAGAATAATATTTTGTTTATGATCAATCAATTTTATTAACATTTATAATTAGTTATTATCTAAATTATTAAATATATATACATGTGTTACACATATTTTTTCATAATACTATTAATAATATTTATAAACACTATTCCAACATATTGGTGATGGTGATCATATTGAATAATTGTATATTATTAGTATGTTGTGTTTCATTGAATGCTCTTTTTTCATTTTGATGAAGCTTTTAATGTAGGTAAATTTATTATAAAAAATATTTCATAAATTATAAGTTGTTACATTATACCCCATTGAAATTAATTTAAAAATTTAAATACAATCATTTTCCTAAAAAAATAGGATACATCTTCCACATTATATCATCTATTCTTCAGGTAGCTTCTTCAAATTGGTGGTTTCTCAAAAAATACATTGACCATGTGAGTGGTGTTAATTAGTATCACTCTATCGATTTGATTTATAATTTCAATTAGTTTCTTCAAAAAATAATGATCCTGATATATTTGTGTGACCACTTTGTTCATATCATACGAAGGGTCATATATGTACTTGAAAAGAGAGATATATATAACACGTCAAGGACTTCAGTGAGGTTTTTTGGATGCGCAAAAAGATATAATACCATACCTATATGATCTAGAATTTAGAAATGAATATTTTATGAAGAAATAAATTTTCCCTTATTTCTTACATGGAAAAATGAAAAATCACCACATCCCCTAATTAAAAATCCAGATCATGTTGATGAGTTTTAGCTAAAATTTTATGTCATCTTTTTTCCACCCATATGTGATCCTAAATAGATCCTAACTTATCTATGATTTAACCAGGTATCACAAGTAATTTTATTTTTATTTCTCCAACTTCATTCCATAAAAATGGATATCTTTTCATATTTCTATAGTGGTCTTCATAAATATCATATTTAATTATTCAATAAAACTATAATTTTACATGAAAACATATGTACATAATTATCTTGATCGAAACAACCATTGAAACCATTAAAAATATATTTTCACATCCTTTAGGGTTTATATTTTCCTCTCAGTATTACAGACTATCTAAGGGTGATAAATATTTCTGAATTTCAACTCTTTAATAAGATTTTTCTATGGAATTTTATATATCATCGAAGTAAACATTTATTCTCGATTAGACACAATGGAATTTTTTTCTCCTACAAAACTTACTAATTTCATAAATAATATCTTGGAAATATGATACACATATAATGACTCTATTATAGGGATGAATTGTGATGACTTTTTAATGTTATCAGCTACATATGATATAAAATTGTACACTTTAGATTTTCTCCAGAGTCTATTGAAAAATAAATGGTTATATATTCCCATTCCCATTCTATTATTGACTATATATGGAGCATCCCATGAATTGTTTTTCACTAATCATTAACATGATGTAATAAAAAACACAAATATATATCACTCGAAAAAAACCATTCATGTATTACAATCATACAAACTCCTTCACATGGTACAATGGTAGGGATTATAACCTCATAATACTTTTTTTGGTTCATTAATGGAATATTTTTTCATGTTATCGCCTGACTTTTGTCATATCATTTTGTAGAAGTTATATTACTATAATTATAAATTTTTAATAACCCATATATTCATCAACATAAAGAATACAATAAAATTAAATTTTTACTAATATCATTAATAGTATCACAAATATATAAATCCATTCTTCATCAAATAACATTATCACTAAAATTTCTTCAAAATCAATGAGTTTCATTTTTATAAATGACCCTCAAAATATCCATAATTATTATAAAATATAATGAAATAAAATCCCAATTGTTGAATCTTTGAATTTGAATTTCTATTCAATCATAAAATCATTACGTTTTTTTAAAATCCATAAATATTGATTTAATCATTCATACATACGTAGTTTATTCTATTATATAATTCAATAGTTCTTCTATAAATATTCTCATATCTTAATAATAAACATTTAAATTGGGATCTTAGGTTCATCCTCAAATTGATAAAATAAAAAATTTGATTTCATTTTTCACGATTCATTGTAATGTTATAATATAAATTTACATAATAACATTATATTTCATTAATGGAAGACCAATAGGATTTCTATAGGTCTCATTAACCTAAAATCAAACATAAAATTCCAATATGAGGAGTATAAGGATTTTTGTTCCCTAATTTTCTTGATTTTTTTCAACTATAGTAATTTATAAGGTTTCTATTATTCTATTTTCTTAGAGTATTTTGTATCTTCTCATCCGCAATATACATTTTTGTAACACCCCAAGATTTCATAGTGTGTTATTTTTTCAAATTAATTCAATAACTTGCACTAAACGCAACACCGAGTTCAAGCGCACCATGACATACCAAACAAGTCGTTCAAAAGAGGATACGAATAGTATTAACTAAATTTTAAACTTTATATAATCCTTATAATTTTAGAATCCATATTATGAGTTTCTTAGACATAATGTAAGAAAAAATTCATTTTCAGTATTGCACTTTTACAAACTTTTAATAGTGAACCCTTTTTAAATCCAATATTTTAAACTTTTATATATTCAATTTGACTAACTAAATTTACTTTTTAGAATGGGTACATCAAAAATTTACAATGAAACATCCCATGCTTCCACGGTACACTTTCCTTTGAATAATACAGTAGAGTGTGTTGTACGCAACTTCAAGTTCTAACACGCACCACAACCAATCAAACTAGCCGTTATGAAAAGTAATACCTAATTTTTGAAATTTTATAAATTTTATCTCTCAAAATGGACTTAATTTTTGTATTCGGAGTATCGAATTTAGCCTAAAGTGAAATTTTGGAACTTTTTGGGTAACATTTATATTTTGATGAATAGTGAATATTACTAAATTTTAATTAAAAACATCTTTTTTATTTGAAATAATTTATATTGATAAATTATGAATTTGAGTGGTTTTAAAGTATATATATAATATATTTTTTCCATTTAATACAATGTTGGTCATTGTACATAATTTCACAATTAAACCGGACATAAACAAGTGTCAATCTTTTGATAATTATTATCTCTTAAAAACACGCTATTTGTTTTGACGACGGGAATTAATTTTTAAATTAATTAATTAAAATGATATGTTTTGAATTTGTTAAAATAGAAATTATTTTTGAATTCATAATATCAAATATTTCTTAGGCCTAATTTTTGTTATTTTTCTGGAAACATTCATTTTTTTATTAATAGTGAAACCACTAAGTGGTAGATAAAAAAACTGAATTTTTCATAAAACTTAATTTTAACGCTTCTGTGAGTGAAATTTCGAAAATCCGAGAGACACGGTTAATATCAAGGAGTAAAATGATGTTCAATGAGATGAAAATAATTTTTGGTGAATAGTAATTTTTTTCTTTTATTTACCACGGTTAAAAGTAAATATGGTAATTAAGGGTAAAAATGATATTAATATTACCCTAACACATGTCCTAATTCTATTGGACAAGTGTATCTCGACCAAAAACAACCTTAGGAGTAAACTATTATCATTTAGGTCCACTTGTATTAGATTAGGACATTTATTATTATTTAATTCAAAGAAGAGTTAAAAGAGTTAAAATCAATGTTTATTTACTAAAAAAAATTTAATATAGGGTTATACATAAGATAAATTCGATTTTAAATATTAATTAGAATGCTCAAAATATTTCACACATAATGGTAATTTATTTATTATTTTTAGACATTAAATAATTAAATTTATTTATGACACAATGTTGATGCAGTAATTACCAAATTAATGATAAATTAGAATAATTGATATTATAAATAACCATATAAATGTAATTTCAGATTTTTTATAAATACCAATAATTTTATAGGTTAATATTAAATGTTAGGATTGATTTAATTAACTTTATTAGAAGTAATTATTCTGTTATTATTTTCAGAAAAATCAATTTTTGAATAGTGTCAAAATTGACATAAAAGAGTTTTTAAAACAAATATTATATTATTAATTGATATTAAATTCCTAAAAATATAAGGTTCGTCCAAGAGACTTATATCATGATAGGTGTATCATTAATGGACCACTTTGGTAGCTCTTGGATGTATATAGTATGTTTATTAACCATATAATATAAAAATACAAAGAGACATTGTAAAATTGAAACTAATTAACTAAGAGTTAATACTTAATGATAAGGTTAATATAATAACCCAACCTGTCTAAATTATATTGATTGAGTGGTTTTCGACCCATACCCACCTTAAAATTTAAATAATCCACTTTGGAGCCATTAGAAACCGAATATGCATTTATTATAAAATAATATTTCTTGCTTTTCCAAAGGTGCCCCTCACCCCTCTTATAAAAGGGCACTCCCACTTCTCATTAATTCACACCATCAAAGCCTTTTGGATCAGACAACCCCTTCCCAAATACTCTCTCAACTTCCCTAAATTCATCCTAGAAGCCTTAATTTAGTCAGAAATCCTACCTAAGGAGCCCTTTTGATCAAATCAAAAGGAAGAACCCGAAGAAGAGGTAATGATTTCACCACCCCTTTTCAAGTTCCTTTCTTCTTCCACTTCTTCTATCTTTGTTATTACCATTATAAATTAATAACTCAAGTATATTATATATAAATTTATGTTATTATAAACATGGTACAACCATATTTCAGTATTCTATCCATCCTTTGAATGACATTTCACCATACATGCGTACGTACGGCTTACCGTCTCCACGTCGTGGTGTAATTGTTATTCAAAACATTATTATTTGGATGGTTAGAAAAATGATGTGTAATTCATGTAAATAATAAATATAACATGATAATGATTCTGTATATATGATATACCATCCAATTAAATTTTATTTTAATATCAAAAGAATGATATTGTCGCTCGTGCGTACGTACGGACTATCGTCTCCACGAACGCGATGAGATTCATTCTCCATCGTATCCATTCAAGTAAAATTCTCATTTGAAGATTAATAATAATTTTTAAGGACTTAATATCATTCTGGATATGAGTAAGATACAACCTGTCCATAACAAACATGGCTTACATAACAAAACATATAAAAGAAAATGAGTAAGTTAACACCCGAAACGACGATAATTCTAAAATATTATTAACAAAGCAATGTTCAAAGATCATATATGATAACATATTAATGTATTTAATTCTTGTATAATTTAATAACAATTATTTCACCATTATACATGAGGTTAACCTCCCCCAACCACGGAAA
The DNA here is from genome assembly GCA_963277665.1 of Viscum album. Classification (NCBI taxonomy): domain Eukaryota; kingdom Viridiplantae; phylum Streptophyta; class Magnoliopsida; order Santalales; family Viscaceae; genus Viscum; species Viscum album. The sequence continues at coordinate 2,054,264,454 of OY728137.1, forward strand.
ATTACAATGTAATGGTTATTTCACAATCTCTTCATTATCCAAGGTTGTTTATACGTGATTATCTACTGGGACCTCTTTATCATCCACATCCATGTTTCTTAAAAATGTATTTCAAAACATCTTGACTATCTTACAGAATATGGGTTAAATTAATTTATACCCTTGTTTGAGTTTTTATAAGAAGTTTATAAAGGAATCATTCTATCGTTTTCCAAACAAGGTGCTTTTAAACCTTTTCGACAAAATTAAGGTAAGAATGTTTTTTTAACTTATACGGAGGGTGAGACTATTTTCCGCCATTATAAAATCATCAAAGCATACTTTAAAAGATTATAAGAATATTTTCAATGTGAATGTTTTATTTTATAATTATGTGACTTTTAAATGATTTAAAAAAAGAGAGATATTTCTCTTAAATAGTTTTGATTTCATCTATGTCGACATCCTTTGATGGATTTTAAGCTTATTTGAAGTTTATTTATTATGATACAAAACTTTCATATTGTATTGAAGGTTTTGTGATTTGTTTTACTGTGGATATGTTATTTCTATACCAATCATGGTTTATGGAGAAAGTATTGACATTTCGTATGCTAGTTTTAATACGAATGTTTATGTTATGTTTAAACCTATTCATATGAGGAATGCATTGGACTTAATAAGTGACGGGTGGAGCCCTCTATTGCTCCTCGATGCATCGGTAGGTCTCATGAGACAAACTAGTGTCTTGTAAAAAGGCCTTGAAAAAATATTATTTGTAGTCTTGGCACGAGGCCTTGGCTATGTGGTTATGATAGTCTAGCATTATGCATTCCATCATTATGAAACTGGTTGTTGATATTGCATGTGATTATTCGATTAGTAGAATATCCATGTGAATAACTAAATGGAATTATTTCATTTTATTTTTTCCATACTATGTTTAAGTTCATGTTTAAAAGGATTTTGTTTTAGTTATTCATTACCTTAAATGTTTATTCTTATTTATGAAAGTTTCTGCTATATTGTTATCCTTACTGGCGATTTGAGCTCACCCCTTTTCTATGTTTTATTTTTCCCCGGATGTGAAGAAGTAATTAATGAATGGCCTACAGGGATAGTATGAGGGTATAAGAGTGTGGAATATGGATACTATGTTGTTGTCATTTTTATTTTTATGATGTAATGTAAAAATTTATGAATATATCTAGTGTTTCCAAGTCTACTAAACTAATCGGTCTTTTGAGATTTGATCATTCTTGTGATCATGCCAATGTTATGTAATATTACACCAACTCTGGGTAACTGGGGTTGGGGCATTATAGTTGGTATCAGAGGAAGTTTAGTACAAACCTAGGAAACTATATTTAGAAAAAATCTGATTAGAGCACATAGATCTAAGATGGAATTTGAGGATTAGTATATAAGAACTTCCTAGAATTTTGGTATTGTAGAAATTTTGAGAGTTTTCCAAGCAATACATCCGTGTCTGGATACGAGAAGGTAGAGGCGGCTCTGGAAAAAATGTTCCTAGGGGTAGAACCTGAAAAAACCACTTTGAGGTAGACTCGAACGGGAACTGGTGCACGACAACGGGCCTTGCTGCACTCTTGGTTACGACACTCCCGGGAGATATGCTTAGGATAATTCTCGTTTTCTTTACAAACCATTATGAAGGGTTTATGAGTATATACTTCCTCAAAGGAGACATTTTTATTATTATGGATTATATCCATAAACTATTTAATTTATGTTATGTGTTTTACAAGTTTGGGATTAGGAATTGTTATTCATAAACTAATCAAGAGTATGCTATTTTTTAGAAATGGCGCCCAGCAGAAGGAATGAGAACTCCAACAATGCACATGATCCAAAGAGAAAGAAGGATCATATCTTTCATGGTCTTAAGCCAGAATTTATAATAGAAATAGTCTCCCATGTATTTTCATCATATTAAGAAATAATATCATGTGTTGATAAGATAAGTGAAGAGTTTACTGAGTCTTATGGATTTGAAGGGAAGCAAGAAAAGAAACGGATGGAAGAGAGAAAGATGGATAAAGGGAAGAGGGAAAAGAATAATTTTCTTATATGTGATAACTGTGGGAAGAAACACCCTGGAACATGCCAAAAAGGAATGGGAGTTTGTTATAATTATGGAGGAAAAGGGCACAAAGTACGTGACTGCAAGGGTAAGAAAATGGTTTCAAATGTACAATGCTTCATTTGTAAGGAGTTTGGACACTATGTGAACCTATGTCCCAATCATCAGACTATTCCACAAATGATGCTATTAGATAATAATCAAGTTATGATACTACCACATATGAAGAGGAATGATTAGAGTTCTTATGTTGATTATGCCATATGAGTGTTGTATCAACAATGTAGTTGTTATAATAATTATGTAGTATATAAGGATTGTACTGCAGTACTATTTCATTAAGGACTTGAGATTGTGCGGAACAAAGAAAAGTGACTCAATAGCAGGATAAATTTTTGGAAAATATATGGTTGAGAGAAAGATAGACCATAATATGGTTCTGATACTGAGGTAGTGATTTTAGAATAATACATGATTGATTTGGATAAATTATATTGGATATTCTTCACTACCTTGAAAATGATTAATGATTTTTATATTCCATCATTTTTGGGGTTTACAACATTTATGGATTGAAGGAGTATATCTATTATTCTTTAAGGAATAAGGGATCATGAATGTAATTAGTAAGGTTTTATGGTAATTCAGGATGTTACAGTGTTTTAAAAGAATACATGATGAAGGTGTTCACATGTTATTACATGGAAAAAGGGATATTCATTGTGTTTACCTTCCTTATAAATTTTGGACTGAAGTATTTTGGGTAGTTCTAGTTTGGAATATTTTGGATTCCTATAAAAGGACAACTCGGAGGTCGGGCGACAACCTGTCGCGTCCGGCAAGGCCGCGAGACTTGAACCCACAACCGAAGGGCGACAATGGTGTATCACCTACCACTGACCCACGTGATGTCCTAGATTGAATAATTTTGTTTTTTAATGGTTCTTCTAGATGAATTATAAATTCATTTTTTTAACCCTATACCAATAGGATAAATAGTATATTATTTTTAAGTTCTATTGTCTTTTAGAGTGAAAGATGAGTTTGTGGTAGAACTTAGTTAAAGGACGAGACTCTACTTGTCAAGTATATATTTTTATTCTTCTCTTAATCAATGAAGAAATTAATTCTTATACTTTAGTGAAGGGATCTTAAATCAAAAAAAATATGTTATCCTAATACCATATGTTTTCCTGAACCGATGGTATTTTAAATCATCATAGATTGATGAATTTAAGGCCCTCAATTGCACGCTTGTTTGTGATTGATGACCTCAATCACTACCTATAAATATTTACATTTTTCCTCCAATTATATGTCTCTAATTGCCAACAATGTTCTCCGAATAGAGATCATAATTTGGTGGTGACCCTTTCATTTCTCTTTTCCTCTTATTAAGACTAAATTTTATTAACACAATTTCCAATGTGGGTTTTCCCACAATGATATTTTCCATATTCAACCTTTTATTTTCGATTAACAATTTCAAATTGTGAGGACGCAACTTATTGAAGGAGGGGAGAATGTAAAACCACAAGATTTCATAGTGTGTTATTTCTTCAAATTAATTTAATAACATGCACTACACGCAACACTGAGTTCAAGCGCACCATGATTTACCAAAGAAGCCTGAATGGCCCGAAGGCCTTCATTTTTTATTGATTTTTGATAACCCCCCTATCAAGGGATGAGAGGGAACCCTTACAAGGCACGTAGGCTTAGAGATTACATTTCTCGTAGGCTTAAGAGATTACATGACCCGAAGGTATTAGGGAATTCAACCAAACTATCTACAAGGAACTGCCCCTCCCCAGCATCTAAATCTTGATAGTAGCACTCCACCTTTGCATGACCGTCTGGCTAGGCTTCCCGTGCAAGCACAGGGTGGTACCGATGGAATACCCATACCCTCTCTTTCTGACAATCCATTTGGCTCTGCTCTGGTGTGTGTACCTGCTCTGAATCCTCTTCTGGGGTTGCTCCTTTTTTGTAGTGTGTTTGGGCCTGCATTCATGTGGCCCTAAGGCCTTGGGGTGGCCCTAAGGCCTTAACGTGGCCCGAAGGCCTTGAGCATCAACTGGCCCGAAGGCCTTGGGGGGCCCGAAAGCCTTGCAGGACCCGAGAACCAAACCAGTGGCCCGAAGGCCCAGATGGATGAATAGTTCCGGCTGCTACAGTACCGAACAGCACCTGCTACAGTGCCCGCTACAGTTCTGCTACAGTAACCCGGAAATAAGCCTCCACCAGGATTTGATCCTGGGTCTCTTGGATGCACCTAACGAGTCCTCACCAACTGGGCTGAGGCTCTTGTGCACTTACCAAACAAGCCGTTAAAAAGAGTTTATGAATAGTATTAACTATATTTTAAACTTTATATAATCCTTATAATTTTAGAATCCATATTATGAGTTTCTTAGACATAATGTAAGAACAAATTCATTTTCAGTATTGCACTTTTACCAACTTTTAATAGTGAACCCTTTTTAAATACAATATTTTAAACTTTTATATATTCAATTTGACTAAATAAACTTTCTTTTTAGAATGGGGACATAAAAAATTTACAATGAAACATCCCAAGCTTCCATGGTACGCTTTCCTTTGAATAATACAGTAGCGTGTGTTGTACGCAACTTCAAGTTCAGACACACACCACAACCAATCAAACTAGCCGTTTTGAATAGTAATATCTACTTTTTGAAATTTTAAAAAATATATCTCTCAAAATGGACTTCATTTTTTTATTCGGAGTATCGAATTTAGCCTAAGGTGAAATTTTGGAACTTTTTGGATAACATTTATATTTTGATGAATAGTGAAAATTACTAAATTTTAATTAAAAACAACTTTTTTAATCAAATTAATTTATATTGATAAATTATGAATATGAGTGGTTTTAAAGTATATTTAGAATATATTTTTACCATTTAATATATTTTTGGACATTGTACATAATTTAACAATTAAACCGGACATAAACAAGTGTCAATCTTTTGATAGTTATTATCTCTTAAAAACACGCTATTTGTTTTGACGACGGGAATTAATTTTTAAATTAATTAATGCAACTATATGTTTTGAATTTGGTAAAATAGACATCATTTTTGAATTCATAATATCAAATATAGCTTAGCCTTAATTTTTTTTATTTTTCTGTAAACATTCATTTTTTGATGAATAGTGAAACCACTAAGTGGTAGTTAAAAAAATGAATTTTTCATAAAACATAATTTTACCGCTTCTGTGAGTGGAATTTCAAAAAATTTAGAGACATGGCTAATATCATGGAGTAAAATGTGGTTCAATGAGATAAAAATAAATTTTTGTGAATAGTAACTGTTTACTTTTATTTACCGCGGTTAAAAGTAAATAGGGTAATTAAGGGTAAAAATGATATTAATATTACCCTAACACATGTCCTAATTCTATTAGACAAGTTTATCTCGACCAAAAACAACCTTAGGAGTAAAATATTATCATTTAGGTCCACTTGTATTAGATTAGGACATTTATTATTATTTAATTCAAAGAAGAGTTAAAAGAGTTAAAATCAAAGTATATTTAAAAAAACATTTTTAATATAGGGTTATACATAAGATAAATTCTATTTTAAATATTCATTAGAAAGTTAAAACGATTTCCTACATAATGGAATTTTATTTATAATTTTTAGACATTAAATAATTTAATTTAGTTATGACACAATGGTGATGCATTAATTACCTAATTAATGAAAAATTAGAATAATTGATATTCTAAATACCCAAATAAATGTAATTTGATATCTTTTATAAATACCAATAATTTTATAGGTTAATATGACATGTTAGGAGTGATTTAAGTAACTTTTTTCGAAGTAATAATTCTGTTATGATTTGTTTAAAAATAAATTATTGAATAGTGTCAAAATTGACATAAAAAAAGTTTTTAAAACATATATTATATTATTAATTGATATTAAATTCCTAAAAATCTAAGGTTCGTCAAAGAGACTTATATCATTATAGTTGTATCATTAATGGACCACTTGGGGGTCTCTTGGATGTATATTGTAAGTTTATCAACCATATAATATAAAAATACAAAGAGACATTGTAAAAGTGAAACTAATTAACTAAGAGTTAATACTTAAAGATAAGGTTAATATAAAAACCCAAACCTGTATAAATTCTATTGGTTGAGTGGTTTGAGACACATACCCACCTTAACATTTAAATAATCTACTTTGGATCCATTAGAAATCGAATATGAATTTATTATAAAATAATATTTCTAGCTTTTCCAAAGGTGCCCCTCACCCCTCTTATAAAAGGGAACTCCTCCTTCTCATTAATTCGCACCATCAAAGCCTTTTGGTTCGGAAAAACTCTGACCAAAAACTCTCTAAACTTCCCCCAATTCATTCTAGAGGCCTTAATTTAGTCAGAAAGCCATACTAAGGAGCCCTTTTGATTAAATCAAAAGGAAGAACCTCAAAAAGAGGTAATGATTTTACCACCCCTTTTCAAGTTCCTTTCTTCTTCCACTTCATCTATCATTGTTATTACCATAATAAAATAATAACTCCAGTATATTATATATACTTTTCTGATATTATAAACATGGTAAAACCATATTTCAGTATTCTATCCATCCTTTGAATGACATGTCACCATACATGTGTACGTACGGCTTACCGTCTCCACGTCGTGGTGTAATTGTTATTCAAAACATTATTATTTAGATGGTTATAATAATGATGTTTAATTCGTGTAAATAATAAATATAATGTGATAATGATTCTGTATATATGATATACCATCCAATTAAATATTATTTTATTATCAAAATAATGATATTGTCGCTCGTGCGTACGTACGGACTACCGTCTCCACGTATGCGATGAGATTAATTATCCATCGTATCCATTCGAGTATAATTCTCATTTGATGATTAATAATAATGTTTAAGGACTTAATATAATTCTGGATATGAATAATATACAACCTATCCATAAAAAACATGTCTTATATAACAAAACATATAAAAGAAAATGAGTAACTTAACACCTGAAACGATGATAATTCTAAAATATTATTAACAAAGAAATGTTAAAAGATCATATATGATATCATATAAATATATATGATTATTGTATAATTTAATAACAATTATTTCACCATTATACAGGAGTTTAACCTACCCCAACCAAGAAAAAGTACAAGGTAAGGTTTATTTCACAATCTCCTCATTATTCGAGGTTGTTTAAACGTGATTATCTACTGGGACCTCTTTATCATCCACATCCATGTTTATTAAAAATTTATTTTAAAACATTCTTACTATTTTACAGAATATGGGTTAAAGTCATTTATACCCTTGTTTGAATTTTTATAAGAATTTTATAAAGGAATCTTTCTATCGTTTTCCAAACAAGGTTCTTTTTAACCTTTTCGGCAAAATTAAGCTAAGAATGTTTTTTTAACTTATATGGAGGGTGCGGCTATTTTCCGCCATTATCAAATATTAAAATACTCCTTTAGAAGATTATAAGAATGTTTTCAATGTAAATTTTTTATTTTATAATTATGTGACTTTTAAATGACTTAAAAAAAGAGATATTTCTCTCAAATAGTTTTTATTTAATCTATGTCTACATCCTTTGATGGATTTTAAGCATATTTGAAGTTTATTTATTATGATAGAAAACTTCCATATTTTATTGATGGTTTTGTGATATATTTGACCCTGGATGTGTTATTTTTATACCATTCATGGTTTATGGAGAAAGTATTGACATTTCTTATTCTAGTTTTAATACGAATGTTTATGTTATGTTTAAACCTGTTCATATGAGGAATGCATTGGACATAATAAGTGACGGGTGGAACCCGCTATATCTCCTCGATGCATCGGTAGGTCTCATGAGACAAATTAGTGTCTTGGAATAAGGCCTTGACAAAATCTTATTTGTAGTCTTGGCACGAGGCCTTTCTTATGTGGTTATGATAGTCTGACATTATGCATTCCATCATTATGAAAGTGGTTATTGATATTGCATGTGATTATTTGGTTAGTAGAATATCTATGTGAATAAGTAAATGGAATTATTTCATTTTATCTTTTCCATACTATGTTTAAGTTCATGTTTAAAAGGTTTTTGTTTTAGTTATACATTGCCTTAAATGTTTATTCTTATTTATGAAAGTTTCCACTATATTGTTATCCTTACTAGGCATTTGAGCTCACCCCTTTTCTTTGTTTTATTTTTCCCAGGATGTGAAGAAGTAATTTATGAATGAACTGCAGGGATAGTATGAGGGGATAAGATTTTGGAATATAGAGACTATGTTGTCGTATTTTTCATTTTTATGATGTAATGTGCAACTTTATGAATATATCTAGTGTTTCCAAGGCTACTAAACTAATCGGTCATTCGAGATTTGATCTTTCTTGTGATCATGCCAATGTTATATAATATTTCACCGACTCTGGGTAACTGGGGTTGGGGCGTTACTATTTTATTGAGGGTATTGATTCAATTAATTCCATGAATCATTTCATCTGAAACCCTAGAGTTTCAATGGTGGATTATCTGGATAATTATCTATAATAAAATCATTGGATATCTTTTTCCCATAATATTAAAATTTAATTAATCATTAAAATTAATTACAAAAAATAAATCTATTAAAAATCCCCTAAATAAAACATAAAATGTGTTTCCTTCCAGCCATTAAGCATAAAGGAAACCTATTTTTTTTTTATCCCATGTTTTTAGAGTTTCCTCTTAATTCCATATTTCAATTCATATTAAAACCGTATGATTTATTGGTAAATGTAATACCCATTGCACCATTGATAACACAATAGATGATTTATTCATATATATAGATGTCTATTGGAGATTATACCCTATAGATATTTTGTTTTATTCCACAGAATTATTGATCAACAATAATTTTAGTGGGGATGATAATTCTACAATAATATCATATATGTCTTGTAAAATATTACACATTTTATCTAATATATACATATTTATTATTCTATATCTAATGTAATTATTTCCCCATATTCATACAAAGAATATGAGGGAAGTAAATATTTAAAAAAATAATCTATTAAACTCTTCTCACTCAATGGATTTAATAGAAACTTTTAGAGTCATATACATGATATGAGTAAAACATTTTTCTTTTTAACCATCTAAAATAAAGAAAACTGTAATTAATTCTTCATGCTTTGATTATTAGATAATAGAATGCATCTTTCTATAGATACTGAACCCTTTCTCAAAATCCAAGAGATTAAAAACCCAACAATATTATGTCTCATGTTTCATCATAATGGACTCAACATAATGTTGTTCCATAATTTTCATGGTTTTATGGTTAAAATTCTTCATATCATGCAAATATTATCTTAGAATAGAAATAATAGTAATCATTATATCTCCCAAAACATTGTAATTCCCATAAGAACCATCATTGAATTGTCTGTTTCATTCTACATTATCACTATTTTAGTAGGTTCCATCCCATAACTAAAACCAAAAGTAATGTGTGAGTCATAATACACATATTGGGAAACCACATAATCATGATGAATAAATTAAAGGATTACTATATAATGAAACCTTATTTAAAATATATGTATCCAACGAAATTACCTATTTCACGTATTATTATTAATTAAATCATTATTTATTGATTTTAAGGATTTTATGAATTTCTATGTCATTTACAGTAGGACTGTCAAACTAACTGCATTGTAAGGCATGTCTTCATGTACCATGTGATCTCATGTAAATAATGACACATATTTTCTGAATTTATTACCGGTATTTAAATCTTCTCTAGGTCTGGTTAGACATATAATATCTAGATAGGGATATATTTCAATGAAACCACACGATTTATCATTCACCAGTACTCAATAAATTTTATATACAAGTTGAATTATAATTATGATTTTTATTAAGAATATCTATAGGGTTTTCATTATGGTTAATCATCCAATTTTCTAATGGTGGACTAAACCTAGCATTTGATACCAACTATATAAAACACAATTGTCTCATACATGTATAGTTAATATTTTTTCAGTAATGTTAATTACATTACACCAATAGATGTATAAGGATCAGAAAGGTGTATTGTGTTTGGAAACATTTAAAAAATAGTTTAATAAGTGTTTGGAATTTTCGTTCACAAAGATCCTCAAAACTACAACCCATCATATACATATCACAAGGAATACTTATCATCAATACCATAGGAAAAGAAACATAATAAAGGGTGAACTCATATTATTAATAACGGATATAAAATGAAATATGTAGACATTATGTGACAATACATGTATGTGAACATTCACATAAAATAAGAAAACTATTTTCATTATTTATAATATAAAATTATTGCGTCATGGATTAAATATTATATGTTTATATGACATGAATAATCACGAAATGAAATACCATGATCCATGAAAGCATAATATTAATATAACACATGGAATTTTGGAATACATATATTCATAGGAAACCATTTAGATATTAAACATTGGTGATTCAAATGGATATCCTAGTATAATGGTCTCACATCAAAAAACCATTTTATTATTCAAGGTTCACTATAATGAATATCGTAGTGGGAAAAGTATCATATGTAACTATGTTCCCTCCCAATTCCAATCTTATTTATCTCATGATATATCTTTATTTAACTAATTATTCAATGAAATATATAAGACCCACCCACTACATAATAATTACATGCATACATGTGTCTGATGATCATAAAATATTCATCATATCAGAACTGATGAAAAGAAATGAGCTTTATTAAGAATTAATCATTTCAGAACCTATAAAATCAAATGGGATTCATAAATATTATCATCATATTATAACCCCTAGAAGAAAAATAATTTTTATTTACACCTTATAATCATAAATTTAAAAAATAATTATATATTATAATGATGTAATATTCATCATATATCAACAGTAATGATTATGTAATAATAATGAATGCCATATTAGAATGAAAATGATATTAAAATGGAAATCTAATGGAAGTTTTCATAATTAAATGAACATTTACAGTTTGAAAAACTATTTTTTATTCAAAATAAATTTCAAAATCATTTACTTAAATAACCATCAAATTTATAAAGGAATATTTAAAATTCATTTATTACTTTTTGTGAGGAAAATAATCATTTCAGTTGGATTTCTTTTTTAAATGGGAAGCATCTAAAAAATAATTCTCTATAAAATATAATGGAAAATTTTCAATAATGTATGTATATAAAAAATTGAAATTATGTTCTTATTGTACATGTTAATAAATTATTCCATTAACATCTTTAGAAAAATCCAAATGGGAAATATATGGAAAATTATATTATGATTCCATTTCAAAAAAATATATAAAATAAAAAAGTGGAAATTTTAATAAATAAATAATTCAGATAATGTTATCACTTTTTTATGCTTTTAGAAATCATTTATTTGAATGGAATTGATTTACAACTGATTACGGAATTAATGAAATTTATTCTAAATATTTTTTTTATTTATTCATATGAAAGATGAAAATGGAATGAAAATATGTAATTACTTTAATTAAAAAAAGTATACAAAAACTCATTTTATTATGAGATATATAATATGATATCACCATTGGAATCATAATCATGAAAAAATTTGATAAACGATTAGATTTTGATATAAATCCCTTACTATATTGGTAACATTGAATCAAAATATCCTTGAAAGAATAATATTAAACAAAAAAAATTATATCAATATAATATTATTTTGTGATATTAACATTTAATTGTTATATATATACATCACGTAACAAATGTTAGGTGTATAACAGAATTTGAGTCCTTGTGAGGACAAACCAAGACCAAAATCACATACCATATTCTATTCATCATATACACATTCAAATAACCATTAGAAAAAATATAAATTTATTAGAAATATTTTTTATGATTATAATTAATTATATGGTACCATATACTATTTATTAATGACCTTCTATTTCAATTTTATTAAAAAATTATTTGTTAAATTTTTTTTTTTGGTAATAACTCCTTTTATCTGTAAAGACTCGGAAATTTCAAGGAAATTTTTTTCTTAAATACTTTGGAATTTTACGAGTCTATGGCTTCTGACGACACTTGATTCTGAGGCCCGGTGTTACCATAATCAATTTCTGATGTTTTGTTCGGGTACGTTAAGTAAACGTATGAGCAGGTTTTTCTTGCTATTGAACCGGTGCTCAAAATCAAAATCTGAGGGCACCAATGAGCTCGCAGCGCCGATAATTGCTTAAGGGGACCTTTACCGCAGTTGCATTTTATGCGGGAAGGAAGTTAATTTTGGGGATTTAGAATAAAATAAATAAAATTGTGGAGCACAATTTTATTTTATATTCGGTAGTTATATCCTACTAGGGGGTGGTTGTTGGTGGGGCCCACACCCACATAACCTCCCATGAGAGGATATTTGTGAGGTGGGGCCCACACGAACCCCTAACTCCTCACCTTCCTTCAACTCCCCAATTAATTCCCCTTGAATTTATTATGACAACTCCTCTTTTAATTATGACTCTTCACTTCCTCCCCTCTCACCCATTAATATGTGCCAACTCTTTTAATTAAAGACATCTTTAATTAATTAATATAGTTTGAATTATATTGAATTGGTTGGTATTTCATTAAAGTGGGAGAAATCTATTTTGATATTTTCATTGAAAATATTATTTGTAGGGGAACCTCTGGAGAAATAGAAGAACTCCCTCTTTCCACGAAGAACAACGACTTGCCATCCTTTCTATTCTCCGCGACAAGAGAGGAGACGCCACTTCATCATTGGACGCACCCTGACGTCCACAGAATCGACGCCCGTTCTCCACGACACCATCTATCGTGACGCTCATCTTCCACAGCTTAACGACGTGCGACGTCAAGTATCGAGGTAGGGGGATGTTGTATATTTTCATTTATGTGATTTATACCCTCGGGCATGGGAGTTTATTCTGTTGGGTGATTATATAAACTACTAACGTGGTGGATACGGACTAAAGAACAAGTCCAGACCCATCGCCAACTTGTTCGTGTTGCACGGAATGTTTGGAGACGGATGAACGGAAGGGAAACATTGTTTTGAGGATGTCGGAGTGAAGATCACGACCCGAGAAGGCCGTAGGCACAGATGGGAGCTTAAACGGACCACTGAGGTGACTCGGGTTGCCTGCGAAACATCGCAAAGATGCGATTCACTGACGCACTGGTGGACCGGCACCAGTGACTAGAGGCGGCGGCGCCCCAGCGCGCCGCCGGCGGAATTCTGTCATGGAAACGGCTGCGGCGGTGGTGGAACGGATCCCGCGTCGCGCGGGATCCGGGAAGACGGGGCGGTGGCAGCCTGGCGTCGCCGATTCAAAGAAACTGCGGATCGCGCCCCCGTTTTTCTCGGACATGGGCCAGTTCCCACCGCGCCCTATCAGGACGGACTCGAACTCGGGTCGGGTTGACTTGGTTCGGGCCGACCTAGGTTGGGTTGGGTCGGGTCGGACCGGTCCAAGACCCCCCTTTTGGGACCTTTTTCTGTAAAATGCCCATAACATGAGCTAAGGACCTCCGATCGGCACACCGTTAGTTTCGTAGGATTCCATAGATCAAGACAGTCGTTTTGGTATATTAAACTCAAGGTTTTGGCGAAGTTTTGGTACGACCGGGTGGGTTCGAACCTGAAACCAACCGGGCCCTCAGAGCGGAAATGCTTATAACTTAAAGATCGGACGTCTGATTGACGTTTCATCAACTACATTGGAATCCTTTTTATGAGGAGGATCTTTTGTAATAATCCAATTGAGGTTTGTTTGTAGTTGGAGTATGGTCGAGTCAGTTTTAGCTTAAAAGCCAACCGGACCCCTAGAACGGAAAAGCCAATAACTCTCAGACCGGACATCCATTTGATGAACCGTCAGCAGCGTTGGTAATATCATTGAGAAACGGTTCCTCTGAGTATACCCCAAGAGATTTCGAGGTACAGTTGAGATACGGCTGGGTTGGTTCATACAAAAAACCAACCAGGCCCCTGGGACAAAAATGCTAATAACTCGCAGACCGAGCATCCAATTGACGCGCCGTCTGTTGCGTTGAGACTCCTATGACGATGCGGTCCTTTGTGATATTTCTTCTTGGGACATCATGACACTTGGAGTATCGGCCAGTAGCTTGTGGAGCAGATCCTCCCGGAGATGAGCATACGGAGTACGGAGACCTAGTAGCTGGCTGAGACCTGATGACTGCTTGTCTGATACGTTTCAGAGTGACTTGACTATCCCAGTGGGGAGCACTACTGTGTGAGGTGGCAGAACCATGGAGGAGGAGTGCTACTTTGTGAGGTGGTAGACCCAATGTACTCAACAGAAGGAGTACCTCTGTAGGCAATCAGGGGGAGCGCTACTATGTGAGGCGGCAGACCCATGACGGGAAGTGCTACTGTGTGAGGTGGTAGACCTTCGGTACTCGAAAGGAGGAGTACCTCAGTATTCTAAGGTTAGTGAGTAGCACCTCATATTCATGACAATTCAACTGTATTTGATAGAGGAAGAGTTCTCCTTCATCCCTGGTTTCGTTAATGAAAATCCTGGTTTGAGCTGAGTCAATGACCTTTGTGTTTTCCTCATGATTGAGATTGGTTACTTGATAACATAGTTATATGTATGGGAATATACCTAAGTAAAGGTTATCTACTGAGATATTTCTTTGTGGTATATACTTGTTGGATTTAGTGAGACCTTGAGGGTCTCATGGTCCTTACTGAGTATCGTTATACTCACCCCTGCACTGGCTATGCCCGCACCTCATTGTGTTGGATGTAGATGACGGACAGCGCTGACTGAGGAAGAGTCTACGAGGACTTGATGGTACCCAGAGGAGGAAACTTGGCATGATGGTACATGAAGCAGACCGATAGATGCGGAGTGTTGAGGAGGAAATCTTTACCTACCCTTCAGGTAGGAACCTAGAGGAAGATCCTGGAGATGCTTCACCATTCAGTCGTTTGTATTTTTAGTTGTTCTTTATTTCAGATGTAGTTGTACCTTTCTGCTGGGCTTGTATTTCCAGCCCCTTTTTTACTTTCAACACACTTGTTATTCTTATCCACATAGTGTTTTCTTCCACTTTTTCTCTGGTTGGGTGTGTGTTTACATTTTATAAAGGTAATGTGTTCCCAGTTCTAGGGAATTACGCCTTTGGTTCTAGACATCCACCCCTAGCCTATGGAAGGCTAGCCTGGGGTAGTCACGATCCGGGCCTCGGGGGACGGGTCATGACAAATTGGTATCAGAGGACGTCAGTTCTACCGCATAACATAGGACACTTATATTTTATTTCTATGAATCAATAGTGTTAAGGGTACTAAGTGTGGTTTTTAGTTCAGGGATTCCATTTTTGGTGCGGGCGGCCGACGTATCCATACACCAAGACCCTCACTTCTGATTTCTAACTTAGTGAATGAAAACACTAATTGTGTGTGTGCTTTGAAAATTTTCTCTTAGGTCATCACAAAGCAGGTCATCTCACCAAGTATAGTCCTTGACCGTGTCACATCTGTTTTTTTTAGGATGCCACCCCGCGGACGACCAGCTGGAGCCCCAAGAGTTGTACGTACTGACAGGCCGCTAAGCAACGAGGTCTGGGTACAGGGCCCTCATCCAGTTGAGGTGCCAATGGAGGCACCAGAGGTACTACAACCCATTGGGCCACCGATTCCACCAGCCCCATCAGCAGCCAATGCACGCCGCTTAAGCGCGCTACACGAGTTCCAGCACCAGAGGCCACCCAGGTTCCGGGGATAGATGAACCCATAGGCGGCTGAGGAATGTATGGAGGTTTTGTTGAGAGTCTTCAGGAATGTAGGGATGCCATCAGACTTTACGGTGATCTTTGCTGCCAGACTCTTTCATGCAGCAGCAGGCAGATGGTGGAGCCTGATGCCTCAGATGCATGATGAGGTGACACTTCTATGGGATGAATTAGAGAGCCTGTTCCGGGCGGAGTTTGTACCATCCACCCTTAGATCGGTGCGTATACAAGAGCTACTGCATCTTCAGCAGGGTAGCATGACAGTGGCGCAGTACTCAGTGAGGTTAACCGACCTCTCGCGCTACTCAACTGATATGGTATGGGACCAATTCTTCAGGGCACAGACCTTTGAGGAGGGAGTTAGGCGAGATATTAGAGCTTATGTTGTCTCCCACAGCATCCCGACGCAGATAGGGGTGTTGGAGTGAGCCCTCCCAGTGGAGAGTTTCCTTGCTGAGCAGTCTCCATCAGCGGAACCCACCACTAGCCATCATGTAGCATAGTCTTTTGTAGTTGGCAGTAGAAAGATGACGTAGAGGTCCAAGAGGACCATACCTACAGGAGGTCGACCGCATGACTCAGGGTCGGTAGTGCGGGGCAACCAGGGTGGAGACAGAGCCAGACCATCCAGGCTGAGTTACTCAGGTGGCGGACGGGGTCACATGGCTCGTGACTTTCCGACCCGCCATACAGACAATCAGCAGATAGATGAGGGACCTCCCTGGTAGAGGCAGAGGATCGATCTAGGCAGACCGCAAGGACCTGGAGACCGAGGCAGAGGATCTGTTCATGCAGCTGGTGGTGGAAGACGCTTAGAGGTGTTTCCACCACCACCACTAGGAGGTCCAACCCAACTGTAGGGAACAGGTGGACATGGGAGAGCACATGGGAGTGGGAGGCTCAGATGCGTGCTCAGTACCCCTTTTGTTTTCCTAGTATGTGTTGTAGCTTTAAGGTGATGTAAAGCCCTGAGGTGGGAGTAATGTAAAGACCCGGAAATTTCAAGGAAATTTTTTTCGTAAATACTTTGGAATTTTATGAGTATGTGGCTTCTGAAGGCACTTGATTCTGAGTCATGGGGTTCCCGGAATCAATTTCTGAAATTTTGTTCAGGAATATTCAGCAAACGTATGAGTGGGTTTTTCTATCTTTTGAACTGGTGCTTGGAATTGAAATCTGAGGGCACCGATGAACTCGCAGCGCCGGTAATTGCTTAAGGGTACCTTTACCGCAGTTGCATTTTATGAGGGTTGGAAATTAATTTTTGGGATTTAGAAAAAAATAAATAAAATTGTGGAGCACAATTTTATTTTATATTCGGTAGTTATATCCGACAAGGGGAAGGTTGTTGGTGGGTCCCACACCCATATAACCTCCCTTGAGAGGATATTTGTGTGGTGGGACCCACACAAACTTCTAACTCCTCACCTTATCTCAACTCCTAAATTAATTCCCCATGCATTTATTATGACAACTTCTCTTTTAATTTTGACTCTTCACTTCCTCCACTCTCACTCATTAATTTGTGCCAACTCTTTTAATTATAGACATATTTAATTAATTAATCTGGGTTTAATTATTTTGAATGTGTTGGCCTTTCTTTAAAGTGGGAGAAATCTATTTTGATATTTTCATAGCAAATATTATTTGTGGGAGAACCTCTGGAGAAATAGAAGAACTCCCTTTTTCCACGAAGAATGACGATATGTCCTCTTTACTTTTCTCTGTGACAATAGAGGAGATGCCGCTTCCCCATCAGACGCACCCCAATGTCCATGGAATCGATGTCCGTTCTATGTGGCGTCATTCTCCGCGACGCCATCTACCACGACGCTCATCTTCCGTGGCCCGATGTCGTGTGATGTCAACTATCAAGGTAGGGGGATATTTTATATTTTCATTTATGTGATTTATACCCTTGAGCATGGGAGTTTATTCTGTTGGTTGATTATTTGAACTACTAATGTGGTGAGTGCGGACTATCAAACAAGTCTGGACCCATCGACAACTTGTCCATGTTGCGTGGAATGTTTGGCGATGAATGAACAGAAGGGTAACGTTTTTTGGAGGCCGTCTCTGTGACGAGTGAGACCCCAGAAGACCGTAGGCACAGACGAGATCTTAAACGGACCACCAGAGCGACTCGAGTGCCCGCAGAAAATCGCGGCAACGCGGGTCGCCGGCGCACCAGCGCTGGTGACCGGAGGCAGCGGCCGGCACCGGTCGGCCACCTGGAGGCGGCGGCACCCAAGAACGCCACCGGCGGAAGTCCACCGTGGCAACGGCCGCGGCGGTGGTGGAACAGATCCCCACCGCGCGGTATCCGGGAAGACGGGGGGCGCCAGCCTGGCGCTGCCGATTCGGAGAAACTGGGGGTCGCGCCCCCGTTTCGTTCGGCCAGCTGGCAGAGCCGCGTTGTCCGGGCCAGGCCTCCCCAGCTGGGCTAGGTCACATCGTCCGGATCGGTCCGTGCCGGCTGGGCCGGACTCAGACCCGGGTTGGGTCGCCCGGTTCGGGCCGACCCAGGGTGGGTTGGGTCGGGGCGGACCGGGCCTAGACCCCCCTTTTGGGACCTTTTTTGTTAAAATGCCACTAACATGAGCTACGGTCCACCGATTGATGCACCGTCAGTTGCGTAGGATTACTTGGATCGAGATGGTTGTTTCGGTATATTACACTAAAGGATTTGGCGAATTTATGTACAGTCATGTTGGTTCGAACCCGAAACTAATCGGGCCCTCGAAGCCGAAACACTTATAACTTGAGGACTGTACGTCCTATTGATGTGTCGTCAACTAATTTGGTTTCCTTTTGAAGAGGGGGATCTTTTGGCATACTCTACTTGATGTTTGGACGCAGTTGGAGTATGGTCGGGTTGGTTTTAGCTTAAAAACCAACCGGGACCCTTGAACTGAAAAGCCAATAACTCTCAGACCGGACGTCCATTTGACGAACCGTCAGCGGCATTGGTAATATCGTTGAGAAACATGTCCTTTGAGTATACCCCATGGGAGTTCTGGGTATAGTTGAGATACGGTCAGGTAGATTCGTACACAAAACCAAATAAGCCCCGGGACAAAAAGGCTAATAACTTATAGACCGGGCATCTGATTGACGTGTCGTCTGTTGCATTGAGACCCTTTTGACGAGGCGGTCCTTTGTGATATTTCATCATGGGACTTCATGACACTTGGAGTATCGTCCAGTAGCTCTTGGATCAGATCCTCCTGGAGACGAGCATACGGAGTACAGAGACCTAGTAGCTGGCTGAGACCTGATGACTGTTTGTCTGATACGTTTCGGAGTGACTTGACTAGACCAGTGGGGAGATCTATTATGTGAGTTGGCAGCCCCATGGTGGAGGATCTCTACATTATGAGGTGGTAGACTCATGGTACTCGATAGAAGGGGTACCTCTGTAGGCTATCAGGGGGAGCGCTACTGTGTGAGGCGGTAGACCCATGGCGGGAAGTGCTACTGTGTGAGGCGGTAGACTCACGGTACTTGACAGGAGGAGTACCTCACCATTCTAAGGTTAGTGAGTAGCACCTAGAAGTTGCGACAGGGCCACTGTATCTGACAAAGGAGGAGTTCTCTAGAAGACGTGGTTTCGTTAATGAAAATCCTGGTTTGAGCTGAGTCAATGACCTTTGTGTTTTCCTCGTTATTGAGATGGGTTACTTGATAACTTAGGTATATATATGGGCATATACCAAAGTAATGGTTATTTGTTTAGATATTCCTTTGTGGTTTATCCTTGTTGGATTTAGTGATACCTTGAGGGTCTCGGGGTCCCTAATGAGTATCATTATACTCACCCCTGCACGGTCTATGCCCGCACCTCGTTGTGTTGGATGCAGACGACTGACCACACTGACCGAGGCAGAGTGTACGAGGACTGGATGGTACCTGGAGGTGGAAACATGTTGTGACGGTACACAGAGCAGACCGATAGACACTGAGTGTTAAGGATTAAATCTGTACCTACCCTTTAGGTAGGAACCCAGAGGACGATCCAGGTGCTGCTTCACCATTCAGTTGTTTATCTTTTCAGTTGTACTTTCTTACATATGTAGTTGTACTTTTTTGTTGGGCTTTTATTTCCGGCCCCTTTGTACTTTTGGCACACTTTTTATATGACTTTACAAAGTGTTTTATTCCGCTTGTTCTCTAGTTGTGTGTGTGTTTACGTTTTATAAAGGCAATGCCTTCCCAGTTCTATGGAATTATGCCTTTGGTGCTAGATGCTAGCCCATGGCCTATGGAGGGTGGGCTTGGGGTAATCACGATGCGGGCCCCGGGGGACGGGTCGTGACATTATCATTTCTACTTTGATTTTTAAATTTCCATCCATTTAATTGATAATAGTTTCATCGTATCTAAAATGTTAAAAATTATATAAATAAAATATATATTTATTATATATTTATTTATATTAAACAAAAAATGATATAGAAATAAAATAAAACATCGTGATCGTGGTAACAGTATGTTGTACTTATGCAAGAACGTTGTTTCCATTTTTCAACAAATTAAACAAAAAAATGGTAAATCAGATGTCACCATTAAAAAATAATTACTATTATATATATATCACATATATTTATTTCCATCATTCTCAGTACCTTCAATTCTTATTTTTAGTGAAAATTCGAATATCATCACATCGCAATACGATATTTATCCGTACACATGAGCGATGATATCTTTTCCCCCATGGAATAGAAATTCAGATGTTAAAATTGAAAAGATAAATCTATGAGTCTAATTAGTTTATAAATAATATACACATATATATATATTCATTTGATATATACTTATTTTAATCTATGTAATAATAAAACTGAAACACACATTACATCGGTTTACTCTATTGGAGGATGATGTACACATGAGTGATGTTATAGTTTATCAATGGGTTCAAAGGTAAAAACATATATGTGATAAAATAATTCATGAAATATAATAATATAATAAATATATCATTTAATTAAAAAATATTTACTATATATAGGTATGATTTCTTGTGATCAAAAATAAATAACATCAGTTTGTGAAGCGGTTGTTTTCCAAAAACGTGATTGATGATTTCATTTTCTATTTCATAGAAATAAAAATGAATATAGGAAATTACATTAACATAATAATATCTCCTGATATGGGAGGTAAAATTATAATAATATCAGCACAGTTCATCAATGATTGAAGTAGTTATAGGTGGAAATAAAATTAAAAGGCATGTTAATGGACTGCACCTCTTATTTTGAGAGACTCATTTTTATTACACATAACAACAAGGTAATAGGAATTGATAATAAAATTAAGGAATATATTATGTGTAGAGTAAATTTATAAAGATATTTTAAATGGGGTGATATGAGGAAAAAGTTTTTCAAATGTTAAGAGGAGAGGATAGTGGGTGGCCTTTAAAAATTTGGGCAGAGGACACACAATGAAGTTTTAAAATGAATAAATTTTAAACATTTTTACATATTCCAAAAGGATAAAAATGGTCCATATATAACAAAATTAGAGTGATAAGGTCGGTATACCTCCACCAATTGGTTTTAGATAGGTTTATATATTATTTTACACATTATATTTTTAGTTTAACCAAGTGATAAACTCGTTTATCCTTAACCATTGTAAATAATGTTAACTATTTTAAAATTTTATTTTGACAAAATATAAAGATTAAACTTTGATATAATATATTTTTCACTGATTACAAATATGTAATAATAATTTTCAAATTCAATTCACAGAAATTGATGATTTTAATTTGAAATTAAACATACAAACGTGATGAAATAATGTTATTACAATGATAAAATATTCACAGGAATAATATGTTTTTATTTCTAAAATAAATTTGAAATTGATTAAAATGAACTAAATTAGATTAAAAAATATATTTCTAAACCATTTATAATTAAAAAATCATATAATAAAATTATATCATGTAAATTTTTTTGACAAGAAGTATTTTATAATAAAAATTGTATTTCCTCCAATTCCTGAAATATTTATCCTTTATTAAAATTATAACAAAATATAGAGAAGATAATTTTATCATTATGATTCACATTTAAATTATAAATTATACAAATAAATTTTACAAAAAATTAAATAACAAATATTAATGTTGGGAGAAGTGGAGAAAACTAGTTTTTAGAAGTATAGTTTTTAGGAATAAAATTAATTATATTTGACTGTCACGTATTAACAATATATAATTGTGTTGTTAAAAATTTTATTGAATTTATACTATATATATTTCATTATTATCAATCATCATAATTTATTTGATCAATTTGATCTGATAAAATATGCTTTTTCATATAAGAATATACAAATTAAAAAATATTTCCTTTATTTTAAAATGGTTATTCCATTCATTTATAATTATTTAGAATCATATTTATTATTTATAAAATCATTTTAAGACCATATATCTTCACAATTTAGTAATCCCAATTCATTCAATTCATTCCAAGACCTATGATATTACTATTTATGTAAATAAAAATGATTTAATAGTATGTGACGATTTATTAGAACAAGTTTTTGTATGTTATTCAAGATTTCAATGAAATTTTTTATATTTGAAAAAAAATATAAAATTATTATTCATTATAAGTTAGAAGACATTAGTAGAATTGGGGTAGACATGACATTCCATATATACACTATACCATCAATATAAAATTCTATTAAAGATACACATTGTGTATCTCTATATTTGGGACATGGATATCGAACAGAGAGTATCCTATCCAAATAATTTATCTATAAATAATATATTTTTCCCATGGTTTTGGAATCAATGTTATTAAATGTTGTTTTAAATAAATTTAACTTCATTCAAAAAATCCTGACTGATGGAAGGGATCATATCTGATCAATAGAGGGATGTCACATTTGATACTCCCATGTCTCATCAGGTAGTGGTTCCACATTTCACTTCATAGAGAAATTGTTGGTACTATGTTATATAATAAATGGATGTTATTACCCTATATATAGATTTTGTGTACCCCTTCTTTATCCTTAAATGGTGAGAGGTCTCTATAAATACGATTGTGTTCCCTAGGTTATGGATAACATCAATGAGGATTGGGCCTCTCTACACTATCTCTTGTGCGGTTTCAAATAGTGATGTGACTCTGATATGGACCTTTGTAGAAATCGGATGAGTAATTTTTCATAACTTCAATATTAAATTAGAGAAACACTTACATTAATCATTTTTTGAATTTTTATAATCATATTAGATACTGGGATAAAATTACCTATTAACTATGGGTTGGGGGATTATTTAATCTCTCTATTGATCTCTTATTGGGGTTTGAGGTGTCCTTATTGGTAATTATATACTCACACATAATTTAATTAGAGGGGAAATTTTGTGTTGTACCTATTTTATATGTGGATTAGTAGTGCTATTAGATGAGCAGTTTTTGATAGAGCATAGAAGTATATAGAAGACCATGATGGGTACAATTGTCAACATTGAAGATAATGTGTCTGGATGTCTCCAGTTTCTTTTTCCATTGTAGTCCTTATTTTTTGGAGTAGATTGTGTATATGTAATTTATTTTACCAATTTGTATATTTGTAATAATTTTTAATAATGTGATTTGTTCTTATATGTTCTTTCATATATGGAATACATTTTTATTTATCATCATATTTTGTATGTTTACATTGTTGTATTGTAATGGTTTTGTTCATGAATAAATGTAACTATGCCCTTTCCTCTAATTATATAATGTTCTAAACAATGTTTTTTCCATAAAATTTCAATTTTTAGGCGATTTTTTAGTGTCTCAATTTGATTACCACCGGAATAGTAGGGCCTTGTGGGTCAATTCATGAAAATTCGTAAACATAGATGGTGAGTCTTAAAATTCATTTTGTGGAGCCTAACTTTATAATGCAGATTGCTTTGGGAAAATAGGTAAATATTAAAAAATATATTGAGTGTGGCTATTATACTAGAGAAATGAGTTTTATTATGGAATCCAATGCATCCATTAATGAGTAATATGAATACATTGTTATCCACATATCATGAAGAGCCATTGGTTTCATATAAAAAATGGAACATGAACAATATACTATTGGATATTTTTAATTTAATTTCATTATTGAGTAATCTCCCCATATTTTATCATCTTTAAATAGTATTTCTTGTTAACGTTATAGATTCATCAATGATGAAAACTAACTAGGAAAATGATACATGATCATGATGATGATTAGTTGAGCTATGAGTCCTTAGTTACGTGACATACATATGTCCTGTTTCACCCAAATATATCGGAATATAATTTACCATGTGTTGTAAGATAAAATGTATGATTGGTTAGGATCATTATTCACATAGGTATATTGATTTATTATTATTTTCATGCGGTAGAAAAAACTAAGGATTCAATGTGAGCTACGCATTCATGTTGTAGTGGATTAGCTCATAGAGGTTGTATGCATATTAAATATTGTTCATATCTTGACTATTAATATAGATTTTTTGGAACCTATGTATATTAATTGATCATCATAGAAGTGTGGGAGTATAAACATGTTAACCCCTAATCATATTTTTCTATAATAATTAAACATCATGTGGATGTTTTTCATTGAGTATATGATTTGGATATTTCAATATGTTTGGATAGTATTGATTCTCAAGATGAAGATGTGTTATATGTATTTTTATGAGTTTACAGTGAGGGTTATCTACAAAAAATGTACTCAATAGATTTATAGTGATATGAGTATATCTTGCTGTATATATTTGAGCCAGGATATCATGGGGGCATCCGTTCTAATTTGGTATCAATAAGAATTAACATGTATATTGGTGTCCTAGAGAGGAATTTGGATACATGGGGATTCTCAGTAGAGGTATTATAGGTATAAAGAGCATCTAGATGTAATCTTGGTGTATATTCATCTTCAGTTTCTATTCAATTTCAACCTTCATGGTCTTTGCATAGAATGCATACTCATCCTCGGATGTAGATATATAGGTCTATTGTGCATGGATTTCAATGAGTATCTTATCATCGGAAAATGGGAAATTATATTCTTTTTATGGTATAGGTCACATGGATCCTAATTTATTAACATGATGTTCTATGTAAGGGAGAAAAAATAGGATAGTTATTCAAGATAGAGGAAACATCATGATGAAGGATGTTTCATTCATTGATTGTGGAATTCTTTAGGGGATGGTGATTATAATGTAGTATGTAGATATATATAGGAAGGATACTCTAGTGGATGCTAATTAGATGAGAAACTCCCTCCATCACCACAAATTTTATCTTGTGTAGATTTGAAGGCAATTTTTTGATTGTGTTAGAAGATGCAGGCTATGGAGAGATATGGATATGATCCTCATGATATTATTTTTGGTAGGATATATGTATTTAAAAATAATACTCTAATAACTGTATACCTAAGTATGAGAAATTGTTTTATATCAATTTCCCTTGTGTGAGATAGAGATTTCATCTACAATTTATTTAATTAGCTATGGATACAGGTTGCTACAGAGTTAAATAAATCCATTCAACAAATCTATTAGTTTTTTGGGTTAGTGCGCAATATACAGTTTTTATGAAAGGAAATTTTGATCATAATGATGAATCAACATGATTTTATCTTTGGTATGGAATGTTTTTTAGTGTTTCATTATATTATATACTACCATGACAAGAGATTCAGATTCCTTTCGGATAGATTGAACAAGATTATTCTTCAGGGGAAAGAAGGATCCTCTAGAAGAAAAGGAAAAGATATCCTGTAGGAAAATATTACATGTCACCCATCAATTGAAATTTTTATAACATTGTACAGAGGGCCCTTTAGAGATCTTTATTATAGAAGTAGTAGAGTATTATATGGAAATGATTCCTAAAGACATAACAAGAGTATCTATGATGATTGATATGGAATTATGCATCAATATGCACCTCGCAACTAACCTGATATGTTATGATTCCAATCTAAGTGACCATATTGGGATCAGATAGCTTAAGGTGTTCTTGGAAGACCTTTAAGGGAATGTTTTGATCATACCCAGTGTGTTCTAATGGGTGGATTTAGTTTTTATAAGAAAAATAAATATAGGAGATATATGAATTTTGTTGAGTCTCATCATCTAAATCTAGAATTGATAAATAATAAATACCCTTTTATAAGGATTTAGGACCGTTTTGAACAATTTAATTATTTGAGTTTGCTCTAAATTATCAATATGTGGTTAGTATACTAACATTGTAGGGTTCATGATAATATTATTATAAAGATAGTATTCTGTTGTCAATATTAAACTATGAGTTCCTTATGATGAATTTTATTGGAACTAATTAACCCTATTGTTTCCATGAACCATATAAACCAAATTATCCAACAAATACATGGACCAAGAAATTGTATTCTTCAATGATGAAATTATCGTAGTCTATACATCAAAGGTGGAGCAGGAAATGAATTTTAGAGAATACAAGTGATAGTTTGGAAAGAGAAAATTTATGTAAGCTTTCAAATTTTCATATTTTTATTAGTGACAATCACATTCTTGGGAATGTCATCATGGATCATGGTCCAACTCTGGTCCATTTATTGATTGTTCAATTTCATTGTTGGTTTCCACCTAAGAGCTTATCATATTTGGATATTTTTATATGTTTGTAGGTGCACTACAGGAGGATTATGGATCAATGTTCTATGGTAACATCCCTTTGATAGATTTTATATCGAAGGGTTATCCATTTATCTTTAATGTGATTAATTAGATAGACTTAGATTAAGTGAGGTAATGGATGACTAGTGATATTTTTTTAAGATTACCATATGAAGGTTTTGTGAAGATGGTGTTTTTTGATTCATCCATAGATGTGATTACTTGAGTGTTAACATAGAAGTTGGGAGTGATCATTTATGATTAGAGTTATATGATACCACATGTGTAGTATACGGTGATCCATGAAATTTATTTCAAAGAGGTAATCTTTGGGTTGATGATATATAGGCATTATATTATAGGAAACCATTTTTTAACTCACAATGCTAAAATCTCATGTACATCATCACCATGAGTTATCATAACTGAGATAGATTAATTTTAATGAATTGATACACTCAAATGGCATTGACATAGTATATACTCCATTAAAGGTCCAAAATGTGGAAGATTGATATTGCAGGAAGAGTCCAACTCACATGGTGGGGGAGGAATCATAGAAATTGCCTTCAATATAGATAATCTATTAGGTGAGATTGGTAGGTATTTATTCTATTTTTTTTGTATATTCCACTTATTCATCAACATTAAATAGATTATCAATTGGGATACATTTAATTTAATGTTTTACTTGAATATATTTTCTCATGAGATATGAATGATATATATTATACATGAGGTGATCACATCATTTGTTTATAGGGATAGATGGTACCTCCAGTCGTGTTGTGTGAGGAAGTATTGAGGGATATTGATAATTCCCCCATATTATATATATATGTGTACATCTTGGTGTATATATTTGATCTAGGCTATCATGGGGACATCCATTATATTTTGGTATCAATAAGAATTAACAAATATATTAGTGTCCAAGAGAGGTATTTGGATACATGGGGATTCTCAGTAGAGGTATTATAGGTATAAAGAGCATCTAGATGTAATCTTGGTGTATAGTCATCTTTAGTTTCTATTCAGTTTTATCCTTCATTGTCTTTTCATAGGAGGCATACGTATCCTCGGACGTATATATATAGGTCTATTGTGCATGGATTTGAATGAGTATCTTATCATTGGAAAATGGAAAATTATATTCTTTTTATGGTATAGGTCACATGGATTTTAATTTATTAACATGATGGTCTATGTAAGGGAGACAAAATAGGATAGTTATTCAAGATAGAGGAAACATCATGATGAAGGATGTTTCATTCATTGATTGTGGAATTCTTTAGGGGATGGTGATTATAATGTAGTATGTGGAGATCTATAGGAAGGATACTCTGGTGGATGCTAATTAGATGAGAAACTCCCTCCATCACCACAAATTTTATCTTGTCTATATTTGAAGGAAATTTTTTGATTGTGTTAGAAGATGTAGGCTTTGGATAGATATGGATATGATCCTCATGATATTATTTTTGGTAGGATATATGTCTTTCAAAATCATACCCTAATAACTGTATACCCAAGTATGAGAAATTGTTTTATATCAATTTCCCTTGTGTGAGATGGAGATTTTATTTATAATTTATGTAATCAGCTTTGGATACAGGTTCCTACAGATTTAAATAATTTCATTCAACAAATCAATTAGTTGTTTGGGTTAGTGCTCAATATACAGTTTTTCTGAAAGGAAATTTTGATCATAATGAAGAATCAACATGATTTTATCTTGGGTATGGAATTATTTTTTATGTTTCATTACATTATATAATACCATGACAAGAGATTCAGATTCCTTTTGGATATATTGAACAAGATTATTCTTCAGGGGAAAGAAGGATCCTCTAGAAGAGAAGGAAAAGATACCGGGTAGGAAAATATTACATGTCACCCATCGATTGAAATGTTTATAACATTGTGCAGAGGGCCCTTTAGAGATCTATATTGTAGAAGTAGTGGAGTATTATATGGAAATGATTCTTGAAGACATCAATAGAGTATCTATGACGATTGACATGGAATTATGCATCAATATGCACCTCATGACTAACCAGATATGTTATGCTTCCAATCTAAGTGACCATACTTGGATCAGATAGATGAAGGTGTTCTTGGAGGACCTTTAAGGGAATGTTTTGATCATACCCAGTGTGTTCTCATGGGTGGATTTAGTTTTTATTAGAAAACTAAATATAGGAGATATAGGAATTTTGTTGAGTCTCATCATCTAAATATAGAATTGATAAAGAATAAACGCCCTTTTATAAGGATTTAGGACCGTTTTGAACAATTTAATTATGTGAGTTGGCTCTAAATTATCAATATGAGGTTAGTATACTAACATTGTAGGGTTCATGATAATATTATTATAAAGATAGTATTCTATTGTAAATATTGAAACTATGAGTTCCTTAGGATGAATTTTATTGGAACTAATTACGCATATTGTTTCCATGATCCATATAAACCAAATTATCCAACAAATACATGGACCAAGAAATTGTATTCTTAAATGATGAAATTATCATAGGCTATACATCAAAGGTGGAGCAAGAAGTTAATTTGAGAGAATACAAGTGATAGTTTGGAAAGAGAAAATTTATGTAAGCTTACAAATTTTTATATTTTTATTAGTGACAATCACATTCTTGGTCATGTCATCATGGATCATGGTCCAACTATGGTCCATTTACTAATTGTTCAATTTCATTGTTGGTTTCCACCTAAGAGATTATCATATTTGGATATTTTTATATGTTTATAGGTTCACTACAGGAGGATTATGGATCAATTTTTATTGTAAAATCCCTTTGATAGATTTTATATCGAAGGGTTATCCATTTATCTTTAATGAGATTAATTAGATAGACTTAGATGAAGTGAGGTAATGGATGACTAGTGATATTTTTTTAAGATTACCAGAAGATGGTTTTGTGAAGATGGTGTTTTTTGATTCATCCATTGATGTTATTACTTGAGTGAAAACATAGAAGTTGGGAGTGATCATTTCTGATTAGAGTTATATGATACCACATGTGTAGTATATGGTGATCCATGAAATTTATTTCAAAGAGGTAATCTTTGGGTTGATGATATATAGGCATTATATTATAGGAAATCATTTTTTAACTCACAATGCTATAATCTCATGTACATCATCCCCATGAGTTATCTTAACTAAGATAGATGAATTTTAATGAATTGATACATTCAAATGATATTGACATAGTCTATACACCACTAAAGGTCCAAAATGAGGAAGATTAAGATTACAGGAAGAGTCCAACTCACATGTTGGGGGAGGCATCATAGAAATTTCCTTCAATATAGATAATCTATTAGGTGAGAGTGGTATGTATTTATTCTGTTTTTTGATTATATTCCACTTATTCATCATCATTAAAGATATTACCATTTGGGATACATTTAATCTAAGGTTTTACTTGACTATATTTTCTCATTAGATATGAATGATATATATTATAAATGAGGTGATCACATCATCTGTTTGTAGGGATAGATGGTAGCTCCAGCCATGTTGTGTGAGGAAGTATTGAGGGATATTGGTAATTCCCCCATTATATATATATATATATATATATATATGTATATATATATGTGGTTGAGGATAAGATTTATAAAAATGTTTGATGAAGGAATTAGTGGTCTAGAATATGGTGGATTATCTAAGAGTTTGACTCCCAGTGTCTCATGTTTCATTAGGAAATTACTTAATGTTATGTTGTTGATGGTCTATCACAACAACTTTATATCCCATAAAAGATGTAAAATTTCTTATAAATGGAATTTTTATATGGATCGTAGGTATATTAATAGGCCATGATACTTTATAAGTTACTGTTTGTTTGACTTTTGATATCAACACACATTCTTCCAATATGGGAACAAAACTTGCCAAAGAATTTGGGGTAGTTATATGTGATGGAGATATCTGATACCATGGGGTACCAATGATAATAATCTCAAACCATATTTTTGGTTCATGTTATAGTTTTTAGGGGATTTAAGAGGAATTGTGAACTTTTTTACTAAATACAATTGTTTCTCAAACCTAGAATATTTTCATGAATAACCACACAATCAACGTATAGAAGGATACATTGAGACCATTGTATTTTACTATAACTTGTGTTATGAGGATCTCATTCCATTTGAATGCTATTGTTATAATAAAATATATATGTCAAATATTGGCATGAAACCTTTTGTTTACATATACAGATGACCATTCAGGTCACCGTTATGATGGATTTGTATTATTAAGATACTTTTTATTCATCTTGAAATTGTTAATGAAATGATTGTGAATATTTAAGTGTAATAAAAGAATATGATAAAAAGAAAAGATAAGTGAAATATTACATAGATAATCAATATATGTAATTTTTATTGAAATATATATACAATGTTTTGTCTAGAGCCTATCTATTGTGATGATTACATTAGTTTTCTAATGTATATAATCTATCCTTGAGGTTTTTTGAGCCGTTTTAGATACTCTGTAGGGTTATCTAGGTTGATAAATGCATGTAATTACCCCATAATTAGAAATATTTCATGAAATATTCCATGTTTATTATCATATACATTACATGAATAGACATAAACATGTTATTCACTTGGTAATGATGGATATTAATGATGAATACACCTTCTCGGAGGACCAAGAGGTGATCGAGGATAGATTGTGGAGGACCATACAAAGATTGGACCTCCCAGTGGATTCCATTCATTGGTATAACTACAGAATAAAAGAGAGATTTTGGTATCATGAGAGTGAGATGAATACATATTAAACTCACATTTCTCAATTATGTTATTCATTTTAACAAAAAAAATATGAAAGGGGGAGATAATGTAATTGTATGACCCTAGAAAACCCCGAGAATAGTGGGGTGAGTAATGGTGTCATCATGTTATTAAAATTAGATGAATCTTGTAACCACATTGGTAGGAACCTATTAAAAATTTAATATAATAAAGTTATTATCAAACATACATATGTTGAAATAAAATAAAAATACAACATTTTGTAAAAGTTCCATGTAAATGTTTTTCAAAGGATAATACACCGAAAGTGTGTCTGTCCTGAATAAAATCATTAGGATTCACTTGTTAGTTTGGATTATAATTTATTATACCTGAACACTTCATTCACATAACTCTGTTTTTACATGATTTTGAGGGTTGAAAAACTTCCCCCCATAGATTACATCTATTGAATACCCCCTACTCACTACCATGGGTGATGTCTTAATGATTTTATCACCTTCAAATTTTCTTCAATTGATAAGGAATATATGCATTTTCCATGATTACAATGAGACTCTTCTTAACTCATATTCATAAATTGATTGTCATGTTTTCATTGATTAATCAAAAAATGTTTAAAAAATTATAGTTTCACAATTCTTGAACCTCCATAACACATTTGAAAATGGGTTCATATTTTTTACTTTAATGAAATTTTTTAGTATATCACAACATTTTGATTGTTGTGAAATTATTTAGATTCACATAGATCAATTTTACTTAAAAGGGATGTAAAATTATTTTCACAACTCTACTTCACACATCATTGTTTCCTGCCCTAAATATGGCACAACCCTTTCATTAATATGAGGTTTGGATAATTGTTTATAATATTTGGATGGAGACTCAAGGAACCAAACAATTTATACCCACTTGTAGAACTGTCTAAAACATTATTTCATAAATCCTATAACCATATATCTTTCTATGAAGGTATGGATTGTTAGTTTTTAGTATGTCTAATTTTATAAGAAATTGTAAAGGTATACTATGAACAATGGAAGGTACTGGGAATATATGGGGATTTTTCAGTGATAGGGGTTTTGACAACATGTACAAAAGATTGGGTTTCATGTTTAAGAGAAACTGTGTAGGCTATCCCACACACATTGTATTAAACCATACAGTTATAGAAAATAGAGAATTATATGCCACAAGGTATTTCTAAAACCTTGTGACTTGAAGAACAAGGCCTATTTGTGCTTCTAGGTTTTTGGATAGATCCCTTTTTAATGGTTTCCTCATGGTTAGAAAATTAGACATATTGAACAAGGCCTACACAGTTTATGGGGATTGTTCAATATGCTTTCGATGTTCTACCATTTCTCATATTTCTTTTATCTTACTATGAATATGATGTTGACATTGATTGAGGATTCACCTTTATCCTATATATATAGTTACACCATATTCACATGGATTTTTATGTCTCATAGTTATATCATTGTTCCAAAAACCATATTTTTCTGAGAATCACATTTATAGTGAGTTCTTCATGCCAAATTTATCCTTTCACTTGGATACATGTTTGTTGATCCTTGTATAATAAATTAAAAGAGGAATACTTATTTTATTGACAACTCATTGGTTTTCCAAATCAATTTTATATTTGTTATTAACCATGATAATCCCATAATCACATTTTGATAATTCTTATTGTTTCGTCATTTTAATTCACCTCAGTTTGTATTTAGTATATGAGACATATTACAATCCTAGATTTTTAGACCATACAATATTTTTATTTCCCATGTATGTAATTCCCTTTTTTAACCAATTGTCATTTGTAAATTACCATTCAATACGTATTAATTGAAATTCTTTGTTAAATGATTTAAATGGGTTTTAAATATATTGAATAGTCTATTCATGCTGGATTAATCTTAATTGACTGAATTGAATAAATCAATTTGAATTCGGAAAATGGGATATATTTGACGTAATTCCCCATCTGTTGAATTGTAAATATGAATATGAAAATGGAATTACCTATATATATACACACATGCACACAATGATATATATATATATGTGTGTGTGTGTGTGTGTGTGGTCTAGATAAAACATATATATTGGTGAGAATTACACATGAAAAATATAATTATAATACTTGTTGAAATACGTTGTGGTAAGATGGTAATGGTTCATTTGATAATGAAAGAATCATTATCCCTTATATAGAGTCTTTAGTACTCTATCTCAAACCATTGTCACTATTCAAGGGTCGTGTTGAAGAAACACATTATTATTGTTTAACTGTTGACATAATGGATCACTCAGCATCCTGAGTGTCTTGCATTGACATATCTCACTCAATTGTGTTATTGGTAATGTGACATATTTTTAGACTTCTATTATTGATTAGACATGTTAAGGATGTATGAGATACATCCTGGTCTAGCCAAAAACTAGTATTTCATGTATATGGGAATTTACGTCTACATATAATTGGTTTATATATGAGGATTCAATATGTAATGAAAATATATATATTGAATTTTATCTGAAACACTTCCAATTAATGATATGAAGTAGGTAGATCCTCATGGTTCCCTCTATGGATGACAGTGGTCCGGTTGTTTATTTATTCAGTAGTGTTTATTATTAATTAAACCTACACACTATTTAATAATAAGTAATACATGGATTACATGTAGACAATATTTTTGGTGGCATATTGAGATTTTTATCTCATAGGCTACTCAAGCGGCCATTGGTACTAGATAATATTATTTTCTTGTAGGTAAGGATTAAGTAAAAAACCTTTTTATTGGCCATTGATATGTTTAATTATAGTAGTAGCTTAGGGTAAGAAGACTAGAAAATCCATCAAGATTTAACTATAGTATTTTTTGTTCATTTTCCACTTAAGTACCATGATTTTATTTTATTTTCCCCTATTACACTTTTTGTGTTTTCATAATATGCATCCTTGTATATTGAAACTACCTAGATGATTTTGGATATGATTTAGTTGTATAGTTATATTTATAATTCCATTGCATATCAATTCATTCTATTAATTTATTCTTATGTGTAATAATTATTTTTCATATTTATATATGGTTCTACTATTTTATGTTTTCTTTTATAAAATGTTCCACTCTTATATGTGGTTATATTGTACCCAAAATACTACCTTACACCCTCACTGGTATTTGATAACATGTGGAATATGAGGAGGTGTTCATAAGGTGATGTAGCCCACCAACTCAGGGAATGAGTTATGTGGATGAAAATTAGGGATTTTTAAAAGTGTAATCATCATTTATTTTTTCAAATTTCTTATTTATTGGGTATTACATATGATAATAGGTGTTAATGGGGGTTAGAATTGACCATGTCCCTGGAGTAAGCTATCCATTTTACAGGGGAAAACTAAGTTACCTATGATGGGAATTTGTTATCATTGATTATTCCATATAAGGATTCTTTGAATTCTCAATTGTGTAAGAAAAATTATGTCGAATGTTATTAATATTTTATTATTAAAATCTACTTATTTTTTACTAAGACCTGTTGAAACCAGGGTTATACCTTATGACATGTATTCACTATTAGGAATGAAATATATAATATGCAATGATTTTTTCTATGTAAAATATATTTTCAAAGTGAATTATCCTACTACATAATGATAGATAAATTAATATTTATTTAGTTCCCTCGACACATCTTTTTTTAATCTAAAAAATTAACAGATACATAATGTTCTTATATTAACCAAATAGAATTTTTTTGTAATAGGTTAATGTAAATAATATAAGAAGAAAATCATGGGATGTTCATCCATACACCATTTCTCTCATGATCTATATTGTGTTATATTGTGGGTTAATTGGATGACATATTTTTGTTCATAATGAGTATGCACCCTTATTGATAAAAAATGGAAATCCACAAAATTCATCAATTTTTATGTTATCTAATTATTTGATCAAGAAAAAATATAAATTTAATGAGAATATAAATGGTAAATTGGATAGCTTATAACTTTGAAACTGAGACACATATATGAACCTGACCTTATTAGTTGGTAGATTGGAGTTTCATATGTTTTTGTGCCTTGTGTCGGTCTCTACTACAACCTAGACCTTGCTTGTTGAGAAGGTGGGGAGGTTTGACTGTTTCTAATGATTGTCTTTATTACATGTCCTAAATTTATATAATAGATCTTACCAGTTGATAAAATCTTTTTAATGAGATATTATAGAATTTTAGTGTCATTCCATAGTACATCCTCCAGTTTCTCTCTTAGAAGGCTATGAAGAAAATTACCCTAAGGTGGATGTCCCAGATGCACCAGTGATTCCTAATGCAGTGCCACCTATGTCACTTATTCTTGTATTAGATATGGGAACTAATTTTCAATTCTTATAGGGGTTCTTGCGTATGTTTCAACATATTCATTGTGAAGTTAAAAATTCCTAGAGAATGGTCTGGTAGTCATTTGAATTTTAGCTTTAATATACCCTAGCGATTAAGGGGATGGTAGACCACATGTTGTAGAGTCTTTCATTGATAATATTAATTTTCAATAAAACAATCTAGAGATGCCTCAATATATGAGGGTTAAATTAGATTCTTAATTTCTATGTGATTTATCTATTCAGTGGTGGGATGTATACACCTAGAAATGTCGGTATAGAGATATGTTCTATGTGGATTTCCAAAAAATCTTGTACGACTAATTTTTACCTATACAATTTCGAATGACATAGCAATATATATTGAAACTTCATATGGTGAGTATATCGATTTTGAAATACTTTTACTACTTTACTGTGATATAGGAATTTTCTTTTACTCTAGAGGGTGATGACCATATGACCAGTAAGAAATTTAAGGACGAGATAGTATATTCCATCTAAATATAGTTCATAGTTTTTATTCTGAGTACCATTTCAATAATCATCATCCATTACCTTATAATCTAGAAGAACCCAAGGGAAGAATGTTGTATGAGTTTGGACTGCTTTTCATGTAAATAATGTATAATGGGATGTCACTGAGACTTGTACAGGACCCAAGCATCAAAGTATGGGTAATGTGATATCATATATTAATATTATTTACATGAATGTCTAGGGTTTATGACATGATAATCTTCCCCATTTGTGGATAGTATCACGAACGAAACTCCTGAAGGATTATCTGGTCTATATCTAGCCAACTATTTATATCTTAAAAATTATATATTGCCAGGAGAAGCACTAGTAACCATTAATTTATATAGGATTCCACCTAAGGAGATTCTAAAACTCACGAAACAATTAGGGGATCTACTGGATAAACAATTCATATGACCCAAAACTTCCCTTTGAGGTACACTATTCATTTTTTCCAAGAAAAATGAGGATACCCTCATGCGTTTCATGGGTTACCATTTTTTGATCAACAAATATCTAATAATTAGTGTCCTCTTCATAAAATATATTAACAATTTTATCATCTCATGGGTAATACGGTGTTTTTTAATATAGATCTATCATTGGGATATCACCTGGTGCGTGTTTGGACCTCATAAATTCCATGAAGTTATTTTAGGACTACTTTTGGTCTATACGATTACCAAGTATTGTAATATGAACTCAAAAATCCATCTATTGTCTTCATCGCTCTTATGAATCTGTTTCCCACACACATCTAGGTTTATCCTTGGTAGTATTTGTTGATTACATCTTGGTGTATTACACCCCAAATATGACCATGAAATCTATCAGGATATCATGATGAATACATTGAGAGAGAACCAAATATAGGCTAATCTATATATATTTCCCTTTTTCATTGAAAATTTACAATTATTAAGTCACATTATCTAAGTTTTAGGTGTTTATGTAGACCCATAAAAACTATGATATATAGTTTCTTAGGTGTATCCCAAGAAAAATTTTTACATTCAAAGTTTCCTATGGCATTTCGAATATCACAGTTTCTTCATCCATTATTTATCATGACTTGAAATAACTTTTAAGGGATTGAAAAATATGAGTGCGAAATTAATATTCGCAGAATCTTATGAAGATGTATTTTAGTATTTGAAGGTCCATTTGAATTCACCACCGATACTGAATATTCTAGATCTAGGCAGAATATATTCCTTATATTGTGATGCATTAAGATTTAGGCATGTAGCTATTATGATACAGGACTTGCATGTTATCATGTATTGGTCACGTCAGTTGGGGAATACCAGGAAGAATTACCCAATTCCCAACATCAATTTTATTGTTGTAGTTAATGACTTATTTCATTTGAGAGAAAAAATTATTATAGAGAAATTTTTGGTATTCACTTATCACAAAACCCCCAAAAAACATCTTCACAACATAGTATCTTATTCTAAGGCAGTGAATATAGGGTTTCGTTCCTTGTATCGTTTTATTTAGATATTTCTTACACGTTGGGATTGGGAATTGAGTAGATGATGCTATGAGCTGAAGTAATCAAACATAGATACTTAAGTAATATCATAGTGAATGAAACAATATGGCCTTATTCTAAGAGAATCATCTTGAGGATCTAGAGGAACATGGTCAAAATATCATCTTTGCCTTATACCTGATTTTTACTCTTCTGAAATCATTTCAGATGATGAAATAATCCAATCATTAAGGCCTTGGCCTAGAATAATAAGTCTTATATTATGATACATCTTCCGCTTGGACAATTGGACAAGATAGAACGTTAAAATAACATGACAATGTATCGGTCCCAGCAGACATCAGAGATGGTATTATGTAGGAATTACACACCTCAATATGAGTAGTTAAACCTGCTATCCCCAAAATGTAATGATAAATATATCACTAGTATCAGTGTCCTTGTATGAAACAAGATATTTCCAACTTCATCACTCAATATTCCTCCTATCAATAGGTGATGTTAGAATATCGATGATAATTTGGGTTTTTACGGTTTTTTTCTATTCATAAGTGGTAATGGGAAAACATTTTAATGGATTTCGTGACACATTTACCTAGATTACCTCGTAGTAATTATTTAGGATGTTCTATCATTGACCATCTGTTAAATGTAACTAAATTTTTTTCTTTTTGAGATACCATATCATTAATCATGCTATAAAGATTTCATTTTAGGGAGGTTCTATGTCTTCATTGATATCCTCACTCTATAATTATTTTACTGACACACTCGCATTAAATCATTGTTATATCAGGGTTTGAAGAAGGATTTGTGTACACTCGTATTTATGATCATGTACTATCACCCATATACCAAAAACAGATCTAGTGTATGATTTAGGTGCTAGAGGACATGCTCCAAGCCCGAGTCCTTGAATTTGAATATTAATGGTAGAAAAACATTCCCCTCATTTATTTTTCTAATAATAATATCATTCAGGGTACCATTGATATGGGTCTTTATGAAGTCTTTTATTTTAGTCAGTCCCTCCATCCTCTGTGATGGCTATAGGTTAGGGATGTAGTTATGGTTAGACCATATCTCTTACAAGAGAAAAAAAATTATGTCCAACATATTTCAATCCTCATAATGATAGCTCTGTCCAGAAAAAATTTGTATTTCAATAGATGTTGGTTACCACTTTTTATCGTGATCAAAGACTCAAGTTTCTTGTGATTATTACCTAGGAGGGGACATATGTGTCCTCAGAGGTCAGGAAATCTTTTGGAGAGGTTAGTTTGAAGCTATATTGTTTATGAATAGATCAGTCCAGTGGAATACCAGTTAGCACTTCCTCAAAATAACCTATCAATGTATGACTTTGTTTACGTATAACTGCTTCACTGATAATATCCATACCCATGAAATATTAATCATCATGATGATGTTGAATTGGATGTAGGTGCTTCATTTGGGGATCATTCAGTGAGTATAGTGGATTGGAGTATAAAGACACTCTATCGAAGGTCAGTTCAACTAGTATTGATGCTATGGTAGCACATATGTTTATAAGATATGACATGGTAGTGGGAAGCTGATATACATGATCATTGGTTGTAACTCATTGTAGAAGATGCCTCGTTACCTTCAGAAATCCAACATGGGGATGAGTATTTTAAAGGGGATA
Organism: Viscum album; assembly: GCA_963277665.1. NCBI lineage: Eukaryota > Viridiplantae > Streptophyta > Magnoliopsida > Santalales > Viscaceae > Viscum > Viscum album. Next base: position 2,054,304,009 of record OY728137.1, read on the forward strand.
TATTGTATAAAACTGTCTTTTCGTGAAGGTACATATCATTATTGGATTCAGTTTAAAACATTTTCCAAATAATGTTAAATGTTTATTTTGGTCTTGGTAATGTCCTATGAGAATTTAATACTTCTTCAGATCCTGATGTTCCATAAAAATAGGTGGTTTTTAAGCCACATTGTTTGGAGAAACTATGAGTCTCAACACACATGGTTTTTCTTTTCAAACCATGAAGTTGTATACAATAGAGACCTACATGATATAGAGTTTGATTGATACTGTGCATCCAGAGGCATACAACCATGTGGTGTGGTTGATTAATAGGTAGAGAACATTTTCATGTTTTTCACATTGATGTAAAAAAATGTGCTCTTAACCATGAAGTGTAACTCCCATAGAAAAGAATTTCACAAAGTCTTTTAATGGTTTTGATACCATCCAGTTAAACAAATTTCCCCTTAATTTTAATTGAAATTACTTTTTACCCTTTATTAATTATTTTACCCCTCCCCATTATCTTTTATTTCTTCTTCATACAATGGATGGTTTTGGTTTCTTCCTCTTATAAATAAAAATTTCTATCAAACATGGATTCTTGATGTATCAAATGTCTGGTGTCTAATCCTCAATTAATTGGAATCATTTGATCATTATATCTAATATATTATATTATGTCCCTTCCAATATTAGTATGTCTTCATATGTTTTCTGATTTTCTGGTTGATGCTCATTTTCCCAATATTCACGGTATTGACCCATTTAGCATATCTCTTCCAAACTACTCTGATTATGAGAATGATAATGAGATAAGTGTCATCTATGACCATTATATAGGTGGTAACCTCATTTCCAATTTTATTATTGATGTCTCTAAACTATTCCATTATTCCACACACCTGATTTAGACGAGTGACCCCTTTATGTTGATTTAATTATTTCAAATTAATCTTGGCAACTTGATACATGTCATTCGGTTTTTTTTGTGAATTGGAAGTGGTTGAATTTGTTTATTGACACCCCTTCATTGTGAGTAGTCAATTTACAATTTATAGTAAATTGAATAAATGTTTGAATCACTTTCTAAGAGGTTTTCATGCTTTATTTTATGAGTATCCAATGGTGTGTATTTTTTATAAGATACCAAATCCCCACTAATGTAATTTTACAAACCTATATTTTGATTTTTCATGTAAGAAATAACAAATTTAACCAAGGAAACTTTATAAATAAAAATTCAATACTTTTTAATTGAAATCGCATTTTTAATTTCTTAAATACGTTGAAGATGTAATAGTATTTACACGGTGGATTTAACCTAATTGATTGAATTCGGTGAATTTAATTCCACATGACTAATGGGATAAACTTGAGGTACTACCATGTGTGTTGAATTTGTAAAAAAAGAATATGCTAATGGAATTTATTGTATATATATATTTATGGGATGAGTAAAATAGATGTATCGAAGGACATGAACCAAGAAAAATATAATTATAACATGCCTTAATAGAGGTTTTGGTACGATGTTAAGGTTTCAATTCATCATTAAAGAATTACACTCCCATATATTAGGTGTTGAGTGTGAAATATTGCACCCTTGAAAATATTAGGATGTTGGGATTGACGCACCACATTCCCATGATCACGTGATTACATGATGGATCACTTCCCATCCTGGGTGTCATGCATGTTCTCTTTCATTGTATTGGGATGTATAGAATGTACCCTACTTTTGAGATTTTAGGATCAGTTAGAATGGTTTGGGATGGATGATTTACACCATGTACAAGCCAAAAACAAGTATTCCTTGTATATGGCCACTTACATATTCAATTTATTGATTAATATTTGTGGATGAAATATATTTTTAAATTATATATCTATTATAATAATCTATATAGATATATCCAATATGATTACCCACACATCTCGACCATGAGCCAAAGCATAAAGAGCCTTCTGGAGTCATCTAGGAACCAGAGTGTCATAGTAAATTGTTTATTAAGCATTATTAATAATTATTATTCATGAACACTAATTCGTTACGTACAGTAGTTGGATAACACTTAAAACCCATTGGTTTTTACCTAGTGATTTTTTAACTTAGAACATACTTTCGGATCTGTTGGTAGTTGATATATTTTAGCAGGTACTGATAATGGGAAAAAACCCTATTACTGGACCTTTATATTATTACTAACAGTTGCATCATAGGAGTATAGGTATGGGATTTCACATGACATTATAATGGATATTTTTTTGTACTTATGTATCATGTTTGTATTTCTGATCCATTGTTCACCTTTTGTATACCATAATGTGATGTATCCATGTTTTTTGACACTGTATAGTATATATTTGTAATTATTCATTTATAAAGTTATATTTATTCATCCACTAATTTTTTATTAATTATATTTATTTACAATTTAATAGATTATTAATTGTGTGTGTATTTTTATGATTCTGTGCTTATATGTTTATGTGTATCTAATGTACCACTCTGATATGAGTTTATATATTCCCCATTGTTCTAACACTACACCATCTATTCTAGTCAAAATTATTTGTCATACATGGATGAACCCTTGAGGACATGTGACCAACCAACATAGGTAATAGGTTATGTGGATCCTATGTTAGGATGTTATATAGTGGGTTTTCTAAAACTGTGCGACTTAAGTCTCAATGTCTTGTAGTGATGTTGTGCTTTGGGGAATGGCCATTTTTCCTGTTTTTCACATGGTTAGAGAAACATTGTGCCTAACCATGCATTGTGCTTCCCCATAGTAGTGACAAGATCGCAGATTTCTCACGATTTGAAATCCTTGAACGTAAACCATAAACCCAATTATTTTGAAGTGAAATTAATTTTTCAACATTCATTAATTCTTTTTGACTCCTTCCTATTTTCATTATTCTTCCACCAATGGCTAGTTTTGGTTTCCTCCACCTATAGTTGAGAATCTCCATCAGCCTTGGATTATTGTTTTCTCACATTTCTGGTGTCTGATCCTTGATCAGGAAGAAGCATTGGATTCACCTCATTATTATATTATAATCTCTCTCTTACTATATATCTTAATCATTTGATTCCTGAATTTGTTTCATTTTAAGACCATTATTCTTATGTACAAGGCATTGTACTATTTAACATATATCTTCTGAACTACTCCAAATATGAGGTCTAATTCGGGTGAGGAGGCGTCTACGACCTAAGGGTATGGGGTCACATTTTTCCCATTTTATTTTTGAAGTATGACGACTATTATATTATGAAACACAACAGATTATTCCAACAATGACATTTATATTTTTTTATATATGTGAAATTGATCATTTCACAATAATATATGGTCATTGATAATTGTTTATTTTATTGGAATTGGTTGACTCCATTTGTGGAAAACCCTTGGGTGCGACCTATCAATTTCCTCTTTTATGGTGATTTGCGTCAATTCGAATATCACCTTAAGAGAATTCGTATTTATTCATTGTTTGAAATTCCATTGGTGTTTAATTTTTATAAGAGACTAAATCACCTCCTTGGTGCTTGGACTAACCCATATTTAGAATTTCTATGTAGTAAATTGTTATATTTATCCATGAATCCTTTCTATAATACCATTGAAGACTTGTAAATTGAATTTCCATGTTTAATGAATTCAATTTGTTGGAAATAGATAGAATTATATTTTCATAGTTTATTATCATTAATTAATTGAATTAAACTAATGAATATTAACACTGATAATTAGATATATTTGATGTACTACACTCGTAGATGAACTATAAACAGGACTATGATAAAGGATACGCATGTATATAAATATATACAGTTTGGATAAAATATATGTATAAGAGGGAATTCCCCATTCCAAATATAATTATAATATACATTGAAAATTAGAGTGGTGTGATGGTTAGGGTCTGGTAGTCCCTGACAAAATCATCCTCCATTATATCAGATTTGGAGTATGATGTCTATCACCATTAACACTATTAGGATGTTAGGCTTGACACTCCATATTTCTTTGATCATGTAATGACATTATGTCTCAGTCACCATACCAAGTGTCTTTCAAGATGTCTCTTACCCTATTGAGATGTTAGTCATATACCCTACGCATGATCTCTAAGGATCCATCAAACTGGTTATAAATTACCAAGTCACGTCCTAGTGTATTCAGGAAATAATAATCGATGTATATGGCCACTTATGTCTCCCCATACTTTTTTCATATAGGAGCATGAAATATATAATTAATCAATTTATATTATTACTATATAAAAATAGAATATTTTTAGACCCATATCCCAACCAAGATACAAATTATGTAGAGCATACATGTATCATTTATTACCCTCATTGGAAATTTTATTTATTTATTAAGAATTGTCTGTAATTAATTATTCTTACACAATTTTAAGATTAAATCCCTACATGGATTTAATGTAGACATTGTTGGGGGGTATCCTAGTGAGACTTTTATCACACAAACTACCCATGATTCATTTTCTACCAAGAATATTGTATTCTATAGGTACTAATAATGGAAAGCTCCCTATTATTGGTATTTTATATTCTAAATTATATTGAGAGCATTGGGGGAGAAATAGGTATTCTCCTGAGATGTTAGTGGAGGAATTTTTCTCCTTTTATACTTCTCTTGCATGATTTTTATTTTCAGGTCCCATATTCCCCAATTGTATATCATAATGACCAAAATCCATGTATATTTACACTAAAATGTAAATTTTGGTTATTAATTATTTGTTTACTTATATTTTTTATTTTTCTTCTTATCTATTCAATTTTTCTATGAACTCATTTCCAAATTATTTAATATATCGATTTATATTTCATTTTAGATGTTGTATGTTTATTTATATCCACTTTCCCACTATGATATGAGGTTACAGACTCATTTAATTTAACATATCCACATCTTTAGCAACAAACATAAATAAAAAATATTTTTACTTTTTGAAATCAAACTAAACACCCTAGATCATTTCCTCCCCATTGACTTGTAAAACATCTATAAACAAATTAAAATTTTAAAAAAATGGGGGGACGGGGAATAATATAAACATCCTATACAAAAGGATTATGATTAACACAAGGGTTCAATTGATGTTTCTCAAACAATTTTTCTACCTATGGCTTGGTTAATATTTTAGAAACATGATCCATAGTTCAAACATTATCCATTTTAATCACATGTATTTTAAATTGACATTTTGTAAAGTTATATTTGATTTCAAGGTGATTGATTAGATTATTTTCAAATGGATTTTCTGTTAAGATGAATGTCAATATTTTTTTCAATACATATCACAATCAGCTATTTGAAATCATTAATAATATCAATAAGTTTTTGGTTCATCCATAATTGATTTGTCCTCCCCATTTTAAAGTGTATACACTACACTTCAGCTATTCTATGAAAATTTATATCTTATTACATTCTCAACCATCCCATACATTTAATTCCAATTAATAATGCACCATAACTTATAGACTTTTGACTCACCATTTATTTATCCCAAATAACTTCAAAAAATACAATAAATTATTATTTCATCAAAATGAAATGTATATGAAAAAATTTAGAGTTTATTGAAGATTTATCATGGATTTTAAAACCGCTTCTAGTATATATTCTATCAGATCACATTGGAATCGAGCCACTAGACATGTCAAAATGATGATATCGGGTCATGTTACAGTCAAATATAATAAAATTCAATTCAAACTCCTATAGAATAAATGATCAATAATTTTCCCATCCTCATTTTCCATGACTTTTACCTACATCAATCTCTGTCGACATTGGTTTTGATTCATGCATGTTGAATTTTCTCATAAGATCTCTTGTATATTTTTTTGAGATGTGAAGGTTTAATCTATCTTTTCAATAACCTGCATCCCAAAAAATATGTGAGTTCACCAATCATGGATATTTAAATTTATGATTTCATTTTACTACAAAATAATCCATAGAACCCTACACGCTCCTTCCAAAAATAATATCATCCACAGAAAAAAGCATAATAAATTTTCATACTTAATATATCATTACAAATAATTTAATTTCAAACCCATCTTATTTTAATTATATCATCTTGATTTAAGAATACAGACCATAGTAAGAAGCACATTGTGCCTATTTTATACCATATAGAACCTTATTTATCCAACAAACCATTATTAAATAATTTCTAATCATATATACCCCTTCTTTTTCAAGGTAATCTTATTTATAGAGAAAATAATTTATGAATTAAATTTATTCATCCTTCTAATAAAAGTTTCACCCTATTTGAATTTCTAAGGCTAGGAAGAGCCTAATTAACCCTTGTAGAGCTATTTAATTTAATTTTTATTCAAAATAAGTTCCTTAATTATATGATTAACATTTATAAAAATATTTTCCTTGTTTCTAATCACAATTACTTTCTATTGTTTTTCAATAACAACTCTACAACAATTAAATTGTGATTTTCTTGGCTCTTCACATTATCCAATGTTGGGTTATTGTCAATTTGATCCAGTCATTCCATTAGAAAAAAAAGCATGATTCATAATTCAAAAAATATTTAAATGAGTTTGGTTCCATAATTTATTTGACATGATAATTTTCTTTATTCATTATTATCCTTGTCTAAATAGGATCTATCCAATCCCTAATGTTGTTTGATTAGTCATCTCCCCATCTTTAATTTATTTTATGAAGTTCTATTATAGTTTCATCAAATATAGATTCCTAATCTTTTTCATCCTCAAAATGATCATCATTATAATATCCCTAAATATTTTTTATAAATACATAATTTATGTATTCAAATCTACCCCTTTTTACGTTATTATTCATCTATAATCATGCCTATATATAAACATTATGTGTTATTTTTGGTTTTATCCTCAATGAGCTTGTCTTCATTTCTCTACAAAATCATTCTATAATTATTATTTTAATATTTTTATGATTTAATCTTCAAGGAATATATAAGGAATACTCTATTATCAATAGAATCACCATATTGGCCTTGATTTCCATATTTATTTAGGACTAAAAATTTAATTCAAAATAAATAAAAACAATCATCATAGAATACTTCCTTAAAATCCATATCTCATATGTTTCAAGATATGTTCTATAAATAGTTTTATTGGGTTTTTATTTTATACTAAACCATTAATAAAACATGTTGATACTGATGATGACCACAATTATCAATCATCATAGTTCTAGCCATATTATATACATGTCAATATCACCATTCAGTGATACAATTGCTTGAGAAGTTATCTAAGTAGAAACCTCATAATTTTACCCTTTTTTTTAAATAATTATCATATTATATGGATTCATATTCTATTACATTTTCATATCACAATATATTAATTTCTCATCCATTTGAATTCTCAAAATTTTGATTGTATCTCTTTATAAAAGAAAGAGGATGTTGTTTATAATTCAAAAACATCAGAAAGTAAATTATAATACAAATATCACTAAAAATAATGAATTTACTCTCTGAATATGTGTTGTCCACATTTATTTGAACACGCAAATATTTTTAGACAGGATCAATAACATTTGATTATATTTTGTTCGTCGGTTGATATGAAATCTAGACTATATTCGCTCACATGAATCCATCACAGATCTTTGATAGATAATGCTACAGATTCAGAATTTATAAAAAAACCATCATCATGGATATCTGTTCCATGATCTATTGATTTATTTTACCCATCCTATGGTGTGAAAAGGATTAATCTTTTTAAATTATTAAGAAACAAATTTTTTAATTACATTATACCTCATTTCAATTTCTATTTATCATATATCCCTTCATGATAAAATTACCAAAAATTCTTTTTATAACTGACCCCTTTCATTTAAATTCCAGTACTAGTTTGAATTTATAATGTTGAAATGAATTCAGAATATTTTGAAAGAGGCCATCAATTAATAGAACTTCTATTATCATTAAATCACCATTTTATTGTTCATTATTTCTACTAAATTTGATCGGTAAGTCATCATCATTGCTGAATGTAATTGTTCTACCAACCAATTTGTTATAAATTTTCAAAAAGTCTCTACTTCCTATAATATTTTATTGAAATAAACTATAAATTATCATGAGATACTACTCATTATAGTATTGAGAGAAATTTATTCTAGGTTTTCAATCTCATTATTCTCCTTTTCCATACATGAGAAACTACTAGGGTAGATGAAAATGATGTACATTCCAATATATTTTCAACAAGCATTGGTTTATCATACTAACAACCATATTCTAGTGAAGATTACATTTTTTTAGTTTATTTTATCTTGGTTGAGGAGAATATACTGGCCTTAGTATTCAATAGTTATCGTTCTAGCTTTTCCTCTTCCACAATAAATATCATTCTGTAAAACTTTTGACGAGTGAAAAAATATTCATATAATGAATTATCTCTATATGAAGAGGAATTTTATCTCATAAACATTTTTGGGCATTCAGGTTCATCCCCATTTGATAATACCTTATGTATTCAAAATAATACATGGTATAGTCTATAAATCCACAATACTGACATTTCATAAGAGGATATATCATCAGGCATTCAGTACTACAAATGTCCTCCAATTTTGAAAAGGTATTTGACCAGTGATCCTCTTTGGAAACTTGAGGATTATTTACATCTCTCTTCCCAATTTTGATTCAAGCGGCCTCTCTTATGAAATTAGCTTGCATTGTTATATTTTTGATTTTCTTATTTCAATTGTGTTGGCCTACCCCACTTCCAAGGATTTTTGTTTCTTTGTCAAAACCAATTCCACTTATTCCCATAAGGGTAGACCATTGATCACTCACAAATTTGTATTCTACATAAGAACCAAATATAGATCTTTCCAATGGAACAATATCTAAAAATATTAAACACTACAATCTCATCATCATTACCATGATTGTGATTTTATTTTTTTTACAACTTATGATGATGAATTATTTTACGAGGTCCTTAAATATATTTTAATATTAATCTAATCTCAATTTAAATTAATTAAATGTATTATATAAACTCTTTATTACAATTTTTAAAATCCATAATCACTTTTAATCATTCATGAGTTTCCAAATGAATGTATGGGTCTCCATTTGATCAATCGATTTCTTTTGCATGCCAACCCACATACACTAATTATTTATTCAATAAGACATCAGTTTTTATATTTGTATTATTTTGAATGTCATGATCATTAGGATAAAATTCATGTTCTACTTATTTATATACACAACCATTATTTCGGTCACCTTTATTAACTCCAGGTTCAACATTTTCGACTGTATACATCATTGAATAATCAGTAACGGGTTTAGACAATATCTCTAAATACCTCATAAAGTCATTATTACCTTGTTCCTAATTATAGAAAAAGTGATTTCTCTACAATTTATGTAATGATTTGATGTTTCATATTTGAGGGATCCACTTTTGATTCATTTTATTGAATTCTGATTTACTTTATATATACTCAAATTTCATCAGGCATTAAGAATAAGTGGTCTATACATTACCACATAAAAAAGAAGAAAAACAAAACATTCAATTGAGTCTCCCATTTACAGTAATAAAATACTTGGAAAAATAATAGGTATTTCTTCACCACATCAAAAAAATCATTAATTACCATACAGATTTGATATTTTTACATGGAATATATTTAAATTTCTTATAGTATAATTTCTTTCAAATTTTGGTATGACTCTCATTCCATTACTCACTAAACTTCTTACTGTGAAATCATGAGAAATTTTAAAAATATATATTTACATAAGGTTTAATAGTTTTGAATTGTAAATTTGTGTGATTCTTATCATGATTTCCATCATAGTGTCAAAATCATTATTTCTCCACCCCAATTCCTCAAATAGTTTTGACAAATTTAGTTATTACATAAATGAAACAATATAAATTTTCATCTTGATGTAATTTCAAATCCTCAAACGAATAGTTCAAGACATAAAGTATCACCTCTGTTAGTTTGTTATCACAAAAAAAATATTTTCCATATTCTCCTGTTTGATTATTTTTTGATTAATCACTCGTTTTGTCAAATATATATGACCATATAGTGATGATGTGAAATTATTTTGAGTATTGGAATCTGGATCATGAATTTTTCCATCTATTTCAATTTTTTGTGTCCTGTTGTATGAATGACATGAGTCCCATAAAATATGTATAATACAACATACATACTTATATATTATATATATATATCAATATATTCATTAAAATTTTAAATTTTATTCCATAAACATTGGAACTCCCCTAACATTAACATAATTTATCAGAACAACATAGGATAAATTTGTCACAAATTACTACTACACCACTATTATCACTTGTAAGACCCTATAAAACCCTCATATAGGAGGGTTGAATCCATGAATTTAATTTTTATTCAAATGAGATGAATATTATTCCAACATTGGTAAGAACCTAATAAATATATATGATGGAATTTTGAAATTATTAAATAATAAGATACAAAAATAGAAACATGACATCGCAACTTTTACATGGTTGACCTATTAGGGCTAGACAAAGAAAAATACACTGAAAATAAGTAGGTCACACCTAAATCAAATATTCATCAATGGTCACTATGAATAATAATTTTTGATATAGGATGACTACATAGAAGGAAAAATACCATTACAATAATTCTATGGATAATACATTGCCCCATTAGATAACATTAATAGACTCAAAATTTATCAACCCATTTGTTGAATTCTTACATAGGTTATGAAAATGTGGGTCACATCAATTTATAAAAATGATATTTATTTTTCCTGGGATAACAAGAAAGACTACATGCACCATAATATTGTATTTTTGAACCATTATTCAGTGTTAAATCAAACTAGATGTTAAAAATTACCTAGTTATGAAACTCATACACTTGCACACAACACATGCACATGAACACAAATTTTTTACTTTCATGAAAAATTAAAATTTCATATATATTTTTATCATTAATGAAATCCCTCAGTTTTTTCTACTATAGTTTCTTTAAAAAATGATTTTTATTCTTTATAAAACTCAAATTAATTAAACCCTACTATATACAACTATATTGTGTGATAAAATATCATGAAGTACAAGTTTTAGATCTTTGTTAGGATATTTTAGTTATATAATGGATGTGCAATCCTATTTGTAGGCTCTTCTGGCTATGCACGCAACTCTATTTTACACAATAGCATCATAAGCAACATCATAGTTCAGTAAAATTCAACGTTGGGGTGTATCATTTTTGGTAAATGTGTAATTTCATAACTTGATAACAACATTTCCTTTGTTGAAGTGTGATTTTTTGGTCAGAAATATTTTCTTCGACACTACACATGATTTAACATTTACCATTTGACGCAAATATTATATTTTCCTGACAATCTTTTTAGAAAAACCTTTCCCATACTCAAAATAAAATATCCCAAAAATATAGAAAACACATGAATATAAGGAAACATCCAATTCTAAAACCATGTAAATAATAAGATCAACTGACATGTTAATTTCATGATCATCCCTCTGTGGATGGACCAAAAGACAATAAATAGTATTCATTTTTTGGGTGGAAAAAATATGTTTCCAATGGTAATAAATCATGAATGTGTAGTTTTAGACTTCAAATATTTATCAATATATATTTTGATTTTACTTATATTGGGAAATTTGATTCGGTATCATAGTTAATTTAAACAAATAAATTAATATTATTAATATATATTAACGAAATCACAAATATATTTTAATAATTAATATTTTTTCTTTTTTTGGACCGCTTATTAGAAAAATGAGACCATATATTATTATGTAATTTGTGTTTAATTTTAAGAACAGAATAATGCTTATCAATATCCAATGTTATTTTGAAGGAAACCAATGAAAGGATAATTTTATAATTTTGGTTCAAAATATAAATTATTTTGTAACCAAAACCTAGTTTTCTTCTACATATTCATTATTATGGGGATTCCATGGGTCAGCCACAAAACCCATGAAAAACTATAATATCAAATGAGTAATTTATTTGAAAAACTATGATACTTACTAGAACATCGATTATTATTTTAGGTCATCATAATTTTATAGTTAAGTTTTTATACATCACTATTGAGAAGGAAAAGTTATATTCTTCATTATTGTATGATTCAAACTCATGGTAAAAATGATAATTCATGGATTTGCATATATTTTTTTCATTGATTATTTTTCTTTCATTATATCTAGTGATTTATATTATTCTTATAAACCCAAATATTTTCTTATTTTTTATTATATATATATTTTTATATATTTCAATCAATGATTATTTAAAAAATATACATAAAAACCCAAAATGGTCCCCATTTATCCAACAGTTTTATGTTTCATTCTATTAACTAATCATTTTTTCATGTTCATCTTATTTATTTTTTATTCTCCAAGGGATTGAAAAATTCCCAATTTATGATCATCATCGGATACATTATTGGTGTAAAAAATCAATAAAAATATTTTGATTAAGCAATGATATCATGAAAGAGGTGATATTTGGTGTGATATAATTTTTTAAATTGATTAGATATGGATCAGTGGAGACTACATTAATGGGTTTTGATTCATGGAGGAGAGTTGTGATTAAATAAAATCAAGTGGGATATTATGGATAGAATCTTTAAAATTGAAATTGATTTGGCATATTCATCCACATACTTGAGTAACTTGGAATGATTATAGTTATAAAAAGTGGTTTCAGAGGTGAAGGTGAGACAAAATCTGAGTATCTCATGATTCTAAATCAACCTATTATACACATTTTCTATAATGAATAATACAATATGGGGAGTCCATTAATTTTGGATGCTATTATTTTGGATGGAGATAAATATTACCTTCTATGTATGATCCCTTACATCCAATGTGACCAATTTCTAGAAGGTCAGAGTGTAAAAAATGGGGAAAAAGACACATTCACATGTAGAAACACAATCTTGACAAGAGTTCACTATTACGACTATACACTATGATATATCCATGATACCAATATAAGACCAGTATAAATGGTAACAACTATTTTACATAGGCAAGAACATTTTATATACTCATGGAAATATGTACATAGAAATGTTATACAATACATAGAAAGATAATATATAACTAAGACACACAATTTTTATTGTATCAATGCCATATAATTTTGGATTATACATACACTAAGTTTACCAATATCATTGGGACATTGATTTGGGATAATGAGATGCATATCCTATGAATTTATATTTTGAGAATGTAATGATTGATTTAATTTCATTATTTTATATATGCCAGAGGTGTTACATGTAAGAATCCTATTTCAGTGATGATAGACCGATAGATGTTGTAGAATATGATAAAAATAGAGTTGTTGGGTTCAGTACTCCCAAATCACACCATGGTTTGGGTCCCTTATACAAATTAAAAAGGTAGAGTCGGTATACAAACATTGTATAAAAGGGTCCAGGTCATCCCTTTATAGATTGGTACTCATCAATATTTGATCATGGATGGTTAGCGAGTCCCACATGAGTGCTTGTACTTAATAGGTTAGGGTGTGTAATAGTGAGGAATGGGTATATCCAAACTATTTATTGTGTATTTTTACATTGTTAGGGTCTTAGATGACATACCATTAGATAAATAGGTATAATTTTCATTCTTACAAGGGAAATAAAGATATATATTTCTTTCATATTGTTATTTTATATTCCTTATGAGAATATCAAATGTTGTTTCCCATTTCTATATTTCTTATTGGTTAACCTGACTGTAGTAGCTTTATAATTTTTGCATTACTAGTTATTTAGGAATCCTACTAGGTATTCATATACTCAATCATTCAGGGGATTTCCCACAAAAAAAATTATACTATTGGTAGATTTTTGGTGATTTGGGTATACCAGTTTTTAGAGGAGCATAGTATCACCTAGAAGAACTATCTCTATTTGGTTTTCAAACAAAGAGACTGTGAGCTAGTCTCAGTTTAATATATTAATTTATTGTTTTTATTCAATTTGGGACCATATTATTTTATAGTCACTTATTTTTCCCCTTAATACCATTGTACTAAACTAACACATATAGGTTTTTTCCTTGAGTTCTTTTAATTAAAACTATACATATAATATTTTCTATATTTTCATTATATATCATTTATATTAAATGGATATATCTGTGTGAGTGAATATAAAAACATTTTTTAAGGAATCACATTTCATTATTTCTTACATGGTTCCTATCTCTATCCTAACACTAATAGATTTAGTCCATAGGTGTCTCAATCATCTAACAAATATTCACATGGGCCCTTGGCGTTCGATTAATGAAAAAAATTAATTATGTGATCACCATGGGCTTTATAAGTTCATATTTCTAAACCTAAATTACTCAAGGAATTATATGGTTTAAGTGGATATTCTAGTGATATTTTAATGTTTAGGATTGTATATTTCAATGTGATCAATTCAATGTTATAATAAGGAAGGTTCACGCATTTTAATGAAAACCAAGTTTGAGTTCAGTTTTCACTAAAAAATGATATTATAATTACCCTTCCTAAAAATGAATAAAGTCAAAACATATTTATAACATTAAGGGATATTCAAACATTACATCATCTCTACATAAACTAATTTTCCACTCAAATACATAGAATGTAGTTGAACATGCATTATTTAGTTTTCTAAAATATATTCAGATTTATATTTTTATGGAAAATAGTATAACATCCCATGAATTTCAGGATAAGATCATTTTCAAATTAATTAAATTTCTTTGATAACATACTTTACACACGACTCTAATTATTAATGATCCAAGATATATAGTTTTTTATTATTATTTTAACATGACCATAATAAAATTATAGATAAATTGAATTTTTCAAATATGATTAAGTTAATGATTATAATATATATTAAGTATGATTACAAATTAAATTCATAGGTTACAAATTAGTTATAAATAAAATTGAAAACCAATTTAACAATAATTATGTGTCTATAAATAAACAATATTATACCCAAATGCAATTTTATTAAAATAAATTAAATTAATCACTTTTAGTGGAAGAAAAAATATATTTTTTATATATTATTTTTTTAATTAGTCTAGTATTCTTTATAGTATTATGATACAAAGAAAATAAATTCTATAAATAGAATAAATAATTTTATTAAAGGAAATTTTTTCATCTTTTAATGTATCACATACATTAATACTAAATATTTACACATTTACAAATTTTATTTTTCAAAATAAAATTCATCCTTTAAATTATAATATCAAAATTATAATTACGTGTATTTTTGGTATTTTTCTAATCTATTCCCTTTTTTGGTGAGTACTGAAAAATACTACATATTAATTTGCAAAATAATTTTCATCTAAATAAATAATATTTATTCATAATTGGTTATATTTTTTTAATGTATAATTAGTTAAAATATACATATATCAAAAAAAATGCTACTAGAATAAAAATCATGTAGTAGTTGAATAATATGTTTTTTTGATGTTTTCATTATTTTTCCCCTATGAAATATCTTTCCCATTTCATATTTAGGACTAATAATTAGTCTAAATATTCTAATTATGTGGATTAAATTTAGTAAAATGGATTCTATATATGTAATCAGATGGTCAAAATTAGGTAGTATGTTCATTTTCATTTTTAGGTATAAGAAATGTTATAAAAGTAAAATTTCATATTTTTAATGGTATATGTAAACTAATGAAACATGATAAATTTAATAGGCAACTGACTAAAATACATAAATGTTACAACATTTTATTGTCATTTTATTTTTATCTAGACTCTAAAACCCCTTTGAAACATTAATTATCACCCTAATTCTTGGAAATGGATTCCACCTCAATGTTGATGGATTTAAATATAAAATAATTTATATTTATTAACATTAAAACACCCCTATTGAAGTATAATTACCACCCTCACCCCATTTCTCAATAGATGCACTGAATCTACTTGAATATCTTCCAAATCCTCCCCTCCACACTCACCCCATGGGAAAGGGATTTTGTCCTCACCTAAATTTCTTTTCTAATGTATTTATGGGATAATTGAAGGAGGTTATATTAAATATATATTTCTTCGATAAAACGTCTCTAAATTTCTTATCATTTACTAATTTCTCCTAAAAGACATCATATGTAATGAAATGGTAAGACTATACTAATGAATATAATGTATGTTATTGTTCTTTTAGAATGTATTATATCCATAAAATTTTTACCTCATCTTATTAAATAAAATGAAAATATTGTCCAAACTATTTAATTTCGTCAACGATAATATTTTTTCTAGGAAATATTGATTATTCTTATTTATTCAAGATATATTCACTTTTACTTTATCCGTAGAAATCATTTGTGCTCACCATTATTTTATTTACATTCCATGTGTTATGAAGAAGAAAATGTTGAATTAATTTTCAAGTATGTAGTTTAGTTTCATTCATTATGTTCTACGTTTAATTATCAATTTAATAAGGGAACAATGTATATGTCTTGTTCTTAATATGTATAAAAATTAATGATCCTTGGGGATGCGAACTTTTTTTATATTGAATTATAATAAAATAATAACCACACTCGGACTTCTGGGATAAGGTAATCTATAATTTGTATCAATGTATTTTCATAAATAACCATGGGAACTAGAATTCAAGATAAAGGTTAAATATTTTAGAACTATTACAAATCATTATTCTATTTAATAAAATTGATCATTAAGAATATTTTATTTTGTGGCTCAATACTCATGATTATTATGGCCTATATTATTTTTTTCCATTATTTAGTTATGGATTCTAATATAAAGATTAGAATAAATAATCATATACCTTATAGATATTTCCTTGGTGATAAATCCAACATAATTTGTGTTTGGGAAAATTAAATCACGAGCATATTATGATAGTTTAGTTAAGAAATAATGAATAACTATTCTACAACTATTTCTTATTGTTTCATGTTGTAAAACCCCCTGACATTATTGGGACTACTAATCTTGTTGTAGCAGAGTAGTGGATTAATTCCCTTGAAAAGTTGTTTCAAGAATTGTGATTTGTGGAAAATTAATCGGTATTAATGTATATATAATGTCACAATGGTGAAATAGAGTAATAGTGGTTTTTAATCCAAAACACAAGGGAGGAATATGAAATAGAACACCTGAAATATAGATCTTTTAATTAACATTCCTAGATAAATATTTCTCAGATGATCAAATAATTTAATCGTCGAAAAAATTATATAGCTCATATCCAAAGGATAAGGATATAATAAAGAGGTGATAGGAATCCTTTTAAAATTCATGTATTATTATAACAGTGACATGGATCTGATACCAATTATTGGATCGAATTGTATATAAAAATGAAAACCTACAAGTGGGGGATTGAAAGGTAATTGGACATGGCCCTTGGGTCTAACAAATAATGTATTTTAATCATGTAGATTGTTATATTTATTCCATAGGGTGTAATGAGAAATTGATTCTATCATAACATTGTATAGAATCTATATCAGTAAGAAGATGTAAAATAATATTTTTTTTTCGTATTCACAAATACAAAAAGAATCCCAATTATTGTGGTGAAGATATATTAGATTAATACTGAAAGAATCCTAATCATAATAGTTACAAATATATGATAGGTTTGTAAAAGGTATTGATTTTATCATAAGGTGTGTAGAATCATAAACATGTTAAAAATCATATTCAAATAATAATAAAGATTAGAACATTTGTATCGTAATAAAATTTATTATTATTAAAAAATACATATAGAAAAATCTATATAAAATGATTAGATTTCTTTTATAATTATAGAAGAAATAAAAAAAATTTAGTAAAGCATGTAATAAAAATGAATACACTTCTATTATCCTAAAGAGTATGGTACCCAATAACCTAAGATAAAGTTAACATATTTTATAAAACAATAAATTCTATATTTTTCTTACTATGTAGATCCCCAAATATGAAGATGGTTCTTTCTCACTATCCTTGTGAACCCTTGATACAATGATCATATTGTCTATCTCGCTATCACTGTGAGCTCTCGATATGATGATCAGCATGTCTATCTTATTATCTCTGGGATCCCTTAATCACATTCACATGATCGGTCATTATGATGACCAAAACATACTCAAAAAAGATACATGAACATAAACCAGGTAGTTTTCTATTCTATGATTCAGACCATTCGCACACTGATTTTTTTGCAAATGATATGGTTCACACTATTCATAAAACTCATTGATTAGTCATGTATTTATTAGAATGCATCCAATTATCAACTTCATCCTTGTATAGTCATATTTATCCATTTTTTTCAAGATAACATAGAAATTTGGCACTTCAATGTATATATTATAACAGAATGCCCGATGTCATTTTGATATACACCATTTAAAGTGTAAATCACAAATATTTTATTGGAAATATAATTTTATTGGGAATGATTGAAAATTGATTATGATAAAATATTTGTGAATGAATATGAATTTAATCAAAAATATAATCATTTTGACTACTAATATTTTGTTAGTACAAATTTAAAAAATATATTATCTTATATTTTTTTTGATAATTCTTAGTAAAATAATTACCTTATCCAATGTTATTAAAATGATTAAAAATAAAAATATTATTTTCGTCACTAATTATATCAAGATCTTAATAAAATAAAAATATTAGGTTTTCTTATAAAAATAATAAATCATTTTGAAAAAATAATTTAATAAATTAATAGTATGTTTTTTATTTCTGAAAAAAAGATAGGAAATGGGGCGTTATAGAAGTTTTACCCTACATTCCCGCCATTCTGGAAATATCAATACATGAAACATAAATTAATAAGAAACCATGATTTGTATTCTAAAATAATAATTCGCATATATTCCCAAATGTTTATAAATCATATGAATATAATGATGAATATTACCACCCACCCATGATAAAAAACCACACCTAAAGATTATATTTTAACCTAATAATTAAATATCACTTATTTAACATTAAAATTTCCCATTTGAGTTTATCAAAAATGAATGGGGGTAGAAAATGATAATTTGAAAAAATGGTTATTGGAATGAAATACAGAACAATATGAACAATATAGTATTGAAATTTTTGGAGGAAAAGTTTGATAATATATCATATGAGTTTAGAAATAAATAATTATTCTATTTTGGAAATCACTTCATTGATTATGGTTCTCATGTTTTTGAAGTCATATCAATCTTCAAAACGCATTGTAATATTTTTATATTTAGATCACATCTATTATGCCCAAGAAAAAATATTTTCTTTCAAAATATTATTCTGATCTTCTTGCGATTTAAATATGTTTGAGATGACATCATTCTGATTTTTCAAATCATCTATTTCAATATTATAGAACTGGAGTTTTGATATCTCATTCTATACATACTTTAAATTCTCTTATAATTATATTAAATATTGAGTTTTTTATTGCAGTAATGAAATGATCTATATGTTTAGCTATATTTTCATTGTATTTATTATGAATACTAACTATTCCATTTTTTCATTGAATTACTTATTAAAAATAGAAAATTTCCATCATGCTGTCTTATAACATTATCAACACCATGAAAACATATTAATTTATTATTGCAAATTTTCATGTGATCCTCAACTCTTTCTTGAGTGACTTTGAGATATACATCCCAATAATTCAAAAATTATATTATATTCATCAATAATTATTATATATTGATATGATATTATGTAATCAAATGAAAACATTCTCTATGAATGGAAATGTATAGAAATGTAATCTCTATTTTTTCATATTATGAATGATATATTCTAGTCCCTCAGATGTGATCATATTGGGAGATTTATTCTCTTGATTATTATTACAGATAGGTTTCATTAAACTTATATCATATTTTTTTCCATTCTCATTCTATGAATATAATTTTTCAATATGGGCAGTTTTATTTATATATGATGACCCGATAACTTTAGTGGTGTTGTATTTTTCTACATTTTCTACATTTTCTTTATAAGAAGAAGATTGATCGTAAAATGTTAAATTTGATTCTATATTTGTCAAATATTCTATTGTTTCTTTAATAACTCCTAGATAATGTATCTTTTAAGATAATTCTTCTGAAGATATAAGAAAATATTTGTCAGAATGCGGCCTCTCTTGGATGAATCTCTTTTATCATTTAAAACATCATGTTCTACATCGTCTTCATGTTTCTCATAAAAAAATTATTTTCTATTTATCTTATAATGAGAATATGTAATAACATTACTAATAAAAAAATTATTTAACTGCTTTCTTTTAATTAGATTCTTTTGACTAGTTAGGATTGGAGGTATTTTAAGTTATGATAATGCATTTATCATATTCATTCAACAAAATATCTAGAATGTGAGCATCAAAAATCTTTTCTTAATTGTATTCATCAATTATTATTCATGTAAAATATCAACACCATGATTTTTAATTTATATAGAGTGAGATGGGTCAATTAAAAAATATGGATCTCTTGTTTTTTATTTAAATTATTTCTTCATCCAATCTTTGAAAACATCATCACTAATGTTATTCTACTTCGTCGTTCTTATAAGAGTAACAGACTCAAATATTATTTTCTTTTTTGGAACACCACCTTCAATATCTATTGAAGTCATTTCACTTCCATCATGAACATTATTAGATAACAAATCTTTGGAATCAATTTCAATCTTTTTCAATTCATTATCAAAAAGTTATTTTAGACATTTAATTGTATCATTACCAATAATTTGAATCATTACCATATTCGGGGATCATTTTATCATAATATTGATGGTATGAATAAAAATAATCAAAATCATACACAAGATCACTGGATACATAAAATTCATGGAGTTTATAGAACCATAAATGATATTTTTATAAAGAGATAGATTTAGTGCATTAGATATATTTTTCAAATTTTCACAAAACAAATCTAGAAAGAAACATCTAAGAACATAATTGAATACCAATAACCCATATTTGTATTAAAAATCATTTCATCCACATAGATATTAGACTATTATCAAGATAAATGTTAACAATATCCAATTTTCTTTCATAAAACATTAATAATGAACCATAGGTACTTTTATTATTAAAATATTAATGTATTAGTTTGTGTTTATGAGAGGTAAAATATATCTACCTTTATAAAGGAACATGAACATGTATAGAATCTTCTGTAATACACATATTATACTCCATTACATAAATTTTAAAAGATATGTTCCATTCCTCATTTTGAATGAATAATTATATAGAATCATAAAATTATTAAATCTTGTCATCAAGAACTAGATTTCGATCACTGTTAGATTTCTCATCAACTAAATATTTCCAAACATTAAATTTTAAAATTCTTTTCAGGGATGATTCATATATATCTTAAATATATTTATTTACTGTCATTTCACGAACAATATCAATATTAGTATATTAAATTCATGGTATTGAACTCTATGAAGATTTTGAAGATTCAGAAATTATGTTTTTTGTATTGTGAGAAAATAATACATGTGGATTTGTAAGGTTATAAAATATCGATGAATAAAATTGAAGAAGATCAATGCGTGAAAAAAAAATTGGGGTCCCTATTATATATGATGTATATGGTGCCGAATAAACTTATACAGTTGATAGTAAAAATATGAGGATATGATAGTTGTATATCCCTTGAATTATTAATAATATTAAAAATATTATCTCTTGACGACATTTTTAAATGATTTCATAATTAGTGAGTTTGATAAAATTTTTTAATAAGGTTTTAATAAAATTATAAATTAATGAAGAATAAATACGAAAATAATAATAACATATTAAAAATAGGGTAAAATTTAAAATGTAATAAAGTGTACCTTTCTAGGATTGGTGTTTTTATAATTATTGGTAAATACATTTTCTTGTTAAAAAAATTAATTTTTTGATTTTGAAATTGTTTTGGAGGATGAAAAAAAATTTAGTACAAAAATATCAGATTAAAAAATATTTCAGTGTGAAAAATTTAAATATGAACTATTTATTAGAACATAACATACTTAACAAAAAAATAAATTAATTAAGAAAAAATCTGTATAACAAAAATTCTGATAATGAAATATTTTTGAGGAAAATTTTATAAAAATGATATATACTAACCCTTTGAAAAGTAGTGCATAAATATAATGATATGGATAAAATAATAAATAAATGTGAATGACTAATTTAAACTGATCATTCCAAGATTCTGTTTAATGTATTAAAATCTATAAAAATTAAATGGTTTTGTAAAAACTTCATCATGTTGTTCTTATATTCTAATTAATTATAAAATTATAACATTGTTATGTGTTTGATATATAAGAAAGTGGTTCTTAATATCAATTTTTTTTTCATGATACTTATGTGATGGAAATATATTTAATGTAACAGAAAAAGTGTTATCACATATTATTTGAGTTTTATTAAAACTTATTTCATACTCAGTGAGTGTGTGTTTCATCAACAAAACATGGAAACAACTACACATAGTTAACATATATGAAGATTGAATAAAGTATTTTTCTAATAAGTTTTTTTTCTTACAATACCAAAAAACTAACGAATCCCTTAAAAAATTACATGTTCTTGAAGTTATTTTCTCCTCCATTCTACAACCTTAAAGCTCAGCATCTGAAAAATTATTTAAATGAAAATAATTTCAATATGAATATAAATGTCTTCAATTTTTAGTTTCCTTTAGATAATGAAAAATAAATCAAACATATTTTTATTAGCTTTATATCATGCACATAATCATGCATAAATCAATATGTCTGGTTGAGTAGCAGTTATTTGTAGTGAATATCTTATTATTCAACTAAAAGTTGTTTGAACAACTGATCTTCCATATTCATCAAGATGAAAAAAAAAAATTAGTTTTTAATTAGATTACTAGTATTTTTAGTATTTTAATAATTAATAATTCTAAGAATATATTTTTTTTACTTATGTAGAGATATATAAGTACATTATTGCTTTTATAAAATTTAAATACGAACAAAAAATTCAAACTCACCCATCACACAGATTTCGAACTCATAATTAATATGATATACAATGAAATCTATTTTTTGAGTTCATAAAAATATAATGTCATAAACATATATTTTAATAATCTTAATGTTTTTGTTAATATTATTTATAAAAATAGTAAGAGTAGTTGTTCCCTTAACATTATTTTTTTATCCAAAATCTTGTTAATATATCATAAAAATATATAATGGATTATTTAAGTATTTAAAAATCCTATATATGTGAATAAATATATTTTATCATAAAAATAAGGATGTCGTTAATAAAAATCAACCTCTAGTACATAACTATAAACAAATAATACATTAAATCCATTCGAAAAAGATTGAGATTGAAGAATTCTGAAATGGAAAATAATATAAAAATATATTCTTGTCTAACTACTAGTGAATTGGTTTATTAATTATATATTCCATCTTTGGTAATATACCATTTATCAACAATTATTTCTTTATTAATAATTATTATTCTATTTTCATCATGTTTGTTTCGAAAGACCAATTTTTCTGAAATTACAGACGTTTTTTAGGTCTATCAACTAGGGTGTAGACATTCTTCATTTAAAATTAATTTTGTTCAGATTGTATTTCTGTAATCGGATATTAATTACCTAAATCCTCATCATGATTACTTGGTTCATATTTAGACTAAAAAGTTAGATTTTTTTACTTCATTTATTGATGGAAAATTAATTCTAAATTGTTTTACTAACATTACCAATGATAATATCACAATAATTATTAACAATTAATAAATCACTTGGTTTTTTTAAATCCTATTAATTCAAATAAGGTAGAAAATATTTCAGATCAAATACTTCAAAAAATATTTCATCAGTATTTTCCTTATTATAATAATCATCAAACAATAATTGGGATTAATTTTTGAAAAACACATCCAAGGATTTATGATGGGTTTTATCAAAACAATCTAGTCAGTATCAAAAAATTTACCATGTAATAATTCATTAAGTGTTCAATAATTCTTAATAAAAATTATATATGACATTTGAATTATTTGAATAACCTAAGAATAAAACATTATTAGATTTAGGATTGAATTTGTGTAATTTTTTTTCATATTTAGGTTGCATACATTGTGTCCAAAAACAATAACGTAAGAAACATTTGTATTTTTGCTAATTCACAACTCATAAATTATTTTTTTAATATAATTTCAAATTAAAAATCAATTTACAGTAAAACAAGTATTAATAATAGTTTCAATCCAAAAATGTTTATCAATTTAGTATTCACTCAAAATTATTATAGTTATTTCTTGATGAATAAAATTTCTTCATTCAACAACACCATTTTTTCTAAGGTGTTCTAGAATATGAAAATTGATTCCTGATGCATATTAAACTAAAAAAATTACAAATATTAATATTCAAATTCTCTATTATGATCACTAAAAGTAGTTATCAAAGAAATTTTTTTCTTATTTTATTACTTTTTCTACAATAGTTTTGAAAATGTAGATGTCTTTATATTTATTTTATAGAATATATTCCCATGTATACCAGGAGTAATCATCAAATAAAGAAATACATAGTAATTTCCCCAAGATAGTAAATCCAGTTTATGCATGAAAAAACAAATCCGTAAGAACTAATTGTAAGAAATCAGTTTTTCAAACAT
The DNA here is from genome assembly GCA_963277665.1 of Viscum album. NCBI lineage: Eukaryota > Viridiplantae > Streptophyta > Magnoliopsida > Santalales > Viscaceae > Viscum > Viscum album. The sequence continues at coordinate 2,054,328,872 of OY728137.1, forward strand.
CACTAATAGATTTAATGCTTTACCTATGCTTCTTAATGTATTGAACAATGTCAAAAAAATTAAAAAATAAAATATAATTTGTAAAAGATCCTTAATAAGCCTTTCGATATTCAATATACAAATGTTTCTAAGATTAAAATGTCATTATATTCTATTACATAACCATGATTTATCTTCCATTACACTTAGGAAATATAAGTCATGGTTCATAAGGTATTTTGTGTTTATTGTGTATATGTTCTCAAGATGATGGGTAGAAAGAAATATTTCATCCACTGAATTAAGTACTACAAATATAGAATTCGAAAAATTCACAAGATAATCATTATCTAATAAATCACATATTCTTATAAGGATCTTATTAATACATTTAATAAATATTAAATTTGATATTAAAGCATTACCAAGAAGAAAAAGATTACAAATACCAATAATCTTCCCCTGATAAATATCTTTAAATGTAACCATTCAACCATTCATCTAGATAAAAATTTCAATGAAATATTTATGTTTATTTTTATGTCTAGAACACCCACTATCTATGTATGATGCATTTTTATAGTAGGTTCTACCTTTGTTTTCCCTAAAAAATAAGTCTTTTGAACCAAAACCTTCTTGGGTCATAATATCTTAGTTAAAAAAATTTGGAATCCACATGTTATTATACAAATTGAATTTTTTAAAAAGTGGATTTTAAAAATTATTTATGGAATAATTTTTATTCCAATGACCATCACTTTGGTATTTTTTACAATAGCGTTCACTATTTGGAACAAATTAATTATTACTAAAAGCAGGATTGTAATTAGTATACCCTATTCTAGAACAAGCATGATGAGGATAGAGGTTATTATACATTTTTTCAAATCCATCCTTTCTAGTAGAAAAGATTGATAATAAAATCATTCCAGGGAAAAAAAATATAGACAACAGTTTTACAACTAAATTATTGTCCTCATCTACATTAATTTTGGAATTGAGTTTCTAAAACATTTTATTTTATTATATCCATTTAATAAATTAATTTTTATAAATATTTATAAAATGTATCATTTTAAAAAATTTATTTCTATAGATATTTCGATAAAACTAAATTTTCATTTGTTATAACATTAATTCATTAATAATATTTTCCATGTTTTTCATTAGACGTATTATGTTCTTTTAAAAAAAATTCATTTTTCATTTTTTAAAATTATTGAAATGAGGGAACATCATCATAAGAATGTAATGTATTATCATAACTAGATGAGGAGGATTATTCATTCGATGGTATAGATTTATTTTCATCAAGAAAATTTTAATTTAGAGACATATTAGTAATAGAATAATATGTGTGTACCTTATCTATATAACATTAATTTACTATAGTAGCTTTCGAAAAAAAAGACCAATATTCCTCTGATATGGACTTCCATTATCAGAGAAATTTTCAGAAGAATCAACTCCTCTAGCACTCCAATTTTCACTGGCTTTAAGTGTAACACCCCAGGTAAATAATGAATATGACATTTTCATATTTATCCATATTTGTGAATAAAATATTAATATGACTTTAAAGGGGACGCTATGCTCGATGGCGTACCCAACACGCAACAACGAGTTTCTTGGGAATCTTACATTGCACTGTAATAATAAAATAATATCATTTCAAATGGTAGTTAACATGTATCCGTTGTATTGGCGGGAATGGATAGAAATAACTAAAATATGATTATATATGTTTTTTAATGTTTTTACATTTATCCAATAGAGGATAGTGGCTTAAAATACGGAAAGAATTCAATTTTAGGTGTATATGCCCTAGTTTTCCCTAAAGGTTCACTTATCACCTTTTGATGTTGAACCATCATTAAATAGAATTTTGTTCACTATTAAACATTCTTTTGGACCTAATAAAACTCTTATTAAGAATCGAGACATCAAATTTTACTTTGTGTAATTTTTTGGTATTTTCCGATAAAGTTTATTTTTTAATGAATAGTGTAAAATGTTGTATTTTAATTCAAAACCTCATTTTAATCTAATTTATTTATATGATTAGATAATATTTTGAATTGGTTTTAAAGTGAAGTTAGAAAATATTTTTACCATTAAATCCAATAGTGTTCGTTGGAATTAATTTCACTTTGAAATCAGACTTAAACTAGTGTCAATCTTTTGATACTTATTGTTTTATAAAAACACGCTATTTGCTCTGACAGCGGGAATTAATTATTAAATTAATTAATGTGACTAATATGTTTTTAGTTTTGTAAAACAGACTTCATTTTTGAATTCGGAATATCAAATATAGCTTATGGTGAATTTTTGGGATTTTTCTGAAAAACTTCAATTCTTGATGAATAGTGAAACCACTAAGTGGTACTTATAAAAACTGATTTTTCCGTTTAAATGAAATTTTGCCATCATTGTGTTTTGAATTTCAAAAAACCGACATACATGGTTGTCATTAAGAAGTAAAATGTGGTTCAATGAGATTAAATTTTTTTTTTGGTGAATAGTAACTTATTAAGTTTTAATCGTGATTAGTGGTAATTAGTGTAGTTTAAGGTAAAAATAATGCTTTAATAAAATGAGATGAGCTTGACACATGTCCTACCCTCATTGGTTGTGTCATGGCCGACCAATACAAGCCATGGGTCAACTTGGGGACCCCATGGATCCACATTGGTTGGGAAATTACATAAATAACTTTTTATTTAATGTAAAAGTAAAAATGACACAAACATGATATGTTTTACTAAAACAATTTTTAAGTGGGGTTATACAAGTCATATTTTTTATTATAAATAGTCATTGGAAAGATAAAAAGATTTCATACATCATAGTATTTTTTTTATAATTTTTAGACATTAAATAAATTAAATTATTTATGACATAATAATGATGCAGCGATGACATCATTATTGGATGATTTAAATAAAATTGAAAGATAATGTAAAATATATGAACTACACATGTCCAAAACTTATTGAATGAGTGTATTTCGAAGCCTTATCACCTTATCCAAGAATTATATCAATGTGGGACCTTTTGAAATCGAAACACATTTTCAAATAAAGTAATATTTCGTTACTTTCCAAAAGTGCCCCTCCTCTCCTCTTATAAAAGGCCCCCACCTCTACCTCATTTCACACAGTCCTAAAGCCTTTGTCTCGGCCAAACCCTGACCATTTACTCTCTCCACATCCATCTCCTCATCCTAGAGGATTCCCTTTTGGCATAATCCTTTCAAATTAAGCCTTTAGGCTCAAATCAAAAAAAGTTACACTTTTAACGGTAATTCATTCTCTCATGTTCATTTGTTTAATTTTGCTTCTCCAACCCCCTAAACTCTTTTTATTTACTTCTTTTGTAACAACACCAGTATCTTCAATATACTAGGATGTTTTTATAATATTTATTCGAGCTACACTCTCACACAACTACATCAAATGGTTAAAGAACATACGGTTTCTGTGGATGGTGAAATTCTGCCTCCCGAAATGATGATTGTTCAATACTCATTTAACACCTTCAAAGGTGGCCATTATGATGTCACTATTTTTATATATGATATATAATATTTTTATGTTTTACTTATGCTTCTGAATTTTTCATTTTTTTCTTAACTTTATGGCTTCCATTATGGGTATACGCGATATCTTCATTTAAGGAAGTGCGGACTACCGCCCCCTCAATGTGATTTGATTCGTTAAATACCATATGTGGGATTTATAAAGGATGGAAATATGATATTATATATGATATTATACTTGAATTATAATATACATTTATATAATTATTATTCCATTCTATAAAATACGAAATAGAAATGAAAGTAGCGTTCATGCGTACGTGCGGCTTACCGTCTCCATGAACGGTGCATTTCATTTCTTACCTCTAAATGATTATGTAATGTTATAAATGAATGAATATACTGGATATATATGACATATATGATATCTACATAATGAATAAAATTCTGGATATAATATGAATTTGGCCACACGAACAACATGTAATTGTAAGAAGTCCACTTTCGACTTAAGAACCAAATATCGGAAAAACAAATATTATTAACTTAAATGATTACATAATGTTTATGACATGGTAATAAGTGGTATAAAAGGAATAATGAACTTGAATAAGGTTCTTAAGGCAGTAGAAATTAACTCAAGTTTATTATTCAGGAGATTAAAGAACGATCGAGTCAAGTCGGACCCGAGGTAAGGGATCCTACACCTCTCTTTTTTTTTAAGTACACACTTTTATGTTATTCCTTTTAAATCTCATCTTTCTTGTTATTGGGATGATCTTTTATATTACACTTACTGTAATTTTTATGTTCATGTGATGAGAGACCCTATTCTCTCTCATCAATCCATTTTGGTAGTTTTGAGTGGCGCCGTTAGGCTGCCGAACTTTCTTAAGAGATCTAACCTCTCTCTTTCTTTTTAAGTACTCTCCTTTATGTCACTTATTTTAAGTTCCTCTTTGTAAAGTTGGGGGATCTTATTTTACATTCCTCTTGCTGTACATTTTATTGTAATGTGATGAGATACCCTATTTGATCTCATCAATCCATATTCGGAGGTTTTATGTGGCGTCGTTAGGCTGCCGAGTTTTCGTAAGGAATTTTTCATCTCACTTTTATTCCCGTGAGATTTATGCTACAATTGCCACAAATTCCATTGAGTGGTGTATGTACTGCCCATTATTCTACTCTTTGTGTAATATACTTTCGTTTATGAGTATTTACATCAATGATCTATTGTCCTTCTTTCATGGGGTGTATGTTTTGAAAGATACCCAAGTCGGTAAGGGAGCCTTTCACACTCCTCTTTTTTAAAAGACTTCTTTTGTTGGGTCTTTTAATTTACATATTGTTATGTTGGGATATGTTATCATATATCTTTATTGATGTAAATTTTATGTCCAATTTATGAGATACACTTTTTATCTCTCATCAACTCATTTTTATGTGATGCCGTTAGGCTGTCAAGGGAACTTTTTAACCCAATTTCGATTTCTTTGGGTTCAACATGTAGTCATTGAATATGTCATCCATTGAATATGTGTGAATGACCTTTTATTGTTTTACACTTAATATCCACTTATATTGGGTGTATTTATATTTTTCACACATATTTTTGAGATTGATTTGTCCTTAATTTAAGGATACCTTCTTTATAAGGGATTTCATTACACTTGACATTTCAATTGAGGGTTCATTGTTGTTATGCACCAGTTCACACTTATATGGTGTATATACTATCCTTTGGAGTATTATATCATGAATCCATTTATTCTCATGATATTATAAAGTTCTGACTAAATGTTATTCCTCAATTATTGTATTCAAGTGCCTCTAATTTTGGTAAAACCCCTTTAACCAAAATATCGTTTTAAATGTTTTAATTATTTGTTCTTATTAATATCCATGTTTTCAAAAAAAATTTAAGGATTTATTTATATGGATATTAATGGTTTATAATTTTAAAAGCTTCAAGGTGGTATGGGACACTTTGATTCAAGAATCTCATTATTAAATGTTTTAAATGGTTTTGGAAATGGTTTCTTTTTGAATGGATTCATTATTTCAATATACTAAAATGTTATATTGTGATGTGGAAATGTTATGTTTCCTTTATGCATGTTTTATGTGATACGTTATGGTTCTTGGGCATTATTATGAAGACGGGTGGTTCCGTGATAAACTAATGGTGGGTGAGCCCGATATAGCTCTCCAATGCATTGGGTAACGCGAAGGAGTGAAACGTTAAGGTTTCTCCGAAGAGATTTTAGGGAATATACTGTGATGGGTATTCCAAACGTAACCAAGAGGTTTACTCCCTATGTAAGAATGTTATGAATGCCTCAAGTTACCTTAATGTCTTATGTTTTCTACGATTTATTCATGATTTGAAATGCCTATGTTTTATGGGTAAAGTGTGATTTCATTCTTATGTATATATGAACTCATGATTCCTTTCCATATTTTTATAACCCTTACTGAGCTTTTTATGCTCATCCCAAGTTTTTGAAATGTTTTTCACAGGTCAAGGGAAAGGTACATGATGTGATGATAGTGTCAAGGATGTGTCAAGAAAGAATCCATGTTTTATTTTCAATATGTTTCCGTTGATGGGAAGAATGAATACTATCTTTTATATAACCACTTTGTTTAAATGTGGAATATAATGCAAGTTTCATGATCTAATTCTCTAAAACTCTAAACCTGAAAAGATCCTCAATGTGTAATCTTGTAATAACTAAAGATTAAGTAAGGTTTAAGGCTGGGGCCTTATAGTTGGTATCAGAGGTCGGTTTAGATAACTTTAGAGGTTAGGGTATTCTCTAAGCACAAGTGACATTACCATAATGGTTAGGATTTCAGAAAGAGTCCTAGTTTTAGATAAAGTGAATGAGTAAGTGTATCTTAGTGTTTACCTTCCTCATTAGTACATGATGGTTTTGTTGATATACTCACACTGACATCTCTATTTTTAGTGAATGGATGGATCTAGCAGGCACCAAAGAGACAACAGGTTTGAAGGAAACTGTGGTGGTTCCCTGATTAAGATACTAGATAAAATGGATGATTCAATGAGGAAACTCGTGGTTGTTCTAAACCAAATATCAAGGAGTCATGATCAACAACTTGAACCTTGGTATGATCTTTAATGCATCATGTACGAGATGACCAATCCATGTGGAAGTTCAGGTAATAATAATAAAGTTAACCATTAGAGTTTATATGATCCTTACTTTTGAGGTAATTATGGGTTAATATATGATATGCTGGAAAATGAAAAGCATGAGATAAACTTGAGGTTAAAATATGTTATGATCATTTTTTATGATTTTATTTCTTTTTGGGGAAATATTTAAGAATTATATAGTTTTGGAAAAAAGACAACACGCAGACTGTGTGACATCTCGTCGCATCGGACAAAGTTGCGGGAATCGAACCCACAACCAAAGTGCGACTGGTATTTATCGCCTACCACTAGACTACATGAAGTCCCTGGTTAGTTTGACCAATTCTTTCTAGTTATATGATTTTATGAATTAATAGTAAGTTGAATTTGGGTTATTTATGAAAATGATTAACCTATCATAGAGGATATGTGATTAGGTTAATTACTTTTCAATACGAGACTTTAGGAGAAACTGATGTTGTTTCGAGATAAATGTTACGATTTAACTTGGAAGGATATGTGACTAAATCCTTCAAATATTTGGGTTTCAATCTTAGTTTGGTTTACTTTGAAGAATTTTATGGAAAAATTTATTATAGAATGGTCCTCGTTGAACTTTGGGTTTTGTTGGACAAATTTTGGAGGTTAAGAATATATTTTCTTTTTATTAAGGGTTATCCTTTTCTGTATTATATGATCTTGTAATAACCTTTTTGGTTTTGGTTAGAGTCTAAAGACATGGGAAGTATATAGTTCTATTTTTTGGATTAGTTGATTCTCTAGAAGTTTATTATTGTACTCTTAATGCAAACAAGTCTCCCTAAATACTCATCTTTTGGAAAAAATATGAGTTTGATTAAGGAATCTAGTAAAAGTGGAAAGTCAACATTATAAGTGATTATGTTTCCTTATGAATAAATTCCTCAATAAAAAGTAACTTAAAGCAAAAATTTTGTCTATTAACTTTTCTTACTGGGGAATCGAATATCGTTTAACCCATCACAAGTTTGTGATTTTCTTATGGTTAACTTTCTCCTAAACATGTTTTCTATCACTCTCCATCAGAACATGACCCTTTGTTTTTTCCTCCATGTCCATATTTTCATACTTGGAATCCTATTATGGGTTAACTCGGGTGACCTCTGTGCTTATATTTCTTTATTTTAAAGTGATTGTTTTACCGACTCTTCTTCCGATGTGGGACTTTCAAGGATGTTTCCAAGCGCAATTTTAAAATTGCGAGGACGCAATTCCCAAAATGGGGGATGGATGTAACACCCCAGGTAAATAATGAATATGACATTTTCATATTTATCCATATTTGTGAATAAAATATTAATATGACTTTAAAGGGGACGCTATGCTCGATGGCGTACCCAACACGCAACAACGAGTTTCTTGGGAATCTTACGTTGCACTGTAATAATAAAATAATATCATTTCAAATGGTAGTTAACATGTAGCCGTTGTATTGGCGGGAATGGATAGAAATAACTTAAATATGATTATATATGTTTTTTAATGTTTTTACATTTATCCAATAGAGGATAGTGGCTTAAAATACGGAAAGAATTCAATTTTAGGCGTATATGCCCTAGTTTTCCATAAAGGTTCACTTATCACCTTTTGATGTTGAACCATCATTAAATAGAATTTTGTTTACTCTTAAACATTCTTTTGGACCAAATAAAACTCTTATTAAGAATCGGGATATCAAATTTTACTTTGTGTAATTTTTTGGTATTTTTCCGATAAAGTTCATTTTTTAATGAATAGTGTAAAATGTTGTCTTTTAATTCAAAACCTCTTTTTAATCTAATTTATTTATATGATTAGATAATATTTTGAATTGGTTTTAAAGTGAAGTTAGAAAATATTTTTACCATTAAATCCAATAGTGGTCGTTGGAATTAATTTCACTTTGAAATCAGACTTACACTAGTGTCAATCTTTTGATACTTATTGTTTTATAAAAACACGCTATTTGCTCTCACAACGGGAATTAATTATTAAATTAATTAATGTGACTAATATGTTTTGAATTTTGTAAAACGGACTTCATTTTTGAATTCGGAATATCAAATATATCTTATGGTGAATTTTTGGGATTTTTCTGAAAAACATCAATTTTTGATGAATAGTGAAACCACTAAGTGGTACTTATAAAAACTGATTTTTCCGTTTAAATGAAATTTTTCCATCTTTGTGTTTTGAATTTCAAAAATCCGACATACATGGTTGTCATTAAGAATTAAAATGTGGTTCAATGAGATTAAAAAAAATTTTGGTGAATAGTAACTTATTAAGTTTTAATCGCGATTAGTGGTAATTAGTGTAGTTTAAGGTAAAAATAATGATTTAATAAAATGAGATGATTTTGACACATGTCCTACACTAATTGGTTGTGTCATGGCCGACCAATACAAGCCATGGGTCAACTTGGGGACCCCATGGATCCACTTTGGTTGGGAAATGACAGAAATAACTTTTTATTTAATGTAAAAGTAAAAATGACACAAACCTGATATGTTTTACTAAAACAATTTTTAAGTGGGGTTATACAAGTCATATTTTTGATTATAAATATTCATTGGAAATATAAAAAGATTTCATACATCATAGTATTTTTTTTATAATTTATAGACATTAAATAAATTAAATTATTTATGACATAATAATGATGCAGCGATGACATCATTATTTGACGATTTAAATAAAATGGAAAGATAATGTAAAATCTATGAACTACACATGTCCAAAACTTATTTAATGAGTTGATTTCGAAGACTTATCACCTTATCCACGAATTATATCAATGTGGGATCTTTTGAGACCGAAAAACAGTTTCAAATAAAGTAATATTTCTTTACTTTCCAAAAGTGCCCCTCCTCTCCTCTTATAAAAGGCCCCCAACTCTACCTCATTTCACACACTCATAAAGCCTTTGGCTCGGACAAACCCTGCCCATTTACACTCTCCACATCCCTATCCTCATCCTAGATGATTCCCTTTGGGCATAATCCTTTCAAAGTAAGCCTTTAGGCTCAAATCAAAAGGAGTTACACTTTTAACGGTAATTCATTCTCTCATGTTCATTTGTTGTATTTTGCTTCTCCAACCCCCTAAACTCTTTTTATTTACTTCTTTTGTAACAAAAACAGTATCTTCAATATACTAGGATGTTTTTATAAGATTTATTCGAGCTACACTCTCACACAACTTCATCAAATGGTTAAAGAACATATGGTTTCTGTGGATGGTGAAATTATGCCTCCCGAAATGATGATTGTTCAATACTCATTTAACACCTTCAAAGGTGGCCATTATGATGTCACTATTTTTATATATGATATATAATATTTTTATGTTTTACTTATGCTTCTGTATTTTTCATTTTTGTCTTACCTTTATGGCTTCCATTATGGGTATACGCGATATCTTCATTTAAGGAAGTGCGGACTACCGCCCCCTCAAAGTGATTTGATTCGTTAAATACCATATGTGGGATGTATAAAGGATGGAAATATGATATTATATATGATATTATACTGGAATTATAATATACCTTTATATCATTATTATTCCATTCTATAAAATACGAAATAGAAATGAAAGTAGCGTTCATGCGTACGTACGGCTTACCGTCTCCATGAACGGTGCATTTTATTTCTTACCTCTAAATGATTATGTAATGTTATAAATGCATGAATGTACTGGATATATATGACATATATGATATCTACATAATGAATACAATTATGGATATAATAAACATTTGGCCACACGAACAACATGTAATTGTAAGAAGTCCACTTTCGACTTAAGAACCAAATATCGGCAAAACAAATATTATTAACTTAAATGATTACATAATGTTTATGACATAGTAATAAGTGGTATAAAAGGAATAATGAACTTGAAAAGGGTTCTTAAGGAAGTAGAAATTAACTCAAGTTTATTATTCAGGAGATTAAAGAACGACCGAGTCAAGTCGGACCCGAGGTAAGGGATCCTACACCTCTCTTTCTTTTTAAGTACACACTTTTATGTCATTCCTTTTAAAGCTCATCTTTCTTTTTATTGGGATGATCTTTTATATTACACTTACTGTAATTTTTATTTTAATGTGATGAGAGACCCTATTCTCTCTCATCAATCCATTTTGGAAGTTTTGAGTGGCGCCGTTAGGCTGCCGAACTTTCTTAAGAGATCTAACCTCTCTCTTTCTTTTTAAGTACTCTCCTTTATGTCACTTATTTTAAGTTCCTCTTTGTAATGTTGGGGGTTGTTATTTTACATTCCTCTTGCTGTAAATTTTATTTTAATGTGATGAGATACCCAATTTTATCTCATCAATCCATATTCGGAGGTTTTATGTGGCGTCGTTAGGCTGCCGAGTTTTCGTAAGGGATTTTTCATCTCAGTTTTATTCCCGTGAGATTTATGCTACAATTGCCACAAATTCCATTGAGTGGTGTATGTACTGCCCATTATTCTACTCTTTGTGTAATATACTTTCGTTTATGAGTATTTACATCAATGATCTATTGTCCTTCTTTCATGGGGTGTATGTTTTGAAAGATACCCAAGTCGGTAAGGGAACCTTTCACCCTCCTCTTTTTTAAAAGACTTCTTTTGTTGGGTCTTTTAATTTACATATTGTTATGTTGGGATATGTTATCATATATCTTTATTGATGTAAATTTTATTTCCAAGTGATGAGATACACTTTTTATCTCTCATCAACTCATTTTGATGTGATGTCGTTAGGCTGTCAAGGGAACTTTTTAACCCAATTTCGATTTCTTTGGGTTCAACATGTAGTCATTGAATATGTCATCCATTGAATATGTGTGAATGACCTTTTATTGTTTTACACTTAATATCCACTTATATTGGGTGTATTTATATTTGTCACACATATTTTTTAGATTGATTTGTCCTTAATTTAAGGATACCTTCTTTATAAGGGATTTCATTACATTTGACATTTCAATTGAGGGTTCATTGTTGTTATGCACCAGTTCACTCTTATATGGTGTATATACTATCCTTTGGAGTATTATATCATGAATCCATTTATTCTCATGATATTATAAAGTTCTGACTAAAGTTTATTCCTCAATTATTGTATTCAAGTGCCTCTAATTTTGGTAAATCCCCTTTAACCAAAATATCGTTTTAAATGTTTTAATTATTTTTTCTTATTAATATCCATGTTTTCAAAATGGTTTTAAGGATTTATTTATATGGATATTAATGGTTTAAAATTTTAAAAGCTTCAAGGTGGTATGGGACACTTTGATTCAAAAATCTCATTATTAAATGTTTTAAATGGTTTTGGAAATGGTTTCTTTTTGAATGGTTTCATTATTTCAATATACTAAAATGTTATATTGTGATGTGGAAATGTTATGTTTCCTTTATGCATGTTTTATGTGATACGTTATGGTTCTTGGGCATTATTATGAAGACGGTTGGTTCCGTGATAAACTAAGGGCGGGTGAGCCCGATATAGCTCTCCAATGCATTGGGTAACGCGAAGGAGTGAAACGTTAAGGTTTCTCCGAAGAGATTCTAGGGAATATACTGTGATGGGTATTCCAAACGTAACCAAGAGGTTTACTCCCTATGTAAGAATGTTATGAATGCCTCATGTTACCTTTATGTCTTATGTTTTCTACGATTTATTCATGATTTTATATGCCTATGTTTTATGGGTAAAGTGTGATTTCATTCTTATGTATATATGAACTCATGATTCCTTTCCATATTTTTATTACCCTTACTGAGCTTTTTATGCTCATCCCAAGTTTTTGAAATGTTTTTCACAGGTGAAGGGAAAGGTACATGATGTGATGATAGTGTCAAGGATGTGTCAAGAAAGAATCAATGTTTTATTTTCAATATGTTTCTGTTGATGGGAAGAATGAATACTGTATTTTATGTAACCACTTTGTTTAAATGTGGAATATAATGCAAGTTTCATGATCTAATTATCTAAAACTCTAAACCTGAAAAGATCATCAATGTGTAATCTTGTAATAACTCAAGATTAAGTAAGGTTTAAGGCTAGGGCCTTATATTAAGACATGCATAATTTTTGACTTATGAAACATCTTATGATTTTAATCAGAATGTACATCCTTCTATTATTTTCTTTTTGACTTGTGAAAATATAGTGTGATTTTCCATGATCTTTTTTCACTCATAATAAGAACGTTTGTGATCATTATTTTCTTTCATATCCATGATTCATTTCATGTAATTTAATTTAAAACCCATTTTACTGAATATCTTGTTCATAATTCTAGAAATTTTTTCTTATCCACTATCACATTGTCCCGGATTACATGAATCGGGTTGAAAAATAACTTTATTTTTCATTTCCAATATAAAATCATTATTAAGAGTCTAATCTATTATCATATTTGAAGTAGTTGTGAAATAAACTCTGGAATTATTTTTCTAAACATTTTCCCAATATATTATTAAAGTACTCTCATATTTAAAAAAGGTTCAAAATAAATTATCAAGAGTGAGATTTTTCAACTTCCTTAATTCATAAACATTGGTTATTATATATTCTCACTCCTTAGGAGTCATAGTAATTATCCTTTCAACAAGGATTTCATCATGTGATCCTTTAACTATTATATATTTTAGAAGACTGTGTATTTTCATAAACATTTATTTTTCCATTGCAATAGGTTCACCCAAAGAAAACTAAAATGACATATAGTCATCTCCAAGAATTGGTCTTAAGGTTTCAACATCCTCTATGGTTCGAAAACTAGTAATCTATAACATATTAAAATTATATTAGAACCTTCAAAAGAAGAATTATGACTGTAAATTATTACATTCATATAACATAATAAGTTGAATCTTACTCTATAATTCTATTGATACTCTTTCTTTTCCAGATTTGTAAAATATGTCACCTCTTTGTCATCGTACATGAAATATCCTGTTAACATGAAAATATTGGAAAATATATTAAATATATTGAATCCATTCATTCAATCTCTCTATTACTCATAAATGGATCCCTCAAAAATAGGGAGTCTATTTGGATTGAGGGTATCTATTTAACCGACATTGTGTACTTCTATCATTAAAAAATATGAAACGTCAATTCCATAATACACTTTATTGTAATATGTATTTATAAAAAAGCATATAATTTTTTTTGTAAAGATGAATAAGAAAAGAAGAAAATGGAAGAATGTATGAATAGTGGAGACATTCCCTGATACCAAATGTATGTTACGATATAATAGAGGCTGGTCTCTAATACCTATTGTTGGATTATAATGAATATGAAGATAAAAAAATAGGGGAGGATTGTATGATTATGAAAAACACATTTTTAATCTTAAATGAAAATTAGTTTACTAATGTTAAATAAATCATATTTAAAAAACATTTTATGTGATTGAACGGAAAATGGAATTGGCCTTTGGTTGTGATAAAAGAGTATCATAATGAAGTTCACTCTGATATAGATTCCAAAGGTTCTTATGAGGAATTGATTATACCCTAATAGAATATACAATTGTAATTAGTAATCAGTGGTAAAATAATATTTATTAAATCATATTAGGGAATAGAAAAACAATCATTATCCAAATGGATACGATATAAAAAATCAATATAAAAATAACCATAATCACAATGGTTATGATACCCTAGAGAAATAAAAAATCTATTGATTCTATCAAAAACTATATATAATATTAATATGGGTAATAATTGTATTCACAAAATAATAATGACTAAATAGTTATATTTGAATCTATTTTATTACGATAATCAAAATACAAATAGATCGATGAATATAAAAGGATTCAATTTCAATTACAATTACAGCAAAAATAATTTACTTTTAATAATACATGTAATACAAATAAATATAATTATTTTAGCCCAAATAGTAAGATATAAAATAATTGTGGATATAGGTCCCTTGTTTTATACATATAAGAAGGTTTTTCATTCCCATACAAGTTAAAGCCCTTGATATTTAGCTCATTTTGTCTCATTATCCTCGTGATGGCTTCATAAGATGATTTTCTTGTCTTTCTCACTATCCCCATGAGTCATCGATACATTTTTCAGTTTTTATGTCGCACTATCCCAATGATCCCTCAATTGTATTCACATGATCATTCATTACGACTACCAAAACAAAATAAAAAAGGATATATGTATATGGAACATTTAGTTCACCCTTTTATGGATCTGAGCTCTCAGAAACAAATAATTTTTCAAATGAAATTATCATCACTTTGATTTAAACTCTTTAAAAGTCTCATAATTTAGAGGAACCCTTCCGACAAACATCTTGATCCTAAAATATTCACATTTATCATATTTTTTTCTGATGATGTGGTAACCTAGGACTTCAATAAATATATTACAACCAAATTTCTATAATCCCATTGAATTAAACCTTTTTTATTGTAAAATATATTTCATATATTACAAATAGTATTTTCATATTACATTAAAAAAGACATTACAATAAAATCATTGAGTCTGAGTACGAATTTCAATGAAACCATTATTAGTATGAGTATTACAATTTTGTTACTACAAAAGATAAATTAGATTATATTTTCATCTTTCTGATAATGATTAGTAAGATAAAAACATTATTTTTCTTGGACAAACATTATAAAAAGTTTAATCATATAATTTAATAAAGTAATAATATGTTTTTGATTTCCAAAAGAAAAGGTATGAAAAGGTTTGAAAGAAAATCATTTGACTCAACATTGTATATTATCCATGTCTTATACATATAATATTTTTCATTCAAAAATAATGATTTCTCATTTAATTGAATGTCTTAATACTAATTCAAGAATGTAATATCCTTCTCAAAAATTTCCATCTTATGATTAAATGGTGTTATATACTATAAAATAAATAAGTTGGTAGATACTACATCCTCAAAAAAATCAATAGAGGATGTGGTCATATGATTTCAATCATAAATGAAAATATCAATGATGAGGAGGGGAACAATGAACAACCCATGATGAAGAAATTCTATATTGAACCATCATGGGAATTGTTAAAATGGGATGGGGTTCTGTAATAACATTGGAGATAATGGATACTATTAAAAATAATGCAATGGGAATAAAGAAAAAATGGTATTCATTGAATAAATTGTATTTAAATGGAGAACTATGAATATAAATTCTCCATGCAACAATTGAATACTCCAATGAATTGGCCACGTGGTGAAGGCAAAGCTTATGTGATCACAAAAACCAAAGAATAAGTATCCAATGATATGTTGTCCAGTACAATAATCCTATCATTTAATATATAAAATTATTTTGTAGATTCTGGATCAACAATATATTTAATAAATACAATGTTTTCCTAAAAAATTATACATTAAAATTTTGATTAAATAACGGTCTTGTAAGTAAAAAATTGTAATATAAACACCACTACATTACAAATGCATCTCGTTGTTCCCATTATGACCACTGAATGTTATTTATTTTATTTCTTTATATTCAAGAATATTTTTTTACTTTTATATAATTCAGTTTGTGGACTATATTTAGATATATAATTAAAATATTTATTGTAAAAATAATTAAATTACAAATTTCTTTGACAATGTAATATTCATTATTGTGGAGTATAATATTCATCTTTGAAATATTATCTTGAATACCAACAATAGAACTAACAAATTGAATTCATGTGGAAATAGTATAAATGAAATCTTGGGATGATTACTGTATTCTTAAAATTGATGATGTACTTATATTATAAAAATACATTGATGTATTTCATGTGTAATTTTATAGAGAATCCTCATAGATTGAAAATGAGTTTTCTATTGATTTTATTCCTGATGTTAGGACAATATGAAATCCCCATATTAGAATGGACATGTAGAATTAATAGAGTTGAAGAAACAAATATTGGAGATGAGTGGTACGGTATATTCTCCCTAGTGATTCACAATTTAGAACCCTTATTCTTTTTGTTAATAAGAAGGATGGATCTATGATATTGAGAATTGATTATAGGGATATCATTGAAATTGCAATAATGTATTATTATCCTCGGCCTCACTTTAACAATTTATTTTATCAACAACATGGAGATAGTTATCTTTCAATGATTTAAGTTCTTTCCTGGTATCATTAAAGATGATTAATGAATGATGATATTCATAAGGCATATTTTAACAAGTTGAAAACATTATGATTTTATAGTAATTACATTCAACCTCACCAATGCTCCCTCTATTTTCATAAATCTAATGAGAAGGGTATTCAAGGAATATATTTCAAATTGTTTGTTTATGAAATTTAATGATGATATAATAGGGTATTGTAAAATCTGTGAGGATTATGAGAATAACATTCATATAATTCTTTTGACTCATAGAAGAAGATTTTTATAATGTAAATTTATCATGTCCGAATACATACATCAGAAAATTTCTTTTCATGGCCACATTATCACCATGGAAGGAATCATAGTTTATCATGGTAAATTAGTGGAATTACAATAATAGAATACAGTAACAATGATATCGTATATAAATAGTATAATAAGATTTTCATGTCTCTATTCGATATTCAATAAAAAATTTCTCACTTGGATAACCCATAAGGCAAGATCACACGTCTCCGGGTTTGGATTGTATGGACTAAATATTGAGAAGAATGTTTTATAGAGTCTAATATGAGATTGGTAAATACACCAATATTGACATTACCATTAGGAAATAATGGATTTATGATATATAGTAATGCATCAAATAAATTAAAAGGTTGTGTTCTTATGAAAAAATGATAATGTTATTTAATATGCATCAAGAAAGTTAAATATATATGTTAAAAAATATCCAACAAAAGATATTGACTTAGCAGTAGTAATATTTTCTATGATGATATAAAGATTATATCTCAATTGTGGAATTTGTGAGATATATTTAGATCTCAATTGATTGAAATATATATACTCATAGAAGGAACTAAACATAACACAAATTTGATGTCTTGAGTTATGGAATGATTATGATTGCAAGATACACTACCAAAGAAGAAAAGAAAATATGGTAGTAGATGTGATATTTAATAATGATAATGGATTCATGACCAATGTTACGATTGATAGTGTTACCATGTTATTAATATTCATAATTATGTTTATATCAATTATTAAGGGATGGAAAAACCTACTCATTTTTTAAATTATTTTGAAACAATATTTGTTTGAAATGATAAAACTCTAGAATTTCGATCACAAAGTAGTTTTAAAATAAAATTAAAGATTCTAATTATGTTAATTTGGAAGGATTTATTTATGAACATGGGATTCTAAAATTTGGAATGATATTATTTATTCTATCAATACTAGACCTAAAAAATGAAACTATTAGGTGATGCTCATTGCTCGAATTTTAATATAAAAACTTCTAGAAAAAATATGATTACAAATTTGGGGGAATATTTTTTTTGGACAACTGGAATCATGAATGTATAAAAAATGAGTTCACATGGAAAGTTTTTAAAAATAATAAAGATAAGAAAAAAATCATAGAGGAGTCACACAACCACTAATAATTCTTATGTATGTGGTGGATGATATAACTATGTACATCATCACTACATTAATAATGACTCCTTGAAATTATAATATGATTTAGGTTATTACAGATTGATTTATAATAATTGATGATTTAATTTATATATAAGAAAATTTACCTATAGAAAGCATAGAATTACTCATTATTAATGATGTTGTAATTTTTAATGGCTCACCTCTATGAACAATGTCTAATCCACATCCCCCTTTTCTACATTATAATTGTAGAAGTGTCGTTATTTGTCTCTAGATATGGAGATTCATTTGATAAACCCCTCCCATCCTAACATAAATGGATATTCTGAAAGAATTATTCAATCATCATATGACATGTTCATATAATGGTCACATGACATTCAAGGTATGTGGGATCGGTCTTTACCTATCTTAGAGTTCCCCTATAATAATGTTTTTCATTAAATTATTCAAATTATGAAATTTTAATAATTATATGGAATGAGATGACAAACTCCTATTGATTTGGTATGAATATGGTGAATGAAAAATTATAGGCATACAATATATTGAATAGATGATGAAAATGTGAATAACTATTTTCAATCAAATTAAATAATCTCAACATTTGAAAAATATTTCTACTAACAACTGGAGAAGGGATATGGGATTTCAAGTTGGATATCATGTATGTATGAATGTATCTTCAGGGAATGATGTCATAAGGCTCTAGAGGAATGTGTAACTAAGTCTCAGATATATCATACCATAAGAAATTAAAAAATAAATTTGTTTTTTAGATTACTAGTTATACATGCCCTCAAGTCACATTAATGATCATGATGTGTTCAAAAAATCATTATTAAGGAAGTGCATGAAAGGTCCAACTCATGAAATTTACTATGAGGAAATATATCTAAAATATTATATGTATTACTACGATGAGAATATTGAGATTATTGAAACTATAGATCATTTCTTGAGAAATTAGAAAACTCAATTTTCAATGGATCTTTGTGATAATGAAAAAAAGGATGAATTGACATGGGATCATAATTATGGTCTAAAGAATTACAACCTAAATTTTTTAATTCACTAAAATTTCATGAAATAAATTTTTTATAGGAGGTAATAATATGACACCATAAGATATTATGGGTTGTTTCTTCTTATATAAAATCAATTTCATCAATAACATATGTCTTACGAAACAACAAGCTTAAACAAACATCAATAAAATATTAATTTTAATTTTTTTAACATGGTCGTTATAAATGTGCAGTTACATTTTATTATATATATAGCATTAAATAAATTATTAAAATACATATTAAACAGGTTAATAAAATTAATTCAAAAGATTCCAATAAATTACAAAAAAAAAATTAAAAACCAGTTTATCATAATTGATGTTTTTTATTTAATTTTTTCATTCCATCAGTGGATTTATATCATAATAATTTAAATACATCAGTATTTTTTAAATATAATATTTATATTTAAATATAATATATTCAATAATATAGTTTTAATTTATTACAATATGTTTTATAGTATAATGATAAGAATTAATCCAATTTAAATCATAAAAAGTGATATATTTCTAAAAGGAAATTTTGAATCCATTTAATGGGGCAGTTATTTTAAATCTACTATTATGACACTTTTTAAAATTTTATTTGAAAAAATAATCATATTTTAAAAATAAATCATAACATGATTTCTATAGATATTTATTTTAATTTTAATGAAAAGTTTCATTTATTAATTAAAAGTGATTAATACTGCATTTTAATAGAAAATGGCCACAATTTTTATTATTTTCTATTTATAAATTAAATTTTAAATTATTTATATTGTATTATTAGTTCAATTATAAATCAATAAAACGAATTTATTTCATTGGTATCAATTTCATGTTGAAACGGGATATAATAACATTTGATCATTTTGATCATTTTCTCTCAAAAAACCATGATTTCCCATTGTGTATGCGAGAAAGAATATTTTGAATAAATATTTAAATAATGTTAATTAAAAATTGTAAAAATGAATACATATATGATATAAAAAGGTTCATATTAGGTTGTATTTTTATTTTCATTTTGAGTCCTAATAAATAGAACTGTTGTAAAAAGCAATATATACTGCGATATATGTGAAATAATTAATCAAGTTAATGTTAAAAGGTAAAGATATCAAATACCTACAAATTAAAAAATACAATGGTTCATTGAGAAGATTATACATCCTAACTTACCATTATATAATTTATTTTCATAAAAATTAGTTGAAAATAATCCCAACCCAATGTGGTAGGTTTTAAATAGTAAATAATTATTATTTTGTCACTTGAACCCATCCTTCTCCATGTATAAATACCACACCTCATCACCCCATTTCACATCACAGTTATTGGCGCTCCTAAAATATCTATCTAACCCTCTAATACACACTATATTCATGTTAGAGTGATTATTGATTCACATAAAGAACATTTCTATGTTCTTTAAGTAATCATTCAATGTGGTGATATTGGAGATGTAATTTATTCAAAAGAACTTCTATTAATTTATATTCTTTTTATAATATAGCCTTCTATCCTTCACCCATCAAGGAATAATAACTTCATAATCATGTATATAATGGGTGTTATTTTTCTAATTTAATTCCATAAATCCATCCCGTTAATTACCTACTCATTTTCAAAAAAATAAAACTATAGTCCAAATTATATCATTTATTCACCTTGATGAATAGTGATTTTGTTCTTTTTCTAATACCATATTCACAACTATTCATAAAAATATTATTACGGATAAATATAATTTTAATTAATTTATAATATCTTATTTCATGTTATGAAACAGATATATAGATAAAATATTAAGTAAAATGAAATATAGATTCTGATTTTTGTAAAACCAACCAACAATAATGTAATCATTTATCATCAACATTTTATCAAATGAAATATAATTTTTTTGAATTTCACAAAGCTAAAGAACAATTAATTTTCTATTTAATTCAATTAAATAAAATTATTCTTAATTATGTAATGAATGGTTCGTGTGTCTTTGGGGCTCAATTGGATCCTGGAGCCCAAAAGGGGAACAATATATGGGAGAAAACCATTGTAAAAATGAGTGTCGAATAGCCTGTATATATTTTCCTATACCAAGAGGTTGAAAACAGTGTATGAGCAGGTGATGAATGTATTTTTTTTGAAATTTAATATCCTAGGGTGCATGGCAATTGGGTGTTTTAGGCCTTCAAGGAAAGAGATATTTTCCATGGTTTTCAAATGGTTTTTTAAACCATTCACCTAACTGTGCATTGTTCCTCTTTGAAGCACTTGATGTTTCATGATAGGAGCATGATTTGGATATCATTCTTTCAAACCATGTTTAGTGTGTTTTTGGGTGAAATTACCATCCATTAAATCATCAATGAATTAATCCTCTTTTTCTTTCATACCATATATATTCCAACATAGCACCTCCGCAATAAATGCATGGTGCTTCTCATTCCCCCTCTCCAGGGTTTATATCTATCTACCTCATTTTAAACCGGATTCAATCATTGTCAGAATCATATGATTTGTATAATTTTTACCCTCCATTAACGCCCTTCTATTTCAAGTATCGTATACCATCTATTAAACTAATTTGGATTGAAATATTTTTCCTTATTATTTGGGAATTAGAAAACTCATTCAATATTGTCCATTCTATGTCAAATTATGTTCTATTAACAGATGTGTGGGGAACTACTACATCACGGTAGGTATTTTATGTGTTTACTAATAATTTCATCAAATTTAAAATAATGTTCCATTGGGCCATAATCCAAAATATCCTGGAAACCCTTCATTCTGGATTAATAAGGTAATTAAAATGTTTTTTTATGTCCGTTGTAACCCTATCATGTGGATACATAAATATGTGGGGTGTTCACCTTTTCATTGTCCAACCATTTGTGTATTCCCACCTTAATGATCAATTTCCCATCCCTTAAACTATTTGATTCCCATGTGTGATTTCCATCTTGATTAAAATCCTTAAATTTTAACATGAATTAAGATATATGGTGGGATATGAGATTTTTACTTTGTCTTCATTCCTCATACCATAATATTTTAATTCTTATTTTTGGTGATTCATATTGAATTTTAAAATCCTAAGAATTAATTTCATATGAATTTTGTGGATATAATATTATTCATACCTTATTCAATACCTTAACCATAGTCTTTTATTGGTCAGGATTATTGGCCTTTGATATTGAAATTTCATCAATGAAATGTGAATACATATTTTCTATTAAATGGTTCTGGTCTATATAAATTGATCCATAATTTTTTATATTTAATAACATAGTTGGTTTTGTTTGGTTAGCATATGATATTGATATGTTTTATTGATTGCGTGTAGTTATTATTTAAAAATGACTTACCTTATGATGTGACTCGGATGATACGCCTCTCCTACTATATGCTGGGAGAGAACATGGATCAGTATTTAAGGACTCTAAGGATGGAATCACTATGTTTAGCTGGAATTACTTAACATTTCTTGAGAGACATATTGTAATTCCATGTACGATATCTCTACATGGATTTTATAATCTTTGGTGACACAAGTTCCCTTTCGGAGAAACCGATGGTGGACTCATTCGCATTATAGTTATTACATGATTCAGGTGACAATAAATCTCATATATAAGATACATGGCATAAACTCAAAGTCACCATGTCATAAGTGATACAAGTGATTTTATATGCATCACATTGGAGAGACTCAGTGGAATTTATTAAAACATAGATAAATATAGAAACCCCTTTTATTCTATTATATCACCTTGTATAGGGTCGAGACACCACTAATGGATTTCACAGTTTCATTGATTATTGTTTCATGTGATATGAATCCTTTACTATTATTATAATCTTGTTGGTATAATGATATGAAAATGAGCCTCAGAGCTATAGAAGTTTCTTTGGGGTATTCTTCCCATTTCTTTTTTTCGTACAATATCACTGGGTAAATATTTGTGACTTCCACATGAATTATTTCAAATATATGGATTAGGTTGAATAAGGGGGTCTTGGTTTGGTGTCCATTTAGGAACCAGGGGTGAGTTTTTTATTATTTATTTTTCTATAACTCTATATTTACTTTTATGGAAAAAATAGTATTTATTTGTTGCAAGAAATGGGACTTCCTAGACCCCATGGCTGCAAACATACTAAGATTTTATCTCACACCAAACTTATGCACCTTTGTTACCTAAGTAGAATTTATTATTTTAGGTGTGTATAATGGGAACCATTTGGCTTATAATTCTTGATTTATTTAAAATAATGGATGAAATTTGATGATGTGTATTGAGCATATTATCAAGATGGTGGACATAGAATATTTTAGCCTTTCTGGTTATTTTGATATCTTGTTGTATATGGTTGTATCCCCTACACATTCATATTAATTTGTGATTAGGCATATAAAATACTTTCATAATCTGTTTATTTTGTTTATTTATTTATCATTCACAGATATATTACTTATCTTGCATGTTTTAATATTCATTTCCTATGCCGATATTTTCTTATTTATTACTTAAATAATTTATTATCATTATGGTTCCCTATTGAGAATAATAATATTAATGATTTAATACTCCCCCAAATTAAACACCATATTTCTTTGCTTCTAGTTGGCCTCCTCTAGATATATTTCATGCACATAAGGCCTTTGGGACACCATCTCGTGGTTTTGTTTAGTGGGATGTATGGAGGGATTCTAAGAAGTTATATTATTTATTATTTTCCTTTTTTTCATACTATTTGTGAATTAGAATGGAGACTAGGATAATGGGATTTTGAGCTTACCATGTTCTTGGATAAGGAAACCAATATACAGGAAAAACCCAAATTTCATACGATGGGAAATTGAAGTTATTAAAATTTTTATTTATAATGGTTGTACTTCACTATTGGGAGACATAGTTCTTTATGGTATTATCATATTAGTATTATTGAAATGATGGTTTTTATTGTTTCATCCCAATGAAATGAGGTAAATTCATATCATACATCATACAAGGCACAATAAGATTTATAGTCCATGCATTATTCCTTTCCATATCTATTTTTAGATTGAATTTTCTATTTTCATTTGATTACATTTCGCCCATGTTTGGTTGATCACAGTAGTGTGTGTTTGTAAAATATAAACATTAAAATATGATAATTTGAATATTATGATCATGATGTTGTTCAGATTTAGTGGACACCCAATAACAATTTATATGTTGTATATGAATTTATAAATTGGGATGATGATCCAATTAATTCCACTAAATTTATAATGGTATTACATACGTAATGAAATTAATGTGACAAACACATTTAGAATTAATTACTCCTTGTTTATGAGAAAATTGAAACCTTTACCCTGACCATTCCATAGCACTGGGAAATAATTTTTGTCTCTCTGATCATGTGTGACATTTCTCTTCTTTTCTCGACCACGCATGTGGTGTAGGGTAAGGGTTATAGTTTGTTTTAGGGAGGCCTTGTACATTTCTTTATTTATCATTTTCATTATTTTCCTTCTTATCTATTTTAAATCCAATATGATTTGTGTTCATTAAATAATTTATATATTCCACTATCACATCATCCAGTTGTACACAAAGAGAATGATGATGGAAAAACTCAAGAGGTGGTGGAAAATGGGAAACCCATTATACCTACTATTGTGCCACCTAAGGAACCTCCTAAAGATCATTCAATTAGAATAGATGCTCAGTTTAGTGACAATTTTATAAGGTTTATGCAGTATGATCTTGGTGCACCACAGCCATCCCCAAAAATAGTAGTGATGACGAAAGATGTTCAGTTGCAGTGTTCTACCCCCATATTTGTGGATTGAGGTCCATATGATTATGATTCATGGATATAATCCATGTTGTCTATCATTGGTAATATAGAGAATCCTCTACATTGAATGGTTATGCTCTCAACCTACATGTTGTGTGACTCCACCAAGCATTTTTGGGATGTCATATCTCATTCTATGTGTCATCGAAGTATGGTTTGGGAATAATTATAGATGTAATTATATGATCACATATTTTTATTAACAATGATATAGTATCATTAATCGGAGTTCTTCTATATTCCATATAGAACTACAATAAAGATTTTGTTTTTAAATCGCCTCACTATGCTCCATCGTTTCTGTCCACCATTAACCGTTGATGAGTTGAAGGGATGGATGCATTTTTTAGGATGCTATTGGTATGTATTTAGGAACATATTTTAACATTTTTTGGATGAATAACATTACATGAATAATGAACCATTCCTTAATTATGGAATGGAATCTCAGAGAAGATGGAAATGTGGACCAATCTGGTCAGTTCTGAGGGAGGGTAATGGCTTTTATGGTCGTAGAAAGTGACACATAGAGGGTGAACATAGTGGAACATCCATCCAGGTGACACACAATGACTCTATTGTGTACTTCCAGCAAAAAATTAATGTACATAAGATGCCCCAGTGCTTGAGGACCTAATCAAAATCCTTGATTGGGGAAATATGTGTCGCCTTCATTTCATATTATGCTCTTTATCTCTAGGATCTATTGTATGGGTATCCTTACCAAATCCTCTATAAGGTATAGGATCTGTGAAATCAAATTATTATAGGATTTACTATTATAATAGTTGATCTTGCAGTGTTTGTTGTATTAGTGGTTGAGGAAACCATGTCTGAGAAAATTAGTGTTAGGATATTGAATCTTCCCAGGAAAAGCTAGAGGCATCTCATTGTGACACACTGATATTTTATGAGAAACAATAATGTTAATTTATTTCATTTATTGTGTTGAATACTACACCAAGATTAACATGTGCTATACACAATAGCGTATTAGATTTTGGTATATGAAACGCTATTATTGGTTTTTTTTATAAAAAAGTCACATTCTTTTGTTATTATTCATTTCATAATAGGTCGATTATAAGTGAACAACTAAATATTATAACCTAGTCATTATATTGGGGAGTATGAATAATATTATCTTCCTTCTAAAAAACTATTTAAATGAAAATATGTGATTCCAGAAAATACTAAAATAACTCTTAATGGAATAAATATAATGTTTAAAATTTATATTACATGTTTTCTATATATGATATAAGAAGAAGTTCAATTTTTTTTGATAAATGAATTATTCGTCAAAAATGAAGTACTTACACTTTTGATGACACACTCATTTTAAATATAGTATTTGACACTTTAATATATTAAATTTAACAAAATATACTTCTTCATTGAATTTGGGTTATAAAAAGTAACTTTGGATGAATATTTGAAATTTTTGTGATAACTTTCATGTTGTGATAAATAGTAAGAATATAATAAATTTTAATTGAAATCATATTTCTTAAATGAAATAATTTATGTAATTTAATAATATTATTGAATTGTTATAATGTATAAATATTATATATTTATATAATTTTATATAATTTCTGACATTATCATTAATTTATCATTGAATTCATATTTAAAAACCATTTCAATCTTTTGTAATGTTTCACCTTTTAAAAATATGTTCTCTCTTTCCAAAATCGGGGATAATTTTAAATTAAATAAATTATTTATCTATTGTTTTTTTTATTTTGAAAAATGTATTACATTTTTCTAATTAGTAGGACAAAATTATGTAAAATAATTTATTTTATTTTTGGGAATTATGAATAGGAACATTAGTTATTTTAATTAATAGAGTAAAAGGGTAAAATGTCAAACTATGTGTAAGAATACTATTATAAAAATACCCTAAAACTTGTATTAATATCAATTAATGAGTTTATTTCAACATAAGTCACCATTTGGTCGAACTGGTTTCCATTGGATGCCACATGGATGAGATTAGGACATTTAATTTATTTTATTTAATGGAAAATTAAATATGTCTGACTGTTATTTTAATAAATAAACCATCTTTATATAAGGATATACAGAAGTTAAATTCAACTATAAATACTTATTATAAAGATACACAATTTTCATTTATCATGGTAATTTATTTTCAATTTTTAGAAAATATATATATACTTTAGAGGCTAATACTTTGATGGTGTATAAATTAATTAATTGATCAGAAATTAGTAAAACAACTATTATGAAAATGCTAATAACAATTATAAGACACAAAAACATGCCCAATTCATATTGGTTAAGTATATATTGACCAAAAATACTTCAAAGGTCATGTTATTGACCATTTTTATCCCTATGGAATAGATTGTGAAATTTATATTATTTTATTTAAAGTGATGTTATAGTTGTGAAATTCATAATTTAATAAGTATGACATTTTAAATGTTGAATTTTACAGAATCAAAATTTGATCAAATGTATTATTATAAAATATATAATATTTATCTCATTCATAATATTTAAATTATAATTTTTATCGATAATATATGTCTACTAAATAATAACAAAAAACTAATGTAATAATTATATTATTAATGGAAATATCAAAATAATTCTATTTAAAATATTAAAATCAATATAATATTCTGTAATTAATATGTCCAATGGTTTTTATAGATTCCCAAGACTAAATAGGGTTATTATAAAATAATTGGTTTGATTATAACATATTATATTTTTATTTCTAAAAATCCATGAATTGAATACTGTAAAATTAACGTTATTGTTGTTTTGTAAAAAAATTGATTTATTAAATTAATTAAAAATTATAAATCACTTTTTAAAAAAATTAATATTTATTATATGATCTAAATTTTTATAAGGAAATTATTCATTATCTAGTTGACATCATATAAATAAATATTTTACCCTTTTCATATTGAAATATATGTTTTTTTAATTAAAATTAAATTGATTACCTAATTATTAATTAAAAATATATGGTTTAAATTGATTCAAAAACATGTATACATTTTATTGGTTGATAATATTAATATATTATAATATATTATATTCGAATAAATCTTATTATGGAGGTATTAGGACTGATTTTGAAATTATTATAAATTAATAGTTTCAGATAATCCAAAACATCCCTCACCTCAATTATAAAAGGACATGTCCTCCCTCACTTATTCACATCAATTTGAGCCTTCAATATCAGTATTCCTATAACCAATTACCTTCTAAAATTAAATTGTTATATTCTAGAGGTTTCATACATCTTCAAAAAATCATCTCTAGAGCTCTATAAAGAGATTTAGAAGAAACACATTTAGAAAGATGTAATATATTCTACTGATTTTTTCAAAATTCTTTCTTCTTCGGATCCCTCATCATTATATATTTCTTTATAAAGTAACAAAATAATTATCCATAATATACTGATATTTAATTATAATTATTAATCAACCATACTACACCATATATCCACAATATGAAAAGTGAAATCACCATGTGTATGTACATATGGCTTACTGTCTCTACATGATGGTTTAATCAGTTCTTCGCCACCACCTTACATGTATGGGTCAAATGATTAAAATATTAAGT
Organism: Viscum album; assembly: GCA_963277665.1. Taxonomy (NCBI): domain Eukaryota; kingdom Viridiplantae; phylum Streptophyta; class Magnoliopsida; order Santalales; family Viscaceae; genus Viscum; species Viscum album. Next base: position 2,054,357,714 of record OY728137.1, read on the forward strand.
ATATATTATTATGATAACTTGATTATGATTCCAAAATATCATACACCGTCCACATCAATAAAATTCTACAATTATGGAAATGATATCATCACTTGTGCATGCATATGACATAATGTCTCCACAAGGTGATGCCATTCATTCTTCATGATCTTCATTAAACCAAAATTATATAAATGAATAGAATTAACAAATATGATATATGATATACTAATATCATTATTTAAAATAATTAATTATATCTTAAGAATTGTAACATGAACTTATTCGACAAAACATTCATAAGAACATAATGTAGTTAATATCTTAATAATGAGTGGAAATTAAATGTTACTAACTAATAGATGATAAAGTGATCATATAAAATATAATAAAAATGAATATGATTATATAATAATACAATATCATTAATTAAATCATTATATATGATGTTCAAATACATATAAAGGATATTGGACCTAAGGTATGGGATAATTTTTCAATCTCATTATTAATTGAGATTGTTTATTCGTATGTATTTTTTTGGGTTATATTTATCATCCACATCCATGTTCCATAATTATGAAATACTATTTATATTTTTCTAAAAAAAATTAATTTCAATTTTACCCATTTTTGAAATTTTACTCAATGGTATGAAATGAATCTTTTATCATTATTCTATACGACATTATTTTTTAATTTTTCAAAAAAGTATATGGAGAATTTTTTTTAATGTATACGGAATGAATAGATTTTTAAGCTTTCATGATGCCTTGTTTCCCTGAATAGTACATTACATGTTTTGAAGGATATTTTCAAAGAAAAAATTTTCATTTAAAATTTTGTGGCATTTTTTGAAAAGAAAGTGTTTTGAAGATGAACGGATATTTTCCATCAATAATTAATGACATATGTCATATAAAAAATATTTTTCATCTAAGACCACATTAATTAAATAGGGTTATGTTTATATATTAATTATAACTATGATTTTATTGTGTTTATGATGTAATTATATTTATGAAACCCATTTATTTTACATATATTATGTAATGAAGGAATGATGTTTAAAAAATCAATATTATTCCATGGGATATGTCATGATGAATGATTTATGTTTTGTGGGAAATGTAATAATGATTTCATTATGAGATTGGTGGAACCTATATCACCCTAAAATTCCTTGGGGAATGATTTATATATCACGAGAATGATAGTTCTGAAATGACATGTAAATATAAACATTAAATTCTGGGAGGCTCAAAGTCATCAAATGTTTATCCAGGTGATCTAGACTGACTCCCAGAATGAAACCATTAATATAATTCTACCATATTATGAGATAAACATATGTAGTTTCATAGGTTCTACTTTAGGAGTTTTCTCATCCATCACATACTTCAGTTTGGGGATGAATCCATAATATAGAGATGAGTGGGGGGAGACCTTGTTGTCAAAATAAGTTCATATGATGTTTAATTTTCTCAATTGGAGAATTATGTATAAGGCTTTTCCAACTGATGATTGTATTCAACACATGGATATTCCCCTTGGCTCTTGTTTTCGCTATTGTAGGGAAACATAAACGGAATCCTTTTCCATTTATTACTTGGATGTGATTAGGCCATATCGGTTTGTAAATCCTTTAGAGAATTCACAGACTAGTCATCTCAAAACAATACTCAGGAGGTATTCCTTAAGTATTGGTTTCAAGCGGCTAGCAACAATTGGCCATAATGGAAATCCCGCTCCATCATTCTCAGTGCCATATTATAGACACTATGAATAACAACAAACAATGCTCATCAACTCAATTAATGTGGATCCACAGAAGGTATCTCTATGAAAACAAAAAAACAAAATTATAGACCAAATCATGATATGAATGGATTCTGAGTCACCTCCATATATTAGATCTTTATTAGGAGGAAGTCTCTCCACCACCACTCTCAGTTTTAAAGGGGGAATATGGGTCTATTTGTACCACCATCTATAGGACCTTAAACTGAACACAGATGGGTCTTACATCTCGGAAAACATGCGTGGGGGTGGAGTGATTATAGATACATGGGGGTTGGTAATTGTGGCCTTTTCGGCATCATATGGTCTTGGTGATTCACTCCAAGCTGAGGAAAATTCAATGGTCACAGGACTCCAGATATGAAATCAATGTAATATCACCCAATAAAGTGTTGACACTCTCTATGTGATCCTCTTCAAAGAACTTACATGAAATGAAAATAACCCTTGGTTTATCACATACATAATTAGGAGGGGAAAATATATTATGACCAACATCTCGGTGATATATCACACTTGGTGTGATGGTAATACGATAGCAGACATCCTCACCTCAAATGTGACCCTCAATGAGTGGATCATCCTATTTTATGGAAACAGATAATTTCCTACAGTTTGACTCAAGTTCTCGAGATCTAATGTGAAGGGAATGAATTTTTAATATCGCATTATTTGGAGGGTCATGTTTTTGGGGCCCCATTTCATTGGATTTGGTTTGGTTTTTTTGTTTATTATTTATTGTATCCACATGTTAAATTAAAATAAAATATTTTTTTTGGTTCGTCAGTAATACAGGTCTGCAAAGAGGGGTGATCTCGGTTTAGAAATGCATTTTGTATACTAGTATGGTCTTTTCAATGAGTCATTGTTAATATAGAAATTATTTTTCTCCACTTATTTGTTTTCCACACATCCAACTATTATGCTAATTTTATTTTACCATGGATAATTTTTCTTTATGATTTATGACATATATACATCCATGCTTTTATTTACGAATCATTATTTTGATATTCAAAATATATGTACATGTTTCTATATCCATTTTTTATTTTTTGTTTCATGTTCTCCATGTTCACCCTTACTGGGAATTTAAGATCACCCTTTTTATGTTTTCTTTTCCCCCAATGATATAAATAATGATTTTGGGTTGGAAATATAATGGGGGATTATCTTTGTAGGATATTTTTAAGATCATTCACTTAGATATAAGAATGTGTTCTATGTTTCCAAAGACACTTAACTAAATAGGTACTTGGGAATCTATTTGTGTAATGTATATTGTATTCCACAAAATAAATGTAATGTCCATGTATGTAATGATTGGGTAATTATATATTATATGAAAGTGGAAGTATAGTTATCCTTTAGAAAATTGGATATAAAAACATTAATGAGAACCCTAGAAATATTTCGAAGGATATGTATAGGGATCCCACCTATTGATAAGTCTATATATATGTTACTATCATGTAATTATAGTAATTATCATGAATAACATTGAAAAAAACCTATGATGTTTGAGATTCAATTTACTCCCCCTTGATTATGTTGTTATCCTCGTATGATATTTAACTCTCACATGATTCATTATGGGTTTTAGAAAATGGCTAGAAATATGAGGATTCATGTTAATATAGAATATGATGGACAATGAAATGATATACCTCATGGGAAACCAAATGAAATCGGATTTCTAAAGAGATAAATCATTATTATTCCTAATCCACAATCTGATAATATGATCAATAATCTAAACTTTGGTGAGTTTCTTGGATCTTATAATAAGCTAATGATGGTGTTTCATGGTTACCATAGAAGAAATAAAGTTCATTTTTTGTCATGAAAATAATGAAGGAAGAGGAATCATGGAGAGTGTTTCAGAGGAACTGGATGATTATTTGGGTATGTTAATGCAAGATACAAAGACAGTAATAGAAAATGAAATGGTTCAGTTAAAATAATGGACAAAGATAATGGTATTCCTACAGAAACAATAATTATTAAATGATTGAAATGTAGAATGTCTGGGAATTATGAAAATTGATGCATTAGTGGAAAAATCATGATGAGAACCATTGTTGACATATGTGTAGTATTTATTTTACTAATTTTGAAAATAATAAAAATGATATTTGAGATGAAATAAGTGTTATAGAATAAAATGATGAGACTCAGTCAATGGATTAAAAAGATAATGGAATGATTAGATTTTTATCATAAATAATGTTTTATAAGTAATTTTATTGTATTATTGAATAAATAAACATATAAGGATTGTTATTCTATTTTTTATCATTAAGTATGTAAAATTATATGTTGAACGGTATGAGTAACCCTAAAAAGTGATTGATTTTTAAAAAAAAATGGTATGTTCACAATGATGATATAATGATATATTGGGATGTTTGAGAGTATTAATTACCTCATTACTGATATAAGGACAAAGTGATTTAATAGATTGATTATATTTAATTTTTTGGATTTTTGGTATGTTGAAAGTGTTATTTTTTTGACGACATGCTTGTTTTCAATAATGTTCTATGGTAATTCTTGTTACGAAAATTATTCAAGCAAATACATGATTATGGTATTCACATGTTTGGAATTTGAAAACCAAGATCTTCTCTATGAGATATGGGAGATATATGCTATGCCAATATAGTTCAATATTTTCTAATGTCTTTGATTTTCAATTTTTTGAAGGATTGTATGATAATCCATTTTTTGATAGTATAAGTTACACTCTGGTTGAAGTTTTCTAGATTAATATATTAAATTTCTATACATGGTATTTTGAAAATTTTATAACTTATTCAATCAATTTTTTGAGATAGATTATATTACCTATCATAATATTTATAGATCGTACGATCTGTTAACATATCAAAAATAAAAAATTTCATATCATTTATTTGAATAAGATATGATGATGAAGTTTTTCAAGGCACAAAAAGATCGAAAATTTATTGAAATTATTTATGAAGTTCTTCTCAAACAAAATTCATAAAATATATGAAAATAATGTTGAAACAAACAATGTTATCCTACTACCTTCTTATCCAATGAATCAGATGGTCCCCTAAATCCATATTGATTTATGTCATGCTGACTGTTCATATTCTCCAAAAAAAAATTCTCTATCACTCTCCATCAGAACATGATTCTTATATTTTTCATCCATATCAATGTTTTTTATTCACCATCTATGTTCTTCTAAATGGAAACCCACCAAGGAGTTACTTTGGGTTACCATTATGTTTTTAACATTCATTTTTAAAATGATGTTCTAGTATTACTTTTTACGATGTGGTATTCTATGAATGAATCACTAAATAGTGAACCTTTTATAACCCTGACGAATTCCAATAGATAAATTAATTTTAAGGGGGTAAAATTTGACACCATGAGATTTTTGGAGATAGATACTTTTAAATTTCATTGATGTCTTCTTTTTTTGTTACACTGTGATTAGCATGCACTACACGCAACACCATATTAGATTACGGTATACACAGTTCTATTTATGGATTGTGTTACTCAAAATTTCATGTTTTTTTATAGAATTTAGTTCAAAAAAGATCTAGTAAAAGTGAACAAATAAATATTATAAAAAGTCATTATAATGGTTGGTATTAATAGTATTAAATACCTTCTAAAAAATATTTAAATGAAAATAAGATAGTATATAAAATAATTATATCACTCATTATGGATTAAATAAAATGTTTAAAATTTAACTTATTTGTTTTTTAGACCTGATATAATAACATTCTTAACATTTTTGATAAAAATTTTATTTTTCCAAAAATGACATATTGAAACATTTTGATGGAGCACCCATTTTAAATATTTTAAGTGACACATTTAGAAATTCTATTTAATAAATAAAATTATTATTTGGAAGAGGGATGTAAAAAAATTACTTTGGATGATTTTTTGATATTTTTCTGATAACATACATTTATTAATGACTAGTAATAATACAAAAAATTATAATTGAAGATAAATTTTTTCTTCAAAATAATATATGTAGTTAAATTATATTATTGAATGTTTTTAAATTACAATTTAAATATATTTCTATCATTCAATATAATTTATGTCATTATAATTAATTTTACAATAAATTAAGATGTAAAAACATTTAATTCTTTTGTAATTTTTTAAATTTTTATAACTCGTTATCTCTTTCTGAAAACAAGTATAATATTAAATTATTTAATGAGACATTGATTTTTTTTAATTTACAAATATGTTTTTCATATTTTAAATCAATATACCCAAATTATGCAAAAATATTTATTTTTTTGGAATTATGATTAGTAACATCAGTAATTATTATTTATACGGTAAAAGTGTAATTTGGGTAATTAATGGTAACAATAAAATTATAAAATTACCCTATAATTTTTATTAATATATTTTAATGAGTGGGTTTTGGCCTAAATAATCTTTGGGTCAAAATGGTGTCCTCTATAAGCCATTTGGATGACAATAGGACATTTAATTAATTTTATTAAAAAAAGTTAAATACGTCTCAAACAAATTATAGTAACTACATCAATTTATATATAGGGTTGTACAGAATACAAAATTAACTACAAATAATTATTTGAAATATTATTTTTTTTATTTATCATGTTAATTTCTTGGAGATTTTTATGAAATAATTAATTACATCAAAGACTTGTACATTGATGGTGTATAAATTAATTAATTGATAATAAATCAATAAAAATTTATTATTAAATGGATGATAACAATAAAAATTCCCAAAAACATACCCATTATTTAATGTTTAAGTATATATTGACATTATTAATTTAATTGTTGAGTTATTGACCATTTGGATCCATATGGAAGTGATTGTGAAACTTATATTACTTTATTTAATGTTATGTTAAAGTTTCCATATTCATAATTTGATATGTATAACATTTCTAATGTTGACATTTCCATAATCTAAATTATAAATAAAGTATTATAATGAAATATAGAACATTTATCTTAATTATAGTATTTTATTTGTATTTTTTACCATAAAATAAGTATATTAAATATTTACACCAATCGGATTTGGTAATTAATTTATTAAAGGAAATATCAAGTTATTGTTTATAAAAGTAGTATAATAAATATAATTTTCGATAATTAATATATAAAATCATTTTTATATATGACCTATACATCATATGGATATTGTTACATAATTGGTTATATCATAACATCTTATCTTGGTATTTTTTAAAATCCCAAAATTGAATGGGGTAAAAATTGACACTATTGTTGTTTTTTCTAAAAAATGTTTTCTTAAATTCATTAAAAATATTATTTTATTTTTAAAAAAAATATTATAAATTTGATATGGTCCAAATTATATATTTAAAATATTCTTTGTATAATTGATATATAATTACTAAATATTTTACCCTTTTAATATTTATATATTTTTTATATTAATTAAAAGTAAATATAATAACAATGTGTTAATTGAAAATATAATGCTTAAATTGTCCAAAAAACATGTATAAATTTTATTGGTTGATGATATTACAATATTATAATATCTTTTATCTTATAATATATCATTTTCGATGTATTTGGATTTGTTTTTAAATTATTATAAATTAATAGGTTCAGAAATTCCAAAAGTGTCCCTCACATTAATTATAAAAAAGAACCTCATCCCTAAATTATTCATGTGAAAATTATATTTCATGCTCATAATTACCCTACCATTTTCCATTAAAAACATTCTTAGTTTAATTCTTGAGGTTTATGTCTTTTTCAAAGACCATCTATAGTGCTCTAAAAAGAGATTTAGTGGATGCACTTCGAGAAAGAGGTAATCTCTTCTACCGATTCTTTAAAAAATATTACATCTTTTACTCACTATTCCTTAAATTTATCATTATAAAGTAAAGATATAATTATCACTCATATAAATATATAATATTATAATTTTTTAACAATCATATTCCACCTCTTGTCCATCCTATGAGAAACAAAATCACCATGCATGTTTATGTACGTCATACCATCTACAAGCCGTTATGTAATCTTTTTTTCACAACCACCATAATTTGATTGGAATAATGATAGAAATGGTAACTATATATTATTATTATAACATGATACTAAATCATAAATATTACACACAATAAAATTCCATAACATTCATCAATTATGGGAATCGTATCATCGCTCATGCGTACGAACAACCTAGTTTCTCTATGATGCGATGTGATTCATTCTACATGATATTCATCAGACCACGATTATATTCATGAATTTAATGAATAAATATTATATATACTATACTATTATCATTATTTAATTTATATAACTATATCCTAATAAGTTGACCATGAACTTAACTGACCAAAATTGCATTAGAACATAAAATTGTTAATATCTGAATAACGAGTGACAATTAAATGATACAAACTAAATGATGATAATATGATCATATATGATATTATAAAAAATAATATGATTCTAGAAGAAGTTAATAATGATATTTAAATAATTATATAGGATGTTTAGATGCATATAATGGATATTGGACATGTGGTAATGGATACGTTTTCAATCTCATTATTTTCTGATATTGTTTGTTATTTTTTGTGGTATTATTATCAACCAACTCCATGTTCCAAAAAATATGTAACACTATTTATATTCATCTAAAAATTTTAAATTTCAATTTTACCAATTGGTTAATTCTTAATAAATTATATTAAAGGAATATTTGTTTATTGTTTGATATAATGTACTTTTTGACTTCTACAGAAAAAGTACAAGATGGTGTTTTTTTAACTACTACAACATTAATGTATTTTTAAGCTTTTATGATGCCTTATTTCGATGAATCTTCCCTTACAAGGATTCATGGTTAGTTTCAATGAACTTAATTTCTTTTAATGTTGTGTGGAATCTAAATACAAGAAAACATTTTAAAGAAGAAGGTATATTTTACCAAAAAATTATTATCATGTGTTATAGGAAACCTACATTCCATATAATATGACATTATTTAAATAGAGTTATGTTTATATGCCTAAAATTAATACCATTTTATTTTGTTTATGATGAAATTATATTTATGTAATAAATTTGTTTTACATGTATTATTTTATGATGGCATGATGTTTATGACACCCACATTATTCCATGGGTTATGCCATGATGAATAATTTATGTTTTGTGGAACACATAAGAAAGATTTCATTATGAGATATGTGTGAAGTATATATAAGTCCAATATATTGGGCAAGGATTTATATCTCATGAGAATGATAGGGATGAAACTACACGTAAATCTGGTACAATAATACAGGGATTAAAAACAAATTATATATGGTTCAGTAATACTAGGCTGGAATGAGGAGTGAACTCAGTTCAGTAAAGAACATCGTCCTCTATGATTTTTTTGGAATTGATACTTTACTAATAATGAAATTATATTCTATGCTTATGTGTTTTCCACAATTCTATATTTTATTCCAATTATATTTTATCATGGTTTATTTTCATTTATGATTTATTCCTTACATAATACCAAGATTTATTTTCTGAGTCAAGATTCTGTTATTAAAAATATATGTTGATGTTTTTACATTCTTACGTTAGGTTTTGTTTGATGATATACATGTTCACCCTTAAATAGAATTTGAGATAATTGTTTTTATCTTTTATTTCCCCCATGATATAAAGAAAGGTTTTAGGTAGGACAACTGAAGGAAAATATCATTATGTGATATGTTGAAGATATTTCACCAAGCTAGAAGAATGTTTTCCATGTTTATGAAGACATTAAACTAATACGGTATTTGGTTTTCTATTTGAGTAATATATTAAGAATTTGTCAAAATAAATTTATTTTCCATATACATCAGGATTGGGTCATTTGACTCATGGATGCACTTCAAGACAAAGTTATCGTAACACCCAGACCCCAGAAGCCCATAGTCGGTGCATTATTACCTATCATTGGAATGATCACAAAGGATCAAGTCTCAAAAGACTGATTTTTTTAGTTTCCTTGGAAGTACTAGATAAATTCATTATGTTTACATTACATCATAAAATGTAAAACTACAACAACATTGTTTCCATAGAAACACTGAGATCCCATAGACAATTTCTGCATGTCAGTCATAATATACTTCTTCCCATCCTTTGAAAAATAAAACATAAAAAGGGGTGAGCTCAGATTCTCAGTAAGGATAAAAATATAGTAGAAACATTCATAAATAAGAATAAACATTTAAGGCAATGGATAAGACTAAAAAAAATCCTTTTAAACAAGAACATCAGCATAATATGGAAAAATAAAATCATAATAATGCCATTTACTTATTCACATGGATATTATACTATTCGAATAATCACATGCAATATCAATAGCCACCTTCATAATGATGGAATGCATAATGCCAGACTTTCATAACAACATAGTCAATGCATTGTACCAAGTCTACAAATAAGATGTTGTTAAGGCCTTATGCCAACACACTAGCTTATCTCATTAGACATACCGATGCATCGACGAGCTATAGCGGGATCCACCGATCACATACTATGTCTAATGCAGTCCTCATATTAAATGTTTGAAACATAACATAAACATTCATATTAAAACTAGCATACGAAATGTAACTACTTTATCCAAAAACCATGAATGGTATAAAAATAGCACATCCATAGTCAAACATAACTCATTCAATTAAATATGGAAGATTTTATTGTAACATATTAACCTCAATCGAGAATAGAGAAGGATATTTAAATAGATGAAAATAATCATAAAAACTATTTGAGAGAAATGTCCCCCTTTTTTCTTGAAAACATTTAAAAGTCACACTATTTGTCAAGAATCCATTTAAAAATAGTTTTTTGAATTAAAGTGTCCCATACCACTTTGAAACTTTTAAAGGGAATTTTAATTTTAACACATTAATTTCTATATAAATAAATTATTAAAACCAATTTTAAAACATGGACATTAATGGGAAAGATTTAGAATAATAAACCTTTAAAACATTTAAAATGATATTTTAGTTAGAGTTACAATCCAAAAGAGATACACTTGAATACAAATAATTGAGGTAATCAAAAAATTATAATATCATGAGAATAAAGGGATTCATGATATTCTATGTCAAAGTACATTATATACAATATATATAAGTGAATTGGTGTATAGAATCAAATAAGTCTTAATGGAATGTAAATTGAGATGAAATCTCTTATAAAGGCTGTATCCTTAGGCTAAGGATAAATCGACGACATAATTATGTGTGAAAAATATAAATACACTCAATATGATTGGATATTCAGTTTAAACCAATCAGAGGACATTCACGCATATTCTTGTAAAATCAACACCAATGAATTGGATGTTTAACTCAATAAATCGAGATTGATTTAAAATTACTCTTTTCAGGTTCATATAGATGACTTGAGAATTAATCAATGAAGTGATTATGTGTATTAAATTTATATCAATAGAAATGGTAGTGGAAAGTACTACCTAAATAATAAATATTTATTCCACACATAATCTTGGAGTAAAATAATCACTAAAGTATGTGTAAAACTGAATGAGGGGAAATTGAAATATGAAATTCTATGACCAATTTGGTAACTTACAAAACATAAATCCCACAAAAGAAGGATAATATAATTAATATGTAAATACCCATATATTAAAGTATATTACACAAAGAATACAATCATTGGGTTGTACATAAACCACACAAAAGTAAATAGTGACAATATAGCATGAATCTCACAGTAATATGAAGTGAGATGAAAGCAGCTTACCATGTTGTAATCAATCGATTCATGTGAGAAAAAGTTAATAACCACCAAATTAATCACAGAATACCATGAATATAAGGAGAACTAGGATAATATATATCAAATGGAAGTACACAATACACCACATGCAATAAATAAGTGGCGAACAATGGAAATCTCACGGAATTAAAAGTGAGATAAGAAACTGCATACATTGTACTTTACCTTGGTCAAGGGTTCATTAAACTCATGTATAATGGTGAAATAATTATAATTAAATTATAAAAGATCCATATACATTAATATTATGTCATATATAATCTTATAATATTTCTTGGTTAATGATATTTCCGTAGTATCATCGTTTTGGTTGTTAACTGATTCATTTTTCTTAATATGATTTGTTACATAAGTATTTTTTGTTATGGATAGGATGTATCTTATTCATATTATTAATGATATTATGTCTTTAAACATTATTTTTAATCATCATATGAAAATTCTACTTGAATGGATATGATGGCAAATGAATCTCATGGCGTTCGTGGAGACGGTAATCTGTATGTACGCACGAGAGATAATATCAATCTTTTGATATTAAAATAATATATAATTGAATTTTATATCATATAAACAGAATCATTATCATGTTATATTTATTATTTAAATCAATTACACATCATTATTATACCCATCCAAATAAAAATGTACTGAATAACAATTACACCACGACGTAGAGATGGTAAGTCGTACGTACACACATATGGTGACATGTCATTCAAAGGATGGATAGAATAATGAATATGGTTGTACCGTATTTATAATAACATAAAATTATATATAAGATACTGGATTTATTAATTTATAATGTAAATAACAATGAAAGAGGAAGTGGAAGAAGAAATGAACTTTAAAGAGGTGATGAAATATTTACCTCTTCTTCGGGTTCTTCCTATTAATTTGATCAAAAGTTCTCCATGAGTTCTATTTATGACAAAAGTAAGGCCTTTAAGATGAATGTATGATAGTTTAGAGGGTATTTGGGAAGGGTTTTTCCGATCCAAAAGGCTTTAAAGATGTGAATTATAGGGATGGGGGAGTGACCTTTTATAAGAGGGGTGAGGGGCACCTTAGGAAAAGCTACAAATATTATTTTATAATAAAATCATTTTCGGTGTCTAATGGCTCAAAAGTAAATTATTTAAAGGATAAGGCGGGGATGGGTCGAAAAACACTCAACCAATAGGTTTTATAAAGGTTTGTGTCACTATATTAACATTATCTTTAAGATTTAACTCTTAGTTAAATAATTTGACATTTACCACGTCTCTTTGTATTTTTATATTATATGGTTAATAAACATACAATAATCTTCCTTGAGAACCCTAAGTGTTTCAATAATGATATACATATAATTATATAAGTCATTTGAAAGAACCTTTCATTTTATGAAAAATTATATCAACAAATAAAATAATATTTGTTTTAAAAACATCTTTATGTCAATTTTGACACAATTTAATAATTGATTTTTGTTGAAATCATAGAAACTTTATTAATTAGAAATAAATTCATTTAGTAAATAATAACATGTCCTATTAACCTATAAAATTCATGGATATAATCCAAAACTGCAAATTATTTTTATTTTAACATTTATAATACCATTTAATTGATTCATTAATTAATAAATAAAATATTGCATCATCATTTGTCATAAATAAATTTAATTATTCAATATCTAAAAATATTTAATAAAATACCATTATTAAGAAAATAGTTTTATATTTCTAATGAATAATTATAGTCGAGTATATAACATGCATAACCCAATGTAAAAATTGTTTTACTAAAAGATATATGCTTATGCCATTTATGTATTTACTTTAACTTAATTAATATAAAGTGACATTATCACTTAAAAGTGGCTCCATGGGGTCCCAAAACTGACCCAAATATTCCCATGTTCGGACATGTATCATCAAATAGTGTTGGGACATGTGTTGGGGTAATTTAATATTATTATAATATTATATTTTTACCCTGATTTAATGGATTTACCCTTCGACCATGGTAAATAAAATATTTACCAAAATAATAATTCAAATTGTATAAAAATAAAATTTACAAATTTACACAATTTGGATCTCCTGATTCTAAATATGGAATCCATTATTCTAAATTCAAAACCTAGAAGTTGAAGAAATTAATTTAAAATTAATTTTTGTTGTCAAAACAAAAAAGCATGTTATTAAGAAATAATAACTATAAAAAGATTGACACTGGATTATGTCATGTTTAATTGTGAAATTACGTCCAATGAAAAACATTATATTAAATGGTAAAAATATAATCGAATTATAATTTAAAACCAATCAATAGTATGATTTAGCACTATAAATTATTTTGATTAAAAAAGGAGTTTTAATTAACATTTAGTATTTTTACTATTCATCAAAAACTAAATGTTTTCAGAAAAATACCAAAAATTCACCGTAATATAATTTAAATATTATGAATCAAAAAAAATGAAGCCCATTTTAAAAGGTAAAATTTATAAGATTTTTAAAAGTGGGTATTACTATTCATAACGGCTAGTTTGATTGGTTTTGGTGTGTTAGAACTCGAAGTTGCGTAGAATGAAAGCTATTAAATTATTCAAAGGGAAACGTATCGTGAAAGCATGGGGTGTTACATTATTCCCCCTTTTGGAAATTACATCCTCTCAATTTTTAAAATTGGTATTGGGAACATGATTGATTATCGCACATCGGAAAAAGAGTCAATAAAACTATAACTTTAATGGAAAGAAAGAGAAGTACAAAGGTCACCCGAGATAACCCATACTAGGATTCATTGTAAGAAAACATGGATATGGATGATAAAATAAGTGTCATGTTTGGATGGAGAGGCATAGAAAACCTGATCAAGATAAAGTTAACAGCAAGATAACCACAAACTAGTGATGGGTCAAATAGTCATTAGTTTCCGACTAGGAAAAGTAAACGGGAAACGTTTTTTTTTTGTTTTAAGTTACATTTCATAAAGATGAGGAATTTTTTTATGATATTGACTAAGAACATAAATAGATATAATTAATTTTGAAGTATATTTTCATTTGATAATAAATTTCTACCACTAACTCAGTTTTTTTTTAAACGATGAGTATTGAAGATGACTTGGTCACACCGGAAGAGCTAGAATCAACTTCTAAAGAATCACATGATCCACCAAGGATAAACTATATATTTACCTTTTCTATTGAGATTAATCAAAACCGAAATGGTTATCACAATATCAGATTATTTTAACAACCCAAGATTTCAATGTATGTTATTTCTTCAAAAGAATTCAATAACTTGAACAACACACAACACCGAGTTCAAGCGCACCACAACTTAACAAACTAGCTGTTCAAAAGTAGTTATGAATAGTATTAACTGAATTTTTAACTTTATATAATCCTTTTAATTTTAGAATCCATACTATGAGTTTCTGAGACATAATGTAAGAACAAATACATTTTTTCATATAAAAGAATTATTTTTCAAAAAAAATGCATTTTTACTGCCTTTTAATGGAGATCCCTTTTTAAAATCCAATATTTGAAACTTTTATATATTCAATTTGACAAAATAAACTTCTTATTTATAATCAGTACATAATAATTTAGTTTCAATAAATTTTTGGTGTTTTTCTGATAACATTCATATTTGGGTGAATAGTGATAAATACTATATTTTAACTAAAAAAAACTTTTTTAATAAAAATAATTTATAGTGTTGAATTGTACATTTTAATGTTTTGGAATTATAATTAGATTATATTTTTACCCTTTAATCCAATTTTGGTCATTGGAATTAATTTCACTTTGAAATTATACATAAACAAGTGTCAATCTTTTGATAGTTACTGTTTCTTAAAAACACGCTATTTGTTTTGACAACAAGATTTAATTTTAAATTAATAAATGAAACTTATATGTTTTGAATTTGGTAAAATAGAGATAATTTTTGGACTTGGAATATCGAAATTAGCATAGGGTGATGTTTTGGTATTTTTCAAAAAATTTCAATTTTTGATGAATAGTGAAAAAAGCACTGAGTTATCGTTTAAAAGAGAATTTTTATTTAAATAATTATTTACTTTATTTAAATTTATTTTAGTTCAAAATAGATACATAATACATATATAAGTTCATTTTAATTCATTGTAGTCAATTTATACTAATTTTAGAGATATTATAATTTTATTGGACTTTTACCGTCTTTTACCCACCTCCTAGGAGCATTTGTAAATTTACATAAAACATAATTTTACCGCTTATGTGAATTTAAATTTTAAAATATGAGAGAAAAATTTAATATCAAGGAGTAAAATTTGGTTCAATAAGATAAAAATAATTTTTGGTGAATAGTTAATTTTTTCTTTTATTTACCATGGTTAAAAGTAAATAGGTTAATTAAGGGTAAAAATGATATTAGTAATACCCTAACACATTTCCTAATTCTATTTGATAAGTTTAATTCGACAAAAAAACAACCTTAGAAATAAAATATGACCATTTAAGACCACTTGGATTAGATTAAGACATTTATTATTATTTTGTTTAAAGAAGAGTTAAAAGAGTTAAAATCAAAGTGTAATGACTAAAACATTTTTAATATAGTGTTATACATAAGATAAATTTGACTATAAATATTAATTATAAAGCTATAAAATGTTTAATACATAATAGTATTTTATTTATAATTTTTAGATATTAAAAAATTAAATTCATTAATGACACAATGATGATGCAGTAATTACCTTATTAATAAAAGAATCAAATAAATGTTATTATAAAGATTTGAATAAATATAATTTCAAAGTTTTTATGACATCCAAGAAATTTCTATGTTAATATGACATGTTATTATTGCTTAAATTTTTTTTGTTTGAAGTAATCATTCTGTTATTATTTTAAAAAACAAATACCAAATAGTGTCAAAATTGACATAAAATAGTTTTTAAAACAAATATTATATTATTAATTTATATAATGGTCCTAAAAAACTAAGGTTCTGCCAAAAGACCTATATAATAATATATATGATATTTATGAACTAATTAGGGTTCTATTGGTAGTATATAGTATGTTTATTAACCATATAGTGTAAGAATATTAGAATACATGGTAAAAGTTAAATTATTTACCTTGGAGTTAAATCTAAATGATAAGGTTAAAATGGTAACCTAAACTTGTGTAAAACATATTGGTTGAGTTTTTTTTAAACCATACCCACCTTAGAATTTAAATAATACATTTTCGAGTGATTATAAACCGAATATGAATTTATTATAAAATAATATTTTATGTTATTTCAAAGGTGCCCCTCACCCCTCTTATAAATGGGCACTTCCCCATCTCTCAAATTCACACATCCAAAGCCATTTGGCTCGGCCAAAAACATCCCAAATACTCTCTAAGCTATCATCCCTTCATCTTAGAGGCCCTCCTTTGTTCATAAAGCCAACTTAAGGATCCCTTTTAATCAAATCAAAAGGAAGAACCCGAAAAGGAGGTAATAATTTCACCACCCTCTTTCTAGTTATTTTCTTCTTCCACATCTTATATCATTTTTATTTCCATTCTAAAATAATAACTCCAGTATCTTCTATATACTGTGTTGTTATTATAAATATGGCACAACTTTATTCATTATTCTATCCATCTTATGAATGATAATTTCATCATGCGTGCGTACGTACGGCTTACCATCTCCACGCCGTGGTGTAATTTGTTATTCAACACTATGTGATTTAGATGGATATAATGATGAGTAATATGTATATAAATATTAAAATAACATGATAATGTCTCTGTAAAATTAATATACCATCCAATTCCACACCTTTATGCAAATTATATCGTCGCTCGTGAATACATACGGATTATCGTCTCCACGATGCGATGAGATTCATTTCCACATTCACTATTCATCGACAATTATAAAAATATATATATTACTAATAAGTATGTAATATATGTCATAATATTTATAATGGAGATATATATATATTTATATATATATTTACATACATATATTTTATTCACTTAGTTCTGTTCAACACGATATCAAAACGGAAACAGCGTTTATGCGTACGTACAGACTACCGTCACCATAAACGTCTTTTTTCATTTAATATATATGTCTATAATACATATTTATATTATAAATATATATGATATATAAATTATTTTTTATATTTTGGATGTATTTAAATCTTGTTCTAAGTGATACAATCAAGTGTAAAAAGTTAAAACACGTATGATAAAGAAAGTGATTATTACCCGAAATGTTAATTTAACATGGAAATTATTATAAAATGGGTAGTATAAAGTAATAAATGAATCATGTATGATATCATAAATATAAATATGGTTATGGTATAATTTAATAACATACTACAATCTTCATACAGGAGGTTAAACGTACCCTTGACCAAAGTAATGTGCAAGGTAAGAGGTTTTCATCTCACTCCTTATTCCCGTGATATTCGTGCCATACTTCCACTATTACCTTTTGTGTGGTGTATGTACTTCCCATAATTGTATTATTTTTTAATACACTTTAATTTATGTGTATTTACATATTCATTGTATGATACTTCTTTCATGCGGTGTATGTTTCGTAAGTTACCAAATTTGTAAGGGTCAATTCCTCAATCACATTGTTATCCGAGATTTTTTATGTGTAAGTATTTACTCAGGAATTTTTTTCATCCGTGTCAATTTTTCATAAAAATGATTTGAAAATGACTATTTTAGGGATTTTTGAAAGGTACTCTTTATCAAGATCAGAATTTTAAATGTTTTAATTTTTTATCTTTCTAAATCTTTTTAATTAATGTCAATGTTTTCAAAATGATTTTAAGGATTTATTTATATGGACATGAATGTTTTGAAATGATAATTCTTTTAAAAAGTTTCATAGTTGTATGGGATAATTTGATTCAAAAATATATTTTAAATTACTTCCTTTATAAATGTGTGAATTTTAATTGATTTTACAAAAAAGGATATTTCTCTCAAAATGTTTTACTCATTATTTTCGACTATGTCAGCATCCTTGACTGGATATTATTTTTGATTGAGGTTGATTTATTATAATACAATCTTCCATATTATATTGAATGAGTTATGATATGTTTGACTGTGATGTTATATTTTTATACCATTCATGGATTATGGTTAATGTGTTGACATTTCGTATGCTAGTTTTAATGCGAATGATTATGTTATGTTTCAACTTTTTCATATGTGGAATGTAGTGAACTTAGTAAGTGAAGGGTGGAGCCCGCTATAGCTCCTCGATGCATCGGTAGGTCTCATGAGACAAACTAGTGACTTGGCACAAGGCCTTGACAAAAAAATTATTTGTAGTCTTGGCACGAGGCCTTGACTATGTGGCAATGATGTCCGGTATTAGGCATTCCGTCGTTGTGGAATTAGTTATTACATGTGATTATTAGACTAGTATAATATCCATGTTCATGTTTATATCGTAATGTTTCATTTATTTTTACCATATTATGTTCAATTTTATGTTTAAAAGACTTTTTTTTATTACACATCTTCTCTTAAAATTTTATAGCTTCCGCTAAATTATTTACCTTTACTGAACATCTGAGCTCACCCCTTTCTTATGCTTTATTTTCCCAAGATTCCGAGAAGTGTATTATGATTAATATGCAGGGTTAAGCTACAGGGAAAAATTGAATTCTCAAAGAACTATCGAGGTTGTGTTTTATGTTTCAAATTATAATGTAAAGTTAATGTATGTAATTTATTTTCCAAAACTGTTAAACTGGTCGGTCCTTCGGGACTTGATTCCTTGTAATCGTTCCAATGTATTAAAATAATGCACCGGCTCTGGGTAACTGGGGTCGGGGCGTTACAGTTTTTATCAGAGGAAGTTTAGCAATAACCTTGGAAGCTAGATTTAGATGAAATCTGATTAGAGCACATAGACCTAAGATAGAATTTGAGGATTAGTATAGAAGGACTTTCTAGAATTTTGGTAATGTAGAGATTTTATGATTTTTCCAAAAAAAAATGCATCCATGTCTGGATACGATCAGGTAGAGGCATCTTTGTAATATATGTAACTAGGGTTAAAACCTGAAAACACCGCTTTGAACTAGACTCGAATGGGAACTAGTGCACGAAAATTGGCCTTACTACACTCTTGGTTACAACACTTTCAGGGGATATGATTAGCATAATTCTCATTCTCTTTACAAACCACTATGAAGGGTTTATGAGTATATACCTCCTCAAAGAAAACATTTTTGTGATTATGTATTACATCCATAAACTGTTCAATTTACTTTAGTTATTTTACATGTTTGGAATTATGAATTGCGATTCATAAACTGACCTAGTGTATGCCATTGTTTAGAAATGGCGCCCAGTAGAAGGAATGAAAACTCCATCAATACATATGATCCAAAGAGTAAGAATAATTATATCTTTCACAGTAATAAGAAAAATTATATAAGTTAAATAGTCTCCCATGTATTCTCAACATATGAAGAAATAGTATCTTGTGTTAATAAGATAAGTAAATAATTCCATGAATCCTATGGATTTGAAGGGAAGGCAGAGAAGAAAAGGATGGTAGAAAGAAAGATGGATAAAGGGAAAGAATTATTTTCCAATATGTGATAAATTTGGAATGAATCACCTTCGTAAAGGCTTTAAGGTAATCGGAGTTTTTTATAAGTGTGAAGAAAAAGGACACCGAGTACCTGATTGCAAGAGTAAGAAAAAGTTTTCAAATATAAAATGCTTCATCTGCAAGGCGTTTAGAAACTACGCGAATCAATGTCCCATTCATAAGAGTATACCGCAAATGATGTTATTGGATAATAATAAAGTTATGATACTACCTCAGATGAAGAATTATGACTAGTGTTCTTATGTTGTTTTTATAGAATTATTTCATTTGAGTGTTATAACAATAGTATACTAGTTGCATGAATTATGGAGATAAATAAAGATTGTACTGCAGTACTATTTCATTAAGAATTTGATATTATATAGTCCTGATACTAAGGTAGTAATTTTGGAATAATAGATGGTTGATTTTGGTAATTCAGGATGTTTCGGTGTTGTAAAAGAATACACGATGAAGGCATTCACATGTTATTACCTGGAAAAAAGGATCCTCATTATGTTTAACTTCCTTATAAACTTTGGACTGAGAGTTTGTATATAAGTATTTTTGATATTTCTAAAGGTTGGAATGGATTATATTTGAAATTGTACACTATTGTTAAGGTTATTTTTGTATTCCCATAAAAAGTAAAATACAGAGGTCGTGTGGAAACCCGTCACATTTGGCAAGGCCGCGAGACTTGAACCCGCAACCGAAGAGACGCAAGGGTGTATCACCTATCACGGACCCACATGATGTCTGACATTTAATAATGTAGTTTTTTTAAAGGGTATGATAAGGGAATTATAAATTCATTATTTTTGGAACCCTATTTGATTAGGATAAATAGAATATATGTTTATTTATTTTTTGAAATCTTTTAGAATGAAAGATGAGTTTGTGGTAGGAATTAGTTGAAGGATGAAACTCTACTTTTCAAGTATATATATATATATATATATATTACCTCTTATTTTATGGATAAATTAATTATTAAACTTTAGGGAATGGATCTTAAAACCAAAAATGTGTTATAATAATACCTTACATTTTGTTGAACCGATGGTATTTTAAATCATCATAGATTGGTGCCTTTGAGACCCACAATTCTATAATTTATTGTGATTGATGACCTCAATCACTCCCTGTAAATATTTACGTTTTTCCACCAATTATGTGACTCTAATTTCCACAAATTTTCTCCTAATTGAAATCATAATTTGGTGGTAACTTTTTCTTTCCCCTTTTCTTCTTATTAAGTCTAAATTTTATTAACCCAATTTCTTATGTGGGTTTTCCCACAAAGGTATTATCTATTTTCAACCTTTTATTTTCAAAGAAAAATTTCAAATTTATAGGATTCAATTTATTGAATGAGGGAATAATGTGACACCCCATTATTTCAAAGTACATTATTTCTTCAAAATAATTCAATAACTTGCACTACACGCAACATCGAGTACAAGCACACCACAACTTACCAAACTGGCCTTTCAAAAGCAGTTATGAATAGTATTAACTGAATTTTGAACTTTATATAATAATTTTTATTTTATAATCCATATTATGAGTTTGTTAGACATAATGTAAGAACAAATACATTTTTTAGATAAATGAATTAGTTCTCAAAAAAATGCTATTTTTCTGCCTTTTAATGGAAAACCATTTTTAAATCCAATATTTGAAACTTTTATATATTGAATTTGACAAAATAAACTTCTTCTTTAAAATCGGGACATAAGAATTTAGTTTCAATAAATTTTTGGTTTTTTCTGATAACTTTAATTATTTCGGTGAATAGTGAAAAATACTCTATTTTAACTAAAAACAACTTTTTTAATAAAAATAATTTATATTGTTGAATTATACATTTTAATGTTTTTGAAGAATAATTAGATTATATTTTTACCCTTTAATCCAATGTTGGTCATTGGAATTAGTTTTACTTTGAAATTATACATAAACAAGTGTCAATCTTTTGATAATTACTATGTCTTAAAAACACGCTATTTGTTTTGACAACTAGATTTAATTTTAAATTATGAAATGAAACTTCTATGTTTTGAATTTGGTAAAATAACATTCTTTTTTTGGATTTAGAATATCTAAATTATCCTAGGTTGATGTTTTGGTATTTTTCGAAAAACGTTCAATTTTGGATAAATAGTGAAAAAACATTGAGTTATCGTTTAAAACCGGATTTTTATTTAAACAATTATTTATTTTATTGAAACTTATTTTAGGTCCAAATAGATACATAATACCTATATAAGTTCATTTTAATTCATTGGAGTCAATTTATAATATTTTTATATATATAAATATTTTATAGAACTTTTATCGGCTTTTACCCACCTCCTAGCAGCATTTGCAAATTTACATAAAACATAATTTTACCACATCTGTGAGTTGAATTTCGAAAATCCGAGAGACATGGTTAATATCAAGGAGTAATATTTGGTTCGATAAGATAAAAATAATTTTTGGTGAATAGTAACTTTTTTCTTTTATTTACCACGGTTAAAAGTAAATAGTGTAATTAATGGTAAAAATGATATTATTATTACACTAACATGTGTCCTAATTCTATTGGATAAGTTTAATTCGACAAAAAATATCCTTAAAAATAAAATATGACCATTTAGGTCCACTAGAATTAGATTAAAACATTTATGATTATTTTGTTTAAAGAAGAGTTAAAAGAGTTAAAATCAAAGTTTAATGACTAAACCATTTTTAATATAGAGTTATACATAAGATAAATTCGACTATAAATATTCATTAAAAGATAAAACAATTTCCTAAATCATTTTATTTTTTTTATAATTTTTAAATATTAAATAATTAAATAATTAATGACACAATGATGATGCAGTAGTTACCTTATTAATGAAATAATCAAATAAATGGTATTATA
Source organism: Viscum album (assembly GCA_963277665.1). Lineage (NCBI taxonomy): Eukaryota > Viridiplantae > Streptophyta > Magnoliopsida > Santalales > Viscaceae > Viscum > Viscum album. The sequence continues at coordinate 2,054,380,919 of OY728137.1, forward strand.
AATATTAAAATAAATATAATTTCACAGTTTTTATGACATCCACGAATTTTCTAGGTGACTATGACATGTTAGGATTGATTCAATTTATTTTTTTTTTGAATTAATCATGCTTTTATTATTTTAACAAAAAAAACACCAAATAGTGTCAAAATTAACATAAAATAGTTTTTAAAACAAATATAATATTATTAAATGATATAATAATCCTAAAAATCTGAGGGTCTGCCAAAAGACTTATATAATAATATATAAGACCTAACCGAACCAATTGGGGTTCTATTGGCAGTATATAGTATGTTTATTAACCATATAGTATAAGAATACAAGAAGACAAGGGGAATGTTAAATTATTTAACTTAGAGTTAAATCTAAATGATAAGGTTTAAATGGTAACCTAAACTTCTCTAAAACCTATCAGTTGAGTGGTTTTCGACCCATACCCACCTTATACATTAAATAATACATTTTGGATCCATTATAAACCAAATATGAATTTATTATAAAATGATATTTTATGTTTTTTCAAAGGTTCCCCTCAACCTTCTTATAAAATGGCACATCCCCTTCTCTCAAATTCACACCTCCAAAGCCATTTTTCTCAGCCAAACTCTGCCCAAATACTCTATAACCTATCCTACCTTCATCCTAGAGTTCCTCCTTTAGTCATAAAGCCAACATAAGGATCCCTTTTGATCAAATGGAAAGGAATAACCTGAAAAAGAGGTAGTAATTTCACCACCCTCTTTCATGTTCTTTTCTTCTTCCACTTATTATTTCTTTGTTATTTCCATTATAAAATAATAACTCCATTATATTCTATATAATGTGATGTTATTATAAATATTTCACAACTTTATTCATTATTATATCCATCTTATGAATTATAATGTCACCATGTGTGCGTATGTACTGCTTACCGTCTCCATGTCGTAGTGTAATTTGTTATTCAACACTATGTTATTTGGATGGATATAATGATGAGTAATATGTATATAAATAATGAAAATAACATGATAACGTCTCTTTAAAATTAATATACCATCGAACTCTACACCTTTAAGGAAATGATATTGTCGCTCGTCCGTATGTACGGATTACCGTCTCCACGATGTGATGATATTCATTTCCACGTTCACCATTCATCGACAATTAAATAAATATATATTACTAATAAGTATGTAATATATGAAATAATAATTCTATTGGAGATATATATATATTTATATATATGTGTGTGTGTGTGTGTGTACTTACATATATCTTATTCACTTAGATCCGTTCAACACGATTTGAAAACGGAAACAGCGTTTATGCGTACGTACAGACTACCGTCTCCATAAACTGTGTTTTTCATTTCATATATATGTCTATTATACATATTTATATTCTAAATATATATGACATATAAAATATTTTTTATATTCTGGATGTATTTAAATCTTGGTCTATGTGATACAATCAAGAGTAACAAGTTAAAATACGTACGATAATGAAAGCAATTATTACCTGAAATGTTAAATTAACATGGAAATTATTATTAAATGGGTATTATAAAGTCATAAATGAATCATGTATGATATCATGAATATTAATATTTTTCACTTATAATTTAATAACATAGTACAATCTTCATACCGGAGGTTAAACATACCCTCGAGCAAAAGAAATTGCAAGGTAAGGGGTTTTCATCTCACTGCTTATTCCCGTGAGATTCAAACCATATTGCCACTATTACCTTTTGTGTGGGGTATGTACTGCCCATAATTGTATTTTTTTTGTGTAACAAACTTTAATTATTGTGTATTTGCGTATTCATTGTATGATACTTCTTTCATGGGGTGTATGTTTCATAAGTTTCCAAATTGGAAAGGGTTAATTCCTCAATCTCATTATTATCCAAGATTGTTTATGTGTAAGTATTTACTGGGACATTTTTTTCAACCATGTCCATTTTTCATAAAATTGATTTCAAAATTAATATTTTAAGGATTTTTGAAAGTTACTCTTTATCAAGATCAGAATTTTTAATGTTTTAATGATTTATCTTTCTATATCTTTTTAGTTAATGTCCATGTTTCCAAAATGGTTTTAAGGATTTATTTAAATGGACATGAAGGTTTTGAAATGATAATTATTTTCAAAAGTTTAAAAGTGGTATGGGACACTTTGATTTAAAAATATATTTTAAATTATTTCCTTTATAAATTTGTGACTTTTAATTGATTTTACAAAAATGGATATTTCTCTCAAAAAGTTTAACTCATCATTTTCAACTATGTCAGCATCCTTTACTGGATATTATTTTTGATTGAGGTTGATTTATTATAATACAATCTTCTATATTGTATTGAATGAGTTATGATATGTTTGACTGTGATGTTCTATTTTTATACCATTCATGGTTTATGGTTAATGTATTGACATTTCACATGCTAGTTTTAATACGAATGTTTATGTTATGTTTCAAATTTTTCATATGAGGAATGTTGTAGACTTAGTAAGGGACGGGTGGAGCCCGCTATAGCTCCTCGATGCATTGGTGGGTCTCATGAGACAAATTAGTGTCTTGGAAAAAGGCCTTGACAAAATATTTATTTGTATTCTTGGTACGAGGCCTTGACTGTGTGGTAATGATGTCCGGTAGGCATTCCCTCATTGTGAAATTAGTTATTACATGTGATTATTCGACTAGTAGAATATACATTTTCATTTTTATATGGAAATGTTTAATTTATTTTTACCATATTATGTTCAAGTTTATGTTTTAATGTCTTTTTTTACACATCTTTCCTTAAAATTTTATAGCTTCTGTTAAATTGTTTACCCTTACTGAGCATCTGAGCTCACCCTTCTCTTATGCTTTATTTTCCCAGGATTTCAAGAAGTGTATTATGATTGATATACAGGGTTAAGATAATGGGAAAAATACAATTCTCAAAGAACTATCTATGATGTGTTTTATGTTTCAAATTTTAATGTAATGTTAATATATGTAATCTATTTTCCACGACTACTAAATGAATCGGTCCTTCGAGAATTGATTCCTTGTAATCGCGCCAATGTATTAAAATAATGCACCGACTCTGGGTAACTGGGGTTGGGGTATTACAACGATCCCCTAAAAGGATAATCCTTTATAAAAAGAAACACTAATCTTAATTTATAAAATTAAACCAACAATACCCCCAAAGATAAATAAAAACCATTCAATATAAAATTGTCCTTAAAATCCTTCAATATAATCCTAACTAATATTGAAACCCCAAACATAGAAGAATTTGGTTGTGTTGTCTTTCACGTTAAATTTATCTCTAAATTACATCGACTACTCTTAAGGTCACATATTTAAAAGCAATTAACCTAATCACATATTCTCTATTATAGGTTAATCATTTCCTTAAATAAAGAAAATCACTATAAATCCACAATAAAAACAAAAGATAAAAATACACCATTATTCCTCAACTTAAATCCCATAGTATTCAATTTTTTATAGAGATATAGTGTTCCCAACAGAGTGAACATCTTCAAAATAACAATTATCACTTAATCACCAAATCATTTTCCTATACTGAGGGTATTAATTTGATAAGTCATAAGATCCCAATTCACCATATTATTGATCAATAAAATCATTTAACTAAAAATAATTAGTCTCACTAACCAGGGACTTCATGTAGTCCAGTGGTAGGTGATAAATCCCAATCACACTCTGGTTGTGGGTTCAATTCCCACATCTTTGTCGAACGCGATGGGTTGCCACACGGTCTCTGTGTTGTCATTTTTAAAAAACTATATTTTATAACATTACCAAAATGAGATAAATTCCACAAAATAAGAATAACATTATTTAACCACAAATTTTATCTCATACATTTCATTTTCATCCCAAAATATAATCACAAGTAATTTCCTCAAACTCAATGATCATATAAAACCATATGGCTATTGATAAATATAACTACAAGAGATGAGATAATTCTTCCTCGAATATCATTTTCACATGAAAAACTACAGGGTTACAAGTACAAGAGAAAATTATTCCAATGTAATCCCATCAATAATGAGTACTAATACTTTTAAACATTACTCCAACCATTTATTTCCACATAGATTCTTCTTTGACTGAAAAAATATCCTACAGAATATGGCATTCACTCAGAAAATGGCCAGGTCCCCAACATTTATGGAAAATGACTGTAAATGGATTCTTGAGACAAGTTTTATTTTCTTCTATGTTACTCTTCATTTTTCCTCGAAAATTATTTACTTTATGTCCTTTTCTCCCACACGTATAACATTCATTTATTCCATTGAGACACTTTCCTGGGTTTCTCAATCTACATTTCCTGTATGTAGGAAATTGAGGATTCATTTCTCTATGGTCTCCACTACTAGAGCTCTTATCATTCATCACCTTTCTCTTATTTGTTGAGTCGAGGAGTTGGTTAATATATATTTTGTTGATCATATTTTTTTAAAACTAATTTGGCATGAACACCATATCTTTTACACCTATCAATATTCCATTTTTTTCTCATTTCCACTAATGTTCCCACCTTGTACATCATGCTGAAAGTTAAAATGACTTCATTGGAATCCAGCCATTGACTAAAACCAGAAAGCATTGTGTGAGTAACAATAGTCATAAAATCATTTAGAGAATATCATGACACCATATTTTCAATTTGAAACACCTTGAGATTATGCAGGGTTATTTATTCTAATCTTATATTAAAATCATTCAAATCGGTTTGTAAAGAAAATGTAAATTATCCTAAGCATATCAACCGAGAGTGTCGTATCCAAGAGTACAGCAAGGCCCATTGTCGTGCACCAGTTCCCATTTGATTCTAGCTCAAAGTGGTGTTTTCGGGTTGTACCCCTAGCTACATCTATTCTAGATCCACCTCTACCTGCTTGTATCTAGATAGGGATGTATTTTTTGGAAAACTCAAAAAAAATATCTCAAATACCCAAATTCAAGTAAGTTCTTCTATACTAATTTTCAAAGTCTGTCTTAGGGCTTTGTGCTCTAATTACAGTTTATCTATTACTAGTTTGCAAGGTTTATACTAAAAATACTCTGATACCAACTGTAACGCCCCAACCCCTGAAGCCCAGAGTCGGTGCATTATTAGGTATCATAGGCATCATCACAAAAGATCAAGTCTCGAAAGACCTATTTGTTTAGTATCCTTGGAAGTAGTAGATACATTCATAAGTTTTACATTACATCATAAAATGTAAAAGTACAATAACTAAGTTTCCATATACAACACTGAGATCCCATAGACTATCCCTACAGGTCAGTCATAATATACATCTTTGCATCCCGGGAAAAATAAAACATAGAAAGGGGTGAGCTCAGATGCTCAGTAAGGATAACAATATAGCAGAAACATTCATAAATGAGCATAAACATTTAGGTCAATGTATAAGACAAAAAAATATTTTTAAACATGAACATCAGCATAATATGGAAAAGATAAAATCAATATAATTCCATTTACTTATTCACATTGATATTCTACTAGTCGAATTATCACATGGAATATCAATAACCAATTTAATAATGATGGAATGCATAATTCAAGACATTCATAACCACATAGTCAAGGCCTGGTGCCAAGACAACAAATATGATTTTGTCAAGGCCTTATTCAAAGACACTAGTTAGTCTCATGACACCTACCGATGCATCGAGGAGATATAGTGGGCTCCACCCATCAATTACTAATTCCAATGCATTCCTAGTATGAAATTATTGAAACATAACATAAACAATCATATTAAAACTATCATATAAAATGTAGAAACATTATCCACAAACCATGAATGGTATAAAAATAGCACATCCACAATCAAACACAACTCATTCAATACAATATAGAAGATTTTATCATAACCGAGTAACCTCAATAAAGAGTAATGAAGGATATTGACATAGATGAAAATAATCATCAAAACTATTTGAGAGAAATATCCTCCATTTTCTTGAAAACATTTAAAAGTCACACTATTTGTCAAGAAGCCATTTAAAAATAGATTTTTGAATCAATGTCTCCCACACAACTTTGAATCATCTAAAAGAAATTTTAATTTTAAAACATTAATGTCAATATAAATAAATCCTTAAAACCAATTTTAATACATGGGCATTAATGATAAATATTTAGAATAATAAATATTTAAAACATTTAAAATGATATTTTAGTTAGAGCTTATAACCAACAGAGAGACACTATAATAAAAATAATTGAGGTAATCAAAACTTTATAATATCATTATAATAAAGTGATTCATGATACACTATGTCAAAGTACATTATATACACCATATAAAAGTGAATTGGTGTATAGCAACAAAGTGGTCTCAATGGAATGTAAATTGAGATGAAATCTCTTATAAATATTGTATCCTTAGGTTAAGGATAAATGAACGAAATAATTATGTCTAGAAAATATAAATACACTCAATATGATTGGATATTAAGTGAAAACCAGTCAGATGACATTCACATATATTTTTGTTAAAACAACACCAATGAATTGGATGTTTAACTCAATAAATGGATATTGAGTTAAAATTACCCGTATCATGATCATATCGATGACTTGAGAATTTATCAATGGATTGATTATGTGTATCAAAAGTACATACACAAAAAGGGTAGTTGAAATTACAACATAAATAATAAATTGTGGTTCCACACATAATCTTGGAGTAAAATAATCAATGAGGTATTTATAAAACTGAATGAGTGGAAATTGAAAGTTGAAATTCCCTGTCCAATTTGGTAACATACGAAACATACATACCATGAAAAAAAATTCATAAAATGAAGATTTAAATACCAAAAAATTAAATTATATTACACAAAGAGTAATATCATTGGGTTGTACATACACCACAGAAAAGCAAATAGAGGCAATATTGCATGAATCTCACGAGAATAAGAAGTGACATGAAAACTCCTTACCATGTTGTTATCAATCAAGTCATGTGACCAAAAGTTAATAACCACCAAATGAATCAAATTATACCATGAATATAAGGATAATAATGATAATATATATCAAATGGAAGTAGAAAATACACCACATGCAATAAATATGGGAAGAACAATGGAAATCTCATGGAACTAAAATTGAGATTAGAATCCCCTTACATTATACATTTCCTTGGTCAAAGGTAATATAACCTCTAGTATAATGGTGAAATAAATATTACTAAATTATTAAAGAACCATATAATTTAATATGATATCATATATTTTTTTCTAATATTTCAGTGTTAATGATATTTCAGTAGTATCATCGTTTCGGGTGTTAACTGATTCATTTTCCTTTTTATGATTTGTTACCTAAGTACGTTTTGTTATGGATAGAATGTATCATATTTCTATTTATAATTATATTAAGTCTTTAAAAATTATTTTTATTCATCAAATGAAAATTAGTCTTGAATGGATACGATGAGGAATGAATCTCATCGCGTTCGTGGAGACGGTAATCTGTATGTACACACAAGCGACAATATCATTCTTTTTATATTAAAATAATATATAATTGAATGTTATATCATATATACAGAATAATTATCATGTTATATTTATTATTTAAATAAATTAAACATCATTATTATAACCATCGAAATAATAATGTATTGAATAACAATTACACAACGACGTGGAGACGGTAAGCCGTACGTACACATGTATAGTGACATGTCATTCAAAGAACGGATAGAATAATGAATATTATTTTACCGTATTTATATTTAAATCACAGTATATATAAGATACTATAGTTATTATTTTATAATTTAAATAACAAATAAAGAGGGAGTGGAAGAATAAAGGAACTTGAAAGAGGTGATGAAATATTTACCTCTTCTTCGGGTTCTTCCTTTTGATTTGATCAAAAGAGCTCCTTAAGTTGGATTTCTGACTAAAACAAGGACTCTAGGATGAAGTGAGGACCATTTGGATGGAATTTGGGCAAGGTTTGGCTGAGACAAAAGGGTTTGAAGATGTGAATTTGAGGTAAGGGGGAGTTCCCTTTTATAAGAGGGGTGAGGGGAACCTTAGGAAAAGCTAGAAATATTATTTTATAATAAAATAATTTACTTTTCATAATGGCTACAAAAAAAATTATTTAATTTATAAGGTTGTTATTGGTCGAAAACCAGTAAACCAATAGGTTTTATACTGGTTTGGGTCACTATATTAACTTTATCATTTATATTTAACTCTTAGTTAAATAGTTTAACATTTACCTTGTCTTTGTGTTTTTTTATATCATATTGTTAATAAACATACTATAAACTTCCAAGAGAACCCCAAGTGGTTCATTAATGATAAAAATATTATTATATAAGTCATTTTTAAGAACCTTATATTTATAGGAATATTATATAAATTAATAATATAATATTGGATTTAAAAACAGCTTTGTGTCAATTTTAACACTATTTAATAATTGATTTTTGTTAAAGTCATAACAACTCTATTAATTCGAACCATATTCATTTAATAATTCCTAACATGTCATATTTACATATAAAATTAGTGGATGGAATTCAAACATTAAAATTATAATTATTCCATCAGTTATAATACCATTTATTTGATTCCTTCATTAATAAAGAAAAATATTGCATCATCGTTGTGTCATAAATAAATTGAATTATTCAATGTCTAAAAATTTTAAATAAAAAACCACTATGTAGAAAATAATTTTATCTTTATAATGAATATTTATAGTCAAATAGATAAAATTTAAAACCCAATTTAAAAATTTTTTACTAAAAGATATATGCCTATGTCATTTTTTATTTACTTTAAGTTAATTAATATAAGGTGTCATTATCACTTACAAGTGGCTCCATGGGTTGCAAAATCGACCCAAATATTCCCATGGTCGGAAATGTATCATCCAATAGTGTTAGAATGTGTTTTAGGTTAATTTAATATTATTACAATATTATTTTTTACCCTTATTTACCGGATTTCCCCTTTAACCATGGTAAATAAAATATTTACCGAAGTAATTATTCAAAATGTATAAAAAAAGTTACATATTTAAAAAATTTGGAACCTCCTGATTCTAACTATGGAATCCCTTTTTATAAATTCAAAACACAGAAGTGGAAAAAATCAATTTAATATTAATTCTCGTGGTAAAAATAAAAATCTTGTTTTTAAAAATTAATAACTATCAAAAGATTAACACTTTCTTATATCATGTTTGAATGTGAGATTATGTCCAATGACCAAAATTGAATTAAATGGTAAAACTATAATCTAATTTTACTTTAAAACCACTCAATATTATAATTTATCACTATAAATTATTTTGATTAAAAAAGTTCTTTTTAATTTAAATTTAGTATATTTCACTATTCATCAAAAACTAAATGTTTTTAGAAAAATACCAAAAAATCACCCTAAGATAATTTAGATATTAAGAATCAAAAATTTAATTCCATTTTGGATGATAAAATATATAAAATTTTAAAATGTGCATTTTACTATTCATAACGGCTAGTTTGATTGGTTGTGGTGTGTTAAAACACGAAGTTGCGTACAAAGAAAGCTATTACATTTTTCAAAGGAAAACGTATCATGTATTCTTAGGGTGTTAAAATTATTCAATATATCCATATCCAAAAGAGATGATTCTAAGACAATATATTGTTTGAGTTACTGTTTTTTATCCCCTATATTAGTTTCATCTTTTTTCAATAACACACTCATTCAAATGTGATATTGATATTATATTTCATGCTATTCTGATTGAGTAATATTTTGTTCTTATGTATCTCAATACTCCACATGGGGTCATAACATTGGGAATAATCTAGTTTCATGAGTTCCCCCTTAAAATATGTGGGTGTAATTTCTATTTGAGTTTCATTATCCTTGATTTGACATGATTTTTCTTCATTCTAAGCATGGTCTAGCTCAAAACATATGAGGTAGAAGTATATTTGTACAACCCTTGAGTGCCCTTCATTTAAATCAATGGAATAACATATATTATTATGGTTTAATGAGATATCCTTGCGATAATACCTAGACCCAAACATATTATTCTACATAGGGTGACTGCTTAGTCATTGAGTATCTTCATTGGTGATTAAGTAATGTAGTTAGTAGAGATACCTCTAATTGTGAATCATTTCTAGGATGTATTATTTGATAATTTCTATATATTATATCCTGAGAGTGAGGTTTTTTTCACTCTAGATCTGGAGCAGTTTGTGGCACCAGTTTCCATTTCTCCTCCTACGATGACACCTAAAATGATCCAAACACTCGAAAATTCATTTTGCGGATCTTGAGGATATTGGTTTTATGTAACCCCTCACATCACCATGGTGTTCTCCATTACTCTTATCCAATAGTGTGTATGCTACCCTAATATAGTGTGTGTATCAAAGACTAATGGATCCTTTCATGTTTAATAACCAATATCTCATATAGTCATCCTCTTTGACAAGCTCTGAGTAGGAAATATTTTCTAGATGGTAAATTTTAGTTACAGAAAACTATCTGGTGCATGTGAGATCATTAAACATTCCATGTACAAAATTCTAGAGTATTTAGAGATTATATGACTATCTCATTATACATTTTGGTATAAAAAACACACAAATAGTCTTCAGGTATCTAATGATTATAAGTTTCCATCAATATCAAGTTTTTTGTGGTAGTCTTCATAAAAGACATCTCAATGTACTCATGAAATATACATGACTATTCACAAAATATTTATTTCATACTGAGTATACTAAGAGATCACAAAATATATAAAAAGATTAATAAATTCCACTTTTGGATCATCATGGTTCACTTCTTGGGTCATATCATATCTGAGGCTAGATTACCAGCTGGCCCAGAGAAGGTGAAGACTGTGGATGGCTGGGAGAATCCCATCAATGTGTTATATATACATTATTTCATATGTATCAATGGATATTATAGCTGCTTCATTTAGAAAATTTCCATCTTATCTGCACCTCTAACATCTTTGACTTAGAATGGTGTGTTGTACTGATGGTTTAAAGATTGTGGGAAAAAAATTCATGTGTTAATTGGAAGAATCATCTCCACGTGGATATTAATTATACCAAATCCCATTAAGAGTTCCATAGTCTATTGTAATTCTTCTTGAATCTTGATTGGTAATGTTCTGATACAAGGTGATTAGGTCATGGAATATAAGTCCCACCATCTATGGTCGCATGTGAGGAATTACCCATCACATTAATTCAATCTAGAATCCATGGGTCATGATCTATGTTGTTGGATGAACTATATATTTAGATATATATTTTTTGATTAGATGAATCATTAATGTATCAAATATATCACCATAAATCATGACACAAATATGAGGCAGTTCCGGTTGGTAGAATAAATGTTTCTCATTGACATTGAGCCTTTTTATACACAGAAAAGAGGAAAACCCATAGCTGATTCCGTATCGTCAAAGTTTCATATTGATATTAGAAATAAAGAATGAAGTGAGTAGATGTTTGTGGATATTTTTTCTAAGATGCACCAGGAAGATCATGAACAACATGTGCTACATGTTCTTGTAGCTATGACCATGACATATTCTCTTATAGAGCAGGTATAGATGTGGAGGTTGTCAGAATCTGAGGGAATCATTATTAATGAGAGCATAAAATGAGATACCCCCACCTGGTTGGGTAGTGGATGGGTGTGAAAGGATACTATTATGTAGACGTGTTTGGGTTTCTCTAGATATACCAGAAGTGATGTGGAGGGAGTCACATTAATTTTTATAGGAAGTTCATCATGGGATTAACAAGATGTATAGAGATATACATTGTTAGTATAGTTGTCTAGGTATAGAGGCAGATAGCGAGTTTCATCACGTAATGCTCCACCTATTATTTGGTGAAGGAAATCAACTCATTTCTTGATAGATTTCTATTTCCATTGTTTATTCATTAGAGGAAGTCAAACTAAGACACCAAATATATCATGATAGGTATTATGAGATCCCATCATGGAAGTGATGTTGTACAGGTGATCATTGATAGGTTGGATGAGGTCACACATTTCCTATCGATCTAGGAAACTATATCTATTTATGTATTAGGAAGGATATACAAATGTGAGATAGTGTTCCTTCATTGTGTGCCATGTTATATCATTTCATATGGATATTCCCACATAACATCATGGTTCTAAAAAGGTTTGTAGAGGGGACTAGGTTTACAATTTATCATGGGTATTTCATATCACCCAATGACTGATGGGATGTTTCAGAGGAAGATAATGGGATTATATGATATGATTTGGGCTTATATTTTTTTATCTTTGTTCTTAATGTGAAAATAATATCCCCTAGGTTGAGTTTTACAACAAAAAAAATTTCAAGAAAAAATTCAAATGGATCCATATGAATCCATTAATGGTATACCATTCTGTCCACCTCAACGATGGATTAAGAAGATGAGGTATCTCTACATTACCCTGTTATTGTTTAGGATATTTTAGAGAAAAATACACATAATTCAGAAGTGTGTTTTTATAGCTCCATCAAGGTATATGTCCTATAATGATCATCATCATAGACCTCTAGAGTTCAATGTGGAACATTGGGCCATTCGTCCTGTATCACATATATTTTTTTGTAGAAGAATATAGAGATACGGAATGTTAACAACATGATATGTCATAGCATTTGAGATTGTGGATAGAGTTGGCCCAATAGTATATGTGTTTCGGTTGACTAAGAGGTATTATTCCATACACAACATCATCCATGTATTTGAGCTCTGAATGTATAATTATTACCCATATCATTAATTTTACCCTAATGGTATATATATGTAAGCAGATGGATCATGTAAGTAGTGTAAAATATTTATTGTTGATCCTAGCATGAATGCTCTTGGAGGCAGGTTTGTTCCTCTTGTTCATGTTCTATGGATTAAAAGATTCATACAAGATGATACATGGGTAAGGGAAGCTGATAGAAATGCACAGTGGCTGGAAATCATCTCAGATGATATTCTACTACCCTCGTAAGGGATATATAGGGAATATTTATCTTACTGAGGGGACATTTTAATGTCCCAGATGTTACAAACATACATAATATTAATTTTTATATCAAATTAATTTAAATAGAAAAATGTGGTCCCTAATCAATGCAAGAAGGGTTCAAGTGTTTTTTGTCACTTTTAGAGTCTGGATCCCCGATTAGGGGGGAATAAACTGGGTCAAAGAGTTACAATAAACTATGACACCCATCCCACAAATTTTACATTAATTGTGTGGTTGTAGATAGTGTAAATGTTGGGTATACTCTACTTTTATTCAACTGCATGACTGAGGGAACATGAATATGAAATGCTCCAATCTTTAGGGGAAGATGGGTATTCCATAGTCTTTACCTCGTTAGTGAAACCGTGAACTTAACCACACAATTTTAACCTTTTATGAAGTTTTGGGAGCACTATTGGCACTCAATTTTTCCCCTGTGTTTCCAAACCATGAGCATAGTGTTTTGGGGTCAACGTACCAATCCTACCCTCTTTTATGATTTTAATATATTTTTTCTTTCCTCCACTCTTCATTCCAGCAGATCACATCCTCCTTCATCATGTTCTGATCCTCCTTCCTCATGTAGGGGTTTTTGATCCATATCTATCACTTCTAACCTAAATCAATAACTAGTGGAATCATTGGATCCAACTAGACAAGGCCCCCCTTTAGAACCCTTCAATATCATAGTTACTCATCCATTTTTCATTCGATTGGGAATAATGATTTTTCCTTTTTTAGGGAGTTTGATAAATACTTCAATTTATACTATTTTATGTCGAATCATGTTTCGTAATATTATTAGAGGAGTTTTACTACATCAAGGTTGGTGGATTAGGTATTTCTCTATCATTTTGTCACAGTCAAAATAATGTGACGTTGTGCCACATGTTGGGATCTTACAGTGATACTCTGTTTATTATTAATAAATTAATTCAAACTATTGTACATGTATTTTTTGACCATATATTGCAGTAAACCCCATCCATGGGGTGTTATCCTATTTTTGGAAACCCCTTTGGGTGTACACAATATAATAGTTGACTAACTAATCCTTAAAAGGCTGGATTCCAATGTTTGAGTTGCATCTTTATTAAAGTCATTAAATTATAATTTAAACCAATATAAATGTAATTTCATGAGATTGGCCCTTGAGAATCATGGCTCACTACCTTATATTTAAATAATTTAGTTTGACGATTAATATTTATTTACATATGTATTAAATTTAATTGTCCATCCTTATTTTTTAATACGTATTCTTTATTCAATATTCCATTTTTTACCTTATGTATATCTTGGTAAATCTTGTAAAAATTTGATATTGTTATGTCATTATTGACATGTGAATCCATATTTTATATTCCTTGGTTTATTTTCAATATAAATCATTCCATAGTTCTTTGGATTTAATTGAATAGCTTGGATAGTTTGATGAGCATGTGATATTGATATGTTTCATCAATGGTGTGTAATTATATATTTATGTATTCCTCACCTCGTGATTCACACTGGTTTATATGTATAACCTATTATGGTCTGTGAGAGAATATGAATCCCAGTTTAAGCAAGCAATGGATAGACTCTCATTGTTCAGTTGCAATTTATTAATACAATGAGAGAAACTCATTGTCTTTCCATGTATGGGCTCTCCTAGAAAATATTATACTTTTTAGTTACACAAACTCCCTAGAGAATAATCTAAGGATGGACCCCTTAGTAATATAGACATGCCACGCCTAGGGTGATACATTGTCACTTATGTGAGATACATGGTACATACTCAGAGTCACCATACCACAAGTGATAGAAGGGATGTCGTATGGGTCATGTTGGATGGACTTGATATCATTGGTTCTATCAATGATACCAGTAGAGGCCTATGAGATTCTATTAGAACACCTAAGATTATGTGTTCATTATTTTATTATCAATATGTATTTACATTTATGAAACCCAGCTTATTTATTTATTGAATGAAATTAATCGTCCTACACACCATGGGTGTCATCCTACTGAGATTATATGTCAAACAGTTATCAAGCACATTTTGTATGAAATTAATGTTTAAGGATGATGTTATGGATGAAGGGATGTGTTTAGATTCCATTTCGTGATTTATTTACAACATATGATAGAATATGAGTAAATGGATCATCCCTATGCTTGAGATTTATTACATAGATTTTTTAGCCTTTTTTTATTTTATTGAAATTTTGTATATAATTTTATACACATACTCATTATTAGTCAATTTTTTATAGTCATATGAGATACTGTCATTATTAGTTTCTAATTATTGTTTTTTTATATCCTGGTGATGTAAAAATTACCTTGCATGTTTTAATATTCATGTCCAATTAAAATATATTCTTATTTATTTCCTACACTCTTTATTATCACTATTTTTACCCTCTATACATACTATGATGTATGAGGGTACATTAAACCCATGGAAAAACATTAATCCCAGGTTGCTAGTTGGAAACCTTTTGAACTCGGGGAGTGCTGCTTGAGAACATCTGACCACCATCTTGAACCACCTTTTAGTGGAACTCAGGATGAGATGCTACATAAATAATAATCATAAATGAATTAAAAATAATAAAAGAGAACATTTAATCATATTTATGTGTATTAATAAAATTTCATTTTACTTCGAGAGTTTTAATTCCATTATATAATAAAATATACAACTATACATAAATTTAAAAACCATGAAACCATGAAACCATGAAATGAATTCAACTAAAACAATGAAAATAATGAAATATTATTAATTATTGGGTGGTAATATGTTACAAAAAGGTAATATATGATAATATAATGATGAATATAATGATATAATGAATTTATAACATTCATTAAACCATTATAAAGGTGGTAAATGAACAATACAATAAAGGGAAGTCTGATTTATGGGTTTTTTATTATCACTTTCACTTCTATGAGAAATACTATTCTACACCATTGATTATGTTGTTCTAATATTATGTGTGAAATGATATTTTGACTTATGATGTATTTATAGTAATTTTATGTGTATTTATAGTTTATACACATTATTCATTCATTTTATTATTTACAAAAACCATATTCAATTTTTTCATATGTTCTTTAGTTTGAGGGTTATTTGATTAATTTTGGAAATTTTGATAATTAATTAACTTTTATTCACTGATGATATTTGATTAGAAGAGAAATTTTTATTAAATTCATTTGTTAATATGTATATGTATATATATATGTGTGTGTCTGTGTGTGTGTGTGTGAGTGAGTAATTATTTCAAATGGATGACTTTGTTGAGACCCATTCCTAGATATCCCCTTGATGGATTGGTAGTCTAATAATGTGAATTTGTTTTCCAAATCAGATGTGTTTCTACCCCCAAACGAATCATGAATGTGGATTTATAATAAAGGAAACTATTTAGAGGATATAAAATGATAGTTATGATATTAAAAATTATACATTACATCATTATTGTTACTCAAAGTTATTAATTGATTTATTGAAATATCAATGGTCATGTTCAATGTTGTTGTGATGATTTATTTTGAATTATTTTATTATCATTTATTCCTTCTCGGTTATGATAAAGTTTCTTATTAATGGATTTTTAATCAGTTTTTACCCTACCATATTGATTAAAATTATTTATACATGATATATTTCATTTTATTTATTCCATACATAGCATTTGAGTTCACCCTTATTTTTTTTCTTTCCACAAGTCTCGAATAATTTAACATTAAATTAATTTCCAAGGATGTAGATTTCGTTCCATTGATATATTCTATATTTAATTACCAAAATAATAAGGTAACCATGTATATAATTATTCCTTCAAGACTACTAAACTAATAGATCGTTAATGATGTGATAATTTATATATAAACTATTATAATAAAGTAGCCATAGACTCCATGATTTCATGCTTGGGGTTGTTTAAATTAGGGTTATTAGAATCAATCAACAGTGGGGTGACTTCTTGTCCCTTATATAAAATAATAAAAAAATTTCTTATATTCCCAAAATTGTTTTCATTTTGTTTATATTAAATTTATGTTATAAATTTCATTCAATCTGTTTTCTAAAATCGGATGCAAGACAGCCCACCCAAAATGATGTAAAAAAGTATTTTATATTTTAATTTTCAAAACAATGTTACTGAATAATATGAATTAAATAATGATATGTATCCCCCAAAATATATATAAACTGCATCTAAAAATATCACTGATATATTTGACTAGACTAGAGTAAAATGTAAGAATTTTGTCTTCCTAACTAATTGTTTAGGGACATGAGGGGATCACAATGGTTTTATTTAATGGGAAATATATAATAAGATAATTTTTTTTATGAAAATTGGATTTCAAAAAATATAATGTATTAACGAAAATATCTGCAATGCTAGTAAATTAACGCTCGTGGTTTTTAACAAAAAAAATCAAATTCATTAAAAAATAATCATTATGGGTTGAATTAATAAATTTCATCAATGCGAAGATGGGTTGAAAAATTTTTAGACCCAAAACCAACAAGAAATTTTTAAATATTTATGTAGAAACATATAATAACATAACAATTAATATATTTTTCTATGATTTTAAGGATATTTTAATCTAAAGAAATTTCATTTAATCATTATTTTAAAATAATATTCATTCCTTAAATTAGTTCACTCATTAACATGGTATTTTAATGAATCAATAAAATTAATTTTTCAGTTCGCATGTTTCAAAAATCCAATGAAAATGAAAAGAAAACATCATAAAATAATTATATGAAAATAAAAAATCAAAATGAACATTTAAATACAAATAAAAAATATTTATCTAAAAAATAATTTTTCTCCCAAAACATATAATTATTGAAAAGTACTAACATAATAAAAAAATCTATGATAAATCCAATTTAAAAACATATAGTTAAGAAAAAAATTTGAATGGAAGGATGAAACATAGTGTTTGGTAGTACTAAAATTCATCATGTAGGATCTCTTAATCTTGAAACTTTTTAAAACACTCTCTATAATGAATATATATAATTCTATTGACATTACACAGTTTTTACTTCTCTATTTCATTAGTTTTGACAATAAGAAATTTTAAAACGTGATAAATAATGAATAGTCTATAATATCTTGAAAAAATGTTACCTTGATATATCATTAATATCATATAAAAAATATTAACATATATCCCAAATTAAAATCTTAATTTTGGATCATTCTGTAATGAATGAAAATGGTTTTATCCCTGTATATAAGAATTATTTTAGATTCATATAACTGTTTTTGTAAATTTTAAAATATAATGATTTAATCATATATATACTCTAGAAATAAAAATGATCTTTAAAATTGGTGGGATAG
This sequence comes from Viscum album, assembly GCA_963277665.1. Classification (NCBI taxonomy): domain Eukaryota; kingdom Viridiplantae; phylum Streptophyta; class Magnoliopsida; order Santalales; family Viscaceae; genus Viscum; species Viscum album. The sequence continues at coordinate 2,054,399,390 of OY728137.1, forward strand.
AAAAATAACTTATTAATGAATTAATTATATATTATATGGATTATAATGTTTCTTATAAATTTTAATATATGGAAAAAAACTCCTTAGTAGAAATTTAAAATCATGAATATATATCAGGATATTTTTGGAAAAACAAAATTCACCAGGTAATAATCATCCCAAAATATATTATATTACCTCAATAACAGACATTATATTTTTTCATATACAAAAATTATATAAAATTATTAATTAGTTATTAAGGTAATTATACCATAGTATATAAATATTAAAATTATTTAAGAAATTATCTAGAATGGTTTCATTAATGGGTGGAAAATATAAAATTTTCATTAAAAATGTAATTCATATAATCAAATGATAAGCCATATGTTTTTTACATCCAATCATATCCATTATTTTATTATATAAGTATTTTATTATAAACATTAATCACAATATTCACTATTTTCCCTCATAAATAATCATATCAAATCTGATTATGAATGATCTGTAAGAACAATCACTACTGATCATAATAAATATCCTCAAAATGTTCCTATAGAAAAGAAAACAGCTAACCCGTCATTCTCAATTTTTGAATATTTTTATATATCTTTTCTAATATTCACATACAATAATATTAAATATTTTAATTCCCTTCAATTTATTGTTTATATCATCCACAAGTGAAAATAATATGGACTAGTAATCAACTAAATTTATATGCCATATTTTGGTGGTTGATTAATTAATGGCCATACTTGAATTTATTTTATCTCTCTAAAGGATATCTTATACCTCCCATCCAAATACATATTAAGAATATTTTAGAAACTATTGAAAAAATTATAATTTTTTTTGCTAAAATATTTTAGTAATATCATATAAAACATCATTTTATGAGAAATGATCTCACTTATCTCCATATTATTAATAATTTCAATGATGTAATGAAATAATCATTTGATTGATTACCTTAAAATCTAGATATGGATACTATTTAACGATGTTATTTTTCATACCATTAAATTGTAGTTTATATAAATTTGAAAATTATTCTATACGTTTTAGGTTATAAATTTATCAAGCAATATATTTATATGATTATCCTAGTTTCATCCATATACTGTAAAACCATGCATAAATATATTATTTGATTTAATTGAAAATACCTATATTAATCATCATAAAACATTGAGTGTTTAATAGGGAATTGTATAAACAAAAAATAAATAGGTTAAATTTTTAAAAGGGGATATGAAGGTGGTTTTATATTAATATACATTATAATTTTTAATTTTCATTTAAGATAATTATCTATCAATAAAAAAATTATGTTTACCAATCAATGTAGTATAAACCTATTCATGTTTTCAAATCATATGGTACTCGAATGATACTAGGAGTGAGTATAGAGGGGTTCTATCACTAAAATAATTAAACAAGGAGAATATATGGTGTTGAAGTGGTTCATAATCTCTTTATGTAGTTCATGTATTTTGAGTATAGTACATGGGATGTTACATGATGAGTGATTTTTCTAGAAGAAATCCCTATAAGAATTGAGTTTTAACCCAGATCTGATCCTTGAAATTTAAATGACATTACAATGGGTTTCCCACCATGTAAATGAAGAATACGGGGTACCTATAATGTTTTTATTTCCCCATTATTTTCCTCTAACCCTTCTACCCTACCAAAAATGATGTGATTAGTGAACCTCTTGTCCAGCGTGCCTGGATTCCATCAACATGAATTAATCCTTGGATTTCTATATTTTATCCATAGTGATCCAAGTTGTTTTTTCTTGTATGTTATCATGCTCAGTCTTTTTTACAGTCACTTCTCCTCACCAAGATGTGTTTCTCGATTTATTATATTCCAAATAGGGTTTTTGTTCTTTTCATCTCTTTGGTGGCATGAAATATTTATGATATTTTAGTTTCTTATTTGAAGTGGTGATCATAGATTTGTAATGTTTTTCTATTCTATCATTAAAAACATTGTCAACAATAAGGTAGGATATTCAATGATTCTATATTTATTTAACTTAAATTATAAATTTAGCATGGTTTATCTCTTTGGATGGAAATGGAATTACAATAATATTGGTTTTAATTGATTAATAAATTATTAGGTTTTAGAAATTTCATATTGATTAATTATACAAATATGACAAGGTGCATCATATTTTCTTGATAGTTTCATATCAATTATGTGACATTTTAGCATGTGGTTATTCATGTATAGAATGATTAAATTGATAAAAAAAATTAAATCAATATTTAATTGAAAATTAGTTTATTTTAGAATGAATAATGAAGAGTGATTTCTGTAATCTGGTGAATATTGTATTTTGATGATGACTAAATTGATGAAATTTTCATGTATAACTAAACTGAGTACTCCATGTGATTAAAGGTGTTGAAAAATAATATTGAACACGATTATTATTTTTTATAGTAATATGTTAATGAGTCATGCTAAATTGTAATTTTACATCAAAATTATTTTAAACACTTTTTTAATTTCTACAGATCAATTATAATCATTTTATTTCATTGATGAGATAATGACTTGTTTTTCACATAGATGTAACCTATACATAAGGATTGGTTATTTCGTGTTGTAATACCAACTGTTTTTGTGATAATTATAACATCTAGGGAATGAGTTTCCCATATTTTAAAAATGATGTGCGCCTAGTGTTTGGAGCCATATGTGTTCATTTATTTATGATGGTTAGGTGGCTTGTTATAGGTCCTAAATTTCCATATTAGTTTCTCATGTTTATTTCATACTAATTTAATTATGTGATATATTTTTGTGATTATATATATGATTTCATATGGTTTATGGAGTCCTAGATGTGCTTTTATCCTTAGATGACTGATCATGGGATGACTCATGTGACATGTGAGCATGAGTCTTGAATGATGTCATAGAAGTAAATACCTATGATGGTGTGATGCATTGAAAAATACATGCGGGTTCTTGAGATAACACCAATTGTTATTGAATGGGTTTTAATTAGGAATACCTATTGGTTTATTTATGATATTAGGGACTTTTTCTTATAATGAATTTTAATGGTCATTGGCCATGTTACTTTTTATCTGCATTCATTTCCCCAATCCCCAGGGGAGCATGATGTGCCTGGTTTCACGTTTCCTATTAGTGGTAGCTACAAATATTTTTCTAATTATACCTATATTATTGAATAATTCTCATTATGAATAAATAATTCCTAACCCATAGGGTCAGATTCTGTGAAATCAAGATGCTGAAGAGATGTTAATCTTGAGAAACTATGGACTCTGTTAGTTTGTCCAGATGGGCTAAAATTTATTATAATGAATAATTTAGGGTAATACAGAATAATTTTTATGGTTTATTAATGTATAATTAATTAATTAATGAAGGTAAATAATAAAATGAAAAAATTAATTACTATATATATTTTAAATTAATTTGTTCTTATATTATATCTAGTTTTGTCAACTAAAATCAAGATCCCAAGTGACATTAGTTAAAGATAATTCTACAACTATGTTATTCTTATTGTTTGGTTACGAGATATAATATATCCTATGTATTATTTTATATAAAAAACTTCACCACTTTTTTCGGTAAGTGTGATTGACACCCATTGGTCTATAGATGTGTTTCCCCCCAACATTCAGATGGAAGGATGGATTGTTGACTACCCCAAATTGACCCACTATATTTTCAGAGTATTTATATATATTGTTATGAAAAGAAGATATTTTTATATTATATGGTTTCTTAGGTCCTTAATGTATTGTGGTTATTTATAAACATGTATTTATTTTTTTATAAACAAAATTATTACTATATGATTTATGAATAATGTCCATAATGGCATCATGTACTTACACAGAGTATGACCTATAATGGATTGATATACAATACCCAATTTATGATACACATATTATGGGAAGTAGTTGATTCCAAAACTACATGGAATATATATATATATATATATATTGATGTGAAATGATATTGTTTTATCCATGACGTGATTGTTGTGATTCAGTGCCTATATGTATTTGGGCTAACCTATTTTAGAGAGAGATTTCCCAAGATGTGTGAATTTGGGGTAGAATAGAAAAAGTGGGAAAGTTTATGTAGGGTACCATTGATGATTACATATTATATTATATTATATCATGTATGAGGTAATATTTGGTAGTTATCCATTGTGAGTCTAGGGAACATAATATACATGTTTTTCCTTGAGTTAGTTTCATTGTTGGTCACTATGATTAGGAATTCATTCATTGCCTTTTTTGAGAGGTTATGGAGAAGCCATAATATGTTTATTTCTATCATCACAATACATTTATATAGATTATTTTTATGGTCATCTAGAGTAGGTTTGGGATCAGGATGGATATTAATTGTTCATGAATTTTATGATGTCTTTTGGGCTTTGTGATCACTGTTCCCTTTAGATTTTTGGTACATGTAGTTTCCTTTTCCTGTTAAAGTATTGTATGTAATTATATGTTTTCACATTGGAATTATTTACACATATAAGTTTGATTCGATTTTGATTTCAGTATAGTTATTATCTATCTATTCCACACGTTCTATTAGATTGTGACACCTATCATATGTATGATTAATATACCATAATTTTTATTCGCAAAAATTGAGGCTTACAAGAGGCGGGAATCTTGCAGTAATTGTCTCCCTTATATAATAATTGGACTAGGAGGGGTAACCATATCAGGAGGGGTTATGATAGAGTGATATATGAGGTTTATGTTGTATGATAAGATGGTTTTTTTATTTATAAATAGGAGATTTTTCATGGGATGGTAGGGAAATTTTCTCATCTATTTTTAGTGAGCAACGTTAATAATGGATAGTAGTTGTTAAATGGTTATTTAGGGACCCTTATGATATTATTCATGTAAATATATTGTTTTCTTAAAATAATAATGGAATTTATAATAGATACAATGTAGATATATAAGAAAGGATCATACATCATTATTAATTTCACATTTGTTTCTAATTTTTATACCTTTGGATAGGACAAAACATTAACATGATAATATAATAATTTATTAATAAATCATATATATTTAATATTGTTGATTTATGAGATCAATATGTTTTTAAATTTTGTAGAAAGTTCTACAGGTTGATGTCCTAATCAGGTTCCTGATAAAGATGTTGAGCATGATGTTCCTGAAGATCTCCACTATTGAGATGTCAATGTTGGAGACTCATTAATGAGGATACTCTGAGAGTTTCCTTGTAAGATTTTACATAATTATTATATCTCAGTAACATATTATATTAATGAAGATTGGTTTGATTATTTTTAGAATGATTTATATTACCTATTTACTTCGTGGGATGACTGAGTTATATTGGAATTGATGAACTTGTTCGGTACAATGAGGAAGTGGTGGTTCTTGTTCTTTAGATACTAGAAAAATTTACTAGTCTCATGGGAGAATATTAGAGAATATTCCTCAAAAGATATTCATTCAATGACCATGAAGGTTTCTAGTTAATATAATCCTCCAAAACTTTAATAGGATATTTCAAATATTATATTGTTTAAGATTGATTTTAAGACCCTTATACAATAAGATTACTAATAATTGTATGATGAGGTGGCTAGGATAAGGCATATCAATGATGAATTTCATAATGATATCCAGTGTAAAGTCACTATGTTTTTTATTATATAATTTATAGAGTTTCTAGAGACTATAAATATTATTAATGAAATAATAGATAAAATTAGATCCTCATGGGTGGGGAGTCATCATGATACCCCATGAACAATATCTTGGTTCTTAGGATCCGAGATGTCAAGACATATTTGATTTTGATCAGCTAATGCTATGTACCAGCTCGATTTATCTCATTTGTTTGGGGGTTGGGTCTCTCAAACCTATTCCATGTGATAATTTACATGATTTTTTTTGGTGAAAATGTTATTAGAAATTAGAGTGCCTGAAAATTCTGAGAAGTAAGTTTGTTCAAGTTGTTCTTCATCAGAATATACTATAGGGGATGTTTTAGATGATGTTTTAGTAACATGGTAATTTAGATTGGGATCATTATAGAGGATATATGGAAGTCATAGTATAGCCCATCGATAATCCTTGACCTTATAGGGAATTGGAAATTCATTTATGTTTTTATCATCAGAGTCAGTGAGTTCTTGTATTTGGCCATGGTCAACTTCTTTCTTTATCATTTCTTTCTCAGGGTGACCTAAACATCGTTTCAGGTTCCCATTTATTTTTTATACATGAGGAAATTCATTATTTATTTTAATAATGATGAAATAATATATATTAAATTTACCCTTCCTTAATTGGGATATGAGTTATAGATCCTTCTAGTTCCCTTGGTTCTACTTCATTATTTAAAGGTCGAGATGACATTTATGAAGTATGTTAAGACTCTGAGAAAGTGTTAGGGAAAGATATCTCTTTTTTATATATCATAGGTTTATAGAAATAGATGTATTTCATCATTACCGGTATATATTGGACATATTCAGTGTTGGATATTTGGGATTTCATGAATAGGTATGTTTTGTTTTATGATGAAGATGTAGAGAAAATGGTTTTTTTGGAGGGAAAGACCCACAGATGGGTCAGTGTCATTCTCAGTCATTTTCTTCCATGATGGCTGAGTTGATGATGAGTTCATCTAAGTTTCATCTAGCATTGTTTCTATGGATTATGGATATGTACTCTGATATATATTCATAGTAATTTTTATTGTTTCCTCCTCAATATAAAATTTATTTTGGGATTGAAAATATATATGCTTATCTTCTTTCTCAATTCCATTTTATCTGACTGTTCCGTCTATGTTACAAAATATGTGAGTGAAGCTCGCAGATCTATTAATGTGAGGTTTTATTCAGCCATTAATGTCCCTTTGGGGTGGTCTTATTTGATTCATTAATAAGATTGGTGGAAAATTATGACTTTGTATCAATTTTCATCACATGATCAATGTGACAATCAATAAATTATATTCTATTTTTTGGACAAATAGATAATTTGGTTAGCTGAAGTGAGAATGTTGATTCTCGATAATAAATATATGGTTAGGATATAACAATATATTGGTAAGGGTTGAAGACATTTATAATTCTAGTTTTTTTTTCATGGTTCATATTACATGTTCCCCGTGATGACATTTACTGTTATTAATTATCTAGTAGTGTTTATGGTGTTGATGAATTGTCTATTACAATAGTTCACTGATAAGTTTGTTGTGGTTTTATTTGAAAAAATACATATGTTTTTTTGTATTTATAGGACAATGAATATTACAAGGGAATTGATTTGGGATTTATTATTCATCAATAGTTGTTCATATAGTTGTAAAATTTTTAGTAATGGGGTCATGAGTTATATTTTTCTTAGAATTCCATTTCCCAACATGGAATACCTATTGATCCTTTAATGTTATAGTAATTTATTTTTTTGGGAGACCTAAAGATAGTGGATGGGGTACAAATATCCATTGGACATGAAAGCTATCGCATAAGTTTCATAGATTATTTCTCTTGGTTTGTGACTACTATGATATACTTGACCCTGTAGGATTGGGTGTTCTTAATGATTGACTATTGTTAAACATCCTTTGATTAGTTGAAAATGATGTTGGGAAAAACCCTAGTCCTTTTATTTCTATAAAAAGGTGTCCAGTTTGATATTTTTATAACACATTCTATCATTGATTTGGGCTATGATATGATGCAGGGGAGTAAAACAATTTATACGGGTATCACTTACTACACTCCATTTGTGTAATGGTGATCAAATTATCTTGTGTAGATGGAGGTAGTTTTTTCCTTGAATTTTTAGAAATATGACATAATTAGTTAATGATTAGTGGTTTATACCAACCATTAGTGTAGGAGGTACATCATATTTCCAGTGTTACATGAACAAGGATCCACATCTGTTGATGGAGATTTTATAGTAGTATGAAATCAGAATTTCATATATTCCAGTAAAAGGTAATATTGAAGCTAATGAATGGATCATGATGTCACATAATGATTTCTTCTATGAGTTTAGAGATTTATGGAGAGGTATTGAAGATTTTTCAGTGATAAATAATGTTTTTGGGAGAGGACGGAGACAGAAGATGTATTTTTAATATGAAAATGTAATTCTCTTTGTTGAAATAGGTAGATGGGTCCTATCAAGTCTATTTTGTGGTGTATTTTTTGGATGGAAAAAGTTTTTTTCTTGATTTCCATGATGGTTTATCAATTTATAGACAAAATCGGGAGTTTTTCTAGAGAAGGATCTGTTCTAGAAGTGTCATGTGATATGGTTTTTTATGAGTTAAACAGTTCTCTTAGGATGACACATCCTGATTTCCTTAATATTTAACAAGAATTTAGAGGACCTTTTTGGTGAAATGTGATGAATCCTCCAATTGAAGAGTAATTTTCTCAATTCTTGGTCTTCCAGAAGGTGAGGTCCAGGCATTGTGTTCTATAAGTATTTCTCATGTAGTTATATTTTCCCCATGGGATTTTATAGTACATCTCAATGAAATTATTTATAGGTTTAACTAAACTTCAAGGAGATTATAATGATATATTGTTGATAGATGATTATTCTATGTAAATATCACACTTTATTGCAATTTAAAAGTTGAGATCAGTTGTTTTTTGTGAGGGAGTATGTTGAATAAGTAGTTTGACAACATTGTGTCATACGGATGATCATTGATGATTATGATCATAATTTTACCATCATGGTGTGGATAGGTCTACAGTATATTTTTGGATCCCAGTTATTCCATAGAATAAAATTTCACCCGTTGAAGGACTTCCCAAAATAATGGATCATCCCAAATCCTGATCATATATTACACTAATCTGAATTGGTTTATATTGATTCCTTGATGGGGTACCTTCCATTGGTCTATATTTCTTATAATAATAGTCTACACTAAACCATTAGTACAAAGTATTCTGAATAAAATTTTATTGAACATTATGTTCTCCATTTTTCTGGACTGGGGTCGGAGATAATAATATTCTTGGTCTGAAACTAGTATAGAATCAGATTGAAATGGTTCATGAAATTCATGATAAGATTAATTTATGATATTATCATACTTAATTCTAGGTCAATATATATAGTACTCATCTAGAATTACAATTTTTAGATCACATATTTTAAAAGGTGACTCTTCATTGTTAGGATTGAATGATTGGTTGTGAGAGTAGGATTTCTCCATTATTTATTGGTCCATTAAGGTGTTGGATTATGTTGTAGTCATTTAATATCAGAAATCACATAAACCAATGATTTAAAATATTATTTAAATATTTATGTTTCTTAAAATTTCAAACACTTCAGAAATTTGAAACATTATCATTAATAAAAATATAATTTGTTTTTTCAGTTTTTAATGATTATATGTTTTATATAAAATAAACAAATTGTCAAAAATTTAAAACAAAATACTTAGAACTACCTCATAAATAAAATAATATTATTATATGTCACATTAATGACTTATTTTAAAGGTATTTTTCATTTAATTTATATTCTTGGTTTGTTTTGGGGGTTTCCCATGCATTTTGGTAGAAATAGTAGGTTTTCAAATATTTCTGTGAAACAGTGAGCCCATTTCCAGATTTAAAAATAAATATTCTATTCGACTATAAATCCTTCATTTTATAAAATTTTACACCAATTCCAATTCCCAATTTGAATCTATTTTTATATCAAAACAACCATATGAATTTGGACACCATAAACATCCATAATAATGATGGATTTGGGTTTTTTTAAGGTGTTGGGCCATCCCAAAAGCCCATTTCCTGATTTAATTTTTTTATTTCATAAATATCATTTTAAATTTTTTATTTTTTAGAAGATTAGAGCCCTATCATGAGACAACATACCAACAACACACCCCCATTATCTCATACCCCTAATTAGAGATCATATTAATCATGAATTAGGGAGAAACGTCTTTGGATGCCTCAAATCGTCCAGATGTGAAGAGGTAAATTGTTTCTTTCAAAACTCATTCAATTTATACACTTTTCCCTCATTTTATGTTTTCAATATGACCTAATCAGACTTATTCGATTATCATATTCATTTTTGGACATTTCAAAATTGAGCTACTGGTGTATTTGGGGCGTTTTATTCCACATATCTCAATTAAGAGATTTTCCTCTCATGTTCCTCCCATTTTTATTTTGTATCTTCCAGATTTCTTGAGGTTCTAAAATATCCAGATGTAAGGATTTGTACCTACGGTTTTTCTTCGAGTTTCATGGTTCAATATTTTGATTTTAGGTGAATTTTCACTCCCTTTTGTGGGGCAGTTGTGCGGTTGATGTTTTGCAGAACGGTTTGTGGGTTTTGACAAAAACAGTTGGTGATTCCAAGTGTAAGCTATTATTTATGAGTTATCTTTCTTGATTTATTATTTTTAAATGTTCGTAATATGTTGTCTGTGGTGGGAAATTCATTTTTTTATTATTAGTTAAGCATGTTGTATTGATGTTTCTTTTTTGATGGATGTAGCTTATTTTTAAAATGTAACTCATGTGATATCTATTGTGGTAGATTTATAAACTATGAAAGTGATTTATTAGTTGTTTAACGGGTCTTACAATTCTAGTTTTCTAGTTATTTGGTTTGATTTTGGCCATGATAGAGTGGTTTCAAATAGGTTTTTTTTCAAAACATGGTTATACCCGATCAGATTGATTTATGAAAATTTAAAATGATTTATTGAGTTTAACAAAGTGGGTAGAGGATGTACATGTACTGTTTGGGAGACTGTTTTCAACTAATATGGGATTTTGAAAGGTAAAGCGGTGATTTAAGACAAAAAACATTTTAATAATGTTTTATAAATTTCTGAAGGGTTTTATTAAAATGCATGAAAGGCGTCAAACACATTTGGGGGTTGTTTTGTGAGAGTACAATGTGAAAAATGTACTTTGATTGTGGATGGAGTATTATGTGACATGTGTGTGGGATACTATGTGATTAAAACTATCATGTAAAGGTTTTATAAAATTGTTAATGGATCTTTTTTAGTGGGAAAGATATGCGAAAGTTGTTTTGGGTTGTTTTGGTGTTAGTATGATTTCAAAATGAATACGAATTAAAAAGGGGATTATGTAAATTGTGTGATATATATGGGGACATTATGGTGTGTGTGTTACTTGGAAGTGTTATTTTCATGTGAAAATTATATTTCATGTATTATGTAACTTTTTTTAGCACAATATGGAACCCCCAAGTATCTAGGTGGGTGGACATGTACTAGTATGCTAGTGATCCCCTGGGGTTTGGCCTCATTTTCACATAGAAAGTTTGACGATTACTACAATAAAAAACTATGATGATAATGATGATGATGTTGGAGGATCACTTGGTTATCGTCATAATCTCTGCTATTGGCTTTTGTGCACAAGAATATATATATTTATGTTTACTTTCACCAAGATACGAGGTACCTGGTACCCCCATCGAGCTAGTTCCTAGTGGTTATTTCCTGTTTCTAGTGCTCATTCAATACTTTATGCATATCATCGGCATATGGTATGTTTGGCTGTAAAATTCAGTATCCTTGAAAATATTTTAAATGTGTTGATTATTTAATGTATCCCAAATGGAAATGATTTTTATTTAGATTTGTGTCTCTTTAAAATTATTTTTAGCATATCATGTTTATGAAAACATTAAATCATTTTGTCCTTGAATGTTTATCACATGAAATCTTTTAGTGGTGGCATCCTACTAAGATTTTTCTCACACGATACATAAAACTTTTGGTTTAAGTAGACTTGGTTATTTCTATCGCAGGTTTGGATAATGCTTTTTGTGATGATGGTTCAGGTTTTTAGTGGTCCTTTTTTATACAGTGTTGTTGAGATGGTTTGAGGGTGGTACCTCTTTCCATGACATGGTTCATGGGTTTTCAATTTTGTGTTTCATAATATTTTATTGCTTTGAGAATTTTTAAATGTTACGTAATTCAATTATGAAATTTTTTAAATGATGGTTTGATTTGAGAAATCCAAATTTTTTATATTTGACTTAATTGTAGTTTTATAATTTATAATCATGGGTGAATCATTCCAAAATTTTATTTCATGATACCAGGGAACTTGTGCCTGCCCATGTGGATCGTAATTGCCCTTCGGGCCTTGTTTTAGACCATGTCAGGTGCCAGATTTGATGGAAACTAGATTCGGTTGCTGAAAATATACATTATTTTCTCTACAATTTAATTCTTTTCAATGAAACAATTGTTTAATTTTTGGGTTCTACATTTTATGGTTCATTAATTACATATTCAAGAAGAATAAAAGTCTAAATTTTTTTATTAATGTTCAATTGAAAGGATTATTTTTTTCAATTGGATATTTCATGGACAAAGAATTTTAATATGAGGCACTTCACAACCAATTTCTATTAAAAATGATCATTTTTGAAAAATTGATCTTTTCTTTTAGTTTTAAAATGAATCATCATTGAATAATTATTTAATTTTCAATAAACCCACCATCTTCATTATCTATGAAATATGAATGCCTATGAAAAGGTATATATCTTACATGTACCTATATATCCCCAATGATTTAAGGAATATTATTTTTAATCATTTTTTCTAATGGAATGAAAATTATTTAAGATTATTGTATTAAATGTGTTGTGTATAGTTAATAGAATAATGATTCACATTTTTTCAAGCACCTAAATCTATCATGGAATCCATGAGTTCAAAATCCAATTTTCGTAACCATAACATGACATCCCATTACTGTAGTATCTTTCTATTGAAACATTTTACATATATTTACTTTTTTATCGTCAATTTTTTTCTACTTTTGTTCATAAGCCTCATGCATCAATGGTAGTGGGAAATATATTTTATGGAGTTCTCAAAATATATTACTCTCTTATGGGAATCATTCACTCATGAAATAGTCATTAAAATATAGAATAAGTCTTCTTGTTATATTTATTATGAATTTTTTCATTGTAAAATTTCTTACATATGAATCAGTCCCACTTTCTAACACATTTAATCTAATTTTATGTTCTATTGTAATACATATAAACTAATATATGATCTAATGTCATATGTCATTCCAAAATATCATTCTTCAAATATCATGATTCATACGATGTAATATATGTGTTTAGGGACTCTGAAAATTTATTTATGCATCCCTAAAAACTCATACACATCTTAGAAAATGTTATATGGTCATTAAATTTTTAGATATGAAAAAGTATTATTGTAATTTGGAAAATAATGTACGGGATGAAACATAAAATATGATGTGGAATAATTCATATGCGATTATAAAGTATTATATATTAATTCATTATTTATAAAAAAAATTATTATAAAACACTTATATATCACATGAAAAAGTATTAGGTGAAAGAAAACTGCCAAAATTTTCAATTTAAGAGAAAAAAAATAGGAATTTTTCGGCAAACTCAAAATAAAATCCTCAAATTTCTGAAATTTTGAAAATGAATAATAACACTAAAAGATGAAAATGAATCCATCATCATAATAATTCCAAAAAATATTAAAATATATTAAATTGACATAATTATACATTTAATTTCACAATTTGTGGAATTAAATAATTAAAATTCAAGGAAAATTGACGAAATTATCAGAACTATGATAAATAAATCTACCGACACTAATGGCATGGTTCACATAATTGATGATAAAAAAAACTTAAATAGAAAATTGTTTGGATTTATTCCAACTAAAATAGAATATATATTTACACCTTGATATATCATCCAATAATTATCCATAAATTTAATGTTCATACCTAATACTATCATTGCTACATGACATTTTGAAAATTCATAAAAAAATTTATTAATTATTCAAGAAATTTTTCCCATGTTTATTTCACTTTTTATATCCAACAATAAATTTATATCTATGAAAATTACACTTATTAAAAAATATATGAGTATTGAATAATTATTCTAGAAGACATGTAAGGATTCATGGATTTACCATTTCAGTTCCCAGGTAAAAAACCCATCATTTTCAAACCTATTCTTTTATAAATTCAACCCAATCTTATTTTTTCTATCTATATTAGAACGTAAACATATAATAAATGTTTTTTTTATTTTGAAATTTTTTGAGTCTTGATACTGATTCTTATGGGATTCATAGTTATGACTATATATATTATATATGACCTCATTGATTGATTCATCCAATTCTATTTTATCTATCATATGAACAAAATTTTATTTGTGCACATCATGAATCCTTACATGGTCTATGTGAGGATCTAGAATTTACAGGTAATTGTTTTTTAAATATATTGAAATTTTACGAGTCCGCAAAAAATGACGGTGTGTTATTCTGAGGCCTGGGGTGCTTGGAATGAATTTCTGAACTTCTTTTCGGGTACATTCATTAAACGTGTGAGCGGGTTTTTGTAAATTTTGAACCAGTGCTCGGAATTGAAATATGAGGCCACTATTGAACTAAAAGTTGTGGTATTCTCTTAAAGAGACCTTCACAATGATCGTTATGGGTCGAGAGTGAATGATAATTATTGTGCTTTTCATAAATGAATAAAATAAAATAAAAATGTCTAAAAATTTTATTTCTAAAACCCCTCAACATTGGTTATGGTAGTGGGTACCACCCGAGCCTAGACCTCCCATGTAAATGTTATGATTTGGGTTCCTCATGAACTAACCCCCATTTTGAATTGAGAGGAGGGGACCACCCAAACCCCATTAATGAGATAAAATCTCTCAACTCCTCCAACATTAACTATACCAACACAAATCCATTTAATTGGGCCACTTAAATGAGCTAATTGATGGTGCCATCACAATAATTTAATTATTCCAACATTCGTGTGCCCACATAATTTATTTTGATAATATTAAATTAACAAGTTGGCTATTTCACATTTTGGGGGAATTATGCGAGGATATCTATTGGAGGATTATTCTCTCCAATGAAAAACGTGTTCTCCAATGAAGAACGTGCTCCCCAACGAAGAACGGTCTCACCACCAAGGACTGACTTCAATGACAAAGAACTGGTGATCGAGGAAACGTGGATGTCACCGATGTCTGTCTATCCCCAGCGACATTGTCTCCTTCCTCACGACCTCTGTCAACAAATTTTTGAGGTTGGTTTTTTATTATGGTTGATTATGGATTCCCATGTTCTTCCATTATAAAAAAGAATACAGATCAAATATCTAACTAGTTGATCCGAGGATTATTTATTTTTCTACGGTTTTGGGAATAATCATTGTCAGGGGTTTTAGAGTTTGAAGTTATTCATTCAAGGTTTTTGTTGAGCTTCTTGCTAACGCTCTAATGTGGACGGTGCAGTCCAAACAAACATGGCCCGACCCCTCCATTGTTCATCATTTTTGGTGTGTTCTTTGTGACATAATAAGACGGATTTGTGCCACGACGACGAATGAAGAGTGGCCTCCGCCACTCCACTGCCCGACCCCTATGCCACTCTGTGGCCTCTGCCACTATATGGCCCCCGCGGACCCTCTGCGGGCTCTGTCACGCCACAGACCCCTCTACCCTGCGGCCCCCATGGCCTCTACTCCACCCCACGCCTCCCAGGATGTGCTTTCGGGATTGATATCCCAGCACAGGCCGAACCACCCAACGCGGGTTAGGCCACCCAGTGCGTTGGGCCACACTACGGGCCGGGTCGGACCGGTCTAGGACCCATCTCGACTCATTTTCGCTCTTTTGGATATAACATTGGCACCAGACATCCGTTTGATGAACCATCTATGGCTCCAGAAACCCTGGAGCGATGTAGTCCTTATGGTATACCCCACTTGAGATTTGGATGATGTTGGTATATGGTAGGGTTGGATCATGCACAAATCCAATCGGGCCCTAGAGACTAAAATACTAATAACATAATTGATTGACACACCATCTGTAGCGTTGAGACCCCTAAGACGTGGTGGTCCTTTGGGTTACATAATTGTGGGACTTTGTGGTAGTTGGAGTATCGACTACTCCTTGAGGAGAGGACCCTCCTGGAGATGAGAAAGCTTAGTGTAGGAACCCAGTAGTTGTCTGTGAAGTGAAAAATAAATAGTGATCATGTCTGGTTCAGCACCGAGCGATCCGGTGTGGGCCAACACCAAACAATCCTATGTGGCTCATCACCTAGCGATCTTGTGTGGGTCATCACCGAGTGATCCTTTGTGCATCAGCATAGAGTGATCCTGTGTGGGTCTGCACCGAGTGATCCTGTCTAGATCAACATTGAGTGATCCTATGTGGGTTATCACCTAGAGATCATATGTGGGTCTGATGACATACTGGTGATGTACTAGGATCATGTGTGGGTCTGACGATTTACTACGATCCTCTGTGGGTTTGATAATGATTAGGGATCCTTCATGGGTCTATCTCTTAACAGAGTAATATGATTAACTAGTTACATCTATTCATCTCTAATACTGTACCTAAGAAATAATTGGTGTGAGATGAGTCGGTAACTTATGGTATTTTCCTTCATGGTATTACCTTGGTGGTATTATTCTGTGTGATGTACCTGTGTGGTACTTACCCTTGTGGTATTCCTTCCATTGTGGAAATTTTGAGCTTTGGGATTTGAGTTGGACTCTGTGTTTTCCTCATGATTGAGATGGGTAAACTTGATAACATAGGTATATGTATGGGAATATACCTGTGTAGGGTTGTTAGTTTATTTCATGCCTTGTGGTTTATCCTTGATGGATTTTGTGAGACCTTGAGGGTCTCTGGGTCCCTACTGAGTATCGTTATACTCACCCCTACACAGGAAATTCCCACACCTTGTTGTGTTAGGTGTAGATGATGTACATCGTTGATCGAGGTAGAGGTTACCAGGGCTAGACAGGGCTACGATGTGGACCATATGGCGTGACAGTGTACAGAGGAGATGGGAAGACGTGGAGTGCTGAGGAAGATATCTGTACCTAACCTTCACGCAGGAACATCGGAGGATGACCTAGTAGCTTCCTTTAATTTTCTTTAGTTGTATTGTTTTTTATTTGTACTTGTACCATTACTGTTGGGCTTGTATATCAGCCCATTTTTACTTTCAACACACTTTTCCTGATATAATTGACTTGTTTTCGTATCTTTTTGTGTGTATGGTTGCATGTGTTTGCAAGTTATAATGGAAATGCCTTCCCAGTTTTAGGTAATACGCCTTTCGGTGCTAGTCACCAGCCCCTGTCCTATGAATGTTTTGATTGGGGTAGTCATGGCACGGGCCCTGGCAGACAGGTCATCAAAAAATTTTATCAAAGGAGTCAGTTCTACTGTAGACCATTGGACTTTGATCTTTTTAATGACAATAGTGTTAAGTGTGGTGAGTGTGGTTATCAGTTTGGGGAATCTAGTGTTGGTGTGGCAGCCGACGTATCCATACACATGGACCCTAAATTTTGATTTCTAACTCAGTGCATGAAAACACTGATCATGTCTGTGTTTTGATGAGCTTTTTGTGTGATCTCATGGATTCAACTCACCAGGTATAACTTATTGACCGTGGCACACTTTTTTCTTTTCAAGATGCCTATACGCAGACAGACATCTAGGGTTCCGAATATAGTACGCACTGACCGCCCACTGAGAGATGAGGCCTCGATGTTGGGTCGTCATCCAGCGGAGGCACCAGCGATACGATTACCCATTGGGCCACCGATGCCACCAGCCCCAGCAGCAGAGTGTGAATGGTTCTTGAGTGCATTGCACGGGTTCCATCACCAGAGGCCACCCATGTTTAGGGGAGATACGGACCCACAAGCGGCTGAGGATTCGCTGGAGGCTATGGTGAGAGTATTCTGACTAGTAGGGACACCAGCCAATATCATGGTGATCCTTACCGCCAGACTTTTACAGACAGCCGCATGCAGATGGTGGAGCTTGAGGCATGAGGCTCATGATGAGGTGACGCTTCTCTGGGAAGACTTCGAGATCCTGTTTTGGGTAGAGTTGGTTATATCAACTCTTCAAGCAATGCGCATACAGTACCTTTTTCATCTGTAGCAGGGCAGTATGATTGTGACTCAGTACTCAGAAAAGTTCACTGACCTCTCACGCTACTCCACTAATATGGTTCAAGACCCATTCTTTTTAAACCGGACCTTCAAGTAAGGACTTAGGAGAGAGATCAGGGCATCAATGATTTCTCTTAGCATCCCGACGTAGGCGGGGTGTTAGAGCAAGCCCTCTTAGTGGAGAGTTTCCTTGCTGAGCAGTCACTAGCAGTGAGACCCACCACCAGACATCACATAGAGGAGTCTTCTATAGCTTCCAGGAGACAGATGTCACAGAGGTCAAAAATGTCCAGACCTATAGGTAGATGACCATAGGATTCAAGGTCGGTTTTGCGGGGTGCTCGAGGTAGAGCCATTCATGCTAGGATAAGGCAGTGTTATGCATGCGGTGGGCAGGGTCACATGGCTCGTGACTGTCCGACCCATCGTACTGATGATCATTCAACGGTCTAAGGACTGCCCAGGTAGAGATAGAGGTTCGTCTGAGGAGGTCCGCAGGGAGCAGGAGGATGTGGTGGGGGAGATGGTCGTGCAGCTGGAGGTGGGAGACAATTCGAGATATTACTGCCACCCCCACCAGGAGGTCCACCCCGACCATAGGGAGAAGGAGGATAGAGAAATATCAGCTTCATGTAGCTGACGCCTACGATCATGGCCCTCCGGAGATGATACGAGATGCAATCTGTGTCTACTAGATCACAGCTCCATTACATATAAACATAGGTTCCAATCATTCTTTTATTGCCACTACCCTCGTTCTGAGCTCTGTGATTCCAACAGAGTCATTGTCTCGATCCTTATGGCTAGAGACTCCTACAGGAGCGGATTCGATGAATAGGCATTGGTGCAGGCAATGTGATCTTACTCTAGGAGGTGAGAGATTCGGCTGGGATCTCCAAGTAGTGGCGTCGAAGCCTTAAAATTTCATCATGGGTATGGACTGGTTATCTACAGTCTGTGCTCAGATTGACTATATTAAGCGCAATGTGAGGTGTGTTTTCATGGATGAGACCAGGTTTACCTACACCGGTGAGAAGGGAGCCTTTGCATCACATGATGGAATTACCCAGAGGAGAGTGTAGCCAATCACTCATCAGTTGGCTAGCCAATCACTCATTAGTTGTCTAGCCATACCCTCAGAGTAGTAGATGTGAAGAGTCCACGTTATCCTGTAGTGGTGGAATAGTATGTGGATTTCTTCCCTGAGGATGTTCTGGGTCTACCTCCTCGTCGAGATATGGACTTTTACATTGACATGTACCCTAGGATGGAACTGATAACTAAACCATATTATCGAATGGATTCCATTGAGCAATGTGAGATGTGGGTATAGCAGGAGGACATACAGGGGAAAGGGTTCATTCGGCCCAGTTTTTCTCCTTGGGCAGCCTCTATTTAGTTCACCAAGAATGCGGATGTGAGATTGAGACATTGTGTTGACTATCAGCGCCAGAACCAGGTGATTGTGAAGAACATGTACCCACTACCGTCGATTTACGAACTCTTTGATAAACTGAAGGGAGAACAGTGGTTCTCGAAGATAGAAGTAAGATCAGGCTATCACCAGCTTAGAGTACAATATGAGGATGTGCATAAGATAGATTTTAGATGTCTGTACGGACATTATGAGTTCTTGGTTGTGTCATTCGGCATGAAAAACGCTCTAGCAGTGTTCATGGGACTCATAAACATGATATCTCATCCATACCTTGATCAATTTGTATTAGTCTTCATCGAAGACATTCTGATCTACTTGACTTATGTGGAGGAACATGTCTATTATTTTCAGGTAGTACTTGACACACCTCAAGAGCACTAGCTTCATGGTAAGCTCTCGATGTTCCAGTTCTGTATCGAAGAGGATCAATTTCTAGAAAATGTCATATCGGAGGCTGGAGTTTCATTAGATCCAGTGAAGATTGAGGCGGTACTATCTAGGGATCCACCCAGGAGTGTGATGGAGGTACGAAGTTTACTAGGTTTGGTCAAAAACTACAGGTGATTTGTGCCAGATTTCCATAGAGTTTCAACCCAACTATTAGTATTGACGAATAAGGGGCAACCCTTTATGTGGTCAGAGAGATGCCAGGAGAGTGTTCAGAAGCTGTGGTCGAGGCTGACTAGTGCCCCCACATTGAAGCTACCGAAGGAGGGGGTAGGTATGTAGTTTACTGCCACAGGTCAGGGACTGGGCTTGGATGTGTCCTGATGCAGGAGCGAGCAGTGATCGCATATGGCTCTTGACAGCTGAGATATCATGGGCAGAACTATACTACCCATGACCTGGAGTTAGCAGTAGTGGTCTTTTCCTAGAGGATGTAGAGGCATTACTTGATGGGAGATAATTTTACAGCCTACCCAGATCATAAGAGTATCAAGTAGATATTTTTGCAGAAGGACTTGAACTTGAGACAGGGACATTGGGTTGAGTTCCACTAGGACTATGACTTCGAGATAGTGTATACTCTTGGGAAAGGAAACGTTGTAGAAGATTCAATCAGTAGAAAATATGGTATACAGCTGGTATGTGAGGCAGTAGAGTATCTGGCTGGTCTTTGGATATCCATTGTGGACAAGGATTGAGCATTTTTTCTTCATTCCCTTACAGTCACTCCACCACTTCTTCAGTGAGTCAGGGAGGCACATAATAGGGACACTGATTTCCATGCACGATGTGCTCAGATATCAGTAAGAAATGCACCTGATGTATTTTATGAAGGTGTGGAGCACGTCATCCTCATCAGAGGATGTACCATGGTACCAATGTTTCTTCAGGAGGAACTACTGAGGGAGTTACACACATCCCCTCTAGTTGTAAATCCTAGAGTGACGAAGATGTACCATCTCCTCTAAAGACAACACTGGTGGCTGGGAATGAAGAAATCAGTAGTAGATATTGTCTCTCAGTGTCTCACTTTTAAGCATGTGAAGGTGGAGCATCATGTACCAGAAGGCTTGTTTGAACCTTTAGAGGTCCCAGAGCGGAAGTGGGATGGGATATCCATTGACTTCGTGATAGTACATCCACATACATCAATGGGTCATGATTCTATCTGGGTTACCGTCTTCTGACTCACGAATTCGGCCCACTTCCTACTGATCAAGAAGCATGGTTCAGTAGAGGGCATGGGGCGCCTCTATGTTCATGAGATTATACGGCTAAATGGAGTACCCTCGACGATTGTCTTTGAATGTGATACATCTTCACTTCCCATCTATGGAGGAGGTTATAGGAGGCTTTTGGGACATAGTTTCGTTTGGTCACCACCTTCCATCCTCAAATGGATGTCCAGATTGAGCGGACCATTCAGAACCTCGGCGACATGATACGTGCTAGCGTCTTAGACTTTGGTCACAGTTGGGAATAACACTTGACTTTGGTGAAGTTTTCGAACAACAAAAGCTATCACTCCACTATTGGGATGGAACATTTTGAGGCATTGTATTGGCAACCTTACAGATCACCTTTTTTCTGGACTGACCCAGGGGAGTCAACACAAGTGGGACCAGAGATGGTACTGCCTACCATTGAGAAAGAGTAGATCATCCAAGAGTGGATGAAGACTGCACAGAGTAGGCATAAGTCTTATGCCGACATGAGATGGAGGCCTCTGGAGTTCGAGGATGGAGACCATGTCTTTCTATGGGTCTCACCCCGACAAGGTTTATGGAGATTTGGCTAAGTCATAAGTTATCTCTGTGGTTCATCGGACCATTTTAGGTCCTTAGAAGAGTTGGAAAGGTGGCTTAGCACTTATCTCTTCCCCCTCAGTTGTACTGAGTGCACAAAGTCTTCCACATATCCTAGCTGAGGAGATACGTGCACGACCCATCACATGATGAGCTGGACATCGACGAAGGGCAGACATTTTCAGAGGATCCTATTGTGATTGAGGATCAAAAGTAGAGGGTCCTTAGTGGGAAATCGCTACCTATGGTGAATGTTCGCTGGAAGCACAAGAACCTCCAGGAGAGAACATGGGAGCGGGAGGCTCAAATTCGTGCTCAGTACCCCCCACTTGTTCTCCTAGTTTTGCGATGTGGATTTCAGGGACGCAAAGCCCTGAGGTGAGGAGAATATTAAGACCCGGAATTTACATGTAAATGTTTTTAAACATACGGGATATTTATGAGTCTAAGAAAGTTGATGGCGTATGATGTCGATGCCTGGTGTGCCTAGAATGATTTTATGAAATTTTATTCAGGTATGTTTGGTATATGTGAAAATGGGTTTTTTTAACTTTTCAACTGGTGATCGATATTGAAGTCTAATGGCACTATTGAACTCGCAACACCGTTATTCACTTAAGGATACCATCACAATGATCGTAGTGGGTCGAGAGTGAAATATAATTTTCATGCTTTTCGTGAAAGAAAAATATAAAATGAAAATGTCTAAAAATTTTATTTCTGAAACCCCTCAACATGGGTTATGTTGGTGGGGACCACCCGAGCCTAAACCCCCCATGTAGATTTTATTACGTGGGGACCACCTAAACTAACCCTTATTTTGAATTCAGGGGCGGGGAACACCCGAACCCCTTTAATGAGAGAAAATATCTCAACACCTCCAACTTTAATTATGCCAACAGAAATCCATTTAATTGGTCAATTGAAAGATCTAATTAATGGTGCCAAATCAGTACTTTTATTATTCCAACTTTTTTTTGCCAACTAAATTTATTTTGATAAATTTAAATTTACAATTTGGATATTTCACATTTTGGTTGAATTGGGAGAGGATAAATATTGGAGGATTATTCAATCCAATGAAGAACGCATTCTCTAATGAATAAACCGCTCCCCAACAAAGAATGCTCTAGCCATTGAGGAATGTATTCAATGAAAACAAACCGACGATCGAGGAAACTCTGACATCACTGACGTACATCTATCCCCAATTAAATCATCCCCTTCCTAGTGACCTCCATCAACAAATATCCATGGTAGTGTTTTTATTTTGTGTGATTATGGATTACCATGTTCTTGCCTTCTAAACAAAGTCCATGGATCAACTCTCTAACTAGTTGATCTGCGAATGATTTATTTTTCTACGGATTTGGGAATAAACATTGTCGGGGTTTTTAGAGTATTATGTACTTCATTTAAGGTTTATGTTGAGCCACTTTCTAGTTCTCTAATTTGGAGGGTGTGGGCCAAACAAACATGGCCCGACCCCTCCGACGTTCTTTATTTTTGGTTTGTTCTTCGTGATGGAAGAAGAGGGCTTTGTGCCTTGACGACGAATGAATAGTGGCTGACTGAACCGGCCGCCGGCATGGCGCAGAGACCTACTGCTTTGTGCCCCCTCCAGGGCCTCTGCCACTCCCTGGCCTCCACTTCTCCTCGGCCTCTGCGGCCCCTCTGCGGCCTCCGTCGCCCTGTGGCCTTCGCTGCCCCGCAGCCCCTCCATGGGCTCCGCCGCCCCGCGACCTCTTCTGCCCTGCAGACTCCACAGCCCTGTTGCTGCCTTGGCCCCCGCGGCCTCTGCACCACCCCATGCTTCCTAGGACAGGCTGCCAGGCCAGACTGCCCTGCGCGGGACGGGCCAGACCACTGGTCGGGCCGGACCAAGCGGGTTGGGTTGGGTTGACCCAAACCGAGTCAGCCCAGGCCGGGTCGGTCCGACCGGGCCATAACATACCCATCGGGTCAGGATGGGTCATCTATAACCGGGTTGGCCCAGGCCGGGTCGGTCCGACTGTGTGGGACCAGACCCAGATCCACTTCGACACATTTTTTCTCTTTTGTCCATAACTTTGGCACTAGACGTCCGTTTGATGAACTGTCTGCGGCGCCAGAAAACCTAGTGCGAGGCGGTATTTTTGGTATACCTCACTTAAGATTTGGATAAATTTTGTAAATGGTCATGATGGATCATTCACAAATCCAACCGGGCCATCGGGACTAAAAAGATAATAACTTACAGACCAGGTGTCCGATTGACGCATAGTCTATTGGATTGAGACCACTAAGATGTGGAGGCCCTTTAGGTTACTTCTTTATGGGCCTTTGTGGATGTTGGAGTATCTACCAGTGCTTGAGGAGCATACCCTCCTAGAGACGAGCAAGCTTAGTGAGGGAAACTAGTAGCTGGCTGTGACGTGAAGAATGAATAGCAATCTTCTATGGGTCAACACCAAGTGATCCTATGTGGTTCACAACCAGCAATCCTGTGTGGGTCAGCACCTGGCGATCCTGTGTGGGTCAGCACTGGGCGATCCTATGTGGATCGGCACTAAGTGATCTTGTGTGGGTCAGCGCCTAGAGATCATATGTGGGTATGACGATGTACTAATGATGTACTAGGATCCTATATGGGTCTGACGATGTACTACGATCCTCTTTGGGTCTGATGATGATTAGGGATCCTTCATGGATCTGCCTCTTAAAAGAGTAAGATGATTTAGTATTTACATCTAATCATCTATACTACTGTACCAAATAAATACCTGGTGTGAGCTTAGTATATTCCTTGCAGTACTTTCCTTTGTGGTAATAACTTGGTGGTATTCTTCTTTGTGGCGTACATGTGTGTTAGCTACCTTCACGGTATTCCTTCCCTTGTGGAATAGTTGATCATTGGGATTTCAGATGGACTCTGTGTTTTCCTCATGATTGACATGGGTGTACTTGATATCTTAGCTATATGTCAGGGAATATACCTAAGTAGGGTTGTCAATTGATTTCATGCCTTGTGGTTTATCCTTGGTGGATTTTTTGAGACCTTGAGGGTCTCGGGGTCCCTACTGAGTATCGTTATACTGACCATACACGGTTTATGCCTATACCTTGTTGTGTTTGGTGCAGATGACGGACATCACTAATCGAGGATGAGGGTACCAGGGCTATAAGGGTCTTGAAGGTGGACCATACGGTGTGATGGTACGTAGAGGAGACGAGTGGACGTGAAGTTTTGAGGAGGTGATCTGTACCTACCCTTCAGGTAGGAGCCTCAGAGGACGACCCAGTAGGTTCCTTTCTTTTTCTTCCATTGTATTGTATTTCAGTTGTATTTGTACCATTACTGTTGGGATTGTATTCCAGTCGCTTCATACTTTCAGCACTCTTTTTTCTATACAATTGACTTGTGTTCATATATTGTTGTGTGCTTGGTTGTGTGTGGTTACAAGTTATAAAGGAAATTCCTTCCTAGTTTTAGGTAATACGCCTTTCGGTTCTAGTCGCAAGCCCCTATCCTATGGAAGGCGGTCTTGGGGTAGTCAAGTCATGGGCCCCAGGGGACGGGTCATGACAGTCTATGAACTATAACATTTATCACTCTATTAATCTTCATTAATTTGTCTATATTAATATTTAACCATTCCCTATACAGATCTAGTTTTCTCCTTCCCCTTTTTATAAAATAAACCACCTAAAAATTATTTATCAGACATAGTGAAATTAAACTATGTGAATATAAATTTCATATTTTTATATACATATTTTGATAATAATTCATACTTTATTTATAATTCATTATATATATATTGACTACCTAATCATTTGAATTTTTTGTGATAGTAAACTACATCAATTTTCTTTTTCATCTTATTTGACATTAAACATTAGTTTTATTATTACTATATAATTGAAAAACATAAAAATGAATGATCTATGCTACACATATAGTTGAAAAAATACAAAGTAAATAGTATTAAAAGTTTTAGTTTCATCCTTATAAGAATTCAATCTATACAACATAAGATGAATTCTAAATTTTTTTTATTAAAAAATTGAGACAAATCTTATAAGGATAAAAACACTGAAAGAATGGCCTTTGAAAAAAATTACTATCTACCTACTAAGAATCCTTCATTTATTTTCATTAGAAACATTTAAGGGAAAATTATAGCAACTAAGTGAAATGTTTAGTTGAATAATTGTAATGGAAATAATGAGAAAAAGTCATGTCTTCACATATAGAGTCTCCCACATTCATTGTTTTGGAAATATTTTTATAAAAAAATGAAGACAACAAAAAAATACCAATAGTTGAATCTAAAATATTAAATGTTATTAATTATAGATCATTAGGTATATGATAATGTAATTGAAAATATTATATATCCCTTATACTAGAGTATAAAATATTCTATTGGTATAACTAATTCATGACATGTCCACATCACCAAATTGAGTAGGCCCTCGCTTTTGGATGTTAATTCACTCAATAATATTCAATAACAAACACTTCACTTAGGGAATGAGTTCAATGTACTATGGCATAACATTTAGAGTGATTAAACCATTCTAAATTATAACTTCATCCTGGATCAAATTCATATCATCGATGTCAAAATAATCAACAACCTAAAACATTTAGTCAATATTATCCTATAAAAAATATTCTAGTAACAATTTTCTCAGATAAACATCATTAAAAAATAAATCATTAGATTATGTGATTCAAAAATAAACTTTACTACATGGAAAAAAATTACTGTAAATGTGGCCTTCTAAGAAAATGTATATTTTTATCCTAGGGAGAAAATAGATTTACCCAAAAAATTACATGATGAACATTTGGTTGTAGTATCTTAGTATATATTAGATATATTTTTTGACATTTTTGTATTTCAAATAAACTCATACATTTTCATGCTATTATTTTTAATTTCTATATCCAAAAAATTCTTGTGGTTTCTAAAATTATTGAGGTTACACACACTTATATCATATGAAATGTGAAATAATGTAAAGAAATATGAATCATATGTCCTTTCATATATGGTTATTCGCAATCTAGAATAATAAAATTCATTAATTCGAGAAACTCCACTAGGTATATCAGATTTCATGACACAAGATAACCATATTTGTAGATAAAATTACATCACTCAAGATATACATAATTGGATACCAGATTCCCTTAGTTGAGATACTCTGATTATGATCCAAAATATCATGATTAATTATCACTGATAATAATATAATATTTTTTTTGGTTATGTATAAGAATCACCAGAGGATAAATATATGGATGTTACAGTTGGAATAATATGAATAGAGTATCTTCCCTAAACGTTTTTTTAGTATTGATTTATGAAAAATGAATTAGTTCAAAGAAAATAGTTATATTAATATTATCATTATATATATTAAGAGTTAGGGGAATGTATAGATCACAAAAAATAGGGTCTAGTAGATGATAGTTTGAATGTGGTAGATGAAACAGAATTTAAATAAAATCCTTGAGCTGTCAGACTAGTGTAAGGACATAGTATTGTGAAAGAATATGAAAATGAGTATAGTTGATCTATTGTATCTGATTCTTTCTGTGGTAATGGAATGAATTATTTTCCATCGAACCACTTGTCCGATTCAATCATGTTCAAAACGAGTCACTAATGTAGGTTTATTGGGTGGCTCGAGATGCCCCATATTTTTAGTAGTTACTGATGGTTTTGTGAAATTCATGATGAGAATCCACCAGTGGTGATTAATAGTTGAATTATTAATAAATATTTGGTAATTTAAATGTTTCATAGTCATTATTTTTGAATAAAATTAAATATAATAATCACTACATGTTAACTATCAATGTGTGTATTTTTATTGGTAATCAGTTGTACCTCAAGATGGAATAATGTTTCCCTCAATTTCAATAATGTAGTGATGCCCAATAATCCTATTATGAACCATTATATAAATGTTATATATCTAAATTTAAATAAATAAATGATAATATTCTAATCATAAAATCCAATAGTCTAAGATGCAATAATAGGAGAACACAATTTCCCATCCTAATGATAAAGGGTCAAATTCCAAAGGATTAATGTGGAAAAATGTATTTTTGTAAGATAATATACATATGAAATTGATGAGACTCTATCATGTAATTTTAGTATGACATTTAGATGAAAAGTATCTAGGTAACCTTGATGTACTAAATTTCATTGAATGTAGGAGATGTCTCCATTATCTTACTGATGGAGGACGTAATTTCTAAATGATTAAATTCTTGGGTGTAGTATTTTGTTTATTGTTCCAACATATGTAAATTTTGAAAAATAATGTTAATATATTCAATAAACTAAATTATGATCATAATGAGTAGGGAAACATAGATATAGGATGAATCTATGTGGTAGACATTGTGAATATAATTCATTATTATGGATGTAAATGTTTTTGGGATATTTTCAATTGAATAGGGCATCAAATCTAAATTCCCAAAATATTAGCACACAATGGTCTTAATTAGATTTTTTATGATCATTTACTTTAATGTTTCTCATACAATGGCCCGTAGTTGTTTCCAAAATTCTATAAGAGATGGTGGTTGTTGTGATTTTATACATAACATTTTTTTCATAGTTTTGAGTAATGAAAATTATACTAGACTATAGAAATTTAAAAATATTATAGAATCAAATATACCTTATGAAAAATGAGATATAATATGTTTACATGAATAATACAAGGGTTTAGGTGAATTTAATCATGAAGGTTTCACAATGGTTTTATATGTAATACTTATTACATTTCAATATAAACTAGGATTCCATGTTACCCAAAGGATATTTATTGATGATCTCATGGTAGAAATTATGAACTTTGAAAATATTTATTTTTCAATTGATATGTTGGTGAATTAATCCATGTTACTTTTATTAGATATGGATTCAAAACCGGATGAATAGAAACATTAATTCGAGATGTAAGTCGATGATCCTATACATTTTATAGATTTTAGTGGGAGAATCTATTTCAAGTGGGTTTTTATGAATGGATTTTTTCATATAAATAATATCAATGGGGGATTAACCAAAGCGTGGAGGTTATTAGTGATACTACCATTAATGATTTTATGTTTTCTATTGGATGGAGGATTCAACCATATAACTATTTAGTATAAGTGGACTGCAATGATAAAAAGAATATGAATTTTCCCAAAATATATAATTAGGTCAAATGATTCATATATGAGAAAAGATTTTTTAGTTATGAAGATAGTTGGAATTTCATGTTGAGGAATTTTTTTGGATTGAACGATCAATTAAATAATGAACTACATTCAATATTTTCCATAAACCTATATTTGAGGGTTGGTAAATTTTTCTATTTAACACTATTCACTAAATACCATTATGAGTTAAGAGAGGTTAATTTGGGGTTTCACAACTCCATTTTTATAAATTTAGATTATTTTTATTCCCTATAATAGATTTTGTTGTTGAAAATGTGGTTGTTTTAAATATTTGATTATTTAATGTTTGATATGTGGGATGATATCCGTTTATAAAGAGATGATAATCAAAATAGATTAAGGATATTATCAAATTATATATGAATTCATTCTTTGGTGTTTTTATTTTTATGACTTATTTGGAAAGTTATTAGTTATATATAAAGAGACTTGAAGATAGTATGTTGTCATGCAATGAATCATATTTATAGATAATGTATACAGATAGATGGTTTTCATGATAACATATAAGGGAATTATAATGATGGGTGGATAACATTATTCTTATAATGATTCAGTATAAATTTCAAAATATTGTGGTCTTCCATGTTCTGGTTTTTTATAATGTTTTTTAAATATTCATGTTCCTGAATAAAAACAAGAACATGTTCTAGTGGTCTTTATCATGGAATGTACTATCAAATCAATGTACCATCTATTAAAAATAATGATGATGTATGATACAGGTAGACTACATAAATGTTCTATAATATGAAATACTAGATAATAATTTATGCACTAAAATTTTTATGGTTGTTCCTTTGTAATTCAATAGAAATTTACATGCAATATTGGAAATTAGTTACTTGGTGTTGAAATTGAATATATTTACTGTAGTATATTTCATTAGTTAATCCAAAATCTCATTATTTGTGTGGTCATGTTATCAAATTTTCAAATAACATTTATGAAGGTGACCAAAAATTAGTAAAATCAAATTGAAGTAAAACCCTATGTACTAATAGTCATTTTAAATAGAAATTATTAAAGAGTCATTAGTGATTTTCGAGTACAGGGAATTGACCATCAAAGGATCTATACATTATATTATATTTGTATGGAATGGATGTGGGAATCTCAAAATGATAGAATCATGTATGGATTTATTGAGAGTAAATGTATTTTTTTGTATTGACTTTATTGAAGAGAGTGTCTTTCATGTTAGTGGTATCGTAATTTCTCAATTTCCATCATGGATTTAAGTATTTTTTATGACTTTAATATATAATGTTCCAAAATTATATTGTATTAAATAATATTAGATATTATAGATTTAGAAGAAGACATCAAAAATTATTGAGTCTATGTATCCAGTTAAAATAAAACTTGTTCATGGGATATTAACTAATTCATAGAAAGGAAAATCATGTACTATATTGTTTTGATGATTCCATAGAGAAAATAATTTTACTCTTAAAAATTTATCTTAATTTTATATCATGATTATAGATAACCTAGGATGATTTTATTCAGTGATAGTAGAAACTATAATGCCAAATCATGGGGGGAGGTGGAAACATGTTATAAATTCAATGGTTAACAGTATAATATATATTTTTGATCTAACACAAGAAAAAGATATAGAAATATTGTAGTATTGTTTAGGATGTTACAAAAAATATGCATTACATTCTAAAGGACCGTAATGTTTTTGATTAGTTGAAAACCATATATATAATCAAATAATTATAGTAATGATCTTCAATATATCCCAAATATTTAATCCCTAATATCTCCCCTCTTATAGATTTCATACTCATATCATATAATCCTAGTAATGGAAAAATGTAAACATATGAAAGGGTGAGCTTAGATTCTTAGTAAGTGTAAACATGAGACATATAAATTGATTATCATATGTAAGAATAATATAAAAATAAGTTTATTATAGAATGATCATATATTACATATTCATACCCAATTAGTGATAAATCATAAATAATTAATCAGGGATTTATGATTTAGAATTTTAAAATAAATGAATCATTAAAGTGAGGAATGTTCATTAATCAGTTATGATCAATGAGAGGATATAATAATCTTAATAATATTTTATAGAAACTGTTTTAATATCATAATCATATAATATCATTTTATTATTCAAGGACCACAACAAAGTGTATCATCACATAGTGGGAAAATTCCAAAAATGGATTAGGTTCACTTCGATCCACTATAAATCCCACTAATGGAATCACTCCCCATCATTATTTATATTATCTCATAATATATCAACAATTACTCATTTAATTTTATGTCATTAATAGACAAACCAATAACATAATGAATAAAATATATATTCCTTCCACATGTTCCAAGATATAATCATCATTCATTAACAAATAACTCATTAAAAAGAATATGGTTTAATAAATATTTTCTCATCACATAATCATATTAAATATATGGGAAGGAAAATATATGCTATCATCTTATTATATCCAAAGTGAATGATAATAAATATGAATTTATAGTTACATGTAAAAAATAACTTAAAATATGTATAATAATATTCCATTGAAAAGGTAAAAATTCCAATTTAATTCTTTATAAAAAAAATTATTTTATTTTGAAAAAAAATATTATTTCTAAAATAAAAAGGGATACATATGGATGAATAATTAATTAAAATTATTTTCATGATGTTGGGTCAATTCCCAGATATATTAAATGAGAAAACAATGATTTCATCAATAGTTTTGTAAAGAAGCCTATAAACACCTCATTGGAAAAAATAAGAATATTGTTCCTTTTAAATCATTGAAAGTAAATTCCAGGGATGTTTAAAATGAAAAAAAAGTAATTTTATCTTAATATATAATATTCTTTAATAAGAAATATTAAAATGAACATGAAAGAAAATTTCAGTTGAAAAAATAAGATATTATGGTGACTTTTCATCAAAACAATTCAATATAATTTGAAGAACTAAAGAGGTGATAAAGAAAGTAATACATGAAAACCATATAAATTAATATATTAGAAGAAAATATATCACATTTAAATATTAAGGATTAAATTATTTCACTCGATTTATATTAAACATATATAATCTCATAATTAAAATAGATTTTAATTAAACACTTAGAAGAGGTCCTAATATTCTAAGTATAGTCTCATAGGTTCATATATAATAATTTTATATTTGATATAAATATTTGAAATTATTATATTAATTTATTTCATACTAAATATCATTCGATTATAATTTCTTATAACCCATCAATTTATAATTCTATAGTAAAATCATCATCTTTGTAAAAAGTAGTATGTTTTCCATGAAAGCTTTAGTTAGATGGTTTTCCTATCTGATTCTTTGTCATGATACCATTATCTACGAAAACCTAATAATGTTTTTTAATTTATTTATTAACAATATGATATTTTATATATATTTATATAATTTTTTGATGAATAATTAATTAAATAACCTCATAGATAATGTATTCTGTTCCAACATAAGGGTAATGTTATAATTTTTCTATAAAGAGAAAGTGAAAGGGTAAATAATAATAACTAATTTTATAACCATAATTATACCGTATATTTAATATATAGTAATTTAATTAATTAAATCTACCATCTTGGTGTGGAAGATTAAAAAAATATAATCAGATATCTTTATGAGTGTGGTTATCCACACATACACACTAACAACATTATCATTTTTTACAGGGTTGAATGATGGTAGATATTTGTGGATCCATTAGAATAATAAAATTTAAGTATATTAATTATATTTTTTTATCCACATTAAAAAATATAACAGGAAAATTTTAAGAGGAACAAAATTATATAAAATCAAAATATGCCAATAAATACAATTTCATCTTCTTTTCGATGCCTCCATTGCCTTAAACCACTATCCTTTATATATTAGTCTGTTGGGAATAATATATTGACATGTAAATGTGAATTTATGATAGGAATATATTTGGTTATAAATTTTTTGGGATATATTTCTCAAGTTTTATTAATATATTAATACATTACATTCTAATTTATAAGTGAGGTGGGCATTGAAAATTTAAATACATCAATAATTCAAATAAAATAAAGTATTATTTAAGTGAAATAGCACCAAAGATACCAAAATTAAATGAAATTATATGTTTTAATCTAATTAATCTTATCTAATAAAATTTGGATAATTTTCTAGTTTATTCAAACCCTGATATATTAAGAAAAACTCCTTTTTTACCCATTTTATCATTTTCTGCGGTTATAGTTGTTCACATTCATTACTATTCATAATGGTTATAGATGAAGTATAGGTATTTACAAAGTATCTACATTTTAATTCCAAAAATAGAATCCATTTTATGTAATTAAATTCAAATAATTGTCGTAGATTAAGTTTAATACAAGAAAACCATGAGAAACAAATTCATTACTTTTGAAAATTTTGTTATTAAGAATATCAGAGAGTTTATTATATTTCATTGCCAATTAAAAAATATAATAGAAATGTTATAAAATTTTATTGAATATAATAAAATAAAATTCCATTATAATTACTCAACATTAGTTTTTAATGTAATTTATTATGATAAAAATAAATTTTGATCATAAAGATTGTATTTTATGGGAAACAAATCTGTTAGTATTCTAATTAATATATTTTAATTTATTACCTATTGATATCCCATTAGAACATTATCAATATTTGGTAACCAAATCATTCATAATATTTTTACTTTAAATTATTTTATATATAATTTCTATATGATAAAAATGATGACTGTAGAAAAATACTTAAAAATGTTGTTTAATATCAATAACATTTCTTAAAAAAACTATAACATTTTTTTCATCTTCTTTTTACCATATAATGGTCCATATATTATAAGTAATAATTTTTGTTACTATAAAATTAATATTTATGTACATCACTATATATTTATCAATTTATTTAATAAAGATATCTACTTTTAAAATGTAATCGTGATACATAAGGGTATTTGGTGTGAGTATGAAAATAATTTTTTGTTAGAGATTCTATGACTTATGTTGTGATAAAAAATTTCATGTGGGTGAGTTTTTTGATTTTTTTGAGAATTGATTTTTTGTTCATGTGTTAGAAGATTTATATGATAATGATTTCAATGATAGAATTTCTAGATTTTTTTACAGATACTATGAAACAAAACCATGGGTGGTCTTGATTATAAAAAGTGGATATGGATCATTGTATACAGATTAATAGAACATGTGGTGGAAGCATAATAACATCTTTTTAAATGGATATAATCTAATATATTTTCACATTTAGTTTTTCTCTTAGGAGTGATAGTAATAATTTCAAACAGATAGAAGATTGATGGATTCTTTATGGTGTTAGGTTAATAGGTGACCATTATATAGTAATGTCACCAGAATTTCAGTCTAGTGGATAAAGAAAAGTGGATTACATGTAAAAAAATGAAATGAGTGTGTTATAGAGTTTCAAATTCAAGGATAATTCATGTTATTAAGGAATTTTATATGTAGATTTATTGTGATTCTTATAAAAGAAGTACATGTTTGAATGAAATATAATTTTGTATGAAAATCAAGATGAGACGACACTAATATTGATTCATCAGTGTGTCCACAATTTATTTGATGTAATGAAAATAATAAATATATTTTTTTGAGAGAGAGATAAAAAAAAATATTCACAATGTAATATAAATAATGGAATGTATTTATAAAGGTAATCTGCAATATCTCAAGACAACAATGGGTTTTGTGGATGTTTCAAAAGGTGGAGATGACTAGGTGGTTAACCATGGATCACTATATATGTTTTATTGGTTCACATGTGAATGAAAGACTGATAATGGGATAACAAGTCCGTAGACATCTCTAATGTTTCTATGTGAGGGGTACACCATGGTTAATACTAACATTTGAGGATAAAATATTGATGGTTGAATGAAAAAATTAAGAGTTTCAAATGATGAAAAAAATAATGAATAGAGGAGACATATTTCAGAATTATTTCATATATATTATATATTTTATTATATTTGATATTCACAAATAGATAAATTATTTGAATAAATAGTCGGTGGTTATTCAGTCCAAAATTTGTGAATTTTTTGAACTATGCAAACCTTTTATACAATATAGTTTTCCTTTTGAATTCATTTTTATGTTTATCATGTTTTTATTTTCATAATAATCAATTAAGAGAATGGTTATGATGAGACATGAATTATTAATAGAGTATTAAACAATGTGTTGGTTGGGGTGCATGGACATTTCAATGATACTTGTCAAATTCATGGGGGATTACTAGACCAGAGGTGGTAGAAGATCAATCCATAGAAAGATGTAGTGTCCTCTCATCCAAATAAAATTGTTGAATGGTTATCATATAAAAGGTATGATGAATGTTAATGTAGTGATATCAAAAACATGGATACTCCTCTTGTAAGTCTCAATTCTATTAGTTGAGATTCACCTTTATGGATTTTCCCTCTAGGGGCATAGTCTATACAACATTATATTAAATTAAATTAAATATGGTTCATCTTGGAATATATTAAAAAAAATCAATAATATTTTATATGGAACCTACTCTCCACTAAAAAATAGAAATATTTTTAAGTGTTCATACTATAATAGTTTAATATCTCAGATAATATCTTCTCCAAAAAGTGATCTATTTGATTTAAATCTATTTTAGAAACTACAAGTTGATTGATTCTATCAATTACAGTATACAAATTGATATTCATACAACTGATCATATGACTGAAATGATACACCATTTTCTCTTTATCACATTTTTTTAAAACATTTACTAATTAACATTAGGTTTTATTTTCCATCCTCTCACGAAGGTATTAATTCATTTAACATCATTCATCCGTATTAATTACTGGGATATGTATAGAAAACTTATTCCCAAAAATATGTGAAACTTGATTGCTTTTTGGATATGATTCATATTGCTGTGAAGACATCCAATAACATACACATAAATAAATTCAGCATTGAAACAAAATATCCTTACATTTTTTGTTCACATTTACTATGGATTTTTGCCATTATTCATATAGTAGAAAATTATATATAGAAATAGAGATCAATAATCATCGGATGAAAATGTTGTTTATTTTTTTAAGGAATTAGAATTGACTGTTATATAATCTTCTGACTATTACATGAAATTAAAATTATTACAATCTTGAGGAACATTTTGGTTTATAATTATAGAGAATTTGTAAAATGTCATATATGTTAAAACAATATTTTAAAAAAATTAAACTTCATCCTAGTATCCATTTTTTTACCAAAAAAATTATTTTAAGAAACAACATGGTTTTTTTTCATGATCATTCTTTACAAATTTCATCTTGATTTCATAATTTTTCCTACACTTTTTTATAACCTGTGAATTTTTTTTAAATAATGGGATGAGCAAAAAAACTACATAAGAGACAAAAAATGAAGAAATCCATTTGTCATGTGAAAAATTTGAAAGACCATGAAATATTTTTTTATATTTCATTGTTCAATGTGAAAACATAATAATTCAATTTCACGTGAAAAACCGACTTTTAGATCAATGAATATAAATAAATCAAATACCATGTATATAATAAACCTTTTAGAATGCATTGATCATCAAATTCAAAAAACACTTCAAAAAATGATTAATTTGAAAACCCATACAACCTATGTCCAATATATTCATTCCCCAATGCATTGGATATCTATATGGGTGAACCAAAACTATAACTAGATCACTCGCTGCTATTTGTGAGACCCCATCCTATAAGATGTATTGGGATCACGTTGTGATATTTGGGACACCCCATCATAATCTGTAATGGGATCAATCAACACAATTTTCCCAAACCATTATATAATCTATAATGGGATCACATGATATTATCTAGGCCACCGCATTGTATATATTGTAATGTGATCAACTAATTTTAACTAGGTCACCCCAGCATTGAAGTGGAAATGGAATTGGTTAGAGATATCTAGAACACAATTTTATATAAATTGTAATGGAATCATCCAGTTCTATCTGGTTGAACCGGGTTCTCATGGAATATTTTCATTTATAAAATTATTAATTAAACATTTTTATGGTTTCACATTTTTTTCATAAAAATATTTTAAAAACTCAAGCCAATTTTAGATATCAAAATACCCGTTTCAAATATCAGACCACTTCAGTTTCTATTAATAAAATTAAAAAATTATGTATAATATATGTAAAAAATAAGGATATATAATATAAGATAGTCAAAATTCATTCCACACATAATTTTGTAAATAATAACATAATAGAGTACAATTTTAACCGAATGAATGTATATTTTGATATAAGTTTCCTTGAATTATTTTTAGTTAGTTGAAACATTTGACCCAAGAATGATTAACATTTAATAAAACCATAAATATCATGATTATATACAAATTCATGATACAGTATATTAATGGGGAATTATATCCACCTCAATATATTTTATTGGTGCATAAAATCAAAACATGACTCAATAAAAGAAAATTCAAACAGAGTTTTGTACTAAAATTTTGTAGTATAACAACTGTAATTACTAATTAAAATGTTTTGGTAATGTGATTAAAATGTATCTAAAACAATTTAATAAGATAATAGTTCTATCAGGGATATTAAAAATCATATTCCATCAATATAAATTCTAAATAAAACACATAAAATAAAGAAGCAATGTTAAAGTAAAAGAAGATTGAGGAGGTGGTGGTCTCTATTACATATTGTCTGAATGTGTTTTTCACTTATCATAATATGATATATAACCAGATAAGATTCAATAATTACATAATTCATTAAAACTTGCACATATATTTTACTTATTATTATTTCATTGTGATCATTTGTTACCAAATTGGAGTGTAAAAAACATCAATATTATTGTTCAAATAACATTAATTTCAAGGTTTCATGTTCACTTTACCTAGGTGAAATAATGTATTTTATATTCAAGTGGGATTAATACTAAAACATTGAAATGAAATGGTTGTAATTAATATCCATTATCTTAAATGGGACATTATACTATTTTTTTCTTACATGGGGATGATTCATTTGATAAAACATTAAGGATAAATGTGTAGTTATTTTAGGAGGTTTTTCGGACCACCAATAATTAATTTCATTGTATTTAATATTTTTTTATATATTATATCCATTGAATAAAATATTTAAAAAATATATATTTATATCTTGTATAACCATTAAAATAGTTTTATTACCAACCTTGATGATGGTAATGTAAAATTAAAACTCATTATCTATAGATATAGTCTACCTTCTAAATTTTGGAAATGGTTTTATTTCATTGAATAAGTGGTGATGAGAAAATTGTTTCATATAAGATATTACATTATAAATATATCATTATTCTATTTACATGACTGTGGATTTATTATGCCTTTACTGATCACTATGGTGAGGAGAAGGTGATATGACAAATGAAATTAAGAGAGGTTGTTTCATAAAGTCACCCCTTGAATAACACATCCTTGAAGGATTCCATAAAAACATGGAATTCATATTTCAGAGATATCATAGGATGATATAAATGGGAGGAGTTTAGAGTATACACTTTGTACAAAATTTTAAAAGATTTAAGGAATGAGAGGATAAAAGGGGTTGGTGAGGTGTAGTATTTACACTTCAGGGTGTGTGGATATATGTGATTACATACTGATTATATTATATTTAAAGAAAACATCATTTTGGTTGAATATTATTTGATTAATTATATTTATAATTAGTGTTTTAACTACAAGATAAGGTCTTTAAAATCATTTAATCCCGATTTAATTTTTTATTTTATATTTATATTAGGATTTTACCTTTTAACATTGTCAAGTTTCATTATTTTCTATATACTCAAGTAATTATTTTTTTACCATTGTAATTTTTATGAATAAAATATAAATGAA
Source organism: Viscum album (assembly GCA_963277665.1). Taxonomy (NCBI): domain Eukaryota; kingdom Viridiplantae; phylum Streptophyta; class Magnoliopsida; order Santalales; family Viscaceae; genus Viscum; species Viscum album. Next base: position 2,054,438,413 of record OY728137.1, read on the forward strand.
CATACTACCTAATTTGTACATTCTTACTCCAAATATGGAATAAATTTTTCCAAAATCAATTCATATATTTTAATGAATATAATAATTAACTTCTTAATGAGTGAAATTCATGTTTGGTGTTTTGAGTATGTTCATTCTATAATTTCCAAATAGAATCAAGATGTTGAATATAGTCAGAGGGTGAATTGATCCATAATATAAACTAGGATAATCAAAAGAATTATAATTTTTATCCATAATTTATACATTTAAATCAGTCTATTGATTAGGTTTTTACAAATGAACTATGTTAATATCATGGAGACTATAGGTCGTATATATGCATGAGTGATGGGTGCTTCTTTTTTTAACTATCATAATAGAGGAAAATATAATATTTTTATATTTTCACATAAGGATAATAAAAACAAAAAAATATCTTTTTATATCATTATAAACACACACAGAGACATATAAATATATATATATATATATATATATATATTTCATCCATTTTATGGGGTTATGAAAACTGCATCACATCACTTCATGGAGATAATATACCAAACATATTCACGGAATACATTACCATTTTTATATAAAAGGAAATCTAAAAATATATCTATTAATTAATATTCGAAAAATGATAAATTATTCATGTAACAAATATATATAAATTATATTCATTATTTTATACCTCCTTGATAGGTTGTTAAGGAAAACTAATCACATCGGGTTGTGAGGCAGTAGTCATCCATAAATACGAATGCAGATTTCATCTCACAATTGAATGAAGATGATATTAATAATGGTTATGAAATAATCATTATAACTTATAATTATATGTCTTATAATGATTTTATTATATCATGAGGTTTGGATATGTAATTATGCAGATAGAATAATTAGTAATACAAAAATGAATGGTTAATATCTATATATTATTTAAAGAACCTCCATTTCATTAAATCATAATACATATTATGTTGTATTTTGTGAAAAAAAATATTTACTAAAGAACATGGGGAGAGATTTAATGAATTTTTTTATTAGTTTTTTTTTATGAGATGATTTTCTTTTGGATTTATTAAATGAGATTACAAGACACCCTTTTATTAGATAGTGGAGGGGAACATGTGAAATTTCATAAAATAACAAATTAATATAACATTTTATATGATAGAATGTATAAAAACTGATAATATCACAAAATAATATGTAAAAGAGTAGAAATAATCTTTTCCAATAAAATATAATTACATTATAATTTTGGTCTATCCAGATTTAATGATTTATGGTGATAACTAGGAGACCAAATTTTTTGTGTATTTAGGGTTCAATATTGTTACTATAAATGGAAAACAATTCTCCTAAATGGATCATTGATGATATTTTATACCATATGACAATCAGTTTCCAAAATATTTTATTTTTAATAATTTTTTATTATTTAATAAATTATTATTATATTACAATACTCATATTGTTAATTTTTAAACTATTCATTTACTTTGAATTTTATTGCATCACACGACAAAATAAATTTGGAAAAAATATATTAAAATAAAATAAATGTGATTTTTTTCAATAAATCAGTGGGTAAAAATAATTATTTCAAAAAATAATATTTTTAATATTTTGAATATTATTTATATAAATTTTCCTTTAATATAATGATTATTGTGAACACATTTTTTATGCATTTACGGTAAATATTTTCTCCTTTAAAATAATAAATACATTAAACTAATGATTTTATATTATTTATGATTGAAGATTATATATTTAAATTTCCATATCCAGAATTTCACCCCATTATAAAAATATGATGGTTATCTAAAGCATTTATGTTTAATTATTTGACTTTTCATTACAAAAAATATTATAATTGTAATAATAACATAAAAATGGGAAAATTAGTAATATAAAATAATCATGGATTATTATGGATGACTTTTAATAATTCAATAAAACTAATGGAGGTTTTAGTATCATTTTATTCTTTATCATTTTATTTTATACATATATTACTCGATTTAACATTTATTGTGGAAAAAATACTATAGATACTATTACTAATGAATAAAAAGGGTCTTATTTAACAAATTTGGACATACATATTCGATATAATTAATAAATTTTAGAAAATAAGAAAATCAATTGTGGCTGAATTTTATTTTATATTAAAAATGAAAAACTTGATGAAAAAAATTCAGAAGAAAATCATTTCTAAATATGTTTTTTTATACAATATTCATGTATGAAATTAATATACAACGCATAATTTGATTATTTAAAATATTTCATTTCTTTTTTTAAAAAACTAATAGAAAATATAAATTGAAATTGAAAATAAATTAAAATAACATACATTTAAAAATTAAATTTTTAACTATTCACTAAAAAATTAAACACTTAAAAATATTTCTAAATTTTACACAGAAAAATATTTGTTATCATTTTATTAAAAATAAAAATAATTTTATAAAATTAAATTGTTGAATGGGTCAAAAATTAATTATAATTTTTTCTAAAAAATTAATTTCTTTTACGAAATCATATCGTTAAAGAAACATTTTTTTTACTAAAAATGTTATTCATATATCATAATAATAAATAATTACTTTTTTTATTATAACCATAATATTATTTTAAAATCAATTTATTTTATTCGAACCACAAATTTAATATCTTTTTTGTAATAATATCTTTTAAAAAATATCATTTAATAGTTCATTTATAGTAGTTGTAGTTTATATTATATTCTACCGAAAATAGAATTAATTCAAAAAAAATACATATAAAAATAAAGGTTGTGTTTGAATATATTCAATTATCATGTATCATTTTATTAATATTCCATAATTTCTATGGGAATGAAGGCTCGTGATCGAATTGAATTGATAGTGGATCCCCTTGAAGAATTACAATTTATTTGATATTAGGAAAGACTAAGTACTCAAGAAATATATTATCTCTTATCACTATAAATTGAGCATGCATATTCATGTGATCGAGAATGACCTATAATTAATAGTTCATCAATAGATTCAATTAAATTTTAATGAAATATTCCCTCTTAATATTATCCCACATACATATACATATGTCCTGATGTTGTATGGATCCCTTATAATGTTGATGTGGAACCTTTACCTGTTGGCATACTAACTATTTAGAGTCATAGTTATTTATTTACTATTTAATTTGATTCCTCATCAATATTTCTCTAAATAATTATACATCACTGTGTTTCCTTAGTTTATGGAGAAATATTATTAATAAGCTTCATTTAATAGTTCCATCTTCATCTCGGGTATGGATATAATTCCTAGCCTTTTATTGAAAACAAAATCTTCTTTTCTAATGATTATATATGAAAATATACGTTCTTATATTCCATCAATATTCTTATTTATGTCATGAACATCCTACTGGGAAATCATTAACTTTTCTATAAAGGATATTTTAGCAATATCATGGAAACCAGATGATTTATCCCCAAGTCTTAAATCATTTTATCTATCCTATCACGATCTCGGTATATAGGGTCCATATTAACACACATCATTTATTGATTTACATGGTTCTTACTTCTCAATACATTATCAGCTTTTTTCTTTCATTATTTTATAGTTTTTTATGTAGTCAATGACACTGTGTATTTAGAGCCATTTTATTTTTCTCATGTTCACCTCCTTCATAGTGAATATTTACATCAAACTATTTTGGGTTGTATATATATCACATAATTCACCATATTTTTATTGTCTAGATATATCCATTGAAAATATTACATCATCTGTTTCAATGTCAGGATCCACATTGTTCTATTCATGGATTTTTAATTTCATTCATACATAGGAATCCGATATATAATTATAGATAAATATAACTCAAAATTATTTTTTGATATGTAATTATAAATTTTTAATCCATCATTTTTATAGGGAAATGTTAAAACCAATTTATTAATAACTCTCCTCTACATATCATTATTAAATTCCATAAATTTCTTTTAACATTTGAATGTTACCCCTATACCTGTTAAATTGGTTAATGGGATGGCCATCCTGGAGAAATATTGATCAGAAAACCAATAATAACTGACTAAACATTGGAATAATGAAATATTAGTTACGGTATTTTTTTCCACTAATTTATTTCCATTTTTCGTTGCATTTCCAAAAGAGATTCCATCATTGCAGATAATTTTTTAATGTAATTATAAATTGTTGATCCAAAATTAATATTATCTATATTTTCCACATCATTCAATTATTCAGTGCCTAAAAATTTATTAATATATGACTCTCATGTTATTCATTGTACTCATAGTATGTCATGATATTTCCAATTAATTGCACAAAATATTAATCAAGATATCCCTTTTATACTATATTCCTCATATCCATGAATATCAATGGTTTGTGATACAATACAATGTACATCTATAGAAACACATAGTGTCTATATACTATTTAAAACACCATATTTTAAAACTATGGGTTATTTTTAGGCCTTTATACTAGTACTTATATATATTAATGTTCCATATCTATACCAAGTTATAAGGGGAATAAACATGATGTAAATTATATAATCTAAGTCCCTTTTGAAATTTAATGCATATAGATCGTAATTCATAAATAATTTATATTGCTAAAAAATGTGATAATTTATTATTAAAATATATTATGGTTTGTGAAGTTGAACATATATGTAATTAGGGTGTGGAAAATTGTACTTCTTAATTATTTTAATGGTATTAACCTCCAAATATTCGATGAAAATCCTCGTAGGAAAAACATATTTCCATTAAAAAAGGGATCCACATGGTGAATCAATGCGGAGTATAAATCTATTGTTAGTAAACTATAGTATGTGTTATTTAAACTCCACCAACTCAAATTTTAAATTTATATAGGGTATTTTTAAGATAGGTATTTAATCAAAAATCAATTTTTTGGATAACTCAGTTTTATTCCATATTTTAGGACCACACCATTAATTTGAAAAAAATCAATAATTTTTTGTACAATTATTCCGTCCTCAATTTGGTGGATATATTCATTATCCATAAATTGGAATTAATATCCCACTATTCATATAATTTCATTAGTGAAGAACACAAGAGTAGGATCACTGGATGATTTAGAGAATGATTTCTCCCCTATAAACTAAAATATCCCAACATAACATCATGAATCATAATAAACATAAATATCTAATAAATGTGTAAATTGTACATTAAATTTTAATCCCACCATACGATCAAATAGAATTAAACCATAGGTATAATAAACAAGTTTTCTAATAGGGTCAATACATGCATCATAAATGGATCTGAGTGGCGTATCATTCTTGAGACCACACTTACACTCAGTGTTGAAATTTATAATGCCATTAATAGGATTCTAGAGAAATATTTGATATATTAATAAATATTTATGATATAATAGACTATGATAGTCTTGAATAACAAAAAACAATATCTAAATTTTAGGCTACAATCAAGTTATATACCACAACATCATTAATAAATTTAGTATAATTTATTGTATTCATATAAATAGGTACATCCTCCCTTAGAATTTTTTAATGAAAATTACTATGACATTTTCCGAATAGGTTCATATAATTTCCAATTTTATTATAATTTATGATATAAAAATTAACACCTTTTAATTTTCTATTTAATTCCATATCATGATAGTATTTTTCTACGTAATTGTAATAAATTGTAGTTCTGTTCTTTTAGTCCTTATGTCGTTTCATATGATTGTTTTCACACATGGGAAATTTGGTGCTTATATTTTTCCATTTATTAAACAATACATATCATGTTTCTCAACCTTCTTATTATTATACTAATTTCCGTTGAATAAATTCCTCATGGATACCTACTATATTTTTATAATGGTTCATGAGCCTATGTTCTCATGTAAAAAATGTTTATGAGACTAAAAATCATATAAGGGAAAACATTAAACCATCAATGAGACGGTTAATCCATCATTCAATTCTATATACATAGTATACAACATTTTAGGCCAATGTTTTAAATTTTCCTCAAAATATGAAACATTTTTCCATTACTTTTTCAAGAATATATGTAATAACATACATTTAATATATTTGATTATGAGGAAATAATTATCCATATAATACTTCACTAAAAGTTTCCCACTCTATGTGATTTATCTCATCTTCCTCATTATTGATTAGAAATAGACCCCACCATTGGGTTGTATGTCCATTCAGATCATACACCACATTGATAATATATTATTTCACACCACAAACAAAAAGTAGAATATAAAATCTAGAGATGGGATCCCTTATTAATATATATATATATGGATTATTATTTAAACTAAATTTCAGTGGTAAATTTATTGTGAAGATGTCCAATATAGGTACACCAATTTATATAAATAAAGGTCTATGTATGCATGATTTATTATGTTTCATAGTCTAGGTCATTTGGTTTAATTTTATTATAATATTATTAACTTTAATATAACATTATTAACATATATTTTGGATGCCCCCTAAGTTGACTATGTGTTTAAGAATGTTTCCTAGACTAATTTTCAGTCTCCATCTCTTTTAAAGGACATAAAAATAATTACCTCATAACATTGAATTGTAAAATTCATATTTTAATAATCTTTTTTAAATCATTTTCTAGAAATAATATGGTATTTTAATATTATATGTGTTATCTTACTAGGTTCCTCTAAATCAAGTCCCCAATGATCCAACTAAACATCCTCCAATTATAATTGTAATAAACTAGACTCCATAATCCAATAGTGGGTAGTTAAATTAAATTATTTTTATACAATATTTGAGTTAACATAGGTATAAACAACATAGTATATTAGGAATACAATATATATATATATATATTAAATTTTGAAACGTGAGGTATATTATAAACACATTGGTAGACCATTATTGTTTATTCATCATATACATGATAATTAATAATAAATCCCGCCATATATTCTTGGTGAACTAAAATAAAAAAATTATGAAATAAAATTCATTGTAATGAGTTGTGAACATCATTTTTTGTCATAACATAATAATTTATTTAGTGATAAGATCTGAAAAAATAAAAAAAAAATCCATAACAACCTTAATCCTATAGAATTTTATATCAGTTATAGTAAATGAAAAGTTTTATAACAATAATAAATGGTCTCATATAGTTGGAATAGAAAATTTGGGCAACAAAACATGATATCAAGGTCATGTATCAGGACACAATATTGATATTAGTATATTATTATACAAAAATACAGCATGTTTTTTCTAATGATACATGACTATGAATCGACATACTATATAATCTTGGGCCCATTCTTCAAAATAATATGTATTATACATTCATTCAAATAATGAAAGATACAATTTATAACAACCCTTGTAAAATATGTTGATGGATCAAACACATGGATATTAGAAAAATGAATAATTATAAAATAAGATTTCACCCTTTTAAGGGGGAAATGTGTATTAATATGATAATATCTATTTTTATACCAAAATTCTATAGGGTATCATCATCGTAGTATGAATTACCAAAATAAAATATATGTAGTGGTGAGTCAAAATTCAATGTAATGTGTATTCCCTGGGAGATAGTATTTAGTCCTAGAATTCAAAAAATTGTTGGATTCCAAGTTAATGGTTGAAAAAAATCATTTTTCATTTACTATGTCAAAACCCTTTATAGAGGGGTCCGTGTCATGACTACTCCAAACAAGCCTCTGATATGCTAGGGACTAGCGACTAGAACCAAGTAGGCATATCCCACAAAAGGAATTTATTTTCCAAAGTACATGTACACAGACACATCTCCATGCCCGAAACGATGAAATGTAAAACCACTTGGTAAAAAATGAATTTAGATAGTAAGATACCATCTATAGTGTATTATAGTATAAAAATTGGAAAGTAAATGTGTTAAGAATAGATGCACAACAAAAGAAAGAGTCTGTCAAGTGAATGCACATGTTCATGAAACATATCCTCATGAAAAATTACATGAAGGGAAGTTTTAGAACAACTACTTGAATTTTTAGGAGAATAACACATCTGAATGATTCCTTTATGAACCACCTGAACCAGGTCCACCAATAACTCTATCAAAGTGTTGGTCATCTGCAAAAGACACAACATGTGTGGTAAAATACCTTGTATGGGTGGGTAAAACAATACTCAGTAGGAAACCTTGAAACCACAAAGGAAATACCACTAAGATATTCACTAAATATCCCACAAATGAAAAAGACAATGTGCACCACAATGGAAGCACCTGAATAATACCATAACGAAAACACATGAAGTACAAAAAGCTCACAAATGTATAAGTCTAAAAAACGTAAATAGGTATTTTTAGTTATAGTACATTAATATCCATGTTTCCATGTAAAACAGAGTGTTTATGTTTCATGGAGTGTCGATGGAACATATATCCTTGATGGCACAAGAAGCATTGGTGGCGCCCATAGCGTTGATGGTGCACAGAGCTTCATTGGTGCATAGTGATTCGATAGAAAACAGATCCTAGATGGTGCATGTATCATCAATAGAACACACAAAAACATTGGTGCATGGAGAGTCAATTTTTTATGCTTCCCTCAAGTCATTTAGTAACCAAGTCATAGCCAGTCGTAAGATTCTAATCATAGTGCACTTATACCGAGAGAACATATTGATCAATAAAATAGGTTGTATTCATAGATTCAAAATGACTCAATCAGAGTATCTCAAAAGGGTTGTCTCTTTTAAAGGGTTTCAACACCACACACGGATTATCAAGCATACATACAAATTGAATGTTATGAATTTTTATAAAAGTCCTGACTCGGGTCTGGTCTGGGTCCGACCCAACTAGCCAGACTCAGCTTCACCCGAATTGGCTCAACTTGTTGGATTCGGCCCACTGAGTGTGGTCCGATCGGCCACTTGAGAATCCCATCTCATCTGGTCAAGCTTGCCACATGTATACCGCTTTGTGGGCACATGACAGAACTCGCCATCGCCACGTCCCTTGTGTAAACACAGAGCCATGATGAAATTCAGATGGCCATGCCACCTCTTTCACCTTCTCATGTGGCCTCACCTCCACCTAGGCCCGCCCTCCGACAAGGATCTAAGCCATGTATGGCTTCATCGTCGTGGCCTCATGTCATTGACCATGCCACTACAGGCTCCCTTTAATGTGTTCATGCCTAGACTGTGTCCTTCTACATTTACTGGAAGCCGTGTTCCATGCCCATTATGTAGTGATCCATCTATCTCTTCCTCCTTTGACATGCCTCTATTGCCTCCACTGCTGGTTGCCCATCCTGAAGCCTCACCTACTGTTATGCCATCTTATTGGATTTGTGTCTCCCCACTTAAATAGGCTGGAGCTGCCACCTCCTTCTATATCTTGCTTGTGCTTCCGCTAACATACACTACTATCTCAAATCTACATTGTCATCGCTGGATAATTTCTCTTTTCATATTTGACGTATGGTTTCAATAAGATAAGGGATAATGTGAAGAATAGGTGAAGAACGTGGGAGATTGAGAGGGGTTTTTTAAAGCAGATGAATACCCAAAGAATGGATCTTGGCCTTGTTCTTGTCTTCCTTGATACATTCAGGTTAGAATAATCATGAAGGACAAATCAACACAAAAATCTAATACCCAATAAAAACCAACAACCAAAACAATTTCTATGTAAGATATTGATCCCTAGATCAACCTATTGATTGGTTGGTCCACATTCCTCATTGGATATAAGAAGGAAAAAAGAAAATCCCCTATAGAATCAACATCCTACATCATGATTAGACCAGTCTTTAATGAATAATAGAGGTCAATATCATCACCAATTCTCAATCCACCAATTTCCATCAACGTTTATTGGAGTGGTTTCCATCTTCTTTCATGAGGAGAATTTTCAGGCTTACTACTATTACCCTAAAATCCCAATAATAGTCCTTAGTTAATAGAAACCAATACAGCATCAAATAAAATATTTTTATTGAAATATTTTTTAATGGTAGTTATGTCCAAATTCATAAATTCGCAATTAACCCATGTAGGATGATGTTAGGACCCCTCTAATGTAATGTCACTAATTTTTAAACAAAGGGCCCTAATCATTCTTATTCGAGGACCCGTTTATGAGTTATTACACTTATTAATAAAACTCGTTCAACATATCTATTAAAAACATTACATTTTTCAATGAATTTATCGGTGCACACTGGGATTTAGAATCATATGCCGTCTTAGTTCCTGGTCTCTAAATTTAAAAAAAATATTTAAATGTAAAAAATATAAGTGCTTACATTTTCTCCACCTTAGTGCATTATATCCACTAAAAAAACTACTGCTACTAAATTAAAATATGGGGGTACTGAGCATGAACCTAAACCTCCCTCTCACACGTTCTATCCAAGAGATTCCTATACTACAACATAATGCACAGAAGAGAAATTAACCACCCACGAAGGATAATCTTCTATCAATTTTTGATCTCCTCCTAGTACTCTGCAAATATAACCACATCGTCAATGTAAAACCCACCCCAATCGATGATGTGTGATGGATCATGCATGTAACTCCTCTACTGCATCATGAGGAAGAAATCATTTACCCAAAGCAACAATAGGGGCAGAGATATGTAGCATTCCACCTCACTAACTCTATATAGAATCTAGAAAGGGAAGATGTACCTAGATGATAACATGCCACACCAGCCAGATCTCCTCAGTCCCCATCGATATAAGACTGGAAAAAACACATGGTCTCCCTAAAATATTTATAAGGACCTCCGTCTCCTATCAGCATATGACTTCTTCAAGCTCTATGTTGTTCTCATCCTCTCTTAGATGATCATAAACATTTTCAGTGGTAGAATGAACCATCTTTGGACCCATTTGTGTTGATTCTCTAGTGTTAGTCTTGAAAAGTGGTGACCTACACGGTCACTTGTACAAGGCCTCAATATATTCCATTCCAATGTTGGGGTGAAATAGATTTTTGTATGTAAAATCCACTTGTGGTAGATGATCCTCCCAACTACAACCAATGTCTAGGATACATGAATGTAGCATATCCTAAAGAACCTTAATGTTCGTTTCTTACCAGTCATCCATCTAGGAAGGAAACACTATGCTCAAGTCAAATTGAGTCCCAAATGCCTCATGTAATTCCTTTCGCAACTAGGTTGTAAATAAATCATCAATGTATAAGACAATTATTGATGGAACGCCATGAACACAAACTATCTCCAATACATAGAGGCATCCCAAGCTATCTACTAAACTCTTCTCATAAATCTGGAGGAAGTGGGATGAGTTTGTGTGGAAGTTAATGATCTCATTGATGTTATTGTGTCTACTAGAATTGCTTGGTAAACCTTTTACATAGGTCATTGATATTCCATATAACTTACATTTTATCACTTCAAGTGGTTGGGTCTAGCCAATTGTAACCTGGTGCTCAAACTTCACTTATGGACAAGTGAGGCATCGAGAAATGAACTCTTCCCCCACATTAATCATACATGGCAAACAGAACTGACTTCAGAGGTCCTAATACATCTTTAACACACTTGGATCTACCAGAAGAATGGATGAGCTGAACTCCTTCAAAACCTACTCCCACAACATCACGGGTACCATAGTGCGCCCTTTGAAAATAATTTTTTTCTTAGAATCTATCTAATATCAAACAACGGCATACCACTATGGAAAAATGGATAGGTCAGGTCTCATATATGATATCCCCAAGTAGTTCCTCCCTAAATTACAATAACTGGGGAGAGGTGAAATCAATCGAATGGAGGTAAGATGCTCAATCTCCATCCATAAATGATTTCTGTAACATGGTAGACTACTTCTACACCTCTTTTGGAAAATGCGAGATGGATCTCCTATTGAGAGAATATGCCACTACATTTCCATTCCCAATAGAATATAAAATATCATAGTCATAGTCCTGTAAGAACACTATCAATAATCTCTATCTCATGTTTACATCCACCTAATAGAATATACACTTGAAAATCATGTTGTCATGGTAGATATTAATCCACTCACCCATCAGGTAATGTGGCCACATCTCAAATTCACATACTACCACTTCATTCTCAAGATTATAAGGCACATAGTTATACCTATGCTACCTCAACTGTTGTAAACCATCCCCTATCACCATATTCCCCTGCATTAGTACACAACCACACTCAATCCTTGATTCATCACAGAACACTATATACCCAAAACCCTACTATGGTATTCTCAAGATATAAGCCCTCACTAACATATAACTAAGCTCTAGAAAGAGTAGTTGGCACTTATCTATTGACATGAGTGGATTAACCTTCCATTTCAAGGCCGTATTGGGTGTTTATACTCTATAAAAATCAATAAAAAAAATATCTGATTGAATGTAGAAAACCCCCAGAATGTCTTCACCTCGGTAACACTCTTGGTTGGCTCCCCAAAAAGTATTTCATGGATCTTCATTGGATCCACTACATCTCCAGCCTCTTAGATGATGTGTCATATAAAATGGACCTCCTAAATCTAGAACTTATACATTGAGAGTACACCATAAATCAATTTATCTCATAGTGTTTCCAATAAAATCCTCAATTGTATCACATGCTTCTCCTAAGATTCCATGTACACTAAGATGTCATCAACAAAGACAACGATGAACTAGTCTATGTAATGATTTTTGATCCTTTCATGAGTCACATTAAAACTTCTAGGGCGTTCTCCATGACAAAAAGAATCACTTTGTACATGTAGTTACCATAATGACATCTGAATTTGATCTCTGGGATGTCCATATCCTATACTTGTAGCCTTTGATAGCCCAATCTAGGTTATATCTTCGAGAACCACCTCTCTCACATCATATGATCAAATAAGAATTCAATCCTTGGAAGTCGATTAATATTCATCAAAGACACCTAGTTATTATTCTAGAAGTCCACACATAATCTTAATCTCCCATCTTCCTTCTAGGAAGTTAAAACTAGGGCTTCCATGGGTGAATCACTGGGTCTCATGAATCCCTTACACTACAATTCCACTATTTGTACACTCAACTCCTGAAGCATTGTGTGATCCATCTGATAAGCAGGTATAGATATCAGTGTTGTCCTAGGCTAAAGGTCAATGCAGAAGTATACCTCCCCATACAAAGTTAATATGACGATATCCAACGGGAAGACATCCTCATACTCCGCTACTACTAGAGGAAACTGTGGACTCTTATCCTCTCTCGTGTCGAGGGTATGGATAGACAACTGGTGAGTAATAAATTTCACCATCATATGAGAATGTATGTCCCACACTTCATGTATATCCTTTCCAAGAAAAAAGGAAAAACAAATCCCATTACTGTGGAAAAATATCACTCTCCACATAAACCAGTTAATATGGGCAAGAACTACGGTTAATCATTCCATAACAATAATGATTTCGTAAGGCCTCGAAACAGCCACCTAGAGATCCCAACCCACACTCGCACCCCCGAAATTAATGGAACAATATCAGTAAAAGTGTGTGATAATTAAATCCCCCCAAATGTGTCTCTAAGTGTTGTTATCATTCCAATAGTTTCAATGGAAATTACAATTATTGATCTTGGGTCATGGTGGGAAAAGAATGACTAGAACCTATGTCTATCAAAACTATAGATAGGGTGAAAAATACAGAAATCACACATCTAATCATCTATGTAGCACTAGGTTTGTAATACTCTACAAACCACCTTCTGATATACCAACTCCACATGAATTCCTAACACCCTATGAAACACTATGTGCATGCCTCCTCCTCTACCTCAGTGGTCACTCAACATTTTTCTTATTATACTCAAGATGAGTTGATAAATATTGAGCTAGATGTCCCCAACTGCCTCAAGAGTAATAGTGTTTTTCATTTATCTTACTCACTCTTCCATTTGATCCATAAACTAATAAACCTATATCCTAGGGTCGTCCCTGAGAGTGCATGACCTTCTTGGGTCCTTGTGTCTACGTTCAACTACCTACCGCTAAAGTCTCAACTACATGGTAGCTACCACTGCAGTAATATGATCCACTAGAAAGCTCTCCACTATATTGGCTTGTTCCATGACATCCCTCAGTGTAAAATTAATATATATATTGATTGAAATCTCCCTTTCACAAAACTCTTTCATGACCCATCCTAGTGGGGCCCATGTCATGCTACCCCTTGCATGCCTCTAGTTGTCACGGGGCTGGCCAATAACACTGAGTAGGCATATCCCACAAATGGGAGGAATTTTCCAAACTACCTACAAACACAAACACATATCCAATTATAAAATTAGGAACTTTATAAACACTAACTAAACAATTCATGCATACAATAAGATACCAACCACATAGGGTGATTTTCAAAAAACTATAAAGTAAATAAAGATAGAATACAACCCACCAAATGAAATAGTAATCCATGTGAATGAAAATATTCCTGAAACTAATCCATAGAAACCCCTACCTGATGGGTAGGTGTAGGAAATTTACATGATTTCATAGGGGCACAACATGTCCATCTAATTCCCTTAAGAAACACCTTGTCCTATTCCACATAGAACATCATTAATGAATTAGTCAGCTTCACAAGACATGACACCTTCGTGAAAAGACAGTGCAGGGGTGAGTAAAAGAACTCATTAGGAAACCCAGAAACCAAAAATTAAATACCACTAGGAAATACATAAATTATACCATAATGGAAACAAACATTATAAACCAAAAAAATAAAAAAAAATGAAGTAAACCATAAAGGAAACACATGAAATACACTCAGTAAGCACAAGAATATGTATAATAAAAAAAGATATGAATTTTTAGTTTTAGTCTATAGATATCCAACTTTCCAGGACACACAGAGTGTTGATTATTCATACAGCATCAATGACACATGGAGCATCAATGGAAGATGTAGCATCGATGGTGCACAAAGCATTGACGGTGCCTAGAGCGTAAATAGCGCAATGAGTGTCCATCGAGCATAGAGAATCAATGGAACACATATCATATATGGTGTACAAATAATCTATGGTCATGGAGTGTCAATGGTTCAGTCAACCCCCCATGTCACATAGACACTAACTCATAGCCATCGAAAGTATTTTTCTTGTAGAACACTTAAACCGGGAGAACCGAATACTCAAGAAAATAGGTCGTAATAAAACATTCAAAAAGTCTCACATAGATTATATCATAAGGATTATCTTTTTTCTGGGGTTCTAAGAACTTAAACATATCATAAAAAGATATCATGTTTTAATGTAACAGCTATTTTTCTGAAAAGGTCTGACTTGAGTCTGGTCCGGGTCTGATCTAACCTGCCACCCCAAACCTGACCATTATTCTAACCCGGCCTCATTCTATTGACTGGAACTGACCCAACCTAGTTCTACCCAACCCAAACTAGCTCGACCAGCAAGGCCTTCTGGAGCCATCCCGCTTGGCCGCTTGGTCTGGCCCTCCACAAGCATACCGGTTTGGGGGTTCTAGATGCAACATTCCATGGCATCGTCCCTCGAGTCAACGTAGAGCCATTCCAAATTTTTTTCGGCCAACCTGCCTCTTATTCTTGGTCTGAAAACATTATCATCGCCACAATTTCGCTTCAAAATGATCCCTCCTAGACTGCATCCTTCTTCTGCCAACAGCCCATCCTGTCGTGCTTCACCTGGACTAGCCTCCCCTACCAATACACTACTGCATCCCCCAATGGTTGCCCCACCAATGGCCTTTCCCTGTTGGAAATCCATCGGCCTAGATCGAGATTTCCACCCCTAAACTAGTCGGACCAACTATCACCCTTTGATGCCCCCTCCTTTCACTATTTTCACACCTCTTAAATTCCATCATGGGATCAGTTCTAGATTTGTATTTGACATTGCATATCAAAAATTGTAGGGAAAAGGTGAAAAACATGTGAAGAAAATGGGAGATTAGGGGTGTATTCGAAAGCACAAGAATACACAATGAACATATCATGGTCTTGTTTTTGTTGGCCTTGATCCATGCATGTCAGCATAATCATAAAGGAAAAATCAACAAAAAAATCTAATAACTAATCAAACCCAGTAATAAAAACTCCAATCTTTCAATAGAATGATCCACATATTAACTTGTTCATTTTTTGCTCTGCGTTCATTGATCTATCTATGAAGTGGAAAGGAAATCACAAATATAATCAACATTTTACCCCATGGTTGGATCAGTTTTTTCCCAAATATTTGAGGTACCTATCATCAATTATCCTCAATCTTCCATTATTTATCCTTGGGTTTTCATAGAGGTTTCTATGTCTTTTCCTCAGAAGAATTTCTATTATTATGTAAACAACTCCATATACATGGCTTGAATCCATAATTAAAATAATCCAAACAAGTGTCAAATAAATTATTTTTATTAAAATATTTTTAATGATGGATACATCCAAATATTATCCATCAATGTCGACCTACACAAGTCGATGTTAGGACCCAACATAGGAAATGTTACTACATCGAACACAATGATGACCTCATATTTCTTGATTTTTATGCCAATTTATGAGTTATTACACTTTTTCATGAAACCCACTAATGATTGATATTAAAAACATAACATTTTTCAATGAATTTACCTGAATAATCTTGGCCTTAGAATCATACACCATCTTAATGCATGGTATCATAATTTTCCAAATTAACTTATGTAAAAAAAACTGGAGAAAATAAGAGTCATTAAATTCTCCATACCTTAGGAATTTATATCCTTTAATCACAAAGAAAGGGATACTAAACCAAAGGATGTGAGTACTAGGAATGAATCTATGCCTACCACTCCAATGTTCTCTCCTGGAGATTCTTGTGCTTCCACTGAATGTTCACCAGAGGAATCAACTCCCCGTGAAGTATTATCTCATGTTGATCCACGATCTCCACTAGGTACTCCAAAAAAGTCACTCTATAATAAATGTTTATATCAACATTATCAATGAAATGTGAAAAGTCCTCAATTTACCACCTCATTTATGACGCATGGATGACATCAAGCAGCCAGTGCAACTATGGGGGTAGAGCTAGTCAGTACCCTGCCTCACCAACTATACTCAGAATCATAATAAGATCATTTTACCGTGGATATAAGTTGTCACCCCATCCAAATATCTATAATCCCCATCGAGGTGTTACCTAAAGGAACACGAGTTATCTATCCTAAAACTCCGAGGTCATCTATATCCTATTAGTATATGAATTATGCTAACTCTATGTAGTCCCCACATGCTCCTAGAGGATATGCACCTTCTCAGTGGTAGGTCACACCAACTCTTGACCCCGGAGTGTTGACTCTATTGGGTCAGTCCAGCAAAGTGGTGACCTTAATGGTAACCCATACAATGCCTCATACGGTTTCCTATCAATGGTAGAGTGATAGTTGTTGTTGTATGAAAAACCCACCAATGGATGGTGATCCTCCCAACTACGACAAATTTCTAGGATGCAAACATGTATCATGTCCTAAATAACTTGAATGGTAATTTATATATGTCCATCCATCTGGGGATTAAATGTTGTGGTACATTGCAACTATGTCCCAAACCCCTCTTATAATCCCTTCTATAGCCACGATATGGAATGAACATCACATTTTGAAATGATCATCAACAGAACTCTTTGAAGCGGAACAATATCTTGTTCGTATAGGTGTCCCAAGTTTTCTATTGATCTATTCTCATTGGTCTATTGAAATTCAGCCGGCATGGTGAGTCGGTCAATGATCACCTAGATTCTATTTTGTCCCCTAGACGTGTGTGGTAAGCTCATCAGGAATTCCATCGATTTCTCATCCCACTTCTACTCAGGAACCTCAAGTGGTTGGGTCTAGACAACTATAACATGGTTCTCATCCTTGACTTTATAAAATGTGAGGCATCAATAAATATACTATCCCACTACCTTCAATATCCACTCCCACCAAAACTAATGTAGGAGTTCATATTATATCTTAGACACACATACATGTACCACGAAAGGGGATTTGTGGAAGTACCATAGAACCTCATCCCGCAACATCACCAGTACCACTGGGCTCTATTTAAAAAGAACAATGTTCTCCCCACCTATAGAGTATCCATAAAGGGCATTCTCTGTGGAAATATAAGAACATCAGTTATCACAATAGATATACCAATATTGTGCCTCCCTAACTCACTTTATGAGTTGATGGGTGACATCCTTCGACTAGAATAAATCTTCCCCATCTACATTTAGAAAGGATATCTGTAACATGGTCAAATTCTCTGATGACTCACTTAGCAACTACCGGCTGGGTCTGTTGCTGATAGCGGCTAACACTACACTCTACTAACAATTAATATAGACAATATATATGTCTTATTAATGGAGGAACTCTAACCATTATATCTATTTCGAGTTTAGATCCTTATGATAGAAGATATATGTGAGAATCCTCTGGTCCAAGTATACGGTAAACCCCTCTCCCATCAGGTAGTGTTTCCACACCATCAATTAGAAGAGTACTACTTAAATCTAAAAATATTGGGTCACATAGATCATCTCATAATGCCTCAAATAGAATGAACAATAGGTAATCATTAATTTCCCTAACATTAAGAAACAACCATGCTCGGTATATTATGAATCACACATCACTACATACCTGACTCCCTCCTCTGGCAGTCTTCATGATTGGAGCTCACATAAACCTCTACCTCATCTACTGAAAACTCTACATGCACTTCTCCAACAACACAAAACGATGGCCCTTACATGTCAATGACATCATGAGTGAAAATACTATTGAATATTTGAGTACAAACCTCTAATAGTGCCCAACCATCCCTAGGAAACTCTTAACCTCTGTAACAATCTTTGGTGGACAATAAGAAATCATTGCTTCAATATTCTTTGGATCCACTGCAAATACAACATATAAAGTCATGTTTCCCATAAATGTGACCTCCAAAATTCATAACATACACATTGAGAGCTTACAAAAATGCTGGTTATATCAAAGTGTGTCTGAGACCACCCTCAAGTATGTCACATTCTCCTCCTTAGACAATATGTATAATATAATGTCATCAATGAAGAACACTATTAAATATTCTATGTAAGGTTGGAATATTCTATTAATGAGTCACATGAACACTTATAGGGCGTTCTTCATACCATACAGGATCATAAATTATTCATAGTGTTCATAACGACTTCTTAAAGACATATTTGGGATATCAACATCTCATACATGAAACTAGTGATAGCCTGATCTGAGGTATATCTTCGATAACCACCTATCTCTCTTCATCTGATTGAAGAGTTTGTCCATACATTGTAGTGGATACATATTCTTCATGGTCACCTAGTTCAAAATCTAGAAGTCCAAATTTAATCTCAACCCCCATCAACCTTCTTGGAAAGAAAAACTGGGGCCAACCAGGATGAAACATCGGGTCTCATGAAGCCCCTCATCTGAAATTCCAATAGTTTTAACCTCATATAATGATGCTCTATTAGAGCCATCCGATATATATGTGTAGATATTGGTTCCATCTAGGGGTAAAATTAAATTAATAAGTCTACCTCTATGTGGGGAGGTAATCCCGGGATATCCATAGAGAATATCTCCCCAAAATCTGCCACCTCTACCGTAAATTGTGGACTCATGTCATCCTCCATACCGAGGGTGATGCTTGGAAATTGTTGAGTAATCGGATACACCCTTTTATGTCTATGTCTTCTATGAACTGCATGGATTTCCCTTTCACCAAAAAAGGAAAACCATGTCCCCTATCTGTATACACACAAAACGTTACACCTAAAATAGTCAATATGGGCATGAAATGTGGATAACTAGTCCATAGAAAGAATGTCGCCAAAAGTTTTCGACGTTCCATACAATATACACCAACCATAAATAATTCCCCCAAGAGTAAGTGAACCATGTTAGCACTAGTGTGTGATCATGAAATCTCCCCCTGTAAGAGTCTCAATGTGTAGGAATAGAGTCAACAGTTCCACTGGAATCACCAAGTCTCAAACCTGGGTCATAGTGAGAAAATAGTGACTAGAACATGGTTCTATAAAAATTGAATCTAGTTTGTTAAATATATAGAATTTAACCTTAATAATCTATATAGAAGAAGGTACATATGTCAGTATCACTAAATGTTGGCCTCAACCTTATCCACAAGCTCCCTAATCCCATGGTTGTTATCATGGCTTTGGTGGGGATAGAACATCGAACCTCTGCCCACTATATGCTGCTCTACCAACTCATCTTCAATTCCATCCACTCTACTGACAACTCTGATCCTTCGTCCTCATCTACCTCAGTGGTCCCTTGACTACCTTCTATTCGTCCACATGATGAGTCTAGAAATCTTGACCCAGATGCCCTCAAACACCCACTAATACAAAACATGTCCTTCAGTTGACTCACTCTACCTTGGGAGCCCCACACAACTGATCATGTATCATGGGGTCGCACACTATAGTCCATAACCCACTTGGGCCCCTACATTTGTTGTCAGCTACCTATCACTAATGAATCAATGGACTAGTTCCTGCTGGTAGCTCCCACTGCTAGCATCTATTTTTCTAAAAATCCCTCCTCAAACATGAATCTCTCCATGATATCCATTAGCATAAAACCAATATGTCAGAGGATAAAAACCTCACTCTAATGCCACTCTTTAATGACCCATCCCTGAGGGGCTCGTGGCATGACTACCCCAATCCATCCTGCAATAGTCTAGGGTTTGGAAGCTACCATAGAGTATGCATATCCCATAAATGGGAGGCATTTTCCTTTGTCCCAATACAGACACACACCTCTCTAATCATGAAAATTTTAAATGTATAAAAACAATGTAACCCATTAATGAATACACTATGATACCGACCATACTGTAAGACAGTAGGAAAACTAAAGAGTAAATAGGGAAAAAAATACAAGAGCAACAAAAGAAATATTTTTTTCATGAGATTGAAGAAGTTCTTGAAACATATCCATAGAAAAACCAAACAAAAGTGCAGTTGTAGGAAAACTACCTTAGTTAATATTATGACATCACATCCGTCTGATTCCCCCAAGTACCACATGGTCTTGGTCCACCTAGAACTCTGTCAAATTATCAATTGTACACACAAGAGGTGACACATATGGGAAAATACCATGCATGGGTGAGTAAAAAAATACTAAGTAGGACACCCCAAAACCGCAAAACAAAATACCACATATATATACATGATTTATAACACAAATGTAAAAAAATTGTACACCAAAAATGAAATACATTAGGTACACCAAAAATAAAACACAAATATTATTTTCAGGTCACATAGGTATATGTCTAAGGCATGAATAGACGGATATCCAGTTGTAGTAAACATATCTGTCAATTTCCATGAAACACAGATTTTTTATCACTCATGGTGCGACGATTGATCATAGAGACTCAATGTCTCATGGAGATTCAATGGTGCTCAGAGTGTTGATGGTGGTTGGAGCATTGATGCCACCCAGAGTGTCGATGGCATGAGGAGCATCGATGATAGATAGATAATTGATGGTGCATGGATTATCGATGGATTATGGAGTTTTGATGGGTCAGGGTGCCCCCAAGTTACCTAGTCACCAAGTCATTTCCATACTAATTATTCCACTTAAAGAGCACTTGTACCAGGAGAGGCTACACCTTATGCCAATAGGTCATATTCCAAAACTCACAAAGACTCACATAGTTTATTGAAAAAAGTATTGTCTGCTCTAAAGGGTTCAAACTCTATAAAGAGATCGTCAAATTGGCATATTATTTTACTATTATGACTATTTTCCAAAAATTGTTAGACTATGGTAAGGTCCTGGCCCGATCTGAGCAGCAAGACAAGACCAAAACCAAGTCTATGAAATTGACCCAACCTAGTTTCGGCGTACGGATCGTCCCAAACAGGTACTGCCAATCCGACCCAAACCACCCCCGTTTGGTCCATTCTGAATCAACTTGGGTGACTGGGCATGCTGGGTCTAGCCCACAGGGCCATTAGAGTGGCATGTTTCATCAGTTATATCCCACAACATTCGCACCAGATCGTGAGCTCTTGATTTGGCCAACCTTGGATTCATCCCTCATCACTATGCATAGTTTTGTAACATTTTGCGTGCCTAACCCACCTCTCCTTCTTTATTCTATTGCATCACCACTAATGCGACATCCATATGATGCGGCTCTGAGACACGTCTCAATTTTTCGTTATGGCATCCAATTGTAGCTGCCAAGTCACCACCCATAGCCCCCACTATTGCGGGATCCCACAGATGTGGTCCTCCTTGGACTCGGTACTACAGAATATGTCACCATCCCTACCGTCAGGCCATCTGACCATGCTCTACCTGGCCCGGCCTCCCCTTCCAGGTCGTTGCCACCTCCACCATCATCCACCCCACCACTGGCCTCATCATGCCATCAAATCATCAAACTAGACCAGAACCAACCAACCACAACCAGCTGTGGTTTCCTCCTTCATCCACCACCTCCCTGTGCAACCACCTCCTTATGGTGTTGTCGCACCTTTATAGTGACTTTTTCATGGTATTGGTAGCAATTCAATCAAAAATATCCTCAAATAAATGTCATCCCACTGATGTTAAATTACAGTGGATAATTAAATTTCATTATATAACACCTAAAATATTTTTTATTACCAATATATATTGTATACTCAGTCTATTATAAAAATATTGTGTCAAAGAGTAGAATTTGAGTATGTAAAAACCCATACCATTAATCATTCATAGATAAATGTTCTAAAAATTCAAGTATAAAATAAATAAAAATCATAATGAAATATATATAAGAACCATATTCATAACTATATAATTTGTTAAAATTATTTTATGTTCATTATCAATTGTAATATTAGTTAAATATTTACTCTTTATAATAACAGGTCTGGGTAAACATGATCATTTTATCTACTTTCATAATAGAACTGTTCTTCATTGCTATTCTCCCAATGTTCATCATTCTAAGATAACATAAGTTACTAGATTATATATATATGATCCCTATGTTTTAAAAATCCATCTCAGGTCCGTTTTCAGGTTCTTTTGATCATTTATTTGTACCATTGTTTTGTAGTTCAATCTTGGGGTGCATTTGGGGTGGGGTTTTAAGAAATAGAAATTGATAGAGGGTTGTACATATTTTTTACAAGCTTTGGAAAACCGTGAAACAAAACCCTAGTAATGATTGGTTCCAAAGTAGTGAGGGTTAGCACGATTATAGAATAGTGGGATAAATCATGTGGCTCATTA
Organism: Viscum album; assembly: GCA_963277665.1. Classification (NCBI taxonomy): domain Eukaryota; kingdom Viridiplantae; phylum Streptophyta; class Magnoliopsida; order Santalales; family Viscaceae; genus Viscum; species Viscum album. The sequence goes on from OY728137.1 coordinate 2,054,461,796, forward strand.
ATAGTAACCATGCAAACCTAGATTGAGTGGTCCCCTTGGTTGGAGCACGGTATACCCAAAAAGTGTGCCCATACACATGAAACTGTGCGTGATGGTTTTTATTATCAAAAATTAGTTTTAAATCACCAGATCCTACAAAACCCTTTCAATTTCGACCTAGTCATAGGATTAACGAATTTTAGGAAATCCTAATGTTCTCCAGAGGGATTCAATGGCCACTCATCGCCGTTTTCTGAGACCTATATCCCATATTGTATTTCTCCTCCCTTTCTGATAAGTGGATTTCATCCCATTGCATCTTATGTAATTTCACCTATCATTATTTGAAATTTTCATAAAAGAACTCAACTTTTTTAATTGATCTATACCTATGTTTTGATATCTAGATCTAGTTCCAGGGTTGCAATATCACGATGCCTTTTATCTTCATTTTGGGTTTAGATATTTAGATCTATATCATGATCGACATCATTGTGTCTCTCAAATTTTAGAGAATTCCTCTAGGCATACATTCATCAATGAATATAGTAAGGTGGTCTAAATGGAACAGCCATACTTTTAAATTTTGTATGTGTTTGTATGATTAATTATTTGTTTGCTTCCCAAAATAATTTAGTTTCCTTAATTTGTTTAATTAGGAATGTGGAATTGACTTATTTGTTATTTGGGGTTATATAGATGATTCAACTATTGCGATATGTGGCTATAAAAATAGATGATTGATTTGGGGGGATTGTTTATGATTTTGGATATTGTTATTTATATATAAAATGTGGTTGTGTGTCAGCTAATTAATTAGTGGGAATTACTTATGAGTTGATGTTTGGATATGTGAGATAATTACTGGTTAATTAGTTATGTGCCCTGAATTTTATTTAGATAATTAAATGTGATATTAATTCTGACACGTTGAGATTCGTATTGGACAATTAATTATGGAGAGATTATTTGTGGAATAATATTTCTGTTGATTGATAAATTAATTGATTAATTTATTAATGGTTTTTGTACTTAGTTAATTGTTGAGTTATCTAATGGCCTTTTATATGTTTAACTAATCATTGGGTTAGTATGGGAATTATGTGGTTAATTTAGATGAATTGATAAATGATGTGAATGATTGAGAAAGTAGAGGATAGACATGGAGTTTATAACAATTGAGAAGTTGCGGAGTGAGACACTGTGTTTTACCCCAATGACTGATACATGCGCTTCTAAGGTTGACTGATAGATATAGTGATTTACACTGATTGAGAGAGAGGGGTGCGAGACATTATGATATTCACTGATTGAGATGTTGTGTTTTAGAAATTTTGTTCCACACAAAAACAATGAAAATGATGAATTGAGATTTGAATTAGATGTATGGATCAAACCTGAGTTTAATTTTAAAACTAAATAATAAATGACAATGGAAAAATTGTTTATTTATGCATTGTATTTATTGACTCATTGAGTTGCATACACTATCTTTTGACTAGACTTGTTTTAAATTCCACCTGTGGTGGCCTACTATTGTGTACTCACACCCTATCTAGGATACCTGATCGGAACCTGACCTGACATTGTAATTGTAGGAAAGTACAACGGAAAGGACTCGAGATAAGATATTGATTGGTAATGGATCATGGGTGAGGGAATCAAATGTGGATTGAGAACCTTTTTGTAGTTGTTGTGTCTTTATTTTCAGTTACATTATAGAGACATGATACTTTCATTGACATATCATTCATTCCCTTTTCAGTAGAGTATTGTATTTTATGATTTTACTTTCATGTGGCTTGGTAGTATTCTAGTTATTTATATGATTCAACATTTCTTTATTTTTTTCAAATGATGGTATTTTACTCTAATAAAATAGGTTAGAGTCTCCCTATTACTGGCTTACCAGACTCTCAAGGTTATTCAGCACCCTCTAGCATACAGAGAGTCTCGTTTAAGTGCATGTGACCAACCATCTTGGGGAACCATTTATTGGGACCTAGGATGGGACATTACAAAGTGGTATCAAATTATTGTTCATTCATTTTTCTCATTTTTATTACTATTTTTTAAATGGTTGATAGGAGACTAGGAAGAGTCAAGGATTGGTAATGATTTCATTCATGGGAGTTTCAAACACCTATATGGGGTAAAATTTGGGTACTTCATATGGGATTGTTGTGAGTTTTATTTGTTTTCATAGTTGGATATTACTTCACCATTGTCGATGCACTTTTAGTATGATGAGATAATTGATTTTAAGAATTATAGAATATTTATTTGATGCCTAAGGAGGCATGATTGTTGAGTCTTCATGCCTCATTCTAGGCAGTCAGGGTTATTGTGACATGAATCCATTTTGTCAATCATGGGAAAAAAAGATTCATGGTATGTTGTTGAACATAATATGTTTTCCTAGTTGTGTGATCGAAATGAACATTTTGTTGAACATGATTTGAAAATTTATAAAAATTGATGATAATTGATAATAATTTGGTGTGTAAATGATAAACTTTTTAATGAAAATGTTCATATACTTATTAACCAATACCTAAGAGTAGGATGGTTATGGTTAGAGATGGTGACTAGGTTTGGATTGTGTAATGAGAAATGGAAAAAGGACATGTTGAAAGTTTTTGTGCTTCTTTTTCCTCTAACCAAAATGTTTTTTGGTTTTTAGGTGAGACATAAAACATGTGTTTGGATTTGAATAGAATATTCCTCCATGACACTATTTGAAAGGAAAACTGAGGGGTATGGATCCGAATAAACTTCTAGATAGGGAACTTGATGCATTGTAAGTTCCAGGTGAGGAGGATGGGCATCAGTTCTAATATAATATTTTTTATTTCATGAAATTCTTGGAAAGAGGCCCAGAGATAGTTTTGAAAATCATGTCTATTTTGACAAGGGAGTTTTAGCTACAACAGCCTATGTATTTTATTGAATTGGGTGGACCTTAGATATATGAATTCTAGATTGAATCCCTAAATATGATACCAAACCATTTGGAGACTCTGGATTAGTAGAGGGTCAGCATGGCTGCTTATATGCTACTAAGGTTAGCGAAGCACTGGTGGGACATTCATGTACGATCTGGAAAAACTGAGAACATGTTATGGAAGGACATTCTTGAGAGGTTCTTGGAACATATCTATCTAGATACACTATGAAAATATAATTCATTATATTTTATGCATTTGAACTAGGGAATAATGTCTATAATGGATTGTGGTGAACGTTTTATAGATTTACAACATTTTTCTCTAGTGTTGGTAGAAGATGAGGCTACTTCGGCCAAATAATTTTAGGATGGACTTATATATGAAATTAAGGTCCAATTGAATATATTCAGACTGAATATGTTCTTTGAAGTGGTGAATCATACTCCCACTTCTATGGGTAATTTAAAGGAGGATTCCAATACTTGACATGTATCTTTCACTTGACGATCTAGATGTGCACTTTCTGAGAGCAAGAAGCGTCGTTATGAGAATCTTAATTAGGACAGTGGGAAGACATGTGGAAGATGAATAAAAATATTTTCTCAGGATATTACTTATGTAATTTTCCACCAATGTGGTAATCCGGGACACTACCGTAGATATTATACTCAATCACCAGTGGAGTGCCAATATTTTAACAAGATGGGACAACTATAGATGTTATGTAGGAATAAGAAACTTGCTGCTGCTGAGGGAGAAGTTCTGTATAATCAGAGTTTTGGAAGGGGGTCATCTACACCTTATAGATCAGGTAGTTTTATTTCTACTGGAATAGGATGTATAGGTATATAATGGGCTGCTTCAGGTTATGAGATCATGTATTAGTATAGTGGTGCGACTTAGGGGAGTCAGACAGTTTCATAGGGGAGAGGGTCTAGACAGTAACATTTGGTTTTTCTTACACTTGTATAGATCGAGGATGGGCCACCAACAAAGATAGGTACTATTCTATTAGCTTCTATATCAGCTAGTTCATTGTTTGATATGAGTGCCTCTCATTCAATTATATCTTTATATCTTGTTAATAGTTTGATAATGGAGGTATATTCTAAAAGCAGAGTAATTAATATCGATACACCATTTGGAACTCGGTATATAAATGTTATTCCATGTAAAGGATGTTCACATGAGATCAGTGAGTAACATTTTATTTGGGATCTCTATGTCATTGTTATGATGGGGTTTGAATTGATTATATGTATAGACTGGTAAGAGGCATACCGAGCCCCCATCGATTGTTATCACAGGAGAGTGACTTTTGGGTCTCTTAAGGGTGACTAGCATGTTCTTCATGGATATTTGGATATCTGGCCACACAAGTGGGGCCAATTACTCAGCAACTGGGGGAGCTCACATCCCATGTTTCAAGTAATTTTCTTGGTGATGGAAGTGGTATATAATATTACATTCACCTAGTTGAATAACTATTCCATGATGTCTTTCCTAATGACTACGCATAGTTTCCACTTGAGAGTGTTGTGGAATTCACTATTGATCTCATGTAAGGGGTTGAGTCGGTATATATTGCACCATACATAATTGCACTGACTAAGCATCAAGAACTCAAGTCTTAGTTGGTGGAGTTGGAGGATAAGGGATTTATCTGTCCAAGTATGTAACCTTGAGGATCACCAATGTTTTTTTGAAAAGAATGTAGATGGGGGTTTAATTTTGCATTTAGATTACCAAAATCAATAAAGAAATTATTTCAAAACAGTGATATCTACCTCTATGTATCGATGATTTGTTTGACCAACTAAAGGGAGCTTCTGTGTTCTCAAAGATATATATGAGATTAATTTATCATCAGATGAGATTTCATACATCTGATATGACGAGGACCATTTTTAGGAGTATGTATGGCCTTTATTAGTTTTTCGTGATGCCATTTGGGTTGATGAATTATCTATTAGTGTTTACTGCCTTAAAAGACAAGATCATTCATCCGTACCTAGACCAGTTTGTGATGGTGTTTGTGGATGTCATCATGGTGCACTCCAAAACTCATGATTATCATGCCCAGCATCTTAACATCATCCTGAGTACACTAAGAGAGAATATGTTATAAAACATGATATCTATGTTCCAATTTTGTATTGAGAAGGTACACTTTTGGGGTACATATTTTTGGAATAAGGTGTGGCAGTGGAACCAGAAATAGTGAAAGCAGTGGTTTCATGGTAGTATCCGTGTATTTAATTAATATCTCATGATTTTTTGAATTATCTAGATATTACAATATATTCATAAAGGTCCTTTCTTGATTGGTAGCACCACATTTGGGTTTGAAAAAGAAAGTGATAAATTTTTACTGGATAGTATCATGTGATAATTATTTCCAAGAGTTGAATAAGAGCTTGAAATCAGCACCAAATTTTATCTTACCACAGTCAGGTGACGAGTACATAGTATACTGTGATGATTTTGAGATAGGACATAGAGCTATGATAATTCAAGGGGATCGAGTCATTGCATATGAGTCTTGAAAATTGAGGCCACAAGAAAAGAATTACCTGATGCATGACGTTGTGTTGACAGTGGTGCTTTTCGCTCGATTGTGTTAGTGAAAATATCTTTCTGTGAAATTTATATAGTTTTTATTGATCACAAAATCTTTATGTACATACTTTCACAGTATGACATGAATCTTTGGAAGTGAATATGGGTAGATTATAAACAGTCCATTGATTTTGAGGTAGAATATACACTTGTAAATTTAAATAGTGTTGTTGACACCTTGATCCGGAAAACTCAGACTTAATTGGTACATGAGTGGAGTGTTGAGTGGAATATAATCACATTACTAGTTGAAATTCATGTGGTGGTTCAAAATAGTTAGGAAAAAATGACTGATGTTTTAGTCTTAGTGAACTATATGCTTTTGTGATGGATCAGAGATGGGTAGTTTGAGGATAAAGAGTTTGTAGCCATGAGGGAAAGACTTGAAAGTGGAGATACACCTTTAGACTGAATGATAGATGAGAATGAGATAAACTATGTCAAAAATCTGGTCATTTGTTCCTACAAGTATGTAAGATTAACTCATGCTAGAATTTAATGCCTTGAAATGGGTGGTACATTCTAAGGTTAAAAAAATGATATGTGTCCTATAACGAATGTTTTGTTGGCCAAGAATGAAAAAGGAGATAGTGTGTTTCAGGACAAGATGTATCAATAGTCTGCAGGTGAAGGAAGAGAATCAATGGCCTTGAGGTCTATTGTAGCTATTTATTATCCCGTAATGGATGTAGGACAACATGAATATAGATTTCGTGGTTGTTCTTCCTAAATTTCATAGGCATAATGATTCTATTATGTTCATTGTGGATTTATCGATAATGGTTAAAAATTTAATGCCTATCAAGGAAACCATCATAATGGAATAGTTGGGGGAAGTGTATGATTGGAGAGATAGTCTGTTTTCATGGGGTGCCACTGACTATAGTTCCAGATCGCGAATGAATCTATACATTACATTTCTAGAAGGTCTTGAAAGAATATCTTAGCACAATGGTTTTTATGAGTATATATTTCCACCCACAAATAGATGGGTTGTCAGAGCATAACATACAGGTGTTATATGATATACTGAGGGAATGTGTACATCATGTTGGTGGTTATTGGGGGAATTAATTGGTAGTAGTGGACTTCCACTATAACAACAATTATCAGGGACTACTCAGATTAGACCATATGAGTAAATTTATGGTAAACCATGTATATCACCAATATTCTAGATAGAGTAAGATGAGTCATGCATTTTGGGGCTAAGTCTCATGAATGAGATGTTGGAGTTAGGGAAGTTTATTCAAAAATGTATGGCTATGGTTCAGAGTAGAAGGATGTCATACAATGATAGACAGAGATAACCCCTTGAGTTTACAGTGGTTGATCATGTATTCGATAGAGTATATCCTAGGTTGAGTCACCATAGGATACAAAGACAAAAAATATTGGCATATAGTATTTTATTACCATTTAAGGTAGTGAACAAAATCGGTTTGGTGGCTTACCATTTGGCCCTTCCACATAAATTAATCACAATGCATGATGTTTTCCATGTGTCACAACTATTGTGATATCACCTTAAAGCATCTCATTTTATCCATTTGGATTAGGTGGACCTTGAGATAGATGTGTCATTTGAAGAGCATATGATACATGTGTTGGATCGTAGTGAGCAAGTGTTGTGGGGAAAGACTATGATGATTGTTCTAGTATTATGGAAACATGGATGTGTTCAAGAGGAAACCTAGTAAAAGCAAGTAGACCTGAGGTACTATTGGCCAAATATTTTTTTTCTCATAATCTTTGTAAATTTTTGGAGTGCAACTCGACAACGAGTTGTTATAAGGTGAGGAGATTGTAAGATCCAAACAATTTAAAAAGACATATCAGTCCAGTTTTCCTGTAGATTATTTATTTTTATGTACATTTGTTTCGGAATTTTGGATTGGGTCTATATTAGGAAACATTTAATGAAAAATAAGTTGATAGAGGGTTTTTCACAGTTTGTGCATTATTTGTCAAAATGTGCTCCTAAACACATGTAACAGTGATACCCTATACAGTGAGGGTCCACACTGTTAGATCACGATTTGATAAACAATGTGGTTCTTTAGGTGTAACCCTTTGAACCTAGATATATAGGTTGGCCCGGTTGGGGCATGGTGTACCCTAACTATGATTCCATCCCCTGGAAAATATGGGTGTGTGTGTTTACTATCCAAATATTAGTATCTAAATCACCCAAACCCCCAAATCACCTTTTTATTAACCTATCATTGGGAATGAAAACATCTTGGAAATCTCGGAGCATTCCTGAGGGATTACAAGGCCATTAGAACTCCATTTTTTATCTAAACCCTAGATTGAATATCATCTCTCTTCATAGTAAGAGGATTTAATCTCATTGCCTCTTTTGTTCTTTCCATTTTCATTCTATGATGTTTTCATGGAATATCTCCACTATTTCCATAGATCTAATCCTATTTGTTGAGATATATATCTAGTAATTTATATCTATATATAGAGTTACATGATATTTATTCCTTCGATAATAATATTGGGTTTAGGGATTTAGATTTTGATCTTCTTCGACCTCGTTGTTCTGCTCCAATTTTTGGTATTTCCTCTTGAAAGACGTCCATCAATGAACTAAGGTAGGTGACCAAAATCAAACTCCCATATTCATGGTTTTGGTATTTTTATGTGAGAATTTGGATTATTTATCTTCCATTGATAATCTATTTTCCTAAAATAAAGTTATTAGGAATTTTCAATTGACTTGTGGTTGAATTGGGAATTAAATGGATGATTTAACTGGGGGTAAGGGTATGTCTTAATAAATGATTGATTTGGGGAATTGTTTATGATTTGGGATATTGTAATTGAGATATAGAATGTGGTAGGTATTGAGATAATCAATCGGGGGTAATTAATTATGAGTTGTTATTTGGATATGTGTGATAATTAATGGCAAATTAATTAGGTTCAATAACATTGATTAAATGAAATAATTGTGGTATTAATTTTGACATGTTGAGATTTGTGGTGGATAACTAATTATGGAAAATTAGTTATAGATTACGATTTGTGTTGATTGATTATTTAATTGATGAATTAATTAATGGTTTGATTACATTGTTTATTATGGTGTTAACTAACTGTATTTTACATTTTTAACTAATCACTGGATCTAGAAGGTAATGATGTGGTTAATTCAGATGAATTAATAAATGATGTTAATGATTGTGAAATTAGGGGCTAAACATGGTGTTTTAGACAAAATGGGATATTCGGACGTGATATATGTTGTTTTACCCCAATAGTTGATACACACTCTAGTGAGGTCGAGTGACATACATGGTGATCTACACCGATTGTGAACGAGGGGTGTGAGACATGGCGATCTACACCAATTGATATGTTGAGTGATAGAAACAACGTTCTACACCATAATAATTATAACAATGATTTGTGAGTTATACTAGAGACAAGGATCAAACACACGTTTAATGTGACAAGTAAACAAAGAATGAAAATGTGAAAACAAAATAATAATGAATTTTATTTATTTCCTTATTTAGTTGAACACAATATGTTTTGATTGGAATTTTTGTAGATGTTATGGTTTTTGGACTATTGATTTTTACTCACACCCTATTCGGCCTACCTAACTGGAAACTGGGCAGACTTTTTTTTTGCATGAATGGACATGGGAAAGTCCCTAGGATAGGTTTCTTTTCGGGAATGAAGCATCGGTGACGGAACTAGATGTAGTTCATGACCATAATGGGATTCATTGTGTCTTTATTTTTAGTTCCATTGTAGACACTTGATACTTGCATTATCATAACATGAATTCCCCTTTCAGTTGTTTATCGTATTTCATATTTTGACTATGATGTAACTTGGTATTTTTCTTCTTATTTATATGATTCTGCACATGTTTATCAATGTTTTATTCCATTTTTGTTATACTATGACAAAATTTGGTATAGTCTCCCCATGACTAACATACTAGACCCTTGCTAATATTTGGCACCCTCTAAAATACTGGGAGCAGCATGAATTTGGTCCTGCACTCAAGGGGAAACAAAATACAACTGGCGGTTCAACGTTTCAGGAGGAAATTACCAAAATTAAGGGAGACACAGGTCATCCATGGGAAGTGGGATGATGTTGATGATGATTCCCTAAGAAAGTTAACTTATAGCAAGACTTTATCCAAAGGAAAAGCTGATGTGAATGATGAAGGGTTCCAACCCATTCCTCCTAATAAAGCAAGACCGAGGAAAGACTACTCACATCTGAAGCCAACTCTGGTTACACAGTCCCATGGTCCTTTTGATTATGAGTCTGATTGGGATTATAATTATGATGATGCCTACTGTGGAAATGATTTTTGATGTTTTTTCTTCATCTTGGCATGAAGGCATGTTGCTTGTATGACCTCTTTCTCCCTTTCTTTGTTTTCTTTTCCTCTTTATAAAAAGGGATCTGCCCTAACTTTTCGGGTACAGGTTTTATCATTCCATTGTTGTCTTATTTATCTGTAGGGAATTTCGAACTAGTTTCGACAAATTTTATAAATTCTAGTGATAAAATATAATATTTATATAATATTATATATAATGAATATAAATAATCTAGATTAATGTATAAATATATATTTTTTTATTAAAATATATTATTATTTTAATTTATGATCCAATAGAATCCATGAGAAATTTTTATCGCATCGTTCATGTAGGTGGTATGGGCAATCAAAATATGAACTCACTATAATGGTCAGATGGTTATATATATTGATTTTGTTTCTTTTCGATATAATATCTTTTTTTCAATAAATAATGATATTATAGTATTTTTTATTTTATAGTGTTATTTAATTATTTTTATCAATTAATAATGAAACTATAAGAAAACCTGATATGTTAAACCATAGAGGCGTTGTTCATCACTATGAACCATTTACGATTTCCTCCCTGAAAAGAAGTGTGAAATTTTGTATATTGTAATTTTATTTGTCATTAAAATTTTCTCTATTATATATATTATTTATTCATAAAGATAATAATTAAAACCAACTATGAGTTATGTTAGGATAAATAGAAGAATATTTCTTGTAGATATTCTAGCCACCACTCTTTAACTAACAACAATTTAATTCTTTAATTAATATTTTTATATGATTAAATAATAGTTGATAAATTAATATAACAACATCTAAGAATAATATTTATACTTATTTAACTGAATTATTAATTATATATAAATATTAAGAGAGGAATATTAAGAATAAATTATTATACTAAAGAATATACAAATATCATGAGATTGAGTATTCTCTAAGAAATAACATATGAAATGGATTTCATAAGATAACTAATGGAGAGTAAAGGATTAATAAATACAGAAGGGGTTCAAGGATAAATATAATTGCATATCTTTCAAATTGAATTTTATGGTATTATTTTTGAATGATTGGATTTTGTTTTTCCCTTTTACTATTGAAGATAAATTCATATATTTAAATTGACATTACTTTTCAATGATATCATTACACAATTAAATGAATAATAAGTCAAAAAAGTCAAAATAATTGAGTTAGGGTTTCATATGGGCTGAGAAGCCCTCATCCATGAATTATTTTCCAAAAATATTAAACATGTCTATTTAGTTGTAATATCTTCATTACATTTTATTATATTGGTTTTTCAATATGAAATATGTTTTTAACCAACTAAATAATATTTTATTAGAAAAATTGTGTAACCCGTATTATGAAATATTGGTTTAAGAAACATTAAATTAATATCTTCTTAATAAAATTAAACATCGATGTATGAAAAAATTATCTTTTAAATTATAATATATAATATATATAAAAGATAGGTTATTATAAAAATGATTTTTTCACCATTATGTATTATTAATCAAATTTACAATTTATTACCAAATGAAATAATTTTTATATATTTACATGTAATTTTAAAAAATCTATTATTATTATTATTTTCATTGATTATTTTATTTTATTACATAAAAATTACATAATATTAATCAAATTTTTCATTTTTCATTTTTACCGTTGTAAAAATCTTTAACATTAATTGATGTAATGGAATTTTTTTTTCTCAAAATTAAACTCTAAATAATAATCAATATAGAAGTTTTGTTATTAACTACATTTTCTTAAATTATATTAAAAGATGTTTAAAATTGAAATATTAAATATAATCATATGAAAATTATTTTTTTGTGTTCATGATTAAATATGTTTCTAAATTATAAATATAGGATTTATAAACCTAAAATAGTAATTTTAATTAATTTATTTTACATTATATATATATATATATTAAATGAATATACGATTTCATATAATTTTAAGTCAATTTTTTAATGACAACATCATACAAATGATGGTTCTAGAATAATCAAAATTGTTCTAATCCCCACATAAAATTCAACTTTTTCGGTGAGGCCCCAAAACAGATCATTATATAATTGTGATTTTTAAAATATAAAAATGGAAATTATATTAGTAATATTTAAATAAATAGATTTAAAATTTATTTCAATCATATAACAAATAATCATTAGAACTAGCATTGTGATATTATTTTAGGATGTAGAATTTTCCATACATATTTGATTTTTGAGTCATAAATAATTATAGTATTTTTTCATTCTTCTTCCATAACATCATCGTTTTAGATGAACATTATAAATTTGATCTATATTGGGTTTGAACATTATTTCCAAAAATAAAAAATAATTAATCAACATTAAATTTGTGCATCATATATCTCAAATAAAAACAATAGGGAAGTTACTAGATCTGATTAAATGAAACAAACATCAGATTCAGTACAACAATTTTTTCCCATGTAGTGAAACTAAATCACATTGAATAAGGAGATGAATCAATGATTTTATTTCACTAAATTCTCTTCACATTTATTTTAACACGAGGGGATTAAAAATAATATCATTATGTTCGATAGCATATTCATCATGCAAAACCTATTTTTAACAGAACTTTAAATATAAAACAGTTACAAACATTAAGTTAAATTGGGATGTATGAAAATTATTAACTAAATTTTCATATATATATATATATATTCTACATAGTAAAAATTATTGATAAGGTCATCAAATATAATCATTCAATGTTTAGTAGTGTATTTTATTTACTAAAAATATGTTTTTTAAAAAATGTTTTATGCTAGTTTTTAAGAGAAATTATTGTAATTAATATTGATAAACATAAGAAATTTAATTTTATAAAATTAACAAGATTTTTTAAATCATAATTTTGAAATTATGATATCATGATATTTTGGGATGTTTATGAAAATATTGATTTTAAAGTGAATAGTGAAAAATACTGCTAGTTTAATCTATCATTTATATTCCGTCAAAAAAGCATTTTTAGAGTATTTTTATAATTTTATTATTAATTAAATTAACATAAGTATTACATGGTTATATTAAATACTCTTAATTATTGTTTAATTAATATAATAATTTATTTTAAGAAAAAGAACTTTTTGCGTTTAAAAAGTGGGTTTGAAGAAAAATATTTTAAAGTGAATAATATATATACATTATATTTACTTAAAACAACCCCAAAATATTAATTATATAAATTATATTTATTGATTATATATAAATATATACTAATTTAGATCAATAAAAAATTTTATATAAGATATAGATTAAATATAAAATAATATTTTTCTTCAAAAATAAAATATTTAGAACCAAAGATTTATCACCTCTACGAGTATAATTATAAATAAAAAGTTTCCACTTTTATGAGTTCAATTGGATAATATTAATTTTATTTTTTTAATAATATTAATTTTTATTATGAATTATGTTCAAGTTAATTTTTTTAATATTATATATTGGAAAGAGTAAAAATTAATTACCTGGATTAAGGTGAAAATTGGTTTAAAAGGTGTTGAATCTAAATATATATGTTTTTAAATATTATAAAATCTTGTATAAATTTGTTTTCATTAAATATATAAACCATATATTGTATAATTCTCGATAAATGTCTATTTGGGGCTGTAAGGCATGTGAAGAACTTGGGTACACCTTTTTCTTTTCATAGATTACAAGTATGCCACTCAAATCATTTAAAAAAGGTCACACCTTCCATATTTTACATCACAAAATCATGAAACATTAGATCTTTAATACCCTTCCCAAAAATATACCTTACATCACTATTTGATAGTCCCTTGAAACATGAATTATAATTTTACGAATCACTGCTTGAGGCGGTTTCCATTAGATTTATTTTATGAATCAGAAACGTCCAACAGTTCATTATCCCATGGGGACCTGCTTTCCAAATGTAGGCGTTTGTTATGTTTGAACTTTACGATACATAAGAACATGCATTGGTCAAGAGGATAGGTGTTCAGACTCATCACACCCTTTTGGGGGGAATTATTGTCTACTTCGGGACACTCTTTGTAAATTTAAGATATTTTCTTGCATCCTTATTAATTCACAAAGTATAGCATAAGTTTCCCATGGAATTTGTAATCACTAATTAACATTTGTAAAATTTAGAATCATTAGTATGCATTCAAGTTTCTTTATTAATTAAGATATCCTTATGTATTCGAGGTTCTCATTCAATGGTATCCTCTATTATAATATTTCAAGATTCTTTTAATCATCGTTATGATGATACTGGTTTTATGTCACTGAGTGGGGAACTATAGAATTTTTTTTTATCCAAGGAGACTAAGTCTTGGTTTGATTTTGGGATCATGTCTATAAAATGGGGTACCTACATATCCTTGTAAAATAAATCAAAACCTTCATTGTTCAGTTCCACTGAATGGGAAACATCTTACCTTTTATGGTCATGTGATAAGGACCTTTCCGTATAGTTTAATGTCATGTGGTATGGCCATCTAAGAATAAGGTGCCTTGTCAAAACATAGTGTGGGACATATGCCGAAGCAACCAAAGGAACTTTGAAACGATATGGGTTTCCAAGTAGGTTTAGACCCTGTTGGGAATATGGCCCAAGGGTAACATGTTTAATTTTATGTTATTGGATTTGAACATCAAGGAGGCTTCATACATATCCCATGTAGATGGGAATCAAATCCCACATAGTTTTATTAGTCTAATAGGAGAGTATAGTCCTCCAAGAGAAATGATTTTGGGATTGCTTCCTAGAAAGGATGCATTGGTGACTTGAGGGTTTAATTTGGGGCTTATTCTTATGGAAGATGCTCGGATTAAGGGAATTAAGGTTGGACTCTTGAACAGGACATCTAGTGAGCTCTATCTCTTAAGGGGATTCCTACATATCATATATTCAACATGAATCAGAGTTCTCGTAGTTCCATCAATTGTGAAAATTTTGTGACCATGAAAATCTCTAAGCCCATGTGATTCATGCTCATTGTGAGAAAAAAATGGATTTCAAATATTATTCAAAGGCATTCACACTTTCTAATTTATCCTCATTCGCTAGTGGAAGAGTGTGCATCAACCGTGGAAGAGGGCGAGGCGACGAGCATTGCATCTGTTCAATTTAAATTGTACAAGGGTCCAATGTAAGGAGGAAAGAATAAAGGTTAGGGTCTCAACCCAAGATGGCTGCCCATGGTGAAAAAGCGCAACGGGAGAGGGAAAGGGTAACTAGAGTCCATGTGCATATCTCCCCTCTGGACTTTGGCACCGAAGAAGAAAGTAAGAGCGCTGATGCTACCTCCTGCAAAAAAAATATAGGGGCTTATGCTATGATTCTTTCCCTAAAATTAAACCAGGTAGTGGAGGGAGACATCTCCATTATTCTTAAAAGTAAATTTAGGTATGAACCATATCTTCCACTACTATAGACATGAGGATTCAGGTCATCTTTTTGGGAAGGGAGAGTCCAGGACCCAACCCTTCACCAAACCAGGATCTTCCTAACACTGTTTCTGGGTGGAATGTCCATGTAATTGTAGATATGAAAACCCATATATACTCCATGAATCATGACCCACATTGTGAAACAAATGTGCAAAACCATTGACTGTGGATATACAATTCCAAATAAGAGACCCGATGATGTGTCTTTCCCAATGGATTGATAAGTCATGATGTTTTGGTGGAGGTCTCAAAAGAATCCTATTCAGAGAAGGGATCCAATGAAGAATAAGCCTTTCCATGAATGACTTTGAGGAGGCCTGATGTCTTGTAGACTGAATGGAGTGAATAAAGTAAGTGAATCAAGGAGGGGTGCCCTATTTGAGAAGGGCACACAACTATGGGCGCACAAGTAGACTTGGGTGACCTTATGTTCACTTAAGTGACAGATAACCTTTATATTAATACATGGGATATACCTTTCTCATGCCTCCAAGTGTATTCACAAGTGATCCTAGAAGTATGACGCTCAAGTTCCTATGAATGGAATTGTCGGCGTAGATGTATTTCTGATTTGGGGAGAATCAGCACTTTAGGCACGCAAGTGTTATGGTTTTCAAACACTAAAAGGACTTATGTCAAATGATCCTCCCTTATGTTCTCTTCTCAAGGTGTTAATGAACTACCTTGAATATTTTGAAACACTGGGGAGAAGTACTAGGTCCACAAGAGAAACAATTGGTCTTCAAAGAAATTTGTTCGTACAAATAAAGGCCCCAAGGGTCTATTTATAGGGGAAAATAGGAGCATGAGAGAAAAAAATTTAGGTGCTCAAGTAGGTTGCATGCCATATTTGGGGCGCACAAGTAATTGGGTGCTAGATGGGTGGAATGTAAGTAGATTTGCACGACGCTGATAATTTGGCATCACTGGTGCCTTCACTACCATCACTGACCACCGTCAAAAACACAGAGTCGCACCACAAACATTTCAATCCTTATTGAGAACATTTTCTAGATAATTTCATGGAACACATTTCATGGGGTCTATAGTCAATAACTATGAAATAAATCCTTTAGTTTTATAATTAATACTCCCTAAAAATTCATTTTGTTCTTACCTAAACAAGATGTCTCGAGGTGAGGCATCATGTTTAAGAATACCTTTTAAATTAAATTTTTTAACAACATCATTAAAAACATTTTATATAATTAAAAAGATAAAAAATTATCTCCCATATATTTATATGTTATTATTCATATTTTATAACCACAATCCATCTCTACTACCGTAAAATGGGATACAAAATCACCAATCATGTTTACGGTAGAGTAACATTCATGAACTGATGACCTTCTTTTTCTATCATGACCTCTAAATGATTTTTATAATGATGTATGTAAAGTATAAGAATTATATTTTTTACATATATTTATTACGGTAGATATTATATCTCATATATCAACACACATTCCACTCTATGTGGAATATTATATCATCTCTCGTGTGTTCGGTGGACTACCACCTCAAGAATCGATGTTATATATTTTAAATAACACTTTATATGGAAAGTAATATTTAAATTGTTAGTGAATGTATGTGATATTATTTAAATATTTGTTATATTAACAAGTAATTCATCATTCATCAATGATAATATTCCTTTTTCATACTTACATTGATAATTTATAAGAACATTCATTCATATTTGATGACTAACACAACCACGAACTGTTGTTTTTTTCAACACTAAAAAAATAGATAATATATGTATGTTTAAATAATAAATATGGTATTTATAATATTATCATAATTTTTGATACATTAAATAACACATACCTTCTTTGAGTAATTATTATTGAAAAATGTTAATGTTACTTGTGCATATATATACCATGTCGTCTTCATTTTCATTTTTGTAACCATATTTCATGATTGGTTTTAAAAATTATAAAAATTGTATATAATTTATAATTATTTCTGGAATATTGTTGTCAATATGTTGAAATAATTACCACTGTGACCACATTCAATATACGAAATCCATTCTGAATCAATGTATCAAACATTCTAAAAATAATCAATATGGATTTAGTTGATCAAATTTTTAAACATATCCTCAAAAGGTATAATAATAAAAAATTTATCAATAAGGTATTAAACCTATACATGGTCCATAAAAATGATATAATTTATATAATGTTGTTATACATGTGTTAAATGTCGTACATTGAAATCTTCGACTCGAGGTATTTTTTTCCCATCAAACTTTTTATTTTTACGAGTCATATTATATATTCACAACTTCTTTGGTTTATAGTGTATTTACATACCATTATTTTATTTTACAATTAAAATCATCCAATTATTAGTATTTATGAATCAAATTTATTTTATCAATTTCATGAGGTTTGAATCTAGTGATTAACAATGTTGTATGTGTCTTCATATCCATTTTCCATTATTGAGGTATATTTTAATTTTATCCACCTTATTTATTTGATATGGTGTATATACTTACCATTGTTCAGGTCATATAATTCCTACATCATAAATTATGGTATTCTATTTTTTTTAAATTATCCAATTGTATTAACATTAATGTAAACAATTTTTTCAGAATTTCAAGACTCAATTTTTTTATATGGTTATATTTCTTCTCTACTGAGTATTAAATTCAAAGAATATTTTTGTAATGGATTTTCACTATATTATGATTTATTTATATTTATTTTATGTGTATTTTTATTTGATACACCTAATTGATTATTGAATAATTCTCACTTCAATTTCATGATCATTATATGGGTCTCCCTTGTAAAATTTTCTCCTTTGGGGTATACGTTTTGTTATTGACCTATATTATTTTATGAAGTGTATCTAGTAACCCTTTGACATGTTATATAATAAATATCCTTATGTTAAAGATATTTATTATATTACTTGAAGTAATTAATCCATCCGGAATTCAATTTTAGAGTGTTAAATTTGAAATTGATTTATGTTATAATCACTTTTTTTGTCAGGATTGTCTACGATTTTATTTAAAATTATGAAAATTATATAACCATTTTATAATAATCCCCATTATTTTTTATCTAGATAATCATTAAATTTTAATTTTCACATGAAATGTTTTTAATAATCATATAATGGTATTTTCATTCGTCAATGTCAACACCCATTTATGTTATATAAAATCACCAGGTGTATATTTTATTTGTACCATCCTTATTATTTCTCTGGACATATTATTTTTGTATCTGGAGAATGACAAAAAACCCATTTATTTCACACTATATTATCATACTTCAAATAGATTCTTGTGGAACAAGTTTATTTTCTAAAGATTATTCTTGTTCTGAAAATAAGAAATGTTTTTTTCATAAGATCATGATTAAATTAATTCTCTACGTACATTATTCACGATATAGATAACGGATTTAGTTTATTACTATGGTTGGCTATAATTTTAACCCAGGATATGGGGTTACATTATTATCCATATATAGGTGGTTCTATGATAATCAAGGACATGTGGTTTTATTATAACCCAATGATTGGTGGATTTATGGTAGACCCCATATGAATTATGTTATCTGAATATGGATGTCAACCATATTAGACACTCCATTGTTAATATTTTTATGAAGATCATGTTGCAAGAAACCACAAAATTTTATTGATTCTTATTGTTGGTTTTAATGATTCTGTAGGTCAATAATATAATCATATGGCTCATCGTTATTGATTCACGTAAATAATGCCTTTTATATATCATTTTTTGATGTTTTATTATTGATAATCCCTGCAGTTTTGGGTATTAATATTCATATATTATTATCATGAGTGTTGATTATCTCCTCATACACTTATGTTCTTCTTGGAAACATTGATGAAATTTGATTTTTAATAATTATTTTCACCATTATAAATAATATCATATCACTATTGTCATATTATTTATTTCTCAAGTTGATGAAGAATGATAATAAATTTTTCTTCCTAGACAGTTCAATAATATGATGAGATTTGTTAGATATATTGAAGAATTGTTTGGAAATATTAAAATATGTGCATACTATGAAGTATAATCTATTGAATTTGTCATTATTTTATATATATTAGTTTTTTTAAATTATCGAATAATCAAAACCAAAATAGTCCTTCAGTATTTATGTGATCTAATTTAGGTTTTTTACTTTATATGTCTTTGACATAAAATATTGGGTCACATATGTATGTAAAAAATATAGAAAAGTATTGTTCCTATTTTTTCCCTGAATATGAGTGTCTGGGTATAGGGATGTTTTATTTTTTATCATTGGTGAGTTTAGATAACCCTCAAGCATAAGATGTTTTAATTTTATGTTACTTGAAAATTTATTGATATAATTATAGCCCAATAGGATTAAGGATAATCATATATTCACATCATATACACCACTTTTGATTTTTTTTAATGAAATTCGAGGTGATTAATGAAATTTTGGGTTCATTGTTTTTTCATGAAACATGAAACCAAAACCGATAGGACATAAGGGATTATTGACTTCAATATTCTTATAAAATATCCTAGTTAATATCAAATTGTTTTTTTTTTGAATAATCCATTCAAAATATTATGGATAAGATTATTTTTTGGATAATATTTTCTTTCATATATATAACTGTTGAATTTAAATTTGATTTACATATTAGGGAATGATGTAAATTCAAAACAATATAACTGTAATTTTCTGATTTATTGATGAAAGGTAGGAGATACTGATTTTATTTAATCAAATACTCATTATTTCATAGGTTATTGATGTTATTTGGTATATTGTGTTATTCATTTAGGTAATAATTTTCGTTAATTTTTTTTATTAATGTTTAATTTTATAGATTAAATCATTACATCATCAAATGAGGGTCTATTCAATTTCAAAATTATATTACCATATTCTAACTCATTTTGATTAGGTTAACGATGAATGATAAGTTGAATATATTGATCATACCATTTATATTTATTTGGACATTTAAATGTTTATTTTATTAATTCAGGAATAAAAAATAATTATTTATATTTATAATTTGGAAATAAAAGATGTGATTTTGGGGGAAATCGGTAAATGTACTAAATTATACATGTTACAAAATTATATTTAACTATATCTTAAGTATATATTGTAATGGAATTACATAACACTATAAAAAATGTCATTAAAAATAACCAATAACCATAATTTCTAATGTAATTATGGTGTTTTTAATCATCACTAATTTATGAATTTTTGGTAAATATATTTTTAAGATTCTTAATTTAATTGTGATTTATGATATCTAGTAATGTATATACTTATAAATTACTTTATAATCTTTCCAAATCATCAATAAACCCTATTTTTTCATTCATGAATTCCAATTTAGGTGGAATTCCATATGATCATTATACTACTCATTCTCTCATTCCATGAAGAATTTCTATTAACCATATATATGATATCTGCATTCAATAATTTTAGTTAAAAATTTAAACCACAATTATCAATATAATGTTCACAGTCAAACATAACGGTCATATTCTATAATAAAAAAAGTGAGAGAAAAAAAATTATTAAATGGGGTGGGAGGATGTAACAACTATTGATTTTAAAAGATGATAATTACGTTCGATAGAGTATTGACCTTGTGACACTGAGCCGAAACAATCCTGGTAAATATATTATAATAAAAATGTAGTAATTAAATTTACAAGAATGAAAAGTATTTAATTACTTATTGTATATATATATATGGGAACCATATAAGCTAGAGAAAGCCTTTGTGGTTTTTGGAAATGGTATTACTCTTCACAAGAAAAACAAAATTGTCAGGAAACTTTGAGTCAAAAAAGGGACTCTCCCTTTTTATTATTTGGGGGTTCCCCCTTTTTAGGGGAGGGTGAAAAGAAATTACCTTGAAAACATTTCTTCAAAGATCATCTACCAAATGGCCACCTAGAAAGGTAAAACCACGTCTCAAGAGGGGAGTTTCTTCCTTGTTAATTCAGTGATCACCTCAATGTTTTTCTAAGATTTCGCTATCTATAGATGGCCTAGAAATCTCCTCAAAGAGCTGCATGTTTTGATCAGAAATATTATATGGACTGGATCCATTCATGAGAGGAAACTCATCACTGTTTCTTGGAGGGATTGTATAAATCCCATTAACATGGGAGGCATGGGCTTCATGGATCATATGATATTCAATGATGCCTTGCTTTGTAAATCCACGTGGAACTTACTCACATCCAATGATATGTCTTTGGAATTCCTCTCCCACAGGTTTCTTGAGAAGTTTCAAAATGGTTGTTCCAGACATGTTTCCTCTCCTATATGGCCAGCACTTAGGCACTCTTATTTGGAGATCATGTGATGATCGAATTGGCTAGTGTGTAAGCAATCTACTCTCAATGCTTTGTCTACACCTTGGATGGGAAAATCCTTTAATGAACTAACTATGGTTCCCCCTTCCATGAAGAACCATAATATTGGTAATGCAACATCATCTCCTGATTTTCAAAGATGCCTACCTACGGACATCTACCTCAAACTTCAGGGCTATATTTACACAGATATTGACACCCTTTTCTAGACTCCGAACACCAATGGGCACTTCTCCTCCAGGTAATGATACAGGAACATGTGTGATGTTGCTTCTTTTACACCTATGTGGCTAAGGATGTTTTGTGTATGCCACATTGCCCCTTCCTGCTATCTGCTACTCTGGAGGTTGTGGAAAAACAGGTTGTCGGTGCACAGCTTACTCCAAATAAACTGGGATCCAATTGGCATTTGCATGCAACATATGTCTCCGGGCTGAGGAATCTATCTCTCATCTCTTTTTCTCTTACATCTTCCCTTACAGGTTCTGGTCGCACCTACAAGCTGCCTTCGGTGTGCATATTGATCTTCATGGAATGGAGGCAATGATGGCATTTGTCCAGCGTGCACAGCATAGTGAATAGATTGGGGAGATGTTCATCACGACTGTTGCTGTTGTCTTCAAAGTGATATGGAAAAATAGTAATTCCACCGTTTTTTGAGGGACAGCGGCCATCCTTCTAGGCTGGATTGTACACGGTTTATCAGAATGTTATGACTGCCTCCAAATTGCATATTGGCACTATGAAAAATGACATGGCTAACTTGGTTTTTCTGAGAGATTTTGGTGTAATAGGAAGAATAAAAAAACCTCTTGTTCCTAAATCCATTATATGGATTCCACCTATTCTAGGATGGTTAAAAGTTAATGTTGATGGGGCGGCTTTCAGTGCACTAGGGCCTTTGAGATGTGGTGGCATCTTCCGCACACATCGGGGCTTTGTTAAAGGTTGCTTCCACCACTATATTGGCAATGTCAAGGCAATCAAATCAGATCTATAGGCTATGATCAAAGAAAAAAGGTTTTTCCACCCATTTTGGATGGAGGCAGCTTTGGGTGGAATCCGACTCCACCACCGCGGTCCACATCCTAAAGACTCGGTCTCGATCGGTACAATGGAAAATACTCCCTTCTTGGATTGACTATATGTGGATGGCTGAGCACATATAGCTTGATGTCACCCATATCTATAGGGAGGCCAACCAGGTAGCAGATGCGCTTTCAAAAAGGGAAATTGTGGAGGCCTCATCTAGATGGTCTTTTATTTCCCCCGAATTATGTTCTCAATTTGTCGATTTGGACATGCATGGGGTTTCATGCTCTTGGCTTTGTAAACCCCATTGTACCGCCACTTTCTCTTTTTTTTTATTATAATTTTTTAGGAACAGGCTTGCCCGTCTCCTGAACCTGTTTGAGTATATATATATATCCTAATCAATATAAATTATTTATAAATGATTCATATTTAATCCATAAATTTTTAGTGAAGTTATTTTATACTTCAAACTAATGATATCATCAAATATAATTTTCATTTTCTATGAGAAAATATTGTAATTAATTATTTAAAATTTTTTAAAATATATTTTATAACATTAATTAAAATTTTCAAATCAATGTAAAGTATTTAACTTTTGTTGATTTTATTTTTATTTTTTGGAAAATAGAGACTTTTCATTAAATAATCAAAAATAATGTTATTTTTGTAAAACTATAACTGAATTAGATCCCACGGTTTGATCAGAGATTCATGTTAGGATTTTTTTGGTGAATATATAATGTAGTCATATGAAGAAGTGATAATGTTCTAAAATGTTAATTTTTATTTTATGTATTCTTCTACATCGTTGATTTTTTAGTAAATAATGTTTCTATAATAACACATGTATCTCCCACAAACTAAGATTTTATTAATTAATTATAATAACATTTATCCCTCCACCATTCCATCAAATGAGAAATGATACTAAAGATCATGTATACATCGTACTAAAAACTTACAAAGTGATTGAACTTATATTCCATCAAAAACACCCATGTGAAGATATAATGTTGGGATTAATATATAAATATATAATATTTTTTATATATTTTTTCTACTAGAATCATAATATCACAACTATATTCTTAGATTTCATTTTTTTAAATATTATACCATCACCTTTGTGTTTGGAGGATTGTCGCATCTCTAGGTGATGTGATTCATTTTTCAATTATAGATTAAAATGATGTTAATATGGATAAATATAATGAATATATTGGATATATATAACCATATATTAATTATTAATTATTAATATACCATACATTCTTTATCCCTTTCACACTCTATGGTAATGATATCATTTTACGGGTGTATTTACTGCATACCGTATCCATGATGTGTTGTGATTCATTTCCCATCACAAAAAATATGAATGGTACTAATACTGAATATAATAATTAAATATTATTTTTATAGAATTACTAAAATTATACATATGATATATTTATATTCTATGTACGTGAATGTGAACATTCCTCACATAACACTAAGGAGAAATCAAATTATTAAACCTGTGAATCAATGATAAAAATATAATATTATTAATAAATGACTGAACTATTTTTAAAAAAGGATAATATATTATATTATTATGGTTCTAATATAAATTAATAAAATTTCTAAAACCATTATTAAGGAGTTTGATTCACATTATACTAAAGGAAAATGTGAGGTAAGGGTCTTCATCACCACTACCCTTAATTGAGGCATAGTTTCAAATTTTGGACCTAATATCTATCATATGGTGTACATAGTTATCCAATTACATTAAATTTCATTAATACATAATATGGTAAGGTAATTTAGTTATAAATTTGAAATATATCCTCACCTATTATTTTAGATTAACATTACTAAGTGGTAAGGCTAATTGTCCTAATTTCTCTTTTTTGACGTATATTTTATTATTATTCTATAAATTTATTTAAAATGGGTATATAAATATCATTTAACATTTTATATAATGAATAAATAACAATTCATATTATTTTATATATCAGTTTGAATTATTCATCAATGTTGATTTTTCAAGAATGTTTTCTAGTTGTAAGTGATTTCATTTCAATTTCCATTTTACTAACACAAAGTAGCTAAATGGCCATATTTAATGTTATGTGTTGTACATACATCACTATGGATGTATTTAAGATGATTAACAATTTATTCGTGATGATTATTTTTTTAGTTTAATCATGTTTTATTCAAGGGATGCAAATTTTAATGATACCAAGAGGAAAAGTTAATTGTAAAATGTCAACTTCTTTTGTTATTGTTTACATTATCTTAAATAAATCACATTCATGTTACAATTTCACATTTTAAAATGTGTTCATATTAAATATTGTTATTATCATATGATGTACATTTTTATTAACTACTACATATATCATTTTAAATATATTTTTTACGTTGAATGTTATTCGATTATCTGTGAAATTATTTATAAATAATTATTCATTACTCAATAAATAAATTTAATGATATTTAATGTTATATGTCCATAAAATATACTACATATATATATTATTAATTATTGAGACATAAAGATAGGTGTGAGGAAATGATATAGACACCGCATGAATAATCAACATCTTTCAGAAGAGAAATTAGTTAGCCAAATATGATGGCATTTAACACATGTTTTAATCTATCTTGGTAAAATTATTAAACATATAAGTATACTGATTTATATGATCATAAAGTCCAATAGTTAATAATTTAAATAAATTTGAATTAATTAATTATTATTATCAACGATACAAACACGTTGATATTATCCCTACATTAATTTCAGTATAATATTTCTATTAAAGGACATGTTTGTTATGTTAGTTACCCTGTGTACTTTTTCTTCCTTGTTTAAGTAGATTTTTACTAATTAAATGGAATGTGTTTTTAGTTAGTTATATTTCCATATTGAATATTATTTTTTAACAAAATAAATATACCATTTTATTTAATAATTACATAGTATTTGATCTCACCATGATTTTCCCCTTTTCTCAGGATACGAAGAAGTATTCTTGGAATTAGTTAAAAGATAAACATTTTTTCTCATACAGTTCCTTGTATTTTATTTCCATATATAAAATAGGTATCATGTGTAATTTTAGTTACTAAAAATACTAAACTGATATGTAATTTTGGAATTGATCAATTTTATCTAAGGAATGTAATGAATTAGGCATGGTCTATGAGTTACTAGAGTCAAAATCATTATAGTTGTAATCATCGAATGCTTAGTATAATTATTGGCAACCATATAAAATAAAACCTATTTTGTATATCCCAAAATATGATTTAAATTGTGGATAACTATATATTAACACTATAATATTTCTATAAGGAAGATATTTTGTTTTTTTCCATGCAATACATATTTTTATAGATACGACTAGATGTTGTGGTTCTAACCAATATCTACATATGTGTAATAACATTGAAAAAATATCATTGGTCTAGACCCAATCACCACTTGGTGAATTATAATGATCCATACTAAACAATTGGTTTGACACTCCCTATTTATATGATTAGTATAATTATCCTTACATTTATTGAACACTATTACTCCTCCCCTGCAAATACACGGGTATATTAAATTTTCTTTCAAATCATATACATAATAAATTTTTATCTATCAATCAAACGATATAAATATTCCAATTTCTTTCCAATCACATCCACATAAACTCATGAAGGTAGTTACATTGGAGATTCATAGTATACATCTGAAAAATATTGTCAAGAAATTTATAATGGATACTGGATTGTGGGTTTTAAACCCCACATGAATAGAGACAAATCTAGGGTAATCATACCCTTCAACAACTTCAGAATACCTGAAAAAACTAAATTGAATCAAAATATATATGAAAACAAATTGAATCATGATAGAGCATGAGAAATAATATCTCCATTATATATAAACTTGAAGATGTATAAAGTGTAAGTACATATAGAATATACACACACATAAGTTCATACAGATTCCAGAAACATTTCTTTGGTATTAAACAACAAATAATGAATGAATGGAATGGAAATAGACTTATGATTAAATTTTTTTACAAAAACACCATACCTGATATGTGGGTACATTCATCTTGAATACTCTTATTAAAGGTGATGTTTAAAAGGGGGGGAATCCAACATGAACCCTGTTAATAAACATCTAAGACAAAATATATTTAATTAAAAAATAAATTAAGATTAAAGAAAAATAATGTGCATCTTTTGAGTCTACAGTAGATACTAAAATAATAATATTAAATAATTTTCTTACTTCAGCATTAAAATAAATATGTACCGTAAGAACACAACCTTAGCTACTGATAAAGATACGAATTTTCATCAGTTCTTCAAGTATATGGATGTCTTTTCCAATATTTGAATTAAAATTTTGGTTTTGAGAATCATAATGTAAGGTGGTTTAGGTAAGATGTAAACCTATAATGTGGCTGATCAATTAAACATAAAATATATCATGAAGACAAGAACATTAAATCAAATTAAAAAAATAAAAATAGACATACCTATAGATGGAAATAATACTCTTTCCAGCCAACTCTTCATGAAGGTTTATTTAATGTTGGAAGGTGTGTGTTCTATAACTGCACTCATATGATAAGATATTTTAAAAAAGATAATATTTTAATGTAGATACTATTGTTTGATGTAGTTTTCATTTCAAAAACATGGTTCCTAAAAGTTAAAATGGGTTATTTTTGTATAGTATGTGTATACTATTTTTAAAACTGTAGCTCCATCACATGTTTTAGGACCATAACTTCCAAAGCTGGAAACATACTAACTGATAATATTAGGATCCTTATGAATAGAAAAGTGTTTTTTGTTTCACGCCCATCACTTCTTCAGTTGCAGACCCGATCCTGGTAAGGTACTCCAACCTGGAAGAAAAGTGCATTGGATTATTTGGGATACCCAAAAAGCAGTCCAAAAAAACTAAATGACAACTCGCTATAAATACAAATAAGATTTAGTATGTACTGATAGAAAATAGTTTTACCCATTTCTTGGAAGTGTAGAAGTGGAAATGTTTTCCAGAAAAATGTGTTTATTCAAATTTGACTGTTCGGTTAATTATGTCACTATATATAGATGATAGAAACCATACTTGGATATCCTTTAATATTCTATTTTCATAAAAGATTTGATTCGGTCATCAGTTCTGCTATTACATGGTTGTCCATTCCAATATTTCAATTGGAGGTTTGGTTTTCATAATTAGAAGGTAAGGAATTTGAGGTAATAGGTAAACTTGTAATGTGGGTGATCAATTAAACAGAAAATATATCATGAAGATAATAACATGAAATAAAATTAATAAATAATAATATACATACCTCTTGATAGAAATAATACTCTTTCCATTCTACTCATCATGAATGTTTCTTTATTATTTAAAGGTGTGTCTTCCACATATTCACTAATAAGATAATATATTCAATAATAATAATGTCCAGGGAAGAATCTATGATTAAAAAAATTGTTAAAAAAGAGCATATTTTAAAGTAGAAACTATTATTAGAGCTGGTTTTCATTGCAAAAACATGGGTCCTAACAGTTATAATGGGTTCTGTTTTTAGAGTATGTGTATAATGGTTTTAAAATTTTAGTTCCATCACATTTTTTAGCACCTTAACTACCAAAGATGAAACCCTAATAACTACCAGTATTAGGATCGTTCATAAAATGAAATAGTTTTCTTTCATGCCCATCCCTTATTCAGTTGCAGACCCAATCCCGGTAAGGTACTACAACCTTGGAGAAAAGTCTATTAGAGTAATTAGGATACCCAAATATTAGTGAAAAAAACTAAAAGACAACTCACTATAAACACAAATAAGAGTTGGTATGTAATGATACAAAATATTTTCACGTAGTGCTTGAAACTGTAGTAGTGGACAAGTTTTCCAGAACACTTTGTTTATTCAAATTCAACTGTTCGGTTAACTATGTCACCATATATAGAGAATATAAACCCGTACATGGATTTTCTTTAATATTCTACTTTCATAAAATATTTGATTCAGTCATAAGTGCAACATGTATATGGTTATCCTTTCCCATATTTGAATTGGATGTGTGTTTTTTAGAATCATAAGGTAAGGTAGTTGAGGTAATAAGTAAACTTGTAATGTGGGTGATCAATTAAACAGAAAGTATATCTTGAAGATAGAAACATGAAATAAAATTAGACAAATAATAATATATTTACCTCTGGAACCCTTCTAAATTCCAATATTAGGATCCTTCTGAACAAGAAATAGTTTTTATTAATGCCCATCAGTTATTGTGTTTCAGACCCGATCCTGGTAAGGTACTAAAACCTAGGAACAAATTCCATTATAGTAATTAGGATACCCAAAAAGAAGTCCAATAAAATTGAATAAAAACTCATTGTAAATAAAAATAATGGTTAGTATATACTGATAGAAAATATTTTTACCCAGTTCTTTAAACTATTTTAGTGGACATGTTTTCTAGGATACTTGTGTGACATTAACAGTAGGTTAATCTTAATTGTGTTATGTGGATAGACTATATAATATTAATTAAGAACCAATAATAATGTCATAATACTGTCAATTTCATCTTCTAGTCATATTTAACAATTTTCACCATATCTTATAAAATGTGGTGCTCTAATTTTCTACATTATGAATAATTCATGCAATTTATTCATTTTAGAACATGAACTTGTGAACCAAGCACATGAAATAGGTTTTATACCACTAAGGGGGTTGAAATGATCAAAAGACACTAATTTATCTTATAGGAAACCATAAGAATCCAAAAAACCTAATAAAACCATGAATGAAACCCAAAACCATGATGTATATAAAATAAAGAACCAATCTATATACCTTTTAGGGGATTTCACTTCAATAGAATTCTTCAATATCATTGTTTGATGAATATCCCTCCAAAGATTTCCATAGAACCTCCCTCTACATAGTGTATCTTTTGGCCACCAGGAATAACTCAATTCTTGAGAAGGATTTTCCAACATTCCACAATAATGTGTGAAAGACGTTACAAATTATGTTAGTACATATGTAATATATGATTATTTAAGGATCTATATAGTAAATTTTAAAACAAAACAACCAAATGATTTATGTTAATAAATAACAACCTGTTTAACAAACAAGTTTGCAATGTGCATGCAGTCCAGCCAAATAAGGAATGTTTTGGGGTAATTTGATAGAATGTCTCCATGTAAGTCTATTATAATATCTGTCATCTGCTGAATGATCTTTGGATATTCACTGTAGTTGTCATAGCATCGACCCCATACTGGGTGTCTGCAGACCACTGTTAAAGATGGGGTGAATAGGAACTTAATTAGAAAAATCACCAATTAGAAATAGATTTATCCCAGATTCTAGGAAAATGATGGACAATTTGATTTGGATAATTACACCTATACATGAATCAAATGGCTATTATTCAATCATTTTAAAACTCAGAGCAGTTGTTAGTGTAATGTCTTATGCTATTTAGTATAATAAGAACTAACCATTGACATACATATATGATAAAGGAATTCGTACAACTACATGTGTGACACCATCATGTGACAATGGCTCAGTTAATGTAGTACCTGACATTTATATAGACATCATTAGACAAATTTCAGTTTATGTTGACATTGTTATTGTGCCGGTTTTAATTAATACCTATAGTAAAACAATTATATGAATTAGAAGATGAGATAGTGAAGAATACCGAGCACTTACCATATTTATGTTATTTTTTATAAGTTGGCTCTAATATAACCTTAACTCTATAGAGTTTATAGGGAAAGACATGTTTGTATTTGGTGGAAGAACAAATCTCATAGACACTGTAGTCAAAATAAAAGTTAAATACATCTAAATTATGTTAGTATGGAAACCAGTTATTTAGTGTTGTGTTTTTTTCTACAAAATTATGTCACAAACAACCGTTGACAGATAAGGATGACAATGGAAATTATATGATTGAATGTGTGATGCCAACAATTTATAGTGGTTATAGTCACCTAGTACCTGAAAAAACAGTAGAAGACATTGATGAATTTACAGTAGTTTTCAGCAATGTTAAATTTGAAGTAATGATGAATAATACTAATGTGAATAAATTTCAATAAGTTGAAGTATTTAAACAGAAAAAGATAGAAAACTCACAAATGTTTTATGTTCCATAGTTATCATCCCTCTATTGTAACATTTTTTCTCCGTAAAATTACGGGTAAAACAGGTTTGCAATGTTGTTCCTTATATATGATATTCAAGGTGTGGAAAGAAAAATATGGATAGTTGAATGTACTGATAATGTAATTCACAGTCCATAGGAAAAAATAATGTTGTGTAAATGTTTAATTGGATAGGAGTAAAGTGTTACTAATGAGAAATATATGAACCATGAAAAAATAAAAAAGTGAAAATCGATTACTGTAATAAAATATATTAGAAGAAACCATTGAGACGATATTATGCAGTGTCAAAGAAAGATGTGTTTAATTCTATACAAAGTGGTTGAATAACAAGTGTCTATGTAACTGAATCATGTTTTCGTAGTAGCTTTACTGCAAATAGAGAAGCGAGTCAGATAAGTAAAAATGAAATTTCAATTATTTTAGATAATTTAAATTATGTAATTGTAGATGTCTAGTGGCATAGAAGTGAAGTTTTTGTAATGATAATGACATGAACCGTGGGAATATAATACTGTGAAAATTGGTTACTCCAAATAAATAGATTAGTAGTAACCAGTTAGGATATATTTTACAGCGTAAAAGACGGCTGCAAAATGCGTAAAGGTATAATTGCAATTTTGTAATTACAGATGTTTAAATTATAAACAGCAAAGTAGATATGATAGCATGAACAACGACCCAGTTTTTTTTTTAGATTTATGTAGATAGGCTCGGGTTACCACTTTCTCTTAAAGATAAACATATGGAACAACTGAAATTTTAAGATAATATGGCATACGACAAATCTGTGCAGTGGGTACTGTTATTGGACAGCGCGAGACCCAACATGAACATGAATCGAAAGAATAAGAGACCGTTAAAATAACCTTTTTCTAGTAAATGAATCTTTCAATAAATTCACATTTCCCTTTAAATAAGGTGAAAAAATTAATGACCTAAATCAATCTAAAAAGAATTAGTTGATGTCCTATTAAATCGGTGGATTTTGAAGCGATTCTTTGATGGCTCGGGTCCTGGTGGATCATGCGGAGTCGGAGTCACGAGTTTAGAGGGGATTAATTGAGGGTAGTGGGAGAGGGGATTCAGAGAGTGAGCTTGGGGAGGGAAACTAGAGGGCAGTGAGTAGTCAGTGTCTAAGTGTGGCGAGAACCCTCGGTCGAGAGGAAGAGCGGGAGGATAAATCTAGGGAACAGGGGATGTCGAAGTAGTATGGCGGAGTCATCGAAGGTAGGGTTTTCTCAGGCACGAAAGAAACTTACTTAGCGGTGAAATGTATAAACAGATTTTTGAGCCGAATATACTCTGAAAGGAAATGCAAGTTATAGAAAAAACAGAGTGCATATGTATGCGTAAACTCAGATTTGGAAGAAGAATACTTACGAGCAAGATAGATTACATCAAAATTGGGAGGAGATTGATGCAGGCGTTGTGAATTTGGGTGTACTCTAGGTCACAAACCGCTTAATCCCAACAATGGCTGGAAGAGTGAAAAACACAGAGACTATAGATAAAATGAGGAGAAGGAGGAGTTCAGAGAAGGAGGGCTGCGGACTGCGGGATGATCGGGAGAGGGAGGATGATAGAGGTGGGGGTCATGAGAAATCTAGGTCGCGGCCCAGGAAAATGTGAGTGGGAGCACGATAGGGAGGCTCAGTTAAATTGAGGTAGCATGCAGTGGGGAGACATGGGTAACTGGAGAGAGGACACGTAGATGAAAAATGATGTGAAGGAATGGGAGATTGATACGTGTCATTGGATAATACCTAATATTAGTATATATATAGATTATGATGGATTTTATAAAATTGATATCCAAAAAGGAACAAATTTTGGGATTATTAGATAAAAATTCTTTTAATTACCTAAGTACTATTATGTGTTAACTTTTTATTTATTATAAATTATGATTTAATGTTCATAATTTTATGATAAAATAAAAAATATTATTTTAGATAGAAACAACTCTTAGGTGGAAGAAATGTTTCAATACTCATAGACAATGTAAATATTTTTGTGTTGAGTAAGCTAATATAGCTTGTATTTGAACTACAATGATAAATGATATATAATTTAAGAACTTAGAGGTTAGGAAAAATATCATTACTCATATAGTGCCTCATGTTACATATTTTAATTCTAAAATGTTGGTTTTTTATGCGATAAAATCCCCAATCATTTGGTGAGAATAACATTACAATGGTTGTTGAGAAAAGGATTAAAACTATTAGTAAAATATTTATTCTTGTGGGATTTAATGAAATGAAATAAGATACACAAGTACTGTAATGTCTCACTAGAGATACTAATCAATATTTCTCATTAATAAATAATACAATATAATAAATATTAACAAAACATTGGTATTAGAAATATTTAAAAGATACATTTTTAAAAAAAAATTAACCTTATGTAAAATAAACTAAACACACAAGAATGTTACTCATTTTAGATAAAATGGAAGAAGAATTATATTCATGTATTAGGAAACTGTTTCTATGATATATATGTATGATACAGATTATATATTCCAAAAAAAATTAATGATAGAATAATTCATTATTATTTTCAAAACAAGTCAATGATGGGTTACAGTCTCTTATACATTTTCATCATATGATGATATGGCTATTACATTCATCCTAATGGATAATGTATTCTCTATATCATATTGGTACACTGTAGACCATAAAAATAAACAGTCTATTGAACACCAAGAATAAGTATTACATCAAAGATGTTGAATAAAACAAATCAACATCCATATGTTGAGTACTATGGAAGGAATCATCCATGCAAATTCATGAAGTGCTTGAGTATTTTTTAATAATCCTTGAGATAAGGGCTGTCAAAAAAATGAATTAAGAATATTGAAAACACAAATATTCGATGTTTAAATAGATAGAATATAAGGAATTATAAAAACATATATTCCAAATTTAAATTCAAACTAGCACATAAAAGATTTATTGGATAATTCCATGATTTTGTGATCACAAAAGATGACGTTCAAGAAACAATTGATGTGATGGAAGGAAAACAAATCATACGATAAAATATATAACATTTGTTATCTGATTATGAATTATATCACATATTTATATATTCTTATATTTCCAAAAAATTAAATATTTCCCAAGAATATTTTGAATGGAGTCGTCACTTAATGCTCCATTTAAATGTCACATTTCAACATAGATGATATTGTATGTCCCCATTTTAATAAATTAATTTACTTTGTTTAATATCCTAATTATAATAAAAACGGTTTAAATTGATATAATCATTCTTTTCGAATTACTTTAAGAAATGAAGGGAATTATTATTCATTATGATGATGTATAGTTCCTTATTATTTTAATAGAGACATAATTCTCTAAAACATGTCTATATCTTCCCCTAGTAGCTGTAAAAAATAATATTCATGGGTAATAATTAAAATAAATATCACATGATAGATAACGTAATCATAAAATTCAAGATGTACCTATCATACAAGAATATATTGATGTTTTTTTAGGTATTATATAGGAATTCAATAGGGTGTGAAGATGAGTTTTCTATTGGTTTATTCCTTGATTAACGAATAATATCAATGAATCCATATATATAGCCAAAGTAGAATTAGTTAACGGGATGGAAAACATGAATTGTGTGATGATGGATTTATTCTATTTAGTGTTTCACTCTTTGGAGACATTATTTTCTTTTTTATGAGGAATGATATATAAAATACGATATTAATTTACTTTAGAGAAATAATTGAGTCTATTTGAAAGAAAATGTATCTTATACATCACATTGATGACTTATTAGATAAAATTCACACAGGCTAAATTTTTTAAAAATCTGGATTATATTTTGGGCATCATCACATCCAATTAATGAAGGATGAAATCCAAATTAAATCATTTTGATTGTGGTAGGGAAATTACATGTTTCTAGAAATTCCATTTGTATTTCTAGTCCATCTTATATTTTTACAGATGTAATTAAAATATCATTCTAGGAATATCATGAGGATTTTGTTGTTGTATTCATTGAGGAAGTAATGTTGTATTTTAAATTCTATTGGGACCAATAGAATAACATTGGAATAATTAATTATACCCCTAAAATGAAGGATCTACATGGGAAATTTATTAACAGTGATTTGTGGCTTCAAAAAATCTATAATCCTTATCATTATGTCTATATTGATGGAATCTCAGTTGAACATGGGCAAAAAACATTGTCATAGAATGGATTATAATGACTCATATATCTAGGTTATGTAGTTCCATTGGGTTTATATGTTATTAACAGTAATTTTTTTATAATTTTATTATATGGGATAACTCATTACCCAATTTTGCACATAAAATATTTATGTTAATTTGGATAACTGAATTTCATGAATTTTTTTACGAATTGATTTGTAAATTAGATAATGCTCTAATTTTGATTATACAAATATGGAAATGATGGTTTTATTATAGATAATGATTCTTAAAATAAGTTATATCATATTGTGTAATGTAAAGATGAAATTTTGATCAAATATTCATCAAGGATATTAAAGACTTGAGAATAGATTTAACCAAAAATGATCTCGGGATGGAAGACCTAATATTTTATTCGATTATTTTGAAACATAATTTCAATTATGAAATTTTTTGGATATAGATTTATCAAAAAATAAAAATAAATAAATATGTTTACATAATGATATCAATTTGAGACACGTGAAATAGCCCAAAATACTCAAGGATTGTGAATTATTGATACACTAAAACCTATAAAAAGAGAATGATATAGATGATATATTGATTTTGAATTATCATGTAGTTTTTAACAAAATGCATATAATGATAGATCATTTTCTTACATAGTCTATTAAATATGCATATTTTAATTAGTAATGAAGGATTTTCATACTTAAATTTTCAATTTCATGTGAATCCAAATTTATTAGAAATGATAAAATATTCTCAATATTTTGATGAGAACATTAAATAGAGAAATAAAGCTACTAATGAGAGAAAATTAGTAGATAATTTTTATGATTATGGTTTTTTAAAAGTGGAAATATATAATGTGTTCCATATATACATGAGATAAAAATTGAATTATAATATGACCCTCGTTGACCAAGCTTTTCAACAATCCATGGAACTACCGTTATTTATAGGGTTGTTAGGGATCATTTTTAGTGTGATAATATGAAGTGGTTAGTTGATTTATACATATGATGATTAATGTATATTCAATAGTTCATGGATTATAGATATAATAAAAGAGGATTCATTAATCCTAGTCATGTTATGATGTGGAAATGGGATAACATTACCATATACTTTTTCAAGAGACAACCAAATACTCAAAAAAATAAGGATTCAATATGTGATATTAATGACCGCCAGACCATGTATTCATAGTTCTTATCCATAAGATAATATATACCTCTTATGTTCCTCAAAAATCAATATAATAATGATGTTTTAGTAAATCTTGGTGAACCTATTTTGATCATGTCTGGTCACAGTCCCAATTTCACTTTGAAATTATGAAAGTCTCTTTATATAGATATGGATAGGACGTTTTAATTGATAACTACATCTCGTACTCATAATAATGTATAGTATAAATAGAATATACATGAAATGTAAGACATGTTTATCTCATGCTCAGTATACATTCAAGGTATGTAGGTTAGGTATGTACAATTAATGTATTTTTTCAACATTATAGCTTATATTTAAGTATTCAATTGGCACTGTATAAAGAATTATGTGGAAAACGATGTCATACTCCAACTGGTAAGTATGATATTGGTGAATGTAAACCTATTTACCTAGGACTATTTTAATATTAAAAAACATATTTAAGGACATTTTAGGCTAATATTAATAATAATCAATTTGGGAAAAGACTTATAATAACAATGAGAGGAAGGATTTGGAATACTGATTGGGATATCATGTATTAATGTGATGTCCCCTTATAAGGTTTTAATAAGTTTTAGTAAAAAAAGGAAACTAAGCCCAACATACATCGCACCATTTGAAATAATATATATAATTGGAGTTGTTTCGTCCCAATTAAAACCCCCCAAGACTCTCAAAAGTTTATTACATGTTTATATAACATTATTAATAATTTACATTCCAAAAAAAGCTCATGTAGTTTCCTCAGATGAAATATAATTGAAAACAAATCTATCTTATTATGGAAAATAAATCCATTACATTGATAATATTGGGTAATTATTCATCAATTAGAAGACTCAATTGGGAAACATACTTTGGATAAATAAAAATAAAATAAGAATTGTGATGTGTCTAAGATTATATAAATAACAACCAATCATATATATTTAATAATTAATATCCTAGAAATTTATAGTATTTAATATTTTTGATGGAATAATTTATCACCCCAACATTTTATGATTTATTTTCTTGTAAATATTTTTAACCTCTTCAATGGCATAAGATACACAAAGAATATAGTTCAATAAAAAATATTCCAATAGAATATTATTTAAACATCCCAATTATAACATATCCATTAATATGGTTGATATGAATGGAAATATTTTTTTTATAAAAATTATATGTTTTATATATGTTTTAAATAAATTATATTTTTTTTATTGATTATAAAAAATCATTTAGAAAAAAAAATCTGTTATGGAAAACAATATTTGTCTATGATGAGGTTTAATTGTACATTATACACATAATATTAAAGAAAACTATTTATATTATAAATTTTATTTGTTAAAAATGAATTTTTTTTTAATCATCATATCAATGTTATATTAGATTAAAATTTTCAAATTTTTCTATAAAAATATATTTCTTGTAGAATAGTTATTTATTATAATTAGTATTGAAATATATAATTTCATATAAATTATTTAATATGTTATATTATCAATGAAACTTTTTTTATGAAAAATTAGATGAATTATAATTTTATAAATATAATTTATTTTAGTAGAATAAATTTCAAATTTATTTTATTTTATTAAATTCATCTATATATATGAGAATTTTGTCATTGGAAAAATACATTTTCGTCGAATTCTGTGTGTAATTTTATATCTGATCTATAACTTTTCTAAATTAATTTTTAAAAATGTATTCCATATCTTTCATTAAAATAACATATATTATATAATATGACAAACTAAATTTATTAATGTTATGACCATATAAGTAATTAATAATTAATTAATACATTTAATAAAAAAACAGATTTACCAGTGTTTAAACTCAAATTTTAAAGGATAAAATGGCCTACCAATATCTATGAAATCAAATGTATGATAATATTGAATGATTATAACATATATGGGTATATAATGACACATTTTTTATGGTTTATCCATTTTTCAAATGTGGACGTAATTGGTTCTTTTCAAAAATTTCATTGGTGTCATATCCCCCACTTATATAAGGCCACCACTATTTTATACTCTTCACATATCCAACAATTTTTATTGTGACATTAAATAAAAAATAACAAATTTAATCCCATATAAACCACATAGATTTATTTTTTGAGAATAAATACATCTTGTGAATTCATATTCTGGACAAGTAAATATATAATATGAAAATTAGGCAACATTCTTAAATAATTTTTTTTTACTTTATTTCCTCTCTCACATCCATATAATATTATTAAATCATTTTTTTATAATAATAAATTTACCTAAAATATACATATTTATTATTTAGATAATTTAATAACATATTTCAATCTCCCCTTACATTAAATATGAAACACAATTTTTTATTATGTGTATGACGAAGAACCACCTCTTGAACCGATAAAAATCATTTTTCATCAGTAAGTCTCATAGTTGGATATATTTATAGTTTAATGTATATATAAATATATTTACTATTATATATTTATAATTTTTTAATCATAATTTCTCAAATAAATTTTTACATTCCATTCTACTTAATATATTATAATCTGGCTCTTCTTTAAAATAGACTACCACCTCGTGAAGAGATGTGATTCAAATTTCACATAATAATTAAATAAAATGATTAAATGAAAAATTAAATAATATATATGTTGTATAAAAAAGTATATAAATTCATTAATCATAATACAATACGAACTTCAATACACATCCACCTATTAATGAAATAATATCATTGCTCATGTGTGTGTACAACATGTCGCCTCCATGAAATTATATGATTCATTTTTTAGTACCGTAATTTAAACATGGTTCTAATAATATTTCCTATTTGTAAATATTATATTTATATCATTATTATCATTATTTATATTCTTTATTTATATCTTATGATCATGAAACATATCTTTTATGACAAAATACGGCTGATAAAACATGGAAATTGACACCTACAAATAATGAAAATAGTGAAATATTATTCACAAATGGGGAGTAAACTATTATAATTATATCATTATGTTATGATAATAGTTATAAAATATTTAATAATATAATTAATTCAATTATATAGGCCTTTAAATAATGTTCATATAAAAGAAACTGTGAGGTATGTGACATCATCACAATTTCTAATTATCAGGCTATATTTTTTTGTGCGCACCTAATGTCATTTATCTTCCCTTTATATATTTGATTTTCCATTTAATATCATGAATCCATCATTCATTATTGTATTTTAAATCTCAATTTTATTTATTCTTCTAATTGGATTTTATATTAATATTACTAAGTGGTAAGGGAATTCATCTAAATTTTTCATAATTTAGGAATATTTTATTTTAGTGCAAATAATTCCATTTATATGGTATTAATGATTCCCAATTTATATATAATGTCATGAATCTTTTATAATCCCTAGTATTGAAATTTTATTTTTTATTTTTTTAATCTAATATTTTTTTACATTAATGTTACCAAGTGGTAAGTGATTTCGATTCATTTTTCATTTCATTGAGACATATTTTTTTAATATTCACCTATCCACAGTTATATTGTGTATTTACTTCCAAATTAATGTATTTAGATTGAAAAATTAATTTTAATATATTATTATATTTTTTATTCATTTTTATTGTACAATGGGCTATAATTTTAATGTTAACAAGACATATAATTTAATGTACATTGTA
Organism: Viscum album; assembly: GCA_963277665.1. Lineage (NCBI taxonomy): Eukaryota > Viridiplantae > Streptophyta > Magnoliopsida > Santalales > Viscaceae > Viscum > Viscum album. Next base: position 2,054,501,982 of record OY728137.1, read on the forward strand.
TGTTTCTTTTTTAATTTTTTTCATTCCCTTAAAAAATTTGTATTTATGGGATAATTTTTCATTATAAATTACATTTCACATTAGTTTCCATATTATATTATAATGGATAGGATTACATCATAAACCATATACCATTTTTTTCATTTGGTGTTTAATATGAATGTAATTTGATTATTTGGGAAATTAATGGAATTTTTTAATTCTTTACTCAATACATATATTTTAGGATAATGAAAATTGTTCAATAATTTAACTGATTATTATATATATGAAATTTTTTTTACATGTAGTTATGGGTGGTTCCATATTATATATAACCTTTCAGTGCATCGATTAGTCTCATGAGAAAAATTTGTTCCCAAAATCATATTGGTTTATACCTCTACTAATAAAATATTGTCTGAAATGTATTGTTATTATAGTTATATTGAAGTAGGAGATAATTTCAACCAATAAATAATAATCTAATTCATTAATAATATAAATTTATTTATTTTTTATTAAATTTATCCATTGATATTATTTCTCGATTCATTTCATTTTTAGTTTACTTGTTTAGTGGATTGGGAATTTAGTTAGTTATCTTTTAATAATTATTATCAATTATCTGATGATATAGTTACTAATTTAATAGTGTTTTTATTTATTTAAAAGTACATATTGAATTTTTTTTCTCATTATAGTTGTTAATGTATATTACCATCACTCACATTTTAACTCACCCTTATTTTGTTACCATATACTTATACGTGAACATGGATTCATAGAATGAGTTCAAGGATTCCAAATATTTTCAATAAATATGTTTTTTATTTTATTAACCTATGTAAAAAGTGTATCATTTTTTAATATTTTTCTCTAAATGTGGTAAACGGAATAGTCTTTTTAGATTTGACCACTTGTATCCATGACATTTTTATACATTAGGAACATGTTTTGGGTAATTTTAGTTAGGATCATAACATTTAATATGGTAAAATAAATTCCAAATTTTGAATATGAATTTTTGATATTATATAATATGGGTTTCTTAATTTGTTTAGTATTATGATTAGTTAAATGTGAAAAAAATTATAACAATTATGGTTAAAATGGTTTTACCATGTTGTTAAAGTACATATTAAATTTTTTAAATGACTAAAAAAATCATTTACATTATATTTGTAGGACATATATCATTAATTCCTTGTATAAGTACATATAATGATCTATTTTGGAGCCTCATTTCATGTGAAATAAATGTTTACAAATTATTCATTTCAAAATTTTCAAGCATTACACTCACCTAGAATATATAAGGTCACCCCCTCTCCTCACAACTTCATACATTAAATTTGACTTATCAAGGCCAATCTATTCCTAGATAAAATCCATAAATTCATCATGATGTCTTATATTAATTATTTTTATTATAAAACCATACTATAATGGATTTAGTTTATTTCCTATATCAGTTTTCCCAAAATGGGGTATTATATTTTACCATCCATTTTTATATTATTGATTATATCACCACTATTTAATCTACATAAACATTGATTTTATAATAATAAAAACTATATCCCATAAATGAATCTATAAATATGCTAATGTAATACTCAAAATTCATCTCTTCTTCCATAAAATTGGATATGAAATAACCATTCATGTGTACAGAGGACTACCACCTCGTGATTCAATGTGAATCATTTTTTACCATCGCCTCTAAAAGCATGTTTTAAGGATGGTTAAAATGTATATATCAATATATAATTGATATTTTTAATATATTTATTCATTTTTATAAATGATATCATATAATACATATTTATTTCTATTATTTTGGTGATACGACATCATCATTCCAGTTTATGGTGGAATACTACCTTATAAAGTGATGATATTCCACATTCAAAAATACTAAAATATAAGGTATTATAGATAATTTTAATTAATATATGTTATATGAATGATAATATTTCTATATTAATGTAATATATTTAATTATTTCAAAATAATATTAAATATTCATTCATTCCATGAAAATTGATATAATCGTTTATGCCTATATATAGACTACCCCCTCTACGATGTGATATGACACATTTTTTGTCACTAAATCACATTGATGATATATATAAGTAAATTTTAATTATTAATTTGGAATATATATTATTATTATCATTATGAAAATTTAAAATAATTCATTACACCTTTCCATATTTATCCTTAAAAAATTAAAATTATACTCACACATACGTATGACATACTATCTCCATGATTGTACCATTTTATATTTTTCATAACCATATTTGATGATTGGTATTAAAAATTATTATTGATTTATAATAATTATAATTATTTTATTATAATTATTATGTATATGTTGAAATAAATAACTCATTGACTATGTTTAACACAATGATTTCGTTTTGAAATAAAGAACTGAACGCCCCCAAAAACACATGATGTGGATTTAACAGATTAAGTATATAATTATTTTAGTTAAAATAAGTAAAAATAATTTAAAAATAATTTTTTACACCTAGATAAGATTCTTAAAAAAATAAATAATTAATATAATTTTGTTATAAATTATTTTAATTATAAACATGGAAATTTTGGACTCATGGCATTGATTTCTCACCTCAATTTTAATTTTTTTCATACATATTCATTATTGAAAAAACAAATTTGTGATTTATATACAAAACATTAATTTATAATATGATTCATTTCATGAATATTATTGATATTTATGAATCCTTTTTTGGGACAATTTTTCATTAGGTTTTGATATTGATGTTACTAATTCCGTAAGGGTCTTCTCGAAAAATTTTGCATCATTGAGACATATATAAATGATATTCACCTAATTTTTTATATAGTTTATAAGATTCCAATTTTAAATATTCTATCATGAATACTTCATAAATAGTGGTATTTAATGATTAAAATTTAATTAATTGATCTAATGGTACTTTAATTTAATGATACGAAGAGGTAACAAAAATTCATAATTACATTTATTTTCATTAGGTTGTATTACTGCTCTATTTTCAATGATATTATATGATTATTTGTTCAGTTAAATTATAATATATTACTATATATTGCATAAAATATTATTCATATTAAATTTTTTCACACAGAATAAAATAATTTATTAATTCTCATTTCAATATTATGATCATTAGAAGGATTTATCATCTCAAATTTTCATCATTAGGAAATATGTTACATTATACACATATCGTCTCTAATGAGGTGAATATACCTTCACATTAACATGTTATATCATAAAGAAACTTTTGTTAATTATATTTAATGTATCATGTGATGTTTTTCTATTATGTTCTGTATGATTGTTGATTTATAAACTGAAAAGGGATCTTTTCTAAAATATTATTTTATTTATTGATTTTTATGATTGAATTTCCATTGGATGAAATTATTTCATAATTATAAAAGAAACAACATTAATTTTCTTCACTAATAGTTATTTATGAAAGGTTATTTTCTTTATAATTAATTTTTATGATATTTTATGTGTATTTTCATTGATCAATATCATTAACCCTTAACATTGCATAATATCCATTGGGTAAATTTTTTAGGGATACAGTAATTATTCAATATATGTATTTATTATGATTTATTGAAGATATTTTCATGAATCCTATTAATTTTCAATAGAAAAATCATCTTTTTTACAAGTTTTTAATGGAAACATTTTAATAATGGTTATTCATGTACTAAAAAATAATATGTTTTGATATGTTTATGATAAAATAAATGCTCTAGGTACATTATTTAGGATTGTGTTCTTGGAAATTGATATTTATGAAATAATGAACCATTATTATCTATAGATGGTTGGTTAATTTATTATATAGGGACATGTAGTTTTTTGATAAACAAATTATGGGTCGTTATGTGATGAACTATGGATGGTAGGATCCATGATATCCCTAAAATCCTTTAGGTTTTTAGAGTATAAAGTTAACCATATAAGTTATATCATCTATATAAGTGATGTGAATATTATGATCCAAGATTTAAACATATTTTATTTATAGATAATATGTGGTTTTTAATGATACCTTTGATAATGATTGATGTCACAATGATAATGAATATTTATTCTTATCAATATTTTCATTGATAAAGCCTTCATCCTTGTTTCATGTTTTATGGTATAGGTATTGATCGGTATGAACATTATTATGTCATTCCATGCACATTTATTATTATATAATACCCATATTCTACAATAAAGATCAATAATTACAGTTACATATTAATTATTATGTTTACCCTTACTAAATATTTTGGTTAAAAATTATTATTCTTCATATATTACATATAGATTATGACTGACAGTATAATTATATTCACTTATAAATAATGATAGTGTTTTAATGTTTATAAGAGATGTTAAATTATTGCATTGAAATCCCAGAAAATGGGTATCATAGGAAATATACTATCATTATGTCATCTATATAGTTTATGTAAGTTTTTTTAATAATTATATAAATCTATGATCCCAACTGTGTGTTGGGTATGTGTGTGGTTAAATATTACTTTAGAAGTAGTATGTTTTGGATTCTAGAAATTGGGTCACATTCATTTATATCAAATATTATAATGTACTTTTTTATTTTATAATTAGATTTATGAGTGTGGGACCATTGATTTTATATGTACCTTTCTCACGTGGAATTCAGACCTCTATTATTGGTTAGATAAATATATATCTTCTAATGATTAACCTACAGATAATTTTCATATGAAAATCATCATGTAATAAATTTAATAAACACCTTATATTTTTTAGTTTTTTTTCTAATGTTCATGACTATCAAATAAAAAAGTTGAAGTCTGTTTTGAGATATATATATTTTTATAAATTTATACATTAGAATAAAATATGTTATTTTTGAAAAAAAAAACCTTTGTATCTTGAATGGTTTATAGTCACATGACTACATAGTTACACATGATACCAAACGTATACCTCATTATCATAAATCACCCCTAAAAATAATAATTTGATATATTTAGATGTTCCAACATCATAATGAAAGATGTTTTTTACTACTATAGTATTCAAAACATACAGAAAACTTGATATAGATGTATTCGTAATAGTCTCTCTACATAGAAAGCATCAATAACATATTAATTAATTTGATAAATTGTTTTAATTAACTATTCTCTAACTCAACATTAATTTTGAATAGTATTGGTTATCAATGATCCCTTTATTGGTTCTTCAAATTTTTATTATTAATAATATCAATAATATATGGATGTCATTATATATGAGAAAACCTTTGTTTCACCGTATTATTAATTACATCCATCCATAAATCTTATATTATACCTTTGATGGTAATGATTATATTGTAACAAAACCTTCATCCGAAGTATGGTACTTCATATACTTCAATACATAAAATGTTCTATGGAAATATAAAATCAAATATGTATCCATGTTTTCATATAACATATCAATTCAATAAAAAAATAAAATATATAAAAAATCAGTATCACATTATTCGAAATTTTATTCATTATGATTTCTCAAAAACCTCAATTAAATATATATAAAAAACAAATGAATGATATTATATATTTTATATATATATATATATATCATACATTGAATTTTTTCATAACAATCACCTAAGTATCAATTTTTCATAAAATATAATAATATTCTTATTTAATGAATATAATTATAATTTCATTAAATTATACATCATTAATAACAATCCTAAGTGTGAAATCATTTTATTTGAAAACACATGAATATATAAAATTAATCATATTAATCTATTATTCAATTTTTCTTCTCAAAAAATTCCTCATACCATAAATATTTATAATTTAATAATAATAAAATACAAATTTATCATAGTGTGAATTTCTTTTAAGATATAAAATCCATAAACCCGTCATAAATATCTATATTATGTATTATATATTTCATAATAAAATTAATGAATAATTAATCATAACATTGATATATTTAAATCTCAGAAAAAAACATTTTATAGTTTTAAATACTTATTCATCTAGATAATTATATTTTGAAACTCACTATAAATGTTTTGTAATTTAAAATTTTTTATAACTGATGGATCAATACATATCACATCAGAGTTTATAGATATTATACCATATAGTTATATGATTTAATTTTTCCAGGATATTTCATATTCATGTATTTTCATAATACTGATTTCTGACTGTTATTTATCCTCTTGTTTAACATTATGTATCAATATGAGTATATAAACAATTCAATTTTTACTAATCCTCATTGAGTAGACATACATTATTCCTTTAAGAGATAGTGATAACATTAACATAATGAGGAATTGACTCTTACAAATAAACGTGTGTATCATTGAATCATTGAAATCTTATACTTCATCCCATTTAGTAACCCTAAAATATTCCCATTGTTAACAATTATATATTTTAAAAAGTTAACTTATGATTCACATGTTTTCATAGGACCATTACAATATTTTTTTATACTCATAGATTAGGATTAAAAATTATCCAATATCCCTTATGTATCATAGTGTGGCATAGAACATCAATAAATATTTAAATTTAACACATAACATAAGAGATAATTAATACTATGTATCACAATGAGTCTGTACCATTCTAATTTTTATCATACATCGAGTTAGAGGTATTATTTTGAATAACTGTACTAACTCTTACATATTTATTGTTAATTATAATTACTATATTTTTCATTTTAGTATTCGATATGACCAAATGTACTCTGATAATGTTCAGATTTACTTTTATAGATTGTCAAAAATGGAATTTTTGTACAGCATACTTTATTAAAATTCAGAACCAACTCAAAATTCTAATGCTTTTCAAAATCATCGAACATTCTTTATAATCATAATTGGGTTATAATTCTTTTTGAAAAAATATAAAAACAAACTTAAATAAAATTTTGACCTTTTTATACATTATAATTTGAATATCTAAATCAAGTTACTCTATATAAATACTGATATGGTGTATTTTACTGACATTACTTTTACTGAAAAACTCTAGATTTGAACTCAAATATAAATAATAATCATCCATGTTTTATAATAAATATAAATAGTATTGTTAAGATTATATTAAAAAAGTTATTACTTCAAACACATACAAATAAAATTTCTATTCCATTACAGAACTCTGTTATATTTTCAATTGTGTTATTTTAAACAAGATAATGTACATGTTTTAGATAATACATCCTCATTCAATATAAACATTTACTTGATTATAAATATGATCTTATTTATATTTATATGACGTATTGGAAACTTCCTAACATAAATTATTTTTTTTCCCCATTAAAAGAAAATATCAAAAATCCCATTACAAATAAGTGATGATAACTTGCCTACAAAATGCTTTATTGAATCATCCAATATATAAAAAACTTTTAAATCATTTTAATTTATATTGGGATATTCCTCTCTCACCGTACACATAACATAAATCAATTTAAATAATGAAAATTAATGTAATCATTAAAATACATTAAACTCTTAAAATATATTTTATTAAATTATCTTTATTAAAAGCGTATATTATGTAACTTATTTTTATATTTTATTTTATTTATAACATATTTTATTGAACAATATTTTACTCTCCTAGAAAATAATACTTTCAGTTGTAACTATTGAATGGTATAAAATATTCAATATCATAATCAAAAAAATTGAATCATAATTATTTGATGGTTTTATAAAATATTGTTATAGAAATAAGAAAAGTTAATAAATATTAATTCACATTAAAAAAGTAATGTTCCATGAAATGTTTCCAAAAAAATTATTATTTCTTTTTAATATCGGTGTTTCTATTTGATTTAATGTGTTAATAAACTTAAAATGAAAATGTAGTGCTAATGCAGAAATGATAGAATTTTATTTCGAAGGACATAATAATATCATAATATTTGTATTCTTATTTAAATTCCATTAAAATAATACAATAAATTTTTTATATTCATTAGATGTAAATTATAATTGACGATTTCTAAATAATATTTTTTAATTAATTTGAAAGGTTAATAGGGAATCTAAAATAATAATTTAGAATATAACCAATATAGATATTAATGGAAATGCCATTAGTCAAAGACTATAATATAATTAAAATTTCATCTTCTATGAAACAGTCAAACTATTCATTTTATTACTTTAGGGGAAAATATTTAGTATAAATTTTACTTGATTTAGAGTTTTTTTATGAACAATTTGATGTATCCATTTTAATCTATGAACCCTAAAAATATTTGGAATGTTGTGAAATTTGTAAGAAATATTAAGGAAGGCTTACCATGTTATAAATAATGGTTTGGATATATTGTACATTTAAAAATATATGGACAAAATCATTATACGAAAATAGTAAAAATGAGAAATGATTTACAAAATTATTAGGAAATAAATATTAATCAACTAATTCACTATGAAATTTCCAGTCCCATTTCATTTTTCTTGAATGACATAAAGTTCAATCATCTTCCGAGTCAGGAACCTGCTTCTGGATATGGTTTTTGTGCTCAGTTCCTGGAGGGAGGCACCCACTCTGTAGAGCCTTCTTCCCTCGGTTCATCATCCTCCTCCGGCCCCTGCTCCGAGTACTGGTCACTGGGTCTTCTAGATTCCCCCGAATCACGGCTTCAAGCTTAACACGGATGGCTCCTCTATTGCGGGTGACATCAGAGGAGGGGGACTCGCTTGTGATCATAACGGTTCAGTATTGTTTTCTTTCTCCATTCGGTTGGGCCCGGGAACTCTGCTCCTTGCAGAGGCGAAGAGTATGATGGTTGGCCTCCAGGAATGCATCAAAAGGGGAGTGGTTCTAACGGACATGCAAATGGATTCCCTGATACTCTCAAATGCCATTCAGGTAATCGGGAGCGTTCCTTGGTCTATCGAGTAGATTACCCGGAGGTGCCGGGGTCTCTTGGGTACTATAACTAGAGTTTCTCATACCTTGCGGGAGGGAAATAAAGCTACGGAATACCTGGTTTCTATAGTCTCACCAAGCCTGGAGGACATTTTCTTTCATACCTCTCTCAGTCTGAAATCAACAGGGATTAACATCATCAGAGGGGATGCTCTCGGCCTCCATTACTTCAGGCCCCCGTAGCCTCTGTTTTTCTTTCTTTTATCCTTTATCTTTTTCCTTTTATCTTGTCTGGTTCTTTTCTCTTTTTTTCTTTTTTTTCTCTCTCTTTGTGCGGATGCTTTGGTCCTTGCCTTTTTTGACAAAATTTTTAAAAAATAGAATGGAATGGAATGGAATGGGTCTCTTTGTATAAGAGTACACTAGAAATTTATTAATCAACCAATTTATTTAGAATAGAATGAATGATTTTATTTAATTATGTGTTAAAATTAAATAATATGTAGTATTGTTTCCATTTCTAATTTAGACTATAGTTGATTCATCTATCATATAAAAAAACTGAATCTATTGACGGTTATGTATAATCAAGATAACCCTAATGGGTTTAATACAGTGTATTTGGGCTCTCTATAAAAATTATATAAAAGTGACACGAAAATAATTAGATTTAAAATGAATACAAAGAGTAACAAATATTTAAGGAAAAATATTGGTTATGGTTAGAATACAATGAATTATTAACAAAACATAATATCATATTAATAGGAAAATAATAATTTATGAACCAATATCTCTAGTAATATAAAAACTCATTGAGTTTCAATTTTTCTATTTCATATTATATTTCTAGAGTAAGAATAATTAAAATAATTATAAATTTATTTTATTACTTGATTAATGTAAAAATATATTGTTAATTCAGTTTTTTGATATATTTTATAATGAATGTATAATTGAAATATATTTTATATATAATCCTATAAATAGAAAACAAATTTATTTCTGGTGTGAAATATTTTTTTTGAAACCATTATTGTTAAACCATTACATATAAATCTTTTGAGAGTAGGGTTTCAAGTACATCACGATCAAATAGAATGATTCTATGTCTAATTAATGTTGATGTTGTGAAAATATGTGAGAAATTTAACATAAAAATCATTGAATATTGGTTATTTAATTTAATACTGATGAAAAAAATGGGGTGAATCATTTAAAACTATATTATATAAAATTTCATTTATGAAATATTAAATAATTTTAATGTAAAATATATTATGAAACATGTATTATTATACAAATTTTTATTAGAATGAAAATGAATCACCAATTACATAATGAATATGGAATATTGAAAAACAATTCTCCACCCCCAACACTAGAATAACTAATAAAATTAATATGTCATTAAAATTACAAAACAAAATTGGGGAATATTGGTCACCTTGTTAATAGAGAATACAAACATAATGAAGTGTCTATTTAGTATTTCTAATGTTATATCCCTAAAAATAATAATAGGTATCGCACACTATAATTTGATTTTAATTATTTATTTTATGTGGTATTTCTAATGAGATAAGATAGTTTTTGTTTTGGGAAAGGGGTTAAATTCCATTTTGGTGAATAAAATATGAATTTTTAGTTATCAACTGATGAATTATATTCATATGATTCATAGTTTAAGCCCTATAATGTTCATTTGGGTGCAAGAAAATGATAGAAAAAATTACAATTTAAATTCATTATGTCAAAAGTAATTTCCAAATATAAATCTATTATACATTCTTTATTTCAGATAAATTATAATTTTTGACAATAATTCATAAAATATATACCATTTAATCCTTAACCCAAATAATTTCATTATATATTTACGTAATTAATATTATATCAAATATTTAAATCTATATTTTTTTTATATATATTAATAATTCCTCCATCCCTGATTCGTGTACTTTTCTTGGTAACATGGACTCTTCCTCAAAAATGGAAGTACATAAAAACACATATAATTTACTAATGTTCCCTATGTTAATTTCAATCAGTTTAATGTTTCTTAATATAGTATACGACATGTTAAATATTTTATATATATTCAATATTTTCTTTAACTGGGTTTTTGAGGATTAATCATAGATTAAATACAAGTTTTTAATAGTTTTCCTCACTAATTTGGTGTTTCATGTCAAAAACCTCCTCACAAAAAATATGTTTATTTCTTCTCCATCGATCTATTGGTTTTTATATTTGATTAGTCCACCTCATAGGTACTCATGGAGAATTTTTCGCTTTTTTTATCTACGGTTACCCCATTAAACATTCCTTATTTATATATTCTCAAAGTAAAAATGAACACAAAACATGTACTACTAATTGAAACTAAAAAGATAAATCATATTAATTTTTAACATAAATCATTAAAGGATAGTAGATATTTCCATTCCTTTCATGGTTATACTATCCATACATGATACTGTATGTTAAATTAGACATATCTCTAGTTTTATAGGTTATTATTTTCCTACCATCTGTCTAAATTTCTAAAAACAATACATGATACGAATAAATTCATATAAAAAATAACGAGTATATGTCACTGTCATTCAGAAATGATTAAAAATATTATTTTCAATACCTAAAAAACATATTATATCTATATAACTTAAACTATTTTCGAGAAATATGTATTATTAGGCGTCTACATTTCATGTAATATATGACTCACAACATCTACTTCCATTATATATTACTGTAATTATTTTTTAGATGGGTTCTAGTCTATTCATTTCATACATATTTACATATGTGTTGGTGAACATTTCAATATATGTTGGTTATTTGTAATATCAATTATATCATCAAATAATTGGTGTATCAATCCAACAGTAATGATTTTTAATTTTATATGAATTAAATTATCCATCATCCAATTGTTCAGAGTTACTTTTTATTTTGAAAATATATGTCTAAAATTTTATGTAAAGACTCGGAAATTCCAGGGAATTTTTTTCTTTTCTTAAATACATGGGAATTATATGAGTCCGCAAAAATTTACGGCACTTGATTTCGAGTCCCGGTGTGCCCAGAATCAATTTCTGAAGTTTTGTTTTGGTACGTTCAGTAAACATACGAGTGCGTTTTTATAACATTTGAACCGGTGCTTGGAATTGAAATCTTAGGGCACTGTTGAACATGCAGCTCCAGTATTATATTAAGAAGACTTTCACCTCTATGGTATTCGGTCGAGAATAAAAGTTTGTCTTTGAGTTATCATGGAAAAAATAATAAAATAAAGTGATCGACAATTTATTTTATTTGACCCGACATGTGAGTGTTTGGTGGTTAAAACCTCCACATGGAAGTTGGAGGTGGGACCACCACACATTAACCTCTCATGAGAGGTTATGGTGGTGGGTCTTATCTGAACCCAACCTTCTCTTCAAGTTAATTGTGGTGGGGACCACCTAGTTTTTAACCCCATGAAAGTCCCCATTAAATTGGAGAAACTCTCAAACTCCAAATTAATATAGGGGGCCTCTTCAACTCCTCTTTCATTAATATGTGCCAAATTTCCAAAATCCTCCACATTAATTGGGTGGGGACGTTTAATTAATACTCCATTTTGAATTTTAAATCCACCATTCTAAAATAATAGACAATCTATTATTTTTTGTCGAATTTGGGAAGAGGAGAGATAGCGAGAAAAGCTTCCAACGAAAAACGAAGAACTCTCCACTGACGGAGAACGTTTATCCTCTTCGAACTTCTTCCTCGGACACCTACCGATGTGGAGTGTCTTCCACGAGCCGACGTAGCTCTGAATTGGAAGCATGCGGTGGAAGAGACGAACGACGAACTTCTTCATCTACTTTCTGTGACTCCGTCAACGAACGACGAACGAAAAACAAAGGTAAGGGGTTTACTTTTTTTATCCCTTTGGTCTTTATTCTCTTTGGATAGAAAGAATTTTTTTCCTGGTTGTAAAATAATTGTTTTACATCGTACATCATTGATGGATCAATTGATACAACTCTAAAAACGAATGGTGCGGGCCAAAAGAACATGGACCGAACCCTCTGCTGATTTTGTTTATGTTGATCTTTCGGCATAGAAATGAGCAATGATGTGAAGAAGGAGGCGAAGACAAAGGCCGTGCTACCGGCGGCCTCCGCGAACTGTTCCGCCCCCGTGGCGCTTCTGTACTCCGGGCCAAACCACCGGCCTCCCGACCCACCATCTGCCCGACGGCCCGCCTGGCCGAGCTGTCGGCCTGCCTCGCCGCGCACCACCCAGCTGCCGATCCGCCTAGCCGGGCGCCTCCCGGCCACTGAACCGTCTTCCTGCACGCCTCCCGGCCACCGAACTGCCTGGCCAGGGGCCTCCATGTCATTGGCCCGCCTAGTTGTGCGCCTCTCAGCCGCCGAACTGCCTGGTCGCACGCCTCCCATCTTTCGGCCCACCTGGCCGCACGCCTCCCGGTCGTCGAACCGCATGATCAGGCGTGAATCGGCCATTCACCTACCCACCTGGTCACGCCCTACCCGGCCGCTCGAACTGGCCCGCCTGGCCACGCTCTGCCTGAACCGCGCTGGTCCACGCTAGCTACGCCCTGCACGAACTGGTCGCGCCCTGCCTAGCCGCCTCCCAGCCACACGACCTTCCATACCAGTATGCGGCCCCCCTTGTGATTCCCAGGCTGAACCATCATGGACGCGCCCTCTGGGTCGAGTCGCACCGAGTCGCGCCTTCGTGACGCTCCGAGCCGAACTGGACCTGAGCCCGGGCCGAACCGCCCTTGCGGCCTGTTGGGCTGGGCCGAGCCGGCCGAACCAAACCTAACAGGCTGGCCCATCCAATGGTTTGGGCCAGACCTTGGGTTGGACCAGGTCGGTCCAACCGGGTGGGACCGAACGTTGGCCCACTTCCGACCCTTTACTTTATTTGGACATATTATTGTCACCAGACGTCCGTTTGACGATCTATCAGTGGCGCTAGAAATCCAAGATCGTATTTGTCCCTTTGAGTATACCCCACTAGAGTTCAGGGTTTAGTTGAGATATGGTCAGGTTGGATCGTACATGAATCCAACCGGGCCCCCGGGATTAAAAGGCTAATAACTCACAGACCGGGCGTCCAATTGATGCGTCGTCTGTTGTGTTGAGACCCCTATCACATGGTGGAACTTTGAGATACTTATTCATTTTAATTCATAACAGTTGAGGTATCGAAACTTGGATTCATTAGGGTACCCTCCTGGAATCAAGCATGCTTCATGCAGAACCCTGTGGCTCGTTGCGCTCTGACGACTGTTCCTGGATCCTGTGTGGTTTCAACAACTCCGACTACTGTTCCTGGATCTTGTGTAGGTTCGACAGCACTGAAGACTATTTCAGGATCCCGTATGGGTTTGGCAGCTCTAAAAACTATTCCTTGATCTTGTGTGGGTTCAACAGTTCTTATTTCTATTCCTGGATCCTGTGTGGGTTCGACAGAATAAATGTTCCTGGATCCTATGTGGGTTCGATGGTTCTGATTTCTGTTCCTGGATCCTTTGTGGGTTTGATAGAATACATGATTCAGTGGTTACATCTGATCATCTCTATATCTCTACATAAGTTGAATACCTATGTAATCTAAGTCAGTAACTTTGTGTTTTCCTCATGATTGAGATGGATTACTAGATAACCTAGGTATATTTATAGGCATATACATATGTGGGGTTAACTTTTGTTTACATAACTTATGGTTTACCCACGTTTGATTTTGTGGGACCTTGAGGGTCTTGGGGTCCCTACAGAGTATCATTATACTCACCACTACATAGGCTATTCCCGAACCTCGCTGTGTTGGATGCAGACGATGGACATCGCTGACCGAGGATGAGTGTACGTGGACTGGACGGTACCCGGAGGTGGACCAAACAATGAGTCGGTACTTGGAGGAGACTGATGGACGTGGAGTTCTGAGGAGGCTATCTGTACCTACCCTTTAGTTAGGATCCATAGTGGATGATCCGGGAGCTGCTTTTTACCTTTTATATGTTTTTTCCTGTTTAGTTCTACTTGTACTTTACAATTTGGATTTTATTTCCTTCCCCTTTACTTTTTATCACTCTCTTATTATACAGTTTTGCTTAGTGTTTTTTGTTTCAAGATGTGTTCTCTATTGTGTGTGTTTACAGTTATAAAGGCAATTCCTTCCCAGATTTAGGGATTTATGCCTTTGGTGAAAGTCTCCAGCCCGTGGCCTATGGTAGGCGGGCTTGGGGTAGTCACTGCAAAGTCCCCGGGGGACGGGTCGTTACATTTTATTTTTTTTAAATTCATACTAAATAATTATTATATTTGTTTTAAAAACTTTCTGGAATACAATTTATATAATGACATCTTTTTCAGGGATATATGGTGACTTCATACATATATTTAATAATCACACAATACTCATTCCCCAATTTAGATGTGTACAAACATTATTAAGTTTTATTGATGTAAGGGAAATGAACCGGACTCTGGGATATCAACACATTCACCAATCATGGTGAAGGATTGATTTTGGAAGTATTTATTGTAAAATTTATTGGAGTGAATGTTGTTTTGGATATGTATTTTTTGTTGTCAGTTCCCACCATATAGAAAAATTTTTATTATACCCAACATCATTTGTTCTTTTAATTTTCTATACATTTTTTTATTTGTTTAATAGTTTTTTAATATTTCGGTTGTATAAATTCAAGTTATATCATGGTATGAATGTATATATCATATTGTAACTTTATTGTTTTTGAATACTCCCTGATATTACACTAGAATATTTCTACTTCCACACTTCATCCAAATCTATGTGTGAAGAATGTATGGGTACCACACATATAAAGGAGAAATACACCATTTTTATTCATGTTACCAAATTTATTTTTTTACACCATCCACTGGTGATTTTGAGGTGAACCTTAGGTGTTATGAATTTAGATAATGAGAACCATTTGGTAATTAAAGACATGGATGTTATTTAGGGGAATTTATTAACACATTATTGGTTATTTGGTATGGAAAATGAATGTATCAAAGAAATATGGTTTCGGTAAGATAAATGGTACACCATAAATACACTTATTTCGTATATCTATGAATTAATTTTTAGTTTATATTTTTCTAGGATATATTCATTTTATAAAAAAAACTTCTCGGCATGGAGTCTCATGAATCATAATAGTTGTTTATAGAAATTAAATCATATGATATCTTGACATGTAATATGATTTCGTCCCTTTAATTTTCATATTTATATAGATCTCATTGAGTACTAATATTTATAAAATATTTACAAATAATTTTTTTATTATTATATTTATTGTTAATGATAAGGTTGATATAGGTTAGAAACAAATTTTTTGGTTTTTATCTTCATTTCAGATTCTTTATATCTTGTTTTTAATATATCATATTAAAATCTAATTTTTTTTACATGATATGAAATTAATCTATTAATGATGTAAAAATAATTAAAATTTATGTTTTTTGTGGTTATGTTTATTAAAAATGATGTCATTCATGAAGGTTGTTGTTGAAAATGGAGAACACAATGCAAGGTCGTAGAAGGGGGTCATAATAGTTCTATTGGGTACATCTAAAATGCTGGTAAATATATAATATGGAAAATGGAGAAAAAATAATTTCAATAGAAGAAACCGATGTTCTGGTGGGGTTAGAGTTTTCCTAAAGATGAAAAACAAAATATAGGTGTTTTCTACAACTTATATAGTATTTTTAATCCATCGGGTCATCACTCAAATAATCAATGTTTTAAAAATATAATATTACTTCATATATGGTATGATTCTAGGGTTACAACCTCATGTAAACAAAAGAAAGGGAAACTGAGCATGCCAAAAAATTGAATGATTTTTCAATACATGTTAGACCCATTATTAACTATCATTTCATAGAAGGGTTCATCCAAATTAATCATGTCAGTAGCCAATAATATTTAGATAATAATATAATACACTATTAGATTCATATCATCATTAATTAACACCATCATCTGATGTTTAAAAGAAACATATCTACTAAATACGTAAAAGATTGGGTTAAATATCTCCACTACATATTTTAATTCGTAATTACTCCAATTAAATGTACATTAGGATAGACAAAATAACAATATATGTATAGATATAATGATGGTACTATGGGATTCTAGAGGTTAGGAAATGAAAATTCATCGCCTTGGAAGGATTTAATAGACTATAATGTTCATAATGTAACCATAATAACCTAGGTGAAATAAAAGGAGTTCCTGAATATTTAGAATGCTTCACTATCTAATAATAGATACACCAATACCTTTATGAATCATATCTATTGTGAATAAAAAAATTCATGGGAGAGGACTCCAAATAATTTTGGTTCAGGATAAGTCTTATATAGATTTTATAAAATATGAAAACTCTCTTCAAAGAATGTTTTTATTAAAAAAAAATAAAAAGGGTAATTATTATAGAACATTGTTTTAATGGGGGTTATTTAGTGGGTGCTACACTAGTCGTTCATAACTTGGGAGAAATCCCTTATAGTTGGCATATCTTATGTTGAGATATTTTTAAATGAAATTGTTTCCATCAAGGGAAGAATTGTAGTGGTATGAAATCATTATATAGAATTATAATATCATATATATAGTGAATCACATAATAATTAATTTTATAATTTAATATTAACTATTCTTTTGATATGATGTAATTTCATTCGATCATGTAATGTGACCATCATCAGAATTTTAGGTATTGGGGTATGTTTTATAGTATTGTATAATTAACTCAATAGAACAATTCGTCCATTGGATAGATAGATATACCATTAACTAAAAGAAGATGAAAACCATTTAGATTATATTTTTTGGAGGTAATCAGGATGTTCATGTCTGGAATAATGCAATATACCAATATATAAATAGAATTTTTCTTTGAGATAAATTCAAGATGGAAGGATGTATGTTTATGGTAGAGAAAATAAATTTATTATTTGATCTACTATTCTATATCATTATTCTATATAGTCCTCTAATTTATATAGGTCATCCCCATTAAATTATTTATGAGATATTTACCTTGTTTCTTTATTATAATAAGGAATCATTACTTCATTTACGATCCATATTAATGTTTTGTATATATTATAGAGTGAAACAATATTTTTTAATCAGGTTCTTTATTATGGGGATCAATTAAAATTTTCTTGGATAAAATATCCCCAGATGTCGGATCCATTGAAATCATTTTGGGGCGAAACTACTTCACCAAATTTTGATATTTCATTGACTATTACAACGAGGGAGTTTCATTTTCATATTCTTATATTAATATATAAAAATATGCATTTGTAGTGGAATGTCTTGGATATTAATGTAGGTCCTAAAAAGATATTGTCGGTGTCATCACTAAATAGATGAAATTTATTTCTATAGGAGTAATATATTCGAAAGAGTGTCAACTCTTTCCACATTTGAGAAACATATACACAACATATTCCTAGAATGATTTTTTGGTCATAAACCACAAAAGAATGTGGGGGTTTACTATATATTTGGTTTTGGTAACTATATTACTTTATTTTACTCTATATGATATTTCTATAACATAATTATAACAATTATATATTGAAGAATGGTTTCTTTATTTTAGGGGATTCATTTATCTAAAAAACACTACATATGGTATACTTTTCCACTTCACCGTGAAATATACTAGAATTATCTTCTTATATATGGTCCCAAATAAACCAAAATTCTATATTGATCAATAATATCTAATATTTAAATATTATTGATGATATATTATATCATTTAATTGGATGATTTTTTTTGGATTTAAATGTTACCAAACAACCATGATCACTGAGTTATTCTAAAGATTATTACAAAACATTCCATCAATTGATAGTACATGACTTTTCAAAATAAAATAATTAAATTTGGATTAAAGGATTTTTAACACCATATCATTGTCAAAGGAAAATATTATATTAATTATCTTAAATTGCCAGAAACAAATACTTTTTTTGATACCTTACATTACATGTTGGATGAAGTCATACAAAAAAACAATATACTAATAATATTATTATTTAATAGGATATTTATCACATATCTATTGTGATGGAGGGTATGAATATAATTAAATATAATATTAATATATATAGTTAATAAATGTTTTTGAGTTATCAGTTAATTATAAATAAATTAAGAATCATTTAATAGAACAACATTTTAATTATGAAAAACTATATTATTTCTAATTGATAGTTTGTTGTTCCTAGCCAACATATTTTAAAATTAATTTTTACAGATTTTACAATATTTTTTTAATGAAATTACTACATTTTTTTAATTTTAAAATCAATATTATAATTGTGTGAATAATTGGGATTTGTAATATTGGTATCATTTTCTTATGAATAGTTAAATCTAATAAATTTTAATTAAAAACACATTTTTCATTTAAATATTTTATTAATGTTAAAAAAATTTGAAATGTTTTAAAATTTAACTTATTTCAATATTACATAATATAATATTATTATAACATTTGGAATAATTTTAATGTTGAATTTTTTTATAAAAACATTTTAAAATATCACTATTTCTCTTAAATACCCACATTCTCACCACGTTTGTGGGATTAATACAAAATTAAAAATTTCCACAACATTGAATTGAATCTAGAAAAATTGGTTCGATATTTCGAATAATAAAAATTTATAATGTGAAATTAGTTCAAATTAAAATTTTCCACAATGAAGACTGAAGAAATCAATTAATTATCTTGGAAACAGTAAAATATATTTAGCATGAGCTAAACAATGAATATATGGGTTAAAATGTACCCATAAACTGATCAAACACCCGTTATATAGGCATATATCAACCTCAATTCTACATTTTTTTGATAATGTTCAATTTATCAGTCTTCTAAAAAATATAAAAATGTCATTATAATTGAATCATTTTAAAACATTACAATTGTTCTACTCACCCACTTATAAAATGAAACCCATTATCCTCTATTATTCACATATACACTCATATTTATTTCCATAAATACCATATAAAATCATTTGAAATAATCCCTCATCTATCAAAATAATAATTTTTTTTGGTTTAAATCCATTTTTGGATGGATTTGGGGAACACCAAAGGAATATACCTCATGAATATGTTATATTGGACAATGTGTGTCTTTATTTTTGTTTATCATCCACTAATATTAATTTTTATTAAATTGGGATGATATAATAACATTTATATCTTATATATAATGATATTTCTAATGTTATTTTCCTGACTAACAACCATCTCCAATTCCACCTAACGGGTTACAAAATCATTTTTTTCATGGTTGGAAACAATCTCCTAGAAAACTTATGTCATTTGTTTTTCTATTATTACTTCTCATATTCAAGATTGATGAATGATCTAGAGTTTATATATTATATTTAAAACATAATTATACCTCCAGTTTAATTATATAATAAAATTATTTTTTTCAAGTTTCATTTCGTTGGGGATATAAAAATGTCACTCTTGTGTATGGAAAACAGCCACCTCACAAAGAAATGTGGTTACTTTTTAACAAAATATTACATGGATTGTAATAAATATAAGGTTAATGATTATATATCATATGGATTATATTATAATTATATTAATGATGTATTTATAATATTTAAATGATGATATATAATACATTTTTTATCATACCTTTTCAATCACTAAATCAAGATAACATCATTCATGTACGTGTGGAATACCCCATCCATGAAACTATGTGGATATCTTTTCATTAGAACATCACCCAGATGATACTTATAAAAGTTTGTTTAATCAAATAATATTTTTGATATAATTTTATAATTATTATGAAATGATAAAATAATACTAATATTCTCTTCATAATGATCATTGAAAACTGTAAACGTTACTCATACGCATATTGGTCATTCTATCTCAATGATTGTAACATATATCAATCCCTAAAACCATCTTTAGTAAATTGAATTAGAAGTATATTTGAAGCAAATAGGTATAATTATTTCTTTATTATTATTTAGGATATTATAAAAATAATTTATGTGTAAGAACATTATTTTTAAATAAAATAGAAAGATAACAAAACTGGGCAATTAACACCCAAAAAAATGAAAATAAGGAATGAATATTAATGAATGGTTTAATGATGTATTAATGGAAAATATATGATATTTTATATATTAATATGGTTCTATTATATATGGATCACATATTTAAACCCACAATACATGAATTTAAATAATGATTAATGAAAAGGAAGTGTGAGGTGAAAATTTTCATAAGAATTTATATTCTATTGAGCATTATTTATTTTTATTCACCATTTCAATTTTAGGTGGTGTATATACTGACCATTTGTTATGTATTGTAATTATTCTTTCATACTTGGTGGTATTTCTCTTTCAAATTGAATCATTTCATACATGGTGATTTAGATTAAAAAAACTTAGTTTCAAATTGTAATCGCTCAGACCTCTCTGGTTCATTACATTGTCAAAACCCAGTGTTTGGGGTGTTTTGGGATGCATTTTTAGATCATTTAAAGAGTTTACAAAATTTGTAGTTTTTCCAATGATAGGGCATGTTGGTTACTCATCGTCTCTAGGTCATGGAATCGGTGTGTTAGGGTGTTGGTAGGTTGGGGCATCATTGAGTAAGGGCATCGGTAGGTCTTGGA
This sequence comes from Viscum album, assembly GCA_963277665.1. Taxonomy (NCBI): domain Eukaryota; kingdom Viridiplantae; phylum Streptophyta; class Magnoliopsida; order Santalales; family Viscaceae; genus Viscum; species Viscum album. Next base: position 2,054,523,691 of record OY728137.1, read on the forward strand.
ATTAGTGAGTCGTGGCGTTGGTAAGTCCAGGAATCGGTGAGTCAGGGTATCGGTAGTTCAAGGAATCGACGTGTCTGGGAATTTTTAGGTGAAGGAGTTGGTAGGTTAAGTGATAGTAAGTTAGGCATTAGTGATTCATGTAGGTGGCTCACTGTCGGTAGATCATCTGTCGATGAATTGCATCATTGACTCACCCATTGGGGAGAAATTTCAATTTCATCCAAATATTTCGAGTTTCACACCTTTGATGCTACTTATTATGTTAAATTAGTTAAATTCAATATTTTATGAGATTTTCAGCCTTTTCAAATGGTATTTATCTCCAAAAAACATAAAGCTTCCTTTTACTCTTAAATGGTGTGGTCTTTATCATGATTCTACTATAATGGTCTTTGAAATAGTTTCCCCCGTAGATTTAGGATCTTGACATTCTAAAGTGTAAATCCCCTATTCCATTGATACCTTAAAATTTCTCTAGTTGTGTCAATAACCCTTCTTCCTCATGTATTCTTCTTCCTCTAATGTAACAGTTTGTTCATTTTTCCTCTTGTCTCTTTCTTGATACTCACATGAACCCCTGTTTTTGAAACAAGGAAGAATGGATGATCATATGTTATTCCATGTAATCATTTCTTTCACCTATATTTCTTTTTTTCATTATAGGTGGTGGATGTACTTATGTATTCTTTTGAATATGGTTGTAAATAATTTTAAAAAGACAATTAGAAGTAATAAATATGGGGCGGGGAGTACGATGAGGATAATCACATTGTTTTATATGTTCTCCCTGACCCAAGATGAGAATTGTATGGTTTGTATTCTTATGAAAATAATGGTATATAGGGGTCTCTGTTTGCGTACCTATGTGGATTGTGAATCACAATAGAATGAATTGTAATTTGGTTAACAAAGTATATTAGGTTATTAAATAGATTCTCCAAGATCAAACATGATTTATTATAACAGATATTTTATCAAGTGGAATTAATGAAATAGTGTTGTTAACTCTAAATAGACCCTTATTTGTTGGTGTGTTTATGTATTATTTATGGTTCTTTGGCCTTGTTTCGATGCCCTTCATGTGGTGTTGTGGTTGGGAGTGTGGTTGTGTTTGTGTGTATGGGATGGTAGGAGTAGAGTAATTGTATCTCAGGATGAGAGATTGGTTGATTCTAGAATGGATTGAATTTTTTTCATTGGGAATGTATCGGGGCAGTGGTTTGGAAGTGGGGATGTAGGACTATGTTGTGTCATGATCATGATTATGGGTGTGTTGGGAATGGTGTTTTTGAATAGTGGGGATTCCGAGTGCTGTTGAAATGAGGTGTGTTGGGGGTTTTACTTTTTAAGAGGAAGGAAAAGGATGTATGACATTGAAGAATGATGGTGGGAATGGTTGAATTAGTTTTCAATAGAAGGGAGAATGTTGTGGGGATATAAAATAAGTAAATTTTGTTTTTTTTTAATTTGATACTTCACATTTAGTGGGTCTTCCAAGGATATTATTGGAGGGATTATTTTGAGGAATGATGGTGTTAAACTTAGTGATCCCTCCACCATGAGTTTCCAAAGTCTTTTTTTATGAATGGTAATTTGAATGGATTCTTTAACCTTGGACCCTCTTTTCTTTTCTCTCATTGTTAGTAGATGGTATGGTCTCACTTCATTATAATTTTTTCTATGTTTGGTAGTTTCTCAAGTAGGGATTGAATAAATAAATGAAATGGATTGGGTATGTTTCGTGTTACGGATTTTATTGAATTGGTGTTCATTTATAGACTTACATAATTGACCATTATTTGTGGTGGTATGTGCATATAGTTTTTTTTCTTATGAATATTTTTGTGGGGGACGGTTGTTTTTTTAACCAAAGGTCTGGATTAGTTTTTGGTACCTATATATATATAGGTAGTTCGTTGTGATTTTTATATGCACCCCACCTATGTTGAGCACTATATAAAGAACACCCCCATTTCTTTGGGGGAGAGTGTGATATCTAAACATCCCAATGAGAGGATGGATGGAAGGTTATTCGATATTTTATGCTCCATATTACATTCATTGGTAGAAGAAGACTCTTCAAGCAGGTTGTTGTGTGGATGTGAGGACCATGTGTATGCAGGAGAGCTCAGATTTCCATGAGTCATCATGATAAGTTGTGTAGTGATTCCCATGTGACTTTGAGATGGATTTGTTGTTTTTTCCCAAATGTTAGTATATGAGATGTGATGTGGTATGTGGCACAAGTGTTTGTGGGAAGGTTGTGATAATGAGGCTTGTGGAAGATCATTGTAGTGTCACCACATTCGCCGTTAGGAATGAGTACTTAACAGCGAGATGTGGTGTGAGGAATGAAAATATTGATGTGCTTACTATATTACATTACATGACTAGACTTATATTGTGAACCTACCTTGGTGAGGTTGGGGTGGATAGTATACATTATTAGGTGTTTTTTAGTTTTTTTATTTTCTCACATGGGCTTTAGTCTGTTTCTCCCACATTTGCATTAGTGACTTTGGATTTTTTCCTACTCATTATTATTTTATGCTCAACCTACATATATAAAACGGTTTTTAGGTTTCTTGGGAGATTACGAGGAATGTGATGAACCTTGATAGCTTGGACCTTTAGAATGGTAACTATGTCACTACTTAGTTGTAGTTTGGTACATTGATGTTTTATTTGCATTTATAATAGTTTTAAATTAAAAATGAAGGTGGTGTGGGTTTTGGTTTCTTTATATATATATATTTATATATATCTGTATGTGTGTGTATGTGCATGTTTGTGTCATTTGAGTTTGATACATCCTATCACCCAAATGGGGGAGTCATTATCTCTCCTTCATATTGAGGAAGGAAGGTCACAACATCATTCTATGTATTCCCTCATCTTTAAGAATGTGGGTCATGATAGAATGGTTTTAGAGGATGATGGTTGAGATATAGGATAGTGTTTGGAGTTAATCACAATGAGGATTGCATGGGTTGGTAGCGATATATTGTTAGGTGATATTGGTGTGTGACATAGGATAGGGGAGACCAAATAGGACACGGGATTTTATCCCCCCCCCCCCCCCGAGTGGTCTAATGAAATGACACTAAGAATACCGAATGACCAAGTGATATTACACCAATTGCGGTGTAGGGGCCCTAGGAAATGAACAAGAGACATGATGACATCAATTATTTTTGTTCTACGATTTTTCTAGAAATTAAAATATAAAATGATATCAAATGAATCCTCAATAAATTTTATAATACTAAGGATTAGGAGTTCCATGTTTTGCTTTTAGGCAGGGCTCTTGAACATCCTTATGCGTGGTATTGGCTGGTGAGGCTCAACAAGCGGACCTAGTCGACTGAAAGAGAGTGGACAGAGTAGTGGAGGATGATCAGTGGGAAAATTCCATTCATTAATTCTAGTGGTAGACTATGGGAAAGTATGAGGGAAGTGTCTCAGGCATGGAGACTGAGGGTTGGATCAAAGAGATGGTGATCACTTTCAGTATAATTTGGGCCTCAAAAGAGTAACAGGTTCACTTGGATGTGTGCCATATGAGGTGATTAGTGCGTCAAAGGTGGATGGTTTACCTTATGGATAGGAAGTACATGGATGTTTAATGGGGTGACATTGAGAAGGAGTTACAGGTGGAATTACTCTCTTCAAAGATGAATGCATAGAAGAAACAGTAGCTACTCTCCATCCTGAAGGGAAGCATGTCGGTATGGGAGGTGGGATCAGTTTCATGTATCATCATCACTTTTCATCTGATCTCTTTCAGGATGAGAAGTGTCTTGAGATACATTTAGATGAGTCACTTCATCCTTCTGCCTTGTATGAGGATACACCCTTCACCCTACCGACAAACATAGATAATTAGAAGAAGGATGAGGTATTAGAATGGATTCACTAGTGAGGAGTTATACTGGGAGAGAGGATATAGCTTATTTTATCAAAATGGGGAGCCTATCAGTAGTAGTTCTCGGGAATTAGGACCATAGATCATTCTTCTAGTGGGGAGATGACCCTAGCTGTTTCAGTTCTTACATTTTGTTCGTCTTCCATTTCCCAAAGGATTGGGGCCCAGGTGTTTCTATTATAGAGGCCACATTAACCTCCAATGTCAGTTCCTAGTTTGAGTTCAGTACGTTGGAGGGTGGGAGGTGCAGTTCCCACCTCAACACAAGTTTCCTGATCGGTCGTTTTAGTAGTAGAGAGTGCAGGATCCTACTCCACCATGGGGAAAAAGATAAATTAGAGGTCGACCTCAATTTGTTCCAAAATGTCATATATCCTGAAATGATTTGGGAGGAAACTGAATATAGTGGGGTAGATGAGCTAGGTTTTCTTAGTTGAACGTTGTAGAGGTTGTGGTTAGAGTAGGGTTTGAGATTACTGGAGGTATGGCTAGATTGTTCAGTACTATTGTTTTCACCTTCTGTGATTTAAGATCTTAACACACATTTGTTGCTCCTAGTCTATACCGTGCACTAAGAATAGACATAGGGTGACTTCTTGTTCTCCTATTGTTGAGTACACTAGTCGGAGGCCAGACCATCTTGTTAGATTTTTTCGGGTATGTAGATGGAAGTTGTGGAAACATCTATTTTGTTGGGATCACTTTATACTATTTATGTATTCATATGGATTTATCAATATCATCAAATTGTTATAATATGTTCAATCTATTTTTGAATTATTCTAGATAAGAGTCAAGATTTAATACATGAGTGTCATGCATGTAACATTTATTGGCGGGCAGGGTTGTCAAATGGGTAGTCGGTGTGTAGTTCATTTTCTATACTCGACAGCAGAGCTATTAGTAGAATCGGCTGATACTGAGATAGTGGAGGTCATGGGATGTGTTAGTGAGTTCATGAATTTATTCCCATTGGAGATTGTGTCTCTACCCCTTCAACGTGATATTGAGTTTGGGATAAAATGACAACCAGGTGTTTTTCCGATTTTGATGGATCCTTATAAAATGTCACCTTCTGAGATATGGTAGTTAAGAGTTCGGATTGATGATCTAATGAAGAAGGGATTTATCCCACTCATTGTGTCATGGTGTTGTGATCCTATATTGTTTGTGAAGAAGATATTTGGTGGTCTAAGGTTGTGTATAAACCACTGGAGGATGAATCAGGTAACTGTCAAGAACTGTTACCTTATCCCAAGGATATATTATCTTTTTGACCAGAAAGGGGGAGCACGTTGGTTTCCAAATATTGATCTGCAATCTGGGGATCCCTAGTTGATGTTTGAGGAGGGATACATCATGAAGAGTTCTTTTTTTTTGTAGGTGTATGAACTTCAAGGTCTTTTTTATCCGGTTCAGTGATACGAATGCACTAGCCATGTTCATGGGACTTAAGAACACCATATTTCATGATCTCCTAGACTATTTCCTCATCATTTTCATCAATTACATCATGATCTACTCACAGTCAGAAGAGGACCATACCAAGTATTTCATGACTTTCCTAGAGGTCCTTAGACACTAAAAACTATTTGTAAATCTATCCAAGATCCAATTTTGGACAAAGGAGGTGAACTTCCTTATACATGTGGTATCAAAGTAAGGTGTAGTAGTGGACCCATCGATGTTTGAGGATTCTGTTTCATGGGAATTACCAAATAATGTGGAATAGGATCATATTATTCTTGGTTGGGTAGGCTATTACTAGGAATTCATACCTGATTTCAATTGAGAATAAGCTTCATTGATTGCTCGGACTAAAAAATACAGGGTTTTGTGTGGAGTGAGTAGTGTCAGGATGATTTCAGCTATCTGTAGTGTATTTTGATCACTTCCCCAGTCCTCAAGCTTCCAAATCAAATGGTGATGTTTTGGTGTTTTGAAATTCTTATTATATGGGATTGGCATGTGTCGTTATGCTGCAACGGGGAGTGATCTCTTATGGTTCTAGGAAGTAATATCCCCATGAACATAAATATACCACCCATGATTTGGAGGAATCAGTGGTCGTGTTTGTGAAAAAATTGTTGTCACATTACCTCATTGGGGAGTACTTTGTGGTCATCACTGATCACTAGAGCTTGAGGTATATCTTTTCCCATTGAGATATTAACTTCTGAAAGTGGAGGTTGATGATTTTTTTCCAGTATTAATATTTTGAGATCTCCTAAAACTCAGGAAAGGGAAATTTTATGGCTGATATTTGGAGCAGGAAGTAACAAAAAAAGTAATTAGGGAATCTGTATATGCGTGGAGAGAAATGGATAAGGTGGCTACCTTCTAATTAGATGGAAAAAATAGACTATAGAAAAGGAAGTTCATTTTATATGGTCGTGTACTCATTAATAAGTTAGGAGGTGGAGGAGTCTAAGTGGGGAGAGTTGTTGTAAAATATAATGCATAATCTCTTTTTTTATGGTGATGCACTAGAGGGATGTCCATAGGATGGATAAAATAAAATGATATTCCCTAAGAAGATGTTTGTTCAGTGATGATGAACGAGGGACTTTTATATGAGTTTCATTAATCACCCATATTTCTGCACTCGGATGTTTCCCAGATGTTTCCAGGCTTGAAGGAACAGTTCAACTGGCCCAGGACAAAGAGGGTAGTGGCGTAGTTTGTAGAAAATTCATCAGTGTTCCAGCATCTGATAGAATAAAAATGTATTCCATGTGGTTTGTTGTAGCCTTTATATGAACCAAAGTGTACGTGGGATATAATATAAATGGATTTCTTCATAGGATTACCCATGGGTGAGAGAGGGCATGGGGAAATCTAGGTAGTGGATCGGTTCACGAAATCAGCCCAATTATTGGCGATCAGGGAGTCAACCATAGTGGGTTCCTTAGAACAGAGGCATGAGGATGAGTTGGGATGACTACATGGGGTTTTGAGATCTATTTCCTTGGATTGGGATACACATTTTACACTAGTGCAGAAAACATTTTTTACGTCGGTTATTTTTTATTATTTACGTCGGTTTTTAGGCGACGTTAATACGGATGATGTTATAAATAACGTTTTTTACGTCGGTTATTTAAAACCCGATGTAATATCCCTAACATCACGGTGGTTATCACGTCGGTTCATATAATAACCGATGTGATAAATATGCGCGGGGGGGATTTATCATGTCGGTTATTCCCTAAACCGACGTGATAAAACGCCTGGGATATCGTTTATCACGTCGGTTATGTCATAACCGACGTGATAAACCCTTCCCCTGGCTTATTATCACGTCGGTTATTTAAGAAACCGACGTGATAAAAAGGCCTGGGAAACGTTTTAGCACGTAGGTTATCCAATAACCGACGTGGTAAATCGATTCCCAGGCCTTTTAGCACGTCGGTTATATTAAGAACCGACGTGATAAAAGCCCCGGGAACGGTTTATCACGTCGGTTCTAGAAAAACCCGACGTGATAAACCCCTACCGATTTATTTACCACGTCGGTTATAAAATAACCGACGTGAAAGAATTTTTTTTTTTAAAATCATTGCACTGCTCTCACCAAAAAGCAACCAGAAACCAAACAAAAATAACCATGCCAGCCCTCCCCCAAGCCCCAACTGAACCCCACCCTCATCTATACCCACCTAACAACCTGGCCAGCCCTCCCCCACCACATTGGAGCCCCACCACAACCCTTGGACACCCCCCCCCACCCCTTGGACAGCCCCCCCACCCTCATTTACACCCCCACGACCCCTAGTACAGCCTCAAACACCCATTGGAAACCCCTCCCATATCCCTTGGACACCCTCCACCCCTTGGACACCCCCCACCCCTTGGACAGCCCCCCCACCCTCATTTACACCCCCAAGACCCCTAGTACAGCCTCAAACACCCATTGGACACCCCCCCCCCCCCCACACCTTGACAGCCCTCCCAGACCCCTTGGACACCCCCCCCCCCCCGACCCTTGGACACCCCCCCGAGCCCTTGGACAGCCCCAAACACCCCTTGGACACCCCTCCCATATCCCTTGGACACCCCCACCCCTTGGACACCCCCCCACCCCTTGGACAGCCCCCCCCCCCCCCCCCACCCTCATTTACACCCAACCGGCCCCTTCGACATAACTCCCAGACACCTTGGACACCACTCCCATATCCCTTGGACACCCCCCCCCCCCCCCCGCCCCTTGGACAGCCCCCCCACCCTCATTTACACCCAACCGGCCCCTTGGACAGAACTCCCAGACACCTTGGACACCACTCCCATATCCCTTGGACACCCCCCCCACCCCTTGGACACCCCCCCACCCCTTCGACAGCCCCCCCACCCTCATTTACACCCCCCGAACACTAGGACAGCCCCAAACACCCCTTGGACACCCCTCCCATATCCCTTGGACACCCCCCCCCCCCACCCCTTGGACACCCCCCCACCCCTTGGACAGCCCCCCACCCCCTGGACACCCCCCCGACCCCTTGGAAACCCCTCTACCCCTTGGAAACCCCCCCCCCCCATCCCCTTGGACAGCCCCAAACACCCCTTGGACACCCCTCCTATATCCCTTGGACACCCCCCCACCACTTGGACACCCCCCCACCCCTTGGACACCCCCCCCCCCACCCTCATTTACACCCAACCGACTCCTTGGACAGCCCCAAACACACCTTGGACACCCCTCCCATATCCCTTGGACACCCCCCACCCCTTGGACACCCCCCCCCCCCACCCTCATTTACACCCCCCCCCCCCCCCGACCCCTAGGACAGCCCCAAACACACCTTGGACACCCCTCCCATATCCCTTGGACACCCCCCCAAACACCCACCCACCCCCTTGGAACCTCTCCCCCCATACCAAAATCCAGACCAGAAAAACCATCAACAGTAGACCAAAACAAGAAGTAGAGAAAAATTAAACATTCACTTATATAACATTCAAAACTTACACTGTCAACTTCAAAAAAAAACTAAATCCAACCTAAACGACTACGAAATACACAATTACATTGACAATATTCAAAATTACATTTTACATTACAAACAACTAAAAGTCAATCAAACCTGTAAAATAATTTGACCACTCCACTTGTAAGTGTTTGATATCTTCAGCAGTAAAGGGTTGAGGGTCATCAAAAAGCTACAAAGGAAAAGGATAGTAGTCAACGTGTATAATGAATAAATCAAATTGAAATATTATGAGAAAGACGAAATCTTACCAGGTCAAAACTCAGAACTGTCCCAGTTGTTATTATTTCATACATAAATCTTAACATGTAATATCCACATTCGATGATGCCTTGTTGCTCATGACATTTCTGTTTGGATGAGTGTAAATTCAATATATTATTTTTATGTAATAAATCAAAATGTACAAATTATAAATGTATATTTACCTTCGCATGTACATATTTGATCTTGAAATTCCTTTTCTTTGCGCTTTTTCGAAAGTGGACCCATGCCCTGTTAGAAAATAATACGAATGGGGTAAATTTAAAATTCATTATAATATATAAAACTATTGTGAAATTGAAACTTACGTTTCCAATATATTCTTAAAACTTTCTCGCACATCATCATGGAGAGAGCATATCCAATAAAGTGTTTTCTCCCTAGGGAAAAAACCCCTAACATCCAATGATCCCTGATAAAAGGAAATTTAACGTTAGTGGTTTTTTATGTTAAAAGATAATTAACTCTTTGAGAGGGATGTGTTTCATACCTCTCACAAAAAGGCATCATCCAACACTGTGTGATTACATTCTTTTCAAATCTATCAGCAATATAAAGCATTCTTTGTTCCTCATCCAATGCACATGCTTCAGGGGAAATCAATTGTGGGTCCACGAATCCATATACATCTGTCAGCTCATTCCTCTCACAAATTTTATACAGATACCTAATACAAAGCAGACATAAGTATACATTTTTAATAAATATAACGCAAGGAAAAGGTGTTAAGACTTACATGATAAAAATTTGCACCACGTTGATGCCCAACTTATCTCCAGTGACAAACTCCATGATATCAGTTTTCATAATCCCCACACATAGTTCACATCCACAGACATGAGCTTCCATTGTAAAGTCATAATGATCCGCCAACAAATTTGAATATCTTGACAATTTGTCAAGACTGCTAGTATCTGCATCTGATGTCATAGCTATCTGTCTTTGTTGTTGTCTATACAGTATTTCTTTACCTTTGAAGTATTCCTGTAAAAATAAATTGAAAAATATATTAGTTTTCAAATGATAAAACATTAATAAAAATATAAAATAAAAGATATAACATCCATACCTCTATGGTAATGAGTCGAAGAAGTCTAGATGGCCAAAGTAAAAAATGGTCGATACTATGTCCAACTGTCGTCACCTCATCTGTAGGTAATGGTATCCGAGCTGATCTATCTATAATATCTTGTACAGTGACCCTCTGATTCTCTACCTCTAACTGTTGATGATGAACTGTATCTCCTATACAATATACCATCCCATGTGCAACTATATGATGTTGAGGATCATCAACATACAACTCACAATAAGTAGGTAGCTGCGGCGGAGGAGGAGGATCAAAAATGGGGTCCGCAGGCTGAGGTGGGGGAGTGGGAGCTACTGGGAGAGGTGGAGTGGGAGCTGCACCCTGAAATTGTCTTTGCAAGTCTGCAAACATTAACTGCACGGATGCTCTAATCTTGTCCTCCATTGTCGCATTAATATTATGGACTTCAGCCTCCAAGGATTCTATTTTTTTTATAAACTCCCTCAACGTTAAAAGTTGAGGAACGTGGCAACACTTTTCTTACCGATACACCTGCCAGATATCCTCTTACACGGCCAGGATGTTCGGGCTTTCCCAATGCCACAGATAAAATATCTTCCCTCCCAGATGGTGTAAATGTCCCCTGTGAACTCTTCTCCTCAAGAGAGTCCTGTAATAATTAATTGAACATTTCTATAATGATTGGAAATATATGACGAAAATAGTAAACTTAAATAAATAAAATAGATATCTTACAATCCTATCAACTACGAGTCTCGATTCTTCCGAAAGATATTGTCCTTTTTTGCCCTTCCGAGCTCTTTTCCATTTCTCATGTCTAGATGGAGGGGATGGAGGGGCCACCTCTCCAGAGCTTGAAGACTCAGCTCTTAGTTGTTGAAATTTTTCTGCCATCATTTGTTCTTCCAATAATGCATACCCTCCCCGAGATAAACTATGAGGGTATACATTTTTAGATTGGATATCTTGATGAGCTTTCCTTGTTTGCTATAAATTAAGAATAAGTAATCATTAACAAAACAATAATAAGATCATTTATATAAGAAAGATTATAAAAGTTTACATTGCCCTTACCAAAAATGATTCTTTTCTTCTACTTTCAAAAAACTGTCTCAATGTGTCTTCATCTATAAAAGGATATATACGACATGGATTCTCACGACTCCTATGACCATAAATGAAATCAGATGAGAGGGTTGATTTGAAATCCCTCCATCTCCTAGCAGCCAACGATAAGCATTTCTTCCTGACTCCTCCAGTGTCAGGAATATCAAATGTCATCTGATAAAAAAGAGGTTAAAAATATTATATATACTAGAAACATTTAAAGAACAGTCAAACAATAGCAAAAGATCTTACCAAAATGGTCTCCCACAGCTGAGAAATTATCGCCTTATCCACACTTCTCCAATCATCATAGAGAATGCTTACTTTGCTCTTAGCCTGAGTTGCTACAAAACCCTTAAAATCTTTAGCATTTGGACCTCTAGGAAGATCATCATCATCAAACTCCACGACTATCCTCTCCTCCTTCGTACGGGCAAGTGATAATTTTGGTAAACGTGTGCACCCACGCTTACCAACCTTTGAACTCTTTTTCGTAATAGGAGCATGTGAATGTTCCTCCCCAGATGTATTACCAATATGCTCATCTCCAGAATCATGTGGCTGATCAACTAATTGATCTGTCATTTTCCTTCAAATCAAAAAAACAAACATTAGTTCACAAATAGAAAAGTGTACTAAATTACATAATAGTAAACATTGGTAATATGGTAAGCATGTTAAACAATGATAAACATGGTAAACACAGGCAAAAGGTTGCCAAGGAGTTGGCCCAAGAAAGCTGAAAAGTGGACTCACTGAGTCCACCGGTCAGCCGGTGTGAGCACACCGGCCAGCCGGAGGACCCAGGCAGTAGACTTGCCCACTGCCTGGTGCCACCGGCCGGCCTCTGGTGATCCAGACAGAGAGGAAGGCTCTCTGTCTGGTCCACCGGCCGGCCGGTGGTGATCCAGCGGCCGGCCGGTGGACCAGACAGAGCTTTGTTCTGGACCACCGGCCAACCGGTGATCCACCACCGGCCAGCCGGTGCGCCCAGGACTTCTCCTCTTTACGGTTTTTATTGTTTTATCGTTTTGGTTTGATACATGTTTTAATAAGTAAAAAATTTATAGTATCTAACATTATATGAAAAAACTAAATGTAAACAAGAAATAAACTTGTGTTACCTGTAATTTTAGGAATGTACAGTTGGATTGTTTTCCCAAATTCCTTCGTCGTGATCGTTCCTTATGGCACAAACCATGTCTTCAACATACTCATCATTATGTTCTGTTAATCTTTCCATGGAAGTAGGGATCTCACATAAATCAGCATCTTCATCAAATTAATCCTCACCAACATATTGGTTTTTCCCTTGTAAAACAACAGCCCACTGCATATCTGATTGATCTACTACATAGAAAATTTGTTTGGCATGTGTTGCCATTATAAAAGAATCAGCTGTTTCTTCCAATCTATTCAGATTAACAAGTGTCATTCCAAATTCATCGTGTCTGACACTGTTGTTACCGATAAACCATTTACAGTTAAAAACGAGAACTTTAATTTTAAAGTAATCAGCCTCCCATATGTCTTCAATCACTCCATAATATGCACTTGATGCCGAAATTGGGTTTCTGTCCTTAGCACTCGAAAAATGCATTGCTTCTGCAAACACCAATACACCACTATTCTGAACTGCACTTCTGTTGTCCTGAGCTTTCGTATGAAATGTATAGCCATTAATGTCATAAGCGGACCATGTTATCACATTTAAGGATGGACCACCCACTATCCATTTTAATGTCTCTGATACATCTGATCTACCAAGCAAGGTCTTTTTAAACCATGGCAAAAAAGTTTTGTTGTGCTCATTCAAAATCCACATTTCTTTCTTCTTTGGATGACATTGTTTCAACTCATTAATATGCAATGTGATATACGGTTGAACATCAGCTATGTTATTCAAGATGTATGATTCTAACTTCTTCATATGTTTAGCTGACAGTGATTTGACTTTCAAGCCACGAATCCCCTTTCCCTCATTATTAACCCGTTCATGGCGAGATGGAGGCAAACCTATGTGTTGCGCCGTAGCCAAGTAGCTCGTACAAAACTCTGCTACCTCCTCAGAAATATACTTTTCAATAATGGAGGCTTCAGGTCGATATGGATTTTTAACATATCCCTTTAATATTTTCATATACCTTTCAAAAGGATACATCCAACGAATATATACAGGTCCACAAAGCCTTATTTCTCGAACCAGATGAATCATTAAATGCACCATCATATCAAAAAAAGTTGGAGAAAAATACATTTCCAAATGACAAAGTATAAAAATTGCATCCTTTTCCAAAATGTTCAAAGCATTCACATCAATCGCCTTGTTGCAAATTGAATTGAAAAAATAACACAACCTCATTATAGTCTTTCTGACATGGATGGGCAATATTCCACGCAGTGAAACTGATAGAATTTGTTGCATCATGACATGACAATCATGTGATTTCATACCTATCAACTTCAAGTCTTTCAATGAGACAAAATTTTTTACATTTGAAGAATAACCTTGAGGCACTTTGATATCATGAAGACACTGACAGAAGCTACTTTTCTCCCTCTTCGATAATGTATGACAAGCCGGGGGAAGAAATGTCCGTCTTCCTTTAGGAGTGGGAGCTAACTCCAAACGTATTCCCATTGACAGTAGGTCTAACCTTGCATTCAACCCATCTTTTGTCTTTCCTTTAATATCTAGCAATGTTCCGATCAAAGAATCACAGATATTCTTCTCCACGTGCATGACATCAATACTATGTTTGACTTCATGATACCTCCAATATGGTAGCTCAAAAAATATTGACCTTTTCTTCCAAATATGTCTATCATTACCAGATTTCTGTGTCTTTACCAATGTCACATCAAGGTTTTTCACCCTCTCAAAATACAATTCTGGGGATAAAGGTTGAGGAGCAGTATCAAATTCTTGTGAGCCATTGAATGCCTTTTTTAGTCTTCTATAAGGGTGATCCATAGGCAAAAACTTTCGATGACCCATGTACACTGTTTTCCTCCCATGATGCAATTGACAATATGACGTCTGTTGTTCGCAAATTGGACATGCTTTATGCCCTTTAACACTGTATCCAGACAAATTTCCATATGCTGGGAAGTCATTTATAGTGAATAGAAGCATTGCATGCAGTTGAAAATATTCCATTTTATAAGAATCATACACCCTAATACCATCAGCCCATAACAGTTTCAAATCATCAATCAGCGGTGACAAGTATACATCAATATCATTGTCGGGTTGCTTTGGACCAGAGATCATGATACTCAACATGACATATTTGCGCTTCATACAAACTTCAGGAGAGAGGTTGTAAATTACCAATAAAACAGGCCATGAACTATGTGTGCTACTGAGGGTTCGGTATGGATTCATTCCATCTGTGCACAAGCCTAGTCTCAGATTTCTAATTTCATTTCCAAATGTAGGGTACTGGGCATCAATTTTCTTCCATTGTGGACAATCAGCTGGATGACGTATTTTTCCATCACATACCCGCTCATCAGCATGCCATCTTAACCTTTTTGCATCATGTGAATTAGCAAATAAACGTTTGAAACGAGGAATTATAGAAAGATACCAAAATACCTTTGAAGGGAGCTTTGTAATATCTACATCAGCTTGTGATTTTTCTTTCACCTTATACCGTGATGTCCCACATTTAGGACACTCTTTCAGAAATTCATATTCCTTCCTATATATAATGCAGTCATTCGGACAGGCATGTATTTTCCTGTATCCCAATCCCATCGGGCATAATATTTTTTTGGCCTTATAATGTGAATCTGGAAGATCGTTATCTTTTGGAAGAATGTCTTTCATCAATTGTAGCAGCTCTGTAAAACTTTTGTCACTCCATCCATGTTTCGCCTTCAGGTTAATCAATCTTAACACCGCCGACAAAATCGTAAAATCTGTACAACCAGGATATAATGGTTTTTCGGCATCACCATATAGACGTGCAACTGTCGGTTCTATCTCAATTTGTTCTGCTACAATATCGCGAATCATTTCTTCAATTCCATCGGAGTTACCATCTTGCGATTCATTATCATCTGTGACATTCTGTCCAGTTTCGCCATGCCAAATCCAAGGGTTGTAACTCGGATTGAAACCATGACAAATCAGATGATCTTTTATCTCTCTACTTTTCAACTTCTTCATATTCAGACATTTCAGGCATGGACAGAAAAAAATGTCACTACTTGGAACATTTCGTTTAGCAAATTCCAAAAAGGCATCAACACCTTCCTCATATTCATTGCTCATTCGATGTGCCGTAATCCAACTTCGACTCATTATTACCTATAACAAATAGCAAAAATATATATATTTTTTAGATAAGACAAATATATGTTTATATGAAAAAAATCATAATTTGAATGTAAACAATTTTGAAATATAAAACAAATCGATGTGTAAACCCCCCTGGACACCCCCCGACCCCTCTGGACAGCCCCCCACCCCTCCTAGACACAACCCCCCACCCCCGACCTACTTGGACACCCCCCTGGACACCCCCAACCCTCTGGACAGCCCCCCCCCCCCACCCCTCCTAAACACCACCCCCACCCCCTACCCCCTTGGACACCCCCCTGGACACCCCCAACGCCCACCCACACCCTTGGACAGCCCCCCACACCCACCCACCCCCTTGTAAACCCCCCTGGACACCCCCCGACCCCTCTGGACAGCCCCCCACCCCTCCTGGACACCACCCCCCACCCCCTACCACCTTAGACACCCCCCTGGACATCCCCCAACCCTCTGGGCAGCCCCCCCACCCACCCAGACAACCCCAAATACCCTCTGGAGAGGCCGCCACCCACTTGGACAGCCCCCCACACCCATCCACCCCCTTGGACAGCCCCCCACACCCATCCACCCCCTTGGACACCCCCCTGGACACCCCACCGACCCCTCTGGACAGGCCGCCACCCCCTTGGACAGCCCCCCACACCCACCCATCCCCTTGGACACCACCCTGGACACCCCCCGACCCCTCTGGACAGCCCCCGACCCCTCTAGAAAGCACCCCCACCCCTCCTGGACACAACCCCCCACCCCCGACCTGCTTGGACACCCCCCTGGACACCCCCCAACCCTCTGGACAGCCCCCGACCCCTCTGGACAGCCCCCACCCCTCCTGGACACCACCCCCCACCCCCTACCCCCTTGGACACCCCCCTGGACATCCCCCAACCCTCTGGGCAGCCCCCCCCCCCACCCACCCGGACAACCCCAAATACCCTCTGGAGAGGCCGCCACCCACTTGGACAGCCCCCCACACCCATCCACCCCCTTGGACAGCCCCCCACACCCATCCACCCCCTTGGACACCCCCATGGACACCCCACCGACCCCTCTGGACAGGCCGTCACCCCCTTGGACAGCCCCCCACACCCACCCATCCCCTTGAACACCACCCTGGACACCCCCCGACCCCTCTGGACAGCCCCCGACCCCTCTAGAAAGCACCCCCACCCTTCCTGGACACAACCCCCCACCCCCGACCTGCTTGGACACCCCCCTGGACACCCCCCAACCCTCTGGACAGCCCCCGACCCCTCTGGACAGCCCCCCACCCCTCCTAGACACCACCCCCCACCCCCTACCCCCTTGGACACCCCCCTGGACATCCCCCAACCCTCTGGGCAGCCCCCCCACCCACCCGGACAACCCCAAATACCCTCTGGAGAGGCCTCCACCCACTTGGACAGCCCCCCACACCCATCCACCCCCTTGGACACCCCCCTGGACACCCCACCGACCCCTCTGGACAGGCCGCCACCCCCTTGGACAGCCCCCCACACCCACCCATCCCCTTGGACACCACCCTGGACACCCCCCGACCCCTCTGGACAGCCCCCGACCCCTCTAGAAAGCACCCCCACCCCTCCTGGACACAACCCCCCACCCCCGACCTGCTTGGACACCCCCCTGGACACCCCCCAACCCTCTTGACAGCACCCCCACCCCTCCTAAACACCACCACCCACCCCCTACCCCCTTGGACACCCCCCTGGACACCCCCCAACACCCACCCACACCCTTGGACATCCCCCCACAACCACCACCCCCTTGTAAACCCCCCTGGACACCCCCCGACCCCTCTGGACAGCCCCCCGCCCCTCCTGGACACCACCCCCCCCCCTACCCCCTTGGACACCCCCCTGGACATCCCCCAACCCTCTGGACAGCCCCCCACCCACCCGGACAACCCCAAATACCCTCTGGAGAGGCCTCCACCCACTTGGACAGCCCCCCACACCCATCCACCCCCTTGGACACCCCCCTGGACACCCCACCGACCCCTCTGGACAGGCCGCCACCCCCTTGGACAGCCCCCCACACCCACCCATCCCCTTGGACACCACCCTGGACACCCCCCGACCCCTCTGGACAGCCCCCGACCCCTCTAGAAAGCACCCCCACCCCTCCTGGACACAACCCCCCACCCCCGACCTTCTTGGACACCCCCCTGGACACCCCCCAACCCTCTGGACAGCCCCCCCACCCCTCCTAAACACCACCACCCACCCCCTACCCCCTTGGACACCCCCCTGGACACCCCCCAACACCCACCCACACCCTTGGACAGCCCCCCACACCCACCCACCCCCTTGTAAACCCCCCTGGACACCCCCCAACCCCTCTGGACAGCCCCCCGCCCCTCCTGGACACCACCCCCCACCCCCTACCCCCTTGGACACCCCCCTGGACATCCCCCAACCCTCTGGACAGCCCCCCACCCACCCGGACAACCCCAAATACCCTCTGGAGAGGCCTCCACCCACTTGGACAGCCCCCTACACCCATCCACCCCCTTGGACACCCCCCTGGACACCCCACCGACCCCTCTGGACAGGCCGCCACCCCCTTGGACAGCCCCCCACACCCACCCATCCCCTTGGACACCAACCTGGACACCCCCCGACCCCTCTGGACAGCCCCTGACCCCTCTAGAAAGCACCCCCACCCCTCCTGGACACAACCCCCCACCCCCGACCTGCTTGGACACCCCCCTGGACACCCCCCAACCCTCTGGACAACCCCCAACCCCTCCTAAACACCACCCCCCACCCCCTACCCCCTTGGACACCCCCCTGGACACCCCCCAACACCCACCCACACCCTTGGACAGCCCCCCACACCCACCCACCCCCTTGTAAACTCCCCTGGACACCCCCCGACCCCAAATCCATGCACCTATGCCATGGTTGTGTGTGAATAAAGTAGTAACAACTGTAAAAGGGCAACCCATCCAAATGGACACGCCCCAACCCTCTCGGGGATTTATAGAAAACGATGAAAAATTAGTGAAATCATAAAATTTCTCAATATTGCAAGTCGAACAAATAGATCTAGGGATGATAAATAAGATTATGGTGACAAAACGAGTTAAAAGGGTTCGCAATCGAAGAATCTTAGCTAGTTTCAACAAAAAAATCACAACACATATATATATACTATCCGCGAAAAAAACGAACGAGTGGGAGGATTACCTGAGTGTTGCGAGTTTAGATGATTGATCCGAGGAGATTAAATATGAGAAACGATGATCGCAAAATGAATCTAAACCAACGAAATGGACGAGCCGATTCGGGTTTACGCGCGAGAGAGACGAGTCCCGACTGTCGAAGGTAAACTCGCGAATGACAATCCACGGGTCTGGGTAAATTTTTAAATGAGTTATCACGTCGGTTATTCAATAACCGACGTGATAATTGTTTTAAAAACATTTATAACGTCGGTTATTTCAATAACCGACGTAAAAACCTTCCTCTGATTCATTTTTTATGTCGGTTATTTTATAACCGACGTTATAAAGGGCTCAAAATCCGCGTTTTTTTACGTCGGTTATGGAATAACCGACGTCAAAAACATCTGCGGATTCTTTTTTTACGTCGGTTATTTTATAACCGACGTAAAAAAGCCTTCAAAAACCGCGTTTGTTACGTCGTTTATTCAATAACCGACGTAAAAAGGCCTTCGAAAACCGCGTTTTTTACGTCGGTTATAAAAATAACCGACGTAAAAAATGAAGCCGCGTGATTAATAACGTCGGTTATAAAAATAACCGACGTTAAAGGTGTACCGAACATAGGTTTTTACGTCGGTTAAGAAATAACCGACGTAAAAAACCTCGTTTTACATATTATGACGTCGGTTTTATATAACCGACGTAAAAAATGGTGACGTAAAAAACGTTTTCTGCACTAGTGTTACCTCATGATTCCGGAGGGGATTTCAGCATGATTTTTGTACTCAATTACGCCTCAACACTTTTTTTACACCCAATGACTAATGTGAAGATATAAAAGACCATCCAGACATTGGAGGACATTCTATGATCATGCGTATCAGGACTCAATGGGTATTGAGTGTGACATTTGAACTTGATAAAGATTTCTTTCAGTAATAACTATCACTCATCCATTTTCAAGGCCTAGTTTTAAGCATTATAGAGAAGATGGTGTCTTTAACTCGTATATCAGATGGAAGATGGGGAGGTATATGTTCTTCACCCAGATACGGTGAAATTTACAATGGAGGAGGTGCAGCTTTTGTAACACCCCAAGATTTTATAGTGTGTTATTTCTTCAAAATAATTCAATAACTTTCACTGCACGCAACACCAAGTTCAATCGCACCATGACTTACCAAACAAACTGTTCAAAAGAGGTTATGAATAGTGTTAACTAAATTTTAAACTTTATATAATCCTTATAATTTTAGAATCCATATTATGAGTTTCTTAGACATAATGTAAGAACAAATTCATTTTCAGTATTTCACTTTTACCAAATATTAATAGTGAACCCTTTTTAGATACTATATTTTAAACTTTTTGACTAAATGGGGACATCAAAAATTTAAAATGAAACATCCCAAGCTTCCACGGTACGCTAGCGTGTGTTGTACGCAACACCGAGTTCGAACACACCGTAACCAATCAAACTAGCCGTTATGAATAGTAATACCTACTTTTTGAAATTATATATATTTTATATTTTAAAATGGACTTAATTTTTGGATTCGGAATATCGAATTTAGCCTAAGGTGAAATTTTGGTACATTTCGAATAACTTTCATATTTTGATGAATAGTGAAAATTACTAAATTTTAATTAAAAACAACTTTTTTAATCAAATTAATTACTAGTGATAAATTATGAATTTGAGTGGTTTAAAAGTATATTTAGAATATATTTTTACCATTTAATATAATTTTGGTCATTGGACATAATTTTACAATTAAACCGAACATAAACAAGTGTCAATCTTTTGATAGTTATTATCTCTTAAAAACACGCTTTTTGTTTTGACAGCGGGAATTAATTTTAAATTAATTTCTGCCACTTCTGTGTTTTGAATTTAGAAAAATGGATTCCATATTTTGAATCAGGATGTTCAAATTGTGTAAATAGGTAACTTTTATTTTTAGACATTTTGAATAGTTACTGTGGTAAATATTTTATTTACCATGGTTAAAGGGTAAATCCGGTAAATAAGGGTTAAAAAATAATATTATAATAATACAAAATTACCCTAAAACGTGTCCTAACCTTATTGGTGGACACATACCCGACCATGGGAATCCTTGGGTCAATTTGGGGACCCCTTGGAGCCACTTGTATGTGGTAGGGACACATTATATTAATAAAGTTAAAATAAAAATAAAAATGGCATAAGCTTACATCTTTTAGAAGAACAATTTTTACATAGGGTTATACATGTTGTATTTTCGATTATAAATATTCATTATAAAGATAAAAAGATTTCCTACATGATGATATTTTATTTATAATTTTTAGACATCAAATAAGTTAAATTATTAATGACACAATAATGATGCAATGTTTACCTCATTAATAAATCATTGAAATAAATAATATTATAATGATTAAAATATTATCTAAAACCTGTCCAATTATTATTGGTTGATGTTATTTAGAATATTAGTCATCTTATCTTCGACCTAAATGATTTTTGGACCATTATAAACCGAATATAATTATATTATAAAGTAATACTTTCACTCTTTCCTAAAGAGCCCCTCCTCTCCCTTATAAAAGGAGACCACTTCTACTCATTCCTCACACCTCTAAAGCCACTTGGCTCGTCCAAACTCTGCCCAAATAAGCTCCCCACATCCCTCTCCTCCTCCTTGAAGCTTCCCCTTAGGCAGAAAGCATTTCAACAAGTCTTTTGGTTCCAACCAAAGTGAGTTACCTAAATTAAAGGTAACGATTTCTCTTAAATTATTTTCATTTATTTTGCTTCTTCAACCCCCAAACTCTTTTTATTTCCTTTCTTTTGAAACAACACCAGTATCCTCAATATACTAGGATGTTGTTATAAGAAGGATTCAAACTACACATACACACAACTCCATCTAATGGATGATTAACATAATGTTTCTGTGGATGGCAAACTAACGCCTCACGAAACGATGATTGTTCAAATACATCTTACCGCCTCTCATGGTGGCCATTATGATGGCACTGTAATTAAATATGATATCAATGATATATATTTTATATATAAGCTTCTGTAATTCCATTTTATTTCATACCATTATTCGTTTCATGTTGTATATACATACGATAATTTCATTTGAGGAAGTGCGGACTACCGCCCCCTTAAAATGATATGACTCGTTCATACCACACATGGAACGTATAAAGGATGGTGTTAATGAACTTAAGTAACATATATAAAATATTATATTATACTGGAATAGTAATATACCTATGTATCATTTGGATTCGATTCTTTTAAAATAAAAATTAAATGGAAGTAGCGTTCGTGCGTACGTACGGACTACCGTCTCCACGAACGCGATGAGATTCATCCTCCATCGTATCCATTCAAGTCTTATTATCATTTTAGGGTTAAAAGTAATGTTAATATCATTCTGATTATGAATAAGATTTAATCTATCCATTACAAACATGTCTTACGTAACCAAACATTTAAGAAGAACGAATCGATTATCACCTGAAACGACGTTAATACTAAGATATTATTATCAAATCAATATTAAAAGATCATATATGATATCATATTAATGTATATGATTCATGTATAATTTAGTAAAAATTATTTCACTATTATACAGGAGGTTAACCTACCCCAACCAAGGAAAAGTACAAGGTAAGGGTTATTTCACAATCTCTTCATTATCCGAGGTTGTATTATACGTAATAATCTACTGGGATCTCTTTATCATCCACATCCATGTTTCTTCGAAATGTATTTCAAAACATTTTTACTATTTACAAGAATATGGGTTAAAGTCATTTATACCCTTGTTTGACTTTTTATAAGAGGTTTATAAAGGAATCTTTCCGTCGTTTTCAAAACAAGGTCCTTTTTAACCTTTTCGACAGAATTGAGGTAAGAATGTTTTTTTTAACTTATACGGCGGGTGCGGTTATTTTCCGCCGTTATAAAATCGTCGAAGCTTTCCATACAATCTTATAAGAATATTTTCAAAGAAAATGTTTTATTTTATATGGATCTTAAATGATTTCAAAATAAAAAGAGATATTTCTTTAAAAAGAATTTTGATTTCATCTATGTCAACATCCTTTGATGGATTTTACGCTTATTTGAAGTTGATTTATTGTAATACAAAGCTTCTATATTATATTGAAGGATTTGTGATATGTTTGACTGTGGATGTGCTATTTTTATACCATTCATAGTTTATGGTGAAATTATTGACATTTCGTATGCTAGTTTTAATACGAATGTTTATGTTATGTTTAAACCTTTTCATATGGGAATGCATTGGACTTAGTAAGTGACGGGTGGAGCCCGCTATAGCTCCTCGATGCATCGGTAGGTCTCATGAGACAAACTAGTGTCTTGGCACAAGGCCTTGACAAAATCTTATTTGTAGTCTTGGCACGAGGCCTTGACTATGTGGTTATGATAGTCTGGCATTATGCATTCCAACATTATGAAAGTGGTTATTGATTTTTGCATGTGATTATTCGATTAGTAGAATATCCATGTGAATAAGTAAATGGAATTATTTCATTTTATTTATTCCATACCATGTTGAAAGTTCATGTTTGAAAGGCTTTTGTTTTACTTATACATTGCCTTAAAAGTTTATTCTTATTTATGAAAGTTTCCGCTATATTGTTATCCTTACTGGGCATTTGAGCTCACCCCTTTTCTATGTTTTATTTTTCCCAGGAAGTGAAGAAGTAAGTTATGAATGACCTGCAGGGATATTATGTGGGGATATGAGTGTGGATTATGGAGACAATATGTTGTTGTAGTAGTTTTTCATTTTATGATGTAATGTAAAACTTATGAATATATCTAGTGTTTCCAATGCTACTAAACCAATCGGTCTTTCGAGATTTGATCTTTCTTGTGATCATGCCAATGTTATGTAATAATGCACCGACTCTGGGTAACTGGGGTCGGGGCGTTACAGTAGGTATCAGAGGAAGTTTAGTACAAACCTTGGAAGCTAGATTTAGATAAACTCTGATTAGAGCACGTAGACCTAAGATGAACTTTGAGGATTAGTATAGAAGAACTTCCTAGAATTTTGGTATTGTAGAGATTTTGTGAGTTTTCCAAGAAATACATCCCTGTATGGATACGAGCAGGTAGAGGCGGCTCTGGCACAGATGTACCTAGGGGTAAAACCCGAAAACACCGCTTTGAGCTAGACTCGAACGGGAACTGGTGCACGACAACGGGCCTTGCTGCACTCTTGGTTACGACACTCTCGGGGGATATGCTTAGGATAACTCTCATTTTCTTTACAAATCATTATGAAGGGTTTATGAGTATATACTTCCTCAAAGGAGGCATTTTTATGATTATGGATTACATCCATAAATAGTTCAATTTATGTTAAGTGTTTTATAAGTATGGGATTATGTATTTTGATTCATAAACTGATCTAGTGTATGCCATTGTTTAGAAATGGCGCCCAGTAGAAGGAATGAGAACTCTAGCAATGCACATGATGCAAAGAGAAAGAAGGATCATATATTTCATGGTCTTATGCCAGAATTTATAAGAGAAATAGTCTCGCATGTATTATCATCATATGAAGAAATAATATCATGTGTTGATAAGATAAGTAAAGAGTTTACTGAGTCCTATGGATTTGAAAGGAAGCAAGAGAAGAAAAGGATGGAAGAGAGAAAGATGGATAAAGGGAAGAGGGAAAAGAAGAATTTTCCCATATGTGGTAACTGTGGAAAGAAACACCCTGGAACTTGCCTGAAAGGAATGGGAGTTTGTTATAAGTGTGGAGGAAAAGGGCACAAAGTACGTGACTGCAAGGGTAATAAAATGGTTTCAAATGTACAATGCTTCATTTGAAAAGAGTTTGGACACTACACGAACCTATGTCCCAGTCATCAGACTATGCCGCAAATGATGCTATTGGATAATAATCAAGTTATGATACTACCACAGATGAAGAGGAATGATTAGAGTTCTTATGTTGATTATGTCAATTGAGTGTTGTATCAACAATGTACTTGTTATAATAATTATGGAGTATATAAGGATTGTACTGCAGTACTATTTCATTAAGGACTTGAGATTGTGTGGAACAAAGAAAAGTGACTCAATAGCTGGATAAATTTTTGGAAAATATATGGTTGAGAGAATGATAAACCATAATATAGTTCTGATACCGATGTAGTGATTTTCGAATAATACATGATTATTTTGGAAAAAATTATATTGGATATTCTTGACTACCTTGGAACTGATTAATGATTTGTATATTCCATCATTGTTGGGGTTTAAAACATTTTTGGATTGATGAATTATATCCAGCATTCTATATGGAATAAGGGAGAATGGATGTAATCAATAAGGAATATGGTAATTCAGGATGTTTCAGTGTATTAAAAGTATACATGATGAAGGTATTCATATGCTATTATGGGGTAAAAAGGATCTACATTATTCTTACCTTCCTTATAAATGTTGGACTGTGAGTTTGGACAGAAGTATTTTGGATAGTTCTAGTTTGGATTATTTTGGATTGCCATAAAAGGACAACCCGGAGGTCGGGCGGCAACCCGTCGCGTCCGGCAAGGCTGCGAGACTTGAACCCGCAACCGAAGGGCGACAAGGGTGTATCACCTACCACTGGACCACGAGATGTCCTGGATTAAATAATGTAGTTTTTATTAAAAGATCTTGTAGATGAATTATAAATTTGTTTATTTTGGAACCCTATACGAATAGTGTAAATAGAATTTTTACATTCTATTATCTTTTAGAGTGAAAGATGAGTTTGTAGTAGAAATTTATTAATGGATAAAACTCTAATTATAATGTAAGTATATCTCCTTATGATCTTAGCCAATCTCATAAATAAATTCCTCAACATTAAGAAAAGAAACTTAGAACAAAAATGTTTTCCTAGATGGTACCTTAAATCATCACTAATTTATGGCTTTGGGATTGTTGGCCTTTTCATAGCCATGTTCTCTACCACTCTCCATCAGAGAATTGATGGTTATATTTTTCTTCCATATCCATATATTCCTACATGGAACCCTAGTATGTGTTATTTTCGGTAATCTTCGTACATTCGACTCTTTATTTTAAATAGAGGCCTCATTAATTCATTTTTCGATGTGGGATTTCTACTAAGATATTTTGAAACGTCAAAAATGTGTTATCCTAATACCCTATGTTTTGTTGAACCGATGGTATTTCAAATCATCATAGATTGATGAATTTAAGGACCTCAATTTTACACTTTTTTGTGA
Source organism: Viscum album (assembly GCA_963277665.1). NCBI lineage: Eukaryota > Viridiplantae > Streptophyta > Magnoliopsida > Santalales > Viscaceae > Viscum > Viscum album. The sequence continues at coordinate 2,054,549,812 of OY728137.1, forward strand.
TTGACGACCTCAATCACCACCTATAAACATTTACGTTTTTCCGCCAATTATATGTCTCTAATTGCCACCAATGTTCTCCTAATCGAGATCATAATTTGGTGGTGACCCTTTGATTTCTCTTTTCCTCATATTAAGACTAAATTTTAGTAACCCAATTTCCGATGTGGGTTTTCCCACAAATATATTTTCTATTTTCAACCTTTTATTTTTGAAGAACAATTTCAAATTGCGATGACGTAATTTATTGAAGGAGGGGAGAATGTAACACCCCAAGATTTTATAGTGTGTTATTTCTTCAAAATAATTCAATAACTTTCACTGCACGCAACACCAAGTTCAATCGCACCATGACTTACCAAACAAGCTGTTCAAAAGAGGTTATGAATAGTGTTAACTAAATTTTAAACTTTATATAATCCTTATAATTTTAGAATCCATATTATGAGTTTCTTAGACATAATGTAAGAACAAATTCATTTTCAGTATTTCACTTTTACCAAATATTAATAGTGAACCCTTTTTAGATACTATATTTTAAACTTTTTGACTAAATGGGGACATCAAAAATTTAAAATGAAACATCCCAAGCTTCCACGGTACGCTAGCGTGTGTTGTACGCAACACCGAGTTCGAACACACCGTAACCAATCAAACTAGCCCTTATGAATAGTAATACCTACTTTTTGAAATTATATATATTTTATATTTTAAAATGGACTTAATTTTTGGATTCGGAATATCGAATTTAGCCTAAGGTGAAATTTTGGTACATTTCGAATAACTTTCATATTTTGATGAATAGTGAAAATTACTAAATTTTAATTAAAAACAACTTTTTTAATCAAATTAATTACTAGTGATAAATTATGAATTTGAGTGGTTTTAAAGTATATTTAGAATATATTTTTACCATTTAATATAATTTTGGTCATTGGACATAATTTTACAATTAAACCGAACATAAACAAGTGTCAATCTTTTGATAGTTATTATCTCTTAAAAACACGCTTTTTGTTTTGACAGCGGGAATTAATTTTAAATTAATTTCTGCCACTTCTGTGTTTTGAATTTAGAAAAATGGATTCCATATTTTGAATCAGGATGTTCAAATTGTGTAAATATTTAACTTTTATTTTTAGACATTTTGAATAGTTACTGTGGTAAATATTTTATTTACCATGGTTAAAGGGTAAATCCGGTAAATAAGGGTTAAAAAATAATATTATAATAATACAAAATTACCCTAAAACGTGTCCTAACCTTATTGGTGGACACATACCCGACCATGGGAATCTTTGGGTCAATTTGGGGACCCCTTGGAGCCACTTGTATGTGGTAGGGACACATTATATTAATAAAGTTAAAATAAAAATAAAAATGGCATAAGCTTACATATTTTAGAAGAACAATTTTTACATAGGGTTATACATGTTGTATTTTCGATTATAAATATTCATTATAAAGATAAAAAGATTTCCTACATGATGATATTTTATTTATAATTTTTAGACATCAAATAAGTTAAATTATTAATGACACAATAATGATGCAATGTTTACCTCATTAATAAATCATTGAAATAAATAATATTATAATGATTAAAATATTATCTAAAACCTGTCCAATTCTTATTGGTTGATGTTATTTAAAATATTAGTCATCTTATCTTCGACCTCAATGATTTTTGGACCATTATAAACCGAATATAATTATATTATAAAGTAATACTTTCACTCTTTCCTAAAGAGCCCCTCCTCTCCCTTATAAAAGGAGACCACTTCTACTCATTCCTCACACCTCTCAAGACACTTGGCTCGTCCAAACTCTGCCCAAATAAGCTCCCCACATCCCTCTCCTCCTCCTTGAAGCTTCCCCTTAGGCAGAAAGCATTTCAACAAGTCCATTGGTTCCAACCAAAGTGAGTTACCTAAATTAAAGGTAACGATTTGTCTTAAATTATTTTCATTTATTTTGCTTCTTCAACCCCCAAACTCTTTTTATTTCCTTTCTTTTGTAACAACACCAGTATCCTCAATATACTAGGATGTTTTTATAAGAAGGATTAAAACTACACATACACACAACTCCATCTAATGGATGATTAACATAATGTTTCTGTGGATGGCAAACTAACGCCTCACGAAACGATGATTGTTCAAATACATCTTACCGCCTCTCATGGTGGCCATTATGATGGCACTGTAATTAAATATGATATCAATGATATATATTTTATATATAAGCTTCTGTAATTCCATTTTATTTCATACCATTATTCGTTTCATGTTGTATATACATACGATAATTTCATTTGAGGAAGTGCGGACTACCGCCCCCTTAAAATGATATGACTCGTTCATACCACACATGGAACGTATAAAGGATGGTGTTAATGAACTTAAGTAACATATATAAAATATTATATTATACTGGAATAGTAATATACCTATGTATCATTTGGATTCGATTCTTTTAAAATAAAAATTAAATGGAAGTAGCGTTCGTGCGTACGTACGGACTACCGTCTCCACGAACGCGATGAGATTCATCCTCCATCGTATCCATTCAAGTCTTATTATCATTTTAGGGTTAAAAGTAATGTTAATATCATTCTGATTATGAATAAGATTTAATCTATCCATTACAAACATGTCTTACGTAACCAAACATTTAAGAAGAACGAATCGATTATCACCTGAAACGACGTTAATACTAAGATATTATTATCAAATCAATATTAAAAGATCATATATGATATCATATTAATGTATATGATTCTTGTATAATTTAGTAAAAATTATTTCACTATTATACAGGAGGTTAACCTACCCCAACCAAGGAAAAGTACAAGGTAAGGGTTATTTCACAATCTCTTCATTATCCGAGGTTGTATTATACGTAATAATCTACTGGGATCTCTTTATCATCCACATCCATGTTTCTTCGAAATGTATTTCAAAACATTTTTACTATTTACAAGAATATGGGTTAAAGTCATTTATACCCTTGTTTGACTTTTTATAAGAGGTTTATAAAGGAATCTTTCCGTCGTTTTCAAAACAAGGTCCTTTTTAACCTTTTCGACAGAATTGAGGTAAGAATGTTTTTTTTAACTTATACGGTGGGTGCGGTTATTTTCCGCCGTTATAAAATCGTCGAAGCTTTCCATACAAGCTTATAAGAATATTTTCAAAGAAAATGTTTTATTTTATATGGATCTTAAATGATTTCAAAATAAAAAGAGATATTTCTTTAAAAAGAATTTTGATTTCATCTATGTCAACATCCTTTGATGGATTTTACGCTTATTTGAAGTTGATTTATTGTAATACAAAGCTTCTATATTGTATTGAAGGATTTGTGATATGTTTGACTGTGGATGTGCTATTTTTATACCATTCATAGTTTATGGTGAAATTATTGACATTTCGTATGCTAGTTTTAATACGAATGTTTATGTTATGTTTAAACCTTTTCATATGGGAATGCATTGGACTTAGTAAGTGACGGGTGGAGCCCGCTATAGCTCCTCGATGCATCGGTAGGTCTCATGAGACAAACTAGTGTCTTGGCACAAGGCCTTGACAAAATCTTATTTGTAGTCTTGGCACGAGGCCTTGACTATGTGGTTATGATAGTCTGGCATTATGCATTCCAACATTATGAAAGTGGTTATTGATTTTTGCATGTGATTATTCGATTAGTAGAATATCCATGTGAATAAGTAAATGGAATTATTTCATTTTATTTATTCCATACCATGTTGAAAGTTCATGTTTGAAAGGCTTTTGTTTTACTTATACATTGCCTTAAAAGTTTATTCTTATTTATGAAAGTTTCCGCTATATTGTTATCCTTACTGGGCATTTGAGCTCACCCCTTTTCTATGTTTTATTTTTCCCAGGAAGTGAAGAAGTAAGTTATGAATGACCTGCAGGGATATTATGTGGGGATATGAGTGTGGATTATGGAGACAATATGTTGTTGTAGTAGTTTTTCATTTTATGATGTAATGTAAAACTTATGAATATATCTAGTGTTTCCAATGCTACTAAACCAATCGGTCTTTCGAGATTTGATCTTTCTTGTGATCATGCCAATGTTATGTAATAATGCACCGACTCTGGGTAACTGGGGTCGGGGCGTTACAGTAGGTATCAGAGGAAGTTTAGTACAAACCTTGGAAGCTAGATTTAGATAAACTCTGATTAGAGCACGTAGACCTAAGATGAACTTTGAGGATTAGTATAGAAGAACTTCCTAGAATTTTGGTATTGTAGAGATTTTGTGAGTTTTCCAAGAAATACATCCCTGTATGGATACGAGCAGGTAGAGGCGGCTCTGGCACAGATGTACCTAGGGGTAAAACCCGAAAACACCGCTTTGAGCTAGACTCGAACGGGAACTGGTGCACGACAACGGGCCTTGCTGCACTCTTGATTATGACACTCTCGGGGGATATGCTTAGGATAACTCTCATTTTCTTTACAAATCATTATGAAGGGTTTATGAGTATATACTTCCTCAAAGGAGGCATTTTTATGATTATGGATTACATCCATAAATAGTTCAATTTATGTTAAGTGTTTTATAAGTATGGGATTATGTATTTTGATTCATAAACTGATCTAGTGTATGCCATTGTTTAGAAATGGCGCCCAGTAGAAGGAATGAGAACTCTAGCAATGCACATGATGCAAAGAGAAAGAAGGATCATATATTTCATGGTCTTATGCCAGAATTTATAAGAGAAATAGTCTCGCATGTATTATCATCATATGAAGAAATAATATCATGTGTTGATAAGATAAGTAAAGAGTTTACTGAGTCCTATGGATTTGAAAGGAAGCAAGAGAAGAAAAGGATGGAAGAGAGAAAGATGGATAAAGGGAAGAGGGAAAAGAAGAATTTTCCCATATGTGGTAACTGTGGAAAGAAACACCCTGGAACTTGCCTGAAAGGAATGGGAGTTTGTTATAAGTGTGGAGGAAAAGGGCACAAAGTACGTGACTGCAAGGGTAATAAAATGGTTTCAAATGTACAATGCTTCATTTGAAAAGAGTTTGGACACTACACGAACCTATGTCCCAGTCATCAGACTATGCCGCAAATGATGCTATTGGATAATAATCAAGTTATGATACTACCACAGATGAAGAGGAATGATTAGAGTTCTTATGTTGATTATGTCAATTGAGTGTTGTATCAACAATGTACTTGTTATAATAATTATGGAGTATATAAGGATTGTACTGCAGTACTATTTCATTAAGGACTTGAGATTGTGTGGAACAAAGAAAAGTGACTCAATAGCAGGATAAATTTTTGGAAAATATATGGTTGAGAGAATGATAAACCATAATATAGTTCTGATACCGATGTAGTGATTTTCGAATAATACATGATTATTTTGGAAAAAATTATATTGGATATTCTTGACTACCTTGGAACTGATTAATGATTTGTATATTCCATCATTGTTGGGGTTTAAAACATTTTTGGATTGATGAATTATATCCAGCATTCTATATGGAATAAGGGAGAATGGATGTAATCAATAAGGAATATGGTAATTCAGGATGTTTCAGTGTATTAAAAGTATACATGATGAAGGTATTCATATGCTATTATGGGGTAAAAAGGATCTACATTATTCTTACCTTCCTTATAAATGTTGGACTGTGAGTTTGGACAGAAGTATTTTGGATAGTTCTAGTTTGGATTATTTTGGATTGCCATAAAAGGACAACCCGGAGGTCGGGCGGCAACCCGTCGCGTCCGGCAAGGCTGCGAGACTTGAACCCGCAACCGAAGGGCGACAAGGGTGTATCACCTACCACTGGACCACGAGATGTCCTGGATTAAATAATGTAGTTTTTATTAAAAGATCTTGTAGATGAATTATAAATTTGTTTATTTTGGAACCCTATACGAATAGTGTAAATAGAATTTTTACATTCTATTATCTTTTAGAGTGAAAGATGAGTTTGTAGTAGAAATTTATTAATGGATAAAACTCTAATTATAATGTAAGTATATCTCCTTATGATCTTAGCCAATCTCATAAATAAATTCCAATCATTGGAGAATTCCCTTGGAGTTTGAGGTTGGGGACTACGTTTCCATGATGGTTTCCCTTCAATGTGAGACAAAGTGTATTAAGAGAGGGAGTATTATCTCTCCCAGGTTCATCAAACACTTCTAGGGGTTAGGATGGCTTTGTGGGGTAGCATACCATTTGGAATTTCCACCTTAGTTTAGAAGGATATACAACATCTTTTGTGTCTCTGAGCTTCATCGGTATCTTCATGATGACTCCCATGTAATTGATTGGGGATAGTTGGATATCTAGGATGATGAAACATTCATAGAGTAGCCCGTAGATATCTTGGATCATCTAGATAAGGTTCAATGTGGATGAAACATTCCCTTGGTTCATGTGTTGAATAGGTATGGTGGACTAGAGGAGAGTATATAGGAGAGAGAGACACAGATTCATGCCCAGTACCCCTATTTTTTGAGTTTTTATTATTTTTTTTTATTTTTAGTGTAGTGAATGAACCAATTTGTTATAAGATGTGATGATTCCTAGTACTATAGTGTCTGAAAAAGTTGTAACATGTGAAAAGAGGGAGTCATGACTCTTAATCGAGATGCATTAACTGAGATGCGATTTACCCCGTGAGGGAAAGTTAGTGTCGTCAAGAGTGGATAGTATCTTGACATCGAGAAAGTAATTCCCTTATTCATATTTAAGGGTAGTTAGTGCTTGTGTGGGGTATCTGGTGTATTTTTGGGTTAGAATACATGGGTGAAGGTGTTCTTCGGTGCTGAGGTTTCACACCATCTTTTAAATAACACATTTAGATTATCCTTGAAAGGTATCAAACGAGGTTGTTGTTTGAAATCCTATATCTTTATAAAAAAAATTTAATTCTTGAAAGATATAATAGTTTATAGAATCAAATGTAATTTCCAAGACCTCTATGGTTCATTAAATTTTCAAAATCCAGTATTCGGGGGTGTTTTGGGAGGCATCGGTATCACATTGGAAGAGTTCCAAAAATTCTTGTTTTCCAATGGTAGGATTTTTTAGTGACTCATCCTTGGTAGGATGGGGAATCAATGAGTTTGGTAATTAGTAGATCAAGATTTTGGTATGTCAAGGAATCAATAGGTCAAGGGATCGATGATTCATGGAGTCGGTAGGTCATGGCGTTGGCGAGTCAGGGAATTTGTAGGTTTATTATTCATTGAGTTAGGGTGTCGGTAGGTCAGGGAGTTGGTAAGTCGGGCATCGATGTGTTTGGATTGGTGGGTCAATTTGGTCGATCATCGTTGGTGGCTGATTTTTCAGTGACTCGTATCAATGACTCACCCATTGGTGGGTCATTTCCAACTTTTTCTCTAGTTTTTTCAATTTAACACCTTTTACATTGCCTCTGACGTTAAATGAAATAAATTACATATTTAATGTGTTTTTGGGCCATTTCAAATGGTATTTATCTCCGACATGCCTGAAGCTTCATTTGACTCTTAAACATTATGGTCTAGATATGATCCAACTATAATTTCCTTTGAAATAGTTTCCCCTATAGATTTAGGATCTGGTCTTTACAAAACATTAATCCTTTCTTCATTAGAACCCTTCTACGTTATTTTGATGCACTGTGAACCTTTTATACCTATGGTTTCATGGGCCAATGTAGTAATAGTATGTTCAGTTTTTCCCTAGAGTCTTTCCTGCTACTTTCATGACACCTTGTATTTTTATGCATGGAAGATTTTTTATCATATGTCATTCCATGTAGGGATGTCCATCATCTCTATCTCATTTGTGCACCATGTAGGGCGGGTGTACTTATAGTCCATTATTAATATGGTTGAAACCAAATTAATGAAGAGAATATGAAATAATAAATGGGTGGATGGGTGTATGATATTTATGATAGTATTTTTATATGTTATCCTAGATCCATGTTGTGAATTGTATGTGATGTATTCTTCTAAATCTTTGGTTGTTGGTGGTATCTATTTGCACACTATTAGAAATTTTGAATCATTGTTATACGAATTGGAATTTGTTTAACCGTGTATATTTGGTTAAATAAATGTATTCCCACCGGATAAAACATTTTATGTGATAAACCCTTTTTTATTAAGTGGAATTAAAAAACATGTTATATTATATTTCAATAATCATTAACTTGTTAGTAAAAATGTGTGCAATGTACGGTTTTGTTTGGCCTTGTGTCTTATCCGTTTGTGTGGTCTTTTGGCTAGGGATTTTGTTGTGAGTATCGAGTGGTATGGGGGGTGTAATGGTTTCTTGGAATGATAGATTGGTTGATTGTGTAATGGATGAACTTGTTATGCATTGGGACTACATCAGGGTAGTGGTTAGGTAACGGGGATGTAGGATTGGGTTGTATCATGTCCATGTTAATGGGTATGATGGTTTTGATGTTGTTTAATAGTATGGCTATAGACAGTTTTCATAATGAGGTGTGTTGGGGGTTTTACATGTCAAGAGTATGGAAAATGAAATATGAATTTGTAGAATGTTGGAGGCAGTTCTTGAACTGGTTATCAAAAAGAGAGTGTGTAGTTGGACAGTAAGATATGTGGTTTTTTTCATAATATGGTGCTTCTCATGCAGTGGGGCTACTGAGGATGGTTTAAGATGGATGATATTGAATAAGAATTATAATACCCAGTGTGTCCCTTCCGTTTATAGTTTCCTGAAGTTATTTTTTTTATAAATGGCTATTAGAATGAATTATTTTACCTTGGACAATCATTACCTATTTAGATTTGGTAGTGTTTTGTAAATTTTATTCACCTTATAATTTTTGATGTGTTTGGTAGTTGACCTGGTATGGATTTAATAAATAAATTAATTAGTGGTGGTATATTTTGAGTTGTGTCTTTTAGTGAAGCGGAGTTCATTTATCGACTTACATATGTGATTGTCATTCATGGTGGTACTAACATGCAATGTTAGTGGCTAGGGATGTTTTTAGGTGATTTATGTTGTTTTGAAAACACATAGGCCAGGGTGACTGTTTGGTAACAATATATATACATGTAGTTCCTTGTGATTTCTATACGCACCCCACCCACATTGATCACTAAGTGTTGAACACCCCCATTTTTATGGGGGGAGGGTGTCCAATCCCATAATCTTGCTGGGAAGATGGATGGTTAGTTATTGGATGTTCTTTGCTGTATATTCTAGGAAATGGTATCCAAAGACTCCTCGATCATGTTGTGTTGTTGTTGTGAGGGATAGGTGTATGCGAATGATGTGTTCTTCAAAGCTATCTTCAGGATGAGTTATGTGGTGATTCCCACATGTCTTCAAGATGGGGTTGTGGTTTGTGAATCAGGTGTTTATTGGAAAGGTGTGATGTTTTATGTGGCCCATGTGTGTATGGGTAGGTTGGGACAATTAGTCTGGTGGAAGATTGTAGTAGATTCAGGATGTTTGTTGTTAGTGATGAGCAGTTAACCAGTGGGAATTGGTGTGGGGTACCCAAATATCGATGTTCTAACAATATTACATTACTCTACTTATGTTATTTCAGGAGCATGACATGGTGTTTTTTGGGTGGATAATAATCATTGTTATGTGATTTTTATTTTAGTTTGTTTTTTTTAGGGTAATTTATATGATTCTCCCACCTTTTCATCGGTGACTTTGGTTTTTCACTACTAAGACTACATGAATGCTCACCCTACATATGTAACAGTATTTTCAGTTTTCTAGGGTGATTTTGCAAACCTTGATGAACCTTAATAGCTTGGATGTTGGACATGGTTATTGTGTCACTTCGTAGTTTTATATTTCTACTTACATTAGAGTTTTCTTTGCATTTCTAGTAGTTTTACTTTAATCATGCACGTTGGATGGATTTTGGTTTCTTCGAATATATCCCTATTGGAGTTATTTGAGGTTTATGCATCTAAAATCCTGATCTTGTTTAATATAAAAGGGTATTGCCTTCAATTTTGGTGAGATTTATATTACCGTGGTGTTGTTGGCCACCCTAGGGTCTGTTGGAGGTGGGACTCAGGAGTCCTTATCTCTCCTTCATCTTGATGAAGGTCTGGACATCTTATATCCAATACCTCATATTGAAGAAAGTGGGTAATGATATAAATGTTATTATACATCCACTATTTATTTTTTATTGTCAACATTCTATTGATATAATAACATTATTATAATAAATTTACATTATACATTAAATATTTCCCAAATAGCCCTTTTCATCCATGATGGATCTGATTATTTCAAAAATTGTAATCCAATTATACACACATTTTTCACTATTGATGATAGTTGATTAGTTGGAAAATATTGATAAACCTATATCATTTATTCAATATGGAAATTTGATGATAAGGAAAATTTATCCATGAATACAATACATTATTCTATATAGGGTTAATTCTTTGGACATGTTGTTATAGGTGGGACCCAATATAGACAACACCTCGATGCATTGATAGGTCTTATGAGATAAAATTATTTGGGAAAACCCTTTGAGTTCATATCTAGTAGTTTTAAATTTTATTTTTAAATTGATTGACAATAGATATATAGTATGAAAAATTGTATCTGTTTTACCTAGTAGTTTAGAACCATTATGTGAAAGTTTTTTATGGAAGATTTATTAGGAATCAAGAGATCACAATGTCTAATAATTAATAATTTCCATCATTATTAATTAAATAATTATTGTTAATGAAATATTCCCAATGATATTACCTATGAATAAATTTCATTCTATGTATATTTACTAAATGAAATTTTTATTCAGTTAATTAAAATGGCATATTTGTTATGCATTATATATTTACACTATCAATTTATTTAAATTCCATGTGTGTTCAATTATTTACCATTCAATTTGGACTATTCTTATTGATTCATGATAGATTATTATCAATGTAAGCCTTACCAAAAATTTGACCGCACCGTTATTTTTTCATTTCACTTGAATTAATGATGTGTATTAATAATGATATGTAGGGATGTCCTATATGTAATAATTTTATTATTGAACAAATTGTGTATTATTCATTATATCAAAATTAATTCTCAAAATCATGTATTTACCTATTTTCCCAAGACTACTAAACTATCATGTCCATTCAGATGTGATTCCTTATATCATATTACAATGAAATAATGAAGAAACGGGATCCAATAAACTATGGTTGGTTTCAATATAGTTTTTTTAGAGGATGTTTAGTAGAAACCATGTTTATGAAATTAAGGAAATAATAGATTATTTAACTTATTCATATGGTATACTTTGCATAAAAGTATATAATATCATACAATTGTTTTATAATAGAAGATAATTTGTCTTTGTTCCAATAAATACATAATTTACTATATAATATAAGTCTATGTGGTTCTATAATAGATGTTCCTAGGTGTAATAACTCCAAAAATGACCCCTTGGGATAGACCAAATCATCATAATTTTCAAAAAATGAGCCTTACTGGAAAACTATATTGGAATTCCTTATTGATATGCAATGGATAATTAAAAATTTCCTTTAAAAACAGTATGATGGATTCAATAAAAAAATATCACAAAGGAAACCATTATTATGATTACGTGATTAGATTTAAAAAAAATCAATTCATGATAAATATAGAACTATTTTAGTAATTATAGATTATAATTCATAATTCAATTACGTAATATATATTATTACATCATTTAGAAATGGTAAATAAAAACAGAATGGGAACTAAATCAATGCATGTAACCCAAAGAGTAATAATGACTATTTCCTTGATGATCTGAAGTCTATCATTTGGATGGAACTAGTCTCCAGAAAATTGTCATTATATGATGACATAGTATCACATACAAAAATGAAAGAGAAATGTTTTTCTATGTATTAATGATTTTAAGGGTTGAAATAGAGGTGATGATGAAAGATAAATTTTGGATAAAGGTGATAAGGGAATGGATCAATTTCTCACATGTAAAAATTGTGAAAATAAGTACACTAGTACTTGTTTAAAAGGAGAGGGAGATTTCTACAAATGTGGAGAGAAAAGAAATTGCTTTTTTGACCATAATGGTATGAAATAATTTTTCAATGTACAATTTCTTAACTTCAAGGCTCTGTGGAACTATGAAAATCCATGTCTAAAGATTAAAAGTAATGTATCTAAAAAGAAGCTAATAAATCATGGTAAATATTTTTTATTAACCATAGAGAAAATGGAATGTTAAATTATCATGTGTTTGGATTAATGAATACTACCATTTACGGGTTTTATCCATGATATTATGTTTATAAGAGTTATGATATGTATGATTATTTTACTATAGTACTTCATACTTATGAAATTTAAAGCGTATATTTAGTGGTATCTATGATGATGAATTTTATTTCTATTGATAGTTGAACTTCAAGGAAAACAGATGACATATGAAAATATAATCCTAATATGTTTTTGATAAAGATATAGTGGTTTTGGGATAAATATATAATTTATATAAATAAAGTAAATGTGATATTATGGGTTACTTGAGGACTAATTAATGATTTTCTAAAAAATTAGTTTATGTTATCATTTATTATTTAATAAAACTGTTCAATGTGATGAATAAATCCAATGATCTGTGTTTTTTTAAATAATAATAAATAATGAGTGTTTTAAATGTGGTTTCATTTTTATACATGTGAATTTCATATTTCAATAGAAAAAATAACATGTTATTCACTTGTTTTCAATGTGATGATAAAAAGACACATTTATTTATCAGGGTATATAATATTAATTTGGGTAAACACATTAAATAATTTTACAAACTAATTTTGGACGATACATAATTCCAACCATTTATGGATGGGATTATGATGAGATTTGGGAATTTTTTGATCAATTTTTACAACAATATTGGATTTGAAAAATATTTGTAGGAAGAAGAAAAGACATGTATTATGATCTATTAAAAGTGAATTTCATTATATTAGGAACAAAAATATTATTTTTTGGATATTAATATATTTGTATATGTGATGAATTGAATACTGATCTAAATATTATAGATGGATTGAATTATTCTAATGAAATTGACACATAAAAAGTATATATATTAACATATATTCATAGATTGTAAATTAATTCTAAAACTTTACGAAAATTATATTGAATAGAAAATATAATTTTATAAAATTCATATACGATGAATCAAATGGTCATTTAAATAATCATAGATTAATGGTTGGTACTCCCATTACCATCATTTTAGTATTCACATTCTTGTGATGAATGAAAAAAATTCATGTTATATAATTATTCACACTTTTCATAAGTGTCCAAATATTCACTTAAGAAAACTTTTCTCCTATATAGAATCCTAGTTAAGTGTTATTATATACAACGATGGTAATTTCCATTATCACTAATTAGTATTATTTTTTATCAAACATTTTAATCATGTGGAATTTCATTAATGGTATTTTAAAATTCCAACCCCCTATTTATCATGATCTAGATTAATTTATGGGAATTCTATTCATTTATGGTTGGTAGAATGTGACAAAAAAATTTCCAAAATTAATTACATTGTGTTTGAAAATGAATATTGAATACAATAAATAGTTACATTTATATCTTGTATTAAGTAAAATAATGATATATACATAACAACAATATTTTATCATCCTATGTTTTTTTGAAAAACAAATATGATATATTCTTTTAAATAACATACATGATATGCCACATCGATCATAAAAGAACAACTAAAATTTATTATTTAATATGGTATTTATCAAAAAGTTGTGTGAATGGATGGGAAGAATATTATTAATTGAAATATCAATACATGGTTTACACATTTAGCTAAAATAAATTATCTTTTGACCATTTAATTATCAATGGAAATTACATTTGAAAATAAATGGCAACGTTTTTCAGAGACACTATTAAAATGAGAACATGTGTGTTTATAATGTAATTAAATCACAGTTATTGGATTTTATTGAAAATATATATATGATTAAATATAATTGTTACAACTCATATATATTATTTTTTATATCCATGATATAATAACAAATCCAATTTTAAACATAAAACAAGTATTTTAAATGTTCTCTACCTTTTGGTGGTGTATTTCATTTAAATAGAGTTTTTGAAACTATTAAAAATTATATTTGGTTAAATAAAGTTCATCTTTTAATTTATAGTTCAAAATTTTACATTGGGAATTTTTTTGAAATTTTCTGATAAGATTAATTTCTTGATGAATAGTGAAATAATATTACATTTTTCATTGAGAAAAACATTTTCATCTAAATAATTTATACCATAAAATTATATTTTTAAATAGTTTTAAATTATATTCAGATCATTATATTGTTATTTAATGGAATTAAATTTAATTAATTGAATTTTAGAACGAATTAAAATATAAAATCGTATAAATATTTTGGATGTTTTTACTTAGAAACCTTGTTTCTCATTCTATAAACGGGTATAATTATTTGATAATTTATTAAATTCATGTGAATGGAAATTTGAAAAAATTATTCTATCTTTCGAATCATTTAGCCAAAATTTATTAAATACGGATCTTTTATATTTGGAAAATATGAATATTAATTTTTGTAATTTTTTATTACCCTAGTTAAGGGTAAATCAAGAAATTAATGGTAAATAAAATATTATAACTATTATAAAATTAAACTAAAAGATGTTAAAATATAATTGGATTATTTTATATGGACCAAAAGAAAATATGGTTATAAATTATAAACTTTTCCCACCATATGGTTGAGAGAATCCAATTTATAATATTATTTTTAAAGAAATGTTTATATTGTCACATTCTTGTTTTTAAAAAATAAATTATTCGTAATATGGGGTAATATATATGATATGATCGACTATAAATATTATTTACAAATATAAAATGTCTTAATACCATTTATAAATATATTTATAATTTTTTTTGATAAAATTATATCCTGAAATGATGACACAAGGATGATGAAGTAATTATTTAATTAATTGAAGAATCAAATAAATGATATTAATTTTTTAAAAATAAACATATTTTGATATAAATAATTTCATACGGGAATTTTATGCATTCCTTTTATATTATCATGATGATTTAAATGTGTTGGTTTGAATATAGAATGTACTTTTGATATTTTTAAAAAGTCAATTGGTGAATAGTATCATCATTTACATTAATGATATTTAAAAAAATTATATTTTGGAAGATGATATTAAAGTTATATAAATATAAATTCCAAAAAAATAATTGGTATAAGTTTAAAAATTTCATAATTTACAATTTTATTTTCCTTTTTTCATTCTATTTTAATTATATTAACCATAAAATCAAAAATTACATTATATCATTAGAAAAATTTAAAAAGATAAATAATGGATAAAGCTAAAATAAAAGGATTAATAAGTTAGTAAAAACATATATAGTTTTTATTGGATGAATTTATTTCTACCAAAAGTAATACTATTTAATAAATTAATAAGTTAGGAACCACTTTGATTATAAAATTAATTTAAATTAATTGAATTTTTGTATGATTTCCAAGAGTGACCCTCACCTCTCATATAAAAAGAAACCAATTACCCCCTCATCAACACACAAAAAACCATTTTATTTCATCCAATATATTCTAAAATACCTTAATGGAATATGTCACCAAGATATAGATATCATTGTTTTTAAAAACACTAATCATTTGGTGTTATGATTTCAATCAAAGAAGATCATCTGAATAAGATGTATAGTTTTTTATTAATTGTTTATATATTATATCTTCATCTGTATCCTTAATTTCTACTTCAAACATTATAAAATAATAAATAAATTATTCAAGATATATTAATATGTTATTATATTAATATCACCACCAAAATCCGTAACAACATCCATTAAATGTGATAAAAATTAATTATTTGTATGTATGGAGGACTACCACCTCGCTAATAGATATTATTTGATTTCAATCATCATATATCAAAAATAGTAATAATGATAGAATTAATTTTTTTTATATGAAATTAATGAAATATTTAAAATTAATAAATAATAATATAACATTAACTATCTTATTTTTTCATAAACATAAAAATGATAACTTCATTCATGTATATGTCTAAACTATATCCTCCACGATCCAATCTGATTTTTTTCATCACCTCTTCATAAGGATGACAAATATAACTATATTAAAATAATTATTGTTATGTTAATTTTCTTATGATAATTCTTGTTAGGTAAAATTATGATTACCTTATTTTCATAATAATCATTCAATAATGGAATCATATCTTATGTGTGCGTATGACCTACCATCTACCTCATTATAAAAAAGTTCATTTTTCATAAGCATAAATAATGGTTTGATTTAAAATTATGATTGATGTATAAAATTGATTATTATGTGATGAATATTATTTTTTAGATGATTGAATCATGTCTATTTTGACAACAGACATTATATCAAATCCATTTTAGACTCAAGTAAAGAATATCGCTAAAACAACTTGAATGAATATAAATAATTAATTAATATTTTAAACATGGTAATAAGATGGATTATAATTTTGAAAATTATCAAAATAAATTAAATAACTAAAATATATTTATTATTCAGTATAATAATGGACATTATGAGAAATCATACTCAAAGATACGAACTTCATCTCAACCCCCTTTCATTGAGACATATTTTAGTGTTATACGCCATAAATATTTTATAATGTGTAAAAAAACCCAACTAAATTTAACTTCATTCAATGGTTTTCAAAAAATAATCCTTGTATTATTTACACAGGTATCATTTTAATATATTTAAAAACAACAAAATGTAATTTTTTAATATATACGGTGAAAATAACTTCTCTATCGCCATTAAAATTATTTTATATTTAGCTTCCCCACCAAGACATAATGTTTTTAAAAGAAAAAAGAAATCAGACATTCCATTTTTCGTGATATTTTGGTATTGAAAATGGTTTTAAAATTGGATTTATTTTTTAAATATATTGAAATTAATTTCTTGTGATAAAAAATAGAATTTTATGAGTGAAAATCTAAAATTTAAAATATTTTATGCTTTATTATTATCTAATGGTACTTTGAAATTTTCAAGGTGGTTATGTGATAATAAATGGACATATGGTTCTGTTTTATATAATGGATGGTTGGTTATGTTATAACCTATGAATTATTGGTAATGGAAGTTGTCCATATGAATAACCTATTTATATAAGTGACATTTATGGAAGTCGACCGCAAGGTTTTTCTATTTATAGTAGTTATAAGTATAATTTTATCCCAAGATACATTTATGTGCTATCTAATCTTGATATGGTTTACGGGGTAATATTATTATTTTAAAAAAGGGTATGTAATGAACTTAATCATCAAAATAATATATTTAAATGTTTTTAATGGAGAAAATTAATACATTAAGATAATTCTTTTGTGGTATTCATGTTTTTATAAGAATAATTTCTTTCCATATTTTTGTATCCCTTTTTAATCATTTTATTCCTATCATATGTTTTAAACTATTTTTTACATTGTATAATGATGTGTATGTGAAAAAAGTGTTTCAATGTGAAAGTCACAAAAATTAATCATGTAATGGAAATTATTCTTATTTTAAAATATTTATAATTTGAATGAAACAGATATAATTATTATTTCATCCAAATTATTTGAATGTAAACTCTTTTAACATAATTCTCTAAGTATATAAAATTTAAAACATCCTTAGTGTAATATAAAATAATTTTACTGACGAAAACATAATATTTTTTAATGTTAATGGTCGGGGCCTCATAGTTTTCATCAATAAAAATTTTTGGACACCTTTGTGGATTATATGTTGTGATTAAGCATATTTTTTTCTTTCTATGTATAATATTTTAGTATAATAAATGATATATTACTTTTTTAGATCAATTATTGTCAATTAAAAATATAATGGGGACAATCTCAGATGAACTTTCATATCTCTTCTTAATGACGTTATTGTAATGATTATTGTAATTTCATGTCTTGGTTATTTTAAAACTTCTTCCAACATAATAAACTTTTGAAAATAGTTGTCTGAAATTTAAAAAAAAAATCTTATATACAATGATACCAAAATGGATCATGGGTTTATTTTAAACAAATCCAATATTTCCAATATTATAGTATTTTCAAAAAATGTAATTACTATCAAGCTATTTTTATAATTTTCTCTCGATCACAAGATTTTGAAACCTATTATGATTTTGATGAAGCTATTCAAGAATTAGAACCTTCCGAAAGCGATTTATATTTGGTTTTCACTTATTATATTTGAGCACATACAGACTGTATTCTAAAAGGAAACTTTATTGAATGTTTAAAATGAAACTCAATAAGAATATTTTATAAAAACCAATTTTTATTTGTTGGTTTGAAATTATATTTTGTATCGAATTATTTTCCAAAATTATTTTTCTATGAACACACATACAAGAAATTTTCTACAATATATATTTGTTAAAAGGGAGCAAGATACATTATACAATATGTGGAGAATAGTTGCAATGTGTGGACCTTATATAAATAAAAAAATGAAAACATTTAATAGTGGACACCATTATAATGTTATGAGGAAATATTTTAATAAAATCATAGGGACCTGAAATCTCAAATTTAAAGATAATAAAGTGTACATGAATTAAGAAGTGGAGCTAATAATAAGTTGGGATAAAAATTAAAGGTATAAGATAACCATTTCAATTAATAAATTAAATTCATCAATGAAACTTTAATTTTCAAGTATATATATTTCTTATTTTCAATGTATAGTTTGTAAATGAATTCTATAACTCTATGATAGGGGTCTTAAAACAACAATGTTATCTATTTACATTTCGGACTAAAAACTTAATGACCCACTAACCCATCACAAATTTATGGTTCTATGAATGGTCACATTCTAAAGAAAATGTTCACTATCAACCTCCATCTGAACATGTCAACTAGGTTTTATTCTATATGAATTAATTCCTAAATGGAACCCTTGTATGAGTTATCTTAGGTGACCTTCAAACATTCTATTATTTATTTTAATATGGATTTTTCATTTATCAATTTTCTAATGTTGGATTTCAATAAAGGTATTTTAAAAATTGATACATTGGATAATAATAATGAATTCAAAATTATGAGGAGTCATTTTAAAAAAATTGGTGTGGGAGAATTAATAATCATTTTTAATAATAATAAATACAACGTTCAACAAAAATCATTATAAACCACATCAAGCTTAAAATAACAAGTGAATAATCTGAATTAATATTGTAGTTAATGAATATCAATTAAACTTGTGGGAATGATCAAGATTAACAGAATTTTGAGAATATAGTTTACACATGCACACAAAAACACACACATATATATATAATTATTTTTGAAGTGTTAATTTTAAATGAATAAAAAACCTGTTTTAAAATAATATGTATCATTTTTCTAAAAAAATATTTAAATGCGAAAAAATTATGCTTACAAACTAATTAAATCAAAGATATTGGATTATATTATAGAAATATATAAATAATATACTCAATATAATATATACAATTCATAATATTCATTTTTTAGCCATAATATAATAACAAATCCAATATTAGGAATAAAAAAATTTGAAAAAGAGAGTTTTTACGCCAATGGATGGAACACATGATTTAAATTAATCTTAAAAACTTTTTTAAATTTTATATGAAAAAAATAATATTATTATTTTAAATAGGTGTATAAAAATTTTCTTTGGTTTAATTGTTGGTATTTTTCAGAATAAATAAATTTTTTTCAATGGTGAAAATATATTTCATTTTTAATTAAAACCACTTCTTCAATTATATAATTTATAATGATTAATTTTTATTAAAACATTTAAATGTATACTTAGATGAATATTTTCTCATTAAATTTAATTATAGTCATTGGAATCAATATTACATTTAATTTTATATAAAAAGATTATAATATTTTTGATGTTTTTACTTTAGAAACATGTTCTCTCATTCTGTCAAGGGGGTTAATCATTAATTATTTTATGGAAATTATGTGTTTGGAATTTCAAAAAATGGATTCAATATTTGGAATTAGATTTTAATTTTTTTTTAAATATGTTTCTTTTATTTTTAGACTATATAAATAGTAACTTTAATATTGTTTAACTACAATTAAGGGTAAATCCGATATTTTAGTGTAAAAATTATATTATAAATAATATACAATTATCCTAAAAAATGAACTAATTTCATTTGAGGAGTTTGTATCAACAGAAACTATCATTGGGAAGAAATTATATCTATTACAGGACATTATGATAAGAGTATAAAATTTATAATATTATAATCAATGAAAGGTTATTTTATTCACACTTATTTTCTGACTATAAATTTTATTTAAAAATATAAAATATTTATATATAACGTGGTAATTAATTTATATGTATTATTTCTAAAATAATTACCTTAAATGGTGGCACAAATATGATGATGTTTTTGTTTAACTAATGAGAGAATCAAATAAATGATATTTATTATATTAAAATAAATAAAATTTTATGTAATTAATGTCATCCATGAGTTTTAGGCATGAATTTGACATGTTAGTGATGATCTAATTTTTTTTGAATATGTCATGTATTTTTAATATTATTATAAATACATTTGTTGAATAATTAAAACATAACTTTATTAATATTTTATAACATTTAATATTTTTTTATATTATATAAAAATTATAATACAAATAAATTTCACCAGTCTCATTGTTATATGGTTAAAAAATTCATATATGGCCTATTTATTTTTAAATTGTCACTTTCTAGAAAATATATTTACTGTTACTGTGATAATTACACAGTATCACAGTAATAATTTTAAAAATAATAATGGTTATGCTAAATGAGAAAGACTAAAAAATATTCATTACTTTTTTAATATTTGTTGGTTGAATGTATATCTACCCAGAATCATCTTATATTTTTATGATAACTAGTTTGGATCTATTTTATTATCAAATTAATTTATATTAATATAATATTTTGACGATTTCTAAGTGTAACCCTCCCCTCTCCTATAAAAGGGAACATATTCTTCTCTTTTCATCACACATCGAAAATAATTTGGTTAGGAAAAAAATTTCAAATCCTTTCCCATGATCCCTCTGCATAGACTATATCTCTTATTATAGGAAAACACATATATTATTGGGGTTATTGTGATAATCAAAGGATATCATCTAAAGAAGATGTATCATTTATTTATTAAGTGTTTCTGTTTTATTTCTTCATCCAATTCCTTATAATATTCTTCAAAACTGATAATATAATAGCTAAAATATCCTTAATAAATTCAGATGTTATTATTTTAATATATTATTAAAATAAATCTTTATTTCTATTAAATATGTAATGAATTAATCATTCTTCGATATGGAATACTATGACATCGTGAAACGATATGATTCTTTTTCAATCACCATCTCTCAATAGTGGTTATAATAATGAAATTAATCATTATATATTTTATGAATGATATATTAACCATTATTATATTATAAAATATCATATATTTTATTACATTTCTAAACACATAAAACTTATAATGTTGTTTGTGCATATGTGTGAATTATCACCTCCATGGAGTGAAATGATTTATTTTTCATCACCACATAACAACTATTATATATATAAGTAAACATAAATTATTAATATGATATCTATGATATAAAAATATTTTGTAGAAGATTAAAATTTGATTACGTTGTTTCGTTAATTATCTTTGAACAATGGAAATGTTACTCAAGCATATGTACGTCCTACCGTCTTTAGGATTATAACATTCATATTTTTTCTGAACTATACATAATGGTTTGATTTAAAATTGTATTTGATTTATAAAATTTATTTTTAAGTTATTAATTTTATTCTATAGATGACATACCCATGTTCATTTTGAATATAGACGTCATATCAAAGTCATTTTTTACTCAAGTGCTGAATATCATCCAAACTCATGATCTGAACATAAATATTTATGTAATTTTTTAAAATTGTAATAGAAATGATAATAAAATTTAATTGTTTTTCAAAAATGCAAATTTATAACCAAGGTTTATTATTCTATAAGTTTATTTAAAATATAAAAATTATACTCAAGGTAAGGGACTTCATCTCAATCAAAATTTGTTGAGACATACTTTGATGTTATACTCCAATTTTTTTAATAAGGTGTATGATCAATACATTTTAATTTTAATTTGATTCAGAAGTTTACAGAATGTTAATTTTTTCCCCATATAGATAATTTGTATTTCATTATAAAAAATGGAATTTTTTTAACATATATGTTGAAAATTAATTCTCTACCAATGGAATAATTATTTGATATTTTTCTTCCTCTACAAGAATAAATGTTTAAAAAATAAATAAATCCCTTATTCCCTTTTCATGATATTTTTGTGTTGAAATTTGTTTTGAAGATGGATTTATTTTTTAAATATCGTAAATTTATTTCTTTTTATTGGAAATTTAATTTTATGGGTAAAATTCTAAAAATTTCAATATTTTAAGTGTTGAGGTTATATAATCATACTTGGACATTTGACATGTGGATACATGGAATAATAGATATGGGTGGGTTTGTGATAAATGATTGGTGGCTATGTTATAACATGAAAGAAATGTGTATGGAAGTCAATCGTATGACTATTTCATTTTAATAGGTGACATGTGTGGAAGTCAGCTGCAAGGTTATTCCATTTATATGAGTGTCAAATATAATTATCTCCCAAGATACTTTTATGTGTTTTATATTATTTTTATGAGTTATATGGTAATATTTTCATTTAAAAAAGGGTAAAGAAGGACATTTTTTTAAAAGGGATTCATTTTCCAGTTTTGAAAGGTGAAAATTATTAATTATGAGAATGTTCTCATGGGTTTGATGTTTTTATAAGACCTAAAATTTTACCTCATTATGAAAACCTTTTTTAGAATGTTGTTATCATCAAATGTTTTAAACTATTTTAAAAGGGTATAAGGGTGATTAAAAAAATTATGGAAGTCAAGATGGATGTTACAAAGATGAATCTTGAAAATGAAATCATCTTTTATTTTAAATGATTCATATTTAAAAATAAATATATGTAATTTTTATTCTGTCCACTTTTTATGAATGTGTAATTTTTAGAACTAATTCTATAAAACATTAATCATAAAAATATTCTCAATGTCTAAAGACATGGAATTTATGTGGAAATTGTTTTTTCTTAAATACATGGGAATTTTACGAGTTCGTGAAAATTTACAGTGCTTGATTCTGAGGCCCGGTGCGCCCAGAATCAATTACTAAAGTGTTTTTCAGGTATGTTCAGTAAACGTATGAGAAGGATTTTATAACTTTTGAACTGGTGCTCGGCATTGAAATTTGAGGGGGTCGTTGAACTCGAAGCACCGGTATTTTCTTAGGAATACTTTCACCTTGACAGCAGATGGTCGTGAATAAAAGTTAGTTTTGGGATTTTAATGTTTTAAATTAAATAAAAACAAAGTAGTGACTTTATTTTTATTCTTGGTGGTTAAAACCTCCAAGAGGAGGTTAGAGGTGGGGGCCACCACACCATAACCTCCCATGAGAGGATATGGTGTTGTGGCCCACCCAAGTTCTAAACAACTCTTAACAATTAATGTGGTGGGGACCAGCTGAGGATGAAACCTCTTGAACTCCCCATTTATGGTGCCACCACCAGCCTTAGATCCTTTTGAACTCCCTCAATTAATTTTGTGCCTACACATAAGAATTATTTAGGTGGAGCCACCAATTAATTGATTACTCCCTTTTTGAATATTTTTCCAACAAATAAATATGATTAAAAACTATTATTTTGGTTGGCATATTCACTTTGGGTATTTGAGGAGAGGAGGAGATCTTGGATATAGAACGCCAAGGAGGAAAGAACTCTCCAACGAAGAACGCTTCATCGGCCAACGACAGAAACCTTATTGCTTCTTCTACTGGAACAAAGGAGGGAGCGTCGTCCTAGAATAATGTCGACGATTCCATACTTGGAATCTTCTTTCCTGATAACATCGAATCGACATTCTCTTTCCGCGACTTTGTCAAAGATCAACGATACGAGGTAGGGGATTTGAGTTTGAATTTGTTCCCATTCTACATTGTTCAATCTTGGGATATGTTTTGCCGATTGATATCCCCATAATGTGGAGGGATCAGGCCGCATGAACATGGCACAACCCTACCCCTTTGTTTTCTCTCACTTGTTGATGACGATGGCGGAGCAACGGCGGCCGGCGTCGGGCTGGCTGCAAAGGAAACTGGCGGCGTAGGGCCGCCGGGACACCGAAAGGGTGCGGCACCGTCGCGCCGTGTGGAAGAATAGGTTGTATCCCCAGGCCTCGGTCGTGTACACGGGAAACCGCCAGGCTGCCGAAGGCTTGCGCCACTGTCGCACTGTGTGGAGGAAGGAGGCACAGGCAGGGCGGGCCATGGCGGAGGAGCAGAGGCGACCGGCTGGGCCGGCCGCCAGCGGTGCGGAAGCGGCTGGCCACTCAGCCAATCGGGTGGAGCTAGACCCATAAGGTTTCGCGTGTCATGGACCGGCGCCACCTGGTGCCGGTTTGGTTTCCACCAGAACAGCTCTTCCATTTGGGATTTCAAGGGGGCGCACAGACTCCCCCATGGACGCGACTGAGGCGGACCCCCCACGGGCTGCCGGGTTGGACCCAGCGTGGGCCAAGCCGCCCAGCATGGGCCAGGCCACCCAGCGCGGGTCAGGCCACCCCCGCGGGCCAGACTTCCCCGCAGAATGGGTCGGACCCACGGACTGGGTCGGACCCTCGGACTGGGTCGGAGCCGCGGGTCGGGTCAGACCCCAGTCCGAATCCATTGACCCGATTTCACATTTTTGCCCCATAATACGGGCTACGGGTGTCTGATTGATGAACCGCCTATGGCGACGGAAATCATGGAGCGATACAGTTCATTTGGCATACCCAACTTGAGGTTTAAATGCATTTGGGGTACAGTCGGGTTGGATAGAACCTAAATCCAACCGGGCCCCCAGAATAGATATGTCAATAACTCACAGACTGGGCGACCGATTGACGATCCGGTTGTTGCATTGAGACCCCTAGGACGAGGCAGACCATTGAGATGCTTCTACATGGGATTTCGTAGCAGCACTGCTAGAAAAACAGACTATACCCATGGTTCAAAACCGTCGGTAAAGCCTATACCAACGGTTTTGGGAACCGTGGGCTGGAAACGCATCGTAATAGAGGTCCTCACCTATACCCACAGTTTACTAAACCATGGGCACAGTGACTGAACAGCGTTGCACAATGCTTCTTTTATGGTTTTCAAACTGTAAGTAAAAAATTATGAAAATCGCCTCTGGCCGGATTCGAACTCGCACCTCCCATATCCTGCTCATGCACGGCCGACCAACCGAGCTAACACTTCTATTGATATATACAGATACATTTATTTTAAAATATTAATATAACTCCTATAATCAAAAAAAGAGGATCTATGGGGTTTCGAACCCACGACATGTGCAGAATGATTTCACGAACTAACCAACTAACCGACGAATATTATTGGTATATATATATATACATCTCTTTACTTATATTAATATTACTCATATGTTTGAAAAAAATGAAGTCACAGGATTCGATCATGGGACTTCCTCATGCAAACTGATGATCTAAACCAACCAACCTAAATAATTTTAATGATTTAATATTTCGATCCATATAATTTTATTATTAAAGATCGTCTTCCCACAAAAAAATGTTTCTGTCCCGCGTAATTTTTTGTTCCCTTCATAATGCGGGAAAGATATACCCACGGTTTATAAAAACCGTGGGTATAGGTCATTGAAAAAAATACCACCTATACCCATGTTTTTTAAAAACTGTGGGTATAGGTCTTCAGAACAACACCATTACCCACAGTTTTTCCAAAACCGTGGGTATAGGTCTTCAAAATAAACATATACCCACGTTTTTTCCAACAACCGTTAGTATAGGGGACCTATACCTACGGTTTTGGAGAAATGTGGGTATAGGTCCCCATACTATCTCTATACCCACGGTTTTGGGAAACCGTGGGTATAGGGGGGAATATACCCACGGTTGTGCACAAAACTGTGGGTATAGACCCATTTTCCAGTAATGCAGTTGGATAATCGACCTATAGATCATGGAGAAGATCTTCTCAGATATGAGAGAGCAGAGTACGAAGACCTAGTAGCTGGCTGGGACCAGACGACTGATGACCGATTCGACTCGGAGTGTTTCGACTAGCCCCGTGGGAAGTGCCTGTGTGTGAGCGCGGCAGACCTGTAGTGGGGAGCGCCTCTGTGTGATGCGGACGACCCACGGTACTCGACAGAAGGAGTACCTCGGCAGGCTATTAGGGGGAGAACCTCTATGTGAGCACGGTAGACCCACATTGGGGAGTACCTCTGTGTGACCGTAGCAGACCTACAGTACACGACAAGAGGAGTACCACAACAGTCTAAGATAATGGGAAGCACCTCTGTGTGATGCGGCATGCCCACCGTACTCTATAGAGGAGGTGTACTCTAGTAGCCGAGGTTTTGATAGTCTGACTGGAGATGTTACCTGATACTACCACTAAAATAAAATCTTGTTTTGAGCTAAGTAGTAACCATAGTGTTGACATCGTGATTGATACGAATTACTTTATAACTTAGGTATATGTATGGGAATATACCTAAGTGTGGATATCTGTTGATTTCATTATTTTTGGTTTACCCTTGTTGGGTTTTGTGAGACCTTTAGGTTCTCGGGGTCCCTACTGAGTATCGTTATACTCACCCCTGCACGGGTTATGCCTACACCTCATTGTTTTGGTTACAGACGACAGACAGCACTGACGGTGGATGAGAGCACCATGACTAGACGGTACCTGGAGGTGGAAACTATGATGAATCAGTACACGGAGGAGACGAATGGACGTGGATTGTTGTGGAGGCTAACTGTACCTACCCTTCAGGTAGGACTTTCCATAAGATGATCTAGGACCTGCTTTCACCTTTCATCTATTTTTTACCTTTCTAGTTGTACTTGTACTTTACAGTTGGACTTGTATTTCCGGCGCCTTTTACTTTTTAGCACTCTTTTGTATACATTTTTACTTAGTGTTTTGCTTCCATTTGTGTGATCTGTTGTGTTTGTTTACAGTTATAAAGGCAATTCCTTCCCAGTTTAGTGATTTACGTATTTTCTACTAGTCACCAGCCCCTGGCCTATGGAAGGAGGGCATGGGGTAGTCACGATACGGTCCCCGGGGGACGGGTCGTGACAAATTGGTATCAAAGGAGTCAGTTCTACCGCAGAACATAGAACTCTGATCATTATTTTCTATGAAGAAATAGTGTTAAGGGTAATAAGTTTGGTTTTTAGTTCAGGGAGTCCAGTGTTGGTGTGGGTGGCTGATGTATCCATACATCAGGACCCTGATTTCTGATTTCTGACTCAGTGCCCGAAAACACTGATTGTGTGTGCATTTTCAAAAGTTTTCCTTAAGTCACCTCAACCAGGTCAGCTCACCAGGTATAATCTTTTGACTGTGTCTTATCTGTTTCATTTATGATGCATCCCCATGGACGACTAGTTAGAGCCTCGAGAGTCATACGCTCTGACAGCCCACAGAGCGACGAGGCCTACGTGTAGGGACCCTTTCTAGTGGAGGCACCAGCGGTACCACTTCCCGTTGGGCCACCGATGCCACCAGCTCCAGTAGTAGACAATGCATACCTCTTGAGCGCATTGCACGTGTTCCAGCAATATTGGCTTCCCAGGTTCCGGGGGGAGACGGACCCACAAGTAGCATAGGATTGGCTGGAGTTTATAGTGAGAGTATTCAGACTAGTAGGGACACCAGCCAACATTATGGTGATCCTTGTCATGATCCTCTATCAGGCAGTATCAGGCAGATGGAGGAGCATGATGCTCCAGGTGTATGATGAGGTGACACTTCCTTAGGCAAACTTCGAGAGCCTGTTC
This sequence comes from Viscum album, assembly GCA_963277665.1. Classification (NCBI taxonomy): domain Eukaryota; kingdom Viridiplantae; phylum Streptophyta; class Magnoliopsida; order Santalales; family Viscaceae; genus Viscum; species Viscum album. The sequence goes on from OY728137.1 coordinate 2,054,577,955, forward strand.
TGGGTGGATTTTGTTCTAGCGACCCTACGATCGATGCGGATACAAGAGCTACTGCATCTACAGCACGGTAGAATGACTATAGCTCAGTACTCAGTGAGGTTCACTGACCTCTCATGCTACTCTACAGATATGGTACGAGACCCATTCTTTAGGGCTCAGACCTTCGAGCAGGGACTTAGGTGAGAGATCAAGGCTTTGATGATCTCACTCAGCATCCCGACGCAGGCGGGGGTGTTAGAGAGATCCCTCCTAGTAGAGAGTATCCTTGCTGACCAGTATCTAGCAGTGAGACCCACCACTAGTCGACATGCATCAGAGTCTTCTACAGCTGGAAGTAGATAGATGACGTAGAGGTCCAAGAAGACCAGACCCACGGGTGGATGACTGGATGACTCAGGATCAGATGTGTGGGGAACTCGGGGCAGTGACATACATTCCAATAGCATACAGCTCTACACATTCGGCGGGCAGGGTTACATGGCTTGTGATTGTCCGACCCGTCATTCGGATGATCAGCTAACAGTTGATGGACCTCCCAGGCAGAGGAATCTGTTAGATCGAGGTGGTCTGCAGGGAGCAGGTGGACGTGGCAGATGAGCTGGTCATGTAGCGGGTGGTGGGAGGCGATTCGAGGTGTTACCGCCAACACCACCAAGTGGTCCACCTAGACCGCAGGAAGCTGGTGGAAAGGGGAGATCTCAGCTTCAGGAAGCTAAGGAATACGACCACGGAACACTGGAGATGATTCGAGGTATAATCTATGTCTACTCCACCTTAGCTACAGTTATTTTATACACAGGTGTCAGTCACTCTTTCAATTCCACTTCCCTCGTTCGGAGCTCAGAGATTCCTAAGGATTCGTTGGCTCGATCCTTATAGCCAGAGACTCCTACAGGAGCAGACTCGATGATTACGCACTGGTGCTAGAAGTGTGAGCTTACTCTAGGGGGTGAGAGCTTCAGCTGGGATCTCCTCGTAGTGGTGTCTAGGCCTTATGAAGTCATCTTGGGTATGGACTAGTTATCTATATTCCATGATCATATCGACTGTATTAGGTTAAAAGTGTGGTTTGTCTGCACGGATGGGATATGGTTTACCTTCACTGGAGAGAAGGGAGCCTTTTCAAAGCTGGACGGACTTACTCGGAGGAGGGTGCCTCTGATCACTAATCAGTTGGCCTGCCTTACCCTCAGAGCGGTTGATGTGGATAGTCGGATCTATCCTATCCCTGGGATGACACCGATATCTACACCTACATATTGGATGGCTCCCGCTGAGCTTTGTGAGTTGCGGGTACAACTGGAGGACTTGCAGGGGAAGGGATTAATTCATCCCAGTATTTCTCCTTGGGCAGCCCCGATTCTATTCGCCATGAAGGCAGATGGAATATTGAGGCTCTGTGTTGACTACCTCCTCCTAAACTAGGTGACCGTGAATAAAAAGTACACACTCTTGAGGATTGACTATATCTTTGATCAGCTGAAGGGGGAACGGTGGTTCTAAAAGATAGACCTCAGATCAGGTTATCACCAGCTCAGAGTTCAAGACGGGGATGTGCAGAAGACGTCCTTCAGCTGTCGGTATGGCCACGATGAGTTATTTTTTATTCTCATATGTATAATCAACTCTCCGGAAGTGATCATGTGTCTCATGAAAATGATTTTCCAACCTTACCTCGATCTCTTTTTCGTAGTCTTCATTGACGACATTTTCATCTACTCGACTACTAAGGAGGATCATGCCTACCATTTGCAGGTAGTACTGGACACACTCTGATAGCACCAGCTTTATTGTAAGCTCTCGAAGTTCCAATTCTGGATTCGAGAGGTTCACTTCTTGAGACGTGTCATCTCGGAGGCAGGATTTGCAGTGGATCCAGATAATATTGAGGTGGTACATGCTTGGGATCCACCCAGGAGTGTGACAGAGGTAAGGAGTTTCCTGGGTTTGGCTGGGTACTACTGTAGGTTCGTTCCAAACTTCTCCAGAGTTGCAGCACCACTATCATCCTTGACGAAGAATGGGCAACCCTTCGTGTGGTTGGATAGATGCCAGCATAGCTTTCAAGTGCTGAGGAAGAGGGTTACTAGTTCCCCCATCTTGAGAATTCCAGAGGAAGGCATAGGGTACGTAGTCTACTGTGAAGCATCAGGGACCGAACTTGGGTGTGTCCTAATGCAGGAGCGAGCTGTGATCGCGTATGGTTCTCTGCAACTGAGACAACATGAGCAAAACAATGCTTTCCATGACCTAGAGTAAGAAGAAATGGTCTTTGCCTTTACGATGTGGTGACACTATCTGATGGGAGAACATTTTACCGTATACTCTGATCACAAGAGTCTCAGGTAAATCTTCTCTCAGAAGGACCTAAACCTGAGATAGCGGTGATGGATTGAGTTCCTCTAGGACTAAGACTTCGAGATAGTCTATACTCATGGAAAGTGGAACATTTTTTCAAATGAACTCAGTAGGAGAATTGGTATATAGCTTCTAGGAGAGGCGATAGAGCAGCTGGCTGATTTACAGATATCCTTTGTGGATAGGGACGGAGAAGCATTTCTATAGTCTCTTACAGTCACTCTTCCAGTTCTTTAGCGAGCCAGGGAGGCACAGCGTGGGGACACTAACTACAAGACACAACATGATCAGATATCCATAGGGCAGTCACCTGGTAGATTTTATGACGGTGGGGAGCACTTAATCCTATTCATAGGGCATACCATGGTACCAGTTTCACTTCATGGGGAAGTGTTGAGGAATTTCCACACTTCCCCTCTAGTGGTACATCCGGGAGTGGCGAAGATGTACCAGGACCTTCGACGACAACACTAGTGGCCAGGTCTGAAGATGGTAGTAGCAGAGTTTGTCTCACGATGCCTCACTTGCCACCAAGTAAAGGCGGACCACCATGTACCAGCAGGCTTGGTTCATCCCTTAGAGGTCCAAGAGTTTAAGTGGGATGGGATATCCATGGATTTCATGATGGTTCTTCCATGTACATCCAGGAGTCACGACTCGATTTGGGTGATCGTTGACCGACTCACCAAGTCGGCCCACTTCCTACCGATCAAAGAGCAGGGCATAGTAGAGATCTTGGAATGCCACTATGTGAAGGATATTGTGCATCTGCATGGGTTACCTTCTTCTATTATCTTCAATCATGACACACGCTTTACTTCTTGGCTATATAAGGGGTTTTAGAAGGCTCTCAGGACGTAGCTACATCAGAGAACCACCTTCCATCCTCAGATAGATGGCGAGACTGAGAGGACCATTCAAACCCTCAAGTACATGCTATGTGACTCTGTCCTCGACTTGGGTCGCAGTTGGGAGGATCACTTTCCTTTGGTGGAGTTTGCGTATAACAACAGTTATCACTCCAACATCGGTATGGCGCCTTTCGAGGCGTTGTGTGGGCGACCTTGAAAATCACCCTTGTGCTGGACAGACCCAGGGGAGTCAGCACTAGTGGGACCATAGATGGTGTGATCTACCACCAAGAAGGTGCAGATCATCCAAAAGTGGATGAAGACTGCACAGAGCTGGCAGAAGTCATGTGACGACAGGAGACGGAGACCTCAGGAGTTCAAGGATGGTGACCACATCTTCCTATGGGTCTCACCTCGACGAGGTATACAAAGATTTTCCCGATGAGGAAAGTTATCTCCAAGATTCATCGGACCATTCCAGGTCCTCAGTAGAATAGGAGAGGTGTCTTACCGCTTATCTCTTCCACCTCAGTTGCATCGGGTGCACGGCATCTTCCACATATCCCAGCTGAAGAGATACGTGCACGACCCTTCCCACATCATCGACCATAGAGAGGTGGACGTCGATGATGGGGCAACTTTTACGGAGGTTCCAGTGGAGATTAAAGTTCTAAAATAGCAAGTCTTACGTGGACGGTCGATACCTTTGGTGTGCGTACGCTGGCAGCACTAGAACCTCTAAGAGAGAACATGGGACTAGGAGGCTCAGATGCGTGCTCCGTACCCCCATTTGTTCCTTTAGTTTGAGTTGTATCTTACGGGGACGTAAATCCCTGAGGTGGGGAGAATGTAAATACCCACCGTGGATTTTTTTTTCGTAAATACATGGGAATTTTACGAGTCCTTGAAAATTTACGGCGATTGATTCTGATTCCCGGTGCGCCCGGAATCAATTTCTGAAGTTTTGTTTGGGTACGTTCAGTAAATGTACGAGCGAGATTTTATTACTTTTGAACAGGTGCTCGAAATTGAAATTCAAGGGCACTGTTGAACTCGTAGTGACAGTATTCTCTTAAGAAGACTTTCACCTCGACGACAGATGGTCGTGAATAAAAGTTAGTTTTGGGATTTTTTATGTTTTAAATTAAATAACAATAAAGTAGTGGCTTCATTTTTATTCTTAGTGGGTAAAACCTCCAAGAAGAGGTTATAGGTGGGGGCCACCACACCATAACCTCCCATGAGAGGTTATGGTGGTGGGGCCCACCCAAGGTCTAAACACCTCTTAACAATTAAAGTGGTGGGGACCACCCGAGGATGAAACCCCTTGAACTCCCCATTTATGGTGACACCCCCACCCTTGGAACATTTTGAACTCCCTTATTTAATTTTGTGCCTACAAACAATAATTAATTAACTGGTGCCCCCAATTAATTGATTAATCCCTTTTTGAATATTTTTCAAACAAATTAATAGGGTTACAAACTATTATTTTTGTTGGCATATTCACTTTTATCTTTGAGGAGAGAAGGAGATCTTGGAGATAGAATGCCAAGGAGGAAAGAAATCTCCAATGAAGAACACTTCATCTGCCAACGATGGACACCTTCTTCCTTCTTCAACTGGAACAAATGAGGGAGCGTCTTCCTTGAAGAATTTTGACGACATCATCCTTGACTTCTTCTTTCCCAAAAACATCGAATCAACATTCTCTTTCCGCGACTTCTTCAATGAACAACGATACGAGTTAGGGGATTTGAGTTTGAATTTTTTCCCATTCGACGTCGTTCAATCTTTGGATATGTTTTGCCGATTGATATCACCATAACGTGGATCGCTCAGGCTACATGAACGCAGCACGACCCTCCCCCTTCGTTTTCCTCCCTTGTTGATGATGGCGGCGGAGCAACGACGGCCAGCGTCGGGCTGGCCGTGAAGGAAACCAGCGGCATAGGGCCGCTGGGTCGCTGGAAGGGCGCAACATCATCGCGTCGTGCGGAATAATAGGTCGTGGCCCCTGGCTTTGGTGGTGTACATGAGTGGCCGCGAGGCCGTCGGAGGGGCGTGGTGCCGTCGCGCCACGTAAAGGAAGGAGTCGCGGCCAGGGTGGGCCCTGGCGGAGGATCAGAGGTGGCTGGCTGGGCCGGCTGCAGGCGGTGCGGAAGCGGCTGGTCGCTCGGCCAGCCGGTAGGAGCGGGACCCAGCGGGTCCCGCGTGTCGTGGACCAGTGCAACCTGGCTCCGGTTTTGTTCCCACCTAAATGGCTCTGTCGTTCGGGAATTTCAGGGCGCGCGTAGACTCCCATTTGAACATAGTTAAGTCGGACACCCCGTGGGCCACCGAGCCACCCAACGCAGGCCAGGCCGCCCCTGCTGGCTGGGTTAGACCCGCGGACCGGGTCAGACCCCAGTCCGGATCTGTTTTCCCGATTTCACCTTTTCGCCCAAAACATGGGCTACGAGTGTCCGATTGACGAACCGCCTACGGCGACTGAAATCTTAGAGTGAGACAGTTCTTTTGGCATTCCCCACATTCAGTTTGGACGCAGTTGGGTATGGTCGGGTTGGATTTAACCTAAATCTAACCGGGCCCCTGGAACGGAAATGCCAACAACTCACAGACTGGGCGTCTGATTAACACGTCGTCTGTTGCGTTTAGACCCATTTGACGAGGTGGACCTTCGAGATACTTCTACATGGGATTTAGTGGCAGTTGGAGAATCGACATGTAGCTCGTTGATCTAATCCTCCCGGAGACAAGCGAGCAGAGTACGAAGACCTAGTAGATGGTTGAGACTTGACGACTACTGACCGATTCGACTCGGAGTGTTTCGACTAGCCTAGTGGGGAGTGCCTCTGTGTGAGTGTGATAGACCTACAATGGGGAGTGCCTCTGTGTGACGCGGTAGACCCACTGTACTCGACAGAAGAAGTACCTCAGCAGGATATTATGGGGAGCGACTCTGTGTGAGCGCGACAGACCCATAGTGGGGATCGCCTCTGTGTGAGCGCAGCAGACCTACGATACTCGACAAAAGGAGTACAAAGCAGTCCAGGATAGTGGGAAGCGCCTTTTTGTGATACGGTTGGCCCACAATACTCTATAGGGGAGGGGTACTCCAGCAGTAGAGGTTTTGATAGTTTGAATTTGTATGATACTTGATACAACACCTAGAATAAAATCCTAGTTTGAGCTGAGTCAGTAACCTTATTGTTTACCTCGTGATTGAGACAGATTACTTGATAACTTAGGTATATGTGTGGGAATATACCCAAGTGTGGTTATCTATTGATTTCTTACTTTTTGGTTTACCCTTGTTGGGTTTTGTGAGACCTTGGGGGTCTTGAGGTCCCTACTGAGTATCGTTATACTCACCCCTACACGGGCTATACCCGTACCTCGTTGTGATGGTCGCAGCTGACGGTGGCTGAGAGCTCTAGGACTGGACGGTACTCGGAGGTGGACCCTACAACGAATCGGTACACAGAGGATATAGATGGGCGTGGATCACTATAGAGGATATCTATACCTACCCTTCAGGTAGGATTTTCTGGAGGATGATCCAGGAGCTGATTTCACCTTTCAGCTGTTTTCCCCCTTTCCAGTTGTACTTGTACTTTATAATTGGGCTTGTTTTTTCAACCCCTTTTAATTTTTAGCACTCTTTGGTATACAGTTTTACTTAGTATTTTTCTTCCATTTTTGTGCTCTGTTGTGTTTGTATAAGGTTTTAAAGGCAATGCCTTCCCAGTTTAGGGATTTACGCCTTTGGTGCTAGTCACCATCCCCTGGCCTATGGAAGGCGAGCTTGGGGTAGTCACGATATGGGACCCGGGGGACGAGTTCTGACACAATGTATATGAATTTATTTTTCATTACTAAAACTCAAGATTATGTAATGTTTAACATTCTGGAATTATAAATATAATATTAATATAATTATCTAATATGACTGTTGTCCAGTATAAAATTTATTGGTGGGTTTAAATTGAATAAAATAAATTATAAAGAATATATATTTTATAAAAATTAATTATCAATCTATTGACATTAAAAAAAATAAGAATCATTTAAAGAAAATATAAAAGTTTCTTGAAAATATATATCTTAATGAAAATATAATTATTCATTACATGAAAACATAATTTAAAATTAATTTTAAAAAAATTGAAAAATATTACATGAAAAAAAATTGAAATCAAAATATCAAAATGAGCATATTGTAATGTTTTTTAATATTTCAGAAAAGATTAATTTTTTATGAATAGTGATAAGTACTAAGTTTTAAGTGGAAACTATTTTTTTATTTAAATAATTTATCATTAAAAATTATATTTTGAAGTGGTTTAAAAGTAAATTTAGTTAGAATTTTAATTAATAAATGTTATATAGTTTGAATAATTTTTATTTCGATGTTGTATATCAAAACATTGTTAACATGTGAAAAAATTATCTTTAAAACCCCTCTTTATCATCACCACTATGAAATTCATTTCAGATAATACATTTCTACTTCAATGGATTTTATTTGGAATAGTTTTTGAAATATTTGGAATAAAAAATTTATGATGTATAATAAAGTAAGAATAATTTTATACTAAAATTTATTTTCAAACTATAAAAACCAATTACCATGGTTAGGGTAAAAAATGATTTATCAAGGGGTTAGAGTAAATGGATAAATGTTACAAATGACATAAAAACAAGAAAAAAGCATATTGGATTACCATATTTTCAAATAATATCATTTTGGTTCTTAATTTCAATTGTTAGAGTCCTGTGACATGATTAAAATGTCTGTATGATTGAATATTTTACAAAATTTAAAAGTATTCTAATCACCCCACTTTTAAATGACCACCACAACTCCTATATTAGTCACACATTCACACATATTTATAGCATCCAATCATGGAACCATTAATTTTCAAAATCCCCTTCTATTTCAATATTTCTTATTTTTTGTAGAAATCTATCCTACAACGGTTTTGAAGAAAACCCAAAGTAGATACTTGAATAAGAGAACATGGTCATCAATGAGCGTTTTTTATTTTATTTATCCATCCACCACCATAAATCCATATTAAAACATGAAGATATTATAAACACTGTATATTCCATTTAATTGTATGTTTCATTTAATGTTAATTACATACAACCATATCAACTTCTATATAATGGGTTCATAATCATCATTCGTGTGTTTGATAAACAATCTCTTCAGGAAATGAAGTCATTTTTCCATTACTACCTCTCACCATTTGGTATAATGATTTATATAAAGTATATATATGATATATATAAAATAATATACCTATATTTTCATTATAAGAAACATATTTTTTATATTAATATTCCACATGTGATATGATAAAATCACTTGTGTGTACATTGCACGATCTCCCTACCATGCGATGTGATTCGTTTTTCTCTATTTTTTTAAAAGTAACTTAATATTGATAATTGTAAAATAAATGAGATGTTAATGAAATATTTATGACATTAATATAATATTTATAATTATTAAATTATATTTTTTATATCAATTTCTTTCTTACCTTTTCAATTAGTGAAATATTGTTTGTGTCTCTGTAGACTACCAACATTCCCAAACAATGTGACTCTATTTTCATTACCAAAAAACAAGTATGATATATATTAAATTTTATATATGTAAATAATATGGTATGTATTATATTTTTATAATTATTTAAAGATAAAAATTACATACCATTTTCCAAAATGATCATTGGAAAATGGAAATGTTACTCATGTGTACATATGGCCAGATGTCTCTATGATTGAAACACACTTCGTTTATCAAAATCATATTTCATGATTATTATTAAAAGTAAAATTTTTGTATAAATATTATATATATATCATCATAATTATTTTTTAGATTATCAAACATTGTAATATGTTTAAGAACCGGATAAAACATAGAAAGAAGAAAAGGTAATTAAATCACGAATTAATGAATACATTGAATGATTATTATTAAATACGATAAATAATGATATAAAAGTATCATATATGATATTATAACTATTAAAATGGTTATTATATAAGTGAATAATAGCTTTAAAACCCCTATATAGGAGTTTAGATAACATTTTATCAAAATAATGCATGAGGTAAGGGATTTCATCTTTATTTACATTCCATGGCGACTTAATTTATATTATGAATAATTTACAATTGATATGTTGTATATAGAGACCATATTATAGGTAATACTATTCATCACTAATACATCATGGTTTTTTAATTTTCACATTTAATCATTTCATACAAGGTGATGAAGAATTGAAATTTACCATGTGGTAAAAGCTATTGTAAAATATCACTTAATTTTATGATTGTTAACATTCTCTTAAAATAAACACAATATTGTTAAAAAATTAATTATAAATTATATTTATCATAAATTTAAATATTAATTAATTTGTATATGTTATTATTCTAAATAATATATAATTTTTACATATAGTCTTCACATTGAATGTTATTTGATTAACAAGGGAAACATCGATAAATCTATATCATTTACCCTATATAGATAATTGATGATAATGTATATTGATTCATGAAATAAACTGAATAATTAATATATGAGTAATTCTCTAAACATGAAGATAGGGGTGTGGCCCCGTATAGATAACCTCTCAATGCATCAATAATTTTGTTAAGACATAATTACTTAGCCAAAACCAAATAGTTTTTAACTCATTGACTGAAATTTTCTTATAAATAGACTTGATTTAATATATATAGTTGGTTTAATCATATAGTCATTTTACCAAATAGTGTTATAGTTTATTGTGAATGTAATTGACTATAGAATAATAATTTTTCTCGATTTTGGGATATCTAATAGTTACACATTTCCATCATTAATTATTTATTTATCATTATCCATGAGGTTATGAAAATTATATCTTCAATTGTTCAATTTTACTTCAATTTTACTGATTAAAATTCATGTATTTTTTGTGATTTACATACCATATTGATTATCTCTTATCTATTCTTGCATTCATATTATTTAATTTCAATTTGTGCAACAAAGAATGTGACATCACCCTTATTTTGTTTCATCTCCTATGAATCCCCGAAGAGTACTATGAATGACATGAAGTAATATTATAGATGGAATAAACACATTGTCAAAAAATTATGTTTTAATTTATACATTGAAACGAAATTTTGGAATCATTGTGTATTTTGATTACCCTGAATACTAATGTATTTGATCTTTTGGGATGATATTTCATATATCTTATGATAATGTAATAAAGTAGACACCATATTAAGGATGCTAGGGTTGGTTTCTATAAATAAATCTATTTTTTGTGTTCATGGATTAAATGAAATTGATTATTTACACATTTTAAACAAATAAATTTTTCATCATTATGGATTATATCTTCTTATAATGTATTTATCATGATGTTGTAAGATGGAATCTCTATATTATAATATTTTTGTTATTATAATACCAATATTACATTAATATATTCTAGTATTTCTTCAATGTATTAGCAATTTAATTTCTAAAATATTTTATATTTAAAGCCAATATTTTTGTTGACCCTAATATAATGATGTTAATGATTTCTTCAAAATACAGAACAAATTTATTTGAGGCTTGTTGTCTTATTAGGCTCATATGGTATTATCTCCATGTTATTCATGGATTTTCAAATTTTGACACTATTATGGATAACACAACCAAGGAAAAAGATACATTTATATAGATAAAAAATGTGAGTCTTCTCTTAATGAGTCGATGGATCAGTTAACCATTACCCATTTTCATGTTCTACCTAATATAGTTGAATGATTTGAGGTATATTTTTATTCATATTAAGAGGTAATTTTTAATGAAAAATCAAATTGTAGTATAATAAGGATTTAAAAAATTACATATTCAATTACAAAAATACCATGTCCATAAATTATACCCTATAATCAATATTTGAATAGTTGTACGAATGTCTATTGGGTAAAATTATCATGATGTTTATATTCCAAAATATCTTTAAATATAAATTTTATCAATGATATATAAATATTATGAACCATATATAGTCTTAATAATTATATCTATTTCATTAAAAATAGCAGTAAATAATAAATATAAATGTTTTTATTTTGAATGACAATATCTAAAAATTTCACCCTAGAAAATGGTGGAAAAAATGACAAGTCTTAATTAATGTATATTGTGGTTGACTATTTTCATTACATGCATGATAACCACTTTGGAATGAAATGGATTAAAAAATACATACATCTGACATATAATATGTTAGAGAATAAAAAATTGGAATCATTAGTATTTAATTATTAAAGAAGATATTTATTTTGGGGAAGTCATTTATTAATTATTCAAGCATATTCCTCATTCTTATATATTAATAAAAGAGGTATTCCCAATTGATCTATGTTAATGTGGGATCATATAATTAAAATCACCAATATAGTATATGAATCCTATAATCCTGATGGTGTATCTTGATATCTAATGATAATTACTTTTTCCTTGTATAGAAAATAAAATCAAGGTAATAATTCCTTGATTACTTAGTTGAAATAAAGATAAATGGGGAAGTAATAAAACCATAGGGGTTAAAAAACTCCAATTATGATTTCAGTGTGGATGTGGCAAGATATAACGATGTATTATCATACTAGTATTGTATAAAATTTATGATTCTATTATGTATATTGTGTAATTATTAACATTTTAGAGATAAGTATCACTTAAAAAATATAAATATTATTCTTGAGTCAATGAGATGAAACATATCTATGTCACACAGATCATTAGGATTCATAGTAGGACATCAATTATAGGTTATGATAGCAACCCAAAGTTTTTGATTCAATTATTAAAATAAAGGTAATAGATAATTGGTTAGTTGGTTATGTTGTTTATTTCATCTGTAATATGTCATATTAATCATGGTACATCCCTATTTAAATTCTAGTTGAATCTATTTTATATATGTTTTCCTTCTTCCTTAATCCTTGTAGGTCGAGTCCCTTTTCAATGATGGAGAGTATTTTCTTGGGAAAATGAACTATTGTTTAGGGATATATGTTTATTTCAATTCTTGGAGTCCATGTTAATGTAAATTAAGAAATTCATGTTATGAAAGGGTTAATTGTTGTGATTATCTAATTATTTGTGGTTTTTTAGCACATTGTTCATTTGATTTTATCTTAACTACCATGAAACTATCTCTATATCTCTCTCAAAAACTATGATGACTCTAGGTTATTTGGGAGTTATTACAACCATTATGGATGAATTGATCAAGAGTTTAATTCCTGGTATGTTTCATAACATTTCTTTTCACATACCATACATTTCTTCTCTATTATCACATTATTATCTTTTGAGACCCATTGAATCAGTTTTTTATGTTTATGTTTAAGTGATATTTGGGATTCCTTGTGATAAACTTCTCCTTCATTCCTTAATAGAATTACTTTTAGAAATATTTTTTTTATCCCCAAATTAGGGTACATGGTCTAGAACACATACCTATGGGATGTTTCTAATTTTTCACGTGTGTTAATTAATATAATATTCCATAGAGACAAGGTGGCCATTAGAAAAAAAATTGAAATTTATAACCATGTGTTTGGAAGAAACATTGGATACCTCAAGATCCAATGGTCTTGAGACAAGGCAAATAGCTACCTATATAATGAACCTACCTTGTAATAATAATAAACTGGCTAATTGAATAAAATGGTTTTTTACCATTTCATAGTATCACGGGACATTTAATTTTATAGATTCTCCTTATTAATTTTTTACTTAATTATTGAATAAGTAGTAATGATTTGATAAAAATCAGTGTGTACACTAGCATGATAAAACATTAAGGTATAGTCTAATGAATGATTGGGTAATTTTCAGAAAAATATTATTTTGATCAATTGAAATCTGTGAAATTTTATGTTATGCTAAACTTTTATAGTCGTTATATCATTTTTTGTAAGTGATTATGAAATTTCTATATAATTGTCTTTTTCGAATGTTTGGGAAATTCTTATATAAAAGGATTTTCATAGTTTTTTTGAAATTAATATATAATGGGATTATCTTGGTGATGTTGAAATTCATTTATTCATGGAATTTTCTTGTTATGATCAAATTTATATATAAATGGCATGTCTAGTGATGTTGAAATTCCTAGATAAAGGCGTTATCCCTGTGATTCGAAAATTATTATATAAAATAAATTTAGTTTTTATTATGATATTATTATATAATGGGATATTCACGGTTATGATGAAAATATTATACAATGTTTTTATCTCTATATTAAGTTACTATGCCATCGAATTCTGGATAAGGTTGTAATGGTTGTGGTACATGTTTAGAGATATTATATAATGGTGTTGAATTGGGTTTATTATGTATCATATTAATTTGTTAGATAATAGACATGATTATCTATTTAAGTCGATTCTATTATTATCATACTAGTTTATCAGAAATTGTAGTGTCAACCTACTATTTTTTACAAACACACTCTTCGTTCTTCCATTTGGCACGCAATATAATTACAAGAATTTATATTGGACAAGGGAAAAGGACCTTGTTTTTTATTACTCTATAATTGATGGGGTAGATCAAGTAGATGAGACACATATCAGGATTGGGAGAAGATTCATTTGAGTATATTTCATTCATCACGGTCTTTTATCTAAATTATATTTTTTTGACATTTATATACATTCAATAAAGTAATTACATTATCATTTTTCTATTTTTTGGCCATTCAATATAAATTTTTTTGTTATATTCTTCCTAATGTATTGTTTTTTCTATTTTAGGTTACTCTAATATTTGCTTAATTCCACTATGTTAAACAATATACAAGAGGGTATATTCTCCCTACAATTTTCTCCAAGCCAAGGACGCATGTCAGAACTATTTGACATATTAATATGTGATTTTGAGGACTAGTAACCAGCTGTAAATGGACATGTGAGAGAGTGCCTGATTGGGGGATTTATAATTTTATATCAGAGGAATCGAGATCTTAATTTTCTGTTGCTTTACTATTTTAGAAATGTAGAAAAGAGTGAACTATGTGTTGGTTTTTTGAAATAATCATTTCATTTGTGTATGTAACCCATGTAGATGGTAAAATCAATGTTCACATAGTTATTATTGGTGTTTATGATGATCTCTTTTAATATTTCATCATATTTTACCTTGATTCTTTCACATGTAATGTGATGTTATTGTTTCATGTGGTTTATAATATTTGAATTTTATAGTGTTAGATGTGTATTCATGAATCCTGAATGAATCATATAGATATTTATTGGAATTAACTGTTCATTATAGAGTCATATTTATTATATGTGATATATTTTATATTATGAATGATGAAATGATATACATGTTATATCAAATAAATTAAATTAAATTAATATTTTTTTCATGTAAATTATCTAGATTATTTTTGTTTAGAGATACCATGATCCAGTAATTATTACCTATTAAGGTTGAACATGTTTTTTCCAGTGTTCAATTGGGTGTGTATTTTCATTCAGATAAAATTCCTCCACATAATATTCAAATTTATCAAAATGAGAGAGACAATCAGCCAAGTAGTTATGTAAAATATTTGGAGCTTCTAGTGTATCATGTTGATTTGATGGATGTATGACATAAAGGAATCATTTTAATGGTCAACAAATACATGTAATGAGAGACTATTCACTCTATGAAATTGTTGTGTGATATTAGGAGAGAGTTTTTGGATTCTAGCTAGGTGGTCTACCCAATATTTTTAAAGATGTATCCTAACATATGTTGATTGTACCGGTGGTAATTTATAAATAATAAGATAGAGGCCTTCATTGAGATATGTTTCATAGTGTAGCATGTGACGGACAAGCATAAGTGTCATGTCAGGATAATAATGAATCGTCCCTTTCCATTTGGGAAATGGATGACATTACTATAGTGTTTGTGATATGATCAACCAAGACACCACATAATAACACTTAATTATGGGTTATTTTAGATCGATTATATACGATATTGAACTTATTTACTATCATGGGGGCCATCATTGTTGATTATATGTGTATTCCTTACATGAGGGATATAATATGGTTACATTTTGTTCCAAAGATAGGAGTTACTGATCTATATGATCATTTCATGGCACAGTTTTGGAAGGTTCATTATAAGGATATGGGATAACTATTTTTTATGATTAAAACATATAATTTCAAAGTTATATCCAAACCAAGTGGAATATTATAATTTTAGATGATATGTTATGAGATGGTGTATTAGATGTCAGTATTCCCTAGAATTTTATTTATCTTTTTTGGTGATTTATTATGAAAATAGATTCTAAGAATCATCCCAAATGGAACATTTAATGTATTTTTTATAGAATTAAAATTTTATTCTTTCTTTTATTTTTGTATTTAGGTGAATCGTCACTTTTTGTACATAGTGTGGTGTAGGATAAATCTTCATATGTTCACTTGGTTATGATGTAGTAGGTGACTTCCCATAGCTATAAATTTTTTTAACTCAACATTGTATACAACCCATCATGTTTTAGGATGGTCATCTTGTATTCCTTTGGTGGGTGATGGGATTTTTTGAAATGGGGGAATCTATCACCCATGTTTGTCATGCTGTTTGAGATAATGGAAATGGTCAATCCTTTGGAATATATATTTCCCTTTCAACATAATGAAAATTATGTTATTGATTTGTTTAACAAATTATTGCTTCAATGGTGTCATCTAAAACATTCTCAATTGATCAACATTAAGGAATTTGAACTTGGTGTTTACGCATTTGTTGAGGATAATCTGATACAAACTATATAGTTCTTATTGGTGTCTCTAGTGGTATCTCGTCACTATAGTTTTGGCATAGTAGTGGAATGAGAGTGATCAAGAGTGTACCTGAGATATAGAATCTTATATTCGAGCACATTTTCGATAATTTTTCATCATAACCCCATAATGATCCTAGGAGTTGATTAGGAAGTACATGTTATACGGTTGGTATGTTTTAATATGCCCTCATTTTAAACGTATGACTATATTTTAGTTTAGGTGTGTCCTATTTTATCTGGGGTTTCATTATTTTTGAATCTGAAGTGTTCGAGTCCCTTATTTATGAATGAGAGGAACTGAAATGGAATATGACCCATTTTCCATGGATTTTTAATTTTTTAATCAATGGAGTTTGGGGTTATGTGTCTTGAGATGATGACGATATTAGTGTTTTAAAGGATTCAGGGTTGGTTCATATTTTTCTTATGGATGATGAGATGAATTATTTGTATTAAATGCTTTTACATCTCAAACGGGTGATTAGATGTGAACATGTCACCAATAAGATGATGTAAAAAGGATCTATAAATAAGAATTTACAATCCATGAAATTGGTTTACATCATGAAATGGTTGATCTGGTTTATTTTAGTCAGAAAAAATACCTTTCTTGTGTATCTCATTAATCAAGAAATTCACATCATGAAATGGTTTCACCATATGAATATTTTCGAAAATGTAGTTTTAAATAGTGGTTTGCATATGAGATTATTTCATCCTATTATCAACTCTATATATCTCTCTCCCACTCTCAACACAAGGTTGACTCTAGGTGATTTTTAGTAATATGATACATTTTTTATTTATGAATCAAGGGTTTTATTTTGGATGAGTTTCTTCACATTGGGTTTCCCTTCTATTTCATTTTTTCTCCAGTAATTCAGTGTGATCTATTGAAACTTGTAGAATTAAAATTTTACCTTTATGATGGTGTGACGATGTTTAGTCATTAATGTCGTCATTTAAATTGTTTCATGTGAGTATTACATTTGTAAACCTTTAATTTATCATCATTTAAAACTAGGTGATTTAGAACAAGACCCTATGTTAATTTTATATTAGTTTATGTATGTTAAATTTAATGTAATTTCACTCACACAATATTCACCTTACCAAAAATGTTAATGTATGATAATATCCATGTCCTTATACTACACATGGATCCATTTTTTTATCCAATAGTGTAGAGATATGCATTAAATTTACACTTAGGGTGATCCAACCATGGAATATTAATGAACTAAAAACAACATTAGGTATGATTTCGCGTGACATGAACTCTCAGGTGACTTATTCAGATAGATTCACCAAATAAGCCATTTCAACAACTATTGAATGGTATATAACTATTTCATGTACATTGGTGTGTAAATTTTCATGATAATGATATAATGAATAATGTAATTAAATATTGAATAACTAAAAGAAAAATTGTAATTGGAAAATTTTACCATTGTGAATTTTGATGTCATATTGTGTTTTTAGCCATTATTGCATAGGTTGTATATGAAGGAAAAATCATTATATAAATGGAATTTCTTGATGATGCTAAAATTATTATAGTTAGTTTCTTCTCAAATTATATTTCAATACTCATATAAACATATTTTATAGGTGATACAAAACATATTGCATAATGGGCTCTTCCCGATGATTCTGAAAGGATTATATAAAGCTATTGTCTTGGTTATGTTGAAATTCTTTTATAGAGGTATTTTTATGGTTATTATGAAAAGCATATATAGAGGAAATTTCAGAGTGTTGATCAAATTCATATATGAAGGAATTTTCCAGGATATGCTAAAACTATTATATAATGTTCTTTTATTGGTTATGGTGAAATTAGTATACATAGATATTTTTACTGGTTATTTGGATATGACATAGACTTTTGGTTATGGTTGGAATAGTTGTACTAGATGATCATTGATATCCCTAAATTGATATGAAGAATGTTGATTATTTTATCATATTAACTGGTTTGTTAATATCCCTGATTTTAGCTTTATTGCCTTCACATATCAACATACTGGTTTTGTTTAGACGTGATGTTGTCAACTAACTATGTTTTTCTCACCACATATTCAAGATGACATTTGGTACCCCAAAATATTACATGGTTGAATTTATGGATAATTGGAATGGGAATTTTTTTATTATTTCAAATTCAATGAGAAGATATTGGAGTTGAGACTAGAACGAGGTTAAAGAACCTGGTATTTTCTGTTGATTATTTTGAGAATGTTATTTTATTTTAATAATATTCAGGTTTACATTAAGATACACTGAAGACTGTCATTAGTTTATTATTTTATATTATTGGGTTATTGAGATAGCTATTTATATTTGTTTGATTCACTTCGTTGAAATGTTTTTCTTATTTTTTTATCTGATATATTTTTTATGTTTTCTGGATTTCAACTATATACTAGGGGTATAGTGTACCAACGATGATATCAACACCATCACTGCTATTTAGAATCCTATTTCATATGATTATGTGTACATGAGTAATAGAAAATGACATCATTTTTCTATATGAGAGAGTATCAGTTTGGGAGATATTATATTTTCCTTATGATTGACCAACACATTGTCTCTATGAACCATTCATATAATATATCAAAACATTCATGAATAAGTTATTGTCTTTGGTGGATCATGATAGTATCACAATTAATTAGTTTAAATTTTCAATATTAATACATTGGATTATATATATTATAATCGCTATATATCTACATACATGTGAAATATCATTTAATTATGTGTTCGATACATATACATGAATCCTTAGTAATATGACCAATGATTTTTTTAGAGGTGAATGAGAATGTTAAATAGACATATAAATTCCCCATGACCACTCTAAGTAAACAAAGGTTGCACACATATTAATGAAGGATTCAAATGTAATTTAAGGAAATTTACCAATATTTCATCATGTTTAACTTATGTTTGGTAATAGTTATATTAGAAAATAAGGGAATATATGTCCCTTGTATGTTATGAAATATGATAAAATTAGTTGTGTCAGATAGGTGGATTTAATATCGATATAAAAAATAACATTAGTTTCATTAATAACATGTTCCATGTAACTAAACTGAAAATGTAAGCATCGAAACCTTCTCATATGATTTGGATTTTTGACATTGAGATTTATGTTGATGGTTTAATGAATAAAAAATATCAATGTATTTCACCATAATATAATATTTAATTGAATAGATTAATTAATATGGAACATTGAAAAAAAATGGACCATTATATAATTATATAAATAAATTACTAAATATGACCATTACTATATAACAAATTAATTTGTATGAATAAATAAAGATATTATAAATAATTTTTTATAGAATAATGAACTAATTTCATCATGGTGTGAATTTATTCATTATTAAGTTTAATTTTTTTATTATAGAAAGGATGTTGAATCACTGGGGTTTTCCATATACCATGCCCAATATATTAATAAATAGGTATTTCTTGATTGAAATCACACATAAGAGAATTTATAGGTTATGAAATTTCTTTGAGATCATTAATACTAGAACTAAAAAATGTGATGAAAGTTACCTCAAAAAATAAAAATTATCTTAATGTGAACTTTTTCAATTTTTTTGGAAAATATGGTTTTGTAGTGAATATGTAAAATAACATGTTTATTGTATAAAATAGACATATATTAAATCTAACACAACCATATGAAGATATAAAATACAATAAAATGGATTCCATAATTTCAATTATCATAATCAATATTAGGCAATAATGAAATATATTTTTTTTTGTATTGTTGTGGGTTACTAGAGTAAATTTTAATCACCACTTTAAGTGTTAAAAGTGTAAAATGGTAGGATAATCTAACAGAAAAAGTCACATTGATCCCTAAAATATAATGAAATTTTATTTTTTCATTGCTTTAAGAAATTACATTATCCATTGTTTAATAATGTAGTAAATTAGAAACACATTCTGTGAGAGTGAATTTTTATTAAATAATATCAATAATATTTTCAAATAGTTCCACACACCTCACATATAAATAAATCCTTCCTCTTTTCCATATATATAAACTATTAAATTAAAATTATCTATTCTCAAATACATAATTTTTTTCCTAGAAAATCCCCATCTAATTTATTAATCTTTTTTAAGAAGAGATGTTCCATATCCATTCTAAATTTAGAAAGTTCGCAAGATAAAACTGGATTAATTTTAATAATTATATTATTCTGTATTATAATTTTTTAATTATTCATATAAAACTAATTTATAAATCATTTTAATCAATATAATAATTTTTTTTTAAAAAATTATTCAACGTTAATAAAAAATTTACATGAGTGAATTTATTAATCTTAATTATTCCCTCATTATTACACACTCATGTTTTGGATAGTTCTACACCATTAGTAATAGTGTATCACTGTTCAAATTGGGAATTATTAATGATACGTTTTTAGTTTTAAAATTATATAATTATTCCAAAATTGTGAAATTTAAAATATAATTACTTATTAAAACTATTATAAAATTAATCAACAATATTTCAGATATAATTAATTATATCAAGTTATTTTTTTGGTCTCTTTCACATCCTAAATAAAAGATGCCATATATTCACTTATAGATTATTTTGAAAATTAAATTTTTTATAAAATATGATATTACTATAATTTGTTTAGTTTTTGTCTCTATAATTTTAATAATTATATTTAACTCAATATTGTTATAAATAAATTGATAAATGTTACTCAAACAAAATTAATTTATATTACGTGTTATTAAATAATATGTAAATATTTCATAAAATGAAAAAGGATGTTACAAAATAACATATTAATATAAAATTTAACTAACATTAGAATATTATAGATGAAATAATTATTAAAATGGATTGGAAAGAGAAAAAATTATACCTAAATAAACATTGACCATTTAAAAATGTGTATTACTAATAAATATTATTAACTAAACTCATGTAAAAATTATTTAAAAATTTTATTTAAATTATTAGTTAAAAAGTTAATAAATAATTACGATTTTATAAACTAGATAATTAATGAAGCTATGGTTATTTTACACGTATCAATAATGAGTTTGAATGATTTTTTATCCACTGTATGATTTTCTATGTACTAAATTATTATATTGATTCATAAACTATATCCATTAACAATGATATTACATATTTATATGAAAAATTTTAAATAAGAATAGATTTTTTTTATTTTGAAAATTTTACTTTTATTATCAAAATATTCCTCATTGAACAATTTTCTACATTAAAAAAATTATACATTGTTAAAGATAATTCTTACCTTTTCAAAATAAACATTTAATTAGTGTCCATATTTTTCATCAACTAATGTTCTCAATTATTATTCTAAAAACTCAATATTTATTTATATAGTGATATTAAAAATTATATTTACCTCTTTCAAAAATTAAACATTTTGACCCATTTTAATAATGTCAGTTTCAATAATGAAATTTTAATATAATGAAGGATGTTATTTTAGGTGCATATATGTATATCATCTATAATTATTTTATTATATTAACCATTATTTTATTTCATGGTTATATTAAAGAATATTATCATTTATGATGAGCTATATAAGATTATTTTATATTCTAGAATAATTATTATTAAGTGTTACACATAATTTTTTCCCTTATGAAAATTTTTAAATATTTTTAAAAATAATTTCCAATTAATATATATTTTCTTCTAAATGATCTATCTCTAATAATAAAATCATAATGATCACACTATAAATGATAATATAATATATTAGTTTTCTTTTTATTGTATCATCTGATTGAATTTATAACACCTTTTTTGAGATAAAATTTGTAAATGTTATGAAAAACTTTTTATTTATATTGGATTCAATTGTATAATGATTTCGTAATACCTTATGGAACACATTTTTATTGATGATGATAGGAGGATTCCAATATATACCACCATTTATTGGAGACGGTTTATATTTAATGACACAAAAACATGTGGACATTATGAGATTGATCTAAAATATTAATCCTTCAAATATAGGGTTTTCTAACAACATACAAAAATTAGAATCATTGATTTACACAAAATTTTATGATTTATTAGGCTTAATTTTTTGACAAATTTTTTATTATATTACACATTATTATTTTAATGATACATTATTAATGATTCCTTTTATATTATCCCAACGTATGTTATATGTTTTTGCTTCCATGGTAGTTATTTTTTCTCTCACAATTATACATGATGATCTAACAATTCTTATGATTATCTATTATAATTACATTGTAATTTTATAATAATATATATTTATTATTAATATACTTTATTGCATGTTTTTTATTTAACTTTTTCATGCTCATTGATAATGTCTTTTTAATATGAATTTGGGCTCACCCCCATTTTTTACAATTTTTTAGGATACTATATTCAAGAATTTGCATGGGGATACCTATAATGGGGAGTTTATTATGGGAGATATTTTATTAATAATGTTTAATAATATTTTTATGACAAATTAAAATAATCGATTTGATCATAAGGATTGTGAAATTAATTATGATATGTAATTTATTCACCCATAATGTTATAGATAAAATCTCCCTGGTGATTTTGTTATATTTTATATTATATAACATAGTTATAGAAAAAACATTCCTTGATATGGTTTTATTATATTCATTCAGATTTAAAATACCATTTAGCACTAGTATCATTGATCATATAGCTATTGAACATTGATGACATTATTAGTATAAATATATGGATTTAACATATCCAACTAACATAGATAGATAAAGTGATTTCATCCACAAGTTGGATCATACCCTATGATGCACATTTATCAAAGCATACAAGGGAGATAGAGTTACTATGATTTCCTCATCCAATCCCTATATGATATCCATCATCTTAATCATTAGAGAAATGGTTTACGGGATAAGTTCATGCTCACTGAGATCACAAATCAACCCGTATTTATCAAACCACCCCATCAAAATATCACTATCGGGCACCTTAATCATAGGAAATTTAATTGTTTATTAATGGGATATATATCAAGACCCTATAAATATTAGAATATAAATTATTTTTTATGTAATAATTAATTTTTTTATCATATTGTTATTAATTTATAAATATTTTTTATTTTGGTACAATAAAAAAATGTATTTTTTGTTAATATTCAAATTTAATTAAGGGAATTATTTTTATAAATTGATAATTTTTTAAATTAATAGGATATTAATAAAAAATTATTATAAAATGAATTAATAATAAATATAAACGATTGTTTTATTTTTATGAATCCATATTTAATTGTTTTAAGGGTTCGAAAACTGTTATAGAAATAACAAAAAATTTCCAATAAATGTCAATTAATTTAATAAAAATAAAATTGATATATTTGGATAAAAATTTAGGTAAAACATATGTTAATTTTTGAATCAATATTTAGAAATTATCTAATGGTAAATTTCTCATAATTTAATGAGATAGTCAAATTTTTAGGTAAAAATTAAATACCATATAAATATATTGTGTGTATTATGACATCATAATGAACAAAATGTGATGTAATAAATACTATAAATTGTTTCAAAGAATAAATATATGTTTTCCCACATAAATAATTTTATAATATGTTAATTTGAATAATTTTATATGTCTTATATGAAACCTCAAAATCCATTAATATAATTTACTATTTAAAACTCAGTTTTTTAAGAGCACGAATCACTTACACATAGGAAAAGGAATTATTTTATTAATTTTGTCTGTTTTATTATTAAATAATGAAAACAACTTTCATTTGGAAGAACATATGGGAATAAACCAGGTACAAGTTTGTGTTATGGGTTATATTATTATATAGTGTCCAAAACCAACGTCTGGGAAATATTAATGAATTCACCACTCTTTTCCAATATAAAACCACACAATAATCCACTTTTCACTACACCAAATCCTTGAATAAATTACTAAATACCCAACCACTCTATAGTCCTCATAGGGTTCCCAACCATCTCACGATGTTCCTCGCAATATTTTTGAGTCGCACCCTCAAGTAAGGGATCCTCACATTCTATTTTTTATTTGTTTCTTTATTATATAATGATTTTTATTTTAAATTTATAATGTTTGGAAATGATTTTTAATGTTCCTATTACTTCCAATTTTTTTACAAAATTATGAGATAACTATTTATCTCTCATTATCCCATTTTAAAAAAATTAAGTGACATTGTTATGATGCTGAAATTTAACCGTGATTTTCCATACCAAAACAATTGTGTAGTGAATATCATGCCCATTTCCTATTAAGGGTGTTCACCTTTATAAATTTATACCTATTTGTAATGTTAATTACATTTATTTATTCCATAATCTTTGATTGTGTGATTAAATCTGATGATAAATGTTTCCACATTGAATGATCTATGTGGAATAATTAAACATGAGAATGAAATGAATGTGACAGGTGGAGCCAAATATATATAATGCTTCAAAGAAATTTTTATTTTTTAGGATCATTATATGTCATGTTGAAAAATTAATTAAACTTGATTTATTTTTGGTACTTTATCTATCATGATGTTCAATATGTGTTCATTGACCTATATTTATGATACAGTTATTTAATATGTTTAGACATTTACCCTGATTCCATTATGGTTATCATGTTATATCATTTCTCATTATTAATATTTATTAGTATTACACATTTTATTCCAAATTGATATTCCTATTGTCTAAAACTTATTTCCTAAGGACATTTTTTCTCCTTACAGGTATTTATATTTCACCATTTTCTTAGGTATGTCCCTAGGTTATTCCATATTGTCTTATGTGAGAGCATGTTAAGCATGTTTTCTACAAATATGATGTTTCTCAGGTTTTAAATTGTTTTTTAATGTAGCTAATTTCAAGAAACATTGTTATTATTGGAATTATGGGTTGTATTACATGTAATTTTCTATAAAAAGTCTTGTATTAATGTAAAATATTTAGATGGGTTGTTATATGTGATGATAAAATAATGATAATAATATATGATATATAAATGTTTTGTTTAGGTCACTATATTCTATATCATTGTTTTTTCATATTTATTGTGTATTTTATGAAATATCCCTAGTTAAAACCCCATAGATAGGTATATATAATTGAAAACATACTAATGTTTTGATAAATTATAGATTATGTGGTTTATTATAAATGAAATATCTCTCAGAATAAATAAAATTGGGTTTTTTATTTTGGAAGAGATTCCCCTATGGGTAACAACCATAATGATATGTGTTGGGTATTAACCAATAATTCAATGGAATTATTATATTTTTTCTAACTCTATACTTATATTTACACTCAAATGGGGTATGATATTGGTGATTCAGATTCATTTTATTAGCTTTTTGAGGACTTGAATATATTTCTATTAGAATTCCAAAAATGAAATGGAAATTTATAATTAATTTTCATACATATATGTTCACGATTAAGGGTATGCATATTATTTAGAATATTAATCATCAATGTCTATAGTTTTCCTTTTATATGTATTACTATCACTAAGATAACATAATTTTATTTTCGGTATAAAACCAATATAAACTAATCAAAAAACTATTGAGAAGGAAAACATGAACACTATAATAATTGGCAACCATATAAAATCCGATAAGGAGAAAACATCATAGCATTTCATCTATTAAATTTTCAAGATATGAATATTCATGACATCCATATTTTTATCCAAAACTCATTATGTATGGAGAAACATACTATTTAATATCAATGGAAAAATTCCCACTATCTATTAGTGGTTATTCAAACCCTCTAACTATTAGGTAATGGATTAATCCAATAGGGAAAATATATTCTATTCTCTGCTCCTTAGACAACAATATTTTATTTTTATAAACCAATAATTTTTACAATTATAAAGACCAATAGCATAATAGCATTCAAAATATTATGAAAATGTAAAAATTTTAACGCTTTGGTAAGTTATGAGTTTAATAAAATACTATTCAATAACTATTTATAACTATACTCTTCACATTAAAATTGAATTGGAATTTATATAGAAAAAACAATAAGAGGATGAATCCACCAATATATATGATGATAGCATCATGACACATGCATACTATGATAGAAATTATTATTTAATATGAATGAAATAATAAAAAATCATTATTTATACAATTTCATGTATTTTAAATCCATTATCCATTATACGCTTTTGAAGATATGAAGAAATTTTGAAATGTCAACTATTGGTGGTGATGGAAAAAGGGGAATATAATTATTATAGACTGAACGAAAATATAAATGTTGCATCACAGAATAACTAGTGTTAATTCACATTAGATAATGATATTATAGCAACCAAAATGTTAAAATTGTTAGAGGATTCATATTAATAATTTATATAAGTGATAATTCTTTTGTATTATTTATATTAAATTTGAAACCATGTCCCCCAATGTTGATGTTGTTTAAAGAGGCCAATTATCTCAATTGAGGATACTAAGGTACCAACTACTGATCCACCCAAACATCTATTAATCAAATGAAAATTGTACATAAGATATGAAATTTAATCAATGAAACAAAATGAAAATGCATGTAATCAATGAATATAAGATCATAAGGTAAGGGAATAAGGAAATATTTATGGTATCATAACTGTTGAAGTGGGCAATGAAAATTATGTGGCGAGATGTAAATTTATCATCCACTATAGAATTATGAATTTTTAAGATAATGACATTCAACACATAACAACATATCTATAAAAAATCTATTTACTTTAAATCATAAAAAATATTAGAAATTGAATATTGTATGAAAACTACTTGTGGATGGATAATTACATTTCATGTCTACCAATCAATTATGATTAATGTTCCAGTTTATAAGATTCATGAATTTATTATAATTATTCATTTTTTTTAATTTTAAATTATTTTAAGCATGTAATGAATATATTTATATAGATACCATACTAATTTACAATATAGGGACGCCATATATAATTTCCCATTAAATTATATGATAATATTTTAGTAAAATATCAATTATTAAAGTCCTATATAAACTACATTCTATTTGACCAATATTAACATATAATTTCATGGCTACATTATTTTAAATTTTTTGGAAGAACTCAACATTAGTTAATCAATATTTTATGGGAATATATTGATATTTTATATATATTTCATAGTTTAAACCAATTGATATGGTTTATTTTTCAATTGAAAATTCACCTAGTGATATATTGATATCTCTGACTCAATATAACATTTCCTATATTAAAATTGATGAATTGAAGAAGAAATATTTAGATAATCTAAACAATGGTTTTATACGTATGTGTGTGGCACATTGGGGTGGACCTGTAATTATTGTTTACAAAAATGATTGATTAATTAATCTCTTAATTTAACATTACAATATTAATTATATCACAATAAATAAAAAATATCACATAGCCCATAGTGATGATATATTTGATTAGCACTGAGATGGTCTATTTTTCATGACTATTTTACATCAATATAGATATCATTATTTAATGGTGAAATGGGAAGATGTAACACTAGAAATCCATTTTCATAATAATGCACAATATGATATCATAATGATTCCATTATGTCTTGCTAATCCCATTATTATCATTTTATATATATTTAATATAGTAATAACATATTTACATAAATTAGTTTTAGTATTTTTATTGATTATATTCTCAAATATTCTTTGATAAAGGACAAACATGAAGAGTAATAGATTATTTTTAAAGAAACACTATTAAAGGAGAATCTATATTCCATGATTGTAAATTCTTTTTTCTTTCTAAAAACATTATTAATTCATGTATTCACAAGAGAGGGTATATATTTGAAATTGACAAAGACAAACTTGATTATGGAATTAACTAGGAAATTAACTATGAATTAAATCCTATATTTTCTTGTATTATATTGATATTACCGATGGTGTCTATAAAATTTCACATGAATATAAAATATCATATTCATGTTAACATATAGGAGAATAGTTCTCCTCGTGACTACTGATTTGGAATAATTATTCATGGTTTTAATGAAGATAATTGTCTCCATATCTATTCCTACATTACTATATAGTATAGAAGAGTCTATATAATACAGTGGTACTTTGAAAAAAAATTATTGTGATGAATCATTATGTAAATTGATAATTTTATTGACTGTAAATAATGTAAATTATAATTCATTAGAAAATGTTCTTGATGCATTATTTACAACTGGAAGAAGTGGTCGTTTCCTTAATTACTTTTTTGGAATTATCCTTATGGTGAAAAGTGTGTTATATATCCTAGTCTCAAGAGCATCAAATATTTATTCAGACAAAATAATTAAAAATTGATATAATAGA
Organism: Viscum album; assembly: GCA_963277665.1. NCBI lineage: Eukaryota > Viridiplantae > Streptophyta > Magnoliopsida > Santalales > Viscaceae > Viscum > Viscum album. The sequence continues at coordinate 2,054,606,534 of OY728137.1, forward strand.
GAATTTTTAAAATTTTCAAATACTATTTATAGTATATACATTACCACCTCGTGAAGAAAAAGAAGGATTATGATGCACTAATTGTGATTTAGAATGTTACATTATGCATGATGTGTGTTGAAAAGAGCACAATGTTGACAGTTTTTTAAAAGATAAATAATTATTCCTTGTGGAAGGAAGATTAATCATGTATTACCATTATTAATTATCAAACACCAATCCATGTGAATATCCAATAATCATATAAATATTACTTGGAGATATAAAAAATATAGTGGATATTCCAATTGACTACATTGATAATTATGGATTTGTAGGGTTTGGAGCATAAATACATGTTCCATAAAAACTGTAACATATGTAAATACATTTGGATAATTGAAATAGAAAATTTATCACAATTAATATAAAAATATCATACATTTATAAGGATCTAAATAGTGTCATATAGTTGGATTTCATGAAGGGGGGATTGAAAAATAAATACCTCAATGAATTGTCTATATAATACCCCACATGCATGAAAATATAAATACATGACTTATAGCAAATACATCATTACAATACATTTCCATGATTATTTTTTTAATTTTTTAGTGAATTTCAATTAAAATATTACTAATTAAAATAATCAAAATTTTAATTAATGTAAAAAAAATTTGTATTCATCTGAGATGATCAATAATAATTAATATCAACTTTTAATACCAAAGATATAAATTAATAATATGATGATTATATGGGTATAAATAATATAAATATGAATCATATATCCCATAAATAATACAATATAAATATTGTAATGAAAAAATAATACATTAGGAAAGTGTATTATTTCATATAAATGTGGTATAATTGAGAACCGAGGCACATCCATAAGAATATAAATTATACCATAGTCGATTAGGTTTAATAACCTCTTTCCATTAGTTAATCAAGTAAAACTCAAATATTTTACTTCATGGATCTGACTTCATTCCACTATTTTCCAAAAATGATCATATATCAAGAAATATTTTCAATTTTTGAATGAGAATCACTAATAATTTCTATATTATCTAAAAATAGTTTATTATTTATTCATACCATTTAAAGGATGTATATAGCCTCACCAATAACATAAATATTAACCATAAAAATTATTTCCAAAATAAACATCTTACTATGATAATTTTCAATTTAACTCTTAATTATTGGTTTTATAAAACTCCTCAGTGAAATTCCTTAACCATAATTATGAAATTGTACCCATATGAAGAAAATTGGATTCATTAAACACTTAATAGAGATCCATTAAGAAGAAAAGGGGTTTTATATACATTTTAAAAGTAATGATCATTTTAAATAAATGAATATTAAATTTATAATCATAACACAGTAACCCCTTGGATTATAAATATGTATCCATTAACATAAAGATAATTTATATGTAAATACCATTAACTAAGTGTACTATATATTATGGTATTTAGACAATGTATATAAGGGGTATTAGTTCAATGAAATAATTTTCCCACATTAATAAATGTATTCTATCATGGAGAACAACCCATAATCATAAAAATAAAATTTCATGTATTTATAAATGAATTTATTTGGATAAAGAATTAATGGTATACAAAGGAAATAATTAATTAGGATGAAAACAAAGATGACTAATTTATATATAATAGTATTACATTACATAAGTCATCCCAGATAATGAATTTAGATGGATAAATTTTTCATACACCCCTAATTAATCATAATATATATCAAATGAAAATGACATAGATGAAAATTAATTTTATGGTGTTCCAAAAAAAATCACTATGGAAATAATTAATATCATTGAAGTTTTGAAATCATTTTAAAATATATATTTTAGAAATATTGTAGAAAAATAATTTTAATTTTTTTTTAAATTAAAATATTTAGTGGAATATTGATTTAATAAATCATAATGGTAGTGGAAATATTTATTCATCTAGAAAATGATAAAATATATAATTCTTGACACATCCATAAATAATGATTCCATTTATCACACTCTAATGTTATATTGTAAAAGGTGAAGTAAAATATTTTCAACAAATATACCACTGAAAATGAAAAATCAGTTATTTATTTTTTGATATGTTATAAAGATTTGAAATGAAGTGTCGAGTGTATGGTAGAAATTATGATTTTGGAGGGATGAAAACTATTTTTGAATACTTATATTTGATAACAAAGAATTTAAAAATATTATTTGATATTATTTATAATATTAAGTATAGAATATAATTATAATCATAAAAATTAATCGACATTTGATTTTCGAAAAATAGAGGAGATCATTTTTTTTGGAATGTGAATATGGAGATAGAATAAATGATTTTCAGTTAGAGTTTTAGTAATTTACACCAACATTATTCAATTATTTCCAAAAATTATTCATTCAGATAAGTTATTATTTATGACGATAATTAATTTTAAAACAGTAAAAATACTATAAAATAATATATTGGGTAATTGAAAGATAATATAAATAATGAAAGATATATTCAATTGTGTAATAATATAACACAATCTATTAGATGATTATTTAATAAAATATTTATAAAATTAGAAACATTTGAATTGGGAAATAATTTGAAATATAGTATGGATTGAAAAATTATGTATATTAAATAATTATATGATCACGATAAAAATATTTAAATTGAAGTAGATACACCATCAAAAACAATTCATGGTGTATAATAAGAAGTATGTTTCAAGGTATAGGAAACAAATATAATAAACACTTCCAAGACAAGTAACATTATAATTTATACCCCTTTAACATTGGTATCATTTTTATTAGTGGATAATTAAATAAAGTACATGATAGGTGTAACACCCCATGGTTTTGAAAATTAATGTTGAATGCCTGAACCACTATATCCCTATAAAAAACATTTTATAATCTGGTAATTACACCCATCATTGCCTCTATTATGTATTGAATTTCGAAAAACAATCATCTAGAGTCATGATCACTATGTCATTTGGAGTCTTATATAATAAAAAATGATTTTTTTTAATAGTAACATACCATTATTAATAGTAATATGAATAGTAATTTGACCACTATGAATAGTAAATAATGATATTATTTTATTTCCCTAAGGTAATATGATAATTAGTTGTTAATTAATTTTTCAATGTGATATAAAACTAATTAAACCATTAAAATTGTTATTTTTTGAATTAACTATGATTATACGTAAAAACTAAATTAGAAATATTTTAAAAAAAATTTTAAAAAAATGGAGTTTTTTTTAAAATCTGCACGCAAAAAATTTGTAGGGTTAATTTTTGGGAATTTTCTAAAATACTTTATTTTTTTTGAATAGTAAAGATACAGTTTTGAGTTTTCTGTATGTTTATTGAAATCATAATATTGTAATAATAAAAATAAAATTCTGGTCGAAATTTGTAAAGTAAAATAAGATATTAGGCGTCTTATGTGGCTAATACCATGGTAAAATACCAAGGTCATGCCCATGGTTTTTCAAAAACCACTAATGAGGTGTCGTTTGAAATTGAATGAAAATCCATCTCATTTACTAAAAATACACACTCATTCCTTTGTTTTCTATCATTACAAACTTATAATCCTCAAATCCCTAGTTTTTTTACATCCCTAGTAGTCCTACCAAGGTTTTCTCAATTCCCTAAGGTCCTAATCATCAAGTCTTAGGAATTACTCTACAATATAAGAGAATTCCTAAATTCCCTTTTTCTATTCAAGTTATCTTTTTTTGTTGTATGTATTTCATGTTTTAACACAATGTTCTTATTTCCAAATTATTCTGTACCTATACTATTTTATGGGTATTTTGTGAAATGATGAACCCTATACCCTCTCTTTTTAATGTCTTCTAAAATCATGTTCCATAGCCGTTATGCTACAAAATTTTCATATGGGATCTCTCAACTTTTCTTTTGGTTTTAAGTTCCATTCTTTTCTTTGTTTCCTCAACACCTTTCATCAAAATGTTATGGTTGACCCAGTACCTTCCATGTACTGATTTATTGTTGTGATAATATAATAATTAATCATAATATCTTTTTTACAACTATTTTATACTATAAATGAATGCATCGTTCGATATATTATAATTTATCACATTCAAGGTTGATGGGTTTTAAATTTTATCACCACGTTAAATTCTTGTAATAATTCCATTTTGAGGGCTTAACATGACTATAATAAATTTATTGTAACATAAATATTATTCAGGAACCACTATACATGCATATTATGAAACCATATGACGAAATTAGTTCTTAATAATCATGATACCGCTAAAATAATCAAAGTGTATGTCATTAATAATTCATCGAATGAGTCATATTTTTTCATGTAAGCAAATGATAGAAATGAAAATTATCAATAATTGAAGTTTGTAAATAATATCTAATTTCAATTTTTTAGATTTACATCTATTCCACATGAACTTCATTACTTAAGAACAAGTGAACCGATTATGAAAATAATGAAAACGAACACACTAGAAGATGAAATTCAATACCATAGTTTATAAATAAGGGCATAAATAAAATAGAAATAATTCTGATAAAATAAATACATGTATAATAGGTTATGAAATAAGTTATTAATATTTCTAATTTCATATTCCAAGACCTTATGTTGACGAGTGGATGACATTCAGACCTAAGGTAAGGATTTTTCTACCCGAACCTCCTTTTTCAACTGGGTTATTTTTATTGTCTAATTACCTTAATGAAAATGTTGTGTATTATTTTATAATCCACATATATTATTTTTGGGTGTTCATATATATGTTTACCAACTATAATCCTACTCTCATTTAGTTGGAGTTATATGTTCTAAAAATAACTTTAAAAAAAATCCTTCCCAAAATACAAGCCGGATTTAATAGAAATTTTCAAATTCTCACCCATTTTAAAGGGCAAATCATAATCTGTTTTTTTGTACCCATTATAATTATAATATCAATATTTTAATTATTAGAATAATATATTTCATAAATTAAGGTTTTATACTAATATATTTCCAAAATAACACTTTTTTTCAAAGTAAAAGGGTATTTATCTCTAGAATTACTCGAAAATTTAATAAGAGTGTCTTCACCAATTTCAACACCCTTTAGTATTCTTATGTATTATTGGGATTAATATTTCATTTAATCTTCTAATATATTTAATTTAATGGTTTATGATTATTTTTTTTATGGATTTTCTATCTTAAAACCTTTCCGCAATAAACTATGAATGGTTAGTGTTTATGTTTAATGTTCAAGGAAAGTTATTTACATTTCTTATATTACTCTCAATATGAATGTATATGTTTTTTATATTTATCCCCATTCATATGAGGAATTAATTAGACATATAAAGCGTTCTGTGGTGCCCGTTATAGCCCCTCAGTGCATCTGTATGTCTCATGAGACCAACTACGGTCTTGGTATATGGCAATGACAAAATGATTATTTATGGTCTTGACATGATGCCTTGACGGTGTAGTGATGATGTACTGCATTATGAATTACCTCATCAGAAAAATAGTATTGATGTTTCATTTGTTTTATTAAACTTGTAGAATACTAATGATAATATTTTATTATGCAATTACTTACTCATCTCTTATTCCTGCCATAATGTGCTCACGTTTTTTTAAAGGAGCATATTTTTAGTTATTCAACACTTCTAATGTTTATATATTTTCCTCAGTATTTCTTACCCTTAATGAAAATTTAAGCTCAGCAATTTCTTATGTTTCATTTTATCCGGACATGACGAATTTTATTATGAATGCTATGTTGACATAACCTAGGAGTTATGGATGTTGTCAAAGGATTTCCTATATTGTTGTTGTTTTTAAATTTGTAATGTTGAACTTCTGTATGTATCTGGATTCCAATGATACTAAACCACTCTGTACTTTAGGATGCCTATAACTTTTTTATATGCCAATGTGATAAAATAAGGAAACGACTTCGGGCTATTGGGGTTGGGAACTTACAATAGGGGTCTTTAAACCCCAATATATTTGTTAAAATACACTTATTCTGAGGTAATCACTCCATATTAAATGTATTAAGGTTTAAATTAATATATATGTTTTAATAAATTATATTTTAAAAAATTAACCCCCCCCCCCACCACAAATTATCTTATTCTTGGTACTAATTAAATATAATATCTTATATAAAATATTTAAATTGATATTATCTACATATATATAAACTTATTATTATCTTTTTTTTATTTGGTATTAATATTTATCATCTAAAACTACTTTCATAATACAATATAGAACAAATTTTTATTTATGATGAAATGAGGGTTCCAATATAGACTATTATTCATTTGAAGAGTTTTATATTTCATGAGAAAAAATGTGTGGACATTATGAGATTGATCTAAATCACAAATCCTAGAAATCTAGGGGTTTCTCAACACATAAAAAATGGAATCATTTATTTTCACACAATTTTATGATTTCATATGCTTAATTTTTGGACACTTTTTTATTTAAATTAAACATTATTATTTTATTGATACATTATTAAATACTAATTTTATATAATCCCAAAATATGTTATATGTTTTAGCTTCCATTTTTGTTATTTTATCTCTTCTAACTTTCCATGATTATCTAAAAATTACAATGAAAATATATTATGTAACACCCTAATATTTCAAAGTATGTTATCTCTTCAATGTAATTCAATAACATGTGCAACATGCAACATCAATTTCCAACGCACCATGACTTACCAAACTAGCCGTTCAAAAGTGGTTACGAATAGTATTGACTGAATTTTGAATTTTATATATTCCATATAATTTTTACATCCATATTATGTGTTTCTTAGACATAATATAATAACAAATTCAATTTTGTAGATAAAGTATTTTTCAAAAAATAAAATTTTACCACCTTTTAATGGGGAACCATTTTTAAAACCAATATTTGACACTTTAATATATTATATTTCATGAAATATAAATATTCTTTAGAAGAGAGACATAAAAATTTAGTTTTGATAAATATTTGGTACATTTCTGAAAACTTTAATATTTTAATGTATAGTTAAAATACTATATTCAAATTGAAAACAACTTTTTTAATAGAAATAATTTATATTGTTAAATTATGAATTTGAATGGTTTGGAAGTATAATTAGATTTCATTTTTATCATTTAATAAAATCTTGGTAATTATAATTATTTTCACATTTAAATTCGACATAAACACATGTCAATATTTTGATAGTGTTTATATTTTAAAAACCGGATTTCTGGTTTTGACAATGGAAATTAATTTTAAATTAATTAATATAACCATTATGTTTTTAATTTTGGTAAAATAGATTTCATTTTTGAATTCGGAATATCAATATTATCTTACATTGATTTTTTGGTATTTTTCGGAAATCATTCAATTTCTGATGAATAGTGAAAAACAATGCGTAATTGTTTAAAACTGACTTTTTATTTAAATAGTAAGTTATTTTATTTTAATTTATTTCAGGTAAAAATAGATACATAATACCTATATATGTTCAATTTAATTCATGAGAGTAATTTTATAATAAGTTTAGATATATAAAATATTATTGAACTATTTTCCATCTTTTTCCACCATCTAAGAGCATTTGAAAATTAGCATAAAACATAATTTTATAGCTTTTATGGGTTGAATTTCAAAAATACAAGTGAAAAAATTGACATCAGTAAGTAAAATTTTGTTCAAGAAGATGAAAATATTTTTTGTTAATTAGTTACTTTTGATTTTTAATTTCCACAGTTAAAAGTAAATATGGTAATTAAAGGTAAAAATGATATTATAATTATCTTAAAACATGTACTGATTGTATTAAATAAGTGTAATTCGACCATAAAGAACCATAGGAATAAAATATGATTCTTTTTTCCACTTTGATTGGATTAGGACATTAATTATTATTTTATTCAAAGAAGAGCTAAAAGTGTTAAATTCAATGTTTAATATCAAAAACCTTTTTTATATAGGGTTATACATAAGATAAATTAGACTATAAATATTCATTATAAAGATAAAACTATTTCATAATTCATGTTATTTTATTTATAATTTTTATACATTAAATAATTAAATTTATTTATAACATAATAATGATGCAATAATTACCTTATTAATGAAAGAATCAAATAAATTCTATTATAAATATTTAAATAAATATAATTTCAATGTTTTTTTGACATACACGAATTTTATAGGTGAAAATTACATGTTAGGGTTTATTAAATGTATCTTTTTGAACTAATCAATTTGTGATGACTTTCACGAAAACCAAATACTAAATAGTGTCAAAATTGACATAAATTAGTTTTTAAAAATAATATTATATTATTAAATTCTATAATATTACTAAAAATCTATTGTTCATAAAAAGGGAATTAAAAATATTATATTTGTCATTAATGAACCACTTTAGGTTCTCTAGGATATTTATAGTATGTTTATTAACTATATAGTGTAATAATACAAGAAGACACAGTAAAAGTTATACTAAATATCTAATAGTTAAATCTAAAAGATAATGTTAATATGGAATCCTAAACATGTATAAAACCTATTGGTTGAAATTATTTTGACGTATCCCTACATTAGTATTGAAATAAATCATTTTGGATCCATTATAAAACGAAAATTATTTTATTATAAAATATGATTTCATTCTTTTCCAAAAGTTACCCTCACCTCTCTTATAAAAGGGCACATCCCCATCTCTTAATTTCACACCTCCAAAGAAATTTGGCTCGGCCAAACCCTTAAAAATATCTTAAAAACTTCCCTAACTTCATCTTAGAGGCCTTATATAGATTAGTAAGACATCCTAAGAATTCATTTTGATCAACTCAAAAGAAAACACCCAAATAAGAGGTAATAATTTCACCACCCGCTTTCATGTTCATTTCATCTTCCGCTTCCTATTTCTTTGTTGTTTCCATTAAAAAAATAAATCTAGTACCTTATACATACTTTTATGTTGTTATAAATATCGTACAACCATATTCTTTATTATATACATCCTATAAATGTCAAAGTCACCATACGCGCGTACATACAGCTTACCGTCTCCACCTCATGGTGTAGTTTGTTATTCAAAAACTTCATTATTTGGATGGGTATAATAATGAGTATAACTAATTTATATAATAAATATAACATGGTAATGATTTTTTATATATGTTGTACCATCCAATTACATACTATTTCACAATCAATATAATGATATTGTCGCTCGTGTGTACGTTCGGATTACCGTCTCCATGAAATGGATGAGATTCATTCTTCATCGTAATCATTCAAGAATAATTTTCATTTTATAATTAGAAATAATGTTTAAGAACTTAATATAATTATGTATATGAATCAAATACTTCATATTCACAACAAACATGGCATACGTAACAAATCATATAAAGTAAAATGAATTTGTTAACACCTGAAACGATGATACTACAAAAATATTATTAACAAAGAAATCCTAATAGATCATATATGTTATCATATTTTTGTATATGATTATTGTATAATTTAACAAAAATTATTTAACTATTATATTGGAGGTTAAGGTACCATCTACCAAGGAAATGTACAAGGTATGGATTAATTTTACAACCTCACTATTATATGAGGTTGTTTTTACGTATGTAGCTACTGGGGAATATTTATTATCCATGTCCATGCTTCATAAAAGAGTTTTTAAAGGGATTTTTTTCAAGGGAATATTTTAATAAAACATTATATTAAATGTTTTAAAGATTTATTCTTCTAAACCATTCCCATTAATGACCATGTTTTTAAACTGGTTTTAAGGATTTATTTATATGGACATGATTGTTTTAAAATGTTAATTCCTTTAAAAAGTTTCAATGTGGGTTGGGACACTTTGATTCAAAACTATCTTATAAATTACATACTTTATAAATTTTGTGACTATTAAATGATTTCATGAAAAGGGATATTTCCCTCAATGATTTTTACTAATCATTTTCTACAATGTCTACATCCTTTACAAGATATTATTCTTGATCAAGGTTGATTTATTATACCATTCATCCATATTGTATTGAAGGTTTTATGATATATTTGACTGTGGTTGTATTATTTTTATACCATTCATGGTTTATGGATAAATTATTGACATTTCGTATTCTAGTTTTAGTAAGAATGTTTATGTTATATATAAACCATTTTATATGAGGAATCCATTGGACATAGTAAGTGACTGGTGGAGCTCATTATAGCTCCTCGATGTATCAATAGGTTTCATGATACAAACATTTGTCTTGGTACAAGGCCTTGACAAAATATTATTTGTAGTCTTGGAACGAGTCTTTCACTATGTGGTTATAAAGTCTGACATTATGTATTCCATCGTTATAAAATTGGTTGTTGATATAACATGTGATTAATCGACTAGTAGAATATCCATGTGAATATGTAAATGAAATTATTTTATTTATCTTCACCATATTACGATGAAGTTTATGTTTAAAAGTAATTTGTTTTAATCTTTTACATTTCTTTAAATTTTTATTATTATTTATGAAAGTTTATGCTATATTTTTAACATTACTGACCATCTAAACTCACCCCATTCTATGTTTTATTTTTTCCAGGTTGTGAAGAAGTATATTATTACTCACCTAGAGGGATAGTCTAAGGGATAAGAATGTGGTCAATGGAGACAATTTTGTTGTTGTTTTTCATTTTACAATGTAATGTAAAACATATGAATATATCTAGTACTTCTAAAGCTACTAAATTTATCGGTATTTCAGGATTTGATCCCTTGTGATCATACCAATGTTATGTAATAATGCACCGACTCTGGGTAACTAGGTCTGGGAGTTAAAATTTGTATCATAGAATGTTTATTACAAACCATGGATGCTATATTTGGTAAAAAAACATTGATTATTGAACATTACCCTAAGATATACATTGAGGATTAGTATTGATGAGCTTCCTATAATTTTTGTAATTTAGAGATTTTTTGAGTTTTCCATGAAATACATCCTTGTGTGGATACGAGCAGGTAGAGGTGGGTCTGGCACAGATGTAACTTCGAGTGAAAACTCTGACAATGTGTTTCGGGCTGGACCTGGGGTATCCTGGTACACGACAATGGTCCTTGATGCACTCTTGTTTACGAAACTCCCGGGGGATATCCTTAGGATAATTTACATTTTTATTACAAGTGATTATGAAGGATTTAGGATTAAATACTTCCTCAAAGAAAACATTTTTTGATTATAGATTATACGCATATTCTTTTTAGTTTACATTAGGTATTTTAAAAGATTGGAATTATGCATTATGATTCATAAAATATTCTATAGTATTCCATTGTTTAGAAATTGTTCCTAGTTGAAGTAATGAGAACACCAACAATACACATGATACCAAGATTAATAAGGATCATATCGTTCATAGTATTAAGCCAACAATTTGAAGGGAAATAGTCTTCCACGTATTCTCATTATATGAGAAAATAGTATCATGTGTTAATAAGATAAGTAAATAATTCACTGAGTCCTATGGCTTTGATGGGAATCAAGAGAAGAAAATGATGGAAAATGGAAAGATGGATAAAGGGAAGAGAGGAATAAAATATTTTCCCATATGTGATAATGGTTGAAAGAATCACCTTGGTAAATTTTTAAAGGGAATGGGAGTTATTCATAAGTGTGGAGAAAAATGGCACCAAGTACGTGATTTCAAGGGTAAGAAAAATCATTCAAATATACAATTTGTCATCTTCGAGGATTTGGGACACTATGCGAATCAATTTAGAAATCATCATAGTATACCCCAAATGATGGTATTGGAAAATAATAAAGTTATGATACTACTAAAGGTGAAGAGGAATGATTAGAGTTCTAATGTTGTTATTAATGTATTATGTCATTTGAGTATTTTATTAATGATGTACATGTTATAATAATTATAGAGTATATAAGTATTACACTGCAATACTATTTCATTAAAGACTTGAGCTTGGGTGGAACCAAGAAAAGTAACTCAATTGCAGGTTAATGTTATTGGAAAATATATGGCTAAGAGAAAGATAAACTTTGATATGGATCTGATACTAAGGTAGTGATTTTGGAAAAAGATATTATTAATTAGGATAAATTATATTGGATATTCTTGACTACCTTGAAACTGATTAATGATTTGTATATTCCATCACTGTTGGACTTTACAAAAAAATTTAATATAAGGAGTATATTCAATATTCTATATGGAATAATAGAGCATGACTATTATCAATAAGGTTTTATATAAATTTAGGGTGTTACTGTGTTTTAAAAAAACACATGATGATGGTATTCACATGTTATTACATTGAAAAAAGGATCTTCATTGTGTTTACCTTCCATATAAATTTGGACAGTGAGTTTGGACATAAGTATTTTGGATAATAATAAAGGTTGGAATGGATTATTTGCAACATTTGATACTATTTTTTAATGTTAAAAATTTTTAAAATTATTTGTGGGATTATTATAAATCGGATAACCCGGAGGTCGGGTGACAACCCGTCGTGTTCGGCAAGGCCGCAAGACATGAACCTAAATCCAAAGGGCAAGAAAGGTGCTTCACCTACCACTGGCCTACTTGATATCCTGGTTTGTATAATTTATTTTTTTTTAATATTCTAACAAATGAAAAATAAATTAATTATTTTTTAAACCCTATACGATTAGGATAAATATAATATTTTTGAATTCTATTATCTTTTGTAGTGAAAGATGAGTTTGTGGTAGGAATTAGTTGAAGGATGAAACTCTACTTGTGAAGTATATTATTTTTATCTTATTCTATGAATAAATTAATTCATAAAAATTAGGAAAGTGATCTTAAAACCAAAAATGTGTTATCCAAATACCTTGTGTTTTGTTTAACTGATGATATTTTAAATCATCATAGATTGACCGCTTTGAACCCTTAATTTTACACTCATTTATGATTGATGACATCAATAAATTCCTATAAATATTTATGTTTTCCCTCTAATTCAGTGTCCATAATTACCACCAATGTTATCTTAATCGAGATCATAATTTGATGGTGACCTTTTCATTTCCCTTTCCCACTTATTAAGAAAAATGTTTATTAACCAAATTTTCGATGTGGGTTTTCCACCAAGGTATTTTTCTACATTTAACCATTTAATTTCAAAGAAAAATGTCTAATTGTGAGGACACAATTTATTGAAGTAGGGGACAAAGTAACACCATAAAATTTCATAGTATTTTATCTCTTCCATGTATTTCAATAACATGCGCAACATGCAACACCGAGTTCAAGCGCACCACGACTTAGAAAACTAGCCATTCAAAAGAGGTTATGAAAATTATTAACTAAATATTGAATTTTTTATATTCTATATAATTTTATCATCCATATTATGTGTTTCTTAGACATAATATAATAACAAATTCAATTTTTCAGATAAAGGCTGTATTTTTTAGATAATTCAATTTTAACACTTTTTAATGGAGAACGCATTTTAAAACCAATATTTGACACATTAATATATTCAATTACATGAAAATAAATTCATATTAATAAGTAGGAGATAAAAATTGATATTGGATATAATTTTAGTCCTTTTTTGATAACTTTCTTATTTTGATGAATAGTTAAAAATACTAAATATTCATTGAAAACAACATCTTTTAATAAAAATACTTTATAGTGTTAAATTATGTATTTTAATGGGTTGGAAGTATAATTAGATTTTATTTTTATCATTTAATACAATATTGGTCATTATAAGTAATTTCACATTTAAATTTTACATAAACGCATTTCAATCTTTTGATAGTTTTGTCTTTTTAAAAACCTGTTTCATGGTTTTGACAACATGAATTAATTTTAAAATAATTAATGAAACTTATATGTTTTTTATTTTGTAAAATAGAATTTATTTTTCAATTCAGAATATCCTAATTATATTTGAGTGAATATTTGGTATTTTTATGAAAACATTCAATTTTTGATTAATAGAGAAAACACTGCGTTATTGTTTAAAATAAAAAAAAAATTATATAATTAGTTATTTTATTTTAATTTATTTCATGTCAAAATAGATACATAATATATATATATGTTCAATTTAATTCATTGGATTCATTTTATAATAATTTTATATATGTAAAATTTTATTGATCTTTTTACCGTCTCCTACCCACCTTCTAAGAGCATTTAAAAATTTGCATAAAACATAATTTTACCGCTTTTGTGAGTTGAATTGAAAAAATACAAGAGACACGGTTGACATCGGTAATTAAAATGTGGTTTAATAAGATTAAATAAATTTTTCTTGAATAGTAACTTTTGACTTTTATTTACCACAATTAAAAGTAAATAGGGTAATTAAAGGTTACAATGATTTTTTTATTACCTCAAAACACATCCTAATTGTATTGGATAAGTGTAAATCAATAAAAAACAACCATAGGAATAAAATATGATCCTTTGGTTGAATTGTATTAGATTATGACATTTATTATTTTTCTTAAAGAAGAGTTAAAATTGTTGAGTTCAAAATTTAATAACTAAACCATTTTTAATAAAGGGTTATACATAAGATAAATTTGACTAAAAAATTTCATTAGAAAGCTAAATATATTTCCTACATCATGGTATTTTATTTATAATTTTTAGACATTAAATAATTAAATTTATTTATGACACAATGATGATGCAGTAATTACCTAATTAATGAAACAATCAAATAAATGGTATTATAAATATTAAAATAAATAAAATTTCAATGTTTTTATGACATAAATGAATTTTCTAGGTGAATATGACATGATAGGGTTGATTAAATGTATCTTTTTTGTAGTAATAAATTTGTGATGACTTTCAAAAAAAAAATACTAAATTGTTTCAAAATTGACATAAATGAGTTTTTAAAACAAATATTATATTATTTAATTATATAATATTCCTAAAAAATCAAAGGTTCCTCCAAAGGGAATAAATAATAAAATATAAGTCATTAATTAACCACTTGATTTTCTCTTAGAATTTTAGAGTAATTTTATTAACCATATAGTATAAGAATACAAGAAGACAGAGTAAAAGTAAAACTATTTAAATAATAGTTAAATCAAAACGAATGGGTTAATAAGGTAACATAAACTTGACTAAAACCAATTGGTGGAAAGGAATTCGACCTATACTGACCTTAGTCTTTAAATAAATCATTTTGGAGCTATTAGAAACTGATAATGATTTTATTATAAAAAATATTACAAGATTTTCCTAAAGTGACCCTCACCTCTCTTAAAAAATGAAACTTCCCCTTCTCTTAATTTCACACCTCCAAATCCGTTTTTCTCAGATGAACCCTACACAAATATCTTCCCAAAATTCCTCACTTTATCCTAGAGTCTATACTATGATCCCAAATCCATCCTATGGATCCCTTTTGATCAACTCAAAAAGAAACACCCGAATAAGAGGTAATTATTTTACCACCATCTTTCATGTTTTTTCTTCTTCCACTTCTTTTTTCATTGTTGTTTCCATACCAAAATAATAAATATAGTACCTTCTACATATTTTTATGTTAAAATAAATATTTTACAACCATATTCGTTATTCTATCCATCCAATAAATGAAAAAGTCACCATGCGTGTGTACGTATGGCTTACCTTCTCCACGTCGTGGTGTAGTTTGTTATTCAAACACTTTATTATTTGGATGGGTATAATAATAAGTATAAATGATGTAAATAATAAATATAACATTTTAATTATTCTGTATATATATGAAATACCATCCAATTACATACTATTTCACCATCAATATAATGATATTGTCGGTTGTGCGTACATATGGATTACCGTCTCCACGAACGCAATGAGATTAATTTTTCATTGTAATATTTAAAGAATGATTTTCATTTAATGATTAAAAATAATGTTTAATAACTTAATACTATTCTAGATATGAATCAAATACATCTTATTCATAAAAAACATGGCTCACAGAACCAATCATATAAAGTAAAACGAATCAGTTAACACCTGAAACGATGATACTACTAAAATATTATTGAAAAATAAATATTAGAAGATCAAATATGTTATCATATTTATGTATATGATTCTTTTATAATTTAATAACAATGATTTAACTATTATATAGGAGGTTAGTGTACCCTCAACCTAGGAAAATTACAAGGTAATGGTTAATTTCACATCCTCATTATTATCCGAGGTTGTTTTTACGTAAGTATTTACAAGGACATATTTATTATCCATGTCCATGGTTAATTAAAGTGTTTTTAGAGGGATTATTTATTAGGTAATATTTTAATAAAACATCATTTTAAATGTTTTAATGATTTATTCTTCAAAACCGTTATCATTAATTTCTATGTTTTTGCAAAGGTTCTAAGTACTTATTTATATGGACATGAATGTTTTAAAATGTTAATTCCTTTCAAATACTTAGAAGTGGTATGGGACACATTGATTAAAAAGTATATTTTAAATGAATTCCTTTATAAATTATGCGACTTTTAAATTATTTCATGAAAAAGGGATATTTCTCTCAAATATTTTTTCTGATCATTTTCAACTATTTCAACATCCTTTATGGGATATTATTCTTGATCAAGGTTGATTTTTTATACAAATCTTCTATATTGTATTGAAGTTTTTTTGTTATGTTTGACTGTGTATGTGTTATTTTTATAGCATTCATGTTTTATGGATTAAGTATTGACATTTTTTATTATAGTTTTAATACAAATGTTTATGTTATGTTTAAACCTTTTCATATGAAGAATCAATTGGACTTAGTAAGTGATAGGTGGAGCCCACTATATCTCCTCGATGCATCAGTTGGTCTCATGAGAAAAACTAGTGTCTTGGAACAAGGCCTTGAAAAAAAATCATATTTGTAGTCTTGGAACGAGGCCTTGAATTTCGGGTTATGAATTTTGGCATAATGCATTCAATCATAATGAAATTAGTTATGAATATTACATTTGATTTTTTGAATAGTAGAATATCCATGTGAATAAGTAAATGGAATTATTTGATTTATACTTTCCATATTACAATTATTTTTAAGTTTAAAATTCAATTGTTTTAGTCTTATACATTGCATAAAATGTTTATAATTATTTATGAAAGTTTTTTCTATATTGTTATTCTTACCGAGCATCTAGGCTCACCCCTTTCTATGTTTTATTTTCCCCAGTATGTGAAAAATTATATTGTGATGGAACTACAGGGATAGTCTAAGGGATATAAATGTGGTCAATGGAGATAATTTTTCTATTGTTTTTCATTTTAAAATGTAATGTAAAACTTATGAATGTATATAGTACTTTCAAGGCTACTAAACTGATTGGTCATTCATGATTTGATCCTTGTGATCATACCAATATTATGTAATAATGCACAGACTCTGGGTAACTGGGGTCAGGGCGTTGCATATTATAATTACTATGTCCTTTTATTTATATATATTTCTATTATTTTAAATATTTTATTTCATGTTTTTTACTTAACTTTTTCAGACTCATTGATAATTTTTATTTACTAAGAATTTGTGCTCACCCCCATTTTTTCAATTTTCTAGGAAACTATATTCATGATTTTGGGTACATGTACCTATAATAGAGAGTTTATTATGGGATATATAGTATTAATAATTTTTTGTAAAGTCCTGGAAATTCAATGTAAATTTTTTTAAAATTATTTGGGATAATTAGAAGTATGCGAAAAATTTCGGTGCATAATTCAAGAGCCTAGTGCCCGAAATGGAATTTTGATCTTTTTTAAGGCACGTTCATTAAATGTATGGGAGAAATTTTATAACATTTGAACATGTGCTCAGAATTGAAATCTGAGGCCACCGTTGAATCTGAAGCACCGGGATATTCCTAAGAGAGGCTTTACTTCGACCGCGGTGGGTCGGGATAAAAAGATAATTTTCATAATTTTAAAAAAATAATAAAATTATGTTCAATTATGATTTTATTTTTCTCCAAAGGTTGAACAGAGGAGTTGGGAACATTGTGTTATCAATCCTTGTAATGGAATGACCCTTTGTTTCGGTAACCTCGGTGTTGGAGCATTAAATGTGGTTCATAAATGAACCAAATTAATGTTGTGCAAATCCACTGTCTCTTCGGTATATTTCAGTGAGGCTCGAGGTTTGGTCTTTGAGAGAGAAGTGAGGAACCTCTCACTATTTTATGTGATGACCTCCACCGATGAGGAACAAAATCTTGAGTGTTCTTAGAGGGATCGATCCGGGAACGATGAACAATAGTGGATTCATCAAAGAGATGGTTCTCCTTCCACCGCTGTGGTGACCCCAACGTGATCATAGTAGGGAGATTTTACCATGGTTTAATTATTTTAAGTTCATCTTTGTGGATTAAATAGTTATTTCTCATTATGATGTTAACTCAGAGGGAACCGGCCAAACAAAAAAGGCATGGACCCTCTTCTTTTTTGTTATTGTCACGTTCTTTGGGGGAAAATCATACTACATGACATAACCTTTGAACTGGGAGGCACACATTGATGACGGCATCCCGGGAGGCCTATAGGCACGAGCTGAAGACAAAACAGACGACCAGAGATCACCTGGTAGCCCATGGAGGTTCCACCAAGGTAGGGAACATGCTCCCTACGGGTCCCACAAACACCAAGGTGGCCCCACCTAGCACTGTTATTAACAAGTCAAACGACTCTTTGAGCTGTTCAGGAGGTGGGTCGTGTGACCCTCGCATGGATCACACCAGCCTACTGGTTGGGCCGCCACAGCCCCACCCCACTGGGCCGGCCTAGGCCAGGCTAAGTCAGTCTCGGACCAGGTCGGGTTCACCCAAAAAAGGTTGGGTAGGCCCAGGCCGGGTCGAACTAGACCCAGACCCATTCGGGCCCAATTTCTCTTATAGATCCATATCTTGTGAACTAGAAATCCATTTGAAAAACTGTCTAAGACGCTGGGATCTTTGGTACGAGATGGTCCTTTTGATATACTCTTCATGGGTTTTTGGAGAAATTTGTAGTACGGCCAGGTTCCATCGTCCCCGAATCCAACCTGGCCCTCGGCACTAAAATTTCAATAACACACAGACAAGGCTCCCAATTGATGCACTACCTATTTCATTAGAAACATTACAACATGATGGTCTTTTAGGTTACACGTTGGTGTATCTTCGTAGTAGTTTATGTAGGACCAATATCCATTGGATCAGATACTATGGATCTCAAGCGCACTAGGTGCAAGGTATCCTATGGCTAGATGTCATCTAAGTAGATACCCTGTATGGATCTGTATCATATTGATCTTGTGTGGATCAGCATCCAGTGATGCTGTGTGGATCAATATTTAGGGACCCTATTTGGATCATCATCATAGAGACCCTGTGTGGATCCGCATCTAGAAACCCTATGTGGATCAACATCTAACGACCCTGTGTAGATCAACACCATAATGACCTTGTGTGGATCAGCATTCTAGTGACCCTATGTTGATGAGAAAAATGAGACCCGGTGAAGACCATCCTTAGAGAGTCTCTTTGTGGATCAGTGATATACGAACCTGTGTGGATCAACATTAGAACAACTCCATTGTGGTTTATTTTTGGAGACTTCCTAACTGAATAAAATGATATAGCATAAGACTGGTCATCTTTATTCATGAACTCTGAGTTGTATACCTGGTTTGAGCTAAGTATTTTTCTTTGTACTTTGTGATTGAGATCATGCTTTTTGGTTTTTCTTTGTAAAATTCCGAGAGACCTTTGGGGGTCTCAACGTCCATATTGGGTATTTTTATGATCACCCCGGCATGGAATTTGCCTATACGTTTTTTTGTCCTCTATAGACAACGGGCATCCTTAATTGAGACTCAGGAAGCTAGGACCTGACGATGGATGGTGGTAATAATTGACGTGGAGAGCTATAGAGACGAGTTATAGCTACCATTTATTTATGATCCTTATTAGGTGATATCAGGAGTTGTTTACTATTTTATTTGGTAGTTTTATCTTTTCAATAGGGGATGTATTCCAGCCCCATTACTTCCAGTACACACAGTTCTACTGCATTTTTACTATATGGTTGCATCTTGTTGGGTTCATGGACTATGTGTTTGTTCAGGTTTTAAGGAAATTCCTTTCAATTTTCAGGATACACATTTTTTATGTAATTCTCAAACACTTGGCCTATAGAAGGTGGGCTTGGGGTTTTCATGACATGGGCCTTGGGAAACGAGTCGTGGAAAAGTGGTATCAGAGGATTCGGTTCTACCAATGAAATAGTACTATGATTTTTCCAATGGAGCAATAGTGTGTAGTTTTATTAGAGTGGTTTTTAGTGCAGGGAGTCCAGTGTTGGTGCAGAGGCTGACATATCCATACACCAAGACTCAGAATTCTGATTTTCGACTTAGGGCATAAAAACACGGATTGCATGTGTTTCAGAAATGTTTTACTTGATCACTTTTGAGTCATCTCACCAGGTATAACATATTGAACATGTCTTAGTAGTTTTTTTTTCAGGATTAATTCATGTAAAAAAGCGATAGAACCTTCAGGTGGAGCACCAACATCACCACTGCCCATTGGGAAACTATTTCCACTATCCCCACCGGTGGGAGGTGCATGCCGAATGAGCACATTGATTGAGTTCCAGCAGCAGAGGTGTCTAAGGTTTCAAGGTGAGATAGAACCCCAGGAAGCTGAAGGATTGATGGAGGCTTTGGCTAGAGTTTTCCATCCAATTGGGACACCAGCAGAGTAGAAGGGGATCCTAGCACCTAGTCTTTTCCATGGAATGATAGAAAGCTGGTGGAGCTTGATGCTCCATTCCCATTAGGAGGCAATGCGTTTCTAGTTGTACATTGGGACCCTCTTCACGGAGGAGTTCATTCCAGCGACACTACTCTATGTGCATATTAAGAATATCATAAACTTACATCAGGGAATCCTGACAGTAGCCCAGTACTCGGAAATATTCATAGACCTCTCGTGTTACTCCACCGGCATGGTACGAGACCCATTTTTCCAGGCCTGGGCCTTTTAGCAGGGTCTTAGATGAGAGATCAGAGCATCGATTATAACACTCAATATCTCGATGTAGGCTGGATTGCTCCATAAAACATTATTGGTGGAGAGATTCTTAGTTGAGCAGGCATCGATGGTGATATCCACCACCAGACGACAGGAATATGAGTTATCTACAGCTGGCATTAGGTAGATGACGCAGATGTATAAGTGGGCTAGACCTTCCAGGGGACGGCCCTAGGATGCAAGGTTAGAGTTGTGGAGATCTCAAGGTAGAGGGGGTCATGTGAGAAGCAGATCGTGTGTCACGTATGTTGGGCAGAAGATTTGAGGTTCTACCACCACCACCACTAGGTGGTCCACCCCGACCATAGGGAGTAGGTGCACAAGGGAGAGCTCAGCTACAAGCGGCAGGGGCCTATGAAAAAGACACTGCTAGGATTATTAGAGGTATGATATGTGTATATTCTACCCTAGCTGCAATATTTATTGACACATGTGCCAGTCACTCTTACATTTCCACGACACTCGTTCGAAGATCGGAGATTCTGACGGAGTCGTTGGCTCGATCTTTAATATTAGAGACTCCTACGAGAGAAGATTCAGTGATTACACAGTGGTTAAGATATTGTGACCTCACTCTAAAAGGCGAGAGCTTCATCTAGGATCTCCTAGTAGCAGCGTCGAGGCCATTCGATTTAATCTTGTGTATGTCTTGGTTATCCACAGTCCTTAGTCATATTAATTATTTTAGGTTCAATGTGCAGTGTGTCTGTGAGGATCGGATCTGGGTTTCCTTCACCAGTGAAAAGGGAAAAATTACAACATAGGATGGACTTTATCAGAGGAGCGTGCAACCAATCACTCCTCATTTGGCTAGTCTTACCCTCAGAGTATTTGACATGAAGAGTTGGAGATATCCTATAGTGATGGAACAATATGTTGATGTCTTTCTTGTTGTAGTTTCGGGACTACCTCCTCACATAGAGGTAAACATCTACATCGACCTAAACCCTAGGACAACATTGATATCTAGTCTAGAATATTAGATGTCTCACACTGAGCTTCGTGAGTTACAGGTACTACCGGAAGACCTGTAGAGTAAGCAGTTCATAAGGTCTAATGTTTCCTCATGGGCATCCCTGATTTTGATTTCCAAGAAAGAATATGGGAGTCTGAGGCATTTTTTGTACTATCGGCGCCTGAACTAGGTGACCATGAAGAAACATTATCCACTCATGTGGATTGCTGATCTCATCGATCAGCTGAAGGGAGCTCGATGGTTTTCAAAGATAGACCTCAGATCAGGATATCATCTGCTCAGGGTACATGATGAGGATGTATAGAAGACGACCTTCAGATACCGGTATGGTCATTACGAGTTCTTATTGATGGACTTTGTAATGACCAACACTCTAGTATAGTTCATGGGGCTCATAAATATGACCTTCCATCCTTACCTTGATTGCTATGTAGTGGTCTTCATTGAGGACATCTTGATATACTCGATGTAAGAGGAGGAGCACGCCACACACCTATAGATAGTTCTAGAGTCATTTCGAGAGAACCATCTTCATTGAAATCTCATGATATTCTAGTTCTAGATACGGTATTTCCACTTCTTGGGGCACATTATCTCAGAGGCTGGAGTTGCAGTGGATCAAGTGAAGATAGAGGGAGTGGTTGCTTGGAAGACACCTAAGAGTGTGACTGAGGTGCATAGTTTCCTGGGATTATCTCAGTACTACTAGATATTTGTACATGACTTCTCCAGGGTAGTGGCACCCTTGACAGCTTGGACAATGAAGGTACATCCCTTCCTGTGGATGATGAGGTTCCAGCTTAGTTTTCAAGAGATGGGGAAGAGAAGCTAGCTGCACTCCACATATCCTTGGTGGATAGAGATGGAGCACCTTACCTATAATCTATGACTGTCACTGACCCACTTCTTCTGTGATTTTGGGAGGCGTAGCTAGGGGACAGGGACTGAAAGGCCTGACCTTCTCAGATATCCTCAAGGCAAGCTCCTGATAGATTTTTCTATGGTAGGGAGAACATCGCACTATTTATAGGATTCACCATGGTACTGGTGAAGATATTAGAGGAGGTGTTGAGGGTGTTCCATACATCCCCCTTGGTGGTACATCATGGAGTGATGAAGATGTACCAAGATCTCCGGCATCAGTACTATTGGACAGGGATGAAGAATGCAGTAAATGAGTTTGTATCCCGATGCCTCATTTCTCAGCAAGTGAAGGTCTAGCAACATGTACCAATATGAATAGCTCATCCACATGAGGTACCAGAGTATAAGAGGGATGGTATCTCCATGGACTTTGTGATAGGGCTACGATGTACATCCAGGGGCCCGATTCCATCTGTGTGATCATTGACAGACTCACCAAGTCGGCCCAATTCCTACCCATCTACGAGCATGGATCAGTAGAGAACAAGGGACATCTCTATGTGTAGTAGATTTCATTACTTCACAGAGTTCCACTAACGACCATATCAGATCATGACTCACATTTTACATCACATTTGAGGAAGGGGTTGCATAAGGAATTCGGGAATCAGCTACACTTGAGCACCTCCATTCACCCTTAGACAAATGGTCAGATAGAGCGGGCCATACAGACACTCGAGGACATACTTTGTGCTTTTTTCCATGATTTTGGCTGCAGTAGGGAGTACCACCTTCCCCAACGGTAGATTTCATACAACAATAGTTATCACTCCACTATCAGTATGGATCCGTTTGAGGCCTTGTATGTGCGACCATGAAGATCACCCCTTTGCAGGACAGACCTAGGGGAGTCAGCACTTATGGGTCCAGAGATGGTATAGACTACCATAGAGAAGGTGCATGTCATCTAGGAGTGCATGAAGATTTCATAGAGCTGGAAGAAGTCTTATTCCAATAGGAGGTGGAGACCCTTGGAGTTTGAGGAGGGAGGTCATGTCTTCCTATGGATATCACCATAAAGAGGGTTACAGAGGTTTGATAGGGCTGTAAAACCTTATCTAAGGTTCATCAGACCTTTACAGATCCTCAAAAAAGTAGGAATGGTTGTGTAACGTCCATCTCTACCCCCACAGATGCACCAGGTGCATAATGCATTCCACGTGTCGCAATTGAGGAGATACGCGCATGACCTATCACACATTATCGACTGAGGAGAGATGGAAATCAATGATGGGGTGTTGTTTGTGGAGTTCCCAGTGGAGATAGAGGATCGATATGAGAGGGTCCTTCATGGGTGGTCGATTCCTCTGGTGCGATTTCATTGGCAGCATAGGAATCTCCTAGAAATAACATCAGAGTGGGAGGATTTGATACGTGCTCAGCACCCCCTATTTTTTCCCATACTTTTGTTATAGATTTTGGGACGAAAATCCCTATGGTGGGGAGAATGTAATAACTTGGAAATTACATGTAATTTTTTTATATTATTTTAGATTATTACTAGTCTGTGAAAATTATCAGCACTTGATTCTGAGGCCTGGTGTGCATGGAACAGAATTTTTAACTTATTTTATTGCACGTTCAGTAACTGTACGGATGACATTTTCTATCTCATGAACCAGTGCGATGAATTGAAATACAAGGACAGTATTGAATCTGTAGTGCATGGATTCAATTAAGGGAGTGTTTTCTTCGTCCGGAGTAGGTAGGGAGAAAAAGGAAATTTTCAGAATAGTAAAATAATTATAAAATAACAGGTAATTTTTGTTTTATCTTTCTCCTGTGGTTGAGCTGTTAAGGTGGGACCACTATGTTGTCAAGCCATTTAATTTCTTGACTCTTTTTTTCTATAACCTTGGCATTGGAAAGTTAAATTTGGTTCATAAATGAAATGAATTAAGGTTATGCAACTCTATTGTCTCTTAGGTCTATTTTTGTGAGGCACGGGGTTTAGGTTTTGAGAGGGAAGTGATGAACATCTAATGAAGTGATGTGGTGACTTACACCATCACAGAATGGAATATTAGACCTTTTTGGAGGGATTAATCGGGATCAAATAATGCGGACGACTTCATCCAAGTGGGGATTCTCTTTCCACCATCGTGATGACCCCAACATGATCAAGGTAGGGGTAATTAATAATGTTTTAATTATTTTATGTTTATATTTGTGGATTAAAATTCCAACTTCCTTTTATGATGTTAACACATAGGGCGCAAGGCAAATGATCAAGGCCCAGACCCTCTTCCGCTACGTTATTGTTGCGTTCATTGGGGGACAATCTTACAACATGGAATAACCATTGATGTAGGAAGCACACAACAACATCTACAACTTGGGAGGCATGTAGGCATGAGAAGAAGGAAAAATGGACCACTGGAGCTCACTTGGTGGCCTGTGGAGGTTCTGTATATGCGACAAATGCATGAAGGCATCGATGACCAGCACCGGCAGCAATGGCGGTGGTCGGGACATGCCGACCGTGAAAGAGGGCAGCGTCGCACGGTGCCATGGCGGATGGACAGGAGGCTGTCTCTCGAGTGGCCGCAGAGGTGGGAGGCAGCCTGGTGAAGCAGGCCGCGACATTGAAGCTGAGACAAAGGCAGGGGACCAACTCCCAACAAATGTTGTGGACACCCAAGCGGTGCCATGCGGCACTGCAAATAATGAGATGAAGGTTTCTTTGAGACGTTCAAAAGGGGGAACTCATGAAAGTCACGCGGGACACTCCAGCTGGTAGGTTGAGCCATCATGGCCCAACCCTACCGGGGCGGGCCGGCCCAAGCCGGGTCGGACCGGACCCAGGCCTATTCGGGCCCAGTTTTGCTTATAGAATAGTATCATGCGAACCAGACATTCGTTTGACGAACCATCTGCAGCCTTGGGATCCTAGGATTGAGACAATCATTTTGAGATACTCCACTTGGGTTTTGGAGAATTTTTTAGTTTGGCTGGGTTGGACCCTACCCAAACCCAACCAGTCCCACGACACTAAAATATCTATAACTCAAAGAGCGGGCATCCAGTTGACACCATGTCTATTTCATTGGAACCCTTATCACATTTCGGTCCTTTAGGTTACTCTTTCATGGATATTCATAGCAATTGCGGCACTACCGATATCTAGAGGAGAATATACTAGGGAACTCAAGCTCACCGGTTGTAGGGAATCCTGTGGATGGTTATCATTTGAGTAGCGACCATGTCTAGATCTGCATCATAGAAACCTTGTGTGGATCAGTATCTATCGACCTTGTGTGGATAATCATCATAGAGACCCTGTGTGGATATGCATCTAGCGACCATGTGAGGATCAACATCTAGAGACTATGTGTGGATAAGCACTATAGTGACCCTATGTTGATCAGTAATATAATGACCTAGTTTGGATCAACAATACGTGACCCGATGAAGACCATCCTTATAGAGGCCTATACCGGATCAACGATATACAAACCTGTGTGGATTGAGATTGGAAAAAATACTTTGGGGTTTAGTTATGGAGACTTTATAACAGAATAAAATGATATAGCATAAGACTAATCATCTTTATTACTAAATTCTTTATTGTATACCTGGTTTGAGCCGAGTCTTTTTCTTTGTGTATTGTTATTGAGATCATGCTTTATGGTTTTCCTTTGTGGAATTTTGAGAGACCTTCAGGGATTTTATGGTCCCCACTGGTTATTGTTATACTCTCCCTAGTACAGGCTTCACCCGCACAATGTTGTCTCTTGTGGAGACGATGAGAACCCTTAACTGAGACTCAGGAAGCTAGGACTTGACAGCGGACATCAATACCAGTTGACGTGGAGAGAAGTGGAGATGAGATATACCAACCCAATAGGTAGGATCCTTGGTGGAAAATCTCAGTAGTTATTTACTTTTTTCTATTATAGTTGTATCTTTTCAGTTGGATTGGTATTATGACCCCATTACTTTAAGTACACACTTTACTACTGCAGTTTTACTTCATGGTTGCATCTTGTTAGGTTTATGGACTATGTTTTTGTTCATCTTTAAAGGAAATGCCTTATCATTTTTATGATATGACTCTCTGGTTCTAGTCGTCAAACCCTGGCCTATGGAAGGCGGACTTGGGGTTGTCAAGGAATGGGCCCTGGGGGACTGGTTGTGAAATTTATAATATTATATTTTTGACTAATTAAAATAAAAAATTTTATCTTGAGATTTGTAATATTAATTATGATATGTACTTTATTCACCCAAACTGTTATAGATTAAATATCCCTTTTGATTTTGATAAAAATCATATTATGTAATATGGTAATAGAAATAAATTCCGAGATTTAGTTTTTTTTTATATTCATTTAGATTTAAAACACCATTTAGCATCATTACCGTTGATCATATAGTTGTTTAACATTGATAACATTATTAGTATGAATATTGGTATTTAACAAATCCAACTAACATAGATAGAGGAAGTTATTTCCTAAACAAGTATGATCATACCCTATGAATAACATTTATCAAAGAATTCAAGGGAGATAGTATCACTGTGATTTTACCTCGTCCCATCCCAATAGGAGATCCAACATTGTAATCATGAGTGAAACCCTTTACGGGTTAAGTTCAAGCTCGTTGATATCACAACTAAAACCCTATTCGCTGAACCACCCCATCAAAATCTCACTATCGTGCACCTTACTCATATGGAATTTGATGTTGTATTTAAGGGATATATATCAAGACCCTATAAGTATTATTATATACATTATTTTTTCTATAATAATGAAAAAAAATTTATCTTCTTGTTTTTAATATATAAATATTTTTTGTTTTTCTATAGTAATTCGAAAATGTATTTTTCGTTAATATTCAAATTTAATTATGGAAATTATTTTGATAAAATAATTTATTTTTAAAATAAATAAGATATTAATAAAATATTATTATAAAATTAATTTTTATTGAATATAAATCATTGTATTATTTTTATGAATTCAAATTTAATTGTTAGGAGAGTTCATAAACTGTTATAGAAGAAACCAAGAATTTCTTAATAAAGGTCAATTAATGTTTTAAAAAAGAAAATTGATATATTTGGATAACAATTTAGGTAAAACTAATGTTAATTTTTTTATCAATATTTAGAAATATTCTAATTATTACTTTCTCAAAATTTTATGAGATAGTCAAATTTTCAGGTTATAATTAAATACCATATAAATATATGGTGTGTATTAGGACATCCTAATGAACCAAATGTTATGTAATAAATAATATAAATATTATAAAATAATAAATATATATTTTCATTTAAAAATAATTTGATTATATGTTAATTTGAATAATTTTTATATGTCGTATTTGAACTCTTGAATTCCATTAATATAATTTACTATTTTAAAATATTTTTTTAAGAGAATGAGTCACATCCACATGTGAAAGGGAATTATTTTATTAATTTCGTCCCTTTTCCAATTAAATAATCAAAACCACTAAAATTTGAAAGAATCTATGTGAATTAAGCATAAACGAGTTTGTGTTTCGTGTTATATTATTATATAGTGTCCAAAACTAATGTTTGAGAAATATTAATGAATTCACCACTCTTTTAGAATATAAACCCACACAATATCCCACTTTTCACACTATAAAATCCTTAAATAACTTACTAAATACCCCACCTCGCTATAGTCCTCCCAGGGTGTGACAACATCTCAAGAATCTCCTCACAATATTTTGGAGTCGCACACTCTTTTAAGGGATACTCACATTCTCTTTTTTATTATTGTTTCATTATAATCTAATGATTTTTATTTTAAATTAATAATCTATAGAAATGATTTTCAATGACCAAATTACTTTCCATTTTATTTAAAAATTATTATATTAACATTTCTATCTCTTCATCCCATTTTATAAATTTTTATGTGACCCTATTATGGTACAAAAATTTCACCACAATTTTCCACACCAAAACAATTGTGCAGTGAATACCATACAAATTTCTTATAAATAGTGTTCAATTTATAAAATTATACCTATTTAAAATGGTAATTAAAATTATTTATTCCATAATCCTTGATCGTGGAATTAAATTTTATGATGAATTACCCATTTTTTATGATCTATGTGGCACACATAAATGTTAGAATGAAATGAAAGTGACTGGTGCAGCCAAAATTATTTATCGCTTCTATGAAATTGGTAATGTTTAGGCTCATGGTATTTCATATTGAGACATGAAGTGAACCTGATTATTTTGTGGGACCCATCATGATTTCTTATATGTGTTCATTGGCCTATATTTATGATGTAGTTATTTAATATATTTAGACATTTACCAGGATTCCATTATGGTTATCATTTTATATCATGTCTCGTTATTAATATTTATTAGTATCACACATTTTATTCCACATTGATATTAATATTGTATAAAAATAATTTCCATTGGCCATTTTTCCCTTACAGGTATTTTTTTTCTCCCATTTTATAGGTATGTCCTTAGGCTATTCCATATTGTTTTAAGTGAGATCAGGTTATGCATGTTTTCAATGAATAAGATCTTTCTCGTGTTTTAATTTTTTTTAGTATAGCTAATTCCCAAACATGACGTATTTATTGGAATTACGGGTTTTATTACAATTAGTTTTATATAAAAAGTCATATATTAATGTCAAATAATGAGGTGGGTTTTTATAGGTAATGATAATAATATATGATATATAAATAATTGGTTATGGTCACCTTATTCTATTTCATTTTTTTCCATATTTATGGTGATTTGGATGAAATATCCCTAGTTAAAACAACATGGATATCTATATATAAATGAAAACATACTAATGTTTTGGAAAATTAAACATTATTTTGTTTCTTCTACATGAAATATCTCTCAGAATAATTAAAATAGGGTTTAGGTTCTGGAATATATTCCCCTGTGGGTAATAACTATAATATTATTTGTTGGGTATTAACCACTTATACAATGGAATTATAATATTGTGTTTCCACACTATACTTATATTTACACTCACATGAGATATGATATAAGTGATTCACATTTAGTTTATTAATGTATTTAATACTTGTATATATGTTTGTTATAATTCCAAAAATGAAATGAAAATTGATAACCACTTTTCTGACATATAACCTCATGATTAATGGTATGCATATAATTTATAAGATTCATAATCAATATATATAGTTTTTTTATGTGTATTGTTATCACTAAAATAAAATTATTTTATTTGGTGTATAAAACCAAAATAAACTAATAAAACAACTTTTGAAAAGGAAAACACGTACACTATAACAATTAGAAAAAATATGGGAATTTATAAGGCGAAATATTAATAACATTTTCCATATTACATATTAAATATATGAATATTAATGAAATAAATTTATTTCTCCCAAACACACTAAGGATGAAGAAAAATACTATTTAATATTAAAGGGATGATTTCCACCAACCATTAGACGTTATTCAAACACTCTAACTATTAGGTAATGGATTAATGAAATTAGAACATATTTTCTATTCTCTACTGATTAGATAATTATATTTTATTTTTAGAAACAAATCATTTTGACAATGATAAAGACTAATAGCATAATATCATTCAAAATATTATGAAAATGTTATAATGTTCACTCTTTGGTGTGGTTTGAGTTTAATAAAATAGTATTCAATAACTGTTTATTACTATACTTATCGCATTGAGATTTAATTGTAATTTATGGAGAAAAAAGAAATATATGATGAATCCACCAATATATATGTTGATTAAATCATGATACCTACATACTATGAAAAAAATTATTTTCTAATAATAATGAAATAAAAATAAATTCATTATTTATATAATTTGAAGTATTTTAAAGTCATTATCCATTAGAAACTTTTAAAGCTATGATTAAATTATTAAATTTCAACTAATGGTGGTGATGGAAAACGGGGACTGTAATTATTATGGATTGAATAAAAATAAAATTGATGCATCATATAATTACTAGTGGTAATTTAAATTAGATAATGATATTCTTGCAACCAAAATGATAAAATTGTTGGAGGATTATAATTAATAATTTCTATAAGGGGTAATCCTTTTTTATTATTTATATTTAAATTGAAACCATATCCCTAACTGTCGATGTAGTTTAAAGGGGCCAATTAACTCAATCTAGGAGATGAAGGGACCAAATACCGATCCACCCAAACATCGATTAATCAAATGAAAAGAGATTATAAGCTATGAAATATAATCAATCAAACAAAATGAAACTGCATGTAATCAATGAATATAACATCATTAGGTAAGGGAATAATAAAATATTTAAGATATCATAACTGCTAATGTGGGTAATGAAAATTATGTGGTGAAATTTAAAATTATCTTCCATTATATAACTATGAATGGTTTAGTTAATAACATTCCACACATAAAATTATATCTGAAAAAAATACAATCTACTGGAAATCATTAAAAATATTAGAACTTGAATATTGTATGAAATCTACTTGTGGAATGATAATTACGTATCATGTCTACCAATCAATTATGATTAATGTTTTAGTTTATGTTAGTCTTGAATTTATTATAAATATTATTTTTTATTTTTAATAGTACATGATTTTAAGCATGTAATGAATATCTTTTTATACATACCATAATAATTTACAATATAGGGAATCCATATATAATATCCCAATAAATTATATGATAATATTTCGGTAAAATATCAATTATGAAATTACAATTTAAACAACATCCATTTGACCATTCTTAATAAATAATTTGCGGTTTGATTTATTTTAAATGTTTTGGTAGAACTCACCAACAGATAAATCAATATTCTGTGGGAATATATTGATATTTTAAATAAATATCCCAGTATACAACAAATGTTATGGTTTATTCTTCAGAAGAAAATTCACCTAGTGATATATTGATAACATTGACCCAATATTACATTTCATTGATTAAAATTAATGAATTGAAGAAGAAATATGCAGATAATCTAGACCATGGTTTTATACATATGAGTGTGGAACATTGGGGTTAACCTGTAATAATTGTTTACAATAATTATAGATAAATTAATCTATTAATTTAATATTACAATATTAATTGTATGAAGATCAATTAAAAATATCACATAACCCATAATGATGATATAATTGATTATCTATGAGTAGCTCTATTTGTCAAAAATATTTTACATCAATCTAGATATCGTTATTTAATGATGATATGGGGAGATATAACACTATAAATGTATTTTATAATTATATAGTCACTCTAATATCTTCGTGATCCCATTAAGTCTTATAAATTCCATTAATATCATTTTATATATATTAAATATAGTCATAAAAATTTTACTTTAATAATGTTTAGTATTTTTATTGATTATATTCTCAAATATTCAATTATAAAGGGAATATATGAAGATTATTCGATTATTTTTTTAAAAGACACTATGAAAGGAGAATCTATATTCCATGTTGAAAGTGACAAAGACAAACATGATTATGGAATTATGTAGACCATTAACATTTAATGAATTCCAATGTTTTCTTGGATTAGATTGATACTACCAATGGTGTCTAAGAAATTTCACATGAATAAAAATTCTCATACCCATGTGAACTTATAAGGGAATAATGTTCCTCATGACTAATAATATTGAATAATGATTCAAGGTTCTAATGAAGATAATGTACATCACATCTAGGCTTACGTTATGGTATAGTATAGAGATGTTTTAATATACA
The DNA here is from genome assembly GCA_963277665.1 of Viscum album. Taxonomy (NCBI): domain Eukaryota; kingdom Viridiplantae; phylum Streptophyta; class Magnoliopsida; order Santalales; family Viscaceae; genus Viscum; species Viscum album. The sequence goes on from OY728137.1 coordinate 2,054,639,374, forward strand.
ATGGTTCTTTGAAAAACATTGTTTTGATGAATTATTATGTAAATTTATAATTTTATAGAATATACATAATGTAAATTATATTTCCTTGAAAAATGTGCATGTTGAAATATATATATTTCGTAGAACTGACCATTTAATTCATGATTTTTTTGGAATTATCTCTATGATGAAAAGTGTGTTATATATACTAATAAAAGGATCATTAAAAATTTATTCAGACCAAATAATTAAAAATTGGTATAATATATACTGTTCTAAATTATCAATAACTATGTATACTAAATACATTACCACCCATTGAAGGAAATAGGGTGTATGATGTTCTGATTGTGATATAGAAAATTACATTATGCATGATGTGTGTTGAAAAGAACACTATGTTGATGGTTTATTAAAAGATAAATTATTATTCTCCATGGAATGTAGAGAAATATATTCTTAAAATTATTAATAATAAACTACCCATCCATGTGAATCTCCCAAAACCATATAAATATTGTTTGGAGATACAAGAAATAGTGAATATTAGAATTTTAGACATTGATAATGATGGAGTTGTAAGGTTTTAAGACTAAATACGTGTCCCATAAAAACTATAACATATGTTTATACTTTTGGATAATTGAAATAGCTCATTTCTCCAAAAAAATATAAAAATTTCATACATTTATAGAGATCTTAATAGTGACATATTATTGTATTTCATGAATGGGGGATTGAAAAATAAATAGCTCAATGAATTGACTATATAGTACCCCACTTGGATGAAAGAATAAACACAAGACTTATTGAAAATACTTCATTAAAATACATTTCCATTAAAGTTTTATTATTTTTTTAGAGAATTTTAATTAAAATTGAACTAATCAAACTAATCTAATTTTTAATAAATGTAGTAAAACGTTTGTATTGATCCTAGATGATCAATAATAATTAATATCAACTTTTAATACCAATGATATAAATTGATCAAAAGAAGGTTATATGGGTATAAATAGGATATATATGAATCATATATCACATAAATAATAGAATATAAATAATTTAATTAAAAAATAATACATTAATAAAGTGTATTATGTCATATAAATGTGGAATAATTTAAAACTATGGCACATACCTAAGACTAGAAATTATACCATAGTAGATCAGGTGTAATAACCTATTTCCATTGTATAATCAAGTATAACTCATATATTTCACTTCATGGATGAGGCTTCATTCCACAATTTTCCATAACCGATCATATATCAAGAAATGTTTTCAATTTTGGACGAAGAATCACTACTAATTTCTACATTATCTAAAAATATTTTATTCTTTACCCATACCATTGAGAGGATATATATAGCCTCACAAATAATATAAATATTATCCATAAAAAAATATTTACAAAAGAAAACATCTTAATATCAAAATTTTCAATGTAAGGTTTGATAATTGGTTTTATTAAACTCCCCAGTGAAATTCATTAACAATAATTATGAATATGAAGCCATCTAACGAAAATTGGTTTCACTGGACACATAATAAAAATTCATTGGTTTAAAAATGGGTTTTAAATACATTTTAAAGGGAATGATCATTGGATATAAATGAATATTAAATCAATAATCAAAACACGGTAACCCCATGTATAATAAATATGTATCTTTTAACATAAATATAATTTACATGTAAATACAATTCAATAAGTTTTCTAAATATTATAGTATTTAAACTATATAGATAATGGGTATTAATTAATTAAAATAATATTCCCACATTAATTATTGTATTCTATCATGGAGAACAACCCATAATTATAAGAAAAAAATATATGTATATATAAATGAATTAATATGGATGAAAAATTAATGTTATACATAGATAATGATTAATTAAGATGAAAATAATGAAGAGTCATTTTTATATTAGAGTTGTACATTACATAAGTCATCTGAATAATGAATTTATAGGTTTAAATTTTTAAAACACCTATAATTAATAATAATATATTTCAAATGGAAATGACATGGATGAAAAATAATTTTAAGGTGTTCTAAAAAAATATCTATGGAAATAATTAATATCATGGTTGTTTTGAAATAATTTTATAATATATATTTTAGAAATATTGTAGAAAAATAATTTCATTTTTGTAAAAAATGAAAATATTGAGTGGAATATTAAATTAATAAATGATAATGGTTGTAGAAATATTTATTCTCCTAGAACATGATAAAATATATAAATCTCAACACATCTATAAATAATGATTCCATTTATCATATTCTACTATTATATTCCAAAAGTCAAAGTAAAATCATTTCAAAAAATAAACCATTGAAAATGAAAATTCAATATTTTATTTTTTGATATGTTATATAGAATATAAATGAAGTGATGAGTATATGGTAAAAATTTTGATTTTGGAGGGAAAAAACTATTATGAAATACATATATTAGAAAACTAACAATTTAACAATATTATTTGATTTTATTTATGAAATAGTTAATTAATATAATTATAATCATAGAAATTAATCCACATTAGATTTTTGAAAAATAGAGGTGAAATTTTTTTGGAATGTGTATATGGACATGGAAGAAATTATTTATTGATTAGAGTGTTAGTTATTCATACCAACATTAATGAATTATTTCCAAAAATTATTCAATCATAGGAGTTATTACTTTTGATGAAAATTAATTTTATAAGAGGAATATAAATGAATTTAAATATTAGGTAATTGAAAGATAATATAAATCATGATTGATATATTCAAAATATAAAAATAACAAAATGTTTTGGATGATGATTTAATGAAATATTTATTTCATTATAAATAGTTGAATTGGGAAATAATGTTAAATATAATATCTATTGAAAGATTATGTAGAATGAATAATTATATGATCATGATAGAAAAATTAAAATTTTAATAAATACCCTATAAAAATGATTCATATTTTACAATAAGATGTATGTCTCGTGGTATTGGAAACTATGATAAGATTCATTTCTAGGACAAGTGACATAATGATTTATACCCCAACAACATTGGTATCATTTTTATTAGTGGAAAATTAAATAATGTACTTGATAGGTGGAACACCCCAAGGTTTTGAAATTAAATATTTAATGCATGAACCACTATTTCCCTACAAGACAAATCATTTTATAATCTGGACATTAAGTACAACATTGCCTCTATAGTGTTTTGAATTTCAAAAAATGATCATCTTGAGTTGTGATCAGTATGTCATTTAGAGTCTAATAGAACAAAAATGATTTTTTGGTGAATAGTAACATACCCTTATGAATAGTAATATGACCATTGTGAATAGTAAATAATGATATTATTTTATTTTCTTATGGTAATAAAAAAATGATATCTTAAATAATTTTTCAATGTGATATAAAACTAATTATAACTTCAAAATTTGTATTTTTAGAATTATCTATAATTTTATTTAAAAAATAAATTAATAATATTTAGAAAAGTATTTTTGAAAAATTTAGTTCATTTTTTAAATATACACGTTAAAAATTGGGTACGCAGATTTTTTTTTTGATTTTTCTAAAATACATGGTTTTACATTGAATAGTAAAAATACAGTTTTGAGTTTTCAGTATGTTTATTGACATCATAATGATGTAATAATTAATATAAAATTCTGGTAGTCTTTTTTACTGTAAAATATTTTATTAGGTGTGCCAAGTGGATAATACCATGGGAAAATACCATTTTCAAGCCCACAATTTTACAAAAACCACTAATGAGGTGTCCTTTTAAATTAATAAAAAACTCCATCCCATTTACTATAAATACACACTCATTCATATATATTCATTCATTAAAAACTCATCATACACTAATATCTAGTTGGCTTAACTCAATATTATTCCTCCTATGGTTTTCTAAAGCCCCCATGTTCTCATCCATCATGTCATAGGAGTTACTCTACAATGTAAGAGAATTTCCAACTCTTCTTTTCCATTCAAGCTCTCTGTTTTGTTGTATGTATATCATGTTATCAAAACATGTTTTGATTTACATAATGTTATGTCCCTATACTATTTTATGGGTTATTCATCAATATTTTATCTCATACCCTTCTCTTTTTAATGTTTATTAAAAACTTGTTGCATAGCCGTTATGCAATAAAATTTTCGTAAGGGATCTCACAACATTTTTTTATTTTCAAGTTCCCTTAATTTCTTTCAGTCCTCAAATCCATTAATAAAAATTTTATGATAGTACCATCCCCTTACATTTAATTTATTTATTGTATAATAAAATAAATCATCCTCTTCTTTTTTTCCAATTATTTTTTACTATAAATTAAAACATCGTCCAATATGTCATAATTTATCAAATTCAAGGGCGATGGGTTTTGAATTTCTATAACCATTTTAAATTCTTGTCATGAAACCATTTTTATTATTTAAACAGACTATAATATATGTATTATAATCTAATTAATATTCAAGAACTAGTATACGTACATATTATTAAATCATATGACCAAACTAGGTTGTAATAATGAAAATACTGATAAAAAAATATAAGTGTATGTCATTAATAATTCATCGAATGATTCGTACTTTTTACATGTAACCAAATGATATAAATGAAAATGAATAATTATGTATTTTCATAAAGAATATGTAATTTCAATTCTGTATATTTACATCCATTCCACATGAACTCCATTACTTAAGAACAAGTGAACCAATTAAGAAAATAAAGAAAATGAACACCACAGAACAAAGAAAATCTATAAAATAATTTATAAATAAGGGAATAAATGAATTAAACATAAATGTAATAAAATAAATACATGTATAATAGGTTCTAGAATAAGTTCATAATATGTCTATGTTCATATTCTATGACCTTGATTTATTTAGTGGAACACATTCAGACTTCCGGTAAGGGTTTTTCTACCCGAACCTCCTTTTTCATTTGGGTTATATTTATTGTCTAATTACTATAATTAAATAATTGTGTATTATAATGTAATCCACATAAATTCAGTCTGTGTTTCTTATATATGTTTACCATCCATAATCCTACTATAATTTTATAGGAGTTATATGTTCTAAAAAGATCATTCAAAAACATCCTTCCCATAATATCAGCCTGATTCAAAGGAATTTTTCAAATTATCACCCATTTTCAAGGGCATCCTATAATTATTTTTTGAAACCATTATCTTTATAAAATAACTCATTTTATTATGAAAATAATATCATACTTAAAATCTGGTTTTATACAAATATTTTTCCAAAACCTCTTCTTTCCAAAGTTAAAGGGTATTTAACTCAAGAATTACTTGAAGATTTTATAAGAGTATCTTAACCTATGGAAACACTCTAGTTGCTTATTATTTATTATTGGGATTAATATAACATAGAATAATATACTATATTTAATTTATTTTTTATGATTATTTTTTTTGTGGATGTTCTATTGTAAAATCTTTCAACAATTTACATCGAATGGTTAGTGTGTATGCTTAATGATCATGTAAAGTTATTTACATTTCATATATTAGTTTCAATATGAATTTATATGTTTTTATATTTATTTCCATTCATATGAGTAATTTATTATATATATAATTTGTATGGTTCGGGCCATTATAGCCCCTCTATGAATTAATAGGTCACATTCGACAAACTTCGTTCTTGGCACGATGCCTTGAAAAAATGATTATTTGTGGTCTTGGCACGAGGCATTGACGATATGGTGATGATGTACCACATTATGAATTTCCTCATTATGAAAATTGTATTGATTTTTATTCTTGTTATTAGACTAGTATAATACCCATTATTATGTTTTATTTTGGGATTACTTACTCAACTCTTATTCTTGTCATAATGTGTTCATGTTTTTGTTAAAGAAACATGTTTTTAGTTATTCAACTTTATTAATGTTTATATATTTTATTCATTATTTCATACCCTTAATGAGAATTTGGGATCACCCCGTTATTATGATTCATTTTCTAAAGAAATTAAGAATTTTATTATGAATGACATTGAGAAATAACATAGGATTTATGGATGTTGTCAAAGGAGTTCCTATGTTGTTTTTCTTTTCATGTTGTAATGTTGAACATATGTATGAATCTTGTTTCTAATAATACTAAACTTCTTAGTCCATTGGGATGCTTATTCTATGTTTATATGCCAATTTAATTTAATGATCCACAGACTCCGGGCAATTGGGGTTGGGTTCTTACCATAGGTGTTATTAAACCCCATGATATTTTGTATAATACATTTATTCAGAGGTAATCACTCCATATTAAAGGTATCAATGTTTAAATTAAGAAATAAGTTTGAATAAATTATATTTGAAAAAATGATCCCCCCACAAATTAACTTCTTCTTAGTTCTAATTAAATCTAATATATTATATAAAATAATAAAATATTTAAATTGTTATTATCTATATATATATAAACTTTTTATTATCTATTTTTTTATATCTGTTGGTAGTAATATTTATCCTCTAAAACTAATTTCATTAAAGATACACTAATTTTTATTATTTTGCCTAAACATATCATTAAAAATTTAGAAATGGTAATATAATTTATTTTTCATAAATATATATAATTATATAATTCCATTACATGTTCATATAGTTCTAATCTTTATTGATTAACTTCTCCTTGTTCATGTGTCATTTATTATTAGTGTATTAATTATATTATCTAAAATAGTGAGATAAAATCATAAAATAAAATACCATAAAACATTTTCTACTATCATATATCATATATTTATAGAAATTGAATTCACAGTAATCCATGATATATGGATGTAGTTTATTCTAATTAGGTTGTTAAAGAAAACTAATCATGAGTATAGAATAGTTAATGGATGACTTTTTACTGATATAGTTGTAATATAATTTTATCTCAAGAATAATTTAATTTTAATGTTTTTTAGTGTGTTATAACATAATTTTAATGTTTCTATATAATAAAATAATATATGGGATGTTATATCATATTAAAAATAAATCATTTTGTTGATCATAGTATGTTATCTGAAATGGATTAATTTTTCACGGATGAATTTTTTCATATTATTAATGTTTTTTTAAGATTATCATCATAAAATATTAAATTTATCATTAATAACATATAATTATTTAAAACACTCACTTTTAGAATAATTTTCAGATGTTTTTAATAGTAAAATAGAAATTAACATTTCTATGGATTTGGTAGTTCACTAGTATCCCTGGATAATGATATAGTTTTCGATTGAAAGAGGATACAAAGTAATATATTTTCTTCATTTAAGAATCCAAATATATCATATTTTTCAATTTTATATATTCAATTTATTATTACAAAAATCTATTTAAGGTGTTCAGGTAAAATTAATCAAGTTTCATCATGGATGAGGTAGCACACCCAATGCATTAAAAATAGTTTGGTTTGAATTAATAGAATGTGGAATTGTGGTTATTGATTATACCCAATTTATATCTACCTAGCATTATAATAATTACATAGATTTAATTATTTTGAGATGTTATAAGAAATTTTAAGAAGAATATGTTCACACAATGAAATTCAAATTAGAAAGGATTGGTTATGAATTTATACAACACTTCCTAGATTATCTCATTTCCAAGGGGGTATATACGTTAGTGTATGTTCGTTTAAAAATGGAAGAACCTGTTTATTTTTAATGATTAATGTTTTTTAGACATCATTCTGAACTATTTGTGTCAGAGAGTGAGGATAGGTGAGGAGATGAGTTCACCTATTATCAGTGAATATAAATGGTATTTAATAAATATGATTTTTTAAATATTATGAATTAACTCTCAAGAAATGCTGCTAAAACATTTTCATGTAATAGAGATTGTTATAGATGAAATCTAAAAGGAAACAAAAACCCATTCACACACATGTTTTCAACTGGGAAAAATTATCTTTTTCCCTTTTACGCATTTAGTTTTTGAAATGGTAACAAGTTATAATCTAATTTAACTCATCAATTATGACGAAATTTAAAACAAAAATCATTATATAATATGGACATAATGAATAAAAATTTTATATCCATATTATATTTTTCAATTACTCAAAATGATAAGAATTAATTTTTAAATAAATGTTATATAATGTATTTAACAAAGATTCTTTGGAATATTTATTTATATTATATGACCATAAATATTGTTTTGTAAACTAGAGAAAATATGGATATATTTATAATATAAAATGATTATTTTATATTTTAACATGTTACTTAATTATATATATATATATTATAATATTAAATCCATAAAAAGAAAATAAATTTCTAAAAATTGAAATTTTAAATTATAATATTTATAAATAATCATTTAAATTAAAATTCAATATATTTTGTAGAATGAATTAAAATAAGGAAAATTTGTAAATAATCAATTTTAAGTGTTATTTCAAGTATATTTCATAGTATATAAATACTGTCATTTTATATTATAAATCGAAATACTAACTATAATGTTAAAATTTTAAATTATAATCACCATAACTTGTTAATATAAAAGTAAATACAACTTAATGAAATGGTTCTTCTGATGAAATGCTTTCCTTTAAAATATTAATCAATGCCAATGATTATTATGTAACTATTTTAATTTAGTATAACATATTAATTTATAAATTATTAAATATTTCAATTAATTTTATTATTTCATAGTTAGTTTTATTCTAGTATTTTGTTAGTGTGGCGTGTTATTATACATGAATGATTGGATATAGTATCAATTTAAATGATCCAAAAAAAATTCATTGCAATACCCCATCCATAAATAAAGTGTGTCCTAAAATATTTTTGTATTACTCATCGATGAAATTAGTTAAGGAAAAGTTTTATATATTAATCATCCATGATATAATATCTAGAATGGAATCTACCATATTTTCATTGGATATATAATTTTATTTATCTTTTCCTCATGAACAATAATATTCCATACAATCATGTACCAATGTATGTATATATTATATTCATGTATTATCTATTATATAACATCACTAACCCATTTTAATATCTATGAGAACACACCATGTTAAATTCATATATTCTCTATTAAAATAATTCTCATCATTAACCACTAGATTATAAAATAACGCCCATGTTAATATAAATAATATTAAAAAACAGTGAGATGATATTCAGTAAAAAATCTTAAATTTCATTTTCATGATTTCATAATCTGTTACATATCAATCAATACTAGCTTTCACACATTTCTCAAAATTAATCATCATTTTATTAGGCCAATATCATGCATATAGTATACCAATGTGTTTTTTGTACCTCAATTATGTGTTCACATACAGTCATCCACAAAATTATACATTATCAAAATGTCAATTTTCATGGTTATTAATGAAATATAATATGTATTTCCAATATTTTAAATAAAAAATATCATATAATAATACTTTTATGATTCACATGATTTTCATAACTAATATAATATACAAAAATTTAATTGATAAATATTATTTAGCAATGAAAATAGTAAAATCAATCAATATTTAGTATTTATTACGAAATATAAGTCATTTTTACTATCTGAGATTTTCTGTTATATGATTTTTGTAATAATGGTATTATTTATTTAATTTATTTTGTTACATGAAGCATTGAGTTTTAATTAACCACAAAAATCTCTTGAAATTTGAATTTATACAAGACCATTATTACTGAGCCGTTATAATTAGAATTATTAAAATGAATAAAAATATTTTAAATAATAAATTCAATGTTTTTATAAAAGGAAATAATTTTTCTAAAATGTTCATAAATTATAGTAAATTATTTATATACCTTATAAAATAATTTTGTTTTCCTAAAATGATTTGTATTGATTTTTTAAAATAACAATAAAAGTAAATTTTGAAATATTTTAATATTTATTTGAGAAAGTAAACATCATTCCAGAAATCCACATTTTAAAATTACTTTAAGAAATTTTTTCACATTTATCTAAAATGATTACTTTTTCAATGATTAGTGAACAATATGTGTTTTTATTGAAAACTAAATTTCATTTAAATAATTTAAAAGAATCCATTTTTTAAAAGATTATTTTAAATGTAAAATTGAGACAGTTTTATTATCATTAATGCAACTTAAAAAATATTAATTGTTTTCATTTTGATATTCTTTTATGAAAATTGATTAAACATTCAGTGTTTGTATCTTTTGAAATTTTATTTTCCATCACATATATAGTTTTAGTTTTAAGTTAAATTATTCTAAATATGTTAATATAAATTGGAAGAATATATTCCATGTTTTGAATAATAATTATTAATATTATATAACAAAAAAATTAATTCCAGACTATAATTAATAAAAAAAATTAAAAAATACGTAATTTCAGTAATATAAATGCAAGTTAATAGTGGGTTAAACTAAAATTATAGGGTTCGAAACATGATGATATCAAATCCTTTAGGTGGGGTGATTTTAAGATATTGTTATTAACTATTTACTATCCTCATATTCAATGTATGAAAATGGGGAAGTAATTACTTGTACCATAATAAAAGGATGATGAATCTGTTGGTGCCTATGATGAATCATTTCCCAGACATGAGATATAAGCTTTTTGTATTATCAGCTTACCTGAAAGAATTGATGATCTGTTATTTAGTGTATTAAATCCATGTCACTAAATCGATTTATCCATAAGGGACATTGGTAGCTATAAATAAATAATTCCTTTTTTTATCATTGTGAAACTAGATATTATAGTTCCCCATGAATCTTATGGTTGTGTCAAAAATAATATATGAAAATCAATGGAATATAAAAACCCATTGAGAAAAGTATATGAGATTTCAATTATGCCCAATGGGTGGATGAAAAACATAAAGAAATTGTATTAAGGTTACTACTAAATGTTTTAGTATTTTATAGAACTCTATTGAGGGGTTTAATGTTAATGTGATAAGAATAAGTTCTGTAATTATGCTAATATAGTTAATTATCCATATAATGCACAATCCAAACATTAGTTTCTCAACATTAAATGATTATTATAATATCATTTAGAATATTATTAAATAAAATGATTATAATAAATGAAAATAATTCATATTATCATTCCCAAATAAATATGGGGAGATAATTTGGAATGAAAATATGGGAATTTAATAATATCTAAATTTTGAATTATTATAGTTATTCTTAAATTTGATAAACATTTATTTTGGAAATAGATTTGGAATAGAAGTTTCTTCATTAAATAATAATAAATTTACCCTCTATAAACCACATATAAAGTCAATGAATATTGGATAAAATAATTAATAAATTATATACTAATGTAGGAAATATAGAAACTAGTAAAATCAATGTTTACTCAAAGAAATAATTATATATTTAGAAATATTTCATGGAAAACCATTGAATGATATTATTTAAAATAATTAATTTAATAAATATCAATATGGTTTTGATATGAAATAATAATGTTTTATTCGATATACCATTAAAAATATCACATTGTTTATAATAATAATTATATCCCAATGGATTTATAATGTAGTCAATATACTAATATGGTTTGAGTACTTTTACAAAAAAAAGATTCGTTATGAAATGATATATATTGAATAAATGTAAATTTAAATAAAGTACACAAAATGGAACATCAATCCTACTTAGTGTGTTAGAAATCATTTTCTATAGATTAATCACACTATATGAAATGTATCACGGTTACCATTATGTATTATTTATAGGGATATTATATTTTACACAAAGAACCCTAATCTATATACCTATATTAGATGATATTCACTCTAATTATTTAAAGTGTCAAAATTTCAATCTATGTGTGTTTTGGATATAATAAATAATGTTGAATTTTGCAATGATCATGTTTTCATGATTCTCAATGGGTAATAGATTTTTTTTATAATAATATTTTAAATTTTTATTTTAAAAATCATAATCAAACATAAAAAAAAATTTACATATTTATATTATATGACACCATATATTAATTTCCCAAAGTCATCAGTGATATAAATTAATATAATTGTCTATATAGGTTTTAAATACAACCTAGATATTAAAATAATAAAAACGATGAATGATTATAATGATATTTTTCAGGAACATTGTACGAGAGAAGAAGAAGGTTTTTATTTTCTTATAATTTTTGGATTGTAAGATAATAGAAAATATGTAATAGAAAAATTCCATATAAAAATATATTTATTTATATGAAAAGATGATTCTTCCTATACAGTTACTATTTGGATGGTTTAATTTACCACAATTCATTATTTCATATATTCTTAATATTTTTTCAATTATATCAATCATCAGTAATGATAATTTCATAAAAAAAATATTTATCCATTAAAACAATTTCATGTCCTTTAATATAATGAATATATTCAAAAAAATTGAGAGAAATTTTTTGATGGAATTGATTGTTAATAATTATGCATGGATGATTGATTTTTTTCATTGAACATGGAAAAGTGTATTATGTGTTACAATGTTTGATTAAAAACTATTTCATAAATATAATATATCTATTTATATATAATCAATTTTGTTTCAAAATTATCTATTTAAGGAGATGATGGAAAACCAAACATGTTATGTCATGAAGGTTGTAGTTCGCACAACCCACATATTATAGTTTTTATTTTATTAATAAATAAACTGAAAAGTGGATAAATAGGGTACTATATTTTTATTAAAACACCTACATATTAATAACAATAATGATATAATTTTATAATATCATAATTTGATTTGAGGAAGAATATGTTCACATAAATAAACTGAAATGAGAAATCAATAGTTATAAATTTATACAACACTTATAGGATTAAAAACATTCAAAAGGGGGTTCATCCATTCAGGGATGGTATTTTTATATGGGAAAATAATAATAAAGGTGTAGATGGATTATTATCTGTGTTTTGGGTAGTGTTTTTTCTGAATAAGTTTTCTATGGGAGAGTAACAGATCAAAGGAGTTACCTTTTGTGAATAAAATAGGATTGTATTCTTTTAATACATAAAAAATCAGTAATGGAGATTCCCTTACAATGAATGTGGTTCAAAAGTTAATAAATAATTGATATCTGAAGAGATATGGTTGACCAAGCCCTCATCTACTAACTCACAAATTATATTTAAATTTCTTTTGAACACATTTAGATTAGAATTTTCACGTTCACTGTATTAACGTTTAAGGTCGTATCATTTTTTACTTGATGTGTCATATATTTTGTGCATAATAGTAAAATTTACCACAATAAATAATTTGGTAAAACTGGTTTTATATTTCAAATATATTTAACTTATTTCGACTTCAAAAAATATAATAATTAATTAATTATAATTGGCTGGTAAGGTCTTATCAAAAATTTCCCAGGTAAAATATAACTTATGTTATAAAACAATAAATATATCTATTTGAAATAAAATATATTTTTTAAATTTAATTTATAATTTCATATTTTTCTATTAAAAGGGTTTCATAAATTTGTAAAACTTTTTTGTAAACATATAATTCCTTCAAAAGATGAATAATTTTTAAAATAATATACTACATTATTCACCAAAAAGAACAATTTTTTAAGAAACATATATAATATTTCAAACATTATAAAATTGAAATGAATAATGTAATAAATTGTATTATTTTTTCATATTTAAGTAAAAATAATTTCAATATATATTTTAAATGAAAATAAAACATACATATATATATATATATATATATTATATAAAAATATTCCATTTTAAAATTCTTTTTTACTCTTATTTAATATATATTTCTAAATTTCAAACCGTTGATGTATTACATTTATTAAGACATATACCACCAATTATGATAATATTATAAACATGATCAATTTAATTTATAAATATATAAAAAATACCCCCTTTTAAATGGTTCTTGTAAATGAATTCTTTAATTAAAACTATACATCAATGAAAAATAATTATATGTAATTTTATTGATTTATTATTATATTTTTATTTATTAATTATTATATAATTAATATTACCAAAAATATTGACCAATATTTTTAGTCCACTATTTTGTTTTTTAGTATATTATATGGAATAAACTATAATATATAATTTTCATTTAAATAGTTAAAACAACGAAATTAATTTTTTCATAAAAACCCACAGGACCTATATAGCACATAATTTAATTGCAGTTGTAGTCAAATTCCTATTGATGTTAGTGAATTTTGTTTCCATAAATTGATATTTTTCATGATACCAACACATCATGTTTTATATTTTTATGATATGATGATACATGAAGTAACATTATTAATAGTATCTAATTGAGATTCATTGTTTAACTCAAGAATTTTGATATGTCTTCATAAATCATTAGAGACATTGTATGGTTTCTGCAATGCTGGTATCTCGTAACTAGAATGTCATTAAAAAATGAACATTGAATATAAATATTTTTTATTGAGATCATTTTCAATGTATTTACATAGATTTTAGAACCAATACATCACTATGGTAGAGTACTCATATAATACTTTTTTATATTCTAACATTCAGATATCAACATAAGATGTTCTACATAGGAATATATAGTGGATTCCATCTTACAAGAATGATATTTGGGATGAAATGAAAGCTATATAAATGTTATATTAGTACCTTGGAGGTATATTATCATTAAAGGGTTTTATATATTACATACAACATCCTTTATTCCTCTATGAATTAAATATCATGTCCTACATATTAATTTAGAAAAATTTGATACAGAACAATCACATGTATGAACATACATGTTCTGTAGTTAGATCAAAATATCTCATATGTGGAATAAGAAATTATATTTTAGATTGTATAGTTATGGTTTGGTAGAAAAATAACACCCATATCTTCAATTTTCATTGAATAATAAAATTATTTTTGAATCTACATATAGATACCCAAGGATTTAATTTGACATATGTATAGTCATTTATTTTAATATAATGTAATTTTGATGGGTAAATTCTATTCATTGTGATAAAATTAAATTAAAATGGAATTAATTACTATTATCTTATATATATATATATATTAATGAATATATTAATTTATATTTAACAGAAAACAAAATTCAACTTTGATATGTTAATAAAAAAGAATTACTAAATATAATTGTTATTACATAACCATTAAATTGGAAAGAATAAATGGAGATAACGTAATTATAAAATTTGTATAGAAATGACAACCAGGGGTTCCATGTAGTTAAATTATTTCTTTTTGAGATCATTTTTATAAAATTTTAAAGGATTTATCATCTCTATGGATTTCATTATATCAATCATTATCTAAATGTAACACCCTCTATATTTTAATTAATATTTATCTTTATAAAAATTTAATTCTTCAATAGCATTAATTGAAAAAAAAATAACATGTTTCAAAGAACCCTGAAACACTGTTAGTTTAAACTTACCAATATCACATGTCCCTGAAGTTGGCAAGAATAAATATTAACATCTAACATATGAATGTATATGTTCTATTCATTTGTCACTAATTTTGTAATTTTTTTAAATGTAAACCAATTTAATGTCAATGAAATATTAATATTTTTTCCTATTAAATTATGTTAATTAAAATTAATAAATAATATTAAAGAAATATATGGAATATATTCAATGGTATATTTTTTTAATTCATCATGTATATTTTATAGTCATAATATATGAATAATCTTTATTTTATGCACAAAATTTTATATTACTCAAAATGGTAATTTTAACTCCTTTTAATGGGAAACACATTTTAAATTAATTTTTTTACATATTAATAGTTTTAATATAACAAAATAAACTTTTATTTAGAATTGGGATTTATAAATTTACTTTTATTTCTTGGTATTTTTTATATAAGTATCATTATTTAATAAATACTTAAAAAATACCGAATTTCGAATTAGAAAATTTCTTTTTAATCTAAATAAATTATATTATTTAGGTATATTATTGATTTGATTTAATGTATATTTAGGTTTAGTTTATCATTTAATCCAATGTAGTTCATTAGAATTAATTTTCTATTGAATTTTATTTATAACAATTTTAATCTTTTGAATGTTTTAACTTTAATAACATGTTTTCTCACCCCATCAATGAGATTATATTTAAATAAAATTATGAAAATTATTTGATTATTATGTTGAAAAAATTGATATCATATTTTGAATCATTTGTTAAATATTTTTTAAATATATTTATTTTATTTTTTGGTTTTCTAAATTGTAACATCAGTATTTTTTTCACAATAATTGATAAAGATAATCATGTAGTAAATTGTAAAATAATATTATAAAATTACTCTCAAAATTTTCCTAATTTCATTTTATGAGTGTGTTTCGAAAAAAACTATCCTTGGGACTAAATTATAATCATTAAAATCCACTTGGATCAGATTAGTACATTTAATATATTTTATTTAATGAAATTTTAGAGTTGACATAGTCAAATTTACTATAACTATTTAGTTATAATATAATTTAACACAAAATAAAATTCTATAACAAATAATCATTTTAAAGATAAAATAATTTTATTTATCATGGTAATTTATTTGTTATTTTTCGTAAATAAATAATTATCATACTGGATTATACAATAATGATGTAGTAATTATTTTATTAATGGGAACATCAGATATCAGTTATTAAAAATTTTCAAATAAATATAATTTGAGATAATTAATGAGATCAATGAATTTTATAGATTCAATTGACTTTGTAGTGATATAAAAATTATTTTCTTCAAATATAACTTGTTTTTGTGATATTTTTTAAAAATCTAATAATTTGATAATGTTAAAATTGACAACATTGTTATCTAATCAACAAAATGTTTTACTAACTTATTTAAAAACAGTACTTTTTTTAAATGAAAAAATAATTATGTATAGTCTAAAATATTATTAAATTTTCATTTATGAATTATTTGAAATCAAATAAGTACAAATTATAGTCCTTAATATTTATAAATGTGTTACCTTATTTAAAATTAAAATAGATTAACTTAGAGTTATTTGAAGTGATAAGGTTAAATAGAGATAAAAACATGTCTACAATTTATTTGTTGACATTATTACAACCTTATGTCATCTCATATAAAATATTATGACATTATGGAGGTTTTTTATGAGGTTTTATTTTGTTATAAATTAATAAATTTTGAGATTTAAAAATTTTAATCAACTTATTGTTAAATGGGAACCTCATACCTTATTTGTTAACTTAATTTTCTTCCTTAAAGATAATCCATGCAATGAGAAATTAAATTACCAAAATCCATAGACACATTCTAGAGTTGATTCTCTTCTCGGAAGATCAATTATAGTGTCTCTATGTGGAGATCTTGACGGAGCTCATCGAAGAACGTTTAATCTCTTAGATAGACTCTCCCTCGAGGTCATTTCTTCTAATACGTACTCTCACTATGTTGTTTCCATTGTAATGTAATAAATTAGGTATCTACTATATCATGATGTGTTTTTATGATTATGTAACCACAATATTCCACCTTATATATGTCCTATGAAAAAATGAAATAACTATGCATGTGTACTTACTGCATACTATTTTTATGTTGCGATGTAATATTTTATTCATAACAAATTTCTTTGGATTTTTATAATGGAAAAAAATGGAAATATATATTTTTTATAAAAAAAATATATTCTTGAACAAAAAATTCCATTCACTTCAATAGTTTTTACAATTTTTTTAATGACACCATCGGTCATGCATACGTACAACCTACCATCTCCATGAAGCAATACCATTCATTACACTTATTCTACCATAAATAATGATTATATAAATATATGGAATGAATAATGATAATATATAATACCTTTATACGATTATGGAAATGATATAAATACAACCTTTGAATAATAAATATGACATATATGAAAAATATTTCAAAAAAATGAAGTAATTAATATTAAATTGAATAGTAATTATGAAATATTATTAGACGAGTGATAATATGATAATAAATATCTATATTATTCTAGATTAAATAAATAAAAAAAATTATCCATTATTTGTGAGTTTCTAATAAGTACGAAAGAACACATACATATGGTAAGGGAAAATTTCACACTCTTATTGTTATCCTAGATTGTTTATATGTATGTATTTACTGGTGTATATTTATCATAATTTTCCATGTTACTTAAAAAGTATTATTTTTTAAAAATTATTATTAAATTTTTTAAATTCATTTTTACCCAATTTAGAGTTTTAATATATGGTTTGAATGGAATCTTTTTTCATTTCCCCGATAAATAAATTTTTGAATTATCTAGAAAACGCTTTTGAAAAATGTTTTATTTTAACTTATATAGCATGAACAAATATATTTTTTATACATTCATTTCACCATATATCCATGAATATTTCCATAAAATCATAAATGGTTATTTTCTATGAAAATATTTTATTTTTATGTATTTGGAATTTTAAGAGAAGAAAATGATTTCAAAGAAGAACAGATGATTTTCTCAAGAATTATTTTCATGTAAGCTATCAAAATTATTTTCTATCTAGGGTAATATTATTTTATATTACATATTATATAATAAGTATAATTATTAATGATATTATCCATATTGTTCATATTGTATTATAATTTTTATGATTGAATGATATTAATATAATCCATTTTTTATTTATGTGTTATGTTATGATTTCATGATGTTTTTGGAGCTCATTTTATTTAAAGAGTTCTCATATAAGGAATGATTTATATTCTTGTGGAACCCATAGGTATGGGTTTCATTATGAGATGGGTGGGACCTATATATCCCTCCAGTTAATTGGGAGAAGATTTACATCTCATGAGATACACATGGCTGGAACATGAAATAATATTGATTCATTAATTAATGGATCAAAAGGGAAGTAATTACGATTTAGTAACACAAGGATATAATGAGGAGTAAACATGTTTTAGTAGTGGAATTTTTCCACTATGATGGCCTTATCAATATGCCTTTTCTAATATGGAATTATTTTTCTGCTTATGTGTATTCCATAAATTCTATGACTTCTATTATTTTCAATGAAAATATATTCTTTAATGAACTATCGCATGACATGATATTTTTATCTTTGATATGAAAGATTAAATTTTCAAGTTTTATGTTTATGATCTCATAACTATAATATGAATAAACACTCCCTTGATTATACTTAATTAGAATATGATATCACTCTTTCCTATGGTTCGTTTCCCCAATAAATTATGAAGGGTATTAAATAAGATGTTTAAAAATGGCTCTTGATAAGAAATAATTAGTTGGAGATGAATTAGAAGTATTATAAACTATTTGATTATGTTTCCCAGTATCTATTGACACTAAACCTATGTGGTTATGTAATGGTTTTTTTATGTTGTTTAAAAAATAATCCTAAATTTTAAAGTAATATATATGTATGTAAAGAATGTGTAATCATAGTTTCTATCAAAGAATATGTTTAGTTATCCAATGGAAAATAGGTTGAGAAAACATTAGTAAAAATATTAATGGTATGTATATGTTTATGTTAAAATACATGTGTTTTTGTAACAATAATGAATTACCTAGGATTAAACATAAGGTTTCTTATTTTTTTATTTTTTACCTGATTATATTAATTTTCCAATATGACTAGTTTTTCTTACTCTATGCATGCGTGTTTTAATCAATATATATAACTCGAAGGAACCATGTCAATGAAAAATTTTATGGGAAATGAAATGATTGTCCTCCTTAGAAACCAAATGTTATGGGAGATGGGATGAAAAATATTGATTCTATTCTCACACAACACTAAAAAACTGGGAATCATGCATGACTTACAAATGAGAAATGGATTGATCAATATTCTATTGATTCATTAATGAGATAGCCTCCACCTTCTTCTAGTGAATATTATAATCCAATAGTTGATTAAAAAATTCAATATTACCTATATTAATTAACATTGATTCTTTTATGATCAAAGAATGATAATGTAATCATGAAATTCGATCATTTAGAAGGTAAAGATGATAAATAGTAGAACTATATAAAGAGTATGTGCAAAATATATGAAATTTAATCTATTGAATAGTGTGAGTATGAGATCACATTTTTTTAAAAAGTAATTTCCATAAATAATTGAAAAGGAAATCGAGAAGGAGACCTTCAAGTTTGAGAAAATGGATGACCAATTTTTCAGTACCTAATATGTAAATTTTATAATATAATAATGGTATGATTATGGAACTATTATCATACCTGAAATTATGATATATTGATTATTAAATGGTTTTAAACTAATTATCCTTAGTGAATTATCCATATGGGACTTCAACATCAATGAGTAAATCATTTAATTTTCTCACATGGTTGAAATGGATATTGAATTTAACCATTGATCTTATGGGTTTGATAAAAAGGGAAAAATGGGATTCAAGGTAAAATCTAAAGACCTTATAGATATGAATTTATTGTTTCCATAATATTAAATGTGTTGAAGGAAACCTAGAGGAAATTTTATTTATGGGAAAAGTGAATGTATTTTCTGATGGAAAGAATAGAATCAATAGGTTGATTGTTGTAGTGATGGGAAAAATATATTTAATTATACAAATGGATAAAAGGATACAGACAATTCACATTCCATGATTAAATGTTACAAGTGTAAAGAAAATGGGGAATTACATTAGACAATTCCCTAATCATTAGGTTAACCCTGATTATTGATGTCATCAACCTCTTAAGGCCAATGGCCATGGAAAATCACTTGTTATTACTATTTGTTATGTTTATTTTGATAATAATGGGGTAAAAGGTACAATTACAATCCACTCTAATATATATATAATGTTTTATTTGATAACGGAACCACCAACTCATTTACTTAAAATGAATTACCTAAGGGAATCACCATATTACCTTGATAAATACATGTTGACTTAGTTGTGACAACTCATAATGGAAGAGTGGTCACATCACAAGTTATAATTCTTCTTTAGTTGATGTTTGAGTGAATTTTGTTCTTATAAATTTTATGATCCATAAATTATTTTAATATGATGAGATTCTTGGAATTTATTATATTTCTATATACGGATCTCATATAATTTTTTCAAAATAAAGAAGTCAAATTATATATTCCAAATGAATTTATGATATTCTTTCAATGAAAGGATGAATACGAATTTATTGTGGAAGTTACCTCCATCCTATAGATCATAATACCTATAAATGAAGGTATTCTATCTCTCTTGGTTTGGGAGAAACACACCATTATCTATAAAGATATTGTAAAAGATTTTGTTGATGTCATTCATAATGCAATCTCTTGTCTTCCATAAAATCATGATCTTGAGTTTCTAATAGAACTCTTATCCGGTGCAATGCATATTTCAAATATTCCTTATTGAATAGCTCCAATTGAGTTTTAGGAATTGACGATGAAAATCCTAGATAATCATGATAAGTAATTCATATTCCATATTGAATCACCTTGGGTGAACCCATTCTATTTATTAATAATAATGATGGATCAATGAGACGATGAATTGATTATTGAGATATTACCATGATAATTATCGCTAAAAAATATTGTCATCCTGTTATTGATGACTCATTAAACCTACTATGTGGATCTCAACACATTTATAAGATATATCTTCATTATGGATATCATTAATTAAGGGTTCAGAAGTAGGACATATCAAATATGACAATCCTTACAAGGTATGAACACTGTGAATTTATTGTGATGCATTTTGGTTTTACTAATTCCCCTCCTATCTTTATTGAATTAATGAATATAGTCTTTAGGGACTATCATGACTATTTTTTGGTAGTCATTATAGATGAGATTATTTTTATTTAAAATTAAAGGAATATCATGATGATTTCTTGGGATTTTTATTAAATACCACGATGAAAGGGAAAATAAATGAAAATTTTACCATGTTTAATTTATTTCTCCAAACACTATCATTTTGGGTATCATTATCTCAGAAGGGGGGATATTTATGGATCTAGAAATGAAGAAAGTAATTGAGCAATGTCCTAGAAAATAAAATTGAATTAGATAATAATATTTTAGGGATCATGTGGGTAATATCGATGTTATGTGAATGAATTTTCATAGTTATCTAATCTAATAATCATGTTGATTTATAAGAGAGTAATGATTGAGTGGATATAGAAATATTAAGGGATTTTAAAAGAGCTAAAAATAACTTTAGTCAATGCACCTATACTCACAATACCATGTGTTGTATAGAGTTTAGTGATTGGAAATGATGCATCTGAGAAGGGTATGGGATGTTTTCTCATGAAAAATGATATATTGGTAGCATACTCCTCATCAAAATTGAAATTACATGAAATATATTACCTAAATAATGATTTAGATCTTTTTTTGGTAATATATACAATAATGATATGAAGTTATTATTATTATGGAGAAAGATGTGAAATTTTTAGTGATCATAAAAGTATAAAATATATATTCACTCAAAAGGAGTTCAGTATGGTCCAATTATGATTTTTAGAGTAGATCAAGGATTTTTACTACTTAATACATTACAAATATTTTAATGTAAATAAGGTGTCATATTCATTAATTAAAAAGAACCATGATATCCTATCTATTATGAGGATCACACAAGTTCAAATATATATATGGATTTCCAGTTGAAGGATCTATAAATTTTAAATGATAGGGAGAAATTACATATTATTAAAATAATTATTCAAAAATCTATACATGTAATGATTAAGGCGGTTCATTATAAAGATGTTGAGAAAAAAATAAGATCATAAATTTTATTTAGTTCAATTTTGATTGTAGGGGAATAATAATTTTCAGAAATAATGTGCATATTCCCCCCATACCATAATTAAAGAAGTATCTATATGATGAGGCTCACTGTTGATCATTCTCTAATCATCATTGTCGAATAAGGATGTATATTTTCTAAAAAGAATATTTTTTTGTGGGATATCATTCTATAAGATGTAACAAAAAATATTTATTTGTTTTTGGTTTTATATTAAGTAATGTCTAATAGATAGAATTATAATAGGATGTAACAACCATTACCCACAACAAAATGTAAATTAGAAAACATCACCATAAAATTTGTCGTCAAACTTCCCAATACATCTAAAGGACATAATTCTATATGGGTTATTGTTGATCACCTAAAGAATTAAAAACACACCACTTTTATATGATAAATATTCTCTCTAGATCATCATTCCTAGATATTGATAATGTTGGTGGTACGATTGTTTGGAGTACTATGTTCCATTATATCATACCAGGATTCGAGGTTTACCTTGATGTTTCGGTGAAGCCTTCATAAACCTCTAGATACAAAGTGCTATTTCATCACTGATTATTACCCTCATACATATAGTTAGTATTAGAGGACAAATCATATTCTCTTTTATATAATGTGATCTTTCCCTATGGATTTAAAAGGATGTTGGGAGCATCACCTACCATGGGTTGAATTTTCATAAAACAATATCTTTCAATCAAAAAATCAGATTGGTGATTAGGAAGCCCTCCATATAAAGAAGTGATGAACTCAAATGTGCTGGTATGATGATGGGGAATAAAATATATTGGTATCTAATCATGTTGTGGAAATTGAAGAGAAGGTCATTCTTATTCGATAACAAAATACAGAATATCATTGAGAAAAATATTTATGCTGACAAACATTAAAAAACCTAGAGTTATAAGTTGCTGAGAAGGTGTTTATATGAATATCTTTCTAGAAGAGAGTAATCATATTTTAAAATAATTAGGTGTTTATCCTATTTATTTTTTCCCTTTTTAAATTATATATCATGTTGGGAATGTAGCTTATAAATTGGTGCTTCCATTGAATGTCTCTAAATAGCATGATGTGCTATATGTATCCCTCCTATGAAATCACATAACTACTCCTTCACATGAATTTAAATTATAAGAAATACATCTTGATCAATTTTCTTCTTATGAAGACCAATATATAGTGATTATTGATCACAGTGAAACTTTTCTACGAAATAAGACCATAGTCATGGTTAATGTTTTATGATGAAACAACTGAGCTGAGGGATCTATGTGGGAACTTGAGGATGTGATGAGGTCAAGGTATTTTAATCTTCTTTATATCTATGTAATGAATGTTGAAGGAAATATTTACTTTAAGGGGGTAGAATGTAAAACCCCAATATTTTAGTAAATATTTATATATAAATTATTTTAATTTTATAATAGAATTCATTGCATGTAATCATGAGTTTAAAAAAACCACATGATTTTATTAGTATAAAATTAACATTATAACCTAGTTGTTACATTGGGTGGAATAAATATTAATTGATATCTTAAGAATATATATGGTGAATTCATTGGTTTCTAGTTAGTTAAAAAATGAAAATATATACCAATTACATGTGTATGAAATGTTTCTACATTTTCATAATAAATATAGTGAATTGTAACTATTAAATTCTCATATAAATATATATATATATATATGATTTATATTCATTAGAATATTTTTTTATAATCATATATTATATCTTATATACATATGATATAATAAACTATATTATATGAATAAAAACAGATATTTTTCAAAAGGATGACTTTATCTCCTCTTAATGGGAAACCCATTTTAAAATAAATTTTGACTCATTAATAGTTTTTATATGATTAAATAAGCTTTTAATTTTGGATTATAATATAAAAATTCACAATTCATTTTTTTTTTGGTACTTTTCAGAATAGTTTAACGTTTTTATGAATACGAAAAAATAATGAATATTTTATTGAAAACATATTTTCATCTAAATATAATTTAGTGTTAAAATTTATTTTGGATTGGTTTCAATTTATAATTTTTTTATCATTTAATCTAATGTAGGCCATTATAATTAATTTTATGTTGAATTGGTATATAGAAATATATCAATATTTTTAATGATTTACCTTTAATAACACATGATCTCACCCCATTAATGGGATTAATTTTAAACTAATTAATACAAAATATGTATTTTTAATTTTGATAATTTTATTACATTATTTTTATTGGTGGTTCAATTTTATTAAAAATATTTCTATTATTTTTTGGCACTATGATTAGCAAATTTATTAATTTATAACAAATAGGGTAAAAATTAAACTAGGTAAATAAGTGTAAAATAATTATATGAATCTATCCAAACAGTTTCCCTAATTTTAATTTTATATGTTTTTTTTTCAAAAAAACAATCCTTCAGATGAAATGATATTATTTGGAAGACACCATGATGAGATTATGACATTTATTATATTTAATTTAATGAAATGTGGAAGATTTCTTATTCAACTATTAAGTAAATATATCATTTTAATATAAGATAATACAAAATAAATATCTATTATAAATACGTATTTAAAATACAATATTTTTTTAATTTTTATGGTAATTTATTTTTTATTTTTTATTTTTTTGAAATAAAAAATACCATAAAGACTTTTACAATGATAAAATATTAATTATTTTATTAGTGGGAATATCAAATAATTACTTTTAAAAATATTAAAATATATATAATTTATGATAATTAATGAGATCCAAAAATTTTATAGGTTACCTTCACCTCATTGAGATATAATTAAAAAAAATTAATATAACATGATAACATGATAATTTTTTAAAAATTTAAAAAATAAAAAATTCCAAAATCGAAACTATTAATATATTTTCAAAATAATGTTTTATTATATTATTTAATAATGATATTAGATTTTCAAAAATATTAAGTTATTATCATTTGTACGAAAATATTCTAAATTGATCATTTATGGTAAAATTGACCACAAATAAATAAATATTGCATAGTATTTATATTGAATGTTTTGTTAACATAGTTGAAATTATAATAAAATAAATAAGCGTTAATTATAATGGAAATGGACTAATTGATAGAAATAAATGTCTAAATTTTATTTTTTTATGATATTACAACATTATTTCATACAATATTCGTGAATATGATATTTTTGATGTTTTCATATGGAATTTTATTTTATTACAAATTAATTTTTTTAGAGATTTCTGAAGTTCTTCTCACATCTATTATAGAAGGGAACCTCATCCCTCATTTGCTTACATCACATTGAGAATTCAATTATGGACATACCCTTCCCGATTTCATTATCAACAACATTATACTCGTTCCAGTGTTTATTCTTTTCTAAAAATACCAACTCTGGTGACTTTATATGTAGATCTATAGGGAGCTCTCCAAAAAATACATAATATCCTTTACCAACTCTCTCAATATCATTCTTTCGTCAACATCCTGTTATTGTTATTTTTCAATAATAATGTAATTAAACATGTATTAACTTTATTATGAGATGTTATTTTGATTATGTAGAAACCATATTCCACATTCTATCAATACTATGAAAAACAAAATCATCATGTCTGTGTATGCATGCCCTACCATCTCTACATTGTGGTGTAATATGTTTTTCATCACCACATTATTTGGATGGGTGTAATGGTGGATATAATAGAAATATATTTTTATTATTTAATTATACTGATTATGTAACAATAAATATACCATTTACATCGATACTTTTTAATATCATAGAAATGATACCGTCCCTCATGCATACGTACGACTTAACATCTCCACGACTCGATACAATTCATTCTCCTTATATACAATTAAATAATAATTATATAATTTTATATAATAAATAAATATGATATATAATACCGTAATACCATTATGGAAATTATATAATTATAACATATGAATAATGAATGGGACTTATATAACAAATCATGCAAAGAAATATAGGGTTATTAACACCTGAAAGAAAATAAACAATGAAATATTATTAAACGAGTAATAATTTGATCTTAAATATAAATATGTTAATGGAATATGTTAATGGAATATTTTAATAAAATTATTTAATCCATTATAAAGGGGCTTTTAATAGGTATGAAGAAACCCATACCTAAGGTAAGGAACAATTTCACTGTATCATTATTACCTGAGATTGTTTAGTCATAAGTTTTTTCTATGATATATTTATCATTCAGGTAATTTTTACATAAATATTTTGTCAAAAATATTATTAATATTATTTAACATTTGTTTAAATAATTTCCAACATTTTTTTAGTATTAATAAATGTTTTAAAATGTATCTTTGGTTATTTTCCCTATGAGGTAGGTTTGACTTATCTAGAAATAGTACGAGAAGCATTTTTTCTTTCAACATATATGACATGAATGTATTTTTTACACATTATGTCACATTATTTCCATAAATCATAACTTAAAATATTACATTGTAATTTCATATGATTTTTATTATTTTAATGTTTTGCATAATTTTAAGAAAGGATAACTTTTTCAATGGACAAATGTTGTTTTCCTCAAAATTATTAACATGTTATCTATCAAAACTATTTTCAATCTAATGTAATGTGTTTTGATATTACTTATTTTTTTAATATTTATATTTTTCAAGGATATTATCCCTATAATTTATATGTTTGGATTATTTTTTTGATTGGATGTTATTTATTAAAACAATTTTTTTCTATGGGTTATGTTCGTATCTCATGATGTGTATGAAACTCATTTTATTTCCTGGGATCTGATGTGATGAATGAATTATGTTTTGTTGAACACATATGAATATGTTTTATAATTAGATTAGTAGAACCTATATCTCCATATAATTTAATGGGTAATGATTTATTTTTTATGAAATAGACATGGCTATAATGATAAATGATCTATGTTTATTAATACAATGCTAAAATGGGATATAAACCCCATTCTGTAATTCAGGGTTGGAATAAAGATTGAACTAGTTTCAATAAATGTTTTGGTCCACTATGATGGTCTTTTATATAAGTGTTGAATAATATTGATTTATTTTCTATGCTTATGGGTATGAAAAAAATACCATGTCTTATGTTATTTTTTTAGAATATGATCTATAATGAATTATCCCATTAAATGATATTACAATAATTGATATGCCAGATTAAATTTCAAGATGTTATGTTTCTGATCTCATGATCATGATATGATTGAATACTCCATTTTTTTTACTTATTGAGAATTTTAGATCACTAATTATTTTGATTTTTTTTATCTATTATAAAGAAGGTTATTATGTAGGATGTGTAAAAATGGTTCTAGATATAAAAGAATAATAGGGGTGGAGTATATTCTTTTTGACCGAGTGGTATATATTTCATAGCTTATAATGGGACAAAACATATATCTTTATAGGTTTGTTTTGTCATATTGTTTAATGAATATTCCTCAATTTTGAAGTAATATCAATGTTTGTAATTAATGGGAAATTATAAAAAACATCAACAAGTATGGATTGAGAAAAATCATATATTGGATTATTGTAATATCATTATAGTCACTACAACATCAATGATAGTTGAACCACCTCCCGCGAATGGCATTAATAATTATATTACACATAAACCCTCTCTTACCCATTCAAATAATGTGTGAAAAATATATTTTGGATGAACAGTTTCCTCCAACGTACATTGTCTACCAGATAATTTCATTGTATTGTAGTAGTGAAATGGTAAATTTAGTTATTAAATTTTTGAACACCATAAATATTTTTTCATTTCTATAAATTTTTTAATTATATACAATAATATTTATATATATTATTATGTTTAATTATTATATTTAACCATTTGATGAGTACTATATATTTAGATATTTAAAATAAAAAATATTTTTTAAATAAATGAAATTAAACAAATATCTTGTATATTCATTACTATTATTTTTATTAGGTTTAAATTATATTATTACAATAATAATATTTTTTTCTCTCAAAATATTGATTTTTATTTAATACATTTTTAGTTGGATTCCGTTAAACATACCTATATGTGTTTAAAAAAATATAATTTATTATTATTAAATAATTACATATCGTTAAATTTCATTTTATCAATACCATTTATGTAGTTAATTGGTTTTTTATATTAAATTAAATTTTTTATATATAAAAATTAAGTATTTGTTAAATATTTTTTCATATTTGTCAAATAAATAATCAAATCATGCAATAAAATATATATAATTTTCTTAATTATGAATATATATCTTTGAATATAAGTTAATTTAATTTAATGTATATAATTAATAATATTTTTAAATCAAAAAATTTATAATTTTAGTTATTTTTAATATAATATTTTTAAGTTCAATTCAATATGCTAATTTTATTTTAATTTTGTATATTCATAAAAAAAAATTGTTAAACAATAGTTAAATAAATTGGAGTATTTTTCTATTTAACAACCCATTTTTGAGTAACCCTACACTAAATGTTTTTTACTACATTGAATATAAACCTTCATATTATGTATAGAACTGAAAGGGTTATGTATGTGAAAGTTAGGGTGATATAATTATGTAATTATTAATTAAATAAATTTTATTTTATTTTATAAAAAAAATAATTTTATTTGTAAAACTGTCAATTTTGGAAGTTATTTTCTTAAAAATTATATATTATTATACTATAATTAATATTTATCATCTGTAGATTTAATTTTATGAAATTGAATTCTTTTTTTAAAATTCATCGTATCGAAATTATTTCAAGGTTATTTTTTTGGTCATTTTCTAAAAATGTTAAATTTATTATGAATAAAGAAATATTATTTTCTTTAAAAAAAATTGTAAGTATATTATATTGAATTTTTAGGATCATTATTAAATTAATAATCACTAATTTATTCTATATTTTTAACTATCATAATCAATATTTCTAATTAATTACTTTTATGTTTATGGAAAAATTAAAAAAAATCATTTTGATTAATGTTTGTCATTATTGTAATTGTAAAAACTGTTAAAATGAGGGTTCATAGTAGAGATAATGAAAAACAATATAGCTAAAACATGTGTGTGTATTATTATTTTTTTGTGATTTTAATAATTATGGTACAATATATTCTAAATTTAAAAATTTTGGATCATGTTTCAATTAGAAAGAAATTTATCATAATTAAATGTTCTTAATGTTAACATGAGTGCCTCTCCTCTAAATTAAAAAGGATCATTCCATCTCCCATTTACTAAAAAACAAAAAAAATAAAATTATTTACTATAAACTACCCTAATTCCTTTCCAAATATTCATATTTATTGGTTTTTATATTTTTGTTCCTTTAGATATTGAAAATAGATGCAAAATCAAGATGGTTTACAATATGAAGTTAAAATATTACATGTATATATTATCTCCACCCTTATAATTCATTAATTTCATCTCGATATGACATATATGAAATAATTTTTATAACTATGTTATAAATATTTTTATTTCATTAATAATCATGAAATTTATAATTATAATTATTAAATAGACTGACCATATTCCATTTTCCATGATAACACTATTTTGATTTGGTCAATTTTACCATCTATATAAAAGGTGTTATAATTATTATATCATCATTGATTAATAATTATTAAATATTAGTAATATTATATAATAATGAATAATTTTTTATATCTAATTTTTTTGGATGAATGGTATAGTAAAATAAAGCTATAATAATATATATCAAATTAATTCAATCATGTTATTTAATTGGTTGTCTTAATAGCCTCCATAAATGATGCTCAGAAATATTTACAAGGATGATTTTGGGTAATTAATTTCTTTTTAAATATCATATTAACAATTTATACTTTTTAATTTATTTCCATATTAGTAATATTATGATTTATCTGAATATTAATAAAAAACATTATGTTGAATTATGGTTATAGAAAAAATTATCATTGTTAATTGTACTTATAAATTCCACTTATTGAATATTGAGCATCATAAATTATTATATATATAATACTTATTGTACATAATCCATATTTATATTTTAATTTCACAATAATACAGTTAAAATAAAAAAAATTAATACCTTGAAAACCATGGAAGGTCTAATACATCTAATTATCAAAAAATTGTAAAAAAAAATTAATATTACTTACTAAATTAAAATAAAAGATCATCAAAAAATGGATTAATTTCAAATGCAGTTTTATAAGAAAATATTAACGTGTCTAAAATTATTACTCACAATTATAGTTCGTGTACGACCATGCATGAATATGCTAATTGGTTTCATCAAATAAAGTTGTATTCTTAATGTCATAAACTATATTTATTTTCTATAATCATAATTATTTTTATTACACTAAAACAATAGTATACATTATTTTTTTTCTTATTATCATATTATTTTTATTTTCAGGGAAGAATATTCAATTTTTATTAATTTATACCTTCCTAAAAATGATTCATTTCTTAAGAATAATACATGCCCTATTTAACGATAATTTTTTTTATATGAATATTTCTTCCATAATGCTAGTACCAAAATTTTATATTAGAAAATATAAATATGAATTATTCTAGTGATCCGCAAAAATTACCATTTCCCATTTTCAGAAATAATCATTATTTATATTTATAACGATGTTGGTAAAAATATTATCATTTAAAAATAATTATAAAATTACATTTTCCAGAATTGAATTTTTTCCTCTCAACCCTATTTATTATTATAATAAAAAAATTATGAATGACTTAATTATAAATATCCTTTTTAGGATGATATTTTTTAAAGTATTCTCTTTCCATTTAAAATCTATTTTCACTATTTACTTTTAATTACATGTCATTGGAAAATGATTAAAATGTTATGAGAAATTTTTTCATTACAATTATTTTTCTTCTTTATGATCAATCCCTAATTGAGAAACATAAATAATTACACTATAAATGATCTTATGAAATTATATTATAAGGTGATTCATTCTTTTGGGTTATAAAATTTAGATCTAGATTTAATTTTAATGCGATATAATATTGGAATTTTTTGAATCATAATTTTTGTTTAAGGGTTTTCATTGAATAATGAATCTTTGATATTATATAGGTTATATATATATGTGGTTATTTTTATGGTTCTATATATATTTTGATGTTATTATTTGTTTTATATATAACATGATATAACAAGTTTTCATCATTATGGGTTTCTTCACAAACATAATGATTAGGAATCTTGGGTCTATTTAACATTATAATTATTGAAACCATTGGTTTTATAAATATAATATGATTTTATATCATTATTCATAGGTAATAATTATCTTATATTTCACATTCATATATTAGAATGGAATTTTTTTTGGGTTCTTATTTGATATTCTGAACCATGATATATATTTGATGCATCTATGATTAATATTTTCTCTCATTTCATTATCCCTGTTATTTTATCATACATTGTGATTATTTCATTGGATTGCATTGTCATTTTAATTATATATTTATCATATGATTCATTTTGACTCCTAAATAAATGATCTTTCCCATTATTTATCAATAATAATTTCCATTATTATTAATTTGAGATCAACCCTTCATTAGTTTTCCAATATCCTGGAATTCATATATAGAATTATGTGTGTAATGATGTCTCATATAGAGATGGTTATTGTAAATGATGATATATTGATCTGAAATAATGTTTTTATTAACCTGGTCATCGAAGGTACTAAACCCATGGGTATTTTGATATGTGACTTTACTGGGGAAATTTAATTATATAATTATGAAAATGATGTATCCTATATATGTTCCTTTATCGGGTCATTTTTGATGAGTTTTTTAAATAGTATTAATTATGAATTATCGACATGAGTTAGAATGTATTATGGGGAAATTTAATTAATCTAACTCTGTGTGGTTCTATAATGGGAAGATACATGTTTACAGTTTCTATATAAAATGTTATTTCTATAATATTGTAATTAAATTTTCATTGGTATAGAATCTGAATAGTTGTCTCTTATTAAGAGACCTGACCCACATAATATTAATTTAACTCTTTATTTTGAATCTCTTAATTCATTCAACAACGTATTTAGGTGTGATTTAGATGTTTAGAGAGGATAAAAAGGGATATATCTATATTTTTATGAATTGATCCTTAGAATGGGAGTTATACATTGTATCCTAATAACAACCAGAATTCATGTTTTAGTGAATTTTATATTCAATGGGGGGAGACAGAGGCCACTATACTTTAAAGATAATCACTTTTGGGTCTACTTACGAGATCATTTTAGAAAATATTTGAATTTTCTTATTTTTTTAAATAGTATTTCTAATAATAAAACATAAAAATAAAATGATATACACTTTAATTGAAATTTATTCCTCTTATTCAACCGTGAGACATCCTCACATTAGGATGAATTGTTCAATCATCATTGAATATAGTACTACGGTTTTATAAGAGTGATCTAAATAAAAAATTAAGACTATGTACTCCCCGAAAATATAAATTGTTCCACTATTTTTGAAGTATTTTTGTAAATATATATATATATATTAATTATAAAAATTTTAAAATAAATTCATTATATTCATTCAATTATTGGTTTGGTGTTTCAAAAAAGACATCCAAGATGAGTTTTTTTTATTTTCTCAGTTTCACTATTCAATTTAATGTTTCCTTACAAGGACAAAATAATATTCATTTCACCATTGATTATTGGTTGTTACAAGGTTTGATGTTTTTTTTATCCTCTTCATTTCAAAAAAAAAAGAAGATTTTTTTTATTTATTTTGGTAGTTTTAAATACTTCTCTACTTATACATGCATATTTATATTCAATAAATTCACTATGTATGTGTGAAATGTATTTTTTATCATTATTTAAGACAATAAAAGGGTTTTCCTCAAATTATATGTGGATAACATAAATTTATTCTTTTTTAACATAACTAAAATTGCCATGTTAATTCTATAAGGGACCTCTTAGACCCTGACATCATTGAATAGATTTACCCATATATGTTGATCCATTTTAGTATATGTGTTGGATGATCCAAAAAACATTAATTCCACTTATAAGGTATCACTATATCAATGCTCATTAATTTGATGTTAAAGCATATATTTTTTATGAAACTATAATCAAACCAACAATACAATGTTTCATTTTGGTAGGAATGAATATGTATAAAATCACATTGTTGATTTGTGTGTTTAATTTTATTATTCAACTATATTATTATCCTTATAAGTATAAATTCTAAATATTGAAAACTTGTTGGGTTTGAGGTGTTGACCACCTACTATGTATTCATACAGACACTTGAAATTAACCCCTTTATGGTTTTTTTGGACACATTTATTTGTGATCTAGATTAGTGAAATGGTTAAATATTAGATCGTTACACAGAAATGGTGCATCAAGAATGGGTATTTCTTTAAGGGTATTTTCTATTTGGACTGGTTGGCTACTTCTAACTATACCAAATGATATCTTGGATAGGATTATGTATTGAGAACAATACCATGAAAACTTGTGGCATATTTGGAATAATAAATTAGTTTACATTGTTTTCCCCAAGATTATATATCAATATTAAATGTTGAATATATTAATTCTTATTAAATAGTGTTATACATGATCATATCATATTATATCATTCATGTCATCATATTTTTTACAAATTCTAATTGTAATAATTTTTAGTTATTATATACATCAAACACATGGTTTGAACCTTAGTTTCTTACCATTCTTATAACAAAGAAAAATATCATTACACAATGATGGAACTAATTTATATTATAATTATGCAGTTTCTTTATTTTTTTCATATTTAATATTATTTAACACCCCATATTTAATTTCATGATGATATAAGAATATATTATTATTAAATAACATGTATTATAATAGAAATTTGGAGGGAATTAAAAGAGAAGGAAATAAAAGATATGATATATCTGATACCTGTTGTTTGAGGGTTAATCTAAACATATAATTTTATATTATAAATATTTTTTATTATGTTATATTAAAACATAGGGATTAAAATTAATCATCGATTAATTTTAAACTAGTTCTATTAAATTGAAATAATTAAAAAATTATGTATAATATACTCGAATATATGAAAAATTAGAAAAAAAATTTGTACATTTTTAACTAGTAAACATTATATGATCAACATATTATTAAAATGTATTCATATGTTATATATTATTGGTTATATTAAATATATTATTTATTATTGATAATGTTAAATATTTTATTTATTATTGTGTATTTAATTGTCAATTCATATTGAATCGTGTGTCATAAAAATTTTCATGTAATTTTCAATGTTCTGTTAATATCCAAAATAGTTAAATATTTACAAATTTGGTTATAGTATTTATTAATTTAAGAATGATTTAATTTTTATTTAAGAAGTTTGAATACACATAATGGAAACCATTAATTTTTTTAAAATTTTAATATATATACATTATTTGATATATCTTTAAACCATTAATTATATTTATTTCTCAAATTAGAACCATAATGTACATAAAATTCATTTTAATATGGTAATATAAATACAACTAATAGTTAATTGAAATATTTTATTCTATAATAATATTCAAAAAATAGGATATAGTATTTGGCTAAAAATATTTTAGGTCCAAAATGTTGATATATGTTCAGTATATAACCACGTTAATGAAATTTACTTTTTTAATTTGATGAGTTATTATTGTGTAATGTAATATGATTTTTTTCCATAATATTAAATATTATATGATCTAATACTATTGTTTTTTTAGATTCGTGGGATATCCTTTTACTTATAATTATCAATTCCCAAATAAAACATGTATTTTTATATTTATTTACACAAGTCTTATATCATTATTATTTACATATCTTTAAGTATCATAATTTTTATCATTTATTTTATTACTATCTCATAATAGTTAGTGATTTATATTTAATCATTATATTATAGTTAAAAATGTGAATCACATTAAAATAATAGTAAAATGTGTTTTTAGTATCATTAATCTATATAATATTGATCATCGTTACCTTTTTATCATGTTAAAATGAAATGTATATCACTTTGATCAATGATTTGGATGGTATGAATGATACAATATTTTTTAAACTTTATAATTGCATATTAATTCAAATAATATTTTTTACACCCTATAATGAGAACTGCAATATAAATTACATTAAATATATAGTAAAATGATAACTGCTATATTTTTTCAAATATGGTGACAATCCACAAATAATTTTTATACAGAGTTTTTTTAGAATGACATCTTGTGTATTTTTCAAAAAATATATAATTGAAGATCAACATATATATTACATTTCAAAAACCATGGGAATTACTTTTAATTATTATGTAACTAGATTAAATTTATCAATGATGTATTTATAACCTTTAGGTATAAATCACGTGAAATTCATATTTTTGGTGTGCTTAATATTAGTTTAACTGTTAAATTTTAATATGAAATATATAGTTTAGATTAAATAGGAATCATATATCTTATGCCAAAAAATGATATCATATTTTAGTGAAACAATATAAAATATTATTCATTTATAACATGTATAAAATAATTTCAAATTAGTCCAATAATATGAATAATACAAATGATTTAGTTTTAATGTTATAATTTAAGGGTTATTTTTAATCAAAAATATATTTCACATCCTCCAAAAAATAAAAGTTGTATCAAGATTTTCCGGAACATATATGAAATTTATCATTTATTTGTCCTTAATATTTAGGAAAATTCTATATATGATTACAATGACTGATGTTTATAACTCTATTATTGTTTATATTTTCATTATATGTATTAAATAATTTAAAAAATCATTATATACTTTAAAATGAGAAAACATATTGGACTATAATAAATTATTATAAAATTGTTTTTTGATTTATTTTATATATTTATAATAAATTACACTTCACACTAATGTGAGGTGTCATCCATATATCTAAATATTGAGGTTTTAAATTTAAAATAGTTGATTTAATTTGGACATTTATCCCATAATCAAAAACGATAAAATTATCTTTAGTTCTTCATGATATTTATAAAAATTATTATTGATTCATTTATTACTCTTAAAAATGAACATAACGTCATTTTTATATGCGAAAATATTAATGTAAAATTTTTCAATTTAAAATTGATAATTTATTTCAAAATGTGGAAGAAAAGCTTCAAAACTATGAAAATTGTTTTGTATTGCTATTAATATATAAGAAATGATCAATTATTATTTTTTGACATGTATGGATTTACTATATATAATGATTATTTTCTATGTTTTTATGATTCAGAAATCATTATTTTGATTTTGTATATGTTTTAAAAATTGTTAGAACATACCTCACATTCATAAAATTTCTTGGTAAGTTTCAATGATTATATAATAAAATATAATTACTAAATTCAAATTCAATAGTTGATTTTTATGATTTATGATTGTTGTGGTTTAATGAAATAGAGAATAAGTATCCATGCAACTAAAATGATGTAGTACGTTTCACAAAAAACATAGTGTCGTGGCTCCTCTTACCCATTGATGAATCTAGTGTACTGTAACACTTTGAGAACTATATAATTGATGGTGGGTCCCATTATAATTGGTAATTAAGGAAATCATAAATATGTAAATTATAAATGATCATCAAATGGATTTCCTACCCCTATACTATAATTTTATGTTTTAATATATTTTGAATAATCACTTATAAAAAAATATTATTCATGTATTTGATCAATAAATTATAAAAACATCCCCCTCATTGATTCCTTTTTCACCTCGCATTGGTTATACAAGCATTGTTAATGAAACATAAAATACACTATTCTTATATTGGTTAATCTATTAATCACTATTACATAATCAATTCATTTCCTAGAAATTTGATCTCCATCTATATTATAAAATTATTAATATAATAATTTTCCTATATTAATTCTTTGGGTAATTATATATGAACGAAGAGATTATTTTCTATGTCCATACACTTTAATGATTTATGAGGACATTCCATAAAATTTTATAATGTTAATATATTCTATCAAAAACTTCCATGAATGTGATATATTCAATAATTTTACAATACACTTACTTTTATCCTTTGATGTTACTATTGACTTAGTGAGATTGGTGCAACACCTAATAACCAATAGAATTGATTAATATGTGATAGAACATATGATATTGGTGTAAGAGTGTTACAATTATGTGGATCATGAAATAAAAAATTGGGATTAGTAGTAATGTTTTCCCAAAGAGAGAAAATATGTTAATCCTAATTGTGATAATGCCAGCGAATGCCTATCCCAAATTTTGATAAGGGGTGATCTTGAGGTAGAATATTTTATTCTAGGATAGAATTCCCATTGACATTCATAGTTTTTGTGTACCCCTTCAGATATGTAGTGACATAAGAGCTAACTAATGGGATCAAATCATAGAAATAGTAAACAGGGTATTGTATTATTTAATGTTAATGGGTTCATAAAAATTATTGAAATTATTGGCAATATGGGACTTTTGAGATAAATGTTACATATGGATAGATGTTATTAATGTATTATAAATGGATGGTGATGAGTTTTAGGATTTATTGATAGATATGTGGTTTATTGTCTTAAACAATATATGTATCCATGATGTGAAATATTATTTGACTATATTAATTTTTTTATGTACATATCCTCATAATAAATATATATAAATGAGTGTGTCTCTCCTGTCCCACCATTGTCTCTACATTTCCCATGTGATGAGATGTGTTTACGATCCCCACATTATATGAATGAATATTTCATATCTTTTTTATGAACAAATTATTCTTTATAGGTGTTTCCAACTATGTGGATGGTTCTTCCATTAGAAAATAAATATGATATAGAATATTGGATTTATAAAGATGATAATAATTTTCGTAATGAATGAATTCATTTTATATTAATTTTATAACCAATGTGTTGTTTCATTGAAATTTTAGAACACTATTTTAATGTACCTAACACCAACAACATGGATCTAGAGTCATACATTATTACCTCTTCATATGATAAAATAAATCACATCTAAAAGTAATGAATAGTTTAGTAGTCTTGATAATATATATGAATACATGAAACCCACATAACATTTCATATCGAAAATAAAAACGTATTTTTTAGAATAACATTATTCCGTTTAAAATATCATTTTATAATAATCCTAGTACACTTCATGATTTTTTCGGAAGGGAATAAAAAGTAATTTTTATCTCAAATGATTTGTAAATTTTATCTATTATTGATTCCATAATTTATCAATAATATTAAAAATATTTGAAAGCTAAATAATTGGAAACACATTAGATTTAATCAATAACATGACTATCCTAATTTGGCAGGGAAGAATCATAATGTAAATATAACTAACTAAAGAAATATTCCATTTAAATTAATATATTATGAGGATATGATAATTCATAATAAATATGATATCTTAAATAATAGAAACATCTATCATTTAATCAAGAAAATGATAATGAAATGCATTCATAGATAATATCATATTGAAAATATCATTGATTATACTAAATAAATTTTTTTGTAAATGCCCAATTATTTGGTTCCACTATAACATGATAAATCTACATTCACAGTCTATCCTAAATACATCTTAAATCTTCTTCATAAAAACACATCAGATATAGAAAATTGGTTCGTCTAATTCGACAAGTCGATGCCTCAAGGGGGTATCTAAAACTGATACACACACACTTCTACATGTGTAGTACCCCCAGATTCTTGTATTCAACCCTTTATTAATTATTTTTGTATATAAAGTATTGGGGTGATCTTTGGGAGAGTTTGGGTATCTATCTGGGTTTTTGGATCTAAATGGGAAGCGCACATGAATCACACGGTTTTTGTAAACCATGAGGAATACTAAGAAAAATCATACAGGGTGGTATCTGTTCGACAGTATCTCCAGAATAGAGGGAAATTTTTTAAAGAGGTTTTTCAAGGAGGGTGTGTGAGGGTCTTACCAGGAAGTAGCTAACACATGGTTAGTCTAAATTTGCGACTAAATTGTGTGTATGGTAAATTTGAGATCCTATACAAAGTGATCTCGCATGTTTTTTATTATATATGATTTTTTTTCTTTCAATATGGTTCTAATTTGAGATTATTCTCTACTGAAGGTTTTATAACCTCTTCCAAGTATATTGGAATTCTTCTGGAGCCTTTCTGTGGTTGTTCGAATCCCGAATCACGATTTATGTCATTTTTCATCATTGTTTTTTTTTTATGTTTTCATAGATCTAATTATCATATATTTTGGGTTTCTCATATCTACACTGGTTTTTGGTATATATAATATTTTTGAAGCTAAATATGATTAAATTTTTACTTTTGTTTATTGTAGAAGTCATCTACGATGGTTTCCTGGAATTCTTACCAGGTTTCCTAGGCGTTCTTCATCAATTTTATGTTGTCGTTAAAACCATTGAGGTAGGTGGCTTCACTCTTAAATCCTCTTGAAAGATTTTTTATAATATTTTCAAATAGATATAATTTTATTTATTGATTATGAAATTTTTTTATAAATCATGTAAAAAGTTTTTCTTAGTAATTATTTGTGGTATTGATGGAATTGTGTACTTTTTGTGTTTTTTGTGAAAAGTGGGGTGACTTCTTGATTTTTAAAAAGTTATTTTAAAATATAGTTTTACGAGAAATATTGACATTTATTTTTGGGGAAAAAATTAATAAAAATGTTTTTTTATTAAAATGGATTGATGGTAAAAGGTTTTTGATAAAATGATTAATTTTTTGAAATGGTTTTGGCATAGTTTTTAGGAACACATGGTTGTGAGTTCATATTGCATTTGTAATGCATGATTGAAATATTACCTTATGCTCGGTGCCAAATTTGTAATGTAACATGGGAAATAATTACCTTGTGATGAAATGGTAGATCAAAAGTACACTGCTTATGGGTATGAAACTGTCATAATGTAGAATGCATTATTGGATGTGTAGATAAATTTAATATAATCGTTATTCCAAAAAAAATTGATAAATGGTTTAAATAATTATTTGGTTTTTCTTAAATGTGATATGATGGAAAATTGGATAAAATGGATCTTTTGTGATTTTTGTTATAAATGGTTTTAGAACATATTTATATTTATTTATATTTTTTGGGAAATATTTCAATATAAACTTTTTTATGTAAATGTTGATAAAATTTTTATCCTTGTGTAAAGAGTATAGAATTCACTAGGGAAAACCTACTATGTTTTTTACTCACCCATTCTTTGTAACATTGGTGCTTGTGTAGATTCTATCTTCTAGGACATGGGAAAAGGTAATGTATCACACATTTTTTCACCACATTGTGATAATTAGGATGTTTGGTGATGTTGGAGGATGGATTTTATAGAGCATGGAGCCATGTGGTCATCTTGGTGCCTTTAGTATTTCTTCTATTGTTCACCTTGTATTTGGTTTGTATTCTAATGTAACATATTTAGGTGGGGTTTTTTATAAATATGATGCATGGTTTTTCCTGTTTTTATAAGGTATCATATAGTGGTTATTTAGTTATGGTTGTTTGGTTAGTTTTCTAATTCATAAATGGTAAATATTCCACCATATTCATTTGAAAATCTTCTATATTTATTGCCAGCCTTTGGTATCTTAGTTATGTCGCTTAGGTAAATGTAATAATTTTTAGCAGAAAAAGGTATAGGTGTGGCTGGACTTGATGAATCATATCATTGAATTAATTGTCACACCAACATATCTCATGGTCGTACTAGCTACATATTTTCTTGAGGATCTTGCACTATAGTGGTGGGATCTAGTGGTGCAGACTAAGATAAGAAAAGGATTTATTTGGGGGGATTTTGAGGGACTGTTCAATAAGAAATTCTATCCTAACTCATTCAAGATCCATAAAATGAATGACTTCTCCATTTTGACACAAGAAAATATCTCTGTCACATAATATGTGGACAAATTCATGCATTTGGTGCGATTTGAAATAGAAGTTGCAGCATTTTTGGACTTCAAAGAAACAATCATTGAATCATGGATAAGGCTAGAGATTCATTCAATGGTATATGTGCCCAGTATTATAGATTATACGAATATGGTGAACATGTCCAAAATGGATGAATGTGATATCTCAAGAATAATGGGAGGATGACGTATCATGGTACCATATGGAATGGTAAGAATTATAATTCCGGGAGAAAGTGGAAGAGGGACACCTATTTCCTGTGTGGTATAATGCACTAGAATCTGAAATCTTGAAAGGTAAATATTCCTCCAAGAATGAAAAAATTGGTGGGATGTTTCCAATTTGGATCCTTTGACCACATGAAAAAAGAGTGTAAAACACCACTTAGATAATTCTATAATTGAAATAATATGGGATAACATAATTATTGTTGTTGTTGTTCTCTGGGGTCTGGTGCTTGAGGAACTTCTTAGGGGTCATATACATCATATTCTTTGACTGTATGAGACAGTAAAACCAGTCTGACCAATAGAGTAGAGCTATCACTGGTGATTCTAGGAACCTCGTGACTCCCTAGGAAGGGAAATCTCAAAAATGAAATAATGATAATACTATATTGAAGAATTAGTTTTATGGAGCTGAGATGATTAATGTGGATGATCTAGATGGGCAATAAATGGTGAGAGGTACGATTCTATTGAATTTGACATTTGTGGAAGTTTTGGTTGATATTGGTGCATCACATTCCTTCATTCCTTATCATGTTGTTTATTTTTTATGTTTAAACCTTGAGATGAAACCATTTTTGTTAAAACATCACACTCATCTCATGGAAAGAGAATGTAGATCTTTCCTGTGTATAACATGTTCTATAACTATTGATGATGCTAAACAAAAATGGGACTTCTCAGTGTTGGAGATGGATTTCTATTGATTAATCCTCGGTATTAATTGATTTAAAACATTCAAGGATCTCATCGATTATTGTTGAAGGAATGTTACTTTCAATACTAAGGATGGTGTAGAGAATCTACTTATAATATAATGGGTTGTAACGATAGCTACAATTGAATTTTTGGAACCAACACTGGGAAAAATCTCTTACCAGTGTCTCTCATTGACCCTCACATCGATAAAAGAGATTGAGGATAAAAATTTTCTAGAAAATTTGTTCAATTTATATATTTTTTAAAAATAATATATATGGGTTACCACCTAAAAGGGAAGTTGTGTTTACGTTTGATATCTTTCCTAGGATAAGTACTATCTCACTACCGTCGTATCGAATGGAACCAACAAATTTTAGGTAATAGAAAATGCATTTAGATAATATGGAAAGCAATGGTTTCCTTCAGCCGAGCATGTCTCTATGGGAAGTACTATTTAGGTTCATGAAGAAAGTAGATAGATCTATACAACTATGTGTATATAATCATAATCATAACAATGTGACAACAAATAATCACTATCTACTTCCACTCATTGATGATATGTTTGATCAGTTGAGGGGGGGCTCATTATTTCTCTATTATTGTCATTTGATCTGGATATCATCAATTGTGATTTTGGAAGGAGGTTATTCTGAGGACATATTTTAGACTAATATAT
The DNA here is from genome assembly GCA_963277665.1 of Viscum album. Classification (NCBI taxonomy): domain Eukaryota; kingdom Viridiplantae; phylum Streptophyta; class Magnoliopsida; order Santalales; family Viscaceae; genus Viscum; species Viscum album. Next base: position 2,054,683,043 of record OY728137.1, read on the forward strand.
GGCCACTATGAATACATAGTCATTCCTTTCGATCTTATAAATGCACCATTTTTCATTATTGAATTCATGAATCCGATATTTCATCGATATTAGGATTTTTTTGTGGTGTTTGTGAATGAAATATTTGTGTATTCAAGGAAAAGAGATGATCATGAGTAACACATGACATTAGAGTTTTAAATATTGAGGGATCCTCCCTGGTATGCCAAATTATCAAAGTGTAATTTTTCGATACAAGCGATATGATTTCTCAGACATGTAATTTTGGAAAAATGTGTTAATGTTGATCCATAGAAGATTGAAGTTATTATCACTTGGAAAAAATTAAATAATGTATTTGATATTCACTCATTTACAGTTCTATCTTGTTATTACTAACACTTTTTGGGTGTCTTCTCAGGACTATTCTCACAAATGAATGTTTTTGACAAACAATTATTCATTATTCCAATGGAATGTGGAATTCCATAAGACATTCCAAGACATAAAATCTCATCATAAATCAGCACCAATATTTATTTTTAAATAATCAGGAAAGGGGATACGTGGTGTACTATGATGCTTTGGGATCTAGGATGGAATGTGTTCTCACGAAAGGAAAGAATGTGGTTGCTTATGATTCAAGTCAGTTGAGATTTCATGAGAATAATTACCCAAAACTTGATTTAGATTTAGTTATTGGTTTTTATGCCTTTAATACATGGAATCACTATTTCTTTGGTGATAAACATAAAATGTTCACAGATCATAAAATCATGAAACATGTTTTCTCACAATTACATGTGAAACTAAGGCCATGAAGTTGGATGGATTATCTCTAAATGCGCAACATTTAATTGATGTATACACTCGGAAAGGTAATTTTGTGTCGGATGCATTCAGAAAAAATTCATATGATTAGTTAGAAAAATAATATTCTGATTAATAGTAGTTAATGTCAGTCCTAGATGGCATGAATATGGGAAATAAAGACCTAGGTGATATTGTGGTTTTCATTTTACTTTATATGACTCTCGATTTGATAAGGATCATCAATTAATGACACAAATATGATGCAGAATGCATGGTAATGAGTAAAAAACAAGATGGTGGGGAGACCATTGAGGGATGAAAACATGGTGATAACTCAGTTTTGTGGTTTAGATATTATATGGTTGTACCTAATTCATATCATGAACATCTTCTTAATGCTTACCAACAATCGATAGGGTATGTACATCAAGGAATGAAAAAGATGTATAAGGTGTTGAGGGCACAATTTTGGTGGATTGGTAAGGAACAAAAAGTGTCTGAGTTCTATTCATGGTTCTTAACATGTCAACATGTTAAGGTAGAACATTAAAAATTAGCATGTATGTTACAGTCTTTAGCAATACATTTTTTGAATTGGGATAAGATATGTATGGATTAACTTACAAGTCACCCAATAATGGTTTGGAAACACGATACCATATGGTTGATAGTGGATCGACTCACCATGTCAGCTCATTTCATCCCTATTCATGAAACTAATATGGTGGAGGATCAGTCCAAGATATATATACATCAATTAGAAATGAGGAATGTGTGTAAAGACCTATATTTCCCATGGAAAGTTTTTTTAAATACATGGGAATTTTATGAGTCTGCGGTTTCTGACGGTGCTTGATTCCGAGGCCCGGTGTGTCCAAAATCAATTTCGGATGTTTTGTTTAGGTACGTTCATTAAATGTATGAGTGGGTTTTTGTAACTTTTGAACTGGTGCTCGGAACTGAAATCTGAGGACACCGTTGAACTCGCAGCATCGGTGATTTCTTAGGGAGACCTTCACCGCATTTGCATTTTAACGAGAGTGGAAGATAGTTTTTTGGGTTTTTAAATAAAACTAAATAAAAATAAGACTGGACATATTTCAATTTGTTGGTGGTTAAAATCTTCAAGGGGAGGTTGGAGGTGGGGGCCACCACACCATAACCTCCCACGAGAGGTTATGGTGGTGGGGCCCAGCCGAGCATAACCTCCCTTGGAAGGATGTTATAAGGTGGGGCCCACCCGAGCTTCTTAACTCCTCTAACCCCCTTAAACTCCTTGGAACTCCCAATTAATTGGGGAGCCTCTTAACCTTCCCTCATAAGTGTGCCACTCCACATAAATTAATTAATGGTTCATTAATTAATTATTTGAATCCATTTGAATTCATGCCAACCATTTAAAATAATGGTTATGCTATTACTTTATTTTGGTTGGAATAAGTTTTTGGTGGAGCCTTGAAAAAATTGAGAGAACATCCTCTCAACGAAGGACACGAAGAATCGTTGCCATCTTCTTCCTTCTTCAACCGAGGCATGAAAGGGAAGCGATGCCCACGACATCTCCAACGAAATTCATCCACATCAAAGGAGAAGACGCCGCCCGTGAAGAACGTCACCAACGACGATGTCACATACTTCCGCCGCCAACGAGCGACAATCGAGGTAGGGTTTACTTTTTTATGATGGAATATTACCCTCCATATCCCGTCTTATGTTGTGTGCTTTGAGAACCGAATGATATCACCTTAATGAGGAGGGTTCGGACCGTACGAACATGACCCGACCCACCCATTTTGTGGGTTCTTATTTTATGATGATGGAGGCGGTACACGCAGCGACCAACAACGAGCCGGCCGACAAGAAAGCTGGCGGCTCAAGGTCACCGGGTCGCCAAAAGGGAGTAACACCGCCATGTTGTGCTGAGAACCGCGGGCCGCCTCGGGACGGGCCTCCTCAGGCTGGGCCGCCTCGGGTCGGGCCGCCTCAGGCCGGGCCTCCTCGGGCCGGACCTCCCCCTTGGACCAGGTCGAACCCGCGGATCGGGTCGGACCCCGATTCGGACTGGGTCAGGCCGGGTCGGTCCGACGGGGTCGGACCGGACACGGACCCGCTATGGCCCATTTACACCTTTTATCTCGCATCATGTGTTACGGGTGTCTGATCAACAAACCATCTATGGTGATGGAAATATGAGAGCGGGAAGGTTCCTTTGACATACCTCAATTTAGGTTTGGATACAGTTGGGGTACAACCAGGTTGGATTGATCCTAAAAACCAATCAGGCCCCTAGAACGGAAATTCCAATAACTTACAGACAGAGCGTCTGATTGACGCACCGTCTTTTGTGTTTAGATACCAATGACAAGACAGACCATTGAGACATTTCTACGTGAGACTTCACGAAAGTTGGAGTTTTTCTTGTAGCTCGTGGAGCGGACCCTCCCGGTGTCGAGCGAGCAGAGTCCGGAGACCTAGTAGCTGAAAGACCTGACGACTTCTTGATCGATTCGACTAGCCCAGTGGGGAGCGCCTGGTAGTTGGTGGCAGACCCATGGCGGAGGAGCGCTTGGTAGTTGGCGGAAGACCCATGGTACTCGAACGAAGGAGTAACTCTTCAGGCTATTAGGGGGAGCGCCTGGTAGTTGGCGATAGACCCACATCGGAGGAGCGCCTGGTAGTTTGCAGCAGACCCGCGGTACTCGACAAGAGGACTACTTCAACAGTCCAAGGTTAGTGAGAAGCATCTAGGTGTCGTGACAGGCCCACTGTTCTCGACATAGGAGGAGTTCTCCAGTAGAATTGTTTTCGATAATGAAAATCCTGGTTTTATCTGAGTCAATGAATCTTTTGTTTACTCATGATTGAGATGGGTTACGAGATAACTTATGTATATATATGGGCATATACCTAAGTATGGATTATTTGTTTAATCATTAAATTTGTGGTATATCCTTGTTGGATATTTTGATACCTTGAGGGTCTCAGGGTCCCTACTAAGTATTCTTATACTCACCCTTGCACGGGATTTGCCCGCACCTCACTGTGTTGGATGCATAAAATGGACAACGCTGAGCGAGACGAAGTGTACGAGGACTGGACGGTGCCCGGAGGTGGACCTCACGGCGAGTCGGTACCTGGAGGAGACTAACGGATGTGGAGCGTAGAGGAGGCTATCTGTACTTACCCTTCAGGTAGGATCCGTAGTGGACGATCCAGGAGATTCTAGACACCTTCAAGCTGTTTGTCTTCTTAGTTGAACATGTTTTGTCTTTTCCTTGTACTTTACTATTGGTCTTGTATTTCTGACCCCTTTTAATTTCCAGCACCTCTTCTGTATTCAATTTTTCTTAGTGTTTTTTCTTCCAGTTGTGTACTCTGATTATGTTTGTTTACTTTTTATAAATGGAATGTCATCCCAACTTAGGGATTTATGCCTTTGGTGCTAGTTTCCAGCCCCTGGCCTATGGAAGGCGGGCTTGGGGTAGTCAGGGCACGGGTCCTGAAGATAGTTCGTGACAATGTAATACCATTTTTGATAGTATCATATAGAGATATGAGGTTCACATATCATTTCTAAAAATCCTTATGGAAAGGTATTGGAACTCAGTTGACTATATGTACAATGCATCATCCTAAAATTTATGGCTAGTCTGAAAAAATGATGCAGACATTAGAAGACATGATGTAGGGTTTTGTATTGGATTTTGGTGGATCATGGTAAGTGAAAATACTCTTTTTGGAGTTCGTATACAATAAAACCTATTAGGTCTTGATACATTTTGCTCATTTGGAAGAATTTTATGTGTGCCCCTATCATTCTCTACTTTTCTGGGTGCAAACAACTGGGAATTCACTAGTAGGGATAAGCCTTGTTCAAGAAACAATGGATAAACTTTAGTTAATTAGGAAATAGATGGAGATGGATTAGAGTCATTTGAAATCATATCCTGATCATTGTTCAATACCATTTTCATTCACAATGTGTGATCATGTATTCATGTGCATTTATCTAAGGATTCAACGTCACCATTTTAGGAAGTAAGGAATGTTATATCCATAAAACAAAGGCCCTTTAGAGATAATTTAATGTTTTGGAGAGGTCGCATATCAGTTGGCCTTTCCATAACTGTTCAGTTCATTGCATCATGTGTTTTTTGTATCTCATCAAACAATTATCACCCTGATCCTGACCATGTGATTAGATTGGATCACGTTGACCATGGTCCATATTATTTGTTGGTACATATCCCGTTGTAGATTGTGGATAGGTATGATAAATTTATCCATGGGAAAAGTATCAGTATAAAGTGGGTTTTATGGAAACATGGTAAGATTCAAGAATAGATTTGGGAACACAAAAATGAAATGAAAGAGAAATAATTGGGACTCATTCAGGGAAAGGATGGTTTTCTACTTTCTAGGGAAGAAAAGAAAATGGTTGGGAGAATTTAGTACCCATGGTTTCAGTTATGTAACTATTTCATCATGTTTTCTTGTTTATAATATATTAGGGTGAATTTTAGGAGATTTTGGGAATCATTCAAGGATTTTTGGGGCTAAAGGGGAAGCGCATAGGATACACATCCTTTGTCTAAACCTTATAGAATCCAAGGAGACACCATTTAGAGTTTCATATGTTGGATTGTTTCTTCAGTATAGTGGCCAAAAATTTATATATTTTATGCCAAGAGGTCATTTGAGGGTCTTTCTGGGAAGTTGTGAACACATCGTTAGTGCAGGGTTTTTCTAACCATGCCATTAAACGATGCAAAGGTTAAAAATGAGATCATAAAAAACAGATATCACATGTATTTTAATTTATAGGTTATGTTCTTCCTCATTTTTGGCCCTTATTATACATTCTTCTCGATATATGGTTAGTGAACCTCTACCAAGAAAATTGGAATCGATCCATAGCTATTCCTTGGCTTTTAGAAACCTGATTCACAAGGTATGTCATTTTTCATCTTCTTTATTATCATGTTTTATACTATCTAAAAAGATATATTATATTATCCCATCAGTTTATAATATCTATGACCCTTATGTGTAGATCTAGGATTTTGGATGATTAATATTTTGAGATTTTCTCATTCTTGATAAGGGAATATCACTGAAGGGGTATTATGAACTATATACACAATTTCATGAGTTTTCTTCATCCATTTTCAGTTTTTATCAATACCATTGAAGTATGTGGATCCAATCTCAACTCGTCTTGCTATATTTTTTTGGATTAATTTCAAATTGATTTAATTTCATGAATTTGTTTATGAAATTTGTTTTCAAAATATGGAATAAATCTTCTTTATTGATGATTTTTGAATTGATATAATTTTTTACATTTTGTGAATTATTGTGAAAGGTTCTTTATCTTCTTGATTTTTAAATGGTTATTTTATAATATTACTTTTTTGAAATATTAAAATTATCAGATAGAAAAAAAAATTCAATAAAAATGTTGATTTACTGAAATGGATAAATAAAAAAAGGGGGTTTGATAAATGAGTGATTTTATTGAAATGGCTTTTGGTCCAATTTTTTGGGAATATGTGGGTGTAAGTTCATTTCAAATTATCGAGGATATGTTGAAATATGACATTCTTCTTATTTCTAAAGGTGTAATGGCACATGGGAAATAATTACCTTGTGAAAACATGGTAGATCGAAAAGATACCACTCATTGTTATGGAACTGTTATAACAAAGCAGAGATTATTGGATGTGTGGATAATTTCAATATAATAGTTATGCCAAAAATAATGGTGAGAAATTTTTTGAAGCCTTGTTTGGTTTTTTTGAAAATGTTACATGATGAGGAATTGGTTAAAATAGCACTTTTATATGTTTTGTTATAAATGATTTTGGATCTTATTTAAATTTATTTATAATTTACTTCGGGAATTTATTTTATAAAAAACAATTTTATATAAATGATGATAATATTTATATCATAGTGGCATGTTTAGGGAAGTCACTAGGGAAAACCTATTATGTTTCATTCTCAGACATACTTTTAAACATTGGTGCTTGTGAAGATTCTATCTTCAGGGACATGGAAAAATGTAAAGGATCACACATTTTTTACACAATATCAAGATACTTGGGCTGTTTGGGGATATTAGAGAGTGGATTTTTTGGATCATTGAGTCATGTGGTTATATTGATGTTTTTAGTTGGTCTCCTTTTTTTCACCTTGTTTTTGGTTTGGCTTCTGATGTAGCATAATTTGGTGCGGTTTTGTTATAAATATGATGGTTGAGTTTTACTTTTTTATCATGAATTAAATAATTTTTGATTGATTATGGTTTTTTTATTGGTTTTATCCATAATGGGTAAATATTCCAGCACTACCTTTTGAAACCTTACTGTATTTACGGCCAACCTTTGTCTCTAGGGTATGTCAGTTATGGCCTAGTAATGATTCATTGTGCTCTCAATACAATGAGAATAAGTGGGTCATTATAACATGTGAATATAAATCCTTGTATATCTGAATGATCATTTATTTCATGAACAATGTCCCTTATCATCAAATATACACAATGAGTAAATGATAAAAATTTATCAATATTTCACCAATAAATAAAATAACATTCAATGTAATAATCATATGTAAAAATTGTATATAATTTATGAAAAAATCATATCCATCATATTAGAATATGGATATTTAATATAAATTTAACATATAATGAATAATTATTTCAAGAAAGTTATTTTTTCTCAAGAATGTTAGCTGTCACAAAATAATGTGTGATTCTACGACAACTTTTTCCACATAGTAATTTTTTAAATCAACTACCCTTGGATGAAATAATTCAAATTGAAACATAAAATATCATAATGTATGAATTAATAATGATAATATATATATATATGAATTTATATTATCTATAAAATGTAAATTATTTTCATTACATTACCATATGCTGCAATGAAATATTATTGTGACAAAATCACTTAAAAACATGTTTTTTTAGTTTAAAAATATGTTATTCTCTACAATATCTATTTTTTAAAGATTAATTAACTTAAACCAAAACTATATTTATATTTTTTTTTTATTTATGATTATTTTATGACAACTTATTACCAATTTGTTAGTAATCTTTCCTTATTTTCATTGTATTGTGTGTTAATTTAATTTTTTTGTATTAGATCATGGTCATTAATTTTCTTGTTCTTGTGAATATTATATAATTTCATAATCTGTATAATTTTAATAATGAAATAATTTACATATTTATATTTCAGTTATACTTTTATAATAAATATAGAAATATTACTATGATAAATAAAGTATGTTATGATCATGAAGAAGGTATGTCGTATGTACGCATGAGTAACCTTTCAATTTTCAATGATCATTACCTAAAGGATATAATTAATATTTCATAATTAAAAAATATACATATAATAAAAAATAAAATTTTTATTTAAATTTACGTATATATATATATATATATATTCAATGAGGTGCAATGATGAAAAAAGAGTCACATCATTTTGTGAAGGATGAATTATTTTTTTCAGAATAAAAAATATGTCTTGATTATAATTTTTATGTGGTTAATATGACATATTTTCATTAATTTCATCATCATCACCTTAAATTAATATTGTTGTTAAAGGAGGAATCAAATAATTTCACCAGGCGGTAGTCCACCACACACGTGATGGATGTAATCATACCACCTAAAGAATATAAATTTTTAAGAGGTTTATATGATATAATGAATTAAGAGTTATAATTATGTTATTTGTATGATATATATACTTTATATCTATAATCATTCCCAAACCTCAAATTTGGCAATAGAACAAACAAATAACAGGGGTATGTCATGCGGTAGTCCTTTATACTAACGAAAGATGATTTCGTGACCCATTTGATTGAAGAGAGGACATGTGTACATCACTCTAAAAACATAAAAACCTTATAATCTTATTTAATATATTGATTTTTTATTTTATCATGGATTAATATTAAATTTTGTAGGTTTATATAGAAATAAAATAAATAAACTCATTAAATAATAGTGTATCTTCATTGAGTAACCTATTTGAATTATACTAAGCTATTCCATCATTGGATTTATACACAAAATAAGGATTTTATTGTTATATGAATGAATTTGGGGAGTGTTATTTTGGGGGATTGTAAAATCGAAAATGTTATTATATTGTAAAAAATATAGTAAATGTGGTGGCCAATTATAAGTGATGTGAGTTAAATAGTTGAAATTTTTTAAAAGAAAAAAGGTTCAAATTATAATATTATTGAAAACTGAAATTATAGGTACAACATATTTCACTAAAATAGAGTTTAAAATATCATTATTTCATTTTAAAACTTTTCTATTTAGTTTAATCCTCTTTAAATCATTTGACTTTAACCACGGTAATTAATTTTTTATGTTTTCATTATTTATTTCAATGAAAAAAGAAGTTGAAAATATTATATAATATAATTTTTTATTCAAAATATTTAATCCATTTTTTTAAATTACTTACATAGATTTTTAGAAATAATAATTTCAAATAGAACTCATATATGTGATGATAAATTATGTTTTAAAAGAAAAAATTTTCACAAAGTAAATAATTTTTCATATCAAAATTCAATATAAAAATGTTTTAAATGTTCTAAATTATAATAATATGTATAAAAATTTAATAATGTTACTTTCAAACAAATTTAAAATATAATTTAACATTACAAATAATTTAATCATAACGGGCACATTCTATTTAAATTCATTATTTTCAACATTTCATCATTTCAAGAAAATCCCAAAACTAAACCTAATATTATTTTGATATTATGATATAAAAAATGAATTTATTTTTACCAACCATTTTTTCAATAATTTGTAAAAAATTACTTTAAATTCTGTGCGTATAGAACGACAAGATAGTAATTATAATAAAATTAATAATTTCCTAAAAAAAATTCATTTTATTTTATATAGTTTTTATATTATTTCTAATCAATATACAATATTTGTAACGCCCCGACCATAGATACCCAGAGTCGGTGCATTATTACATAACATTGGCACGATCACAAGAAAGATCAAGTCTCGAAAGACCGATTAGTTTAGTAGCCTTGGAAACACTAGATATATTCATAAAGTTTACATTACATCAATAAGTGAAAAACTAAAACAACCTATTGTCTTTATATCCCCTCATATTATCCCTGTAGGTCATTCATAAAATACTTCTTCACATCCTAGGAAAAATAAAACATTGAAAGGGGTGAGCTCAGATTCTCAGTAAGGATAACAATATAGCGGAAACTTTCATAAATAAACATAAAAATTAAAGGCAATGTATGATTAAAACAAAAGCCTTTTAAACTTGAAGTTCAGCATAATATGGCAAGGATAAAATGAAATAATTCCATTAACTTGTTCACATGGATATTCTACTAGTCTAATAATCACATGAAAATATTAATTACCACTTTCATAATGACGGAATGCATGATGCCAGACTATCATAACCACATAGCCAAGGCCTCATGCCAAGACTAAAAATAGGATTTTTCAAAGTCCTCGTGCCAAGACACTAGTTTGTCTCATGAGACCTACCGATGCATCGAATAGCTATATAGGTCTCCACCTGTCACTTACTAAGTCCAATTCATTCCTCATATGAAATGTTTTAAACATAACATAAACATTCGTATTAAAACTAGCATATGAAATGTCAATACTTTATCCACAAACCATGAATGGTATAAAAATATCACGTCCACAGTCAAACATAACTCATTCGATACAATATGAAAGATTTTATTGTATCATATTAACCTAAATCAAGAATAATGAAGTATATTGACATAGATGAAAATAATCATCAAAACTATTTGAGATAAATATCCCCCTTTTTCTTGAAATCATTTATAAGTCACACTATTTGTGAGGAAGCCATTTAAAAATATATTTTTGAATCAAAGTGTCCCATACCACTTTGAAACTTTTAAAAGTAGTTGTAATTTTAAAACTTTAATGTCCATATAAATAAATCCTTAAAACCATTTTTAAAACATGGACATTAATGAGCAAGATTTAGAAGAATAAGTCTTTAAATCATTTAAAAATGTTATTTTAGTTAGAGTTTCTAACCAAAATAGAGACACTTGAATACAAATAATTGAGGTAATAAAATCTTTGTAATATCATGATAATAAAGGCATTCATGATATACTATGTCAAAGTACATTATATACACCACATAAAAGTGATTTGGTGTATAACAACATAGAAGTCTCAATGGAATGTAAATTGAGATGAAATCTCTCATAAAGGACGTATCCTTAGGTTAAGGATAAATCAACGACATAATTATGTGTGAACAATATCAATACACTAAATATTATTGGATATTCAGTGTGAAACAATCAAAGTACATTCACACATATTCTTGTAAAAACAACACCAATTAATTGGATGTTTATCTCAACAAATCAAGATTGAGTAAAAATTACTCTTATCAAGTTCATACCGATGAATTGAGAATTTATCAATAGAGTTATTATGTGTATAAAAAGTATATACACAGAAAGGGGAGTGGAAATTATGACATAATCAAATTAATAGTGATTCCACACATATTCTTGGAGTAAAATATTCAATGAAGTATGCATAAAACCGAATGAGTGGAAATTGAAATTTCAAATTCCCTTATCGATTAGGTAACTTATGAAACATGCACCCATGAAAGAAGGATAATAAAATTAAGATTTAAATATACATAAATTAAATTATATTACACAATGAATACAATCATGGGCATTACACACACCACATGCAATAAATAAATGGTGAACAATGGAATTCTCACGGAATTAAAAGTGAGATAAGAAACCCCTTTGTACTTTTTCCTTGGTAGAATGTAGTCTAACCTCCTGTATAATGGTGAAATAATTTTTGTTAAATTATAAAATAATAATTAACATTAATATGATATCATATATGATCTTTTAACATTGATTTGTTAATAATATCTTAGTATTATCGTCATTTCGGGTGTTAACTTACTCATTTTCATTTATATTATTTGTTACGTAAGTCGTGTTTGTTATGTATAGGTTGTATATTATTCATATACATAATTATATCAAGTCCTTAAACATTATTTTTAATTATCAAATGATAATTATACTTTAATTGATACAATGAAGACTGAATCTCATCGCATTTGTGGAGATGGTAGTCTGTACGTACGTACGAGCGACAATATCATTCTTTTGATGTTAAAATAATATATAATTGGATGTTATATCATATAGAAAGAATAATCATCATGTTATATTTATTATTTAAATGAATTACGCATCATTATTATACCCATCTAAATAATAATTTATTGAATGACAATTACACCACGACATGGAGATGATAAGCCGTACGTACGCACGTATGGTGACTTGCCATTCAAAGGATGGATAGAATACTGAATATGGTTGTACCATATTTATAATAAAATCACAGTATATAGAATATACTGGAGTTATTATTTTATAATATAAATAACAAATAAATAAGAAGTTTAATAAGAAAGGAACTTGAAAGAGGGTTGTGAAAACATTACCTCTTCTTCGGGTTCTTCCTTTTGATTGGATCAAAAGGGCTCCTTAGGTTGGCTTTCTGATCAAACTAAGGCCTCTAGGTTGTATTTAGGGAATTTGAGAGAGTATATGGTCAGGTTTTGGCCGATCCAAAAGCCTTTGAATGTGTTAATTAGTGAGAAGGGGGTGTTCCCTTTTATAAGAGGGGTGAGGGGCACCTTTGGAAAAGCTAAAAATATTATTTTATAATAAATTCATATTCGGTTTCTAATGGCTCCAAAGTGGATTATTTAAATTTTAAGGTAGGTAGGGGTCGAAAACCACTCAACCAATAGAATTTAGACAGGTTTGGGTAATTATATTAACCTTATCTTTAAGTATTAACTCTTAGTTAATTAGTTTCACTTTTACAATGTCTCTTTGTATTTTTATATTATATGGTTAATAAAATTACTATATACATCCAATATACCCCCAAGTGGTCTATTAATGATACACCTATCATGATATAAGTCTCTTGGCCGAACCTTAGATTTTTAGGAATTGAATATAAATTAATAATATAATATTTGTTTTAAAAACTCTTTTATGTCAATTTTGACACTATTGGGTATTTTGTTTTTGATAAATTCATAACAGCATCATTACTTCGAACACAATTTATATAATAAATTATAATATGTCATATTAACCTATAAAATTATTGGAATTCATAAAAAGGCTCAAATTACATTTATTTTGATATTTATAATATCAATTATTTTAATACTTCATTAATTAGGTAATTACTGCATCACCATTGTGTCATAAATAAATTAAATTATTTAATGTATAAAAATTATAAATAAAATACAATTATGTAGGAAATGTTTTTATCTTTCTAATGAATATTTACAATCTAATTTATCTTATGTATAACCTTATATTAAAAATTGTTTAGTAAATAAACTTTGATTTTAACTCTTTTAACTCTTCTTTGAATTAAATATTAATAAATGTCCTAATCTAATAAAAGTGGACCTAAATGATAATATTTTACTCCTAATGTTTGTTTTGGTCGAGATACACTTGTCCAATAGAATTAGGATATGTGTTAGGGTAATATTAATATCATTTTTACCCTTAATTACCCTATTTACTTTTAACCGTGGTAAATAAAAGTAAAAAGTTACTATTCACCAAAAATTATTTTCATCTCATTGAACCACATTTTACTCCTTGATATTAACCGTGTCTCTCATATTTTTGAAATTCCACTCACAGAAGCGGTAAAATTAAGTTTTATGAAAAATTCATTTTTTTAACTACCACTTAGTGGTTTCACTATTCATCAAAAAAATGAATGTTTGCAGAAAAATACCAAAAATTAGGCCTAAGCTATATTTGATATTATGAATTCGAAAATGATGTATATTTTACAAAATTCAAAAAATATCAGTTGCATTAATTAATTTAAAAATTAATTCCCATCGTCAAAACAAATAGCGTGTTTTTAAGAGATAATAACTATCAAAAGATTGACACTTTCTTATGTCTGGTTTAAATGTGAAATTACATCCAATGACCAACATTGTATTAAATGGTAAAAATATATTCTAAATATACTTTAAAACCACTCATATTAATAATTTATCACTATTAATTATTTCGATTAAAAAAGTTGTTTTTAATTAAAATTTAGTAATTTTCACTTTTCATCAAAATATGAAAGTTATCCGAAAAGCATCAAAATTTCACCCTAAGTTAATTTCGATACTAAGAATCCAAAAATGAAGTCCATTTATAAAGATAAAATTATTAAAATTTCAAAAAGTAGGTATTACTATTCAAAACGGCTAGTTTGATTGGTTGTGGTGTGTTAGAATCTCGAAGTTGCGTACAATGCACGCCATTGCATTATTTAAAGGGAAACGTACCGTGGAAGCTTGGGGTGTTACATTCTCCCCTCCTTCAATAAATTGCGTCCTCGCAATTTTTTTTAAAATTGGGCTTGAGAATATAATGGAAAGTCCCACATCGAAAAAAGAGTCGATAAAACTATCACTTTAAAAGAGAGGAAGAGAGGTATAAAGGTCACCCAAGATAACCCATACTAGGATTCCATGTAGGAAAACATGGATATAGACGATAAACTAAGTGTTATGTTCTGATGGAGAGGGATAGAAAACATGATCAGGAGAAAGTTAACAATAAGAAAATCACAAACTTGTGTTGGGACAAACGGTCATTAGTCTCCCAGTAGGAAAAGTAAACAGACCACATTTTTTGTTTTAAGTTACATTGAATAAGGATGAGGAATTAATTTATGATATTGACTAAGAACATAAAGAGATATACTTACTTTTTAAGTAGAGATTAATTCTTTAATAAATCTTTACCACTAACTCATTTTTTTTAACAATGAGTATTCAAGAAGACCTGGTCACAATGGAAGAGCTAGAATAAACTTATATAGAAATACATGATCCACGTAGGATAAAATATATATTTACCTTGTCTTTAGAGATTAATAAAAACCAAAATTGTTAGTATAATATCTGATGATCCCCCAAATGGATATTCCATTATAGAAAAAAACACTAATCTTAATTTCTAAAATTAAACCATCAATACCCCAAAGTTAAATAAATACCATTCAATAATCAATTTTCCTTAAAATCCTTCAATATAATCCAAACTAATATTGAAACCCAAAACTTATAATAATGTAGTCTTCCATGTTAAATTGTATCTCCAAATGACATTAATTACTCTTAAAGTCACATATTTAAAAGTAATTAACCTAATCATTTCCATAAATAACCCAAATCACTATAAATCCACAATAAAAACATAGATAAAAATCCACCATTACTCCTCAACTGAAATCCCATACTATTCTATTTTCCTTGGGTATATAGTGTTCACAACAAAGTGAACAACTTCAAAAATAACATTTATCACTTAATCACCAAATCATTTTCCTATACTAAGGATATTCATTTGATAAGACATAAGATCCCAAATAAAATTATTATTGATAAATAAAATCATTTAACTAAAAATAATAGCCACACTAACCAGGGACATCACGTAGTCCAGTGGTAGGCGATAAATCCCAATCGCACTTTGGTTGTGGGTTTGATTCCCACAGCTTTGTCCAACGCGACGGGTTGTCACACGGTCTGCGTGTTGTCCTTTTTCAAAAATTATATTTTATAACATTACCAAAATGAGATAAATTCCTCAAAATAACCATAATATAATTTAACCACAAATATTATCTCATACCTTGAATTTTCATCCCAAATTATAATAACTTATAATGGCCTCAAACCCAATGATCATATAAAACCAAATGGTTATTTATAACTTTATCCACAAGAGAAAAGATAATTCTTCCTCAAATATCATTCTCACATGGAAAACTACAGGGTTAAAAATACAAGAGAAAATTATTCCAAAGTAAACCCATCAAGAAGGAGCACTAATACTTTTTAAGCATTTCTCCAACTATTTATTTTCATATAGCTTCTTCTTTGACCAAGAAAATATCCTATTGAATAGGGAATTCACTCGGGTAATGGCCAGGTCCCCTACATTTACGGTAAATGACTGTAAATGGATTCATGGGACCATTTTTATCTTCTTCCATAGTACTCTTCATTTTTCTTCGGCAATTCTTCACTTTATGTCCTTCCTTCCTACACGTAAAGCATTTCTTTGTCCCATTGAGACCCTTTCCTGGGTGTCTCCTTCCACATTTCCTGCATGATGGAAATTGAGGATTCTTTTCTCCATGGTCTCCACTGCTAGAGCTCTTATCATTTATCACCTTTCACTTCTTTGTTGAGTTTGGGAATTTTTTAATATATATATTGTTGATCGTATTTTTGGAAAAATTGATTTGGCATAAAGACGATATCTTTTACGCCTATCAACATTCCATTTTTTTGCAAATTTCCACAATTGTTCCCACCTTGTACATCATTCTCAAAGTCACTATGACTTCCTTGGAATCCAGCCATTGACTAAAACCAGAAAGCATTGTGTGAGTAAAAGTAGTCATAAAATCATTTAGAGATCAACATGTCACCATATTCTCAATTTGAAACACATTAGGATTAACCAAGGTAATTTACTCTCATCTTATATATATAATAATTCAAATCGGTTTGTAAAGAAAATGTAAACTATCCTAAGCATATCCCCCGGGAGTGTCGTAACCAAGAGTGCAGCAAGGCCCGTTGTCGTGCACCCGTTCTCGTTCGAGTCTAGCTCAAAGTGGTGTTCTAGGGTTTTACCCCTAGGTACATCTGTGTCAGAGCCGCCTATACCTACTCATATCCGGACAGGGATGTATTTCTCGGAAAACTCACAATATATCTACAATACCAAAATTCTAGGAAGTTCTTCTATACTAATCCTCAAAGTTCATCTTAGGTCTACGTGCTCTAATCAGAGTTTATCTAAATCTAGCTTCCAAGGTTTGTACTAAACTTCTTATGATACCAGCTGTAACTCTGAGACCCTAGATACCCAGAGTCGGTGAATTATTACATAACATTGGCATTATCACAAGAAATATCAAGTCTCGAAAGACCAATTAGTTTAGTAGCCTTGGAAACACTAGATATATTCATAAAGTTTACATTAAATCAATAAGTGAAAAACTACAACAACATATTGTCTTCATATCCCCTCATACTATCCCTACAGGTCATTCATAAAATACTTCTTCACATCCTGGGAAAAATAAAACATTGAAAGGGGTGAGCTCAGATGCTCAGTAAGGATAACAATATAGCGGAAACTTTCATAAATAAACATAAAAATTTAAGGCATTAAACTTGAACTTCAGCATAATATGGCAAGGATAAAATGAAATAATTCCATTTACTTATTCACATGGATATTATACTAGTCGAATAATCACATGAAAATATTAATTACCACTTTCATAATGATGGAATGCATAATGCCAGACTATCATAACCACGTAGCCAAGGCCTCGTGCCAAGACTACAAATAAGATTTTGTCAAGGCCTCGTTCCAAGACACTAGTTTGTCTCATGAGACCAACCAATGTATCGAGGAGCTATAGCAGGCTCCACCCGTCACTTACTAAGTCCAATGCATTCCTCATATGAAAAGTTTTAAACATAACATAAACATTCATATTAAAACTAGCATATGAAATGTCAATACTTTATCCACAAACCATGAATGGTATAAAAATAGCACATCCACAGTCAAACATAACTCATTCGATACAATATGGAATATTTTATTGTATCATATTAACCTCAATCAAGAATAATGAATGATATTGACATAGATGAAAATAATCATCAAAACTATTTGATATAAATATCCCCCTTTTTCTTGAAATCATTTAAAAGTCACAATATTTGTCAAGAAGCCATTTAAAAATAGATTTTTGATTCAAAGTGTCCCATACCAATTTGAAACTTTTAAAAGGAGTTTTTATTTTAAAACTTTAATGTCCATATAAATAAATCCTTAAAACCATTTTTAAAACATGGACATTAATGAGCAAGATTTAGAAGAATAAGTCTTTAAAACATTTAAAAATGTTATTTTAGTTAGAGTTTCTAACCAAAAGAAAGACACTTGAATACAAATAATTGAGGTAATAAAATCTTTTTAATATAATGAGAATAAATTTATTCATGATATACTCTGTCAAAGTACATTATATACACCACATAAAAGTGATTTGGTGTATAACAACAAAGAAGTCTCAATGGAATGTAAATTGAGATGAAATCTCTCATAAAGGCCGTATTCTTAGGTTAAGGATAAATCAACGACATAATTATGTGTGAACAATATAAATACACTTATTATGATTGGATATTCATTGTAAAACAATCAAAGGACATTCACACATATTCTTGTAAAAACAACACCAATTAATTGGATGTTTATCTCAAACAAATCGAGATTGAGTAAAAATTACTCTTATCAAGTTCATACCGATGACTTGAGAATTTATCAATGGATTGATTATGTTTATAAAATGTATATCCACAGAAAGGGGAGTGGAAATTATGACATAATCAAATTAATAGTGATTACACACATAATCTTGGAGTAAAATATTCAATGAAGTATGCGTAAAGCCGAATGAGTGGAAATTAAAATTTCAAATTCCCTTATCGATTAGGTAACTTATGAAACATGCTCCCATGAAAGAAAGATAATACAATTATGATGTAAATATCCATAAATTAAAGTATATTACACAATGAATACAATCATGGGCAGTACACACACCACATGCAATAAATAAGTGGTGAACAATGGAATTCTCACGGAATTAAAAGTGAGATAAGAAACCCCTTACTTTGTACTTTTTCCTTGGTCGACAGTAGTTTAACCTCCTGTATAATGGTGAAATAATTGTTATTTAATTATACAATAATAATTTACATTAATATTATATCATATATGATCTTTTAACATTGATTTGTTAATAATATCTTAGTATTATCGTCATTTCGGGTGTTAACTTACTCGTTTTCCTTTATATTCTTTGTTACGTAAGTCATGTTTATTATGGATAGGTTGTATATTATTCATATCCAGAATTATATCAAGTACTTAAACATTATTTTTAATTATAAAATGAGAATTATACTTGAATGGATACAATGAAGAATGAATCTCATCGCGTTCGTGGAGACGGTAGTCCGTACGTACGTACGAGCGACAATATCATTCTTTTGATGTTAAAATAATATATAATTGGATGGTATATCATATATAAAGAATAATTATCATGTTATATTTATTATTTACATGAATTACACATCATTATTATACCCATCCAAATAATAATTTATTGAATGACAATTACACCACGACGTGGAGAATATAAGCCGTACGTACGCACGTATGGTGACATGTCATTCAAAGGATGGATAGAATAATGAATATGGTTTTACCATATTTATAATAACATCACAGTATATAGAAGATACTTGAGTTATTATTTTATAATATAAATAACAAATAAAGAATAAGTTGAAGAATAAAGGAACTTGAAAGAGGGTAGTGAAAACATTACATCTTCTTCGGGTTCCTCCTTTTGATTTGATCAAAAGGGCTCCATAGGTTGGATTTATGATAAAACTAAGGACTCTAGGTTGTAGTGAGGGAGGTTGAGAGAGTATTTGGTCAGGGTTTAGCTGATATAGAAGGCTTTGAATGGGTGAATTAGTGAGAAGGGGGAGTTCCCTTTTATAAGAGGGGTGAGGGGCACCTTTGGAAAAGATAAAAATATTATTTTATAATAAATTCATATTCGGTTTGTAATGGCTCAAAAGTGGATTATTTAAAGTTTAAGGTGGGTATGGGTCGAAAACCACTCAACAAATATAATTTAGACAGGTTTGGGTCATTATATTAACCTTATATTTAAGTATTAACTCTTAGTTAATTAGTTTCACTTTTACAATTTCTCTTTGTATTTTTATATTATATGGTTAATAAACATACTATATAAATCCAAGAGACCCCCAAGTGGTCCATTAATGATACACCTATCATGATATAATTATCTTGGCCTAACCTTAGATTTTTAAGAATTGTATATAAATTAATAATATAATATTTGTTTTAAAAACTCTTTTATGTCAATTTTGACACTATTGGGTATTTTGTTTTTGATAAATTCATAACAGCATTATTACTTCGAAAAAAATTTATATAATCAATCCTAATATGTCATATTAACCTAGAAAATTAATTTAATTCATAAAATGTCTCAAATTACATTTATTTTGATATTTATAATATCAATTATTTTAGTATTTTATTAATTAGGTAATTACTGCATCACCATTGTGTCATAAACACATTAAATTATTTAATGTCTAAAAATTATAAATAAAATACCATTATGTAGGAAATATTTTTATCTTTCTAATTAATAATTACAATTGAATTTATCTTATGTATAACCCTATATTAAAAATGTTTTAGTAAATAAACATTGATTTTAACTCTTTTAACTCTTCTTTGAATTAAATAATAATAAATGTTCTAATCTAATACAAGTGGACCTAAATGATAATATTTTACTCCTAAGGTTTTTTTTGGTCTATATACACTTTTCCAATAGAATTAGGACTTGTGTTAGGGTAATATTAATATCATTTTTACCCTTAATTACCCTATTTACTTTTAACCGTGGTAAATAAAAATATAAATTTACTATTCCCCAAAAATTATTTTCATCTCATTGAACCACATTTTACCCTTTGATATTAACCGTGTCCCTCGGATTTTCAAAATTCCACTCACAGAAGCGGTAAAATTAAGTTTTATGAAAAATTCAGTTTTTTAACTACCACTTAGTGGTTTCACTATTCATCAAAAAATGAAACTTTCCAGAAAAATACCAAAAATTAGGCCTAAGATATATTTGATATTATGAATTCAAAAATTATGTCTATTTTACCAAATTCAAAACATATCAGTTGCATTAATCAATTTAAAAATAATTCTCGTCGTCAAAACAAATAGCGTGTTTTTAAGATATAATAACTATCAAAAGTTTGACACTTGTTTATGTCTGGTTTAAATGTGAAATTACATCCAATGACCAACATTGTATTAAATGGTAAAAATATATTCCAAATATACTTTAAAACCACTCAAATTAATAACTTATCACTATTAATTGTTTCTATTTAAAATGTTGTTTTTAATTAAAATTTAGTAATTTTCACTTTTCATCAAAATATGAAAGTTATCCGAAAAGTACCAAAATTTCACCCTAAGCTAATTTCGATATTACGAATCCCAAAATGAAGTCCATTTCAAAATATAAAATTAATAAAATTTCAAAAAGTAGGTATTACTATTCATAACAGCTAGTTTGATTGGTTGTGATGTGTTAGAATCTCGAAGTTGCGTACAATGCACGCCATTGCATTATTCAAAGGGAAACGTACCATGGAAGCTTGGGGTGTTACAATATTTGTAACACCCCAGGTAAATAAAGAATATGACATCTTCATATTTATCCATATTTGTGAATAAAATATTAATATGACTTTAAAGGGGACGCTATGCTCGATGGCGTACCCAACACGCAACAACGAGTTTCTTGGGAATCTTACGTTGCACTCTAATAATAAAATAATATTATTTTAAATGGTAGTTAACATGTAGCCGTTGTATTGGTGGGAATGGATAGAAATAACTAAAATATGATTATATATGTTTTTAAATGTTTTTACATTTATCCAATAAAAGATAAAGGCTTAAAATACGGAAAGAATTCAATTTTAGGCGTATATGCCCTAGTTTTCAGTAAAGGTTCACTTATCGCCTTTTGA
The DNA here is from genome assembly GCA_963277665.1 of Viscum album. NCBI lineage: Eukaryota > Viridiplantae > Streptophyta > Magnoliopsida > Santalales > Viscaceae > Viscum > Viscum album. The sequence goes on from OY728137.1 coordinate 2,054,704,765, forward strand.
TGGAGAACCATCATTAAATATAGTTTTGTTCACTCTTATACATCCTTTTGCACCAAATAAAACTCTTCTTAAGAATTGGGACATCAAAATTTACTTTGTGTAAATTTTTGGTATCTTTCTGATAAAGTTCATTTTTTAATGAATAGTGTAAAATGTTGTATTTTAATTCAATCCTCTTTTTAATATAATTTATTTATATGATTAGATTATATTTTTAATTGGGTTTATAGTGAAATTAGAATATATTTTTACCATTAATTCAATAGTGGTCGTTGGAATTAATTTCGCTTTGAAAAGAGACTTAAACTAGTGTCAAACTTTTGATACTTATTGTTTCATAAAAACACGCTATTTCCTCTGACAGCTGGAATTAATTATTAAATTAATTAATGTGACTTATATGTTTTGAATTTTGTAAAATAGACTTCATTTTTGAATTCTGAATATCAAATACATCTTAGGGTGAATTTTTGGGATTTTTCTGAAAAACTTCAATTTTTGATGAATAGTGAAACCACTAAGTGGTACTTATAAAAACTGATTTTTCCGTTTAAATGAAATTTTGCAATCATTGTGTTTTGAATTTCAAAAATCCGACATAAATTGTTGTCATTAAGAAGTAAAATGTGGTTCAATGGGATAAAAATAATTTTTTGGTGAATAGTAACTTATTAAGTTTTTAATCGCGATTAGAGGTAATTAGTGTAGTTTAAGGTAAAAATAATGTTTTAATAAAAGGAAATGAACATGAAACATGTCATAACTTCATTGTATGTGTCATGGGCGACCATGAAAACCCATGGGTCAACTTGGGGACCCCATGAAGCCACTTTGGTTGGAAAATGACATTAATATCTTTTTATTTAAAGTTAAAGTAAAAATGAGACAAACATGAAATGTTTTACTAAAACAATTTTTACATGGGGTTATACAAATAAAATTTTTGACTATAAATATTCAGTGGAAATATAAAAAGATTTCCTACATTATAGGATTTTTTTATAAATTTTAGACATTAAATAAATTAAATTATTTATGACATCATGATGATGCAACGATGACCTCATTATTTAACGATTTAAATAAAATGGAAAGATAATGTAATATCTAAGACCTAAACATGTCCAAAACCTATTGGATGAGTGGATTTAGAACCCTTATCACCTTATCCTAGAAACACATCAATGTGGGACCTCTTAAATCCGAATACCATTTTAAAATAAAGTGACTTTTCTTTACCTTCCAAGAGTTCCCCTCCTCTCCTCTTATAAAAAGCCCCCACCTCTACCTCCTTACCCACACTCCCAAAGCCTTTGGCTCGGCCAACCTATACCCATTTTGTCTCTCCACTTCCCTCTATTACTCCTTGAAGCCTCACTTTGGGAATAAGTATTCCCAAGGAAGCCTTTGAGCTCAAACCAAAGGGAGATACCCGATTTTAAGGTAATGTCTTCACTTGAGTCCTTTTGTTTTATTTTTCTTCTCCAACCCCCTAAACTCTTTTTATTCATTTCTTTTGTAACAACTCCAGTATCATAAATATACTAGGATGTTTTTATAAGAAGGATTCTAGCTACAATTTCACACACCTACATCTAATGGTTAAAGAACATACTGTTTCTGTGGATGGCGAATTTCTGCCTCCCGAAACGATGATTGTTCAACATTCTTCTAACACCTTCAAAGGTGGCCATTAAGATGAAACTATATTTATATATGATATATAATATGTTTATGTTTTCCTTGAGCTTCTGTATTTTTCATTTTGGTCATACCTTTATGGTTTCCATTATGGGTAAACGCGATATCTTCATTTAAGGAAGTGCGGACTACCGCCCCCTCAAAGTGATTTGATTCGTTAATACCATATGTGGTACGTATAAAGGATATATTTAATGATATTATATATGATAACATACTGGAATTAAAATACTATTATGTATCATTATGTTTTAATTCCCTTAAATATGAAATAGAAATGGAAGTAGCGTTCATGCGGACGTACGGCTTACCGTCTCCATGAACGGTACATTTCATTTCTTATCTCAAAATGTTATGTAATATTATAAGTACATATATATAATGGATATATATGTAATATATTACATAAAAATTATGGATATCATTCTGGAATTATAACATATATATCTCTCTCTGATTTTGTTTTAATTCTATTAATATAACAAAAAATGAAAGTGGCGTTCATGCGTACGTACGGCCTACCGTCTCCATGAACGGTGCATTTCATTTTTTATCTCCAAATGATATGGAATAGTATGAAATGAATATTTACTGGATATATATGATATTTTAATCATTAATACTATTCTGGAAATTATTTACTCATAACTACATGGGCAATCTTTTTTCAAACAAGTTCATTTTTTGACTCATGTACCAAACATCGGCAAAAACGTCTGATATGAACTAACATTATTAAACAATTATTATAACATTATAATATGTGATATGAACTGAATAATAATCTCTAAAGGAGGTAATTAGGCAATTATTAATTGACCAAAGTTTATTATTCAGGAATATAAATAAACGAACAAGACAAGTTGGACTTGAGGTAAGGGATCTTACTCCCCTCTTTCTTTTTAAGTACACTCTTTTATGTCATTCCTTTTAAAGCTCATATTTATTGTTATTGGGATGTTCTTTTATTTTACTCTTACTTTAATTTTTATTTTTCATATGATTAGAGACCATATTCTCTCTCATCAATCCATTTTGGAAGTTTTGGGTGACGTTGTTAGGCTGCCGAATTTTCGTAAGAGATCTAATCTCTCCCTTTCTCTTTAAGTACTGTCCTTTATGTCACTTATTTTAAGCTCATCTTTGTTATGATGGGGGATGTTATTTTATATTCATCTTTCTGTAAATTTTATTTTAATTTTATGAGATACCCTATTTGATCTCATCAATCCATTTTTGGAAGTTTTAAGTGGCGCTGTTAGGCTGCCGAGTTTTCGTAAGGTATTTTTCATCTCACTTTTATTCCCGTGAGATTTATGCTACATTTGCCACAATTTCCTTTGAGTGGTGTATGTACTGCCCATTATTTTACTCATTGTGTAATATACTTTCTTTTATGAGTATTTACATCAATGTTGTATTGTCCTTCTTTCACGAGGTGTATGTTTCGAAAGATACCCATGTCGGTAAGGGAACCTTTCACCCTCCTCTTTTTAAAAGAATTCTTTTGTTGGGTCTTTTAATTTACATATTTTTATGTTGGGATATGTTCTCATATATCCTTATTGATGTAAATTTTATGTCCAAGTGATGAGATACCCTTTTTTATCTCTCATCAACTCATTTTGATGTGACGTCGTTAGGCTGTCAAGGGAACTTATTAACCCAATTTCGATTTCTTTGGGTTCAACATGTAGTTATTGAATATGTCATCCTTTGAATATGTGTGAATGACCTTTAATTATTTTATACTTAATATACACTTATATTTTGTGTATTCTTTTTTCACACATAATTATGTAATTGATTTATCCTTAAACCAAGGATACCGTCTTTGTAAGAGACTTCGTCTCAATCTCCTTTCATTGAGGCATATTCTGTTTTATACACAACCTTCTTTTATACAGTGTATAAACCCCTTTGACTTTTACATTAATTCAAAAGGAATCTTTTTTATATGAAGTATTTATTAAACGACAAAATGGAATGTTTTTTTCGTACGTATGCGGCGACAATGACTTCTCTGCCGTCATGACCATTATCTGAGTTTCGGCTTCCTCTACAAGCCATACCTTCTTTTTAAAAGAAAAATAAATACCATGTTTTACTTTTCTTTTATTTTGGTATTGAAAATGGTTTTCATAATGTTTTTATACCAATGTGTTGTATTGATATCTTGTGATTGAAAGATGGAAATGTTATGTTTCCTTTATGCATGTTTTATGTGATACGAATTATGTTGAGGTTCTTGGGAATTATTATGAAGACGGGTGGTTCCGTGATAAACTAAGGGCGGGTGAGCCCGATATAGCTCTCCAATGAATTGGGTAACGTGAAGGAGTGAAACGTTAAGGTTTCTCCGAAGAGATTTAGGGAATATACTATGATGGGTATTCCAAACGTAACCAAGAGGGTTACTCCCTACGTAAGAATGTTATGAATGCCTCAAGTTACCTTTTATGTCTTATGATTTCTATGATTTATTCATGGTTTTATGAGGTATGTTAAAGTGCCTATGTTTTATGGGTAAAGTATGATTTCATTCTTATGTATATATGAACTCATGTTTCCTTTCCATATTTTTATAACCCTTACTGAGCTTTTTATGCTCATCCCATGTTTTTGAAATGTTTTTCACAGGTCAAGGGAAAGGTACAAGATGTGATGATAGTGTCAAGGATGTGTCAAGAAAGAATCCATGTTTTATTTTCAATATGTTTCCGTTGATGAAAATAATGAATACTGTCTTTTATGTAACCACTTTGTTTAAATGTGGAATGTAATGCAAGTTTCATGATCTAATTCTCTAAAACTCTAAACCTAGAAAGATCCTCAATGTGTAATCTTGTAATAACTCAAGATTAAGTAAGGTTTAAGGCTGGGGCCTTATAGTTGGTATCAGATTTCGGTTTAGATAACTTTAGAGGTTAGGGTATTCTTTAAGCATAAGTGGCATTACCATAATGTTTAGGATTTCAGAAAGAGTCCTAGTTTTAGATAAAGGGAATGAGTATGTATATCTTAGTGTTTAACTTCCTCATTAGTACATGATGTTTTTTTTGATATACTCACACTGACCTTTTTGGTTTTAGTAAATGGATGGATCTAGCAGGAACCAAAGTAACAGTGGATCTGAAGGAAATTGTGACAGTTTTTTGAGCAAGAAACTGAATGCTATGGGAGCTGCAAGGATAACTCTTGTGATTATCCTCAACCAACTATCTTGAGTCATGATTGACCACCTAAACCTTGGTGATTTCTCTAAGTCATCATATATGCGAGAAACAAATCCCTACGGAAGTACAGGTAATAATCATAAAGGTAAGTGTGTTCAAAAACCTATGTGTCAATTATGTGGAAAGAAACACCTAGGAAAATGTTTCAAAGGGACAGAAATATATTATAGATGTGGAAATTAAGGTCATAAAGCAAGAACCTGCCATGGAAAAAGGAAGCATCCAGTTGACTCGAGGAAAGGGAAAGAAGTTCTTTCTGAGGGATCAATTGAATGTTTTAAATGTGGTGTGCATGGTCATTATGAAAACACGTGTACTATGAAGAATGTTCGTGAATGGGGTCACCAAGAGTGTACAAATGTTCATTTACCAATACCTAATTTCATTCCGATTGAGGATGAAGAAACTGACAATGACCAATCAAAGGTATGTATTATTTCATGACTATTGTTTTCCTATTTTAGAATCTTAGGATATGATTCATGATTTTGTTTGTAGGAAAGAGGTATTTTGGAATAATTTGGAAAGGAATGGTTAATGGATCATGAAGAATGTTGAATGAGTAAGATTTCAACATATAAGGGCTTCAAGAGTTATGGTGATATTCTTAAGAGTATTAAGTCTCTTTTGATAATGGGGTTACATTAGAAGACTTTTTATTTTATGTGTAACCCTGATGTTTAATATAGGCAAATTTTATTCAAGTAATAGTTATCTTTTATTTTGTGGACATAGTTATAAAGAAACATTTGGGTTTATATGATCCTTACTTTTGAGGTAATTATGGGTTACTATATGTTATGATTGAAGTGAAAGGCATGAGATAAAATTGAGGTTAAATTATGTTATGGTTATTTTTGATGATTTTATCCCTTTTTGGGAATGATTTGAGAATTATATAGTTTTGGAAAAAGGACAACACACAGACCGTGTGACTACCCATCACGTCGGAAAAAGCTACGGGAATCGAACCCACAACCAAAGTGCGACTGGTATTTATCGCCTACCACTGGACTACGTGAAGTCCCTGGTTAGTTTGATTGATTCTTTTTAGTTAGATGATTTTATGAATTAAGAGTAAGTTGATTTAGTGTTATTTATGAAAATGATTAACCTATCATGGAGGATATGTGATTAGGTTAATTACTTTTCAATACGAGACTTTAGGAGCAACTGATGTTGTTTGGATATAAATGTTGTGATTTAACTTGGAAGACTATGTGACCAAAACCTTCAAATATTTGGGTTTCAATATTATTTTAGTTTACTTTGAAGTATTTTATGGACAAATTTTTTATCGAATGGTCCTCGTTGAACTTTGGGTTTGTTGGACAAATTTTGGAGATTAAGAATAGATTTTCTTTTTATAAAGGGTTGTCCTTTTCTGGATTTTCTAATCTTGTACTAACCTTTTTTGGTTTTGGTTTTGGTTAAATTCTAAAGACCTAGGAAGTATATAGTTCTCTTTTGTGGATTAGGTGATTCTCTAGAAGTTGATTATAGTACTCTTAATGCGAACAAGTCTCCCTAAATACTCGTCTTTTGGAAAAAAATATGAGTTTGATTAAGGAATCTAGTAAAAGTTGAAAGTCAACATGATAAGTGATTATGTTTCCTTATGAATAAATTCCTCAATAAAAAGTAACTTAAAAAAAAATTGTTTTCTATTAACTTTTCCTACTGGGGAATCGAATGCAGTTTAACCCATCACAAGTTTGTGATTTTCTTATGGTTAACTTTCTCCTAGACATGTTTACTATTACTCTCCATCATAACATGACCCTTTGTTTTCTCCTCCATGTCCATTTTTTTCTACATGGAATCCTAGTATGGGTTAACTCGGGTGACCTCTGTACTTATCTTCCTTTATTTTAAAGTTATTGTTTTACCGACTCTTGTTCCGATGTGGGACTTTCAAGGATGTTTCCAAGCTCAATTTTAAAAATTGCAAGGACGCAATTCCCAAAAGGGGGGAAGGATGTAACACCCCAGGTAAATAAAGAATATGAAATTTTCATATTTATCCATATTTGTGAATAAAATATTAATATGACTTTAAAGGGGACGCTATGCTCGATGGCGTACCCAACACGCAACAACGAGTTTCTTGGGAATCTTAAGTTGCACTCTAATAATAAAATAATATTACTTTAAATGGTAGTGAACATATAGCCGTTGTATTGGCAGTAATGGATAGAAATAACTAAAATATGATTATATATGTTTTTAAATGTTTTTACATTTATCCAATAAAAGATAAAGGCTTAAAATACGGAAAGAATTCAATTTTAGGCGTATATGCCCTAGTTTTCACTAAAGGTTCACTTATCACCTTTTGATGGCGAACCGTCATTAAATATAGTTTTGTTCACTCTTATACATCCTTTTGCACCAAATAAAACTCTTCTTAATAATTGGGACATCAAAATTTACTTTATGTAAATTTTTGGTATCTTTCTGATAATGTTCATTTTTTAATGAATAGTGTAAAATGTTGTATTTTAATTCAAACCTCTTTTTAATCTAATTTATTTATATGATTATATTATAATTTTAATTGGGTTTATAGTGAAATTAGAATATATTTTTACCATTAATCCAATAGTGGTCGTTGGAATTAATTTCACTTTGAAAATAGACTTAAACTAGTGTCAATATTTTGATACTTATTGTTTCATAAAAACACGCTATTTGCTCTGACAGCGAGAATTAATTATTAAATTAATTAATGTGGCTTATATGTTTTGAAATTTTTAAAATATACTTCATTTTTTAATTCAGAATATCAAATATAGCTTAGGGTGAATTTTTGGGATTTTTCTGAAAAACATCAATTTTTGATGAATAGTGAAACCACTAAGTGGTACTTATAAAAACTGATTTTTCTGTTTAAATGAAAATTTTCCATCTTTGTGTTTTGAATTTCCAAAATCCGACATAAATTGTTGTCATTAAGAAGTAAAATGTGGTTCAATGGGACAAAAATAATTTTTTGGTGAATAGTAACTTATTAAGTTTTTAATCGCGATTAGAGGTAATTAGTGTAGTTTAAGGTAAAAATAATGTTTTAATAATATGAAATGAACTTGAAACATGTCCTAACCTCATTGTATGTGTCATGGCCGACCAATAAAACCCATGGGTCAACTTGGGGACCCCATGAAGCCACTTTGGTTGGAAAATTACATTAATATCGTTTTATTTAAAGTTAAAGTAAAAATGAGACAAACATGAAATGTTTTACTAAAACAATTTTTACATGAGGTTATACAAATAGGATTTTTGACTATAAATATTAATTGGAAAGCTAAAAAAATTTCCTACATTATAGTATTTTTTTTATAAATTTTAGACATTAAATAAATTAAATTATTTATGACATCATGATGATGCAACGATGACCTCATTATTTAATGATTTAAATAAAATGGAAAGATAATGTAATATCTAAGACCTAAACATGTCCAAAACCTATTGGATGAGTGTATTTAGAACCCTTATCACCTTATCCTAGAAACGAATCAATGTGGGACCTCTTAAATCCGAATACCATTTTAAAATAAAGTGACTTTTCTTTACCTTCCAAGAGTGCCCCTCCTCTCCTCTTATAAAAAGCCCCCACCTCTACCTCCTTACCTACACTCCCAAAGCCTTTGGATCGGTCAACCTCTGCCCATTTTGTCTCTCCACTTCCCTCTCTTACTCCTTGAAGCATCAATTTGGGAATAAGTCTTCCCAAGGAAGCCTTTGAGCTCAAACCAAAGGGAGATACCCGATTTTAAGGTAATGTCTTCACTTGAGTCCTTTTGTTTTATTTTGCTTCTCCAACCCCCTAAACTCTTTTTATTAATTTATTTTGTAACAACTACAGTATAATAAATATACTAGGATGTTTTTATAATAATTATTCTATCTACACTTTCACACACCTACATCTAATGGTTAAAGAACATACTGTTTCTGTGGATGGCGAATTTCTGGCTCCCGAAACAATGATTGTTCAACATTCTTCTAACACCTTAAAAGGTGGCCATTAAGATGACACTATATTTATATATGATATATAATATGTTTATGTTTTCCTTAAGCTTCTGTATTTTTCATTTTTGACATACCTTTATGGTTTCCATTATGGGTAAACGCGATATCTTCATTTAAGGAAGTGCGGACTACCGCCCCCTCAAAGTGATTTGATTCGTTAATACCATAAGTGGTACGTATAAAGGATATATTTAATGATATTATATATGATACCATACTTGAATTAAAATAATATTATGTATCATTATGTTTTAATTCCATTAAATATGAAATAGAAATGGAAGTAGCGTTCATGCGTACGTACGGCTTACCGTCTCCATGAACGGTACATTTCATTTCTTATCTCAAAATGTTATGTAATATTATAAGTACATATATATAATGGATATATATGTAATATATTACATCAAAATTATGGATATCATTCTAGAATTATAACATATATATATCTCTCTCATTTTGTTTTAATTCCATTAATATGACAAAAAATGAAAGTAGCGTTCATGAGTACGTACGGCCTACCGTCTCCATGAACGGTGCTTTTCGTTTTTTATCTCCAAATGATATGTAATAGTATGAAATGAATATTTACTGGATATATATGATATTTTAATCATTAATACTATTCTGGAAATTATTTACTTATAACTACATGGGTAATCTTTTTTCAAACAAGTTCATTTTTGACTCATGTACCAAACATCGGCAAAAACATCTAATATGAACTAACATTATTAAACAATTATTATAACATTATAATATGTGATATGAACTGAACAATAATATCTAAATTAGGTACTTAGGCAATTATTAATTGACTAAAGTTTATTATTCAGGAATATAAAGAAACGAACAAGACAAGTTGGACTTGAGGTAAGGGATCTTACTCCCCTCTTTCTTTTTAAGTACACTCTTTTATGTCATTTCTTTTAAAGCTCATATTTCTTGTTATTGGGATGTTATTTTATATTACTCTTACTGTAATTTATATTTTTCATGTGATGAGATACCCTATTCTCTCTCATCAATCCATTTTTGAAGTTTTGGGTGGCGTCGTTAGGCTGCCGAATTTTCGTAAGAGATCTAACCTCTCTCTTTCTCTTTAAGTACTGTCCTTTATGTCACTTATTTTAAGCTCATCTTTGTTATGATGGGGGGGTGTTATTTTATATTCCTCTTGATGTACATTTTATTTTAATTTGATGAGATACCCTATTTGATCTCATCAATCCATTTTCGGAAGTTTTAAGTGGCGTCATTAGGCTGCCGAGTTTTCGTAAGGGATTTTTCATCTCACTTTTATTCCCGTGAGATTTATGCTACATTTGCCACAATTTTGTTTGAGTGGTGTATGTACTGCCCATTATTTTACTCATTGTGTAATATACTTTATTTTATGAGTATTTACATCAATGTTGTATTGTCCTTCTTTCACGAGGTGTATGTTTCGAAAGATACCGATGTCGGTAAGGGAACCTTTCACCCTCCTCTTTTTAAAAGACTTATTTTGTTGGGTCTTTTAATTTACATATTTTTATGTTGGGATATGTTCTCATATATCCTTATTGATGTAAATTTTATGTCCAAGTGATGAGATACCCTTTTTTTTATCTCTCATCAACTCATTTTGATGTGACGCCGTTAGGCTGTCAAGGGAACTTCTTAACCCAATTTCGATTTCTTTGGGTTTAACATGTAGTTGTTGAATATGTCATCCTTTGAATATGTGTGAATGACCTTTGATTATTTTACACTTAATATCCACTTATATTTGGTGTATTCGTTTGTCACACATAATTATGTAATTGATTTATCCTTAAACCAAGGATACCGTCTTTGTAAGGGACTTCGTCTCAATATCCTTTCATTGAGGCATATTCTGTTTTATACACAACCTTCTTTTATACGGTGTATAAACCCCTTTGACTTTTACATTTATTCAAAAGGAATCTTTTTTATATGAAGTGTTTATTAAACGACAAAAGGAAATTTTTTTGTCATACGTATGCGGCGACAATGACTTCTCCACCATCATGACCATTATTTGAGTTTCGGCTTCCTCTACAAGCCATACCTACTTTTTAAAAGAAAAAGAAATACCATGTTTTACTTTTCTTTTATTTTGGTATTGAAAATGGTTTTCATAATGTTTTTATATCAATGTGTTGTATTGATATCTTGTGATTGAAAGGTGGAAATGTTATGTTTCCTTTATGCATGTTTTATATGATACGAATTATGTTGAGGTTCTTGGGCATTATTATGAAGACGGGTGGTTCCGTGATAAACTAAGGGCGGGTGAGCCCGATATAGCTCTCCAATGCATTGGGTAACGCGAAGGAGTGAAACGTTAAGTTTTCTCCGAAGAGATTTAGGAAATATACTATGATGGGTATTCCAAACGTAACCAAGATGGTTACTCCCTACGTAAGAATGTTATGAATGCCTCAAGTTACCTTTTATATCTTATGATTTTTATGATTTATTCATGGTTTGATGAGGTATGTTAAAGTGCCTATGTTTTATGGGTAATGTATGATTTCATTCTTATGTATATATGAACTCATGTTTCCTTTCAATATTTTTATAACCCTTACTGAGCTTTTTATGCTCATCCCAAGTTTTTGAAATGTTTTTCACAGGTCAAGGGAAAGGTACTAGATGTGATGATAGTGTCAAGGATGTGTCAAGAAAGAATCCATGTTTTATTTTCAATATGTTTCCGTTGATGGAAAGAATGAATACTGTCTTTTATGTAACCACTTTATTTAAATGTGGAATGTAATGCAAGTTTCATGATCTAATTCTCTAAAACTCTAAACCTAGAAAGATCCTCAATGTGTAATCCTCAAGAAAGAATCCATGTTGTTCTTGTTATATATGATTTCAAAAAAAAATTATATTAAACATGAAAATACGTAAATTATTTCTTCACTATTGAAACAAGATCTCGATAATCATGCATTTGGAATTTACAAATAAAATTGTTGAACGCAATCACACATCCTAAAAATATTAATTAAATTTCATCTTATTAAAAGGAAACGGAAGTATAATGGTCTTTAAGAATAAAAAAAGTATGATTACATGGAGGATAAACTTTTTTGGGATGTAAACATTTATGTAGAAGTAAATAGTAAATAATTATTGAGGCTGGTGATGATCATTAATGATAATAAGTTGAGTAATTAATGAAATGTTAACGACAATGAAACTGTGAATGTGGGATGATTTAAAAGATGATATGATTTATTAGATATGAAGTTAATAAGATAAATGATTTGTTTCTACATTATTTTTCCTAATGTTGAGGTATTTTTTATAAATAAATTAAATATACCTAAATGATATCATTTTATATTATATATAAAATTTCATCTTTTGGTTGTGATTTTTTAAATTTCCAATTCCTGACAATATACATGAAATAAATATAAAAAAATGGAATTTTTTTCACATAGAAATAAAATTCAATTTTTGAAGATCATAATATCTATAATAGTATGATCTATTTTTTACATTAATCTCTAGTAATTAGTATGAAAAAATGGTTAACATGGGTTCTCGAGTAAAAATAAATCTCAATATGGTGAAGTAATATATTAATCACAAAAACATCTTCCAAAGATAAAAAACATTTAATAAATTGATAACCATTTTAACATTATAAACCATTAGGATCCAAAATATTTTAGGGAAAGTTACATGAATTTATATAATAAACACATCATATATCTTCTAAAAACATGAAGTAGTTCTTAATCATCACATTTGAACAAAAATAATTCCACATCATGTATATTCATTAAACACGGTTATTTCATAAATTAAGATAAAAAATTATTAAAAACATTAATAATTCCATATTCCTAATGTAAGACACTTATAATTGGTAATATTACATAAATTAAATGATGTTCTAAACTCCATCAATGGTAGTATAAAAAGATCTGAAAAAAACTAACAAATTAGTCTGAAAGTAGTATATACTATCCAATTTAAAATATACATATAAACCATCTCATTTCACTAAAATTATTATCTGAAAATCAAGGATATATTAATGGTTATCATTACCAATATCAGGTGTTTTCATAAAAGATTAATTTTTTAATAAATCTTTTATCATAGTTATTAGTAATATTCCACAAAATCAATTAAATCTTTAATTAAAAAAGAACTAGAGTACATTACTAATATATTTCAAAACCCATGACTGAGATATCATTGATATAAAATAATCACTAAACAATTATTCAATCCGAACATATGAACAATAATAATTCCACTTTTTGTGGTTAATGTGAAAGAATAATCATGACACATTAGCATCATTTGAGGTATATTACATTGATGTTTTTAAAATTTATTGTCATAGTTCCCCATATATTTACAATTGAAGAATTTTAAATCTGAAACTAATTTCATACTATTTCTATCAGAAGTACAATTTCATTCCTTTCCATACTTATAGAAAACACCAATTCCTTTTATGTAATAATCAATTCATTTTTTCCAAAACTATAATATTTTAGAAAAGAATTATTCACATTATTCATTTTATCTCTCTTTATCCATACCCACCTATTATTTTATATAATCCTATATAATTCATAATTATTATATAATTACTATTTTTTATTTTTAGATGATGATTATTTTTCATAATATGATGAAATGTTTTGTGAGACTACATACCATATAAATAGTTTTTTAATCCCATCAAAGAAATGATCATTCCTAAATATTCGATGGTGTTCCTTGATGTGGTTCCCATTCCTTATATTATTTAAAATATCTAAATAATAGAATACACTATATTACATCCAATCACAATGAAAAATAATGTATTCTCCAAAAAATAGTGAATAGTATGACACTATTTGAAAATTTTATGCATAACTATTATCATAATAAGAAACATCATTTTTTTGTGATATCTAGATTTTAAAAATCTTCATGATGTTTTTTATATAAAAATTTTATTATCATCACTATATCTCATAGTATTATCATTAAATGGGTAGATTCAGGCACATTTTTCAGAACTAGGTGATTATTATGTAAAGCCCAATACAACTTTTCTAGAGTTATTACCCCTGATAAGTCTATTCTAGATCATGATCCACATGTAATGTTATTATAAGGTTTCATTTATTGAGAAATAAACATAATTTATACCTTAAAAAATAATTCTTCAACACGTATCCTCAAAATATATTATATGGTTATGCTCCCTAGCTAATTTGTTTATTAAATAATGTTAAAATGTTTCCTACTAAACATCCTCTCATACAATCTAAAATTAACTCGAAAAGAGTAACCCTGATGAAATGTATTATTTTATTTGGTATCTAGAAGATAAATTAATCTCATTCTAAAGGACCACATATTTTATTAGTTTGGGTAAACTATTTATATACATTACTTTAACATTACATTTGAGAACACTAGTTGCAACATAATTTTATCGACATTAATTTAATTTACTTGAGAATATAATTTTGTATAAACAAAATTACTCTTAATATATTCCATGTAAGGTTTATAATGTATGTTTGAATTCAAATTCTTAGTAAATTTTATGTCTGGTGGAAACTGGCATTACTAAAAAATCATAATCAATATAGGAAATTAAATAACCAAATTATAATTACATTTAATTAATAAGCTGATTATCCTCATTAGATAAAAAATAATAAATATTTAATGGTCAATTACCTTACATACCTTACTATTAAATATCTATATTAACCTGATAAGATAAGGAATAATCAAATAGAAAGGTAAATAACTAAAACAAATCTATTTAATCAATTATAATATAAAAAAATGAATCCCGATTTAATATAATTTGAAAAATATAATGGTTAATGATAAATGAAATATTAATGAAAGTGATTACTTGTTATTGGATTACATGTCTTTGGCACATTATTCCTCTACTATCATGTTATATCCTCAAGCATGATTAAAACTACTTTGTAAAACCTCATCTAATATAGCTATCTAGTTTGTATCATGAGACATGTCAATGCATAAAGTGGTTATATATATCAAGTATTCACACATGTATTCATTTAAAATTTAATATTAATATATATATATTAGTATATATAATTAAAAATAATAATTTTTCATGCCCTAAAATATTTAGTTTTGATAAAGGATACATATTTATCAATATTTACCAAGTTAATGAAATAATAGTTAATGTAAAAATTTTATCTAAAATGTTATAATATTTAGGTAATATCCATATATATTATAAATTAATATATATATTAAATATAATTTTAATTTTAATTGATTTATGATTAATATAATATGATTTTTTAAGAGACATTTACAAGTCACCAAAGAGAGTGAGATTGTCTAATAACTTTTACCACCTAGAAATATATTAGAAAAATCCTTAATGATGAACAATTTTAAATTAAATTATATAATGCAATTAATAATTAATTTATCATGATACTATTATTCAAATTAGAATTATATACACCGTAATAAAATAAATTATGTGTATAACCTTACAATATGCCAACATGAACTGAAATTGAGACAAAATTTTATAACTCATGGTTGCTTTTGAATGAGCATTATTTAACCTCATATGATATAGTTTTAAATATATAAATTACGATCAAAATAACCATATTTATATTAATATTATAATATATTATCATTTTATTACATATTAACGTCCATTTTTCAATAATTGTTTATTAGTTTCACAATTTTTAATGTTAATTAACATATTTTCTCATTCGTTCTTTCTCATGAAATTTCTAGTTAATTTTTATATTATATAGTTTCATAATAAAAATAGGATTAATTATAAAATAATTATCATATTTATACATCAATATAACCTTTAATACCAATCATGAAATATGGTTTTGTTAAATGGATAATGTTACGATCAAGGAGATGGTAGTGAATATATTGGCATGAGTAATGCTTCTATTTTTTAGCGATCACATTGGAAAAGAGGTATTTAATATTTTATCATTAAATAAGGATAATAATATCTCCAATACAATATTATTTGTTTTAAATAATTATATATATATAACATGTTTTTTCTATTGAAAATATAATCACATCACTTCATAGAGGATATGGTCCAGACAAACACGAACGATGTTATCCTCTTTTAGTGAGTTAAAATGTAAAGACAAAAAAGTTTTATTATATTTTAAGAATGATAAATTTTTAATTAATATCATAATTATTTCAATAATCTCACATATCATCATGAAATTAATCCCTATAAACTTTCATGTAAATAGTTTATACGTAAATACCTCGACCTTATTAGTCGAGAGTCGGTGCCTTACATTATTACGTTGGTACTATAAAAAAGTGTTCACATCCCAAAGGACTGCATATTTTACTATATTTTATTGAAGAGATACAAACATAACTTATGTATTACATATTAAATGAAATACATCATAGAAACTCCCACGGAAACATCCATAAAATCCAATATTATTCATGAAAGTCATTCATAACATACAAATTCACATCCTAGGGGAAAATAAAACATATGAAAGGGGTGAGATCGGATGCTCAGTAAGGGTAAAAAATACATTAAAATCTATCATAAATATAAATAAACAAAAACACATGTTGAATAACATAATTAAATTCCATTAAATCCAAACATAGAGTGTAATATGGAAGAAAAAAACGTTAAATTAATAATTCCATATAAATAATCAACTGAGAATGAAAATTTACCATCTATATTCTACTATTTGGATAATCACGTAGATTATCAATTACTAATATCATAATTAGGGAATTTATAATTGTAGATATTATAAATATACCATCAATTCATTATATGGTAATTCTAAATAAATTATTAATTCTTTAGCTAAAACCCATTTTTTGTCTTTTGAGACATATCGATGCATCGGTGGGTGATAACCAACCACGCCTATCACATACTAAGTCCAATAAATTCATTACATGATAAATAATAAAATTCAAAATATATATTTAAATAAAATTATATCATGACTATTTAAAATATTTGAATATTAATCATATTTGAACCTACTATAATAAAATCAATTATAAATTATGGTAGGAAATACGCTTTATACATTAGAAAGAAGAGATATTTTGGAAAATAATTTTTATTTTCCATAAAATCATATTTTAAATAAGAAATTATTATAAAATAAAAGTTATGTACAATTAAATTATGTTTTAGGAACAAATTATTTCCACCACATCAATAGAGTTTTCATGAAAAAATTATTATTGCACCACTTTAGTGCCGTTTAAGATATAATATAAAAGAGTATTTAAATCATTTAAGGTCATAATTTATTGAATAAAATAATAATTGAAAAATATTATTTATCATGACAAAAAATATTTATATTAAAAAAATATTTCTCTCTTAAAATAGGTTATAGATGTACATGAATGTGGGTATGAAATTGGGAAGTTCACTTTAGTTGGGCTTTCTTAACACGAGCATTTGAAAAAGGATACATATAAAACATGTTTTCCCCATAAAATATGTAAAAATGGATCTATATAAATAATTTTTAAAAATATTAAAATAATATGAAAGAAATATATACTAATAAATAAGAATTACATTAGGTTATAGATTGGGAAAGCACAACCCAAATGAAAAATGGTGATTTAGGGTGAATCCATTACCACTTTGCAAATAGTCAATTCATATGCATCTTATATTTAAAAATCATCAAGTTAAATAATTAAATTAATTGTGGTAATTATTTTCCTGATATTATATATGAAATATAATTATACATACACCACATGCATGAAATATTTGAGGAATAAGAAGAATCAATTAGAAATAAAAGTGAGGAGAAACCCCTTACCTTCTGTACGAATGTGTTCTAAACATGGTCATATCATCCTAGATAATGAAATTAAATAAACTTATTAAATAATTCCAAACCATTTATAATTTTATATTATTTATTATAAATTTAGTATGATAATTTATTCCCTTTTTGATGAGTTATAAAATACAATTTTATCCTTTAGGACTGTCTATTTCATTGGTTTTCTTGATTGGTATTCCTGTATATAAGTATGGAAAATAATATAAAATGGAAATTTATGTCTAGAATTTAAATTATATGAATTTAACTTTCTTAATTAATATTAAATGGTTATATATTACATTTAGTAACATTTTATGAGGATTAGTCATTAAATAATATGATAGCGATAACCATTTGGATTAGTACGACATTTTTTATCACCACATACTACCTTTTTTACAAATTATATAATTATATACACAAGTTCATGAAAAATAAATATGATTTCTCAGACATATTAATATATATTTTAACCATAAATTTTTTTTCTTACTATCCTTGAAGGAATAATAGAAAAATGAAAACATGTCATCTATGAGGGCGGTAAATCATCACCTCATGGATAATGTATTAATTTTTAGAATAAATAGGCGAAGATAAAATAATTAATATAAGATATAACATTATTGTAATAAAATTAAAATATATATAATATAATGGATTTATCATGCATATTTTTTACTTAGGGGTATGTAAAGGATAAGAATGAAAAAAAATGAATATAAAATAAAGGAAAACAAATGTGGTTTTACCAATTGAATATCTTTTCATTGAGAACCACCTTAAGGGACTTGGGATTTTTTATTTCATTGAGAACATGTGATCCTAGATTTGGGAAAGATACATTGGGAGATGAATGGGAAGAAATTGGACATTCTTAATTGATTATGATGCATGTTGATAAGAGGGGGTAAGGTGTAGTATTTATTATACAGTAAATAGGTGTTTTAGATTATTATGTTCATTATTTTATTATTTTGGCTCAAGAAATAAAATATTGATGATTATTAAGACTAAATACAATAAAATTGTTCTTGTAAGTCTGAGAAAATGGTTCTTACAACACCAATACATTATATATCATCAAATAATTCATCTCTGTATCTAATACAATAAATTACCTATTTCATTATTCACAAAAAATCAACAATTATAGAAAAATAAAAAAATAACATACCCATTGATTGATGTGAACGTTTCTAAAATGAACTCCATTTTATTAAAACTAATTTATGAATAGTATATACATTAATATAATATACATTCATAGGGGAGATTACTGTAAATACTATAAATATGCTATCAGTATAATTAAAATGATATATTTATAAAACCCGTGTTTTTCACAATTCACCGAAAAATAAAAATTTATAGAAAAGATAAAAAAAATTATAATATAATAATTTTAGAATTATTATTTCAAAAATGATTTTTAGTTTGTACAATTTTTTTTAAAGTGTCAGTTTTTTATTTAAAACATTTTCTCCATTAATTGTTTGTAAAAATTATTTATAAAAATAAATCATTTTATATCATGAAATTAAATTCATTCTTATCATGTGCCTATAAAATCATTTTTATGAATGTAAAAACATTTTATTTTATATATAATATATAAATTTTATAATTTGGTTTACACTATTAATTCCAACCAATATCAGAGTTAGGTTAAAACAATCATTTTGAAATAAAGATGTTTAATTGTATAAAATTATTCATATAATCATGGTGTTTTGTGGAACATATTCTATTGAAAACATTATATTTAAAATTATACATAATATAAAAACATGGGGTGTTTCATTATAACATTATTAATAAATTGTATAATAATAATTTGGAATTTTAAATCGAAAATAAAAGTATGATACTGAAAAAAAATTTGTGGGAAACCCACATCCGAAATAAGGTTAATAAAATATCATCTTAATAATGGGGTATAGAATTGTGAAAGACCCCACAAAACTAGGATTATAGGATGGAAATAATTAGTTTAAAGTGATAAGATATAAATTTAAGAGGAATCTAACTATCATGCTATAATGAAGTGTGATAAAAAACATGGTCATTAGAAAGTAAACTATCACAAAAAATTAAATCTGTGAGTAGTTAAAGGATCTATGATTTCTCTAAAAGAATACTAAAAAAGATCAAAAATTTTGTTCAAAAATAATTTTCAAGGAGTTTTGGGTTTTTTGTATTATCCAATATTTTCCTTGATAAAATAATCATACTTGATTTCATTCGATGTATTAAGCATAATATCATACTTTTGGTTTGACTTTGATCAATTTTTGCTTCATCTGATACACCTAGGAATGAATTTTCATGAAGTTTATTTCATTCTTGAAACACAATTAAAGAATTATATGGTCATTAACTCATTACATTTACATATAACATATTATTGAAATAAAAAAAGGATATAATATGTTATTAATGAAAAATAATATCAAAGTTTAACTAGATCCATTCTACATGTAGGTAATCTTAAAAACCCTCTAAAACATGTCTTTCAACATTCAACGTGCAAAAAATTAGAAGGAAGGTTACTATATTTGTAACACCCCACGCTTCCATAGTACGTTTCCCTTTTAATAATGCAATAGATTTCATTGTACACAACTTTGAGATTATAATACATCCCGACGAATCAAACTAGCCTTTATGAGTAGTAATACCCACTTTTTGAAATTTTATAAATTTTATTTATCAAAATGGACTTAATTTTGGAAATCTGAATATCGAAATTATCTTACGGTGAATTTTTGGTATTTTTCTGAAAAAAATCATTTTTGATGAATAGTAAAAAACACTACGTTATTGTTTAAAACCAACTTTTTATTTAAATAATTATTTATTTTATTTAACTTTATTTTAGGTCAAAATAGATACCTAATACCTATATATGTTCAATTTAATTCATTGGAGTAATTTTTTTATAATATTACATGTATAAAATTTTATTGATCTTTTCAACGTCTTTTACCCACCTCCTAGGAGAATTTTCACATTCGCATAAAACAAAATTTTACCGCTTCTGTGAGTGGAATTTAAAAACTATGAGATACACAGTTGATATCAGTATGAAAAATGTGGTTTAATAACATGAAATTAATTTTTGCTGAATAATAACTTTTTTGCTTTTATTTAATAGTAAATATGGTAATTAAGGGTAAAAATGATATTATTATTACACTAACACATGTTCTAATTATATTGAATAAATTTAATTAGACCAAAAACAATCTTATAAATAAAATATGATCCTTTAGGTCCACATGGATTATATTAGGACATTTATTATTATTTTATTTAAAAAAGAGTTAAAAGAGTTAAATTAAATGTTTAAAAACTAAACCGTTTTTAATATAGGGTTAAACATAAGATAAATTCGACTATAAATATTAATTAGAAATCTAGAAATATTTCCTACATAATGGTATTTTATTTATAATTTTTAGACATTAAATAATTTATTTTATTTGTGACACAATGATGATGTAGTAATTAACTAATTAATATTATAAATACCCAAATAAATGTAATTTGACACATTTTATGAATTCCATTAATTTTATAGGTTACTATGACATGTTAGGTTTTATTAAATGAATTTTTTTCGAAGTAATATTTCTTTTATGAATTTAGAAAAAAAATACCAAATAGTGTCAAAATTGACATAAGAGAGTTTTTAAAACAAATATAATATTATTAATTGATATTATTTTCCTAAAAATAAATGGTTTGGAAAAAGGTATTAAATAATATTATATATGTCATTAATTAACCACTTGATGTTCTCTTGGATGTTTATAGTAAGTTTATTAACTATATAATATAAAAATACATAGAGACATGGTAAATGTCAAACAATTTAACTAAGAGTTAAATATATATGATAAAGTTATTATAGTTAACCAAACCTATCTAAATCCTATTGGTTGAGTGTTTTTTCGACCCATCCCCGCCTTATCTACTAAATAAATCATTTTAGAGCCATTAGAAACCGAAAATTATTTTATTATAAAATAATATTTCAATCTTTTCCTAAGGTGCCCCTCACCCCTCTTATAAAAGGGCACTTAGCTTTCTCTCAAATTCACACATCCAAATCCATTTGGCTCGGCCAAACCCTAACCAAATACCCTTAAAACTATCCTAACTTCATTCTATAGGCCTTACTTTAGTCATAAATCCAACCTATGGAGCCCTTTTTATGAAATCAAAAAGAAGAACCTGAAGAAGAGGTAAATATTTCATCACCTATTTTAAATTATTTTTTTCCTCCAATTTCTATTTCTTTGTTGTTTACATTATAAAATAATAAATACAGTATATTATATATAATGTGATGTTATTATAAAAAATTTACAACCATATTAATTATTCTATCCATCCTATAAATGACAAAGTCACCATATGTGCGTACGTACGGATTACCGTCTCCATGTCGTGGTGTAGTTTGTTATTCAAACACTTCATCATTTGGATGTTTATAATAATTAGTATAAATGATTCAAATAATAAATATAACATGATAATGATTCTGTATATATGATATTCCATCCAATTATATATGATTTTAATATCAAAAGAATGATATTGTTGCTTATGCGTACGTACGGATTACCGTCTCCACGAACGCGATGAGATTCATTCCCCATCGTATCCATTCAAGACTAATTTTCATTTGATGATTAAAAATAATGTTTAAAGACTTAAAATAATTCTAAATATTAATAAGATACATCATATCCATAATGGAAATTACATACATAACAAAGCATATAAAGGAAAATGAATCAGTTAACACCTGAAACGATGATACTACTGAAATATCATTAACAAAACAATATTCAAAGATCATATATGATATCATATTAATGTATATGGTTCTTTAATAATTTAATAACAATGATTTAACTATTATACAGGAGTTTAATGTACCCTCGACTTAGGAAAAGTACAAGGTAAGGGTTAATTTTACAATCTCTTTATTATTCGAGGTTGTTTATACGTAATTATCTACTGGGAACTCTTTATCATACAAATATATGTTTCATAAAAATGTATTTCAAAACAATTTTTATATTTCCTATACTATGGTTTAATGACATTTATACCCTTGTATGACCTTTTATGTTTTGAAAAGAATCTTTCTATCGTTTTCTAAACAAGGTACATTATGACCTTTTGAAAAAATTAATGTAAGAATGTTTTTCACTTATACGGAGGGTTCAGTTAATTTCCAAAATTAAAACATCATCGAAGCTTTCTTTACAAGATTATAAGAATAATTTCAAAATAAATATTTTCCGTTATAATTATGTGAATTTAAATTATTTCAACAATAGAAATTTATATTTATCTAAAATAGTTTTGATTTCGTCTATGTCAACATCCTTTGATAGATTTTGCACTTGTTTTGAAGTTTTTTTATTATGATACAAATCATCCATATTGTATTGATGGTTTTTTTATATGTTTGACTATAGAAGTGTTATTTTTATAACATTCATGGTTTATGGATAAAGTATTGACATTTCATATGCTAGTTTTAATATGAATGTTTATGTAATGTTTAAACCTTTTCATATGAGGAATGAATTGGACTTAGTAAGTGATGGGTGGAGCCCGTTATAGCTCCTCGATGCATCGGTAGGTCTCATGAGACAAACTACTATCTTGGCACAAGGCCTTGACAAAATTTTATTTGTAGTCTTGGCGCAAGTCCTTGACTATGTGGTTATGAAGTCCGGTATTATTCATTCCATCATTATAAAAGTGGATATTGATATTGCATGTGATTGTTAAACTAGTAGAATATCCATATGAATAAGTAAATGGAATTATTTTGTTTTATGTTTTCCATATTATTCAGAAGTTCAATTTTAAATGGATTTGGTTCTAGTGATACATTACCTTAAATTTTTATGCTTATTTATGAAAGTTTCTGCTACATTGTTATCCTTATTGAGCATCTGAGCTCACCACTTTCTATGTTTTATTTTTCCCTGGATGTGAAGAAGTATATTATGACTAAACTACAGGGATAGTCTAAGGGATATGATTGTGGCCAATTGATACTATGTTGTTTTAGTTTTTCATTTAATCATGTAAGGTAAAACTGATGAAGGTGTCTATTATTTCCAAGGATACTAAACTAATCGGTCTTTCGAGACTTGATCTTTTGTGATCATTCCAATGTTATTCAAATATACATCGTCTCTAGGTAACTAGCATCGGGGCGTTACAGTTGGTATCAGAGGATGTTTAGTACAAACCTTGGAAGCTAGATTTAGAAAAACTCAGATTAGAGAACATTACCCTAAGATAGACTTTGAGGATTAGTATAGAATAACTTCTTAGAATTTTGGTATTGTAGAGATTTTGTGAGTTTTAAAAGCAATACATCCTTGTCTGGATACGAGTAGGTAGAGGTGGCTCTGGCACAGATGTACCTAGGGGTAAATCCCAAAAAAACTACTTTGAGCTAGACTCGAATGGGAACTGGTGCATGACAACGGGCCTTGCTGTACTCATGGTTAGGAAAATCTAGGGTGATATGTTTAGGACAATTATCATTTTCATTAAAAACCATTATGAAGGGTTTATGAGTATATACTTCCTCAAAAAAAAACATTTTTATGATTATGGATTATATCCATAGACTTTTCAGTTTATGATAAGTGTTTTACAAGTTTGGAATTATGTATTTCGATTCATAAAATATTCAAGTGTATGCCATTGTTTAGAAATGGAACCTAGTGTAAGGAATGGAAACTATCTCAATGCACATAATCCATGTAGTGATTCCCCTCCTACTCAAGATAATTATAGTGGATCTGGTGAAGAAACTCGTGATGATCATCTTATCACCATACTAGTACAACTCACTTAGGTTATGAATAATAGCCTTACCAGTATAGATCACCTTGATTCACAATGTAGAGGATCAATGTTAGACCGCTTCATGAGGAAACAACCACCAAAATTCAATGGGAGTAAAAATCTATTAGCTGCTGTGTAAGGGTTAAATTCCTCAGAGAAAATATTTCACGCTTTGGGGAGTAGCGAAAGGGAAAAAATTTAATGGAAGTTTATCACCTCATGGGAGATGCAGATCAATGGTGATCATTGATTCAAAACACACAAAAATATTATGAAGTATCAAATATGGAATGGAGGGAGTTTAAAGTACTTTTCGTAGAAAAATACTTTCCTCATGACCATCGAGTGGATATGGAAAGGCAATTTCTGAGTCTGAGGCAAAATAAGGATGAGAATGTCACAAAGTATGAGGCTAACTTTACAAGGATAACAAGGCATAAATCAGATTATATATGTAACCCAAGTAGTATTATTGATCAATTCATTGATGGGTTAAAACCATTTCTCTGGCGATCATTAGTCTCACAATCCTTCTTGTCATATAAAGATATTGTCTCATGTGCTATCAAGACAAAAGATAAATTCTCTATGTCTTATGACTTTAAAGCAAAGCAAGAGAAGAAGAGATATGTGGAACACTCTAGAAATCAAAATAAGGGGAAGAAGGTAAAATTTGAATATCCATCTTGCAGTAAATGTGGGAATAAACACCTCGGTACATTCCATAAGGGAATGGGAGTCTTTAACAAGTGTGGTGAAAAACGCCACCAAGATCGTGATTGAAAATAGAAGAAATAGGTCGTCAATGTTAAATGCTACAAATGTAGAGAAAAGGGGACTTATGCAAATGAATATCCTAAGCACTAAAGATACTTACCTTATAAAAGGACAAGGGATCAAGTCTAAGCTTATGTTATCACTACTGCTAAGGTTGAAGCTTCGAAAGACTTGGTGGAATGTAATTTAATGGTTTCCTCAAGTTTAGAAAATGATTTATTTGATTCTGGATCATCGCATTATTTCATATCTTCGCGGTCTTTTAAGAAAATTAGATATTTTAAATTTTACTAAACAAGGGTGTTGATAGACAAAACACATAAATAAAGTATCATCACAACAATGTTTTCTGAATTAATTCCAATTAGGTCATATAAATGTTCTTTATATGCTGATCACATCATCATACCCATGATTGAATTTTATATAATCCTTATTATGGATTGTCTTTCAAACCATGATGTGAAAAAAAGAAATTAAGAAGAAGGAGGTTACAATTATCGATGATGATAAAGAGTACCTTATCTTTATAGTGTAGGTTCCGGATGTAGTGGAAGCGCGTTGGTTGGTTTGCCCAACTTTAATTTTAACGTTAAACAACGTTCAATCCGAGATCTGTCGCGATGAAAAATGCTGAATCTTCGGAATAGAACAAGGAACGAAAAACTTAAGAGGGAATACCGGAACCATAGAGATAGGATCATCATATGTTGGTTAGAATTAATTTAATTAATTCACAAGAATTACCTTGGTGGAATTCTTTCTTCGTTGATCTCTCCGGTCACGATCCTGTGATCTGTCATTGCATCGTAGAATCCAAGTGTAGGATTCCTCTAGCAGTGATCCACATGTGTTCCACGTATCTCTGGATGTCGCCGAAGGGATCTCTGGGTGCTAGAATAGAAGAACCTTCGCTTTCGATGTCCGCCTTAGATCTCTTTGGTCTCTTGGTCTTAAGAGCATTCTTGGAGGAAGGAGTTCTTTCGGCCTTGAAATAATTATACAGAATTGTTATGCACAATGATTCTCTTGTGGAAAAGTGTTGGGGTTGTGAGGATATTTATAATCGGGTTTGAGGTTATAGATTTATGACAATAAATAAATGTGTTACATATTTTATTTATTTCATTAACTCTTATTGAAAACCCCCATGTCGAATTATTAATTCCTTGACATGCGCCCACGCTGATTATAATAAATATCATTTAATAAAACAATATTATATCCTCAAAATCCTGACTGGAAAAACTACACGGCGTGTAATCATTAATACAGGGTGTGTAATCATTTTTCATAAAACTACATGGCGTCTATATTTAATATACACGGTGTGTACTTTAATTTTACACTTTCCTTTATTTCCTACACCACATTTATTAGACCTTGAGTAATGGATATTTATTTCTTAAATAAATATAACAGAATCACTCGCTAATAAATATTATTTCTTCCACAGTATATTCTCTTGAATAACTACTGTCGAAATAAATGCAATCAGGTATCCTTAAATAATTATTAAACCCCAGTCGGGAATAATATTTATGTAACTTGTTAAATTAATATTTAACTGAGATACATGGACACACTTAGTGTGTGACCCTCTAGGCCTCTTTCTTAGTGGCATTAAGCGGAGCCTACCTAAAGTCCAAGGTTAGCGTATAGCAACATGGCAAGGCACCCATAGAGAAAGAAATTAACGTCTCAATGATGTGTCACCTCATACGAACACTTACCATGTAATATAATCCATTTGTCACAATATCTCGAATCAAGCGGGTTTCATGCTAGTGCCATCAACCCATGTTCTCGATTATTCTTTCTTTGACTTTCCAGAATTGAACTCGTCCATACCTTACCATGGCCATGGATTTATTTAGGGTATATCAATTCCATAAAAGGGCATGAGATATCTACTTCTGTTTTGGAACAGAAGGGACAAATCCTTTCTCGCATTATCTATTAATGCAGTATTACTCGTGACGCACCCAACGTATCCTACCTCGTTGCGAATAGTGTGTTGTCACAGTTTGTGTCAGTATATCTAAGTGTGCAAGTTTTAATACCCATTAATAATAATATTAAAGTCTAAGGATCAATACACATGTCCTTAAATAGGAACATCCAATGACACTATGAAATTTTCATTTTCTACTGGCGGGTCTCGTTCTCATAATATCCTCCTGGATATTACCAAGGGAGCACACCCTGAGATGATGCCTCAATGTTTTATGAGTTCTCACCTCTAATGTCTTGTATTATTTGTGTCCCCAAAATAATATCATCTGGCTAAAGAACATATATTCAAGAACAGTGTTATGGCACTTCCGGTTTCTCATCATAGCAGGGATCCGCTATGACCCTTTAATGAAACAATTATCCTTAAGAAATTATCACATGCATTATAACGCAAAAGAACAATCAAGATGTGATAATGCTTTTATTAATGTATAAAGTGAAAAGTAGTTGGTTATAGGCCACCAACTCCAACAGACTCTCACTTGGACTAGAGCCAACTTCTAACAACCTTTAACCTGCTATCTCTCACATGATATTCATTCTTATGCTGAGATAGGCCTTTAGTCATGGGGTTCTCCACGTTCTCTTCCGTGGACACTATGATCACTGCAAATTTACCTCTTTGATAGAAATCCCTCAAGAGGTGATAATTTCGGAATATATGCTTTGTCCGTTCATGTGACCTTGGTTCTTTCACAAGATCTGTAACGCCCCGACCCCAGTTACCCAGAGTCGGTGCATTATTACATAACATTGGCATGATCATAAGAAAGATCAAATCTCGAAAGACTGATTGGTTTAGTAGCCTTGGAAAATGCCAGATATATTCATAAGTTTTACATTACATTATAAAATGAAAAACTACTACAACAACATAATGTCTCAATAGACCACACTATTATCCCCTCATAAAATCCCTGCAGGTCATTCATAACTTACTTCTTCACATCCTGGGAAAAATAAAACATAAAAAAGGGGTGAGCTCAAATGCCCAGTAAGGATAACAATATAGCGGAAAGAATAAACATTTAAGGCAATGTATAACTAAAACAAAAGCCTTTTAAATATGAACTTTCAACATGGTATGGCATAAATAAAATGAAATAATGCCATTTAATTATTCACATGGATATTCTACTAATCGAATAATCACATGAAAAAATCAATAACCACTTTCATAATGTTGGAATGCATAATGCCAGACTATCATAACCACATAGCCAAGGCCTCGTGCCAAGACTACAAATAAGATTTTGTCAAGGCCTTGTGCCAAGACACTAGTTTGTCTCATGAGACCTACCGATGCATCGAGGAGCTATAGCGGGCTCCACCCGTCACTTATTAAGTCCAATGCATTCCCATATGAAAAGGTTTAAACATAACATAAACATTCGTATTAAAACTAGCATACGAAATGTCAATAATTTCACCATAAACTATGAATGGTATAAAAATAGCACATCCACAGTCAAACATATCACAAAACCTTCAATACAATATAGAAGTTTTGTATCATAATAAATCAACTTCAAATAATCTTAAAATCCATCAAAGGATGTTGACATAGATGAAATCAAAATTATTTTTAAAGAAGTATCTCCTTTTATTTTGAAATCATTTAAGATCCATATAAAATAAAACATTTTCTTTGAAAATATTCTTATAAGCTTGTATGGAAAGCTTCGACGATTTTATAACGGCGGAAAATAACCGCACCCGCCGTATAAGTTAAAAAAAACATTCTTACCTCAATTCTGTCGAAAAGGTTAAAAAGGACCTTGTTTTGAAAACGACGGAAAGATTCTTTATAAACCTCTTATAAAAAGTCAAACAAGGGTATAAATGACTTAAACCCATATTCTTGTAAATAGTAAAAATGTTTTGAAATACATTTTTAAGAAACATGGATGTGGATGATAAAGAGATCCCAGTAGATTATTACGTATAAACAACCTCGGATAATGAAGAGATTGTGAAATAACCCTTACCTTGTACTTTTCCTTGGTTGGGGTAGGTTAACCTCGTGTATAATAGTGAAATAATTGTTACTAAATTATACAAGAATCATATACATTAATATGATATCTTATATGATCTTTTAATATTGATTTGATAATAATATCTTAGTATTATCGCTGTTTCGGGTGTGAACTTACTTGTTTGCTTTTGTATGTTTTGTTACGTAAGACATGTTTGTAAAGGATAAGTTGTATATTATTCAAATCCAGAATGGTATCAAGTCCTTAAACATCATTTTTAAATCATCAAATGATAATTATACTTGAATGGATACGATGGAAAATGAATCTCATCGCGTTCGTGGAGACGGTAGTCCGTACGTACGCACGAACGCTACTTCCATTTAATTTTTATTTTAAAAGAATCGAATACAAATGATACATAGGTATATTACTATTCCAGTATAATATAATATTTTATATATGTTACTTAAGTTCATTAACACCATCCTTTATACGTTCCATGTGTGGTATGAACGAGTCATATCATTTTAAGGGGGCGGTAGTCCGCACTTCCTCAAATGAAATTATCGTATGTATATACAACATGAAACGAATAATGGTATGAAATAAAATGGAATTACAGAAGCTTATATATAAAATATATATCATTAACATCATATTTAATTACAGTGCCATCATAATGGCCACCATGAGAGGCGGTAAGATGTATTTGAACAATCATCGTTTCGTGAGGCGTTAGTTTTCCATCCGCAGAAACATTATGTTCATCATCCATTAGATGGAGTTGTGTGTATGTGTAGTTTGAATCCTTCTTATAACAACATCCTAGTATATTGAGGATACTGTTGTTGTTACAAAAGAAAGGAAATAAAAAGAGTTTGGGGGTTGAAGAAGCAAAATAAATGAAAATAATTTAAGAGAAATCGTTACCTTTAATTTAGGTAACTCACTTTGGTTGGAACCAAAGGACTTGTTGAAATGCCTTATGCCTAAGGGGAAGCTTCAAGGAGGAGGAGAGGGATGTGGGGAGCTTAGTTGGGCAGAGTTTGGACGAGCCAAGTGGCTTGAGAGGAGTGAGGAATGAGTAGAAGTGGTCTCCTTTTATAAGGGAGAGGAGGGGCTCTTTAGGAAAGAGTGAAAGTATTACTTTATAATATAATTATATTCGGTTTATAATGGTCCAAAAATCATTGAGGTCGAAGATAAGATGACTCATATTCTAAATAACATCAACCAATAAGAATTGGACAGGTTTTAGATAATATTTTAATCATTATAATCTTATTTATTTAAATGATTTATTAATGAGGTAAACATTGCATCATTATTGTGTCATTAATAATTTAAATTATTTGATGTCTAAAAATTATAAATAAAATATCATTATGTATGAAATCTTTTTAGCTTTCTAATTAATATTTATAATCGAAAATTCAACATGTATAACCCTATGTAAAAATTGTTCTTCTAAAAGATGTAAGCTTATGCCATTTTTATTTTTATTTTAACTTTATTAATATAATGTGTCCCTACCACATACAAGTGGATCCAAGGGGTCCCCAAATTGACCCAAGGATGCCCATGGTCGGGTATGTGTCCACCAATAAGGTTAGGACACGTTTTAGGGTAATTTTGTATTATTATAATATTATTTTTTAACCCTTATTTACCGGATTTACCCTTTAACCATGGTAAATAAAATATTTACCACAGTAACTATTCAAAATGTCTAAAAATAAAAGTTACCTATTTACACAATTTGAACATCCTGATTCCAAATATGGAATCTATTTTCCTAAATTCAAAACACAGAAGTGGCAGAAATTAATTTAAAATTAATTCCCGCTGTCAAAACAAAAAGCGTGTTTTTAAGAGGTAATAACTATCAAAAGATTGACACTTGTTTATGTTCGGTTTAATTGTAAAATTATGTCCAATGACCAACATTATATTAAATGGTAAAAATATATTCTAAATATACTTTAAAACCACTCAAATTCACAATTTATCACTATTAATTATTTTTATTAAAAAATTTGTTTTTAATTAAAATTTAGTAATTTTCACTATTCATCAAAATATAAAAGTTATCTGAAAAGTACCAAAATTTCACCCTAGGCTAATTTTGATATTCCGAATCTAAAAATGAAGTCCATTTTGAAATAGAAAATATATATGATTTCAAAAAGTAGGTATTACTATTCACAACGGCTAGTTTAATTAGTTGTGGTGTGTGTTAGAACTCGAGGTTGCGTACAACACACGCTATCACATTATTCGAAGGGAAACGTACCGTAGAAGCTTGGGGTGTTACATTCTCCCCTCCTTCAAATAATTGCGTCCTCGCAATTTCTAGGGTATTACTGCATAAAAAGACTCGGGTGGTTTTTCATCATAAGTTCCTCGGGTTCCCACGTTGCCTCTTCCATCTTATGATTTCTCCACAAAACTTTTACCAGACGCGTCGTCCGGTTTCTCAGTACTTGTTCTCTCGTATCAAGAATCTTGACGGGCTCTTCGCAATAAGACAGATCGGGTTCCAGTTCTAATTCCTCATAGGTGAGTACATGTGTTGGGTCAGGCATGTATTTTCTCAACAGAGATACGTGGAACACATCGTGAACTTTGGAGAGACTTGGCGGCATTACCAATCGGTAAGCTACAGCCCCAATTCGTTCTAGAATTTTGAAAGGTTCGATGTACCTGGGACTCAATTTACCTTTCTTACCAAAACGTGTGACTCCCTTCCATGGAGATACCTTTAGGAAAACATGATCACCGACTTGAAATTCCAAATCCTTCCTTCGATTATCGGCATAGCTCTTCTGCCTACTTTGAGCTGCTTTGATGTGATTTTGGATTACTTTCACCTTTTCCACCGTTTCCTCCACCAGTTCTGGGCCTACAAGTTTTCTTTCACCAACGTCATCCCAACAGGTTGGTGTACGACATCTCTTTCCGTATAACGCTTCATATGGTGCCATCTGAATACTCGAATGGAAGCTATTGTTATAGGAAAATTCTACCAGAGGTAAATATTGATCCCACATACCCTTAAAGTCAAGTGAGCAAGATCTCAACATGTCTTCTAAGGTTTGAATAGTCCATTCTGATTGTCCGTCTTTCTGAGGGTGGTAAGCAGTGCTCAAATGAAGTTCAGTATCCAGGGATTTCTGAAGACTTTTCCAAAATCTTGAAGTAAAATGGGGGTCACGATCAGAAACAATCGATAGGGGTACTCCATGAAGTCTCACAACTTCATTAATATATAGTCTTGCTAGACGTTCCAGGGGTAGATCTTCTCTTATAGCAAGAAAATGTGCTGACTTGGTAAGACGATCAACAATCACCCATATTGCATCATTCCTTCTAGGAGTCTTTGGTATCCCCATGACAAAGTCCATCGTAACATTGTCCCATTTCCACTCTGGTATGGGAAGAGGTTGCATGACTCCTCCAGGCTGTTGCCTTCCAGCTTTCACTTGTTGACAAACCATACATCTTGACACAAAATCAGCAATCTCCCTCTTCATGTTGTCCCACCAAAAATGTTCCTTCAAATCTCTATACATTTTGGTGCTCCCAGGGTGTATAGAGAAATTGGAACTATGAGCATCATCCAGCAATTCCCTTTTTAGATCAGGTATATTGGGAACACAAAGTCTCTTCCCGAATTTCAAAATTCCATCTTCATACACAAAGTCTCTCAATCTCCCATCATTCACAGCTTTAATCTTCTTCTGAAATTCTTCATCATCGTTCTGAGAACTCTTAATCCTTTCTAGTAAAGATGGTTTGGCAACCATTTGAAAAAGCATTGATGTTTCACCTTCCCTGGTTATTCCCATGTCCATCTTCACTAGATCCATGAAAATTGGATCCCTTTCAATTCTCATCATGTTCAGAACTCCATGGTCTTTTCTGCTCAAAGCATCTGCTACTTTGTTTGCTTTCCCCGGGTGGTAGTGTATCGTGCAATCATAATCCTTGAGTAATTCAAGCCATCTCCTTTGCCTCATGTTGAGTTCTTTTTGTGAGAAAATATACTTCAAACTCTTGTGATCAGTATAAATCTCACATTTTTCACCATAGAGGTAGTGCCTCCATATCTTCAAAGCAAAGATCACTGCTGCTAACTCGAGATCATGA
The DNA here is from genome assembly GCA_963277665.1 of Viscum album. Taxonomy (NCBI): domain Eukaryota; kingdom Viridiplantae; phylum Streptophyta; class Magnoliopsida; order Santalales; family Viscaceae; genus Viscum; species Viscum album. The sequence goes on from OY728137.1 coordinate 2,054,738,449, forward strand.
GTAGGATAGTTTTGTTCATGAATTTTCAACTGTCGTGATGCATAGGCAATAACTCTATCATTTTGCATAAGGACACAGCCAAGTCCTTTCTTCGATGCATCACTATAAATAATGAACCCATCATTCCCAGATGGTAAAGTCAATATAGGAGCATTGACTAATCTTCTCTTCAGTTCTTCGAAACATTCTTCACACTCTTTTGTCCAAACAAATTTAACCCCTTTACGTGTGAGCTTCGTTAATGGGTTAGCCAATCGGGCAAAATTCTGGACGAAACGTCGATAATAACCTGCCAAACCAATAAAACTGCGTACCTCAGTTATACTCGTAGGTGCTGGCCATTCTTGGATTGCTTTGGTCTTAGAAGGATCAACAGAGATTCCATCTTTAGAGACAATATGGCCAAGAAAAGAAATCTCCTGAAGCCAGAATTCGCACTTGCTAAACTTCCCATATAATTCATGCCTCCTCAGAGTCTTCATGATAATGCGCAAGTGATTTTCATGATCTTCGTAGGTTTTGGAGTATACCAAGATATCATCAATAAATACCACCACAAATTCATCGAGATACTCCTTGAAAACTCTATTCATCAGATCCATGAACACAGAGGGTGCATTAGTCAATCCAAACGGCATTACAGTAAACTCGTAATGCCCGTACCTGGTTCGAAAAGCAGTCTTCGGAATGTCTTCCTTCTTCACACACAACTGATGGTATCCAGATCGAAGTTCAATCTTTGAAAAGTATTGAGCTCCATGCAGTTGGTCAAATAAATCATCAATACGAGGTAGGGGATACTTGTTCTTTATTGTTATAGCATTGATCTCCCTGTAGTCGATACATAACCTCATAGATCCATCTTTCTTTTTAACAAAAAGAACAGGGGCTCCCCATGGAGAAACACTAGGGCGAATAAATCCCTTATTACTCAATTCCTCTAGTTGTTTCTTTAGTTCGACTAACTCTACAGTGGCCATTCTATAAGGGGTCTTCGATATAGGCCTTGATCCAGGAATCAAATCAATAGAAAACTCAACTTCTCGTTCTGGAGGATGTCCAGGTAAATCTTCCGGAAATACATCTACAAATTCTTTCACAACAGGTACATCCTCTATTCGAACATTCCTTTCCTCACCGACAGTTATTTAATTCTCTTCCTCCCCAATAATTGAATTAAGTTGAGCTGTTGGGGGTGGATCTAAATAAGAATTAGGTGGTGACGATTCTGCTCTAAAAATAAGGTGCTCCTTATCATTATCATCAAGAATCGTAACCTCTTTCTTCTTACAATAAATCTTCGCATCATAGTCCGAAAGCCAGTCCATACCGAGGATTATATGAAACTCAATCATAGGTATGACGATGAAATCAGCAGATAAAGAAAATTTATGTGCTCTAATGGGGACTGATTCACAAAACTTTGTTGCAACGATACTTCCCTTAGGAGTTTTAACAGACAACTCCCTTATTAAATCAAATTGGAAATATCTAATTTTCTTAGCAAACTGGGAAGATATGAAACAATGCGATGATCCAGAATCAAATAATGCATTTGCTAAACTTGAGGAAACCATTAAATTACCCGCCACCACGTCTTTCGGAGCTTCTACCTCAGCAGTAGTGATAGCATAAGCCTGGCCTTGATCCCTTGTCCTTTTCTGAGGTAAGTTCTCCTGACGCTTAGGGCATGCATTTTCATAATGCCCCATCTCCCTGCAATTGTAGCACTGAACGTTGGTAGCTTCCTTCTTCCCCTTGCAATCATGAGCTTGGTGGCCTTTTTCACCACACTTGTAACAGACTCCCATTCCCTTCAAGAAAGTACCAGGATGTTTCTTCCCGCATTTACCACAAGATGGATATTCAACCTTTCCCTTTTTCCCCTTATTTCCATTCCCAGATTGATCAGCAGGTCTCTTTTTCTCTTGCTTTTCTTTAAAGTCATAAGACTTAGAGAATTCCTTTTCGGTCTTGATAGCACATGAGACAATGTCTTCGTACGATGAAAAGGATTGTGAGACTAATGCTCGACGGAGAAATGGTTTTAACCCATCAAAGAAACGATCAATCTTACTTCTTGGGTTGCGAATATAATCTCCAGCATACCTCGCTAACCTTGTAAAGTTAGCCTCATACTTTGTGACATTATCATCCTCCTTTTGTCTCAGACTCAGAAATTGCCTTTCCATATCTGCTCGATGGTCGCGAGGAAAGTATTTTTCTAAAAACAGATCTTTGAACTCCCTCCATTCCATGTTTGATACTTCATAATCTTCCTTCATGTTTTGAATCAATGACCACCATTGATCAGCATCTCCAGTGAGGCGGTAAACTGCCATGGTAACTTTTTCCCTTTCACTACTCCCCAAAGCCTGAAATATTTTCTCTAGGGAAAATATCCATTGCTCAGCTACTAAGGGATTTGTACTCCCATTGAACGTTGGTGGTTGTTGTCTCATGAATCGATCTAACATTGATCCTCCACGCTGCGGATCAGGTTGCTCCATACGGGTAAGGTTATTATTCATAACCTGAGTAAGTTGTCCCAGTACGGTGATTAGCTGATCAGCACCAGTTGCATCACCAGCCCCACTATAATTATCTTGAGCAGGAGGGCAATCCCTACATGGAGTTCGTGCATTGATACGGTTTCCATTTCTTCCACTAGGCGCCATTTCTAAAAAAAATGGCATAAACTAGATCAGTTTATGCATCAAAATACATAATCCCATACTTATAAAACACTAAACATAAATTGAACTATCTATGGATATAATCCATAATCATAAATATGTTTTCTTTGAGGAAGTATATACTCATAAACCCTTCATAATGATTTGTAAAGAAAGTGAGAGTTATCCTAAGCATATCCCCCGGGAGTGTCGTAACCAAGAGTGCAGCAAGGCCCGTTGTCGTGCACCAGTTCCCGTTCGAGTCTAGCTCAAAGCGGTGTTTTCGGGTTTTTCCCCTAGGTACATCTGTGCCAGAGCCGCCTCTACCTGCTCGTATCCAGACAGGGATGTATTGCTCGGAAAACTCACAAAGTCTCTACAATACCAAAATTCTAGGAAGTTCTTCTATACTAATCCTCAAAGTTCATCTTAGGTCTATGTGCTCTAATCAGAGTTTATCTAAATATAGCTTCCAAGTTTTGTACTAAACTTCCTCTGATACCAACTGTAACGCCCCGACCCCAGTTACCCAGAGTCGGTGCATTATTACATAACATTGGCATGATCATAAGAAAGATCAAATCTCGAAAGACCGATTGGTTTAGTAGCCTTGGAAAATGCCAGATATATTCATAAGTTTTACATTACATTATAAAATGAAAAACTACTACAACAACATAATGTCTCAATAGACCACACTATTATCCCCTCATAAAATCCCTGCAGGTCATTCATAACTTACTTCTTCACATCCTGGGAAAAATAAAACATAAAAAAGGGGTGAGCTCAAATGCCCAGTAAGGATAACAATATAGCGGAAAGAATAAACATTTAAGGCAATGTATAACTAAAACAAAAGCCTTTTAAATATGAACTTTCAACATGGTATGGCATAAATAAAATGAAATAATTCCATTTAATTATTCACATGGATATTCTACTAATCGAATAATCACATGCAAAAATCAATAACCACTTTCATAATGTTGGAATGCATAATGCCAGACTATCATAACCACATAGCCAAGGCCTCGTGCCAAGACTACAAATAAGATTTTGTCAAGGCCTTGTGCCAAGACACTAGTTTGTCTCATGAGACCTACCGATGCATCGAGGAGCTATAGCGGGCTCCACCCGTCACTTATTAAGTCCAATGCATTCCCATATGAAAAGGTTTAAACATAACATAAACATTCGTATTAAAACTAGCATACGAAATGTCAATAATTTCACCGTAAACTATGAATGGTATAAAAATAGCACATCCACAGTCAAACATATCACAAAACCTTCAATACAATATAGAAGTTTTGTATCATAATAAATCAACTTCAAATAATCTTAAAATCTATCAAAGGATGTTGACATAGATGAAATCAAAATTATTTTTAAAGAAGTATCTCCTTTTATTTTGAAATCATTTAAGATCCATATAAAATAAAACATTTTCTTTGAAAATATTCTTATAAGATTGTATGGAAAGCTTTGACGATTTTATAACGGCGGAAAATAACCGCACCCGCCGTATAAGTTAAAAAAACATTCTTACCTCAATTCTGTCGAAAAGGTTAAAAAGGACCTTGTTTTGAAAACGACGGAAAGATTCCTTTATAAACCTCTTATAAAAAGTCAAACAAGGGTATAAATGAATTAAACCCATATTCTTGTGAATAGTAAAAATGTTTTGAAATACATTTTTAAGAAACATGGATGTGGATGATAAAGAGATCCCAGTAGATTATTACGTATAAACAACCTCGGATAATGAAGAGATTGTGAAATAACCCTTACCTTGTACTTTTCCTTGGTTGGGGTAGGTTAACCTCCTGTATAATAGTGAAATAATTGTTACTAAATTATACAAGAATCATATACATTAATATGATATCATATATGATCTTTTAATATTGATTTGATAATAATATCTTAGTATTATCGCTGTTTCGGGTGTGAACTTACTTGTTTGCTTTTGTATGTTTTGTTACGTAAGACATGTTTGTAAAGGATAAGTTGTATATTATTCAAATCCAGAATGGTATAAAGTCCTTAAACATCATTTTTAAATCATCAAATGATAATTATACTTGAATGGATACGATGGAAAATGAATCTCATCGCGTTCGTGGAGACGGTAGTCCGTACGTACGCACGAACGCTACTTCCATTTAATTTTTATTTTAAAAGAATCGAATACAAATGATACATAGGTATATTACTATTCCAGTATAATATAATATTTTATATATGTTACTTAAGTTCATTAACACCATCCTTTATACGTTCCATGTGTGGTATGAACGAGTCATATCATTTTAAGGGGGCGGTAGTCCGCACTTCCTCAAATGAAATTATCGTATGTATATACAACATGAAACGAATAATGGTATGAAATAAAATGGAATTACAGAAGCTTATATATAAAATATATATCATTAACATCATATTTAATTACAGTGCCATCATAATGGCCACCATGAGAGGCGGTAAGATGTATTTGAACAATCATCGTTTCGTGAGGCGTTAGTTTGCCATCCGCAGAAACATTATGTTCATCATCCATTAGATGGAGTTGTGTGTATGTGTAGTTTGAATCCTTCTTATAACAACATCCTAGTATATTGAGGATACTGGTGTTGTTACAAAAGAAAGGAAATAAAAAGAGTTTGGGGGTTGAAGAAGCAAAATAAATGAAAATAATTTAAGAGAAATCGTTACCTTTAATTTAGGTAACTCACTTTGGTTGGAACCAAAGGACTTGTTGAAATGCCTTCTGCCTAAGGGGAAGCTTCAAGGAGGAGGAGAGGGATGTGGGGATCTTAGTTGGGCAGAGTTTGGACGAGCCAAGTGGCTTGAGAGGTGTGAGGAATGAGTAGAAGTGGTCTCCTTTTATAAGGGAGAGGAGGGGCTCTTTAGGAAAGAGTGAAAGTATTACTTTATAATATAATTATATTCGGTTTATAATGGTCCAAAAATCATTGAGGTCGAAGATAAGATGACTCATATTCTAAATAACATCAACCAATAAGAATTTGACAGGTTTTAGATAATATTTTAATCATTATAATCTTATTTATTTAAATGATTTATTAATGAGGTAAACATTGCATCATTATTGTGTCATTAATAATTTAAATTATTTGATGTCTAAAAATTATAAATAAAATATCATTATGTAGGAAATTTTTTTAGCTTTCTAATGAATATTTATAATCGAAAATTCAACATGTATAACCCTATGTAAAAATTGTTCTTCTAAAAGATTTAAGCTTATGCCATTTTTATTTTTATTTTAACTTTATTAATATAATGTGTCCCTACCACATACAAGTGGATCCAAGGGGTCCCCAAATTGACCCAAGGATGCCCATGGTCGGGTATGTGTCCACCAATAAGGTTAGGACACGTTTTAGGGTAATTTTGTATTATTATAATATTATTTTTTAACCCTTATTTACCGGATTTACCCTTTAACCATGGTAAATAAAATATTTACCACAATAACTATTCAAAATGTCTAAAAATAAAAGTTACCTATTTACACAATTTGAACATCCTGATTCCAAATATGGAATCCATTTTCCTAAATTCAAAACACAGAAGTGGCAGAAATTAATTTAAAATTAATTCCCGCTGTCAAAACAAAAAGCGTGTTTTTAAGAGGTAATAACTATCAAAAGATTGACACTTGTTTATGTTCGGTTTAATTGTAAAATTATGTCCAATGACCAACATTATATTAAATGGTAAAAATATATTCTAAATATACTTTAAAACCACTCAAATTCACAATTTATCACTATTAATTATTTTGATTAAAAAAGTTGTTTTTAATTAAAATTTAGTAATTTTCACTATTCATCAAAATATAAAAGTTATCCGAAAAGTACCAAAATTTCACCCTAGGCTAATTTTGATATTCCGAATCTAAAAATGAAGTCCATTTTGAAATATAAAATATATATGATTTCAAAAAGTAGGTATTACTATTCACAACGGCTAGTTTAATTAGTTGTGGTGTGTGTTAGAGCTCGAGGTTGCGTACAACACACGCTATCACATTATTCGAAGGGAAACGTACCGTAGAAGCTTGGGGTGTTACAAGAGCCACCGCTGCAGTATTATCACAATACAGTGTACTGGGATCTTTACTGCTAGGCACCACATCAATCTCCTAGAAAATTTTTTGAATCTAGACGGCTTCCTTGGCTGCATCAAAAGCCGCTATATATTCGGACTCTGCTGTAGAATCGCCAACCACTGGCTTCTTTGAACTCTTCCAGCTCACGGCTCCTCCATTGAGACAAAAAACATATCCAGATTGCAATTTCAAATCATTCTGATCTGTCTAAAAACCATCATCAGCATACCCTCTGATGACAAGCTCCTCGTCTCCTCCATACACTAGGAACATATCCTTAGTTCTTATCAAATACTTAAGGATACTCTTAACAGTAGTCCAATGTTTTTCTCCTGTATCTTCTTGATATCTTCCTACCATGCTCAGTGCATAGGCAACTTCAAGCCTAGTACATAACATGGCATACATGATGGATCCTATAGCCGAAGCATATGGGATCTTACTCATTCTATCTTTCTCTTGTTGTGTCTGAGGACACATTTTCTTACAAAGATGTAGGCCATGTGACATTGGAACCAATCCCCTCTTGGATAGTTCTATACTAAATATATTTAGTATCTGGTCAATGTATGTACCCTAACTTTATCCAAAAAGCCTCTTGGATCTATCACGAATGATCTTGATCCTTAGAATGTAGGCTGCTTCTCCTAAGTCCTTCATGGAGAAACAATTGTTCAACCAGTCCTTCACTGACTGTAAGACTAGTACATCGTTTCCAATATGTAATATTTAGTCAACATATAGTACTATGATAACGATCGCATTCCCATTAAACCTCTTATAAACACATGGCTCAAATTTGTTCTTAATGAAACCAAATTCTATTATAGATTCATCAAATCAAATGTTCCATGACCTGGATGATTTCTTCAATCCATAAATGAATTTTTACAACTTGAAAACCCGTTTGGCTTCACCTGGTGTCACAAACCCTTATGGTTGTGTCATATAGACATCTTCTTGAAGGTTCCCATTAAGGAATGTTGTTTTGACATCCATTTTCCAAACCTCGTAGTCATGGTACGCTGCTATGGCAAGTATGATTCTTATGGATTTAAACATGGAAACTGGCGAGAAGGTTTCATCATAGTCAATTCCTTGACGTTGTCTAAACCCTATAGCCACTAGACTTGATTTATAGGTGTTAACTTGACCTTCCATGTCCATCTTTCTCTTGAATACCCATTTGCATCCAACCAGCTTTACATCAACTGGCTCATCGACCAGAACCTAGACTTGGTTCTGATACCTGGAATTCATCTCAGAATTCATATCTTCTAGCAATCTTGCAGGTTCTGAGCTTTCTACTGCTTCCTTATAAGATATAGTTTCATCATTGACCAACAATAATTATTCACCATCTTCGGTGAATAGGACACCAAATCTCTCTGGTTCACTTACCTCTCTTGAGCTCCTACGTAGTACTTTTGTTTCTGGAACCTCTTGCACGGGGACATGTGGAACTTGTTCCTGTACCAACTTCTTTATATCTTGAGCATCAACTTCGTCGATGTCAATATTTCTTCCACTATCCTTCTTTAGGATGTGCTCCCTCTCAAGAAATACGGCTTGTCTGGTGACAGTCACTTTCTCGTCTGAAGGGTTATATAGGTAATATCCTTTCGTTTCCTTGGGATATCCTATAAAGATACACCTCATGCCTCGGGGTGCTAGTTTGTTTCCTGATGAGTCCTTAAAAAATGTCTCGCATCCCCATACATTTGTGTGCAACAAAATGGGTTTCCTTACATTCCATAGCTCGGAGGGAATTCCATTCTCTGCCTTAGTTGGTACTCGGTTTAATGTGTATGCTACAGTTTGTAATGCATATACCCAAAATGATAATTGAAGATCTGCATGACACATCATTGACCTCACCATTTCCAAAAAGGCGTGGTTCCTCCTTTCACTAACACCATTCCACTATGGTGTATAAGGAGGAGTAAGGTGAGATATAATCCCATACTCCCATAGAAGATTGATAAACTCTTGGTTCAAATATTCTCCACCTTTATCCGATCGAAGCTTCTTTATCTTCTTACCAAGATGATTCTCTACTTCATTCTTGAATTCCATAAATTTCTCTAAGTCCTCTGACTATTAACTCATTAAGTAGAAATAGACATATCTAATCAAATCATCAGTAAAAGTAATGAAGTGAGAATATCCACCTCTAGCTTCTACTGGAAATGGTCTACACACATCTGTGTGTACCAATCCTAGAAGCTCTATGGCCCTTTCACCCTGTCCACCAAAAGGCGGCTTGGTCATTTTTCCTTGTAAACAAGAATGATATCTATCAAGTGGTTTTAGCTCAGTAGAGTCTAAATAGCCATCTTGGTAGATCTTTTTCATGTGCTTCTCGTTCACATGACCGAGACGGTGATGCCACAACTGGGTGACATATGAGTCATGTGAGTTTGTTTCGTTATCGGTTTCCAACAATTGGTTTTCATAATTTAATATGTACAAACCTTTATTTAAATGTTCCATACCATAACATACATTATTCTTATAAAAGAGACAACCCTTATTTCCAAACTTGAAAATAAATCCATCCATATCCAAACAAGATACAGAAATTATGTTCTCGGTAACACTAGGCACATAATAACAGTTATGTAAAACCAAAATCATTCTATTTGGCAATGATAGGTGGTAATCGCCAATAGCCAATGCAGCCAGCCTTTCACCATTGGCAGCTCGAAGATCCACCTCTCCTCTAGAAATCCTTCTAAATCTACTTGGTTCTTCCATTTGAATACAGATGTGAGCCCCAAAAGTTGTATCTAATACCCAATGTGTAGAAATTAAAATATTACACTCGATAACGAACGCAAATTTAGCGTCTCCATGCTTCTAGGTGCAGTTCCTCTTCTAGCGGCCCTACTTGCCACATTCAAAACACACCGCCTACAATTCCTTTCCCTGCCTCTGGATCTTCCCCTTCTTGGAGGGATGGTGCTTGGGGGCTTCAGACCGTTTATAAGTCTTTGGCCCCTTTGCCTTGTCCTTCCTTTTCTAGTTCACCATAAGGACTGTGGGTTTGTCACGCCCCATGTACTTGTCTACCTGTAAAATCAAGGTCAGAAGCTCCGATAGACTCTTCTCATTGCCGCTCATGTTATAATTGACAATGAATCTATAGAAGGTCTTGGGTAGTGATGATAGGATGAGATCTGTGCGCAACTCATCTAGAAATTTAATCCCTACGATGTCTAGGTGTTCAATGTAGCCAATAAGCTTGACTACATGAGGCCCAGATGGCACAGACTCTCCAAGAATAGTTGTAAACAAATCATTGGAGATCTCATACCTCTCCTGTCTTTCCTTATCTTGGTAGAGATCTTTAAGGTGAGACATTATGATATACGCGTCCATGTTTTCATTTTTCTTTATGAGATCATTGGACATGACCGATAGCATGAAACACTGGACATCTGTGGAATCATCCATGTGTTTCATATAGAGAGATAATTCCTCATCACTGGCCTCTTTCCCAGGCACAACTGGAATAGGCTCTTCCAGCGCATACAATTTCCATTCGTGGCAAAGGAAGACGTGTAAATGCCTCTACCACTCTTGGAAATTGGTGTCGATGAGAAGGTTTTCCTTCTTGATTATGGATTGCAATGATATGTTTTAAGTAATTTTGTAGTTTCTACGAATTAAAATGAGCAAAGTTTTAGTACTTTATTACAAAATTGAGACAAATAAATAAATTAATACTTATTAGTCTCCCACTATTTTATCGAAATCCATTATCCCTCACCATTGACTTCGGAACATTCTGTTGCCTAAATATTCTAGTGGAAAGAATACATAATATCCTTAGTATTAACCCAACTAGGGTTAGTCAAGCAACTTTAGGAGTTTTAGGTAGGCATTCCAAATGCCAACTGCATTAACTCGCAGCTCCTTGATCCGCTGAGTGGACTCCCCAATCCTGAAATCCTTTTATTTTGGATTTCCTCAACCTTTGCCTCTTGGTCACACCAAGTCCTGCTGTGGCAGTCAACCCTTGATGCGAACCAAGTCAAGTCAACCCAAAACCTTGAATTAGAATTCCTCAATAATTGAAAGCACCCCAACTAGGGTTGGTCAAGCACTTTGAACTATGGTTCGATTCTAACCAAGATTATGGAAGGATATACCAAATTAATATTTATTTGATGGATTTAATCCTTATACGTAAATTTTCAATTTATTATCTTTGATTACATGATTATTAATATTAATTGGGATATACTTGAGTGATTAACCATGTCTAATATAATATTTACGCATAAGCCAGTTTTATTTTAGTTTCATATTGCATGCTTGTTTAATTCATTAATTGTGTGATCGTGAAAACACGCCCATAATAAATAAACCATGCAACTGACAGAAATAAAATAAATGGTATAATCATGATTTTGTTCTATTGGTTATTTTATCTAGTGGTTGATAAACTTACCCAAGACCTAGGTGAGAAAAACCTTGAACCTTGTGGGTTTGTGTTTACAGCTTTCCACTTGTCCACCTTTGTATCTCCTTGGATTGGTTTCACCTTAGATCTTGGCTTGAGCTACCTCAACTAGCTTCGGAGCTCCATCCATTACATATACATTTATCTCACATACAGGTGAGGGGTAAAAAGGGGGTTTTACAAAAAAAAAAAGAATCCTTGGGAATGCAGGCCCTACATATTAATGAGGAGATGGCTCGCAGGCTAACAAATTTAATTTAAATAAATAAATTAAAAGAAACCATTCACATAAAAAGGTATCAGTCTAGCTCATGATCATCCATACATGCAATGATATTTACGCATAAATAAAACTAGCATTCAATTATTTAATCGTTCTTATTTAAGATAAATCATGCTAAAATTAATTAATTATCTTTAATTAATCAATCCTTTTATCTTAAACCCTTTTTCTGAATTTCCTTGAGATTATCATCCATCATAATTTTAAATAAATAAATTCATTTAAAATTATCCTTGTACCTAACTTGTACCTTAGAGGCAACCTGGTGAATTCTCGTTCATTGGGTAATTTGAACGAGTACATGGCGTGTAGTTCCGACTACATGGTGTGTACTTTTGTTCACCGTCCATCCGAAGTACACGCCCGGGGACATGGAATGTTAATGTACTTCAAAAAATTTTGGAGTACACAGCGTGTTTAGTGGGACACACGCCGTGTAGTTTCCACATTACACGGTTTTCAGTCGGGCAAGCCGTGTATGGGGTACAAGTTCCAACCCTAACCCAAAGGGAATACACGTTGTGTTCATTGGAACACACGGCGTGTAATCCAGAAACTGTGTGCCACCTATTCCTGGTCAACACACGATGTCATTAATGACTTATATAGGATCCAATACACGGCCTGATTTGGCGGATCAGTCCGATGTATGAATCTAGACTACACGACGTGTACTTCCGAATACACACCGTGTATTCTGGTTTTGTACAGCCAGAAACATTTGGCACCTCCAGATTAGTTCCTCTATTTTATTTTAAACAAAACTAAAAGAAAAATTCGTTTCTGTGAGGTGAACAAGAAATTAGGGAGGAGGAACAAATCTCGAGATTCATATTTCCAAAACGATTAAACTTGAATTGAAACAACTAAATTTTTAAATGTGTAAAATATAAATGAAAAACTAAATAATTATAATCACCAATATGACCCCTCTGATACCACTTGTAGGTTCCGAGTGCAGCAGAAGCGCATTGGTTGGTTTTCCCTACTTTAATTTTAACGTTAAACAACGTTCAATCCGAGATCCGTCACATGGTGGAACTCTTTCTTCGTTGATGTCTCCAGTCACGATTCTGTGATCCGTCAATGCATCGTAGAATCCAAGTGTAAGATTATTCTAGCGGTGATCCACACGTGTGACACGTATCTCCAGACATCGCCGAAGGGATCTATGGGTTATAGTACGGAAGAACCTTCTCTTGCGATGTCCACCTTTGATCGCCTTGGTCTCTCAGTCTTGAGAGCATTCTTGGAGGAAGGAGTTCTTTCGGCCTTGAAAGAATTATCCAGAATTTTTGTGCAAAATGATTCTCCTATGGAAAAGTGTTGGGGTTGTGAGGATATTTATAATTGGGTTTTAGGTTGTAGAGTTATGACAATAAATAAATGCGTTACGCATTTTATTTATTTCATTAACTCTTATTGAAAACCCCCATGTCGAATTATTAATTCCTTGACATGCGCCCACACTGATTATAATAAATATAATTTAATAAAACAATATTATATCCTCAAAATCCTGACTGGAAAAACTACACGGCGTGTAATCATTAATACACGGCGTGTACTCATTTTCCATAAAACTACACGGCGTGTATATTTAATATACACGGTGTGTACTTTTATTTTCCACTTTCCATTATTTCCTCCACCAAATTTATTAGACCTTGAGTAATGGATATTTATTTCTTAAATAAATATTACTGCATCACTTTCTAATAAATATTATTTCATCCACAATATATTCTCTCGAATAACTAGTGTCGAAATAAATGAGATCAGGCATCCTTAAATAATTATTAAACCACAGTCGGGAATAATATTTATTTAACTTATTAAATTAATATTTAACTGAGATAAATGCACACACATAGTGTGTGACCCTTTAGGCCTCTTTCTCAGTGGAATTAGGCAGAGCCTGCCTGAAGTCCAAGTTTAGCATCTAGCAACACGCCAAGGCACCCATAGAGAAAGAAGTTTACACTGCAATGACATGTCGCCTCATACGAATGCTTACTGTGTAATATAATCCCTTTTTCACGATATCTCGAATCAAGCGGGTTGCATGCTAGTGTCATCAACCCATGTGCTCGATTATTATTTCTTTGAATTTCCGTAATTGAACTTGACCATACCTTACCATGGCCATGGATTTATTTAGGCTATATCAATTTGATCAAAGGGCCTGATATACCTACTTCCGTTATGGAACAGAAGGGACAAATCATTTCTCGCATTATCTATTAATGCAGTATTACTCGTGACGCACCCAACGTATCCTACCTCGCTGCGAAGAGTGTGTAGTCAAAGTTTTCATCAATACATCTAAGTGCTCGAGTTGTAATACCCATTAATAATAATCTTAAAGTCTAATTATCAACACACACATCCGTAGATAGGAACATCCAATGACACTATGAAATATTGATTTCCTACTGGCGGGTCTCGTTCTCATAATATCCTCCTGGATATTACCAAGGTTGCACACCATGACATGATGCCTCAAAGTTTTATGAGTCATCACCCCTAATGGCCTGTATTATTTGTTTCCCCCAAATAATATCATCCGGTCATAGAATATATATTCAAGGACAGTGTTTTGGCACTTCCGGGTTCTCATCATAGCAGGGATCCGCTATGACCCTTTAATGAAACAGTTATCCTTATGATATTATCACATGCGTTGTCATGTAGAAGAACAATAAAGACGTGATAAGTCTTTTATTAATGAATAAAGTACAAAGTAGTTGGTTTTATGCCACCAACTCCAACAGATAGTAGAAACATCACCACCTAATTCTTATCTAGATCCACCCCTAGTAGCTTAACTAAATTCAATTATTGGGGAGGAAGAGAATGAAATAACTGTGGGGGAGGAAATGAATGGTTAAATAGAGGACATATCTATTCTATAAGAATATGTTGATGTGTTTCTAGAATATTTACCTAGACATCCTCCAGAATGAGAAATTGAGTTTTCCATTGATTTAATTCCTGTTTCAAGGCCCATATCGAAGAACCCTTATATAATGGCCACTGTGGAATTAGTTGAACTAAGGAAAAAACTAGAGGAATTGAGTAATAAGGGATTTATTCTCCTGAATTTCTTTCAATGGAGAGCCCCTACACTTTTTGTTAAGAATAAAGATGGATATATGAGGTTGTGCATTAACTATAGGGAGATCAATGCTATAATAATAAAGAACAAGTATCCCCTACCTCGCATTGATGATTAATTCAACCAACTTCATGGAGGTAAATATTTTTCAAATATTGATCTTCGGTCTTGATATCATCAGTTGTGTGTGAAGAAGGATGAAATTCTGAAAACTGCATTTCAAAACCAGGTACGGGCATTACAAGTTTACAGTAATTCCTTTTGGGCTGACTAATGCACCCTCTGTTTTCATGGATCTAATGAACAGAGATTTCAAGGAATATCATGATGACATTGTAGTGGTATTTATTGATGATATCATGGTATATTCCAAAATCTATTATGATCATTAAAATCACTTGCACACTATTTTGAAAACCCTTATAAGAAATGAATTATATGGTGGATTTAGCAAATGTGAATTCTGGCTTCAAGAGATTTCCTTTCTTTTACATATTGTGTCTAAGGATGGAATCTCTATTGATCCTTAAAAAAAAGGCAATCCAATAAATTCCAGCTTCGATGAGTATAACTGAGGTATATAGTTTTACTGTTTTACCAGGTTATTATCGACATTTCTTCTAGAATTTTTCCCACTTGGCTAACCCATTAACAAAACTCACACGTAAAGGGTTAAATTTTTTTGGAAAACAGAGTGTATGTAATTTTTTGAAGAATTGAAGAGAAGATTAGTCAATGCTCCTATCATGAATCTACCATCGAAGAATGATGGGTTTGTTATTTATAGTGATGCTTCAAAGAAAGGACTTGGTTTCATTCTTATGCAGAATGATAGAGTTATTTCCTATGCATCACAGAAGCTAAAAATTCATGATCAAAACTATCATACTCATGATCTTCAGTTAGAAGCTGAAATATTTTCTTTGTTGATTTGGAGACACCATCTCTTTGAAAAAATTGTGAGATATATACATATAAAAAGAGTTTTAAGTATATTTTGTAATGCCCCAACCCCAGTTACCCAGAGTCGGTGAATTATTACATAACATTGGCATGATCACAAAAGATCAAGTCTCGAAAGACCGATTAGTTTAGTAGCCTTGGAACCACTAGATACATTCATAAGGTTTACATCACACCATAAAGTGAAAAAATACAACAACATCTTGTCTCTATAGACCACACTCATATCCTCATACTATCCCTACAGGTCATTCATAAAATACTTCTTCACATCCTGGGAAAAATAAAACATAGAAAGTGGTGAGCTCAGATGCTCAGTAAGGATAACAATATAAAGAAAACTTTCATAAATAAGCATAAAACATTTAAGGAAATGTATAACTAAAACAAACACCTTTTAAACTTGAACTTCAACATAATATGGAAAAGATAAAATGAAATAATTCCATTTACATATTCAAATGGATATTCTACTAGTCGAATAATCACATGCAATATCAATAACCACATTCATAATAATGGAATGCATAATGCCAGACTATCATAATCACATAGTCAAGGCCCCGTGCTAAGACTACATATAATATTTTGTCAAGGCCTTATGCCAAGACACTAGTTTGTCTCATGAGACCTACTGATGCATCGAGAAGCTATAGCGGGCTTCACCCATCACTTACTAAGTCAAATGCATTCCTCATATGAAAAGTTTGAATCATAACATAAACATTCGTATTAAAACTATCATATGAAATGTCGTTACTTTATCCATAAACCATGAATGGTATAAAAATAGCACATCCACAGTCAAACATTACTCATTCAATGCAATAAGGAAGATTTTATTGTAACATATTAACCTCAATCGTGAATAATGAAGGATATTGACATAGATGAAAATAATCATCCAAAACTATTTGAGGGAAATATCCCCCTTTTTATTGAAAATATTTAAGAGTGTCACTATTTATCAAGAAGCTATTTAAAATAGATTTCTTAATCAAAGTGTCACATACCACTTTGAAACATTTTAAAAGGAATTTTAATTTTAAAACTTTAATGTCCATATACATAAATCCTTAAAACCATTTTTAAAACATGGACATTAATGAGAAAGATTTAGAATAATAAATCTTTAAAACATTTTAAAATGATATTTTAGTTAGAGTTCCTAACCAAAATAGAGACACTTGAATAAAAATAATTGAGGTAGTCAAAACTTTATAATATCATGATAATAAAGGGATTAATGATATACTATGTCAAAGTACATTATATACACCATATAAAAGTGATTTTCTGTATAATAATAAACAAGTCTCAATGGAATGTAAATTGAGATGAAATATCTTATAGAGATTGTGTCCTTAGGTTAAGGATAAATCAACGACATAATTATGTGTGAAAAATATAAATACAGTCAATATGATTGGATATTCAGTGTAAATCAATTAGAGGACATTCACTAATATTCTTGTAAAAACAACACCAATTAATTGGATGTTTAACTCAACAAATGGAGATCGAGTTAAAATTACTCATATCAAGTTCATACCGATGACTTGAGAATTTTTCAATGGGGTGATTATGTGTATCAAAAGTATATCCACTGAAAGGGGAGTGGAAATTATGACATAAGAAAATGAATAGCGATTCCATGCATAATATTGGAGTAAAATAATCAATGAAGTATGCGTAAAGCCGAATGAGTGGAAATTCAAATTTCAAATTCCCTTATCGATTTGGTAACTTAAAAAACATACACCCATGAAATAAGGTTAATAAAATGATGATGTAAATTTCCATAAATTAAATTAAATTACACAATTAATACAATCATGGGTAGTACACACACCACATGCAATAAATAATTGGTGAATAATGGAAATCTCACAGAATTAAAAGTGAGATAAGAAACCTCTTACTTTCTACTTTTTCCTTGGTCGAGGGTAGGTAAACCTCCTGTATAATGGTGAAATAATTTTTATTGAATTATACAAGAATAATATACATTAATATGATATCATATATGATCATTTAACATTGATTTGTTGATAATATCTTAGTATTATCATATTTTCGGGTGTTAATGGATTCATTTTCCTTTATATTATTTGTTAGGTGAGCTATATTTGTTATGGATGGTATGTATCTTATTCATATACAGAATTATATCATGTCTCTAAACATTATTATTAATCATCAAATGAAATTTATTCTTGAATGAATATGATGGGGAACGAATCTCATCGTGTTCGTGGATACGGTAATCCGTACGTACGCACGAGCGACAATATCATTCTTTTGATATTAAATTAATATATAATTTGATGGTATATAATATATAAAGAATAATTATCATGTTATATTTATTATTGACATGAATTAAACGTCATTATTATAACCATCCAAATAATAATATATTGAATAACAATTATACCACAACGTGGAGGCGGTAGGTCATACGTACGCACGTATGGTGACATGTCATTCAAAGGATGGATAGAATGTTGAATATGGTTTTACCATATTTATAATAACATCACAGTATATATAAGATACTGTATTTATTATTTTGGAATGGAAATAACAAAGAAAGAAGAAGTGGAAGACGAAAGGAACTTGAAAGAGGGTGGTGAAAACCTTACCTCTTCTTCGGGTTCTTCCTTTTGATTTGATCAAAAAGGCTCCTTAGGTTGGATTTATGATTAAACTAAGGCCTCTATGTTGAATTTAGGGAGGTTGAGAGAATATTTGGGTAGGGTTTGGCCAAATTAAAAGACTTTGAAGGTGTGAAGAATTGGTTAGAAGTGGTGTCCTTTTATAAGGGGAGGAGGGGCTCTTTAGGAAAAACTTAAAGTATTATTTTATAATAAATTCATATTCGGTTTATAATGGCTCAAAAGTGGATTATTAAAATTCTAAGGAGGGGATAGGTCGAAAACAACTCAACCAATAGGTTTTAGATAGGTTTGGGTTATTTATTAACCTTGTCTTTTAGTTTTAACTCTTAGTTAATTAGTTTGACACTTACCATGTCACTTTGTATTTTTATATTATATAGTTAATAAACTTACTATATACATCCAAGAGACCCCCAAGTGGTACATTAATAATACACCTACCATTATATAAGTCTTTTGGCAGAACCTTAGAATTTTAGGAATATAATATCAATTAATAATATAATATTTGTTTTAAAAACTCATTTATGTCAATTTTGACACTATTCAATATTTGATTTTTGTTAAAGTCTTAACAACTTTATTAATTCGAATTAAATTCATTTAAGAAATCCTAAAATGTAATATTAACCAATAAAATTTTTTTATGTCATCAAAACTTTCAAATTATATTTATTTTAACTTTTATAATACCGATTATTTGATTCTTTTATTATTAAGGAAAATACTGCATCATTATTGTGTCATAAATAAATTTAATTATTCAATGTATAAAAATTATAGATAAAATACCACTATATATGAAATATTTTATTTATTTATAATTAATATTTATAGTAGAAAATATAACATATATAAACCAATGGAAAATTGTTTTACTAAAAGATATATGCTTATGTCATTTTTGTATTTACTTTAACTTAATTATTATAAAGTGTCATTATCACTTACAAGTGGATCCATGGGGTCCCAAAATAGACCCAAAGATTCACATGGTCGAACATGTATCAACAAATAGGGTTAGGACACATTTTAGGGTAATTTATTATAATTATAATATTATTATTTTACCCTTATTTACCGGATTTACCCTTTAATCATGGTAAATAAAATATTTACCGAAGTAATTATTAAAAATGTCTAAAAATAAAATTTACCAATTTACAAAATTTGGACCTCTGGATTCTAATTATTGAATCCATTTTTCAAAATTCAAAACACAGAAGTGGCAGAAATTAATTTAAAATTAATTCTCGTTGTTAAAACAAAAAAGCGTGTTTTTAAGAGATAATAATTATCAAAAGATTGACACTTGTTTATGTCCGGTTTAAATGTGAAATTATGTGTAATGACCAAAATTTTATTAATTGGTAAAAATATATTCTAAATATACTTTAAAACCACTCAAATTCATAATTTATCACTATTAATTATTTTTATTAAAAAAGTTGTTTTTAATTAAAATTTAGTAATTTTCACTATTCATCAAAATATAAAATTTATCTAAAAAGTTGCAAAATTTAACCCTAGGCTAATTTTGATATTACAAATCCAAAAATGAAGTCCATTTTGAGATATAAAATTTATAAAATTTCAAAAAGTGGGTATTACTATTCATAACAACTACTTTGATTGGTCGCGGTGTGTTAGAATCTCGAAGTTGCATACAACACACGCTACTATATTATTCAAAGAGAATTGTACCATGGAATCTTAGGGTGTTACATATTTTCTCATAGAAATAACTCAACATGTGGAAAAGACTATGGCTAGAACTACTCAAAGATTATGATTTCACTATACACTACCACCCAAGGAAGGAAAATAAGGTGGCGGATGCATTGAGCAGAAAGGATCATGGAGTTTGGAACAAGATGAGAATTGAAAGTGATCTTATTTTCATGGATCTAGTGAAAATAGATATGGGAATAATCATGGAAGGTGAAACATCAATACTTTTTAAAATGGTTTCTAAACCATATTTATAAGAAAAGATAAAAAGTTCTCAAGTTGATGATAATGAGTTTTAAAAGAAAATTAAAGCTATGAATGATGGTAGATTGGTAGACTTCGTATATGAAGATGGGGGATTTTGAAATTTAGGAAGATACATTGTGTTCCCAATGTTCCTGATCTGAAAAAGGGAATTTCTGGATGATGATCATAGCTTTAATTTCTCTATACACCCTGGTAGCACTAAGATGTATATAGATTTGAAATAACAATTTTGTTTGGACAACATGAAGAGATAGATCGCTAATTTTGTGTTGAGATGTATGGTTTGTCAACAAGTGAAAGCTGGAAGACAACATCCTAGAGGGGTCATGCAAACTCTTACCATACCTGAGTGGAAATGGGATGATATTACGATGGACTTTGTCATGGGGCTACCAAAGACTCTTAGATGGAATGGTGTAATATGGGTCATTGTTGATCATATTACTAATTCAGAACATTTTCTTGCTTTAAGAGATGATTTACCACTTGAACGTTTAGCAAGACTATATATTAATGAAGTTTTGAGACTCTATAGTGTACCCCTATCTATTTTTTCTGATCGTGATCCCCGTTTTACATTACTATTCTGGAAACTTCTTCAAAAATCCCTAGATACTGAACTTCGTTTGAGCACTACCTACCACCCTCAAACTGATGGACAATCAGAATGGACTATTCAAACTTTAGAATACATTTTGAGATCTTTCTCACATGACTTTCAAGGTATATGGGATCAATATTTACCTCTGGTAGAATTTTTTATAACAATAGCTTCCATTCAAGTATTCAGATGGCACCATATGAAGCATTATATGGAAAGATATGTCGCACACCAACTTGTTGGGATGATGATGGTGAAAGAAAAGTAGTAGGCCCAACACTTGATGAGGAAACTATGGAAAAGGTGAAGGTTATCCAAACCCACATCAAAACAGTAAAAAGTAGGCAGAAGAGATATGTCGATAACTGAAGGAAATATTTGGAATTTTAGTTAGGAGATCATGTTTTCTTGAAGGTATCTCCATGGAAGGGAGTTATACGATTTGGTAAGAATGGTAAACTAAGTCTCAGGTACTTAAGACCTTTCCAATTCTATAATGAATTGGGGTTGTAACTTACTAGGTGGAAATGCTGCCATGTCTCTCCAAAGTTCACGATGTGTTCCATGTATCACTATTGAGATAATACAAGCCTGACCCAATGCATGTACTCACCTAGGAAGAAATTGAACTAGAACCTGATCTATATTATTGTGAAGAGCCTATCAAAATTCTTGATAACAGAGAACAAGTGCTGAAAACCAGACAACTCGTCTGGTAAAAGTTCTATGGAGAAACCATAATATGGAAGAGGCAATGTGGGAACCCGAGGAACTTATGATTAAGAACCACCTGAATCTTTTTATGCAGTAATATTCTAGAAATTTTTGTGGACGGAATTATTTTATGGAGGGAAGAATGTAACACTCCAATCTTCCATGGTATGTTTCCTTTTTAATAATGCAATAGCTTGCATTGTACGCAACTTCAAGATTCTGACACACCACTACCAATCAAACTAGCCATTATGAATAGTAAGACCCACTTTTTAAAATTTTATAAAAAAAAATTTCAAAATAAAATTTATTTTTTAATTCGGAATATCAAAATTAGATTTCGGTGAATTTTGGAAATTTTCCTAAAAACATTCATTTTTTCATGAATAGTGAAAAACACTGCGTTATTGTTTAAAACAAACTTTTTATTTAAATAATTATTTATTTTATTAAAATTTATTTTAGGTAAAAATAGATACATAATACATATATACATTCAATATAATTCATTAGAGTCATTTTGTAATAATATTAGATATATAAAATTTTATTGAACTTTTCATCGTCTTTTACCCATCTCCTATGAGAATTTAAAAATTCGAATAAAACGTAATTTTACAGCTTCTGTGAGTGTAATTTCAAGATTCTGAGAGGAACGATTGATATTAGTAAGAAAAAGGTGGTTCAATAAGATGAAAATAATTTTTGGTGAATAGTAACTTTTTAATTTTATTTATCGTGGTTAAAAGTAAATATTGTAATTAAGGGTAAAAATGATATTATTCTTACTCTAAAACATGTCCTAATTCTATTGGATAAGTGTAATTCGATCAAGAACTATATTAGGAATAAAATATGATCATTTAGGTCCACTTAGATTAGATTAGGACATTTATTATTATTTTATTTAAAGAAGAGTTAAAAGAGTTAAATTCAAAGATTAAAAATTAAACCATATTTAATATAAGGATACACATAAGATAAATTCGACTATAAATATTCATTAGAAATCTAAACAGATTTCATACATAATGGTATTTTATTTATAATTTTTAGACATTAAATAATTTAATTTATTTATGACACAATGATGATGCAGTAATTACCTTATTAATGAAATGTTAAAATAATTGATATTATAAATACCCAAATAAATGTAATTTGAGACTTTATATGAATTCCAATAATTTAATAGGTTAATATGACATGTTATAGTTGATTAAATTAATTGTTTTTTAAGTAATAATGCTATTATGAATTTAAAAAAAACAAAATACCAAATAGTTTCAAAATTGACATAAAAACGTTTTTAAAAAAATATTATATTATTAATTGATATTCTATTCCTAAAAATCTAAGGTTCGTCCAATGGTCTTAAATAATATTATAGATGAAATTAATTAACCACGTGAGTTTATCTTGGAATTTTATAGTAAGTTTATTAACCATATAATATAAAAATAAAAAGGGACATGGCAAATGTCAATCTATTTAACTAAGAGTTAAATCTAAAAAGATAAAGTTAATATTGTGACCCAAACAAATCTGAAACCTATTTTTTGAGTGGATAAAGACTCATTCCCACATTATCCTCGAAATAAATCATTATTGAGCCATTATAAGCAGAAAATTATTTTATTATAAAATAATATTTCAATCTTTTCCTAAGGTGCCCCTCACCCCTCTTATAAAAGGGATCTTCCCCTTCTTTCAAATTCATACCTAAATATCCATTTCACTTGGCCAAACCATGACCAAATATCCTCCCAACTATCATCCCAACTATCCACCCTTCATCCTAGAGTCCTTCCATTAGTCATAAAGCCAACAGAAGGAGCCCTTTTGATCAAATCAAAAGGAAGAACCTGAAGTGGAGGTAAATATTTCATCACATTTGTCAAGTTATTTTCTTTTTCCACTTCATCTTTCTTCATTGTTTTCATTATAAAATAATAACTCCAATATCTTCTATATACTATGATGTTATTATTAGAAAATTTCAGCCAAATTCATCATTCTATCCATCCTATAAATTACAAAGTCACCATATGTGCGTACGTTCGGATTTCCGTCTCCACTTCTTGGTGTAGTTTTTTATTCAAACACTTCCTCATTTGGATGGGTATAATAATGATTATAAATGATTCAAATAATAAATATAACATTAACATGATTCTTTATATATGATATTCCATCCAATTATAAACTATTTTTTATCAAAATAATGATATTGTCGCTCGTGCGTACGTACGGATTACCGTCTCTACAATGTGATGAGATTCATTCCCCATCGTATCCATTTAAAAAAATTCATTTGATGATCAAAAATAATGTTTAAATAATTAATATAATTTTTAATGTTAATAAGATGCATCTTATCCATAATAAACATTACTTACGTAACAAATCATATAATGGAAAATGAATCATTGAACACCCGAAACAATGATACTACTAAAATATCATTAACAAAGCAATATTAGAAGATCATATATGATATCATAATAATGTATATGGTTCTTGTATAATTTAATAAAAATTATTTAACAATTATATAGGATGTTAATGTACCCTCTACTAAGGAAAATTACAAGGTGTGGGTTAATTATACAATCTATTTACTATCTGAGGTTGTTTATACATAATTATCTATTGGGACCTCTTTATCATCCACATCTATGTTTCCTAAAAATTTATTTGAAAACATTTTTAAAACTTCCTAGAATATGGTTTAAAGACATTTATACCCTTTTTTGACCTTCAATTTTTTTAATGGAATCTTTTTGTCATTTTTTAATCAAGGTACTTTATGACCTTTTCATCAAAATTAAGGTAAGAATGTTTTTTTAACATACATGGTGGGTGCGGTTATTCCCCTTCATTATAACATCATCAAAGAATACTTTACAAGCTTATAAGAATATTTTCAAAATAAATATTTTCTGTTATAATTATGTGACTTTAAATGAATTCAAAAAAAGAAATAGATACTTCTCTCAAATAGTTTTTTTCATCTATGTCAACACCCTTTATTGGATTTTACCCTTGTTTTGAAGTTGATTTATTATGAATCAAATCTTCCCTATTGTATTGAAGTTTTTTTGATATTATTGACTATGTATGTGTTTTTTTTATACCATTCATGGTTTATGGATAAAGTATTGACATTTTATATAATATTTTTAATATGAATTTTTATGTTATGTTTAAACCATTTCATATGAGTAATGCATTGGACTTAGTATGTGACAGGTGGAGCCTGCTATAGCTCCTTGATGTCTCAGTAGGTCTCATGAGACAAACTATTGTCTTAGCACAAGGCCTTAACAAAATCATATTTGTAGTCTTGGCACACGGCCATGAATTTATGGTTATGAATTCTAGCATTATGCATTCCATCATTATGAAAGTGGCTATTGATATTGCATGTGATTATTCGACTAGTAGAATATCCACGTGAATAATTAAATGGAATTATTTGATTTTATTTTTTCCATATTATTTTGAAGATCATGTTTTAAAGGCGTTTGTTATACTCTTACAATGCCTTAAATTTTTATGCTTATTTATGAAAGTTTCCACTATATTATTATCCTTACTGAGCTTCTAAGCTCATCCCTTTCTATGTTTTATTTTTCCCAGGATGCGAAGATGTATAATATAAATAACCTACAGGGATTGTATAAGGGATATGAGTATGGCCTATGGAGACTATGTTGTTGTAGTTTTTCATTTTATAATGTTATGTAAAACTGATTAATGTATCCAGTATTTTCAAGGCTACTAAACTAATCGGTACTTTCAGACTTGATGTTTTGTGATCATGCCAATGTTATGTAATAATGCACCGACTCTGGGTAACTGGGGTCCTGACATTACAATATTTAAAAAATCATACTATCATAATATTACCCAAATCATATATAATTTTATCACATGCTAAATATATGAATACCTTAATATACTTTAAACTTATATGAATAATGCATGCTTCCAAAAGAAAATTCACTATAGTCTTAAAATCCATACATATAATAAATCCAACATAACAATAACCATTAGATCACTATCCATATTTACAATCGCCAATATTATATCATAAATATATATTTAATATTATCTCAACTTAAATCACATATTTATGGTTATGATAACGAATTCATGTGTTTTGAAGATGATCAACATAATACAGAACGACTTGTCTTGATTGAATTTTCTATTCATCACATGATTCAAATTATAAAAAGAAGAACCACTATAGTATAATCTATATATTATCCATGAATAGTATTAATATATAAAATTTTTCAAAGACAAAAATATCATAAAACATTAATCCATACATATGAATATTAATTTTCTTCTTCATATGATGTATTTGTGTCAGTATTCCAGTGATCCGTTTATTTATTTGCTCTATTTTTGATTGACTCATGGGAAATTATCTTTTTTTTGCCCCATATTATTATATATGAATAATTGAATATTCCAAAATTATTTCTCTCTATTTAAATTGTTATCATGGAGTAATTCTTCTCATAATAAGAAGAAAACAAATTTTCATCTTCTGCATGTACTGAGGTGTTTCCTTCAATAATTATCACATTTGGGAAAATGATTCATTCCAATTATCCCATTATCTATGTTTTTTGACATTTTTCTCTTTTTATATTTCTTACCTCCAATGCCATATGATAAGGATAATTTTTTCTCTATCTTGTAATAATGTAATATAATTTATTTATATGATGATAATATTTTGTAAAATACTTCCCTTCTAATGATTTTGTTAAGATCATAAAAGACTTTACAATTCATACAATTCAGATCATGTGCATCACTGAGGTTGACATTATTTTTACCAGGTTTCATTCCAAAATAATTAGATACACTAAATTATGTTATGAATCATAATGCATAGTATTGATCTAGGAAACACTTAACATAAATTAAAAAATATATTTATAAGTAATCTAAAAATTATAAAGAGGGTTTCACTGGGGAAATATTTACTAATAAATACATCATAATGGTTTAGAATGAAAATGTAAATTATTCTGACCATATCTCCATGGAGTGTAAAACTAGGTGAAAAATAAGACTCATTGTCTTGTACCAGGTAATGTTATGTCTAATTAGACACACCATGATAGAGTTGTTATAAAAATTTACATATATTCCAGTACCACATCCACATGAAGTTTCTATACATTGATTTATTTCTAGAAATACCAATAGAATATCTACCATACAAAAATTAATGTATTTTATACTCTGACTTCCCTCAAATTCAATCATAGGGTTATGTTCTCTAATCTATGATTTCCTAATATTTTTT
This sequence comes from Viscum album, assembly GCA_963277665.1. Classification (NCBI taxonomy): domain Eukaryota; kingdom Viridiplantae; phylum Streptophyta; class Magnoliopsida; order Santalales; family Viscaceae; genus Viscum; species Viscum album. The sequence goes on from OY728137.1 coordinate 2,054,765,426, forward strand.
TCAAATTCTCAACTAAAATTTCATTGATAGAATCTATATAAAACTTGACCCAGTACCTAGGATTTGGTGATTTACTTTATTACATTAGTACAATTAATATGTATTTTCACCCTAATGATCCCAATATTTTAGTATATTTTAAAATATATATACAAATCTATGTTTTTCATTGAGAAATTAAATTAAATAAACACTATAAACTATGTTGGAAACATAGAAAAACTCCTTGATTATACTAACATATCATTCAAACTATACGTCTTCGCATCCTTGGGAAAAATAAAACATAAGAAAGGGATAAGCTCAAATGATCAATCAGGGTTATAAATACGTTATAATCTATCCTAAAAATCAAAAATAAAAATTAATGTTGAATAAATAAATCACATGACATTAAAAAATAATCTTGAGAATAATATATGTAACATAACGCTACATTTTCAGGTACTTTTGATGTTTCTAAGTACCTCTTTTTGGAGTAGCAACTTTGTCACAAACTGAATCTGGTCGCCGCCAAAACCGACACCCGACCTGACTCGTGGAAAGTCCCGAAGGGCGTTCCTGATCCCCACGGGCGGGCACAAGTGGTCGGGTATCAAAAACTGAAAATTGGGAACGATTTACCCAAATTTTTATAATTAAAACAACAAATGAATCCATGAAATCAAATCTGGATTTTTCAAACCAAAACATCTTTTACTAAAATTTAGAACTAAATTACACAATTTTAAACAATGTTTGAACACCATTACAAAGGTACAAACCCAAGAAAAGACATACCAAGAACCTCCACATGGAAAGAGGCACCGCCCTCAAGCCATTTCCATGAAACTGCATCACGATGGACAGCTAAAAACCTGAACTGAAGGCATAAAACTTGTACCCAAACCTGTGACATAAAATAAGAAAGTCTACTTACACCCAAAGGTGTAATTAGGGTGTGAGACAAATCCCAGTAGGATACCACCACTAAGATATTCCATGTGATAAACATTTCATGAAAAAAAGCATTGCAAGTTTTGTAAATAAGAAATGCTTGTTACAATTTTCTAAAGGATGCAATAATAAATGAAAACAGTTTTCATGTGGTCTAATTTTAAAGGACCAACAATTTTAAAATAAATAACAAAGCTACTGAATTTTCCATCCAACAATACCGTATACCGAAGGTAAGTACAAAGGATCTAATGAGCACAAGTAATAGGAAATAACCCCTAGGCACTAGCTAGCTGTGGGTCCCAGGTACCTCGTAGCTCGGTGAGAGTAACCACAAAAAAAAATTTGTTCTCGTGCATGAGCCACTAGTAGGGATCATACTTATAACCAATTGGTCCCCAATCATCATCATCATAATTTAGTTAGAGTTGTAAGCGTTAATCTTTCTAAGTGAAACTGCGGCCAAACCCCACGGATTCACTAGCATACTAGTACACGTCCACCCACCTAGATACCCGGGTTTTCCCTTTGTGCTCAAACAAGTTCAACAATCCAAGAATTATAGTTTTCACATGAAAATATCACTTCCACATCACAAATTAACTAAACATCCCCATGTACATCACACAAGTCACAAATCCCACTTTTCATTCAAATTCATTTTGAAATCAAACTTACACCAAAATTGCCTACAACAATTTTCACATTTCTTTAACACTTCCACAAATACTTTAAACAATTTTATAAAACCATCATAAGATATTAAACTCAAATAACAGCCCACACACATGTCACATAATACCCATCTCACCTTCACAATTAATTTTATCAATAAACTCACACGAAACATCCCACACCCGTGTTTCTCACACAAAACACAATTTATTAAAACATTTCGGCAATTTAAAAAACACTCTAAAAATGTTTGACATCTCAAATCACCACTTTACCATTAAAAAACCCACATTATGTGAACATAATCACCCAAACAGTACATATACACCCTTTCCCGACTTTGTTTAACCAAATAAAATATTTTCAATTTTTATAAAACAAACCCAAGAGGTATAACCGTTGTTTGCACAATAAACCCATTACAAAACCCTCGTTAAAAACCAAAATAATACCAATACCAAACAAAAACAGAACTTTCAGACCTAAAACAATTATTAAACCACCCCCAAGTGTAATAAAAATAAATCAAATAAAACCACAAAGATACACATGAAAAACACATGTTTTCATAAATCACCTTCAAGAAGTACAACACGGTTTTTCACCTTAAACTCATTCAAAAACCTCTTTTCAAGGCCAACATGAAAATAATTAATTAACATACTAGAATTGGAAGCCCCTTTCAAAACTAATAAATCACTTTTATATGCTATAAACTAAACCCAAACATTACCCCAATAGTCACACATGAAAAGTACACAATTTCAAGTTAAAATACAAATAAAAATTAAATGTTTAACCAAATTCATCAAAAACAGTTTTCAAACCACAAAATAATAGATTATAAATATACTTAATTAATAAACCAAGAAATATAACTCGTCACAAAATGGTTACACATGGAATCACCTACCTTTTGAGTCGAAACCCTCAAAACATGGTGCGAAATCTTAAGCGCACCACTGTCGCACCACAAGGAATATAAATCCAGACCTAGACCACCAGAAATTGACCCAAAAGATACCAAATCAGACCTTAGAATCGAACCCCAACTTCTGGACATGAGGAACTTCAAGAAAGAGGAAATAAAACTAAAAGAGGATGGAAGGAACCAAGAAGGAATTCCTTTACTTGAAATATCTTGAATAAATCGGCCCCAATCCACCAAAATATGAATCTCCAAGTACCCAAACCTGGTATGGATAGTCGAAGGAGTCATATTAGGTCATGTGGGAACTGAAATGGGGGAAAATGATGAAAAATTAAGGAGTTATGAAAGATTCATTTTACCCCGTCAAATCTGGTCGATTCGAGAAATAGTATGAAATATTTCCCTACTGCGCGGCTCACCTGAGCTCCAAAATTGTGAAACCTATAATGGGGGAGATCCTAGAGATATTGGTTTTGATAGGGAGGTGGAATCACGGGAAAAAAGTAAACAATTAATGAGATATAGAAAATTTAAAAAAAAATATTTAAAGCAGGAAATGGGCCTCCGGGCAGGCCCATTACCTAAATCAAAAACCCAAATCCATCATGATTTTGGATTTATATGTGATCCAAAGTGATATGGTGGTTTTAATATATCATGTTATGCCAATTGGGAAGTGGAATTGGTTTAAAATAGTAAAAAGTTAAGGATTTATAGAAGAAACAAAATTAGTTTTTAAATCTGGAATTGGGCTCATGGTTTGACCCAAATTTTCAAAACCCACCATTTTCACCAAAATGAGTGGTAAACCCCCCAAAAAAATCAGGAATGGAAATTAAATGAAATATTAATATATAAAAAAGTCATGTGTATGATAATTCTCCCCACCATAAAACTTTCCGCCCTCGGAAAGCCACATCAAGGACAAAGAAAAAAAACGAAACACAACCGAAAGGCAGAAATGGACTCATTTGCTAAGCTTTGCCCCCAAAGGCCAAAACACCTCCAGTGATCAATTAAGGAAGGAATACTTCACAACCAAAACATACACCTATTTACTGAAATGATCAAGCACATTCGGATTTATCCTAAAAGAAAACCCTTCAAACACTATCTGAACAAGGATCAAGAAATTTACCTAAACAAACAAGAACATCGAATAAGGTTACACTTACCTTGATATAACTAAACCATTGGGAACTCTCCAATCTCGATGTTTACCCAAGGAAGATGTAGGTGGTTATATAGCTTCGAACAAGACCACCTACTTCCAAGACAATACCAAGTACAACAGTGTGTTACTGGTACAAGGATACACAAATGGGCTCCCCACCATAAGAACCAACCATATTAACAGACCAATATGGACCGACACAGAAAGACCCCAAAACTTAAAGAGTTGGGACAACCGCACGGTTAGCCTGTGCAGTTTGGTAAACTGTGCTCTAACCATGTGGATCCTTATACCTACATGGTTTTCTGGTGAATGGTTACTACTAAATGTCCACTCAACATGTCTAGACAAATCCAAAACCTTTCCCCCAAACCCAAAGGAAACAAAAGGGGAAAATAAATTCATTGAGAGATAACATCAGGATGAGGCCCTCCACCTCTTTCAATAGAATGGGAACAAAGGAAGAAAGATGAAAACACTAAATGGTCAAACTATTCCCATATCTCATACTGAGAATAGTTCTTTGTGCATGGTTAAAAACTACACTGGGATTTCCTTTTACTACGTGTCAGCTTCTCTCTGGGACCTATGGCTGGAGCTGGAATGATTGAAGCATCTTCGGCCTCGCAGTTAGGATTTGGAAACCCCTGAATATAATTTCTTCTTCCGATGCTACAAACAACTACACGCAATCTAAGCTGGGTTCACCCAGACATAACACACTCCAGAACTCACTTTACCCTAACTTGGAAATTTACTGAAATAAGGGTTTAGAGGATGCACTCACATCACACCTTCTTTCTTCGGGTGATAAACAACAGAAATAAAGGACATATATAAACACCATCCCCTAAAATAGAGGATGTCGAGATCTCCCAAAAGGAGAAACACTTCTGAAAAAAAATAGACTCACAAAATATTGTACAACTTCACCTTTACAGTCAAATGAGCACGCGACATCACATCGCGTCACCGAACATGACTAAAGCGACTGATAGAAATAATACAAGGAGGGGGCCTTACACAACACCCCAAAACATCACAACATTACAGAAGTGTCCATAATAGACTCTCATGGAAATATTTACCACACTGGTGGTTTAACATAAACCCCTTCTTCGAAGAGAGTATGAAGGACTTAGAGGCCCTCTTAAACACTATCCATACTGACAACCATAGACAACTATCACCTTCGATGAATCAGGTAGCCTAAGAAACTAAGGTCTCTTTCAACCATCCATGAGCACTCTTCTGCAACAAGAGGATCCAAAAAAACCAAGAATGTAAATGGTGTAGACTCATTCTACAAACCTCAAGAAAATATTCCTTACATTGATCAACTGGAGGATTTTCCAATGGAAAAAAAACGGGTTGCACTCCAGTAGTGCACTAAACCTTAATGGGGGAGTACCTTATCCAACGAGAGAACCCAAGGACCCAACCAAGCTGGTACATTGGTAAAAACATGCCACAAAACAGATCCAAACTCATTAATGGAACCACCTTAAAGGTGTCCTGAAACATATATCATATGAGACTACTAACCGGACCTTCTACCCAGCTTACCGACCAAACACAAACCCAAAACACAGTTCAAACATGAGGGGTTCTTGGACTCAAAACATCCCACAACATCAACATTTTCCAAAAACACAAAATATACACCATCCCAAACAATTCATCAAGACATCATGTTTTTCTTTAAAAACATTTCGTTGAAAACCAAAGGTTCAGCAGTTAGCATATCCACCAATGGTACCCCATGGGCCTCACACATGCATGTTTCTGTGCCATGCTAGGCACCCTCTTCATATTCAGCACAACACTCATCCTGTAATTCCATCAACCATCCATCATCCCATATAACCCAATGCATGTGGTCTCTCATGTAAATTCTAATGGTTAAAATGAAAATTCTTTCCACTTTTCAAAAACAAAACAGTCAACCAACCCATCCTTTTTCTCAAAACTTCCAAAAATGAGATCAAAATCTCAATTCAAATCTTACAAAACTATTCATAAGGACACAACTATTTAGAAAAAAACTCACTTTCAAGTTATTCATATCAATTTAAAAACATATCATCCCATTAAAACACCCTTTAATTGTTTAGAAAACTATATTGGAAACACTTTTGAAAACCAACTTCAATATGGTTCTTGATTTCAGAAGAGGTGTAAGCACACTATTTTCCATTTCAAAATAATTCAAGAAATTCAGTTCCACCATTTCATAAATCAAACCATTCCCTCTTTATTTGAAAATCATTTCACAAAAACTTTACGCTTCGTAAAACAAAGTCACTTTAAAACCAAAGTTCCATGATTTCAAAACTAAAGCACAAAACAATGTGAGAGGAAACTAGTTTCACTGGGTGACTTGGACATATGGTTGGAAGCCATATTCCATTCACTTCACCATCACAGAGAGTGTTCTAGGGAATATCTGCGGCTCCACATGGCTTTCCAGACCCTGCGATCTCACTGAGACCATTAACCCAACTCTCTTTTCATTTCCCCTAATCATCATTAGACCAAGAAAACCAAAAGACATAGATAAATCCCAACTTCCCCTGGCGACTTGAATCCCGACATGAGGTGTGGTGATCAAGCACACTACCCATAATCGGAATTTCATGTCCTGAAAAACTTAACTCCAGACTATCCCGACTATTTCCCAAATAACATGACTCAAATAGAGAGAACCTTTTCTGATACCATTTTGTCACGAACCGAATCTGGTCACCACCAAAACCAGCATCCGACCCGACACGTGGCAAGTCCCGATGGGCGTTCCCGATCCCCACGGGCTGGCACAAGTGCCCGGGTATCAAAAACTGAAAATTGGGAACGATTTACCCAAATTTTTATAATTAAAACAACAAATGAATCCATGAAATCAAATCTGGATTTTTCAAACCAAAACATATTTTACTAAAATTCAGAACTAAATTACAAAATTTTAGACAATGTTTGAACACCATTAAAAAGGTACAAACCAAATAAAATACATCCCAAGAACCTCCACATGTAAAGAGGCACCGCCCTCAATCCATTTCCACGACACTGCATAACGATGGACCGCTAAAAACTCGATCCAAAGGCATAAAACCTGTACCCAAACCTGTGACATAAAATAAGCAAGTCTACTTACACCCAAAGGTGTAAGTAGGGTGTGAGCGAAAGCCCAGTATGATACCACCACTAATATATTCCATGTGATAAATATTTCATGACAAAAAGCATTGCAAGTTTTGTAAATAAGAAATGCTTGTTACAATTTTCTAGAGGATGAAATAATAAATGAAAACAGTTTTCATGTGGTCTAATTTTAAAGGAACAAAAATTTTAAAATAAATAACAAAGATACTGACTTTTCCATCCAACAATACCATATACTGACGATAAGTACAAAGGATCTAATGGGCACAAGTAATAGGAAATAACCCCTAGGCACTAGCTAGCTATGGGTCCCAGGTACCTCGTATCTCGGTGAGAGTAACCACAAAAAAATATTTGTTCTCCTGTACAAGCCACTAGTAGGGATCATACCCATATCCTAGTGGTCCCCAATCATCATCATCATAATTTAGTTAGATTTATAGGCGTCAATATTGCTAAGTGAAACTGAGGCCAAACCCCACAGATTCACTAGCATACTAGTACATGTCCACCCACCTAGATACCCGGGTTTTCCCTTTGTGCTCAAACAAGTTCAACAATCCAAGAAATATATTTTTCACATGAAAATATCACTTCCACATCACACATTAACTAAACAGCCCCATGTAAATCACACAAGTCACAAATCCCACTTTTCATTCAAATGCATTTTGAAATCAAACTTACACCAAAATTGCCTACAACAATTTTCACATTTCTTTAACACTTCCACAAATACTTTAAACAATTTTATAAAACCATAATAAGATATTCAACTCAAATAATAGCCCACACACATGTCACATAATACCCATCTCACCTTCACAGTTCATTTTATCAATAAACTCACACAAAACATCTTGCACCCGTGTTTCGCACACAAAACACAATTTAGTAAAACATTTCGGCAATTTATAAAACATTCTAAAAATGTTTGACATCTCAAATCACAACTTTACCATTCAAAAACCCATATTAGGTGAACACAATCACCCAAACAGTACATATACACCCTTTCCCAACTTTGTTTAACCAAATAAAACATTTTCAATTTTTACAAAACAAACCCAAGAGGTATAACTGTTGTTTGCACAATAAACCCATTTCAAAACCCTCATTAAAAACCAAAATCATACCAATACCAATCAAAAAAAGAACTTTCATACCTAAAACAATTATTAAACCACCCCCAAGTGTTATACAAATACATCAAATAATACCACAAAGATACACATGAAAAACACACGTTTTCATAAATCACCTTTAAGAAGTACAACACGGTTTTACACCTTAAACTCATTCAAAAACCTCTTTTCAAGGACAACATGAAAATAATTAATTAACAAACTAGAATTTTCAGCCCCTTTCAAAACTAATAAATCACTTTTATATGTTATAAACTAAACCCAAACATTATCCCAATAGTCACACATGAAAAGTACCCGATTTCAAGCTAAAATACAACTAAAAATTAAATGTTTAACCAAATTCATCAAAAAAAGTTTTCAAACCACAAAAAAACAGATTATAAACATACTTAATTAATAAACCAAGCATTCTAACTCATCACAAAATGGTTACACATGGAATCACATACCTTTTGAGTCGAAACCCTCAAAACATGGTGCGAAACCTTAAGCGCACCACCGCCGCACCACAAGGAATATAAATCCAGACCTAAACCACCAAAAATTTACCCAAAAGATACCAAATCAGACCTTAGGATCGAACCCCAACTTCTGGACATGAGGAACTTCAAGAAAGAGGAAATAAAACTAAAAGAGGATGGAAGGAACCAAGAAGAAATTCCCTTACTTGAAATATCTTGAAGCAATCGGCCCCAATCCACCAAAATATGAATCTCCAAGTACCCAAAACTGGTATGGATATTCGAAGGAGTCATATTAGGTCATTTGGGCACTAAAATGGGGGAAAAGTGATGAAAATTGAAGGAGTTTGGAAAGATTCATTTTACCTCGTCAAATCTGGTCGATTTGAGAAAGAGTATGAAAGATTTTCCTACTTCACGGCTCACCTGAGCTCTAAAATTGTGAAACTGATAATGGGGGAGATCCTCGGGATATTGGCTTTGAGGGAAAGGTAGAATAATGGGAAAAAAGTAAAACATGAATTAGATATGGAAAATTTAAAAACAATATTTAAAGCAGGAAATGGGCCTACGGGCAGGCCCATTACCTAAATCAAAAACCTAAATCCATCATGATTTTGGATTTATATGTGGTTCAAAGGGATATGGTGGTTTTAATATATCAGGTTATGAAAATTGGAAAGTGGAATGGGTTTAAAATAGTAAAAATTGAAGGATTTATAGAAGAAACAAAATTAGTTTTTTAATCTGGAATTGGGCTCATGGTTTGACCTAAATTTTCAAAACCCACCATTTTCACCAAAATGAGTGGTAAACCCCCCCAAAAAATCAGGAATGGAAATTAAATGAAATATTAATATATATAAAAGTCACATGTGTGAAAATTCTCCCCACCATAAAACTTTCCACCCTCAGAAATCCACATCAAGGACAATGAAAAAAACGAAACCCAACCGAAAGGTAGAAATGGACTCCTTTGCTAAGCTTTGCCCCCAAAGGCCAAAACACCTCCAGTGATCAATTAAGGAAGTAATACTTCACAAACAAAACATACACCTCTTTACTGAAATGATCAATCACATTCAGATTTATCCTAAAAGAAAACCCTTCAAACACTATCTGAACAAGGATCAACAAATTTACCTAAACAAACAAGAACATCGAATAAGGTTACACTTACCTTGATATAACTAAACCATTGGGAACTCTACAATCCTGATGTTTACACAAGGAAGATATAGGTGGTTATATAGCTCCGAACGAGACCACCTACTTCCAATACAATACCAAGTACAAAAGTGTGTTACTGGTACAAGGATACACAAATGGGCTCCCCACCATAAGAACCAACCATCTTAACTGACCAATATGGGCCGACACAGAAAGACCCCAAAACTTAAAGAGTTGGGACAACCGCATGGTTAGCCTGCGCAATTTGGTAAACTGTTCTCTAACCATGTGGATCCTTATACCTACATGGTTTTCGGGTGAATGGTTACTACTAAATGTTCACTCAATATGTCTAGACAAATCCAAAACCTTTCCCCCAAACCCAAAGGAAACCAAAGGGGAAAAGAAAGTCATTGAGAGATAACATGGGGATGAGGCCCTCCACCTCTTTCAACCGAACGGGTACAAAAGAAAAAAGATGAAAACACCAAATGGTCAAACTATTCCCATCTCTCATACTGAGCATAGATCTTTGTACAAGGTTAAAAACTACACTGGTATTTCCTTTTACTACGTGTCAGCTTCTCTCCAGGACCTATGGCTGAAGTTGGAATGATTGAAGCATCTCCGGCCTTGCATTTAGGATTTGGAAACCCCTGAATATAATTTCTTCTTCCGATTCTACAAAAAACTACACGCAATCCCAGATGGGTTCACCAAGACATAACACACTCCAGAACTCACTTTACCCTAACTTGGAAATTTACTGAAATAAGGGTTTAGAGGATGCACTCACATCACACATTGTTTCTTCGGGTGATAAACAACTGAAATAAAGGACACATATAAACACCTTCCTCTAAAATAGAGGATGTAGAGATCTCCCAAAAGGAGAAACACTTCTAAAAAAATAGACTCACAAAATATTGTACAACTTCACCTTTACAATCAAATGAGCACGCGACATCACATCACGTCACCGAACATGACCAAAGCGACTGATAGAAATAATACAAGGAGGGGGCCTTACACAACACCCCAAAACATCACAACATTCCAGAAGTGTCCATAAGAGCCTCTCGTGGGCAGATTTACCACACTGGTGGTTTAACATAAACCCCTTCTTCGAAGAGAGTATGAAGGACTTAGAGGCCCTCTTAAACACAATCCATACTAACAACCCTATACAACTTTCACCTTCAATGAATCAGGTAGCTTAAGAAACTAAGGTCTCTTTCAACCATCCATGAGCACTCTTCTGCAACAATAGTATCCAAAAAAACCAAGAAAGTAGATGGTGTAGACTCATTCTACAAATCTCAAGAAAATATTCCTTACATTGATCAACTGGAGGATTTTCCAATGGCAAAAAAAATTCAGGTTTCACTTCAGGTGTGCACTAAACCTTAAGGGGGGCATGCCTTATCCAACGATAGAACCCAAGGACCCAACCAAGTTGGTCCATTGGTAAAAACATGCCACAAAAAAGATCCAAACTCATTAATGGAACCACCTTAAAGGTGTCCCGAAACATATATCATAAGAGACTACTAACCGGACCTTCTACCCAGCTTACCGACCAAACACAAACCCAAAACACAGTTCGAACAGGAGGGGTTCTTGGACTCAAAACATCCCACAACATCAACATTTTCCAAAAACACATAATATACACCATCCCAAACAAATCATCAAGATATCATGTTTTTCTTTAAAAACATTTCTTTGAAAAACAATGGTTCAGTAGTTAGCGTATCCACCAATGGTACCCCATGGGCCTCACACATGCATGTTTCTGTGCCATGCTAGGCACCCTGCGAGCTTACTGAGACCATTAACCCAACTCTCTTTTCATTTCCCCTAATCATCATCAGACCAAGAAAACCAAAAGACATAGATAAATCCCAACTTCCCCTGGAGACTTGAATCCCGACATGAGGTGTGGTGATCAAGAACACTACCCATAATCAGAATTTCATGTCCTGACAATCTTAACTCCAGACTATCCTGACTATTTCCCAAATAACATGACTCAAATAGAAAAAACCTCCTATGATACCATTTTAGCACAAACCGAATCTGGTCGCCGCCAAAACTGGCACCCAACCCGACTCGTGGCAAGTCCTGAAGGGCGTTCCCGATCCCCACGGGCTGGCACAAGTGCCCGGGTATCAAAAACTGAAAATTGGGAATGATTTACCCAAATTTTTATAATTAAAACAACAAATGAATCCATCAAATCAAATCTGGATTTTTCAAACCAAAACATCTTTTACTAAAATTCAGAACTGAATTACAAAATTTTAAACAATGTTTGAACACCATTAAAAAGGTACAAACCCAATAAAAGACAGCCCAAGAACCTCCACATGGAAAGAGGCACCGCCCTCAAGCCATTTCCACGACACTGCATCACGATGGACCGCTAGAAACCCGAACCAAAGGCATAAAACCTGTACCCAAACCTGTGACATAAAATAAGCAAGTCTACTTACACCCAAATGTGTAAGTAGGGTGTGAGCGAAATCCCAGTAGGATACCACAATTAAGAGATTCAATGTGATAAACATTTCATGACAAAAATCATTGCAAGTTTTGTAAATAAGAAATGATTGTTACAATTTTATAAAGGATGCAATAATAAATGAAAACAGTTTTCATGTGGTCTAATTTTAAAGGACCAAAAATTTTAAAATAAATAACAAAGCTACTGAATTTTCTAGCCAACAATACCGTATACTGACGGTAAGTACAAAGGAACTAATGAGCACAAGTAATAGGAAATAAACCCTAGGAACTAGCTACCTGTGGGTCCCAGGTACCTTGTATCTCGGTGAGAGTAACCAAGAAATAATTGTGAACAAATCCACTTATTTTCACACATTAGTTAGTAAAAATATTACATGTATGCCCATTATTCATTATCTTATGAAATAAAAAACCAAAAACAATGAATTTAAGGGAAATATATTCCCCCACACATCATAAATAAATTTATTAGTACTAATTAATGAAAAATCATTCATCATATCCTAAATTACTCATGTGAAGAAAATGTTATTGGCATCATGTCTGAATGGTATCACATAAGAAAATAATATCATTTTCTACTAAAAACGTAATATCCCAAAATATTACATAAAATGATCATATATAGGGTGATTGGTGAACCATTACTCCATTTTAGATTAATACAATGAAAATTTATGAGAAATAAAAAATTATTATTATTATTAAAAAATATTTCTTAATATCATTTCAAAAAATAATATTTTCAAGTCAATTTAAAAAATATTTTATTAATATTAATAAAAAACATATTAAATATTTATTCTTAAAATTTTCTAATAATGATACATAGATATGAAATAAAAATGAAAAAAAATTAATATCTAAGGGATAAATATAATGACTTGGAAATGAATGTCCTTTAAAATATTTCAATTCATCAAAACCATAATCTACATAGTGAAATGGATTAATTATAACATGTTTTCAAATTAATAATAGTTAATAAAAAAATACTTTGAGATATAAACAATTTTATTTTCTCATACTCAATGGATAATATTTATAGGATGTAAAAAAATTGATATAGAGGAGAAATATTTAAAAAATAATGATAATTGTTCCACAAAAAATTTCTAGTTTTTTTTCAAAAAAATCACCAAGGAAGAAGTCTATGTTATGAAATATTATTTCATCAAAATTTAGAAGTTTTATATACAATATAAAATCATCTTAGGATTTATTAGATAATTATATAATGACTATAGTCAAAAAAAAGTTTTTTTAACCCAAGGAAAATATTTGATCCATGAAAATACCTTATTGTTTTACAACTAGTTTAATGTTTCTCTAAATCCTATAAAATAGACATGAATATATCAGTAATATTGTTTAAAAACTTATTAATATACAGCAAACTTGTGTATACATAATTTTTATTATTTATAATGGATATATTAGTTAGATATTATTTATTTTTGTTATCTGGTGTTAGCGACATTAATTGTTCCACAGATGGATTATGATGTTGAATTTAGTGCACAAAAATTGATACAAATTTTATAAATCCTATATTATATTATTTACTATAATTTATTCTTTACAATGACCAATACTTTTATAATTACATTACATGGTAATATATCCAGGTTTTGTGAAGAAGTAATTAGTGATTAATTATATTATGGTTATTAGTTGATATGGATAGAATACCATATAATGAATATAAATTTTTATTTTATCCATAAATAATCATACTGACGATACTTATTACAAATTTATATCTTATTTACACATTAATTATAATATATAAAAAACCATAAAGATGGTAGTAAAATATGTAATATATTGTTCCATGGTAAAAGTAGTCCACATATACGCATTGATGATGATTTTATTTCACTAGGTACAAGGTAAAGGAGATATATAGAATATTATTACCAATTTTTATAAATAATTATCATATCTATATATTAAATATATATTTATGTCTGCCATTTTATTGCAGCGATGGAAAATGGAACTCATTATGTCCTAGAGGTGTTAATCTACACATACTGAATATTGATGTTTTCTATTTTATTATAGAAATAATAAGTGGGGGTTAAATTTTATTACCACAATAAGATTCCATTAAATATATGAATGGAACTCATTATGTCCTAGAGGTGTTAATCTACACATACTGTTGTTTGGACAATAAACCCATTTCAAAACCCTCATTAAAAACCAAAATCATACCAATACCAATCAAAAACAGAACTTTCATACCTAAAATAATTATTAAACCACCCCCAAGTGTTATACAAATACATCAAATAATACCACAAAGATACACATGAAAAACACACGTTTTCATAAATCACCTTTAAGAAGTACAACACAGTTTTACACCTTAAACTCATTCAAAAACCTCTTTTCAAGGCCAACATGAAAATAATTAGTTTACAAACTATAATTGGAAGCCCCTTTAAAAACTAATAAATCACTTTTATATGTTATAAACTAAACCCAAACATTACCCCAATAGTCACACATGAAAAGTACCCAATTTCAAGCTAAAATACAACTAAAAATTAAATGTTTAACCAAATTCATCAAAAACAGTTTTCAAACCACAAAAAAAACAGATTATAAACATACTTAATTAATAAACCAAGCAATCTAACTCATCACAAAATGGTTACACATGGAATCACCTACCTTTTGAGTCGAAACCCTCAAAACATGGTGCGAAACCTTAAGCGCACCACCTCTGCACCACAAGGAATATAAATCCAGAACTAGACCACCAAAAATTGACCCAAAAGATACCAAATCAGACCTTAGGATCGAACCCCAACTTCTGGACATGAGGAACTTCAAGAAAGAGGAAATAAAACTAACAGAGGATGGAAGGAACCAAGAAGGAATTCCCTTACTTGAAATATCTTGAAGAAATATGCCCCAATCCCCAAAAATATGAATCTCCAAGCACCCAAAACTGGTATGGAGATTCTAAGGAGTCATATTAGGTCATGTGGGAACTGAAATGGGGGGAAAATTGTGAAAATTGAAGGAGTTATGAAAGATTCATTTTACCTCTTCAAATCTGGTCCATTTGAGAAAGAGTATGAAAGATTTCCCTACTTCGCGGCCCACCTGAGCTCCAAAATTGCGAAACCGATAATGGGGGCGATCCACGGGCTATTGGATTTGAGTGGGAGGTGGAATCATAGGAAAACAGTAAAAAATGAATGAGATATGGAAACTTTAAAAACAATATTTAAAGCAGGAAATGGGCCTACGGGCAGGCCCATCACCTAAATCAAAAACCAAAATCCATCATGATTTTGGATTTATATGTGGTCCAAAGGGATGTGGTGGTTTTAATATATCATGTTATGCCAATTTGGAAGTATAATGGGTTTAAAATAGTAAAAATTTAAGGATTTATAGAAGAAACAAAACTAGTTTTTAAATCTGGAATTGGGCTCATGGTTTAACCCAAATTTTCAAAACCCCCCATTTTCACCAAAATTAGGGGTAAACCCCCCCAAAAAAATCAGGAATGGAAATTAAATGAAATATTAATATATATAAAATTCACGTGTGTGACAATTCTCCCCACCATAAAACTTTCCGCCCTCGGAAAGCCACATCAAGGACAAAGAAAAAAAACGAAACCCAACCGAAAGGCAGAAATGGAATCCTTTGATAAGCTTTGCCCCAAAAGGCCGAAATACCTCTAGTGATAAATTAAGGAAGGAATATTTCACAACCAAAACATACACCTCTTTACTGAAATGATCAAGCACATTCGGATTTATCCTAAAAGAAAACCCTTCAAACACTATCTGAACAAGGATCAAGAAATTTGCCTAAATAAACAAGAACATCGAATAAGGTTACACTTACCTTGATATAACTAAACCATTGGGAACTCTCCAATCCCGATGTTTACCCATGGAAGATGTAGGTGGTTATGTAGCTCCGAATGTGACCACCTACTTCCAAGACAATACCAAGTACAAAAGTGTGTTACTGGTACAAGGATACACAAATGGGCTCCCCACCATAAGAACCAACCATCTTAACTGACCGATATGGGCCGACATAGAAAGACCCCAAAACTTAAAGAGTTGGGACAACCGCATGGCTAGCCTGCGCAGTTTGGTAAATTGTGCTCTAACCATGTGGATCCTTATACCTATATGGTTTTCCGGTGAATGGTTACTACTAAATGTTCACTCAACATGTCTAGACAAATCCAAAACCTTTCCCCCAAACCCAAAGGAAATCAAAGGGGAAAATAAATTCATTGAGAGATAACATGGGGATGAGGCCCTCCACCTCTTTCAACCGAACGGGAACAAAATAAGAAAGATGAAAACACCAAATGGTCAAACTATTCCCATCTCTCATACTGAGAATAGTTCTTTGTACAAGGTTAAAAACTACACTGGGATTTCCTTTTACTACGTGCCAGCTTCTCTCCGGGGCCTATGGCTGGAGTAGGAATGATTGAAACATCATCAGCCTTGCAGTTAGGATTTGGGAACCCCCAAATATAATTTCTTCTTCCGATGCTACAAACAACTAAACGCAATCCTAGATGGGTTCACCAACACATAACACACTCTATAACTCACTTTACCCTAACTTGGAAATTTACTAAAATAAGGGTTTAGAGGATGCACTCACATCACACCTTGTTTCTTCAGGTGATAAACAATAGAAATAAAGGACACATATAAACACCTTCCTCTAAAATAGAAGATTTCAAGATCTCCCAAAAGGAGAAACACTTCTGAAAAAAATAGACTCACAAAATATTGTACAACTTCACCTTTACAATCAAATGAGCACGTGACATCACACCGCGTCACTGAACATGACCAAAGCGACTGATAGAAATAATACAAGGAGTGGTCCTTACACAACACCCCAAAACATCACAACATTCCAGAAGTGTCCATAATAGCCTCTCGTGGCCAGATTTACCACACTGGTGGTTTAACATAAACCCCTTCTTCGAAGAGAGTATGAAGAACTTAGAGGCCCTCTTAAACACTATCCATACTGACAACCCTAGACAACTTTCACCTTTGATGAATCAGGTAGCTTAAGAAAATAAGGTCTCTTTCAACCATCCACAATCACTCTTCTGCAACAAGAGGATCCAAAAAAAACCAAGAAAGTAAATGGTGTAGACTCTTTCTACAAAGCTCAAGAAAAGATTCCTTACATTGATCAACTAGAGGGTTTTCCAATGGCAAAAAAAAATCCGGGTTGCACTTCAGTTGTGCACTAAACCTTAATGGAGGCGTACCTTATCCAACGAGAGAACCCAAGGACACAACCAAGCTGGTCCATTGGTAAAAACATGCCACAAAACAGATCCAAAATCATTAATTTAACCACCTTAAAGGTGTCCCGAAACATATATCATAGGATACTACTAACTGGACCTTCTACCCAGCTTACCGACCAAACACAAACCCAAAACACAGTTCGAACATGAGGGGTTCTTGGACTCAAAACATCCCACAACATCAACACTTTCCAAAAACACATAATATACACCATCCCAAACAATTCATCAAGACATCATGTTTTTCTTTAAAAACATTTCTTTGAAAACCAATGGTTCAGTAGTTAGTGCATCCACCAATGGTACCCCTTGGACCTCACACATGCATGTTTCTGTGCCACGCTAGGCACCCTCCTCATATTCATCCCAACACTCATCCTGTAATTCCATCAACCATCCATCATCCCATATAAACCAATTCATGTGGTCGCTCATGTAAATTCCAATGGTTAAAATGAAAATTCTTTCCACTTTTCAAAAACAAAACAATCAACCAACCCATCCTTTTTCTCAAAACTACTAAAAATGAGATCAAAATCTCAATTAAAATCTTACAAAACTATTCATAAGGACACAACTATTTAGAAAAGAACTCACTTTCAAGTTATTCATATCAATTTGAAAACATATCATCCCATTAAAACACCCTTTAATTGTTTAGAAAACTATATTGGAAACACTTTTGAAAACCAACTTCAATATGGTTCTTGATTTCAAAAGTGGTGTAATCACACTATTTTCCATTTCAAAATAATTTGAAAAATTCAGTTCCACCATTTCATAAATCAAACAATTCCTTCTTTATTTTCAAATCATTTCACAAAAACTTTACGCTTCGTAAAACCAAGTCACTTTAAAACCAAAGTTCCATGATTTCAAAACTAAAGCACAAAACAATGTGAGAGGAAACTATTTTCAGTGGGTGACTTGGACATATGGTTGGCAGCCATATTCCATTCACTTAACCATCACAGAGAGTGTTCTAGGGAATATCCCCAGCTTCACATGGCTTGACAGACCCTGCGAGCTCACTGAGACCATTAACCCAACTCTCTTTTCATTTCTCCTAATCATCATCAGACCAAGAAAACCAAAAGACTTAGATAAATCCCAACTTCCCTAGGCGACTTGAATCCTGACATGAGGTGTGGTGATCAAGAACACTACCCATAATCAGAATTTCATTTCCTAACAATCTTAACTCCAGACTATCCCAACTATTTCCCAAATAACATGACTCAAATAGAGTGAACCTCCTCTGATACAATTTTGTCACAAACCGAATCTGGTCGCCGCCAAAACTGGCACCCGACCCGACCCGTGGAATGTCCCGTAGGGCGTTCCAGATCCCCACGGGCTGGCACAAGTGCCCGAGTATTAAAAACTTAAAATTGGGAAAGATTTACCCAAATTTTTATAATTAAAACAACAAATGAATCCATGAAATCAAATCTGGATTTTTCAAACCAAAACATCTTTTACTAAAATTCAGAACTGAATTACAAAATTTTAAACAATGTTTGAACACCATTAAAAAGGTAAAAACCCAGTAAAAGACAGCCCAAGAACCTCCACATGGAAAGAGGCACCACCCTCAAGCCATTTCCACGACACTGCATCACGATGGACCACTAAAAACCCGAACCAAAGGCATAAAACATGTACCCAAACCTATGACATAAAATAAGAAAGTCTACTTACACCAAAGGTGTAAGTATGGTGTGAGATAAAGCCCAATAGGATACCACCACTAAGAGATTCCATGTGATAAACATTTCATGACAAAAAGCATTGCAATTTTTGTAAATAAGAAATGCTTGTTACCATTTTCTAAAGGATGCAATAATAAATGAAAACAGTTTTCATGTGGTCTAATTTTAAAGGACCAAAAATTTTAAAATAAATAAAAAAGATACTGAATTTTCCATCCAAAAATATCATATACCAATGGTAAGTTCAAAGTATCTAATGAGCACAAGTAATAGGAAATAACCCCTAGGCACTAGCTAACTGTGGGTCTCAGGTACCTCGTATCTCGGTGAGAGTAACCACAAAAAAATATTTGTTCTCGTGCACGAGCCACTAGGGTGGATCATACCCATAACCTAGTGGTCCCCAATCATCATCATCATAATTTAGTTAGAGTTGTAAGCATCAATCTTGCTAAGTGAAACTGAGGCCAAACCCCACGGATTCACTAGAATACTAGTACACATCCACCCACTTAGATACCTGGGTTTTCCCTTTGTGCTCAAACAAGTTCAAAAATCCAAGAAATATAGTTTTCACATGAAAATATAACTTCCACATCACACGTTAACTAAACATCCCCATGTAAATCACACAAGTCACAAATCCCACTTTTCATTCAAATGCATTTTGAAATCAAACTTACACCAAAATTGCCTACAACAATTTTCATATTTCTTTAACACTTCCACAAATACTTTAAACAATTTTATAAAACCATCATAAGATATTCAACTCAAATAACAGCCCACACACATGTCACATAATACCCATCTCACCATCACTATTCATTTTATCAATAAACTCACACGAAACATCCCACGCCCGTGTTTCGCACACAAAACACAATTTAGTAAAACATTTCGGCAATTTATAAAACATTATAAAAATGTTTGACATCTCAAATCACCACTTTACCATTCAAAACCCACATTAGGTGAACATAATCACCCAAAAAGTACATATACACCCTTTCCCAACTTTGTTCAACCGAATAAAACATTTTTAATTTTTATAAAACAAACCCAAGAGGTATAACCGATGTTTTCACAATAAACCCATTTCAAAACCCTCATTAAAAACCAAAATCATACTAATACCAATAAAAAACAGAACTTTCATACCTAAAACAATTATTAAACCACCCCCAAGTGTTATACAAATACATCAAATAATATCACAAAGATACACATGAAAAACACATGTTTTCATAAATCACCTTCAAGAAGTACAACACGGTTTTACACCTTAAACTCATTCAAAAACCTATTTTCAAGGCCAAAATGAAAATAATTAATTAACAAACTAGAATTGGAATCCCCTTTCAAAACTAATTAATCACTTTTATATGTTATAAACTAAACCCAAACATTACCCCAATAGTCAAACATGAAAAGTACCCAATTTCAAGCTAAAATACAACTAAAAATTAAACGTTTAACCAACTTCATCAAAAATAGTTTTCAAACAACAAAAAAACAGATTATAAACATACTTAATTAATAAACCAAGAAATCTAACTCCTCACAAAATTGTTACACATGGAATCACCTACCTATTGAGTCGAAACCCTCAAAACATGGTGCGAAACCTTAAGCACACCACCGCCGCACCACAAGGAATATAAATCCATACCTAGACCACCAAAAATTGACCGAAAAGATACCAAATCAGACCTTAGGATCAAACCCCAACTTCTGGACATGAGGAACTTCAAGAAAGAGGAAATAAAACTAAAAGAGGATGGAAGGAACCAAGAAGGAATTCCCTTACTTGAAATATCTTGAATCAATCGGCCCCAATCCACAAAAATATGAATCTCCAAGCACCCAAAACTGGTATGGATATTCTAAGGATTCATATTAGGTCATGTGGGAACTGAAATGGGGGGAAAATGATGAAAATTGAAGGAGTTATGAGAGATTCATTTTACCTCATCAAATCTGGTCGATTTGAGAAAGAGTATGAAAGATTTCCCTACTTAGAGGCTCCCTTTAGCTCCCAAATTGCGAAACCAATGATGGGGGTGATCCTCGGGCTATTGGATTTGAGAGGGAGGTGGAATAACGGGAAAACAATAAAAAATGAATGAGATATGGAAAATGTAAAAAAACTATTTAAAGCAGGAAATGGGCCTCCGGGCAGGCCCATTACCTAAATCAAAAACCCAAATCCATCATGAATTTGGATTTATATGTGGTCCAAAGGTATATGGTGGTTTTAATATATCAGGTTTTTCCAATTGGGAAGTGTAATGGGTTTAAAATAGTAAAAATTGAAGGCTTTATAGAAGAAACGAAATTAGTTTTTAAATCTGGAATTGGGCTCATGGTTTGACCCAAATTTTCAAAACCCACCATTTTCACCAAAATGAGTGGTAAACCCCCCCAAAAAATCAGAAAAGAAAATTAAATGAAATATTAATATATAAAAAAGTCACGTGTGTGAAAATTCTCCCCACCATAAATCTTTTCTCCCTCATAAAGCCACATCAAGGACAAAGAAAAAAAAATGAAACCCAACCGAAAGGCAGAAATGGACTCATTTGCTATGCTTTGGCCTTAAAGGCCAAAACACCTCCAGTGATCAATTAAGGAAGGAATACTTCACAACCAAAACATACACCTATTTATTGAAATGATCAATCACATTCGGATTTATCCTAAAAGAAAACCCTTCAAACACTATCTGAACAAGGATCAAGAATTTTACCTAAACAAACAAGAACATCGAATAAGGTTACACTTACCTTGATATAACTAAACCATTGGAAACTCTCCAATCCTGATGTTTACCCAATAAAGATGTAGGTGGTTATATAGCTCCGAATGAGACCACCTACTTCCAAGACAATACCAAGTACAAAAGTGTGTTACTGGTACAAGGATACACAAATGGGCTCTCCACCATAAGAACCAACCATCTTAACTGACCAATATGGGCCGACACAGAAAGACCCCAAAACTTAAAGAGTTGGGACAACCACACGGTTAGCCTGTGCAGTTTGGTAAACTGTGCTCTAACCATGTGGATCCTTATACCTACATGGTTTTCTGGTGAATGGTTACTACTAAATGTTCACTCAACATGTCTAGAAAAATCCAAAACCTTTCCCCCAAACCTAAAGGAAACCAAAGGGGAAAAGAAATTTTTTGAGAGATAACATGGGGATGAGGCCCTCCACCTCTTTCAACCGAACGGGAACAAAAGAAGAAAGATGAAAACACCAAATGGTCAAAATATTCCCATCTCTCATACTGAGAATAGTTCTTTGTAAAAGGTTAAAAACTACCCTGAGATTTCCTTTTACTACGTGCCAGCTTCTCTTCGGGACCTATGGCTGGAGCTGGAATGATTAAAGCATCTTCGGCCTCGCAGTTAGGATTTGGAAAGCCCCGAATATAATTTCTTCTTCCGATGCTACAAACAACTACACCCAATCCCATATGGGTTCACCAAGACATAACACACTCCAGAACTCACTTTACTATAACTTGGAAAGTTACTAAAATAAGGGTTTATAGGATGCACTCACATCACACCTTGTTTCTTTGGGTGATAAACAATAGAAATAAAAGACACATATAAACACCTTCCTCTAAAATAGAGGATGTCGAGATCTCCCAAAAGGAGAAACACTTCTAAAAAAAATATACTCACAAAATATTGTACAACTTCACCTTTACAATCAAATGAGCACACGACATCACGTCGCGTCACCGGACATGACCAAAGCGACTGATAGAAATAATACAAGGAGGGGGCCTTACACAACACCCCAAAACATCACAACATTCCATAAGTTTCCATAAGATCCTCTCATGTCCAGATTTACCACCCTGGTGGTTTAACATAAACCCCTTATTCGAAGAGAGTATGAAGGACTTAGAGGCCATCTTAAACACTATCCATACTGACAACCCTAGACAACTTTCACCTTCGATGAATCAGGTAGCTTAATAAACTAAGGTCTCTTTCAACCATCCACGAGCACTCTTCTGCAACAAGAGGATCCAAAAAAACCAAGAAAGTAAATGGTTTAGACTCATTCTACAAAGCTCATGAAAAGATTCCTTACATTGATCAACTGGAGGATTTTCCAATGGGAAAAAAATCTGGGTTGCACTTCAGTTGTGCACTAAACCTTAATGGGGGCGTACCATATCCAATGAGAGAACCCAAGGACCCAACCAAGCTGGTCCATTGGTAAAAACATGCCACAAAACAGATCCAAACTCATTAATGGAACCACCTTAAAGGTGTCCCAAAACATATATCATAGGAGACTACTAACCGGACCTTCTACCCAGCCTACCGACCAAACACATACCCAAAACACAGTTCGAACAGGAGGGGTTCTTGGACTCAAAACATCCCACAACATCAACACTTTCCAAAAACACATAATATACACCATCCCAAACAATTCATCAAGACATCATGTTTTTCTTTAAAAACATTTCTTTGAAAACCAATGGTTCAGCAGTTAGCATATCCACCAATGGTACCCCATGGGCCTCACAGATGCATGTTTCTGTGCCACGCAAGGCACCCTCCTCATATTCATCCCAACACTCATCCTGTAATTCCATCAACCATCCATCATCCCATATAAACCAATGCAAGTGGTCTCTCATGTAAATTCCAATGGTTAAAATGAAAATTCTTTCCACTTTTCAAAAACAAAACAGTCAACCAACCCATCCTTTTTCTCAAAACTGCTAAAAATTAGATCAAAATCTCAATTCAAATCTTACAAAACTATTCATAAGGACACAACTATTTAGAAAATAACTCACTTTCAAGTTATTCATATCAATTTTAAAACATATCATCCCATTAAAACACCCATTAATTGTTTAGAAAACTATATTGGAAACACTTTTGAAAACCAACTTCAATATGGTTCTTGATTTCAAAAGAGGTGTAAGCACACTATTTTCCATTTCAAAATAATTCGAAAAATTCAGTTCCACCATTTCATAACTCAAACCATTCCCTCTTTATATTAAAATCATTTCACAAAAACTTTACGGTTCGTAAAACCAAGTCACTTTAAAACCAAAGTTCCATGATTTCAAAACTAAAGCACAAAACAATGTGAGAGGAAACTAGTTTCAGTTGGTGACTTGTACATATGGTTGGAAGCCATATTCCATTCCCTTCACCATCACAGAGAGTGTTCTAGGGAATATACCCGGCTCCACATGGCTTTCCAGACCCTACGAGCTCACTGAGACCATTAACCCCACTCTCTTTTCATTTCCCCTAATGATCATCAGATCAAGAAAACCAAAAGACATAGATAAATCCCAACTTCCCCTAGTGACTTGAATCCCGACATGAGGTGTGGTGATCAATAACACTACCCATAATCGGAATTTCATGTCCTACAATCTTAACTCCAGACTATCCCGACTATTTCCCAAATAACATGACTCAAATAGACCGAACCTCCTCTGATACCATTTTGTCACGAACCGAATCTGGTCGACGCCAAAACCGGCACCCGACCCGACCTGTGGCAAGTCCCGAAGGGCGTTCTCGATCCCCATGGGCTGGCACAAGTGCCCGGGTATCAAAAACTGAAAATTGGGAACAATTTACCCAAATTTTTATAATTAAAACAACAAATGAATCCATAAAATCAAATCTGGATTTTTCAAACCAAAACATCTTTTACTAAAATTAAGAACTGAATTACAAAATTTTAAACAATGTTTGAACACCATTACAAAGGTACAAACCCAAGAAAAGATATCCCAAGAACCTACACATGGAAAGAGGCACCGCCCTCAATCCATTTCCACGACACTGCATCACGATGGACTGCTAAAAACCCGAACCAAAGGCATAAAACTTGTACCCAAACCTGTGACATAAAATAAGAAAATCTACTTACACCCAAAGGTGTAAGTAGGGTGTGATAGAAAGCCCAGTATTATACCACCACTAATATATTCCATGTGATAAACATTTCATGACAAAATGCATTGCAAGTTTTGTAAATAAGAAATGCTTGTTACAATTTTCTAAAGGATGCAATAATAAATGAAAACAGTTTTCATGTGGTCTAATTTTAAAGGACCAAAAATTTTAAAATAAATAACAAAGCTACTGAATTTTCCAGCCAACAATACCGTATACTGACGGTAAGTACAAAGGAACTAAGGAGAACAAGTAATAGGAAATAACCCCTAGGAACTAGCTACCTGTGGGTCCCAGGTACCTTGTATCTCGGTGAGAGTAACCACGAAAAAAATATTTGTTCTCATGCACGAGCCACTAGTAGGGATCATACCCATAACCTAGTGTTCCCCAATAATCATCATAATAATTTAGTTATAGTTTTAAGCTTCAATATTGATAAGTGAAACTTAAGGCCAAACCACACGGATTCACTAGCATACTAGTACACGTCCACCCACCTAGATACCCGGGTTTTCCCTTTGTGCTCAAACAAGTTCAACAATCCAAGAAATATAGTTTTCACATGAAAATATCACTTCCACATCACACATTAACTAAACATCCCCATTTACATCACACAAGTCACAAATCCAACTTTTCATTCAAGTGCATTTTGAAATCAAACTTACACCAAAATTGCCTACAACAATTTTTACATTTCTTTAACACTTCCACAAATACTTTAAAAAATTTTATAAAACCATCATAAGATATTCAACTCAAATAACTGCCCACACACATGTCACATAATACCCATATCACCTTCACAATTCATTTTATCAATAAACTCACACGAAACATCCCACACCTGTATTTCACACACAAAACACAATTTAGTAAAACATTTCGGCAATTTATAAAACATTATAAAAATGTTTGACATCTCAAATCACCACTTTACCATTCAAAAACCCACATTAGGTGAACACAATCACCCAAACAGTACATATACACCCTTTCCCAAAATTGTTTAACCAAATAAAACATTTTCAATTTTTATAAAACAAACCCAAGAGGTATAACAGTTGTTTGCACAATAAACCCATTTCAAAACCCTCATTAAAAACCAAAATCATACCAATACCAATCAAAAACCGAACTTTCAGAACTAAAACAATTATTAAACCACCCCCAAGTGTTATACAAATAAATCAAATAATACCACAAATATACACATGAAAAACACATGTTTTCCTAAATCACCTTCAAGAAGTACAACACGGTTTTACACCTTAAACTCATTCAAAAACCTCTTTTCAAGGCCAACATGAAAATAATTAATTAACAAAATATAATTGGAAGCCCCTTTCAAAACTAATAAATTACTTTTATATGTTATAAACTAAACCCAAACATTACCCCAATAGTCACACATGAAAAGTACCCAATTTCAAGCTAAAATACAAATAAAAATTAAATGTTTAACCAAATTCATCAAAAACAGTTTTCAAACCACAAAAAAACAGATTATAAACATACTTAATTAATAAACCAAGCAATCTAACTCATCACAAAATGGTTACACGTGGAATCACCTACCTTTTGAGTCGAAACCCTCAAAACATGGTGCAAAACCTTAAGCGCACCACCGCCGCACCACAAGGAATATAAATCCTGACCTAGACCACCAAAAATTGACCCAAAAGATACCAAATCAGACCTTAGGATCGAACCCCAACTTCTGGACATGAGGAACTTCAATAAAGAGGAAATAAAACTAAAAGAGGATGGAAGGAACCAAGAAGGAATTCCCTTACTTGAAATATCTTGAAGCAATCGGCCCCAATACACCAAAATATGAATCTCCAACTACCCAAAACTGGTATGGATATTTTAAGGAGTCATATTAGGTCATGTGGGAACTGAAATGGGGGAAAATGATGAAAATTGAAGGAGTTATGAAAGATTCATTTTACCTCATCAAATCTGGTCTATTTGAGAAAGAGTATGAAATATTTCCCTACTTCGCGGCTCACCTGGGCTCCAAAATTGTGAAACCGATAATGGGGGAGATCCTCGGGATATTGGATTTGAGAGAAAGGAGAAATCACGAGAAAAAAGTAAAAACTGAATGAGATATGGAAAATTTAAAAACAATATTTAAAGCAGAAAATGGGCCTACGGGTATGCCCATTACCTAAATCAAAAACCCAAATCCATCATGATTTTGGATTTATATGTGGTTCAAAGGGATATGGTGGTTTTAATATATCAGGTTATGCCAATTGGGAAGTGGAATGGGTTTAAAATAGTAAAAATTGAAGGATTTATAGAAGAAACAAAATTAGTTTTTAAATATGGAATTGGGCTCATGGTTTGACCCAAATTTTCAAAACCCACCATTTTCACCAAAATGAGTGGTAAACCCACCCAAAAAAATCAGGAATGGAAATTAAATGAAATATTAATATATAAATAAGTCATGTGTGTGACAATTCTCCCCACCATAAAACTTTCCGCCCTCGGAAAGCCACATCAAGGACAAAGAAAAAAAATGAAACCCAACCGAAAGGCAGAAATGGACTCCTTTGCTAAGCTTTACCCCCAAAGGCCAAAACACCTCCAGTGATCAATTAAGGAAGGAATACTTCACAACCAAAACATACGCCTCTTTACTGAAATGATCAAGCACATTCGGATTTATCCTAAAAAAAACCTTCAAACATTATCTGAACAAGGATCAAGAAATTTACCTAAACAAACAAGAACATCGAATAAGGTTACACTTACCTTGATATAACTAAACCATTAGGAAATCTCCAATCCCAATGTTTACCCAAGGAATATGTAGGTGGTTATATAGCTCCGAACGAGACCACCTACTTCCAAGACAATACCACGTACAAAAGTGTGTTACTGGTGCAAGGATACACAAATGGTCTCCCCACCATAAGAACCAACCATCTTAACTGACTAATATGGGCCGACACAGAAAGACCCCAAAACTTAAAGAGTTGGGACAACCCCACAGTTAGCCTGCGCAGTTTGGTAAACTGTGCTCTAACAATGTGGATCCTTATACCTACATGGTTTTCTGGTGAATGGTTACTACTAAATGTTCACTCAACATGTCTAGACAAATCTAAAACCTTTCCCCCAAACCCAATGGAAACCAAAGGGGAAAAGAAATTCATTGAGAGATAACATGGGGATGAGGCCCTCCACCTCTTTCAACCGAACGGGAACAAAAGAAGAAATATGAAAACACCAAATGGTCAAACTATTCCCATCTCTCATACTGAGAATAGTTCTTTGTACAAGGTTAAAAACTACACTGGGATTTCCTTTTACTACGTGCCAGCTTCTCTCCGGGACCTATGGCTGGAGCTGGAATGATTGAAGCATCTTCGGCCTCGCAATTAGGATTTGGAAACCCCTGAATATAATTTCTTCTTCCGATGCTAGAAACAACTACACGCAATCACAGATGGGTTCACCAAGACGTAACACACTCCAGAACTCACTTTACCCTAACTTGGAAATTTACTGAAATAAGGGTTTAGAGGATGCACTCACATCACACCTTGTTTCTTCGGGTGATAAACAACAGAAATAAAGGACACATATAAACACCTTCATCTAAAATAGAGGATGTCGAGATCTTCCAAAAGGAGAAACACTTCTGAAAAAAATAGACTCACAAAATATTGTACAACTTCACCTTTAGAATCAAATGAGCACGCGACATCACATCGCGTCACTGAACATGACCAAAGCGACTGATAGAAATAATACAAGGAGGGGGCCTTACATAACACCCCAAAATAGAAAAACATTCCAGAAGTTTCCATAAGAGCCATTCGTGGCCAGATTTACCACACTGGTGGTTTAACATAAACCCCTTCTTCGAATAGAGTATGAAGGACTTAGAGGCCCTCTTAAACAATATCCATACTGACAACCCTAGAAAACATTCACCTTCCATGAATCAGGTATCTTAAGAAACTAAGGTATCTTTCAACCATCCACGAGCACTCTTCTGCAACAAGAGGATCCAAAAAAACCAAGAAAGTAAATGGTGTAGACTCATTCTACAAATCTCAAGAAAATATTCCTTACATTGATCAACTGGAGGATTTTCCAATGGCAAAAAAAATTTGGATTGCACTTCAGTTGTGCACTAAACCTTAATGGGGACGTAACTTATCCAACGAGAGAACCCAAGGACCCAACCAAGCTGGTCCATTGGTAAAAACATTCCACAAAACAGATCCAAACTCATTAATGGAACCACCTTAAAGGTGTCCCGAAACATATATCATAGGAGACTACTAACCGGACATTCTACCCAGCTTACCGACCAAACACAAACCCAAAACACAGTTCGAACAAGAGGGGTTCTTAGACTCAAAACATCCCACAACATCAACATTTTCCAAAAACACATAATATACACCATCCCAACAATTCATCAAGACATCATGTTTTTCTTTAAAAACATTTCTTTGAAAACCAATGGTTCAGTAGTTAGCGTATCCACCAATGGTACCCCATGGGCCTCACACGTGCATGTTTCTGTGCCACGCTAGGCACCCTCCTCATATTCATCCCAACACTCATCCTTTAATTCCATCAACCATCCATCATCCCATATAACCCAATGCATGTGTTCTCTCATGTAAATTCCAATGGTTAAAATGAAAATTCTTTTCACTTTTCAAAAACAAAACAGTCAACCAACCCATCCTTTTCCTCAAAACTGCTAAAAATGAGATCAAAATATCAATTAAAATCTTACAAAACTATTCATAAGGACACAACTATTTAGAAAATAACTCACTTTCAAGTTATTCATATCAATTTTAAAACATATCATCCCATTAAAACACCCTTTAATTGTTTAGAAAACTATATTAGAAACACTTTTGAGAACCAACTTCAATATGGTTCTTGATTTCAAAAGAGGTGTAAGCACACTATTTTCCATTTCAAAATAATACGAAAAATTCAGTTCCACCATTTAATAAATCAAACCTTTCCCTCTTTATTTGAAAATCATTTCACAAAAACTTTACGGTTCGTAAAACCAAGTCACTTTAATGCCAAAGTTCCATGATTTCAGAACTAAAGCACAAAAAAATGTGAGAGGAAACTAGTTTCAGTGGGTGACTTGGACATATGGTTGGCAGCCATATTCCACTCACTTCACCATCACAGAGAGTGTTCTAGGGAATATCCCCGGATCCACATGGCTTGCCAGACCCTACGAGCTCACTGATACCATTAACCCAACTATCTTTTCATTTCCCCTAATCATCATCAGACTAAGAAAACCAAAAGACATAGATAAATCCCAACTTACCCTGGAGACTTGAATCCCGACATGAGGTGTGGTGATCAAGCACACTACCCATAATCATAATTTCATGTCCTGACAATATTAACTATAGACTGTCCCGACTATTTCCCAAATAACATGACTCAAATAGAGCGAACCTACTCTGATACCATTTTGTCACGAACCGAATCTGGTCGCCGCCAAAACCGGCACCTGACCCGACCCGTGGCAAGTCCTGAGGGGCATTCCCAATCCCCACGGGCTGGAACAAGTGCCGGGATATCAAAAACTGAAAATTGGGAATGATTTACCCAAATTTTTATAATTAAAACAACAAATGAATCCATGAAATCAAATCTGTATTTTTCAAACCAAAACATCTTTTACTAAAATTCAGAACTGAATTACAAAATTTTAAACAATTTTTGAACACCATTACAAATTTACAAACCCTAGAAAAGACAGCCCAAGAACCTCCACATGGAAAGAGGCACTGCCCTCAAGCCATTTCCACGAACTGCATCACGATGGACAGCTAAAAACCTGAACCAAAGGCATAAAACCTGTACCCAAACCTGTGACATAAAATAAGAAAGTTTACTTACACCCAAAGGTGTAAGTAGGGTGTGAGGGAAATCCCAGTAGGATACCACCACTAAGAGATTCCATGTGATAAACATTTCATGACAAAAAGCATTGCAAGTTTTGTAAATAAGAAATACTTGTTACAATTTTCTAAAGGATGCAATAATAAATGAAAACTGTTTTCATGTGGTCTAATTTTAAAGGACCAACAATTTTAAAATAAATAACAAAGCAACTGAATTTTCCAGCCAACAATACCGTATACCAGTGGTAATTACAAAGGATCTAATGAGCACAAGTAATAGGAAATAACCCCTAGGAACTAGCTAGTTGTGGGTCTCAAGTACCTCGTATCTCAGTGAGAGTAACCACAAAAAAAATATTTTTTCTCATGCACGAGCCACTAGTAGGTATCATACACATAACCTTGTGGTCCCCAATCATCATCATCATTATTTAGTTAGAGTTGTAAGCGTCAATCTTGATAAGTGAAACTGAGGCCAAACCCCACGGATTCACTAGCATACTAGTACACGTCCACCCACATAGATACCCGGGTTTTCCCTTTGTGCTCAAACAAGTTCAACAATCCAAGAAATATAGTTTTCACAAGAAAATATCACTTCCACATCACAAATTAAATAAACATCCCCATGTACATCACACAAGTCACAAATCCCACTTTTCATTCAAATGTATTTTGAAATCAAACTTACACCAAAATTGCCTAAAACAATTTTCACATTTCTTTAACACTTCCACAAATACTTTAAACAATTTTATAAAACCATCATAAGATATTCAACTCAAATAACATCCCACACACATGTCACATAATACCCATCTCACCTTCACAATTCATTTTATCAATAAACTCACACGAAACATCCCACACCCATGTTTCGCACACAAAACACAATTTAGTAAAACATTTTGGAAATTTATAAAACATTCTAAAAATGTTTGACATCTCAAATCACCACTTTACCATTCAAAAACCCACATTAGGTGAACAAAATCACCCAAACAGTACATATACACCCTTTCCCAACTTTTTTTAACCAAATAAAACATTTTCAATTTTTATAAAACAAACTCAAGAGGTATAACCGTTGTTTGCACATTAAACCCATTTCAAAACCCTCATTAAAAACCAAAATCATACCAATACCAAACAAAAACAGAACTTTCATACCTAAAACAATTATTAAACCGCCCCCAAGTGTTATACAAATACATCAAATAATACCACAAAGATACACATGAAAAACACACGTTTTCAAAAATCACCTTCAAGAAGTACAACACGGTTTTACACCTTAAACTCATTCGAAAACCTCTTTTCAAGGCCAACATGAATATAATTAATTAACAAACTAGAATTTTCATCCACTTTCAAAACTAATAAATCACTTTTATATGTTATAAACTAAACCCAAACATTACACCAATAGTCACACATGAAAAGTACCCAATTTCAAGCTAAAATACAACTAAAAATTAAATGTTTAACCAAATTCATCAAAAACAGTTTTCAAACCCCAAAAAAAACAGATTATAAACATACTTAATTAATAAACCAAGCAATCTAACTCATCACAAAATGGTTACACATGGAATCACCTACCTTTTGAGTCGAAACCCTCAAAACACGGTGTGAAACCTTAAGCGCACCACTGCCGCACCACAAGGAATATAAATCCGGACCTAGACCCCCAAACATTGACCCAAAAGATACCAAATCAGACCTTAGGATCGAACCCCAACTTCTAGACATGAGGAACTTCAAGAAAGAGGAAATAAAACTAAAAGAGGATGGAAGGAACCAAGAAAGAATTCCCTTACTTGAAATATCTTAAAAATATCTGCCCCAATCCACCAAAATATGAATCTCCAAGCACCCAAAACTGGTATGGATATTCGAAGGAGTCATATTAGGTCATGTGGGAACTGAAATGGGGGAAAATGATGAAAATTGAAGGAGTTATGAAAGATTCATTTTACCTCGTCAAATCTGGTCGATTTGAGAAAGAGTATGAAAGCTTTCCCTACTTCGCGGCTCACCTTAGATACAAAATTCCGAAAACGATAATGGGGGTGATCCTCGGGCTATTGGCTTTGAGAGGGAGGTGGAATAGTGGGAAAATAGTAAACAATTAATGAGATATGAAAAATTTAAATAAAAAATATTTAAAGCAGGAAATGTGCCTACGGGAAGGCCCATTACCTAAATCAAAAACCCAAATCCATCATGATTTTGGATTTATATGTGGTCCAAAGGGATATGGTGGTTTTAATATATCCGTTTGTTCCAATTGGGAAGTAGAATGGGTTTAAAATAGTAAAAATTGAAGGATTTATAGAAGAAACAAAATTAGTTTTTAAATCTGGAATTGGGCTCATGGTTTGACCCAAATTTTCAAAACCCACCATTTTCACCAAAATGAGTGGTAAACCCCCCCAAAAAAATCAGGATTGGAAATAAAATGAAATATTAATATATAAAAAAGTCACATGTGTGACAATTCTCCCCACCATAAAACTTTCCGCCCTCAGAAATCCACATCAAGGACAAAGAAAAAAAATGAAACCCAACCGAAAGGCAGAAATGGACTCCTTTGCTAAGCTTTTCCCCCAAAGGCCAAAACACCTCCAGTGATCAATTAAGGAAGGAATACTTCACAACCAAAACATACACCTCTTTACTGAAATGATCAATCACATTCGGATTCATCCTAAAAGAAAACCCTTCAAACACTATCTGAACAAGGATCAAGAAATTTACCTAAACAAACAAGAACATCAAATAAGGTTACACTTACCTTGATATAACTAAACCATTGGGAACTCTCCAATCCCGATGTTTACCCAAGGAAGATGTAGGTGGTTATATAGATCCGAACGAGACCACCTACTTCCAAGACAATACCAAGTAAAAAAGTGTGTTACTGGTACAAGGATACACAAATGGGCTCCCAACCATGAGAACCACCCATCTTACTTGACCAATATGGGCCGACACAGAAAGACACCAAAACATAAAGAGTTGGGACAACCACACGGTTAGCCTGCACAGTTTGGTAAATTGTTCTCTAACCATGTGGATCCTTATACCTACATGGTTTTCTGGTGAATGGTTACTACTAAATGTTCACTCAACATGTCTAGACAAATCCAAAACCTTTCCCCCAAAACCAAAGGAAGCCAAAGGGGAAAAGAAAGTCATTGAGAGATAACATGGGGATGAGGCCCTCCACCTCTTTCAACCGAACGGGAACAAAAGAAGAAAGATGAAAACACCAAATGGTCGAACTATTCCCATCTCCCATACTGAGAATAGTTCTTTGTACAAGGTTAAAAACTACACTGGGATTTCCTTTTACTATATGCCAGCTTCTCTCCGGGACCTATGGCTGGAGCTGGAATGATTGAAGCATCTTCGGCCTCGCAGTTAGGATTTGGAAACCCCCGAATGTAATTTCTTCTTCCGATGCTACAAATAACTACACGCAATCCCAGATGGGTTCACCAAGACATAACACACTCCAGAACTCACTTTACCCTAACTTGGAAATTTACTGAAATAAGGGTTTAGAGGATGCACTCACATTTCACCTTGTTTATTCAGGTGATAAACAACAGAAATAAAGGACACATATAAACACATTCCTCTAAAATAGAGGATGTAAAGATCTCCCAAAAGGAGAAATACTTATGAAGAAAATAGACTCACAAAATATTGTACAACTTCACCTTTACAATCAAATGAACACGCGACATCACATCGCGTCACCAAACATGACCAGAGCGACTAATAGAAATAATAAAAGGAGGGGGCCTTACACAACACCCCAAAACATCACAACATTACAGAAGTGTCCATAAGAGACTCTCATGGAAATATTTACCACACTGGTGGTTTAACATAAACCCCTTCTTCGAAGAGAGTATGAAGGACTTAGAGGCCCTCTTAAACACTATCCATACTGACAACCATAGACAACTATCACCTTCGATGAATCAGGTAGCCTAAGAAACTAAGGTCTCTTTCAACCATCCATGAGCACTCTTCTGCAACAAGAGGATCCAAAAAAACCAAGAAAGTAAATGGTGTAGACTCATTCTACAAACCTCAAGAAAATATTCCTTACATTGATCAACTGGAGGATTTTACAATGGAAAAAAAACGGGTTACACTTCAGTAGTGCACTAAACCTTAATGGGGGCGTACCTTATCCAACGAGAGAAACCAAGGACCCAACCAAGCTCGTCCATTGGTAAAAACATACCACAAAACAGATCCAAACTCATTAATGGAACCACCTTAAATGTGTCCTGAAACATATATCATATGACAATACTAACCGGACCTTCTACCCAGCTTACCGACCAAACACAAACCCAAAACACAGTTCGAACAGGAGGGGTTCTTAGACTCAAAACATCCCACAACATCAAAATTTTCCAAAAACACATAATATACACCATCCAAAACAATTCATCAAGACATCATATTTTTCTTTAAAAACATTTCTTTGAAAACCAATGGTTCAGCAGTTAGCGTATCCACCAATGGTACCCCATGGGCCTCACACTTGCATGTTTCTGTGCCACGCTAGGCACCCTCCTCATATTCCTCCCAACACTCATCCTGTAATTCCATCAACCATCCATCATCCCATATAAACCAATGCATGTGGTCGCTCATGTAAATTCCAATAGTTAAAATGAAAATTATTTCCACTTTTCAAAAACAAAACAGTCAACCAACCCATCCTTTTTCTCAAAACTGCTAAAAATGAGATCAAAATCTCAATTCAAAACTTACAAAATTATTCATAAGGACACAACTATTTAGAAAAGAACTCACTTTCAAGTCATTCATATCAATTTGGAAACATATCATCCCATTAAAACACCCTTTAATTGTTTAGAAAACTATATTGGAAGCACTTTTGAAAACCAACTTCAATATGGTTCTTGATTTCAAAAGAGGTGTAAGAACACTATTTTACATTTCAATATAATTCAAAAAATTCAGTTCCACCATTTCATAAATCAAACCATTCTCTCTTTATTTGAAAATCATTTCACAAAAACTTTACGCTTCGTAAAACCAAGTCACTTTAAAACCAAAGTTCCATGATTTCAAAACTAAAGCACAAAACTATGTGAGGAAACTAGTTTTAGTGGGTGACTTGTACATATGGTTGGAAGCCATATTCCATTCACTTCACCATCATAGAGAGTGTTCTAGGGAATATCCCCGGCTCCACATGGCTTTCCAGACCCTACGAGCTCACTGAGACCATTAACCCAACTCTCTTTTCATTTCCCCTAATCATCATCAGACCAAGAAAACCAAAAGACATAGATAAATCCCAAATTCCCCTGGCGATTTGAATCCCGACATGAGGTGTGGTGATCAAGCACACTACCCATAATCGGAATTTCATGTCCTGAAAATCTTAACTTCATACTATCCCGACTATTTCCCAAATAACATGACTCAAATAGAGCGAACCTCCTCTGATACCATTTTGTCACAAACAGAATCTGGTCACCGCCAAAACCGGCACCCGACCCGTGGCAAGTCCCGAAGGGCATTCCTGATCCCCACGGGCTGGCACAAGTGCCCGAGTATCAAAAACTGAAAATTGGGAACGATTTACCCAAATTTTTATAATTAAAAAAACAAATGAATCTATGAAATCAAATCTGGATTTTTCAAACCAAAACATCTTTTACTAAAATTTAGAACTGAATTAAAAAAATTTAAACAATGTTTGAACACCATTACAAACGTACAAACCCAAGAAAAGACAGCCCAAGAACCTCCACATGGAAAGAGGCACCGCCCTCAAGCCATTTTCAGGACACTGCATCACGATGGACCGCTAAAAACCCGAACCAAAGGCATAAAACATGTACCCAAACCTGTGACATAAAATAAGAAAGTCTACTTACACCCAAAGGTGTAAGTAGGGTGTGAGAGAAAGACCAGTAGGATACCACCACTAAGAGATTCCATGTGATAAACATTTCATGACAAAAAGCATTTCAAGTTTTTTAAATAAAAAATGCTTGTTACAATTTTCTAAAGGATGCAATAATAAATGAAAACAGTTTTCATGTGGTCTAATTTTAAAACACTAACAATTTTAAAATAAATAAAAAAGCTACTTAATTTTCCAGACAACAGTACCATATACCGACGGTAAGTACAAAGGATCTAATGAGAACAAGTAATAGGAAATAACCCCTAGGCCCTAGGAAGATGTGGGTCCCAGGTATCTCGTATCTCGGTGAGAGTAACCACAAAAAAAATATATGTTCTCATGCATGAGCCACTAGTAGGGATCAAACCCATAACCTAGTGGTCCCCAATCATAATCATCATAATTTAGTTAGAGTTTTAAGCGTCAATATTGCAAAGTTAAACTGAGGCCAAACCCCACGGATTCACTAGCATACTAGTACATGTCCACCCACCTAGATACCCGGGTTTTCCCTTTGTGCTCAAACAAGTTAAACAATCTAAGAAATATAGTTTTCACATGAAAATATCACTTCCACATCACACATTAACTAAACAGCCCCACGTACATCACACAAGTCACAAATCCCACTTTTCATTCAAATGCATTTTGAAATCAAACTTACACCAAAATTGCCTACAACAATTTTCACATTTCTTTAACACTTCCACAAATACTTTAAACAATTTTATAAAACCATCATAAGATATTCAACTCAAATAACTGCCCACACACATGTCACATAATACCCATCTCACCTTCACAATTCATTTTATCAATAAACTCACACGAAACATCCCACACCCGTGTTTCGCACACAAAACACAATTTAGTAAAACATTTAGGCAATTTATAAAACATTCTAAAAATGTTTGACATCTCAAATAACCACTTTACCATTCAAAAACCCACATTAGGTGAACACAATCACCCAAACATTACATATACACCCTTTCCCAACTTTGTTTAACCAAATAAAACATTTTCAATTTTTATAAAACAAACCCAAGAGGTATAACCGTTGTTTTCACAATAAAACCATTTCAAAACCCTCATTAAAAACCAAAATCATACCAATACCAATCAAAAACAGAAATCTCAGACCTAAAAAATTATTAAACCACCCCCAAGTGTTATACAAATACATCAAATAATACCACAAAGATACACATGGAAAACACACGTTTTCATAAATCACCTTCAAGAAGTACAACACGGTTTTACACCTTAAACTCATTCAAAATCCTCTTTTCAAGGCCAACATGAAAATAATTAATTAACAAACTAGAATTGGCATCCCCTTTCAAAACTATTAAATCACTTTTATATGTTATAAACTAAACCCAAACATTACCCCAATAGTCGCACATGAAAAGTACCCAATTTCAAGATAAAATACAACTAAAAATTAAATGTTTAACCAAATTCATCAAAAAAAGTTTTCAAACCACAAAAAAAACAGATTATAAACATACTTAATTAATAAACCAAGCAATCTAACTCATCAAAAAATGGTTACACATGGAATCACCTACCTTTTGAGTCGAAACCCTCAAAACATGGTGTGAAACCTTAAGCGCACCACCGCCGCACCACAAGGAATATAAATCCCAACCTAGACCACCAAAAATTGACCCAAAAGATACCAAATCAGACCTCAGGATCGAACCCCAACTTCTCAACATGAGTAACTTCAAGAAAGAGGAAATAAAACTAAAAGAGGATGGATGGAACCAAGAAGGAATTCCCTTACTTGAAATATCTTGAAGCAATAGGCCCCAATCCACCAAAATATGAATCTTCAAGTACCCAAAACTGGTATGGATATTCAAAGTAGTCATATTTGGTCATGTGAGAACTAAAATGGGGGAAATGATGAAAATTTAAGGACTTATGAAAGATTCATTTTACCTCATCAAATCTGGTCGATTTGAGAAAGAGTATGAAATATTTCCCTACTTTTTGGCTCACCTGAGCTCCAAAATTGCAAAACCGATAATGGGGACGATCCTCGGGCTATTGGATTTGAGAGGGAGGAGGAATCACGGGAGAACAGAAAAAAATGAATGAGATATGGAAAATTTAAAAACAATATTTAAAGCAGGAAATGGGCCTACGGGCAGACCCATTACCTAAATCAAAAACCCAAATCCATCATGATTTTGGATTTATATGTGGTCCAAAGGGATATGGTGGTTTTAATATATCAGGTTATTCTAATTGAGAAGTGGAATGGGTTTACAAAAGTAAAAATTTAAGGAATTATAGAAGAAACAAAATTAGTTTTTAAATCTGGAATTAGGCTCATTGTTTGACCCAAATTTTCAAAACCCACCATTTTCACCAAAATGAGTGGTAAACCCACCCAAAAAAATCAGGAATAGAAATTTAATGAAATATTAATATATAAAAAAGTCACGTGTGTGACAATTCTCCCCACCATAAAACTTTCCGCCCTTGGAAATCCACATCAAGGACAAAGAAAAAAAACTAAACCCAACTGAAAGGCAGAAATGGACTCCTTTTCAAAGCTTTTCCCCCAAAGGCCAAAACACCTCTAGTGATTAATTAAGGAAGGAATACTTCACAGCTAAAACATACACCTCTTTAATGAAATGATCAAGCACATTCGAATTTATCCTAAAAGAAAACCCTTTCAAACACTATCTGAACAAGGATCAAGAAATTTACCTAAACAAACAAGAACATCGAATAAGGTTACACTTACCTTGATATAACTAAACCATTGGGAACTCTCCAATCCCGATGTTTACCCAAGGAAGATGTAGGTGGTTATATATCTCTAAACGAGACCACCTACTTCCAAGAAAATACCAAGTACAAAAGTGTGTTACTGGTACAAGGATACACAAATGGGCTCCCCACCATAAGAATCAACCATCTTAACTGACCAATATGGGCCGACACAGAAAGATCCCAAAACTTAAAGAGTTGGGACAACCGCACGGTTAGCCTGCGCAGTTCGGTAAACTGTTCTCTAACCATGTTGATCCTTATACCTATATTGTTTTCTGGTGAATGGTTACTACAAAATGTTCACTCAACATGTCTAGACAAATCCAAAACCTTCCCCCCAAACCCAAAGGAAACCAAAGGGGAAAAGAAAGTCATTGAGAGATAACATGGGGATGAGGCCCTCCACCTCTTTCAACCGAACGAGAACAAAATAAGAAAGATGAAAACACCAAATGATCAAACTATTCCCATATCTCATAATGAGAATAGTTCTTTGTACAAGGTTAAAAACTACACTGGGATTTCATTTTAATACGTGACAGCTTCTCTCCGGGACCTATAGCTGGAGCTGAAATGATTGAAGCATCTTCGGCCTCGCAGTTAGGATTTGGAAACCCACGAATATAATTTATTCTTCCGATGCTACAAACAACTACATGCAATCCCAGATGGGTTCACCAAGACATAACACACTCCAGAACTCACTTTACCTTAACTTGGAAATTTACTGAAATAAGGGTTTAGAGGATGCACTCACATCACACCTTGTTTCTTAGGGTGATAAACAACAGAAATAAATGACACATATAAACACCTTCCTCTAAAATAGAGGATGTCGAGATCTCCCAAAAGAAGAAACACTTTTGAAAAAAATAGACTCACAAAATATTGTACAACTTCACCTTTACAATCAAATGAGCACGCGACATCACATCGTGTCACCGAACATGACCAAAGAGACTGATAGAAATAATACAAGGAGGGGGCCTTACACAAAACCCCAAAACATCACAACATTCCAGAACGGTCCATAAGAGCCTCTCGTGGACAGATTTACCACACTGGTGGTTTAACATAAACCCCTTATTCGAAGAGAGTATGAAGGACTTAGAGGCCCTCTTAAACACTATCCATACTGACAACCCTAGACAACTTTCACCTTCGATGAATCAGGTAGCTTGAGAAACTAAGGTCTCTTTCAACCATCCACGAGCACTCTTCTGCAACAAGAGGATCCAAAAAAACCAAGAAAGTAAATGGTGTAGACTGATTCTACTAATCTCAAGAAAAGATTCCTTACATTGATCAAATGGAGTATTTTCCAATGGCAAAAAAAAATTCGGGTTGCACTTCAGTTGTGCACGAAACCTTAATGGGGGCATACCTTATCCAACGAGAAAACCCAAGGACCCAACCAAGCTGGTCCATTGGTAAAAACATGCCAAAAAACAGATCCAAACTCATTAATGGAACCACCTTAAAGGTGTCCCGAAACATATATCATAGGAGACTACTAACCGGACCTTCTACCCAGCTTACCGACCAAACACAAACCCAAAACACAGTTCGAACAGGAGGGGTTCTTGGACTCAAAATATCCCACAACATCAACATTTTACAAAAACACATAATATACACCATCCAAAAAAATTCATCAAGACGTCATTTTTTTCTTTAAAAACATTTCTTTGAAAACCAATGGTTCAGCAGTTAGCGTATCCACCAATGGTACCCCATGGGCCTCACACATGCATGTTTCTATGCCACGCTAGGCACCCTCCTTATATTAATCACAACACTCATCCTGTAATTACATCAGCCATCCATCATCCCATATAACCCAATGAATGTGGTCTCTCACATAAATTCCAATGGTTAAAATGAAAATTCTTTCCACTTTTCAAAAACAAAACAGTCAACCAACCCAGCCTTTTTCTCAAAACTGCTAAAAATGAGATCAAAATCTCAATTCAAATCTTACAAAACTATTCATAAGGACACAACTATTTAGAAAAGAACACACTTTAAAGTTATTCATATCAATTTGAAAACATATCATCCCATTAAAACACCCTTTAATTGTTTAGAGAACTATATTGGAAACACTTTTGAAAACCAACTTCAATATGGTTCTTGATTTCAAAAGATGTGTAAGCACACTATTTTCCATTTCAAAATAATTCGAAAAATTATGTTCCACCATTTCATAAATCAAACCATTCCCTCTTTATTTGAAAATCATTTCGCAAAAACTCCACGGTTCGTAAAACCAAGTCACTTTAAAACCAAAGTTCCATGATTTCAAAACTAAAGCACAAAACAATGTGAGAGGAAACTAGTTTCAGTGGGTGACTTGGACATATGGTTGGTATCCATATTCCATTCACTTCACCATTACATAGAGTGTTCTAGGGAATATCCACGGCTCTACATGGCTTGCCAGACCCAGCGAGCTCACTGAGACCATTAACCCAACTCTCTTTTCATTTCCCCTAATCGTCATCAGACCAAGAAAACCAAAAGACATAGATAAATCCCAACTTACCCTGGTGACTTTAATCCCGAAGGGCATTCCCGATCCCCACGGGCTGGAACAAGTGCCCGGGTATCAAAAACTGAAAATTGGGAATGATTTACCCAAATTTTTATAATTAAAACAACAAATTAATCCATGAAATCAAATCTGGATTTTTCAAACCAAAACATCTTTTAGTAAAATTCAGAACTGAATTACAAAATTTTAAACAATTTTTGAACACCATTACAAAGGTACAAACCCAAGAAAAGATAGCCCAAGAACCTCCATATGGAAAGAGGCACCGCCCTCAAGCCATTTCCACGACACTGCATCACGATGGACCGCTAAAAACCAGAACCAAAGGCATAAAACCTGTACCCAAACCTGTGACATAAAATAATAAAGTCTACTTACACCCAAAGGTGTAAGTAGGGTGTGAGAGAAATCCTAGTAGCATACCACCACTAAGAGATTCCATGTAAAAAACATTTCATGACAAAAATAATTGAAAGTTTTGTAAATAAGAAATGCTTGTTACAATTTTCTAAAGGATGAAATAATAAATGAAAACAGTTTTCATGTGGTCTAATTTTAAAGGACCAAAAATTTTAAAATAAATAACAAAGCTACTGAATTTTCCAGCCAACAATACCATATACCGACGGTAAGTACAAAGGATCTAATGAGCACAAGTAAGAGGAAATAACCCCTAGGCACTAGCTAGCTGTGGGTCCCAAGTACCTCGTATCTCGGTGAGAGTAACCACAAAAAAAATATATGTTCTCATGCACGAGCCACTAGTAAGGATCATACCCATAACCTATTGGTCCCCAATCATCATCATCATAATTTAGTTAGATTTGTAAGCGTCAATCTTGCTAAGTGAAACTGAGGCCAAACCCCACGGATTCACTAGTATACTAGTACCCGTCCACCCACCTAGATACTCGGGTTTTCCCTTTGTGCTCAAACAAGTTCAACAATCCAAGAAATATAGTTTTCACATGAAAATATCACTTCCACATCACACATTAACTAAACAGCCCCATGTACATCACACAAGTCACAAATCCCTCTTTTCATTCAAATGCATTTTGAAATCAAACTTACACCAAAATTTCCTACAATAATTTTCACATTTCTTTAACACTTCCACAAATACTTTAAACAATTTTATAAAACCATCATAAGATATTCAACTCAAATAACATCCCACACACATGTCACATAATACCCATCTCACCTTCAGAATTCATTTTATCAATAAACTCACACGAATCATCCCACACCCGTGTTTCGCACACAAAACACAATTTAGTAAAACATTTCGACAATTTATAAAACATTCTAAAAATGTTTGACATCTCAAATCACCACTTTAACATTCAAAAACCCACATTAGGTGAACACAATCACCCAAACAGTACATATACACCCTTTCCCAACTTTGTTTAACCAAATAAAACATTTTCAATTTTTATTAAACAAACCCAAGAGGTATAACCGTTGTTTTCACAATAAACCCATTTCAAAACCCTCATTAAAAACCAAAATCATACCAATACCAATCAAAAACAGAACTTTCAGACCTAAAAAAATTTTTAAACCACCCCCAACTGTTATACAAATACATCAAATAATACGACAAAGATGCACATGAAAAACACACGTTTTCATAAATCACCTTCAAGAAGTACAACACGGTTTTACACCTTAAAATCATTCAAAAACCTCTTTTCAAGGTCAACATGAAAATAATTAATTAAATAACTATAATTGGAATCCCCTTTCAAAACTAATAAATCACTTTTATATGTTATAAACTAAACCCAAACATTACCCCAATAGTCACACATGAAAAGTACCCAATTTCAAGCTAAAATAAAAATAAAAATTAAATGTTTAACCAAATTCATGAAAAACAGTTTTCAAACCACAAAAA
Organism: Viscum album; assembly: GCA_963277665.1. Lineage (NCBI taxonomy): Eukaryota > Viridiplantae > Streptophyta > Magnoliopsida > Santalales > Viscaceae > Viscum > Viscum album. Next base: position 2,054,809,781 of record OY728137.1, read on the forward strand.
AAACAGATTATAAACATACTTAATTAATAAACCAAGCAATCTAACTCATCACAAAATGGTTACACATGGAATCACCTACCTTTTGAGTCGAAACCCTCAAAACATGGTGCGAAACCTTAAGCGAACCACCGCCGCACCACGAGGAATATAAATCCAGAACTAGACCACCAAAAATTGACCCAAAAGATACCAGATAGGACCTCAGGATCGAACCCCAACTTCTAGACATGAGGAACTTCAAGAAAGAGGAAATAAAACTAAAAGAGGATGGAAGGATACAAGAAGGAATTCCCTTACTTGAAATATCTTGAAGCAATCGGCCGCAATCCACCAAAATATGAATCTCCAAGTATGAAAAACTGGTATTGATATTTGAAGGAGTCATATTAGGTCATGTGGGAACTGAAATGGGGGAAAATGATGAAAAGTGAAGGAGTTATGAAAGATTCATTTTACCTCGTCAAATCTGGTCGATTTGAGAAAGAGTGTGAAAGATTTCCCTACTTCGCGGCTCACCTGAGCTCCAAAATTGCGAAACCAATAATGGGGGAGATCCTCGGGATATTGGCTTTGATATTGAGGTGGAATCACGGGAAAACAGTAAACAATGAATGAGATATGGAAAATTTAAAAAAAACATATTTAAAGCTGGAAATGGGCCTACGGGCATGCCCATTACCTAAATAAAAAAACCCAAATCCATCATGATTTTGGATTTATATGTGCTCCAAAGGGATATGGTGGTTTTAATATATTAGGTTATACCAATTGGGAAGTGGAATGGGTTTAAAATAGTAAAAATTGAAGGATTTATAGAAGAAACAAAATTAGTTTTTAAATCTGGAATTGGGCTCATGGTTTGACCAAAATTTTCAAAACCCACCATTTTCACCAAAATGAGTGGTAAACCCCCCAAAAAAAATCAGGAATGCAATTTAAATGAAATATTAATATATAAAAAAGTCACTTGTGTGACAATTCTCCCCACCATAATACTTTCCGCCCTCAGAAAGCCACATCAAGGACAAAGAAAAAAAACGAAACCCAACCGAAAGGCAGAAATGGACTCTTTTGCTAATCTTTGCCCCCAAAGGCCAAAACACCTCCAGTGATCAATTAAGGAAGGAATACTTCACAACCAAAACATACACCTCTTTACTAAAATTATCAACCACATTAGGATTTATCCTAAAAGAAAACCCTTCAAACACTATCTGAACAAGGATCAAGAAATTTACCTAAACAAACAAGAACATCGAATAATGTTAACTTACCTTAATATAACTAAACCATTGGGAACTCTCCAATCCCGATGTTTACCCAAGGAAGATGTAGGTGTTTATATAGCTGCGAACGAGACCACCTACTTCCAAGAAAATACCAAGTACAAAAGTGTGTTACTGGTACAAGGATACACAAATGGGATCCCCACCATAGGAACTAACCATCTTAACTGACCAATATGGGCCGACACAGAAAGACCCCAAAACATAAAGGGTTGGGACAACTGCACGGTTAGCCTGCGCAGTTTGGTAAACTGTGCTCTAACTATGTGGATACTTATACCTACATGGTTTTCTGGTGAATGTTTACTACTAAATGTTCACTCAACATGTCTAGACAAATCCAAAACCTTTCCCCCAAACCCAAAGGAAACCGAAGGGGAAAAGAAAGTCATTGAGAGATAACATGGGGATGAGGACCTCCACCTCTTTCAACTGAATGGGAAAAAAATAAGAAAGATGAAAACACCAAATGGTCAAACTATTCCCATCTCTCATACTGAGAATAGTTCTTTGTACAATGTTAAAAACTACACTGGGATTTCCTTTTACTACATGCCATCTTCTCTCCGGGACCTATGGCTGGAGCTGGAATGATTGAAGCATCTCCGGCCTCACAGTTAGGATTTGGAAACCCCCAAATTTAATTTCTTCTTCTGATACTAAAAAAACTACACACAATCCCAGATGGGTTCACCAAGACATAACACACTCTAGAACTCACTTTACCCTAACTTGGAAATTTACTGAAATAAGGGTTTAGAGGATGCACTCACATCACACCCTGTTTCTTCGGGTGATAAACAACAGAAATAAAGGACACATATAAACACCTTCCTCTAAAATAGAGGATGTCGAGATCTCTCAAAAGGAGAAACACTTCTGAAAAAAATAGACTCACAAAATGTTGTACAACTTCACCTTTACAATAAAATGAGCACGCGACATCACATCGCATCACCGAACATAACCAAAGCGACTGATAGAAATAATTCAAGGAGGGGGCCTTACACAACACACCAAAACATCACAACATTCCAGAAGTGTCCATAAGAGCCTCTCGTGGCTAGATTTACCACAATGTTGGTTTAACATAAACCCCTTCTCCGAAGAGAGTATGAAGGACTTAGAGGCCATCTTAAACACTATCCATACTGACAACCCTAGACCACTTTCACCTTCGATGAATCAGGTAGCTTAAGAAACTAAGGTCTCTTTCAACCATCCACAAGCACTCTTCTGCAACAAGAGGATAAAAAAAAGCCAAGAAATTAAATGGTGTAGACTCATTCTACAAAGCTCAAGAAAATATTCCTTACATTGATCAACTGGACGATTTTCCAATGACAAAAAAAATCCGGGTTGCACTTCAGTTGTGCACTAAACCTTAAAGGGGGCGTACCTTATCCAATGAAAGAACCCAAGGACCCAAAAAAGGTGGTACATTGGTAAAAACATGCCACAAAATATATCCAAACTCATTAATGGAACCACCTTAAAGGTTTCCCGAAACATATATCATAGGAGACTACTAACCGGACCTTCTACCCAGCTTACCGACCAAACACAAATCCAAAACACAGTTCGAACAGGAGGGGTTCTTGGACTCAAAACATCCCACAACATCAACATTTTCCAAAAACACATAATATACACCATCCCAAACAATTCATCAAGACATAATTTTTTTCTTTAAAAACATTTCTTTGAAAACCAATGGTTCAGCAGTTAGCGTGTCCATCAATGGTACCCCATGGGCCTCACACATGCATATTTCTGTGCCACGCTAGGCACCCTCCTCATATTCATCCCAACACTCATCCTTTAATTCCATCAACCATCCATCATCCCATATAACCCAATGCATGTGGTCGCTCATATAAATTCCAATGGTTAAAATGAAAATTCGTTCCACTTTTCAAAAACAAAACAGTCAACCAACCCATCCTTTTTCTCAAAACTTCTAAAAATGAGATCAAAATCTCAATTAAAATCTTACAAAACTATTCATAAGGACACAACTATTTAAAAAAGAACTCATTTTCAAGTTATTCATATCAATTTTAAAACATATCATCCCATTAAAACACCCTTTAATTGTTTAGAAAACTATATTGGAAACACTTTTGAAAACAAACTTCAATATGGTTCTTGATTTCAAAAGAGGTGTAAGCACACTATTTTCCATTTCAAAATAATTCGAAAAATTCAGTTCCACCATTTCATAAATCAAACCATTCCCTCTTTATTTGAAAATCATTTCACAAAAACTTTACGCTTCGTAAAACCAAGTCACTTTAAAACCAAAGTTCAATGATTTCAAAACTAAAGCACAAAACAATGTGAGAGGAAACTAGTTTCAGTGGGTGACTTGGACATATGGTTGGCAGCCATATTCCATTCACTTCACCATCACAGAGAGTGTTCTAGGGAATATCCCCGACTCCACATGGCTTTCCAGACCCTACGAGCTCACTGAGATCATTAACCCAACTCTCTTTTCATTTCCCCTAATCATCATCAGACCAAGAAAACCAAAAGACATAGATAAATCCCAACTTCCCCTGGCGACTTGAATCCCGACATGAGGTGTGGTGATCAAGCACACTACCCATAATCGGAATTTCATGTCCTGACAATCTTAACTTCAGACTATCCCGACTATTACCAAAATAACATGACTCAAATAGAGTGAACCTCCTCTGATACCATTTTGTCACGAACCGAATCTGGTCGCCGCCAAAACCGGAACCCAACCCAACCTGTGGCAAGTCCTGAAGGGCTTTACCAATCCCCACGGGCTGGCACAAGTGCCCGGGTATCAAAAACTGAAAATTGGGAACGATTTACCCAAATTTTTATAATTGAAACAACAAATGAATCCATGAAATCAAATCTGGATTTTTCAAACCAAAACATCTTTTAATAAAATTCAGAACTGAATTACAAAATTTTAAACAATGTTTGAACACCATTACAAAGGTAAAAACCCATGAAAAGATAGCCCAAGAACCTCCACATGTAAAGAGGCACCGCCCTCAAGCCATTTCCACGACACTGCATCATGATGGACCGCTAAAAACCCAAACCAAAGGCATAAAACCTGTACCCAAACCTGTGACATAAAATAAGCAAGTCTAATTACACCCAAAGGTGTAAGTAGGGTGTGAGTGAAAGCCCAGTAGGATACCACCACTAATACATTCCATGTGCTAAACATTTCATGACAAAAAGCATTGCAAGTTTTGTAAATAAGAAATGATTGTTACAATTTTCTAAAGGATGAAATAATAAATGAAAACAGTTTTCATGTGTTCTAATTTTAAAGGACCAACAATTTTAAAATAAATAACAAAGATACTGAATTTTCCAGCCGGCAATACCGTATACCGACGGTAAGTACAAAGGATATAATGAGCACAAGTAATAGGAAATAAGCCCTAGGCACTAGCTAGTTGTGGGTCCCAGATACCTCGTATCTCGGTGAGAGTAACCACAAAAAAAATCAGTTCTCGAGCATGATCCACTAGTAGGGATCATACCCATAACCTAGTTGTCCCCAATAATCATCATCATCATAATTTAGTTAGAGTTGTAAGCGTCAATCTTGCTAAGTTAAACTGAGGCCAAACCCCACGGATTCACTAGCATACTAGTACACGTCCACCCACCTAGATACCCGGGTTTTCCCTTTGCGCTCAAACAAGTTCAACAATCCAAGAAATATAGTTTTCACATGAAAATATCACTTCCACATCACACATTAACTAAACAGCCCCATGTACATCACACAAGTCACAAATCCCACTTTTCATTCAAATGCATTTTGAAATCAAAATTACACCAAAATTGCCTACAACAATTTTCACATTTCTTTAACACTTCCAAAAATACTTTAAACAATTTTATAAAACCATCATAAGATATTCAAATCAAATAACAGCCCACACACAAGTCACATAATACCCATCTCACACAAAACACAATTTAGTAAAACATTTCGGCAATTTATAAAACATTCTAAAAATGTTTGACATCTCAATTCACCACTTTACCATTCAAAAACCCACATTAGGTGAACACAATCACCCAAACAGTACATATACGCCCTTTCCCAACTTTGTTTAACCAAATAAAACATTTTCAATTTTTATAAAACAAACCCAAGAGGTATAACCATTGTTTGCACAATAAACCCATTTCAAAACCCTCATTAAAAACCAAAATCATACCAATACAAATCAAAAACAAAACTTTCAGACCTAAAACAATTATTAAACCAACCCCAAGTGTTATACAAATACATCAAATAATACCAAAAAGATACACATGAAAAACACACGTTTTCATAAATCACCTTCAAGAAGTACAACACGGTTTTAAACCTTAATCTCATTCAAAAACCTCTTTTCAAGGCCTACATGAAAATAATTAATTAAAAAACTATAATTGGAAGCCCCTTTTAAAACTAATAAATCACTTTTATATGTTATAAACTAAACCCAAACATTACCCCAATAGTCACACATGAAAAGTACCCAATTTCAAGTTAAAATACAACTAAAAATTAAATGTTTAACCAAATTCCTCAAAAACAGTTTTCAAACCACAAAAAAAACATATTATAAACATACTAAATTAATAAACCAAGCAATCTAACTCATCACAAAATTTTTATACATGGAATCAACTACCTTTTGAGTCGAAACCCTCAAAACATGGTGCGAAACCTTAAGCGCACCAACGCCGCACCACAAGGAATATAAATCCAGACCTAGACCACCAAAAATTGACCCAAAAGATACCAAATAAGACCTTAGGATCTAACCCCAACTTCTGGACATGAGGAACTTCAAGAAAGGTAAAATAAAACTAAAAGAGGATGGAAGGAACCAATAAGGAATTCCCTTACTTGAAATATCTTGAAGCAATCGGCCCCGATCCACCAAAATATGAATCTCCAAGCACCCAAAACTGGTATGGATATTTGAAGGAGTCATATTAGGTCATGTGGGGACTTCAATGGGGGAAAATAATGAAAATTGAAGGAGTTATGAAAGATTCATTTTACCTCATCAAATCTGGTCAATTTGAGAAAGAGTATGAAATATTTCCCTACTTCGTGGATCACCTGAGCTCCAAAATTTCTAAACCTATAATTGGGGCGATCCTAGGGCTATTGGCTTTGATAGGGAGGTAGAATCATGGGAAAACAGTAAAAAATGAATGAGATATAGAAAATTTAAAAAACATATTTAAAGCAGGAAATGGGCCTACGGGCAGGCCCATTACCTAAATCAAAAACCCAAATCCATCATGATTTTGGATTTATATGTGGTCCAAAGGGATATGGTGGTTTTAATATATGAGGTTATGCCAATTGGGAAGTGAAATGGGTTTAAAATAGTAAAAATTGAAGGATTTATAGAAGAAACAAAATTAGTTTTTAAATCTGGAATTGGGGTCATGGTTTGAACCAAATTTTCAAAACCAACCATTTTCACCAAAATGAGTGGTAAACCCCCCCCCCCAAAATCAGGAATGGAAATTAAATGAAATATTAATATATAAAAAAGTCATGTGTGTGAAAATTATCCCCACCATAAAACTTTCCGCCCTCGGAAAGCCACATCAAAGACAAAAAAAAACAAAACCCAACCGAAAGGCAGAAACGGACTCATTTGCTATGTTTTGCCCCCAAAGGCCAAAACACCTCCAGTGATCAATTAAGGAAGGAATACTTCACAACCAAAACATACACCTCTTTACTGAAATGATCAATCACATTCGGATTTATCCTAAAAGAGAACCCTTCAAACACTATCTGAACAAGGATCAAGAAATTTACCTAAACAAACAAGAACATCGAATAAGGTTACACTTACCTTGATATAACTAAACCATTGGGAACTCTCCAATCCTGATGTTTACCCAAGGAAGATGTAGGTGGTTATATAGCTTCGAACGAGACCACCTACTTCTAAGACAATACCAAGTACAAAAGTGTGTTACTGGTACAAGGATACACAAATGGGCTCCCTGCCATAAGAACCAACCATTTTAACTGACCAATATGGGCCGACACAGAAAGACCCCAAAACTTAAAGAGTTGGGACAACCGCACGGTTAGCCTTCGTAGTTTGGTAAACTGTGCTCTAACCATGTGGATCCTTATACCTACATGGTTTTCTGGTGAATGGTTACTACTAAATGTTCACTCAACATGTCTAGACAAATCCAAAACCTTTCCCCCAAACCCAAAGGAAACCAAAGGGGAAAAGAAAGTCATTGAGAGATAACATGGGGATGAGGCCCTCCACCTATTTCAACCGAATGGGAACAAAAGAAGAAAGATGAAAACACCAAATGGTCAAACTATTCCCATCTTTCATACTGAGAATAGTTCTTTGTACAAGGTTAAAAACTACACTGGGATTTCCTTTTACTACATGCCAGCTTCTCTCCGGGACCTATGGCTGGAGCTGGAATGATTGAAGCATCTTCGGCCTCGCATTTAGGATTTGGATACCCCCGAATATAATTTTTTCTTCCGAAGATACAAACAACTACACTCAATCCTAGATGGGTTCACCAAGACAAAACACACTCCACAACTCACTTTACCCTAACATGGAAATTTACTGAAATAAGGGTTTAGAGGATGCACTCACATCACACCTTGTTTATTCGGGTGATAAACAATAGAAATAAAGGACACATATAAACACCTTCCTCTAAAATAGAGGATGTCGAGATCTCCCAAAAGGAGAAACACTTCTGAAAAAAATAGACTCACAAAATATTGTACAACTTTACCTTTACAATCAAATGAGCACGCGACATCACATCGCGTCACCGAACATGACCAAAGCGACTGATAGAAATAATACAAGGAGGGGGCCTTACACAACACCCCAAAACATCAAAACATTCCAGAAGTGTCCATAAGAGCCTCTCCTGGCCAGATTTACCACACTGGTGGTTTAACATAAACCCCTTCTTCGAAGAGAGTATGAAGGACTTAGAGGCCCTCTTAAACACTATCCATACTGACAACCCTAGACAACTTTCACCTTCGATGAATCAGGTAGCTTAAAAAACTAAGGTCTCTTTCAACCATCCACGAGCACTCTTCTACAACAAGAGGATCCAAAAAAACCAAGAAAGTAAATGGTGTAGACTCATTCTAAAAAGCTCAAGAAAATATTCCTTACATTTATCAACTGGAGGATTTTCCAATGGCAAAAAAAAATCTGGGTTGCACTTCAGTTGTGCACTAAACTTTAATGGGGGCGTACCTTATCCAATGAGAGAACCCAAGAACCCAACCAAGCTGGTCCGTTGGTAAAAACATGCCACAAAATAGATCCAAACTCATTAATGGAACCACTTTAAAGGTGTCCCGAAACATATATCATAGGAGACTACCAACCGGACCTTCTACCCAGCTTACCGACCAAACACAAACCCAAAACACAGTTCAAACAGGAGTGGTTATTTGACTCAAAACATCCCACAACATCAACATTTTCCATAAACACATAATATAAATCATCCCAAACAATTCATCAATACATCATTTTTTTCATTAAAAATATTTCTTTGAAAACCAGTGGTTCAGCAGTTAGCGTATCCATCAATGGTACCCCATGGGCCTCACACATGCATGTTTATGTGCCACGCTAGGAACCCTACTCATATTCATCCCAACACTCATCCTGTAATTCCATCAACCATCCATCATCCCATATAACCCAATGCATGTGGTCTCTCATGTAAATTCCAATGGTTAAAATGAAAATTCTTTCCACTTTTCAAAAACAAAACAGTCAACCAACCCATCCTTTTTCTCAAAACTGCTAAAAATGAGATCAAAATCTCAATTCAAATCTTACAAAACTATTCATAAGGACACAACTATTTAGAAAAGAACTCACTTTCAAGTTATTCATATCAATTTGAAAACATGTCATCCCATTAAAACACCCTTTAATTGTTTAGAAAACTATATTGGAAACACTTTTCAAAACCAACTTCAATATGGTTCTTGATTTCAAAAGATGTGTAAGAACACTATTTTCCATTTCAAAATAATTCGAAAAATTCAGTTCCACCATTTCATAAACCAAACCATTCCCTCTTTATTTGAAAATCATTTCACAAAAACTTTATGCTTTGTAAAACCAAGTCAGTTTAAAACCAAAGTTCCATGATTTCGAAACTAAAGCACAAAACAATGTGAGAGGAAACTAGTTTCAGTGGGTGACTTGGAAATTTGGTTGGTAGCCATATTCCATTCACTTCACCATCACAGAGAGTGTTCTGGGGAATATCCCCGACTCCACATGGCTTGCCAGACCCTGCAAGCTCACTGAGACCATTAACCCAACTCTCTTTTCATTTCCCCCAATCATCATCAGACCAAGAAAACCAAAACACATAGATAAATCCCGACTTCCCCTGGCGACTTGAATCCTGACATGAGGTGTGGTGATCAAGCACACTACCCATAATCGTAATTTCATGTCCTGACAATCTTAACTCTAGACTATCCCGACTATTTCCCAAATAACATGACTCAAATAGAGAGAACATCCTCTGATACCATTTTGTCACGAATCGAATCTGGTCGCCGCCAAAACCGGCACCCGACCCGACCCGTGGCTATTCCCGAAAGGCGTTCCCGATCCCCACGGGCTGGCACAAATGCCCGGGTATCAAAAACGGAAAATTGGGAACGATTTACCCAAATTTTTATAATTGAAACAACAAATGAATCCATGAAATCAAATCTGGATTTTTAAAACCAAAACATCTTTTACTAAAATTCAGAACTGAATTACAAAATTTTAAACAATGTTTGAACACCATTACAAAGGTACAAACCCAAGAAAAGACAGCCCAAGAACCTCCACATGGAAAGAGGCACCGCCCTCAATCCATTTCCACGACACTGCATCACGATGGACCGCTAGAAACCCGAACCAAAGGCATAAAACCTGTACCCAAACCTGTGACATAAAATAAGCAAGTTTACTTACACCCAAAGGTGTAAGTAGGGTGTGGGCGAAAGCCCAGTAGGATACCACCACTAAAAGATTCCATGTGATAAACATTTCATGACAAAAAGTATTGAACGTTTTGTAAATAAGAAATGCTTGTTACAATTTTCTAAAGGATGCAATAATAAATGAAAACAGTTTTCATGTGGTCTAATTTTAAAGGACCAACAATTTTAAAATAAATAACAAAGCTACTGAATTTTCTAGAAAACAATACCATATACCAACGGTAAGTAAAAAGGATCTAATGATCACAAGTAATAGGAAATAACCCCTAGGCACTAGCTAGCTGTGGGTCCCAGGTACCACGTATCTCGGTGAGAGTAACCACAAAAAAAATATATGTTCGCGTGCATGAGCCACTAGTAGGGATCAAACCCATAACCTAGTGGTCCCCAATCATCATCATCATAATTTATTTTGAGTTGTGAGCATCAATCTTGCTAAGTGAAACTGAGGCCAAACCCCACGGATTCACTAGCATACTAGTACATGTCCACCCACCTAGATACCCAGGTTTTCCCTTTGTGCTCAAACAAGTTCAACAATACAAGAAATATATTTTTCACATGAAAATATCACTTCCACATCACACATTAACTAAACATCAACATGTACATCACACAAGTCACAAATCCCACTTTTCATTCAAATGCATTTTGAAATCAAACTTACACTAAATTTTCCTACAACAATTTTCACATTTCTTTAACACTTCCACAAATACATTAAACAATTTTATAAAACCATCATAAGATATTAAACTCAAATAACATCCCACACACATGTCGCATAATACCCATCTCACCTTCACAATTCATTTTATCAATAAACTCACACGAAATATCCCACACCCATGTTTCGCACACAAAACACAATTTAGTAAAACATATCGGCAATTTATAAAACATTCTAAAAATGTTTGACATCTCAAATCACCACTTTACCATTCAAAAACCCACATTAGGTGAACACAATCACCCAAACAGTACATATACACCCTTTCCCAACTTTTTTTAACCAAATAAAACATTTTCAATTTTTATTAAACAAACCCAAGAGGTATAACCGTTGTTTTCACAATAAACCCATTTCAAAACCCTCATTAAAAACCAAAATCATACCAATACCAATCAAAAACAGAACTTTCAGACCTAAAAAAATTTTTAAACCACCCCCAACTGTTATACAAATACATCAAATAATACGACAAAGATGCACATGAAAAACACACGTTTTCATAAATCACCTTCAAGAAGTACAACACGGTTTTACACCTTAAAATAATTCAAAAACCTCTTTTCAAGGTCAACATGAAAATAATTAATTAAATAAATATAATTGGAAGCCCCTTTCAAAACTAATAAATCACTTTTATATGTTATAAACTAAACCCAAACATTACCCCAATAGTCACACATGAAAAGTACCCAATTTCAAGCTAAAATACAACTAAAAATTAAATGTTTAACCAAATTCATCAAAAATAGTTTTCAAACCAAAAAAAACAGATTATAAACATACTTAATTAATAAAACAAGCAATCTAACTCATCACAAAATGGTTACACATGGAATCACCTACCTTTTGAGTTGAAACCCTCAATACATGGTGTGAAACCTTAAGCGCACCACCGCCGCACCACAAGGAATATATATCCAGACCTAGACCACAAAAAATTGACCCAAAAGATACCAAATCAGACCATAGAATCGAACCCCAACTTCTGGACATGAGGAACTTCAAGAAAGAGTAAATAAAACTAAAAGAGAATGGAAGGAACCAAGAAGGAATTCCCTTACTTGAAATATCTTTAAGAAATCGGCCCCAATCCACCGAAATATGAATCTCCAAGGACCCTAAACTGGTATGGATATTAGAAGAAGTAATATTAAGTCATGTGGGAACTGAAATGGGGAAAAAATGATGATAATTGAAGGAGTTATGAAAGATTCATTTTACCTCGTCAAATCTGGTCGATTTGAGAAAGAGTATGAAAGCCTTCCCTACTTTGCGGCTCACCTGAGCTCCAAAATTGCGAAACCGATAATGGGGGCGATCCTCGGGCTATTGGCTTTGAGAGGGAGGTTGAATCATGGGAAAATGTAAAAAATTAATGAGATATGGAAAATTTAAAAACAATATTTAAAGCAAGAAATGGGCCTACGGGCAGGCCCATTACCTAAATCAAAAACCCAAATCCATCATGATTTTGGATTTATATGTGGTCCAAAGGGATATGCTGGTTTTAATATATCAGGTTATGCCAATTGGGAAGTGGAATGGGTTTAAAATAGTAAAAATTGAAGGATTTATAGAAGAAACAAAATTAGTTTTTAAATCTGGAATTGGGCTCATGGTTTGACCCAAATTTTCAAAACCCACCATTTTCACCAAAATGAGTGGTAAACCCCCCCCCCCCAAAAAAATCAGGAATGGAAATTAAATGAAATATTAATATATATAAAATTCATGTGTGTGACAATTCTCCCCACCATACAACTTTCCACCCTCGGAAAGCCACATCAAGGACAAAGAAAAAAAACGAAACCCAACCGAAAGGCAGAAATGGACTTCTTTACTAAGCTTTGCCCCCAAATGCCAAAACACCTCCACTGATCAATTAAGGAAGGAGTACTTCACAACCAAAACATACACCTCTTTACTGAAATGATCAAGAACATTCGGATTTATCCTAAAATAAAATCCTTCAAACACTATCTGAACAAGGATCAATAAATTTACCTAAACAAACAAGAACATCGAATAAGGTTACACTTACCTTGATATAACTAAACCATTGGGAAATCTTGAATCCCGATGTTTAACCAAGGAAGATGTAGTTGGTTATATAGATCCGAACGAGACCACCTACTTCCAAGACAATACCAAGTACAAATGTGTGTTACTGGGCCAAGGATACACAAATGGGCTCCCCACCATAAGAACCAACCATCTTAACTGACCAATATGGTCCGACATAGAAAGACCCTAATACTTAATGAGTTGGGAAAATCTCACGGTTAGCCTACGCAGTTTGGTAAATTGTGCTCTAACCATGTGGAACCTTACACCTACATGGTTTTCTGGTGAATGGTTACTACTAAATGTTCACTCAACATGTCTAGACAAATCCAAAACCTTTCCCCCAAACCCAAAGGAAACCAAAGGGGAAAAGAAAGTCATTGAGAGATAACATGGGGATGAGGACCTCCACCTCTTTTAACCAAACGGGAACAAAGGAATAAATATGAAAACACCAAATGGTCAAACTATTCTCATCTCTAATACTGAGAATAGTTCTTTGTACAAGGTTAAAAACTACACTGGGATTTCCTTTCACTACGTGCCAACTTCTCTCCGGGACCTATGGCTGGAGCTGGAATGATTGAAGCGTCTTCGGCCTCACAGATAGGATTTGGAAACCCCCGAATATAATTTCTTCTTCCGATGATACAAACAACTACACGCAATACCAGATGGGTTCACCATGAAATAACACACTCCAGAACTCACTTTACCCTAACTTGGAAATTTACTGAAATAAGGGTTTAGAGGATGCACTCACATCACACCTTTTTTCTTCGGGTGATAAACAACATAAATAAAGGACGCATATAAACAACTTCTTCTAAAATAGAGGATGTTGAGATCTACCAAAAGGGGAAACACTTCTGAAAAAAATAGACTCACAAAATATTGTACAACTTCACCTTTACAATCAAATGAGCATGCGACATCACATCGCGTCACCGAACATGAACAAAGAGACTGATAGAAATAATACAAGGAGGGGGCCTTACACAACACCCCACAACATCACAACATTCCATAAGTGTCTATAAGAGCCTCTCATGGCTAGATTTATCACACTGGTGGTTTAACATAAACCCCTTCTTCGAAGAGAGTATGAAGGACTTAGAGGACCTCTTAAACACTATCCATACTGACAACCCTAGACAACTTTCACCTTCGATGAATCAGGTAACTTAAGAAACTAAGGTCTCTTTCAACCATCCACGAGCACTCTTCTGCAACAAGAGGATCCAAAAAAAACCAAGAAAGTAAATGGTGTAGACTCATTCTACAAAGCTCAAGAAAAGATTCCTTACATTGATCAACTGGAGGATTTTCCGATGGAAAAAAAATACGGGTTGCACTTCAGTTGTGCACTAAACCTTAATGGGGGCGTACCATATTCAAGAAGAGAACCCAAGGACCCAACCAAGCTGGTCCATTAGTAAAAACATTCCCCAAAACATATCCAAACTCATTAATGGAACCACCTTAAAGGTGTCCCGAAACATATATCATAGGAGACTACTAACCGGACCTTCTACCCAGCTTACCGACCAAACACAAACCCAAAACACAGTTCGAACAGGAAGGGTTCTTGGACTCAAAACATCCCACAACATCAACATTTTCCAAAAACACATAATATACACCATCCCAAACAATTCATCAAGACATCATGTTTTTCTTTAAAAACATTTCTTTGAAAACCAATGGTTCAGCAGTTAGCGTATCCACCAATGGTACCCCATGGGCCTCACACATGCATGTTTCTGTGCCACGCTAGGCACCCTCCTCATATTCATCCCAACACTCATCCTGTAATTCCATCAACCATCAATCATCCCATATAACCCAATGCATGTGGTCGCTCATGTAAATTCCAATGGTTAAAATGAAAATTCTTTATACTTTTCAAAAACAAAACAGTCAACCAACCCATCCTTTTTCTCAAAACTGCTAAAAATGAGATCAAAATCTCAATTCAAATATTACAAAACTATTCATAAGGACACAACTATTTAGAAAAGAACTCACTTTCAAGTTATTCAAATCTATTTGAAAACATATCATCCCATTAAAACACCCTTTAATTGTTTAGAAAACTATATTGGAAACACTTTTGAAAACCAACTTCAATATGGTTCTTGATTTCAAAAGAGGTGTAAGCACACTATTTTCCATTTCAAAATATTTCGAAAAATTCATTTCCACCATTTCATAAATCAAACCATTCTCTCTTTATTTGAAAATCATTTCACAAAAACTTTACGCTTCATAAAACCAAGTCACTTTAAAACCAAAGTTCCATGATTTCAAAACTAAAGCACAAAACAATGTGAGAGGAAACTAGTTTCAGTGGGTGACTTGGACATATGGTTGGCAGCCATATTCTATTCACTTTACTATCACAGAGAGTGTTCTAGGGAATATCCCCGACTCCACATGGCTTTCCAGACCCTGCGAGCTCACTGAGACCATTAACCCAACTCTCTTTTCATTTCCCTGAATCATCATCAGACCAAGAAAACCAAAAGACATAGATAAATCCCAACTTCCCCTGGCAACTTGAATCCCGACATGAGGTGTGGTGATCAAGCACACAACCCATAATTGGAATTTCATGTCCTGACAATCTTAACTCTAGACTATCCCGACTATTTCCCAAATAACATGACTCAAATAGAGCGAACCTTCTCTGATACCATTTTGTCACGAACCGAATCTGGTCGCCGCCAAAACCGGCACCCGACCCGACCCGTGGCAAGTCCCAAAGTGCGTTCCTGATCCCCACGAGCTGGCACAAGTGCCCGGGTATCAAAAACTGAAAATTGGGAACGATTTTCCCAAATTTTTATAATTAAAACAACAAATGAATCCATGAAAACAAATCTGGATTTTTCAAACCAAAACATCTTTTACTAAAATTCAGAAATTAATTACAAAAATTTAAACAATGTTTGAACACCATTACAAAGGTAAAAACCCAAGAAAAGACATCCCAAGAACCTCCACATGGAAAGAGTCACTGCCCTTAATCCATTTCCACGACACTACATCACGATGGACTGCTAAAAACACGAACCAAAGGCATAAAACCTGTACCCAAACCTGTGACATAAAATAAGAAAGTCTACTTACACACAAAGGTGTAAGTAGGGTGTGAGCGAAATCCCTGTAGGATACCACCACTAAGAGATTCCATGTGATAAAAATTTCATGACAAAAAGCATTGCAAGTTTTTTAAATAAGAAATGCTTGTTATAATTTTCTAAAGGATGCAATAATAAATGAAAACTGTTTTCATGTGGTCTAATTTTAAAGGACCAACAATTTTAAAATAAATAAAAAAGCTACGTAATTTTCCAACCAACAATACTGTATACCGATGGTAAGTACAAAGGATCTAATGAGCACAAGTAATAGGAAATAACCCCTAGGTACTAGCTAGGTGTGGGTCCTAGGTACCTCGTATCTCGGTGAGAGTAACCACAAAAAAAAATATGTTCTCGTGCACGAGCCACTATTAGGGATCATACCCATAACCTAGTGGTCCCCAATCATCATCATCATAATTTAGTTAGAGTTTTAAGCATCAATCTTGCTAAGTGAAACTGAGACCAAACCCCACAGATTCACTAGCATACTAGTACACGTCCACCCACCTAGATACCCGAGTTTTCCATTTGTGCTCAAACAAGTTCAACAATACAATAAATATAGTTTTTACACGAAAATATCACTTCCACATCACACATTAACTAAACATCCCCATGTACATCACACAAGTCACAAATCCCACTTTTCATTCAAATGCATTTTGAAATCAAACTTACACCAAAATTGCCTACAACAATTTTCACATTTCCTTAAAACTTCCACAAATACTTTAAACAATTTTATAAAACCATCATAAGATATTAAACTCAAATAAAAGCCCACACACATGTCATATAATACCCATCTCACCTTCACAATTCATTTTATCAATAAACTCACACGAAACATCCCACACCCATGTTTCGCACACAAAACACAATTTAGTAAAACATTTAGGCAATTTATAAAACATTCTAAAAATATTTGACATCTCAAATCACCACTTTAACATTAAAAAACCCACATTAGGTGAACACAATCACCCAAAAAGTACATATACACCCTTTCCCAACTTTGTTTAACCAAATAAAACATTTTCAATTTTTATAAAACAAACCCAAGAGGTATAATCGTTGTTTGCACAATAAACCCATTTCAAAACCCTCATTAAAAACCAAAATCATACCAATACCAATCAAAAATAGAACTTTCAGACCTAAAACAATTATTAAACCACCCCCAAGTGTTATACAAATACATCAAATAATACCACAAATATACACATGAAAAACACACGTTTTCATAAATCACCTTCAAGAAGTACAACACGGTTTTACACCTTAAACTCATTCAAAAACCTCTTTTCAAGGCCAACATGAAAATAATTAATTAACAAACTTGAATTTTCAGCCCCTTTCAAAACCAATAAATCACTTTTATATGTTATAAACTAAACTCAAACATTACCCCAATAGTCACACATGAAAAGTACCCAATTGCAAGCTAAAATACAACTAAAAATTAAATGTTTAACCAAATTCATCAAAAAAAGTTTTCAAACCACAAAAAAATAGATTATAAACATAGTTAATTAATAAACCAAGCAATCTAACTCATCACAAAATGGTTACACATGGAATCACCTACCTTTTGAGTCGAAACCCTCAAAACATGGGGCGAAACCTTAAGTGCACCACCGCCGCACCACAAGGAATATAAATCCCGAACTAGACCACCAAAAATTGACCCAAAAGATACCAAATCAGACGTTAGGATAGAACCCCAACTTCTGGACATGATTAACTTCAAGAAAGAGGAAATAAAACTAAAAGAGGATGGAAGGAACCAAGAAAGAATTCCCTTACTTGAAATATCTTGAAGAAATCAGCCCCAATCCACCGAAATATGAATCTCCAAGGACCCAAAACTGGTATGGATATTCTAAGAAGTAATATTAGGTCATGTGGGAACTGAAATGGGGGGAAAATGATGATAATTGAAGGAGTTATGAAAGATTCATTTTACCTCGTCAAATCTGGTCGATTTGAGAAAGAGTATGAAAGCTTTCCCTACTTTTCGGCTCACCTAAGCTCCAAAATTGCAAAACCAATAATGGGGGCGATCCACGGGATATTGTCTTTGAGGGGGAGGTAGAATCACAGGAAAACAGTTAAAAATGAATGAGATGTGGAAAATTTAAAAACAATATTTAAATCAGGAAATGGGCCTACAGGCAGGCCCATTACCTAAATCAAAAACCCAAATCCATCATTATTTTGGATTTATATGTGGTCCAAAGGGATATGGTGGTTTTAATATATCAGGTTATGCCAATTGGGAAGTGTAATGGGTTTAAAATAGTAAAAATTGAAGGATTTATAGAAGAAACAAAATTAGTTTTTAAATCTGGAATTGGGCTCATGGTTTGACCCAAATTTTCAAAACCCACCATTTTCACCAAAATGAGTGGTAAACCCCCCCAAAAAAATCAGGAATGGAAATTAAATGAAATATTAATATCTAAAAAAGTCATGTGTGTGAAAATTCTCCCCACCATAAAACTTTCCCCCCTATGAAATCCACATCAAGGACAAAGAAAAAAAACGAAACCCAACCGAAAGGCAGAAATGGACTCCTTTGCTAAGGTTTTCCCCCAAATGCCAAAACACCTCCACTGATCAATTATGGAAGGAATACTTCACAACCAAAAAATACACCTCTTTACTGAAATGATCAAGCACATTCGGATTTATCCTAAAATAAAATCCTTTAAACACTATCTGAACAAGGATCAAAAAATTTACCTAAACAAACAAGAACATCGAATAAGGTTACACTTTTCTTGATATAACTAAACCATTGGGAACTCTCCAATCCCGATGTTTACCCAAGGAATATGTAGGTGGTTATATAGATCCGAATGAGACCACCTACTTCCAAGACAATACTAAGTAAAAATGTGTGTTACTGGTACAAGGATACGCAAATGGGCTCCCCACCATAAGAACCAACCATCTTAACTGACCAATATGGGCCGACACAGAAAGACCCCAAAACTTAAAGAGTTGGGACAACCGCACGGTTAGCCTGCACAGTTTGGTAAATTGTGCTCTTACCATGTGGATCCTTATACCTACATGGTTTTCTGGTGAATGGTTACTACTAAATTTTCACTCAACATGTCTAGACAAATCCAAAACCTTTCCCCCAAACCCAAAGGAAACCAAAGGGGAAAAGAAAGTCATTGAGAGATAACATGGGGATGAGGCCCTCCACCTCTTTCAACCGAACGGGAAAAAAGGAAGAAATATGAAAACACCAAATGGTCAAACTATTCCCATCTCTCATACTGAGAATAGTTCTTTGTACAAGGTTAAAAACTACACTGGGATTTCCTTTTACTACGTGCCAGCTTCTCTCCGGGACCTATGGATGGAGCTGGAATGATTGAAGCATCTTCGGCCTCGCAGTTAGGATTTGGAAACCCCTGAATATAATTTCTTCTTCCGATGCTACAAAAAACTACACGCAATCCTAGATGGGTTCACCAAGACATAAAACACTCCAGAACTCACTTTACCCTTACTTAGAAATTTACTGAAATAAGGGTTTAGAGGATGCACTCACATCACACCTTGTTTCTTCGTGTGATAAACAACAGAAATAAAGGACACATATAAACACCTTCCCCTAAAATAGAGGATGTCAAGATCTCCCAAAAGGGGAAACACTTCTGAAAAAAAATAGACTCCCAAAATGTTTTACAACTTCACCTTTACAATCAAATGAGCACGCGACATCACATCGCGTCACTGAACATGACCAAAGCAAATGAAAGAAATAATACAAGGAGGGGGCCCTACAAAACACCCCAAAACATCACAACATTCCAGAAGTGTCCATAAGTGCCTCTCGTGGCCAGATTTACCACACTGGTGGTTTAACATAAACCCCTTCTTCGAAGAGAGTATGAAGGACTTAGAGGCCCTCTTAAACACTATCCATGCTGACAACCCTAGACAACTTTCACCTTTGATGAATCAGGTAGCTTAAGAAACTAAGGTATATTTCAACCATCCACGAGCACTCTTCTGCAACAAGAGGATCCAAAAAAACAAAGAAAGTAAATGGTGTAGACTCATTCTACAAATCTCAAGAAAAGATTCCTTACATATATCAACTGGAGGATTTCCCAATGGCAAAAAAAAAATTCGGGTTTCACTTCAGTTGTGCACTAAACCATAATGGGGGCATACCTTATTCAACGAGAGAACCCAAGGACCCAACCAAGATGGTCCATTCGTAAAAACATGCCACAAAACAGATCCAAACTCATTAATGGATCCACCTTAAAGGTGTCCCGAAACATATATCTTAGGAGACTACTAACCGGACCTTCTACCCAGCTTACCGACCAAACACAAACCCAAAACAAAGTTCGAACATGAGGGGTTATTGGACTCAAAAACATCCCACAACATCAACATTTTCCAAAAACACATAATATACACCATCCCAAACAATTCATCAAGACATCATGTTTTTCTTTAAAAACATTTCTTTGAAAACCAATGGTTCAGCAGTTAGCGTATCCACCAATGGTACCTCATGGGCCTCACACATGCATGTTTCTGTGCCATGCTAGGCACCCTCATCATATTCATCCCAACACTCATCCTGTAATTCCATCAACCATCCATCATCCCATATAACCCAATGCATGTGGTCGCTCATGTAAATTCCAATGGTTAAAATGAAAATTCTTTCCACTTTTCAAAAACAAAACAGTCAACCAACCCATCCTTTTTCTCAAAATTGCTAAAAATGAGATCAAAATCTCAATTCAAATCTTAAAAAACTATTCATAAGGACACACCTATTTAGAAAAGAACTCACTTTCAAGTTATTCATATCTATTTGAAAACATATCATCACATTAAAACACCCTTTAATTGTTTAGAAAACTATATTGGAAACACTTTTGGAAACCAACTTCAATATGGTTCTTGATTTAAAAAGAGGTGTAAGCACACTATTTTCCATTTCAAAATATTTCAAAAAATTCAGTTCCACCATTTCATAAATCAAACCATTCCCTCTTTATTTGAAAATCATTTCACAAAAACTTTACGCTTCGTAAAACCAAGTCATTTTAAAACCAAAGTTCCATGATTTCAAAACTAAAGCACAAAACAATGTGAGAGGAAACTAGTTTCAGTGGGTGACCTGGAAATATGGTTGGTAGCCATATTACATTCACTTCACCATCAAATAGAGTGTTCTAGGGAATATCCCTGACTCCACATGGCTTGCCAGACCCTGCGAGCTCACTGAGACCATTAACCCAACTCTCTTTTCATTTCCCCAAATCATCATCAGACCAAAAAAACCAAAAGACATAGATAAATCCCAACTTCCCCTGGCGACTTGAATCCCGAAATGAGGTGTGGTGATCAAGAACACTACCCATAATTGGAATTTCATGTCCTGAAAATCTTAACTCCAGACTATCCTGACTATTTCCCAAATAACATGACTCAAATAGAGTGAACCTCCTCTGATACCATTTTGTCACGAACCGAATCTGGTCGCCACCAAAACTGGCACCCGACCTGACCCGTGGCAAGTACCGAAGGGCATTCCCGATTCCCACGGGCTGGTACAAGTGCCTGCGTATCAAAAACTAAAAATTGGGAACGATTTACCCAAATTTTTATTATTAAAACACCAAATGAATCCATGAAATCAAATCTGAATTTTTCAAACCAAAACATCTTTTACTAAAATTCAGAACTGAATTACAAAATTTTAAATAATGTTTGAACACCATTACAAAGTTACAAACCCAAGAAAAGACATCCCAAGAACCTCTACATGGAAAGAGGCACTGCCCTCAAGCCATTTCCACGACACTACATCACGATGGACCGCTAAAAACCCGAACCAAAGGCATAAAACCTGTACCCAAACCTGTGACATAAAATATGCAAGTCTACTTACACCCAAAGGTGTAAGTAGGGTGTGAGTGAAAGCCCAGTAGGATACCTCCACTAAGAGATACCATGTGATAAACATTTCATGACAAAAATCATTGAAAGTTTTGTAAATAAGAAATGCTTGTCACAATTTTCTAAAGGATGAAATAATAAATGAAAACAGTTTTCATGTGGTCTAATTTTAAAGGAACAACAATTTTAAAATAAATAACAAAGCTACTGAATTTTCCAGCCAACAATACCGTATACTGACGGTAAGTACAAAGGATCTAATAATCATAAGTAATAGGAAATAACCCCTAGGCACTAGCTAGCTGTGGGTCCCAGGTACCTCGTATCTCGATGAGAGTAACCACAAATAAAAATATATGTTCTCGTGCATGAGCCACTAGTAGGGATCATACCCATAACCTAGTGGTCCCCAATCATCATCATCATAATTTAGTTATAGTTGTAAGTGTCAATCTTGATAATTGAAACTGAGGCCAAAGCCCACGGATTCACTAGCATACTAGTACACGTCCACCCACCTAGATACCCGGGTTTTCCCTTTGTGCTCAAACAAGTTCAACAATACAAGAAATATAGTTTTCACATGAAAATATCACTTCCAAATCACATATTAACTAAACATCCCCATGTACATCACACAAGTCACAAATCCCACTTTTCATTCAAATGCATTTTGAAATCAAACTTCCACCAAAATTGCCTACAACAATTTTCACATTTCTTTAACACTTCCACAAATACTTTAAACAATTTTATAAAACCATAATAATTTATTCAACTCAAATAACAGCCCACACACATGTCACATAATACCCATCTCACCTTCACAATTCATTTTATAAATAAACTCACACGAAACATCCCACACCCGTGTTTCTCACACAAAACACAATTTAGTAAAACATTTCGGCAATTTATAAAACATTCTAAAAAATTTTGACATCTCAAATCACCACTTTACCATTTAAAAACCCACATTAGGTGAAAACAATCACCCAAACAGTATATATACACCCTTTCCCAACTTTTTTTATCCAAATAAAACATTTTCAATTTTTTATAAAACAAACCCAAGAGGTATAACCGTTGTTTTCACAATAAACCCATTTCAAAACCCTCATTAAAAACCAAAATCTTACCAATACCAATCAAAAATATAAATTTCAGACATAAAACAATTATTAAACCACCCCCAAGTGTTATACAAATACATCAAATAATACCACAAAGATACACATGAAAAACACACGTTTCCATAATTCACCTTCAAGAAGTACAACATGGTTTTACACCTTAAACTCATTCAAAAACCTCTTTTCAAGGCCAACATGAAAATAATTAATTAACAAACTAGAATTTTCGGCCCCTTTCAAAACTAATAAATCACTTTTATATGTTATAAACTAAACCCAAACATTATCCCAATAGTCACACATGAAAAGTACCCGATTTCAAGCTAAAATACAACTAAAAATTAAATGCTTAACCAAATTCATCAAAAACAGTTTTCAAACCACAAAAAAACAGATTATAAAAATAATTAATTAATAAACCAAGCAATCTAACTCATCAAAATATGGTTACACATGGAATCACCTACCTTTTGAGTCGAAACCCTCAAAACATGGTGCGAAACCATAAGCGCACCACCGCCGCACCACAAGGAATATAAATCCAGACCTAGACCACAAAAAATTGACCCAAAAGATACCAAATCAGACCTTAGGATCGAACCCCAACTTCTGGACATGAATAACTTCAAGAAAGAGGAAATAAAACTAAAAGAGGATGGAAGGAACCAAGAAGGAATTCCCTTACTTGAAATATCTTGAAGGAATCGGCCCCAATCCACCAAAATATGAATCTACAAGTACCCAAAACTAGTATGGATTTTCGAAGGAGTCATATTAGGTAATGTGGGAACTGAAATTAAGGAAAAATTATGAAAATTGAAGGAGTTATGAAAGATTCATTTTACCTCGTCAAATCTGGTCAATTTGAGAAAGAGTATGAAAGATTTCCCTACTTCGCGCTAGACCTGAGCTCCAAAATTGCGAAACCGATAATGGGGGAGATCCTAGGGATATTGGATTTGAGAGGGAGGTAGAATCATGGGAAAACAGTAAAAAATAAATGAGATATGGAAAATTTAAAAACAATATTTAAAGCAGGAAATGGGCCTACGGGCAGGCCCATTACCTAAATCAAAAACCCAAATCTATCATGATTTTGGATTTATATGTGGTCCAAAGGGATATGGTGGTTTTAATATATCAGGTTACGCCAATTGGGAAGTGGAATGGGTTTAAAATAGTAAAAATTGAAGGATTTATAGAAGAAACAAAATTAGTTTTTAAATCTGGAATTGGGCTCATGGTTTGACTCAAATTTTCAAAACCCACCATTTTCACCAAAATGAGTGGTAAACCCCCCCCCCAAATCAGGAATGGAAATTAAATGGAATATTAATATATATAAAAAAGTCAAGTGTTTGAAAATTTTCCCCACCATAAAACTTTCCGCACTCGGAAAGCCACATCAAGGACAAAGAAAAAAAACGAAACCCAACCGAAAGGTAGAAATGGACTCCTTTGCTAAGCTTTTCCCCCAAAGGCCAAAACACCTCCAATGATCAATTAAGGAAGGACTGCTTCACAACCAAAACATACACCTCTTTACTGAAATGATCAATCACATTCGGATTTATCCTAAAAGAAAACCCTTCAAACACTATCTGAACAAGGATCAAGAAATTTACCTAAACAAACAAGAACATCGAATAAGGTTACACTTACCTTGATATAACTAAACCATTGGGAACTCCTCAATCCCGATGTTTACCCAAGGAATATGTAGGTGGTTATATAGCTCCGAACGAGACTACCTACTTCCGAGACAATACTATGTAAAAAAGTGTGTTACTGGTACAAGGATACACAAATGGGCTTCCCACCATAAGAACCAACCATCTTAACTGACCAATATGGGCCGACACAGAAAGACCCCAAAACTTAACGAGTAGGGACAAACGCACGGTTATCCTGCGCAGTTTGGTAAACTGTGCTCTAACCATGTGGATCGTTATACCTACATGGTTTTCTGGTGAATGGTTACTACTAAATGTTCACTCAACATGTCTAAACAAATCCAAAACCTTTCCCCCAAACCCAAAGGAAACCAAAGGGGAAAAGAAAGTCATTGAGAGATAACATGGGGATGAGGCCCTCCACCTCTTTCAACCGAACGGGAATAAAGGAAGAAAGATGAAAACACCAAATGGTCAAACTATTCCCATCTCTCATACTGAGAATAGTTCTTTGTACAAGGTTAAAAACTACACTGGGATTTCCTTTTACTACGTCCCAACTTCTCTCCGGGACCTATGGCTGGAGCTGGAATGATTGAAGCATCTTCGGCCTCGTAGTTAGGATTTGGAAACCCCCGAATATAATTTCTTCTTCCGATGCTACAAACAACTACACGCAATTCCAGATGGGTTCACCAAGACATAACACACTCCGGAACTCACTTTACCCTAACTTGGAAATTTAATGAAATAAGGGTTTAGAGGATGCACTCACATCACACCTTATTTCTTCGGGTGATAAACAACAGAAATAAAGGACACATATAGACACCTTCATCTAAAATAGAGGATGTCGAGATCTCCCAAAAGGAGAAACACTTCTGAAAGAAAAAAAGACTCACAAAATATTGTACAACTTCACCTTTACAATCAAATGAGCAAGCGACATCATATCGTGTCACCGAACATGACCAAATAGACTGATAGAAATAATACAAGGAGGGGGCCTTACACAAAAACCCAAAACATCACAACTTTCAAGAAGTATCCATAAGAGCCTCTCGTGGCCAGATTTACCACACTGGTGGTTTAACATAAACCCCTTCTTCGAAGAGAGTATGAAGGACTTAGAGTCCCTCTTAAACACTATCCATACTAACAACCCTAGACAACTTTCACCTTCGATGAATCAGGTAGCTTAAGAAACTAAGGTCTCTTTCAACCATCTATGAGCACTCTTTTGCAACAAGAGGATCCAAAAAAACCAAGAAAGTAAATGGTGTAGAATCATTCTACAAACCTCAAGAAAAGATTCCTTACATTGATCAACTGGAGGATTTTCCAATGGCAAAAAAATCCGGGTTGCACTTCAGTTGTGCACTAAACCTTAATGGGGGTGTACCTTATCCAACGAGAGAAACCAAGGACCCAACCAAGCTGGTCCATTGGTAAAAACAAGCCACAAAACAGATCCAAACTCATTAATGGAACCACCTTAAAGGTGTCCCGAAACATATATCATAGGAGACTACCAATCGAACCTTCTACCCAGCTTACCAACCAAACACAAACCCAAAACACAGTTTGAACAGGAGGGGTTCTTGGACTCAAAACATCCCACAACATCAACATTTTCCAAAAACACATAATATACACCATCCCAAACAATTCATCAAGACCTCATGTTTTTCATTAAAAACATTTCTTTGAAAACCAATGGTTCAGCAGTTAGCGTATCCACCAATGGTACCCCATGGGCCTCACACATGCATGTTTATGTGCCACGCTAGGCACCCTCCTCATATTCATCCTAAAACTCATCCTGTAATTCCATCAACCATCCATCATCCCATATAACCCAATGCATGTGGTCTCTCATGTAAATTCTAATGGTTAAAATGAAAATTCTTTCCACTTTTCAAAAACAAAATAGTCAACCAACCCATCCTTTTTCTCAAAAGTGCTAAAAATGAGATCAAAATCTCAATTCAAATCTTACAAAACTATTCATAAGGACACAACTATTTAGAAAAAAACTCACTTTCAAGTTATTCATATCAATTTGAAAACATATCATCCCATTAAAACACCCTTTAATTGTTTAGAAAACTTTATTGGAAACACTTTTGAAAACCAACTTCAATATGGTTCTTGATTTCAAAAGAGGTGTAAGCACGCTATTTTCCATTTCAAAATAATTCTAAAAATTCAGTTCCACCATTTCATAAATCAAGCCATTCCCTCTTTATTTGAAAATCATTTCACAAAAACTTTACGCTTCGTAAAACCAAGTCACTTTAAAACCAAAGTTCCATGATTTCAAAAATAAAGAACAAAACAATGTGAGAGGAAACTAGTTTTAGTGGGTGACTTGGACATATGGTTGGCAGCCATATTCCATTCACTTCACCATCACATATAGTGTTCTAGGCAATATCCCCGGCTCCACATGGCTTGACAGACCCTGCGAGCTCACTAATACCATTAACCCAACTCTCTTTTCATTTCCCCTAATCATCATCAGACCCAGAAAACCAAAAGACATAGATAAATCCCAACTTCCCCTGGAGACTTGAATCCTGACATGAGGTGTAGTGATCAATCACACTACCCATAATCAAAATTTCATGTCCTGACAATCTTAACCCTAGACTATCCCGACTATTTCCCAAATAACATGACTCAAATAGAGCGAACCTCCTCTGATATCATTTTGTCACGAACAGAATCTGGTCACCGCCAAAAATGGAACCCAACCCGACCCGTGGAAAGTCCCGAAGGGCATTCCCGATCCCCACGAGCTGGCACAATTTCCCGGGTATCAAAAACTCAAAATTGGGAACGATTTACCCAAATTTTTATAATTAAAACAACAAATGAATCCATGAAATCAAATCTGGATTTTTCAAACCAAAACATCTTTTACTAAAATTCATAACTGAATTACAAAATTTTAAACAATGTTTGAACACCATTACAAATGTAAAAACCCAAGAAAAGACAGCCCAAGAACCTCCACATGGAAAGAGGCACCGCCCTCAAGCCATTTCCACGACACTACATCACGATGGACCGATAAAAACCCGAACCAAAGGCATAAAACCTATACCCAAACCTGTGACATAAAATCAGCAAGTCTACTTACACCCAAAGGTGTAAGTAGGGTGTGAGAGAAATCCCAGTAGGATAACACCACTAAGATATTCCATGTGATAAACATTTCATGACAAAAAGCATTGCAAGTTTTGTAAATAAAAATGCTTGTTACAATTTTCTAAAACATGCAATAATAAATGAAAACAGTTTTCATGTGGTCTAATTTTAAAGGACCAACAATTTTAAAATAAATAACAAAGCTACTGAATTTTCCATCCAACAATATCGTATACCAACAGTAAGTACAAAGGATCTAATGAGCACAAGTAATAGGAAATAACCCCTAGGCTCTAGCTAGCTGTGGGTCCCAGGTACCTCGTATCTCTGTGAGAGTGACCACAAAAAAACTATTCGTTCTCGTGCACGAGCCACTAGTAGGGATCATACCTATAACCTAGTGGTCCCCAATCATCATCATCATAATTTAGTTAGAGTCGTAAGTGTCAATCTTTCTAAGTGAAACTGAGGCCAAACCCCACAGATTCACTAGCATACTAGTACACGTCCACCCATCTAGATACCCGGGTTTTCCCTTTGTGCTCAAAAAAGTTCAAAAATACAAGAAATATAGTTTTAACATGAAAATATCACTTCCACATAACACATTAACTAAACAGCCCCATGTACATCACACAAGTCACAAATCCCACTTTTCATTCAAATGCATTTTGAAATCAAACTTACACCAAAATTGCCTACAACAATTTTCACATTTCTTTAACACTTCCCCAAATACTTTAAAAAATTTTATAAAACCATCATAAGATATTCAACTCAAATAACATCCCACACACATGTCACATAATACCCATCTCAACTTCACAATTCATTTTATCAATAAACTCACACGAAGTATCCCGCACCCGTGTTTCGCACACAAAGCACAATTTAGTAAAACATTTCGGAAATTTATAAAACATTCTAAAAATATTTGACATCTCAAATCACCACTTTACCATTCAAAAACCCACATTAGGTGAACACAATCACCCAAACAGTACATATACATCCTTTCTCAATTTTGTTTAACCAAATAAAACATTTTCAATTTTTATAAAACAAACCCAAGAGGTATAACCGTTGTTTGCACAATAAACCCATTTCAAAACCCTCATTAAAAACCAAAATCATACAAATAACAATTAAAAACAAAACTTTCATACCTAAAACAATTATTAAACCACCCCCAAGTGTTATACAAATACATCAAATAATACCACAAAGATACACATGAAAAACACACGTTTTCATAAATCACCTTTAAGAAGTACAACACGGTTTTACACCTTAAACTCATTCAAAAAACTCTTTTCAAGGCCAACATGAAAATAATTAATTAACAAACTATAATTTTCAGCCCCTTTAAAAACTAATAAATCACTTTTATATGTTATAAACTAAACCCAAACATTACCCCAATAGTCACACATGAAAAGTACCCAATTTCAAGTTAAAATACAACTAAAAATTAAATGTTTAACCAAATTCATCAAAAATAGTTTTCAAACCACAAAAAAAACTGATTATAAACATAATTAATTAATAAACCAAGAAATCTAACTCATCACAAAATGGTTACACATGGAATCACCTACCTTTTGAGTCGAAACCCTCAAAAACATGGTGTGAAACCTTAAGCGCACCACCGCCGCACCACAAGGAATATAAATCCAGACCTAGACCACCAAATATTGACCCAAAAGATACCAAATCATACCTTAGGATCGAACCCCAACTTCTGGACATGAGGAACTTCAAGAAAGAGGAAATAAAACTAAAAGAGGATGGAAGGAACCAAGAAGGAATTCCCTTACTTGAAATATTTTGAAGCAATCGGCCCCAATCCACCAAACTATGAATCTCCAAGTACCCAAAACTGGTATGGATATTCGAAGGAGTCATATTAGGTCATGTGGGAACTTAAATGGGGGAAAAATGATGAAAATTGAAGGAGTTATAAAGGATTCATTTTACCTCGTCAAATCTGGTCGATTTGAAAAAGAGTATAAAAGATTTCCCTACTTCGAGGCTCAAATGAGCTCCAAAATTGAGAAACCGATAATGGGGGCGATCCTCGGCCTATTGGATTTGAGAGGGAGGTGGAATCACGGGAAAACAGTAAAAATGAATGAGATATGGAAAATTTAAAAAACAATATTTAAAGCAGGAAATGGGCCTACGGGCAGGCCCATTACGTAAATCAAAAACCCAAATCCATCATGATTTTGGATTTATATGTGGTCTAAAGGGATATGGTGGTTTTAATATATCCGGTTATGCCAATTGGGAAGTGGAATGGGTTTAAAATAGTAAAAATTGAAGGATTTATAGAAGAAACAAAATTAGTTTTTAAATCTGGAATTGGGCTCATGGTTTGACCCGAATTTTCAAAACCCACCATTTTCACCGAAATGAGTGGTAAACCCCCCCAAAAAATCAGGAATAGAAATTAAATGAAATATTAATATATAAAAAATTCATGTGTGTGACAGACTTGGGAGATTCGGGAGAACTTTAAATGATGTTTTTGAGGAAAAGGGGAAGTCGCACGGTTTGTCTAAATTGTGCGGCCAAACCGTGCGTAGTTGGTCTTGGAGACAGTAGCTTCCCCATGGGCTACGCACGGATTGTTTAACCGTGTGGCCAAACCGTGTGTGAAGGGTGGCCGAGTCAGTAGCTAACGCACGACTAGCGCACAGTTTGTTAAACCATGAAAACTAACCATGTGACTACTTAAATGAGATCCTTAAATTTTGGATCTCACTCATTTTTGCCTCTATGTGCCTCGTTTTTCCTCCTAAGTGACCCTAACACAGGATTTGTCTTTTCCTAAGGTCAGATAAGGTTCTCCCATCGTTCCAGAGGGGATCCAAAATCTCCTCTAGGGTAATCGAAGCCAGATTCTTGAGGTATGTGATCATTCTTCATCGTTCTTGATTGGTTTCTTAGATCTACTTAGATCTAAATCTCCTATTCTCTCGGTTTCTTAGATCTATGCCCGTTATGGGTAGATCTAAGTGTTTGGATGCCAAACATAATGAGATTTGGTCTTGATCTTTCTAGGAGAAGAGATCTAAGGTTGGTTCTTGAAGTATCAACCTAGTTTTCTAGAGCATTCTCGACCGTTGTGGTTTTAGTAAAAACCTTTGAGGTAGGTGGTTCCATTCCAACTTAAAAAATTTATTATCATTGTATTTTCTTGATTTATTTCAATTATTGATTTATATTCAATTACTCATATCTTCTTTCAATTAAATTGATAAAAAAAACTCGATTTCAGTGAATCAAGATATTTGAAATGGTTTTGGCATGGAAATTTGGAAAACCCCAAATCCATTGAATTGGGTGTGTTTATTGAAATTTGATGATTTAAATTGTGGATTTGATGGAAATGATTTCAATTAAATTTATGAATTTAATTTTGAAAATAAATTGTGTGATGATGGAATTGGTTTTGAATGGATTTCAAACTGGTAAAAATGGATTAAAATGATTTGATTGAAACCCAGTGGTTTTGTCTTGTGAAAAAGGCATGTTTTGAGTAAAACCTGTTTTTGTTTTAAATGGAATGAAATTGAAACATTTGAAATGGAAGAATGGGATTGATCTTATTTTAAGCATTCTTAAAATAGTTCTCCCATCATTTAAGAGTGCATGCAATCCTTAGGTAGTTAATTAGTTATTTGAATACACTCTATGCTATGACAACATTCTAAAACATACATATGGTGGGTCACATCCCCGATGGGTTGGTGATGAGTCTCCTTTGGCTAGTTTCATAGGGACGTGTGTATACACATTTTATGAGTTCACATAGAGAGTGTGGAATCCTATAACTGGTTAATACTATTATATCTTTTGGCAGATGACCATGTTGCTCTCTTGTTTAATTATATTTGAGATATAAATGTATGGAAATGCTTTTGAACTCCTTACATGCCTGATGAATTTATATAAATTGTTTTATATAAATGTTTTACTTAAGCCATTTTTTTAGAAATATTTTATCATTTGTAAATCCTTTTCTTAAAATATTTATTTCCATCATTTGAAAATATAGATAATATTTTGTTAAAATATGCTTTGAATTTCTAAACCTTTTTATTTGAAAATTGATAGATTTTATTTGGATAGTCTATATTTGTCATCTGTTAAAAAATCTTTGGTGGTATCCTACTGGGCTTAGGCTCACACCCTACTTTTTCATTCGGGTGTTTGTAGACTTTCATCTTCCAGGATCGAGAAAAAGAAAGGGATCTCTTTGAGGTGGATCCAGTTGTTGATCTTTGGTCTTGGTGAGTTGTGTCCTTAGGAACATTGGGAATGTTTTTATCTTTTTATTACTTGGGTTTTAGTACTTTGGGCTTTTTATGCCTCTTTGAATTCTGGTATATTACTCACGGTGGAGTTTCTTTTATAAATCATACTATTTTGTTTTCTGTTACTTCCATATTCTTGTGGAAAATATCGTTCCCACTTGTATGTTGTATGATGTCAGGTGCTAGTCGCCGACCCGTGGGGATCGGGAACGCCCTTCGGGCTATGTCAGGGCTGGATTGGTTATCGGGTTACCCAGGTACCCGGGGTGGTTCGTGAAAAAATGGAATCAAAGTGGCAAGTTAAGAATCTTTCCTTGATGACAGTATTCATTTGAATTTTCTTGTTGGGACATAGGAGGTAGTTGTGATTGAGTGTCTGGCCATCTCTCACCACAATGAACCTTAAGTCACCAGGGTTGGTTAGGGAAATATGACTTCTGGACTAGTTCTAGTATTTTCCCTGTTTTAATTTGGATAGAGTGGACTCCAAATCTTGTTATTCTCTTGTATTTAGAATAGTTTTCCTTGTTACTCTGTTTGAGTGTTAATCAAATGTCTTTTTATGTTGTGCATCAACATGCCTCCGAGAAGATGTGAGAATAGGATCCAAAAAAATGCTACTGCTAAATCTCAGCAAGCGAGTCCTATTGTGGATCCGAGTCTGGTTGAGGTGATTGTTCACACTTTCCAAGCTCTAGGACAGGTGCCACCTCCAGTTACTATTCAGACTCAAGCTATAGATCCCCATCGTGATATTCTATGAAGTTGTTCTCAAGATTTCCTATGCCAGAAGCCACCAGTTTTCAAAGGCTCCACTGATCCTCAACATGCTGAGGAATGGTTGAGTAAGATTGAACTTCTGCTTGGGTTCTTGGAGACACCTGATGGGATCAAGGTGAAGTGTTCCACCTTCGTGCTGGAGGTTCCAAGTAGGAGATGGTGAGACACGGTGGTTACGGCTGGGAAACATGAGGGTTTGGAGTGAAAATACATTAGGGTTCTCTTCACTAACAACTTCTATCCAGATTCAATGGTGTTGGCCAAGCCTGTGGAGTTTTTCAAGCTTGATCAGGCCAACAAAACTATGACTGAGTACTCAAATTGCTTTTCTGAGTTGGTACAGTTTTCTCCTGAGATTGTATCTAATGAGAAGATGAAGGCTTGGCGATTTGAGTTGGGACTTCAATCAGATATCCATTCTCATGTTTTCTTACTGAAGCTACCCACTTATGTTGATGTGCTGGATAGGGACATGATGGTTGAGATGGACCTAGTAGGAAAGACAGGGTTGAAGGAGGTTATTTTCCCTCCTAGTGGCAGTGTTGGTTCCTTTAAAGAAAAACAAAAGTGTGACATTTCTCATGGCAGTTCTCGACAATAGAGTCATTCCAAACCTCCGGTAGCAACGGGAGGGGATTCTTTGACTTGTTATCAGTGTGGAAAGACAGGACATTCTAAGAGGGTTTGCACTGAGGCACCGAAGAATTGTAGCTCCTGTGGATGTTTAGGTCACTTATATAGATTCTAACATCACTTCTCTACTCGACGTGGTGGAATAGGATCATCAGTACCTCTAGAAACTGCGGGGAAATAAAATGCTTCACATAAAAAAGGGTTCCATCCACAAGCATCCAGAATGAAGCTTCTTCACACAGTGGAAGAGTCTCCAGAGGTAGCTGATATAGGTCCTGCAACTGTGAGAGGTACCATTACTGTAGCTTCATCTTTAGTGACAGCTCTTTTTGATACTGGTGCATCTCACTCATTTATTTCAACCCATATTGTTAATCTTCCTAATCTACCTATTGAACTTTTATCTTGTGCGATGGATATTACTACACCCTTTGGTACAATGAGAGAGAAGGGTCTTCGAAGTCCTGCTTGTGTTTTCTATCTATCAGATTTTGGTCATGCTTGGAGTTTTCTGGTTCTCGACATGAGATCTTTTGATGTCATATTTGGGATGGATTGGCTCGTTTCCAATAAATCACGGATTGATTTTTATCTTCGACGGGTCTACCTTAGTATACCTAGTGGTGTGCCTCTTTTTTTTCAAGGAGAATGGGACCCAAGGTCAAGAAAATACAGACCCTTTTATCCAGAGATGGGGAAAGTTATATCTGTGTTTTCTTTTGATATAGAGAGAGATTCAATTTGTGGTGATATTCCTTCAGTCGTAGCTGAGTTTCCTGACGTGTTTCCTTATGACTTCTCTGGTTTTCCACTAGTAAGGGAGGTTGATTTTTCTATTGACTTAATGCCTATTACTCAATCGGTTTCTATTCCCTCTTACCAAATGGCTCCAGCTGAACAAAAAGAACTGAAGTCTCAGTTAGATTATCTTCTTGAGAAATGATTTATATGCCTGAGTGTGTCACCTTGGGCAACACCAGTTCTCTTCACCAAGAAGGCTGGTGGTTCTCTTCTATTATGTGTTGATTATCGAAAGCCCAATCGAGTTATGATAAAGAACAAATATATGTTACCATGAATTGATGATTAGTTTTATCAATTTAAAGGGGTGAAGTGGTTTTCAAAAATTGATCTTCGATCAGGTTACCATCAATTGAGGATAAAAGAATATGACATTCATAAGACCGCTTTTTGTAGTAGGTATGGCCATTATGAGTACCTTGTTATGCCCTTCATCATAACAAATGCTCCTACAGTCTTCATGGATTTGATGAAAAAGGTTTTCCGTGACTATCTAGATAATTTTGTGGTAGTCTTTGTGGATGACATTCTTGTCTACTCCAAGTCTGAGGAGGATCATGTGCATCATCTGAGAACAGTTCTGAGTATTCTAAGTAATTACCAACTTTATTCCTAGATTTCAAAGTGTGATTTTTGGATTCGAGAAGTGAAATTCTTGGGACATGTCATGTCAGAACAAGGAATATCAGTTTATCATGAGAAGTTGAATGATGTTATGACTTGGGAACAACCAAGAAATGTTTTAGATATTTGGAGCTTCTTGGGCTTTACAAGATATTATTGACGATTTGTTAAAGACTTCTCAAGGTTAGCTTCTCCAATGACTGCTCTGACTTTAAAGGGTGTGAGGTTTTCTTTGAATGATAATTTTCAGAGTTCTTTTGATGAGCTAAATAATCTTTTGACTACTATGATGATATTAACTCTTCCTGAGGTTGGGATAGGTTATGTGGTATTCTGTGATGCATTAGGTTCAGGTTTGGTATGTTTCCTCATGCAGGGTAATCATGTTGTTGCCTATGGGTCTCATCAGCTTAAGCCTCATGAGAAGAACTATCCAACCCATGACCATGAACTTGTACTTGTAATGCACACACTTAAGTGTTGGAGACATTACCTTTATGGAGAAAGGTATACATTGTATTCAGACCACAAGAGCTTGAGTTATATCTTCTCCCAAAAAGATTTGAATCTCTGCTAATGGCGTTGGGTGGAGTACCTGCAATCTATAAACTTTGAAATTGCCTATACCCCAAGGAAAGGGAATGTATTTGCAGATGCGTTAAGCAGAAAACTTCCATCACAGGCTATGAAAGAATCTTCAGAAGAGTGGGGTTTGATGGATCTTTTTGCTCAGTTGCATATTGGAGTTTAGTGTAAGGGTAATGAAGTTTCTTTAGCCAGTGTTCAGTTGACTTCTGCTCTTCTAGAGTTAATTTGTCAAGAACAGAAATTGGATGATGAATTCCATATCATTAGGGACTCTCTTTATGGTAGGGAGACCGACATTCAGTGGTCATTCTCCAAAGAGGTTGTTCTGTGTTATCGAAACCATTATGTTGTGTCGTTATCGGCAAGGAAGGATGTGATGGGGGATTTCCATAACTCTCAGTGGGTTGTGCACCTAGGAACCAAAAAAAATTTCTATGACATGTGGTGGAAGTTCTGGTGGCCAGGTATGAGACGAGACGTTGCTGAGTTTGTATCTCGTTGTTATACATGCCAGCAGGTGAAATCCGAGCACCAGAAACCTTCGGGTTTTCTTTAACCACTTCCAGTCCCTACATGGAAGTGGGATGAAATATCTATGGACTTTGTGGTTGGGTTACCTCAAACCCAAAGGAAGAAAAATGTGATATGGGTTGTGATCAATAGGTTGACCAAGTCGGCTCACTTTATACCTATTCTAGATAAAACCAAAGTTGAGGAGTTGTGAAATATCTATGTGAAAGAAATTATTCATTTGCACGGAGTTCCGTCTACTATAGTCTATGATAGGGATCCTTGATTCACTTCTCACTTTTGGAGAGGAATTCAGGTATCATTGGGATCTCAGTTCCGTTTAAGCACGACCTACCATCCATAGTCAGATGGCCATATAGAGAGATCTATTCAGATCCTTGAGGATATGCTTCGCGCATGTGTTCTCAACTTTGGTGGATCTTGGGATGATTATCTAGGGCTAGTTGAGTTTTCTTATAACAACAGTTACCAGTCTGAAATCAAAATGGCTCCTTTTGAGGAATTGTATGGTCGTCCTTGTAAATCTACTTTATGTTGGTCAGAGATTGGTGAAAGTTCCTTAGTAGGATCAAGTTTGGTCCAAGAGACGACAGCTAAGATCCAATTGATTCATCCGATATTGTTGAAAACATAGAGTCGATACAAGTCTTATACAGATTGTCGTTGTATACCTTTAGAGTTCTCAGTTGGTG
This sequence comes from Viscum album, assembly GCA_963277665.1. Lineage (NCBI taxonomy): Eukaryota > Viridiplantae > Streptophyta > Magnoliopsida > Santalales > Viscaceae > Viscum > Viscum album. The sequence continues at coordinate 2,054,846,959 of OY728137.1, forward strand.
ACCGGGTGTTCTTGAAAGTTTCACCCTGATTAGGTCATCGACGGCTTGGGAGGAAAGGGAATATTGCTCCTCATTTTGTGGGACCTTTCGAGGTTATTGGTCTTATAGAAAAAGTTTCTTACCGTCTAGATCTACCACCACAGCTGACATAAATACATAACGTGTTCCAAGTATTGCAACTGCGAAAGTATCTCTCTGATCTATCTCATGTTTCGAGCTGGAGTGATCTTGAGATTGAACCAGATTTATCTGTGACTGAACAACCAGTCTAGGTTGTTGATTCTGAGACCAAGGTACTTCATGGGAAAATGATACCCCTGGTCTGTGTACAATGGCAGCATGGTTCTGATTCTCATGAGATGTAAGAATGTAAGGCACTAATAAGAGCACAGTGGCCTCATCTTTTTGACGTGGAGGTTTCTTCATAGGCTTTATAGGGACAAAAAGATCTTATGGTGGGGAGGTTGTAACATCACGTTATATTTTTAGGTACTTTTTATGTTTCTATGTACCTATGTTTTGGATTTGTGACTTGGGAGAGTTGGGAGAACTTTAAATAATGTTTTGAGGAAAAGGGGAAGTCGCACGGGCAGCGCACGGGTTGTCTAAACTATGCGGCCAAACCGTGTGTAGTTGGTCTTGGAGACAGTAGCTTCCGCACGGGCAGTGCATGGTTTGTCTAACTGTGCAGCCAAACCATATGAGAAGGGTGGTTGAGGCAGTAGCTAATGCATGTCTAGTGCACGGTTTCTCAAACCGTGCGAACTAACTATCTGACCACTTAAATAAGATCCTTAAATTGTGGATCTCACTCGTGTTTGCCTCTAAGTACCTTGTTTTTTCTCCTAAGTAGCCCTAACTCAGGATTTGTCTTATCCTAAGGTCAGAGAAAGTTCTCCAATCATTCTGGAGGTCATCAAAAATCTCTTCTTGGTGAATCAAAGCCGGATTCTTGAGGTATGTGATCGTTCTTGATCAGTTTCTTAGATCTACTTAGATATACTTCTCCTCTTCTCTCAGTTTCTTAGATCTATGCCCGTTATAGGTAGATCTAAGTGTTTGGATGCCAAATATGATGATATTTGGTCTTGATCTTACTAGGAGAAGAGATCTAAGGCGATTTCTTGAAGAAGAAACTCGGTTTTCTTGAGCGTTCTCAACTGTTGTGGTTTTAGTCAAAACCTTTGAGGTAGGTGGTTCCGTTCCGACTTACCACATTGATTATCATTTTATTTTATTGATTAATTTCAATTGTAGATTTAAATTCAATTACTCAAAAAAAATTCAATTAAATTGATAAAAACTCGATTTTAGTTAATCAAGATATTTGAAATGGTTTTGGCATGGAAATTTGGAAAACACCAATTCCATTGAATTGGGTGTGTTTATGGAAATTTGATGATTTAAATTGTTTAATTTAAATTATGTATTTGATGGAAATTATTTCAATTAAATTGTTGAATTTAATTGTGAAAATAAATTGTGGGATGATGGAATTGGTTTTGAATGGATTTCAAACTGGTGAAAATGACTTAAAATGATTTGATAGAAACCCAATGGTTTTATCTTGTGAAAAATGAAAGTTTTGAATAAAACCTGTTTTGGTTTTAAATGGAATGAAATTGGAACTTTTGAAATAGAAGAATGGGATTGATCATATTTTAAGAATTCTTAAAATAGTTTTCCCATAATGTAAGAGTGCATGCAAGCATTAGGTAGTTAGTGAGTTATTTGGATACACTCTACCCTACGACAACGTTCTAAAACATACTTATGGTAGGTCACATCCTCGACAGGTTTGGTGACGAGTCTCATTTGGCCAGTGTTATAGAGACGTGTGTATACACATTTTGTAGAGTTAACATAGAGAGTGTGAAATCCTATAACTGGTTAATATTATCGTATCTTCGGGCAGATGACCATGTTTCTTGTTTTTTATTTATATTTGATATATAATTGTATGCCAATGCATTTTAACTGCTTACATGCCTGTATAATTTATATAAACTGTTTTATATAAATGTTTTACTTAAGCCATTATTTTAGAAATATTCCATCATTTGTAAAGCCTTTTCTTAAAATATTTATTTCCATTATTTGAAAATGTATAGCATATTTTGTTAGAATATTCATTGAATTTTCAAACCTGGTTATTTGAAAATTGAATTATTTTCTTTAGATTATCTATATTTGGAATCTGTTACAGAATCTTTGGTGGTATCCTAATGGGATTAGGCTCACACCCTACTTTTTCCTTCAGGTGTTTGTAGACTTTCTTCTTCCATGATCAAGCAAAGGCAAGGGATCTCTTTGAGGTGGATCCATTTGTTGATCTCTGGTCTTAGTGAGTTGTGTCCTTAGAAACTTTGGGACTGTTTTTCCCTTTTTAGTACTTGGGTTGTAGTACTTTTGGCTTTTTATGCCTCTTTATATTCTGGTACATTACTCTCGGTGGAGTTTCTTTTGTAAAGCATACTATTTTGTTTTCTGTTGCTTCCGCATTATTGTGGAAAAAATTGTTCCCACTTGTATGTTGTACGATGTCAGGTGCTAGTCGTCGACCCGTGGGGATCGGGAACGCCCTTCGGGCTTTTTTAGGCCCGGCTCGGTTATCGGGTTACCAGGGTACCTGGGCTGGTTCGTTACAATGTGGTATGAATAAAATCTCAACAAATAATGAAATAAAAATAAACACGTGAGAATGAAATATAACAATGAATACCATACTAGTAAATTAATCACATGGATTGTCAAATACTAATATAATAATGAGCGATTTCAAAATTCTAGTTTCCATTAACATACCATCAAGGACTCGACCTATAATTTTACTTAAATGTGTAAGACACAAATCAAAACCCAGTCTAGTATTTCCCATGAGACCTATAAATGCATCGAGAGGCTATAACAGGGTGCACCAACCACTCACAAAGTCTACAGAATTCCACATATGTTAAATAATATATTCAAAAATAAATAATTAAGTCAAATTTTCCTATAAAACATTGATATATTTGAATTATAATCATATATGACAATAATCTAATAAAATAATTGGTATATTCTTGAGAGAAATACACTTTTTACATTAGAAAGAAGTGATCACTTGGAAAATCATTTGTATTTTTTATAAAATCAGATTGAAAAAAGGAATATACATGAACATTAACGATAAAGATAAGGAAATTATATTTAGGGTAAACATGATTTCTATCATGTAAATGTTTTTTAGGAAACATTACAATTGGTCTAATTTAATGCGATTTAATTGAAAATATAAAAGAGATTTTAAAATTTAAATGGACATATTTGTTCTTATAAAACGAAAAATGATCAAAGATATTTTTCATGATAAAAAAGAGATATCTTATAATTGTATTGGTGTTTAAAACATATTATGGATTTTATTATATATGGGTAAAAAATTGGGATGTTCCCTTTAATCATGCATTCATAATAAGAGGAATTGAAAGGGAAATCTTATAAAACATGTATTCCCAATAAAAAAATGATGAATGGATCTGTATAAATTCTTTTGGGACAAATAAAAATAATATGATTGAATTATATTATAATAATGAAGAATTATGTTTAGGTAAAGAGACATAATGGTTCACTCAAATCAAAAATGAATATTTAGGGAGAATCCCATAACACTTTTCAAATAGTCATTATGCACATCACTTAAAATTATTTATCATAAAGTGAAAATTTTAATACCGTGAATTTAATTCATTTAATGATCCAATTTTAAAAAAAAATTACAATAAAACCACAAAAAAATATGTGGGGAATATGGAGAATCTTAGAGCAATAAAAGTGTGGATAATGAACCATTAACGTATTGCAGAATGTGTTTTACACGTGATCGTAATGTCCTGGATAATAATATTTACTTAATTATTTAATTAAATTAGATCCTTTTATATATATTTTTTTATAATATTATGTATTTAATTAATTTCCTTTTAGTTGAGTTATAAAATTCAATTTTATCGTTTGGGAGTGTTTGTCTCCATAGTTTTAATGATCTGTTTACTTATAGGAATATCAAGTAAAATAAGAATAAATGTACATAATTGAAATTGTATGTTATTAATGAACCTATATAATACAAAATAGTAATATTTTTCCCTCGATTATATGATATGATGATTAATTATTATATTAATTGTTTTTTATGACAGTTTGGATTGTTTTGGCCTTAATATATCATCACCCACTATTTTTGTGTTATAAATTAATATTGTGTATATATAAAAATTATAGAATAGTAAATAAGTTTTATTAGACATTTTAATTTCATTTTTTAATAAATATTATTTTATGGACAGACACGATGTCATAATTGAAAAATGAAAACATGTATTCCAGGAAGGCGGTAAATCGAAACCACACAGACAGTGTTTTAATTTTTAGTAGAATGAGGAGAAGAGAAATGAATTGATAGAGGATATACCATTATCATAAAAACATTCCAGTATATATAAGATAATGGAGTTATCATGCATATTCAGATAGATTATTTACATAAAAAATAACGATTGAAAATAAATTGAAAATAAATTAATGGAAAATGATAGACTATATTACCTCATAAATTTTCTCTCCTTAACAACCTCATTAAGGGGCATTGTTATGGTATTTCAGTGAGATAATTGGATCATGGATTGGGGAAAGATAATTGTGGATATAATTGAGATGTAATTATAAAATCATCATGGATTAAGATGTGTGAGAAAAAGATGTGGTGAGGGGTGGTATTTATAGTCAAGGAGAGGGGTGATTTCTTTTTATTCTATTCATTATGTTAATATTTTGGCACAAGACATTAAATAATTATGATTCTGGTGACTAAATATAAAGACTAGTTCATGTGTTTTCGAACCAATTTTCCTTACATAACACATAAATCATTTATGAATCAATAATTCATTTATTTGAAATATATCGTAAATGACCATATTTCACTATTCACAAAAAAAAATAAATTATTTTAGAAAAACACCAAAAAATGACCCTAAACATTTTAAAACAATTATAATTAAAATATGAACTCCATTTTTTGAAAATAATTTTCTAAATATTATAAATTTAATTTTTAAATGAATTCTCCATTCACTCAAAAAATACATATTAAAACATTAAATCACTTATTAAATGATTTAAATATACTATATTTTCATTCAAAAAATGCATTAATTTTATGTATAATTATATAGGGTAGGATACTATTTATATCATAAAGAGGTTATACATATAATGAAAATTATAGTTTTATAAAAAATACGTATTTTTTACAGTTCAATTTAAAATATAAAATTCTAGAAAAATAAAAATATATCACCATAATATAGTTTTTTCATTTCTATTTTAAGAATGAAGTTTATTATTTAAAAAAATCAAAATAATATCAAAATTTATATTCAATAAAGTGTTACATTTAATGTTGGTAAAAATGCCTTTAGAAAAATATAGTATTTTAATGCATGAAATAGGAATGCGTTTTTATCACATGATTATAAAATATTTTGGATTAATTACAAAAAAATTTATTAATTATATAATATATAAATTTCATATGTCTTAATACTATTCATTTCACTATCATAATGGCTACGTTAAAATGGAAATTTTAAAATTATGATATTTATTTAAATATCATTGTTCGTATAAGATTGGTGTTGTTCAAAACCTATTATTTTGACAAAAAAATATAAAAAGATAGATAACATAAAATATTGGGGTGTTACATTTTGAGAATGAAGAGTTACAAAAAATTAGGAGGTGGTAGTCTGCATACAGATGAAAGATGTTATCGTATCCCCTATGGAATTGAAAGTACAAAAGATATATATGATATAATTATAAAACAAGTATAAATAAGATATAATATATATATACATACATAATATAAATCATAGTATCATAGTTTTATTGTTCATTTTTAGAAAACACCTGGCATCGGTTACTGATGGAGTAGTCCGGCATACATAGGAATGGTATTTCATAAAAATTATAATGGATGTCAGGATGGATATAAGGGGTTATAATATCATAAAAACACATAATTATTTGTATTATAATTGTATATAATTTAATAATGTGTTAATAATAATTTATCATGTGTAGGAAGTAATAAAATAAAAATTCTCATCGATGAGCGATACATCATCTTTGAGTAAAATAATTAGGTTTTCACTAATGAAATCCAAAGGCGAATTTTGATAAAAATAATTGTTTAAAAATGAGAGTATGGATGTTGGTAAATGATATTTGTATGTATTTTATTAAATTAAAGGCTGTTATTTTTTGGATTTAGAGTAGACAAGGGGTGTCCATTTATATGTGAGTGAATCGGAACACCTATAATATTTGAAATAAAAAAGGTGTCACCTTGTTTGTAAAATGGAAAAACTATTTAAAATGGATTGTTATTGATACATAAACAATATAGAGTATACCTATATCCATCCAATAGATTCTAGAAATGTTTTTAGGGTATATTAACCATTATCATTTTTGATCAACACATCAAAATGCATTTTTACAATAACCACAACAATTTTTTTTTTGTTTTTTCTATTAATTTTGGAAAATAATATTGTCAAACATATTAGATAATATAAATTATTATGATTCTAAATATGTAATAAATTCCCAAAATTATTTTCATAGTATAGGATAAATTTAATATAAATGTAATCCAACAAACCTGATGAGAAATATGGTTTTCAATGAGAAATACATTAAATGATTATAATGTATTTTATTTCAAAATTATAAATGAATCATAAAGCAATGAAATAAATTGAATTATCATATATATTCAGAAAAAAATTACATTAAAAAATTTTCTAATTCAAATTTTAAAACAATTTAAAAAAATCAGTTTTTAATTAAAATTTATTATTTTCCACTATTCATAAAAAATCCATCATTTTAGAAAAATAACAAAAAATAAATCTAAGGTAATTTTTTTATTATAAAAAAAATGAAGTTTATTTTATCAAATAATTATATTAAAATTATAAATATTAATTTTATGTTATATGCCTATAGTTTGACTAAACAATCATTTAGAAAAGAAAAATTATTTTAAAGAAAAATTATGTTTTTTCATTCAATTTCTTTTAATTTTTTTCTAGTCAATAGACGACCATAATTTTTGTACTCTTTTAGAAAAATTTATACATTATAATATAAATTTTATTAATAAAATGTATTATATTATGGTTCATTTTGACTCATGCTTACATGATCCCCATGATATCAAAGAGATTACATTTAAATTAACATATTTCATATCATATTTAAGCTTGTTATTGTGTTTCACATATGCTATCAAAATATTTTTTCTACATTAAAAATACTAGGGTGTTATAATAATCAAATATAAAAATTGATAAATGTATACTATTGTTTCTCATAATAATATAAAAATATTAACTACTTATGTTATATCTATCAAGTTGCAAATTAGTTTGATAATATTAACATCCCTCGATAAATATTATAGAATTTTTACCAAAGACCAATATTTTTTATTGTTCTTTATAGACACTCTATTAAAATTCACATTTGTGAGAGTGAAAATTTAAATATTAATTAATTAATAATTAAGAAAACAAGAACATATGATAAAAACTATGATGATATTCTCATTGAGATAAAGGTAGAACTATGACATGATCTTAGAACCATTTTGTATCAACGAATCTATGATTTTATTATTCTCTTGAATATTCCAATGTATAAAATCAATTACATGTGTTGATTAGTATTTTTATAGATGATATATGATTGTTAACTCTATATATTGTTACTACATCTGATATTTTTCATATGGTCATCTGGTATATTTTATTCCATATCACAAAGAAAGTGATTTATGATGTTAATTTTTTTTACTATTGGAACTATAAAAGTTGTATTTTATATCCAATGTATTATTCATAATCCTTAATATTATTTTGATTCAAATTTCATATTGGGATACTTGAATAAGGCTATTAAATAGTGTTCTATATTCTATTTATTATGACATGAGGTGTTAATGTTAGTTTTATTTATTATTAATGTATTTTGTTTAAAAGTGCTTGTTTATTAAAAAACATTATTCAAATTTTTATATCCTAATTAAAATTTTCTAATTATAATTAAAAACATATATAAGTATTTTTTATTCGTTACTGAACACTTAATATAAATCACACATCATATTATTGCCTGTTATTTTCAGAATGATTGAATTTTATTTACTTCTAAAAAATATGATGATCAGATTCATCATATTAAAACCATTAAATAAGAATAAAGAATCATTTTTTAAAATTTATAAAATATAATAATCTATTAATACATTCAGACATAATGGAATAAACTATACCACATTTAAATTTTGATTCACTTATGATGAGCTATTATATATAGTTTCCCACTGTAATTTTTTTTTAAATGTTATTGTTAACCAATATTTTTATATATATATATATCATGTTGGGATTGAAAAAACATTACTTTATTATTTTTAAATTTCATGTTATATTTTATTTTCTATATAACAGTTATAAAATATTATTATTTTTATATTGTTATATTATTAATTATTGTAAAAAAATGATAGATTTAATATTTAAAAATGTTTTAAATTTATTAAATTTATTTATTAAATGATATATATATTATATTATACATCAAATATATGTTAATGATTACTTTAATATATATTTGTTTTTTGATGATTCATTTTTATCTAATAATATTTGGTTGTTTTAGTGATCAATAAAGGATTTTCAAATAACTATGAAATTATAAGAAAATCAACCTTTAACGTTACCAAATAAGGATTGGGAAATTATTACTCATTTCTCATAGAGAGTTATCTTAATAATATTGTAATGTAGAGAAAACACTCTTTAACACAAATAAAGGAAAATTTTATTTATTTAAATATATTTAATATTTCATTTTAATTAATAAAAAAAGAAATATATATTAAAATTTCCTGAATAATGATTAGCTTTATATTATTTTATATATTTTTTATATTATCATAAATTTATTAAATTTTAGATTTGTAGGTAACCATTTTACAAGAAGTATGAATATTAAAAGCATTTATTTTTTATAGTGTAGTAATATAGGAATAATGAATAATATTGATGAGGAATCTATTGTTATAGAAGTAGATTTTTTAAAATTAATTCATGAAAAGTATTAGATATGTTCTAAAAATGAATATGTTTGGATGAGAAATTACAGAGGAAATTTTATGTTTCATATAAGTAGCATCTTAAATAGGTTTTCTATAATTTTTCAATGAAGTGTATTTTTATGTAAGTTGTTTTAGAAGAGGAGTTAGAGATATTCCAAAAATACATATGATCTATTTTCTCTTAAACCTATATAATTACTATGGTCTAATAGAATGATTTCATATGTGTTTATGATGTCTTATAAGAAAAGTTGTTATTGATTAGTTATGAAGATGTTGATACACATGTAATGAATAATTTATCTTAGAAAGAGGAATATTTAATCGATATAATGTGGATCATGAGAAAATACAAAATATTTTAGGATCCGATGGAGGGGATGATGTTAATTATTTCTATAATTTTATTATAGATTTCTGTAAGATGTGTATGATATTCTTTACTTTAGTATGATATTCTTGAGTTTTTTAACATATGATAGAGTTGAATAATATATTCCAATACTATTTAATATCATTTTATGTTGTAGATTAGGTTTTAATTTTTTTGAATATATTAAAGTATTATAGAATTTATTATATAACATAATAATATTCTTTACTATCAGATTTTATTTAAAAGGTTTTTGGAGAATTATTTAAGAGAAATATTGAACACATAATATTAAATATGTGAATTTAGAGAATGTATTCTAAAATAATAATAACAAAGTCATTTTAAAGCTTCATAGAATAAAAATGAACATTCATTATAATTAAAATTAAAATTTTAAAACTATATTTGAATACACCTCATATTATAGAATATTATTAGGATAATTATAAATATCATTTAATAATTTACTTAAAATACAAAAATGATATATTAAATTTCTTAAAACTCATTAAAACACAAGTATAATGAACATTATAGGGGTTTTATCGAATCATGAATGTTTAAAATTTTATTCTAGAAAATTATTTATGATTTTTTTAGAGATTTACATGTTTTATTTTGTGGAGTTTTTAATAACATTTTTTGTTAATTTTTTTCATATAGATACTAACTATTATATTTCAATGAATTTTAAGGGAAATTTTTATTTTTATATATTATGGATTCTGTGAATAAATTTTGTGTATAATTAATTCAATGGATCCATGGGAATAATGTTTAATTTGTTTCCTAAAATAAATTAAATAGAAAACATTTCTCTATGGATATTAATTCAAATACTGGATTATTCACACTATGAATAATGCTTATAGGTTCTTCCATTATATATTTAATATTTAATGGTTATTTTTTAATATTTAAATGAGATAAATAATGATGAGAATATTCTGAAATGTAAATGTGTAAATTAAAATGTGTCGAGATTTGAAATCATTAGAAGTGTGGATTAAGATCAGATAGTTATTGTTTATTGATATTTCCATTTTAAAAATTGTGTAAATACTCATAAGTTGTTTTTATAGAATTATAGAGATATAATTTACTTTACATATAGGGTGTTTTGTAATGTTTAAATGTTGATGTAAACAAGGATTAATTGGAATAAATTAGACTAAAAAGATTTTCCCAGTAAGACAAAAAAGAATAAAATGTTTTCACACGTTGATTCTCATTCCTAATAAGCATGATTGAGTTCTCATGAAATCCCAATAAAAGAGATTCTACAATCATGGTTTTAATCATAACGAGATTTTGAAATTGTTCCAATGTGAGAAAAATAGTAAAAGTTACAAACTCATTGCATCAACACATTATTGGATATATTTTTATTTCTTATGAATTCATTCTAATGTAGGATTATTTTTTTAAATCATTGTTTAAAAATATTGTTGTGATAGAGTTACCCATGTATGGGAGTGAAATAAAATTTTTAGTTCATTCATAGAAAGCTAATATTGAATAACTTTTAGATGATATTGGTATATTTATTCACTTTCATTATTTGATTCTTGGATTATCCTAGCATTGGTCAACCATTTAAACATCTGTTGTCTTCTGTAGATTCATTACATGCATTCTACAAGATATAAATCTGTTTGTGGGGTTAAAAAATAAATTTATAAATTTTATTAATGATAAAATAATTCAAATAATAATTATATCATCATCCATTTATGAAGATAAATGTGTCCCAACAGACAATTAGGAACAAAATAATATATGGTGTTGAGAGTTTCAATAATAACTATTCTATATTAGAATAATATTGATACCATAATTTAGGACCCCACCCCCCTTAAAGCTATCTCTCTCAAAAGTAGATGATAGATAAAAAAATTAATTAGTGAATTAACCTTTCATTATACCTTTATTGCAATGAATTGACTAGATTGTTTCATAGAGTTGAATATTATTGTTACAAAACTGTCATTTATAGACATGTAAAAGGGAATGAATCTGGATATTAAGATAATATACAATGGAATTGGAGGTAAATAAATAATAATGTGTTAACATGTGATTCAAATATAATATTTTGAAAAAAAATAAAATATATGTATTATTTATTATGACTTAGAATATATTAGTCCATTAAAAAATGATACAAGATAATCAGAGGATCCCAATATCTCTTATAATATTTCATACATTAATGATGGAAATATTTTAAAAAATAAAACATTTGATACAACCCAAAAATGATAGGAGAAAAATCAAGTTCAACATAAAAATATCAAGAATCTACATACAAATAATGGGATAATTTTATTATGTGTAAGAGGGTTGAAAATTAAAATACAGATGATGAAAACTATCAACAAATATTATTTGAATAGGATAAAAATTTAAGTATAATAATTATTAACATAATTAACATAATATTAAATGAATTATAATAATATATAGAGTTTAAATCTTTTGGGGGAAATTATTATGATTATATTTTTGGAGAATATTGATTTATACTATATTATATAGTGGAAATCTCCACATGATTTCTATTTCCGCCAAGAAGCATGTTCTTTATATATGGAAACATTCATCACTTTGGGTAACATTAATAACATGAACATTGAAATTATTACCATTCATACTCATCCCTAATCCATGTGAAAAAGAAATTCAAAATGAGGAATGAGAATAATATCAAAATACGATATGTAACAAAATAACCCCATTTGACAGTTTTTATACTATTAAATTTCATAGAATTTTTTTCAATTTTCATATGATTAGTTTGTTATAAAATATTTGTTTTCCACTGAAAATAACACTATTTCAAAATATATATCATAAAAAATAAAATATTCAATTATATGGGGAAAATCATAAATATACGTTCTCAATTGATAACATAAAAACCTAGAAATTATATTCCCTGAAAAACAATCCATTCACATGTTTTTAAATGTAATTTACTTTCCTGAATTACACAATCTCATTTTCATAAGATTTGAAATCAATATTTTTCATTTATAAAAAATTAGAAGAATATTATATAGAAAATTTTGAAATTTATCCTTATATTCATTCTCATAAAAAATTACAATGGAACAAACTAAATAGATAATTCCAATATATCACTGGATTAACCTATCACTAATAACCAACATCAGTTTACCCATTACATTGGAGAGAAATATCAGGCTCAACATCTCTCTTATAAGTATTGGGATCACTTTTAATTCATATAAAATTAATGATATAAATTTTAATAATAAACAATATATATAATTCACCTTAATATTTAAACAGATTTTCATTTTCCATTGATACCATTGGAAATATCACCTTTAAATATCTCATATAAATGAGATTGAATTTTACTTCAATTAGAAAAAAATATTAAAATAAGTCTTACACAAATAATTATAGAATAAATCATAATGAAAATAAACATGGAATATTTTAAAGTTATAATACTAATTAATAATTTTTGAGATAGTGGAAAAGGGTTATCAGTTTATATATGCTAAAAAATAATATGTTACCACAGTTTTGAAATGTATAATGAAACCCGTGCAGAGAACATTGCAATATTTGATTAAATTTGTTGTAAATTTGGTAATAAATAGTTTCAAATGGACATTATAAAATGTTTAATCATATATAATTGGATTACTTAATCATTAAAAAATAATCATTCACTGATATAATTAGAAAAGAAAACTATAATTTTTTAAAGGAATGTAACTTAACTCAATCACTGACAAGTTTCATTCATATTTCAACCTTCTTAGATAATAAAATTACGTTATAATTACACATGACTAAGAATATTTTTAAAATTCATTTCATCATTAAAATAAATATTTCATTTATTATCATAGATTTTTATATTCACTAAAATTAATAATTTAAAATTATATTTTTAATGATATTTTGTTTATAAGTAGAAAATTACTTTGTTTGGTTAAATATAGTCAAAGTTAACATGGTTCTATCATTATAAAAATATTAGTCAAGAGAAAAGTAATCTGTTGATACATTAAAAAATTATAACTTGGTATGTAGCATAGACCTGGAAAATTACATCTATTAATATCTTCAAAGAGGTAGTCTGTCCATATAGATTATTTTAATTTCCATTTTCTACTTCATAGAAAAAAAATATGGCATATATTATTCTAAAATTATAGAATCATTTTTATTTAATTATTAGTTCAATAATTATGATTATCCATTAGAAAATATAATGAAAAATAAATCATTTCTCATTAGGTGTGTTTTAGTCATCATATACATTTGAGTGAAAAAATCCTTTTTCAATAGATGGAATGGTTATTATTTGGAAAAATATCTGTGAAAAAATTATTAAATATTAAAATTTTGAATCATTTTATATGAATATTCAATAAATTTCACAATAATTCACACCCAAGGATATTAATATTTTAATAAGATGGAATTTTAATTATATACATATCTTATTTCATGAAAGATATTATACCCATCCAAAAACGTTATTATTACTAAGTACACTTCTTAGTAAAACCTGACATAAATCCACTCTTCATTATCTAGGGTATAGAAACAAAAAATAGCGATATCAAATTCTATATAAGTGAGAATAATGGTTATATTAGTCAATGATCTTATATAAGAAATATGTGAGTTTAGGTGTATGAAAATATAAGTATAACATTTGAAAATCATGCCAAACACTTCATATATTGTAGTTATGGAATAAGGAATTGTTTTATCATAAAGATGAAAAATAAAATAATCAAAGGTCATGATGCATGATTCATGATAACATATTATAAGGATAAAAATATATCATAGATATATTAATTAAATGTGTCATATTTTCATATAAATCATTTCTCAAAGAATTATAGAAATACATGTATCATATTATGTCCATGGGATATCCACACTTGTACCCTCTTCAGGATTGGGATATCATCCCACGTACTATATTCTAGGTATGAGATAATCTATCTTATAAACATTGATCTCACCTATGTTAATTGTTACCCAATTCATTTGAGTGATATAACAAAACCACCAGTTATATAATAACAATCTATATATCTGATTTCCATAACATCATGAAACTAATTAACATTGAATATTTATCAGTTCATGGAAAACGAAATGTGATTCATCAATATTTAACCATTATAATCATTAAACAACTATATATAGGAAAAAAATTTCATATCCCTAGTGAATAATAAGAAACATCAAATGATTTTATCATAGATAAAACAAACCTTGATAGATTATGAGAACACTCCATCAAGAAAATACTTTTTTAATTTTGATTTCATTTAATAAAAAATTTACTTTATAAAAATAATACATTTTAAAAAGAAAAATGGAAACATGAGAAACAATTATCAATGTAATGATTTGACATGGTGAGGTGAAAACATGTTTCTTTTGTTCATAATAAACTAAATATTCTTCTCAATCATTTATTAAAGAGTTACTTATATAAAAAATGAAAGTATTATTTCATTTAAAACAAACTATAGAAATTTAACAATGGATTGAAATTAAATTAATCAACATTTATTGAATATTGAAATGGATCTAGAAAACATTTCAGAAAAAACATGAATATGGATGAAAAATATTTTAGACCAATGATATAAATAAATTATATTATACTTAAAAAACATTCTTTGAGGAATTTGAGTACATAGAGAGAGGAGTATTAAATTAAAACTCATATTTTAAAAAACTGGTGTTTTACAATATACATTAGATTATTGATAGATAGATTATATAACTTAATAATTTTAAATTTTATTATAAATTATCAATATAAATAATGATGTTGTAAAATAAAACCCTTACCTCACTTATAATAATATTTGTAATCACTCAATTTTATTATTTTATGAATTTTAATTTATTATATTTATATACCATTTTTTTATTTATACTTATAATACCGAATAATTTTTACTTGTATCATCTATATTAAAATTAAAAAAAATCAGGTGATTAAAGATTCATTCTTCTGGAATGATTATGTTGATATGCAATGGTCATTGAACATTTATCATTTTTCTAACTTCCTTATAATTTTAATCATTAAATTTAAATAATGTGATTATAAAAAATTATGAATATCCAATATTCCTTAATTATTCATTTCATAAAAATTATATCATCATCAATGATTGAAGAAAAACTAATTCAAAAGAATTTTGTATAGAGACAAAAAAAGTAATTAAATACGACCATATAATCATAATACAAAATTTATAAAATCTTATTTATTTAATATGTATCATATGTATTCATTTTTTCATAGTTAGTATATATAATGGGGGTGTATTGAGTACCGAATACATATTTCTGTGTAAAATAGGTGGATATAATATCCCATAAATATTTAAAACATCATAGTTAATAAAAATACTATATAAATAGATGTCTAATATTTAAAAATATTTCTAAAATATTTATAAGTCTTAGTTAAATATATTTATAAATATTACATTATTATTTAAAATTAATTTTCATTATCAAAACTATATATAAAAATTAAGTAAGACTTATTATCCAAGTAGGGGGTTTTTTTATAGTTTAAAATACTGTCTGTTTAATGTATAAAAAACAATACAAAATATATAACATAATAAAAACATGAGTTTTTGTATCAATATGAAATGTTATAGAATCCACATAGAAATCACTGACTTCCTAGAAGACTATATAAAATAACATTTAATCAAAAACATGGAATGGTTATACAACAATATTGATGTCCATGTGACATAGGGACTACTTCTACAAAACCCATGTAAATAAAATGAACATATTCCACACATAGACATCATCCACAAAACCATTGTAATAATGGTAATTTTATTGGAGAAGATATTAAGTATCTTCTATTTATGGTACTTGAGACAGTGTGAATGTGTATAATAAAGAGTAACAACACAATATACATAATTAAAATGATATTAAATACTTAACGAAAATAAAGTTTCAAACATGATATTGTTTCTCAGACTAATAATTATTTATCTCATGACTCATTGAGTATATTTTAAACATGAGCAAGAACCATGTTTCAAAAATTCACATTAAAACAGAGTGTCATGAACTTTTTTCATATGATTGTGGGAATGAAATGAATGTTCTATGAGCTTCACTCATCTTATATCATGTCTTGAAATGATGAAGTTTATAAGAACACATAATTTACTATTTTTTTCATTAAATATGTTCTTCATCTATCTTTTATTTTATGTTATCTCTACGTGTGTGTATGCATCTCATCAGATAAGGTTTTCTACTAAATCATTTAACAATAGTTCATACGGAGGACCTTTTAAATCTTCTTCTCCTCGTACTACTTGATTAATAGAAACATTAATGAATTCCTAAAACAATTTAAGAACAATCATTAAAATAAATCATTTAATTGTATTCAAAAATATTTTTGTTTGTAATTTTTTTTCAAATAATCAAAAACAATACAGTGAATATTTTGAACAGTGAGACGACTATAGATATGACATGAGGTAGATGTATGTTATGCTAGAGGTGAGTAATCATAATGGTTACATGGGATGGTGGTGAATCATTTCTACATTAGGTCAAGAATAATGGTGACTCATCTCAATGGAAGGTCATTACAACACTTTAATAAAATTTCATCATATGGATCACCCTATGGTGGTTTTTCATCTAACTACTTTTCCCAATATAGAGGGGACTATATTCTGATGGAATTTAATCCTATGGATTTGAGACTTTTACATTATTTTAAAATTCCTCATTCTAATGATGATGCATATATGGTGGTATGTGTTCTCAACACATAGCAAAAAATTTCATCTATAACGGTGAGACATTTCTATCTTTGATTCATCCTCAATTGAGACTCTATTCTAGAAGTGACTAATCTTCAATAATGAATATTTCCCAAACATAAACACATTTTCACCAATATGTTTTATATTTTTTAATGCCATTGTAAAACAT
Source organism: Viscum album (assembly GCA_963277665.1). Lineage (NCBI taxonomy): Eukaryota > Viridiplantae > Streptophyta > Magnoliopsida > Santalales > Viscaceae > Viscum > Viscum album. Next base: position 2,054,864,568 of record OY728137.1, read on the forward strand.
AAAAATCTTTAACAACATAACAAACATGATTTTTTATCATTAAAGAATGGGTACCAAAAATCTTCCCATTTTTTTATTATCATAAATAATAGATTCTTATAACCCTTGGAATCAATGGTAATGAAGATATACATGATATATAAGAAAATTAATAGGGATATTATATATTTAATAGCATTAATGGAAAGTGGGAATTATTGGTGATATTAAAATTATAAATAATGTATTAATAAGTAATATCAGTTTTGTATGAAAGGATTGATTTCAAAAGAAAATAAAAAAATAAAAAAATAAATTCCAAAAATTATTTTACCCCTTTTAGGATTATTAATAAGTAAAAAAATTGGAAATGTAGGGGAACAAAATATGAATTTAAGAATTACCATTAATAATTTCAATGTAAGTAAAACTAAAAATTTTAAACAAAAATATAGAAAATTATTCCAATAAAATTAAATTAGTCCAATAATCAATGCTTTTAGGGACATGTAGAAGGAATATGTGGTTTTTTTACCTTCATTTGTTCTGAGGCATAAGCGTCAATAGAAGAACATGAGGGAACTCAATGGATGGTTATAGGATAAAAATTCTTCTCTTCCTTAAATTAATTAATCATCGTGGTCATCACTATCAAATTATTCAAAAAATAATTAAATCCTATGTCATTGGAGGTATTCATAGATTATTATCCAATAATATGAAATAACCATTTCCCTCATCTGTATAAATATAATTAAAAAATAATACCTTATATATTTTATGATATTATCTCAGATAACTACCATATCATACATATATTTAAAAAACAACACATGCATAGGGTCATTATTATGTCTAGTATTATGGAAACAATCCTAAGGTAAATCTGGTACATCACCCAAAGCATCTCCTACATGAATCTCTTCTCTCACAGTATATCTGATAATGTCAATATGAAAAGTATGAGGTTGATAAATTGATAAAGAATATATAGAAGAAATAATATATATTCTTCCTTGGAATGTAGACATGGAGTCTACAATGAATGACCACATCTCTTCCGATATAGATCTCTGAACATCAATCTCATTTTTAATATTATATTTTCCTCCACCACTTCTCAAATGATAAGAATCATGTTAGGTATGTTGTGATGAATCGAACGAACCAAAAAATTTATTACATTCTTATCATTGAGCATGGTAAGGGAAGAGAGGATTATTTTTCAACAAAAATAAACTGTCAAATGGATGTATCTCCACAAAACACTCAAAATAACATCTATTAAAAACAGCCACTAGTACAGGTGGAATGATAGGGGAAAATAATGATGTAGCAGGCTCAGACCTATTGGGATATCATAAAAAATATCTACAATAATCCTACAACATCATGATTATTTATTAAGTAACCCTTTATACTTAAAGAAAAATTCCAATATTTGTTGGTATAAAAACAGAAAAATTATCCCATTCCACAGACATTGGATCCATCCAACTCAATAAAGAAATACTATGAGATTTTTCCTCTTGATAATTTGAAATTGTAGCAACACCCACAGCTGTTATAGAAACTACCAACCCATTAGATCACTAGATATCACCTATTTTCCCAAAAAAATCTTTCTCAACTTCAATATAATCAGCAAATGACTAATCAACAACTGTCAGCTAAAAATATTTCATATAAACATAATCGGTACACAAACTAAGGTACTCACTGACAACATGATCAAATGGATGAATTTCTATTATTGGGTATTCCTCACCATCAACAAATGATTCCATTTTTTATCTGGTTATTCTATCCACATCAAAAAATTGATGGGTCTCTAATTTGATCTTGAGATAGGTAAATGTGGAGAATAGATATGTTCCAAAATAATCAAGCATCATTACCTCTAAGTTGTCCACCAAGACCATCAAAAATTCCATAACATCAATTTTACATTATAGTTTCATAATCTTCTCCTCATAATTAATATTAAACATCTTTACCATCAGTTTCACTATTTCTATTTTTTGGTAGGGGATATGCAAGAATGATTAAACTATTCTTATAGGACACATTTGTTTCTTCATCATCACATCCTTATATCAGGAGAGTCTGTTGAATAGGTCTATATAATTGTGGAATAGGAGAAATAAAAGATATATCTAGGGGTATATGAGGTATATTTGATCACTACCTTCATCCATATAAAAATTATTTTATGAACCCAAGAGGGAGTATCCAGAAATTCTGCTTCATCAAAATACTCAACAAATTCATATATATCTAGGGCATGATTAACATGATTTTTTAATAAAGAGAAATAATAAAATATAAAAAAAATTATATTTAATTTTTTCTATATCATCAATTTATTACTTCTTCTAAGAAATTCATTTAGTTTTCACCCTTTATAAAAAGAATATAGAAATGAAAAAAAATCCCTTATTTATTATTATATCTTTACCTTCATTGAATAATCCTTTGGCATGAAGAATGGTTGAGATGAATATGGGATACATTTCTAGAATTTCAATTTCATTAAAGATATCACATCTACATCCTATGAAAATTTTTGTATCAATACAATTTTATCTTTCCCCATCATTTCGTAAGAAAAAAAAGTTTAACATTAAAATTACACATTTTGGAATAGTATTGTTTCCTCAAACAATCTTATGCTAGATAAACATGAATGGAAACCCAAATTTACCATTAATGTCAGTGACAAATAGCCTGATTAATATCCAATATCAAGTTAAATAATCCATGTAATTCTTATAACAAAATTATCAATATAACTTGGTAAAATACCTTGATAATCATTTGAAACTCCTTCATTAAGAACTTCCAAAAATATAGAAATATGTTTTGATTGGAAGACATAATTTTTTAATTTATCTTGCTTCTAACCCAGTCTTGATTTTCCTCAAAACAAATTAAACTTTTTTATAAAACTTATGTATCATCCAAGGATAAGATGTTATTTTGTAAGATTAGATCTATTCTACAGATCATCGATAGTGCATAACTCTGTGAACTAAAGACATTCATGCAATTAACCACTCATCATAAACTTTTTTAGGCACCAAACTCTCTTCAAAAGATCAGGATTCACATTCTCAACAATAGCTAAATGGAATGACTAACTTTTCGTCTTCTTTAAAGGATTTTTCTCATTTTGGGATAATTCAAATGCAATATTCATTTTTACCATGTAGATAATAATTGATGAGTTGGTATAAGGAGAAAGACGATCAAATTTCGGCAGTGAAATGGCCGCAATAATGATCGAGAGAAAAGGAATGTGGAGTGTGAGTAGTTGAATGTTGAAAATGTGTAATTTAAAACATTTAGGGGCACTGAGATTCATAAAACAAAATCAAAATAACATATGAATCAATAAAATTTAAAAAAAATAATCCAAAAAAATAAATTATAACGGTGACTTAAAAATAAAAATCTGTAAAATTAAAAATGAAAGTGGTTTTCAATGGTGTTAAAACCCCAATGGTAGGTAAAACTAATTGGTGGGTAAAACTCCAATAGAGAAAAAATCACAATTGTGGTTAAAACTCAACTGCAAGTTGATGTTCAAAAAAATGTATTAATGAGTTATATCACCATTTTCAAATTGGACCCTCAAAAAGTGATGTCCTATGTCAATATGTGTTGTTATAGAGAACAATACTATGTTTTTAGAATTATATATAAAAGATTATTTTTATCAAATTTGGGAAAAGTTATAATTTACATCTATAGTGTATAAATGTGTGTTTCATCCATAAAATTTGTTACATAGTAGCTACCAGCAACTATGTATTCATCATCAGATGTAAATATTGAATTATAATTTGTGTTCTATCTTCACTAAATAACTAGTGACTTGACTAATAAATGACATGTTCTAGAGGTTCATTATCTATCTAACATTAAACCAAAAAATCAGCATTTATATAACTATATAAGGGAAATTATTCTCTTATTGAATAGAAAAAATACATAATTGGTTTAATGCAAGAGGTATTTAAAAAAGATTCATAACTAAGGGTGGTTTTTTTTATTTTATTGAAAAATATCACAAATACACCCACTCAAAATAATATGAGGTCATATTGTAATTATGTAGAGAATAATTCTAATCATACATATATATCTTTTTTGATCCACTATATTCCCAATTTCATCAAGATCTAATATACATGTGGTACTCAAAAGAGTTTCACTAAACATATTTTTATCCAAAAGAAAATGTTTCAATAAGTATTTATTATATTTATTTTTCTTTTAAAATATTTCTCTCTTGATGTTTAGAAATTTAAAAACCATGAATTAATTTTACTTAACCTATTAAACTCATTTCAAAATAAATTTTCATCAGTTTTTTAATAATCATTACAAATATAATTATTTGATAATATAAAAATAAATTCTTTTACCTAATTTTCAACTACTCGATAATGATTATAAATTATTTTTATAAACATTATAAGATCATTGACACCATTATGAAATTATTTTGAATTAATTTATGAGATTCACCTATCTTACCATGCCCTTTGACTATGATTTTAACATTATAAAACTTTTGATAACATGAAAACACAATTTTGAAAGTGAGGATTTTTAAATCTCTGTGGTGGAAAAAACACGCTCAAATATATACACAATCGTGAATGAAAACATTAAAACCATTTAATATAGTTTTAAATCTACATGTGCTTCATATGTAATCTTTTTTCTAATTACATCATGACTGGCCACCAGGGAAGTGGTTTCATCATATTATATACTATTTTTATTAATATTCTTTTTGTAACTAATATCTCATTATTTATTGTTATTATGAACGATTAACCAACCTTGTTTATAAACACCCATTTAGTTTTTATAGTCAAGATGTCTTTATGTCTATCCATAAGTTCCAAAACATTATTACTTTAAATTTATTACATTCTTTTTTCATAACCATTAACAATAATTCACTATTAATTGCATAATTAATTTTATTAGGATCTTGGTATGAGAATAATGCATGTGGTTCAACTTGGTTTTATAGAGAATAAATATTTTCTAATCCTCTATATATGTCTATTACAACAGTGTCAAAATTATATTAATTAAGATTCTTAATATCAATAGTAAAACAAATGTTGTTCCCCTAGGGTTCTATATAGGTTCAGTTTTAGGCTCTTGATGTTCATCAAAACTAGATGATTTTTCTTCGTGGTTTATAGCAGAATAAAATGGTTTGGAATTTATTTTGAAATTATATAAATAATTTTCATGGTTTTTATGTGTATTATAAGATCATGTTGATATGTATCATCAAACAACATATCAAAAAAATCTTATACTACATATGTTATTATTAAGAAAATAAATAAGACTAACATGATGTAGAATAACCCATAAGAATTTCATCATCAATTTTGGAGGTAAACCTGTCATGATTATTTATAGTGTGATCAATAAATAATTTGAAAAAAACAATAATGTAAAAGACCTTAGTCTTTCTACATATAGAATTTTAAAAGGATATTTTTACCTAGATAGGTCTAATGAAAACTCAATTTATAATATAAAAGGATGTATTCATAGACACGTTCCTAATGTAGAATGGTATGTTATATTCATTATTCTTATTGTGGGCTATTTTTTGAAATGTTATATTTTTTATTTCTAAATATCCTTTATAAAGAGTCATCCTAGGAGGATAGAAGTTATGACTATATTAATTTTTTGAAAAACAAATTCGAAGACATGATTTTATAACTTAGGCTCATGTTCACTTCTTATAGAAATAAATATAATTCTAATTAGGTTATATATAGTTCTAATATACATCATAAAATAAGAACAAGGTTCACATTTTTCAGACTAAAAGCACACCCAAAGTATACCTAGAATATTTTTATACATGTACTTCTACATATAGCCTCCCATTTAATCTAAAAACAATAGATGGTACAAACTAGAAACTATAAACCAACTCAAGAGGATGAGAATCTGAAACTTCATTCTTTAATTTAAAAAGAAAACATTTTTTGTTTCCCTTTTTTAGAGGTTTAAAGACTTTTCATTTTGGGACTTCATGATTGGCTAGATAACTGAATACACCTTTATGGCTATGATCTCTAACTGATTGAATGTTAAGGTGTCCTAGTATCTTATAAATAATCCCAGATTCTATTGGAAAGGAACTTTAGAATGAAATATTTTAGGAAATCAATGAATATAGATTAAAAATACCCTTTCTTAATTCTCGAGCAGTAAATACTAATTCATTTGGGAAATTAAAAACATTACATGTAATTTTTTCAAACATTACAAGTAAACCAACATAACATAATTTTGAGATGAAAAGAAAATTATATATTCAACCATTATTATAAAGTAAATTAAAAATTAATATTTTGTTTTTATATTGTGATGGTCCAGACCCTCACGGTCCATCCCTTTGCCAAAATCTGGATCCTAGGGTGGCATCTCGGTGGTAGGACGCTCTATCGGTGTGCGACCGATCGGCATGCGACCGATCGGTGCCTCACTGATCGGTGCAACCGATCGGTGTGTTGAACGATCGGTGCCACCCAGCCTTCTCGGGTTTTCTTTCTTCTGCAGTTTCTCCCGTAACACCACTTTTATCCCTTTTTACCTTTTGAAGTGGTTTAAGGGTGTTTTCTTTTATCCCATAGTCAATGATTAGAATTATTAAGAGTTGGGAGACCCTCAACGGACCCAGCTGGTATCCACGTAACGTTCCCCTCTATTTATATAAAATCCTTTAAAATTACAGTTGTTACCACATTTTTCGATAAGAATCATTAAATAACAATTAATCCCATCATGTATAACCACCCAACCATGTGGGTAACCATTATCCGACCTTAAATCCATTCAAATATCCATATCCTGTAACAACAGGATCTTATATATATATTGCACGGGTATTTCTTCTTCTTCTCTTCCTTTTGGCTGGCCTCCTTTTTGTTCCCAGTGCGTTTGGAGTCTTCCTTCCCGAGATGAGGTGCACCAGTTTCAGAACCTTTCTACGCACCCTTGGAGTCCCTGACATTCTTGGCGCGTGGAAAACTTCGATCGTTGATCATCCAAGTAGGGTTTTTCCTTCGCCTCTCCTTACTATGTATCACACTGGGTAGGTGTGATATTGTTTCTGTGGGGATTGATGGAACCAAACTTAATGAATATAGCGAAAAAAACTTTAAATAATGAAGGGAGTGTGATCGATATTCTACTCTTTTATGTTGATATGTGTTGTGAACTGTATGGGCTCGTGATCACTAAGAATCATGGTCGTTGGTGTTTTTTCTTGTGTCCTAATGAACCCTTGTCTTTTGTGATGACTATATAACTGTAAAATGTAATTGGTTAGTCACCTAAACTCAGTTTGGTTAAAATGGAGGTTCAGTAATATAATAATCCCTGTGTGATCACCCCGGTTAACAAATAGAAAGAAGAACCTAATGAATAATGTTCTTGAACCTGGAAGTGTCCCACTCTGTTTTGGTAGTAGGTGTGTTGTTCTATTTCACGCTTGAGGGATGATGTGGGTGAGGATGGGATCCTCTGTTGTGGCATGGTTGTTGGTTGTAAATCTGAAATGGCGTGGTGTTTTATCTCGAGGCTTGGTTGTTTCTATTACTTTGAGGGATCACACTTATCCCTTTTTTGTTGTGACTTCACAAGAGAACCGGGTGTGAATGCTTAGATTTTTTTCTGGCTGTTTCTCTTTTCCTGGCCTGTATTTATGCCTGTTAGTTGCCCAGTAGTATAGAATTTACTTAAATGAGGTCACTTGAACATGAAACTAATAATGGGTTAAACGGGGAATTAGTTTTGGGAATGAGTTGTGACTTGTCCGTGATTGTTGTGGCTTCTTTTATGAATGAAAAGTAACAAGGGTGTTATGCTTGGGTTGGATTTGGGAACCCTAGGTTGGGATGAGTGATTTTTAACTTTACATATACCAGTAGTTTTTTTATGTTTTCTTATTCGCGCCCCACCCAAGTTGAGAACTTAGTGTGAACACCTCCATTTCTTGGGGGAGGTTGTTTTTCCTAACACTCCTCTGAGTGGCTGGTTATTAGCTCCTTTTCTTCTCCCTTTTCTGAATAACCCAAGACTCTTCGAGCAGGCTGTGACTGCCTGAGGTCCATTATAGCCCAAGACTCTTCAGGTAGGGTAGTTGTGGTGGTTGGCCCAGGTGTGTGCAGTCAGGTTGTTCCTAAGAATATTCGGGATGAGGTCCAGGTATCTTCGGGTGTGGTAGTACTTGTTCTGGCCCAGGTGTTTGCGAGCATGGTTACGTGTGATGGTTGTGGCCCAAGTGTTTGCGGGTGGGATGTGTGGTTGTGGCCCAGGTGTTTGCGGGCAGTATGTGTGGTTGTGTCCTAGGTGTTTGCAGGCGGGATGTGTGGTTGTGGCCCAGGTGTTTGTGGGTGGGATGTGTGGTTGTGGCCTAGGTGTGTGCAGGCGGGTGTAGCAGTGAGACAGCGGTGAGAATGGAGGGATTGGTACGATGTATAGTATGTCTTCAATAACCAGTGGAAAAGTGGTGCGGGATACCCAAATGTCGATGTGTTATTACTATACATTACTCGACTTGCATTATTTGGGGAGTATGCCTTTGTGAGTGGGTGCTTTGGTAGTATTTTTCTCACAGGGCATTAGAATGACTCCCCACTTGTGTACGAGAGTCTTTGGTTTTCCTACTGAGTATAATTGTATACTCACCCTGCGTATATAAAACTGCTTTCAGGTTTCCAGGAGGACTTCAGGGATCGTGCGGGACCGTACTAGCTCAGACCTTGGGGAAATCGTTGTTGTCATTTTTCTTTTTTTGGTACTTTACCTTTGTAGTTCTTGTGGATTGTATCTTTTACTTTTGAACATTCATATGGGAATGGTTTGCTTTTGGCTTTTCATTTACTTTCAGCTTTGGTGTTTTTGGATTTTCTATCTTATCTCCCATTCCTTTAAAAATAAAAAGGGTAATGCCTTCCATCTTTTGTGTGATTCTATACCCTTGGTGTTGGTCGCCACCCTAGGACCTATCGAAGGCGGGTCTCAGGGGTCATTATCTCTCCTTCAAATTAAAGAAGGAAGGGTCTGGAAATCTGATGTCCCTTCTCTCCTTTTGTTGAAGGCGGGTCATGATAGAATGGTATCAGAGGAAATGGTTGAGAGATAGGATGGTGTCCGGAGTTAGGCACATTAATGATTGCATGGGATGGTAGGGAAATAGTGTTGGGTGATCTTGGTGTGTGAAATAGGCCAGGGAATATCGGCTAGGACATGGGATTTTAGGGCCCCCCGTGATCCGATGCAATGACTCTGGACCTAGCGAACGATCAAGTGAGGCTACACTGATTACAGGCTAGAGACCATAGGAAAGGTACATGCATCATAATGACTTGTGTTCTTGTGTTTTATGGGTATTTTGGGGATTTAAAATGAACAAGAAGTCTAAGAAAAATTTAATAACAATATTCTACACTACTTGGGCTTAGTCATTCCTTGTTTACCTTTCAACTATGGCACCAGGGAGACGACCACGAGTAGTGAGGATGATTGAGTCCCTGGAGGTTACTTTGGTTAATCGGAAGAGGGTTGACTGAGAGGAGGACGATCAATGGCAGAAGATGCTTCATGCCTTTCAGCGGCAGACCCTTGGGAAGTACGAGGGTAGCGTCTCAGATGTGGAGACAGAGTGCTGGATCGAGGAGATAGTGATATCTTTCAGCTTGATTTGGGCACTGACAGATTACTAGGTCCCTCTGGTTGTCAGCCAGATGTGGGGAACAGCGTGTCAGTGGTGGATGCTTTATCTCAGGGAAAAAAAGGAGGCTGAGGTTGCGTGGGATGACTTCGAGAGGGAGTTCTGGGCATAATTCCTCTCTTCCATGATGAAGGATGAAAAGAGGCAGGAGCTACTCTCCCTCCATCAGGGGAGCATGTTAGTAAGAGAGTTGGGGATCGAGTTCAATGATCTTCTTTCTTTGCTCCGGACCTCTTTCCGGATGAGGAGTCTCAGGAGAGACGTTTGGAGGAGGCCCTTCGACCTTCTCTTCAGTATGGTGTTACTCCCTTCACCTTACCGACCTACTTAGAGGTCCAGAAGAAAGCTAAAGTGGTGGAAATGATGCACACGCTGAGAGGTGTATCAAAAGAGGAAATCTAGTTGGGCTCTTCAAAGGGGAAGGTCGTCAGCAATAGGCCTCCAGCGTCAGGACCCTCTAGGTTTCGACCAGCAGGAAGCAGGCCTTAGCAGTTCCAGTTCTAATCCCCCGATGCTCACCCTTTTCCTTTGGGACCAGGACTGAGGTGCTTCGTCTTTGGGAGCCACAGACACCTTTGGAATCAATGCTCGGAAAGAGTACAGTACAGCGGGGGTGGGTTGGTTCAGCACCCACCTCAGCCGCAGCAGTTTCCAGCTAGGCCCCTTTAGCAGCAGCATTAGGGACAGCAGGCTCCCACCCCTCCGAGACCAGACGTGGTGGGAGGAGGTCGACCTCAGGGCACTCCTCAGGGACCTCGACCAGGGCGTGTTCGGGGAGGTGGCCGATAGCCGAGAGGCAGGGGAGATGGGCGTGGAAAAGTTTCACGCTGCAGAGGCAGCGGTTCTAGCAGGGCTAGAAGTTGTTTGAGGTATGATCAACATGTTTCGTACTCTTGACTATGCTTTGTTCGATATAGGAGCTTCGCACTTATTTTTTGCACCCATTCTGGCTCGTGCCCTAGGTTTAGACGCTGAGAGACTTCCAGTGCCCCTGGTGCTGAGCACACCGGTCGGAGGTCAGACCGACTTGTCTTTTGTTTTTCGAGGGTGTAAACTGATGATAGGGCCACATTAGTCTATCATGGATTTTCTACTGTTCCAGATACACCCATACGATTTCATCCTAGGAAATTATTGGTTGTTCTATGTATATTCCATCATTGACTGCTTCCGAGGAAGGGTTGTGTTTTCAGATTTTGGCGGACAACGTGTAACTATCATCGGTGAGCGGGGTTGTCAAAAAAGTAGTAGACGAGAGGAGCCCCTCCTTTCCCAATTGGCTGAACTATCAGTATAGTCGATGGATGCAAAGATGGTGGAATTACCAGGGATCTTCAGTGAGTTCATGGACGTCTTCCCTGAATAGGTGGTGACTCTACCCCCTCGACGTGATGTTGAGTTTAGAATATACTTGCAACCTGGTGCCCATCTGATTCTGATGGCTCCCTACCGGATGACACCTTCTGAGTTGCGGGAGTTGCGGATCCATATTGACGATCTGATGAAGAAGGGTTTTGTTCGACCAAGTGTGTCACTGTGGGGTGCTCCTGTCTTGTTCGCAAAGAAGGTAGATGGTGGTCTCAGGTTGTGCATAGACTACCGGAGGCTGAATCAGGTGACGGTCAAGAATCGCTACCCTCTCCCGAGGATAGATGATCTCTTTGACCAGCTGAGGGGAGCAGGTTGGATCTCGAAGATTGACCTGTGGTAGGGATATCACTAGATGAGGGTGAAGGAGGGTGACATCTCGAAGACTGCCTTCAGATGAAGATATGGGCGCTTTGAGTTTTTGGTCATGTCGTTCGGCGTTAGGAATTCTCCAACTGTATTCATGTGGCTCATGAACTTTGTCTTTAGTGAGTATTTGGACCAGTTCGTAGTCGTTTTTATTGACGACGTCCTGATCTACTCAAGATCAGAGGAGGACCATGCTGAGCACTTGAGAATGGTTTTAGAAGTCCTTTGGTAGCACCAGCTCTATGGGAATTTGTCCAAGTTCAAGTTCTGGATGCGAGAAGTACACTTCCTTGGTCACGTGGTGTCCGAGCAGGGGATAACGGTAGACCCATCGAAGGTCGAGGTGGTTGTTTCTTGGTAAGCACCCAAGAGCGTGACAGAAGTTTGTAGTTTCCTAGGTCTGGAAGGTTACTATCGAAGGTTCGTTCCCAACTTCTCCTGAGTTGCGGCACCTTTGACAGCCTTGACCAAGAAGGATCAGGCTTTCGTGTGGAATGGGCGGTGCGATGCGGCCTTCATTTATCTAAAGGAGAAGTTGGTAAGTGCCCCAGTGATGAGGTTTCCAGAAGAAGGGGCGGCGTATGAGGTGTTCTGTGATGCTTCTGGTCAAGGCCTCGGATTTTTGTTGATGCAGTGTCAAGGGGTGATCTCCTATGGGTCTAGGCAGTTACATCCACATGAGAATAATTATGCCAACCACGACCTAGATCTTGTGGCAGTCGTTTTTGCACTAAAGTTTTGGAAGCATTACCTCGTTGGGGAGCGCTTCGTGGTCTTCACCGATCACAAAATCTTGAAGTATATCTTCTCCCAGTGGGACCTGAACTCGAGACAGTGTAGGTGGGTGGAGTTCCTTCAGGACCACAACTTTGAGATTTCCTACACCTCCGGAAAGGGGAATGTGGGGGCTGATGCCTTGAGAAGGAAGTCACAGAAGGATGTGGTTCGAGAGTCGGTAGATGCTTGGAAGGCGATGGAGGAGTTGGCTGCCCTGCACCTAGATGCAAGGATGGATAGTGGTAGAGGTTGCCTATATCAGATGACAGTGCAGTCTTCTTTACTACGGCAGGTGGAGGAGTCCCAATGGGGAGACTCAGAAAGTGAAGTGAGGCGTGATCGGGTTAGCCAAGGTGATGCTCCGGAAGGGTGGATGGAGGATGGTCAGAACCAGATGCTTTTTCGAAGGAATTTGTTTGTCCCAAAGGCGATGTACGGAAGGGTTCTTGGTGAGTTCCGCAACTCACCCCTAGCAGTGCACCCGGGAGTTTCCAAGATGTACCGGGGCTTGAGGGGTCAATTCTGGTGGCCCGGGGTAAAGCGGGCGGTGGCAGAGTTTGTGGTCAGGTGCCTAGTGTTTCAGCAGGTGAAGGTTGAACACCGTGTTCCAGGAATCTTGTTTCATCCTTTGGATGTCCCCGAATGTAAGTGGGATGACATCTCGATGGATTTCATCACAGGGTTACCCATGGTTCAAGGAGGATGCGACGTTATCTAGGTAGTGGTGGACCGGTTGACGAAATCGTCTCACTTTCTGGAGATCAAGGAATCAGGAACAGTGGATTCCTTAGCACGGAGGTATGTGGATGAGGTGGTTCAGTTTCATGGAGTTCCGAGATCCATAGTATCAGATAGGGATGCACAGTTTACCTCACAAACCTGGAGAGGATTGCAGCAAGCTTTTGACACCCAGCTACGTCTTAGCACTGCTTTCCATCCCCAAATAGATACACAGACAGAGTGCACCATCCAAACCTTGGAGGATGTGATGCAGGCATGTATACTGGATTTTGGGGGATCATGGGTGCGACACTTGCCTCTGGTAGAGTTTTCCTACAATAATAACTATCACTCTACAATTGGCATGGCTCTGTTCGAAGCCTTGTATGGAAGGCCATTTCGCTCACCCGTGTGCTGGATTGAGGTTGTAGAAACAAGTGTTCTTGGCCCAGTGGTGGTGCAGAGCACGACGGAGAAGATTCATATTATACAGGATAGGATTAAGGCGGCACGGGACTGACTAAAGTCATTTGCTGATAATAGGAGGAGACCCTTGGAGTTCAGGGTCGGGGACCACATGTTCTTGAAGGTCTCCCCTCGGCATAGACAATGGAGGTTTGGTAGGGGGAGTAAGCTTTATCCTAGATTCATCGGACCCTTCAAAGTGTTGCGGCATGTTGGAGAAGTGGCTTATCAGCTAGCATTACCACCGCCGCTACTAAGGATACATGATGTCTTCTATGTGTCAAAACTCCGACGGTATCTGTACGATGATTCACACGTCCTCGACTAGGGAAATATGGACAACGAGGCCAACTTGAAGTTTTTGGAAAGTCTAGTGAGGATCGAGGAACGTGGGGAGAATGTGCTTCGTGGATGGACTATCCCTTTGGTTTGTGTGTTGTGGAGTCATGGAGGGCTCGAGGAAAGTACCTGGGAACAGGAGACGTATATGTGTTCCTAGTACCCAGAGTTGTTTTGAGTTTTGTCCTGTTTTGTTTGTACTTGTTTTTGATGAAACACTTTACCTTTTTACCTATGGGATTTATGGTTTTCTTTATTCTCTAGATGCATGTAAAAAGTCCTGACTATGGGGAGGGGAGGACCTGATCTCTAATCAAGATACATTAAGGTGGATGCAATTAAACCCGTGCGGGTGAGTCATTGCCACCCAAAGCGGATAGTATCTTGACATGGAGGAAGAAACTCCCTAACCCATATGATTATACAGCCTGACCCTTTAATGTTTCATGGTTTCCTGGGGGGGAGGTGTTTCTAGATGTCGGAGAGGTTCAATACTGAGAGGTATCTTTCGAAGTGGTTGTTCGGACCCTCTATTTTCTTCTGGCTTGGTTTTAATTCTAGAGGGCGAGAATAATTTGAGAGGTATCTGATGTGATGGACCAGACCCTCACAATCCATCCCTTTTCCAAAATCCAGATCCTAGGGTGGCATCTCGGTGGCAGGACGCTCTATCGGCGTGCGACCGATCAGCATGCGGCCGATCGGTGTACGACTTATCGGCGTGCGACCGATTGGTGTGTGGCACGATCGGTGCGACCGATCAGTGCGACCTATCAGTGTGTAGCATGATCAGTGTGACCGATTTGTGCCTTAGCGATCGGTGTGTGGCACGATCGGTGCCACCCGACCTTGTCGGGTTTTTTTTCTTCTGTGGTTTCTCCTATAACACCACTTTTATCCCTCCTTACCTTTTTGAAGTGGTTCAAGGGTATTTTCTTTTAGACCATAGTCAATGATTCAAATTCCTAAGAGTGGGGTGACCCTCAACAAACCCAGCTGGTGTCCGCGTAACATTCCCCTATGTTTATATAAAATCCTTTAAAATTACAACTATTACCACCTTTTCTGATAGGAATCATTAAATAACAATTAATCTCATCGTGTATAACCACCCAACCACTTGGGGAACCATGATCCGACCTTAAACCCATTCAAATCCCCATATCCTGTAACAACGGGATCTTATCTATATATCGCACGGGAATTTCTTCTTCTTCTATTCCTTTTGGTCGTCCTCCTTTTTTTCCCAGTTCATTTGGAGTCTTCCTTCCCGAGATGAGGTGCACCAGTGCCAGAACCTTTCTACATACCCTTGGAGTCCCCTATATTCTTGGAACGTGGAATACCTCGATCGTTGATCATCCATTTATGGTTTTTCTTCACCTCTCCTTATTGTGTATCATGCGGGGTGGGTATGCTATTGTTTCTGTGGGGATTGATGGAACCAAACTTAATAAAGATAATGAACGGACCTTTAAAGAATGAAGGGGGTGTCATCGATGTTCTGCTCTTTTATGTTGATATGTGTTGTGAACTGTATGGGCTCGTGCTCACTGAGAATCATGGTCATTAGTGGTTTTTCCTTACGTCCTAATGAACCCTTGTCTTTTGTGATGACTATATAACTGTAACATGGAATTGGTTATTCATATAAACCCAGTTTGGTTTAAATGGAGGTTCAGTAAAACAAGAATCCTTGTGTGATCACCCTGGTTAACAAACAGAAAGAAGAACCTAATGAATAATGTGCTTGAACCTGGAAGTGTCCCACTCTATTTTGGTAGTAGGTGTGTTGTTCTGTTTGATGCTTGAGGGATGATGTTGGTGAGGATGGGATCCTCTGTTGTGGCACAGTTGTTGGTTTTTAATCTGAAATGGCTTGGGGATGTATCTCAAGGCTTGGTTTGTTCCAATACTTCGAGGGATCTCACTTATCCATTTGTTGTTGTGACTTCACAAGAGAACCGGGTGTGAATTCTTAGATTGTTGTCTGGTTGTTTCTCTTTTCCTGGCCTATGGTTATTTCTGTTAGTTTCCAAATAGTGTAGAATTTAATTAAATAAGATAACTTGAACATGAAACTAATAATGGGTTAAACATGGAATTAGTTTTGGGAATGCTTTTTGACTTGGTTGTGAGTGTTGTGGCTTCTTTTATGAATGAATAGTAACAAGGGTGTTATACTTGGGTTCGATTTGGGAACCCTAGGTTGGGATGAGTTCTTGTTAACTTTATATATACCTATAGTTTTTTTATGTTTTCTTATTCGTACCCCACCCAAGTTGAGCACTTAGTGTCGAACACTCTCATTTCATGGGGGAGGGTGTTTTTCCCAACACTCCTCTGAGTGGATGGTTATTAGCTCCTTTTCAGCTCCCTTTCCCGAATAACCCAAGAATCTTTGGGAAGGATGTGATGGCCTGAGGTCCATTATAGCCCAAGATTCTTTAGGCAGGGTAGTTGTGGTGGTTGGACTAGGTGTGTGCGGGCAGGTTGTTCCCAATAATCTTCGTGATGAGGCCCAAGTATCTTCGGGCATGACAGTAGTTGTCCTGGACCAGGTGTTTGTGGGCATGGTTAGGCATGATGGTTGTGGACCAGGTGTTTGCTGGAGGGATGTGTGGTTGTGGCCCAGGTGTTTTCGAGCGGGATGTGTGGTTGTGGTCCAAGTGTTTGCGGGCGGGATGTGTGGTTGTGGCCCAGGTGTTTGTGGGCAGGATGTGTGGTTGTGGCGCAGGTGTATGTGGGTGGGTGTAGCAGTGGGACTGCGGTGAGAATGGAGGGATTGGTACGATGCGTAGGATGTCTTCAATAACTAGTGGGAAAGTGGTGCGGGGTACCCAAATGTCGATGTGCTATTACTATACATTACTTGACTTGCGTTATTTGGGGAGTGTTCCTTGGTGAGGTTCAGGTGGATAGTTTTCCTTGCTAGGTGCTTTGGTCGTCTTTTTCTCACAGGGCATTAGAATGCCTCCCCATTTGTGCAAGAGAGTCTTTGATTTCCCTACTAAGTATACTTGTATGATCACCCTACGTATATAAAACTTCTTTCAGGTTTCTAGGAGGACTTCAGGGATTGTGCTGGACCGTACTAGCTCAGACCTTGGGGCAGTTGTTATTGTTGTTTTCCTTTTTTTTTTGGTACTTTACCTTTGGAGTTCTTGTGGCTTGTATCTTTTACTTTTGAACATTCATATAGGAATGGTTTACTTTTGGATTTACCTTTACTTTCAGCTTTGGTGTTTTTGGAGTTTCTATCTTATCTCCCAGTCCTAAAAAAATAAAAAGGGTAATGCCTTCCATCTTGTGTGTGATTCTATACCCTTGGTGCTGGTCGCCACCCCGGGACCTATCGAAGGCGGGTCTCGGGGGTCATTATCTCTCCTTCAACTTAAAGAAGGAAGGTTCTGACAATCTTCTGTCCCTTCTCTCCTTTTAGTGAACGTGGTTCGTGACATATATTGATTTTGAAAAGTCTAATTATATTTCCCCTAGAATTATAAACAATGGTGATATGACCACTATAATCATTATGAGGTAATTAATGATTGAGTAATCTTCTACCACATGTATGAAACAACTATTGTCTATGGTCCATGGATTTATATATGATTTATTAAAACATGATCCCTACAAAACTACATTTATTGCATGAATTATTTTGGTGACTATATTATCATGGGTCTAGATATGCTAGAGATTAAAATCATAGGAACCCACATTGTCATAATGTGTTTCCTATAAGAATATTGTAAACTCTTTTAAATTAGAAAATTATTTACTCCTTTTAAAAAATAACATGATGTTGAATTTTCATTTTTAGATATTATAGAAAAAGGTTCTATTAAAAAATCATAATTATTGTGGTCAATAACATAGAGTAGTAAATAATTTAGGAGTAATTGGTTTTCCTAGAATTTGAGTAAGTGCTTCTCCTCCATTTATAAATATCTCCATGTATTTATGTAGTTTCTCATTTTAAAATTTATTTTTAGTACTTTTCATCAATAGTTTCTCATTATTTTATTTTATTATAATGATTTATGTTCTATTACTATGAAGTAAAACATGTTGTTTCTTCATAACATTGTATTTTTCATTATGTTCATTAAAAATATACTCAAAAGGATTTCAATACTCAAACATGTAATCATTGGAAAATAATATTTATTTTCATTTTCAGAGTGATCTCGTTTCTTTACCTGAGATACAGTAGGTACCGTAAAATGTGTTTTTCATGAACCAAAAGTTTTAAATTTTAGGAATTTATTCATGACATGAGTCATAGTAATTGGAGGTGTCCTTAGAGGAACTCCATGTGTATTTGATTTAATTCATAAATATTCTATCTTTATCTTCATACATATTAATTTATTTCAACTTTTTATTTTCATCCTTTACATTTCCTTTTTTTCTTCATTCAAAATTATTAATATCATTTGATTTTTCATCCATTTTTTTCATTTTCTATATTCCTTATAGTTGTGTATTCTTTTTTAGCATGGTTCCCTGAATAATTTTTTCTTTATTATATAATTTCATTAATATTCTAGACATATAAGCCATTTTCACATCACTATCTGGTGGTGATTCCTCTTCACTAGAAATTTTAGTTTTAACATTTTTATTTTAATTTGGTTTATGAGCATTAGAACTGATCGAAACTATGATTCATTTTTTATCATGTACTTCATGATTAACATTAATCTATTCATCATATATAATTAACTTCCCATGAAATTCATTGATATATAGCTTACTAATGCTAAAGGATTCCCTTATAGAAACAGATGTCCCACTCCAACTATCTAGAATACATTTCAATAATCATATTATTTGTTATTTATCTGACACTAGATTCCAAAAGGAGATAATTGTACTGACTATCTCATTGAACCTAAGATACATATCGCATATTATCTCATGAAGTGTAATCTTAAAGGTATCCTATTTAATTTTATAAGAATTTCATCTCATTTCATTATGATTTTTATTTTTTTATTAGAAATAGATAATGTATCCCATATTTCTAAATACATTTCTCTTGGAGATACCTAATTAAAATAGTCATTTTCTAAATAACATATATTATAATTCATAGATTTGAAATTATGGTTAATATAATGTTTGGTATCATCGTCCCAATATTTTCTAAGATTCCTTGGTAACTCTTACGAATATGATAAATGAAATACAATATACAATCCCATTATATTAATATGAAATTTCTTTTTTTATTTTCTACTAATAATAATTATTTTTATTAATGAAATTATTTTTTTAGGAGAATAACTATATTTCATATTATCAGTTTAAATAACTAAATATAATATTGAATGAAAATTAAGATCTTTAGGACATAACTAATATTACATTAGAAAATATTTTTAAAGGCCTCTAATACCAAATTTTGGTCAGAGTGAGTATCTCAATATGGGAATGAATTAAATACCCAATAACAATTTATTTCTAAAATAGATTTAAATCTAATCGCCAAAATATTTAAAATATTTGAATTAATCAAAGTAGACAATCGATATATATTATCATATTTTAAATTATTATAGTAATATTGATTATGTCCCAATTAAAACACTTTATAAATATTAAACAATATTTTTCAATCAATTTACTTGATAAAAACCATAAATAATAACTTATTAAGACTAACTATCAAAGAAGTTGTTTTATTTACAATTTAAAACATATCCATTTTAATAAATATAACAAAACATAACAAAACTCACAATGGAAAAATACTAGATTTTTAGTCTTAAGAAAATACATAATCCTTTCTATTAGGGAATCATCTCTTGATAATAAGATTGTATAAAATAACTTTTGACACACATAATGGATCATGTATATAAGTAAAAATTATCCAAAACATGAATGGATCTATTCCAAAAATCTTGTGTGAATAAAAAAAACACATGCCACACAACGACCTCATCCTGAACATCATGAAAAAGAAAAGTAGAGATTAAAAGATAAATAGTGTCTTACATTTATGGTATAGAGGAAAACGTGCCTGTTTGAAGTTCAATATAAGCACACACTAATCATAAAGTAAAAGATATAAATAATAAAAATAAAATAATGTTGTAAAGAATGTATTGATTTTAATTTATATAATCTATGTATCTCATATGTCATTCAGTATTTATTCAATTAGATATCGATTCAAATTTCTAAAAATATATGTAAAATAGGGTGTCATGAACTATTTAGATCTGACTGTGGGAAAAAACTGAATTTTTTGTAACATCTACTCTTCCTATACTATGGGTAAGAAATATAAAGTGTATAAGATCTCATCAAGTATATATTATAAATGTTATTTAATCATGTTCATCAAGTCACTTCTGTTGTATGTTAGCTCTATGGGTGTAAAAATATCTCATCACATGAGGGAGTCTTCTACATTATTTAACAAAAAAATACATGGGGAATCATTTGGATCACATGATCCTTATATTGGGAGATGAATAGAAACATTAATAAATTCATACAATATTTTGTGAACAATAATTAAAATAAATTTTGAAATTAAATTAGATAATATAGCCTTTATAAAATTTTAAATTAAAATAATCAGAAATAGTAGTGGTGACTCTTTTGAACGTCGAGAGAACTCTGGAAGTGATATGGTCTATCGTTGAGTCATACTAATCATGAGTAATCCTAATGGTGACATGAGATTTTTGTGAGTCATTCCAATGTAATTTCACGTTCAACGGTTACTCGTCTCAAAAGTGGTTCATTCCAATACTTTGTAAAAATTTCATTCAGTGGATCACCATCTAGTTGTAGGTCATCTCAGCATTTTTCAAAATTTGGTGGTGACTATGTTATGATGGTGAATCATAATATGTTGGTTATTATCCTTAATAAATTAATAATTTCGCATTATAAGGGTGAAATATCTCTAAATGTAGGTTTATTCAACACATAGCAACATTTCACAACCTTAACGGAAAGACATTACATATGGTGATTCATCCCCAACGGTGACTCTGTTATGGAAGTGATGAATCTTCAATGGTGAGTCATTCTTAGTAATAATTATTTTTCAAAAATATGAATTATATTATAATATGATACCATAAAACATTAAACTCATTAATAAAATAAGAAACATCATTTTGATTTCATTAAAATAAGGGTTCCAACATATTTATTATATATGATTTCCTAATAATAGTGTAATTGATTACACTCTAATCATTTTCTAAAGAAAAAAACGAGAGAAATATAAAATATATACTTTTATTAAATAACTATGAATATATAATAAATATAATAAACTTATAATTAATCATTAAATTTTAGGTTCTGGTAGAAAATGAATCATAATTCTATGTGGGGGAGTTAGTCCACATGTATGCAAGAGGAATACTTTCTTTTTCCATTTGATTATAATGTGGTACAAAATTAATTACCGATAATAATAATAACATCTATGTATAATCCTTATACTTGAAATGTTATGTTATGGTAGATAAAATATTATTTTAAGATATATCATACTAAAAATAAATTAAAAGAGTTGGGAAAGAATATTACCTCTTCATTGAAAGACCTCCATTGGATTAAATTATAATCCTTCATATGATGGTATTAGGGTATGTCCAGGAGAACATAGATTATACTATATATCATAATAAATCAGTTTTTTTAGGGATTTATAGTAAAATAATTGAATAATTTTTTAATAAGGGTGTAGATAAGGATACCTATTATATGTGCGGACAAGGACACACTTTTATTTACAAAAATGATTTAAATAATATCAATACAATTTCTATAGAATTTATAACTATATAATCAAGTAATTAATGTCATAATAATATATTGTTTAAATCTATTTATCTAAAAATATCAAGACAATTTTATGTGGAATTTGTAACCTCATTAATTAATTTAATACCTTATCAACTCATTTTCCCATAACGATAAGATGATTTTTTTCACTATTAATTGTTAAAAAAATGAACGAATCGGCATTAAAAATTATTGAATTTATGCTTCCTAATATGAAATCCATTTTATCGGTTTCAATTACTATAAATTTTAGAAATTATTTTTTAATTAAATATTCAAAGCACAATAATTTTTTTATTAAAAAATAATAATTTTGATGTGGTAAAATGAGTTTACCATAATCATATAAAAAGTAAAATCTATTATATAAATTGTAAATTATTTTCAAGAAACTAAAATATATAAATATCACTAACATTAATAATAATTACTGATTGACGTATTCAATTATTAAAATTAATCGTTATTCCCATAAAATAAATTCTGAACAATAAAACATTTTTATATTCAAATAATTTTACAATCATTCCTAAATAATATATTTATAAATTAAGATTTAATATTCATACATTTCAAATAAAAATTATTAGAAAAAAATTCAAATAGATTTTAAAATGTTTTATAAAAAAATTTCAGACACTTATTAAAATTCCATTTTAGAAAAACAAGACATTTAATAATGAAATAGTTTCATTGGAGTATATTGAATATTTATTAGTAATAATGACATGAAATTTTAATAAGAAACTAATTACTATATATGTTTTATAATATTTTTCTTCATAATTAATCTATCCAAATAAACAACTGGGTTATAAAATTCATTATGTATTGTCATTAAATTAAACACCAGGTTTTATTGTATGAAAGCTATTAAATAAATAAAAAATTCAATGAAATAAGTATAATTTATTAGGTGTATCATTTCACCCCAATTTAAATGGATTTATCCATTTATTATTTCTCATACTGATGAAAAAAATGTGGATACATCTATTTCATCACATCTGAGATAATCCATGTTACTCTTAAAAAATTTAGTTTCCTCCACATAACATCCACCTTGTCCGTAGTCAATTTCCAGAAAACAGTATCCATATGAAACTATATATATATATATATATTATTCTATATATTACTATTTATTCTCTAATGGTACAACCACTTAGTATAGTACATGTGATGGATATGTTATTTAATTCCTCTAATGTGATATATAGAACACATCAAAAACATGTGATATGTTCAATAGATGCTCCAAATGATAAGATAACATCCCTTCAAAATCATAAATACTAATGGGGAAAGGAACCTTTTTTAAAATTTCCATCTTTTATAAATCTCTAAACCTACTTCCATGGAATATTTCATAATAATACATTCTCACCCACATCAAATTCTAGATCACCCCAATGATTTTCAGTATAACACATATGTCAACATTTTACTTCCTTGTTGGTTTTATGAATTCTTCTAATCTTCTATGAAATTTCATCAACTTTATTCAATAATTTTTTTATTAATAATCTATCATCATCATATCATGTTGGAATAATCACTTAATTATATTAAGTGATTCATCAGTATATTATTTAATGATCCTGTGATATATACATTTTCTAAAAACCATATAATAGAAAAATGATTATCTCAACCACATTAAAAATTTATAGATTACGATCATAGTAAATCATGAAATATTTGCATGGTTCTTTAAAACAGATCATCTTCCTAAAGATGATTTTTAATATTAAAATAAAACAATATTGTATATCACCCTGGATAAAACTCTATAACTTCTAGGTAAAACAACAGTCTTGATCAAATATAATTGAATGTGGTAATCCACTAAACTTTACCACATTAGTAATTAATATCCAGGTTGGTTGATTAAGAGTAAAATATTCTCTGAAATAAATTCAAAATGTTATCTTTATAATGGGATAAAGTAGAACCCAAATAAAATAATACACTATAGATGTCTTGGGGAGTCTGATAATTTAGTATGTATGAAATATTCTCATTTAAAAACTAATTTTTTTGGTTTTAACATCCCCTTAGACTTCTTACACTCACCCATTACATTTTTACATACGATGAACTAAGATAAAACGTTTATAGTATCTCAAATCATGTTGTAACACATGAAATTATTATAATGGTGTATATAAATGACACTAAATCTTGTATGAATAATCAATAATATTCTATGATAATCATTAAGTATATCCATCTTCAATTATAGTATAAAAATTATAGATACTCAATTTTGGAACCTTGTCAGGACATCCTAATCAGGGTTGTAATTAAAAACATTTCTCACCATATTTTTTATCGCTACAACTTATTTTCCAAAATAATTAATTTTCACATGGATATATGGTTGAGAATTCATTTTAGGATTATAATATTTCAATTTATACTTCATTATTTCAAGAAATATCCATTTTAGATGCTGAAATATTATATCTAATTTGATCATCATAAAATATATGATGTAAATATATTACCAATTTAATGAAATATCCACCTTTTTTTCTATTCCAACATAGTAATATATTCAGTAGTCAAAAATATTCAATAAACTAAAAAAATCCTCATTGGTTCATATTAAACTTTTTTAGGTGAATAAATGATTTTACATATTATGATCAATATGTATGTTATTCCTTTCCCATTTAATATATTACATTGATATCATTAATATAAATATTATGAATATTAACTCAAAGACAATGGTGTTATTATTTTTCTCAAGGAACAGTAATCCACCAAAAAAATAATATTTCTATTTGTAATTCTTTATATGAACACATCTAATTTCATCTTATATCCATTAAAATTGATTAAAAATCCATTTCATCTATAATGTTGTGTGAATAATGGTGCACTGACAGACATTCTCTTTACCTCTATGAAATTTTCTTCATGTTAATGATTCTACTAGAACATGGCTTTAATCAATGTTAATATAGTGATTCAATTACATATATATTGTGAATTCTATACAATGGATTGATAATATCATTTCATTCCATGAAATCTATGTATATTGGTTAAAATTATTGTTCAAGGACAATGATCAGGGAATTTTGTCATATAATGTTAGACTAATATACCATAATTAGTAATTACAGTCCTCCTGAATGATATATTCTATATTCATAATTAACACAATCAAAATTTATAGAATCGTTTCTAATTTCCCATGGCCTTCATGAAATTTCTCATATGATCTTCATGTTACTCTTTTCTCTTATATTACTTTAAAATATTTTTTATATTGACTACCAAAAAATTGATATGAATAATCTATAAATTATTATTTCCTCATATATATTAATATAGAAGCTTCATTAGTAAGTCAATATGGAATAACATTAAATTCATGGTGTCTATACATCATATATAGGTATTTCTAAGGTACGTATTCACTTTTGAACCTCAATTAATAGTATTTCAAATGAATCCCATTCATGTATATTTATTTTCAATATCACAATTTATCATCTACGTATTTCATATAGTGTAAATGATACTTATTCATTATTTATATCTAATTATGTAATATATAATCATTATATATTCACATTGATCAATATTTCTTCATCAAAAAAATTATCACCCCAAGGTGGCACTCATGGATGAGCTAATAGTGTATCAATATTATCATACTGTTTTTTCTAAAATTCAATAAAATAAATTATGTAAATTCTATATAGAGTTTTTAGATTAGTTGTAAAATATGGTATATGTTCTATTTAAGAATTAGGTTCACTATTTGAATGATGATTAAGAATCTATACTAGAATTTCATCAACAAAATCCTTTAAAATAGGCAGATCTTATTTGTTGTGTTTCTCACAAATTATTTACAACAAATTCAATATATTAATTGAAATAAATATCATTCAAATATCTATTAATTTCCATAGTAATATATTATTCATCCCCACATTAAAATATTCATCACATGTTTATTCAGAATGGGAAATTACATTTTACTCAATTATAAATGGATATGGGGTCTATATTGAGAGGTCCAATACATATAGAAAATCATAAAGAATTAATCTATATAGAGAATGAAAATATTTTCAATATATAATTCTAATAAACATCAATTTGTTAATAATCATATACTTGAGATGTCATCAATCTATAATTTTTAGTATTCACTACTAATTCAGTGTCTACTTATTGAGGTATTACTATAATACCCTTCAAATCATTTTCAAATTTAAAATAGTGGGTAGAAAAAAAGACATTACAACATATATACTAGAATATATGTGTACATTTTAGAAATTCATTCTCATAACCCACATCAGAAATAATGATTTCATTAGATTTCAAATTGACATTGGATATAAAATTTGGATGATCAAAATCATTAACATTAACCCTTATATTCAATCATTGGTTATAGTAATTCCCTTAATCTGTTCAGATGAATCAAAGGAGTGTGGGTGGTTAATTTTGGGGATCATTTTATCAATTTACATAAAAATATAACATCTTATAATCATTGAGATATTAAATGTTATGATAATCATCCCATTAACACATATATAATTTAAATTATCCTTTACAAAAAATTAATCCATTTTTATTTTGATATTTTAATCATAAATTTTAAACAATTTTTTTATCCCATTTTTTTTATTATAATTCACTTTTAATTCAATATTAAATTTTATATCCCAACCACGAGATTTATGGGTTGCTCTATTCTCCATTTTTCCCATGAGATGATATAGAATGATTTATTAATATCTAAAGATATCTATTATGGTTAATAAACTTTTGAGACATGGATTTATGAAATTTAATCTATAATCAATCATCATTTTATGTTGGAAGATAAAACCTGAAATGTATATTTAAATTCATTTAACATATTATATATAAGTACTAATATATTCATCACAACACTACTAATAATCAAAGATATAATTTATAATTGTCATATGAAAAAATTGAAAAATGTTTATATTGAAAATAACATATTAAAGTCATCCCACTACTTAAATTGAATTATTTATGGTCCTTTCTTGGTCTTTATTAGTGGCTACCATTGATCTTATTCAGATTCAAAATTATAAACAACTAAAATTATTTTTCATCCATTGAGTGCTAGAGAATGTAAATGACTTTTCAGTGGTACCGATATATTTCTCAATAATTATTGGAATAGTAGCCCCACTAAAAAGGTTGGTGATGCCTCATGAATGAATCAATAGTATTTTGTTCTCTCATTTTCCCATTTAGACACACATAAATCCAAATTATATTGGAATGATTCATAAATATAAAAATGAAATTATTTATAACAAATATTAAAATATTGATATTTTGTTGATTAGAATCAATTTAGTTTTTGATATATTCTTCATTATCATTAAAACTTCATGTTAAATTGATTTTATAGAAATGAAAAGAATATTTTGGAAAAATACTCATATTGAGACATCATATAATCAAAAACAATATTGGATATATTGAATAACTCATTACACATAATATAAAATCTATGAAACCTTATGTTTAAACATTGTCATTATTAGCCATTATGTTTTAAAATCATTTATAATGGTACAAAATGAAGATAATAATTGGCCAATGAATATCACCAATGTTTTTATATCTCACTGTGTAGTATTAGAAGTAATCCTCATGCACGATTGTTAATAGAATTAATAACAAAATTCCCCTTTATGATTTGTCAACCTTAGGTGTGTTAATGACACAGCCTCATCCACAGGACAATATCTATATAGATATATATTTATATAAAATACACAAAATCAATAATTTAAAAAGTCATTACAATGTTATATTATATATTGAATAATACCATTTGATTTAAAAATATATCTATAATTATAATATAAAAGTATATATAAAAACTTCATTGAATAAAATTGAGGAAATCCCAACAGATAAGATATAAATATTACATCATTTTATAAAATCTTTGTATACATTATGGAAAAATATATGCATGAAAATCATAATGGATTAGAAGATTTTATGTAATGATATATAGTCAAATTATTTCATGAATTAGCATCAAAATTATTAACAATGTTCTTCTCACAGTGTACACTTCATTGACATACCCTACATAATCTATTTCTTCAAAAATAGGGTAAATAAAATATAAGAAAGGGTGAGCTCAAATTAATTGAAAAATAAAACAAGGGAGGTATATTTCAATGTTAATATGTAATTATAACTTGATAATATGTGTATGGAAATATATAATTATCCTTTAGAAACCAGATAGAATTTATTATATCATATTCTGTGAATTATATTTTGGATTTTTAAAATAAATTAATCATTGATGATTAAATGATCATAATACATGATATCATATCATAAGAAAAAATATCTATCATAGATACTGGAATTAAAATATTCATAATCATAATCCATTAAAACTTTTTTATAGCTATCTAGAAATATTTTAATCACATGTTTGTATTGGGATAACCACCAATGTACCCATTTTTTTTATAGCCACTAATATACCAAATTAATGGATTGTGATATCCTCCAATTTACCCATGTGCTTATACATAATAATCATTTCTATTTCATTTGGAAAATTCATGTAGTAATAGGTTTATGAGACAATATTCCTGATGCCTATAAGAATGTAGTTACTCCTTTATTACATTCCATTAAACTATTTATTCCATTTTTGTATAATTTTTGTAGTATTTTTTTTAGGATCAAGAATTTTTTCACAAAAAAGTATTCTTGTTTCGCCATTATAATATCATAGAACATGCCAAAGGTTACCAAATCTATAATAATGTAAGGGAATTCTATCTAAATGAAGGAATTAATTTTGGTATTCTATCAATATTGTACATTGAAACTCACTTTTGTAGAGAGGATATGAGTTCAGTCTCATCACCCCCACTGGGGGTGGTTATTGCATATTCTATGACTCTATTATATTTTACTGATATGTTTGTGAATCTATTAAAAATACATATAGATGATTGTTTACCATAATGATATGATCATAGTTTAAACCCTTCTGCATGAAATGTGCGGTTATAATAATGGGACAATCTGTCTTTATACAGTATTATTCATCCATTACCTATTACAACATATGAATGGGTAGCAACCTATATTTTGAATCAATATAACATGGAACTCTAAATTTTACTACTATATAAGGAGGTGATTTATTTTTTTAGCATACTATTTAACCCTTATGAGACATCATATGTTTTCTATTTTTAACAGGAATCAAATCCCCCATATTATGATTATGTTCAATATGTTATTCATAATGTCATGTAGAACAGACATATATGAGAGATCTAAAGCATAATGTATGGAGTTCGATCCTTATGATGGAATCACATGTATCAGTTTTATAGCTTGAATAAACGTCCTTTTAGTTTTATTTGTATTCCACTGAATGATGTGTGGTGAGAGATAATTAAGTCTTATGGGGGTTATTTCCCTAGGGTTTACTAATATCATAAGTCTTTAAAGACAAACATCATGGTGAGTTCCCTTTTATGGATGAAACCACATCTTGTAACTGAATGGGGCATACACATTGAGGTTTCCTTAGATGGGGGAACATTATGATGAATATAATTTGATTGTTCCAAATCCCTATCAAAAAATGAAACATTCTCACTTTGAGGGATAAGGGGACATAAATTGATCAACCTAATCATGTATGGATTCGAGAATTATGCATTGGGTAGTACCTTATGCACTGTTTGACATGGATATCAATACATTGGATGGATTCCTACATACCCAATTTCTATAGGAATCATTAGTCTCATAGTTCAGTTAGATTCTATGTCTTCTAATGGATGAGGAAGAATGATGATCCCTCTGAATATGTCTAATATATAAGTTTTTCATATCTCATGGAATCTATAGGACATGCCCTAAGTGCATTCCTAACATGTTCTAAAAAACTCCATGATATGACTGACATTTCTATGGTTTCAATGAATGATTGAAGTAGTCATATCAGGGGTATTTTGGACTATTTGCCTAGAATGTCTGGAAGAATATCACATGACATGGATAATATTTCATTAGTGCTTTATAATACATTCATTAAATGTATAGAGTACTTTTTAACACATGAGAGACATGTCTCGGAGTCATTGAAGAACTTTAGTGAAAAGTATTTATGACATCACAATATTTGTTGGCAATGTCATTAAGATATCACATGACTCAGGTGACATGACTGGAGTACTTCATAAGGAATAGTTGACTTATCCAGAAACTTCTGCTAGATCTATTTTGGTTTATTTATTCTCATGAAAATTAATGTATCCATACCTATATATGTTATCTGTAATTTTTAGTCATTATTGAATTTGTTCCTCATGGTTCTTCATGAATTATCATTTATATATTTCACATTAAAAAATTGACATGTTGTAACTCCTCCACATAATTTTGATTGTTCGCTAAAATCCCTTCATGTAATCTGTATGGTGATAATGAGAAGATCATATTCATGTTATATGATCCATTTTTTCATTTCAAGGATTTTATATAGTTGTAGACCCTTGAGATGATGTGGCGTTCCACTCAGAGAAATCTCATATTTTATAATCTTTTGGGTGAGCTTTGAATCTTGTTGTTTTTGGGTTGAGGGGTAGAACTTATATTCTTAGGCACCCAAAATATACACCTAATTGTTTGGAATGTATATTGTAGATATGAGATATAGTCCATTGAGGGAGTGTCACATCACATGATTCACATTATCCTATATTGGGTTATCCAAGGTACCATATGACATATGATGACTATTAAAACACATGATCATTGTAATAATTATTAGACCCTTGTATTATAAAATATATTTTACAAAATTATGTTGACATGTAAAATAACCTTTTTTATATAGATATTACATGTCTATTGGTCCTTTTATGATTGAGGAACCTTTATAAATGATTTCATTTGATTGGAGAATACTTTTCAATGATCTATTAAAATATTTAGATGGACTTTTAGAGGGCTTTTTCAAGACCATGATTTATTATCGGGGTATATCATGAGATCAAGCAGGAAATTTAAAGGATAATCATGTTATCAATACCATACCATGAAAAACAACATATCTTCACGTCATGATATTATTCCATATTTTTTTAA
Source organism: Viscum album (assembly GCA_963277665.1). Lineage (NCBI taxonomy): Eukaryota > Viridiplantae > Streptophyta > Magnoliopsida > Santalales > Viscaceae > Viscum > Viscum album. The sequence continues at coordinate 2,054,895,376 of OY728137.1, forward strand.
CCTTTTATTCACTATTTTACTATACATCCAACAATTTCTCAACAGTGGCATGTTTTTATGTCACATGAACATTAGAGGATCTCGTGATAGAGTATGCACATTTTAACAGATAGTCAGTCTAATTGTGTGTGATTCATAAAAATGTCAATGTTGGACCTCATAATGGTGTGAGATAATTGTAAAGAATAATTCCACTTATTTTAAATGGAGCATAATGGGTATCCCAAAATAAAATGGATGTGTCTGAGGTTCTCCTCATGATGGAGGTCAAAATCTAGTATGAGCTAATGTGACATGGTTAGCATAACTCCTGGTGGATTTTTGGGGTCTTCTACTTCGCATAACAATATCAAATTGAAATTAATTTTATCATTACATTTCTGGGATATTCTACCTTAAAAAAATTATTTTACAAGAGGATTTGGGTGACTCTATAGAGTACGATGATTGAAATGATGCATGATCATAGAAGCTAATCAAGCTTCCACATCATGGACATCATTTCATTTTTGGACATCATTACAAAAATATGATAGGGTATTAGATGGTAATTGTTTTATCACAGTAATATCACGGGTAGATCAAGAACTATTTTCTTAACAATCCCCAGTTCATGTGATCCAGTGTTCTTTTTGAAAATACGCAATCCACGTGATTTAGCTTATTAGACTTCATTTGGCCACGATACACCATCCATGATTTTAAGAAGTGAATTATACCCATTATTTTGGTATTTAACAATTTTTGAATTTTTTATGCTCATTTTGGGGTATGAACATATTTCCTCCATTAAGTGTGCGGCCTATAATGAAATTTATTGTGTTCAATGGATATTAGATTCCCACCCAAGCTCATGGGGCTTCTATTTTTCTATGTAGTTGATGACGTTTGGTCTAATATATGGAATTTTATTATGATAATAATCCCATAAATTATGAAAAGGGGGTTGGATCATTCCATTAGTGTCTTTGAATTCCATATTTCTTATAATTTCTTCAATCACATGACTTCTTCACAAGGCCTCGTCTCAAGAACTGATCACAAGACCACTTCAGAAGAATTTCTTTCAAGATATTGTTGTATGACTAATTTGTCTCAATAAATATTCAAATGAATGAGAATTAAGTCTAGATAATTTTCATTAAAAATCCCATGTCATCATATGATGGATTTCTTATAGGATTCATAGGATCTATTGTTTCTGTCTCTTGATCTCTTGATCATTTTGGGGTTTTGTTCCCATCCAAGGGTCACATGATCAAAAGTATTATGAAATATCATGTTGTCATATGATACCATATGGATCAAGTGATTTGAGATACCTATTTAGGGTCATTTGATCCTAAATACAATGATTTTTATTGATATTTTCATGATGTTCTTAAAGTAATATACCTCTTATAATATGATTTATAATTCAGCTGACATGTCATCCTTCTTTTTTAATGATGGAATCCAATTTATAGACATCTTCACACATAACTAGATAGAAAGGCATGATTTCTAGAAATAAAAAATATGCCCCACAGAACCATGTTTTATTTGAAAAAAAAAATCTTTTAAGGGTTTAGACCACTTGAGCATCATTTATATCCACTACCACACCAATTTCATTCATTGAAATTTCGTTTTTTTGATAATGTTGTCATTTATTCCCCTAATTATTCCAATACATATTTTTACTATTGTATTCTATTTTCATTATTTATAATAAAATCTATAAGGATGAACAATTTATTGTTACACTGCATAATGGATTATATCATATTTCTTTCAACTCCCATCATGGTTCAAATGGTTACAATCATAACCTCCAACAAATACTATAAAGTTATTCAAGCATAATCATCACCTCCTTGAATATTACATTAATCTGGTTTGAGATATTTGATTTTAATATTACCTAGTGGTAAATTATTTGACGAATTACTGTTGCTATTCTGGTTCAGGAAGAGTTGATCTAAATTCTCTATCAATTTTCACATTATTCATCATTACAAGGTAGCATGTATTTCATAGTTTTTCATGTATTGTTTGTTGGAACTTCAAAAATAGATTATTATTAATTATTTCCTTTTACAAATTCCATTTATATCCCTCATTACAATGAATGAAGAATGCATTGGGAAATTTACTGGCTGGGATATATATCCCCTCTTGTGGATATGTTTGATAAGTTTTTTCAAATCATGGTCATTTTGAACATCCCTTCACAAAATATGATCAGTGAAAAGGATATTATTACCAATATAATGTTTCTATTAAGGATGTATATAAACATACTCTCACTTTTTTCCCATTATTTAATTTTTTGACACATTCCTCTATCATCATGGGACTTGGTCAATAACTATATGCCCTCATCGGTTCCCATCTAGAATAGACCACAATTTCACATTTCTGTTTTGTCCATCCTCGAGTATGGAGACTATTCCTCTAGTGATATTTGGTGGGAATAATTTCATACCCAAAACAATGGGTAGAGATGTATTTATCTTGTATTAATAAATGCATATTTCTGACCAATGTGCATTCCTCAAAATTTAAAAGGGGAAGCTGGTGATGGATTTTTTATTACCATATAAGAGGTATCTTAATTAGTACATACTAACTATTTCTCTCAATTATCATCTCATTATTCATATTCAAAAAAGAAAAAATTACTTGTATCCTTGGAAAACCTTTCAGTTGTTATTAAGAAGATAAATTAATTTCATATGATTTAAATATAAAAATATTACTTGGATACCTAATTTTTCAATCCATTATAGTTCATTGAATGTATCCAATGTTTAGTGGATGCCATTAGGTCTCAAAGATGTTATCAATATGTTGATCCATAATAGTTGTTTCAACATCTTTCCATATTCTACAACAATCATATAGACTGCTCATAAAGGCAGTTTCTATCTCAATGAAATGTCATATAAAATAACTATCCATGATGGGGTTCTTTTGGCCTATATTTAGAAGGTAATTATTTGAGATCCATATGTCCAATATCAGTTTACTCGACACATTGGTTGTATTCAATGGGTTTCTCAAATCCCTTCAACAAGAATATGTTAAAATGAAACCACGCCTTATCTTTAAATAACATACTATGTTGTTGGGTGAATACATAAAAAACTGATATTATTATTCTACATTTTTTAATCCATGTCCTTCTACCATTTAACTATAACCCATCTTGAGTTTAGGCCTACCTAGTTTGTGTGATTTTTTATATTGGTTCATTAGGAAGAATAATATTATGCATTACTGAACCCATTTTCTATAGTATAATTATTTTTTATTATAGTCTTATACGACCCACCAATGAAATTATCTCTTCAAAGTTTCTGACATACCATTAGTGTAATATAATTAGTTCTCAAAAATGGTCCTTAAATATCTATGATAGATGATGAATCATTCTAGAGAAGAGGACATGAATCTTGTTCTTAGTATGTTTATCCAACCATTCCTCCTTGTCTAATTCCCACACAAATGGTTACATAAAAATACAAATCATTATGGAAAATATTGGATCATGTCATTTCCATTATTATCATCACTCCATTGGAGGATTTTTAAGGAAAAGACAAATTCTTTGACCATCAATTTTATAATAAATAGAAGGTGCATTTTATAACTAGATGTTGTATGAATCATGTGGAAACTTTTGCTAAACTGAAATTAATTAGATAATAATGAGGGGAAATTAATGGTTTTGAGGATGGGACTCCCATATTTGAAATAATAAGCTTTACTTTGGATGTTTTCGAATAGAGACATCGAATAATAACACAGCAACATGAACGGATATATGACTTGACCACACATATATAAAAACAAGAGGAGGTCATATCTCAATCGATGTCCAATAATTTTCCATCAGAATACATATTATAGACTACTAGTAATATAGTTCAGTATTTTCCCTATTTTAGTGAAAATCATCATCCTCTATTAATAACCAAAGAAGCACAGTGGATGGTACTTTACCACTCAATCGACTATTCATACAACACTCTAGTTGGTTTGGAAAATTCAGCTGATCAATTTTTATTATATGATGATAAAACATGTTTTCTTTTTAAAAGAATAATTTTATGGGATCTTATTATAGATATTTTTACTATTTGTTCATTTTATTAATGAATAAATATTTATATATTTACAAATTATTTTCCCCCATTCCAATATCGATGATGTTAATCTCATTGATCCAATATGATGTTGTGTGAATCATCAATGATTCCCAACCATGGTATAATAAAATTTAAACTGAAACACATGAATTTTAATTCGTGAATCATAGCATAATTTTCTCCAAAAATGTTTATGCTTGACCACTGACATTATATTCCTAATTTATCTACATGCCCATATTTTTTTAATACCATTATATTATAAATGATTATTTATATATATATACATGTCCCAGATGGATAATTCTATAATATTTTCTTATGTCAATGGATATAGGTTGAATAGGTTGTTTTTTTATAAAAACATATTGATCAAAATAAGATGATTAGGTTTTATTTACATTTCCTAATTATTTCTATATGTTTCATACGGGGGAATCTTAGTGGTTGTGGTCATTGAATTTTTTTAGTCAATCCAATTAATGGTTATTGGACTAATATTTTTTATACCTTTTCCATTTCATAATTTCTAAATAATTACTATGTAACACAAAGTTCATGTGATGTGAGAAGACACTCTAATTTTTATAAAAGGTACCCTTTTCATTCTTTTCAACCTATCAAGCCTTAGGTCTCTTTAATTTTATTTTTATGGTCATTAAAATTAGACTATTTAAGTGATGTATTCTAGATTATATTAGCTTAGACCATCTATTTATATTAATATTTCATTTGTGACACAATTTTTTTAGTGAATTTTAATTTCGTGAGGCATGGGAATATTTTTTCATAGTTAGAAATCAGGTGATAAGGGTGACTTATATTTATTTATTTTAACATTATGCAATGATAATTTCATCTATTAATTTTTAAAATCATTCCATTAAACTTCACGAAAAGAGAAATGAAATTCTATTCATTTTAATGTCACTTGTCAATGATATGATTAATGAATACATAATGGGTAAGACATGTTAGCAATGACCCAAACCACCCTATAGCGTTGAGTTCCACTATATTTCTCTAAAGACTCATTGGGTTATGGGGAACTTTCCTACAACGACATTATTAATCAATTTATCATGTTATATTCCCCTTTTAATGTTCCCATAGGGATTACAAGCATTCTCAAGAAAATAGGAACCCCCCACATTTCTATTGGACATGAATGATTTAAGAGGGCTATATTGATGGATTATAAGATATTATTTATGATAAGTCATCTAGGATATTTTTAATATGGGTTTTTTAAATCATGTCTCATTGACTTTGAACTAATTAATATGAAATGAGGAAAACATACTGAGGGTCACCCAAAACATTAAGAGGTGATGAGGTCTGCCATGATGTTTCTAGGGTCATGAGGATTGATGTTCCTTATTTAATATAAGAATATGACTCTATTTGTTATCTCAACATCTCTTATTTATTCTTCAATAATAATTACATGAATAGTAATGTAAATGGGACACCACACATTTTCATGTTGGATTAATTATTTAATAAGACATAAATGTCTAGATGATGAAGTTTGAAGTGTAGGGAATGATATCTAATGAATGGATTTACAACCGTTTAAAAATATATCTTTAATTTTTGAGGATTAATCCCTATTCCATTTACTTTTGAGTCATGTTTTTTGGGCTATCAAATAAATCAAAAATTGAGTTTCACATTCTATTATTCTGAATGCATATGAGACATAGTGATGTAACATTGAAGATATATAACATTCCTAAATAGTCTGATTTTAGTGATTGTAAAACATGTTCTATGAATATATGAGTTAATTATAGGTGGTAAATAGGGGATATAATCTCATCATTGGTAATGGAGGAATCCTATTATTATCCATGAGGCTATGAAAATAACTCTTGGATTTGAGGGGTGCCTTCCAAATAACAAAGGGTCTATTTAGATGAAGTAGTCGATGTTTTCAGTTTTCAGTTGGTAATTTCCAATGGCATGGAGGCCCATGTTCCATGGGGATCTGAGAGAAGGATATCAAATCATGGAACTGGTTGTGTCATCTCAAACATCAAATGTTGGAATGTTTTTTCATTGAATGATGAACGAGTTGATAAGATTTTGAGCGCCCTAAATATTGTGTCTCAACCTAGTCAACCTGTTATTGTTATGGGGAGATGTGAAATATAATTACCCTTAGTTTTTCCATGACTATGGGCTCTAATTAGCATGTCTTAGATTTTACTAGCAATTGAAATCAGCCCCATTGATATTTATTTCTTTTTTTTTTATGAAGAATCATTTCTTCTAAACACTATATTTGAAGTGTGGAGAAAGTGTAGAATATACTATCCCATAGGTCTACCTTTTGTTTTTTCATCATTCCATGTTTTTAATGTCCTTTAATGGTATTTTAGAGTATTGAAATTTTGACCTAAATGTATAATTATTTAATGTTTTACAACTTTGAACAATATTATTTTATTTTTTATCATGATGCCTATGTATGTGGAATGAAGGGAATGTTACACATGGTCCTAATTAGTATCCCTAAGGTCATGACTATTTTTATAGTATAGTGAAACTATGGAAGATCTGAATGACCAAAAGGTGATGAGTATAACCATATTGACGTCATGTCACACAGGGATAAGAAATCCACTCCTCTAGAGACATTATACCTCTGATTTTTGAGTAATAATACTTATGAAGATCCACCTATTTAATATTCATACATATATATCGTTTTTCCATTCCATGGTAAGTCAGTCTTCTATAGAAACCTAGGGAGTTCTAGACAGGATATATTATTTTTGGGTTGTAGTGCTTAAAAGATGAATAAATGACCTAATAATATGGTTTAATAGGGTTAGGTTATTGTTTTCCCTTGATAAGGAATTAAGTTGGGTGATTTTACAGTTTATTTTAATGTCATGAAGTGGATATGTATCTATCGTGAAGGTTAACATCAATTTAAAAGGTTGTTTTCCTTGTTGTTTAACATCATGCATAGAGGAAATGGAACCATTGTGAAAGTGTGCAAGATATATATGGGGACTCATTACACTAAGTAGGGCTATTTAATTGTAGGGAAAACCATTTATCCATGAACATTAATATTTTTCGGTAGACATGTGTTAGACGCCTTATAGTTTAGATTAATCACTATATATAATGTACTGATAGGAATCATGAATTTTGTAGTTCATGAGTGGGAAGATTTCTTATTTGGATTTGATTCAAACGCAGGGATGTGGGATCTTCATATTTATTTTTTAAAATATCTAGGAAAAGTGATGTGAATCATTGATGAAGTGATGTTTTCATGATTATTTGTGTTAGGAGGTAAGGATATTGGATGTTGTCATGTTTAATGTCTTACTATCAAGACATATTATGATGTGTAGATAGAGTCATTATTTCTATAACTTCTTATTCTATATTTAATATCATTCATAGTGGAAGTAACTATCATGTAGTTTAATATTAAGAGAATATGATTCTTTCCATGAAATTTAATATCATTCATCTCAGATGTATTGAGAGGTTTAATTACACATGACCAAAAAATTGGATACATGGAGGTTTCTATGAAATGTATTTCTTGAGAAGTCGTGTATTGGTGGGATGTATGACACATTCCCCATCCATTGTTTCCATTGATTAAGATCCATTATAATAGAACTTATGTATGATTCAACAACCTTCCCATTTGGGATACAAAATTAGAGGATTATTTACTATTATCATTAGAGTTTTTAGAGAAAATAACAATTATTCTTTATGAACTATCATAGGATAACTATATTATTTAAGGCTCGTGTAATCTGATAATTTATGTCTTCAAGGTTGTTCAATGTTTGAATCATTTTCTCAACAACATATTCCAACACATACATCCAATTTTTCAATCACTCATCATATGATAATTTTCTATAGATAGTTATTCAATGTGAGGGTAAACAAACATCTATGGAAAACAGATCCTTTATTCTGTAGGAAAATTAATATGTTGTTTCTAATGTATTGGTGTGTGTATATGATTAGTACGCCCATAAAAATAGAGGATCTTGTCCAAATATTACTTCTTATCATTATCCTCCCATCTTATGTAGTATATTTGGACGAGTCTTTTTGAAGGACCTTATTTATACATTTTTCACTACATTATTATCGGATTAATGGTTTGACTTGATGTTTTACTCAAGGTATCAATTAATCAATTCAGTATAACAGAATTCAATGACTTTTTATATCAATATAATGTTCAGTACTCTGAATCTGGTGCATATATTTTATTTTACAAAGGTAATGATATTCTTCATCCCTACATCAATGATGGTTATTTCATCATCCCATTTTGAAAATATTTTAGTAGTAGTAAGGATATAGGTAAAAATATTAATTTTGGATGGGGGATATGTTTTAACTTTATCAATTCCCTATAAAAACCAATAACATTTATATTTATGTATAAATTATTACATATTATAGATAAATAATGTGTGAATCTAAAATTTGTGTCATTTCCTGATGATTTCCTCAGTGTCTCATATCATTGTTTTCCAATTTTTACCACGAATCCATATTTTATGAGAGAGACTTGCCCCGAATAGATATGCACAACATGGATCTATATGTACTCCTCCAATGATAGTGATAATATCTTCTATAGTATGAATCGAAATATAATTCCGTCAATTTCGCATTTATAGAATGAATTTGTTTTCATTTTTCCTATCCTCTATGATACTGTTCACTACTAAATAAAAATCCAATTCCCTCATAGTATGATTCAATGAGAGGGACCCATTTTTTAGATAATATAATATGGGTCCCAACCATCATGTTGAGGATATCAGTTTACCATGCTTTGGGAAGGGTGGATCTGATTTATTTCCATAATGTCACAGATAATTACTTTGGTGTCTATCCTTTAGTTCATTATGTTAATGAAAAAATAATCCTCAATGGGGTTGTTTAATATTGTGGATGAACTAGATACTTGTTCAAAAATATCATTTTGAGATTGAGACTCTGGATAAAATGTTGGTTAAAAATAGAACATTTTTATCAGTACTGTTTAATAATTTATAATTGGGGACCATTCACCATTATAATTGTAATATTCATGGCTGATTTTTTTGATCACTAACTTTTTATCCCCATATATTTTTAGGTAGTTTATCTCCATTTCTATTTATAATTCCATTCCAGAAATGTGGGCATGAAATTATACCTCATTATAATTATATCCTTCAGAAGGAGAGAAATAGTATGAAGGGCTTTTTTGGAGAGACAAATAAAATTAATAATCCAATATAATTGAGCTTTATTTTTTCAAACATATATATATATATATGAATTCGAGTGGAACTTTTAAAATACATCTTTCATGTTTTTGGATAATCATGGGTATGTAAAACATATTCTTTTGGATTTTTTATGTCCATTGGTCTGCTTTCTGGGGTAGGATATGTAATAATGAAGTCATCCATGGAATGTCCTTTAAATTACTTCTACAAAAAGAAATATTGTCATACTATTTTACAATAACTACCCATTTTTACACACATTAAAATAGAATATGGTATCCAATGAAGTACTTGACTGATTCAGAACGAGAGACTGAGTGTACATATAGATGTTAGATGTAATTCATTAAAATAATCACTAAAAAGATGTGTGAAATGTTGTTCTACATGACATAAAAATATTTTTTAGTGCATATCATATTTTAACTAATTTATTTTAGAATTTTTCATACCCCACATCAGTTCTTGATTTGGGGAGACAACAATGTGTTCATTATTAGTATTACAAATATAAGTTATTTCTCTTTCCATTCAACAGAGTCAACATAACCAGTTAGTGTCGTAAAATCTTCTTGAGTGTATCAAAGGATTCTTCAAATTTTTTATCCCAATGATATGTTTCGCCCATATTCAATAATATGTTGAAGGGATGTGATTTTCTAGTTTGGTTTACTTTGAAACATCCAATTTAAGAAAGGATCCCATGGATACCACATAGTTATTTGAGATTCTGAGTGTGTGCCATTTCATATATTTCTATAGTCTATTTTTTAACCTCAATTCCCTGTATGTATACCAAAATGAAAATAAAATTTTCAAAGTTAACCCTGAAGAGAATTTTTGAAGGTTCATCTTCAAACTACGCTTTTCAAATATACCAATGATTTTTTGAATATCAATGAAGTGATCACATCACAAATTGGATTTGACCACCTAGATGTTAAAATAAAATTATTCTATTTATACTAAAAAAATATTAGTGTTATTATTTATTGGGCATTAGAATCATTCATTATTCCAAATGGAATTACTTTGAAGAGAATAATCCCTTGAGTTTCTATGAATGTGGTTTAGTCATCATAACGAGGATCCATCATTATTTGATAATTACATAATCACTTATACATTAAAAATTGATCATGGAAGTGATTAGTTACATCAATTATGAGTCTTGTGATCATAAATGGGATGCAAACATTTTTTTGTTGTTGATTAAGGACTCTCAAATCACTGTATCCCATAATTTTCCAATTATTTTTCATTACAAAGATTATTTGGGTCGGTATATTGGGTATTTCACATCAAATAAATAATTGTATTTGATCAATTATTTATCATATGACTATACATTGGTAGTAAGTCATGGGTGCATCCACCAGGCTACATTCATGAAAATTTGATGATAGTCAGTTAATACAAGATGGTGAGTAGCCAAATTTGGGTTGATCTCAAGAATTTATATATAATTTCTAATGAACATGTAATAACTTTCTTTAGAAATGATATATATTTTTTATTTACCATTATATGTATAGAATTAATAATCCATGTACTTTTCCTGCCTTCTTTTATTCCATGATTCACATTCCTGATATTATTAATGGTGGTGGAGATTCCTTCCTCAAATGAGGTAGGGTAATTACTAAGGTAATACTCTTATTATTCCACCTCTTATTTCATGTAGAAATATTATGTTTTAATAAAAAAATCTAATGGACTCTCTATTCTTATTGAGGTGACAAAGGCCATTGGAAGAGACATTGAAACCATTAACATTAAGAGTCTTCGTTTGAAGATTCAGAATATAATTTTATTCTATTTTGTTGTCACTTGTTACATGATGTGTTTAGTAATTTCGTATTATTTCTAACACCTCAATCGAGACTATTGGAATCACCTAATATCTATTGAGCATAATTTACTGATTTGTAATGGTGGTCCTCAAGCCATTGGTGACAGAAGCCATCATATTGTAATCAACAATTGGTTGCTTTCATTAACTTTTTAAAAAACAGAATCATAATATATGGAATATCTATACTCTAAGAGGGAACTATCACTATGAATAATTTCGACAATCATTTAAATTGGGGTTTTTGAAAACAAATGAAATGTTGAATGTACCTCAATATGGATATGATTCCATATTTATCCTATAAAGGCATTATATATTTTTTCGACAGGATAAAAATGAACTCATTGTTAATTTTGAGATCCTCAAAAATATCCCTCAGTATGATATTCAAATGTGGTATTTCATCACTCTTAATGTACCATTTAATGGATATATTCATAGGAGAAAAACCCCATATTATATATCCAAAACATCAAACAGTTTGAATCAGGATGAGGTTGATCCAAGAACCATTATAAACCATGGCACATTGGATATTAACATTATTGAGTTTTCCAAAAAACAAATATAAGGTTTTGAAAAAAAAAAGGATTCCCTATCATATTATATGAATGGGATAGTGACATAGAACTTTGATTGCATTATCATCATCTAATAAACCTGGGAAACAAATAATTTGTCTAAACATCTATTAGTTTATAGAAATATTTGATGATTTACACACTTTTATTTTGAAATATTATTTCCATGATAATATATTTTAAATGATAAAAATCCTTCCAGGGAATGAATGATGATGGTATCATTACAAAAAAACCAATCTGATAATATGTATAATTTTGGTTATTGATGGTTATGAATTAAAATATCTTTAAATAATTATTAATATCATTTTCAAGTAATAAAACATTTTCATATTAAAATTTCATTTAATATATAAAAATTCATTAAATATATAGAAAATAATATCCTCCAAAACCATCCTTGAAAATTATAATATAAATTTCAAGTAAAATAATATACATTATATGTAAAATATTCATTAATGTAATAAATGCTAACAGTAAACATTCTCTTGAAAACATATCTAAAAATAAAATAAAAAATGACCCATTAGGAAAATGTTTTAAAATATACATTTAAATCCTTTTAAAATATAGATGAATATAATTCAAAATTAATTTAGAAAGTAATTTAATTTTAGAAAATAATATATTTTTAAAACATTTTACATAATATTTATATATAAGATAAGAATTTCATATATAATTGAAGGTAAAATATTAGTATCACATTCAAATAAATTTTTCTCATTTTATTTGATTCATTATAGAGATAATTGAAATTTAACATGTGATCCAAATTCATAAAAAATATGTGTAAAAAGGAGATGTAGTTTATGAAAATAATATCATAGTATTTCTTATAAAAGATCCATGAACATAAAAAATCCTAAATAAAAGTAAATGGTAATATAAATAAATTTCCACTTTAGTAGTCATTTTAATATCATTTGTAATGAAAGAATAAAATCATGTGAAATATAAAATTTCATAATCATAAGGATATTATTGATCTAAATATAAAAAAGTTCAGTATATATTCCTCACAAATATGTATAGGTGAATATAATAAATTAATATTGTTGAGAAGAATATTTGAGATGAATAACGCATAGAAAAGTCATACCATTAAATTTTATATTTAACTAAAGAATCAATTACGTGTATATTATATAAGTCCAAAAAACTGATATATAGCTTAAGGTTATTCAAGTCTTTACACGAATAATCATTTCACATGATTTCAACATATTAGTAATGTAACCCTATGAAAAAGAAATTGAGTTACGAAATCCATTACCATATAGTACTCTCAATTCAATTCCCCGTGAGGGTAATTATTAAAATTGAATGATAAAATAACATGATTTATGATGGATTCAGGATAATAAATTTAAAATGATATTAATAAACACCATAAATTATAAATATGTAGCGGATATGGCATAGGTCCCGTCAAAATAAAATGTGTGGTAAGAAAAATCATACCATGATTCTATAGATTTGTTGGGTGTCCATTAACTCCCTTATAATATTATAATATAGATTAATTGATTTTCTATGATTAATTTGTAGGTTTAATACCTTATAAATAAGCTATTTATTTTATTTTTTTAATTACTTATTTAAAATTTTAATCGGTTACGCCCACATTAGATTTTTTGAGGATCTTTACTTCATTGTTTCAATGAAATATCGAAGTGTTGAACATGGTCAAAGAGGAAAATATTTCAATATATATTGAATAATAGTCATGACATATTTTCATATTCATAGATCAATTTTACATTTAAACCAATCATAAAATATGTTTATGAATCTTGAACTACTTTGCAATCATGGGGAAGGTTAGTCATATGTACACATTATTAACGTTTTCAATATTTAGAGATTATTATGGAATGAAGGTATATATTATTTTATAAGTAAAAATTTCTAATTATATAATAAATATAATATTGATTCTTTATATATAATTATATTAATAATTTATTTTATTTAGTTATGAATAAATGGTCACATCACTTTATGAAGCACATTTTCCATAACTATGTACGAACGATGTTATCATGATTCTACGTAAGAATGAAAATGATATATTATTCTTTTATAATGAAATATAATATATAAATATGAAAATTATTTCTTTTATAGAACATATATTCATTAACATTATCTACTTACCATGTATTTAAAGTTATAGTGTAAAAAATCACATTTCTTTGTGAGCCTATATTTCTCCATTAACATTAAAATGTTGTAGTTTCCCCAACGAAATGGAAATTAAGAAGATATATGTGATATCATAAATAAAAATGATTATAAATTTTGTTCATATCATTTGTATATATTTTAAATTTATCTGTATAATAACCCATGGGAGGCGATGATGGTAAATGAATGACATCAGTTCATGAGGTGGTAGATTGATGTATATAGGAATTGTTATATTCATCACGTATATTGAAATATGAGAATTATTTACATAATTAAATTAACATAATAACATATATTTGTATATATTATATTTAAATTTTTATATAATATTATTTTATTTAGATTTAATGGAGGTTAAATAATAAATATAATGAAAACACTCTGTTTAGCCCAATAACTTATCATTGGACTACCTCCATATGTTAGCAAAAAAAAGCCTCCTCTGAATGGGTTTATTATTAGACCAATGATTCTAGGATTTGGGGAGAGAATTAATGATGATATTTAGGTAGTTATTGGATAATCAAAATGGATTCTATGATATAAAGTATAGTGGATATTGGATGTCTATATATAAGTGTAGTGAGTAGGACACCTATAATGTTTTTTAAAAAATATATTCCCATATTTATAACATTCCAAAAAGATAATAAATTAAAAATTATAGATAATTATAAATTATAATGCCAATATATGTCCATTAAATATATTTTAGACAATATCATAAATCAATATACCCATATTAGTTTTAGTTAAACCCTTGGTAAGTTCATGTTCACCTTAACAGTTGTAATTAAATTTTAATGTTTTAAATATTCATTATTGTAAACAAATTATTTTTTCTATATTGATAATATAAAATTTGAAGATTAAAAATATGTAATAATTTTTTTCAAATTCATTTAACATATTTGGAAAATTTTAAATTGAAATTAAATGCCGAAAATGCGACGAAAATAATTTTTTCAAAAAGCTTTCCTTCAAGACAAATTTGATATTTTATAAAATAGGTGACTAATAATTATCATTATATGAATTCAAATTATTATTTTCATAAATATTACATATATTTTTTATATAAATAATTCATTAATATAGGTTTTTTAATGAAATAAATAGGAGAAACATTATTCACTTCAAATAATTTCTCACAGAATGTATTTATTGTAACTCAAATTTATAATAAAATATTTAGTATTGAAGAAATCCAATCAACCATTCCTATATAGATTTTTCTTAGATGTATTTGAAATCATATCCGATAGTTTAACAATTTTAACCCATTTAATCATTACTAGGATGAAAAAATTATATCATGTTAACTTGTCAATAATGAGAATAAATATAATTAACATGATTCAAAATTTTATCATTTGAATTAAAATTTTGAAATCCATTTTTCCAAAATCAATTTTAATAGTTTCAAAAATTTAGTTTCAAAAATTGTTTGCTATATGAATAGAAAATATGTCTTTCAAATGAATTAGTTTTAAATGATTATATGTATGTTATAAAATAATAAAATTAAACAATTATTCATATGAAATTAGTTAAATTATATTAAATAAATGTGTTATTATATTACTGTAAATCTAAATAAAATATAATGAAAAATTCAACCAATTTCATTTAAATAAATGAATTGGCATGTTCGAAAAATTTGGCATTTATTAGTATGGACATAAAAACCATTCATTTATAAAATATAGAGAGTTTACTCTATGATATATTTTATATGATTTTATCTAATTTTTTTTCCATAATATTATATTAAATTAAAAAAAAGTATTAATTAAAATTCTAAAAATAAACATATATATCATGGCGAAGAATATGATTAAAAAATGATTTTTCTTTTTTTTCGAAATAATACCATAAAATATGTATGGTGATTTTAAATATTTAAAATATAATATTTTATATAAATCCAATATGATATTGGATTATTATTAACAAACATAGGATTTCATCTTCCTCCATTAATAAGGATATTTTTCCATCAAAATGTATTTTATCACATAAAATAATAGGGAGTTTCTCCCTCATATCATTACCATGATCTAATATTTCTTCTTCCTTCATATAGATTTTCCATAAAACCATTACCAGAAATGTTATCATAATCCATAACACAATCACTATCTGATTTAAAATGTAGTGACTCAACCCAAGAAGTCATATTTATAGTTTCTACTACTATAACATTGGCATTATTATAAGGAATCAAATACCAAATGACAAATAGTTTATTTAGTCTTGGTAAACCTGATCAATAAATGATAGTTTTATAATAAAATAATACACTAATTACGGCATATTTTTTTCTTCTATCCAAATAAATGACATCAATGATAACTCTAATACATCAAGTAAATTCCTTAATATATTTCATTGTACAATTCATAGATTCATAGGGAAAAATCAAAATAATGTTGAACTAAAATGATCATTAATTAAAAAATATTGCATAATGTATAATAAATCAATCATAATAATAATTATGAAATGGAAAATAACTATAATCACATGCCATATAATCAATATACTAAGTGGTATGTGAATAAATATAATGTAAGGTAAAATGTGGAATTATTAAATTTAAATAATTATATAAGGAAAAATAATTTTGGCATGGTGTGAGACTAAAATAGAAGTCGTCTAAATAAGTTAATGTGAATTATATCCATATGTATGTCGATGGAAAATATATTTGATGAATAATAACCAAAAATAATGTTGGGGAAATTATTTTTTAATTGACATCATTTCTAAACCACATGAAAACCCATACCGTCAATACCATTCACTTGATGGTTTAAAACTATGGATATAAACTCATTTAATTTTTCATATTAATTTGTCTCATGAAAACCTATTAATACATCAAGGAGATATATAATGTTCAAGATCCACCTACCATTACAAGTCTAATTCATTTATTATTTCAAAAAATCAAAATAAATAATATTCATTATCAAATATTTGTATTTAATAAAGAATATAAAATTATCAATATTTCTAATAATAATTAAATAAGAATCAAATTATACACAGTATGAGTAATGAAGCACCTAGTCTCATTGGTTAGATAATACCATGAATCTTTACTATGATTTAAGCAATATCCTCAAGATATAAAAGGCTAGAAATAAATGTTGAAGGGTTTCAAATATAGGTGTGGGACGATTTACCCTTTAATATAAACAAAAAACTAAACAAAACATAACCTATAATACCTATATAATGGGTGATCAAAAAAAGGAATATAAAAAACAATTACCAAAGAGAACCCATAAATTATCAACAAATGAATAAAACTAATCCACCTAGAAAAAAACAGAAGATAACTAATAAAGGAATAAAAACAACAACAAGACTATATGATCCACTTTTTTGTGCTCCACCATCACCAAAAATCCAAATTCTTCTGATTTAGTGCTTATACATCTGGTACTTTACCTTTTCCCCCATCCCAAAATATGAAATATGAAAATTAACAATGTTCTAAAGAAGGGGTGTGTATGAAAATCAGTAGGCCTTCCCTAATGAATTCCCAACTCACTCCACTATTATGGAAAATTTAGCATCATTTATATAAAACAAATGACACAAAAAAATTATCTGAAAATGATTATAAGAAATTATAAATATATCTTAAAATATATTGTAACTAAATATTAAAAAAACAATATTGAAAAAAATTCAAAAAACTTAATTTCCATGTAAAAAATAATATAAAACATCAAAACCCTTTTTAAATATCTATCTTGGCAGAATATTTTGATTCCACATATATACAATTCCAAAAATTCATGATTCCTTGTGACAGATCCATACTAATGATCGGTCTCTCATTGATATACCAATTCATCACATTATTGTTAAATAAAATGTTCCATTACACTTTTTTCACTGAGATTAAGGGAATATTTAAACCATTCTTTGTAATGCAATATGAATACGTACACCATGTTTCCCAAAAACTGTTTTCAGTTACAAAAAATTCATCTATTTGAATAAAAATCATCAGTTTATTGAAACATTCCACTGATCCAATTTTACAACAAAAGTATTTCAATAATGTCATATCATATTAAGAACATTTAAATTAAATTAACTTACCAAAATTACAAAAAAAAATACCCAATTTAAAATATTCATTTTAAAATCATGATCAAAAGCCAATTTCAAGAATGCCTAATTTTAAAAAATATCATAATTCCCCAAGACTTCACTAAAAAGGGTTCCCAAATAATGTTTAATAGACAATTAATAATTAATATCACACAAAAAAAATTCAAATCATTCATAAAAGTTTTAGCCAGTGGAGTTGAGTGTGACGCCACCAACCTCGATCCTTTTGACGATAACTGAAAACGGAGGAAAAACACTCAAGAATTTGGGTCAAGATTCAAGTAAACAAACTTAAATATCCTCCCATGTCATGAAAAACACCAAATATAACTTTATTTGGCATAAAAATATCAGATATACCCACAGTGGATTTATATCTTGAAAAAAAGATGAAATTATAATTAGATATAAGAAACTGTGGAAAAACGATGAAGAACGGGCACTTAACGCAAGAATTGGCCTTTAAATAACCAGATAAATCCTTTATGTCACTTATAGATTGATTTTAGATCCTTCCTTGGCCATTAGAGAAGAAAATTTTCATGTTAGGGTTGGTCTATGTTGAAAACGTGCAGATCAAAGTGTAAAAAAATAGATCCACTTTTTAAGAAAGTTGTTTCTGGATACTCATAGTTTTATCACATGGGTTGGAAAAAATGTGTGCAGCCTATTCCCAACCTCCCATTTCCCCCCACAATGCACTGAAAAAACACTCCATGCTCTCCCCATTTTCACCCATATCTTTTATACAAATTAAATTCCCAAATAAAGGGATACAAACCTGAAACTGGGGGTGATACATTCTCCCCACCATTGGTCTTTCCATCCACAAGAAGTATAAAGCGATCACTTCCCTAAAATAGTTTTGACTATAGATCATTCATTTACTTATCACAATCCCATGTCTCTTCTTGAATTTCACCATTTTTCCATAAATCCTGCACTATACTGATTCTTTTTTTATAGAAGTATTTCTCCTTCATGTCCAAAATCTACATCGGGATACGAACCACGGTAGCATCTGGCTCAAGGTCGTCATGATTCTATATGATCACTTGCACATGATTTGGCTATTACTTTTTCAACTGAGATACGTGGATCACATTATGTAGTGAACTAAACCAAAGGGAAATTCCAACTAATATTCCTTCTCTCCAAACCGTTCTAGTATCTGTAAAGGCCTAGTGTATCTAAGAGATAACTTGACCTACTCCCCAAAATAATGATGTCCAAGCCTTGGAGAGATCCTTAGGAACACATTATCAGTCACCAAAAATGACAATAGACTTTAGAGATGATATGCATATGATTTCTGATGAATCTTAGATGACTCCATCCTCTTAATGATCAACTAGATCTTATCCATCATCTCATAGACAAGGCTTGGCCCAAATAATGAGTTATCAACAGTTTCCACCAAAAAACAGTGTAGAACGACTAGGATACCCAGTTAATTATTCCTAAAGAGCCATATTTATAGAGGCATGTTAACTGTTTTTATATGAGAACTCCATCATTGATATGTGTAATTAAAATAATCCACCAAAATCCAATACACAACCCTGCAACATATCTTCCAATGTATGTATCAAAAAAATTAGATTTCTCATCATCTTGAGGATGATATGATGTAATCATAGTCAATTGAGACCCACGGGATTTCTATAAGGATTTTCATAATTGAAATGTTATCCTTATATCTTTATCAGAGAAAATCGAGACCAGTATGACATATCTCTTTAACACTTCTTGTATATATATTTTGGATAGATACTTCACCATATAATTTCTACAAATATGGATGAAATTAGATGACTTTGTAAGCTGATCCACATTCACCTATATAACTTCATGTCTCTGAACCATTCATGATAAATCTGTAATGAAATCCATCTTTATCTGCTCCCATTTACACATTGTAATTGGGAAAGTCTATAACATATATACTTCTCTTTGATTATTTTCCTTAACATGTTAACAAGTTAAGAACATAGAAATAAACTCATACACTTTCCATTTTATAAAAATACACCAAAAATGTTCCATCATCAACTTATACATCATCTATATTTATGGATGTATATCCCATATAGATTGGTGGTAGGCATAAAGAATTTGTTCTTAAAAACCCATAGGTACAGCCATCGAATTTTAAAACCACAAAACCAAACTCCCATCATGATTCAATCCCTTAACAGTCTCTCCACCGTTGATTTTTGATCATATAGCCATGCATTATGCATCAGAGGTTTTTTCCGCCATTACCATCTTTACCATATCAGGAACCAAAGGAACTAAAACCAAAACCACAACATCACCTCAGTCTTCACATTCCACAATATTATCGGCTAAGACCAACATCAAATGCCACCCTTCTAAAGATTCTTTTTTCATTTAATCTGATGACTTTTAACTTGATGAATCGACCACAAAATTTTTGTTTTCTGGTGTATACATAATGTCTAAGTCAAACATATGGAGATAGACCATCCATATCCTTTTCCATAGATTCAAATATCATTGTGAAAACATATTTTGCAATCTCTTATGATGTGTAAACATAGTTAATTTCTCACCAATGATCTAATGTCTCCATGTCTTCGAAGCATGGACGAATGTGGCTAATATAAAGTCATGTGTCGGGTAATTTTTGTCATGAACTCTCAACTTACTTGATTTATAAGTGACAATATGGTATCCTTTCATTAGAACACTTCCAAACCTAGATCATGAAGCATCACAGTAGACCACATACCCCTATCCGGATTTTGGAAAAACCAAGAGAGGTGATGTCGTAAGATGGTCTTTTAACTCTTCAAAATACTTTTAGCATTCTCTTCTACACTAAAAAGGAAAATTTTCTTTTTTCAACACTATCATAGGGGATTCTAGTCAAGATAATTCATGAAAATAATGTCTATAATAACCATGAAGGCTAATTAATCTTTGAATCACAATTGTGATTTTTAGTGGTTTCCAAGAGATAACAACTTTTATCATTTCAAGATCTACTGAAACACATTTTTTTTAGAAATCGCATGGCCATGAAAGAGTCCCTATTCTATCCAAAAGTCACACTTTGACAATTTGTCATATATATGAAAATATCTCCTGATTGCCAACATTTTCTCCTTGTGTTTCTTGTGATAAACCCTTTTCCATGAATACACCAATATGTCATCCATAAACATCAAAACAAAATAATCCAACTATCTCTAAACTATTTGATTCATAAATTCCATAAAGTCTTCTGGTTCATTTGTTAGACTAAATGGAATGACAACGTATTCATAGTGGCTATAATTACTTCATAAAGATGTCTTTAGAATATCTTCTTTCCGAAATTACAATTACTGATCTATTGATCACAAATCAATTTTAAAGCACAACTGTTCTCCCCAAAATTGAGAAAATAGGTCATCAATGCATGGATGTAGATTAATTTTCATCATCATAACTTGGTTATTCTTATTAAAGTGAATTTATAGTCTAAGAGTTCGATCATCTTTTTTTATGAACTAGACAAGTGATTTCAATAGAGATGTACTTGGATGAATGAAACCTTTACATTACAGCTCCTCTAACTATAATTTCATATCTATTAATTCCATTGATTCCATCTTATATGACATAAGGGAAATAAGAATAGTCCTCAAAAAAAGATCAATTTTAAAATCCACATCCCTTATAGGTGGTAACCCTAATATGTTCATGGGAATGAGATCTGAAAATTATTCCTCAATTGAGGGAAAAAGTTTATCCTCGATCTCTTCTATCGATGCCAAAGTCAACGCCACCATATGACATGAGATAATTATAATATCTGGTTCCAACCAGCATGTTTCACCTGTCATTACCACCATTTTCCCTCTAAAGTTATGCTTCATATCATCATTAGTTGTAAAACTAAATCATGAAATATAAAATTAGATGTTATCCTTGAACAGTGTCAACCAATCTATACCTAGGATTACAACAATTATATCCACCACTAACACTAAGAACTACAATTTCTTCTCAACTCCATCTACAGTTATAGAACACACTCAACTCATAAAGGCTCTACATTCTGTTTCATCGATAGGGAATCGATGTTTTATCATTGAGGGATCATCTCAAGTTTCATTAATAGAAAATAAAAATAATGAGAATCAATGAATGAATGAGATGCACCAGTATCATATAATAAATTCATGAGGTTATAATTCAATATAATTGTACCTCCCACCATATACAGTCATTCATGATTATCCATAATCACCTAATCATATCCATACAATTGATTTGTCCTTACACTTTTCTTTTTTTTCCTTCATGAGATCTACCTTGCTGAGGAGTCACGGTGTTCTCAGAATCACCATAGATATCTCTTCATTACTTACAAGATTGATTTTGTTGGAATTTTCCTATCAATGAATATGATTATTGCAACACCAGAGAAGTTTCTTGAGCACCCAAACTCAGAGAACTATGAGAAAATAATGAAGATATACCGTATTATTTCAGTTATGGTATGCTCTAGGTTATGTCATATAGTCATTCTTAATGGGGTTGAACAAGAAACATTGGAAACATCATGGATGGTTATTTAGTATTAGATAATGATTCAATGATCCAAATGTTTGATTATAATTCTCATTCCTACCTTGGAAATAGGTTTCCCCATTCCTCTTGCTCACATTATTAATGATCCATCAATTTCCTGTAGTTATTATCATGCATCTGCCTCCCACATATCTTGAGATTTCATGATCAGCCACATTCAATCTATTCACTATCTCAGTATAATATGTAATATAGACCACCACAATATTCTAGAAAAGTTGTTGCCTTATTCATGATTAAAATATACATCCCATCAAGGCCTCACTAGGCACAATTTCTTGGGAATAGCACACATAATTCATGAATTTATCCACATATTTAGTGACATAGTGATTTTACTATTTTAGGATGAAGAAGTTTTTTTCACTATATTCTAATCATCTGAGGATATAAATGTTTTTCATTTTTTCACAAATCAATATCTAGAATAAAATAATATGACATTTATCAAAATGAGACATTGAATCCTAGTGGGAATTCATTCTTATACAATGCATTTCAGGATCATTTCATTGGATAAACCCATGACAATGAGATTAAAATATTCAATAACTACCTCTAAAACACTAATGTACCCTCCTCCTAATAAAAATGATTTTCAATGTAAAAAGGTTAACTATGTGTTTTAATTCTCTGCATGTAATGTCCTAAAAATCCTACTACATTCTTTGAGTAAAACCCAAGGAACAAACAAGACGAAAGTTCAACTCCAATCCCATGAAAAAAAATTACTACTTCATGTATAGACAATGGAACAACAAGATACCGTATTTAATGACCCACCTATTCTCATTGAATTTAGAATACCATGAATAATTACTAGGCCTTTAATTACATCACCAAGATTACTAAGGGTGGAAATAAATCCTAAAGGGTTTCAAAAACATGTGGGGGGTAATTTAAATTTTAAAATAAACTAAAAACCTGACAAACCACAACCCATAATAACTATATGATGCATGATCAAGATAAAGAAAACTCTATATTTTATTTTATACCAACGAGAACCCAAAATATTATAAAATAGAATATAAATAAAACTCAAATACAATATTAGAATATAACTAAAAAAGACACCAAAACTACCACAAAGCTACATGATCCAATATCTATGTGATCCACAATCACCAAACATCCCAAAAAATCATGGATTATTGTTAAAAAAATTCATACTCTACCATTGCCCACATTCTAGAATTTTAAACCTATAAATGAACCAAAGTGCCAAACTAGGGGTGAGCATAAATCTCATTAGGTCATCCCCAATGCATTACCTACTCAATCCACTTGTATAGAAAAGTTATCAACATTTATATGAAACAAATGTTAAAAAAAATCAAAACTCAACTTATAAGAAAATATAAATAGTTCTCAAAATATTTTATAACTATAAATAAAAAAACATGTGGACCAATTTTCCAGAAAATTATTTTCCATGTAAACAATTAAATAAGTCATTAAAACTTTTTTAAAATATTTATCTTTTTATAATCATTTAATTTTACATATCTACTATTCTATTAATGGATTCTTCATTATGACATAACCATACTCCTCAGTTGTTTCTCATCAATATACAAAGTCTTCATAAAGTAATTAAATCCCACATGACATTACACCTTTTTCATTGAGAATAGGGTCTTATTTCAACCATTCCACATATTTCAATATGAACACAAACATAATGTTTTCCAAAAACCCATGCCAATTTCAAAAATTTCATCCATTTCAATAAAATCTGTCAGTTTATTGAAACATTACAATGATCCAATTTGACAAAAAAATCATTTCAATAAAATCATCACATTGTTTAAAACATTTAAATTAAATAAAATTACCAAAATTCAATAAAATTCCCAATATAAAATCATCATTTTAAAATCATGAAAAAAAGTTAATTCATGATCACCCAATTTTACAATATTTCATAATTCTCCAATCCTTCACTAATGGGGTTCCAAATTAAATTTTAATAGAATATTAATAATTAATATCCCTAAAAATTAAGAAAATTAATGAATTACTAACAGTTAATGTATGAGGAGTTCATAATGAAGCCACATACCATGATCGTTTTGTCAAAAACTGAAAACAGATGATGAATGCTCATGAATCCATGTCATGATTCTGAGAAACTACATTAGATATCATCCCTTATCCCGAATAAAAATCTAGATAAATACTTATTTGTAATAAAAAAATATAATATCTACCCACATAATGTATATATCAATTATAGAAAGAATAAAGGAGAAGTATATCTATGAAATCATGGAGAAATTGATGAAGAAAAAGCACTTATTGTAAGAATCATCCTTCGACTCACTGTGTAAAGCCTTTGAATCGCTTATAGATCTATGGGAGATCCTTTAATTGAATTTAAAGAAGAAAAATTTCATGTTAGATCTGTTATAGGATGAAAAAGAGCAGATAGAACTGAAAAGTAAACTAGATCAACTTTTTAAGAAAGCAGTTTCTAACTGCACACAGTTTTGTCACATGGTTTGGGAAAACCGTGTACAGCCCATTCACCCCCCTTTTTCCCCAACACAAAACAAAAAACCCTAAACTCTTCCCATATTCACTTATAAAATTTATACACATTAAAAGCACTTATAAATGGTTACACACCAAACACCAAGGGTGCTGAAATATGTAAAATGTTATATTGTTAGGCAATAGTAATATATATGATAAATAAAATGGATAATTATTTAAAGTTCAATGATCATAGAAAACTAAATAATTCATGGGGAAACTAAAAATTATTCAAGGAAGTTAATTTTAATACTATCATTGGACAAATAAATAATAAACTATTCATGGGAAGAATAAGGATGGTATCATTACAACAAATTCAATTCTGATTAATAATTAAGGGTCGTTGTTGTCGATGAATATAAATACTATAATACTATAATTAAAAACATTCATGAAAAAAATTTACTTATGAAATCACATTTTTAAATTATACTTTTAGAAATGGAAATTTTGCATAAAATAAATGGTCCTTTATAATCCATATTTTCCATATGAGTTAAAAGTGAATTCCTTTTCCACTGTAAAGAAGAATTGAAAAATGAATTGATGTGAAAGAGAAAAGAATATTAATTTAAACAATTTGGTAAAAGACAAAATGGGAAAAAATTCATTTCCAAATCATTTAATAAATAGTCTTGAAACCACTTTTATAAAATGTGGTTTTTATAAGAAAATAGGTTATCTGACTAAAGTGATAAAAAATATATTGTTTTCGTAAGAAGATATTCTAAAAAAATTTGAATATAAAATACTAAAAAAATGGTAATAATAAATGAAAATGTTCATGAATAACCAGAGGTGGGTAAAATTAAATGTTTTTTTGAACAATTTTCATAAAATTTTTTAGAATGGAAACACCGTTTACATATCATTAATTCTATTTTTTAGGAAATATAATCTTTCAACAGTCCTATTTTCCCCATTCCACATTGTATCATTTTAAATCATAAAACTCGTGAAAGAATAATATAAAATTGATTTTTTTTATGTGATATAGAAAATGGAATTCATGATATTATTTATAAAAATGGGCATTAGATACACCACACAAAATATGTTTTTTGTGAACATGACATTTATCTCATGGATGTAAAAAGTTGAGATGAGAATCCCTTACCTTGAGTTTTCTTTTGGGTGTACAACCATTAACATTCCATATAATAAAATTATGATAATTTTCTTATTTTGGGAGAACATTTTTCAGTATTTTCATTATTTTTTCACTTTTTTACTATTTTTATATAAGTACTTAAAAAACTATGTTTATGTCGGTTTTTTTGACCAAATTCATTTTATGTATCATAAAGGACTCTGGCATGTCAACTATGGTAAAAGAGTTCATTATATATAAACTCCATAACAATAATAATTTTATAATTATCATATTTATACAATAATTATACTATTAGAATCGATCATTAAATATCTTTATGAAAAATGAATCAATGTTACACTCATGGAGATAATTGGATAAACCTGTACATGGGTAACATTCCCATTTTCAATGGTTGTTATAGAATGAAGGTACGTAACAAAATATTTTTATAGAATGATAATTAAATCATAAATACCATGTAATATAATAATATATATTTATATATATAATTCTTGTGATATAAAAGGAATCACATCACGTCGTAGAGGCGATAGTCCACACGTCTACGAATGATGTTATCACTTTTTATGTATTTGAAAGGGTGATAATGGAAATGATATATATATATATATATATATAATATTTACAGAAAATTAATTTTTCATGAGAATCATATATAGTTTTATTAAGTCACATATTTTTAATTGATACCGTCATTTATATGTTCCAAGTGTAGTGTAAATGAATCACCATTGCTGCAAGAGGGTAGTATTCCACACTTCCTCAAACAATATAATCGTATTAACATAAAATGGAAAGTATTAATTTTATGTGTAAAAAATAATTAAATAAAAATATATAAATATTAAATATTATATATAGAATATATAAATATAGTTCACACTATATGGCCACCACGAGAGGTGGTAATAGAAAAAAAAATGAGCAATCATCCTTTCGTGAGGAATGTGTTCGCAATAGACGTTAATAGTATTTTCATTACCCATTAGATGTAATTGTCTATAATTTTAGTTGTAAAGATTATAATAAAAACATAATATTGTTTTTAGGGTACTAGATTTTTAATAAAATCATTGAATATGAATAGTTATGGGGTTTGATAATGGATATTAATCTAAAAAAGTTATGTAAAGATGTTACCTATTAATTGGGTAAATGCATTTGGTTTGGACAAACAACTTCCTTGTATTGATTTACTCCAATTTGGATTATTCTATGATGAGGTTATGTATTTTTAGGATCTATTTTAGTAGATATGTTTCTATCCAATGTGGTAGAGAGTTGTGAGTAATTTGCAGGAGAGGAGGTCCATTTATAGTGGAGGATGAGCTACACTATGGTAACATTTTTATAATGGAATTCATTTCATGTTTTACATGTTTTAAGGGGATAATATAGTAGTAAACTTTTGATATAATATATTATAAGGTCAAAATATGGCTATCCAATAGGTCTTGGAAAAGTTTCTAGGTCCTTCTAGGCTATAATTATACAATATTGTCCCTTAAAAATCATAATTTAACAGTAATCATTGTAATTAATTTTAATCACTTTTACTAATAATATTGGTCAAAATCAAAGTTTTCCTTATTATAAAATATAAAATATTTTGATTCCAAATATTGGTAACATTTTTCAAAATTAAAATCATAAAAGTGGAAAAATTTTATTTTAATTTAATCCCATAGGCGAGACGAAAATACGGGTTTCTAAAGTAAAAATGTCATAACTTTTCTTTATTTTATAATCATTTTCAAAGTAAAATTGTTTAAAATGACATAAAATTTATTAATGGATACAAATAATATCAAATTAATCTTTTAAAAAAATTAAAAATATAATTTATCCTTATAAATAAATTAGATTAACAGTTAGTTTTGAACTAAAATTCAGTATATTTAACTATTCATTAATATATGAAATGTTTCAGAAAAAATATCTAAAATTATCCATAAAACAGTTATTATTTTTATATTTCCAATATGAATTTTATATTAAAATAATAAATAAAATAATGTGTCAAAATCATATTTTAAATTGGTTCTCAATTAATAGGCAGTAAAATTGCCTTTATAGAAATATTGGTTTTTATTTGTAAATTAATGTTTTTATTATATTATGTATATAAAAACTAATATATGAATATTAAAAATATTTAATTGAATATAAAATATTTATATTATATTAATTTCACCAACTAATTGTAATTAATTTATTCTATTATCGTAAAACAACTTTTTGATCATAAAAATATTTTTCTCTAAAAATATTCACATTATTTTCAATTTATTCTAATATTCATTTCTAATTAATTTTAAATGAATTGATTCATTCAATATTTTTATTAAAAATAATTTCTATAAGTCAATTATTAAAAAATTTAAATACATGGATATTCTTAATTTTTTTATAATTTATTTGAGAAAATTACAAGACCAAGCGATGAGACTACGTTCACTTTTGAGGCCTAGGGTTCCCGGAATGATAGTTTAAAAAATATTTATGTTTTTAATAGCACATGTGCAAAAAGTTTTTAAAAAATTGAAATAATGATTAAATGAGTGCCCAAATCAGAAATCTGAGGGCACAATTTAGCTCATAGTAGTGTCTTTATCGTTGGTGTGACCTTTCGTTGGTCGGCGCAGGTCATTTGTAGAAAAAGTCACGAAGGGTGTAACCATCAACAAAAAAATTAAATAAAAAAAATTATTTTGAAATACTAATAGCTCATTAATATTAACTCAAATTGAAAATATGAGACCATCATTGATTTCATATGTTGGTGTTTTCCTTAGGTGAGGTATATCCTTGACCAACATGGGTAAAGGGTGAATGTAAGATTTTGGACGTATAGGTTATCAAAATATCTAATAAAAATATTTTTTTGAAGGTTATGTGTCAATTGAAAAATATTTTCCCTCTAAAATAATACATGATTGGGGAATTCAAGGTTATCTTCATAACCATGTAAGTCACTCGACGTAAGGATAACGAAGCTATCATATGACGATAAATGTTGGCGGATCGAGGATCGACAACTACACAGACCTTCATTACTCTTCAATGACTAATCTAATCATTGAGGTAGGGTTTCAATATCAATGTGATCTTTCCCATAATTTTAATCAAATAATGAAAGTTTACCAACTCAAGAATAGGTTGATCCACTGTTTAGTCATTCTTGTTGGGTGGATACATATTTCCAGATTAATGTGAATAGATCATGGAGATTATTCTACTGTTGGGTTTTTTTGATCCCACTAACATGAAAGGATCAAAGATGAATGAACAAGAACCAGATCCATTCATTAGGTTTTATTGTTCTTTATATCCCCTCCCTAAATCTATTGTGTTATTCAGGCATTCTTCTACCTTTGATACACCATGTGAACTATCAATCACTACAGACACAATCCATGTTGCAATGATCTGAGACTGATGGTTTTATTCCACAATAGTATTGTGGAGGTGTGTTGTGAGGAAAAGAGGTAGGTTTAGGCTCATGGTGTTTCGAGAGATGAATAAAGGGTCACTGGAAGGGTGGCCGGTGGAGAAGGAAACGTGCGGCCCAGCGAAGGAACACAACCACGGTACGGCAGGACCATGACAGATGAGGATACCACAACGGAGCATGCCATGATCGGTGGATAAGTGTTTCAGCATGATTCCTTGGTGGTGGTTGTGGAAGGACGTGGCTCAGTGTCCATGATATAGTAGGATCCCATAGCAATTAGGCCACTATAAAAGGGGTTCGGGATGCGGTGCCCTACACATTGAAAGCGGTGGCCACATTGACCAAGAGTGCAGGATTGAGACCTTTTCTAAAGGATTCGCCCCACGTGTGGTGGGATGATCTGGGTGAACTAGTCTCATCTTGCACGATGTGGTTCAGCGACCTAGTGGGTCGAGGTCCAGTATCCCATCAGGTTGGGATGGGTGGGGTCGGACCAGACTAACCAAGTTGTT
Organism: Viscum album; assembly: GCA_963277665.1. Classification (NCBI taxonomy): domain Eukaryota; kingdom Viridiplantae; phylum Streptophyta; class Magnoliopsida; order Santalales; family Viscaceae; genus Viscum; species Viscum album. Next base: position 2,054,925,789 of record OY728137.1, read on the forward strand.
TCCAGTCAGGTGAACCATGTCAGGTCTGATCAGTCGAAATGGACCTGACCCTTCTTACTAAATAGGATTTATCTTTCATACCATATGTCCATTTGAAAAGATTTTTGTGGTGATGGGACCCTTTGATATGAGGCAATAATTTATATATTCTCTATGTGATTTTTTTTGGAAGTTAGTATATGACCTAATATCTTGATAAGTAGTTTCTCCCCAAACAAGCCCTCTTTGAGTGGAATCATGCGGCTGGCTATGACTATGTGAATAAGTGACTAAGTGACCTGGAGAACTAGTTGACCCATTGAGGCTATGTGTTCCGTCGATGCTCAATGCACTATCAATACTCCATTAACCAACGATACTCTTCCCTCTATCGATGATTTGTGTGCCAATGACTCTATGTGTGTCAGTGGTGCTTTGTGCACCATCAACACTACATGTGTCATTGAAACATCATGTTCAATTAATTCTCCATTCCCCAATTCAGAATCTAGTTTAATAGATTCTGAGATATTTTTGGTCTAAAATTGGATATTCTTCTCTTCCTACATTATACTTATACAAATGTGAGCTAAACATATTGATTATACACCATGTGGTTCTTTTATGGTGTACTTCATGTGTTTCCTGTGAGGTGTACTTTATGTGTTTCCATTATGGTGTAGTTATGTTATTTCTTAGTGGAGTACATATGTTGTTTCAGGGTCCGTAATGAGTATTGTTTCACTCACCCATGTTCGGGCTAAGCCTACATGTGTCGTGTCCTATGCAGATGATCGATGATTTGATGGAGTCCTTAGTGGACCATGACCAGGTAGTGAATAAAGAGAGGACTGAAAGATGAAGTGAGCTTCAATGACTTTAGAACCCATTTTCTATACCTATACATTAGGTATGGTTTTCTATGGATGAGATTCAGGTTCTTGTACAATCCCTTTTGGTTAGTCTACTATTTTGGCCCTGTTTACTTATTAGTTTCTCTACTTTCATACTTCATTGTTGGTATCTTAGTACAATTTATTCTTATTTACTTAGTTTTTTTAGTTCATCACATTTGGTCATGGATATTGGTGAGTGTATACATATACATAGACACGCATATCTCATTTGTGGGATATGCCTACTTAGTGCTTGTTGTTAGCCCCTACCCAATTAGAGGTTGTATTGGGGTACTCACGACATGGTCCCAATGGGACGGATCTTGATATTGTGGTATTATAGGTGTTATGTTCTACCAAATAAACCAAGAGTGTGTGAGATTGGTTTTGGGAAACAATGGTATGTTCTTTGTGATTGTCATTTAGACAAGGGACTCCGGTGTTGGTGTGGCAGTTGACGTATCAATACAAGAGGACTCTCAATTCTACTTCTGGATTTGGTACATGAAAACACTAGTTGTAGGGGAAAAAATAAATGGATCATGCATCATATAGGATTGAGTGTGTTATCATGTCCTTATTGAGTCATCTTCATCTCACCAGGTATACTCTATTGACTATAGTACATCGTGATCTATTTCAGGATGCCTCCATAGTGACAGCCAATGGGGATTCCAAGGTGTGATCATAAAGATGATCCACCTAGAGATTAGGCATTGGTACAGGTGCAGTACCAGTGATAGCACCTCCGGGTGGTGTACTAGTGATACCACTAACTAGAGAGGAGTATTTACTACCAGAGTTAGCAGTATAGAATACACGTAAGCTGAGTGCAATGAATGAGTTCTATAGGTAGTGACCATCTAGGTTTAGGGGTGAGCTAGACCCCTATGCCACTAAGGATTTCTAGGATGTTTTTACCCATGAATTTCTTATATTGAGGGTGCCACTCTACAAAATGGGATTCCTATCCATGAGTATTCTACATGTTTCAGTAGGGAGATGGTGGATCTTAGTGATCCAGATGCGTGAGGAGACATCCCTCAGATGGACGGTCATTGATAATCTATTCAGGGAGGAGTTTTTCCTAGCGATGTTATGATTCAAGCATATATAGGAGCTACGACATCTGTATTAGGGAAGTTGGACTATAGTAGAGTAATCAATGAGATTGATGTATATTACTCACTTCTCCACAAATATGGTATGGGTCTCTTTATCTAGGGCTCGGACCTTCGAGTAGGGGTTTAACCAGAAGATAAAGCCATCCATTACATCCCTTTTTCATTTCAATATATATTGGTGTAATAGAGAAAACTTTGCTTGTAGAGGTATTTCTAACAGATAGTACACCAGCACTAGGAGCTACCACAAGCCATCAAGTAGTTATATTGTGTAGCAAGGAGTTGAAAACTAATGCCAGGATCCAAAAGGATCAGATAGTTAAGGTGATGACCGCGTGAAACATGGTCAGTGGTTCCAGGATCCCAAGGTAGACAGAGTCAGCCAAAAGATATGTCATGCTTCTCATGCAACATTCGGGGATGCATGGCTTGAGATGGATTGAATCTCCATACATATGATCAGAGGATAGTTGAGGAACCACAAAGCTAGAGGTGAATTCATGAACAGGGTGGTCTGCTAGGTGGAATATGTACCTGAGGATCTAGAAATTCAGTAGGAGGTTGAAAGAGGTTTGAGGTACTACCTCAACCACCCATAGGTGGTCCCCATAAGCTTAGGGAGCTCTTGGATAGGGATTAGGCAAGCTTAAAGAGATGGAAGCATACGACCTCGGTGCTCCAAAGATTATTATTGGTATGATCTTTATATTTTTTACCCTATCTACAGTTTGGATAGTCATATGTGCCAATCAATATATTAGATCCATGACCCTTGTTTGAGACACAAATATTTTAGTGGCATCATTAAATTGATCCCTATGCATAGAGACTCATATGGGAGGAGGTTCGATGATCACACAATGGTGATGATAGTGTTCCCTTACTCAATGGGGTGGAAGTATCGGTTGGGATCTCTTGGTGGCTATTTCAATGCCTAACAGTTTTGTCCTTGGTATGGAATGGTGCCTAGAATGAATATTTTAGGAGAATAGTGTGTTTTGTTCATGGAGATGGGACCATGTTTTCCTTTTTTGGGGAAATGGAAACCGATGCAGCACAAGATTGACTCACACGTATGAGGGTGCAACCGATCACACACCAGTTGGATAGCATGACCTATGGATCCGTGAATGAGATGAGTCCATAGTTTTCTACTGTGGTAGATGTGTTCGAGGAAGCCTTTATGGATGATGTTTCAGGATTACGTTCTCGCGTGGAGGTGGATTTATCCACTGATCTATACACCATGATGACACTGATATCTACACCTACATATTAGATGGCTCCTGTGGATATTTTTGAGTAATGGGTACATCTGGATGACATGAATTGAAATGTATTTGTTTGACCTATTGTTTTACACTAGGTGGCCCCCACTCTTGTTTTCCAATAAGGAAAATGGGATCTTGAGATTATGTGTGGAATTGTAGCACCTGAACTATGTGACCTTGAAGAAAAAGTATCCACTACAAATTATTGGTGACATCTTCGGTTAGGAGAAGGGAGAGAGGTTGTTCTCGAAGATTGACCTCAGACCTGGCTATCACTAGCATTGAGTTTGGGATGAGGATATCCCAAGAGTAGCCATCATATCTTATTACAAAATCTATGAGTGTATAGTTATTCTAATTGGCATTAAGAACTCCCATGAAAAATTTATGGGGCTCATGAACATGATCTTCCAGCCTTAAATAAATAGGATAATCGTGGTCTAAATTGATGACATCCTTGGGTACATGGCATCTTTGGAGGATCTCTCGATACACTTGACGATGGTCCTTGACACACTCTAAAACCACCATCTTTAAAAGATGCTCTCAATGGTTTATTTATGTATAAATGAAGTCAAATTTGTGGGATACTTCATTTTAGAGGCTATAGTTGCAGTAGATTTAGTGAATATTGAAGTGTTGCTTTCATATGATCCACCCAAAAGTGTCTCCAACGTGCGGAGTTTCTTGGGTTTTGATTGATACTATCGAATGGGTTTCACTAGACGTTTCTAGGGTTGAAACACCCATGAAAGCCATGAATCATAAGGGGATGCATTTTTTGTGGACAAAGAAGTCCTAGCATTTCTTTAAAGATCTAAGGTAGAGGTTGAAGAGCCCACCCATATTGATATTACTAGAGGAGGGTGTTGAGTATGTGGTGTTCTATGACGTATCAGGGATCAATCTTGGTTGTGTTCCGATTCAGGTTAATGTGGTGATTGCTTATTGTTCATGATAGTTGATGATGAATGAGCATAAATATGCAACACATGATCTAGAGTTGATAGTGGTAGTATTTTCCTTAAATATGGATAGACACTACCTGATGGGTGAGCAGTTAACTATATACTCTAACCACAAGACTCTTTTTTATATCTTCTCTCAAAATAATTTGAACATTTGATAGAGGAATTGGAAAGATATCCTCTAGGATAATGACTTCATGAGAGTCTGTAATCCTAGGAAGGGGGTGTGGTGGAAGTTTCTCTCAGCAAGAAGATCGAGTTCATATAATTTAATGAGGTATTGAAGAAGTTATCCTCGTCACAAAAATCCATTGTGGTTAGAGATGAAAAATCTTATCTATAGTCAATGGTGGTTACCACACCACTCTTCCATCAAGTCTGGGAGGCACAATATAAAGATACTTACTATGAGACTACATGTGTTCATATATCCATGGGTCATGCCCCTGCTGGATATTTGGAAGGTGGGGAGCATATGTTTCTCTTTAGAGGCCTCACGGTAGTGACAGTGATATTCCCATATGAGGTCATGAGGGTGTTCCATAATTCTCCTTGGTAGTACGTCTAGAAGTGGAAAAGATATATCAGGACCTCCAATGTCAGTTCTGGTGGTTAGGGATTAGAATTTGGTGGCAGAGTAGTTTTTTGACGCCTCGCTTGAATGAATGTGAAGGTTGAGCACCTAGATCTAGTGGGATCAACTCAACCCCTTGTGTTGCTATAGTGGAAGTGGGATGATATATTTTTGGACTTATTTAAATGTCTACCATGCACATCTAGAGATCACGATAACATCTGGGTGATTATTGACTGACTCACCAAGTCATCCTACATCATTCCGATCAGTGAGAAGAGCTCTGTAGATTGAATGAGACTCTTCTATGTGTAGAATATAGTTCGTCTTAATGTATTTCCATCAATGATCATAGTCGATCATGACACATGATTTACACCATGCCTATGGAAGGGATTTCAGGAGGTGTTTACGACTCAATTGCGCTTCAGCATGTCATTTCATCCCCAGACTGATGGCCATACAGAGAGGACCGTCCAGGTTCTAGAGGATATGCTACATGATTTCATCCTCAACTTTGGCCATATTTTGGAGGAATTATTACCTTTGGTGGTTTTTACATATAACAATATCTACTACTCCACCATTAGTATGGAAACATTCACGGACATATACATATGATCACGTGTGTCACCACTATGATGGACATAACTAGAAGAGTCAGTACTCATGGGGGCAGATTTGGTACTAGCTACTACATATAAGGTGAATATCATCTATGAGTGGATGATGACTGCCCATATCCAACAAAAGTCCTCTGCTGGTAGGAGAAAGATGCCTTTAGATTTTGAGGAGGAAGACCTTATGTTCCTTAGGGTCTCACCTAGATGGATATTGAAGATATTTGGCCGAGATAAAAATTTATCTTTGAGATACATCGTCCCTTTCTAGATTCGGAATAGATTAGGTGAGGTGGCATACCATCTAGCTCAACCCCCATATTTGAACTGGGTGCAAGATGTCTTCCATGTGTCACATCAGAGTAGGTAGGTTCTTGAACAATAGAATGTCATTGACTTGGGTGAGACAATAATTTTTTATGGGATGGCATTACATGAATACCCATTTGAGATCAAGGATTTATAAGATAAGATCATTCATCGGTACTTGATTCCTCTTGTGCACGTATGGTGGCATGTCGGGACACTATATGAGAGAACATGAGAGAGGGAGGCATAGATTTGTGCTCAGTAACCTCACCTTTTTGTTTATAATCCCTTGTTTTTTATTTTGGGGAGGAAATTTCCTATGATACTGAGATTTTAATTACTTATATTTGAATGATTTTATTTTTAGAAATTATTTTGGAACAATCTGAGACCACGCACTAAGAAAAAATGTGATTACAAGGCCTGGGCTGCCCAAAATGATTGCTTGAGAAATGTAATTTTTTAAATATAATGTGTTCATGAAATTTATGAATAAGTGAAATAAATCATAAATGTGTGCCCAGATTAAAATTTTGAGTACACCATTGATCTCAGAGTAGTTGCTTTACCCTAGGCATGACTGACCATTGATGAGTACGGGACATCTATAGACAAATTCACCAGGTTAGTAAACCTAAATAATGTAATTAAATTAAAATTATTTGATTGTGAAATCCTAATAACTAATAAATTGTACCTCGTATTGAAAATACTAGATGAAGATTGAGTTTTAAGGGTGTTTTTTTCTTAGGTGGGGCAAAACCATGACCGACGTTGGTCGGGGTGAATATTAGATTTATGACATCAAGGTCATTAAATTTTCTAATAAAAATATATTATTGAATTATATTTGTTGTCACATTGGTGGTTTCCCATTTTTAGAATCCAATGTCATGTGAATTCTGGTTTTTCACTATAACCCTTGAATTCCCCTGAGTCAAATAGAAGGAAGATATCTCCCGAAGACGAATGTTGGAAGATCGAGGATCACCGATGACACAGACATTAGTTCTTCTTCACTGACTAATCCAATCATAGAGGTAGGGTGTCCAACACTTTGTTATTTATTTTCCCCTTCATATTATCAAACAATAAAATCAAACCAATCGATGAACATGTCCATCCCTGGTTTGGTCATTCTTGTGGGTGGATAATTATTCTGGGATTAAAAAGAATAGGCCTTAATGATTATTTTGTGGTTGGTTTCTTTGTGACCCTGATATCCAAAATAGATCAAGGATAAACAAACAAGGGAAATATCAATTCTTTGGGTGTTCATGTGGTTAATCCCTCCCTCCTAAATCTATCATGTTCATTGCGCTTTCTTCTCCCATTGAAACCCCACATGAATAATCAATTGGTGTGCCCGCGATCCATGGCGCAATGATGCATGACCAAAGGTTGTGATCCAAGACAATATATTGGAGGTGCGAAAGGAGAGTAGCGGCCTAGATGTGGATCACAGTGGAGGGAGTGATGAATAGAGGACTGCTAGTAGGGTTGTCGGCGGTGAGGGTAGTGTGTGGCCTGGTGGGAGGTCAGGTTTCGGTAGGGCGCATAGTCGCAGTCCAGGGGGACCACATTAGAGGAGGATCCCCTGATAGTGTAGGCTGAGGGAATGAGACATGTGTCATGGAATGATGTCGTGGTGGTGTCTGTGGTGGGGTGAAACTCAGAGGCTATATCAGTGGAGGATATTTAAGAAAATAGGGCACATGACTATGGGATAAGTTTCTAATCCATCCATGTTGAACATGGAGGTCACGTTGACCAGAAGTGCCTAGCCGACTCATGTGCTGATGGAGCTGTCCCACATGTGGTGGAATTATCTAGGAGAACTAGGCCAGGCCGGTTCGAGAAGGACCAGAATGGATGGTCCAGGTCATGTCGTGTGAACCGGGCTGGTTCAAGTTAGAGGTTGACCATACTGGACCCTTTTTCTAAATAGGCCATATCATTCAGACTATGTGTCAGTTTCATGAGTTGTTTGTGTCATTATTACCCTTGCGATGACATTTTATTTTTCAGATACTCTAAGTTTGTTTTTAAGAAGTTTTATTTTGACATAAAGGCATGAGGAGAAGGTTCTCCTAGAACTATAATTCTACATGTGGAATCATACGGCTAGCTGAAACTATATGAATATATGAATATGTGACATTGGGGACTACGTGACCCATCAATGCTTCATGTTCCATCAACTCTCTGTGAACCATCGATAATCTATCCTCTATAGACGTAACATGTGCCATTAATGCTCCATATTCCATTGGTGTCCCTGATTCCATCAATTATTTTGGAGCCCCCAATGCCTCATGTTCCACTGACACTTTGTGTGCCACTAATGTTTCGTGTGCCATCAATGCTCCATGTGCCATCGATGCTCCATGAACTATTGAAACATCTAGTGTCATAGATACTGATAGATCTATGTACTACAACCTGAAATCCTTCTCTTCATGCATAAGACTTATACTGGCATGAGCTAGCCATATTGACTATAACTCACATGTTTCATTTTTGGTGTAATTCATGTGATTCCTTTGTGTGGTACTTCATGTAATTCCTTTGTGATGTAATTTGTGTGTTTCCATTGTGGTTGACTTCATGTATTTCTTAGTGGTTTACCTTTGTGGTTTCGGGGTCCCTACTAAGTATAGTTTTACTCACCCATATTGGGGCTATTACCACATGTGTCGTATCTTATACAGACAATCGACACATCGACAGTGTCCTAGGAGGACTGGGGATAGGTGGTTCCTAGAGAGAGGCCCGACATAATAGGTTTGCTTTAGCAACTTCATATAGAGGTTTCTATACCTAACCTTCAGGTAGGGTTTCCAACATATGATATTCAAGATCTTGTACTTTTTCATTTTATTGGGATTGTAATCTTGGCCCTTTTACTTTTTAATTTTAGTACTTTCAAACTCTATTGTTGGTATCATAGTGGTATGCATTATTGTTTTTGTAGTATTTTTAGTTCAGCACTTTTGGTATTGGAGATGGGTGACTGTGTATTGGTACTTAGGGAAACTCCTCCCATATGTAGGATATGCCTACTCGGGGCTAGTCTCCAACCCCTGGCCTATTGGAGGTGGGATTGGGGTAGTCACAACCTAGACCCTAGGGTACAGGTCATGACATGATTCATAAATACTAATTTAACATCTTGTTTATATCTCATTATATTTTAATAATATATTATTGTTCGATAAAACTCAGTCTTTTATGTAACAAAAGCCATCGTGGAAGGTCACACATGTGTGTAACACATGATAAATCAGTGTTGTATACATTGAAATATATATAATATTTTTTAAATAATAAATATATTATAAATTATTCAGATATTATATTACTTAATGCATTGGGTGTCGCATGTCACGCATGTTATGAAATACATGGTTCCTACTTTTTATTTTTGGGGTGTCACATTCTCCCCCACATTATTAAAATTGTTTCCTTGAAATATAATCATAATCATGGTGATAGATTGTTTGGTACATCCTATTTTTTAAATCCCACATCATTATAAGGGTTTATAATTCATTGTCTATAAAATATTTATTGGTATATATAAATTTTACATGGACTACCATGTAAGTAGTCCTCAATGTAGGAGAACATCAGTGGAATGTTGTTATATGTACATGGAGGGAATGAAAAAATATTTATTGTGAGTGAATAAGTTCATAAATAACAATCAATTTAATTATAAATATAAATTTGAGGGCCACAAATCCATAAATATTCTTTGTTTTTTAAGTCCATTGGTTTAATTGAAATTACGTTGTTATGAAAACATTTTATTTAAAAATCATTTCCTTATGATGGGTAATTATATTACTGAACTATAATATATGTAAATATTCTGAAAATTATTTGTTTCAATTTCTTAAGAATAATCCTTACTTATGTTTTTGTATCGATCAAATTCTAATTCATCACGTTACTCCTGATAATGATATTATTATGCTCTAAGTAGTAAAATAATCTTTTAAAGGATCGTAAGGACAATAATTGAGTAACAAGTACTATTATCTTAATCTAATTATCATCAATAAGAAATTTGGTTAATAGATTAATATCTAATCCTCAAAGTTGATACTTTCGGTTCATAATTAATATTTATTTGTTGAATATTTTAACTAAAAATAACTGTAAAAAAATATGACATTCCATAGGCCATTGGTTGGCGTGAAACCCTTATCATCCATCGGTCATGGGTTAAATACCCATGGCCCCACTGTATTTGATTGTTTGTCAACCAGATTAAGGGTTTTCATTTCATAAAACCAAATTAACATAATTTACAAAATAAATTTGATGTAAAACCTTTAAACAAGGTTATTAACTAAATATCCACTTAACTAATGTTTCCAATAAAGATCTAAAGCATAAATACATCTCCATTAATATCTAAAAATAACTTTCCATTGTATTGAGTTTATCAATAATATAATTTGTATGATTTCTAAATGATAACACATTATAATCAATATAAATCAGATTATTATTAACCTATGATATTCATTTTTAATATCTATTCAAATCCTTCAAATCAGTTTGTCAACAAAATGTGGATTATCCTAAGAAAATCACCCAGGAGTGTCAAACTAGGTGAATAGTATTGCACATTTTCATATACCATGTTACCCTTAGTGAGGATCATAAAACATTTTTAGAGTTATTACTCCTAGGTACATCTATAGTAGATCCTTGTCCACTTGCACAATCCTGACAGGTATATATTTATTAGAAGAAACACATAATATCTTAATTAACAAAATGTAATGATGTTCTTATATACTTATCCTTTATTTCTACTATAGGGTTATGTTCGCTTACATATGTCATCCATAATATAGTTCCAATGGATACTAATAAACTTCAATTGATACCAAATATATCGACAAGAGCCCATAAGTCTGGAAGCCAGTGTTTGGTACTATTACACTATCATGATTACAAGGAATAAATTCTTGAAGGAATGTGATTTTATTATTATTGGTAATCCATATACATTATTGAGTCTTTAATTACAAAATAATACATTAATTGCAACATAATTTTCCTTCTTTTATCCATATTAATTCTCTTGAGGATCCATCTAATATATTTATTATATCCTAACATATCATTCATAGTAATCATTGTGGATTCCTGAGGAATAAAACATAATAAGGGTGTTCTCAAATGTATTGAAAGGGAAACCTATTATAAAATAAATAATGAATAATTGAGAATAATTATTAATACAACATAAATAACCCAACTCACATGAAAATATAATCTATAAACTCGGTGGGAAGTGCATAAACAATATATAAAGGTCTTAAATGGACTCATGTCATTCAAATAACTAGAAAAGGAAAAATAATTATAGAATTGTATGAAATTGAAACACATGACATATAAATAAATGAAACTGAAACTTATCCATATATATATTTTTTGATAAAAAATATCATGGATGAATAATAACTAAAAATAATATAAGTGAAATGATTTCTTAATGTACGTCATGTATAAGGAACATGAAAACCTATACTATCAAGACCATTCAAAATACGAGTTAAAACTAAGGACAGAAATGCATTTAATTGGTGCATCTATTTTGTCTAATGAGAACCTATTTATGTATAGAATAGATATATAATGTCAGGTCTGCACACGTCATTACTAGACCAAATCATTCCTCATATCTAAAAATAAAAACAAATAACATTCATTATCAAACATACATATAGAATAAATAATATTGAATAATCAATATTTCACCAAATAATAAAATAATTGTCAGTGTATACAGCATAAGTAAAATGTTATATGGTTTTGGAAATAGTAATATACATGATAATTGAATTTGGTTATTATGGGAAATTATATGTTCAATGATCATATGAGATTGAATATTTTAATGGGAATAAAAAATGATTCAAATAATTGAATGGGAATACTCCCCTTGAAAAAATCAATAACTAAACAACAAGAGGAAGAATAAGCATGGAATCAATACAACAAATCCCATGTGTAGTAATAATAAAGGGTTTTTTTGTGTATAAAAAGAAATAATATAAAAAATATTTTAAAAATATTCTTGATGAAAATAACATTTTATTATGATATACAATTTTAAAAACTTATTCATTAAATAAATAAAAATAACTTTTGTTACAAAGTATCCATTTAGACCAGAAAAGGAATATTAAACTAAATGACTGCAACTAAATACATACATATTATACAAGGTAAAAGAAAATTCAATTTTAGGGGCAATAATGCTTGAAACATGACATATTGGGAAAGAGATAATAAGATTAAATTTCAAAAATATTTAATTCATTAACAAGTCATTTAAATGTTTTTAAATAAAATATTTTTCTTATAAGAAAAAATGTTGTCCAACCAAATAGATATACAAAATCGGGGTTTCATAAAAATGTTTTCTAAAACATTATGGGTACCAATCAGTGGAAAATGGTACTAATAATAAAAAATGGTAATGAATGACCCTGAGAGATTAAAATGAATGGTTTTATTAAATTGTGGTATTTCTTTTTTCTTAAATTAAAATTCCATTTAAAATATTTTTATCGTTATTTTTTTTTTTGGAGATAATCCTTAAACATACCAAAGTGTCCCAAACCACTTTAAAAATGTTAAATCACAACACTTGTGAAGGTATAATATTAAATGAATGTTTTAAATAACATGAATATAATAGAATCTATGATATAATATATAAAATGGGTAGTAGATACACCATAAGGAATATGTATGTGGTAAACATGACATGTATCTCACAAAGGAAAATAGGTGAGATGATAATCCCTTGCCTTGAGTTTCCTTTCGGGTGAATGTCTTTTATAATAATGTATAATTAACTTATCTTAATTTTAAACTTTCTTGAGTACTTTTTTCATGCTTTTCATTACTTTTATTTAACTTTTTATATGTTTTATATAAGTAGCTAAAAATATGATTGCATTGGGTATTTTGGCCAAATTTAGTTTATGTGTCAAAAAAGTTTTGGTATGTCAACAATGATCAAAGGGTTAATTATATAACATCAATAGAATAATAATTATGAAATAATTATCATATTTTTAAATTAATTATAATTTTATTTTTAACCATTAAAAATGGTTCCTAAAAAATAATAAATTTTATGATCATGGAGACAATATGCCATATGTACATATGAGTAACGTTCCCATTTTTCAATGATCATTATGGGAAGAAGGTAAGAAATAACATATATATATTCAGAATGATTATTATATCATAAATAACATTTAATTTAATATATATATATATATATATAATTCTTGTGATGTAAAATGAACTACATCGTGTTGATGAGTCAGTAGTTCACACATTAACGAACGACCTCATATCTTTTCAAGTGAGTGAAAGAATAATAATGAAATTGACATATGTATATAGTATATTTCCATAAAGGTAATTATTTCATTAATATCTTATATAAATTATTATTTTAAATACATTTTATTGAAACCATCTTATATACCATCCATTTATAGTATAAATTAATTACATCACTTCGAGGGGGCGATAGTCGAAACATCCCCAAATGATGTTATCATATTAATGTAAAATCTAAATTATAAATTTTATGTGAATTAAAAGAGTTAAATAATTTGGAATGAATAATAAATAGCATAAATTTCATTTATTAATATATTTTTCATCATAATGGCCACCATTTGAGGTGATAATGGAAAAAAATGAACATTCATTGTTTTATGGGGTAGTAGTTCACTGTACAGCGGATAAATATGTTTGTTAACCAGTATATGGAATTATGTTTATTTTTAGGTGGAAAATTTATAATAAAAAAACCTAGTATATTTAGGATACTGGTTTTTTATATAATCATTTAATAATAAGGGTTGAGTGGCTACAGAATATAAATAAAACAAAAAACATAAAGAATGATGTTACCTCTTAATCTGGTAAATCCTTTTGGTTTGAACCAAAATAATCCATGGATTGCATTATAAAAAGATGAGGATTTTAATAGTAGCTGCGGTATTTTTGTGAGATATTTTGGATTATCTTGTTTGATCCATAGTGGTTTAAGAGTTTAGAAAAATTTAGATGAGATGAAGTCCTTTTATTGTGAAGGAGGAGTGGAACTCTTGTAATATGTTTTCAGTGGAATTTCATGCACATTTTTCTTGTTAAAATTGTGTCCAATAATATTAAAATATAGATAAAAGAGAGTATATTTTTGATATATTTCCATAAAATATGTCTTTTATATGTGCATAGGTCATATTAGGCCTTATGTTTATGTTTTTTTCCCTTAATAATCTTAATTGTACTTTAATTGTTGTAATTAATTAAAATCACTTTTAGTAATATTTTTGGTCAAAAGAAGATTTCATTATCCAAAATTATAAATTATTTTTATTGAAAATATAGAATCAATTTTTTTCAAATTTGAATCATATTAGTGGCATAAATTGATTTAAATTTAATCTCAAAGTTGGGATGATAATGTGGGGTTTTTAAGTAAAGATGTCGATAAGTTGGTTGTGTATTTATAGTCAATATCAAAGTGAAATTGATTCCAATGATATAAATTATATTAAATGATAAATTTATTATGTAATTACATATTAAAACAAAATAAAAATTTAATTTAATATTATAAATTAATTAGATGAAAAAGTATTTTTGAGTTAAAATTCAAAATTTGTAACTGTTCAGTAAAAATAAAATTTTTCCAAAAAATATCAAAAAATCACCATAAACCAATTATTATGTATCAATTTAAAATATTATGTTTTTTTTAATATTAAATAAATATTTTTTTTCAAAATTCATATTTAAAATGGTTCTCTATTTAATGTTGGTAAACTTACCTTGATAAAAATATGGGTTTTTATGTGTAAAATAGTGTTTGATCATATCTTATTCTTATCAAACATAATCAATGAATATAAAATATATATGATTGAAATATATATATATATATATATTACATTAATATGAAATACTATCATTGAATAATTTAATCTATTATTTTAAAATAACTTGTTTAGGATAAAAATAGTTATCAATACAAATATTAACATAATATTAAATTTCTTTTTATATTCATTTACAATAAAATTTTGACCAAATAATTCATTTTATACTTGTATAAAACATAATTTTCATATGTTTTTTATTACTATTCATAACTACTAATTTCATGGCTTGTTTATATCTCAATATATTTTAATAATATATTATTATTTGATAAAATATGGTTTTGCGTGTAACACAAGCCATCCAAGAACGTTTCTCTTGAGTGTAACACACACAAACTCAATGTTTCATTGATATAAATATATATAATATATTTTTAATATTTAATATTTTCTAAATTATCTGGATATTATATCTCCTTACTTGCTTGGTGCCATGTGTCATACACTCTATCAAATACAAATTTCTTACTTAATATCTTCAATGTATCACACAAAATTAGATTTTTCATTTCCTAATAAATAATATTATCCTTTAACAATATTGATTCAGGGTTCAATAAATTTGTTGTATTAGGCACATATTTTAATAATATAAAAACATAAAACACATCATTTACCTGAGATAAATTTGGAATCAATTCTACTTTGTAATAAAATGATGACTCTTTTTATATAAGATTATGTGAAGCAATAAACCATGGTTTTAACATTCCCATTTTACTAAATTTCAAAAAATTATTCAATCGATATTTTAAAAAAAATGGCATATAACCTACTTCAAACCATGTATCCTTCATCCTCTAACATTAATAACACTTATATATACTTGAACCACCCCTCATGTAATCATTAATTATCATTACATTGTTTAAAATTTATTCTAGTAGTTTTGGCGCCACAAAAATCACGTCATTGGATTCATAACAAAATGTTATTGTTTGAACCCATTCCCATAGAGTTCCACAAAATCGTCCATTAAATACTGGAATGAATATTTATATTATCAGAACATATAACCAAATATTTATTTTGATCCAAATATTACCTATAATATAATTGGAATCCTTAAATAATATATAGTAAATTAAGAATTAGCAGTGCAGAATTCAAACAGAACAACTTTTTTTATAATTTAAAAAAATGACATATATATATAGCCATGATCAGGTGGAAGGGATGGGGAAACTGTAAATAGTTATTATTATAACCAAAATATATACAATATCAAATATAAAAATGTTTCATTGATCATCAAATACATTAAAAAAATAACATATATATTTTCATAAACTCATTAATAATTTTGTAATCCCACAATGAAATCAAATAATATGTTCTCTGATTTCCATTTGGGTGCTAAAAATGATAAAGAATAAATTTATGTATATTTTTTCATCATTAAGAATATTATATTTAAATTATTTTAGGGTAAAATTAGCTATATGCTATTATAAAAATTTCCTCTAAAATGTATACCCAACGGTCTTTATAAATCATAATGATGATAGGATAAATAAAAAACAAAGATATATGAGTCTCACATAATATTTATATCTTCAACTAGGAATCACATGGGACCCACAACCTCCTTCCAAATCCCTTATGACATTTTTAATCAATATTATTTAAATAAAAAAATTAAATTTCTGAAATATTATTATCTTTCATGAAATCCATGATCTTCCTACTAAGCATGCTTATTCTTTTTAAACATGACTGCACTGCAGCCAATCCAAAAAATAATGTGATTTTAAATACACAACACAACTCTATGATTACATAAATAATGAATTAAAATATCACATTCCAAATTGTTCAAACCTAATAATGAATTATATTTTAAAAAAATAAATCATTTCCATTATTTTATATACCTGGATGATAGTGAATTAACTAACTATAATCCTTAATAATTTATTCCCATATTTTAGGAGTCTTATCAGTTACTTTTAGGGATAATTTTTACATTAAATATATATTATAAGTATATATCTCCCATTAATCCCAATATATATTGTGTATATATATTTTTAACGAATGAAATATTTCTTCTAGCTTATTTTCATGTGTAGTATATTTCTTATCATCCTGTATCAATTGACTATATCCATACATGATAACACGATCATTATTTATCAATACCCGACTAAGTTCCTTCAAATAATAATCACAATAAATAATAACATCCCTTCTTGTGATATAATTGAGAATATAAGTTCATTAACTAATCTTTTTTTCAATTCCCAAAAATATTCATGACATTCATTAATCTTAATAAATTTAAATACTTTTCATGTTATTATGATTATTTGGATAAAAAACTGATAAATTTTTTCATTAATCCATTAGATCATACATGATATCCATTTAAAACGTTAATTCACATTAAAAATGGTGGTAAATGAATAATTATCCCCGATGTTATTTTTCCAGGACCAAATATTAAAATATCATTACTGAAAATATATCCATGTAAAGAAATATTTTTAAATATAATTTCAAATTTTCTAACTTTTCTATATAATATATTTTACATGAATTATTGAAAATGATCCACTAATGTTATTTATGATCTTTATATATTCTATTATAAACTATAATATCATCAATAAACACAACCAATTTTTTTTAAAATACTCACTATGAACTATATTCCTTAGATCAATAAATATATTAGATTTTATTGTTATCCAAAAACGTATAACCAAAATTATATAATGACCATACCATGTAATTAAATCCATCATGATATATCTTTATCATACACTATGAAATAATTATTCTCAATAAAAAAGTTAACATTTTAAAAGTAATACACTCTCTAGAGATGATCTAACTAGTCATTGATATATGTAATGATATTCTTGTACTTAATTATGAGTTTATTAAGTTATATTTATTGAATGAAAAATCTAATTGAATCCATATTATTTTTGAACAAACAAAAAAATGTAACTAAAAGGTGAATTTCTATATTTAACTACCATATTCGCTCAACAAATGATGATAATTATGATTTTGTACATGCGGGAAACCACCTTCATAAAATAATTTGACTCTATTTTCATCACAACACCACATAGATGATAAATAAAAGTATATTTACATAAATAATATGGAATAAAATATATTATGATAATTCTGAAATTATTATATATTACTTACCATAATTTCATAATTATCATTAGAAAAATGAATTGTTAAAAATTTGTACGTATGACATACCATCTAATTGATCGTAACGTACTTAATTTCAAAAAAAAATAATTCTTGATTGTAAAAGTATAAATGAAATATAAATATAATAAAAATTTCAATATTACTATTCTATATATGATGATACTAAATAATATGAATAAGAACTGTAACATTCATGTCAATGAATTAGTGAGAAAAATAAGTTTATTCCCACCTAAAACAATGAAAATAATGGTTGATTATTAATTAATAGTTTATAATATATTCTAAAATGATCATATGTGATATTATAAATATCAAAATTGTTCTAATTTCTGTTAATTTCATGTTTAATACCACTATGTTTGAGGATAAATAACATTCATCTAAAAAAATCATGAGGTAATAGAATTCATCTCAATTTCACTTCATTGATGCATTTTATAAAACATTACTCCAAATTTCTTTTAAATTGGTTATATAATGCCCTGAAAGATGCAATATCTTTATTTGTTAATACTTCATGATATATTTTTCAATTATATTTATTTCAACCAATGGAATTTATGTTGATAATTAACTTGAGGTCAATGTAATTGTTCAATATCAATTTATTTTGTGATTGTAATCATTATCATGAAACAATCACATTATCATTACTACTTTTCCATGGATAAAACATTTTAACTAAATATAAATATTTTCATATTATGGATATGATTATTTCCTTAACCATATTCCAATTTCACATATTCTGTTTATATTTAGTCTTATATAATTGACTTGGGTAATGTTGATAAATATTTATCCTTTTTAAAATATTGATATTTGATGGTACTGAATGTTTATTCATTAATTATGTCAACTATTTGATATATAATTAATGATTTGGGCCTGCAGTTATGGGTGGGTGCCTATCTAATATTTCCACTATATTAATTTTTTATGTCTAATAAATCAAATAATTTGGCCAAATTAAATTGATTTTACCTATATTATTTAAAATATTTGGTTAAAGGACTCAATAGTTGAGGTATCATGATTCATGAGATCATGCCACTTAATAATTAATCATTTAATTCATTATGATTTTAGTTATTATTATCATTTAAATTTTCACAATGATAATTTATCTGGACACATTTCATTGTTAGTTTATTGATTAAACGCAATGAGTTTAATTTTTCTTACCAATCAATATTGATTATTCTCTATTAATTTATGAAGTAAAGTTATTTAAATGGAATGTGTGTTCAATTATTTAAATTTACATTTGTATTTTCTATTATTGATCAGTGATAGATTTCTATGTACTTAACTATCACTAATCATTTTAGAACCCCATTATTATTTTTCCTTTACATGTGATATGAATAAGAGGTCATTGAATGTGTTTTCAAGGATTTAGTTTTTTTTTTATATTGTTATTTATTATGTATTATTTTCCATTCCAAAAATTATATGGGTATCTTGTATGTTTCTAATCTATGAAACAAAAAACTAATTAGTCAATTGAGATCTTCCAATTATATCTATTCTAATGAAATTGTGGAGGGAACCACCTCTAGTATACTAGGTTTAGGTTCATTATAGTTGGTCTTAGCGAAAGCTTGGGGGAAACCTTGGGGAATATACATACGAAAAAAATGATTACAGATAATAAATATATGATAGTTTTAATGAATAAGTATAAAAGAACATCTTAAGGATTTAAAAATATAGATTTTATCTTATTTTTCATGAAATACATCTATAAATATATTATATATGTGAATGTTTCTCTATATTAGATATAAAAAGTTGTAATAACTTCTAAAATAGAGAATTTGGATTGACATGACCATTATCTGGTGCATGAAAATAGTCCTTAATATTCACATAGTTAGACACTCTAATGAGATATTCTATATATAATAAAAATTCTCAATATAAACTATTATAAAGGATTTTAAAATAAAGATTTCCCAAAAGAAACTATGTTTTTTAATATGAGCTTAACTATGACTAAAAGTTTTAGTTTTGTAATGTATTTAAATAGAATTGTGATTATAAATTATGTTTCATAATGATATGATTTAATTTTTTATATGAACTATTTTTTATATTTTTCCTAGAATGAATTTAAAAAACATCAATGCACATAATCTGAAGAGTAAGAATGATCATTTCATTGATTATGGTAAGACAATCATTCTAAGATATTTACTCTCCAAAAAATTATCAACATATAAGTACATAATATGTTTTCCTCAATAAAATTTAACAAATTACCTAAGAGTTATGGAATTAATGGGAAGAAAGTTATGAAGATGATTAATTCGAAAAAGGAAGATAAATGGGAGGATGAAAATAATTTTTTTTCCACACAAGATAATTGTGGATGGAAAGACATTGGTTAATTATTACAAATAAGATGAGTTTACTTATTATTGGGGGGAAAATGGAACCATGCACAATATTTTATGCACCATAATAATGTTTAAAATGTATAATGGTTCAATTATAGGGATATATGGTACTATGAAAATGAATTCTCGAAGCTTCATATAAATACACATAAAACGTGGATAATGGATAATGGTTATGATTATGTTATTACCACATATGATGTTTAATGATTAATGTTGATGTCTGTCTTTGAAACAATTATTTCATTTTAGTATTTTATCAATTATGTCCTAGTTATATGAAATATGAAATTTATAAGGATTTTAGTGTTACACTTTTTCATTAATAATTTGAAAAAAATATAAATTACCAATGAAAAATGGAAAATGATTCAATGGGATGTTAATATTCTTGGAAAACACAATATATATTAAGATAACCACTACTATATTTTTCATCTAGAGATAAGGATGAAGAGATAAAAATTATAGATACTGATAAATTAAATTTGATTTCACTGAATACCGTAGTGCTGAATAATGATTTGTTTCACATGTGTTTTATGATATCAATGATAGATTTTATATGAATTTTTTATGTAATATATCTAATAATCTTTATTTACTTAAGGAATAATCATGAATTAGTTTTCATAGTGATTTTATTTCCTAATTCAAGTTATTAAATTTTTTTAATAGAATTAAAGATGAAATCATTCACCCATTGGGTATATAAGAATTAACTGCTATGTAATGTTGTTTTGAGTAATGATATTTTAATTTTTAAAATTTTCTTACCTTAACACTAATCTTTTGGATCATAATATTTTTTAGGGGTGATACGGTTATCCATTTATGAAATGGATTTTGTCAAAAATGTGATTAGGATTTTTTATTATTGTATTACATCACCATATGAATATTTATATACATTAGCAAACTTATAAGAAACAAATTTGTTTTGTAAAATTTTTAGAGTTATACATAATGACTTTTCAAACTTTTACCTATCATACGATTCGTTAAAAGAGTATATGTTTCCTTTTGGAAAATTAATTTCAACATATTATATTCATGTTATAGACTAAGTGATTAATTAGAAAATTTTGGAAGAATAACCAAAGGAAGAAATTATACTTATGAAATAGAAATATATCATTTATGTATATAATCATAACTTCTCAGTCAATATGGAAATGGATTTCATAAAATTTATGAAAGAGTCCTTGAAATAATATTTAATCCAATTACCTTAAATTATAATGAAATCAATGAAATTTTTCACACCACTTTCGATTATGGATTTGGTTCCTTAACTGTAAATATATCTCCAAAATTATTTTTATCAATTTTCTCTATCACACTCTATCATTACGTTGGTGGTAGTTTTATCTTTTATTTTAATGTTTTTAATTTCCAATTATGTTTCCCTATTATGGGAAGCTAGTATGAATTATTCAATGACAAATTTTTATGAAACATTCCATTTTATAGTGGGATGTTATAGTCACACTTTTTTATGTGTGATTCTATGTATTAATTTTCAAATCAAATACTCTTTATTATTATGATCATGATTAACTTTCGACGACATAATGTATTAAAGGGTGGTAAAATGTAACACCACATAGTTTTAAAATATAAATATTATATATGATAGAATGTTTGAAACACAACAACAAGAACATAGTGGAATATAAAATTCTCAAACTTATTTGTGTATTTATTATTTATATCAATTTAGTCTCTTTGATTCATAAAATTCACACAACGTTGGGTTGGAATAAAATGAGATACTATATTGAAATATTATAAACATTATAACCCAATATTAATTAGTGGGTACAAATATTAATAACTAATTTATTTATATTATATGTTTTATACATGTGAAAAAATTATATTTATTGATTGAAGAAAAAAATTGAACCATTTCAAATAATATGAAATGATTTTTAATAATCATTAATTTTCTAACAGATGGACATGTCCTGCATTTCATACAAATATGAATTTTTTTTACCAATTTTACAAACAATATTTTAAATATTAATTTCATTTTCAAAATAATCATATCGATATTATCTTATATTTAATTATCGTTATTTTTTTTCAAAGTTTCATTTTTTGATAAATATTTAAAAAAATTAATAATAATTGAAAATAGAATTCTAGTTCAAATAATTTATAATGGTAAAATAAAATTATAATTGGTATTTATGTAAAAATAATAATCGTATACCACTTAATCCTATTAGGTAATTGGAATAATTTTCAAAATGAATTTTATGATAAAAACATTATAATATTTTGGTCATTTTCACTTTAATAACATTCTTCCTTGTCACTTAATTATGATTAATTTTAAAATAAACATTTATTCTAATAGGAATTGAAATTGTAAATATGTCTTCAATTTTTTAAGAATAACCATAATTTTTGATTTAATAAATTTCGTCATTATTTTTGACTAAAATTGATAATGAATAAAGTAAAAATTAATTATTGTGTTTAAAGTAAAAAATAATTTATTTAAAGGATAAAATATGATGAAGAGGGTCAAAAACAACATAAAAATCATCCCAATGCCAATTTATTTTGCATATATTGACTGCATATCTTCTATTTTTTGAATTTATCATTTTGGAACTATTATTCAAGATACAAAAATATTTGTATACTTGAATATTTTTAATAAATTAAAAGATTCCACTCAACTCACTTATAAAATTCCACCCAATCTCCTATCTTGATAAAAAATAACTAATTTTTCAACAAAATCCTACACAAATAACATCAAAAAATCACTCTTCTCATCCTTGCTGAATTATTTTTGGTATAAAACCATCCTAGGATGGAATTTTGTGAAAACATATAATGTAAACCTGAAGAAGAGGTTATATTTTTCAACATGAGTTAATTTTTTATTTATTCTTCAACTTCCCTCATTTTATATTAAACCATTATGATATAAAAACCTCATTATATTCCATATACTGAGATTTATTTATTATATTTTAATTACCTACAACCTCATACACTTCAACAAAATTTGTCATCAAATCATCATTCGTTTATACAGAGGACTATAGTATCATAGAATAATGTCACTTTTTCCTTCATTAAATCCATTCACATATGGGTATGATGATAGATCTAAAGTATATTTATATATATATATATATATATGATATTCATAAAATAATTATATCATTTTATCCATTATTTCATTTATATAGTATACAATATATTTGGTAGGGGTATGATAACATTGCTCCGGTGTACGGAGGACTACTACAACACAAAAAAATTGATTCATCTTTCAGAAATGATTTACATGGATGGTGTTAAGGGTAATTATAATTATTCGATGTGATATAAATTATATAATTTTGGTATTAATGAATTATATATATTTATTAATGAATAATATATATATATATATATTTCATACCTTCCCACTCAATAAATGATGATAACGTTGTTTGTTTGCATATGGACTACAACCTTCATGAAACAATAAGACTATATTTTCAAAAACGCACCACATGGATGATATATATATATATAATTACATTGAATTAAATAATATAATATATATGATATTATAAAAATTCTATATGTATAATATATTACCTATATTCTTTCGATAATGATCATGTGAAAATGTAAATGTAATTATAGCGTATGTACAACCTATAGTCTCCAGGATCATAACATAATTAATTTTCAAAAAAATTATTTCATTATTTATATTAAAATTATAAATGAGATATATATAGAAATTATTTAAAAATTATTATTCATTATATTTAGATAATATTTAATATTTATATTAAATGTAAAATTTATAATAATGAATGAGTGAGAAAACTAGCCAATTAATTCTCAAAACAATGAAAATAATGAAGGACTATTAACCGACATGTAAAAATATATTATAAAAGGATCATATAATATTTTATAATAATTAATATGGATCTATTTTTTTATCAATTGAAATTTTCAAACCACTATATAGGAAGATAAATTGTGTTCAACATGAAGGATGTGTGAGGTAAGATACTTCGCCTATATTTCCCTCCATTTAAAATTTATGTAATATTATACCTCATTTTTAATGATATGGTGGATTTACTCTTACATGGAATATAATACCATAATCCATTAATAATTCATGGTATTTTATGTTTTAATTTCTGTTGTTTCATCCTTTTTTATTTGAATTCAAAATTACCATGAGGTAAAATTTATTATATAATATAACATTTTTTTATTGTTAATAGTATCTTGAAGAAATAAAATTTTAATGATGCGATGGTGACATTTAATTTTATGTGATTATATATAGAAATATTAATAAATTTTTACCCTTTACTCAATATAGATATATTAATATAAGGAATATTAATTCAAAAATTAAATTTATTATTCGATATATGAAGAATTGATGGAATTATAGTGATGGGTGTGTCATAGAATAATATAAATCGTTGGTGAATCAGTAGGTCTGATGAGAAATATATTTTGGCCAGAATAAATAGGGTCCTACATGTAGTGTTGAAACATACATATGAAGGGTCTTGATAATTGAGTTATCATAAATAAATTGATCATAGAATCCAATAATTAATGATTTCATTCATAAATAATTCATGTATTATTATCCATGATATTTTCACACTGATATTAAATATATATATATATTAATATCATTTTATTGATTACGTAAATGAGTTTTCAGTTATGTACCTTTTCATCTTAATTATTCCCCATCTATTCGTGTTTTCATGTAATTTAAATCTCTTGTGTGTTCATTTATACACCACTTAATGATTATTATTCATTATTGAACCATTATATATTTTTATAAAATTTAACATTAATTATAATTTGATATCCCCATATTTCTTTCTCATTCCTTAGGAAATTCGATTGAGAATATTGAATGTGTTTATAAGGATAACATGTTTTTCTACTATAATGTATTCTATTCACATTTCATTTCCAAATGTCAATTAATTATCATGTATGTATCTATTTATAAAAAAATTCTAATAAAATTGGTCCTTTATGTTTTATCCCATCATATTTATTCCAATTCAATAATGTATGGCACCAGCTTTAGGCTTCTAGTCCCTAGGGTTTTACATGGTTCTGTTTGAGTCATTTTCTAGGCATTTATTTTTGTTATGCACATTGTTGTATGGAAAAAGGTGATATATCATATGTTATAGCATGTAATTTTCTATAGATAATAGAGAATATGGATTTGATCAAATAGAAAATGGATATGTCTCAGTGTTGTTAGAATTAATTTTTAAATCTTATTCGATGAGTGTTGACGTTTCATGTAAGTGATCAGGTGTTTTTTCTAATCTATCTAAATATTGGGAACCGTATTTTCTTTAAGAAGGGAATGTTAAATCATTGAAACATTGGACCTTATGATATAATTTAATGAGTTAGTGTGGTTTCATATAGGATTTTAGTAAAACCATGGATCTATTCAGTATATAATGTGTCCAATATATCAAATTTATAAAAGTTTCACTGATATCATACCCATGTGACTTGATGAGATCAAATTGACTTAGAGATGGATGATATGTTGATTAATGTGGATGTATGAGTAATAGATAAGAAATAGAATTTATTGAATGTTAAAATCATTATTTTACTGTGAGTTTTATGGAAACCTGGCCGAATATAGGATGAAAAAATTATCTCAAAAAGGAAATGATAGAGAAATAGCATGAATTCTTATATGAGAACTTGGGTTATATATATACTAGGGATGAAAAGGACAATTTTAGGTATGATTTTGCAACCCTGGATTTAGGTACATAAAATTATATATATATATTAAGTTTATATAATTTACATGTTATGGTTAGGGATGCTCATTTAGGTTTAGTCATTATTTAGATGCTTTTATATAGGATCATGGTTTTAGAATGGTTTGTTGAAACCATGAATCAAAATTAGAAAACCTTTTTGAGGATGACATTGGGCTATGGGTAGGCTAATGGTTGGTTCACAATTTAACCAAACTGTATAGAGTCACTAGATAAATCAACCTTTTTTATATCTGGGAACAAAATAATGGTGAATATTTTTTATAATTGTGTGAGACAACTTTTTGAGGGGATGGATTAAGGTAGTTAGCTTTGTACTATTGGTTTAAATTCTCCAAAACCATGTGTTAAAACTATGTGGCATAATTTTTTCCATCTCATATAAGTTAATCTAATTCAATTTAATTCCACTAATCATCGAATTTCCCCTAATTTTTCAATAAAATGATAACATGTTTCTCTTTAGGAATGAGAAATGATTACCTTTTGTTTGGGAGATATCCTTAGTTGAATAAATGTGTATTAGAGGCCCACATTTTCGATAAATGATCATTTCTATCTATTATTTTTATAACTAGTGTTCTACTATCTCTTGGAACAATATATCTTCCCATTTATAAATAGATCAATGATTTTTTGTTTAAATTGTGATATATTCATGATGGATTTACTGATTAAAACATTTATAGTGATCAAATTTATAACTTTTAGGTTTCTATCATCATTTTATCATCATTTTTTTTGTTATGTGGATTACCTAAAAAATTCACATTATTATAAATTAAATGAATAGTTTGAAATTAAATTTTATCCTCAAAGGATTGTAAAACTCTTGTTTTATTACTCTTAAATGCCAATTTAGTGATGGGTGTTTTAATTGTGGAAATTTGATTATTTGTGGAAAATGTTATGAAATAAAATTTTAAAATGATGATTTTATAATTTTTTATTTGTGTTGAATCAAGGATATTTTCTTTTTAAATATTTTATTAAAAAAAATGATCATGTTAATTATCATGGATTTTAAGTTTTCCATATATGTTTGGTCTTAGTACATATAATTGACAAGGCCCTGGAAAAGAGGCATGTAAAATTTGGGTATAAGATACGTGACATTATATAAATGGTTTTGTGACATTGTATTATAATGATATTGTAAAATATGGGACAACAAGGAGAATGGATGATATACAATCAATGAGTATGAAAGTGTCACCAAGGAATACATGTGTGGGTGTGTGTGGAATCATGGATTGGGTATGAAAAAGTATATGACAAAGGTATTAATGTATTGTATTCATTTATATGAATGGATTTTATTTATATTTCATATAAATTATTTTATATTTTATTATAATTGATTATATAAATTTAATAAAAAAATTATTGTGGTATGATATTGGATGTAATTTGGGAAATCTTATGTGTGTTATGACTCACCCCCAACTTGGGAAATGTTTTGTGTTTTAATTATTCATCGGTAATGATACATGTAATGGAATGATAGAAAATTTATTTACTAAAACTTCACGATACAGTGGGGGTGTCTTGTGGTGTAGGAGGTTTGAGTAGATTAGTATTTACTGGTTTGATTTCATTGGTGACTTTGGGTTTTGTTTTCTTTTCATTACATTTTCATTTCCAGCTTTTGTTTTTTGATACAATGACATGGTTTTTTGTTTTTATTATGTGTCAAATTGTATATTTTTATACTCATGCATTATATAATGGTTTTTTTGTAATTGTATTGTGGGATGGATGTTTAATATTCAATGTGAAAGTCATCCCCCAAAATGTTTTTGAGGCACTCAATATTTATTTCCATTATTTTATTTCTAGGGGATTTCACCTATAGATAGTTACACCACTTGACTCTTTCCAAGAGAATGGGAGTGCTTGGTATTATAAAATGTGGTATATAAAAAAATGAATCTCAATATAAGTCATTATAGAGTAATCAGTCAAAATATTAAAAAAATGTACATTAAATTTATTATCCATACATTGGTAGATAACACATAAACATCTATAAAAATTATTAAAAAAATTTCATATGATCCATAAATAATAAATATGATCTCAAGTGGCATGATCATATATAACTTGGTCTCAAAATAAATAAATAAATGGTGACATAGAAAATAATAGTCCCAATTCATTTCTAATAACATCTCCCAACTATTAAATAACTTTTCATTATCCATATTCCATTTCAAATCATTTTTTCACACCTAAGTCACTTTCCATGAAATCTATACATACACTATAATATCCTTATTGGGTGTGATTATAATATACTTATACTCTACCAACGGTTCCCTAAAAATATAGAATATAACATTTCAAGAATGAGGTGATGATATAATAATAATAAACTAAGAACACAAATATAAAAATTACCAACATAAATTTCACAATATGAAACCTAGGGAATGACCATACCTACCACGGAAAGTTACCTTTATTCTATAAAAATATAAAAAAAATAATATGGAAATAGAACGTATTTTCTCATGGATATAATGATTTTATCCAAAATGAATCTTGATAATAATTCATATCAATGTAATGGAAAATTAGGAAGGAAAGTATTATATCTATATATAAGTTATCTCAAAAATATCCTAACTAGATTCATAATATAAAAACACAAACAAAAACACACCATAATGACATGTTTTTTTGAATAAAAAAATCTATTACAATAGAATATTATATATTTACATTTTAGAGGCTTAAGGATGGAATTAACATTTTTTTACTTCCACTAAGTCAATAATTTAATCAATAAATTATTTATAATGATACACATCCCCATTCAAAACAATCTTCAAAATCAAGGCATGGAATTTTTAATTCCCATACTCATCCATTAACATATTAAACCCCATTGGAAATAATTTATTGAGAAAATATTTCATAGAATATGGTATAAAAATAGTCAAACCCATTAAGACATTCAAAAACATGAAATCCCTTAAAAAATTTAATTAAAAAATGTTACTTTGTGATAATAAAATTTCATTTAAAACAGAAATCAACCTATTTCAAAATGAATTTCGTTAAATAAATCATTTATTCTGAAATTTTTGAAATTAATATATAATTATGGTATATTTACATATTATTTTTTCCCATTATATTCACTAATATTTAATATTATGAGAATAATATAATGGCACCATTTGTACCCTGTAATACTTTGAAATATATAACAAAATATTCATGGTGTTATGTGCTAAGATGATACATGATTCCCATTAAGTTTAAGCCTATAATTAATTTTTTAAATTTATTATATTTATATTTAAACAAGAACACATTTTTTTAAAAAAAATAATGAAATATATCCAAAACATAGTGTGGAATATAAACTATTAGACCACAGTTGAATCTGTATATGAGGATTTACCCTTCATGCAGCACAACGTTGGTTGATGCTTGATGTTTGTATGAGGTAGTTGTTAGAGGGTACATTAAGATAATAAAATAATTTAAATAATTAATTTTATACCAATGATATGGACTCCTCTATAAATATGGGGTTACATAAAGTCACTAGGATTATCCACATAACCCATGTATATGTATAGAGGATGATCTGTCATCCTTTATTGGAAAATTGAAATCAAACAATGAATAACATTCAGATCAACATGAATCTAGGTGCATAGAATTAAATGGGACCCCTCATAGTTGGAAATTTTATTCATCAGAAATGATTGATATGAATCAAGTTAGGGAATTTATATTATTGGTTACCACCTCCTTTATAAATAATTCGACATGATTCTTGAATCTGCATTGATTTCCTAGTATTTTTCATCTTTCACATGATCCCCGATGATTAATAAATTTCATCATATATTTTTCATATATCTATTTTCATGTTTCTCAACCTAGATTACATACTGGTAATCGTTTTTTGATGAATTTATTTCCATTAATTTTTATATAACCTTTTATGGTTATTTCCATCATATATCATTAAATTTTTTACATTGCCTTATGGGGTCCCTGATTGACATTTATACGAGAGATCAATCCTGATCAATCCCTTGGATTAATAGCTGATATTTTTATATGAATTATGTTTCAATTTTAGTATGGATCAATATTGATTTCAGGATGTGGGTGATGAATCCCAAAGATCTCAGTTTCAGGACTGAGTGGTATTGATGGGTAGGGAATATGGTGTGCATGGTCTTCAGGTGGAGGGTTTATACTTCATTATCTGGAAATGGAGGGCCATAATTGATGATAATTATTTTTTTCCACATATTATATAATGTTAATGGATGGATTACATTTTTTTCTATTATTTTTCTTATAATAGAATGAAGATTCTTCCATTTCTTGGAAAATTTTACTTAACATCATGTTGTCGACGGAACACACAGAGTGTAGACCGATGGTCACATAAACTACATTTTCCGGTTGAGTTAAATATCCCACTCCATTTTCTAACCCTAGAATGAATGTCATTCAATGTTGGAATCCAAGTGATTTCATCGTTAGAACAAATATATAGACACAATATGGTACAATCCATGTACTAGTTAATGGCCTATGTACAAGGGAACAACTGTGGAAGCATGGGAAGACCCTAGGTGGCCAAGAAATATGGTGTTGTACCCTTACACAACATGTATCACTACATATACATCGATCCATATAGTAGTTGTGGCATTATTTGGAATATTAATAGTAACCCATGTTGTGTAGACCCCTTACACAACATGTACTTATCTTCAAAACTTCTAGATATCTAATCATATTTTTTAGACATGTATTTTTTCTAGTGAGTATCCTATAATAATATATTCTCCATAAAATGTGATGGTGGCCTTAAATGTTTATTTGGAGATACATTTTGATATATTCCAATCATGAATCTTCATTAGGAAAGGCTATATGATGTTAGTGATGGGTAATGACTAAGAGCGAGAGACAAGATCTCCCCCACCCCTAATGAAAATTTCATGGATCCTAAATCTATTTATTTGTAAACCATTGAGTACTTTTTCCTTAGTTATATACCTACCAAGTGGTACCCACATAAAGACTATGGAGTGTGAACTATTCCTAATAATTGGAACCCCACAATTGGACTAGGGAATGGGCCCTTTATCTATTGAGTTGATCTCTACTTGGTGGACATGGATGTCATTCATATATCTATTTTCCTAGTGGTACCCCATAACCAAAAAAGTAATGGGTACTCTCCCTAATAAGGGATACCACACTATAGACTAGGGAATGATTTTTATACATTATTAGAGGTAAACAAAAATGAAATAAGGAATGGGTCTTATTCTTATCTATTGAGTTGTACCCCCCCCCCCCCTTATGAACATGGATTTGGGCCCTATATCTACTTTGTGGTATCCACTGACGATCTTGGGGATGTGTCCTCTAATATGATAGTATTCCCTTTGATGGTATGTAAAAATGGTGAGGTGTGGGTTTTACAAAAAAATAATACATCTAAAAGATATTTGAAATTTTGGACATCTTTGATGGACCATTGAAATATTGGAAAACATATATACTATGGTAGGTTATCAGACATATACCCCATTTATCACATATTTTGGTTACTTTTTTTAGAATATGTATATATCTACTTTTGTTTTTCATCATTTTCCTTATTTCATTGTGGATGAATAGACCACTTCTATCATGTATCGTTTTTCTCCCCACATAATAATTATAAAATATTATTGGGTATGAATATACTTACATCGACAATGGATTTTCACTATCATGTCATGCCTTATGCAGACACCTGACAGGTCATCGGGGTTTTCATTAGAGCATAGTGATACCTGAGTGAATATGACAACGTATGGTTGTTGGGGATTAGTGATCTTGAGAAAATGTGTAGAAACATTTATTTTCTAGATCAGTTTGGGAAAAAATATTTTTTCAAGTTTGAAGTGTATTTTTTCACATTACTATTCACATTCTAGAATCACAGTCTTTTGGTATCTATATAGGTTATTTCATGCATGATTTGTTATATAGATGTTTTTTTTATTTTCTATTATTATTCTACACATCTGTATCGAGATGGTTGTGTTCATTCATATAGGTAATTTATGAAAAGGCGTCCCATTTTAGATATTCCTTTATGTGATGGTCTCCAACCCATGGATTATGGATGGGGGATTGAGGAAATTCAGGTTTAGTCTTCCACTGTTTATGACATGCCACATATATAATTGAGTCCTTTTATTTTACTTCATGAGTCATATAATCATATATATTTTATCACAAGACCTGATATGTCATGATTAAATTTTCATGATTCCTCCATGATAAAATGCATCATAGTCACTAATTCATGATCATTATGATGATATGATGAGTGAATAGGTCTCAATTAAGGGTATATAAAGTGATTTATTTCCACTAGGTGGGATGGTATATGATCCCCTTACTATCAAGTATAACATTATTCTAATGTAGATGGTTGATGATATGAACTGGCGTAGAACACTCTAGGGTTTTTGTGCCTTATACTTTTGATTTGTTTTTTTATGAGATCATTAGTACATGCCACATATAGTATTGTGTCCTTTTATTTTACTTCTTGATTTATATAACCATATATGTTTTATCACAAGACCATGGTATATCTTGATTAAATTATAAAGATTTTTCCATGATAAAATATGTCATAGTTACTGAATCATGATCATTATGATGATATGATTAGTGAATAAGCATCAATTAAGGGGATATAATGTGATATATTTCCACTAGGTGTGATGGTATAAAATCACCATACTGTTGAGTATAACATTATTCTAATGTATATGGTTGATGATATGAACTAATATAGAACACTCTAGGGTTTTAGTGCCACATTCTTTTGAGATATTACAGTCATCGAAATCCAAAAGAATCATAGGATTTGATGGAGTTGGTGATTCAATTTTTTCAACTTATACAACCAAAAACATAATAAATTCCTTCTCTACAATCCAATATTTTCAATAGAGCCACACATTTCTAGTTGATTTTTTTCATAAAAACACATTATAAGTCAGAAAAAATCAATGTTTGACTTCTAAAATCAATTTAATAAAGATTACTACACATTTTACATGTGCTTAGTTCGTATAGAGTAGCTTCTAGAGATATATATTGGATAAATGATATTTCCTTAGTATGAATCATGTTTCACTGAACATTTGTAGTACACCCTCGACATGATTTTTGATGGTTACATCCATGAAAAAGTGGTAGAAAAGGTCTATATAGAGACATATATTGTAGTGTAGTACCCCTTTTTATTATCATATATGTCAGAGTGTTAAATTTTGAGATGGTGATGGAGGTATTCATGTCTAAGAGACTATATGTTGTAGGATCTGGTTATCAGAAACATAGGTCTAACGCATCTATAGAAACTAGAAGGCATCAATTGATATGGATTTCTCCTAGAACATCCCCTCGTAATTTGACTAAGGAAGATGGTCACATGGAATAGGGACCACACTAAGGTGCATGTATTTTCAAATAGGGGATATGTTATTATTATGACATCTGATGTCACATGTAACATGATATCTAAAACAAGGGTGGTTAAGAGGGTGGACAAATAATGGTTGAACCACCATATCTAAGGAAACACTGTGATCATAGATATCGCTGGCAAGGCTAGGGATCCCTCTTGGATTGTGAGTTCGGAGTGGAGAATATGGGGATTCAAAAAAAGGATATGTTTTTGGTGGGAAAAATTATGATATCCCTCCACCAGAACTACTAGTCCCCAAACTCTATGCGTAGGGAGGTGGAGGTTGGGGATATGGGAAGTTAAAACCTATGGATTTTTATGACTATATAGCTCATGAAATGACATGCATTGAAATTTATTTTATCATAATATTTAATTAATACTATTATACACATGTGTGATTAATTCCTTTGTATCATTACTCATGTTGATAGATCTTGGTCTTGCAGTACGAAATTTATCCCATCTTCTTTTCCTTGAGATTCCTATAGGTGATGCATGTTTGATATCATTTATTTTTTGTATGTGTGAGATATCACACAGTTGTTAGAATTTTCATGAGACTTATTTCTCATAAATGTGATAGCATATGAAGTCATCATGGATATGGAATCATTGTCTACGGTCTGATCCCAGAATTAATATCAGCATAGATGAGTTTGATTCATTCATATATATGGAAAGGAATTCTTCTATATGGGGGTGATATATCTCATGTAAGTGGGAGTGGGGCTTGTCTATAGGAATCCATTACCCTTTTCCCATTATATGGATAGATTATCCCCCATCGTAGTGGGATATTCTTTCATGTGGTTTATTTTAATAAATGAGGATAATATGGGACTCATCCTTGAAGATGACCCAAGGAAAGGTATGAGGCAGAAGTTTGTGTTTTTAATCGACATTTACATTGGGGAAACTCTAATATCTTTTCCGGCATATTTGATGTCCCCAACCGAGATCTGGGAGCTAATGGTTTAGTTGGATGACCTTCGAGTTATGGATTTAATGACCCCCATGATGTTCCCAATATAAGATCATATTTCATTCAGGAAAAAGGTCTGAGGGATATTGGTTAATTTTTTGGATCATCATCACATGAACAAGGGTAGTATTAATAATATTTTCCCCTTACTAGAGATTTTTTACCTCAATAACAATTTGAGTGGTGTAATATTGTCTTAATGGATCAACCTCTGGTTTGGCTACCACTGGTCGGGAGTTCAAAAATCTAATATACTAATTCTTTCTTTCTGATGACACTATAGACACTATGAGTCCCCATAATTTTTTTCCATGTGATGAACTCCCCTTCTATTTATATAACTATGATGAATCAAAATTTTTATCCATACATGGACCAATTTTTTGTTGTCTTCATTTATGAAAAATTATTTTCCATTTCATCAAAGGAAGAGCATGCAGAAATGTTGTGGATATTCCTTGACATTTATAGGGAACAATATCTTTATGTTGTGTCTCTAAGTTCTAGTTCTATATCCAAATGGTTAACTTTATGGGGAATGTTATATCATGGAATGAATTTATAGTGGACCTCAAGAAGATTTATTTAGTGATTTCTTGGGGTCCCTCGAAGAGTGTGTCTAATGTTTAATGTTTTATAGGATTTCAGAAGTAATATAAGAGGTTCATCATTGATTTATCCAGGATTATAGCCCCTTTGATCACATTTATAAGGAAAGAAAACCTGTTTACCTATACTGAGTAGTGGTAGAAATAATTTGAGTTTTTGATTCTTGGGTTGATGTGTTCACTTTCTTTAATACTATAGGATGTGTTATTAGAGTATATTGTGTATTTTGATTCCACTAGAGCTGGTTTTGGTTGCCTGTTGATTAATAGGTTAGCATTGATCACATATGGGTTGAGGTATTTGATTCCATAATAATAGAACAACATGACATGAGATTGTTTGTTGGTAGTGCTTTTCTTCACTCTAGGGATGTAAAGACGCTATCTTCTAAGATATTTCTTTATTCTTAAATCAAAACATCACAATCCAAGAAATGTATTAATGTAGAGAGATTTGAACTCATGATAGAGGTTATTTTTGTAGTTCCAAATTGACTATGAGTTTGAGATATCCAAAAATCATGAGAAATGAAATGTTTTAGTAGATTAAAATTGATATAAGTACCATTGTCACATGATGAAGGAGGCTTCTGAGAAGGTTTATTAATTGAAGCTGACCACAATTGAAAAGGTGGTTGTCACTTTTCTTTTTTTGATGGTGTAGAAACCTTCTCTATTATAGCACATGGGGGAGGATCAGTTTGGAAAAATTAAATTTTAGGTAATACATTAAAATATATCCTCATGTGATTCATTATATGGACTCCTTTAATGAGGTAATCGAGTCATGAATTTAAAGGGATGACTGGTGGATCTAGTTATAATATAACACGAGGTCATTATGGATTTTCAATCTTATCCATTATCTATATATCATAGTTTATAGATGATGTTTAGAGTAATTATGTCTCATTTGTGGGGGTATTTCATAGGGAAGAGTGTAGTTAGTTCAATTACGGGTGCCTCCCATGTTAGTCGGTGATGGATGAGAACCAGTTCTAGAAGAACAATAGTGGAATTTTTATGTCTCAGAAATGGAAATGGGATGACATATCCATGGAAATTATGTTGTGGAATACATATATATATAGAATCCATGATTCAAAATGGAGATAGGTAAATGATTTATGATGTTGGAACAAATCCTTTAAATTTGGGAGAAGAGTTTGGATGATATTTTTAGGTAATTTGACATGATGGAGATCATACACCTTCATCATGTTCACCTGATTATTGTCTTTTATTGTGATGTGTGGGTCACATCATGATTGTGGAGAGGCCTATAAGAGGCATTCAGGACAATGAATATGATGATTAAAAAATTTCCATACCTAGTGGATGGGAATATATAGTGATCTATCCATTTGTTGGAAGATATTGTAATGAAATTCAAGTTATACTTCATCTATATTTAATGGGATCATTTATTTTTGGTAGTTTTTTTACAATAATAGATATCACTCTATAATAGTTATGGAACGTTTCGAAGAATTAAATGGGAGAGCCTATATGACACAACTATGTTATACTATGATCAGTGAGGCACCTCTTGTTGGGCTAGAGACTGTGAATGTGATGAATGGGAAGGTATTGTTGATAAATTACTATATGAGGATAGCC
Organism: Viscum album; assembly: GCA_963277665.1. Taxonomy (NCBI): domain Eukaryota; kingdom Viridiplantae; phylum Streptophyta; class Magnoliopsida; order Santalales; family Viscaceae; genus Viscum; species Viscum album. Next base: position 2,054,962,698 of record OY728137.1, read on the forward strand.
TAGAGTAACAAGAATATTTTTTGGATCAAAATCATAAGGCCTTGGATTTTTATTCTAGGGTCCTAGTTCTCATAAGAGTCTCCCCGTGATAATAGTTTTGGAAATTCAGAAAAGTAGGAATGTTTTCCCCTATGATCGTTGGGAAATTTTAGATCTTGAATATGATTGGATATATTTATAACCACCTTTCCTTACTCCTGATAGTTGGAGTGGTTACATGACATATTCTATGTTAATATGGTGAGGTGGTGTTTGCATGATCATATTCATGTTATGGAATGCAGAGTCCCAATCATCGATGATACAATAACCTTCAAAGAGTACCCATTTTTGATTTTCAAATGGTAGGAAAGGACCCATCATAGATTGACCACACACCAGGTTTATGGGTTGTGGTAGCATGGGATCATGCTGATGATCTCAAAGGGAGAGAGAACAATATTTATATTCTTAGTAGACCCACTATTATTAAAAAAATGATTTTTTTATATGAAAATAATGATGATTGAAATAATATAAATACCCTTATTTATCCTTTTAAAATATTCAAATGTATTAAAAAATATATTTGTATCCAGAAATTTAAATTCAACGAGAATCTCATTCCCTACGACCTATAAATTTTTTTATCAAAGTAATAATTATTTTTTATATCACATGATCAGATATACCCTCAGAACAACCTAAACTTGTCAATGATGGTCATTCAGATAATGAGGACATTAGAGGGTATAATAAGTGAAATAACAAATTAATTAGATATATTTATTCATTTAATAACCATTCCCCAATATCCTCTATAAATTTTTGTATAAGAAAAACCTATTGGGTAAGCTACTTAACTCTGGGATCATTAAGAAGATGTTTCATCATCCTTTATTGGTGAATTGAGATCAGAAGATGACCAAAATCTCAATAAAGATGAACCATGGTGTGGTGAATGAATCTGGTCCCCTCGATAGTTTGCAACTATATTTTTCACCAATAATCGATCAGAATCAATGTTTGGAATTTCATTTTTTTATTCCATCAGATTTTTAATTAATCACTCCTAAATAATTAATCTTTTTCAACTTCCATAAATTTTCCAACCATCGTTTGATCCCCGTTGATGAATTAATTTAATTTTGAATTTATTATATATAGATTCAATGTTTCACACCTTTTATTTCCCATTTCAAGTCGTTGAGTCAATAAGGTTTCCTTATGACTTTTCCATTCCATCATGTTTTGAAAATCACAAACACCCTATCTTAAGGAAAATTTAATTTTCCCTATGAATTTTATTAATAAGAAAATTTTATTTCCCCAATGAAATTTATCCTTACCAAGTTTTCCATTGTTCATATTTTAGTATCTCTAAATCTAACTCTTCTTATTCCTATGTGAAAAATTCAGTTTCACATCTAAAACTTTGAAATTCTATAAATACTTAGATATAGAGTATTATCTTTTCAGGATCTGAATTTAGATTCTGAATTCTATGAAATTCAATCATCGAATTGTCTGAAATTCCGACTCTTAATTCTCTGAAATTCAGACTCCGAATTCTCTGAAATTCAGACTCCAAATTATCTGAAATTCAGGTACTGAATTCCTTATAATTAAGACTCTGAATTCCTTGGAATTCCGACACCGAATTCTTTAGAATTCAGACTCTAAATTCCTTAAAATTCAGATTCCAAATTCCTTTGAATTAAGACTCTGAATTCCCTAGAATTCAGGTTCTGAATTCTTTAGAATTCAGACTCCGAAGTCTATATAATTCTGATTCTGAATTTCATGAAAAATAGAATCTGAATATCTTTGTAATATAGACTCCATAGGTTAACATCCTTAGACTCCTAATATTATTTTTCCTTATACTCCAAAAAATAAATTTGGTTGAGCAACATTATTCTACTTACTCTTGTTAAAGTTATAAAACGATGTTGTGTATTCTATTTCTAACCAATTGTTGTTTGAGTGACATGTGTACAGGTCCCTCTAAAATTCTAGGAAAAATATGAACGTTGGACGAGGGAGCCGATCGTTGGAAATTCGCCTATAAATTAGAGCTCATTTGAATGATCTCAACAAATTTTTATCAATCGAGAGATTACATTCTACTGAAGTGATTTCTAGAGAGATAGGGACTCTCATGATTTGTATGTACTAAAAATCTTGTTTAGATTGCTTCATGTGACTCTGATTGTTGTTGTGTACAATCAAGGGATTTTAGGGATAGGAAGACAGAGGTGATGACTACCTTGAAGTTTGAGGGTTTGCGGGGATAACAAGACAGTCTCTGATATTTCTGTCGAGGGCTTACCCTAGTGTGGGTAAGACATACTTTCTTGAAAATATAAGTCAAGGGACCTTTATCCAAGGTTGTTTCATACCCTACTCTTTGGGTTAAAATATTTCATACATGTTACTTGTATTGTATCATGTTTGTTTTCCGCTGCATTTTGATTAATAAATAAAGTATAACTATCTTATAAATTATTTTTCATGTACTCTGTTTAGTATGATTCTATATTATTTAAGGTAGAATCTTTGTCCTTATAAACTTTTCTTAAGATTTATTTCTAGAACCATATTTCTAGAATGTAGCAGGTTTGTAGAACTAAGAGGTCTTGAGAATTTACCTTTTTTAATATTGTTAAACAATAGGATGGCTTATACCATCTTTAAAAGTTCCAAAGGAATTTTTGTAAAGTATAAAATTCACCCCCTATTGTATATTGAGCATCTACATCATTATTTCTATCCAACAATTGGTATTAGAGAAGGTCTCTGAAATAATTCAATTCATATATAAGTTTTCTTTCTCAAGTTATTCATTGTCCTATTTTTCCTAGCATTGAATATTTTTATCCTTGTTTAAAAACATTTATTACTAACAGAGTTTGTGTGGAATAATTTTTTCTTTTAGATGGCAGGAATGAATGTTGGTTCAATTGACAATCTTAATCCTACTAAACAACTATCTTGTTCATCCTTCGAGCAAGATTATCTAGTTCATTCCTGCCATCTAAAAGAAACATTAAGAAGACTCAAAAAGGATAGATTGTCCTATGCTTAAGAGAAAAGAAATAAAAGGAAATTAATTCTGAGAGAAATAGAAAGAAGTAATAAAAGGCTAAATCTAAGAAAGTTTTGAAAGCCAATGACACCTAGAGTTCCTGTGCTGGAGACTCTTCTGATGAATCTTCAGATTATGAATCTTCTGCTCAGAAGAATCCTGGTCTATTTGCCAAGATATCTATTGAAAACCATTTATTAATGTCCAAGGTACACAATTCTATATCCATGACCAATGTATTATTGAATTCTAATTATAGTGATAGTAAATATTATGAATCTTTGGATTAATAATCTTCTTCTGATGAAGATAATACTTTACCTACTTATGGATAAGTGTCTAGGTTTTATAAGGCCCCTGAGAATGAAAATTCGTAAGTCAAGAAAAATCTTGACAAGGAAAATACTAGGATTTCTATTCTTACTAAAGAAACATTAGATCTTTCTAATGATCTTGATAAAAAAACCCTTGATTTTCAAAGTATTTCAAAAAACCATTAGGAAGTTAATTTTGAGAAGGATAAACATTCTAAGGATCACGAAAAAGTAATTTCTACGAAAAATGTTTTCGAGACTAACTCAAGTGCTAAAACTAATGTTTTTTAGGGCTAAAAACATATTTATTAAGCTAAATTCAGAAATATTTTCCTTGAGGAAGTGTTTTTTAAACATTACCTTAGGTAAGGAAAACTTTGATAAGATGTATTCCCAAATTCGACCTCTAAGGAATAATTATGGTTTTGGTTATACTCATTCAAGACTGATTTTTAGTAACAATTATTTTAATCCTCAAAGTGCTCCATTCTACACTAAGTGTCATTGTGGTGGGCATTGGGAAAAAATTGATCTTTAAACAAAACTCAGTCTTTAGATTTTCAGAAAGCTTATTTTTCAATAAAAATGTGGATTCCTAAAATTTTGCTTTCTGAAGTTTCCAGATCCAAGAATATTTGGGTTTCGAATTTCTAATGCTCTTATTTTTTGGGAATTAAAGACAGTACCAACAGCAATACATGGTACATGGATAGTGGATGTTCCCAGCATATGACTAGTAACAAAATATTCTTTGAAAAGATTATCAAGATGAAAGGAGGAAAAGTAACTTATAGAGATAATGCTCAGGGAGAAATTATTGGTATAAGTAACATTGCTCTTCTTGGAAAAACATTGATTTCAAATGTTTTATTTGTTATGGTTCTTAAGAAAAACATTATTAGCATAAGTCTATTATTTGATGAAGGTTACCTTGTGAGTTTTAGGAATGAAAATTGTTTAGTACACAATTCCAAGGAATAGTTTGTTCTTTCTTCCCATAGTCAAGATAATTCTTACACACTAATCATAGAAGATCTTAGGACCCAAGATCTACCTTGTCTTAGTGCAATGGAAGATCATTCTTGGTTATGGAATAGAAGGTTAGGACACTGTAACATTAGGAACCTATGAAAACTCTCTAATAAAAGACTAGTTAATCATCTACTAGAGCTTAGATTTTATTCATCAAAATAATGTGATCCTTGTTGTTTCGCACGGAATACGGGGATGACCTCCTGGACGGGAGATTCAAACGTTCTGATCGGTTTCTAACGGGTTTGTTTGTAGAACCGGAAACATCCAATGATTCCACATCCGTTTGGACCTACTTTCCAAAGGCAGGCGCTCATTAGCTTGTGGACTAATGAGGCTTAGGAATTTGCATTGGTCGAGAGGATGGGAGGTCGGACTCATCACACCTTTTTGAGGGGAATTATTGTCTACTCCGGGACTCTCTTTATAGATTTAAGTTATGTTCGTGAATCCTTATTATATTACCAAGTATAAAATGAGCTTTCCTTTAGTTTTAACAATCAATGATTTAAATATGCAAGAAATTTAGAGAATCTTTTATATGTATTCGAGGTTCTTCATCAATAGAGAATCATCTATATCTGTTTAGAGATTCTTGGTCAATGGTATCCTTCAAAACATTTATATAAAAGTCTCTTGGTCATTATGATGACCAGGCTGGTTTTAAAGCCACTCAGTGGGGCACTTGAAGTTTATCGTCATTCAGAAGGACAGAGATTATTTCAAAGTTGGGATCGAACCCATAAATGGGCTACCTACGTATCCTTTGTTTTTAGAAAAGGAATCAGAACCCACGTAGTTCGAGTTATGAAGTATGATGTTTATGATTGATGGCTCAAAGATGAATGTCATAATTACTTTTACACTCTAAGCTCACGTGAGTCATGATCGGTGTGAGAAACAAGAGGTGTTGGTAAAAATTAGACAATTGTGCCATGAAAGATGCAATCATAAGAATTTGTTTGGGGCTTATGTATGGATGACTGCCCAGATAGATGAAGGTTTAGGATTTACTTTTAGGGATAAAATCCATGAACAGGGTCCATAAAGTTATATGTGCTTCATGGAGATTTGAATACTCTAATCTTGGGGCTTACTCCTAAGGAAGATGCCCAAGTTAGGAGGGGACTTATGATTGGGTTTTACTCATAAAAAAGGAAACCCAAATCAAAGGTAAATTATGACTGGTTAAGAGAATTTTAAGGGGGCTTGAGGTTTACTCCTAAAAAGGAAAACCCAAGATTATGACTGGGACTTACTCCGAAAAAGGAGGCCCAGGTTATGACTGAGTCTTATTCCTGAAAAAGGAGACCCAGGTTAGGGGACTTGGGGCTTACTCCTGAAAAGGAAGCCCAAGGTTATGACTAAGTCTTATTCCTGAAAAGGAGACCCAGGTTAAGGGATTTGATTGGGGCTTACTCCTGAGGAGGATGCCCAAGATTGGGAACTTTAAGAATTTGGGGCTTACTCCTGAGGAAGATGCCCAAGTTAAAGGATTCTCTCATCTTAAAGGATGAGGTTAAATGAATGAACTCTCCATAATTAGTGACATAATGATATTTAAATCACTAAGTTTTGAGAGATATTCCACAGAATTCCTTTCAGATAAGGAAGTCAAATCAAGAAATCAAGCCATAAATGGCTTTGAAGAGTGTCTTGAAGACTGAATCTTGAAAAGGAAAGGTGAAATGGCTTAAGAGGGGTAAAAATGGGCAAGATGGGAACCCAAAAAGATAGGGGTGCACAAGTCTTGCAAGGCACGCAAGTCTTCCGTGGGCGCGCAAGTATGGTCGCGCAGGTATACCTGCGCGGCTCATGGTGTACTTGCGCGATTTTCAACCAGCATTTGAAATACTTGAGCGACTCTTTTTTAAAACCTTTAGAATTTTCTTGAGGTTCTTCCAAAAAAGAGACACGCAAGTTATATTGAAGGAAATAAGTCGGCGCGCAAGTGTTTGATGAGTTTCAACACTTAGGCCTTCCTTCTTCTCTTTAAATCTTCCGTTCTAGGTAAGAAATTACCTTAGAAGTGTTCCGGAAGCTTTGAGAAGAGACTTGGGCGTCGGGAGCTTCAATCTGAGTTTCTGGAAAAAGATCCTCTAGAATGGGGGGCCCACAGGGTCTATTTATAGGCAAAAGAAGACCCCGGGCGGTTACCGGGCGGTTACCAATTAGGTCGCGCAAGTCACCTGCGCGACCAAGGTAGCCGCGCAAGTACACTTGCGCGCCAGTTATATAACTTGCGCGGTGAGGTCGTTGTTGATCCTTTCTTCCTTCCTTTGTTGATTTTTGATGTTTTCTTTAAAAGGCTGAATCACTTTGAGCTCAGATATTCCCTTTTCCGATCTTTAGATTCTGTGACGAAAGGAGCGTCAACAAAAGTCCCCCCTCAGAGTTGGATCCGGAGAGAAATGAGGATTTGACTCTGAGGAAATCGAATCCCTCCAAAGGAAAAGGGAGGCGCGCAAGTCTGTAGTGCACAGAGGGCGGCGCGCAAGTTTGCGTCGCGCAGGCCTTAAGCGCTCTGGGTGCGGTGCGCAGGTAGGCTTCCTGGCCTATAAATACACGGCCTCACCTCCGTACATGCATCTGGATTTCCGGATTTCTCGAGCTCTCGCCATGCAGGTCACCTAAGCCGCGCAAGTCTCTTTTTCCATTGTTCCCTCACTGTCGCGCTCCTGTAAAGGTATTTGTACTTGCGCGGTTTATACGTGCGCGTCAAAAACTAGGGCGACACACGAAAATACTTGCGCGCCATTGTTTAGATTTGCGCGACTTAATGCCTTGGCCATTTTTTCCGAATTCTTTCACAAATTTTATGAAAAATAAACCCATTTAAGAGTTAAATTTGTTCAACTTTTGTGCAGATTCAATGGCTCCTGAGGGAATTGGAATGGCTGATGAACTGGCTAGCAAGCGGATTGATGACATGATGAACATTATTGGCCATGATTACTATGATATCTGTGACAGCACTTTCCCAGATTTGGATAAGTACTTGAAGAAATATCATCTTAATTTCCCACAGAGCATCTACCTGTCTCTGTGTGTTCATGGTCATCTGCAAGGAGTCAATGTTCCAAATGCAAACAATTATACACCTGAGATGCAGCTTCACTGCTACTTCTCTATTTCGGTTATGCTGTAAAATGAAATGAAGTGTTATGTTGAAAGCCTCTTGTAATTCTCGAAAAAGAGAAGAGACTTCAGTCTGTGGATGTCCTTCTAACTCTTGTGTATCAATGAAAAACACTTTCGTCTTCAATCATTTGTACCTGCATTCTTTCATTACCTACTTCAAATTTACTTAAGCCAATGGGCCTAGTAAGCATAGTTTGATTTTTACTAGGATTATTACAAATAATCCTACAAACTTTGAATTTTTTTAATTGCTCAATATTACCTAAATCATACAGAATGTATGTTTAGTGAGCTGGAACTTGACTTTTATTCAGAGTTCCTTTGTCTTTTGTGTGGGAAGTTTAAAGTCATGCACGCCGGACATAAAGGGGCTAATGTTTAAGGTCGAAATAGCTTTGACCAAAAAAATGGATTAAAAATTGATTCAATTCTTTGACAATTTATATGAAAACATATTACCATACTCAAGTATGAGAGAAAAAATGTAAACTATGGCTTAAGAATATTTGAATCTGAGGAGTGATATGAAAAAGAGCTAAAAGGCATTAGAAGAAGTAGTTTCCAAGAATGAAGTTACTATTATTTAACAAAACCCGTTAGGGGGTTGAGATATGCAGGGCCATCTATGGGCATTGGCTGCATGGTCAAATAAATAGCATCTTTTGGCTAACAAGTCTGTTATGTGGACTGTTTATGCAAGGCCACCTATGGGCACGTGCTGCATAGTCAGGCAAAAGAACTCCCAGAAATTTACTTTCCTAGTGCTAAAAGCCAGTGAAAGTTTATGGAGATTCAAATTTTCTAAAGTATAGAGTTTTTTGTATGGAAAGAGGTACTTGAATATGGAGAAGATATTTCCGAACAAGAACATCGAAGAACTGGATGAATATAACTCCTACTAAGGTATGACCCAAACGTAGGGAAGAAGAATAAACCATAGACTTGAATACTTTCAGATCATGAAAAAGGATATGGGACAAATATGTTAAGGATGGATATTTTTTGCGGATCCCTACATACTGTCGTTTAAGACAAATAAGGACAAAAGAGGCATTCTTCCCAAGAATGAAGTTACTATTATTTAACAAAACCCGTTAGGGGGTTGAAATATGCAGGGCCACCTATGGGCATTGGCTGCATGGTCAAATGAATAGCATCTTTTGGCTGACAAGTCTATTATGTGGACTGTTTATGCAAGGCCACCTATGGGCACGTGCTGCATAGTCAGGCAAAAGAATTCTCAGAAGTTTGACATTTTTGTGACTAGAAGTCATGAAAAGGGTTATGAAGATCTGAAAATATTTAAGGTTAGGATTATAATACATAAAGATGGGTCTTGTCCAATGTATATAGAGATACATAGGTCAATGAAAACCATAATCATGTTGTGGCTGGGTCCTGAATTGAAACTTGGACTTCACTACGTATCTCATAAGAATAAGAATCAAGCCATACGTAGTTCTTGAAATGCAGTTTAACGTTGTGCAGGACGAAAGTATGAGTGATCTTAGTTTAGGGTCATAGAATTCGGACCATAATAATGAATACACAGTGTGTGTTTTCATGAGGACTTTTCAGCCAAGGGACTGAAAGTGAAATTTGGGGTTAGGCCCAAAAGACTTGGGACTGGATTCGAGGGACACTCGAATGTTCCTACGTATCCCATAAGGATGGGAATCAAGTCCACGTAGTTCTATAATTACCCTTAGTACAAATTTGATTCTTACATGTGAAGGGTGAAAGGGGACTTTAGTGCAATGATGGTTTAACCTAAGATAAAAAGTTCAGGCATTACCATGTATGCACGTAGTCTTTTGAAAATGAAAACCATGATTGAAAAATCAATGTCAATAATAGTTCTCTCTCAAATGAGGAAATCAAATAATATCGTAGTTTATTGTCGTACCGGACAAAAGTGTTGTATAGTTTAACGTCATATAACAAGGACAAAAGTGAATCAATGTAAAGATATTGATTCCAGGGGCGGTTTCACGAATCAACATCATATGAGATGGTGGTGAACCGATGTGAAGAGATTGTTTTTGGGCTTGAACCCTGGGAGGTTGCCTACATACCCAGCCTGGAGGGCAAGGATCAAAGTCCGTGTAGTTCAATTTAAAGAATGAATTAATGATCAAGTTGTTCTTTGGGACAACGATCCATTTAAAATGTTGTTGGGACTTACACATGGTTAGCGGCCCAGAGAGAGTGTTATGGTTGATGTTCGCTCTAAGCTCACGTGAGTCATACTCGGTGTGAGAAACAAGAGGTAATAACAACCTTAACGATGCATAGTTTAATGTCATGTAGGACATAAAAAAGGGGACTATGCAGTTTAAAGTCTTGCAGTTAGGACTATTGGTGCTGCACAGTTTAGTGTCATGTAGCAGGGACAAAATAACAGTTTAATGTCATGTAGGACATATCAAGGGCTTTCTGTACAGTTTAGCGTCATGTAGTTAGGACGATGGGAACAATACAGTTTAACGTCATATTGGACGAAAGTGCGAATAGTTTAAGGTCATATTCATGGACCGTGGATGGTGTGGTTTAATGTCATGTTGTACCTTTGATGATTATATAGTTTAACGTCTTTTCGGACGTGAGGGACTTTTATACAGTTTAGCGTCATGTAGTTTAGGACGTCACAGTTTAACGTCTTGCTGGACATAAGGGATTTGCAAATAGTTTATGGTCATATACATGGACCAGGGATGATGCAGTTTTAAGGTCATGCTAGATGGTTTAGGGAACTTTTTCACAGTTTAATGTCGTGTGGGACGAAGTTGCAGTTTAAAGTCATACTGGACCATTGCTGTATAGTTTAACGTCATATAGCAAGGACGATCTGGTGCTGTACAGTTTAAAGTCATGTAGCTAGGACTAAGGTGAACCAATATGAGGATATCAGTTCTGGGGACTTTTTACAGTTTATCATCATGCTGGACGATGAAAGTGTCACACAGTTTAATGTCATGTTGCTAGGACATAATATAGTTTAACGTCATCTCGGACAAAATATAGTTTAATGTCATCTCGGACAAAATATAGTTTAATGTCATCTCGGACAAAATATGGAACTTCTGTACAGTTTAATGTCATGTAGATAGGACATAATAACAGTTTAATGTCATGTAGGACATAATGAAAGTGCCACACAGTTTAATGTCATGTTGCTAGGACACAATATAGTTTAATGTCATCTCGGACAAAATATAGTTTAATGTCATCTCGGACAAAATATAGTTTAATGTCATCTCGGACAAAATATGGAACTTCTGTACAGTTTAATGTCATATAGATAGGACATAATAACAGTTTAATGTCATGTAGGATATAATATGAACCAATGTGATTGTTTTGGATCTGGGAATAATATTTTGTGTTTATACAAAATACTTCTTCAGAAATCTGGCATTAGTTGGAGTCGTGATGTGTTCTCCATCCATTGAGATCAGAGAATATGCTCCATTGGAGTAGACCTTATGTATTGAATAAGGTCCTTCCCATTTTGGTTCAAGCTTGGGAGGCTTCTTTCCTGGTATCATTGGTGCTCTGAGAACCAATACCAATTCTCCCTGAATGAATGAACGAAGACGAACTTTTTTGTTAAAAGCTCGTGCTATCCGATTCTGATAGATTTCCAAGTGGTGCAAAGTGCACAATCTTTTCTCATCTAACTGTTCCAATTCATTCAACCGCTTTTGGGATTGCTCATCTGTTGATAACTGATCACAAATGGCTATTCTGAGTGAGGACAATTGAACTTCAATTGGCAAGACTTCTTCTGTTCCATATACCAATGAATATGGAGTAGACCGCGTTGCATTGCGAGTGGTAGTCCGATAAGCCCATAAAGCATGAAAGAGTTTATCAGGCCATGACCTCTTATCTTTATTCACCATCTTTTGCAGTATATTTGAAAGAGTCTTTTGAAGGCCTCTATCTGGCCATTAGCCGCTACATGATATCGAGATGAATGGTTGTACTTAATGTTGTATTCTTGATACAATTTCTTTACCTCAGAAGAATAGAAGTTGGTGCCGTTGTCCGTCAATATGGTATGAGGGACACCAAATCTAGTAATGATGTTAGAGTTGATGAAGCTAACAATGCATTTAGAACTGACTTCTTTGAGAGGTACTGCCTCTGCCCATTTGGAAAAGAAATCAGTAGCAGTAAGAATGTACTTAAACTGCTTGGCCGTAGCTGAAGGGTAAGGTCTCACCACATCCATTCCCCATGTGGAAAATGGCCATGAGTATTTAGCTGTATGAAGCAACTTTGGAGGTTGATGAATGAAGTTGGAATATACTTGGCATGAATGACACTTCTTTGTGAAATTAACACAATCTTGTATCATTGAAGGCCAGAAGTATCCAAGCCTTCGAATTTGATCAGATAGTCTATGTCCAGACTGGTGGGCACCACAGACTCCTGCATGCACTTCTTTTATGACAGCCATTGTCTCTTCACCATCAATACATCTGAAGAGAACTCCATCAAAACCACATTTGTAGAGAATTTTCTCGAGGTGGTTTGGGCCATCATAAAGAGTAAAATTGACCACACGTCGTCGAATTTGTTCTTTCTCGGTTCTATCAGGTGGAAGTGTTCCATTTTGAAGGTATTCCCTGATAGGTGAAATCCATCCTGTAGTATGACCATACGGTTCAGGAATGGGACTAATTTCATTAATTTCCTCTGTTCTGACTTGAACATAAGGTGAAATTGCACGACGGTGGGCAATACAGATGGTTGTCTCGTCCCGATTTGGATCTGCTAAAGCTGTGGCTATATTAGCCAGTGCATCAGCTTGAGCATTTTGTGATCTTGGTACATAAGAAAATGTCGGTTCTGAAGGGAATTCCGACATTAACTCTATGACGTAATCATACAAAGGGATTAATTCTTCTTTTCTGATGGCATAATCCCCATTGATTTGTTTGATTACCAGGTCTGAATCACCTTTCACCTTTAAGTGATTCACTTGTGCTTGAAGCGCTAACTCCAAGCCTGTAATGAGAGCTTGGTATTCAGCTTCATTATTGGTACCACCTTCCCACAACAAAAAGGAATAAGGTAACACTGCCTTATCTGGAGAAATGAGCACAATTCCTAAACCAACTTTGTTGAATTTAGGATTTTCCATTTTCTTCCCTGTTGGAATTCTAGAAGCACCATCAAAATACATTTCCCATGTTTGAGGATTCTCTTGAATAGAGAAAACTTCCTCATCAGGGAGTTTGATATCTGAATACGTGTCTTCTACTGAAGGATGTTCAGCCATGAAATCAGCCAGAGCTTGGCCCTTAATTTCCTTTTGAGACACATACTGAATGTCGAACTGCTGTAGAATAACTGCCCACCGTGCCAGACGTCCTGTAAGCATTGGAAGACTAAGGATGAATTTGAGTGGATTATTACGAGATACCAATTGGACCTCATGATGTTGCAGGTAGTGTCTCAGTTTTTGAACTGCAAAGATTAATGCTAGGCATCACTTTTCAATACTTGAATATCGGGTTTCTGCTTCAAGCATAGTTCTACTGAGATAGTAGAGACTATTTTCATTCCCAACATCATTCTTTTGAGCGAGAAAGGCACCCAATGATCGCTCTAAAGCTGTCACATAGAGGATAAGAGGTCTACCCTCAACAGGTGGCATGAGTACTGGTGGACTCAAGAGGTATTTCTTGAGAACATCAAATGCTTCTTGACATTCTTCAGTCCACTGGTAAGTGACTCCTTTCTTCAATAATTTGGTAAAGGGTAAACTTTTGCCTACCAAATTGGCGATGAAACGCCGAATATAGGCTAAGTGTCCTTGAAGTCCTCTTAATTCTTTCAAATTCTGAGGAGGTGACATACCAAGGATTGATTTGGTCTTCTCAGGATCGACTTCAATACCACGATGGCGTACAACAAAGCCGAGGAATTTTCCTGAGGTTACCCCAAATGCACATTTTAAGGGGTTCATCTTCAAATTGTGTTGTTGAAGCTTGTGGAATATGACTTTCAAATCAGCCAAGTGATTAGAACGTTGTTTGGATTTAACCACCAAATCATCTACATAGCATTCAACAAACTTCCCTAAAAGAGGTTTGAAGATACGATGCATGGCGCGTTGATATGTTGCACCTGCATTCTTTAAACCAAATGGCATCACCCGGTAACAAAACACACCTTGAGGAGCTCTGAAGGCTGTATATTCCTCATCTTCTGGGGCCATTCGGATTTGATTATATCCAGAATATCCATCCATGAAAGAAAGTACTTCATAGCCAGTCGTTGCATCAATTAAGAGTTCTGTAATCGGAACTGGGAAATCATCTTTAGGACAATACCGATTAAGATCTCTGAAATCGATGCAAACCCTAATTTGTCTATTCTTCTTCTTTACAGGGACAATATTAGCCAACCACTTGGGATATTGAACTTCTCTGGCGAAGTTAGATTTGATAAGCTTATCCACTTCAGCCTCGATTTTGGAAGCATAGGTTGGGTGTGTTCTTCTCGCGGCTTGCTTGAATCCTCGATGTTCTTTTGGAAAACCCAAATGATGGGTGGCAACATCAGGATCAAGGCCAGGCATCTCTGTATAATTACAAGAAAAAATATCTTTATTTTGCTTTAGAAAAGAAATATACATCTCTTTCTCTTCAAGGGTCATGGCCGCACTAATTAAAGTGGGGCGTGGATCTTTCTCTGTACCCAGATTTACTTCTCTGAGTTCATCCACAGTGGTAGAGATACCCTCTTCAAATGCTGGAGGAGCATCTCTAAGATCTTCCTCTTCCTCTTCATCATGTGTTATTTCTTCCGTTTCTACTTGCAAAGTAGATGAAAGAACGAAATTCTCATGATCATAAGAGATGTCAAAATTTTCACATTTTGAAGAAGAAGCTTCCATTTCCGACCCTATTGATGATAAAGGGTCTTCTTTGGGAAATAAAGAGGAGATGATGGATTGAGAATCGACATCAATATTCACCTCTGGTGTTGCTATAACTTCTTCTGGCCTGATTAGCGAAGTATAGACTTGTTGGATTTCAGCAGATGAAATGAAAACGTCACCACTTATGCTTTCATCACTGCTTGGTAAGTTACCAATTTCTCCCATGTTGTCTGGCTCGATTGCCGTAATTGACATTATGGATCTTTCCATAATAGTATTTTGATTTGGGCCTATTTTGTCAATTTGACTGATAGGTAACACATAATCTATACTCACATGTGAAAATGGATTTATTGGAATTTTTTCCAAACCATATGGAGCATTAACTTTGGTAATTTCCTTCATTGTGGATTTTTCTCTTCCCTTCATGTGATAAAATTCCGCCTCAATGTATTGAGACTCACATGTCTTGAATGGGGCCTTATCACTATACAATGTTCCAACTTGACCATCGAAACAGTATTTGAGACATTGATGGTATGATGACGGAATAGCTGCATGCTGATGTAGCCAGGGTCTTCCAAGCAAGATATTGAAAGCTGAGTCTTGATCAACAATCATGAAATCCGAATTGGAAACAAGATCTCCAAACTGAGTTCTGAGCGTAACTTCTCCCAGTGGTTCTTGTTCATTTTTATCATATCCTTGCAACATCATGGTAGAAGGAGATAAATCAGATTCCGTGAGGCCCAATCGACGAAGTGTACGAATGGGAATGAGGTTGACTCCTGAACCATTGTCAATGAAAGCTCTTCGAACATCTATACCATTGACTTTGCCAGATAAGTACAAAGGTTTTATGTGCCCATGCACAACATCATCTTCATCTTTATCAGTAAAAGATATCACTGCATGACATTCTGCAGGATTATTCTCTATGTGATAGATTTCAGCTACAGCAATTTCAGCTTCAAACTCCTGAGGACTTGACAAAGCTTCGATGAGTGCTTCCCGAAGATCTTTTGACAGATTCAAAGCATCCAAAATTGATAACTTGGATGGTACTTCCAAGTGTTTCAATATATCATACTTTTGATCTAGAGGTCTGCGTTTCCCAATAGGAATATGCAGTTTAGCAGGTACCTTGGAAGCAGATGCTTTGGAAGCTGATGCATCTTGTATTGAAGCTGGCAACATCCTTGGTTTTGGCAGATTAGACTGATTAGATCCATTTACTTGCTGAGATAAAGAATATGTAACTTTTAATCGGTCTTCTAAAATAACTGTGCCGAAACTGAGTTGG
Source organism: Viscum album (assembly GCA_963277665.1). Taxonomy (NCBI): domain Eukaryota; kingdom Viridiplantae; phylum Streptophyta; class Magnoliopsida; order Santalales; family Viscaceae; genus Viscum; species Viscum album. The sequence goes on from OY728137.1 coordinate 2,054,978,453, forward strand.
CCATTGGCAGAAGAACTTGCTTGTTATTTTTGAGCTCACTGAAGGGCTCTACCACGAGTTTCTGCTGCATATACAATGCTAGCAGGGGTAGAATTAGAGTAGTGGCTTCGGAAAGATCCACGTCTTCCCCTATATCCTGAACCTCTAGAACTTCCTCAGGTTCCTTTATTTGATACAGGGAATTCAGGCTCATCAAGACTGGAATATGAATCTGTTAATTGAATCATATTAACAGAACCAAAGATTAACTCTTCGTCTGATAAAGACTCTGCTTGGTTAGCATGTTTAGGCTGTGCCGTTTGGTGGGATGGTGCCCGTGGCTTCGAAGTAGATGGCATGAAATCTGCCAGAGTCAAAGACAATTTAGGCTTTGCTACATACTCATCTTCTCCTGATTCCTCTTTCTTCTTTGAATTGCGCTGCCCTTTTGAGGATTTGTCTTTTGATGGAGGCTTTACTGCAGCTTTTGTAGGAGACACAATTGGCTTCTTCAATTGTGTTTTCAAAATGGAATGGGTCCGATTGATTGTCTTTCTGACCATCCAATCATCATATTTTTTCGCAGTTTTGCTTTTGACTTCCTGCCACTCGCCTCCTTCCTCTGGATCTGTAGCGGTAATACACGCTACATGAGCTGAAGAACCCTTCAATTTGACTTTTCCCAAGTTGACCATCTTTTGCAGGAGGTCTTTAAAGACAAAACACTCCTGGATGGGATGCCCCAACATTTGATGAAAGGAACAATAATTGGGACGGTCTTCATCTCCTTCCTTGTTGGGCCTCTTGGGCACTGGTAATTGAACCAAATTATTTTCCAGAGCTGAAATGAAGTAACCAGGAATTTGTTCACTTCGGAAAGAGTATGTTTTACTCTTCATATCCTCAAATTGTTTTTGTCGTTGATATTTTTGATCATTTGGACGAAACAGCCTTTGTTGTTGGCGTTCAGGAGGTGGATCCCTTCGAGAAGATGAAGGTTTTGAAGTAGAAATAGGTACCGGTGCTTGTTTAAGCATAACTGTAGCAGTTTCTGCTTTACCCATTCTTCTTCCTGGAACTGATGGAATTACACAAGATTTAACCTTAGCCTGTATAAGGGAATCTTCAATCTGTTGAGAGATTGAAGTAAGGTCTCGAAACCCTCCTGTGTATTTCACAGGGATCAATGGCGTGCGTAATTCGTCACGCAAATTTGCCACACAGATTGGCAATAATTGCTCCTGAGGGAGTGCTAAACTCAAGGAATACGTTAATCCCTTCCAACGAGCAATGAAATCAGAGACTCTTTCATTCTCCCTTTGCTTGCAGTTTGTAAGATCGAAAACTGTCGTTTTTGGCAAAGTTGAGCTAAACTGAAGAAGGAATTTTTGACGAAGATCCTCCCATCCGATGACTGACCGGGATTGCAAGCTTGTATACCAGACAAAAGCTAGTCCTTGCAAGGTTCGCACGAAGCATCTGAGTTTCACTGCTTCTTGCTTCTCTGGAGTTCCCATCATAGGATCACAACAAGACACGTAATGCGTCAAATGTTGTTCAGGGTCTCCTGATCCATTTAAAGTTGGGAAAACAGGGTTTCCAAAACTGGATGGAGGAGAAATTGAATCTACCCATTCAGGGTAAACTTTCTTTTCAGGTTGAACTTGCGCCCGTTTCCCTTCCATAGTTTCTAACCGAGCTGTTAATGACTCAATAGTAGTTATTAACTTTTGAGAAACGTCAGGTTGAACTTGGTTTTGGGTAGGTGCAATGAATGGAGCTTGGACAGACGTGGTGATTGGTGCTGCAACTGATGGTAGTGCTGCCAACCGTTGTTGCGTTTGACCCATAAGATTAGACCTCTGTGGGTGTACTGATAAAGGAGGATATTCTGGATCCATCTCAGTAGTTACAACAAATTCTTTCGGCTGTCGGACTTCAGAATTATTAAGAAGAAGACTACTCTGAAGTAGTTCTGCATTCAACCTTCTTAATTCTTTCATTTCTTCCTCCTGTTGTGCAAACCTTTGCTCTAATGAGAGCAATTGACCTCCTTCAGAGGATGGGTGAGAAGTAACCTGATTCTTTCCTTTCCCCTTATTGGATCCTTTTCGGAGAGGGGGAAGTGGGTTACTTGAAGGAATACCCAGATTTTGGGTAAGCCTTTGATTACGTGTGCGCACACCTTCTTCATTTAGGTCTGTGTGCGCAACTTCTTGAGCAGGAACCTCTTCGTATGATCCTTCTGATTGAGCCTCATCTGGTGAATCAGCAGCAACGGCATTGATGACATTAATGGATGCATATTGCATGGAATCCTTTCTATCAGCATTTCTGTGATATTGTCTTCTTCTATGTCCATGATGAGACATGGCATTCCGTTGACTTGATCCCTCAGGAATTTCTTGGAGAACCGTCACTTGGATAGAATCTCCTGACAGCTTGGCTCTTCGTTCCTCTTGAGGCTTATTCCCTAATCGAGAGAATACTGACTTTCTCTGAGGGAGGGATTGAGGATTTGAAAAAGTCCCCAGTCCGGTGGACTGGGGATGTTCCTGCTGCTTCCGCTTAACTCCTTGAATCCCATTTGTTGACTCTGAGGGTTGGGTTAGAGAAGTCCCCAGTCTGGCAAGCTGGGGTGTCTCTTGACATGCTATGTCTGAGATCTTCTTAAAATCTCTCTTGATCTTGAAAATTTTAGTTCGGAAATTAGCTGGATGCATTAACCTGTATCCACTTTTATCACCTGGTTCAACAGATCGTTGGATGATTTCCGAAACTTCTGTCATTTGATGACGTGTTTGCTCCAAACGAGAGGCTTGTGCAATATTCTCTCCTGCTTGATGTAGGAGCAATTCAACAACTTGTTCTCTATATACTTGATTTTGAGAGGAACTAGTTGAAGCTTGTTCTTGAGCAAGCTTTTGATTATGAACAAATCCCATTGACTGTGGCCGGCCATGGGCAATAACATTGCATGAGACCATTTTCGGCGGGCTTTGCTGACCGGAAAGCACTGTGAAATGTAGTGCTCCGTGAACACCCCATCCTCTGATATGAAAATCAGATGGAGCATTGGAAATTAACTGACGCAATCTTCTTAGTGCGCCAAGGCATGAACGTTGAAGGGTTCTCTGTTGCTTTTTAGCCTTCGGATACCGAGAGACTGATAGAGATGCCAAATCAATCTGACGTTGTAGCCCTTCTATTATCTTAAGATGATTTTCATATTCATCGTAAGATAATACCTTCTTCTTTAATTGACAAATAGTTTTCCATATGTTGAGACGAATATCATGGATTCCATCATCCGTCAACATCTTTGGAATGTCGTACTGGGAGTCAGCCAAAGGCAAAAACATGACTGGTACTTCACCTTTTGCCAGTTTTTTCCTCATGTTCAGCATTTCCTCTTTATCATTAAATGAAGATTCTTCTACCTGTTTGAACCAGAGTTGGTGTTTCCTTGTTGCTTCATCGGATTCAACAAGATTGGTAGAGAAATCACTATTCATGCTGGAAGATGAATGACCCAGGGATGGTTCGGAGAATAACCTGAACCCCAGGCTATCTTCTGATGGAGAAAGAGTTTCACCTGCCGATAGTAAAGCATCAGACATGACTGGTTTTACGTTTTCAAGTGCCTCGAGATAGGAGGGTTTTCTCGTCACTACATTGTCTTCGGAAGAATTTTCGAGACAATGTGAATCACTACTGCGGAGAGGACTTTCGCAGCGAAGTTCATCACCATGAGGAGGACCGTCATGATGGGTTACATCAAAAGATGAAATCTCTTGCTCCTTGGTCTTCTGACCACACAGAGGGTTCCTGTGGTTCTCATCTGAAGAAGAAACTTCAAGATTGACCGAATTTTCATGAATCAAGTCTTCATGAGGAAGTGTCTGTTGAAGACCTTCAGAATTAATGTTCCCTTTATTGGGAACTGAGGGAGTAGAATCTTGAATTCCAACAGATAAATGTTTGAGGGCTTCAAGAACTCCAGCATCGAGCAAGGCCTTGTTGCAGATTGGCCTTTGATCTCCTGACTGTGCTGGCCGGATCTTTTTCTTAGATGCCTTCTTACTCGCTTTAGAAACCACTTGATGATGAAAGTGATTGCTCTGAGCAGGTGTATATGACTGATCAGGAAAGATGGTCAGGTTAGGCTGACGATCTCCACTCAAATCAGGTGTATGTGCCTGACTTGGTTGTTCATATGATATGGGGGAGTATGCCCCATAACCCTCTTGGACTGGAACAGATGTTTGTGTCTGTTCTGGAGTGAATCATTGATGTGTCACTCCATTGCTAGGGATAGATTTATGTGTCTGTCCCTGAGATGATGCTGAAGCTGTTATGATATCCTGGCAAGCATCCAGAATATGAGCAGGAATTTGCTTCTGCTCTTTCACTATTGACAAAATATGTTTGGTGACTTCAGCCGCCGGAACGGGGATATACGTCCATTCCGGGCTTGGAGTAGGTGTATGTGCCTGCTTCTGTCCTCCTTTTCCTATCAGTGAATCCTGACAGTACTCAAGTGTGGAGGCAGAGAGTTGAGTCTACCTCCTGTTTGTCGTCGGGACTTTCCGACTGACTTCTCCGTGCGCTACCAAGCGAGACTGTTGGTAGGCTTGATTAGTATTAGCAGGTGTATGTGCCTGTTGATTACACTTCGCCAAACGCGGTTGACGAGATCCATCATATGTAGTCAGATGAGCCTGCTGACTAACTGGTGATGTATAAGCAGGTGTATGTTCCTGCCTATGGTACTCCGCCGGAATTGCCTGGCGGGATAGGCTTGATGCTGCCAGACGAGTCTGCTGGACAGCGGAATTAAAACGGACAGGTGTGTATGCCTGCTCGTTGTTTTCCACCAAGTTAGGTTGGTGGACTTCTCCGGAGATGGCAGGGATGACAACCTGCCTATTGTTAACCGGATTCCGTCTCTGGCGGTTCATCTTGCCTGCTCGGGTTCGAGGAACCTGAGATGAATACCTGGAGTCGGTACCCTCATCATGTTGAGGGCGCACTACCGCACGAGTCTGGCGGCGATTGTTGATGGGAGCCCTTGAGAAGGACTCCTGTCTTTTTGAATTAAGGTCCTGCGGGACCTGCTCATTCACTTCCTCAGAGTAAGGGAGTGAATGGAAATTGCGTTCCGGGGATAACGACCCGAAACGGTTAGAGACGGTAGTCAGCACCGCCTGCTTCTTGATCACTGGCCGCCGTTGTCCGGACGACCAGGTAGAGTTATTAACTTGGAGGGCTTGACGAGCGGCCTCCAGAGTTGGGATAGTACCGTTGTGACGGTACTCCTTAACCAGTGCATTAGAAACCCAGCGTTGAAGATGCTGAGTTGTTGATGTCATTCTCAGAGTGGATGACATTCCAGCAGGAGTAGTAGCATTGGTTTTCACAGCAGCAGACCTCACAGTAGAGGTGTTCACAGCAGCAGTATTCACAGAGGTGAATTTAAGGAAAGCCATTTTGCAGAAGATCTTGAGAAAAGAGTGTCTGTTCCATATAACAGACATAATCAAGATGAATCTGGCCACTGCATCTTTTGGATGAGCACATATCAATGATTGCTTTGTTGGCCCAAGGGGCCTAACAAATAAGAAGAACATCACTTTAACTTGGTTAAGGATTCACGTCGGGTTCACCATTTTTGTTTTGCACGGAATCCGGGGATGACCTCCTGGACGGGAGATTCAAACGTTCTGATCGGTTTCTAACGGGTTTGTTCGTAGAACCGGAATCATCCAATGATTCCACATCCATTTGGACCTACTTTCCAAAGGCAGGCGCTCATTAGCTTGTGGACTAATGAGGCTTAGGAATTTGCATTGGTCGAGAGGATGGGAGGTCGGACTCATCACACCTTTTTGAGGGGAATTATTGTCTACTTCGGGACTCTATTTATAGATTTAAGTTATGTTCGTGAATCCTTATTATATTACCAAGTATAAAATGAGTTTTCCTTTAGTTTTAACAATCAATGATTTAAATATGTAAGAAATTTAGAGAATCTTTTATATGTATTCGAGGTTCTTCATCAATAGAGAATCATCTATATCTGTTTAGAGATTCTTGGTCAATGGTATCCTTCAAAACATTTATATAAAAGTCTCTTGGTCATTATGATGACCAGGCTGGTTTTAAAGCCACTCAGTGGGGCACTTGAAGTTTATCGTCATTCAGAAGGACAGAGATTATTTCAAAGTTGGGATCGAACCCATAAATGGGCTACCTACGTATCCTTTGTTTTTAGAAAAGGAATCAGAACCCACGTAGTTCGAGTTATGGAGTATGATGTTTATGATTGATGGCTCAAAGATGAATGTCATAATTACTTTTACACTCTAAGCTCATGTGAGTCATGCTTGGTGTGAGAAACAAGAGGTATTGGTAAAAATTAGACAATTGTGCCATGAAAGATGCAATCATAAGAATTTGTTTGGGGCTTATGTATGGATGACTGCCCAGATAGATGAAGGTTTAGGATTTACTTTTAGGGAGAAAATCCATGAACAGGGTCCATAAAGTTATATGTGCTTCATGGAGATTTGAATACTCTAATCTTGGGGCTTACTCCTAAGGAAGATGCCCAAGTTTGGAGGGGACTTATGATTGGGTTTTACTCCTAAAAAAGGAAACCCAAATCAAAGGTAAATTATGACTGGTTAAGAGAATTTTAAGGGGGCTTGAGGTTTACTCCTAAAAAGGAAAACCCAAGATTATGACTGGGACTTACTCCGAAAAAGGAGTCCCAGGTTATGACTGAGTCTTATTCCTGAAAAAGGAGACCCAGGTTAGGGGACTTGGGGATTACTTCTGAAAAGGAAGCCAAAGGTTATGACTGAGTCTTATTCCTGAAAAGGAGACCCAGGTTAAGGGACTTGATTGGGGATTACTCCTGAGGAGGATGCCCAAGATTGGGAACTTTAAGAATTTGGGGCTTACTCCTGAGGAAGATGCCCAAGTTAAAGGATTATCTCATCTTAAAGGATGAGGTTAAATGAATGAACTCTCCATAATTAGTGACATAATGATATTTAAATCACTAAGTTTTGAGAGATATTCCACAGAATTCCTTTCCGATAAGGAAGTCAAATCAAGAAATCAAGCCATAAATGGCTTTGAAGAGTGTCTTGAAGACTGAATCTTGAAAAGGAAAGGTGAAATGGCTTAAGAGGGGTAAAAATGGGCAATATGGGCACCCAAAAAGATAGGGGCGCACAAGTCTTGCAAGGCGCGCAAGTCTTCTGTGGGCGCGCAAGTATGGTCGCGCAGGTATACCTGCGCGGCTCATGGTGTACTTGTGCGATTTTCAACCAGCATTTGAAATACTTGAGCGACTCTTTTTTAAACCCTTTAGAATTTTCTTGAGGTTCTTCCAGAAAAGAGATGCGCAAGTTATATTGAAGGAAATAAGTCGGCGTGCAAGTGTTTGATGAGTTTCAACACTTAGTCCTTCCTTCTTCTCTTTAAATCTTCCGTTCTAGGTAAGAAATTACCTTAGAAGTGTTCCGGAAGCTTTGAGAAGAGACTTGGGCGTCGGGAGCTTCAATCCGAGTTTCTGGAAAAAGATCCTCTAGAATGGGGGGCCCACATGGTCTATTTATAGGCAAAAGAAGACCCCGGGTGGTTACCGGGCGGTTACCAATTAGGTCGCGCAAGTCACCTGCGCGACCAAGGTAGTCGCGCAAGTACACTTGCGCGCCATTTATATAACTTGCGCGGTGAGGTCGCTGTTGATCCTTTCTTCCTTCCTTTGTTGATTTTTGATGTTTTCTTAAAAAGGATGAATCACTTTGAGCTTAGATATTCCCTTTTCCGATCTTTAGATTCTGTGACGAATGGAGTGTCAACACTTATCAATATGGAAAGCAACATAAATCATGTTTTAAATAAATCGGTTAAGTCACAACTACTGATGCATTACAATTCGTGCATATGGATATTTTTGGTCCAACAAATACTGGAAGCATTGGAGGAAAATATTATGTATTTGTTCTAGTTGATGATTATACTAGATTTACATGGGTCTATTTTCTAGAAAATAAATCTAAAGATTATTATTATTTCAAAAGTTTTAAAGCTCAAGTTAAAAATGATAAATACCATCCATTGATAACTATTCATATTGATCATGGAGGAGAATTTCAAAATTTTGATTTTGAAAATTTTTTTAGTAGAAAAGGCATTATTGAAAACTTCTCAGCACCAAGAACACCTCAAAAAAATGGTGTTCTTGAAATATGAAATAGAATTCATCAAGAGATAATAAGAACCATGTAGAGTGAATATTTGGTAGCCAAGCATTTTTGGGCTGAAGCTGTAATTACTTCTTTCTATACTATAAATCATGTTTTGATTAGATATTTTCTTAATAAAACTCCTTATGAATTATGGAATAGTGGAAAACCTATGTTGTTTAGATTGGATACTCAAGAGGGGGGTGAATTGACTTCTAATTAAAATTTCTATTACAATATTTTCTATTAAAATCCCCCAATTTATAAAACAAGTTAAACTGTAGTGAATTTGTAAAATTGTAAAGGTTCAATTAGATTCTCAAAAGATTGATTAGTTCTCAGTTAATCTAAACAGAAGATTAAATTATCTTTTGAAACTAACCTACTGATTTACAATAGATACAAACACTTGCTAGATTAACTATCAAAGTAACTTCAGAATAGATTTGTATTTCAAAGTAATAAGCAGCGAAATAAAAATTAGATATTATATATTTTGAACTTAAACTAAAAATGCACAGCAGATATAACCAAGAGGTTTAGTATGAAGCTGAGACTTAGTCCTCTCAAATTTGTATATAAATTTGATCCACACCCAGAATCGGGGTTAACAATAGTACAAGACTGTCCAGGCCACGCAGGGACCTCTACCACTGTTCTTCGTGGGAAAACAAATACAACAGCGCATAGGCTTTCCAAGTCCTACTTGACCTCTACCACTATCCTTAGTGGGACATAGAATGATGTATGGAGTTTGGAATGAGGATTTAGTATCCTCCAGTTCAGCATAGGAGACTGTGTGTGTGTAAAACAAACAAGATACACACACTGCTTGAAAGTAAATAATAAATCACTTAGAGATATTATATGAAAGTTAAGAAAGCTCTAGTGATTGGCAGTGTAGCTCTGGACTCCTTGGATTTTGCAGAGATGCTTCTGAGTCCTTCTGTGGTTTTTCTATTGAAAAACAGAGTATCGTGGTTCATCTTGACGTCCTTCGCAAGTGAGTGTGCTTTATGATTTCCAGTGTTCTTCGTGTGTTCTTCAGAAGTGTTGGATTTCATGTATGTAACTTCTTTGAGGATCGTGCAATGTGTTCTTCACAATTGTGCTCATGATTGCTCTTCGGTTCAGTACATAGCTCACTTGTATTGTAGTATGTGTCGAGACGTGTCAAGCGCAAGAGTATCCTTCTTTATAATCCACGAGCTCTAGCAATAGGAATGATTTCCTTTCCATAGGTATGAGGTATGGTTTCCTAATAGACCAAAAACTATCATTAAATAACATTAATTTCATTAAAAACATCAAATTTGACTGTTAGTAATATTTAAATATTATTGACAAAAAGGTTAAGAAACGGTGTCACTGTAGTTGTGCAAACGGTGTCTCTTTGAACCGGCGTCTGGGTCATGGTGTGTCCTTCACGGTGTCTAGGTCATAGTGTGTCCTTCACAGTGTCTGGGTCACGGTGTGTCCTTCGCGGTGTCTGGGTCACGGTGTGTCCTTCACGGTGTCTGGGTCACGGTGTGTCCTTCACGGTGTCTGGGTCACGGTGTGTCCTTCACGGTGTCTGGATACTTAGACAAATAACTGTATTCAAACTTAAACAGTAATATGCAGAATATGAATTAATCATAACCATTATCAATTAAGAGAACTTGGAACATAAATACAAGGGTTTGATAAGATAAGTGAGAGTTTTGATCATGCAAAAGATTTGTAAATAATAATGAGAGTAAGTTACAGTAATAATATTTGCAATCATTAAAACATGATGTGTAATTATTATTGAGATTTGTGATCATTAAAACATGATTAATACATGAGGAGTCCAACAATCTCCCCCTTTTTAATGATCACAAATCATGTATAGTCAAAGTATAAATGAAATGCAACGTTAGAGAAAATAGTATATAGAATAAGAATAGATAAAAGACTAAGAGATAACTCTTCTCACTGTTTCTCCCTCTTTTTGGATTATCAAAAAGGAGAAATACAAACAGTAAAAAACAAAAGACATCCCATCAAAAATTAAGAATCATTGGTTGGAATCACGGATTAGCTTTCTCTTTTCCTTTATCAGTAGGAGCTGGAGCTGTTGTAGAAGAAGGCATGGAGGTAGTAGACAAAGATGGTAAAGGTACACCTTCAAATATGGAGGGATCAAAATAAGGAGATGTAGAAGATCTAGTTTGTGGTTGATCAATAATGACTGGTCTGATCTGAGAAAGGTCTTGGCTGACTAACATAGCATTTGAGGCTAGGGCAGGTAGACCTAGTCGAAGAGGGGCAGAATCTGGTACAACTATAGTTGTACTCTGCACATGAAGATACAGATTCAAAAGATTGATGAAATCAATAATTATTTCTCCACCATATTCCATAGCCTTTTCAAAATTGTCCTTATTTTCCAGGAATTTTTTCAATAATCTGGTAAACTATGTAAGTTTCTAAACTTGAGCTTTAAAAGCTTGAGTCACTAGAGAGATTTTCAAATTCTCCACAAGATACTTAAAGTGATTGGTCGTGTCACTTTTAGAGAAAATCTAAGTGAGATAAAAGTCTATCTTCTTGGTGATCTCCTATTGAGCATCATTGGAAATCTTAGAATGGATCTAAACAAGATCAAGTGCTCTATCGCTGTTCTTCACAACTTCAGATAAAGGAGACAAATCTAAGCCACTGAAAGCATTCTGAAGTTCTTCCTTGATTATGGATCGAAGCACAGAATCATCCAAAGAAGTTGTGGAGGACATACCAGAGGGAGGAGAAGCCTTGAAAACTTCAGTTAGAACCTTGATCTGTTTTAAAACTTTTTGCAGAAATCTAGTGTACTCATCTGTGAGCTTATTCAGATTTTCTACAAGCTCTCTCATGCGTTGCAGCATCTTTGTGTGTCTTTATCCAATCTTCTCATCAAAAGATAATAGATAAGGATTCACTTGAGACACAATCTCTCTAGAAAGGTTGTAAACATCTGGTTCAGGAGAAGCAGCAACAGGTGCAGGAGCAGAAATAGGAGCAGGCTCTGATCTTGAAGACAGTTCTGTTTGAAGGTATTTCATCATATCATTCAAATTTGAAACATCAGCACTGAGTAACTTATTTTCAACTCTGACTTCTTGTATTTCATGGATCATCCTTGGTTGAATATGAAAAATAATATTTTCCAAAAGAATCGAGGCATCTTATTAACTTAGTTGAGTCACTGGATGAGGTTGAGAGGATATAATATTCTCAACTCCATCCAAGATAGTCTCTCCAAAAACTTTCAAATAATCCTTAGTTACAAATGATTGCTTGTAGGGTAAGAGTGAAGGTGAAGGTAGTGGTGCAGGTTTTGATGTATATTCTGGTTGCAGTTCAGAACTAGTTTCAGTTTCAGATTCTGATTCAGGTTGAGGTTGAGGCTCTGGTTCTGGATCTGGTTCTAGGTGAGCTGCTGACTTCAGTTGAAACAAAGAATAGAGATATATACTAGTTTCAGTCACTTGTTGTGATTCACTCACATCATAAAAACTTGGAAATTCATACTGAGTGTACACAGAATATGTGACAGTTGGTTGAGAGGTTTCATTAGATTCAGCTTCATCAATCTCAAGATTTTGAGGTTCCTCCACCTCAAAATGTGCTTCCATTTCAGATTATTGAGGCTTAGGAATTGTTTTAAGAACCACAGGATCAGCTCTAATCTCTTCAGCAAATTCTTGCCTTGTCAGCTGAAATGCAATTTCCATCCTCTCTTCAGCAGAGGGTATGTACTCAGGAACTGACTGTTCCACTGGTTGTGCTTCCAGACTTGCTTCTTTTTCAACAGGGAGATCCTCTTGATTAACATTTTCCCTAACAGGGATTTCTCCTAGATCATATTCTTTCATGACAGGGAGGTCTTCTGCACCACCAGACTCTTATATGACTTGCTGCTCTAAAACAGGGATAATCAAATCTCTTTCAGCCTCAGATTGAATTTCATGATCAACATCATCTCTAGAAGCAAGATCTTCTTCTATAAAAAAACATAAACTTCCTCTCTATAAGGTATTTCAGCAGGAACATCAGTAGGGACAACAGTCCTTTCTTTTTCAACAGGAGCTGCTTCCTCTTGAGGTATTTTAGCCTCTTCTTCTTCCTCTTCCTCTTCTGGGTACTCAGCCACTTAATCTAGTTCCAAACCAAGATTAGTAATGTTCTTAGGCCTTCTTGGATAATCAAAAGAATTATACTTCTTATAAAGTTGATCATTATCCTCAACCCACTGCTTCTTCTAGGGGTTCCAATTAATCTTCATCCTTCTGATGATAGGCTTAGATAAACAGAAATAAAAATCCTATAGATTTTCTTCATTCGGTCAAACCACTCCTTTGGAAACTAACATGGCTGAAATCATCCTTTAATAAAATAGGGAGGTGTATTTGGAAGTGACTTTAATCAGCTCACATATATGGTTAATGACATATTTGAAAAGATTGATCTTATAGTCATTCTTCAATAGGTGAATCAGGAATATATCCTGATACTTCATCACAGCAAAATCTCCTTTTCTTGGGATAATCAAATTTTGAACAAACTTGAACAGTAGTCTTGTCTCCCCATTCAATTCAGCTGTTATGGCCCTTCTCTTGGTGTCATTTTCAGTCAGGATCTCTAGTGCATTTTCCAGATCAAATATGTCAGTTGTTGGAGGAGGGTCTCTTTGGTAGTCATCAAAGATCCCTTCATGAGGAATCCTCAGGCATGTAGCCCATAGCCTCGAAGAGAATGAACACTTTTGTCCATTGATCCAGCTCGCACCATAAAACTTTCTCCAGCATCAAAGGAAAACTTTACATACTGGTAAAATTGAGATACCAACCTCGGATAAATCGGTCTATCTTGTCTAGAGAACCATTCGATCCATCTTTGTTCTCTTAAGATTTTCAGGACCAAAGACTTGCTAGTCAACAGCCACTCAGGGCAGACCTCCTTTTCAGGAACTATAGTATGGCTTACTAAGTTCAGATTTAGAGGTCCTTCGGGTGCAATTTTCGGTGCTCTTTTATGTTTCTTCGTGTGGTGATTCTCAGATGAGGGTTAAGATGGACGCTTCATCCTGGGCATCCACTGAATATTCGAGGGAGAGAGAAGGAGAGAAGGTTTTCAAGGAAAATAGGGTTCGAGAGAGTGAGCAGGAGAGAGATCGGGTAAGGAATCGAGTGAAAACCCTTATGTTTTATCATTTGGGAATGTCAAATGTCATAAAAACAAAAACATGGGAAATCAAATAGTGGTGAAATAAAAATTACCGCGATACGGGTTAAAATAAATATATAAAGAATCTTCATGGTGAGACCATGAGTAGGCGTTATAGTGTGATGAAAAACAGTCGTCACGGTGAGACAGTGACCATTCTATGCAGTCACGGTGAGACAGTGAGTGAACTGTTCTGTCACGATGAGATAGTTAGGTGACAGACCATGAACACAAGGTGTTAACTGTGAGACCGTAAACATGAAACAGTAACTGAGAAACAGTGAATCATGAAACCGTAAAGTAAAATATAGTAAAATATTAAACATTAAGACTAGTAAGATATCTATTTATGATTGATCATACCAAGATCATGTATGATGTAATCTAATCTTTTATAATTTAATGGTTTGGTGAATATATCAGCAAGTTGATATTCAGTACCAATGAATTCTAAAGTGATATCACCTTTTTGGTAATGATCCCTCAAAAAGTGATGTCTTGCATCAATATGATTTGTCCTAGAATGTGAAACATGATTTTTTGAAATGTTAATAGAACTTGTGTTGTCACAATTTATTGTTACATGTCTGAATTGATATCCATAGTCTAGTAAAGTGTGTTTCATCCACAAAATTTGTGCACAACAACTACCAGCATCTATGTATTCAGCTTCTACAGTAGACAATGCAACAGAATTTTGTTTCTTACTACACCATGATACTAGTGACTTTCCTAAAAAGTGACATGCTCCAGAGGTGGTTTTTCTATCTAACTTACATCCAGCCAAATCAGCATCAGAATAACTAACTAGTTCAAATGATTGTCCTTTTGGATAGAACATTCCTAAATTGGGAGTATGCTGGAGGTATTTGAAAATTCTCTTTACAGCATTTAAATGTGACTCTTTAGGATTTGCTTGAAAACGAGCACACATACACACACTAAACATAATATCAGGACGACTAACATTCAAGTAGAGTAGACTTCCAATCATTCCTCTATAAGTGGTTTGATCAACAGATTTACCATCTTCATCAAGATCCAACTTACAGGTGGTACTCATGGGAGTGTCACTACTTTTTGTGCTATCCAATCCAAAACATTTTAAAAGATCTCTAGTATATTTACTTTGAGTTAAAATAATTCCATAATTATTTTAAAATATTTGAAATCCAAGAAAGAATTTTAATTCACCCATTAATCTCATTTCAAATTCGTTTTGCATCATTTTACAAAAATCAGTACATAAAGAAGTTTTTGAAGATCCAAAAATAATATCATCTACATAAATTTGTACAAATAAAACATATTTAGAAATTCGTTTTATAAATAGAGTAGGATCAACTATTCCTTTTGTAAAACCTTTAGAAATTAGAAAAGTACTTAATTTGTCATACCAAGCTCTTGGAGCTTGTTTTAAACCATATAAATCTTTTGATAATTTGAAATTATGATTTGGAAAATGAGGGTTTGTAAATCTAGGTGGTTGTTCAACAAAAACATCCTAAGCTATATACCCATTTAAGAATGCACTCTTGACATCCATTTGATATAGTTTGAAATTTAGATGTACAACATAAGAAAGTAAGATCCTAATGGATTCTAGTCTGGCTACTGGAGAAAAAGTCTCCTCAGAGTCAATTCCTTCTTCTTGACTATAACCTTGTGCAACTAATCTAGCCTTGTTTCTAACTATGTTTCCAGATTCATCTACTTTATTTCTAAACACCCATTTAGTGCCTATGGTGAAAGTGTCCTTCGGTCTTTCTACAAGTTTCCAAACTTTATTTCTTTCAAACTGATTGAGCTCTTCTTGCATAGAAATTACCCAAAATTCATCATTAATATCATCATCAATGTTTTTAGGTTCAAGCTGTTACAAGAAGTCTTGATGTTCAACCTGATTTCTAAGAGAATCTCTAGTCTGTGTCCCTCTATCCAGATTTCCTACTATAGCTTCTAAAGGATGATTCTTTAGAATCCTAGTTGATCTAGTAAAGGTAGGACTAGAAATTTTAGATTCTTCTCTAGGTTCGGGTTCATTAGGAGTAGATTTTGGAATATGTCCAGAACTGGATGTTTTTACAGCAGGTTCATTAGTTTTATCATTAATGTTCAGAACAGTTAAATCTTCTTCAAGATTTTCAAGAGATGACTTAGGTTCATGTGGGTCAGTTTCATCAAATTTGATGTGAACAGATTCTTCCACACACTTGGTTCTCTTATTGAAAACTCTATAGGATTTTCTAGTTATAGAATATCCTAAAAAGATTCCTTCATCACTCTTAGAAGAAAACTTATCCAGATTATCCTTGGTATTGAGAATAAAGACTTTACAATGAAAGACTCTAAAGTAATTAACTTTAGGTTTCCTATTGTTTCACAACTCATAATGGGTCTTTTTGAGAACAGGTCTAATTAAGACTCTATTGATAATATAACAAGCTGTATTCACATCTTCAACCCAAAAATAAATAGGTAGGTCATACTCATTTAGCATAGTTCTTTCAATTTCCTGAAGGGTTCCATTCATTCTTTCTACTACACCATTCTGCTGAGGTGTTCTAGGGGCAGAAAATTTGTGACTATAGCCATTGTGTGAGAAATAAGATTCAAACTCTTGATTTTCAAACTCACGGCCATGATCACTTCTCAGGGTTTTAATCTTAAGTCCACTAAGGTTTTCTACAGACTTGGAGTATTTAATAAAGTAAGAGCAAGCTTCAGTTTTGTGAGCCAAGAAGTATACCCAAGTATATCTAGAAAATACATCTACTAGAACATAGACATAGTGCTTCCCATTTAAGCTAGAAACTCTAGAAGGTCCAAAAAAGTCTATGTGAATCAACTCGAGAGGTTGAGAAGTTGACAATTCTTTCTTTGGTTTGAAAGAGATTTTGTGTTGTTCTACCTTTTGACAGGGATTACAAACCTTGTTATTTGGAAACTCAAGTTTGGGTAGGTCTCTAACCAAGTTATTCGTAGTAAATTTTATATGTGAGTGTATATTGCAGTGTCATAATCTCCTATTCCATAACCAAGTCTCTTTATGAAAATCATTTAAAAAAGTAATGTTTTGTTTAGCTAAAGAATTCAGGTCAACAGCATAAACATTTTCATTTCTCAAAGCAGAAAATATTAAAACATTCTTAGAATTAAAAACATTACAAGAATAATTTTCAAACTTAACATTAAATCCATCATCACATAATTGAGATATAATTAACAAGTTATATTTTAACCCATCAACAAATAAAACTTTAGAAATTAAAACTGAGTTAGTGTTACCAATTTGTCCTAGGCCGATGATCTTTCCTTTTGAATTATCACCAAAGGTGACATGGACTCCATCAACATTGATTAGGCTCTTGAAGCATGAGTAATCCCCAGTCATGTGCCTTGAACATCCACAATCCAAGTACCATATCATCCTATGGGAACTCTTCAAGCAGGTTTCCTACAAAACAGTTTTAGATGGAATATGATTTTGGTACCCAGATTCTATTGGGTCCAGACAGGTTAGAAATCAATGATTTTGGTACCCAAATTTGTCTTATGGGTTTCATATAATTTACAGAATCAAAATATTTTGAAAGGTAAACTCTATTTGATCTATAACTATGTGAATAACTAGCTGAATCATATGAATTTCCAAAACTGGAACAAGCAGAATTTTGTCCAGATTTAGGAATAAATCTAGTTTTAGTGAACTGTATTTTTCTAGGTTGGTAGCCTATTCCAGTAGTGTATTTTGGCACCACTTTCATTCCTAGAATTTTAGTTAAAGTATCCATTCCATTTGTGAACTTTTCTAATTCCTTTCTAAGTTTCTCATTAGACATTTTCAGTTCTGTATTTTCCTTTAATAGTTGAGCATTCTTTTCTTTTTCTATATCAAGGGTGGATTTAACATTTGTAGTGAGAGCATGTTGTTTCTTTAATGACTTATATTTTTCCTTAAGTTCATTACATGTTTCTTCCATCATATTACAATTTTCAGATAATTCAGCTTTAGTCATGTCTTCAGAATCAGAATCAGATTCAGCATCAACTCCAGAATAATAGGAATTTAAGACAGGAGTATCTAAGGTTACCTCGGATGTGTTGGTCATGAAACATATGTTGGCATGATTATTTTCAGAATCAGTAGCTTCTGATTCACTTTTTCTATCTTCTAAATCACTCCAAGTATCCTTCATGGATTTCTTATACTTATTGTCCTTGTAGTCATACTTCTTTTTGAACTTCAATTTTGGACAATCAGCTTTTATATGTCCTTTCCTTTTGCACTCATAGCAGACTACTTCATCACTTTTATCTGGATTTTTTCAATCCTTTTTCCAGTGACCTTTGTTGTCATATTTACCTTTATAGTTTGTTTTTCTGAAGAATTTCTTCTTCATATAAAATTTCTTAAACCTCCTGGCTATCTGTTCCATTTCAGCATCACTATCAGAGTCTGAATCGTCACTTATTCACCTTGAGTTCTTCCTCATACATCATAATCTTACCAATTAGTTCTTTAATAGGAAGAGCTCCAATGTGACATGATTCTCTGATTGAAACAGAAGTGCCTCTCCATCTATCTGGAAAACATCTCAGTATCCTCATGATTTGTTCCTTTGTTGGAACAGCATTCCCAAGTGAACTCATTGTATTGACTATCTCATTGAACCTGAGATACATATCATAAATAGGTTCATCAGTTTTCATTTTAAAATTATCATATTTAATCGTATAAGTATTTAATATCATTTCTTTAACATTAGTTGTTCCCTCATGAGAAACACCTAAAGTATACCATATTTCATAAGCTGTTTTACAGGAAGATATTCTATTAAATTCCTCATCTCCTAATGCACAATACAAAGCATTCATAGCTTTACAATTATTATTGTAAATAGTTTTGTAGGTTCATCCCAAGTTGTTATTTCAGTTTCTGGAATTTTATATTGAGACTCTATAGCAGTCCAGATATCAAAACCCATACTTTCCAAATGAATTTTCATCTTAAGTTTCCATTGGGCATTGTTTGTACCATTGAAGAAAGGTGGTCGGTTAGTAGCACCACCTTCTAGTCTATTATCCATAACTATATTTTAGAAAATAAATTTAAAGAGATAAAATTTAGAACTAACAGAAATTTAAGATCTTTAAAGATGCAACTAAAATCACAGTTGAAAAACAGAATGTTTTGAAAACTTGTATTAATAAAAAACAACCTCTGATACCAAATGTTGGTCGGAGTGGATACTCAAGAGGGGGGGTGAATTGAGTTCCAATTAATGTTTCTGTTACAATATTTTCTATTAAAATCCCCCAATTTATAAAACAAGTTAAACTATAGTGAATTTGTAAAATAGTAAAGGTTCAATTAGATTCTCAAAAGATTGATTAGTTCTCAGTTAATCTAATCAGAATATTAAATTATATTTTGAAACTAACCTACTAATTTACAATAGATACAAACACTTGCTAGATTAACTATCAAAGTAACTTTAAAACAGATTTTTATTTCAAAGTAATAACCAGCGGAATATAAATTAGATATTGTATATTTTGAACTTAAAAAAATTGCACAGTAGATATAACCAAGAGGTTCAGTCTCAAGCTAAGACTTAGTCCTCTCAAATTTATATACAAATTTGATCCACACCCTGGATCGGGGTTAACAACAGTACAAGACTGTCCAGGCCACGCAGGGACCTCTACCACTGTTCTTCCTGGGAAAACAAAGACAACAGCGCACAGGCTATCCAAGTCCTACTTGACCTCTACCACTATCCTCAGTGGGACACAGAATGATGTATGGAGTTTGGAATGAGGATTTAGTATCCTCCAGTTCAGCACAGAATACTGTGTGTGTGTTTAAAACAAACAGGATATGCACACTGCTCGAAACTAAATAATAAATCACTTAGAGATAGTATATGAAAGTTAAGAAAGCTCTAGTGATTGGTAGTGCAGCTCTGGACTCGTTGGATTTTACAGAGATGCTTCTGAGTCCTTCTGTGGTTTTTCTGTTGAAAAACAGAGTATCGTGGTTCAGATTTATGTCCTTCGCAAGTGAGTGTTCTTTCTGATCTCTAGTGTTCTTCGTGTGTTCTTCATAAGTGTTGGATTTAATGTATGGAACTTCTTTGAGTATTGTGCAATGTGTTCTTCATAGTTGTGCGTAGGATTGTTCTTCGGTTCAGTACAGATCTCACATGTATTGTAGTATGTGTCGAGATGTGTCAAGTGCGAGAGTATCCTTCTTTATAATTCACAAGCTCCGGTAATATGAATGATTTCCTTTCCATAGGTACGAGGTACGGTTTCCTGACAGACCAACAACTATCATTAAATAACATTAATTGCATTAAAAACATCAAATATGACTGTTAGTAATATTTAAATATTATTGAAAAAAAGGTTAAGAAACGATGTCACAGTAGTTGTGAAAATGGTGTCTCTTTGAACCGGTGTCTGGGTCACGGTGTGTCCTTCACGGTGTCTAGGTCACGGTGTGTCCTTCATGGTGTCTAGGTCACGGTGTGTCCTTCATGGTGTATGGGTCACGGTGTGTCCTTCACGGTGTCTGGATACTTAGAAAATTAACTGTATTCAAACTTAAATAGTAATATGCAGAATATGAATTACGACTAACTATTATCAAGTAAGATAACTTGAAACATAAATACAAGGGTTTGATAAGATAAGTGAGAGATGTGATCATGCAAAAGATTTGTAAATAATAATGAGAGTAATTGACAGTAATAAGATTTGCAATCATTAAAACATGATATGTAATTATTATTGAGATTTGTGATCATTAAAACATGATTAATACATGAGGAGTCCAACAACCTAGACTTTCCTTTTTCAAGGATTTTGCTTACAAGGTATTCATTCTGAATAATAAAGATAATCTACACAAATTTTCACCAAAACCTGATTAAGGAATTTTCTTAGGCTACTCCGCAACTTCTATGGCTTATAGATTTTTCAATAAAAATACTTGTACTATTGAAGAAACAGTACGTGTTAAATTCGATGAAACTAATTCTTTTGTTTTTAAACAACCTCAACCTACATCCTTGGATGTGTTTTCAAAAACTGATTATTAACCCTTGATATAAGATCCTTCTGATAAGGAAAATATCCAAGAAAATTTTTCTAATGTATTTACCACAGAAGACTTCCTACCATACGTTGATGAACCGGTTTTACAAAACCCAAATCAGTTGTTTCTTAAGAATTATCCTAGTGATAGTATCATTGGTGATTTAAATCAACCTGTAAGGACTAGAGGATCCCTAAGAAATGAAGTATAACATCTAACATTCCTTTCCCAATTAGAACCAAAAAGCACTGATGAAGCTTTAGGTGATGATGACTGGATAAAAGATATGCAAGATGAGTTAATGAATTCGAAAAGAATAAAGTATGGACCTTGGTTGAAAGACATAAGGAAACTTCTGTTATTAGAGTAAAATGGGTCTTCAGAAATATGTGTGATGAAAATGGAATCATATAAGAAATAAATTTAGATTGGTTTCTAAAGGCTATAATCAACAAGAAGGAATTGACTATGAAGAAACCTATTCTCCTGTAGCTAGAGTTGAATCTATTCGTATTCTACTTGACTTTGCAGCATTATTTATTTTCAAATTTTTTCAAATGGATGTTAAATGTGATTTCGTTAATCGTTATGTTCAAGAGGATGTTTTTGTTGAACAAACTCCAGGTTTTGAAGATACAAAACATCCTAAACATGTTTTTAAACTTACTAAAGCATTATATGGACTTAAATAAGCCCCAAGAGCCCGGTATGATAGAATTACAAGATTTTTTATTCAAAACAATTATGTTAAGGGAAATGTTAATCCAACCTTTTTTATAAATAATTATAAGAAAAAAGTTTTGATTGTTCAAATTTATGTTGATGACATTATATTTGGTTCAACTCAGAAATCTTTAACTGATTATTTTGCGGATCTAATGAAATCTAAGTTTGAAATGAGTGTGATGGGTGAGTTAAAATTTATTCTTGATTTTAAAATTTCTCAAAAACCAGAAGAAATCTATATATCCCAACATAAGTATATTAAAGATCTTCTTAAAATGTATGGATATGACAACACTAAGAGTATATGTACTCCCATTGGTACATCAAATTCACTTGATATTGATGAAGATGGGATACCAGTAGATCAAACATCTTTTAGAGGTATGATAGGAAGTCTACTTTACTTGACAGCTAGTCATCCAAACATAATGGTTTTAGTATTCTTATGTTCTATATATCAATCCATTCTTAAGAAATATCATTTAAAGGCAGTGAAATGGATTTATCGCTACTTAAAGGGTACCATGGAACTAGGACTCTTTTATACTTCTAGAAATTATTTTGTTTTAAAAAGTTTTTCATATGCTGACCTTGGTGGATGTAGAATGGATAGGAAAAGTTCATCTGAAACTTTTCATTTCATAGGAGATTCATTAGTTTTTTGGTCATTCAAAAACCAAAACTTAGTAGCACTTTTCACTACAGAAGCTGAATATGTATTAGGTGGATGTTGTTATTCTCAAGTGTTGTGGATGCAACACACACTCTCAGACTATGGTATGAATTTTACCAAAACTCAAATTTTGTGTGATAATACTAGTGTCATTGCCTATTTAAAAACTCAGCACATCACTCTCGTGAAAAACACATAGATATTAGAAATCACTTTATTAAGGATCACCCACAAAAAGGAGTTATCATTCTTTAATTTATCATAATGCAAGATCAAATTGCTGATATTTTCACAAAATCTTGACCATATAATAGATTTGAATACATAAAACAAAAGTTAGGAATGATAACTGTAAGGTAATATTCCATATTAACATTTGATGAAACCTATCTCTTTACAGTAAGAAACTCTTTTTCATAGGGGGAGTAAATTTTCTTATTAGCCAAAATTTTCATAATCAAAATTTTCATAGTTAAAATTTTCGTACTAAAATTTTTCATAATAAAAATTTTCGTAGTTAGAACTTTCATTGTTATAATTTTTGTAGTTAAAATTTTGGTAGTCAAAATTTTCGAAATCAAAATTTTCGTAATAAAAAATTTCATAATCAAAATTTTCGTAGCCAAATTTTCATTTAGTAATTTAAAATTTCCATTCTTAAAAATTTCGTAGATAAAATTTTTACCGTTAAAATTTTCGTAGTCAAAATTTTTTATAATCTAATTTTTTAGAATCTAAAGTTCTTCAAGAATAATTTTCTTTATTACGAATAATGTTCCTGGTCATCTGAAAGATATGTTTCTTTTTCTATTCTTTCGTAATCATCTTTTACTTGTTGGAATTATATTTTTTGTTTCCAAATTTTTTGGATACTCTTTTCCTTAAATTGAAATGTTTTTCTTAAAAACCTCAAAATACCAGAATTTATCAAAATCCCCGTTTGGCTATCATCTCAACCGTCAGATCTTCTCAAGAAGCATTCAATAGTTAGATTAATCTGGGAAGCTGAACCGTCGCTTCAATATCCTATATAAAGGACCCCCAATAGTCATCCCACATCGAACTCCAAGCCTTCGCGTGCTGAAGCTTTCCCTCTATTTTTAAATTCGTTCCAAATTTTTAAAGTTTCCTTACTTCCGAATGTCTACTGAAGCCTCTTATTAGAATGAAATGTCATATGTTAAGGAAATATCTGAGTGGAAGATCTATTGAGAAAGGTTAGTTGATCCGAAGTTTTATGCCATGTATGATTCCATTGTTTCTAAGAATATCAAGTTGTATAGTTGGGAGAGTGCATGTTTAAGAAAACCATGAGCACGGGATCTAGTCTATCAGAATTGCTGGTTTAATTCTATGAGATAGTTATTTTTTCAATGAAGGAGGAAGAGATAAATTTTCTTTCAAGAGCTATAGAAATAAAAACTCTCTTTCTTATAACATGGCA
This sequence comes from Viscum album, assembly GCA_963277665.1. Classification (NCBI taxonomy): domain Eukaryota; kingdom Viridiplantae; phylum Streptophyta; class Magnoliopsida; order Santalales; family Viscaceae; genus Viscum; species Viscum album. Next base: position 2,055,001,873 of record OY728137.1, read on the forward strand.
GCAAATTTGATATGAATTCATTATAAGGGAAAAACAGAGCTTTTCGCACACAAGATACCTGATGTAATAGGATATTTTGACAAGGAAAAGGCTCTATATTATCTTGGTCTTTCAAAGGTAAAGACTCCGAAAATTATTCATCACTCTACAAATCTTCATATTCTTTGGTTATGGGTTCAAGTTTTTCTCATTCCGAGAAAAGGAGACAAAGGTACTCTGAATAAAAGTGATATGTATGTTCTGGATTTCCTGGTGAACGTATGAAAGATAAACCTTGTGAAGAAAATTGTGGTTATGATTTAGAATATAATGAATGAAAATCTAATGTATCAGATTATCAAGTATCCATCCATTATTTCAAAGATCATTTTTCTTTTCCTTTAGTCATTTGTGATTCCTTGCAGTTTTAAGCTGAAAAATTTTATGGTGATGATTTTGAGTGATGATACTCTATGGAGGATAAATATTAGATTTAATAGTCAATACAAAGAATTTCATGATTTGTCGGAAGCAGAAGACGAAGCTCTATCAAAAAATCCAGAAGAGGCTAAAACTTCTAAGAAGGGTGGAAGGAAGAGGAAGGTCAAGGAACCACAAGAGAAAGGAAAATCTCTAGTGGCTAAGGAAACTCAGTCAACACCTCTAAATCCAAAGAAGCATAAATCATATCCTGATGAGGTAGTGTCTATGTGGAGAGAAGATAAAATAAACATGAAGGAAGGGGAGCCTATGTTTGGATTGGGCCCTGCTGAGGCAAAACCATTGAAGTAAAAGGCTACTGAGAATCTTGAAAAGGAATAAAAGGAAAAGAAGCCAAAGAAGAAGATGTCAGAGGCTGAGATATTACAATCTCTTCTTATTGCTACTGAAAAAGTCTCTGAACAAATTCCAGTACCGGAATCGTTTTTGATAGAACCTTTACCAGAGACTCTGAGAAATAAATTGGTGATTCTAGAACGACATCAAGAAGAAGAAATAGTGAAAGAAGAATAAGTGGAAGAAGAAGAAGAAGATTGCAGTGGTGATACCGAAGATATAATAAGGAAAGTAGAAGACTATCATGAGAATGAGAGTCCTTTTGAGAAGTTATCAATCTGAACTTCTGAAGCCGAGTCTTCAAAACATGATACCCCAAGAAATGATGAAAAGGTTGAGGAAGAAGTGAAAAAGTTGTCTTAAAATTAAAGTACCAATCATGATTTCATTCACCCAGTGGATGTTGAGGTAGGAGATGAGAAGGAAGAAGTTGAAGAAGATAAAATTGTTCAGCTATCAGACAGTGAACATGAATCTCCTAAACATGAAGAAATCATTCCGAAAGATGATAAGGGAAAGTAGGTGATAGTTGATACAAATAGAAAATATGTGGTAAAGAATAAATATGTGGGTGCTTTATTGAAGAGGAAGGCTATTGAAATAGAAAAAGAATCCTCACCAACGAAAGTCTCAGATTCAGTATCTTCTTCACTTGGACATGACTTCGTTGTTCAGTCTTTGAAGAAGCTAGTTGGGACTATTCAAATATTCCCCATTATAGACTCAAGATTTCAGATGCTTCAGTATAAATTAAATCAAAAATCGGATTCAGTAACCACGGTGATAGATAAATGTGTTAGTCTCGAGGCATACTTCAAGACCCTTCTCATTGGATACGAGGCTCATAAAAGATCTTACAATAAAATGACTAGTTGGTCAAGGAATACAATAGAAGATATGAGAATATTTGATGAATTTTAAGATAGTGTCAACGATTATTTTGACACTGATAATGTGACGATCCAGGATCTCACTAATAGTTTTGAGGAAAATCTATATCTTGAACTGATTTCTCGTAAGAAATAAGTGAATGATCTGAATGGGAAATTGAATTTAGTTGCTCAGAGTTGGAAGAGAGAAAGGGATCTCATAATTGAGGTAGAATAGAAGATTGTTAAGTAGGAAGAAGTCATGAAGGCTTAGTAAGAATCTCTTAAGGCTCAGGAAGAGAAAATTAAAGCCTTAGAGAAGAAAACAGAAGATCAGGGTCATTTTCTCAAGCGTGCAGAAGAGGATCACAAGGATCTCAATAAGTTAAAAACCATAGTGAAGAATCTGATTCCAAAGGAGAATAAAGGATAATATTTTCCAAATCCAAACTTTTATTGTATTTTCTTGTTGTACATATTCTTCCAATCTTAATGAAATTCTTGTTGCACTTTATATTTTTGGTTTTTTAGTACTATTATTTTAGGTACCATATTTTCCTTTCCATTCCATGTATTTCTTTTAGAAAATCACAAAGGGGGGGAATGGAATGTCAAAAAAAGAATACTTATTAAAGAATATATTTCCCTAAGTAAGTGGGAGTTCATCTAAGGGGAAGTTTTCATCATGAAGATTTTTGTATGCAAGAAAATGAAAAAACACATTCAGGAAATTAAAAATACGATCTTTAGTGTTTCTAAATCCTAAGGGGGAGTTAGTCGTATTCACTTTGATCCATATGTAAAGGGAGATATTTTTTTATTTACATGCTCATAAAATTTCTAAGGCCTTATATTCTTTTTTGTAAATATTTTTTTGCTTTCCCAAAAGGGGGATATTTTTTATTCAACAAGGATTTCTTATGAATTTTCCATTCCTTCATGTTTTAAAAATCACAAACACCCAATCTTAAGGAAAATTTCATTTTCCCTAAGATTATTCTTAATAAGGAAAATTTTCCTTCACCAAGGAAATTTATCCATACCATGTTTTTCATTATTCATATTTTAGTATATCTAAATCTTACTCATTTTATTCCTAAGTGGAAAATTTAGTTTCACATCTAAACCCTCAGAATTATATAAATACATAGATATAGAGTATTCTATTTTCAGGATCTGAATTCAGATTTCGAATTTTCTGAAATTCAGACTCTGAATGGTCTTAAATTCAGACTCCGGATTCTCTGAAATTCAGACTCTGAATTATCTGAAATTCAGACTCCGAATTCACAGATGTTCAGACTTCGAATTCTCTGAAATTCAGGTACCAAATTCCTTAGAATTCAGACTCTAAATATCTTAGAATTCAGACTACGAATTCCATGGAATTCAGACGAATTCCTTAGAATTCAGGTTCCGAATTCCTTAGAATTCAGACTCCAAATTCTATAGAATTCTAATTCTGAATTCCTTGAAAAACATAATCTGAATATCCTTGTAATATAGACTCCAAAGGATAACATCCTTAGACTCCGAATTTTATTTTTCCTTAGAATCCGAAAAATACATTTGGTTGATCAACCTTATTTTACTTACTCTTTTGTAGTTATAAAATGATGTTGTGTATTCTGTTTCTAAACAACTATTGTTTGAGTGACACATGTACATGCCCTTCCGAAATTCAACAAAAAATATGATTGTTGGAAGAGGGAACCGACCTTCAGAAATGCTCCTATAAATAGAATCTCATTTTAACGAGCTCAACACATGTTGATCAATCTATATATTACATGTTGGTGAAGTGATTTCTAGAGAGAGAGAGACTATCATTATTTGTGTGTACTAAACATCTTGTTCATATTTCTTCATACAACTCCAATTGTTGTCGTGTACAATCGAGGGCTTCCGGGTATAGGAATACAGAGGTTCCGACTACCTTGAAGTTCGAGGGCTTACAGGGATAACAATACAGACTCTGATATTCCTATCGAGGGTTTACCCTGGTATGGGTAAGACAGAAATTCTTGAATGTATAAATCAAGGTACCTTTATCCATGGTTGTTGGATACCCTACTCTTTGAGTTAAAAGATTTCAAACTTGTTACTTGTATTGTTTCAAGTTTTTTTTCTACTGTATTTTGATTAATAAGGAAATTATAAATATCTTATACTTTTTTGTTCTTGTACTCTGATTAGTAAGATTCTATATGCTTTAAGGTAGAATCTTTTTCCTTGTAAACTTTTCTTATGTTTCATTTCCAGAACCCTATTTCCGGAATCTTGCAAGTCTGTAGAACTAAGAGGTTTTTAGAATTTGCCTTGTTTAATATTGTTAAACAATAGGAAGGTTTATACCATCTTTAAAAGTTCCAAAATAATTTCATAAAGTATACAATTCAACCCCCCCCCCTCTTGTACATTGAGCATCTATATCATTATTTAGATCCTAAACGATCCATGGAATAAGAATTATTGTCCAATAATGTATATCAACATATTTATTGGGAATTCTCCTATCATTTTTTTTGTTCTTCATCACTCACATACAGTGTTAAGGATTTAATTTTTTGGTGGATTCAAGTCGCATTAAACCCCTAGATTCATAATGAATTTATATGTGAATGAGATTTTCAATTTAAGGACGGATCAAGATAAACTTTAATAAGCGGTTGAGGAATATTGTGGATCTAGTATCCTGGTCTAAGTGCCAGTAATGGGTAGTGCATGAGGAGTGTTTGGTATTTGAGAGGAAGATTAATAATTTTATTTCCCACCACTACAGGTCATAAATTTATGATTGAAATAATTTTCCTTTGATTGTGGGTAGTAAACTAGGGGATTTCGTGTCTTTAAGGAATTATTTCGAATTTACATGAGGATTCAAGGGGTTCTATGAAAAACCATATGACACATTTTGTAGTCTAAACAATAGGAATCATGTAGACCCATGCCCATAGAGATTATGGTTTTTAAGAGAGGTAAATATCACAGGCCCATTGGGACCGCCACACATCATGTACTTCAATTCTTGTATCGTATCATATACTTTTTATATAGTCATACGTAGACATGGAAAGGAAAAAATTGTGATTTAGCATAGGGCTAGTGCACACAAGAAAAACAAAGGGAGAAAGGGTATGAACCAGCTATATAAGACATTTCATACAGTTCCCTTGCCTGTTTTATAGTGACACAAGGGAAGACATCCAAATATTAGAGAAGAAATGTCCAGGCATAGGAGTAGTTCCACATTATGTGTGAACCATTTACATACCATGTAATTTCTTATATAAATATTACCTCTCGTATCAACATCATTTGGACTTGGATGTTTGCCATCAATTAGAATATCATATGTGTTTTTCTATTTAAAATTTTTTGTGGAATTAGTATTGAATTTTTAGATATTTGGAATGATTTTCTGAGTGTGACACTTCTTTAGGAAATATTCAATGATTGTGGTGATTAGGCAAGATAATCATAAAGGGACTGAAGTGGTACCCCATTACAGACAAGGGAATGGGTCCGCAACCTACTGAGTGGTACCCCATAATGTATTATGGTGTGGGTCATCTACCTACCATGGGAAATACATACCCCCTATTGTATATTGTGTTGATTCCATACTTATTAAGTGTTACCCCCCCCCCCAACAATCTAGGGTGTTAGTACTGCAGCTAATGAGTGGTACCCCATGATGGATTAGGAGTGGATCATATACGTGTCTCTTGAGTAGTTTCCCCTAATGAACTAGGAAATGGTTCTTCTACCTATTGAATGGTACCCCACCCCTAATGGAATAGGTAATGGGTCATCTATCTACTATGTGGTGCACACGTGATGGTCTAGGGTGTGTTTCCTCTGTCTATCTACTTAGTGGTACCCCCATATGGCTTGGGGATTGGGTCATCTATCTACAGAGTGGTACCCCTAAATGGACTAGGTATTGGGTCTTCAACATGGATATTATTCCACCTCTCCTGTGATTCATGGTGACAAAGTGGGGGTTCTCCATATGGTTACTAATCCCGAGAGACATGTGAGATTATATGCATTATTGATGGACTTATGGAATAGTTGTCAGACTGTTTTCATGAGCTGGGTTATGGGATGAATTTCCTCTTTCTCTCTAATATATATTTCAATTATGATCAAATGTTTATATCTGTTGTATTGCTACTTCTTTTTCCTTATTTTTTATGAGATTATCTACATACTTTTATGATTTATTCCAATTATCCCCTACTATTTTAATGTTACCTTTAGATTTATTATATAATCACACCTACTTGGGTTTTTTCATCCCATGTCCTGTCTCATACATGTTATGAACAAGTTGATTGTAATTTCAGAGGTACATAGTGAAACCCTGGTGTATTTGACCGTGTATGGAGTTTGGGGAATTGAGATATTGATCTAGGGTCTCTGAAAGTTTTTTATCTTGTTTTTTTGTTAGGAAATATGTTCGGGAAGGTTTTGTATTTTTCCCATTCCTTTATTGGATTTCATAATCACACGCTTTTTTATTTACTAGAAGTTATTACATATATGCATTATTATCAATGTATTCCTAATTTTATTATAATTCCACTCTAATTCTGACTGGATATGGTTAGGTTTTTTCATATAGGTAATTTATATAGTGGAATCCAATTTTAGTTTCTCCTTTTAGCATAGGTCGCAATCCCCATACCAATGTAGTTGAGATTGGGGCAATTTCAGTTCATTCTTCCACCAACCAGGCATTCCCAAGTGGGTTGTATAATGATAAATAACTTCTACTAATCATATTGTGACATTATTTCATAAGAAAAAAAATCATTATCCTAAACATTAAAGGTTCATGTCTTTTCCTGGGCATCATAGTCTATGATTTATAATATAAAATACACATAGAGAAAATATAGAAGATGTATTTTAAACATATCATTTGTGACACATATATAAACGCAAATTTAAACTCTTAATAATTAACTCAAATTTTAACCATAAAAATAATTATTTACAAAAGGACATTACAAATTACCTATTGAGTGGAAAATGAAAGTTAAACCATGAATAATATAATAACATTATATGATTTCTATTTAAAACATGATGAAATAACATTTTATTTTTATAGAAATAATTAATATTCATGAAATAATGAAAACATAAATTACTTTTTAATACATTGAATTCAAGGAAAAGATGTATGATAATGTAGAAGAAAATTAAAAGGGAAATTAATTCTTGAAATAAATTGTATATAAATGTTCATCTCACAATATTTTATACAAAGATGTAAATAACTATCTTTAAAAATAATAAAATTATTCTTTCAAAATTATTTGAAAATAATTTTAAAGGTATTATAAAATTGCATTATAACTATTTTTTTAGAGAAGAATATTATTTAAATAACATAATTAATGTGCAAAGTGTGTTGATAGAAAGTCTTTACAACATTTAAAGTCAATCATTAAATGAAATCTCTTTACCTCAAGTCCTGACATTTCTCATACATAATCTAACAAACTTAATGATGAAATTATTTTAATTATATAGTTCATAAAAAACCTTAGTAATTTTGGTATAATCATTATAATTTAATATAATTTATTAATTTTCATATTTTATTTATTTAATAAATTTTTATTTTTAACATAGGCACTTCTAGGGCCGTTAGATTAATATTTTCCATAATAGAATTGATATTTTTATAATGGTAAAATATTCATGTAAAATTTTTATATAATTTCTATGGGTGTTAGGGTATTTTATCCATATAAATAGAGAAATAATTAATTTATATAGTTAATTTATTATTTTCTTTTCCAATACTCATAAGTATGTTTTATACGGTTAATAAAAACAAATATTGATAAAAAATTCCACTATTGTGATGGATATTTTCAAATTAAAAAGTATAAATAATAAAATTAATTGAATATTAATTATATATTCAATTTGGATTTTTTTTTTGAAAACTATAAGTTAATGAATAATGTTTATGAAATCATCATCATTCATATATTTATATTAAGAGGACCATGATTGCTGCAATTTTTTATGATTTTTAGAAAAATGAAACCCAATAAATATTTATGTTTTGTAAAAAATATCATTTGAATCAATAATTCATTTTAGGGTTGTATTTAAATATTACTTATGTTATTAAAAATGTGTAATATATGTGTTTAAAACCAAAGACATTGTTCTAGGAAATCATGTATTCTGATATATTGAGGACAAATAAAATGAGATTGCCGAGAGGTAGTAGATTATATAAAATTTTTAATTGATGAAAAAGACGCTAATTCCTTGTCAATTAAGTCATTATATAATGTTAATATATTTTTAATGGTAATTAATAAAATTATTAATCAATAATAAATGAAAATGTTATTTTAGAAAAAAAATAACTCATCGAATTATCATCATTATATTGATTATAAATCATTTAAATTAAATATATTATGGAAAAGAAATTGGATATTAAAAATATAATTTTATTTTTGGATAAATTTTTTTGTTTAATATTGGTTGTAATATAAAATGATATGTATTTAAAAATTTATAATGATTCCCTTCTACCGATGAAATTCAGTTGATTTTTCACATATATTAAGATATTTTGTGTCATGAAAAACATTTTATAAATGAAATTGTTTTTTAAATTGAAAAATAAATATTATATACAAACCTTACAAAATAATTTATCTAATTATATATTTTAATTATTAGTAATTGTATATATAAATCATATTTAACATTAACTACCATTTAATATCATTTTAAGGTAATTTTCTTAATTTTACTATTAAAAAATCTCGATAACACTTTAATAATAATTAAAAAAATTGAATATATATTCATATATTATTTTAATATATAAAAAATAATGTCCCTATTTCACCCAAATAATATCACTTCTAACATTTAATAATAGTTTATTTGACTCTTATCACAATAGCACAAGTGCAACATCAACGATGCATAAGAGTTTTTCAAATTATCCTATGATTTAAAATTAAAAATAATCTAATAACGAGAATATATTTTTTTGTTAATCATTTTTATAATATAAATCAAGTCTTAGTGTATTTTAAATTACATAAAAATAAAAAAAAATATACATAAGCCATTATTTCGAATTTTTTGAGAATGATCAAGCGATAGTTTTACATTTAGATAATTTTCTTATTTTATAACTCAGAAACTCAAAAATATATTCTAAGAATATTTTAAATTTTATATATATTATTTTATACTTAATGTTAATAATGTAATTATAAAAACATTAAATATTATCTAAAATCCATCAAAATGACTTTTCCAATGTCGTACATGCACTATAGTGGGAGATTTGATATTCATATTTACCTTATAAAAACATTTATTTTTTATTTCCAGGAATATAGTGTGAAAAATATTTCATGATACATATCTTTTAATTTTCATATATTTTCTTATAATTATTAACTTGATATTTAAAACTTTTCACTAACATAATAGATACAATAGTTAAAAAGGCATTATTTTTTACTAATCATTAATAAATAAAATTTTTATGCAATATCCAAAAATTAATCCTGTGATAATTAAATATTTTTTATACAGAAAAATAATTTCCATTTTATAAAATTAAAAAAATGATGTTTTGATGTTTTACATTGAAATAAAATCATATAATACATTACAAACTTAATTATTAAGGATAAAAAATACATTTTGTTATATTTAACAATAATATTCTTAAATAACACCATGAATATATTAAAAATGAAATTATAATAATAATATAAAATCAAATATTTTTCATAAATAAATAATTTTAAAATATTCAATAATTTAATAATAATATATATCGATCATAAAATTAAATGATTTTTAGAAAATATATATAACCTCAAAATAAGATGAAATTTATTTAACAAAATAACAATGATAATTGAAATTAATATTTGGTATCTAAATGATTATAAAAAATCATTTAAATATATTTATAAACAACTAAAACAACTTAAATCAAATATATAAATTCATACACAATAACATTAAAAACCATAGAAGTTTTATATCATTAAAAATATCTAAGTTGAGACCACCCAAAAAAGAATTTGAATCTTCACAATATTATATCTGTCATGATGGGTATGTTATCATGATGTCTCGAAATTCATTAATGCGCATACATAATACATTTAATCTATTGAAAAATTATATCAATGGTAATAATTTCATAACCAAGCGCCAATTGTTTCCCCTATAAATGATATAATGGTTAAAGGAATCAATATGTTGTGAAAATTAAATGAATTATATAGTACTATAATTAAATAAAATTTGGTATTTTTCAATTATATTTAATAAATACCACACTCAAATTGATTTATAGCATGACCTTCTGAATAGTGATGTTATGAAATATGAATTATTTATAAGAGAATTCATATTTATATTCTACGATATGAAAAGAAATAATTCATAGTAAAAATTCTTAAACATAGTGGAGAATGATGAAAAATAACAAGGGGAATATTTTTTAAATTGATATAGAAATTTAACAATGTATTGAAACATGTGATCAATAAGAAATACCAATATGGAAAATAAGACGATACAATTTGGGATTAATAATGCCAGAAATATAAATCAAATAAGAAAATAGATAGAGGAAACAAATTATAAGTCAAGGAAAATAGGTAATTTAATAAAATATCGTACAAAAATTTATTTACTGATTTGTGATACAAATAAAAAATTGTATTATGAGATTTATCCAAAATTCACCATTATAGTATTTTTATGTATATTACAATCAAAAGGATTAATACACACCATTTTGATGTATAATTTTAAATAAAAATGTTTATATCTAAAATAATGTAAATTGAGTTTATAAGATACTATATAAAAAATGTGTTGTCAGAACTATAAATTATTAAGAGAGGGAAATACAACATTATTACATTAAATGTGATTATAAAGGTTTTATAAATTTATTTTTGAATAGTTTTTGAGGATATCATGAAAAAAATTAACAATAAATGAAAATAATATAGATATGGAAAAGTTGTATGAAGTGTCAATTTTAATTTATTTTTCAAGGATTTTATATTTAATATAAATATCATATTATATTTTATTTCAAATTTATATTTATTATATTAAAACATATTTTACATTTATAACATTCGTACTTCTAAAAGAGTTTCTAATGAATACCTTGAAGGTCGAGCGATATTCTCCACATAATTTTTTATATATTTTTATTTATTTATTAATATCTTTAAAATATTTTTTGATGGATGTGGGATATATGAGAAAACAAACAAAAAAGGTTTCTTTATATTATATATGTGAAATATCATATTTTGGTTTCGTTCATTGACTAGTTTCCATCATTATTTCATCTCAAATTACTAATTTTTAATATCAATGATGAATTTTTCATTAATGATGAAAAAATATGAACACTTCAGGGATCCTAAAATATAATTAATTTTAATTTTAATTATTTTATGATGATTTTCATGACATTTTATCCCTCCTATTTCCAAAAAAAACAAAAAAAACCCAAAAATAAATTTTATGAGTAATGGTTATATATAGTGAGTTATTTGTATTCCATCATAAGATAATATAATACATTAACAACTATGGAATCATTGAGTTAATAACAGTCCATGATTTAATTAAAACATTGAACAAATAAGTAAATGCTAATTATCAACAATGCATGCTTCACTAAACTAAAATATGAAAAAAATGACTATATATTATTCAAAAATAAAAAAAATATTCCCCCAAAAAACTATACATAACCAAATATTGGAACATAACAAACATGTATATATAATAATAATTTATATTTCATAATTATATTAACTATTTCTCAAAACATTTTGAATCCTCTATAAATAAAACCATAACAAAACTAGATGTTCTTAAAATACTTAACATAATCACTTTCCCTCAAATAATATCAACTACATTGAGAAAAAATGAATAATGGATGAAAATATACAATAATAATTTAATTTCCTAAAAAATAAAGAAAAAAAATTCTCAAAAATTTCGCAAGTATTCTTGTTACAAAATCACTTCTCAATTAAAGTGGTTGTCTATCCAAAAATCTGTTTTGAGTAATCAAATGTCCCTTCATACAAATTTACCATAAATACCACATCATCTGATAACATATTAATAAAAATTTCTATCCATTCTATTCTTATAATATCACCAAGAAGATCATACCATTCTTCCCAAATAACCTTCATACAAAATCTCATGTTGTACATAAGGTTTATATATACATTTATCATTTATTATTCATGAAATATGATAAATTTATACCAAAAAAATAATCCACGATGAATTTCAATCACGTAAAAAAATCAAAATAATTTAAATAGACATGAATTTTGATTACCCATAATCGTGTATTCAATATTTAAAACTATAACTCATATATTATAATCAACTTATAACATCATATCGTCTAAAGTTACCAATACTCTACTATACCACCAACTATAATAGCTTGAAAACAACTATATTATGGTTACATGATAAATTGAAAAAAATTATTTACTTATCTTCAAGGGACAATTTTTGTTTATAGTTTTAGTGGACTATGACAATCATAAAATTATAGAAACCATCCATTCAATCAATATATTTTTCCCAAAAAATGAATGATACATAAAATGATATTAATTATCTATTCATGTAAAATATCCATTCCCAATAAATAATTTTATTATAAGTCATATTAATATATAGGCAATGTAAAAACCATTTGAAAATTTTAGATTATTAAATAAACTACTGTGAGGGGTATAAGATTAATTAAAAGAATTTAGTCCATTAAAAATGACAATAGTTGAAAACGTATCTCGTTAAAAAAATTAATATTTAGATTATTAAAAAAATAAACAATCCTTTCTAGACCTGAAGACAAAAATATTTCTTCATATTTTATATATGATAATAAATTTAATAGAACAATCATGAAAGAATATTAATACATTTTATCTATCACCTTGTTTTATTCATAGACACCAATTTTGTATAAATTATATTAATATATTTCAAATAAAATGTCTGTATAGAATAAATTATAACCTAATACATTAGGGGGATATATCCTAGACCACTCATAATTATCTACAGTTTAGAAAAATCATGAATTGACTAAAATATATTGGATAAAACCATTCATCCTCTAATAAATAAAAGACATAAAAATATAATTTTGACCCATAAAAATATGATGATTTATAAAAAAAAATATCCAATAAACAATTGATGGGGGGAATTAATGTAAAACTTACAATATTATATGGTCATTTCAAAACAATAATATAAAACAAGAGAAAATTTATTATTTTTAATTTCATAACAATAAAATAGTAAATTTCAATAAATTATGTAAATTCAAATTAATTAAGAAGATCAAGATAACATAGAAAGGATTCATGACTATAAAAAATGTACAATATTTATTAAAAATTAATTCACAAAAAAGATATACAAATGAAATTATTTTCAAATCATTATAAATAAAGAAAAAAATTACTCAGGTGGAAAACAATATAAAATTCCCATTAAAACAATTGTAATGAAATTAATTGTTCATAAAAATTAATGACTGTGGCTGCAGCGGTGGTCCTCCCTCCCCCGGTGGGGGAGGGACCCCGACGTCTGGTAGGAGAGCGGAGCCTTCCTTCCGCCCCTTCTCTATTTCTGATTTTCCTCCTCCATTTCTAAATGCTTCGCTCATCCCTAATTTCGTGGATCTCATTGACGACTGTACGAATCATCATATTTCTTCTTTAGATTTTGCGGAAACCACCATGCTCTTGAATCTCACATTGGGGGCTCAGTTTAGGAAGAAGAGACCTTCTGTTGATACCTTCTACAAGTTCGTTTTTCGCTCATGGGATCTTCAAGAGAGGGCGACCGTGGGATTGCTGGATAATCAACATATTATGATTCGATTTGCTTGTGAGGAGGACCTCATAGGAGCCTGGTCGAGAACCCCCCGTAGCAGAGATGGTTTTCGTTTCTTCTTGTTTCGGTGGTCATTTTATTTCAACATGAACTGTGATCATTCTTCCGCTGCGGTTTGGGTAAGTATTCCAGAACTCCCTTCTCTGTTTCAAAATTCCTTACTTATTAAGTCGATTGGTAACCTAGTCAATATATTTTTATGATCCGATTGTCGTACTAAGGTCATTTTTCATCCTTTTAATCCACGGGTTTGTGTGGAACTGGATCCGTCTAGAAGTTCTTTTTTATTTTCTCTTGATTTCAATCGGTGAGGAGTACCGATGTAAGAAGCGTGTGGTGTATGAAAACTGGACCGACTTATGCTCTACCTGCAAGCGCCTAGGTCACTCTACAGAGGTTTGCAACCGGAGGTTAGCAATGGCGAGGGGTAGGGGAAGTGACAACGACTTCTGTTCATTGTGAAACCAACCGGGCCATTCAATGAAGGTTTATCATCATTGTATCCAGCTCAGGGGAAGGTCGGAGGATGGAGGCAATGGTAAGGCTTCTGAGGGTCGTGAGAAGGAGGTCCCAGAACAGATGTTCAAGGGTGTAGTGGGGAGAGGTCGATGACCTCAATGGTCACGAATGGAGGAGGAGTAACATCCCAAAGGTGTTCCAGTGGTCTGCAGTGCGGTGTCTGAGGGGACATCTAGCACTGATCATTTGATGATGGCTTTGTCTCAGGTCAATCCGCTGGGGTCTGAGGTGTTTTGTAGGCAGACGTAGGATATGGCTGGGCAGTCTAAGTGTGAACGTATGGCCTTGCATGAAGCTACTCGAATGTCTAACTTAGTAATGGATTGGACATTAGATAGAAAGAAGGTGGCTATGACTTCCTCGGTTACTGAGGAACCAGGGTCTGGTAGTTCTGATATGTGTAAGTTGAGAAAGGGGATCTTAACGGATGAATCATTTCCAAACAATGGAAAGGAAGGTGGTCCAGTACTGATTCGGAATCCAGTTTTATTGTGCAATAGGTTTAGAAGACTATCAGAGACTGATCTAGGTTCGAATTTTAAATTTCCAGGAGAGGGAGAATGGGCTGAGTTGGAGGATGCCAAGTGTTTTAATCAGAGTCACTCATTTGATGTAGTTTTAAGCACGTAGAGAATCATGGTTCCCAAGAGGAGGAAGGGGACGACAGATTATTCCTCGTTACCTCCACCTTTAGAGACTCGTTTTTCAAATAATACGAATGATAAAAAGATGGTTATGGGGTCCCTGAGCCATCAGAGGTGGGGAGTAGGGCTATCATTCCTTGGTTCTACTATTAAATTCCAATGAAGAAGGGATTGAACATGTTTTGTTGGTCAATTCATCTGAGGAGGAGGTAGCTAAAATATTTAGAAGACCTCTAGAGGTGTCGCTCAATAAGGAGAAATATTCATGGATTGACAAACATGACCTAATTCAAATAGCGGGTTTCAACAAAGGGAAGATCAGCATTGAGGAGTATAGACTTATCCCATTTAAAAAGTATTCTTATTCACATTAATATTCTAAATACATATTAAATATTTTATATTGACCTATCGTACCTTAATCATGTTCTGGGTAAGCATTCTAATAATTATATAGTTTAATAACTACCGACACATAGATATATGTGAAATTAATTTATAGTCATTTTACCAATATTTATAGCTGAGTATTGACTTATCCCATTTTAAATATTTTATTATCTAATTGTTTCTATAATATCATTTCAATACTATTTTTCACGTCTGTATACATTTAAAGATTATATATATAAATTCATATTTGTCAATAACACGAAACCATACTATATACATCTAATTAATAATAATTGGGTTGTCACCCATAATAATATATAGAACGTGTGAAGGGTACCACCATATATATATCAGTCCCAAACATATGCAATATCAATCATTTTGTCACCATCCCTCAATGTATGAACACATATTCAAAACAATGGATATCAAAATATTTGATCGATTGTCCCAAGATCCAAAATTCTGTTTAACAATAATATTTCAGTCCACAAACATCAAACCATAACAATTTATCGTCCATGATATAGTCCTCCAGAAACCATTAAGTTCATAAGATTTGGTTTCCCACTCTATATAATTTCAAATCAAGAAAAAAAATTCTATTCAATAACCAAACAATATATCTTCGGTAAGCCTCATGTATTTTCACTATAATATATGTGAATTCCCTCTAAATAGGGAAATATTGAAAATATTTAGTTTCATTATATATTTTTATTTATAAATTAATGCACTATTTGGTTTCCAAAAATTTTACAATCACATTTTAACTCAATCTTATAGTTACAAGTAGGAATGGAATCAAATAACAAACCATGAAGGTCCTTTGTGGCCCTAGATGTACATTCCCTACTTATGTGCGGTTATGTGGAAGAAATCAAAAAATATTCGGGTCAATTCTACCTTGTTACTAAATATATTGTTCTTGATGAAATATGTGTGAATTGATTACAAATATTAGGTTTTATCAACCATGATGTATTGGAGGATCCTTCATTAATGACGTTATGATGAAACATTACCAAACATTGAATTTTTCAATTTACAAGGATGTCTAAAAATGCGTGGTAGTACCAGTGTGGAATACTAAAACAATGTTAGTAAATATTAATATTTAAGAGTGGAGTGATGGCAATACTAAAAATAAATCTTCCATGATTGATGACATGTATTTCAATCTTAATCATAGGAGAATGACGCATTGAGATATTGATATTGGGAGAACTACAATGGTTGAATATGATGGTTCATGCTTTAATTTCACTTTCTAAAACGTTCATATGGTTCTTAGATCATGTATTCACAGCACCTTAGGTGAACCTCATAATCAGTATTTTTTTTCATAAGATCTATCGTTAAAAGTGAGTATGTTAGAGATTCTTAAACATCCCATAATGATGTCAAAATAAACTCAACATGGTCAATTATTATATTGGAATGACTAAGGGGACTGTGTAGATGAATTTGGTGTAAAAATATAATAACATAAGTATTAAATGTGAGGAATATATATAGAATGAATGAAACTCATGTACATATATTTTCACAATCAAAACCGGCCAAATTAACTCAAAATTCACAAAAAGCAAGTGGTTCAAAGAAAAATAAAAATGTATAATATTTTTGAATGGAATACATAGCTAAATTACTCAAATCATGGATCTTTTTAGTCAATTATCCATTTATGTACACCGAGTAAGCCCAATTAAATCCATCCCACATTCTGTCCAAAAAATAAAATAGTTAATATGCATGCTACAAACTCTAATAGCATCTATACCTCGGGAACTGGTGCTTTACATTTAAAATGTTCATATAAAAATGACTTTTAATTCATTTTATGAATGGATCATGTTGGTTTGCATTACAATAAACACATTAGTTAGTAACCATCCATACTATTACCTATAATAATATGTAATGTATATAATAAAAAAACAATTCCACGGGAATTAGAAAACAATAAATTGCATGCATTATAATGTTACATTATGTATTATTTTATACCATTAAAAAATTCTGTATACTAGGAGGGTATATAATAATGAAACCTTCTTCAAAAATTACCAATGGTCAATGATTAAAAATAGATGATGTCAGGGTGTAAGAACAATCTATTAAGTTAAAGCGAATATAATATTCAATATTCAAGTCAACAAACAAACTCATCTCATTTAGGGATAGGGAATGTGGTATATAAATGTTATTGAAATGTCCCAACCCAGGTTCCACACAATAGTTCCTCGAGCAAGATACCCTTATGGTCTCAGGCGTGCCTCCCATTTTCCAGAGGCTATGAACTAGCATCAAGGGTCTAATAACAATCATGGGGAGAGTATACCATCTTTAATCAGAGTAATAATCTAGTGGAAAAATTAAGAAATAACAACTGAATAACAAATAACCAGTAACTGAATAGTTCAATGATCACAAGATGACCAAAATTGTCAATACAATATCAAAACTGAATTGTAGATACTGCATTCTATAGTAAATACCTTGGGTCAAAAAGAAATCTCAAAAGTAAAGACATAACAACTCCAAAAAGGGTTTGAAATCATGAATGATTCCATCATCCACGACACATCCCTAAATCAGCCATCTAACACAGGGGATTTTCCCTTATCACGTCTGGTAAACATGATGTGTATTCTGGTACCGATCAGACATACCATGTAGGGTGTGCGTACAACACTATAGGCCACAATTAATAGTGTCTAAAACAATATATTGTCAATAATAGTGTATACAGTTGTATAAAGAAATGTGTCCAATGCATAGGTAAATAGTTTCACATTATTAATTTTTCATTATTAACCTCACAAACCCTCATGTTCCCAAGGACACAAAATCCTTAATACATGATTCAACTCATGGAGGATTATGACACAATTCATATTTTCAATTCAAAATTCAATAAAAAATCGTCGTTCAATGCCCATTTCATTTCAATTCATGATACATATAAATGGATAAATTGTCCAATGACACTATATTATACAAAGATTATATTGTCTATCACATCGTTAGTATTTAGCGAATTAGCCCTTGTCTCACACATAATGGGAATTGGGAGCATCGGTCTATACCCTATATAATTTCAATGCATTCCTTTAGTCTAGAATTCTATGTCATGGATCCTGTGAATATTTGGAGCATCAAACTGTTTCCAACACCCCATTTTCACAATTAATCACATATATCACTTATGTCACATATATCTTATGTATCATATATATCACATGTATCACACTAAGTAATTAAAAAGTTAATTAATCATAGAAAATCCATTAATTAATTCAATAATTAATTAATCACGTCCATCAGATAAATTACTTGGTCACACCAATTAAATTAATTAAATCCCCAATTAAGTAATCACTACAATTACATTAATTAATTAATTATTGAACTAACTAAAACTACAGTAATAATATATTCACATAAATAACCCATCAATTATTTATACATATTCATCAATCTCAATATTCCAATATTTAAATCAACTAATTATTTTTCATAAATCACAACATACAATTATGCTAATTAACTCATAATATATTATACCAAATTCCAATATTCAATACATAAACAATACACTCATCAATTAATTGTCTCATTTCCAAAATCTCATTATTCAATTAAATACCAAATACCTAAACTAATTAATTATCTTATTAATTAATTCAATTTTAAAAATATAACTGCTAAATAACCCTAGAAATTATACAATCGCATAAACTTATATGATATCCTGACTATGGTATTTTAATAATAGACTATCTACCTCAATTAGTCAATGAGCGATCACCCAATATAAATCCTTGAAATTCTGCAGAGTAACGATACGAAATGATATCTAGATATATAACTTAAATGAAGATTCAACAATTCAAGATCAATTAAATCTTGATCTAGATAGAAAATAATAGATCAATATCCACATAAAATGGACTACATCCAAAAAAGTGGATGTAAAACCCTTCCTAGAATGGAAGAAGAATGGAAAATGAATGATAAACCATGTAGGATAGTATTCACATACTTAGAGAGGTGTAGATCATTGATCTAGGATTCGAATAATGCATAAAGGATGTCTAGAGGGCATAGAATCTATCTCAGAGGCTCCAAAATCATCAAATATCATCTATGGTTGAATGAAGGTTGAATAAGTATTAAAATGGAGGTCCCAGTGATGAAAATTTTAATTTTTGGGTCATTTCAATTCTCGTGCACAGTTATCAAGGAAAGAGAATACAGTTTTCCACAACATTATATCAAAACTATGAACCTCTTTTATAGGGTTATGTGGCTAATCCTAATAGGGTTCATAGTTTGAAAAAAGGTTCCCCATCCATGAAATTACCGTCTATCCAGGGTTGCATGGATTGTCGGTATGGGGCACAAGATTAAGGAAAACCATGCGCCAATGGGGCACTTCATTATTACTTCTATTTTCTCACATATCCACCAAAACACACCCCATGGTAAAACCCAATTGAAAATTACTAAATGAAAAGGAAATAGAGTATATGTAAATGAGCCTGAGAGAACTCTAAAAATGGGAGGGTTTTTATAATCTCTCCACCAAATAAAACCATATCCTTAAACTGCACTCCAATGCATCTCTGAGATTTAATGTCAAAATGATTAGGCATTGGGATGGGATATATTATTCCCTTTCACATGTTTCCTAATTAAAACACCAATGTTTCCACAATACCTGAATTATCTGTATGGTCTTCTCATGCAACAGTTTCTCACTTTGATCCAAATTATTTATCGAATGCTCCTCAAATGACGCATTTATCTTTATCTCAGAATCATCCACAAAAATCACATGAGAAGTTATCGTTGATACCTTCAATTTTTTTATACATAGAAAAAATCATGTGTAGTACTATATTTTCAAGTAATTTTTAATTATTATGATATCATCCTGAATCTATCCACATCCCTATATGGTCTAATGAACCTAGATTCCAACATTCACTTTTACTCTATCCTGCGATGACCCAATATACATAGCACTCGAAGGAATAAACTATCACACTATGTTTACATTACGGTTCATTGACATCTATCTACATACAACTTCAGTATACACAAATCCCTTTCCATACATTTTCAAATTAGTTGAACCTTTTCTGACACCTCCAACATGATAATCGGTCTCAAAATTACTGACTCACCTACCATAATACAACATAAAGGTGATATGCATATCCTAACAATAATAATATTGTATGCTTCTATCAATATCATATTCTGATATATGTTGTAAATGGAAGCCTATACAAAATATATATTCTTCTCCCAAGATCCTCCAATGTCTAGTACACATGATCACAACATATCCTCAAGCACCTCTATAGTATGCTCTGAACGACCATATGTTTGTGGGTGGATTGTCATACTAAGTAAACCTTGTGTACACAAATACTTCCATAATCCATGCAAGAAGAATGTTGTAAATAATGATTAGATTTATGAAACTATATTATGTGACCCTCCCCCCCCCCCGTGCAGACAGACTATCCCCTGATCATAAAAATCTCCCAGATGTTACGCTAATAATGTATCTCATATAGGATATAAATTCTCTAAATTTGATGGTTTGTACACAACAACCCAAATAGCCTCATTATTCCATGGAATACTCCGATGACCACCACAACATACATTTCTATGTCATCCTACTTCCATTCCAGAATTGGAAACAACTATAGTAAACCTCTTGTTCAATGATACTTGGCCTTCACCTGTTGAATGTTTTAGTATCATATAACAAATAATGATTCTTCCTTTTTCATCCACATCCACTAAAACCTTATATGTGGGTCTTTGATCATTTTTTAAAAACATGGATTCTTTTCCGAATTTGAGGCATGAAATTCCTGCATCAACACCTCTTTCATGATTGAAGTAACAATAACTCGATTCCTGATATTGAAGATCTCATCCAAATATATGATTCAATATAATGGTGACTCTCCACCTTAATTTTTTTCCCTCAAGTTCTAGAAATCTACATCCTCATATTACAAATCACTAATATAGATCAAAAGTATATATTAAACTGAGTCTAATATGATATTCATCTTCTCTTGTCATTCCCGAACCAAAACTTGAATTTCAGCCAGCAAATTCATCATTATCCACTCAACACTAGAGTTCCAAACAACATGAGTCTCAGTTTACCTACTAAAGTCATCATATATAATATTTCATTTCATAGGAGTATATTATATCTCAAAATCAATAGACTGTATATGATCAACCAATATCTCTTTTTAGAGACTCATGTATCACTACAAAATGATATACATCAAGCTCTAATAATCATATACACTATAAACATTGTGCCAAAAAGATTGTTCCCGTAAAACTTCAAGGAATAAAAATATTATTCCGACTTGAGGTTGTGTGTATGGTAGTCCTTCTCATGAGGCCTCAAAATCCAAAACCCATATTCCACATCTCAATCTAACAACATCATCTTGTATCCAAGCCCTATCAAATAAGAAGCACAACAAATCACCTAACCAAGCTCCTCTAGGATCATGATCAATGATGATGTCAATCACTTCTTCAGCTCCTGTATGGTATTCACTCATGGTTCTGACCATTCGAAAAATTATGCACTTATTGTCCTAGACCGTGTGCTGTGTTGGAAATATAGAAAATTCATAGATGAAACTCTTGTAATATCCATCTAACCCTAGAAAACTATTGATATTGAATAAGTTCTTTTGATATTCCCACATAACCACTAACTGAAGATTCACTGAGTCCACTGATATGCCTTCCTCTTAGATGATGCAACCTAAGAACACTTCATAGTTAATCATAAACTAGCACATAGATAACTTCGTGTATTGTTTATGATCTCTCATTGTACCCAAGATAATGTCACTATGTTGGGAATGATCTTCATGAGATGTAGAGTACAAAACGATGTCATAAAAAAAACTACCACCAAATGATCCCGGTTCTAGTGGAATATTTTGTTCATCATGTCCATAAACACTTTGGCTGCATTCATTTTCCCAAAATACATTATGAAAAACACATAAAGGACATATGTTCTACTAAAATTATACCCTCATATATCAGAAGTCTGTACTCTCAACTGATGATACCCATATTACAAAACTATATTGGGAATGACACAATCTATTCTCAGATGGTAGAACTGATCATCGATTTGAGGAATATGATATTGTGATTCACTATCATCCGATTAAACTTATTGTAATCAATAAACAAGCATCGAGTCTCATCCTACACGTTATAAAAAAACATTAGTGAACACAAAGGTTATGTACTCTGTTAGATAAATCCATTATCCTATAACTCCTCCAGCTGATTCATGATTTATTGAGGCTCTGCCAATTCCATTCTGTATGGTGAAACATAAATGGGCCCAATCCCCTGATATGAGATCAATTTTGAATTCCACATATCTCTTAGGTGGTATCCATGATAATTATTTAGTAAATACATCCTGAGACATGACCACTATAGGTGTAAATATATCATTCTTCACACCTTGGTCATCCAATAATATAATTTCACCTTGGGCTGTCAGCTCATAGAGTTGCTGGGTAATTGTCCATGCTCAACCTACATGTGTATCAAACTATCTACAGTGAATGTAGTTGTCTCTCTTATGAGACATACATGATGCTCTCCTTCAGTAATAGTCATTGTGTTTTTGTTATGCGACTATGATGTCCATATATATAATTTGGTCGAATCCTGACATATCGATGATCTAAAATACCAAATGAATTGATACTCCCCATCATCAAGAGAACACCCCATGCACATGCAGATATCTCTTGACCTTACTCCCAACAATTTTTCTATCATTAACACCCCACTCATGATCTCTACAACCAATATAAAAAAATTAACATGTTTTTCAAAAATGAAGGAATGAGAGGATCCAATATCAAATAAGTTACTAGATAATGTATATGTTACAATAATATTACATCTCACTATCGATGGTCCAGCCTCACTATACACAAGTGTATGTTGAATGGAATGTAATTATCCTTCCCACTATCTATATGATGTAGCCTAAATCCCTTGATTTATGCCAATCTGATGATATCTTCATTCTTTCCCTAAGGTACCACGTCCACTTCCTCTAACACCTCGTCTAGTAAAACTCCATATTCTAGACTGATATGGTGTAGACGATCTCATTCTCACACCATTATTCTTTCTCGCTCCCCCATTACTAGCCTCCGACTGTTGGTTCATGTAGAACCACTTAATATGTACTATATTTCCACAATATCGACACTCTGATGGTAGTTAGAGAAAATGATGATGAAAATGGATGAGCCTACCACACTATTGTAAAAACACTAATTTAGGATCCTAACCAACTGATCCCCTTCACTGGACACATTTCATTCAACTGTTATGGCCTAATTTATCATAATGAAACCCCCTTCTCATGGAAGATGTACCTCTATGTCATCTTGAAGAAATCATATATGTTCCACTAGAAGCCTCATTCAGGTTCCCCTATGATATTATAGCCTAAATCCCATATTCTGTAAACTTCCCCAACTTGATTCTATTATCCTAGGATGTAATCATATACTTATGTCTTCCACAAAACACTTTACCATAGTATATTTATACACTAAATCCCATAGAATGACTATTATTGTCCATTACATATATAAACCCTGGATTCAACCTCATGAAATCAACTTCTCTCTCATATCTTAGAGTCTCTGGATAATCGTGCTCTTGGAACTTCTCTTGAATGTGCTTTCATTCCATAGCTTCCATATTTCAATCACGTGTATGGATGTCCCACCATTGATTCTCCTTAACATATAACATATAGTCATCCAATTTGACTCTCTTCTCATCTAGAGTCTCTAAGGGTTTAAGTTTATTATGGATAGACACAATTAGAAACTCATTTCCACCAGGTCCACCCTGTCCAGTAAATGATAGAGGGTGCTGAAACTAAAACACCCATGTCAGATCAGACATGATTTTCACAAACTGTCATGGGACTCATTCTATGAATGGAATGAATCTAGCGACGTTCAATAAGAACTACTCCACAACTTCCAAAACTAGAACTATCAGTCCCTCATGTTCCACTCTTGGAGGATCATCCGTAGGCATTTCCTCATGTAATCCCCAAAGTAATTTTCATCTTGGAGTCATATCTCTGGAATTCCAAACACACTCTATTGGAAATAGTTTTTAAAAATAACATGTTTACATAATATGTAAACACAATATCTGAAAATGAGTTATTCCCCCAAAAATCGCCACACATTCAAAATTTAGGTGCTAACACAACCATTAACCATCTTAGATTTTGGTACTCGATGAAAAGGGTAAACAAATTATTATTCTTAACATTCCATTGGAAATTAATTTATTCACATTTATTGTCACAACCCATCCCTGTGGCCTACGTTGTGACTACCCCAAGCCCGCCTTTCATAGGCCAGGGGCTGGTAACTAGCATTGGAAAGGAATATCCCTAAAACAGGGAAGGCATTGCCTTTATAACCTGTAAACTCAAAAAGCTAAGCACACAACAGTATAAGAGCACAAAGTAAACTGTATAGTAAAAAAAGTGTGTACAGTAATAGAAGAGGGCATAATAAAAGCCCAACCGGAAAGTACATGTAAAACTAAAATAGCTCCTGTGACCACCCAACAAGGAACCTACCTAAAGGGTAGGTACAACTCTCGAAATGGTTGCCTCTGCAGATCATCTCGTCTAATGTCCACCTCTGTGCAGCCTCCAGTCCTGGAACCCTCAGCCTCAATCAATGTTGTAAGTCGTCTTCACAAGACACAGCAAGGTGTGGGCATTACCCGTGGAGGGGTGAGTAAATCAATACTCTGTAGGGACCACAATACCCACGAAAGTCTATCAAAATCCACAAAGGATAAACCACAAAGAATTAAAACAACAGTCAACCCTAATTAGGTATATGCCCATACATATACATAAGTTTTCAAGTATACCAATCTCATTCAAGAGGAAACACAAGGCCAACTCTTTTTCCAAAAGCACAACTGTTTCATGAAGGAAAGAATTCCACGAAGGTAACACCACATAGGTATATACCAAAAAGGTAACTCTACACAGAAGAATACCACAAAGGTATCACCATGAAGGTATGTACCACAATGGTACGTCACATAGTAGGATACTAGTAAGGTATCACCACGATGGTAAGGACTCAAGTAACATCAGGTATAAACTAAGTACAAAATTATAGATGATTAGCTGTATTGCAAGATCATCTTACTTCGTCGAGAAGCGCTGATGTTAACCCACATAGGATCGAAGAGGACCCATACAGGATCTGAAGATGACCCACACGGGATCTGGAGATGACCGACATAGGATCGGTATTTTCTAAACCACACAGGATCGCTGAGCGCTGACCCACATAGGATCTGAAGATGACCCACACAGAGTCTGAAGACTTCTCAAGTATAGCCAACCACAGGGTTCCCGCACTAAGCATGCTTGATTTCGGGAGGTTCCACTCCTAATTCCATTAGTAGATACTTCAACTTCCATGAATTCCCACAAATAAGTATCCAAAAGGTCCACCACATCATAAGGGACCCAACACAACTAACGGTGCGTCAATCAGACGCCTGGTCTATAAGTTATTTGTGTTCTCATTCCGAGGTCCTGGTTAGAATCAGATTCGATCCAACTCGTCTATACTCCAACTTTATCCAAAACTCAATTGGAGTATACGAAATGGGCAGTCTTAGTCCAAGGTTTCTGGTGCAGCAAACGGTTCATCAAATGGACGCCCAGTTCTCAAGATATGGCGACAAATGCGAAACTTGGTTCAGATTGGCACGGGTCCGGTCCGACTCGGTCGGACCGACCCACCCTGACCCAGCCTGGGCCGACCAGACCTTGTTGGGGTCGACCTAACATGGTCCGCGTCAGGCCTGGATGGGCTGGGCCGCAGCGGGGCCGGCCCACTGGGTCGTGGTCTGGCCCGACCTGTCAAGGGGACGGCCCGGCCCAGACCCATGGGTGTGGCCCGCTGGCGCGGATCGCTGGCGAGACCTGCAGGGTGCGGCCCGTGGTGCAGCCCGCGGTCAGGTGGCCCGCCGTGGAGTGGTCTGCCCTAGTTGACACCCGGGGGGAGGGGCCAACCCGGTTTTCCCGAATGGTCTAGGGGACCATTCGGCAGGTACGCGGGACCTGTCGGTGCGGTCTTGCACTGCCCCTTCTTCACGCGGTCGACCAGTGTGCCGACCGCCGTCCTCCCACTGCCATGGCCGACGGGCAGCGACCACCTTCACTACCTGTGGCGCAGATGAGCGCCGCCCCCGTTCTACACGGTCGACCGGTGTGTCGGCTACTTCCTTCATCCGCCATGGTCGACGGACCGCAGACTCCTTCGGCAACGCGGTTATGTCATTGTTGTCATCGTGGCCCGCGAAGAATGTATAAAATAAGCAGGATTGCGGGGGGATCAGGCCATGTTTGTTTGCCCCACAACCTCCACATTATAATGATAGAATGTGGTTCAAGTGATTCAATTTGACTTAAAAACCATGAAGAAATATAAATAAATCCCTACCTTGATGTTCATTGGAGATGTCGTGAGGAAGGAGAGGAAGACGTTGAAGACGCTGACATCCGTTGCTCCCACAACACAATTCAATGTTGGTTCCTCATTCTTGATCCGATGGATGCTCTTCATTGGAGGATGTTCTTCCTTCGACATTTCTCTACCAAAGCTCTCCCAAAACCTCCTCTTTGCCAACACAAATCCTCCCCCACAGGAGATGAGGAGCCAAGCTTATTAAATTAAGTAAATTAAAAAAATTAATTGTTGGCACATTAAATTGTGGGAAAACCAAGAGTTTCCACACATTAAAGGGGGAGATCAAGTTGGGTGGTCCCCACCACCAAAATTCAAATGGGGGATTCATTAAAATAAAATAAAATAAAATAAAATATTATATTATTTGTCTATCGCTCCGATGAAAATTCCAAAAAACTAACTTCTACCCCTGACCTACTATGGTCGAGGTGAAGGTCTTCTTAAGAAAATATCTGTGTTGCGTGTTCAACAGTGCCCTCAGATTTCAATTCAGAGCATGAGTTCAAAAGTTAGAAAACGCAGCTCGCGCATTTACTGAACGTACATGAAAAAAAATTCATAAATTCATTTCGGGCACACCGGGCCTCAGAATCACACGCCGTTAATTTTCGAGGACTCATAATATTCTCATATAATGAAAATAAGTTTACCTGGAATATTCAGGGTCTTTACATTCTCCCACCTCAGGTCTTTGCGTCCCTGAAATCCACAACAAAAACTAGGAAAACAAGTGGGGGTTCTGAGCATGAATCTGATCCTCCCGCTCACATGTGAACTCCTACAGGATCTTGTGCAGCCAACGAACACATACCAGAGGTATCAAACACCCACAAACGACTCACTCTTTTCAATCTTCAATCTCCACTGGAACCTCCGAAAACATCGCCCCATCGCCGATGTCCAGCTCGCCCCAGTCAATTATGTTCAAAGGATCATTTACATAACTCCTCACACTAGTACAATAATGACCTTTAGCTGCCCGAAAAAGCCGTCGCTAAAGGTCTATAGCGGCCGCCTAGCGTCCGCCAAACGGCGACCGCTTTTGCTTCGTCGTTGTTGCTATCAACGACCGCCATTTGGCGGATGCTGTAGGCAAGCCGGAATAGGATTTATCGGCCGCCGAATGGTGGCCGCTATAGCCCGGACCTGTAGCAGCCGCCAAATGGTGGCCGCTATAGGTCCTATCGAAACACTTATAGCGGCCGCCATTTGGCGGCCGCTAAAGGTGTCCATGGAAACACCTATAGCGGATTCCATTTGGTGGCCTCTATAGAATTTTAATTTTTTTTTAAAAAATTTCAATTATACATTAATATATACCCAAATAAATCTCGACAGTCATCTTCCAAGCTCCGCATCCATCATCACATATAACTGCATAACAAAATTTAATAAAAAAATTAGTACCGAATAAAACCTAGAAAACAAATTAACATATTTAAATTCAAACTTACTGTAACAGATCTAAAGTATTTGATTTTCAAAATATATTCATAATTTTGATTACCGTTTTAAAAATTTAAAATAATTAATTATATTGTTCTAATTAGATTGTTGTCCTGTGATTTCAGGTCAATTCGATGTCGTCCGCTATGAGTTTGACTGTTGGATGCCCGTTTTGGACGTTTATGACACCAGAACAGCGTTCCCGGTCACCACGGGAACACGGCACATCCGATTGACGTGCCGTCTGATCAACCACATCACAATTAACTCACCCTTTGATGTCGTCTGATTTCAGGCCATTCGGACTTCGTTCAGACCGTTTGTACCCCCACACGCACGTTTATCAAGCGCGCGCAACACTTAAAGAACGCATAATGAGACCTACCGCGCAGACCGCACGTCCGATTGACGCGCCGTCTATGCGTACACATCGAAAATAATAATTATATTGTTGTCCTGTGATTTCAGGTCAATCCGATGTCGTCCGCTATGATTTTGACCGTTAGACGCCCGTTTTGGCCGTTTATGACACCAGAACGGCGTTCCCGATCACTACGGGCACATGGCACGTCCGATTGGCGTGCCTTCTGCTCGACCACATCATAATTCACTCACCCTTTGATGTCGTCTGATTTCAGGCCATTCGGACTTCGTTCAGCCCGTTTGGACCCCCCACGCGCGTTTATCAAGCGCACACAACACTTAAAGAACGCATAATGAGCCCTACCGCGCAGACCGCACGTCCGATTGATGTTCCATCTGCGCGTACACGTCGCGAATAATAATTAGATTGTTTTCTTGTGATTTCAGTTCAATCCGATGTCGTCCGTTATGAGTTTGACCGTTAGACGCCCGTTTTGGCCGTTTATGACACCAGAACGGCATTCCCGGTCACCGCGGGCACACGACACGTCCGATTGAAGTGCCGTCTTCTCAACCACATCACAATTCACTCACCCTTTGATGTCCTATGATTTCAGGACATTTGGACTTCGTTCGGCCCGTTTGGACCCCCCCACGCGCGTTTATCAAGCGCGCACAACACTTAAAGAACGCATAATGAGCCCTATCGCGCAGACCGCACGTCCGATTGACGTTCCGTCTGCACTCACACATCATGAATAATAATTAGATTGTTGTCCTGTGATTTCAGGTCAATCTGATGTCATCCGCTATGAGTTTGACCGTTAGACGCCCGTTTTGGCCGTTTGTGACACCAGAACGGCGTTCCCGGTCACCGCGGGCACACGGCACGTCCGATTGGCACGCCGTATGCTCGAACAAATCACAATTCACTCACCCTTTGATGTCGTCTTATTTCAGTCCATTCGGACTTCGTTCGGCCCGTTTGGACCCCCCACACGCGCGTTTATCAAGCGCACAGAACACTTAAAGAACGCATAATGAGCCCTACCGCGCAGACCACACATCCGATTGATGTGCCGTCTATGTGTACACGTCGCGAATAATAATTATATTGTTGTCCTGTGATTTCAAGTCAATCTGATGTCGTTCGCTATGAGTTTGACCGTTAGACACCCGTTTTGGCCGTTTATGACACCAGAATGGCGTTCCCGGTCACTGCAGGCACACGGAACGTCCGATTGGCATGCCGTCTCTTTGACCACATCACACTTCACTCACTCTTTGATGTCGTCCGATTTCAGGCCATTCAGATTTCATTCATCCCGTTTGGACCCCCCATGGGCATTTATCGAGCGCGCGCAACACTTAAAGAACGCATAATGAGCCCTACCGCGCAGACCGCACGTCCGGTTGATGTGCCGTCTACGCGTACATGTCGCAAATAATAATTAGATTGTTGTCCTATGATTTCAGGTCAATATGATGTCGTCAGCTAGGAGTTTCACAGTTAGACGCCCGTTTTGGCCGTTTATGACACCAGAACGGCGTTCCCGGTCACCGCGGGCACACGGCACGTCCGATTGGCATTCCGTCTACTCTAACACATCAAAATTCACTCACCCTTTGATTTCGTCTGATTTCAGGCCATTCAGACTTCGTTCGGCCCGTTTGGACCCCCCACGCGCGTTTATCAAGCGCGCACAACACTTAAAGAACACATAATGAGCCCTATCGCACATACCGCACGTCCAATTGACGTTCCGTCTGCGCGTAAATGTCACGAATAATAATTAGATTGTTGTCTTGTGATTTCAGGTCAATTTGATTTCGTTCGCTATGAGTTTGACCGTTAGACGTCCGTTTTGGCCGTTTATGACACCAGAACGGCGTTCCCGGTCACCGCGGGCACACGGCACGTCCGATTGACGTTCTGTCTTCTTGAACACATCAAAATGTACTCACCCTTTTATTTCGTCTGTTTTCAGGCCATTCGGACTTCGTTCGGCCCGTTTGGACCCCCCCACGCGCGTTTATCAAGCGCGCACAACACTTAAAGAACGCATAATGAGCCCTACCGCGCAGACCACACGTCTGATTGACATGTTGTCTGCACGTACACGTCGCGAATAATAATTAGATTGTTTTCCTGTGATTTCAGGTCAATCCGATGTCGTCCGCTATGAGTTTGACCGTTAGACGCCCGTTTTGGCCGTTTATGACACTAGAACGACGTTCCCGGTCACCGCGGGCACACGACACGTCCGATTGACGTTCCGTCTGCTCAAACACATCACAATTCACTCAACCTTTGATGTCGTCTTATTTTTGGCCATTCGGACTTCGTTCGCCCCGTTTGGACCCCCCCCCACACGCGTTTTTTCAAGCGCGCGCAACACTTAAAGAACACATAATGAGCCCTACCGCGCAGACCGCATGTCCGATTGACGTGCCGTCTACGCGTACACATCATGAATAATAATTATATTGTTTTAATATGATTTCAGCTCAATCCGATGTCGTCCGCTATGAGTTTGACCATTAGACGCCCGTTTTGGCCGTTTATGACACCAGAACGGCGTTCCCGATCACCGCGGGCACATGGCACGTCCGATTGGCGTGCCGTCTGCTCGACCACATCACAATTCACTCACCCTTTGATGTCGTCTAATTTCAGGCCATTCGGACTTTGTTCGGCCCGTTTGGACCCCCCACGCGCGTTTATCAAGCGCGCACAACACTTAAAGAACGCATAATGAGCCCTACCGCGCAGACCACACATCCGATTGACGTGCCGTCTATGCGTACACGTCGCGAATAATAATTATATTGTTTTCCTGTTATTTCAGGTCAATCCGATGTCTTCCGTTATGAGTTTGACTGTTAGACGCCCATTTTGGCCTTTTATGACACCAGAACGGCGTTCCCGGTCACCGCGGGCACACGGCACGTCTGATTGACGTGCCGTCTGCTCGACCACATCACAATTCACTCACCCTTTGATGTTGTCTGATTTCAGGCCATTCAGACTTCGTTCGGCTCATTTGGACCCCCCACACGCACATTTATCAAGCGCGCGCAACACTTAAAGAATGCATAATGAGCCCTACCGCGCAGACCGCATGTCCGATTGGTGTTCCGTCTACTCGACCACATCCCAATTCACTCACCCTTTTATGTCGTCTAATTTCAGGCCATTCGGACTTCGTTCGGCCCGTTTGGACCCCCCACACGCGCGTTTATCAAGCATACACAACACTTAAAGAACGCATAATGAGCCCTACCGCGCAGACCGCACGTCCGATTGATGTGCCGTCTGCGCATACATGTTGCTAATAATAATTAGATTGTTTTCCTGTGATTTTAGGTCAATACGATGTCGTCCGTTATGAGTTTGACCGTTAGACGCCCGTTTTGGCCGTTTATGACACCAGAACGGCGTTCCCGGTCACCGCGGGCACAAAACACGTCCGATTGACGTGCCGTCTGCTCGACCACATCACAATTCACTCACCCTTTGATGTTGTCTGATTTCAGGCCATTAGGACTTCGTTAGGCCCATTTGGACCCCCACACGCGCGTTTATCAAGCACGCACAACACTTAAAGAACGCATAATGAGCCCTACCACGCAGACCGCATGTCCGATTCACGTTCCGTATGCGCGTACATGTCGCGAATAATAATTAGATTTTTTTCCTATGATTTTAGGTCAATCCGATGTCGTCCGCTGTGAGTTTGACCATTAGACGCCCGTTTTGGCCGTTTATGACACCAGAACGGCGTTTCCGGTCACCGCGGGCACACGACACATCCGATTGATGTTCCATCTACTCTACCACATCAAAATTCACTCACCCTTTGATGTCGTCTGATTTCATGCCATTCGGACTTCGTTCGGCCCGTTTGGACCCCCCACACACGCGTTTATCAAGCACGCGCAACACTTAAAGAACCCATAATGAGCCCTACCGCGCAGACCGCACATCCGATTGACGTTCTGTCTACGCGTACACGTCGCGAATAATAATTAGATTGTTTTACTATGATTTCAGGTCAATCTGATGTCGTCCACTATGATTTTGACCGTTAGACGCCCGTTTTGGCCGTTTGTGACACCAGAACGGCGTTCCTGGTCACCGCGGGCACACAGCACGTCCGATTGATGTGTCGTCTGCTCGAACACATCACAATTCACCCACCCTTTGATTTCGTCTGATTTCAGGCCATTCGGACTTCGTTCGGCCCATTTGGACCCCCCACACGCGCGTTTATCAAGCGCGCACAACACTTAAAGAACGCATAATGAGCCCTACTGCGCAGACCGCACGTCCGATTGACATGCCGTCTGCGCGTACACGTCACAATTCACTCACCCTAAAAAGATACAAATATAAAAAGAGTTCTTGGGATTCTCCCAAGAAACAACTGTCTGGAGTTTCTCTCCATCCACTGACACACCTTCCTCTGAGATTATTTGACCCAATAACTATACCTATATAATCAATACAAAACTGACATATATATAGCTTGAGGTATAGTCAATAAGTGTAATCTGTATGATTTCAAGATGTTGGGTATGATCATCATCAGTCTTGGAGTGGACGAAGATGTCATCCACAAATACTAAAACAAACTAATCTAGGTAAAAAAGGAAAATTATATTCATCAAGGATATAAAAAATTCTAAAGAATTCATCAACACATATGAAATTACCTCATGCATGGGGTTCATTCTCATTTGGATCACCAATATCACTGTGATGTCCACCAGATGTATTCGGAGCCTACAATATATATCAATATTGTGTATCTTAAACATATCAATAAAATTCAATTTGAGTATGGTTTGTTTTATTGTTTACCTGTGGCGCCACTTGTTGCGTCATCATTTCATCGATACGTGATGACATCTGTGACAACCTCTCCTCATACTCTGCACGTAACTGCTGAAACTGTGAATCGAAATTGCGCTGCATATCCTGCATGGAAGCATCTATCTCAGCCTGTGTGCGCATCCCTGACTCTCTGCATGCACCCATCACATCTGCTCTAACAATTGCACGTCGTGGGACACCACCGCCATAAGTCAAAGAATAACCATGACCGTCATGCCCCACGACACGGTGAAATATTTCATCTCTATGCACAATACTACGACGTTGCTCCTCTGGAAACTCTGCTAACTGAGCGTCAAACTGAGCCTTTAGCATATAATGAATCAATGAACAAATATGAATAATTTATATAAAATAAAAAATACATTTATTAGTAAATAATTTTCTTACTATAACACCGGCAACATCGGGATCACCCACCCTACGAGTCCTCATCCATATGGACATCCGATCGATTAGCTCGCCGCGTTGGTGTAACTATAATAAAGGGGTTCACCATGTTATACTACAATATTTTTAAAATATGAATGAAATAGTGAATTCTAAACTTACATCATGTCTGAGCTGTGACAGATGTCGAGTGCCAAGTCTGGAAGGCGTGCCCTGCATCGCCCGATTATGTGAATGACGAGCAGAATCGGTCTACATTCAACGTATTTACTTAATAGACATTTGAAAAATTAGTCATTTATAGATTAAAAGTAATAAATCTTACCATCACTGCCTCACTCGACCAAAACGCAACCAAATCCTGCCACTGCGCAGGAAGAATGCCCGGAGGGACTCGCTGTAGAATGTCTGGAACACCCGCAAATGGTGTCCAGTGATCTCTCTTCACCCTTGACTTGTAATCCTTCCATAATTTTCGGTATTTGGACATACATATAGCCCTAAACTCATATGGACATGATGTCAAATTATCCTTTTAAAAATATTGTTAGTAGATTGAACAATAATAATAACAATATCATGAAAAATTAAACATTGAATTTACTTGAACCTCCCTCCATAATCTGTCCATCGTATCCTGAGGTAAAGAACTCCAGTCACGAGTCATCAGAGGGAATCTGTGTGAGTCTCGTATCATATGCCCAAACTGACGACTCAATGCAGTAGCACCATCTCCAACTGGATGAAATGTGTCACCAAATAACACATCCAATCGGGCTCCAGAGTTCAGGATCGAACCCCTCTACCAGGACCCCTGCGTCTGCTGGAAGAAGCAGTAGATCCTGATAAACATAAATTCATAATTCATTTACAATATAAATTAATGATTAGAAATAGTTAGGGAAATATAAACAGAAAATTACAATCAATTAATTTAAAAAAATGAAAACATACATACCAACAACATCAGGTGAACCACTGTGACCACCCTGTGACATACATACATTAAAAGAAATTATAGTTAAATCAAGCAATTTTTATACATATATAACACATAATTTTTTTTACAAATAATAGAAATAAAAAGTGAAATATCTTATTTAAATTCTAAAAAAACACATATCATTAAAATTTAAAAACCAAATTTTAAAAGGATAGAAAACATTACCTGCGGAGGACTCGACCGCGGGTAATGGGGTGTGACTCGATTGCGGATCCATGGCGGCGCAGTGACTTGACGATAGAGGTTTGACGGCCGGACTCGAAAGGAGCGGAACCGTTGGACGAAGCATGGATGGTTCTACACGGCGGGGCACAATGGACCGGAAGGGTCCAACGGAGGCAGGAGGACTTGCCGGAGGGATGCAATGGGGTCGGGAGGGGATGACGGTGGCGGGACTGTCCAGGTGCAGCGTGGGCAGGGGTGGGGGTTGCCAGGTCGCGGGGGTGTCAGGGTCACGGGGGCGCAGCGCAGAGGCAAGGCGGTGGGGGTCGCCGGGGTGCAGCGTGGGCAGGGCAGGGGGTTGCCGGGTTGCGGGGGTGTCGGGGTCACGGGGGCGCATCGTGGAGATAAGGAAGTGGGGGTCTTCGGGGTTGCGGGTGGCGCAGCACGGAGGCAAGGGGTGGGGATCGCCGGGGGTCGAGGTCGCCGGGGGTTGCCGAGGTCGCCGGGAGGTCGGGGGTCGGGGTCGACGGGGGTCGGGGTCGCCGGGGTCACCGGGGGTCAGGGGTCGGGGAGGGGTCGCCGGGGGTCGGGGAGGGTCGCCGGGGGTCGGGCTCGCCAGGGGTCGGGGTCGCCGGGTCGAGGGGTCAGGGTCACGGGGGTCGGGGTCGCGGGGTCGGGGAAGGGTGGGTCGCGGGGTCGGGGAGGGGAGGGAGGGGAAAATGTAGGGATTTGGGAATTAAAGTGCAGCGGCCCCCATTTGGCGGCCGCTGTTGATAGTATTAGCGGCCGCCAAATGGCGGCCGCTATAAGTGCCCCGCCTCGAAAACCAGAAATTCTAGTAGTGTCAATTGGGATACGTGGAAAACATCATGTGCCTGATGAAACTGAGGGGGAAGAGCTAAGTGGTAATCCACCTCGCCAACTCTACTGAGGACCTGAAAGGGTCCGATGAACCTCAAAGATAACTTTTTGCCACAACCAAATATCTATAAACCTCATTGTGGGGAGACCCATAGAAAGATATGGTCACCATCCTCAAACGCGAGATGTCTCTGACTTCTGTTAACATACGACTTCTTCCTGCTCTGCATAGTCTTCATCTACTATTGGATGATATGCACCTTCTCTATGGTAGCCTATACCATCTCTAGTCCCATGAGTGCTGAATCCCCTTGGTCAATCCATCATAGAGGTGATTTTCAAGGTCGCCCGTAAAATGCCTCAAATGGTGTTATACTGATGGTGGACTGATAGTTGTTGTTGTACATGAACTCCACCAAAGGAAAGTGATCTGCCCAGCTGCGGCCGAAATCTAGGACGCAAGCATGCAACATGTCCTCAAAGGTCTGAATGGTCCGCTTTTTCTGACCATCCGTCTGAGGATGGAAGGTAGTGATAAACCAAATCTACATCCCGAATGCCTCCTGAAACCCCTTCCATACTCAGGAAGTAAAATGTGCATCACGATCAGAGACAATCATTGATGGCACCCCATGAATCCGCACAAACTCATACATGTAGAGGCATCCCAAGCCCTCTAATGGTCCCTAATCTTTCATAGGTAGGAAGTGGGGTGACATGGTGAGTTGGTTAATGATCACCCATATAGAATCATGACCCCTGGACGTGCATAGAATTCCTGTCACAAAGTCCATGGAAATTCCATCCCACTTCTACACTGGCACCTCTAGTGGCTGAACTAAGCCCGATAGAAGTTGATGCTTTGCCTTCACTTGCTGCCATGTGAGGCACCGTGAGACAAACTCTACCACTACAGTCTTCATTCCCGGCCACCAGTGCTGACGCCGAAGGTACTGGTACATCTTCTACACTTCTGGATATACCGCTAGAGGGGATGAATGGAACTCCCATAACACTTCCTCCCTAAGTTCCACCAGTACCATAGTGTGTCCTCTAAATAGGATGACACACTCCCCACCTCTAGAAAATCCATCAGGTTCTTGTCTTGTGGATATCGTAGTACTTCAAGTCTCACAGTCAGTGTCCCCAAGTTGTGCCTCCCTGAATTACTAAAGGAGTGGGGGAGTGACTGTCAGAGACTAAAGATAAGATATTCCATCTTGATCCACATAGGATATCCGCAATGCGGCTAGCTACTTCATCGCCTCACTCAACAACTATATACCAGATCTCCTACTGAGTGCATATGCTACTACGTTTCCCTTCCCAGAAGTATATACTATCTCGAAGACCTAGTCCTAGAGGAACTGAAGCCAACGCTGCTGTCTCCGGTTCAGATCCTTTTGAGAGAAGATATACTTGAGACTCTTGTGATCAGAGTAAACTGTAAAAAATTCTCCCATCAAGTATTGTCGCCACATCTTCAAGGTGAAGACCACTGCTTCTAACTCCAGGTCATAGGTAGTGTAGTTCTGCTCCTACTATCTCTGTTGTCGAGAACCATAGGTGTTCACAGCATGATCCTGTATCAAGACACACCCAATCCTGGCCCCTGATGCGTCGCAGTAGACTATTTACCCAATGCCCTCCTCTAGTATTCTCTAGATGGGGGAACTCGTCAGTCTCTGCCTTAGCTCCTGGAAAATCCACTGGCATCTCTCCGACCACACGAAGCATTGCCCCTTCTTTGTCAACGCTGATAAGGGTGCCACAACTCTGGAAAATCCAGGCTCAAACCTCCGGTAGTAACCGGCCAAACCCAGGAAACTCCGCACCTCCGTCACACTCCCGAGTGGATCCAAAGAAAGCACAACCTCAATGTTTGCAGGATCCACTGCAACTCCAGCATCCAAGATAACGTGTCCCAGAAAGTGGACCTCTCAGATCTAGAACTGGCACTTCGAGAGCTTTCCATAATGTTGGTGCTCGCAGAGTGTGTCAAGAACAATCTACAAATGATAGGAATGCTCCTCCTCCGTATCTAAGTAAATCAGGATGTCATCGATGAAGACTACTACAATGCGATCAAGTTATGGCTGGAAGATCATGTTCATGAGTCCTATGAACACTACTGGGGTGCTAGTCTCACCGAATGGAATAACCAAGAACTCATAGTGGTCATACCGACATATGAAAACCATCTTCTACATATCCTCATCTCGTACCCTGAGCGGGTGATTTCCTGATCTAAGGTCTATCTTTGAAAACCACTGTGCTCCCATCAGCTGATCAAAGAGACCATCAATCCTCGGAAGTGGGTACTTGTTCTTCAAGGTCACCTAGTTCAGGTGACGATAATCTACATAGAGTCTCAAACTCCCATCCGCCTTATTGGCGAAAAAAATTGGGGCTGCCCAAGGAGAAAAACTAGGCATAATGAATCCCTTTCTCTGTAAGTCCTCCAGCTGTACTCACACTTCTCGAAGCTCTGCGGGAGCTATCTGATATGCTGGTGTAGATATCGGTGTTGTCTCGAGGTACTAGTCGATGTAAAATTCCACCTCTCTACGAGGAGGTAGAACCAGCACATCATCCAGGAAAACATCAGTGTACTGGTCCACCACTACAGGATAGCTCGGACTCTCAATATCATCCGCTCTGAGGGTAAGTCTAGCCAACTGATGTGTGATCGGCTGCACCCTCCTCCAGGTAAGTCCATCCTGTGCTGCAAAGGTTCCATTCTTGTCGGTGACGGAAAACATTGTCCCATTAGTGTGGACACAATGCACTTTGCACCTAATACAGTCGATCTGAGCATGGACTATGGATAACCAGTCCATTCCCAAGATGACGTCATAAGGCCTCAACATCGCTACTAGAAGATCCCAGCCGAAGCTCTCACCTCCTAGAGTAAGCTCACACTGTCAAAAACAGTGTGTAATCATTGAATCTACTCCCATTGGTGTCTCTAGCAGTAATTATTGAGCCAACAGCTCCACTAGAATCTATGAGATCCAAACGTGGGTTAAGGAAATAAAAGAGTGATTGGAACCTGTGCCTATAAGTCCTACATTTAAGGTGGAGTAGACACAGATCGTACCTCTAATCATCTCTAGAGCACTGTGGTCGTAGGCCTCAACTGCCTAAAGCTGAGCTCGTCCCTGTCCACCTACTCCATATGATCGAGGTGGACCACCTCGAGGTAGTGGCGGTAGAACCTCGAATCGCAACCCACCACCTGCTACACGGCTGACTCCTCTTCCACGTTCTCATGCTACCTGCGGACCTCCTAGATCAATTATTAGCCTTTTCCAAGGAAGTCCTTCGACCATCTACTGGTCATCCGTACAATAGGTCAGGTAGTCGCGAGCAATGTGACCCTTCCTGCCGCATGATTAACACTGTCTGCTCCTCGCCTGTCCTGCTCTGTCTCGAGATCCCCACACAACTGACCTTGTATCCTGCAGTCGTCCACCTATAGGTCTGGTCCTCTTTGACCTATGCGTCATCTGTCTGCTTTCAGCTACTGATGACTCTACTACATGACGTTCGGGGGTGTATCTCGCTGCCAGCGACTGCTCAGCAAGAAAACTATCCACCAAGAGTGGTTTCTCTAACACCCCACCTACGTTGGGATACTAAGATAAATCATCGAAGCTCTAATCTCTCATCAGATCCCCTGCTCGAAGGTCAGGGACCTAATGAAAGATCCCTACACTATGTTAGTGGAGTAGTATGAATGGTCGGTGAACCTCGCTGAATACTAAGCCACAATCATGCTTCCCTACTACAGGTGGAGGAGATCCTATATACGCACTGAGCGTAAGGTCGCTGGGACGAACTCTGCCTCGAAAATTCTCTCAAAATCCTCCCAGATGATAGTTGCATTGTCGTGAACTAGGAGTATCAAGCTCCACCATCTTCCCACTGCTTCCTAAAGAAGACATGATGCAAGGATCACCATGAGATCAACTGGTGTCCCTACCAGTCGGAAAACCCTAACCACGGCCTCCAGGCTGTTCTTAGTCACCTGTGGATCCCTCTCTCCCCCGAACCTCAGTGGACTCTGGAACTAAAACTCATGCAACCCGATGAAGCAGGGTGCACCCTCTACTTATGGGGTTGGTGGCATCGACTTCCCTTTGGGTGGTGGTGATTATGGTACACCATTTGGAGGTACAACTGACATAAGGGGCCCTGCAATGAGGCCTCATCGCTCGATGGCCTATCATCTTGTACTCTACCTAGAACCCTGGATAGCTGTCTGTGTAGAGGCATCCTGAAAGAAAAGGTGCACCACAGTAAATATGTTATACTTAGTGAGATGAATCAAACAGATCAGAAAGATAAATTTTAAAAAACACACATGCAATCTATGTTTTTGTGCACTAAGTCAAAAATCAGAAGTCAGGGTCTGGGTGTATGGATACGTCGGCTGCCGCACCAATACTGGATTCCCTAAACTGATAACCACACTCATAATACTTAACACTATGGCCGATTAAAATATCATAATCTATGTTCTTCGGTAGAACCGACCCTCTGATACCAATTTGTCATGACCCCCCGGGGCCCGCACCGTGACACACCAATCCCACCTTCCATAGGCCAGGGGCTAGCGACTAGCACCAGAAAGGCATATCCGTAAAACCAGGAAGGCATTGCCTTTAAAACCTGTAAACTCGCACAACCAAGAACACAACATGACACAAGCACAAAGTAAACTGTATAGTAAAAAGAGTGTGTACAGTATGTAAAGGGGCCAGAATACAAGCCCAAATGGAAAGTAAAAGTAAAACTGAAATAGCTCCTGTGAACACCCGCCAAGGATCCTACCTGAAGGGTAGGTATAGGTCTCTCACGGTCACCTCTGCAGATTGCCTCTTCTAATGTCCACCTCTGGGTAGCCTCTTGTCCTGGCACCCTCAGCCTTGATCAATGCTATTTGTTATCTGCATATGACACAGTAAGGTGCGGGCATAACCTGTGCAAGGGTGAGAATAACAATACTCATTAGGGACCTCGAGACCCAAGAAGGTCTCTCATAATCCACAAAGGATAAACCAAAAATCATAAAAACAACAATCAACCCTACTTAGGTATATGTTCGTACATATACCAAAGTTTTCAAGTATACCCGTCTCATTCAAGAGGAAAAAAAAGGCCCATTTAATGACCCAAACCTCTCCGGTCCATTACTTTGTAAAAATTTGATGTGGTCAAACACGATGCGTGTTATAATAATAATTGATAAGGGTGGCGTAAAAATATTTGGTGTTAATTAGATTAAATGGTTTTAATTTAATCATTGTGAAATAAAAGAAATAAAATTAAATGTATTTAATTCAATGAGGGGAGCTGCATGGCATAAATTATAAAGGAATAAATTATAATAAATGAGGCGCATGTAATAAATTATAAAGGAATGAAATGCATGGGGCACAACCCCTTACGACTGAATCCAACTTGTATTTCAGAATATTAAAATAATTATAATAATATTCATTTAATAGATTATAAATAATAATAATAATAAAATGATAATGAATAATGGAAGGGGTTCCCAACCCGTGCGTGAATATCATGTGATTTGAGAGAGGGAGTAATTATAAGATAATAATGAGCGTCAATAATAATAATAATTATTAATGATAATGATGGTGACCCATTGATGAAATTGAAAGA
Organism: Viscum album; assembly: GCA_963277665.1. Taxonomy (NCBI): domain Eukaryota; kingdom Viridiplantae; phylum Streptophyta; class Magnoliopsida; order Santalales; family Viscaceae; genus Viscum; species Viscum album. Next base: position 2,055,043,572 of record OY728137.1, read on the forward strand.
GGATTTATTACTATTAAATAATAATGGTAATGGTGGATTTTGGTGTGTAATAAATGGAGAGTTTCCATAATATACAGAGTTTTCATTAATTTGGATGTTTCCATAATGTTGGTAGTTTCCATAAATTTGTATGTTTCCATAATGTTGGTAGTTTCCATAAATTTAGATATTTCCATAATGTTTTTGTTTCCATAAAGTAGGGTGTTTCCATAATGATGGGTGTTATTATTATTAATTATATTAATAATAAAGTTAAATTGAGAAATGGAGTAAGGCGTTAATTGGGAGAAGAAATCGTGAATGAAGAATTAGATGGGAGAGAGAAAAGGAAATGAGATAACAAATTAAAATAAATTAAATAAATCAATCAAGGAAGTGATGGGGCATGTTGGACATGGAGAAAAGGAATGGGGAGGCGCCACTTTTTGTGGAGTGGGTGAAAGATTGGAAAGAAATTGGAGAGAGAGTGTAAGAATTAAAATGGGAAGTAATAAAAGAAAATAAAAGGAAATCAATTAAGGGGAAAGGGAGTGAGGCGCACCAAATTGGAGAGAGAGTGGTGCATGGCTTTCGGTATTTGAAACAAATCAATTAAAAATAATAATATAATAATCATGTTATTGTTTTAGTTGATAAAACACTTTTTTCGACCGTAACTTATTTGTGTGACCTCGGTTTTACAATTCCTCTGCGGTAGTGCGACCCAGATTCTGAGACGGACATTTCAAGTCCAATATTGGATGCCTTTTTTGGGATTTTGGATCAGGTACCCGAAGCGCTCGGAAAATAATAGATTTAATATTATTATTAAATCTTTGACCCGCCATAACTCCCGCGTGCGACATCCGATTGACTTCACGTCAGTGGCGATGTGATCCTGTCATTAATACGATCGATTCAAGTCTAATGTGAAATATTAAATTATGGTTCGTGGCTCGGGTCCACAAAACACCTAATAATAATAATAATAATAATAATAATATGGGATCTTGTATTCAACATATCTCTTTCATACGGTGTTGGAATGACGAACCATCTGTGATGTTGCAACCCTTAAATTAAGACTGATGATTCAAAGACCATAAATCCTAAATTAATTATTCCTATGGCTTGAGATGTTTTTACTTGGTCAAACCGCGTGGGTTAATGCAATCCGCATTTAATGGGGAATAAGTGTATCTTAAACTGTTGCCCCTTTGAATCTTTAAAAGGGACAAGATATCATCCTCCCTTGTTCTTCCACTTTGTTCTTAGCTATGAGATGCTAGAACCTTTCAATCCTTCCTGTAGGAGTTGCCCAATCAAACTTCACTCCTCGGATCTGTTCCGCTCTGTTTTGATGAAACCAAGATGTATCGATCAATCTTCGATATAAGGTATGTTTTTATCGTCATTCCTTTGGGATCATCTTCCCATGTTTCTCCTTTCCATCTTATAGCATGTAATCTCTATGCTTCTAATGGGGTTTTCTTGGGGTTTGGTAGGTGCGGACGTATCGTGGCATCCTCGGGTGGATGCAGTTGTCGCGAGAGGAGGATCGTGACCCGTTGTGTGGATAAAGGACGTCAATAACTCTTCGAGGTAGGGGATTCATGGTTTCTCTAATTGTTTATGTGTAATCGTAGAGTTAGCATGATTTAGACATTTGGATCACAATGAAATTGAACTAATTAAATACTTGAACCAGATTAAAATAATTGGTTTGATCGTATGTTGTTGCTTTGTACCGTGATAACGGTTTGCCTCATGTTTTGCTAGATAAAGTGATATCTATGATTTCTTTGATTAGTTGTTCATTCTTGATGGAAATTGATAAAGAACGTAAAGACAGAATTAATTGATAATTAATTGGCTAAAGATAAAGAGGCATGTAAATGAATCCGATTGTTGCCGTTGTTGTAGTTGTTCTAATTTGATGTTAATCAAATTGGCATAGTAAGCATGTTAAATCTTTTGTGATAGCTTACTGATTAGGTTTCCCAGAATTGGAACCTACGAATTGAATCTGTTAATTAAAGAGGGATTAAAGAACTGGTTGGTTGATAAAATATAACGCCTGGTAGGGATCTTAGTTACCCTCTTGTTCGTAAGGCCGAGTGCCTTGTGCTTTAGATCCATGAGGGATCATTATGTATGAAGGCTGGATGCCTTGTTAAAGGGCCAAGAGCCCATTTGATGTGATGTTTGATTTCCTGCTGCTTGTGCTGTGATGTGACCCTGGAGGGGTGTTGTGATATGTGGAGGCAGGGAGGCCTTGTGGTTGTGGCAACGAATGATGCCTAGAGTGGCGAGATGCATCGGTTTATGCATGTGGGTGTCAGGGAGGACACAAGTGATGATGGAATCGGATGGATGTGTTTGTTGGATGCTTGGTGACTTTGATTGAATGTTTATCTTCTTTACTTTTCCCCACTGCTCAAGGCAGCTGGTCTTGCTTACCCTTCTTCCGAAGGAGGCGAAGATGCGTGGGGTATGCTACATGATTTCCGTGTCTAGCTTCTCAAAGGAGAATGGGTCTACGCTCTTGCTATAGGAAAAAAATACTCGACGGGTAGTACATCTACTAACTGTGTTGAGCCCCCTTGTGTTTAGTAGCATAGAATGATTTTCTAGAATGCCTGGGAATATGGGAAGTAATTCTGAAATGAACATCTGAATAAATGGTGTTAACCCATGGGGTTGGTGTTATCTGAAACATAATGATGAGGTAGTAATCTTTTGAAGGAAAAATTGACTTTGGATGTGATGCTAATGAAATTTAATGAGGAATTGTTCATGGTTAATTAATGTGTAAAGAATTATTTAACATAAAGTGTAATTGATAAAAAAGGGAATGAAGGAATCTAATAAAGTCCTTTAATTGTTTGTGTGCTTATAGGATACCTAGTCTTAGAAATAGAAGCCCGGAGTTCGAGAGACATTAGCTGCAGTTGCGACTAAGACTAGGTTATGCCCATAGTGTGGTTGTGAGTATAATATATTCAGTTCTTTTTGTGTTTCTATACGCTACTCCACCCTGTTGGAAAGGGCAACTGACACCCTGGGATTCTGAGTCCTGGGGGGGGGGGTGTTTTCCCCAACATTCAGGTGGGAGGATGAATGGATGACTACCCCCTTTGACCCCCCTCTCTTCTCTTGGTATATACTTGTACTGGTAGGCACAATAGTTAGTTTTCCCCATATATGTGTGTAGAGGGTTGTAATGGCTTGTGGTTATTCACACACATAAATTCTGGATATAGTATCCTATGGACTACTATAGGTGTAACGTGTATAGGCTATGATGGCTTGAGGATCCTTACTCAACGTATGGGCTGTGATGGCTTGAGGTATAATACCCGACGTATGATACACGTTATGCGAACTATGGTGGCTCCCAGAAACTACCTGGTTATTTTGGTTGTGAGGATGGTGTGGTTCTTTGCCTAGGTGTCTGCGGGCAAGCCTTTGTGGTGCACATGGTGCAGATTGTGGAGCTTAGCCTAGGTATATACGGGAAAGCCTTTGGAGAGAGATGCATAGGACGTATGTCATTGGGTAAAAGTGGCAAACCAGTGGAGAAGTAGTAGCGGGGTACCATTGATATTCTTTACTATATGATATATTCTTGTATGCATTACTTGGTGAGAGTAGCCATGGTGAGTTTGGGAACTTAGTATACCTGTTTAGGTGACGATTTAGTTTCACTTATTGTTCACTGTTCTTTAGCATGATTTATTTACTTTTCACGAGAGGCTTCGGGGAGGATCCTATTGAGTATACTTTTATACTCATCCTATGTATATATAAACTGTTTTTAGGTCACTTGGAGTAGGTTGGAGATCAAGCTGGTTTCTACTATCTTGGGGTTGCAGGAGCTGTTCGGGCTTGTGGTTGCTGTTGTTTTTACTTTCTTTTGAGTACTTTTAGTTTTCCCCTTTCAGTTGTAGTACTTATGCATGTCATTTCATATGTGTACTTGGGTTTTCGTTTATATTGTAGTCTGAGTTGGAGTTGGTTGGTGTCTATCTTATCTCTCTCTTCCGCATGTGTTCTCATAGAGGGTAATGCCTCCCATTTGTGTGTTTACTATACCCTCGGTACTATTTGCCAACTCGGGGCCTACTGCAGGCAGGACTCGGGGGTCATTATCTCCCTTCTCACATTGCCGACCCAGGAGGGGTACACTTTGTGGGGAGGGGTCATGACAGAGTGGTATCAGAGGTCTGGTTGAGGGATAGGATGGAGTTTAGAGTTAGGCACACATGAGGTTGCATGGGTTAGTAGGGAAATGATGTCATTCATGTTTAGCAAGTGAGGTAAACACTGGAGGCCGGCTGAGACATAGGCATTTAGGGCCCCCTATGATCTGACGTACGAGCCTTTAAGTTTACAATGGCTACTAAACAAAATGATACTGGTTGTAGGGTAGAGACGTAGGAAAGGATCATGCATCATTCTTCTTTATGCCTGTGTTTGAATGGGTAGACCTTGGGATAGGTTAACCTAAAATTAATAAAAGAAAAAAATTAATTAATTAATGTTGAGTCTTCCATATTCCAGGCTTAGGAGCTCTAACAGTTGTTATTTTACAGGTATGGTTCCAGGTAGACGTCCTCGTCAGGTTTGCACAGAAGATGTCCAGCAGGCTGTTCCAGCAGATCACCACCGGGTAGAGGTTAACGACAATGACACATGGAGGAAGACACTTCGAGAGTTTCAGCGCCAGAGTCTGCAGAAGTACGAGGGCTCTGTTTCAGATGCAGTCACAGAAGACTGGTTGGAGGAGGTTGAGATAGGCTTCAGTTCGATTCTTTCTCATAAGGAGCACTGGGTGTCCTTGGTTGTGACGATACTGCGTGGAGCAGCGAGGCAGTGGTGGTTATTGTTCCTCGGGGATCGTGAGGAGTCCGCGATCTCATGGAAGGAGTTTCGAGACAAGTTTAGAGTCGAGTTTCTTTCCTTGACTGCAAAGGCATCCAGTCGCCAGGAGCTTCTTACCCTTCGACAGGGGAGCTCCAGTGTTCGAGAGTTTGGAATCCGTTTCAAGAACCTCTTACGATATTCTTCGGACCTGTTACCATATGAGGAGGCCAGGGCGATGCATTTTGAGGAGGATTTGCGCCCAGAGATCCAGCGTCAGGTCACCCCATTTATGCTGAAGACATATCTTGAGGTACTAGCAAGGGCGGAGGTTGTTGAGACGACTTTGGACAGGACCACATCATCACGAGAGGGGGATCTTCATGATCCCTCACGAAGCCAAACTATGGTTTGGGGTTCTCGGTTTTCAGGGCAGAAGAGTTTCCGTTCAGCCGGGGGTAGGTCCCAGCCCTTCACATCTCATTTCTCCAGAGGCTGCAACTCCCAGGCCTATTCCAAGGGATCAAGCACTTGTTTTTCTTATGGTGGTCATGGTCATCAGCAGTGGGAGTTCCCAACATTTCAGACCGGTCATCATGCACCAGGCGCTATGCTCCAGGATCCTCCGTTGAGGTAGTTCCAGCCGAGGCAGCAGTAGCAGGTTGCACCAGCTTTAGATCAGTAGAGAGTAGATGGGGCAGGTAGAGGAAAACCCCATGATGCTCCCCATCCTCAGAGAGCAGAGCGCGGCCGTGGTGGTGGTCATCATCAGGGTCAGAGAGGCAGTGAAGGAGGTCATGGACGGCTTCATGCTCTAGCGTTGCCAGCTCTAGGCGAGTGAGATGTCATTTGAGGTACCCTTTGCTTGTTTTCTACCTTGGTGTATGCTTTGTTTGATTCAGGAGTGACACACTCCTTCATATCACCTACCCTTGTCCATGTTTTGAAACTTGAGGTAGAGAGGCTTCCAGTGACCTTGGCGTTGACTAATCCAGTTGGAGGTCGAGCTGACTTGTTTAAAGTATATAGAGACAGTGAGCTTGTGTTGGGGCAACACCACTCTTGGGGAGAAGGAATTCCCCAATCCATGTGTTGGGGCAGCGTGTTGCTTGTTTTGTGCCGTGTTGGAGGTAGTGTGTGTATGAGAAATCCTAAATTATGGGGGTGGGAAGACCTAATCCCTAATCGAGATGCATTAATTTGGATGTGATTAAACCCGTGCGGGCAAGTCAGTGCCTCCTAAAGCGGATAATATCTCGACATGGGGGAAGGAATTCCCTGACTCATATAATTAGGATAGTGGTCAGATTCCTATTATGACGAGAGCCCTGAGAGTTATCTTGCGGGGTGGTTGTTCGGACCTTTCCATTTTTATGGAGTTTTTTTTATTCTCGAGGACAAGAATGTATTGAGAGGTATCTGATGTAATGGCCCGAACCTCTCTGGTCCATTACTTTGTAAAAAATTTATGTGGTCAAACACGACGCGTGTTATAATAGTATTTTTTTTTGATAATAATAATTGATAAGGGTGGTGTGAAAATATTTGGTGTTAATTAGATTAAATGGTTTTAATTTAATCATTGTGAAATAAAAGAAATAAAATTAAATGTATTTAATTCAATGAGGGGAGCCACATGGCATAAATTATAAAAGAATAAATTATAATAAATGAGGCACATGTAATAAATTATAAAGGAATGAAATTCATGGGGTGCAACCCCTTACGGATGAATCCAACTTGTATTTTGGAATATTAAAATAATTATAATAATATTCATTTAATAGATTATAAAAAAATAATAATAAAATGATAATGAAGAATGGAAGGGGTTCCCAACCCATGCGTGAATATCATGTGATTTGAGAGAGGGAGTAATTATAAGATAATAATGAGCATCAATAATAATAATAATTATTAATGATAATGATGGTGACCCGTTGATGAAATTGAAAGAGGATTTATTACTATTAAATAATAATGGTAATGGTGGATTTTGGTGTGTAATAAATGGAGAGTTTCCATAATATAGAGAGTTTCCATTAATTTGGATGTTTCCATAATGTTGGTAGTTTCCATAAATTTGTATGTTTCCATAATTTTGGTAGTTTCCATAAATTTAGATATTTCCATAATGTTTTTGTTTCCATAAAGTAGGGTGTTTCCATAATGATGGGTGTTATTATTATTAATTGTATTAATAATAAAGTTGAAGCGAGAAATGGAGTTAGGAGTTAATTGGGAGAAGAAATCATGAATGAAGAATTAGATTGGAGAGAGAAATGGGAATGAGATAAATAAATTAAAATAAATTAAATCAATCAATCAAGGAAGTGATGGGGCATGTTGGACATGGAGAAAAGGAAGGGGGAGGTGCCACTTTTTGTGGAGTGGGTGGAAGATTGGAAAGAAATTGGAGAGAGAGTGTGATAATTAAAAGGGGAAGTAATAAAAGAAAAGAAAAGGAAATAAATTAAGGATAAAGGGAGTGAGGCACACCAAATTGGAGAGAGAGTGGTGCGTGGTTTTGGGTATTTGAAATAAATCTATTAAAAATAATAATATAATAATCATGTTATTGTTTTTGTTGATAAAACACTTTTTCGACCGTAACTTATTCGTGTGACCTCGGTTTCACGAACCGTCTGCGGCAGTGCGACCCAGATTCTGAGACGGACATTTCAAGTCCAATATTGGATGCCTTTTTCGGGTTTTTGGATCAGGTACCTGAAGCGCTTGGAAAATAACAGATTTAATATTATTATTAAATCGTTGACCCGCCATAACTCCCGCGTGCGACGTCCGATTGACTTCTCGTCAGTGGTGATGTGATCCGGTCATTAATACGATCGATTCAAGTCTAATGTGGAATATTAAATTACGGTTCGTGGCTTGGGTCCACGAAACACCCAATAATAATAATAATATTATTATTACGGGATCTTGTATTCAAAATATCTCCTTCATACGGTGTTGGAATGGCGAACCGTCTGTGATGTTGCAACCTTTAAATTAAGACTGATGATTCAAAGACCATAAATCCTATATTAATTATTCCTATGGCTCGGGATGTTTTTACTTGGTCAAACGGCGTGGCTTAATGCGATCTACATTTAATGGGGAATAAGTGTATCTTAAACTGCCGCCCCATTGAATCTTTAAAAGGGATAAGATATCATCCTCCCTTGTTCTTCCTCTTTGTTCTCAGATATGAGGCGCTAGAACCTTTCAATCCTTCCCATAGGAGTTTCATAATCTAACTTCACTCCTCGGATCGGTTCCGCTCTGTTTTGATGCAACCAAGCTGTATCGATCAATCTTCAATATAAGGTATGTTTTTATCGTCGTTCCTTTGGGATCATCTTCCCCATTTTTTCCTTTCCATCTTATAGCTTGTAATCTCCATGCTTCTAATGGGGTTTTCTTGGGGTTTGGTTGGTGCGGACGTACCGTGGCATCCTCGGGTGGATGCAGTTGTCGCGAGAGGAGGATCGTGACCCGTTGTGTGGATAAAGAACGTCAAGAACTCTTCGAGGTAGGGGATTCATGGCTTCTCTAATTGTTTATGTAATGGCCTGGACCTCTCTGGTTTGTGAAAATGTGGTGTTGGAGGTGTTCTGGGAGGTCAAGGTTCCTTATCCCCAACACTTTACCAAATTTCCAGTTCTGTGAACAGTGTTTCCAGTTTTATGAACAGTATCGGTAGGTGAACAATGTTTCTATCGGTGAGGTTCAGTGAACAGTGTTTCTATCGGTGAGGTTCTATCAGTGACCTTCTATAGGTATACTTGAACAATGTTTCTATCGGTGAGGTTCTATCGGTGACCTTCTATCGGTAGACTTGAACAGTGTTTCTATCGGTGAGGTTTTATTAGTGACCTTTTATCGGTAGACTTGAACAGTGTTTCTATCAGTGAGGTTCTATCGGCGACCTTCTATCGGTAGACTTGAACAGTGTTTCTATTGGTGAGGTTCTATCGGTGACCTTCTATCGGTAGACTTGTACAGTGTTTCCAGATCGGTAGACTTGTACAGTGTTTCCAGATCGGTAGACTTGTACAGTGTTTCCAGATCGGTAGGTGTACAGTGTTTCCAGAGCGGTGAGGTCTATCGGTAAGCTCTAACGGTGAGGTGTATCAGTACCCTCTAAGGGTGAGGTCTATCAGTAACCTCTAATGGTGAGGTCTATCTGTAACCTCTAACGGTGAGGTCTATCGGTAACCTCTAACGGTGAGGTCTAATGGTGACCTTTCCTTTCCTTTGCCAAATTTTGAGTATTTGAACAGTGTTTCCAACTTCCTACAGTTTCTCCCCTTTGACATTTACTTTGACATAAAATACATTTAAAGCCTTATTTTAACAACATTAAGGCTGATTCAAATGCCATAAATCCTATTTTAATTATCCCTATAGCTCGGGATGTTTTTTTTACATGGTCAAACCGCGTGGGTTAATGCGATCCGTTTTAAATGGAGAATTAAGCGGATCTTAAACCGTCGCCCCAATAAATCTTCAAAAGGGACAAGATATCATCTTCTCTTGTTCTTCCTCTTTTTTATCGGCTAGGAGACACTAGAACCTTTCAATCCTTCCCGTAGGAGTTTCACAATCAAACCCTACTCCTCCGATTGGTTCCGCTCTGTTTTGGATGCAACCGAGATGTGTCGGTCAATCTTCCATATAAGGTATGTTTTATCGATGTTACTTTGGGGATCATCTTCTCCTATTTCTCCCTTACATATTATACCATGTAATCTCCATGATTCTAATGGGTTTTTCTTGTGGTTTGGTTGGTGCTGTCGTACCGTGGCATCCTCTGGTGGATGCAGTTGTCGCGAGAGGAGGATTGTGACCCGTTGTGTGGATAAAGAACGTCAAGAATTGTTGAGGTAGGGGATTCATGGCTTCTCTAATTGTTTATGTGAAATCGTAGAGTTATCATGATTTAGCCCTTTGGATCACAATGAAATTGAACTAATTAAATACTTGAATCGGATTAAAAGAATTGGTTTGATCGCATGTGTTGCTTTGTACCGTGATAACGATTTGCCTCTTGATTTTCTAGATAGTGTGATATCTATGTCTTTCTTGTTATCATGTTGTTCTTGATGAATTGATAAAGAACGTAAAGATGGAATTAATTGATAATTAATTGGCTAAAGATAAAGAGGCATGTGAAAGAATCTGGTTGTTATTGTTGGTGCTTGTTGTTTAAAGGCATGTCAAGCTAATTGTTTAATTAAATTGTGATAGCTATGATCGATTTTTGGTTAGGTTGCCCGTAGTTGGAACCTACCAATAGTTAACTGGTTAACTCAAGAGGGATTAAAGAACTTGTTGTTGATAAAAGATAATGCCTGATAGGGTTCTGAGTTACCCTCTTTCTTGTAAGGCCGAATGCCTTGTGGTTAGGAGCCATGAGTGCTCATTATGTATGAAGGCTCGATGCCTTGTTAACGGGCCAAGAGCCCAAATTGATGTGATGTTTGTTTTCCCATTACTTGTGTTGTGATGTGACCTTGGAGGGGTGTTGTGATATGTGGAGGCAGGGAGGCCTTGTGGTTATGGCAGCGGATGGCGCCTAGAGTGGCGAGATGCATCAGTTTATGCATGTGGGTGTCGGAGAGGATACCAGGGATGATGGTATGGGGTGGATGTGTTGGCTGAATGTTTGGTGGTTTGATTGGTTGTTTATCTGCTTTACTTTTCCCCACTGCTCAAGGTAGCTGGTTTTTCTTACCCTTCTTCCGAAAGAGGCGAAGACATGCGGGGTATGCCACGTGCTTTCCGTGTTTTTCCTCTCGAGGGAGAATGGGTCTACGCTCTTGCTATAGGCAGAAAAGACTCGATGGGTAGTATATCTACTCACCGTGTTGATCCCCCTTGTGTTTAGTAGCATATGATGCTTTTTCTAGAATACATGGGAATATGGGAAAGTAATTCTGTAATGAAAGATTGATTAAATGGTGATAATCCATGAGGATGGAGATGTTGGAATTTAATGATGAGGTTGTGATCTTTTGAAGGAACATTTGACTTTGGGTGTGATGCTAATGAAGTTTAATGTTTAATTAATGTTTAAAGAATTAATTAACGTATAGTGGAATTGATAGAAAGGTTTTTGAAGTAACATAATTAAGCTCTTTAAATGGTTGTGTTCTTATAGGTTACCTAGTCTTATAAGTGGCAGCCCGTAGTCCAAGAGACGTTAGCTGCAGTTGTGTCTAAGACTATGTTATGCCCATAGTGTGGTTGTGAGTTATTATATATTCTGTACTTTTTGTGTTTCTATACACTACTCCACCCTGTCAGTAAGGGAAACTGACACCCTCGGGGATTCTGAGCCCTGGGGGGTGTTTTCCCCAACATTCCGGTGCGAGGATGAATGGCTAACTACCCCCTTTGACCCCGCTCTCTTCTCTTGGTAGATACCTATGCTAGTAGGCACAACGGTTAGTTTTCCCCATATATGTGTGTAGAGGGCTGTAATGTCTTGTGGTTATTCACACACATATATTCTGGATATGTTATCCTATGGACTAATAAAGGTGTAACGTGTATAGGCTGTGATGGCTTGAGGATCCTTACTCGGTGTATGGGCTGTGATGGTTTGAGGTATAATACCCAACGTATGATACACATTATGTGGGCTTTGGTGGCTCCTGAAAACTACCTGGTTACTTTTGGTTCTAAGGATGGTGTGGTGCTTAGCCCAGGTGTATGCGGGCAAGCCTTTATGGTGCACGAGGTACAGATTGTGGAGCTTAGCCCAGGTGTCTGCGAGCAAGCTTTGGAGAGAGATGCACAGGACGTATGTCGTTGGGGCAAAGTGGCAAACCAGTGGGGAAGTAGTAGTGGGGTACCCTTGATATTCTTTATTATATGATATATTCTTGTGTGTGTTACTTGGTGAGAGTATCTAGGGGTGAGGTTGGGAACTTAGTATACCTGTTTAGGTGACGAGTTAGTTTCACTTGTTGTTCACTATACTTTAGCATTCTTTCTTTACTTTTGCACGAGAGGATTCAGGGAGGATCCTACTAAGTATACTGTTATACTCACCCCACGTCTATATAAGCTGTTTTTCAGGTCACTTGGAGTAGGTTGGAGATCAGTCTGGTTACTACTAACTTGTGGTTGCAGGAGCTGTTCGGGCTTATAGTTGCTGATGTCTTTTCCTTTCTTTTGGGTACTTGTAGATTTCCCTTTCAGCTGTAGTACTTTTGCATGACATTACATATGTGCACTTGGGTTTTCTTTTATATTTCAGTTTTGAGTTGGAGTTGGTTGGTGACTATTCTATCTCTCTCTTCCGCATGTGTTCTCTTAGAGGGTAATGCCTCCCATTTGTGTGTTTATTATACCATCGGTGCTAGTCGCCAACCCGGGGCCTACTGGAGGCAGGACTCGGGGGTCATTATCTCTCTTCTCACATTGCCGGCCCAGGAGGGGTACACTTTGTGGGGAGGGGGTCGTGACAGAGTGGTATCAGAGCCCTAGTTGAGGGATAAGATGAAGTTTGAAGTTAGGCACAGGTGAGGTTGCATGGTTTGGTAGGAAAAAAGTGTCATTCATGTTTAGAAAGTGAGGCAAACACTGGAGACCAGCTGAGAAATAGGCGTTTAGGGCCCCCTATGATCTGATGTACGGACCTTTATGTTTACAATGGATACTAAACAAGGTGATACTAGTTGCAGGGTAGAGACCTAGGAAAATATCATGCGTCATTCTTCCTTGTGCCTGTATTTGAATGGGTAGACCTTGGGATAGGTTAACCTAAAATGAAAAAAAGAAAACAATTAATTAATTAATTAATGTTGAGTCTTCCATATTCTAGGTTTAGGAGCTCTAAATGTTTGTTATTTTGTAGGAATGGCTCCAGGTCGATGTTCTCGTCAGGCTCGCATAGAAGATGTCCAGCAGGCTGTGCCAGAAGATCGCCGCCAGGTAGAGGTTGACGATGATGACACTTGGAGGAAGACACTCCGAGAGTTTCAGCGCCAGAGTCTGTAGAAGCATGAGGGCTCTGTTTCAGATGCAGTCACAGAATACCGGCTGGAGGAGGTCGAGATCGGCTTCAGTTCTATTTGTGCTCGGAAGGAGAACTGGGTGTCCATGGTTGTGACGATGCTGCATGAAGCAGTGAGGCAATGGTGGATCTTATTCCTCAGGGATCGTGAGGAGTCAACGATCTCATGGGAGGAGTTTCGAGACATGTTCAGAGTTGAGTTCCTTTCTTCGATTGTGAAGGTGTCCATTCGCCAGGAGATTCTTACGCTTTGATAGGGGAGCTCCAGTGTTCGAGAGTTTGGAATCCATTTCAAGAACCTTCTACGATATGCTTCAAACCTACTTCCAGATGAGGAGGCCAGGGTGAGACATTTCGGGGAGGCTTTACGTCCAGAGATCCAGCGCCAGGTCACCCCATTTATACTGAAGACATATCTTGAGGTTCTGGAAAGGGAAGAGGTTGTTGAGAGGACTTTGTCCAGGACCGGATCATCACGAGATGGGAATCGTCATGATTCCTCACAAAGCAGAGCTGTGGTCCGGGGTTCCCGGTTTTCAGGGAAGAAGAGTTTCCGTTCACCTGGGGGTAGGTCCCAGCCCTTCCCATCTCGTTTCTCCGGAGGCAACAACTCTCAGGCCTATTCCAAGGGATCAGGCGCTTGTTTTTCTTGTGGTGGTCATGGTCATTAGTAGCGGGAGTGCCCGAATTTTCAGAGAAGTCATCGTGTACCGGGCGCTCTGCTCTAGGTTCCTCCGTTGAGGCAGTTCCAGCCGAGACAGCAGCAGCAGGTTGCACCAGCTTTAGATCACCATAGGGTAGATGGGGCAGGCATAGGTTAGCCCCATGACGCTCCCCATCCTCAGAGAGCAGAGCGCGACCGTGGTGGTGGTCGTCATCAGGGTCAGAGAGGCCGTGGAGGAGGTCGTGGTCAGCTTCATGCTCTAGCGTTGCCAGCTCCAGGTGAGCCAAACGTCGTTCGAGGTACCCTTTGACCGTTTTCTACCTTGATGTATTCCTTGTTTGAATTAGTATAGACACACTCCTTCATATCACCTACCCTTTTTCATGCTTTGGGACTTGAGGTAGAGAGGTTTCCAGTGCCCTTGGTGTTGACTATGCCAGTTGGAGGTCGAGCTGACTTGTTTGAAGTATGTAGAGACTGTGAGCTAGTGTTGGGGAAACACCTCTCTTGGGGAGATTTCCTATATTTACGAATACAACCATATGATGTCATCCTCAGCATGGATTGGTTGTATTTGGTGCAAGCTATTGTGGATTTCTACAGGAAGAAGGTCGTTTTCTTTGATGCATATGGAGAGAAAGTGGTGTTTGTTGGTGAGAGAGATCCTCAAATGGGTTACAAGCGCGTTCCATCCTTATCATCCATGATGGATGAGATGATGCTGAGTTCTTCAGAGGTTCAGCAGTTGGCATTTCATAGGGTCGTAGAGGAGTACCCTGATTTCTTTCCAGAAGAGGTTGTAGCATTACCCCCTCGACGAGAGATCGAGTTTGGGATCGAGCTACAACCAGGAGCGTCTCCTATCTCTATGTCTCTGTATAGGATAGCCCCTTATGATTTATGAGAGCTACGTATACAGCTTCATGGTATGTTGTAGTGCGGTTTTGTTTGGCCAAGTGTGTCACCGTGGGGTGCACCAGTTTTGTTTGTGAAGAAGGCTGACGGCAGTTTGTTGTTGTGCATCGATTATCGTCGCTTAAACAAAGTGACAATAAATAAATTATATCCTCTTCCACGGATTGATGACTTATTCGATCAACTGAAGGGTGCAAGTTGGTTCTCAAAGATCGAATTGCGGTCAGGATATCATCAGATGCGTGTAAAGGATGAGGATATCCCGAAGACTGCATTCCGTTGTCATCATGGGCATTATGAGTTCTTTGTAATGCCGTTCGGTGTGACGAATTCTCCAGCTGTGTTTGTGGGATTGATGAATGCTGTGTTCCGTGAGTTCCTGGACAAGTTTGTGGTGGTTTTCATCGACGACATCCTTGTGTACTTCACATCTGAAGAGGATCATGCAGAGCATCTACGAGCTGTTTTGGGAGTTCTTCGCCAACATCAGCTATTTGGGAAGTTGTTGAAGTGTGAGTTTTGGGCTTGAGAATTCCGTTTCTTGGGGAATGTTGTGTCCCCACAGGGAGTAGTCGTGGATCCATTGAAGATAGAAGCAGTGGTGTCTTGGGCATCCCCCAAGACAGTGTCAGAGGTGCGAAGTTTCCTTGGTATCGCAGGATATTACAGGAGGTTCGTAGCCAATTTCTCCCGAGTTGCCACTCCTCTGACAGCTTGGACCAGAAAAGATCAAGATTTCATATGGACTAATCAGTGTTAGGCAGATTTCAAGTATCTAAAAGGGAAGTTAGTAAGTGCTCTAGTCCTTTGTCTTCCAGCTGAAGGAGTTCAGTTTGATGTTTTTTGCGATGCTTTACATCTGGGGTTAGGTTGTGTCCTCATGCAGCAGAGGTCAGTTGTTTCTTATGGGTCTCGGCAGTTGCATCCCCATGAACGCAACTATTCCACCCATGATCTTGAGTTGGCATTTGTGGTGTTTGCTCTGAAGTTGTGGAGACATTACCTCATTGGTGAACGCTTTTTGGTTTTCACTGATCATAAGAGTTTGAGGTATGTTTTCTCCCAGCATGAATTGAACTTGTGGAAGTGTCGGTGGATGGAGTTCATACAGGAATACGACTTTGAAATATCGTATACACCTGGAAAGGGGAATGTTGTAGATGATGCGCTGAGCCGAAAGTCACGTAGTGATGCTGTGAGTGAATCCAGTGATTCCTGGAGGGTAATGGAAGAACTGTCGGCATTACATCTTGATATGGGAGAAGTTGGTGGTAGAGGTTGTGTCACAACCCCCTCCCCACAAAGTGTACCCCTCCTGGGCCAGCAATATGAGAAGGAAGATAATGACCCCTGAGTCCCGCCTCCAGTAGGCCCTGTGTTGGCGACCAACAGCGAGGGTATATGAAACACACAAATGGGAGACATTACCCTCTAAGAGAACACATGCGGAAGAGAGAGATAAGATAGACACCAATAAACTCCAACTTAGAACTGAAATATAAAAGAAACCCAAGTATATATATGAAATGTCATGCAAAAGTACTACAACTGAAAGAGAAAACTAAAAGTACCCAAAAGAAAGTAAAACGGCAGCGACCACAAGCCTGAACAGCTCCTCCAACCACAAGCTCGTAGTAACCAGCTTGATCTCCAACCTGCTCCAAGTGACCTGAAAAACAGTTTATATATACATAGGGTGAGTATAATAGTATAGTCAGTAGGATCCTCCCCAAGCCTCTCATGAAAAAGTAAAGAAAGCATGATAAAGCCCAGTGAACAACAAGTGAAACTAACTCGTCACCTAAATCGGTATACTAAGTTCCCAACCTCACCGTGGCTACTCTCACCAAGTAACGCATACAAGAATATAGCACATAGTAAAGAATATCAAGGGTACCCCGCTACTACTTCCCCACTGGTTTTCCGCTTTTCCCTAATGACATACGTCTTGTGCATCTCTCTCCAAAGGGTTTCCCACAGACACCTGGGCTAATCTCCACAATCTGCACCTCGTGTACCACAAAGGCTTGCCCGAAGACACTTGGGTGAAGCACCACACCATCCTCACAACCAAAAGTAATCCAAGTAAGTTCCGAGAGTGACCACAACCCGCATATCGTGTATCATACATCAGGTATTATACCTCAAGCCATTATAGCCCATACACCGAGTAGGGATCCTCAAGCCACCACAGCCTATACACGTTACACCTATAGTAGTCCATAGGATACTATATCCAGAATATATGTGTGTGAAATAACCACAAGCCATTACAGACCTCTACACACATATATGGGGAAACTAACTGTTATTCCTATTGGCACATATATATACCAAGAGAAGAGAGTGGGGCCAAAGGGGGTAGTCAGCCATTCGTCCTCCCACCAGAATGTTGGGGAAAACAGCCCCCTAGGGCTTAGAATCCCCGGGGTGTCAGTTTCCCTTACCGACAAGGTGGAGTAGCTTATAGAAACAAAAAAAGTACAGAATATATATATAACTCACATCCACACTATGGGCATTACCTAGTCTTAGATACAACTGTAGCTAACATCTCTCAGACACCAGGCTGCTACTTCTAAGACTAGGTATCCTATAAGCACACAAAAATTTGAAGAGCTTTATTAGATTACTCCATTATAATTTTATCAGTTCCACTGTATGTTAATTAATTCTTTAAACATTAATTAACCAATGACAATTCCACATTAAACTAAATTGGCATCACATTCAAAATCAACTGCTCCTTTTAGGATTCACATCACCTTTAAATTCCAGTATCTCCCTCCCCATGGATTATCACCATTTAATCAAACTTTCATTACAGAATTACTTTCCCATATTCCTAGGCATTCTAGAAAGGCATCCTATGCTACTAAACACAAAGGGGGCTCAACACAGTGAGTAGATATACTATCCGTCGAGTCTTTTCCGCCTATAGCAAGAGCATAGACCCATTCTCCCTCGAGAGGCTAAACACGGAAAGCACGTGGCATACCCCACGTGTCTTCGCCTCCTTCGGAAGGAGGGTAAGCAAGACCAGCTGCCTTGAGCAGTGGGGAAAAGTAAAGCAAATAAACAACCAAAAAAAACCACCAACATCCAGCCATCACATCCATCCCATACTATCATCCTTGGTGTCCTCCCCGACACCCATATGCATAAGCTGATGCATCTCACCACCCTAAGCGTTATCCATTTCCACAACCACAAGTCCCCATGCCTCCACATATCACAACAGCCATCCAGGCTCACATCACAGCACAAGCAGCAAGAAAACACAACATCACATCAATGGGCTATTGACCCTTTAACAATCAGGAGGGTAACTCAGAACCCTTTAAGAAATTCTCACACAATCTGTTCTTTAATCCATATTGAATTAGCAGATTTGTTATTCGTAGGTTCCAATTACGAAAGACCTAATCAGTAAGCTATCACAATTAAATAACCATTCTTACTGCCCTAATTTGATTAACCTCAAATTAGAACAACTACAACAATGACAACAACCAGATTCATTTACATGCCTCTTTATCTTTAGCCAATTAATTAACAATTAATTCCAGCTTTATGTTCATTATCAATTTCCATCAAGAACAAACAACTAATCAAAGAAATCATAGATATCACTCTATCTAGAAAAACATGAGGCAAACCGTTATCACAGTACAAAGCAACAATATGCGATCAACCAATTCTTTTAATCCGGTTAAAGTATTTAATTAGGTCAATTTAATTGTGATCCAAAGGGATAAATCATGATAATTCTATGATTGCACATATACAATTAGAGAAGCCACGAATCCCCTACCTCAAAGAGTTCTTGACGTCCTTTATCCACACAACGGGTCACAATCCTCCTCCCACGACAACTGCATCCACTGGAGGATTCCACGTTACGAAAGTACCAACCAACCCCAAGAAAAACACATTAGAATCTTGGAAATTACATGGTATAATATGGAAGGGAGAAACATTATAAGATGATCCCCAAAGGAACGATGATAAAACATACCTTATAGGGAAGATTGACCGACACAGCTCGGTTGCATCCAAAATAGAGTGGAACCAATTGGAGGATTAGGGTTTGATTGTGAAACTCCTACGAGAATGATTGAAAGGTTCTAGTGTCTCTTAGCCGAGAACAAAGAGGAAGAACAAGGGAGAACGATATCTGGTTCCTTTTTGAAGAATTAACGAGGCAACAGTTTAAGGTCCGGTTAATTATCCATTAGAAACGGATCGCATTAACCCACACGGTTTGACCAAGTAAAAACATTCCGAGCTATAGGGATAATTAATATAGGATTTATAGAAATTTAATTGGCTTAAGAGTCCTTAAAAATAAGGCTTTAAATGTATTTTACATCAAAGGAATCGTCAAATGGGGAAAAACTGTAGGAAGCTGGAAGCACTGTTCACATACTCAAAATTTGGCAAAGGCAAGTCTACCGATCTGGAAACACTGTACAAGTCTACCGATCTGGAAACACTGTACACGTCTACCAATAGAAGGTCACCGATAGAACCTCACCGATAGAAACACTGTTCAAGTCTACCGATAAAAGTCCACCGATAGAACCTCACCGATAGAAACACTGTTCAAGTCTACCGATAGAAGTCCACTGATAGAAGCTCACCGATAGAAACACTGTTCAAGTCTACCGATAGAAGTTCACCGATAGAAGCTCACCGATAGAAACACTGTTCAAGTCTACCGATAGAATTCCACAGATAGAACCTCACTGATAAAAACACTGTTCAAGTCTACCGATAGAAACACTGTTCAAGTCTACCGATAGAAGGTCACCGATAGAACCTCACCGATAGAAACATTGTTTAAGTATACCGATAGAAGTCCACCGATAGAACCTCACCGATAGAAACACTGTTCACTGAACCTCACTGATAGTAACACTGTTCACCTACCGATACTGTTCATAAAATTGGAAACACTGTTCATAGAACTGGAAATTTGGCAAAGTGTTGGGGATAAGTCACCTTGACCTCCCGGAACACCTCCAACACCACATTTTCACAAAGTAATGGACCAGAGAGGTCTAGGCCATTACATCAGATACCTCTCAAAACATTATCGTCCTCGAGAATTCAAAACCAACCTAAAGAGAAAAAAAAGAAATGGGGCCCGAACAACCACCCATCGAGATACCTCTCAAAAGAGAGCAAGCCACAAAAAGGAACAAAAGAAGTTCATAAATAAAACATGAAAGGTCTAACCACAAAGGAAACATAATTACATGAAAAGAGTTAAACATTAAACAACTCTAGGTACTGAGCACGTATCTGTGACTCATGCTCCCAGGTACTCTCCTTCATGCCACCGTGTCACCACAAGACACGAACTAAGGGGATAGAATGCCCATGCAACACCTTCTCCTTGCGGTCTTGGATCTCCACAGGTCGCTCCTCGAAGGTTTCATCATTATCAATATCTATCTCTCCCCAATCGATAACATGAGATTCATCATGAAGATAACGACGAAGCTGTGATACATGGAAAACATCATGTATCCGACTCATCTGAGGGGGAAGTGCTACTCGATATGACACAACTCTAACACAAGCTAACACCTGGAAAGGCCCAACAAACCGGGGAGAAAGCTTACTTCCATGACCAAACCTTCGCTGCCCATGATGGGGAGTCACCTTCAGAAACACAGGATCCCCAACATTAAACTCTAAGGGTCTCCTTCTTTGATCATCATATGATTTCTGATGATCTTGCATTGTCTTCATCCTCTCACAAATCACCTGAACCATCTCTGTTGTATTCTGCACTAGTTCCGTTCCGAGAATTACTGACTCTCCGACCCCAGTCCAGCACAACGGAGAACGACAAGGCCGACCATATAAGGCTTCAAATGGCGCCATACCAATGGTGGAGTGAAAAATATTATTGTAAGAAAACTCCACCAAGGGTAGGTGCCTCATCCATGAACCTTCAAAGTCAAGAACACAAGAGCGCAACATGTCTTCAAGAGTCTGGATGGTTCGCTCTGTTTGACCATCCATTTGAGGATGAAAAGCAGTGCTAAGGAATATCTGAGAACCAAAAGCATATTGGAGACCCCTCCAAACCCTGGAGGTAAAAATTGGATCTCGATCAGAAATGATTGTCCTAGGGACTCCATGAAGTCTCACCACCTCTTCCAGATACTGCCTCGATAAAACTTCCACTAAGCTCGACTCCTTGATCGCTATGAAGTGGGCCGATTTTGTTAAACAATCCACTACCACCCATATAGCATCATGTCCTCCCAGAGCTCGAGGTAAACCTATAACAAAGTCCATTGAGATGTCCTCCCACTTCCACTGAGGAATCTCTAATGGCTGGAGAATACCACCAGGAACACGGTGTTCGACCTTCACCTTCTAGTAGACTAAACATCGAGACACAAACTCCGCAACCGCACGCTTCAGCCCAGGCCACCAAAACTGACTCCTCAAGGATCAGTACATCTTTGTCACACCAAGATGTACTGCTAAAGGTGAACCGTGGAACTCTCTAAGAACCATCTCGCCCATCTCCAAGGGAACAAAAAGCCTTCCATGATACAACACTCGGTGTTGTTCATCCTCCGACCATCTATCAGGGGCCTCACCACAAACAACTCAGTCTCTCCAAACTTCCACCTCTAGATCACCCAACTGAGACTCTTCCACCTTCTTCATCAGGGATGACTGCACCGTCATCTGGAAAAGACAACCTCTACCCCCAAATTCTCCCATATCAAGATGCAAAGCTGATAGATCTTCCATCACTCTCCAGGAATCACCGAATTCACGCACAACATCATTACATGACTTTCGGCTCAGTGCATCAGCTACAACATTCCCTTTTCCAGGTGTATATGATATTTCAAAGTCGTATTACTGCAAGAACTCCATCCACCGACGCTGCCGCAAGTTCAAGTCACGTTGGGAGAAAACATACCTCAAACTCTTATGATCGGTGAAAACCACAAAGTGCTCACCAATGAGATAATGTCTCCACAACTTCAAAGAAAACACCACGACTGCCAACTCAAGATCATGGGTGGCATACTTGTGTTCATGGGGATGCAACTGCCGAGACCCATAAGAAACAACTGACCTATGCTGCATGATAACACAACCTAGCCCCAGATGTGAAGCATCACAAAAAACATCAAACTGGACTCCCTCCGCTGGAAGACAAAGGAATGGAGCACATACCAAATTCTCCTTTAGATACTCGAAAGCTTCTTGACATTGATTAGTCCATATGAACGCTTGATCCTTCCTAGTAAAAGCTTTTAGAGGAGTCGCAACTCGGGAGGAATTGGCTACAAACCTCCTATAATAGCCAGCGAGACCAAGGAAACTTCGCACCTCTGACACAGTCTTGGGGGATGCCCAAGACACCACTGCTTCTATCTTCGACGGATCCACAGGTACTCCCTGTTGGGACACAATATGCCCCAAGAAATGAACTTCCCGATCCCAAAACTCACACTTCGACAACTTCCCAAACAACTGATGTTGGCTAAGAACTCCCAAAACGGCTCATAGATGCTCTACATGCTCCTCTTCAGATATGGAGTACACAAGGATGTCGTCGATGAAAACCACAACAAACTTGTCCAGGAATTCACGGAACACAGGATTCATCAACCCCATGAAAACAGCTAGAGCATTCATCATGCCGAATGGCATTACAACAAACTCATAATTTCCATGACGACAACAGAAAGCAGTCTTCGGGATATCCTCATCCTTTACACGCGTCTGATGATATCCTGACCACAAGTAGATCTTTGAGAACCAACTTGAACCCTTCAGTTGATTGAATAAGTCATCAATCCACAGGAGAAGATAACGGTTCTTTATTTTCACTTTGTTTAATCGATGATAATCGACACACAACCGCAAACTGACATCAGCCTTTTTCACAAACAAAACTGGTGCACCCCACGGTGACACACTTGGCCGAACAAAACCGCATTGCAATAGACCATCAAGCTGAATACGTAGCTCTCGTAACTCAAAAGGGGCCATCCTATACAGAGACATAGAGATAGGAGACTCTCCTGGCTGTAGTTCAATCCCAAACTCGATCTCTCATCGAGGGGGTAAGGCTACAACCTCTTCTGGAAAGACGTCAGGGTACTCCTCTACGACCCTAGGAAACACCAACTGCTGAACCTATGAAGAACTCAGCATCATCTCAGCCATCATGGATGATAAGTATGGAACTCGTCTATGACCCATCCGAGGATCTCACTCACCAACAAACACCACTTTCTCTCCATCTGCATCAAAGAAAATGACCTTCTTCCTGTATCAATCCATAATAGACTGCACCGAATACAACCAATCCATGCCGAGGATGACATCATATGGTTGTATTCGTAAACATAGGAAATCTCCCCAAGAGCGGTGTTGCCCCAACACTAG
Source organism: Viscum album (assembly GCA_963277665.1). Taxonomy (NCBI): domain Eukaryota; kingdom Viridiplantae; phylum Streptophyta; class Magnoliopsida; order Santalales; family Viscaceae; genus Viscum; species Viscum album. The sequence continues at coordinate 2,055,066,461 of OY728137.1, forward strand.
CTCACAGTCTCTACATACTTCAAACAAGTCGGCTCGACCTCCAACTGGCGTAGTGAACGCAAAGGGCACCGAAAGCCTCTCTACCTCAAGTCCCAAAGCATGGACAAGGGTAGGTGATATGAAGAAGTGTGTTGCTCCTGAATCAAACAAGGCATACACCAAGGTAGAAAACAAGTAAAGGGTACCTCGAACGACATCTGGCTCACCTGGGGCTGGCAACGCTAGAGCATGAAGCTGACCATGACCTCCTCCACAACCTCTCCAACCCTGATAAAGACCACCACCACGGCCGCGCTCTGCTCTCTGAGGAAGAGGAGCGTCATGGGGCTGTCCTCTGCCAGCTCCATCTACCCTCTGGTGACCTAAAGCTGGTGCAACCTGATGCTGCTGCCTCGGCTGGAACTGCCTCAATGGAGGAACCTAGAGCGGAGCGCCCGATGCACGATGATTGCTCTGAAAAGTTGGGCACTCCCGCTGCTGATGACCATGAACACCACAAGAAAAACAAGCGCCTGATCCCTTGGCATAGGCCTAATAGTTTCTGCCTCCGAAGAAGCGATATGGGAAGGGCTGGGACCTACCCCCAGGTGAACGGAAACTCTTATGCCCTGAAAACCGGGATCCCCAGACCACAGATTTACTTCATGAGGAATCGTGACGATTCCCCACTCGTGACGATCCGATCCTAGCCAAAGTCCTCTCAACAACATCTTCCCTCGCCAACACCTCAAGATTTGTCTTTAGCATAAATGCAGTGACTTGGCGCTGGATCTCTGGATGCAAAGCCTCCTAGAAATTCCTCACCCTGGCCTCCTCATCTGGTAACAGGTCTGAAGCATATCGTAGAAGGTTCCTGAAATGGATTCCAAACTCTCGAACACTGGAGCTCCCCTATCGAAGGGTAAGAAGCTCCTGGCGACTAGACGCCTTCGTAGTCGAAGAAATAAACTCGACTCTAAACCTATCTCGAAACTCCTCCCATGAGATCGCTGACTCCTCACGATCCTCGAGGAACAAGAACCACCACTGCCTCACTACTCCACGCAGCATCGTCACAACCAAGGACACCCAATGTTTCTTCTGAGGACGAATCAAACTGAAGCCTATCTCGACCTCCTCCAACCAGTCTTCTATGACTGCATCTGAAACTGATCCCTCGTACTTCTGTAGACTCTGGCGCTGAAACTCTCGGAGTGTATTCCTCCAAGTGTCATCGTCATCAACCTCTACTCGGTGGCGATCTGCTGGAACAACCTGCTGGACATCTTTTTCACAAACCTGACAAGGACGTCGACCTGGAGCCATACCTACAAAAGAACAAACCGTTAGAGATCCTAAGCCTGGATTATGGAAGACTAAACATTAATTAATTTATTGTTTTCTTTTGTTCATTTTAGGTTAACCTACCCCAAGGTCTACCCATTCAAACACAGGCGCAAAGAATAATGATGCATGATCCTTTCCTAGGTCTCTACCCTGCAACCAGTATCACTTTGTTTAGTAGCCATTGTAAACTTAAAGGTCAATGAAACAGATCATAGGGGGCCCTAAACACCTATGTCTCTGCCGGTCTCCAGTGTTTACCCCACTTGATAAACATGAATGACACTGTTGCCCTACCATCCCATGCAACCTCACCTGTGCCTAACTCTAAACTCCATCCTATCCCTCAACCATACCTCTGATACCACTCTGTCACGACCCCCTCCCCACAAAGTGTACGCCTCCTGGGCCGACAATGTGAGAAGGAAGATAATGACCCCCGATTCTCGCCTCTAGTAGGCCCCAGGTTGGCGACTAGCACCGAGGGTATAGTAAACACACAAATGGGAGGCATTACCCTCTAAGAGAACACATGCCGAAGAGAGAGATAAGATAGACACCAATCAACTCCAACTCATAACTGAAATATAAAAGAAACCCAAGTACATATATGAAATGTCATGAAAAATTACTACAACTGAAAGGGAAAACTAAAAGTACCCAAAAGAAAGTAAAACGATAGCGACCACAAGCCCGAACAGCTCCTCCAACCACAAGCTAGTAGTAACCAGCTTGATCTCCAACCTGCTCCAAGTGACCTGAAAAACAGTTTATATATAAATAGGGTGAGTATAACAATATACTCAGTAGGATCCTCCCCAAGCCTCTCATGCAAAATTAAAGAAATCATGCTAAATCCCAGTGAACAACAAGTTAAACTAACTCGTCACCTAAATAGGTATAATAAGTTCCCAACCTCACCATGGCTACTCTCACCAAGTAACGCATACAAGAATATAGAATATAGTAAGGAATATCAAGGGTACCCCGCTACTACTTACCCACTGGTTTGCCGCTTTTCCCCAACGACATACGTCCTGTGCATCTCTCTCCAAAGGCTTTCCCGCAGACACCTGGGCTAAGCTTCACAATCTGCACCTCGTGCACCACAAAGGCTTGCCCGCAGACACCTGGGCGAAGCACCACACCATCCTCACAACCAAAAGTAATCCAGGTAAGTTCTAGGAGCCACCACGGCCCGCAAAACATGTATCATACATCGAGTATTATACCTCAAGCCATTATAACCCTTACACCGAGTAGGGATCCTCAAGCCATCGCAGCCTATACACGTTACACCTATAGTAGTCCATAGGATACTATATCCATAATATATGTGTGTGAAATAACCACAATCAATTACAGCCCTCTACACACATATATGGGGAAACTAACTGTTGTTCCTGTTGGCACATATATCTACCAAGAGAAGAGAACAGGGCCAAAGGGTGTAGTCAACCATTCATCCTCCCACCAGAATGTTAGGAAAAACACCCCCCAGGGCTCAGAATCCCCGGGGTGTCAGTTGACCTTACCGATAGGGTGGAGTAGATTATAGAAACACAAAAAGTACAGAATATATATATAACTCACATCCACACTATGGGAATTACCTAGTCTTAGATACAACTATAGCTAACATCTCTCAGACTCCAGGATGCTATTCTAAGACTAGGTATCCTATAAGCACAAAAACATTTGAAGAGCTTTATTAGATTACTCCATTATCATTTTATCAGTTCCACTGTATGTTAATTAATTATTTAAACATTAATTAACCATGAACAATTTCACATTAAACTAAATTGGTATCACATTCAAAATCAACTGCTCCTTTTAAGATTCACATCACTATTAAATTCTAGTATCTCCCTCCCCCTGGATTATCACCATTTAATCAAACATTCATTATAGAATTACTTTCCCATATTACCAGGCATTCTAGAAAGGCATCCTATACTACTAAACACAAAGGGGTCTCAACACGGTGAGTAGATATACTACCCGTCGAGTCTTTTCCCCCTATATCAAGAGCATAGACCCATTCTCCCTCGAGAGGCTAAACACGGAAAGCACGTGGCATACCCCACATGTCTTCACCTCCTTCGGAAGGAGGGTAAGCAAGACCAGCTTCCTTGAGTAGTGGAGAAAAGTAAAGCAGATAAACAACCAAACAAAACCACCAACATCCAGCCATCACATCCATCCCATACTATCATCCTTGGTGTCCTCCCCGACACCCACATGCATAAGTTGATGCATCTCGCTACCCTAGGCATCATCCGCTTCCACAAACACAAGTCCCCATGCCTCCACATATCACAACAGCCATCCAGGCTCACATCACAACACAAGCAGCAAGAAAACACAACATCACATCAATGGGCTCTTGACACTTTAACAATCAGGAGGGTAACTCAGAACCCTTTAAGAAATTCTCACACAATCTGTTCTTTAATCCATATTGAATTAGCAGATTTGTTATTCATAGGTTCCAATTACGGGAGACCTAATCAGTAAGCTATCACAATTAAATAACCATTCTTACTGCCCTAATTTGATTAACCTCAAATTAGAACAACAAAAACAACGACAACAACCAGATTCATTTACATGCCTCTTTATCTTTATCCAATTAATTAACAATTAATTCCGGATTTACGTTCATTATCAATTTCCATCAAGAACAAACAACTAATCAAAGAAATCATAGATATCACTCTATCTAGAAAAACATGAGGCAAACCGTTATCACGGTACAAAGAAACAACATGCGATCAACCAATTCTTTTAATCCGGTTCAAGTATTTAATTAGGTCAATTTCATTGTGATCAAAAGGGCTAAATCATGCTAATTCTAATATTGCACATATACAATTAGAGAAGCCACGAATCCCCTACCTCGAAGAGTTCTTGACGCCCTTTATCCACATAACGGGCCACAATCCTCCTCTCACGACAACTGCATCCACCGGAGGATGCCACTGTACGACAGTACCAACAAACCCCAAGAAAAACCCATTAGAATCTTGCAAATTACATGGTATAATATGGAAGGGAGAAACATTATAAGATGATCCCCAAAGTAATGACGATAAAACATACCTTATAGGGAAGATTGACCGACACAGCTCGGTTGCATCCAAAATAGAGTGGAACCAATCGGAGGATTAGGGTTTGATTGTGAAACTCCTATGGGAATGATTGAAAGGTTATAGTGTCTCTTAGCCAAGAACAAAGAGGAAGAATAAGGGATAATGATATCTAGTTCCTTTTTGAAGAATTAACTAGGCGACTGTTTAAGATCCAGTTAATTCTCCATTAAAAACGGATCACATTAACCCATGCGGTTTGACCATGTAAAAACATCCCAAGCTATAGGGATAATTAATATAGGATTTATGGACTTTTAATCATCTTAAGAGTCCTTAAAAACAAGGCTTTAAATTTATTTTACATCAAAGGAAACGTCAAATGGGGCAAAACAGTAGGAAGCTGGAAACACTATTCACATACTCAAAATTTGGCAAAGGCAAGTCTACCAATCTGGAAACACTGTACAAGTATACCGATCTGGAAACAATGTACAAGTCTACTGATAGAAGGTCACCGATAGAACCTCACCGATAGAAACACTGTTCAAGTCTACCGATAGAAGTCCACCGATAGAAGCTCACCGATAGAAACACTGTTCAAGTCTACCGATAGAAGTCCACCGATAGAAGCTCACCGATAGAAACACTGTTCAAGTATACCGATAGAAGGTCACCGATCGAACCTCACCGATAGAAACACTGTTCAAGTCTACCGATAGAAGTCCACTGATAGAACCTCACCGATACAAACACTGTTCAAGTCTACCGATAGAAACACTGTTCAAGTCTACCGATAGAAGGTCACCGTTAGAACCTGACCGATAGAAACACTATTCAAGTCTACCGATAGAAGTCCACCGATAGAACCTCACTGATAGAAACACTGTTCACTGAACCTCACCAATAGAAACACTGTTCACCTACGGATACTGTTCATAAAACTGGAAACACTATTCACAGAATTGGAAATTTGGCAAAGTGTTAGGGATATGTCACCTTGACCTCCCGGAACACCTCCAACACCAAATTTTCACTAAGTAATGGACCAGAGAGGTCCGGGCCATTACATGTTGTCTTTTTTCGATGACAGTATAATCATCCCTGATGCAGAAGGTGGAAGAGTCCCAGTTGGGAGATCTTGAGGTGAAAGTCTGGAGAGATAGATTTGTTTGTGGTGAGGCCTCTAATGGTTGGTCGGTGGATGAACAAAATCGAGTTTTGTATCATGGAATGTTTTTTGTTCCCTTGATGATGCACGAGACAGTTCTCAGAGAGTTCCACAGTTCGCCTTTAGCAGTACATCCCGGTGTGACAAAGATGTACCGATCCTTGAGGAGTCAGTTTTGGTGGCCTGGGATGAAGCATACGGTTTCAGAGTTTGTGTCTCGATGTTTATTTTTCTAGAAGGTGAAGGCCAAACACCGTGTTCTTGGTGGTCTTCTCCCACCATTAGAGATTCCTCAGTGGAAGTGGGAGGACATCTCAATGGACTTTGTTACTGGTTTACCTTGAGCTCCTGGAGGACATAATGCTATTTGGTTGGTAGTGTATCGTTTAACAAAATCGGCCCACTTTATAGCGATCAAGGAGTCGAGCTCAGTGGAAGTTTTATCGAGGCAGTATCTAGAGGACGTGGTGAGAATTCATGGAGTCCCTAGGATGATAATTTCTGATCGAGATCCTCGTTTTACTTCCAGGGTGTGGAGAGGTCTCCAACATGATTTTGGTTCTCAACTATGCCTTAGCACTGCTTTTCACCCTCAAACGGATGGTCAGACAGAGCGAACCATCCAGACTCTTGAAGAAATGCTACGCTCTTGTGTTCTTGATTTTGGAGGTTCATGGATGAGGCACTTACCCTTGGTAGAGTTCACTTACAATAATAGTTTTCACTCCACCATCGGTATGGCTCCGTTTGAAGCCTTGTATGTCCGAACTTTCCATTCTCCGTTGTGATGGACTGGGGTCGGAGAGTCAGCAATTCTCGGACCAGAACTAGTGAAGAATACAACAGAGATGGTCCAGGTGATTCGTGAGAGGATGAAGACAGCGCAAGATCGTCAGAAATCATATGCTGATCAAAGGAGGAGACCCTTGGAGTTTAATTTTTGGGATCATGTGTTTTTGAAGGTGACTCCTCGTGGATGTAAGATTTCTCCCCAGTTTTTTGGGCCTTTCGAGGTGTTAGCTCGTGTTGGGGCCGTGGCGTATCAAGTAGCACTTCCCCCGCAGATGAGTTGGGTACATGATGTTTTCCATGTATCGCAACTCCTTCATTATCTCCATGACGACTCTCACATCATTGATTGGGGAGAGATCGATGTTGATGATGATGAAACCTTTGAGGAGAGACCTATGGAGATCCAAGACCGCAAAGAGAAGGTGTTGCGTGAGATTTCTATACCCTTAGTTCATGTCTTGTGGCGACACGGTGGCATGGAGGAGAGTACCTAGGAACGTGAGTCACAGATGCGTGTCCAGTACCCAGAGCTATTTCAAGTTGTTGTGTTGTGTTTTCTTTGATCCTTTCTTTATGTAACTTTGATGTGATGTTTTGCTTGAATTGTTTGGAGATGGGTTGTTTTATCCCTTTCTCTCGGATGTCGTGGTTTCGTTCTAGCTTTAGAACAACTCAGGGTGGTTTTCCCTTAAGAGGTATCTTACCAGGTGGTTGTTCGGACCCCTCTTTTCCATAGGTTGGTTTTAAATTCTTGAGGATGAGAATGTTTTGAGAGGTATCTGATGTAATGGCCCAGACTTCTCTAGTTTGTGAAAATGTGGTGTTGGAGGTGTTCCGGGAGGTCAATGTAACTTATCCCCAACACTTGCCAAATTTCCAGTTCTGTGAACAATGTTTCCAGTTTTATGAACAATATCGGTAGGTGAACAGTGTTTCTATCGGTGAAGTTCAGTGAACAGTGTTTCTATCATTGAGGTTCTATCGGTGACCTTCTATTAGTAGACTTGAACAATGTTTCTATTGGTGAGGTTCTATTGGTGACCTTCTATCGGTAGACTTGAACAGTGTTTCTATCGGTGAGGTTCTATCAGTGACCTTATATCGGTAGACTTAAACACCATTTCTATCGGTGAGGTTCTATCAGTGACCTTCTATCGGTAGACTTGTACAGTGTTTCCAGATCGGTAGACTTGTAAAGTGTTTCCAGATCGGTAGGTGTACAATGTTTCTAGAACGGTGAGGTCTATCGATAACCTCTAACGATGAGGTGTATCAGTAGCCTCTAAGGGTGAGGTCTATCGGTAACCTCTAACGGTGAGGTCTATCTGTAACCTCTAACGGTGAGGTCTATCGGTAACCTCTAACGGTGAGGTCTAAAGGTGACCTTTCCATTCCTTTGCCAAATTTTGAGTATGTGAACAGTGTTTCTAGCTTCCTACAGTTTCACCCCTTTGACGTTTCCTTTGACGTAAAATACATTTAAAGCCTTATTTTAAGGACTTTAAGGCCGATTCAAATGCCATAAATCCTATTTTAATTATCCCTATATCTCGGGATGTTTTTTTACATGGTCAAACCACGTGGGTTAATGCGATCCATTTTAAATGGAGAATTAATCGGATCTTAAACCGTCACCCCAATAAATCTTCAAAAGGGACAAGATATCATCCTCCCTTGTTCTTCCTCTTTGTTCTTGGCTAGGAGACACTATAACCTTTCAATCCTTCCCATAGGATTTTCACAATCAAACCCTACTCCTCCGATTGGTTCCACTCTGTTTTGGATGCAACTGAGCTGTGTCGGTCAATCTTCCATATAAGGTATGTTTTATCGACATTCCTTTGGGGATAATCTTCTCCTATTTCTCACTTCCATATTATACCATGTAATCTCCAAGATTCTAATGTGTTTTTCTTGGGGTTTGGTTGGTGCTGTCGTACCGTGGCATCCTCCGGTGGATGCAGTTGTCGCGAGAGGAGGATTGTGACCCATTGTGTGGATAAAGAACGTCAAGAATTGTTGAGGTAGGGGATTCGTGGATTCTCTAATTGTTTATGTGAAATCGTAGAGTTATCATTATTTAGCCCTTTGGATCACAATGAAATTTCCCTAATTAAATACTTGAACCGGATTAAAAGAATTGGTTTGATCGCATGTGTTGCTTTGTACCGTGATAACGATTTGCCTCTTGATTTTCTAGATAGTGTGATATCTATGTCTTTCTTGTTAGCATGTTGTTCTTGATGAGTTGATAAAGAACGTAAAGATGGAATTAATTGATAATTAATTGGCTAAAGATAAAGAGGCATGTGAACGAATCTGGATGTTGTTGTTGGTGCTTGTTGTTTAAAGGCATTTCAAGTTAATTGTTTAATTAAATTGTGATAGCTATGATAGATTTTTGGTTAGGTTGCCCGTAGTTGGAACCTACGAATAGTGAACTGGTTAACTCAAGAGGGATTAAAGAACTTTTTTTTTGATAAAAGATAATGCATGACAGGGTTCTGAGTTACCCTCTTGCTTGTAAGGCCGAATGCCTTGTGGTTAGGAGCCATGAGTGCTCATTATGTATGAAGGATGGATGCCTTGTTAACGGGTCAAGATCCCAAATTGATGTCAATTTTTTTCCCATTGCTTGTGTTGTGATGTGACCCTGGAGGGGTGTTGTGATATGTGGAGGTAGGGAGGCCTTGTGGTTGTGGCAGCGGATGACACATAGAGTGGCGAGATGCATCGGTTTATGCATGTGGGTGTTAGAGAGGACACCAGGGATGATGGTATGTGGTGTATGTGTTGGATGAATGTTTGGTGGTTTGATTGGTTGTTTATCTACTTTACTTTTACCCACTACTGAAGGCAGCTGGTTTTGCTTACCCTTCTTCCGAAAGAGGCGAAGTCACGCGGGGTATGCCACGTGATTTACGTGTTTATCCTCTCGAGGGAGAATGGGTCTACGCTCTTTATATATGTGGAAAAGAGTCGAAGGGTAGTATATCTACTCACCGTGTTGATACCCCTTGTGTTTAGTAGCATATGATGCTTTTTCTAGAATACCTGGGAATATGGGAAAGTAATACTGTAATGAAAGATTGATTAAATGGTGATAATCCACGGGGATGGAGATGCTGGAATTTAATTATGGGGTTGTGATCTTTTGAAGGAACATTTGACTTTGGGTGTGATGATAATAAATTTTAATGTTTAATTAATGTTTAAAGAATTAATTAACGTACAATGGAATTGATAGAAAGGGAATGAAGTAACATAATTAAGCTCTTTAAATGGTTGTGTGCTTATAGGTTACCTAGTCTTAGAAGTGGCAGCCTGGAGTCCGATAGACGTTAGCTACAGTTGTGTCTAAGATTAGGTTATGCCCATAGTGTGGTTGTGAGTTATTATATATTCTGTATTTTTTGTGTTTCTATATGCTAATCCACCCTATCAGTAAGGAAAACTGACACCCCTGGGGATTCTGAGCCCTGGGGGGGGGGGGTGTTTTCCCCAACATTCCGGTGGGATGATGAATGGATGACTACCCCCTTTGACCCCGCTCTCTTCTCTTGGTAGATACTGTGCTAGTAGGCACAATGGTTAGTTTTCCCCATGTATGTGTGTAGAGGGCTGTAATGGATTGTGGTTATTCACACACATATATTCTGGATATAGTATCCTATGGACTACTATAGGTTTAACGTGTATAGGTTGTGATGGATTGAGGATCCTTACTCGATGTATGGGCTGTGATGGCTTGAGGTATAATACCCGACATATGATACACGTTATGTGGGATTTGGTGGCTCCTGAAAACTACCTGGTTACTTTTTTTTGTGAGGATGGTGTGGTGCTTAGCCTAGGTGTATGCAGGCAAGCCTTTGTGGTGAACGAGGTACAAATTTTGGAGCTTATCCCAGGTGTCTACGGGCAAGCTTTGGAGAGAGATGCACAGGATGTATGTTGTTGGGGTAAAGAGGCAAACCAGTGGGGAAGTAGTAGTGGGGTACCCTTGATATTCTTTATTATATGATATATTCTTGTATGCGTTACTTGGTGAGAGTAGCCAGGGTGAGGTTGGGAACTTAGTATACCTGTTTAGGTGACGAGTTAGTTTCACTTATTGTTTACTGTGCTTTAGCATACTTTCTTTACTTTTTCATGAGAGGCTTCGGGGAGGATCCTACTAAGTATACTGTTATACTCACACCACGTCTATATAAACTGTTTTTCAGGTCACTTGGAGTAGGTTGGAGATCAAGCTGGTTACTACTAACTTGTGGTTACAGGAGCTGTTCGGGCTTGTAGTTGCTGCTGTCTTTTCCTTTCTTTTGGGTACTTGTAGCTTTCCCTTTCAACTGTAGTACTTTTTCCTGACATTACATATGTGCACATGGGTTTTCTTTTATATTTTAGTTTTGAGTTGGAGTTGGTTGGTATCTATTCTATCTCTCTCTTCCGCATGTGTTCTCTTAGAGGGTAATGCCTCCCATTTGTGTGTTTATTATACCCTTGGTGCTAGTCGCCAACCCAGGGCCTACAAGAGGCGGTACTCGGGGGTCATTATCTCTCTTCTCACATTGCCGGCCCAGGAGGGGTACACTTTGTGGGGAGGGGGTCGTGACAGTTTATGTGAAATCGTAGAGTTAGCATGATTTATCCCTTTGGATCACAATGAAATTGACCTAATTAAATACTTGAACTGGATTAAAAGAATTGGTTTGATCACATGTTGTTGCTTTGTACCGTGATAACGGTTTGCCTCATGTTTTTCTAGATAGAGTGATATCTATGCTTGCTTTGATTAGTTGTTCGTTCTTGATGGAAATTGATAAAGAACGTAAAGCCATAATTAATTGATAATTAATTGGATAAAGATAAAGAGGTATGTAAATGAATCCGGTTGTTTCCATTGTTGTAGTTGTTCTAATTTGATGTTAATCAAATTGGCATAGTAAGCATGTTAAATATTTTGTGATAGCTTACTGATTAGGTTTCCCAGAATTGGAACCTATGGATTGAATCTGTTAATTCAAGAGGGATTAAAGAACTGGTTGGTTGATAAAAGATAACACCTGGTAGGGTTCTTAGTTACCCTCTTGTTCGTAAGGCTGGGTACCTTGTTCTTTAGAGCCACGAGTGCTCATTATGTATGAAGGCTGGATGCCTTGTTAAAGAGCCAAGAGCCCATTTGATGTGATGTTTGATTTCCTGCTGCTTGTGTTCTGATATGACCCTGGAGGGGTGTTGTGATATGTAGAGCTAGGGAGGCCTTGTGGTTGTGGCAGCGGATGACACCTAGAGTGGTGAGATGCATAGGTTTATACATGTGGGTGTCGAGGAGGACACAAGTGATGATGGAATGGGATGGATGTGTTTGTTGGATGCTTGGTGAATTTGATTGAATGTTTATCTACTTTACTTTTCCCCAGTACCCAAGGCAGCTGGTCTTGATTACCCTTCATCTGAAGGAGGCGAAGACGCATGAGGTATTCCACGTGCTTTCTATGTCTAGCTTCTCAAAGGAGAATGGGTCTACGATCTCGCTATAGGCGGCAAAGACTTGACGGGTAGTACATCTACTCACCGTGTTGAGCCCCCTTGTGTTTAGTAGCATAGAATGCTTTTCTAGAATTCCTGGGAATATGGGAAGTAATTATGAAATGAATATCTGAATAAATGGTGTTAACGCATGGGATTGGTGTTCGCTGAAACATAATGATGAGGTAGTAATATTTTGAAGGAACAATTGACTTTGGGTGTGATGCTAATGAAATTTAATGAGGAATTGTTCATGATTAATTAATGTGTAAAGAATTAATTAACGTAAAGTGGAATTGATAAAAAAAGGGAATGAAGGAATCTAATAAAGTTCTTTAATTGGTTGTGTGCTTATAGGATACATAGTCTTAGAAATAGCATCCCGGAGTCCGAGAGACGTTAGCTGCAGTTGATACTAAGACTAGGTTATGACCATAGTGTGGTTGTGAGTATAATATATTCTGTAGTTTTTGTGTTTCTATATGCTACTCCACCCTATCGGAAAGGAAAACTGACACCCCGGGGATTCTGAACCCTGGGGGGGTGTTTTCCCCAACATTACGGTGGGAGGATGAATGTATGACTACCCCCTTCGACCCCACTCTCTTCTCTTGGTAGATACTTGTGCTGGTAGGAACAATGGTTAGTTTTCCCCAAATATGTGTGTAGAGGGCTGTAATGGCTTGTGGTCATTCACAAACATATATTCTGGATATGGTATCCTATGGACTACTATAGGTGTAACGTGTATAGGCTACGATGGCTTGAGGATCCTTACTCGGCGTATAGGCTGTGATGGATTGAGGTATAATACTCGACGTATGATACATGTTATGCGAGCTGTGGTGGCCCCCGAAAACTACCTGGTTATTTTGGTTGTGAGGATGGTGTGGTGCTTATCCCAGGTGTCTACGGGAAATCCTTTGTGGTGCACGTGGTGCAGATTGTGGAGCTTAGCCTAGGTATATACGGGCAAGCCTTTGGAGAGAGATGCATAGAAGGTATGTCGTTGGGGCAAAGCGGAAAACCAGTGGGGAAGTAGTAGTGGGGTACCCTTGATATTCTTTACTATATGCTATATTATTATATGCATTACTTGGTGGGAGTAGACATGGTGAGGTTGGGAACTTAGTATACCTGTTTAGGTGACGAGTTAGTTTCACTTGTTGTTCACTGTGTTTTAGCATGATTTCTTACTTTGCACGAGAGGCTTCGGGGAGGATCCTACTGAGTATACTGTTATACTCACCCTACGTATATATAAACTATTTTCAGGTCACTTGGTGCAGGTTGGAGATCACGCTGGTTTCTACTAGCTTGGGGTTGCAGGAGCTGTTCGGGCTTGTGGTTGTTGTTGTTTTTACTTTCTTTTGAGTACTTGTAGTTTTGCCCTTTCAGTTGTAGTACTTCTTCATGTCATTTCATATGTGTACTTGGGTTTTCATTTATATTCCAGTCTGAGTTGGAGTTGGTTGGTGTCTATCTTATCTCTCTCTTCCGCATGTGTTCTCTTAGAGGGTAATGCCTCCCATTTGTGTGTTTACTATACCCTAGGTGCTAGTCACCAACCCGGGGCCTACTGGAGGCGGGACTCGGGGGTCATTATCTCCCTTCTCACATTTCCGGCCCATGAGGGGTACACTTTGTGGGGAGGGGGTCGTGACAACCCAACACTTTAGCTAAAAGCACAACTGTTCCACGAAGGAAAGAATATCAAGATGGTAACACCACATAGGTATACACCACAAAGGTAACACCACACAGAAAAATACCTCAAAGGTATCACCACAATGGTAATTACCACAATGGTATGCCACATAGTAGGATACCACTATGTTATCACCATGAGGGTACAGACTCATCTCACACCAGTTATAACTTAAGTATGGATGTATAGATGAGTAGATGTATTATTAGATCATCTTACATCATCAATAAGCTTTGTTGTTGACCCACACAGGATCGAAGATGACCCCATGCAGGATCTGAAGATGACCCACACAGGATCTAGCGATGACCCACAAATGATCGGTATGCACTAACCCACATGGGATCACTTATCGCTGACCCACACATGATCTGGAGATGACCCACATAGGATTAGAAGACTTCTCAAGTACATCCAGCCACAGGGTTCCCGCACTAAGCATGCTTGATTCTAAGATGTTACAAAACTCAAGCCATCGATCGATACGTCAACTACCACAAAGGCCCACAAAGAAGTATCCAAAAGGTCCACCACATCATAAGGGACTCAATGCAACTTATATCACATCGATCAGATGCCCGGTCTGTATGTTATTAGTGATTACTATTTGAGCACCCAGTTGGATTTGGGTTCGATCGAACCCGGCCGTACTCCAACATTATTTAAATCTCATGTGTATTACACCAAAAGGACCATCTCGATCCAAGGTTTCTAGTGTCGTAGACGGTTTGTCAAATGGACACCTAGTTCTTATGATATGTCCATAAAGGAAAAACTGGGTCCAAATGGGCCCATGTCCGGTCCGATACACCATACCCCCATCGAGTAAACGATACCAATACACTGAGTACATGGTGCCTCCTACACCACTCTAAAGATAACTAAACCATATAACAATGTTGTACTACATTATTCTATGGAATATTCACTATAGCACACCGTAATTTACATCATGGAAACAACTTGAAAATAATTTTGGATACTATATAAATAAAATATTAATTTAACATCATTGTGTTCATTTCCCTATATTCAAAAAATACGTAAAAACATATATCCATATCATATGTCATAAACTTATTTCTAACCATTAGAAATGACATTTATGAATGTGTAGTAATAATCTCATTGGAATGGTATTATACAAGAGATGTAAATTTAAGAACACAAGACACCCTAAGATAAAAAAGTTTGTATGATAATATAGACAATGTAATTGAACAAAAGACAAATAATCATATCAATAAAATAGGAACCATAAATCAAGAATTGAAAAATTAGTATTCTAGAATAATATAATTTAAGGGTAGTATTTAAGTGAAAAAATGAGAAATAACTATGTACCATGAATAATAATATATAAATATTTCATTGAAAATAAATTTATAAAAAACATATGCATATAAAACCATCTTTAATTTTGAGGGTCAATACCCAGACAATCATCAGATGGTGGATACGGTCAGACAACATTGTTGATTAGGATTACTCTAAAATTAAAAACTTGTTATATCATTAGATATAATTCTCTAAAAATTAATTAATGATATATATAATCCTTGGTTCACATGTCAAAAAAAGGAATTCCATATACATAATTAAATCATTTATAATACCATCACATCTTAATTGACCTATTAAAATAAAATATATTTTATAATAATCATCAAAATGAATAAATATCAATCATCTAAAGTGAGATATTTGATGATTTTATTGAATCCTGTCCTTGAGTAAACATAATAACAAAAAATTATAATTACAAAGAAGAAAAGAAAATTCCTAGAATATTACTTGGAAAATAAGAAGAAACATCCATTACATTTTGATAAAAAAATTAAAAATATCTATGATTTTTTTTAAAAAAATGGGCTATAAATAACATTTAAATTAATGATTCATGGATATATAGAATATGATAATTTTACAGAATGTCAAAGAAAATAGATAGAGAAATATATTGTACAAAAACATTAAAATTTTAACATTCTATACTATAAAAAAAAAATTAAAAAGTCAATATAGAATTATATGAATAAAATAATTGATGATGGGATAACGAACTAAATAAAATAATATTAAAATCATGTACATAGATTAATAATATTACAAAATTTGATGAAGAGATACAATAAATTCCACAATCCAGAATGATTTTTAATGAATTATTAACCAATGAAATGGGAATGGTAAGAATTAATTAATAATAAAAAATAACTAGAGGATAAGAAAATAGATTTTTTGGTAAAAAAAATATGTAATATCCATCAATATAAACTTATTCATAGATAATAAATATCTCAAGGTGAGAATGGAAAATAAATCCATACCTCCTTTTTAATTAAAGGAACCAAATACATTGATAGGGAGAATGATATTGGTTTTTTTTATTTCTCATAGGTTAAATTAATATTAGTATAATATAAATCCATCCACCAGTATATCCACAGTAACAAAAATTATTGGTGAATATATATTATAATAATATTTAGACAAGAAACACATAACATTTATCATAACATATTTTAAAGGTATATACCATCTTGTATAATAAACATTATCATGTAAATAAATTATTATATAACAATATTAAATACAATAAATTTTATAATGATTTATTATAGTTATTTATTGAACATGTATAAGTTACTTATTATTTATTTTCCTCATTAGATGTTAGTAGTTTGGATTATATCATTAAAGTTCCAGTATTGAGATTCCAAAATTAAATATTTCTTAAAAAGGTCATCATCCCAAGAATTTTAAAGATAGTTGAAAAAAAATATTTTTTATGATTTATATTGTCGAAAGATAATTTAATATTCATTATGGGTTTGGATCATAATAATGGAATTCGAGACATGCATGCTTTAATGAGTTTTTCAATAACAAAAAGATAATTTATATATGAAATTGATTTTGATGTCACAATTCTATAATAGTATTTATAACATTAATTATGGTTAAATATTGTATAACAATTGTATTAGTGCCTCAATAAACAACCATTATGAAATTGATTCTGTTGGTACAACAACAATCATTTAACTGGTAGAATTGATCCAAAGAAACATCTTATACTAATGATTGAGTATGTGTATGATGCTATATAAAAGGAACATTATTCTTATTGTGTCATAATTATCTTTGTATAATAAAATTTTAGTTTATCATTGAATTTTTATGGATTCTAGCTTATAAGGTAGATGGAAAAGATAGAAAATATATATGTTCAAATATAGATGAAATAAATCATGTTCTTATTGTGTTCTTATATAATTAATGATATATGCACATTTATTTGGGAATATTCTTCAAAAAATATATAAACATATTTTTTAATAATATTTGTAATTTGAATAAAGATATAATAAAAATATATGAGGGTTTTTAATCGATGTTGAATAGTTAGATTTCTTCGAGAAATTATTGTATATTTCATCATAAACATGAGTTAAGTGAAGCGTAAATATTGAATCACATTATATATAACTATTCATGGATATGATATTTTGATGATAAATATAGGAATGAATTATAAACCTATAATTCACCTTATATAATGTCTACATATCAATTTAATTAATTAATATTTTATCCATGTCAATTTAACCTCTTTTAAAATGTTTAATTCCTTATGATTGTAATTATTTTTCTATTAAAAATAAAATAGAATCCATCATATTTAAGATAAAACATTTTTTTAATGTATTTATGGGTACTCATTATTTTCTGGTGTCCATTATGGAGTTAACAGAGATTATAGCTATTTTATTTGGCTAGGTACTATGTGGAGAATAAATTCATGTCATAGGGCGATGAATCATGATGAAAATATATTGATGAGAATAATCCATTAATCGATTTTATTATGTGAAGTGGAGTCGTAACATTATGTCCATAAATGTAATTAATGTTTCATTTAGGACATTTAACCTAAGTAATATTGTATTCATAATATATGAAACCATGGGGATCTAAGATATGTTTTTTTTGAAAAAAATGGATGAATTATATGTATTTTGACATAAATCATCCTCCATTAACCCTTGGTATTCTCAATACACTTGAATATATAATATTATCTTTAATTGTGTTCCTTTTGACTCATTAATCTTCATCTTTTTTAGGTTTTCAAATTTGGAAGTGTGATCATTCGCTTCTCATTATTTTCATTAATATGAATTTTAGAATTGTTATTGGAATAGAATTATTGTATATGATATCATATGATGATTATTCGTCTTCATTCCCATCTATATCCATTTTTTAATTTCTCTCTGGTCTCCAACTAATTATTTTTTATTGTGTCATGTGAGTGTTTCATAAGTCATGCGTTGAACTAAATTTACTATTATCCACTTCTATTATTGATTATTGATTATTAGATATGTGAATCATAATAAGTGACTTAAATCATTGAATTTGTTTTCCATTTTATCTCTAAGGATCCAATCACTATTGATGTACAACCTGTGTTTATATTAGGTGTTTCATCTATATCTTATGGAATTTAAACCGTATCATTTTTGGGTTTTATGTGTTTTTTTATAATATATTCATTGGGGAATTTTTATTTTTTGATTTTACATTGTTATCATTGTAATGGCCCAGACTCTCCTGGCCCATTACTTTTCCAAAATAAGGCTCCACCGAAATAGTGACACCGGTCACGGTGGCACCGTGTCCTCACCCAGCCCTTCATTTTCTTTTTCCAGTCCCGCTCCCGCAACGTAATTTTTGACGTAAATTAATTCTTTTACCAATTTCAAAGCCATTTAAATCCCATAATTAATTCCTAAAAATCCCGAGGAACCTCCTTGATGGGGGATATTAAATAACCACTTAATTCCATCGTGCCTAACTGCCCACCCGCGTAGGAAACCGCGATATGAATTTACAGACGGTCAAAATTCCATATCCGGTAACTGTAGGATCTTCTCTTTATATCTCTCGCTAGAGTTTCTTCTTTCATTTTCTTCTCGGATGGATTTCTTTCTCCTTCCTGGTGGGCCTAGAGTTCCTCTCTTCCCGTGTCTTGTGGTGCGCCTCTGCTGGAGCTTTCTACACCTCTTGGAGTCCACAGAATTCCTCCCCTGCAAGTCGTGCTTTCCCCTGTTCTTGGCACGTGGAGAAAAACGTCGATCCTTGATCAATCAAGTAAGGATTTTTCCTTCGCCTCTTCTTTCTGTGTATCATGCGGGGTGGGTACACTTTTGTCTCTGTGGGAATTGATGAAACAAAACTTAATGAAGATAATGAACGGACCTTTAAAGAATGAAGGATGGGGGGGGGGGTGATCGATGTTCTGCTGTAATCTTTTATTTTGACATGTGTTATGAATTGTGCGGGCCTATGCTCACTGAAAATCATGGCCGTTGGTGGTCTTTCCTTGTGAACTAATGAACCATGTCTTTTGTGATGATTAAATGACTTAACATGGAATTTGGTTAATCAATTGAACTCGGTTGGTTAAATGGACGTTCAGTAAAGCAAGAATCCCTGTGTGATCACCCCGGTTAACAAACAGAGAAAAGAACCTAATGAATTATGTGTTGAACCTGGATGTTTCCCTGCTCTATTTTGGTAGTAGGCGTGTTGTTCTGTTTGTTTTCCTATGGGGTGATGTGGTTGAGGATGGGATCCTCCGTTGTGGTAAGGATGTTGGTTGTGAATCTGAAGCTGTGTGGTTGTTCTGCTATGACAGGAACTCGGGTGGGATCCTATATTGTTGAGAAATCATTGGTTCCTAGTTTGGGGACATGGGGTTATGTATCGGGGTTTTCTTTGTTTTAGTTACTTCGAGGGATCTCACTTATCCCTTTTTTGAGGTTTTATTTGGTTCCAGTACTTTAAGGGATCTCACTAATCCCCTTTTGTTGCTGTAACTTTACAAGAAAATCGGGTGTGAATGCTTAAATTGTTGGTTGACTATTTCTGTTTTCCTGGCTTGTGTTTATTCCTATTAGTTTCCCAGTAGTTCAGAATTCACATAAATGGGATCACTTGAACTTGAAAACAAGAATGGTTTAAATGGGTAATTGGTTTTGGAACGAGTTGTGACTTGGCCGTGAGTGTCGTGGATTCTTTTATGAATGAATAGTAACAAGGGTGTTGTGCTTAGGTTTTGGAACCCCTAGGTTTGGATGAGTGTTTTTTACCTATACATATATCTGTAGCTTTTATGTTTCTTATTTGAACCCCACCCAAGTTGAGAAATTTAGTGCCGAACACCCCCATTTCACGGGGAGGGTGTTTTTCCCAACACTCCTATGAGTGGCTTGTTATTAGCTCCTTTTCTGCTCCCTTTCCCGAATAGCCCAAGACTCTTCGGGCAGGCTATGATAGCCTGAAGTCCATTATTAGCCCAAGAATCTTAAGGCAGGGTAGTTCTGGTGGTTGGCCCAGGTGTTTGCAGGAAGGTTGTTTCCCAAGTGTCTTCGGGATGAGGCCCAGGTGTCTTCGGGCGTGGCAGTAGTTGTTCTGGCCCAGGTGTCTTCGGGTGTGGTTACACATGGTGGTTATGGCCCAGGTGTCTGTGGGCGGGGTTTGGCAGTGGGACTGTGGTAAGGTTATGGCTCAGGTGTCTACGGGCGGGGTTTGTTAGTGGGACTGCAGTGAGAATGGCGGGATTGGTTCGATGCGTAGGATGTCTTCAATAACCAGTGGGAAAGTGTCGCGGGGTACCCAAATATCGATGTGCTATTACTATACTTTACTTGCCTTGCGTTATTTGGGGAGTGTGCCTTGGTGATACTTGGGTGGATAGTTTTGCCTTTCTAGGTGCTTTGGTTTTTCTTTTCTTATAGGGAATTAGAATACCTCTCCACTTGTGCACGATATTCTTTGGTTTTCCCTACTGAGTGTACTTGTATGCTCACCCTACTTATATAAAACTGTTTTCAGGTTTCTAGGAGGACTTTAGGGATCATGCGGGACCGTACTAGCTCAGACCTTGGGGCAATTGTTGTTGTCGTTTTCCTTTTTCTTGGTACTTTACCTTTGGAGTTTTTGTGGATTGTATCATTTACTGTTGAACATGCATATGAGAACGAGTTATTTTTGGCTTTACCTTTACTTTCATCTTTGGTATTGTTGGGGTTTCTATCTTATCTCTCAATCCTCTAAAAATAAAAAGGGTAATTCCTTCCATTTTGAGTGAGATTTTATACCCTTGGTGCTGGTCTCCACTCCGGGACTTATTGAAGGCGGGTTTCATGGGTCATTATCTCTCCTTCAACTTAAAGAAGGAAGGTCCTGACAATCTGCTGACTCTTCCCTCCTTATGGTGAAGGCGGGTCGTGAAAGAATGGTATTAGAGGCAAGGTTGAGAGGTAGTATGGAGTCTGGAGTTAGGCATAGTGAGGATTTCATGGGGTGGTAGGGCAACAATGTTGGGTGACCTTGGTGTGTGAATTAGGTTAGGGAAGACCGGTTAGGACACGAGATTTTAGGGCCCCCCGTGATCCGATGCAAGGACCTTGGACCTGTAACGTCCCGAGTCCGGAGCCCCTCCACTGGTGCCCCGTACCCGGCTCGCCACATGACCTCAATCGCGTTTCCCCTAACGCCAGAGGCTGCCGACTAGCAGCGAGGGACTTGGTGAGTTAGTGGGGAAACTATACCGTCATTCGGTAAGGTAAACGAGGTAAGAAAACCAGAATAAACAGAGAAAGTAGAAACCAACATGCATAACAACAAAAACCGAATAATGGAAGCAATGTAGATATATATAACTATGATGAAAATGATACAGAAGGTACAAGTATCAAAGGAAAACAGCAAACACAACAACATGCTGAAGTACAACTGAAACCAAGTGAAAAAGAAAAACAAAGTAATCTCCTCAGCATCGCGAGCCACGACTCGGTCCCATACTCCCCAGCTCCTAATGCAGTCAAGATCCTGAAGTAGAAGGGCGCTTGCCCTTGTGTATACCTGCAGCAACATAGTCTGCTTGGGCCCAAAAGCATGGACCAAACAGGGTGTGAGATACAATCCCAGTAGGCAATCACCCAAAGATTTGTGCCTAACAGTCAATGAATACATGGCAGTAAATAAACAAGAAGTAGTAAAAAGAAAAGCACAAGCAGCTACAAACCACAGTTCTAACAAGTATAGAACACAAGTAAGCAACCAGAAACAAGAAGAAAACAGGTAACCCTCTGGGTAGCTCTCACAGTCTAACCCCTATGGTTCAACCTCTAAGTACTAGAAACCCTATGGGAGGCACACACAGTCTCACCCCTCGGGTTTAGCTACGTAATTAAGCAGAATCTCTGGGGAAGCACTCACTGTCAATTCCCCCTATAGTCTCGTATCGTGCTAAAGGATCTATGGGGAAGCACTCAACGTCAATTCCCCTCGTGGCCCACGTTGTGGATCTACAGACTCTCTGGGAAATCACTCAATGTCAATTCCCCCTATAGTCTCACATCGTAATTAAAAGACACTCTGGAGAATCCCTTCCGTCAATTCTCCCTTTGGTCTACTACTCTAGGTTCTCACAGTCCTGAGTATAACTAAACATGCTCAACGCGTGTGTATCTTCCAAGTAAACCTCAAGAACTACTTGGCTATCAACTAAGGCTCATCAGAAATAAATAAACAACAGTCCACAATCCTATAACTAGGAATGGCACTGGAAAATGCCAAACAGGCAGAACAAGTATGGGAAAACAATTTGAGCACAAGAAAACTACTCTAATCACAAGCAATAACCTCTACTAAATCAATCAAGCAAAGTAGGAAAGTAACAAGGGAAAAGCAGGAAACACGCAATACCCCGTGCAAGGGTATTGGTGGAAATTGCACAAAATATCCATAAACTTTCTACGTAAAGGTACAAAACACCTACCTCGATCCTAGGAGATCGATATACGTGAACCTCGACTACAGATTCCCCTTAGAACGATGTATATCTGAGAAAACACACAAAAAGTTCATCCCACGATAACTTGAAAACAAGGATGAATCAAGAAACAAGGCTCAAGAAGAAGGAAGAACTCACTGCTGCGATTCCAACGCAATCGACCATGCTCGAATCGGAAAACGGACGGTGAGCCGGAAGCTCAGAGAAGGTTCGGCCGTACGGACACTCTCGGATGATCGAAAACTGTAGAAGAAGATGAATATAGGGGTTAGGCGCGACCCATGTCCATTTAATGAAAAAAAGAAATTACACGGCGTGTACTTTTTGAGTACACGGCGTGTACTTCGAATTTTCCGTACTCCGAAAAACTGGCCTCCACCTCAGCCTTACACACCGTGTGTGTGGCCCAGACACGGCCAGCACACGGCTTCGAGCCGGAACAGAGTACACGGCGTGTACTCAAAAAGTACATGGCGTGTACTTCTGAAATTTCCAGAAAAAACCATTTTTCTTAAAAACTCCAGAAAAAAGGAAAAACATACCTGAATAAAGATCCGGGTTCTTACAAACTTCCCCCCTTAAAGAAATTCGTCCCTGAATTTCCCTAACGAGGTGGAGAAGAAGAATCCCCGAACAGATCCGGCCACTACGATCGTACATCAGCCTCCCTCTCCTAGGTCTCTTCCTGTACTCGCCCGTGCTGCCATAGCACTCGTACCAGAGGAACAGACCGCCCGCGGAGAACCTTCGTACTGCGATCGACAATCCGGATAGGATGATCCTCGAACGATTCACCCGCTTCAAGCTCGACTTCCTCAGGATGAAAGACGTGAGACGGGTATGAAAAGTAACGTTGGAGCTGAGAGACGTGGAAGACGTCGTGCATGGACCGATACCTCTGAGGTTGCTACAAACGATAGGCGGCAGGCCCCACTCTCTCCAAAACCTCAAACGGCCCGACGTACCGTGGAGAAAGCTTACCCTATCTCTGAATCCTCTTGTGTCCCAACCTAGGTGCGACACGTAGGAAAACCCGATCACCGACCTCGAACTCTAGAGGTCATCTCTGCTGATCAGCATAAGACTTCTGCCAAGACTGCACTGTAGTCATCCTCTTCCGAATCAGCTCTATCTGCTCTGAAGTCTCCTGAACAAGACGAGGTCCCAGCAAAGCTACCTCTCCTGCCTCCAGCCAGCATAAGGGTGATCGACATGTCCTACCGTACAAATCCTCGTATGGCGCCATCTGGATGGTCTCCTAGAAACTGTTGTTGTAGGATAACTCCACTAGAGGAATATGCTTCTCCCAAGAACTGCCAAAGTCAAGGATGCAAGCTCGGAGAATATCCTCAAGCACCTGGATCGTGCGCTCGGACTGGCCATCAGTCTGGGGATGGTATGCTGTACTCAAAAGTACCTGTGTACCCAAGGCCTTCTGAAATACCTGCCAGAACCGAGATGTGAAGCACACATCTCTGTCTGAAACAATAGAGTGCGGAACTCCATGCAGACTCACAATCTCTTTGATGTAAAGTCATCCCAGATCATCGACACTAAAGGTATCCTTGATCGGAAAGAAGTGAGCAACCTTCGTAAGTCTGTCGACGACAACCCAAACAACATCGTTCCCCCACGGTGACCTTGGAAACCCAGTCACGAAGTCCATCGCAACATCGTTCAACTTCCACTCCGGAATGGGTAACTTCTGTAAAAGGCCTGCTGGTCGCTGATGCTCTGCTTTCACCTGTTGAATAGTAGAACATCTCATGAGAAAACCAGCAATATCCTTCTTCATACCTGGCCACCAGTACTGGCAATGAAGATCCCGATACATCTTGGTGATGCCAGGATGAACTGCCCAAACTGAGGAATGGAAATCCCGCATCAACTCCTCGCGTATGTCTGCTGGCACCCATACGCGTCCTTAGAAACGCAAGATCTCATCCTCACCCACTGTCCATCCAGGAAGAGGGTCCTCTCCTGACACACTCTCCTGCAGGACTAAGACTTCAAAGTATGATAGATGCCTCATCCGTACCCGATCAAGTAGCGTGGAGGTAACAACTACAGAAGATAGAAAAGTCTGTCCCCGTCTGTCGTGCACCTCTAGATGCATCTCAGAGAACAGAGCCATTAGCTACCACTCACTACTAGCCTCCTAAACTTCCTGAATATGAGTTCTCCTGCTCAACGCATCTGCCACGGCGTTGCCCTTTCCCGGCGTATAGGAAATCTCGAAGTCAAAAGACTATAGATACTCAACCCACCTGAACTACCTCAGATTCAGATCATGCTGAGTGAAGATATACTTGAGACTCTTGTGGTCAGTGAAGACCAAAAAAGTGCTCTCCCAGAAGATATTGTCTCCAACAGTGCAAGGCATGAACAACAACTGCCAACTCCAGATCGTGCGTAGGGTAGTTCCTCTCATGTGGCCTCAGCTGCCGAGACCCATACACAACGACTCCATCTCCCTGCATAAGCACAGCTCCCAGCCCGATACCTGAAGCATCACAGTAAACAGTGTAGATCTTCCCTGGATCTGGCAAGACTAGTATCGATGCTAACATCAACCTCCCTTTCATCTCCTGAAAGGCTGACTCACAAGAATCTGACCATAAGAACTTCGCCCCCTTCTTGGTCAGACCTGTCAAAGGCGCTGCTAAACGAGAAAAGTCCCGAATGAAGCGTCTGTAGTATCCAGCCAGCCCTAGGAATCTCCGTACCTCAAAAACGTTCTTCAGCTGCTCCCAGGAAACTAAAACTCTCACTTTATATGGGTCCACAGATAATCCTGTCTCTGAGATGACGTGACCCAAGAAGTGAATCTGATCCATCCAGAAGTGTCACTTCGAGAGTTTAGCATAAAGCCGATGCTCTCTTACTGTACTCAGAACGATCTCAAGATGGGTGGCATGGTCGTGTCGAGGGTGATAGTACACCAAGATATCGTCCACGAAGACCATGACGAAGGAATCCAAGTAAGGATGGAACACTCGGTTCATCAGTGCCATAAAAGCTGCAGGTGCGTTCGTGAGTCCGAACGGCATGACTGTATACTCGTAAAGACCGTACCTGCTCCTGAATGCTATCAGAGGTATATCTGATGGTCTAACGCGCAACTGATGATAACCGGACCTCAAGTCGATCTTTGAGAACACCCCATCTCCTTGAAGCTGATCGAAAAGGTCATCAATCCGTGGCAATGGATATCGGTTTTTGACCATCAACTGGTTCAGCTTCCGATAATCCACACAAAGCCGAAGGGTACCGTCTGCCTTCTTTGCAAACAGGACAGGTGAACCCCAAGGAGAAGTACTGGGTCGGATGAAACCCTTAGCCTGTAGCTCCTCCAAATGCTTCTTGAGCTCCTGCAACTCAGGTGTGGCCATCCTATAGGGAGGAATGGACACCGGTGCCACTCTTGGAATGAGCTCAATAGAAAAGTATACCTCACACTCCGGAGGCAAACCTGAAAAGTCCTCTGGAAATACATCCCGAAAGCGATCCACCACTGGAGGAAAGTCCAACTGTGGAGTCACCTGATCATCCAGATAAAGACTAAAAATCTGGGCCGTCACTCATCCTAGTCCAAGATGCTCGAGTCCTGCCTGACTCGCCCGAACGTCCCATTCGCCTCTATGAAGGAAAGATTCACCCTCTGGTGAAATGAAACTGACTCTGCAGCGATAGCAGTCGACGACTGCCCGGAAGGGAATTAACCAATCCATGCCAAGGATGACATCATATCCTGTCATCTCTAGGACATAGAGGTCCCATAAGAAGCGATACCCTGCAACCTCGAGAGGGCACTCTCTACACTGGCGTACACTAGATGTACTCATTCCCAAAGGTGTGTCTAGTGTCAACGAGTCGGTAGAAGAACAGATGCAGAGTCTAAGGCTCTCCACAACAACAACAGAGATAAAGCTATGCGTAGCAACAATATCAAAAAGGGATGAAGATAAAATTGAGGCTACTAAAATCGTACCTTGAACAGTAGAAGGGCCGAGATCCTTGTCATGATAAGTATGCTCCACAGAGAAAAACTGGCCCGTGCCGCGACCCTGCGCCCCTGGCTGACCACTCTGAGCTGAACCTCCCTACTGGTGCTGAGGGACTGGTGGATGACCTCCACGGACTCGACCTCCACCTCGGCCCAAACGGCCGAAAGAACTCCAGTTCCATGACTGGTGAGAGACTGGTGGGGCTGCTCCTAAACGAGGAGTCATGGAAGAACCCCGGTCACCTGCTGTTGGAGAGAAAACCTGGTAGAAACACTGAAGGTGACCCATCTTGCCACATGATCGGCACTCAATGGGGTCCCTCTGGCACTGCAGCCTCGTGTGCCCTGTCCGGCCACACTGATAGCACGTCACCTGGCTACCTGATGATGCATCTCGCTTCCTCGAATCACCACGTGTAGGCTCCCTATGATGCTTCTTGCTGTCATCTGAAGGAAAGCTAGCTCTGGAAGCAGAACTGCCCTAGATCGCAGCTCCAGAGTCTCTCAGATTGTGCTCCGTAATCAGTTCCTGGTTTACGATGGAAGTAATGGAAGTCAGCTGGAATATGTTCACCTATGAGCGAATCTCCCGCCTGAGTCCATCCTCAAACTTCCTCGCCAAAAACACCCCACTCCCCTCCCGAAGGGGTGTAAAACTCTGCAGCTCAGTGAAACGAGAGGAATACTCCATGACAGATAGAGTACCCTGCTTTAAGCTCATGAACTCCCAGGCTCGATCGACCCTCAGGGTCTCCGAGTAAAAGTAGTCGTAAACCACGCGCTGGAACTCCTCCCAAGTCATAGCCTACTACTGACCCGCCTGTGAGATCACGTCCCACCACCTCTTGGCGGAGTCTCGGAGCATGTAGGTGGAGAGCTTAACCTGACTCTCTAGAGGTGTCTCCAGATGCTCGAATATAGTCAGCATGGCTTCCATCCATGCCTCTGCAGCCTGAGGTCCTCCCTCCCCCGAGAACGTGGGAGGATGATGCTGCTGAAAGACTCGCGTCAAGTCTGCCATAGACAAGGCAGGAGGCGGTGCTCCCTGGAAGGCATGCATCATCCTCATGAAACCTTCCCTGAACTGCACATAAGTGCCTGCGACTAGTACAACAAACGATGCCAAGGCTGGCTCGACTGGGGGATCGACAGGAAGTCCCTGATCAGCCCTGTCTGGCGTTTGATCACTACCTGACGACAGACGTACGATTGGAGGGCGTCTCGGAGTCATAGCTCTGAAAGATAAAAAACACACATTGGATCAGGAAAACAAGGACAAGGAACACAAGAGTAAAAAATGGGAACAGGGGAAGAAAAACACACAAGATTGCAAAACACGACTACACGGCGTGTATAAAACTACACGGTGTGTCTTCTTAAACCACTGACATGGGTGTCTACTCCTTCCCTACAAGTCATGTACACTACAAACTACATAGCGTGTTGACCCCCACACATGGCGTGTACTTGAAAACTATTCCCCTGCCCGAGTCTCCTTACACGGCTGACCCACACGGTCCGACTCAACCCGATAATACACGGCGTGTTTGGAACAAACACGGCGTGCACTAGACAAGGCTTCAGCGGTCCGTGTTGTTAAGTACACGGCCGTCTACACGGTTGGACCTTACACGGCGTGCGCCGAACAAGCACGGTGTGCATAGGTGAAGGCGACACCGTCCTGTGTTGTTCGTGACACGGCCGGATACCTGGAAAGACTACACGGCGTGTTCCGAACAAACACGACGTGTGGAAAGGAAGGTCACGCCGGCCCGTGTTGTTCGTGACACGGCTGGGCACCTAGACAAGACTACACGGCGTGTTCCCTATGGATACGGCGTGTTCTACCCGAGCTTCCCCGGCCCGTGTTGTTAGTGACACGACCGGGTACACGGCCCTGAACTCACACGGCGTGTACAACTGGTACACGACGTGTTCCCAAAGTTACTCCCACGACACCGTGTGCTGCTCACACGGTCAGTGACATGGCCTAAAAACCACACGGCGTGTATACAAAAAGTACACGCCATGCATTCTGGGTTTTTCTGGGCAGTAGCTCAGAAACTGCGCAGAATTCCCGAAACACTAAAAACAAGGCGAAAAAGGTGCCATATTCCGATCCGTGAGGGCCCATAACACCTCAAGAACCAAAATTCGGCGTTCATTTTTAAGCAAGGAACAAAACAAACAGTTTTCTAACATAACAACAGAGAATCTATCAAGCCTCTATCACAACAGCATGCATAATCTACACAGAGCCTATCAAAACAGCATGCAATCGCTAATGCACCCTAGATGGCATGGCAAGAATGCATGACACGTGATTTCTACAAGTGCCTATATGATGCATGAGATGGCATACCTTCATCTCATCGGGTTGCGATAGAAATAGAACCGAAATATCAAAACAATAACTGCACAAGTCATACAAATCACTCTAGGTGAAAACATACCAACCATAAAATCTCAAAACTAGAAAACTGCAATTAACGAGGTAATATGGCTTTTCCCTGTACACGGGTTAGCTACTACCGAGCACAACTTAATGTCAAGTACCGAATCTATCCTATCCCTGGCTAAGGTCTCCGAACAGTAATGCAAGAGAAAAGAACCACTCTGATACCACTTTGTAACGTCCTGAGTCCGGAGCCCCTCCACTGGTGCCCCGTACCCGGTTCGCCACATGACCTTAAGCGCGTTTCCCCTAATGCCAGAGGCTGCCGACTAGCAGTGAGGGCCTTGGTGAGTTAGTGGGGGAAACTATTCCCTCATTCAGTAAGGTAAACGAGGTAAGAAAACCACAATAAACAGTGGAAGCAGCAACCAACATGCATAACAATAGAAACCGAACAGTGGAAGCAATGTAGATATATATAACTATGATGAAAATGATGCAGTAGGTACAAGTATCAAAGGAAAACAAAAAACACAAAAACGTGCTGAAGTAAAACTGAAACCAAGTGCCAAAGAAAAACAAAGTAATCTCCTTAGCATCGCGAGACACGGCTCGGTCCCATGCTCCCCAGCTCCTGATGCAGTCAAGATCCTGAAGTAGAAGGGCGCTTGCCCTTTTATATACCTACAACAACATAGTATTCTTGGGCCCAAAAGCATGGCCCAAACAGGGTGTGAGATACAATCCCAGTAGGCAATCACCCAAAGATTCGTGCCTAACAGTCAATGAATACATGGCAGTAAATAAACAAGAAACAGTAAACAGAAAAGAAAAAGCAGCTACAAACCACAGTTCTAACAAGTATAGCACACAAGTAAGAAACCAACAACAAGAAGAAAACAGATAACCCTCTAGGTAGCTCTCACAGTCTAACCCCTATGGTTCAACCTCTAAGTACTAGCAACCCTCTAGGAGGCACACACAATCTCACCCCACTGGTTCAGCTACGTAATTAAGCAGACTCTCTGGGGAAGCACTCACCGTCAATTCCCCCTATAGTCTCGTATCGTGATAAATGCTCTCTGGGGAAGCACTCAACGTCAATTCCCCCTGTGGCCTACATCGTGGATCTACAGACTCTCTGGGGAAGCACTCAACGTCAATTCCCCCTATAATCTCACATCGTAATTAAAAGACACTCTGGAGAATCCCTTCCATCAATTCTCCCTTTGGTCTACTACTCTAGGTTCTCACAGTCCTGAGTATAACTAAACATTCTCAACACGTGTGTATCATCCAAGTAAACCTCAAGAACTACTTGGCTATCAACTAAGGCTCAACTGAAATAAATAAACAACAGTCCACAATCCTACAACTAGGCATGGCACTGGAAAATGCCAAACAGGCAGAACAAGTATGAAAAAAAAAAATCTAAGCACAAGCAAACTACTCTAATCACAAGAAATAACCTCTACTAAAGAAATCAAGCAATGCAGGAAAGTAACAAGGGAAAAACAGGAAACACTCAATACCCCGTGCAAGGGTATTGGGGGAAATTGCACAAAATATCCATAAACTTTCTACGGAAAGGCACAAACCACCTACCTCGATCCTAGGAGATTGATATACGTGAACCTCGATGACAGATTCCCCTTAGAACGATGTATATCTGAAAAAAACACAAAACGTTCATCCCACGATAACTTGAAAACAAGGAGGAATCAAGAAACAAGGCTCAAGAAGAAGGAAGAACTCACCGCTGCGATTCCAATACAATCGACCGTGCTCAAATCGGAAAACGAACGGCGAGACGGAAGCTCGGAGAAGGTTCGGCCATATGGACGCTCTCGGATGGTCGAAAACTGAAGAAGAAGACAGATATGGGGGTTAGGCACGACCCCGGTCTGTTTAATGAAAAAAAAGAAATTACACGGCATGTACTTTTTGAGTACACGTCGTGTACTTCGAATTTTCCATACTCCGAAAAACCTGCCTCCACCCCAGCCTTACACACCGTGTGTGTGGCCCGGACATGGCCAGCACACAGCTTCGAGCAGGAACAGAGTACACGGAATGTACTCAGAAAGTACACGACATGTACTTCTGAAATTTCCAGAAAAAACCATTTTTCTTAAAAACTCTAGAAAAAAGGAAAAACATACTTGAACAAAGATCCAGGTTCTTATAGGACCTACCGAAGGACCAAGTGAGGCTACACTGATTGTAGGGTAGTGACCCTAGGAAATGTACATGAATTATAATGACTTTTGTTCTTATGTTTCATGGGTGTCTTGGGGATTCAAAATAAATAAAGAAGTCTAAAAATTTTAAGAACAATATTCTACACTACTTGGGATTAGGCATTCCTTATTTACCTTGCAGCTATGGCACCTGGGAGGCGACCATGAGTAGTGCGGCCGATTGAGGCCTAGGAGGTTGACTTGGCCGATTGATAGAGGACCGACCGAGAGGAGGAGGATGATCAGTGTAAGAAGATGCTTATATCCTTTTAGCGATAGACCCTCGGGAAGTACGAGGACAACACCTCGGATATGGAGACGGAGAGCTAGATCGAGGAAATAGTGATAACTTTCAGCCTGATTCGGGCTCCGACGGAGTACTAGGTTCCTCTGGACATCATCCAGATGTGAGGTGCAACGCGTTAGTGGTGGACGCTTTATCTTGGAGGGAAGAGGGAAGCTGAGGTTGCGTGGGATGACTTCGAGAAGGAGTTCCAGGTGGAATTCCTCTCTTCCACGATGAAGGACGAGAAGAGGAAGGAGCTAATATCCCTCCAGCAGTAGAGTATGTCAGTGAGAGAGTTGGTTATCACGTTCAAGAATCTCCTTTGCTTTGCTCCAGACCTCTTTCTGGATGAGGAGTCTTAGGCGATACATTTAGAGGAGGCACTCCGACCTTCTCTTCAGTACGCTGCTACTCCCTTCACCCTACCGACATACATAGAGGTGCAGAAGAAGGCTGAAGTAGTGGAGAGGATTCACACACTGGGAGGTGTGTCACGAGAGGGGATCCAGTTGGGCTCGTCAAAGGGGAAGGCCGTCAGTAGCAGGCCTCCAGCATCAGGGCCCTCTAGGTTCCGACCGGTAGGGAGAAGGATGCAGTAGTTCTAGTTCCAGTCTCCCGGTCCTCTACCTTTCCCTTCGGGCCCGGGAACGAGGTGATTCGTCTGTGGCAGCCATTGGAACCTTCGAAACCAGTGCCTGGACAGGGTACAATACGGTGGGGGTGGGCAGGTTCAGCGCCCACCTCAGCAGCAGCAGTTTCCAGCTGGGCCCTTTCAGCAGCAGCAGGGGCAGCGAGCTCCCACCCCTCCGAGGGTAGATGTTGTAGGAGGAGGCTGAACTTAGGGTGATCCTCAGGGAACTCGACCAGGGCATGGTCGGGGAGGCGGTCGACAACCGAGAGGCATAGGAGATGGGCGTGGGCAGTTGCATGCCGCAGAGGCAGCAGTTCCAACAGGGCCAGAGGTTGTTCGAGGTATGATCAGCTTGTTTAGTACCCTTGCGCATGCTTTGTTCGATACAGGAGCTTCTCACTCCTTTGTTACACCCATTCTGGACCATGCTCTGGGTTTAGATGTTGAGATACTTCCAGTGACCTTGGTGCTGAGCACACCAGTCGGAGGTTAGACCAACTTGTTCTACGTTTGTCGAGGATGCAGACTGATGATAAGGACACATCAGTCAGTTAGGGATATTCTACTGTTGCAAATACAACCATACAATGTCATCCTAGGCATTGACTGACTGTTATCTATATGTGCTGTCATTGACTGCTTCTGAGGAAGGGTTGTGTTTTCAGAAGTGGGCGACCGACATGTGACTTTCATCAGCGAGTGGAGTTTCTAGGGAAGCAGCAAGCGAGGGAAACTCCTCCTATCCTTGTTGGCTGAGCTATCAGTGGAGTCGGTGGATGCAGAAATGGTGGAAGTCCCAGGAATCGTCAGTGAGTTTATGAACGTCTTCCCTAAAGAGGTGGCCACTCTACCCCCCCAACCTGATGTTGAGTTTGGGGTAGACTTGAAACCTGGTGCCCGTCCGATTTCGATGGCTCTATATCGGATGACACCTTTTGAGTTACGGGAGTTGCAGATCCAAATTGATGATCTGATGAAGAAGGGTTTTGTTCAGACAAGTGCGTCACCGTGGGGTGCTCCTGTTTTGTTTTTAAAGAAGGCGGATGGTGGTCTAAGGCTGTGTATGGACTACAAGAGACTGAATTAGGTAACAGTCAAGAATTGCTACCCTCTCCTAAGGATAGACGATCTCTTTGACCAGATGAGGGGATCATGTTGGTTCTTGAAGATCAATCTGTGGTCTGGATATCACCAAGTGAGGGTGAAGGAAGGCGACATCTCAAAGACTACCTTCAGGTGCAGATATAGTCACTTTGAGTTTGTAGTCATGTCGTTCGGTGTTAAGAACGCACCAGCTGTGTTCATGGGGCTCATGAACTCCGTATTCTGGGAATATCTGGACTGGTTCGTAGTTGTGTTTATTGAAGACATCCTGATTTACTCAAGATCAAAGGAGGATCATGCTGATCATCTGAGAATGGTTTTATAGGTCCTCCTACAGCACCAAATCTATGGGAAGTTGTCTAAGTGCAAGTTATGGATGTGAGAAGTGCATTTCCTTAGGAACGTGGTGTCCGAGAAGGGGATATCAGTAGACCCATCAAAGATCAAAGAGGTTGTTTCTTGGGAAGCACCCAAGAACATAGAGGAGGTTCGTAGTTTCCTCGGGATGGCAGGTTACTATCGTAGGTTCGTGCCCAACTTCTCCCGAGTTGCATCACCTTTGACAGCCTTGACCAAGAAGGACTAGGATTTCATGTGGGATGAGAAATGCGAGGCAGCCTTCAGCTATCTGAAGGAGAAGTTGGTTAGTGCCCCAGTGCTGAGGTTTCCAGAAGAAGGGGCATCATATGAGGTGTTCTGTGATGATTCATGGAAAGGCCTCAGATGTGTGTTGATGCAGCGGCAAGGGGTGATCTCCTATGGGTCTAGGAAGTAATGTCCCCATGAGCTTAACTATGCCACCCATGATCTGGAGCTTGCGGCGGTCGTGTTCATAGTAAAGTTGTGGTGGCACTACCTCGTCGGGGAGCGCTTCATGGTCTTCACCGATCAAAAGAGCATGAAGTATGTCTTCTCCCAGTGAGACCTGAACCTAAGACAACGAAAGTGGATGGAGTTCCTTCAGGACTACAACTTTGAGATCTCCTACACCTCGGGAAAGGGGAATGTGGTGGCCGATGCCTTGAACAGGAAGTCACAGAAGGATGCGGTTCGAGAGTCGGCAGATGATTGGAAGGCGATAGAGGAATTGGCTGCCCTGCACCTGGATGCAAGGGTGGAACGTGGAAGAGGTTGCCTGTATCAGATGAACGTGCAGTATTCTCTGTTACGGAATGTAGAGGAGTCTCAGTGGGGAGACTTGGAAAGCTAAGTGGTGCATGACCAGGTTAACCAAGGTGATGCTCCGGAAGGGTGGGCAGAGGATGACCAGAACCGGATGCTCTTCCGAGGAAAGCTGTTTGTTCCAGAGGCGATGCGCGGAAAAGTTCTTAGTGAGTTCCACAACTAACCCCTAGCGGTGAACCTGGGAGTTTCCAAGATGTACCAGGGTCTGAGGAGATAGTTTTTGTGGCCCAGGATGAAATGGGCAGTAGTAGAGTTCGTAGAAAAGTGCCTCGTGTGTCAGTAGGTGAAGGACGAACACCGTGTTCTAGGTAGTCTGCTACAGTCTCTAGATGTCCCCGAGTGGAAGTGGGAGGAAATCTCGATGAATTTCATCACAGGACTACCCAAGGTTCAAGGGGCTGCAACGCTATCTGGGTAGTGGTGGACCGGTTAACGAAATCAGCTCACTTTCTGGCAATCAAGGAGTCGGGTGCAGTGGATGATTTAGCACGAAGGTACGTGGATGAGGTGGCAGGGTTGCATGGAGTTCCAAGATCCATAGTCTCAGATAGGGATGCACGATTTACCTCACGAATCTGGAGAGGACTGCAGCATGCTTTTGGAACCCAGTTGCGTCTTAGCACTGCTTTCCATCCCCAAACAAATGGACAGACAGAGCACACCATCCAGACCTTGGAGGATATGCTGCGGGCATGTGTTCTGGACTCAGGTTGATCGTGGGTGTGACACTTGACTCTGGTAGAGTTTTCCTACAATAATATCTATCACTCTACCATTGGCATGGCTCCATTCAAAGCCTTGTATGAGAGGCCATGTCGCTCACTCGTGTGATGGACTGAGGTCGGGGAAGCGAGTGTTCTTGGCCCCGAAGAAGTGAAGAGCATGACAGAGAAGGTTCAGCTTATACGGGAAAGGATGAAGGCGACATAGGACCGACAGAAGTCATATGCTGATAATAGGAGGAGACCCTTGGAGTTCGGGGTCAGGGACCACGTGTTATTGAAGGTCTCCCCTCGGCGTGGACAACAGAGGTTCAGTAGGGGGAGCAAACTCTCTCCCAGATTCATCGGACCCTTCGAAGTGTTGCAGCAGGTCAGAGGAGTGGCTTATCAGCTAGTGTTACCACCGCCGCTACTGAGGATACATGACATCTTCCATGTGTCCCAGCTCCGTCGGTATCTTCGTGACGATTCACACGTCCTCAACTGGGGAGAGCTGGATATCGAGGACGATGTGACCTTTGTGGAAAGACCAGTGAGGGTCGAGGGTTGTGAGGAGAAGGTATTCCGTGGACGGACCATTCCTCTGGTTCGTGTGTTGTGGAGGAATGGTGGGCTCTAGGAAAGTACCTGGGAACGGGAATCACAAATGCGCGCCCAGTACCCAGAGTTGTTTTGAGTTTTGTGTTGTTTTATTTCATACTTGTTTGTGATGGAATGCTTTACCTTGTTGTCTATGAAATACGTGGTTTTACTTATTCTCTGAATGTGTGTGAAAAGTCCTGGATATGGGGAGGGGAGGACCCAATCCCTAATCAAGACGCATTAAGGTGGATGCGATTAAACCCGTGCGGGCGAGTCAGTTCCTCCCAAAGCGGATAGTATCTTGACATGGAGGAAGAGACTCCCCAACCCATATGACTAGGAAGTTGACCCCTGTATGTCACCAGTTTCTTGAGGGAGAGGTGTTTCTAGATGATGATGAGGTTCACTCCTGAGAGGTATCTTTCGAGGTAGTTGTTCGGACCCTCTCTTTTCTTCTGGTTTGTTTTGATTCTCAAGGGAAAGAATAGTTTGAGAGGTATCTAATGTAATAGAACAGACCCTCCTATCCTATTACTTTTCCAAAATAAGTCTCCACTGAAACAGTGGCACCGTGATGGTGGCACCGGTCACGGTGGAACCGTGTCCTCACCCAGCCCTCCGTTTTCTTTTTCCAGTCCCTCTCCCGCAACATAATTTTTGACATAAATTAATTATTTTACCCCTTTTAAAGCCATTTAAAGACCATAATTAATTCCTAAAAATCCCAAGGAACCTCCCCGATGGGGTAAATTAAATAACAACTTAGTGCCATCATGCATAACTTCCCACCCGCGTAGGAAACCATGATCCGACATTCCAAGCATTCAAAATTCCATATCCCATAACTGTAGGATCTTCTATTTATATCTATTGCTAGAGTTTCTTCTTTCCTTTTATTCTAGGATGGATTTATTTCTCCTTCCTGGTGTGTCTGGAGTTCCTCTCTTCCTGTGGCTTGTGGTGCGCCTCTTCTAGAGCTTTCTTCACCTCTTGGAGTCCGCAGAATTCCTCCCCTGCAAGTTGCACTTTCCCCTGTTCTTGGAATGTGGAGAAAAACATAATCCTTGATCAATCAAGTAGGGATTTTTCCTTTGCCTCTACTTTATGTGTATCATGCGGGTTGGGTATGATTTTTCCTCTATGGGAATTGATGAAACCAAAGTTAATGAATATAATGAATGTACCTTTAAAGAATGAAGGGGGGGGGGGGGGGTGATCGATTTTCTGCTGTACTCTTTTATTTTTATATATGTTGTGAATTGTGCGGGCCTATGCTCACTGAAAATCATGGCCGTTGGTGGTATTTCATTGCTCACTAATGAACCATGTCTCTGTGATGATTAAATGACTTAACATGGAATTTGGTTAATCACTTAAACTGGGCTGGTTAAATGAACATTCAGTAAAACAAGAATCCCTGTGTGATCACCCCAGTTAACAAATAGAGAAAAGAACCTAATGAATGATGTGTTGAACCTGGATGTTTCCCTGCTCTGTTTTGGTAGTAGGCATGTGGTTTTGTTTGTTTTTCTATGGGGTGATGTGGGTGAGGATGGGATCCTCCATTGTGGTACGGATGTTGGTTGTGAATCTGAAGCTGTGTGGTTACTCTGCTATGACACGAACTCAGGTGGGATCCTTTATTATTGAGAAATCGTTTTTTCCTGGTTTGGGGACATGGGGCTGTGCCTTGGGGTTTTATTTGTTTCTAGTACTTCGAGGGATCTCACTTATCTCTTTTGTGAGGTTTTCTTTGGTTCCAGTACTTTGAGGGATCTCACTAATCCCCTTTTGTTGTTGTAACTTTACAAGAAAACCGGGTGTGAATGCTTAAATTGTTGTTTGGCTGTTTATCTTTTCCGGGCTTCTGTTTATGCCTGTTAGTTGCCCGGTAGTGCAGAATTCACCTAAATGGGATCACTTAAACATGAAAACAAGAATATTTTAAATGGGGAATTATTTTTGGAATGAGTTTTGACTTGACCGTGAGTGTTGTGGCTTCTTTTATGAATGAATAGTAACAAGGGTGTTGTTCTTAGGTTTTGGAACCCCTAGGTTGGGATGAGTGTTTTTTACATATACATATATCTGTAGCTTTTATGTTTCTTATTCGCGCCCCACCCAAGTTGAGCACTTTAGTGCCGAACACCCCCATTTCATGGGGGGATGGTGTTTTTTTGAACACTCCTATGAGTGGCTGGTTATTAGATCCTTTTCTTCTCCATTTCCCGAATAACCCAAGAATCTTAGAGTAGGCTATGAGGGACTGAAGTCCATTATTAGACCAAGAATCTTTAGGGAGGGTAGTTTTGGAGGTTGGCCAAAGTGTTTGTGAGCAGGTTGTTTCCCAAGTGTCTTCGGGATGAGGCCCAGGTGTCTTCGGGCATAGTAGTAGTTGTTCTGGCCCAGGTGTCTTCGGGTGTGGTTACACGTGGTGGTTATGGCACAGGTGTCTGCGGGCGGGGTTTGGCAGTGGGACTGCGGTGAGGTAATGGCCCAGGTGTTTGCGGGTGGGGTTTGGTAGTGGGACTATGGTGAGAATGGCGGGATTGGTTTGATGCGTAGGATGTCTTCAATAACCAGTGGAAAAGTGGCGCGGGGTACCCAAATATCGATGTGCTATTACTATACTTTACTTTCCTTGCATTATTTGGGGAGTGTTCCTTAGTGAGACTTGGGTGAATAGTTTTTCCTTGCTAGGTGCTTTGGTTTTTCTTTTCTCACAGGGCATTAGAATGCCTCAACTTGTGCACAAGAGTCTTTGGTTTTCTCTACTGAGTGTACTTGTATGCTCACCCTACGTATATAAAACTGTTTTCAGGTTTCCAGGAGGACTTCAGGGATCGTGTGGGACTGTACTAGCTCGGACCTTGGGGCAGTTTCCATTGTCGTTTTCCTTTTTCTTGGTACTTTACCTTTGGAGTTTTTGTGGCTTGTATCATTTACTGTTGAACATGCATATGGGAACGAGTTATTTTTTTGGCTTTACCTTTACTTTAAACTTTGGTATTGTTGGGGTTGCTATCTTATCTTTTGATACTATAAAAATAAAAAGGGTAATGACTTCCATTTTGAGTGAGATTATATACCCTTGGTGTTGGTCTCCACTCTGGGACCTATTGAAGGCGGGTTTCGGGGGTCATTATCTCTCCTTGAACTTAAAGAAGAAAGAGCCTAGAAATCTGCTGACTCTTCCCTCCTTTTGGTGAAGGTGGGTCGTGACAAAAATATCATTGATAGATGATGGAATTACAACTATTATATTAATTTAATGTTGTTATTCAAATCCTTGTGATCCTAGAAATGTAATTACAATGTTAAATGCATTTATATGTTTTTATATAAATTGATATATGATTTCAGAAATTTGATTGGAGTTTATTCATTAGAAATATTTTACAAATTATGTAAATATTTTCTAAATGTATAATTGTTTAACATGTATTCATATAAAAATTTATTAATTGTTTTTATGCCATATTCTAGAAATTTATTATTTTGGATAACTGTTTAGAGAAATTACATAGAAAACCTTAGTGGTGTAAAACTAATAATATTTATCTTAGGACCTACACACTCCCTTGGGGTATTTATAGAGGATGGTTACAAAAAATTCATAAAAAAAACATGTCTGGTGACTCGACCCTATGATGTACACCCCAAACCCCACCCACCCCATCCACCCGAATGCCCTTTGTGGCCATATAGGGGTGTGCAGACCAGGTATTTTTAAATTATTTGGGAATGGGAAAGGC
The DNA here is from genome assembly GCA_963277665.1 of Viscum album. NCBI lineage: Eukaryota > Viridiplantae > Streptophyta > Magnoliopsida > Santalales > Viscaceae > Viscum > Viscum album. Next base: position 2,055,105,857 of record OY728137.1, read on the forward strand.
ATTGTAATGAGAAAACATGAATCTTTCATCTATGTATAAGTATATAGTAGTGAGATGATAGGGTCTTTCACAGATATAACATAAAGTATTTAATTATTATCATTAGATTCCATTTTTGGATATTGGATATGTTAATGGAGTTTTCTCATCTTCGTTTTGTTAATGTGTTTATCATTGTAATTCCATGATAATGGAATATTTATTTTCATATTGGTTTTTGGGTGTATATGTATATATTACATGTATCTTTTCAATGTTTTGTATAAATACTTTCCTTTGGTAATTTTTTGTTGTGTTGGTTCTAATAACCATCCCATAGGAATCATGAATTCCCATCATTCCATTGGAAAATCATTTCGAATACTATTTTATAGTGTATCCTTGGTTGGTTTTTAAAATTTTTTTTTAGAGAGAGGATGGACTCAAGTTCCTTTTACTTGATATATCTAATAGACAAGAGATAGGAATGTTGAATATTTTTGGGAAGGTTTTGGTGAGTGTATATGAAGAAATTTCTTTTACTACACTCATGTTTCCATGGGATAATGGGATTTTTAACTCATGTATGGCGTTATGAGCTTAATCACTATATCATTTTATAAAATTCTTGTTTAAAATGATATTATCTGATTGTTACATATATTTTTATGCCTATACGTTTTTTTAATTCATCCAAAATGTCATCTACAGATTCCCTAAGAGCATACAATTTGAGACACACTACAAATGAATCATTCTTTGGATCATAATCGTTTAGAGGATATCAAGAAAGAAGCTTCTGTAATGGACCATCTTGTCAAATGAGTTCAAAAACAAACTGTTGAGGCATAGTCATGTGATATAGGAGTCATGTATAAATCATGGTAGTTCCAAAAATATAATCATTGGTCCAATAAGGGTCTATATGTACCCTAATAGGTAGAGGAATGGATAGAAAATATCAATCAGGTATTCAAAATATTGGACAAACTATAGGATATCAAATTGAAAATTTTGATCTTTTTCTTAGATGAAATCATCAATCAATGGTGTGATTCAGTGGTATTGAAAAAATTGGGAGGATGGATTATATGGGAAGGGTTTTAAGACACTGTTTATTGAATAGGTTTTTCCTGAAGTCTATAATGATAGTTATGTCTCTTGAGTAGTTATATTTACACTTGTAGGATATTTTAGTGTTGAAGTACATTGACCATTTTTAAAAGATAATTTTTTCCTTTAAATGTTAAGAAAAATGATCATATAAGTGATTATAAATACCAAATCCATTTATGAATGGATATATAAATGTAGGTATATATTCAAATTCTTCACACATATGTTGAAAAAGTTAACATGGCTATGATTGAAAATATGTATATGTGAGTAATGATTGGAATCTCTAGTTCATGTCTTAAAAAAAGGTAGTTTTAGTGGTGAAATTTGAAATTAGATAAAGTGGATGGATTATTATAAGTGATTTGGATGATGTTTTCAGTAGTTTCCCCCTATTAACCATTAATATAATTTATCTGGGTGACCATGACACGATATTAGTGTTGAAAGGATTTACAAAAATGAAATTATTTTCCAAAATCTACATAATTTTTAATTGATTATATCTATTTAGGAAAAACACATAGGTTCTTCAAGGATAATTCAATATATAGAAATGGTTTGTGGTGTTCTATTCTAAAGAGAACTTTAATGCTATTATATGATTTAAAATATATATAGGTTTGTTTCTACCTACACCATTAGTGAATCCTATTTATAAATTAGATGATTTTCATGATTATATTGTCATGGGGCCTAGCTATAGTGAGAGGTATCATTATTATTGGATCTTTTATCCTAACTAGTTTAATTGATATAGGTCCCTCAATCATGTTTGTTCCATTCATGATTTTTGATTCTTATAAATCCTTATAAAGAACCAGACCAATTTAATAGAGAAGTAAATGCTTATTGGAATGATTTATGAGAATTGGTTTCATTTTCCTTTATGTTCTATATGGATAGATGGAAAAATTCTTTATACTCAATCATTATCTATTCAAAGTCACCATCAGGATTTATTACTGAGATTCAAATCCTATTGAGATTGATTGATATATTTGGAACAATTCTTTCAATGACACTGATTAGAGATCATTCATGTTTAAAGGGAGTGGGATGTGATGTTTGGTCATAAGGTTGCATCCATATCATATCCTATGATTTTTTTTATTTATATATGTGATTGTTCTTCTATTTAATATATTCCCTATATTGTTAGAAATATCGAAGATGTTTTCCATGATGAATTCATTATACTTCCTTAAAAGAGGGTTGTTTAATTAATGTTTGATCTAGTCCTGGGTACACAATTGATTTATATTCCCTCTAATCACACGAAACTAATAGATGTGAATAACATCATGATCATGTTGGTTAATATTATGTAAAACAGTTTTTTTCTCCCTAGTGTTCCTATACAGGTATCCTTGAATGAAAACATGACTTCATTGATTATTTTCTAGCATTGATCAGATTAAATTTATATTTCCAAAACTACACTCATCTACATATCCATATTATATAGGATGTACATGGTCAAACCTAGAGAGATATCTTGTCGAAAAGAAACCAATTCAAAATAAAATTTTGGAATTTATTCACACAATAACTCTTGGGTTTATGTTTTTTCTTTACAAAATATCTTGGTATTTTCAATAGATAAATGGAATGGATAAGGTGAAATTTTTGGAATATGTAGAATATTATCCAAATTAATGATTGTGATAGACATATAGCATAGAAGGTGAAGTAGTGTAATGGTTTCCAATTAATCTTAGTGAAACCAATTGGATCTATCTTGATTGAAATTACACCATGGTGGAGAGATAATTGATAACATATAAGAACGTTACATAGTTTATTGAAAACTGATTCATAGGATATTGGTCCCAACTATCTCAAGAATCAATTATTTAAAGGATCTATTCAAATAAACCTATGATGGTCATAGTTGTTGAAAAAAAACTATATTTAAAATTTGTGTTTAACCTAATTAAATTCCATAGTTTTACCATGATTTGATCTAGAAATTCATTGCATTCAAATCCAACACTACTATATACCCTTAACCATATGTGGAATATCTTCTCATGAAAGTATTAAATGAAAGAGATAAGGTAGTAAAAGAGAATTCTAAAATAATTAAACAGTTAGTAATTAATCCATTAACAAATGAAATCAGTTGATAATAAATCAGAAACTCACTTGGATGAATGAACTAGAAAGAAACAAAATTCATTGAAATTAATCATTTATTTGTATAAGAACCAATCATTGAAGCATGATCCTAAATAAAAATAAAACATAGAACGATAATCACAGATATTGAATGGAATATATTAGTGGTTGAATTTATAAAAATAGTACTTTAATGAATAAAAATATAGTTCATAATAGAAGATTACAATTAAATTTAATTAAATTTGTAGATAATTTGGATGTCTAATAAATATTTCTATGTCTGATGTCACAAAATATTAATATACCATGAACAATTTACGACATGTAATTTCTTAACCTCATGAACTAGCTTAATGTGATTTCTACATTGAGATTTTCATTGATAGTAATTGGTTATATTTTTGTGAACATTATATTTCCCTATTTCATTATAGATATCAATACTCTAAATTACATAGAAATACTATTCATTAGTAATTATGTTTCAAAACATGGACATCATGTAATTAGTTCACACCATGTATCTCATCGTATATAGTCTTCCTGTATATCATTACATGGAATCTAGATTCATGTCATTTTCTTGGTTCAAGTAATGTATTTTGGATCGATGGGATGGGATCTATCTCAAACAGGTTCTCTTATCATGGAGTACACATTGTGTATATCAAATTCACAATGATAAATACCTAATTTTTTCATATTTTTAAATCTTATCATTTTTATATAAAATTTACAATTTATACAAAAGAATATCTAAAACGAGTTCATTATCTTATGAGGAGTAATTGATCATAAAATAAATTTATCCCAAAGATTTATATGAATTCATCTTATTTTATTCACCAAAACATGAATAATTTCACATGATCATTAAAAATACCATCAACAAGGAGAACTGATAAAAAATATTTTAAATAGAAAAAAATTCATTTCTTATAGGTTAATAAAACTAAGTGTAAACAAAAAAATTAACCCCTCTAGAATAAATAATCCATATAAAATAATTCATACATCATAGTTATGTTAATTATTAATATTCATTCATCTTTAAATTAAAATTTTGTAAGTGTAACCTAGAATCTATACACATTATTCAATATACTTCACAATAAAATTCCAATCCTCACTCAAGGGAAAATAAAAATAGATTAATGCTTGTACTGTGAATACAAGTTGCATACCATATGATTGCATTGGTTATATATTATCCACGTTATAATGAAAAATAAAAAAATATTCATGAGGTCTTGAGAAATAATGTTCACACACTTCTGAGGTTGGGGAATGTAGGAAGTGTGTAAAAATAAATATATAAAAAATACATATTGAGACAAAATACCTTACTTAAAGCCTTGAAACCATTAATACAAGTTATGATCTCATATATAGTAAGTAAAATTATTTTTATAAATATATTATAGAATCTTAAATTAATATATGATACAATTTCTTATTTTTTTATTCCCATTTTACCTGTTTATTAAAAATTCCATGTTACAATCATGTTTCAATGAATAAATTCATCATTTATCATCCATGTTTTGAATTTTTATTCTTGTTCCTCTTATATTAATTATTGTTAAAAAATATCTACATCATTTAACATGATATTAATATCATTTGTATTATATATATATATATAGTAATACAAAAAAATAGAGAAAGAAAATAAAATACATGATTCATGGAGACAGTAGGTTGTACGTAATCATGAACACTTATTCATTTTCTAAAGGGATGAAAATATTGTATTTCAAAAAATAATTTATAATTAATGATTAATATTTATGGAATATATAACACATATATTCATAAAAATTATGTTAATTACCTTAAATAAAGAGAAGTAGTGAAAATTGAATCTCATCATTTCACAAGGTGGTCGTATGCCATACAAAATAATGACATTATTGTATACCCCATGGAATGGAAAATAATAATGTATATAAGATAAGATAATAAAATTTTATTAATTTTTTTAAAAAATATAATATATTCTAATATCGTATATCATTATTACCATCTATGTAAAACTGAAAAGAAAGACACATCACATCAATTGGTGAGGTGATAGTCCTTCGTACGCGATAATGATGTGATTATTTTATAAAGGGTCAGGAAGAAAGAATTTATAAGTGGTATTATAATCAATTCTATAATATTGTATAAACGATTTGACATATAATCATTAAATATGTTAATATACCTATTTGTGAGAGGATGCGATGGAAAATGAATAAAATCAGTTCATGATGTGGTAATCTTTCATACACGCAATCAATGGGTTTGTTTCCCATTCGATTAGATGGGATGAATATAAGTTATTTCTTTATCTTAATTAAATATAAATATATTTTAGTTAGTGTTTTTTATATACATATAATTGAAATGTACTTGATGGTAGAAGGAGTTGAATAAAAATCATTGTTATATACAATACATCTTCATAAGAGTACCTCTTAATATATAACCTAATTACTACCTAGAATAAATTTTAGATCTAAAAATTGCCCCTAGGATGTGTGTAGGGTTTTAAGAATGATTTTTTCATAGTTATTGGATGATTTTTTTTAATTTTTGAATAGAACTATAGAAGGGTGTCTATTTATTAGTGAGTTAGGGGACACAAATTGATTTTTTAACGAAATTTAATTTTCACATTAAAAAATTATAAAAAAAATATTAATCAAAAAACAATTGAAATTATAAGGTCAAAATATATCTGTAGAATTGGTTTTTTAAAAGTTTATTCCTCATGTTAAAACATATATATTTATTTTAATCTCTTAGTAAACTCGTTTGAACCTTAACTATAGTAACAAATGCTTAATTTTTTTACTATTAATTTAATTGAAGAATAAATTTTAACATATTATATAATACTAATAAATTGAATTCAAAATAAGAAATACATTTTGAAAAATTATATTTAATATGTTGGATAAATTTATTTTAAAATATAACTACTATATGTGACGAGAAAGTGGTTTTCCACAGACAAAATGTTGAAAAGTCTAAAAGGTTATTATATAAAAATTCAATATGAAATTGATTCAATGTCCTATATTGGAAATGTTGATGTATATATTTAAATTTAATAATAAATTAAAATAATATTAAAAAATTTTTATCTTTAAATTTTTTGAATTAAAATGATATTTTTTATTAAAAATTAGTTTTTCACTATAAAATGAAAAATTTAACTTTTCAAAAAAAATTCAAAATAAAAGCAATATAATTTTGATATAATGATTTAAAAAATGAGGGTAATTTTTAAAGAAATACATATTCTAAATAAAACCAATATTAATTTTTAAATAAGAGAAAAAATGTTGTTAAAAATGAATTATTTTAAAATATTTTTTATGTGTAAAATTTAATTTTTTTTCTCATTCCTAGAAAATATATAAGATTAATGTTATACATTTTATTGATTATATAATTTAAAAAATGAATTTAAATAATTTTCAAAAAATTTATTTTATTATTTTATTGATATAAAACATATTTTTACACATAAAAATAGCTTTTCTAAAATTGATTTCCATTATCATAAAACGATTTATTTTATTTTCATTTCTAATTAAAGTATTAACCAATGAATTCTTTTCATATTTTTTTAAATTTTATATGTTCATAAATTAATTATTCATCTTCATAAACTCAATTAAAATTTATAGGTGATAACTATCATATTATAATAAAATATTTTAATAGTCTGTCATGTTTGGCTCAAAATCAATGTTTCATGTAACACATGAAATCATTGAAATTAAATTTATTTGAAAAAATAATTTCTAAAATTATCAAGGTGTTACATATGCCAATATCCCATGTTTAAAAAAAAAATTATACCACCATTACATTAATTCCATATTTTATAAACCCACACCTAGAAAGACTAGAAAATGCAATCACTTTCACATTGATAGAGCCACATTGATACAACTCTTTCATGGACCAACCAACAACATCCCCATCTTGACAAGAGATAAAATGATTATTAAACTCTACACCCACATATAATAGTCCTTGGGATATATACTAGTGTTTTATTCATATCACAATATATATATTGCATTGTAGTATATGAACCCACCACAAACATATGATTATAATTCACCAAGTAGTCAAAAACACTGGAAGGATACAAAAATGTTATTAACTAATCTATACATAGTGCAAGCGACAAATAATAATTACAGATGAAAAACCCCCAATGGGAAATACTAGTAGATATTTTTAGATATGATAGGTACTGATATTACTAATATATAAAACACAATATACCCACTTAAATTTGTGAACTAATGGAGTATCGTCCAACTACAAATGTCATTCCGACAATTAGCGATCACCATAATCCACTGTGTGCTTCCAAGAATCACCATGAGTTATCATTTATCATGCCACAAAATTCCCATGTCCACAAATTCCATCTCCAACCAATGAACTAATTGTATATACACAAAACATATAATCATAGTGATAATATAAGAGTGAGTATAAACATAATCTATATGGTGCCCTGGAAAATAAAACAAGAATGATAAAAAAAAGACTAGATCACCCAATATGAGAATGAGTTAAAATAAATTACAATAAGGATAAAAATATTCTCTAAAAATAAATTTCTATTTGTATAAAATGAGTCACATGTATTTTTTCTTCCATTTATTACATTTCAGGCCACACAAAAAACAAATGACATAAATTATACTAAAGATTACATGATGTGTGAATCTAAATGTTATTAAATTTCTCTGATATAAAAGTAATACCCTAGGGAAAAAAGGAAACACAATTATCTCTAATTTATATATGTCTTTGGCATAAACCCATCAGGATACATGGATAAAATATATTGGGTTTCATTTCTCATCCCTACGAAAAACTCTTATGAGGGTGGGGCATTTTTATTTCTGATATATCATAACTATTCCACCAATCATAATCCAAAAAAATAATTCAATATAACATATTTGTGCCTACTTTATAGGATCCTTACCACAAAAGTTTAGGCTAGATTTTGATACATGTGGACGATCACATGCCACACTAAATCTAATTTTATTGTGGTTCCAAGACCACAGATGGGTGATCATACCCCCTACAATTGTATAGGGTATACCGACCCTATCTGATCTATAGGTACATGATCTTTAATATCAATTCCTATGTATAGTATTTTTGGTAATTGCATTGTATGGTATGAGGGAATCACTATAAAGATGAAATGATCCCATTAAGGAATGTTACAACACATTGACAGTGACCACAGACCATATACAATCTCTAGACTAATGTTATATTTTATAATACTCTTTACACTTTAATTCATATTACTGATTTTGTATTTAATATACCATTGAATTAAATATAAATTTATACTCATGATAGACTATATTCCATCCTAATTTTAATCCCAATGTATTAATTTTTTTTGGAAAATTATTCTATAAATAATACATGTTGTGTCCTATAAGGGTATATGTTTTGTATCCCGATCTCTCCACCTGGATGTGTATTGAAAATCCACATGGATTATATAAATATTCTTCCATGGGATCCATAATCTAACATATTTAATATGGTTTCCTCAAGAACAATTTTCATATACCCAATATCTTACCCCATGTTCTACCATGAGGTACATGTTATGCTTAATTGAATCATGTATAATTTAATTATTCCAATGTTCTATGTTTTTTACTCTCTATAATCACTAAGAAAATCATCAAAAAAATGGAAGTGGTCATGGACACATAGCATGTATGTCTAAATGGAATCTTTGACATGTACACTATATACATAATAAGAAGGCTATCTTATTATCACTAAACATGTGTGTGGTGAACAACTCTACATGTAAATTTTTTCTCAGTCTAAAAACCTTGATGTTGCATAAACTGAAATATATAACACAGATTTATTGAAATAGACACTATATATTAGATATTTCAAAATTAGAGTTTCTTTTATTCATTGAATCCACTACCATGATGGATTTAGTCATTAATCAGGTAAATAATACATTATATATCCTTGATCTTAAAGAAACCACCCATGATCATTGATTTTCATCTATTTAATTCCTATAAATGAGGTTTTCATTAATCCATATATGAAAATATTGTCCTACAACAAACCATGGTGTTAAAAAAAACTAATCTTTCATCTAAAATTCTATATCCTAGGGTATAAATTCATCAAATAGTTTATTTTTTATTCAATCATTCCCATCAATATTGGTATGAGGTTTAATTTTTTTTGAATTAAAATAATTATCAATTAGATATCACATTATAATATAACGAGAAATAAATAAAAAATATAGTGGGAAAGACACAAATAACATTGTGGGATCATAGATGGTAGTTGGGTACCAGATAATATATCTCAATCACATATTATCAGTTGTATATGATGAATTTAATATATTTAATTAATATCAAATGGAATATAAATTAATAAACATATAGGTCTATGAAAAAGGAATGTATAAGAATGCATTATAAGAATATTACTAGTCGCTATTGAAATTAGAAATCACAGGTGATGCTTTTAAATTAAAACCATAGAACTATGTGAGATTTTTTGAAATGACTTTTCTTTATATTATACCTAAATGATGTATAATTGATAAATATGGAAAACAATAAAAAAATATAAAATAATTATATCAACAATTTTATTACAAAATTATTATTATCTTATTATTTATATGAATAGAGATCCCAATAAATCCATGAAATCATCCCTATAAGAATCTGGTACATTAGTGTTGTGAATCTAGTCTTGATTTGCTGGGAATCATTATTGGGAATTGAAGGATCTCCCTATCTCTATTGAAATCATTGTATATACCATTAAAAATATTATATAACATAATGGGTACATATAATGGGAGATTTATAGAGAAATTTTGATTTTTCATTTTCCAAAATTCATAGGATTTATGAACTAATTAATCAAATAATCAACACTAAAGACTATATATAACATAAAACATGGGTGTGAACTAATCCTATAATATACATACTATAAAAACCAATTATAGAAGAAACCATATAATTAATATTTATATTTAGTTTTTTATATTATCATCTCTTTGAAAATACACATAATTTTTCTAAATGTAATATAATATTTTTATCATATTGTTGTCTTCTATAATAATAATATTACCGTTCAATATCAGAAACCCATCCCATAAATACGATAAAAGATATTTTGGTATTTTACATTATATAAATAATGTTTTTGATTCCACCATTTTCGATACATGTTTTTTATTTTTTTATGTAGTAAAAATTAATCATCATGTAAAAAAACGTAATAAAAAATTAACTACATATCACACTTGGTTTAAAAAACTCTACTAGAATAATTTGATTGATATAATTTTTTAGATTTCATTTAGTATTGTTAAATTTATATTATACCTATAGAGAGGTCCTGAGTCTCAACATTATAAAAAATTGATCTTTGAGCTTTCTAGGAAAACCTAAATCATTATAATTCTAGTCTTCATAAATTATTGAATTACACATAATTTAGGTACAATCATTCACAAGACTCTAATTATTAATTATGAGTAATCAAAACCATACCCAATAAATTTTTTCTCTCAATCTATAAGTATGCTTCAGAATTATATTAAAATATATAATTAAGTATTTATTTTAACATATATATTCCAATAAAAATATCACGTCAACAATCAAAACAAAGATAAGATTTCTAAGAGGGATGCTGATGCATCCATTTCGTACAAAATTTAAAACTAGTAAGAACAAAAAAACATATCATTGGAATACAATGTGTAATAAATTATCTACACATGTAATGTTTCCAAATATGAAAAAAATAATATGCTCCATATAAACATATAATAACCCTCTAACCATGGCTATGTACAATAATAAATAATACATAAAAAGATGAGTCTTCATTGGGTAATAACAAGTAGATAATACATAAGATCATTAACATTCATCGAATACCAATAAAAAAATCTAAGCATCATAAATATATAAAAAATCAATTTATAAGAATAATTATATTCCCCTTGAAAACATTTAATTTTCATGTGAAAGAAAAATATACCCAATATAAAAAGTCAATAATATTTTATAGACTATCATTATAATCATATAAACATAATATTTTCAAATTTTCTATTTCTATTGAATCCTGTATTAAAAATCCATATCCCCTATTGAAGATCAAGAAATTTTTAGTTATATATATTTAAACTGAAGTTATATATAATTAAAATAGGGATATATATCCAATAACATTATCTTTTTTCAAACGTACACCATATAATATTTAAATAATCATCCATATTTACATTCCCATATCGATATATATGATAATTAATTATTTCATTATCCTTATCCCTCAGGAATAATTTATGTATAAGCCCTTACATAAACACATGAGAGATATTCTTAATCTCAAAAACATCTTCAATGTTTTATGTATCTATGTTTAAAATAGTTTCCTTAGAAACCATAGACTAGGTATGATTATTTTTTAACAGATTCATTGATATACATGAGGATATGGTAATAATAGTCCCCTCAATATTAGATTGATCATTATATTTTTTTGTATTCCATGAATGTGTACTAATGAATCTTTCTAATTCAATGAATGGTTATTTTTATCTATGGTAATTATGTTCTAGAACTAATCATCCATTTTAAATCATTTTTCATATTCACTATGTATGGATTCCCAAATATACTTTGGAATTTTTTGATCCTCTTTATTAATGGGAATGACTCTTGGAGTATATAAGACAAAATAATCAATTATAATCATCTCTTTCATATAAATATTACTTTTAATATGTTGGATATAACAAATAGCATCCAAAATTCAATAATAAATCATAAATCATTATATTTTTTTATAATATTTATCAGGAATAACCATTAATCTATATAAATCCTGATTATTGGGTAAAACATAATGATCTCTAAATTTTTTATTATAAATAACATACATTAAAATTTAAATCCAAATTGATTTATTTATAATAGGGGTTGTTTAATCATTATTATGGATAGAATCATTACAATAAACAAAATGTTTTACTGAATTTAAATTTGAAAAAAAATAATCTTCTTCATTTTCATAAGTCACATTCTTGAAAAAAATTCACTCAATTATGAATTCATATGCATGACAGTAGAGATTATAAAATTTCCTCCTTTTTTTAAAATTCATCCAAAATAGGTTTTTTAAATATTGGAGGCAATGTGAAGATTATTTTACTACATAAAAACGTTTTATGATTTGTATTACATTGTAGCTACGTAATATAAATAATTTTTTAATCTATAAAACTTTTAATGTATAATTTTTCTACTAAGGTGGTGAAAATTATTTATTCATGAATGAATAATAAAAATTCCATGGTTACTAATAAGAGATAAAAAACCATCGATTTTATTTCATTTCTTCCTATAATTTATTGAATAAATAAATTTAATATGGAAAGTATTCATATAATTTTAACACTAAATATGGGAAAATATATATCATTATAAATATTCAATAATTACTATAATAGGCGAGGGTATAATTTATCAATAATATATAATTAAAGAATTAATAGGCATTAATGGGGTGTTATTTATTATATTAATTTTTTTATTATTTCCATCAGTAAAAAATAATGTTCTACAATACACAAAATGAAACTAAAATCTTCTCAAAAATATGATAATTATATATAATAATGATGTAGTTTATATTAATGATTTGGATTTTTTATTAATTATTTTCTACTACAAAACTTGTTGATATATTCTTATATTTGATTTTTTTTCAAATTTAGATTTTTTCTAAAGCGTTACATTAAGAAAATTTAAATTTCAAGAAAAAAAAGGTTATAATTATTGATATTAATCTAAAATATATTGTATGATAAATTTTTTAATTGAATTAAAATGATACCTAATATTTTGAGTGTAAATATACAATAGTCATATATTTTAAAATCATTTTATTGAATACAAATTATTTATTAAAAAGAATACTTTACATTCATTCTTGGGTCTAAATAAATGAAAATATTCTATAGAAATCACAACCTAGTTATTGTATTTAATTGTTTTAATAGATTAACCACCTTATTAAAAAATATATAATTTTTTTATGTAACTCATATTAATGTATTAATAAATATGAAATAAAAAATAAATATTAATGAATTTATTTCAAAAATAGGATAATAATTTTTAGAAATAAAATATTATTTTTATGTATTATTATTATTTATATAAAAACATAGTGATATCTATTATAAAACAAGTTAAATTAAATTTATAGGTAATATATAAATATTAATTGATAACATTTAAATAAGATGGTAAGAAATATAGATAATGTATTTTAAATTTGAAAAGATTTATTTTTCAGTAAACAATTTTCTTCAAAATGTATTTTATTATAGTAAATTATAAAAATATTCATTAATTGATTATGCTATTTTTTTACATTATATTCAATAAAATATGATTAAATTCATATTATATCTTTTTATATTAATTTATTGAATGAAACTAATTATTTATTATGAATATTTCATTATTCAAAAAACTAGTTTAATTGCTTTTTTACCAATTATATGAAAAAATAATTTAATATAGGTTTTGAAATTTATTTTAATAAAATATGTTCTATAAATTTAAATATCATTACCAAATTTTTTGGTGAGTCAATATTCATTTTTTACATAATTTTCAACACAAACATTAACTATTTATTATCATTTTTATGGTTATTGTTGGATTATGATGGGGGTAAATATATGAGATAAGGTATAAAATTCAACAGTTAAATGAAAAAATATTAATATTTAATTTTTTTTTCATATTTTCATATGGTATCTTTTAGGTATTTTCATTTTATAACACATTCATATGAATGTGAATTTATAATATTTAAATCTTTTAAGTAATTCGATGTGTGTCCCTCACATCAGTTATAATTGGGAAACTATTCTCCATACATATTAAAGAAAATGAGTTCTCTAGATCATCATATACCATCCAAAATACCATCACGGCTTCATTCCCTACATTATTATTATATTTGTACTAAAGTAATAACATTCTAAAAGCCATAAATGTGTATTTCAATGGTTTACTCTCAAATAAAATGCAATCTTCTTACCATAATCATAAAAAGATTAATACATACTCTACATAATCTAAATAAATTTATTTAATAAAAACATAATTATTCTAGTATAATCAACACAACGATATGTTTTTAATATTATTAGAAAACCATTTCCCACCAAATTCTCGTCAAATAGAAAATTAATATATAGATCCCGAGTACGTGTGGACTATAACAACCACATAGTGATATCAATCATTTTTCGTCACCACATTTCATGGATATAAATAATAATGGTTTACATATATATGAAAATATATTATATTCATGATATATTTATGATTCTAAAAATACAAAAAAAATTATCATTTTTCACACTTTTCAGTAGAAAATGGAAACAACATTCCTGAATATGTTCAAACTGAAATATCTAGATATTGTGTAATTATTTTTTTTCTATGAATTTTATGGATGGTTTCATGTATATATATAATTAATATATATAATATTTATATCATTATTATTATTCTTTAGATGATGTAACCATTGTCAGTTTTTATGTAACAAAACTACCAAATCAAATCGTATATGAAATATGAATAAGTAAATTACAAAAATTAGTATGACAATGCGAGATTTATATATGATAGTTAAAAAATTTATAAGAAAATAGAATTTAATTATAAATATGGATATATTTATGGTATATAATAATATAAAATTTCAATTTATTATTTATTAGGCTAAAATAATATACGATGCAAGATGAACTTGAGGTATGTATTACTTATCTCAAATTTATTTTAATGATATAGTTTTCAAATTCACCACTCTATTCATTTTTATTATGTTTATACAAGTCATATGATATTTTATATATTTTATTTATTTATATTCATGTAAAATTAATATTTATTTAATGATATTTTATTTCAATTGGGTTATGATTCAAATGATGTCAATGTGGTTAGGGTTATATAATACAATATCACCATTTATTGGGAATGATTATTCATAAAATTTATATTATAAAATTATGTGAAATATAACTCAAACATATTATTATACATTTTTATAATTTCTACTCATTTATAGGGTTTAAATGTTTATTATTAACTTTAATCATAGTATGTAATCAAATGATAGAAATTGTTTTTTAATAAAAACCAAAATTATTTATCTCTTCAACTATGAATATTTATCTCCCATATATATTTTATTTAATCTTAATTAAAAAAATAAGTATACTATAAAGATTAATTATGGAAATTTCTATCATATGTTAACATTATTTATATTTTTTATAAGTAACATCATTATCATTTTATGAATGAGGTACATCAAAATGTGCTAATAAAATATGGCTTTTAACATATACTTTAAAATTTATTTTTCCACCAATAACTGTATTATTTTAATTAAATATTATTTTAAATTATTTACTATATTTTTATAATTAATCGTTTTTTCACAATATATAGAAAAAATTTATATTTGAACTAATTAATTTAAGTATGAAAAAGGTTTTAACTGGAATGATTTCTCTAACAGCCCTTAAAATGTATATTATACACAAAAACAGAAATTCTATGTAATATATGATACACTAGGTATTTTATCAAATGATAGTATAATTATACATTCCATGGATTATTTTTTATTATGATGATGAAAAAGTATTGAAGCCAATTTTTTTAAATGTGTTATCTATGATGAAATGGAAATAAAAATTAATGTTCATATAGAATGAATGTGAACTTTGAATAGGATATGATATTAAAATTTTATTATGACATCCTCAATCATTTATTCACATGAAAAAATTAAATATAATAACTGATGGATATCTCACAAGGCAACCATTATTATGAAATCTTGATCACTCATTCATATAATTTCACAATCTAGTTTATGAAGAATGGTTCTATATAGGGTATGAATAATAAGAATACTATGTGGATAGAATTTTTTGGATGATGTTTATTATAATTCATGACAAAATATGATCATGTATCTAGTCTCCTCATTACCTATTCCATTACATCCCTCAAGAATGTATTAATTTTATAGGTATTTAATATTCTTCAAATATGATTAAATATTGAGATATAAAATTTTAGGATTTCCAACATTTATATTAAAATTAGGTATGTATATTTTTTTTGGATTTTATAATTATAATGTATTAGTTATAACATATTGGACAATCCTAATTTTTTAATAACATGTAATGTTAATGAAAAGAATGGAGTTCATTTTTCATTCGAAATAAATCCATTTCAAGATATAGAATAGTTGACGTGGGAGTAAAATTGATACACATAGGGTTCACAACTCTAAAAGGGGTATATGGAATTTTAAATAAATAACCACCACTTTATGATGTGTGGTGATAGTAATGCACACCTAGGTAGACACTCTCATGTGAAAACATGGTGTAAGAACCCGGATCTTCGTCTGAGGTATGATTTCCTTTTTCTGGAGTTTTTGGGAAAAAATGAAGTTTCTGGAAATTTTTGAAGTACACGCCGTGTACTTTCTGAGTACACGCCATGAAATCTTTTCCCGCTCGAAGCAGTGTGTTGGCCGTGTCCGGGCCACACACATGGTGTGTAGGGGTGACGTGGAGGCCGATTTTGGCGGATTATGGAAAAACCCACTACTCACCGTGTACTTTAAAATTACACTCCATGTACTTTTTTTTATTTCATTAATCGGGCCGGGGTAGCGCCTAATGATCATTAACGTATTCTTATCCGCCTATTTCCATCCAGAGAATCTGAGGAGGCCGATTTTTGTCCGAGCCACCGATCCATCACAAGTTGTCCGAATCAAACTTCATCGATTGTAGAAGAATCGCAGCGGTGAGTTCTTGGTTCTTCTTTGACCTCGTTTCCTGATTCTTTCTCTCGTGTGAGTTATCTGAGGTTGAACTTTTTAGATTTTTTTGCAGATATACTCCATTCTAGGATGATTCACGGGCCAAGGTTCAAGTATATCGATCTTCAAGGATCAAGGTAGGTGGTTTGTTTCCCTATGCTGAAGTTCTTTGAGTTTTGGTTTCAAAAGTTCCGGATACCCATGTATCGGGTATCCCGGGTTAAGGATTTTGGTCCTATTTTTTATTTTCCCTAGATTTCTTGTTCTCTTATGATTAATTGTTGCTAACATATGCTTGGTTTCATGTTTTAGGATCACCCCACGGGTGTTTCTCCCTCTGTTTGGCTGTTTATCGCCATTTGGCACCGTTTTCCTGTGAGGAAAACCCTATTGAAATTACTAGTTACTTGTTATCATTGATTGCATGTGTTTCCTGCTGTTTAAATGCTTTTGATGTATGGTAGATATTAGCCAAGTAGTTGTTTAACTTACTTAGGGCTGCTGACAGTCGATTACGCATGACTAGACTGCTCAGGGCTGTGAGAACCTGGTGCGGGAGATCAAAGAGGGAATAGACGATTAAGTGATTCCCTAGAGGGTCTGTTGGTTTTAGTTCGTACACAGGACCTACAGGAATAGGACTTTGTGCTTCCCAAGAGTGTTCTTAGTTACCCACGCATCGAGACCACATGAGGAATTAGACGTAAGTGCTTCCTCAGAGAGTCTGTATCTATCGTAGCAAGACCATAGGGGAATTGACATAAGAGCTTCCCAGAGTGTCTGTACCTTGTTTGATTACTGGACTATAGGGGTCTGCTAGTTTGAGCCACCCAGAGAGTCAGTGTGAATTTTTGATGGTTGGTTGTGACGAGTCCACCAAGACAAAAAACAAGCTTGGGGTTTTGTACTGCTTGTGTTTAGGTAGTCTTTTGAGATACTTGTTGTGTTACTTGCTTACCTTGGAATAGAAAGATTTTCTAGTTTTCCGTGGTTGTTTAATTAAATGAATGTGAATGGTAATTGGTAAGATTATTTACGGGTGTACTCTTAGTCCATAACTGTACTTCTTATCCTTCACTTTTGCTATATTACTCACTGAAAGTAGGGCACAAATCTTATGGTTATTGCCTACTGGGATTAGTCTCACACCCTGTTTGGGTCCTTCTTTTCGGCCCAAATAGATTATATGGTTGCAGGTGTAGGTAGGGATTGTGGTCCTTCTACCTCGGGTACTTGATTGCTTGTTGGAGCTGGAGAGCATGGGACCGGGCTTTGGCTCGCGATGCTGGTGGAGTTGCTATTTACATTTAGTACTTTGGTTTCAGTTGTATTTCAGCACGTTGTTTTGTTTACCACTTTCCATAGATACATGTACCATTCTACATCATTATTTTATCAGACATTGCTTCTAATTTTAGTTCAGTTGTTGTATGCTAGTTACTGCTTCCGCTATTGATTATGTTTATTCTTCCGCTACATACTTTACCAAATGAGTGAATAGTTTCCCCACTGACTCACCAAGGCCCTCGCTGCTAGTCGGCATCCTCTGGCGTTTGGGGAAACGCGCTTGAGGTCATGTGGCGAACCAGGTACAGGGCACCAGTTATGTGGCTCCAGATTCGGGTCGTAATAAAGTGGTATCAGAGGGGTTTTCTTATTTTCTATTTCCTTAATGTTTTGCGACAATAGACAGGGCTAGGAAGAAATGGGTAGTTAGTACTTAACTGTGCCCAGGAGTAATTAACCAATGTACATGGAAAAGCTATATTACCTCGTAATTGCAATTTTCAATTTTTGCAAGTGTTACAGTTTATTATATTTCACCGTTGGGTGATGCACATGTTTTGTGATGATACCGTTTATATGATTGTGGTTCTATTTTTTTGCAACCCGATGAGATGATGATGTGCCATCTCATGCATCATATAGGCACTGGATAAGAAATCACATGTCATGCATTTTACCATGCCATCTAGGGTGCATTAGAATTTCATGCTGTTGTGATAGATGCCGTGATAAATTACGCATGTTGTTGTGATAGTTTATATGAAGGACATACTTGCTATGCTGTTTTACTTGATATATGCATTATTAATATGCCAAGATTTGATTTGCAGGGAGTATGGGCCCCCACGGATCGAAATTTGGCACATAGATGTCTGCTTTTCAGTGTTTCTGGCGTTCGGTGAAGTTTCTAAGCTATTGCCCAGAAAAGCCCAGAATACATGGTGTGTACTTTATTAATACACTCCATGTAGTTTTTAAAATGTGTTACTGACTGTGTGAAAAAAAAAACGGGGTGTCAGAGAGTCTTTGGGGACACGCCGTGTACCTTATGTACACGCCGTTTGGTAGTCAACCGTGTACCCGACCATGTCACTAACAACATGGGTCAGGGAAACTCGTGTAGTGCAAGCCATGTGTTATATGAACACGCCATGTAGTTTTCTCCTAGGTACCCGTCCGTGTCACGAACAACACGGGTCGGTGTTATCTTCTCCTATAACACGTCGTGTTTGTTCGGAACACGCCGTGTAAGGGGTTAGCCGTGTGGCCGACCGTTTAACCGCTATACGGGCCGCCGAAACCTGTCTAGTACACGCCGTGTATTTGGTGAACATGCCGTGTAGTTTAGGATTGGAGGACCGTATAGGTTAGCCGTGTAAAGAGAATCGGGCAGGGGAGTATAATTCAAGTACACGATGTGTTTTGGGACAACACGTCGTGTAGTCTGAGATGTTACATGACCAGTGGTGGCGGATGTACACACCCATGTAGATGTCTTTAACAAACACACCGTGTAGTTTAAATACATGCCGTGTAGTCGTGTTTTGAAAACTTAAGTGTTTCTCTCTCCTGTTCCCATTTTGTAATCTTGTGTTTTCTGTCCTTATTAATCCTAAATCTGAGTGTGATTTTGACCTTTCAAGGCTATGGCACCAAGGTGTCCTCCCGTTTCATGTCAGGAACCAGGTAGTGACCGTACGCCTGATACGACAGACCAGGGACTACCAGTAGTTCCTCCGATCATTCCAGACATGGAACCTGCAATGATTCCAGACACTGGTGCCGATGCTCAGTTCAGAGAGGGTTTCATGAGGTTCATGCAGACCTTCCAGGGAGCTCAACATCCTGCCCCGTCTATGGAAGAGCTGACGCGAGTCTTCCAGCAGCAGCATCCTCCCACCTTCATAGGGGATGGAGGACCTCAGGCGGCAGAGTCATAGTTAGAAACCATTCTTTCCATCTTCGAACATCTGGAGACGCCCCCAGACAGAATGGTGAAGCTCGCGACTTACATGCTGTGAGATTCTTCCAAGATATGGTGGGATGCAGTCTCGCAGGAAGGGTGCCAACGGACTATGGCTTGGGATGAGTTCCAGCGTACATTCTACGACTACTTATATCCGGCGACGCTGATGGCCGACAGAGCTAGAGAGTTCATGAACCTGCAGTAGGGTACTCTTTCGGTTATGGAGTATTCCTCCCGCTTCACTGAGTTACAACATTTCGCTCCTGTTCTGGAAATGACGAGCTGTTTTTGGCAAGGAAGTTTGAGGAAGGCCTCAAACCAGAGATCAGATCGCAGGTGAACATCTTCCAGTTGACTTCTATTACCCTAATAGTCAACCAGGTTCTGATCACCAAACGGAATCTGAGGGAGACTGGAGCTGTTGAATAGGGTGGTTCTGCATCCAAGACTGATTCATTTCATGCTGATAGCTATAAGTTCCACCGAGAGTCTACTCGAGGTGAATCAAGGAAGCGAGGTATTTCTTCTAGTAGATGAGATCTTACTTATGGAAACCAGGTGGTGTGATATTAGTGTGGAAAGAGCGGTCATAAAAAGCCTTAGTGCCCGAGAGATCTAGAGGAGTTCCGAGCTTGCAGAAAGATGGGTCATCTGCAACATTTTTGCAGGGTTCTTCTTCCAGTAGCTAGTGAAGGAGGATCAGTTTCTACTACTCGTACAGTAATAGGATTACCAGTTCCATAGCAGACTAGGGGATGGAGTTATTTAGGTCGTTCAGGCCAGGGTATAGGTCGCAGATGCGGTGGTTAGGCTCAGGGAGGATTAGCTCCAGGATATCAGGCTGCTACACTGGCCACGGTACTGTCTAGGCGTTTGCAGTAGAACATATTCATAGGGAGAAGGATCTTGGACCTTCCACAGTTTGAGGTACGATCCTAGTATCCTCAGTTTTATCTTATGCACTTTTTGATATCAGATCTTCTCATAGCTTTATTTCTGTGCACACTGTGACGAGCCTTAGACTTACTATCCTTAATTCTGAGGATACTTTGGCACTAGACACTACTTTGGGACATAGAACTACTAATGTGCGTTAGTGCAAGGAGTTCCCCCTTGAGGTTGGTGGGTGTCACTTCTTGTGGGATCTTTATGTCCTTGAGATGACAGGTTATGATGTCATTCTCAGAATGTACTGGCTAGTTCCTTTTTAGGCCTTTGTCGATTGTTATCACCGTAGGGTGAGTTTCACGTCACCAGAGGGTGAGTCTTTTCTTCACAAGGGCGAATGGGATGTCCAGGAAAGCATACCTAGACCAGAGCATCATGGGTTGGGCAGTATTGCAGCCCAGATTTCTATTTTATATCTAGATGATCAGGGGACCTATTAGATAGACTTTCCTCCGGTAGTTGACTGTTTTCCAGATGTCTTTCCAGAATACTTTTCACGGTTGCCTCCGGAGCGTGAGGTAGACTTCTCTATTGATATTGTTCCAGGAGCAGCACCGGTATCCATACCTCCTTATAGGATGGCTACTCCTGAGTTGCAAGAACTCAAGAAGCAGTTGGAGGAGTTGTAGGAGAAGGGCTTTATCCGACCCAGTACTTTCCCTTGGGGTTCACCTATGTTGTTTCTGAAGAAGGCGGATGGTACCTTACAACTTTGTGTGGACTATGCAAATCTGAACCAGTTGACGGTCAAGAACTGATATCCTATGCCGAGGATTGATGATCTTTTTGATTAGCTTCAAGGAGCCAGGGTATTCTCGAAGATCGAATTGAGATCCGGCTATCATCAGTTGCAAGTCAGACCATCTGATATACCTCTCACAGCTTTCCAAAGCAGGTATGGTCTGTACGAGTGTCTGGTTATGCCGTTCGGTCTCACGAACGCACCGAGAGTTTTCATGGCGCTGATGAATAGAGTTTTCCATCCTTTCTTGGACTCTTTCATCGTTGTATTTGTGGATGATATCTTGGCGTACTCTCACACTCGACATGACCATGCTAACCATCTTGAGATCGCATTGAGTACACTGAGAGAGCATTAGTTATATGATAAGCTCTCAAAGTGCCACTTCTGGATGTACGAGATTCACTTCCTAGGCCATGTCATCTTAGAGACAAGAGTATCAGTAGACTCAGAGAAGGTGAGAGCAGTAGTTACCTGGGAGAAGTCGAAGAATGTATTCAAGGTACGGAGTTTCTTGGGACTGGCTAGTTACTACAAACGGTTTATACAAGACTTATCACGCTTAGCAGCGCCGTTGACGGGCTTGACTAAGAATGGTGTGAAGTACATGTGGTTAGAAGCTTGAAACTCAGCCTTCCAGGAGCTTAAGGGGAGATTGACTTCTGCACTGATTCTAGTTCTGGTAGAGGAAGGCAAGAGTTATACAGTTTTTTGTGATGCATCTGGCATCGGGATTGGATCAGTGATTACGCAGGAAGATCGTGTTGTTGCGTACAGATCTCGGCAGTTGAGGCCAGGCAAGAAGAACTATCCTACGCATGACCTGGAGTTGGCTACTATTGTTCATGCTTTGCATTGTTAGAGGAACTTTCTCATGGGAGATAATTTTGTGGTATATACTGACCACAAGAGTCTCAAGTATATCTTCATGCAACATGACTTGAATCTGAGATAGCGAAGGTTGGTTGAGTACCTACAGTCTTTTGACTTCGATCTTGCTTATACACCTGGGAAATGCAATGCTATGGCAGATGCACTGAGCATGAGGACTCAGTTACAGGTAGTTCAGGAGGCCAGCAGCGAGTGGCAACTAATGTCTTTGTTCTCTGAGATGCATCTGGAGGTGCACGACAGACATGGACAGACGATCCTTTCTTCTGTAGCGGTCACCTCTACTCTTTTAGATCGAGTTCGAATGAGGTAGCTATCAGACCCAAAGGGCCTAGTCCTTCGTGAGGGTGTGTCAGATGGAGACCCTACTCTGGGGTGTACAATGGGTGATGATGAGGTGATACGTTTTCATGGCCGCGTATGGGTTTCAGCGGACATACGTGAGGAGCTGATGCGGGAGTTTCAGGCTTCAGCTTGGGCAGTTCATCCTGGTGTCACCAAGATGTACCGAGACTTGCACCGTCAGTATTGGTGGACATATATGAAGAAGGATGTGGATGGTTTTGTTATGAGGTGTTCCACCTGTCAGCAGGTGAAGGCAGAGCATCAGCGACCAGCAGGGCTTTTACAGAAGTTACCCATTCCTGAGTGGAAATGGAATGATGTCGCGATGGACTTCGTGACAGGGTTACCGAGATCTCCTAGAGGAAATGATGCGGTTTGGGTTGTAGTGGACAGGCTCACGAAGGTTGGAAACTTCTTTCCGATCAAGGATACCTTCAGTGTTGATGAGATGGGACGGTTGTACATCCGAGAGATTGTACATCTGCATGGAGTTCCACACTCCATTGTTTCAGATAGGGATGCACGTTTTACTTCGCACTTCTGGCAGGGGTTATAGAGGGATTTGGGTACACAGGTACTTTTGAGTACAACATACCATCCCCAGAATGATGGCCAGTCCGAGTGTACAATCCAGGTGCTTGAGGATATTCTCCGAGCTTGCATTCTAGACTTTGGCGGTACTTGGGAGAAGCATATCCCTCTGGTGGGGTTCAACTACAACAACAGTTTTTAGGTGAATATTCAGATGGAACCTTACGAGGCTTTGTACGGTAGGCCATGCCGATCACCTTTATGATGGATAGAGGTAGGAGAGGCAGCTTTTCTAGGACCTCGTCTTGTTCAGGAGACCTCAGAGTAGATAGAGTTGATTCGGAAGAGGATGACTACTACACAGTCTCGGAAGAAGTCTTATGCTGATCAGAAAAGACGATCTTTGGAGTTCAAGGTCAGAGATTAGGTTTTCCTGCGCGTTACCCCAAGGTTGGGACATAATAGGATTAGGTTGCAGGGGAAGCTTTCACCGGGATATGTCGGGCTTTTTGAGATTCTGGAGAGAGTCTGGCTGGTTGCTTACAGATTGCAGTTACCTCAGAGGTACCAGGCTATGCACGACGTCTTCCATGTTTCTCAGATTCGACGGTATTTCTCAGACCCATCTCATGTATTTCAACCCGAGGAGGTTGAGCTGGGGAAGGATGCATCTTTCGAGGAGCATCCTATTAGGATTGTCGATCGCAGTACGAAAGTTCTCCGTGGCCAGTCTATTCCCCTAGTATGGGTGCTATGGCAGCACGGGCGAGTACAGGACGAGACCTGGGAGAGGGAGGCCGATGTTCGATCACAGTGGCCAGAGCAGTTTGGGGTTTCTTCTTCCATGGCTCATTAGGGAAATTCAAGGATGAATTTCTTTAATGGGAGAAGTTTGTAAGAACCCGGATCTTCGCTTGAGGTATTTTTTCCTTTTTCTGGAGTTTTTGGGAAAAAATGAAGTTTCTGGAAATTTTTGAAGTACACACCGTGTACTTTCTGAGTACATGCTATGTAATCTTTTCCCGCTCAAAGCCGTGTGTTGGCCATGTCCGGGCCACACACACAGTGTGTAGGGGTGATGTGGAGGCTGATTTTGGCGGAGTACAGAAAAACCCACTACATGCCATGTACATTAAAAGTACACATCGTTTACTTTTTTTATTTCATTAATCGGACCGGGGTCGTGCCTAATGCTCATTAACGTCTTCTTCTCTGCCTATTTCTGTCTAGAGCGTCTGAGGAGGCCTATTCTTCTCCAAGCCACCGATCCATCACCAGTTGTCTGAATCGAACTTTGTTGATTGCAGAAGAATCACATCGGTGAGTTCTTGGTTCTTCTTTGACCTCATTTCCATATTCTTTCTCTCATGTGATTTATCTGAGGTTGAACGTTTTATAAGTTTTTGCAGATCTACTCCTTCTAGGCCTATTCACGGTCCAAGGTTCAAGGATATCGATATTCGAGGATCAAGGTAGGTGGTTTGTTTCCCTACGCTGAAGGTCTTCGATTTTTGGTTGCAAAAGTGCCGGATACCCATGTATCGGGTATCCCGGGTTAAGTATTTTGGTCTTATTGTTTCTTTTCCCTAGATTTCTTATTATCTTATGATTAATTATTGCTAAAATATGCATGGTTGCATGTTTGAGGATCACCCCACGAGTGTTTCTCCCTCTGTTTGGCTGTTTATCGCCATTTGGCACCGTTTGCCTGTGAGGCAAACCCTATTGCAATTGTTAGTTACTTGTTATCATCGATTGAATGTGTTGCCTGCTGTTTAAATGATTTTGATGTATGGTATCTATTAGCCAAGTAGTTGTTTAACTTACTTAGGGATGCTGACAGTCAATTATGCATGATTGGACAGCTCAGGGATGTGAGAACCTGGTGCGGGAGATCAAAGAGGGAATAGATGATTAAGTGCTTCCCTAGAGGGTCTGTTGGTTTTAGTTTGTATGCAGGACCTACAGGAATAAGACTTTGTGATTCCCAAGAGTGTTCTTAGTTACCCACGCATCGAAACCACAAGAGGAATTAGACGTAAGTGCTTCCTCAGAGAGTCTGTAGCTATCGTTGCAAGACCGTAGGGGAATTGACATAAGAGCTTCCCAAAGTGTCTATGCCTTGTTTGATTACTGGACTATATGGGTCTACTATTTTGAGCCACCCAGAGAGTCAGTGTGAATTTTTGATGGTTGGTTGTGACGAGTCCACCAAGCCAAAGAACAAGCTTGGGGTTTTGTACTGCTTGTGTTTAGGTAGTCTTTTGAGATACCTACTGTGTTACTTTCTTTCCTTGGAATAGAAAGCTTTTCTAGTTTTCCCTGGTTGTTTAATTAAATGAATTTGAATGATAATTGGTAGGATTATTTACAGGTGTACTCTTAGTCCATAACTGTACTTCTTATCCTTCATTTTTTCTATATTACTCACTGATAGTAGGGAACAGATCTTGTGGTGATTGCCTACTGGGATTAGTCTCACACCCTGTTTGGGTCCTGCTTTTCATCCCAAGCTGATTATATGGTTGCAGGTGTAGGTTGGGATTGTGTTCCTTCTACCTCCGGTACTTGATTGCTGGTTGGATCTAGATAGCATGAGACCGGGCTTTGGCTCGCGATGCTGCGAGAGTTGCTGTTTCCATTTATTACTTTGATTTCAGTTGTATTTCAGCACGTTGTTTGGTTTACTGCTTTCCATAGACACATGTACCATTCTACATCATTATTTTATTATACATTTCTTCTACTTTTAGTTCAGTTATTGTATTCTATTTACTGCTTCCACTATGGATTATGTTTATTCTTCTGCTGTATACTTTACCAAATGAGGGCATAGTTTCCCCACTGACTCACCAAGGCCCTCGCTGCTAGTCGACAGCCTCTGGCGTTTGGGGAAACACGGTTGAGGTCATGTGGTGAACTAGGTACGAGGCACTAGTTACGTGGCTCCGGATTCGAGTCGTTACACATGGATTAATTAACATTTTCATAATGAAAAATTATAAAACATTTTGTGTAGATAATGACCATGCATGACCATGTTTAAACCTAATGTATCAACAATTTAAATGAATGTCGATTGATATAGATATCTCGTGAATGTTTTTTCATTATTATGTGACTTCTATTTATGATTACGTTTGGTTACAATATTCTTTTGGTTTTCATCAATGGTTTTAACCAAGATGAATCATGTGAAAAATGAATGTAATGGAAAATAAATAAATCACACTTTTATGACCTTAAAATTATAATATAGTATTTCCTTTACATAAAAAAATGTGATTGGAGAATTTCTCAAAATTTAATACCAAAAAACAAAATCACAATATATTTCGATAAAATTTAAGTATGTTAGAATGAACATTAAAATACTATCCTTTATTATTTGTGGTAATAAATAAGAGTAATGGCGTAATGAATTATATGAATATATTAAATAGTATACAATTAATATAAATGAAATATAAGTAGTTAACCTAAAATGATTAATAAGATCATTTATTTTATGAAAATGAATTTATAAATTATTTACTCTTAATGATATATAAATTTCAATTTCAAAAATCATATGATAAATTATAAATTATATTTGATATTAATAATTGGTTAATCATAATTTAGATGTTATATGATATGAGATAATAATATTAACGAAAAATTCTTATTATTTTCAAATCCCAATTAAATTGGTTTATTAAATATATTAAGAATCCATTAAGAATATGATTTTTACAGTTTTATAACAATAATAGAACAAATTTTTTATTTCCTCACATAAAAATGACTTATTATTAAATTTTTATCTTTTTTGAGAAGAAAATTTTTAGTAGAAACATTTGGTGTTTAAAATCTTCTAATATGTATGAATTTAGCATTATATAATAATTTTCATTATTTTTATAAAATAGTTTAAGTATTAAAATATAAAGTTTTGGTATGTAATTTTTTATTATAATAGACTCCATGAAAATATAAAATATATGTAAAACATTATTACAACTATCTAAAATATTAAATTGACATAAAATATATATCTAGACATTTTCTTGACTGACCTATTTTTTAAGGTAGATTAAATTTTTTCTTTCCTTAGATCTTCATACCTAATATTTCTTAAAGATAATTAAATTTATTACATTAGTATTGGTTTCCATCATAATTTTAACATTTTTATAAATAAGTCCCAGGATCAAATCTTGGAAGGGGAGGAATTCCCAAATACCGGAGCAACACTGTAGTTGGTTACTGTAGCAGTACTGTAGTAGAAGTTACACTGTAGCAGTCAGTACTATAGTAGCTCAAGTACTGTAATAGTACAATTAACCAAAAGGGCCATTTGGGCCAAAAATTGGGCATTTAGGCTTGGTATTCAGACCACATGGTCTTGGGCCTTCGGGATATGTAATGGGTCTCCATCTACCGAGTCAGAAAGAGTTATTTTTTATAATAATAAAAATGAGGCATCTATCCCACCCATGAAAATATATATAAAAAAATTCCCTAAATTTTTGTTATTCATTTATGGGCATTTATTTGAAAATTAAATTAAAAAACCTCTTAAAATATTATACAATAAATTTATTTTAAATTTTAAAATTATAATTATATAATTAGGTGAAATTTTCAACATTAATATTTTTGATTAAACATTTATCATTAATTATTAAAACTTAATGACTAATGAAGAATAATATTTAGTTGAAATGAATAATTTTAAAATAAAAACAATAAATCACACAAAATTATATAAAAAGGTGTGGTTTATGTGATTATTGACCCATAAAAATTTCTAAAATGTATTTATTCATTTTTAGTCCTTTGATTCTTTAAAATTTACCTTACATTATTTAAAATGTTTGGGATATACCCAAAACCACTATTCCATTCAATAATAAAATGGTAAAGTCGACAATACATGAAATATCAATTATCCTATGAATTTATAACACAAAATATGACATTTTTATACTCCTAAAACTCTTTCTGACATTCTAAATCTATTTTTTACCAATAGTAAGCATAAGGCCATCATATACAAGGATATATCAATGGAAAACTCAGTTCTCTAACATTAGAATTATCTATTAGTTTATTTTTATTCATAGTCTTAATCATTTAAATTTATTTTATAAAAACCAATATAATGATATGTATATAATTTATATTTTATAATATTATAATATTATTTTTATTATAATTATTTACTCATATATCCCATACATTATAGATAACAAAATAATTTTGGTGCATTGTGCAGACTACTCCATCCATGATGCAACATGTTTTGTTTTCCATATCCGGCAGAGATAAAGATGGAATTAATGGATAGACATGATTTTTACTATATAATTAATGTTTTTTATGAAATATTTAAGAACCAATAGTTGATATGATCAACAAGTGATCATAATTAATTTAATATTTAAAAAGTATCATACTTTAAGGGTAATCATTTAATCAAATTATGTAATTTCTTCACATTTATTGTATATTATTCAACATCAATAAAATTATGATACATCAAAATTATATACACAAAATAAGATCATTATTCTTATTGTGTAATGTTATTACAATTAATAAACAATCATATTATACATAAAATCAAGGAATATTCCTTTATTGGGTTAGATTAACCACAAAATTAAACAATGCAATGAATTAATATCCTGAATGACTATAGAAGAAGAATTAATAGTAAAATATTATATAAATTTATATTGAATTTTATTTCAATTGATTGTAAAAATTTATATTAATACTAATAAATAAATTTAAGAAAACACCCATGAATTGTTAAGAATTACTAAATCAGGTTTCATAATAAGTTTATAATTGATGATAAAGACTAAAACACCCTCGAATGTAATTTTAGAAATCATTTGTATTCATACCACTAACATATATATAAGCATAATTAATTATTGTTTAATAAAATGTTTAGAATAATTAATATAAACACCACCATTACAAAATTAGTATAGCTGATACAAACTATAAGCTCCTAATGTGGAGAAATCAGATGAATCAATATAAAGAATGAGTATTTGTTGAAATTATGAATGAAATAAGATATTTTTAATGTTATAAATTATGTAAATATGTTATATGTGTTTGGGAACATAGATGTTAATTTAGGATCATGAATTATATGAAAAAAGAAAAGGGTTATGAATTTTTATCGATATATTAGTATTGATTTGAGCATCCTTTTGTAATGATGCCTCTCAAAAAAAATCTAGGGGTTTGTTTAAAATCCCATTTAAAAAAAAATAAAAATAAAATAAAATTAATATCTTTTCCACTTTACCCTATTCTATCCTTCAACCCTCTTTCACACCCCTACTTCGAAGATCGGGTTTCCTCGTTCGCAGCCCTCTTCATCTACTATTGTGATGCAACATTGGACCTCTTTCTCTATGTAGCTAGGCCAGTCACCCACAATTCCACACTTTAATAATTATTCATTAAACACTTTTTACTATTGGAGACCTCTCATATGAGCATGCCAATCCTTAAACCTCCAATACCACTTTGTCCCTGATCATCCAACACCATCGACATTACAATTTACTAATCTCAAAAATCTGAGATCCCATTCCATTAGTCATTTTCAATTTATGTTCATGAATATATCTTTATATTTTTTTAAATGTGTTATAGGTTTATTTCAATATAATATATATCTTATTAGATCAATTAAAATTTGTTATATTATTTTTTGAAAAAATCATCTTGACATATTATATTCGTATTTTGAGGTGTCTTTTGACAATTCAATCAATTAACTCATAATATATTTTATTTATTATATGAATATAAAAATTAAAGTCGGTGTTATGTATATTCTATGATGAAGTTATTTACTAAATTAAATTCAATCATATTATTTGTTTCATTCCAAACATAGTAATTCAATTTGGGATCTTAATATGTGTTGGGAATTTTTTTTGAATTTACACATCATAAGTGATATGTTATAGAATCAATTTTGTTTTTCTATTTTAATGTCATGTTTACAAAAATATAAAATTATTAACTCAATTAATTATTCAGTCTTATATTTTATTTTATTATACCAATGTATATTTTTTAAATTAATTTTTTTGTATCATTTTTTTTATAATTAAAAAATGATGTTATGTAAAACATTTTTAAATATAGTAATCATAATTAATGTTTAGAAATATTAACAAGATATGATATAATTATCATTAATAAAATTATATTGAATAGGATTCAATAAAATTTTATATGAAGTCATTTTATGTCATATAAAATAATATTTAATATAATATAGTAGAAGAAACATCCCATACATTTTTCATGATTCCATCATCCTAATTTTAGGAGGATGAGTCGATAAATTTTAATTTCACAATAAAAAATTGTTCCTTAAATAGTCATATATGAGTAAATGTTACATCATATTTAAAATTATTACATTTTCTTAGTAGTTGTTGTAGACCAATTGGATTTTTTTACATGATTCCTTATATGAAAATCTTTATGGTGATTATCA
The DNA here is from genome assembly GCA_963277665.1 of Viscum album. Classification (NCBI taxonomy): domain Eukaryota; kingdom Viridiplantae; phylum Streptophyta; class Magnoliopsida; order Santalales; family Viscaceae; genus Viscum; species Viscum album. Next base: position 2,055,137,336 of record OY728137.1, read on the forward strand.
CATGATATTTGCATCCAATGCACCATGATCTATATCATTGACTGGAAGTTGTGATGAAATTTCTATTAACACATGTTGTTGATGAATGTAATAGGTAAATTATACCAAAAACAATGAAACATCCATACATTTGGAAACCACACATATAAATATATGATAAAATATAAGAGAATCATGGATTCATTATTACTGATATTTGAAAATGAATAGATCACATATGGATATTCTATAATGTATAAAACTATGACAATAATTGTTAAAATCATTTATGATAGTGATATTACATTTTATGATATATTTTTGAGAAAAGTATCATTCATCGCCAATATATTTCAAATCAAATTGGGGTCATGATAAAGGAGTCATTGATGGTGTTCTATTAATTAGACCATTATTTATTCTCTACTTCTATCATGAATTTATGATGTATTTTAAATTATATTTATGTTATGAAATTGTTTACACACATGAATTGTGTGTTATTTCAAAGAATAAAAACATATTCTCATCATCAAAAATAAATTAATGTGATTTTTTTTATTTTTCATGATCAATAAATTTTTAATTAATAACTAAAATGCATAATATTTTTTATGTATTTTAGTTCACATCAATTTATTAAAATAATATAGAGATATATGGATTAATTATAAATCACATTACCAAGGAAGACTCTTCATTATGCTAAGGGTTTATAGTATTATTTATATTTTGTAATTTCTAATCGATCTTTTGATAGGAAACAATTATATTCATGACCTAAATGAAAATTTAAAATATTAATAAGGAGAAAATAAAATTATGAAAAAATAATATTATTTAAATTCGCATATCAATGTGTGTTTTTGATAATACATGTTATTTATTACATTAATTATTATTTTAAAAATGATGTCAATAATGATAATGGGCTCCCAACTTCTTCAACTATATTAAACTAAATTTGGAACCTTATATATGATGGTGTCAATATTACAACGAATCATCATCATTATCAAATCATATTATAAAAAACATTTCTGGGTTTTAAAAAAATTGACTTGAAAATGATATTTTGTGGACCATATCATAACTAGAAATATATTTTATCATTTTAGGGTATACGCTACTAGATTCTATAGAGGATAATGTGCGAGATAACCTTACAATGTTTAAATTTTGTTTCATGATTTAGTTGATGATGAAAATAAATATCTATAGAGAGGATGTCAATAATATTAAAAAAATAAAATGATATTCTACCAAATCAAAATCTTATTCAACATAAAAATAAGGAAATGTACATGATATTTTAATTTTTTCATGACTCATTTTTGAATGTCATGATATGTAAAAATATTTATGAAATGTTTAATATTTATAGTAATATTTTTATTAATTTTAATAGACTATTTTCTTACCCAAATGATTTTATTATGTATTGGGTAGAGGATTCAAGTTATTACGTGTGAAAAACTTAATATTTTCTATTATAGTCATTGAGTAATTGTGAAAGTGTGAATCAATATACTAATATGAACAAGTAGAAAAATAAAACAACTAAAATGGTTTTTTCTTTACATCTTATAAAAATCATGATTTCAATGATTATTAATTTCATACAAATTAACATGAATAATAAGAGTAATTAGATAGATAAAAAAATTTGTTTTAATTTAACATCTAATGGATTCTAATTAATTTAAGACATTTGATTCCTTACACCCATTTTTATATTCTAATCATAGAAATGTGTGATCTGGAATTGGTATATATCGATTAAACCTACTCTAGAAATTGATTACTATTTATAAGATTTTTAGGTTGTTTTGATCACATTAAATCTACTTCTGTGGACATGATTTCAATAAATATTGATTTTTGTTTCAATTATTGTTATTTAAAAAAAATACTAGAAATGAAATTGATGTATTATTATATTCTTTAATAGAGGAATTATCAGAGTTATAGGGAAACAATGTTAATGTATATTTTGTAACATTCAAAAAATTATAAAATTGAGTGTCATTATAATATATACCATAAATGAAATCTCATGACTTGGGGAACTTAAATGTTTAGTGTATCATCTTACCCCATGTTCCACTAAACTGTGCACCATGAAAGTGGTCCAGAATAATGCAAAAACATCTCCCTAAATTCTAGAGGATTCTAACAAATAGCGAGGGCATTTGATGTGCTCGTGGGGAGACTATGTCCTCAGAGACTATAATATTCACAATTTTATGTGATAAAAATAAAAACCATAATAATAAAAGTAAATAAAAATTAGCTAAATATAATGTAAATAATGAAATCAGAAGTAGTTAATATCTAGTGGATCATAAATAACCATAATAGATAAAAATAATAATTTTGATATCAAATATCTATACAAAATATGAGATTATAATGGAAAAGGGGGTAAAAATAATATACTGGATGCTATACAAACATCAATAAGGACAAAAAATTATGTACATAAACTTGAGCATATTATTGGACCTCTTCCACCCAAAAATCCATCCTAAAAAGATCAAAAATACATTATTGGAAGAAAAATTATGCACATTGTCCATATATGTTATTATAATGTCTACTAGGGTACCAAACAGTTCCCTGTAAAGGTGTGGGATATAATCTTAGTAGGATTCCACCCATGGTATTTATGTTGATCCATTTCAGGAAATAAATATTCATAGTGAGGAATATAGTAATAAAATTATAGTATTAAAATAATTAAAACTTCAAAACCATGGTCTGGGTTAATAAAAGGTCATCCATCCCATACCACCATCTTCATCCTAATCCAGAATCCTAAAAAAGGTACATGTGGAAGTCATAACCTATATAAAATGTCTATTACGGTTTCATACAACCATGGTAAAAGAAGAAATCCCGAGATTTTGATTTATATTCAAGGTCACATTTCAAATTTATTATACAATTATGATGGTAAAGAAAAAGAATAACATCACATGTGTACAATCAAAAATTCCATCCATCAGTCAAAATACATTGGTGGAGTCCCAAGCATGTTAATGGGGATCCAAAAAGACTCCAAAGGGTCCTTAAGTGTGTCTCTGAAAAACCCAATACCTTGATTCCTCCTAAGGAAACACATAATGAATTACTTTTTTCACTCAAGGAATGGTGACTCGAACCTTATTCTATCTATCTCACATAGGGGTCTGGGTATCACGTGAGGCATGGAATAGACATATTTCTAATAATTTATTACCTTTAATTCTTTTATAGGGAACTAACATCACTCATGAGTATAAATAACCATATGGATAACCCGTACCAGATGCCAAAGTATCTATACCGGGGCATCAAGTGAATTTGACCTAAAATGGCTAGTCCATCCATGAAATCCCTAATTTAGGGCACATGTTCTCTCCTATCCCATAACAGGTGATCCATAGCAATGAATTACACATCACAAGTCAAATCATTTATATAATTTCACTCCATAATTAAACATCACATGCCAAAATCAATCAAGCTACTCATGTATCAAAATCTAAACTATCAATGGAATAAGAAAATATGATCATGCATAAGATCTAGGATACAAGATTTGAACCCTATGAAACATGAATTGTTTATAATCAATGTAAAATAAACATCATCAAAAGGAATTAACATTCCTCTAATCACATTTAATTATTTAAATTTCTATAGATAAATTTATCAAGCTTGATCAAGCATAAAATTACATTAAAACCAATCAACAGTTTTACATAATAAGCCATAAACATGTTATGTGTACATGAAAAATGGTCTAAGATAATATAAGAAAATTATTTGGCATGAAACATGGTATTCATCCAACTTTCAATTAGAAATTTAACATTGTGGCATGTGAAATTCAACGTAAAGAATCGAGCATGGAAACATAAATATAAGGTGTGAGGCATTAAAATAGAGGGCCAATCTCATGGATAAAACTTTTACTCCAAAAAACTTATATTATAAGGGATTTAATCAAAAATAAACTCACATGAGGTAATTAACCATTAATTCATAGACAATAGTTTGATCAAGGAGTTAAAACCCAATATAGAGGCCAATGACAAGGTTAATGACCTTTATATTGGTTATGCCACATTGTATGATCACATAAAGAATTGAAATCTCTACTATATAATTTATTTATAAAAAATAAAGCATCCCTATAAGATTCTGTTTAGGGGAACAATGTATTGATAGTTAAATTATTGAAAAATATAGAAAAGTTCAGAAAACCCGTTACAAAATTTTGTAGCACTACACTCATTTTCTATCGGTCCATGATTCATCTAGACATGGAACAAATAAACGGATTTCTCAAATTATTTCAAAATAAGGAAAAATGGGTCACTCTAAAATGTTGAAACAAATATAGGAGGAACCTAGTAATAAAATATTGCATAAGTAATAGCATATCAAGGGCTTTCCATTGATTCTGATGGAGATGGATTTGGTCCACCAAAGAAGGATGTCGGTCAAAATCCCATGGATCAGTGTAAGATATCTCCCCACACTATAGGAGGAAAAAATCCCACTGAATGTTTAGGGGATGAAAAATTGAGGGTTAAATATTTTCATTATGGTTTTAATGGTAATTTAAGAACAAAATACATAGTTCATGGGTTGGTCAAAGGGTTTGTCCAAACTATGCGCCCACCATGTACAATTAACTGCTATAAGGGGTACCTTATACGGGTAGGTGCATGGTTTGACTAATAGTGAACAAACTGTGTGAAATTTCTCTAATAGAAAATGGTAGCTGATATAACAGTCATACGCCCTTGTGGCTAAGTTATGGAATGACCATGGGGACCACAGGTTCCCACTATGGGCTATGTCATATTTTAGGTATCCTATGGGGGTTGGGCAGCACTGTTTGTCACTAACTATAAGACCTAGTTATCATCATATGATTTTTGGGATTCTATAATTGAATGAACCCCATACACACTCGATACCACCTTCAATCACATAGAAATAATTATTACGACATTTTAAACTAATTTCAACCAAAGATTAATTAATCATACCTATAGATAAATTCGGGACATTACAACCACCAAAACATAAAATAAAACATCACCAAGTATCCCTATTATGGGTTGTAATACATCTTATAAGAAATGTTCCAGCCACTGTGCACATACATTGATATCTATATACCCGGTCACATCATGTACGCTTATGTGATTCCATAGATCTAGGGCCAATGGAACAAACCTTCCCTAGGTAACCATCATGTTACGATTGACGACATGAATTGGATTCTCCACAAAGGATGTATTCAGATTCAGCTTGAAATCCATGGGATCAAACAAATAGTATGGGTCTGTATGATACTATCAAAGAATTGATATGTGGATTATGTAATTGTTGGCATGGTACCTTAGATTCAATAAAACCCATAGGACATAGTCCCAATCATCATTAATATATCAAAAATAATCAAATATCCTGGAGTTAATTTTTCCTATCCCCTGATTTGTTTATATCCCAATTTAGATGATACACATATGAAGACCCAATTTCCCACCTTGAAATCCATTGGTCTATAGATAAGATCATTATAAGTATTCTTCCTAGACTGAGATGTACCCCTATGTTTCACAATTAGCTACACATGCACGGAAGTCTCCTAAATGAGGCAAGGATTCAATATAGGTTTCCTACATACCAGAAGCCAACAGAGAGGTTATTTGAATAGTCTACCATAGTGGGGAACATATGAATCCATCTAAATTGTTTCCATAAATTGTTTATTGGATTAAAAGTAAACAAAAATATCTATTTTCCCTTGATACCCCAAAATATAGGATATATTCTTGAATCATGTCCTCCAACACCTGAATCATATACTCAGAATTCCCATCATTCTGGGGGTGATATATAGTACTCAATATCACATACACCTAGTTCCTTCTGCAACCCTTTACTAAACCATAATGTAAATCAAGTAACACGGAAAAAAATGATATAATGGCGAATACCATGAAGTCACACTATCTCTCGGATATAATGTTTTAATAACTCATAAACATAGATGGATACCTAGAATGGTAGGATGTGTATGCCCTAGGTCAAACTATTGATAATCACCGGATCATTTTCATGTCCTTAAATAGATCTCAACAATGATTTTTGTAAATACATTTATATGTCTTTCTATTTCCACATGTTAATGGAAATAGTTTTTTTAAGTCCATCATGTCACCAGTGGTCTGCCTTCACCAACTAATATGTCGAGCAGTGAGTGTTAAAACCTTTTATATGCCTCTTCACAATGTAAATTAGTACTGATATGGTAAACCATCATATATCATAGTAATCCCATGAGGACCTTATCAAATAGAGGCATGCAATTTCCTCATCATCTCTTCTTGTATCTCTAATGGCACCCATACACCGAAATGGAAGGGATGAATTTCTATTCCATACACATCCCAACCAGATGGTGGGTTCTCCCTTATGATGCTCTCCCTTTTTACTATATCATTATAATATGATAACTAACACACATGAGGACATTCTATAAGAGATGATGTCACTGCCAAAACTGTTACTACAGGTTTCTCATGTAGTTCTTGAACCTCTAGTTTCATCTAAAAAAATATTTGAATCATCTCCTACTCACTGATAGACACCCTGATAGATTTCTTTTCTATTTTCCAAATTAAGGAATTAGCTAAATCATTACCCGTATTAGGTGTTTATGAATGCTTGAATTAAAATGATTGTAGGTATTCCAACCACATGTGATGACTTAAATTCATTCCCCATTATGTTGATATAAAATTGGTAATTTTATGAACATTTTCAATGACAAATCACTCTCCCAAGAGGTTGTCCCTCCTATCATGTAGGGTAAAAATCAAGATTACTAGTTTCAAATTTTTTATATAAAAGATCTTCTCACGAAGCCTTATATAGTGAGATCAATCGACCTCAACATAGTAACATTGAATAATAATGATAACAAATATGATTTTCGAATCATCATAGTAATCTATGAATCTTATTCTCAGCTCATGCATAATCAGAACTTGAGTTGATTGGAGTCATACCTTTATCAATTGAAAATCGATCTCACATGCATCAAAATAGAGAAACAAACCACCCTTCTTAGTTAGGGTTGTAAGAGGTTCTAAAAAGTGTGAGAAGTCCATAATAAATATCCTATAATATCTAGATGTCCCCAAAAAAATACATAAGTCAAATACATTCATGTATTTTCTCCATGATACCACAACTTTCACCTTCTTTGGTTCGATAGATATCTATGCGTCAGATATTATATGACCCATGAAGTGAACCATGAAAATCCAAATATAGAATTTATTAAGAATTGCATATAGAAGTTGCTCTCTAAATGTACTAATCATGATCTCAAAATGATTGTTTTTTTGTGTTAGGTGAATGAGTGAACTATGATTTCAATTACCAAGACCACCATAATGTAATCAAGATGCACATGTAAAAATTGATCCATCATATCCATATGCACTATCTGAATTTTTTTAGCCCAAAAGACATAACTGATACTAGTAAAATCCATACCTTCTTTGAAAAACTATATGTGGTATATCTGATAGCCCCAACAGAACCTCATGGAATCCCGATGATAGATCAATCATAGAAAAAACAATTTCTAATTGGAGATGGTTGAAGAGGTCATCTATATGAGGTGGTTGATACTGGTTATTCTTAGATTATTGGTTCTTCCATTTATAATCAATGAAAAATATTTCAATATGATTATATTTCATGTATAAATGGAATGCTGATCCCCATGGAGATATTCTAGGTCATATGAAACCCCCATAATTCATGTCTTCAATACACTTATTGAGTTTTTTTAAAGGGTAAAGGTGAAACCTTTTATTGGAATCAAGAAAATGAAAGTACCAAATTACAAGGGAAAGGGAATACCTGGAACACCCAAGACAAAAGAAACTATCTGTTTATCTTCTTCAGTAGCCGCTTGGTAAGCCTTCTTTCTTCATCTCTAATAGAATCCAGCTCCTCCCTTCCACTCCTGCGTCCTTGACCTCTCATCTTCCATCTGCTTGCACTTTCCCTATTCGAGAGCACTTGGATTCTTTCCTGAATTGTCTCTACATCAGTGCTCTCATTATCTGAGCTATCCTCTGAGTCATCCTTGCATTTGTCAGTAGATACATTTTTACAAACTGACAACTTCATTTACTCAACAATAGGCTACTCAACCACCATTTGGGAAGCAACCGAGGGCATTTTCTTCTTGTAAGAAACAATTTGGAATCCCTCATTATCCACAATAGGCTTTGAAGTAGAATGACGAGCTGTAGAGATGACCAGGGAGTCAGAATATAAGATTTGATTACCTTTTCAAATCACCAAGTCAACCATAGTTTCCTGTAGTTGAGTTTCTTCTTCCCTAACTTGTTACTTTCCCATAAGAGCAATGACCTTATGGTTTTCTTCTTCCGTACAAATATCAACCCAAGATTTCTTTTTGTTTCCAGAAGAGGGAGCACCAACCTTGGGTGAGACGGGGAAGTATTCCTTTGTTTTAACTTTAGATGCCTCTATATGAGTAATATATTGTGCATCTTTCTCAGCAGGATAAGCAACATTTCCCAAGTCTTCCACATGCCTAGTATCTTCATGTAACAGATTAGTGTCAGATTTCAAATTATAGGCAGATTTTCTCTTCTTGAGACAATTATTCTCATTGTGACCACGCAAATCATAGAAGCTACAGACTAAAGACCATCGAAAAGAAGCTAAGTCATGACCAATGACATTGCAGTCCTTACAAAATTTAGGAATTTTTTCATAAACAATCTTCAGCTCAATTATATCATCATTATTTGCAAGAATTACCTTTTCAACAAGAGGAGAAACCAGCTCAATACACTTATTGAGTTACTAGAGCTCTATTGGTGAAATCATATACAAAGTAATGGACCCAAGGGCCTTACTTGACAATAGCTCTATATTTAACTCAACCTCTTTATCATGTGTTAAACTAGAGGAATAATCAAATAAATCATCATTGGAACAATACAACCCCTGATGGAACTTCAAATACAATATCCCATAATCCATCATAAAGTGACTCACCAACTGATATTTCACTATGCAAATCCTAGTTCACATGGGTCTAACTCGATATACTAGGATATCCCATTCACCCAAGTCGATATATGTGTTTCCATTAGGCAATGTAAAATATAAATGATGAATATATAAATAAATAAGGTCATGATAAGGCACAATCCTGTCCATACAATGAATGAAATTGAATTTGGTCATCTTGAGGATGATGAAATTGTAGGAGAAATGAGACACAAATATTTTATGGGGGATCTCTTAACAGTGACATATTCCCTCTAGTATGACCCATAATGGTGTGTATATGGAAATTATTACAAAATTTACTTGATAACGAGACAAATAATATCCACAACCACATTAGATTTGAAAGAGTGTGATGAAGCTATATAAAAAAGGGTAGAAACTAGAGTATAGGTCACTAGAAAAGTACGTGTACCTCTCGATGGAACTAGATAATATCCTTTCGCACTGGATACACTACATACATATAGCCAACAATTCATCCCCAATACTTTCTAACTACCATAAAAAATTCCACTCTGGTAAAGTTGATTATCTAGGTCCAAACATCCTCATCCATAACCACTACCACCTCGGTCGGATTGGCTGGTAGAAGACCAAATTCCAGCATGACATGAAGTCACATATCCTGTACATGATAGATTTTCTGGAATGTATTTTTCTTCACTTTATGGTAGATGAAATGAATATAAGAAGCGTTGAATATGAACCACACTAAACTAAGATCGCACTAGATCAGGTTACTCATGCACTTAGGATTCTAATGGCCTGTCCAGACACAATGGAGACACACTATGGAGTCGTCATCACGTGCCACCTAGAATGAACAACCACCATGTGAACCTAAAAAAACACTTTTCACTACTAGATGAACATTTAAACTATTATGGAAATAACCCTCCCTGGTTCACATTTTTAGCTTATATGATATTTTTCTTCTTAATTAGAGTCAAATTTACTATATCTATAATAGGTCTCAAACAATATATGTTAAATATGAGTTGAAACTATAACCAATATCATCCTAAAAATTTCTCACTATTATCGACTCATCACTATTAAGATATTTAGTTAAATTTTAGAGCTCAGAGAAACTAGTAGCTTACTACATCACTGTAATTGACGCCTGCTAAATGTGCATAACTCTCTAGAACAATCGGATCTCAGTGTTTTCATAATGAAATGAAAAAATAAATCTTTTATGATGTCTTCTATGACCTAGACTCATTATCACTCAGACTAATATATGACATATTAATATGGTTAGGAGGTGTCACACAACATGTAAGTATCAAGTTTGAATCTCTTTTATGGAGTCATATCAATATGGATGATGTTATAAACCATAGCCAATAACCATGATTTTTCATCATGAGGACTGAAATCCCCTGATATGGTGGGAGGATACTGGTAATGACAGTCCTGAGTAAGCTCTTACATAGTCAAGGTAGGTTGAAGAGAACCCATAAAAAATTGTAAATCATTGGATGTCCTCACGGTTCTTTTCATTGATGGCCAGCGGAAGGATAGTTTTAGGTGGCTCTAGCGGCACTTCATGAGGTATCATAGGTGGTTTGGGGCCCAACGCCTCTAGAGTTTTCTCATCACCACTCTCATATATTACATCATGAGGAAATGGTAGTGGAATATATCCATAATTAACAATTTCTTGCTCAGATATTATTTAAATAGATGGGAATTTAGAAAATTAGAATCATAATGAAGGAATGTGCAATGAACTATTGAGAGACAACTCATCCATTAACCATCCCTAGATTCATCATTTTTAAAAAGAAGAAAATGTCCCAATAGGATCATTGCGACATGACCTACATCTAGTTGCAAAGGTAGGGTCATGATAAAAATCTAATATTTCTCTTATATTATAGAACATTTAATTTAATCTTATAGTTCATTTTCCCCATTCATGTATTATAGCCACTTTTAAAAAATATTGAGTTTGGTGGATCACCATAAAAATGTATAAGGGCACATACTCCTTATAAATTGAAATTGGGAAACCACATTACCTAATTCTATAACAATATCCTACTATGAAAAAATAGAACATTTTAATAAAATTTAGAATTATAATCTGCATGAAAATATATATAGGAACAAAAAAAATCATAGTCATGTGGTAAAATAAATGTGGAAAATAAGATATGGCATGAAAATATGCATGAAATTTCATTCCTATATATACTAGTATGTTAAATTCCTTGATATTCCCCCATATCATTAGTATAATAGAATATAAATCATTATTCAAATCACACTAACATGATAACAATATTAAACATGAAAATCACCCAATGGTGATGTCGTATTAACCATAAATTACATTATCAATAAGTGACATTTCCCAACACAAGTACTTTTGTTTCCCTTGTATGCGGGATAGCTACTCCCCAGTTTATGCTCAAAACTAATATCTTATATCTTGATCACCTTATTAAATCCATACTTATCAAGAATTAAAAATCATTGAATATAACTTTATATCATCCAGCAATGAGTTCCACTATATGGTTCTTAGATATAGTGGAAAAAATATCACAATAAAATATCCAAAAACATTAGAGGATATAAAATTGTAGTGAGGGATTTGGGTGTTTCCATGGGGAGACAATTATTACACAGATCAGAGTAAGCACATCTACAATCAATATCAATAAAATGCATAATTATAAATATAAAAGGATAAAAGTGTAATATAATTTAAAGAAACCAAGGAGGGGTAAATATCCAGTGGATAAATATTTTATATAAAAAAATATATTAATATGATCTACAATTTATAAAAAATATATAAGATATTTTAGGACAATAGGGGATAAAAATAATATACTACATGCAATACAAAAACTAAAAAAGGAAAAAAACTACTAATGAACATTTGAAAATTTTCTTGGTCCTATGCCCCCCAAAATCTATACAATGTAGCAATTAAATAATTCATTTGATGTAACATTTGAACATTTATCTGTAATGAGATACTGAATTCCACTTGGTTTCCAAATGATTCCCAATCAGGGTGTGACATATAATCATATTTGTTCATCGCCCATGATGTCTACACTGATTTATTTCGTGCAATAAATAATGTCACTGTGAAATATATAAATAAAATCAGAGCATTAAAATAATTAAAAAGTGTAAACCATAGTCTGGGATCTTAAATGGACAGTCCTCCCATATAACTAGAATTAGAATAAGCTAGATTTATGGACAAGTTACATGTACAAGTCATAAAATTTTACAAGGAACATTGCTATTTTAACCAACCATGGTAATAAGACAAATCCCCAAGATTTTTCTTTAGCTTGGAGGTCACATTGAAAGGTCATTATATAAGTATTCTAAAATGAAAAAGATTAGAATCACATGTATATAAGAAAAAATTCCATACATACGTTAAAATAAATTTGTGGAGTCCTGAGACCATCCAGGGAGATCTAAACCGAATCACAAGTGTTTAAATCGATGTCTCTGAATAACATAATACCTCAATTGCATCCATGGAAATCCATACGAAATTACTTGTATCACACATGGTATGGTGACTTTGAGATCACACCAAGTATCTCACACAGGGGACCATTAATCACACGAGTCATGGAATATCCATCTTTCTAAATAGGTATATCCCCAGTTTCTCCCCATAGGGGACCAACATCACTCTTGAATACAAATAACCATGCATAGTGTAAGATCCCGATGTTTCATTAGGGTATGGATCCTTTATTTTTTTCAGTTTAAATCCATAGATTAGACCTTATATGGATTTATACTGGGTTAGAAAACGTCGCAGGGCTGCCGATGGCATGTTCCGAGCGCAGAACCCATATTTTTGAGAAACACATGCTTGGCGCACAGTTTAGAGTAAACCGTACGAACTATATTTTTGCACACTGATCCACCTCGTACGGCTGACACATGGTCGTGTTGCCTAACTATGTGAGCACCACATATTCCAATGTACCAGTGCAGGTTTTTCACAGGGTTTGTCAAACCGTGTGGGAAAACTGTGAAAATTCTAAATTTAGGGTAAAATTCTTGTTTTTCTATTGATGATCTAATTTTACTCCATCCATCTTCCCTATTACGAGTTTATGTGGTATTAACCTATTTATCTCTCAATTTGTATCTTCATGATGATATATACATGTAATTAAGAGATATTAATCATCCAGGTGTAGATTGATCTTTTGTTCATCATGTTTCATGTGTAACGGTATGTACTCAAGTCATCTTTATCCATTCTCCTTCTCATTTTCTCTCAACCGAGATATCATGGTATGAGTGTTTTTCACCGTTTCTTAGATCTACTCTGATCTGAGGAAAATCAAGAGCTATTTTTTGATGAAGTGAGTCAAACAACCCTTATGTGGGTGGTCAATAATTTACTACTATAGTTCATAAATTATGGAATATATTTGTGGGGACCAACCATTTTGTCTGGTGCCTTTTCATAAATTTATAGGATATAATTATACTCATTATAACTATATGGTTATTCTCTTTCTAAATATTTTATTTTTTGTTAATGGTTACACCCACAAATCAATCTTCCTCATGTAGATGGTTATGCAACATTTGGGTTTTTAGTGTTTTGATACATTTGAGACACAATATGGGTGTGCCTTCTATTGAACACTCTAAGGGTAAGAAATATATATTAAATGGCATGATTATATTGTGAATTGAATAATGGCATGTACCATGCATTCTCACCACTAATCATGCCTACAATAAGTGCTTCAAATTGATAATTAAATGGGAAATGGGAATCTAAAGTTATATTATGTATATGAATTATCGTTAAATGTTATTGATTAATTGGTTGTATATCTGCATCACTCCTTACCAAATTAATTTAATGTAGTATAATCGACCTTGATTCTATAATATGACTTAAATGGATTAAATATTGGAATTTACTTGTCCTTATCACACTAATGAAAGGCAATGATTTAACCAAATGACTATATAAGAATGTTTCTTGCTAATTCAACTTATGACACTAATGAAAGGAAAGGCTTATCCCAAATGATATATTACATGAAATTATTATTAAACTAAAATGTCCTGACTCGAGCTCACCATGGATTCTAATCTAAGAATTCCATGAGCACTTGGGAACCCCATTTTGATCTAAGGACACGACATTCATAGGTCAATACCCAACTAGATCTTGATATTTTTTCTCTTTGATTCTCGATATGACACAATATGATCCATTCATTATGATTATAGGATGCATTGTATACACTCCTTGGATCTAGCATTGACATATAGGTTCCATAATTATAGCCCATAGGGCCCTATATCTGTTTATCCCTGTTTTACCTTGGACGATCACCTTGGGCATGGTAAGTATTTTATTGTGGATTTCCTTAGAACATGCTCCTTTTATTTCACTCCTATCAATATATAGTCTATAGATACTAATGATTTGGTGACCCATGAGGTCTACATTTTCTTTATTACTGACTTGGAACATAATTATTAAGTATTATAGATCACGGTTCCCTTATTACACCATGGAACCTTCATTATCTATACTATCATGAGGTGATTTTAGTGTTGGATATTCACCATAAGACCTATCAATGTGACATTGGTTATTACGTAATTAAATGAACTGGTTACATGTTCAGACACCAGCCGAGGGCTGAAGCATGTACTTGGGAATTTAGTTACATTGAACTTTTATATGTTATATATATATATAAAATTGAACACTATTATTTTCCAATTACACAAGCCTGATGTTATAGACACCATTTTTGGTGTCCCATTGATATTTATTCCACACCCTCTCTTAGGGCCATTTGGTACCCAAAAAAAATTACATAGTTTCAATTGTAGACAAATGGAAGAATATGTCTTCAAACACTTGATTTCTTGATATTTAGTATGGAGCTTGATACAAAATAACCGAGTTGGAAATTAGGATTCATGGGGTAGTCTATCGATTCCTTTTTACTTGTTTTAATCATGTTATTACTAAAATTTGGTATCATTGTTTTCTATTTTTATATTGACATGACATATCATAAGTTGTTGAATGCTATTTTAGCTTTTTCAATTATTATTACTATTGATTCTATATTCTTATGTGCCTTCAGTTTTCCAATATTTCTTCCACTATATACATATGTCTACTTTCACTCATTGCGCTACACATTAGTAATTTGGAAATAGTCTCCCCAATGACACACCTAAGGCCCTAGCTGCTAGTCTGCAGTCTGTGGCATTTTCATTGATGTGCTTGATTCATTGTGGCCCACCAGGCTTTGGAAACCTATGGAGTGGAATATGGGTCCGAGATGTCACAAGGTGGTATCAAAGGTTTTCCTTTCCCGACATACTATTTGGAGACAATATATTGGAGATTAAGAACATCTGGGGCTTGATTATATGCCATCATTTGGCATCATTAACCCTTGTTCGGGGTGAAAACCCATTTTCCTAAAATTGTAATTATTTTTATTCTTTTTCTGATTACAGATCATATTATTTCACCATTGGGTGATGCAAATGTTGTGTGGTGTTGTTAATTATTACTTTGGTTGAGGATATTCTTTCATCCTTGGAAAGATGATTTGAGGGTATACTGCATTGTTACATGAAACATTATTGGAACCTAGAATTCACATTTCATACATATTTTCATGCTATATAGGTGAATTTCACTTCTTCTCATTGCATGATATTCCATCGCTTGTTCATTGATGTTGTTGTAGTCATCTTATGATTATATTACAATTGGATACAATTATGTGATTGTCTATCTCAATTCAATAGGTGTATGGTCCCTCATGTGTTGGGATGAGTAATTTACCTAGTCGAGCCATTACGATATAAATAGATGTGTGTTGTTTCTTGTGATAGGTGTATGGGAACTAATACATGGGAAATAGCTAACCATTATAAAGTGAATGAAGAAATTTAAAATGAATTGGTCGTAAATCCTTATCCTACCATGTCATTTATATGAAAGGTAATGGAGTGAACCTAGAAGTCAATTGTAAAATGATATGAAACATATACTTGATCACATACCGATACACGATCTTCTATGTGGGTAGTCGGGGTAGTATGCCTTGGGTAGTGAGTTTTATTACACTCATCTTCCACTACTGATGTTATCTTATGTTTCTATGCTTTTTATGAGGTTTTTTCATGGAATTTGTAGATAAATTCAGTGACAACATCCTCATGTTGTTCAGAAAGATGGTGTTGATGAACTTACTCTAGAAAAGGTGGGACCTAAGCCCCCAATATTTCCTCTAGAAGTTCTACTTGAGGAACTTGTTGTTTTACATTATCTTGGAACCGATGCCCATGTTTGTGATAGTTTCATATGATCAATGCATTCCATGCATGGTGGTCCATAACGTTCACCTACAATGGTTGATCTGATTAGTGAGTTCCAATAGTATAATTCATCTTTGTTTTTGGAGGATGGTGGCCTGTAGGGTACTGATTCTGGGATAGATGCCAACCAGTCTATATTTGAGCATCAATATACACCCCTAGAGAAGATGGTCAAGCAATACACATACACGCTTCAGTATTTGAGGAAGCATTGGTGACATGTGATTACCCTGGCTGGTCGATATCAGGGCTTGTTATGGGATGATTTTAAGACTACATTTTATGATAAATTATTTCCTATGATGTCGAGAGTTGACAAAGACAAAGAGTTCATGCATCTCGAGCAAGATTCTATATCAGTCATGGAATTTTAATAATGTTTCATGGCATTACAATGCATTTCCCTGATTATTGTTCGTGGTGAGCATTCACGTGTGATATGTTTTGAGGATGGGCTTCAGTACTCCAACTGTACACTGGTCAGTTCCCTTTTCCATCCCACTTTTTTTTTGAAATAATCATCAGATCTCTTATCATTGAGCTTATCTTGAGAGATTACAATAGTACTAGGTATAGTGGAATAGTGCTGTGTTAGGCTAGTAGCTCATCTGGGGGTAGGAAAAGTTCCCCCGAGGTTTCTCTTCAGGGAAGTGAAAACCTGAGTACTTATTTTGATAGCTTTATTGAGTGTCATTAGTGAGCATGATGGGGGAACATGAATCCTCAGTGTGATAGAGACCTAATGGAGTGAATGTATAGCGGTCGTATGGGGCGTCTTTATCATTTCTGTAGGATAGTTCACCAAGCTTTGAGTTGGAAAGGATCTGCACCAACTCCGCATTCTGGAGCAGTTTCTTCTGCGTCATGATAGGAGGGGAGTTGGAATAGAATAGGCATGTCTGGACGAGGAGTAAGTCAAGGATGTGGTAGCCATACCCCTAAAGACAAGCAAAACCAGCAGAGCAGTTATGATCGTGGTAGTCCATCAGTTGCTCAGGGTCATGGATTAGGTCAGCTGCATGCACTTCAAACAATACCTAAGGATCAGGTTCTAAGACCATCTACAAAATGTGTTACTATTATAGTAGACTCTAATATAGTATCTACTTTATTTAATACATGTGATTTGAACTCTTTTATCTCTTATCTGTTGTAGTAAGTCATGGACTAGATATAATGTATTAATATGGCCTAATGTCCATAGATATTCCCTTATGGATTTGAATAGAGGGAATAAACTTGTTTATGGAATTTCCCCTTGAGTTAGGTAGTTTATCTTTCTTATAAAACCATTTTATTATTAAGATGACGGGATTCGATGTAATTCTCAGAATGGATTGGTTAGTTCACTATCACATTTTGGTAGACTGCTATCACCACAAGCTATCATTTACATCACCAGAGGGAAGCCGTTGTCTACATAGGGCTATGTGGGTCGTATTTTCTATTAGAGATGGACTACAACATCATTTTCCAAGTAGATTAACCACCCATATTTCAAATCTCTTCATTGAGGATCGGGGTTTACATATGGCTGATTTCACTACATTAGTTAACTATTTCAAGAATGAATTTCCCAATAATATTCTTGGATTACCTCCTGAAATAGATGTAGAGTTTACAATTGAGATATTTCTAGATGTAGCTCCAGGGTCATTTCCTCTATACAGTATGGCACTAACAGAGGATCAGGAGATCAACTGACAGTTAACGAATTTATAGGCCAAAAGTTTCATATGTCCTAGCACGTCCTCTTGGGGTTCACCCATGATTTTTACCATGAAGGCGGATAAAAACTTACATATTTTTTGGATTATAAGAGGTTTAATGAGATTATGGTTAAGAACTAATATCCAATTCCTCGAATAGATTTTTTTACTAGCCCCGAGTAGAAAATGTCTTATCCATTATCAACCATTAATTGGATTATCATCAAGTACGATTCTAACCATTAGACAAACATTGTACAACTTTCTGTAGCAAGTATGATATGTATGAGTATCTTGTTAGGCCATTCGGACTTATAAATTCATCTTCTATTTTCATGGATCTAATGAACAGTGTGTTCCACCCCTCTGTGGACTCTTTTGTCCTGGTCTTTGTGGATGACATATTTGGGTATTCTGACACTCGTAGAGACCATTCAAATCAGGTTGATATCATTATGAGTACACTGAGATAGAAAAATATTTTATCCAGTCATGCTATGTTCCTCTTCTATGTTAACAATGACCACTTCTTGTGTCTTATTATATCATAATCAAGAGTATATGTGGACCCAAAAAGGTTAGTGCTGTAGTTTTTGGGATCAACCCAAGAACATCTTTGATATCAACAGTTTCTTAGGTCTGGCTTGATATTATAATAATTTAAAATAATAATTCTCATGTATTCACCTGTTATTGGTCTTACAAAGAAGGGTTTTATGTTTGTATGGTTTGAAGGATATGAGAAATCCTTTCATGAGTGGAAAGGGAGGTTTGTCTATTCACCCATTCTGATTCTTTCACATCCTGGAAAATGCTATACCATCTTTTGTGATGCATTAGACATCAGCCTAAGAAGATTATTGATGTATGAAGATATATTCATTGCATATGGTTATTTTATGATTAGGATTCATGAGAGAAATTAACTGAAACATGAACTTGAGCTAGTAGTAGTTTTCCTTGCATTATATAGCTGGATACAATAGCTTTTGTGTGAGATAATTATAGTGTAAAAAGATTATGAGTGCCTCAAATAAATCATTTATATGTGTGACTTGAACCATAAAAAATGGAAATGGATTGAATTTATAAAATATTTTTATTTTGAGATTTCCAATACTCTGGAGAATAACAATTTGGTTGAAGATTCAATTTTTCAGAAAACTCAGACACAGGCTGTGAAGGAAGACATTGAGGAATGGAAGTTAATGGCCCTCTATTCTAAATTAAATATATATTTTTTTATAGTTACAAGAACTATTATCTCTCATCATTAATAGTTTCTTATTATCTCCTTTAGAGGGTGTAGAGTATGCAGTTTTCAAATATATTAGGCTTGGTTCTCCATGAAAGTATATCAGAATATAACCCACCTCTTGTTAGGTATGTAGACAGAGATGACATCCTTCGTTTACATGGACATATCTGGGTCCCTATAAACATCATAGATGACTTGATGAAATAGTCTCATTCCTCTCAGTGGGTAGTTCATCTAGGCATCTCGAAGATGTATCGAGATATGTGACACTAGTATTGGTGACCTCAGATTAAACGTCAGATATTATGCTTTATCACCAGGTGTTCCACCTTTCAGTAGGTGAATGAGGATCCTGAGAGAACTACATGCTTGTTACAACCACGTCTTGTCCGAGAATGGAAGTGGGGAGATCTGTCTATAGATTTAATAGTCAGTTTACATAGTTTTCCATGGGGTATCGAAGCGATATGTATAGTCATTGACATACGAACATAATCATCCCAAGTAATTCATATATGGGAGAATTTTTTTAGTTTATTAATCATGAATACTATATGTCCATGAGATCATATAACAACATGGGGTTCGGGATACTATCATTTCAGACCAGGACTCTCATTTCACTTAACAGTTCTAGCTAGTTTTGTAGAATGTTATGGGAACTCATGTGCTTTTAAGCACAACTTTTCACCCTCATATCGATGGACAACCAGAATAGAAAATACATCTTCTAGAGGATATAATCTAAGAATGTGACATTGATTTTTAAATTTTTTTGTAAAATAATATCACTCTCATCATGTTCTCCTATAAAAATATATTTCATAAAATGATTAAAATGGATCCATTTCAAGCCTTATATGGTATGACATGTCATTCACCCCTGTTCTGGTCAGAGGAAGAACATGTATCCCTACTAGGTCCTCATCTAGTTTAAGATAGTTCAGAGCTGATTTTGATGATTAGGAAGTGTATGAATAATACTCAGGGTAGAAAAAAATCATATGCTGATAACTGTCGACGACCTCTTGAGTTCAAGGTTGGGGATCGTGTTTTTTTCAGGTATCACCCAAGATAGGGAATAGATGGTTACAGAAGCAGGTAAAGCTATATCCTCATTACAAAGGGTAGTTAGAGATCCTAGAGGGTTTCTAGATGGTAGTGGATATGTTGATACAACCTTAGAGGTATTATTCCATTGACAACATCATTCATGTATCACATCCTAGCCAATATCACACTGACGTGTCACATACTTTTGATTTTAAGGATTTTCAGTTAGATTCTGATGATACCTTCGAGGAGTATCCAATGTGCATCATTGACAAGAGCACAATGGCTCTCCGAGTTTAGTATGTACCTCTAGTATGAGTTATATGGAAGAACAACTAAGTACATGAAGATATTTGGGAGAGGGATGCCGACGTATGTCCCTAATAGCTAGAGTTTTTTTTTCAAACAATGTTTCTCCACCCTTGGAAGGTGAACATGAGCACAAGATCATTTAAGGGGGGAAGAATGTAATAACCATGTTTTTTACTCAGACATGGATCCTTTTATTTTTTTATTCTAAATATCTACATTGGTCCTAATGTGGATGCCTAATGGGTTAGAATAGGTCTCAGGGTTTACTGAGGCATGTTCAGATCACAGAACACATATTTTTGGGAAAAACATGCTATGATCATATTTTAGAGTAAAATGTGTCAGAATTATGTAGGGTTTAGAAAACCATGCAGATTGTGTTTTTTAAGATAAATTCACCTTACATGGTTGGTGCATGGTCATGAATCCTAACCATCTGACCACCCCTTTTTCCCAAGTACATGTGCATGGTTTGCATAAGGATTGTCAAACCATGCTGACAAACGGTACATAGGATATGTTTTTGGTAAATTTTTTTTTTTTTCCACTTAAGGATCTAATTAATCTCCCTCATTCTTCCCTAATCTAAGTTTATGCAAGCATAAAAAATTTATTTCTCAATTTGGTATTTGTGAAGATCTAAAATTGGAATCAAAAGATCTTCATCATCTTGAAACCGATCGAGCTTATGTTCATCATGTTTAATCTGCAACAATAAGTACTCGAGTCATCTTGAGACATTCTCATTCTCGTTTTCTCCAGAATAAGATATAATTCTATGATAATTTGTCTCCTTTTCATATATATTCTCTGATCCGAGGAAAATAAAGGGCCTTTACCAGAGGAGGAGAATCATGAAACATGAATGTGGGTGGTCTATAAATTTTCACTAATGTTTTTCAATTTTGGAATATACATGTGGACCACCAATTTCATCAGGTTATATTTATTAAATTTATATTACATAATTATACTCATTAGAACTGTATAGTTATTCTCTTTCCAAATATTTGATTAGTTTTTAGTGGATACACCCACAAATCAATACACCCCATGCTGATGGTTATGCCACATTTAGTTTTTTAGTGTTTTGGCATGTTTGAGACACCATTTCGGTGTGCCACCACTTGACCTATCTAAGGGTATGATTTATATAGTAAATTTGATGATTATAGATATAATTTCATAATGGAAATTTACATTTGTTCTCACCACTTGACCCACCTAAGGTAAGTTCTCCAAATAATTATTAAATGTGAAATGTGAATTATAATGTATACTATATTTATGACCTGGCCATAAAAGTAAATGATTAACTGGTTTAATTTATAAAGAACCCCTTACCACATTAATGGGATGAAGTGAAATGAAACATGAATCTAGAATATGCATTAAATGGATTAAATGGTTACTTGATACCTGTTCATTTTACACAAATGAAATGAAAGGTTTCAAGAAAATGAATATATAAAATAGTTTCATGCTACTTGACCATATCAAACTAATGAAAGGAAATTCATAAACCGAAGGAGATGTTACATGACTTCATAATTAAACTGAAATGGACTCACTCAAGATCACCTTGGATTCTAATTGGAGAATGCCATGAGCACCCAGGAACCCCATTCAGATTCATGGACACAAATTTCATAGGGTTATACCCACCTAGATCACGATCCTTGTTTGTTGTTGGATGCCCAGTATGACACCATGGGTTCCATTCATTATCTTTACAGAATGTGTTGGATACACTCCTTGAATCTAGCTTTGATATGTAGGTTCCATGGTTACAGCCTATAGGTCCCTCTCTATTCTGAACTTCATTTTACCCTGTATGATCACCTTAGACACGATACACACCTTATTGTGGAATTACATGGAACATAATCCTTAGATTAAACTATTATCATTTTACAGTAAACGATTACTACTAATTTAGATAAAATTTAGGTCTATGTTTCCTTGGATGATAACATGGAACATAATTATTAAGTAGCACTGATCATGGTTTCCTTGTTACATCTTCGAAGTTTCATTATCTATACTATCACGATGTGATTTTAGTGATGGATATTCTTCACATGACCTATCATTATGAAATTGAAAATTACATAATTTAATGAACTCGTTATATGTTTAGACATTAGGTGATTGTTGATGTAGTTAATTGGTTATTCAGTTACATTGGGATATATTCATTAAATAAATTTATGTATATATATATGTGTGTGTGTGTGTGGGAGAGTTAGTGTGTGCTTAAAAACTATTATATTTCCATTACACGGGCCAGAAGTTATAGACACCGTTAGTGGTGGGCCAATGAGATTTATCACACATCCTCTCTGGGAGCCGTTTGGTATGTGGGGAAGAATACATGATTACAGGTGTTGACAAAGGTAAGCATGGGTCTTCGAACACTTGGTTGCTTACTGTTTAGTATGGATCTTGATAGAAAAGTACCGAGTTGGAACTCGGGATACTTGGGATTGTTTATTTATTCCTTTTTTACTTTTGTTAAACATGTTATAACTGCTGTTTTGTATCCATGTTTTCCTGTTTTCTAGTGACATAACATATCATCAATGGTTGAATTATATTTCAGTTGTTTTATTTATTATTACTATTGTTTCAATTTTCCAATGTGCCTTCAGTTTACCAATACTGCTTCCACTATCAACATATGTTTACTTTCATCCATTACACTACACATTTGTAATGAGGGCATAGTCTCCCCATGGTCACACCCTGTGCCCTCACTACAGGTATCCATCCTCTGACATTCCAGGTGATGCACATGAGGCCATGTGTCCCACTGGGCTTAGGGAAAATATTGAGTGGAATTCGGGTTTGGGATGTCACACAGAGAGACCATAACTTGAATGAAAAAGCATCGATCCAGGAACAACAATTGATTTCAACTAATAATGGAGATTCCATCCATGAAATACATAATTCGGGACCCATGTTCTAACCCAACTAATAGAAATTAAATCGTAGCTACAATTCCAATATCACAAGGAAAATAATCTATATAATTCATGCCATTAATTAAACATATCAGTCCCATATATGACAATATAGTCATGTATAATGATCCAAATTATTAAAATAATAATTCATTAGGAACATTAATAAGCTCTATGGTAAAATATATTATCACTAGGTGACTTTCACTATTCATATTCAATGGAATACAAGCATAGGAACAAGGAATTAACATTATTTTAATCGAATGTCATAAAATACATTTCAATAGATCATGTTATCATGCTTGAATAGGTAGGTAATTCTATGAAAAGAAATCAAATGCCATATGAAATAATTTGTAAATGGGACTAGGGCACATGAAACATTGTGAAACCGAATATAAGAAAATCATGTGGCATGATCCAAGGTATGTATCCAACATAAAATGAGAAATTTAAAAGAAGTCCATATGGAATTCAATTTAAACAGTACAACATGAGAATTTAAATAGAATGATGAGGAATTAAGCTACTGGGATAATCTCATGGACAACCATTTTTCTAAATTAAATTTATAATCTAGGTAATTTACTAAAAATACAACTCAAATGATAAAATAAATCATTTAAGGAATATTCAATTGGTTGGTCATGGATGGAATACCCAAAGGGGAGTCCAAATGTGGGGAGAATGGACCTCACATGGGTTTTTCAGTAAGGAATGCTTAAAAAAGACTCGAAAGTCCCCATTGAATAAATTATTTATAAAAAAAATAAACATATTCATATATTTCCAGTGACCACCCCATCTGTGTTCCCTCTAAAATGTGGTGAAATGAAGTAAAAGATCATCGAAACCATACCTCGATGTGGTAGTAATCAACTTATCCATTATTAGGCCTTGATTCAACCTAAAACAGATGAATTCAATTGATTTTACAAATTCCCAAGAAAAAGGAAAAAATCTATCACACCAAAATAACACAATGTATAATGAATGAATCTATAAAAATTATATTTTTAATGGAAAATCATACTGAGTGATTTACTTTTCTTCCAAAGGTGATGGATTTTGGTCACAACTAACTAATTTAGGAGAAAACCCCATGGACGAGATGTGTAGATTTCTACACAACATTAGAGGAGGGAAATCCTAGTAGAAGGGAGTGGGAGGAAGGAATAAAGATTAAAACATTTCCTTAATTGTATAAGGTTAATTTAACCCTCAAATATATTGTGAACAATTTGGATTCATGGAATTACCAAACTGTGTGCCAAAAGTGCACCATACTCTTCTAGAAGGGGAACTTCACATGGTTAGATGCAATATTTGTCTAACTGTGTGAAAACTATGTGAAATTACTCTATCCAAAAAAGGTAGGTGGTATCATGGACATGTGGAATAGGTTTCATAGTTTACGACTGACCATGAAGACCTTATAGGACCACTATCATATACCTCATGGTTAAAAAAACTATGTGGGATGGGTGTAACATTTTTCTCAATCTATGCTACGCAGTTTGCCTCCTAACATTATAGGGATTTGAGTTTCAAACGAGTGCCAGAATAACTAAATACCCACTTCATCCCGTATACATCATTATTATGGTGGTGAAAAGTATTTTAACAAATAAATTAATTTCTTTTACAATTATATGATGTTAGGATGTTACATTAAGAACACGCACATGGATTTGTATTGTCCAATTTTTAACATTGGTTTTGTGCATGAGTGTATATGATATAGTATATAATTATGAATCTTATTTCATCAAATATTTTGGGTTGTATCCAATATATTTTGGTTGAAAGGATAAAGAAGCAATGGGTCAATTGGTCATTAACTACCACTTATGATATTGATAGGTTGTAAAATATTTGAACGATGTGAAATTATTAAAGGTAAAATCTGGGACGGTGTATTATATGTATGATAGTGTTAAATGAGTTCAAACTAAATCATAAGCTGTAATCAGAACCAAAAAATAGAAGAGGGAAATTATATCCATTAATCATTAATATTGGGAATTCAGTTTTTTTACACCATGATCATTATATAGTGCATATTTATAAGAATGGTTATGACAATTTTAACATCAAATTATATAATGTGAATGGAAAATCATAAGAAAATATCAATACTCAGAAGGAAATAACGAAATGAAAATAAAACAAAAATATTTATTCCTTAGAATGAAATTATTACTCTAATTTTTTTATATTAAAAATAAAGTAGAGAAATGTATTTTTCCCTACGGTTTTTAAAACATGTGGATGTACCTAATGGGTATTCACATAACATCACAAGGTGTGTTGACATAATGAATCATAGGGTACATGGAATAAAATGTAATGATTCACTTATTTTATTACAGAAGTTACTAATATTAGAATTATATAAATTATTACTTGGAAATGTATATATAGATGTACTCTAGTTACAAAAATTCATTAGAAAACTATGTGAAGAAACAATGTAACCATCAAACCATGACATTATTCATGTAATATTTTCAATTACACTTTTTTCAATTTATATTAACATCAATCCATTATTTTTAGTATAATAATGTTTTTGAATATTAATTTGGTCAATAATATAAACTAACATGTCTCATATATTATCTATGGATTTTCAAATTGACATGTATTTTGTTTATAGGTTTTTAAGTTTAAGTGATAATTTCATGGATCCCCATTAAATATTTAACATTTAATTATTAATTTTATTCTATATATACCTAGATAAGATTGACTGTTATGATAAAATTAAATTTCAACTTGAGGGATCTATTTCTGAATGTTACCCAACATATCAGTGTCATAAATTATTTCAATATAGTAGGATATTATTGATATATGAGTATTATATGTAGATATATTGATGATATCTTAACTCAATCATAAATTCATTTAAAATAATAATATATTTATTGAATTGAGGAGGATAAAAAATATTACAGTAAATGAAATATAATAATTAAAATAACATTGTAATGTTCTACTGAGTAATGAAATTTATATTAATTAAATAAAAATCATAGGATAGAAATAATGGGGAGAATAATAATTTGAACTAAAAATGATAATGATATTACAATATTTGTTAATAAAGTGTTAGGAAAATGGTTCCCACATCACGTATGTTCATACATACTATAATCAATAGGGATATTTGGTTTAATTATTTATTCTTTAAATAAAATATTGTACATCACTAATTTTAAACCATGATTACAAATTTTTAGGTTTAACTTCAGAAGAATTATGGTTTCTATCGTAGGGTCCTATTTTGATGTCCAGATAATTGATTTGTTTTAATATAAATGGGGTAATTATTCACTCATTCGATCATGGATTATATTTAAAAAAATAATATAGTGGTATATTTAATTGTTTCAAATAGGGGTACTTTGAAATTTTGACTGATATAATTAAAAGAAAATACAATAGTCATTACTAAATTTTATTATTCATATAAATGATGTTCAATATTAAGAGTGTTATAAAAAGTTATTCTTTATAATTTAATTTTTGAAACATCACTCACATATTGAATATTAGTGAACAAAATGAAAATGATCAAAAAAATAACACATAACAAGATAAAAATTTATATAATGAGGAATATACAATGTATGATGGGTAGATTGTAGCTATTCACATGATAGAATGAGACATTCATGACAAATATAATGAATTCTTAGATTATATCAATTATATTGAATCCTGTAAAAATCAATTATTTTGAATATATTCCATCCTGATATTGAACATATTAATCTTTCATTATTGGCCGAAGTATAAAATTTAATTATTGTTCATTTTAAAGATATGATTAAATGAATAAATTATTGTATGTATTGTTATCCAATAACTTATCTACAAGCTATAAAAAATTTAATAATTTCCAAAAAATGTATCTTTTATTATTTTCAAATTTATTTTCCTTCATGAGTTGTTTATTTTATAAGAATAAAATGATATTTTTTTTGTATGGGAGTTCATACATTAATGTACCGTCATACAATGTTTTCCATTACTATGTTTTTTTAACAATTCTAAATATGATTTCCTATTTATGAATCATAAAAACAATTGTCGTAATGGTTTATAAAATTAATTATATGATATTAATATCATCTAATAAGTTCTTTGAGAATATGTGTTGACTTAAAAATGATTTTTCCATTCCCATATATAAGTAATCATTGATTCTAGATACCCCTCATACTCCCTCACTATGGATATTGGAACACCATTTGTCTCTATTTGATATGCATAGAGAAAATTTCTTAATTATTTAATAGGTTTAACAAATGATTCCCTTATTGCGGTGGAACACTTCTTCACTAATATTTAAACATGATGATATTTGGGGGGGGGGTCATATATATAGGTATTTATAATGATATGAATATTATTATTGAACTTTTTTATAATATTAAAATTTTTCATAAAATATGGAATCAATTTTATTTCAAATACTATAATTAATTACTCAGATGTTTGGAGTATAAATTCACTAAATACATTTTACCCTTTGTTTGTTTAATAGACCCCATAAATGAATCTCTTGGGATATTTTTCAAAAATCATAGGGCAACAGGTGGCTAAGACAACAACCCTTCCCATCACAAACACCGATTGTTGACATTTTTCACTATCTATGAAGTGCGACACATTTTATTTTCAAATAAAGGTAGATTAAATAAAATATTCCATAAAATAAATGGTTTATTTAGATTAATAATAATCTTTTAAAAATAATTGTCATAATATAATTGATTTTATCAATTTACAATGCATGATTCCATCAACAAATGTGATAGATTAAAAACATCGTTATGAAATATTAATATTTTGAAAAGGGGTTCTCATATGAGTACAAAGATACATAATTGATCTCATTATATAATAATGTAATAGTACTTTAAGTTGTACCTTGAAAGTAGTGGAACATTATTCTATGATAGTTGTCATCACGCTATACACAAGTTATTGATTAATTTTTTATAATACTAATCTCATTTTACATATATACATCTATATAAAAAATAAATAATATCACATAAAGTATTTCTCAATTATATTTTTATCATTTCATGATGTTTCAACAAAGAATGTTTCAAGTGAAGAAATAGAAATTATCCCCCACAAAGCTGGTTCAAAGAGAATGTCAAGAATCAAATCCACTGTTATTATTTTTTCGATATTTATATTATTTATATGATAATATTATCTATTTCATATGTTAGAATATTATTTTTCCAACTTATTATTCTATGTAGTCAATTTAGGGGGAAATTTCACATGGATGCAACACGATTTGGTTGTTCATATGAAATCAGATTTGAGTCATGTGATTGATCTTCAAACAATGTTTTTGTATGAATTTAATTTTCATTCCAATCATTAAAACAAATAATAATAATATCATAGTAACATAAAAAATGTTGACATTAATGAGTCATATGATTTCTAATTATAATTTTTTATTTAATCACATATATAATTTTTATAACAACTATTATTGATAATATATTCCCTATCATATAGAATCAATCAATATTTTATGTTTTTATTCTTTTTCACCCTTTTTATTTAACTGGTATTTGATTTCCATGTAATAATATATGTTTTATTGTGTTTCAACCACAATCAAAACTTATCGATCTCAGAACACGATTCTCTTGTTTAGTTCCTTAGGATAGATAATATTTTTGTTGTGTGTAGGCTGGGTTCTGGAACACTAAATTTTGAGGTCATTATAATGTGATCACGTTCTGAATGAGAATCAACACTATGTGGTAGTTACTTCATTCTACTAAATATTCTATGTTAATTTCAGAATATAAATGAAAATTAATGAAACATGATATGCATGTTCATAATTATGATGAGATAATACATTCTATATAGAATGTATTAGTTGAATTATATCACAAGATGGATCATAATGTCCTCAGTGGAATTCTATTAGTGGCTGGTTTGAATCATTAGGTAAATGAAACAATTTCTTAAAAATCTAGTACCAAATGATTTATTGGTTTGTAGATTAAAATAGAAATATACATCATTTTTTTAATTTTCAATCAACTTGACATATAGCATCCAATAGATGTATTTTTAAGATAGAGATAGAGATAGACGTGGACATTGACATAGACCTAGAGGCGATTTGAGTTAACCATGTATTGATGTGAATTGATTTTAAACATTCAAGAATTTTCATATAACTAAAATCATGTTGTATTTAAAATAAAATCATAATCCATTACTTAATATATCTTAAAATTTATATATGATTTTTAAATAATTAGTTTCATGGATTATATATATTTTTTGGTATTTTATTTGTTGCATGTTTTGGTAGATCATATTGTTTGCCTTTGAATTTGATTAATTTTTGGGAATATAATGACATATTCTAAATCATATTATATGTAAATAATTTATGTTGACATCATATCTGTATTTATCATTGAATGATGGAATTATATTTTGAGTTAGTTGAGTTTCAAAAGTATGTTTGGATGCTTGTGGGAATAGGTTGCTGATTTTTAATTATGGTAGAATAAATATATTTAACTTGAATAAAATTAAAGGGGATAGAAATACAATCCTGGTTATCAAAATGTTAATGGTTAATGTGATGAAATATTCATATATTATGTTGAAGTATTCTTTTTTGATAGTAAAAAAATTAAAAAAACCGCATTCATTTTATTTGAAAACTTTCATATTGCAGAATATTAAAGAACCACTATATATAGAAAACATTAAGTGGTGGATTAAATTTTTTACATTTTTAAATGATTAATAGTGGTTCTTGAGGCCTCCAATTTGTAATATAAATTATATATTATTTATACACGTTTAAAAAATCCACTAAAACATTTAAAATCTATCATTGAACCAACATTTCAGGATTGGTGGTAAAAATGATATGAATTAAAAGAAATCACCATGAAATACATCATTGTAAATTTTTCGATGTAACAATATTAAAAACTCCATGAAAAATATATAATTATTTTAAACTAATTATAGTTATATAAATAATTCTTCCATACAATAGTTTTTATGTTTTGGGTTTTCGTCTCAAATTAAATAATTTGAGGCATTATTAGTGATATGTACGGAATTTCATTTTTTCAAATTATATACTACCTATTTAAGAAATTGTATAACAAATTAAATTTGTATCATGTAATTTAATGTTCAATCAATAAGTCTTATTTTAAAAAGGGATATGATTTAAATGTTTCCAATGTAATATGTGTTTTAAATTTCTCAATTCTTAATAATTGAGACAAATAAATTTTGTAATTGTGTTTTCATTATATTAATTATTCACTAAATTAATGTACCTAATTTTATATGTATTATTTTTAAATATTATATGTATTATAATTGTTACTCTGCTCTGATACTGTGTGATATTTTGAGGCATGATGTTAAAAAAACTGTATGAAAATTATTAAAATATTAAATAGCACGCGGGAGTTACTTTCTTCCAAAAGTGGAATAACTTATAAACAGGTTCCTGATTCAGATATACTTGGGAACCATTACTTTCACAAAAATAGCTTGGTGCGTCATAACATTGGTCAGTGAGGTTCAGTTGTAGAATGCCACTATATTCATTTTAAAAGAATAAAATAGATTGATAAATATTTATTTTATTATTATTTCATTGATGGAATGACCCAGGGATAGATTTATTTTAAATAAACCCATTGGAAGAGATCCAGGGCTAGGATTATAATCCTAGATTCCCTTAGAGACCCTAGAGAGATAAATATGGGGAACCTTCTTGGTAGGTAACGATGGAACATCAGATCAATGATTGGTGATGTTGTTTATGGTAGATATCACCATTGACAACAACACAACAATATTTATTTGTCAGTGAGCAATCGAAAATCTAGGTAGCATGAGTTATTTAAATTTTTCTATTCTGGAATTTATTTTTATGATGAACATGGAAAAATCCTTAATCATATTAACCCATGTATTGACCTAACATTCTGGATGGGAAGATAATTGTGGGGTTTATTGGGATTTTGAATCTAGAGATTTTTCTGTGATTCAATTATCATCTTACGATAATAGATCAAGGCCAAAATGACCAATGGCTGAGGTTTTTTCCTCAGGTTTGTTCCATGTGAAATTTTTTACTCCTTATTCCTTGCGTTCTACGTGCGTATTCATCTTTCTCCACCACCTTTTAACAGTTGATTATTTTTCCCTAGATTCTTGGCACAATGATAAGAAACTAATGATCTGAAAATGGGGAACCTCCATGGAGGATGACGATGGGTGCGTCGGCAGATCAAAAACTCATGGGGTGCTAAATCTTTGTTCTTCATTAATTAAATAGACTTCATATTATTATGTTTTCTGATATATTTGATGGCCCAAATCCTATCAATTCTATGTTTCATGGACCAGATGTCCATTGATCTTGAGTTTCGAGGCGAACCGAGCACCAGAGAGAGATCCAAGGATCGATCAGTGAGAGAGGTGGAAGAACATGGTATTTTGGAAAAATATAATACACACGACATGCATTCTTGGCTACACAGTGTGTGTTCATTGCTAGGTGAATCAGAATGTACACGGTAAGTACATAGAAATCAAGGTGGAGCACACGAGGTTCCTACACGGCATGTAATCCCCCACAAAACATGGCATGGACCAAGTACATGGGAAACCCCATGTAATGGTACATGGGAATTCCTTCAATTGATGACACCGTGTACTAGAACATGCCCAAAGCACATAGGTAGACCTCGGACGGATGAACAAATCATGTCACTCCTTCTACATTACATGTACCCATCTTTTACATGAAATGTTTTAAAGACATGGGACTTTGTACAGAGGAAATACCCAATGTTAAGGAACATGATGTGTTAACCTACTACATGTTGCGTACCCCATCCTACATGGCTAGATTTTTTTTCTTTGTATCATGGTCAAGTTAAGTTTGGGTTTTTCCCCTTCATCATTTCCATGAGGGAAGGTATGAATCATTTCCAACTCATAGGACTACGATCCCTTTAACATGACATCATGTATAGAGTTTTTGGAATCCCCCAATAGGCATAGAGAAGGATCCCTTATTCATTATTCATTACCTATATAGAGTTCTCATTATCGATGTGAACAAAAATATGTGGTAACCGATCCTCTACTTGAAGGTTTAATCCATATTGAGTATTTTGAATAACCCCATGGCCCAATATGTGGTCTTCATATATTTTATATCGTATCACTTTTCAGATACATTAGTGTTTCACTCTCATCGAGATACCAAACAAGAATTACATATCAAACAAATGCCATCCATGCTATCAGAATCAAGAGTTTGTTCTCCTGGATGAGTGATTCATGGATTCAATGAGATGAATTCATAGGTTTGGTATGAAGTGGTTGGAAAACACCTCTAGATAGTGTGTTTTTTTGAATATAACTGGATATTCTTGTTATATGTTTTGTAGAAATATACTTATGTAGAGTTGAATGCACATTACTATGTTCTATTTCTTTGTGGTTTTGGGGTGTCCTACTAAGTATTTTTATATTCTCCCCCTATATGGTTGGTTTCTACATGGGTTGTTTCTTTGGAAGATGATCAACCATTTGATGGAGTCTTAGGCAGACCAGGACCAGGCGTTGCTTTGTGAGACCGGACAGAACAAGGTGTGTTCATAATACTACAAATAGAAGACCCAGTACCATTTAATATAAATTGTACTAGTGTTTATACACTCTTTTTGTTGGTCTTTTATTCTATCCCTGTTTACATTACCTTACATTTTTTCATACTCTGGTTGTAGGATATAGTGGTATTCATGGACGATTTACACAGTGGTTTTTTCTTTTCATCATTTTGTGGGCATAGAGATATCTCTGTGTGTACAAGTACTAACCAAATTCCCCCCATCTTAGTGATATTTATACTCAGTTATATTAAATATCTCATGAAATATTGGAGGCAGTCTTGGGGAGTTGCAGTATAGACCCTGTTGGGATAGATCATGACAGAGTGGTATTAGAGTTTGTAATATATACTTTTGGATGAGTAGTCTTTGATATTGGTTTTGGTAAATATTGTTATATGTTTTTAGTTTGGAATTAAGACCATGGACTCCAGTTTTGGTGTGGTTGTTTACATATCCATATACAAGGACTCTAGTAACCTTTTTTTTAACTCGATACGTGAAAACACCAGTTTAAAGGAAATAAAGGAACATGCATCATATAGGGAAGGGTTTTGGTTTCAAGGACCTTCACCAATCATCTATCTTGATATACTCATTGACTTTCATACATATTATTTTTTTATAGGATGTCTTTGTGATTCATACTAACTAGGATTCAGTAGCATTATCATTAGGATAAACCCCACTATGATGAGGCTATGATACAAGTTTCGTAGTTCTAAACTCCATGTGGTGCACCACCCATACTGCCACATATTGAGAAGCATGTGGTAACCGTAGTACTAGTGGATGAAAATTATATTATGATCACACATAAAGAGTATTAGTGATAGATACACCTCAATATCCAAGGTGATCCTGACTTATAGGTGTTTGGGGACATCCTTGATGTGATGACATGAGTTTTTGGTCTAGTCAAGACACTAGCGTGTCAGATGGTAGTCCTCGTAAAAAACCAAATACAAGGATCAGTAGGGTGATGTTGCAGTTTGGCTATCCAGACTCATGACAATGCTACTATTTCATGGATAGTGTTCAATCTCCTCTTTAGATATGAGTTATCACCAGTTATACTGAGACATGTGCATATACAAGTGTGTCGTCATCTCCAGTTGGGAAGCAAGATAGAATCTGATTATTTATAGTGGATTTCCAACCATTCTAGGTACTCAGTCGATATAGTAAAAAATCAATACTTCCCAGCTCATACCATTGAGCGAGGTCTATGTAGATATATTTTATCCATCATCGTCCTTCTTTTCATTTAAATACATGCTAGGGTGCTTGAGTAGGCTTTAGTGGTCGGTTGATTTTTAGATGAGTATATACAACATGTGATAATAAGAAGTAGACAATCATGTGTAGAGACCTTGGTAGTAGGGAGTTGAATTTAGTCCTAAGGACTTGTATGCGGAAGATATTTCAAGAGGAGTTCATAGAACTGAGGATATTAAAGTCAAGGCTCACAGGGATGGTCTTCAAATTCTAGCGAGAGGTAGTACTATTCATGTGATGCCAAGAGGCATGTCACTCAAGATTGTCCAACCTGTCAGACTGCTGATAGGAAGACTATAGATGGACCACATGGGTAGAGGTAGTGACTGGATCAAGCAGATTTGTACAACAGCATGCATATATGAGGTGTTAAAAGGGTAGCATGAGGTGGTAAATGTTTTTAAATGCTACCACCACCACCCCTATGTGGTCTGCACCATAATCCTTGAGCTATATGAATGGGAAGGGTACAACAACATGCAGTCGTGGAAAATGACTCAGGGGATCCATGATTGATTCGATGTATGATTTGTGTATTTTCTATATTAGTTGTAGTACTGATAAACACAAGTGATATAAATTCATTTCTCACCGCGTATCTTTTTCAATACATAGATATTATGGTTTATCCATTGAATCGACCGTCACACCAGTTGGAACCAAATGAAGAAGAGTCAGTGTCCACATACTTGTGCCGAGTACGTGACTAGAACCCTGGAGGTGAGTGTTTTGTTTTGAACCTCCTGGTCATTATGTTGAGGATGTACGATGACATTCCTGGTAGGGATATTTTATCTACACTCCATGACTAGATTGAATATTTAAGGATAATGGTGTGGTGTGTCCACTATGACGGAATGAGTTTGACCATTTATGGTGAATGGGAAACCCATAAAGTATAGGCATGAATCATGTGTATGATGGTGAAGCTTATAACTCGTCATTTTTCTAGCATGAAAATCAATGCTACAGATGTTATTAACATCCCATTTATAGTAATGAAGGTGGAGTACAAGGATGCCTTTATTAAAGATGTTCTAGGATTTCCTCCCCATGGGTAGACATACATCATTATTGATTTAAACACTAGGGAGGAACCAATATCTTTACCAACATATCATTGTATCCCATAAATATTCAAGGGATAAAGGTGTAGTTAGAGGACTTGCAATGGAACATAGTCATGAGGCCCAATTTTTCACCATGGGAAGTCTAATTTTTGTTTTCAAAAAAGGAAGACAGTAGCCCGAGGTTGTGTGTGGACTACATGTGCCTGAACCATGTGACCATGAATAACATATATCTACTACTAAGTTTATATGACAATTTTAATCTGTTTAAAAGAGTGTGATGGTTCTATAAGGTTGATCTCAGACCATGCTATCACCGGCTATGAGTACGTGATAAGGATATTCAGAATATGGCCTTCAAATTTCATTATGGTCATTAAGAGTACTGGGTGATTCACTTTGGTATGAAAAATTCCCTAGTTAGTGTTCATGGGACTCCTGAGTCGGATAACTCAACATTAATTAAACCAGTTAATGGTAGTCTTCATCAATGATATCTATATATACTCGACCAATGAGGAGGATCATGTGAGACACTTGAGGATGGTTATAGACATAATCTTGGAGAAATAGATTTTTGGTAAATTAACAAAGTTCTAGTTTTGGATTTAGGAGTTTAACTTTTTAGGACACACTAACTCACCAGATGGATTGGTAGTGGACCCTACCATGGTCAAGGAAATGTTAGCATTAGAGCCTCCAATGAGAGTGATAAAGTTTTGGAGAATCTATGGTCTAGAAGGCTATTACCACATACTCATATATAATTTATGAAGGATATCTACAACTCTAATAGCAATGAAGTAACATAGGAAATATTTTGTGTGGACAAGGAAGTGACAGGAAGATTTTCATCTGTGGATGCATAGCTTGATGAGAACTATAATCATGAGATTTATATAGGAGGGTGTTGGGTACTTAGTTTTATATGATGCATCATGAACTTGTCATGCTTTTGTCTTAATGTAGAGGCGAGTGGTGGTTGAAAATGTTTCACACCAATTTATACCACTTGATAAAAATATTTGACCTATGACCTAGAGTTAGAAATGGTATTATTTTCATTGAATATATGGTGACAATTTCTGATTGAATAGTGATTTATCATCATATATGATTGAAAAATATTAATATATATCTTCCCATAGAAGGATATGAACTTCAGATCGGGGAAATGTCCAGAGATCCACTAGGACTAAGAATTTGAGATTGTATATTCTCTAGAGAAGTGGAACATGGTGGAAGATGATTATGTAAATGATCCATCTCATAGTTTCTAAACTATGTGTCATAGTATTCGGACTCTATAAAGTTATTATTTATTGCTATAGATGATGCATATTTCCTCTAGTTGATTGTTATTTCCCCTCCACTCTTACAGTGAGTTTGGGTGGCACAACATAGGGATACTAATTGTGAGACTTGACATGCTCATATGTCAATAATGCATGCTCATTGAGAATATTCAAAAGGTATTGAGAACATAATTATTCTGAGAGGATGTACATTAGTGTATGTGAAATTTCAAGAGGATTTTATGAGGGAGTTTCATATGCCCCCTTTCATGGTACATCCAGGTGTGGAATGGATTTTCTAGGACCTCTGAAATCTGTTATGGTGTCCAGAGATGATGAAGAGATTATCATAGTTTGTTTCTCAATGCCTAAAATTTCACGAAGTGAAGGCTAAGAACTAGGATCCCATAGGTTTTTCTCATCCCTTATAGGTACTATAATAGAAGTGGGATGGGATATCAATGAAATTCACGATGTGTTTACTACGTACGTCAAGGGTACATGATTATATAAGGGTGGTCGTTGACTGAACCACAGTGTCATCTAACATCCTATCTATCTAAGGAAAGAGTTTAGTAGATATATTGGGACACCTCTATGGGCATGATATAGTTCTACTCCCTGGATTTCCATCAACTATAGTTTCATATTGTGGTGATCTTTTTACATCCCAGTTGGGGAAGGGATTAAATGAGGTGTTTTGGTCTCAGTTAGGCTTGAGCATAGCGTTTCAATGACAAAAAAACGACCAAAATAAATAGACCATTTAGGATCTAGAAGAAAATATATGAGCTTACATGTTATACTTCAGCTATAGTAGGGATTATTATGTACAACTGGTGAGTTTTCATACAATAATAGTTACTATTCCACCATTGGTATGGCTCCATTTGATGCTTCATTTGGAAGACCCTATAATTCACCACTCTATTTGACTAATAGAGGAGAGATAGAACACATAGGCAAAGAGACGGTGTGAACTACTATTGAGAATGTGTTGATCATCCAAGAGAATATGAAAACTGCATAGATCCATCAAATATCATATGATGACAAATGATGGAGGCCCTTAGAGTTCAATGAAGGAGATCATGTATTTTTATGGGTTTCAAATTGATGTGCCTAACAACGATTTGGAAGTGAAGAAAAGTTATCATTGAGGTATATGTGACATTTTCGTATACTATGTCCTGTTGGAAATGTGTTAAACCACATAGCGTAACCCTCACAGTTAGACTAGGTACACGACATTTTTCACATGTCGCAGTTGAGGAGGTAGGTCCAAGACCCATCACAGGTTCTCGACTGGGGCGAGCTAAAAATCGAGGATGGGTGACTTTTTCTAAGTACCCTATAGTAATAGAGGATCTAATAGAGTGGATCCTTCATGGTAGGAAGAATTATAAAGTGTGTTTCTAGTGTAAGAATGATAATCTTGAGGAGAAAACATTAGAGTGGGAGGCTAAGTTAAATGTTCTGTACCCACATCTTTTTGAGTGGCCATTGTTTTGGTCTTTTAGGGTTGTAAATCCCCATGTTAGGGATAATATAATGTCCCAAATATTCCAAGAACTTTTTTTTAAATATTATATTGAATAATTCAAGACTCATAAATAGATGTTGTATGATTCTGAGGCATGGTGTTCTAATATCAATTTTTTTAAAATTATTAAAATATTAAACAGAACACACACATGGTTTTCCAAAAAAAGTGGAATAACGTCCAAATAGTTTCCAAGATAAAAAATATGTGGGAACTATTGCATTCAAGGAAGTGTATTTACCCTAGGAATGACCTAACATTGGTCTGCGTGGGTTTTCAAAGGAAATCATTAAGAGAGGTTTAAATAAATAAAATAAATTGACACATGTTCATTATTTTACTCAATGACACAATGATATGAATGTTTTAAAGAATACATTTGGAAGAGATCCAGGGTAAGGATCACAACCTTGAAATCCTGTTGAGGCCATGTAGATATAAATATGGACAACTGTCTTGGCAGGCGATGAGAGAAATTTAGATCAGAAACTAAAGGACCTTGTTTTTGGTATATCTCTCCAACGATGATGACACAATGACTGATCTTCATTATCGAGTGATCCAAAATTGTGGTAGGATGCATTATTTAGATTATTCATTCCCATTATTGATTCCTTTGATAATAAAAGACTATTCCAGAGACAAATTATCCGAAGTATTGAATATAAATTTAGGATGGGATGATAAATTCATGTTTTATCGAGATTTAGGTTCTAGATATTTTTTGGGGATTCATTTTTCATCTTATAAGAACGAATTGAGGTTGTAACAAACACAAATTTATGTTCATTACTTAGGTTTTTTGCTTGTTCTTTTGTCTCCATTGATTCCTTTCTTTCTTCATCTGAATTTCTCAGTATTCCCCCAAATTTGAACAATCAATATTTGTGCCTTTGATTATTGGCACAATAATATGAAACTAGAGATTCAAAATCAGGACAACATGACAATTTGTGTGACTGTGGGTGAGAATTTGTGTAGAATAATAGTGGATGTTGAATTTGTGTTCATTGTTAATGATGAAGACTGGTTGTGATAACGCTTTCTAAGTGGTCATAAGGATTGAATCCTATCAATTCAGTGTTAGAGGGACCAGAAGCCATTAAATCTAGTGTTTCGAGGAGAACCGAGTACCAGAGTGATATCCAGAGATCGATTTCCATGAAGGGTGGAAGAACATGAAATTATTAAAAAATATTATACACACGGTGTGTATCCTTGGATACATTTTTTTTCATTAGTGGGATACTAAAAATGTACATGGGAAGTACACAGACATAGGGTGGAGTAAAAATGTTTTCTAAATAGTGTGTACTCCCCCAAACGACATGGAATGGACCAATAACATGGGTTACCACTTGTACTGGTACACAGTTAGGTGTACATGAGATTATGTCATGTACTAGAACATGTAAATAGCACATGGGTGGACCCTTGATGGACGAACACGGTGTCTGACTCATTTTACACACTGTGTACCTGCATTATAGACGTCATGTTATAAATACATGGGCATTTGTACATGGACAGTACTCGAGATCAAGGGACAAGCTGTGTTACCCTGCTACACACAATATACCCCTTCCTACATGGATTGATGTTTTTCTCCATTATATCATTTATAAATTACATTAGAGTTCATTTGATTTATTGTGTCCCTAAAGGTAGGTATAAATAATTTTTTACTCATTGAAATATGATCCCTTCATCCAGAATTCCTATATAGAGTTTTTGGAATCTACTGAGAGGCCCAGAGCAGGATCCACTATTAATTAATTCTTCCCTTGGTAGAGTTATTGATATCTATGTGACCGACACTACATGGTCACCGATCATCTACTCAGTATCTTAATCTATATTGAGTTATCGGTATCACCCCATGGCTCTTGCTATGATCCAAATCTATTGTATATCATATTTCTCTTCAGATATATCATTGTATATCTCTTATAGAGATACCTGAAGAGAATTACATCATGGAAATGAGTCATCATTGCTATTGGACTCAGGATTTTTTTCTCTTGGATAAGTACTTAATAGAATCATTGAGCTAAATTTCTAGGGTGGGTATATAGATGTTATAACTAACCTCTAGATTGTGTGTCCTTGTTTCTTATATCTGGATATTCTTGTTATATATTCAGTATACATATACTTATGTAGATCTGACTGTATATTCCTTTGTTCTATTTATTTTTTGTTTTAGGGTGTCCTACTGAGTATCATTATACTTACCCTACACAGTCTTTTCCCACACATGTCCTGTATTGTGTAGATGATCGACCATTTGATGGAGTCTTAGGTGGACCAAGAACAAATGATGCTTTTTTAGAATGGATAGACCTAGGTGTCTTACTAAAGCTTCAAATAGAAGTCACAATACCTTTTCTTATCAGTTGGACTTGTCGATACAAAATCATTTTTGTGGGATTGTATTCTGTATCTATTTACTTTACAATACAATCCATCAAATTATAGTTTTGGGATATAGTGAAATGTGTGAATTGTTTACTTAGTGGTTTTTACTAATAATAATTTTTGTGTGGTTGGAGATGTTTGTGGGAATTACGGTACATAGGGAATGCCTCCCATGTTAGAGATATTCCTACCCAGTTCTAGTA
The DNA here is from genome assembly GCA_963277665.1 of Viscum album. Taxonomy (NCBI): domain Eukaryota; kingdom Viridiplantae; phylum Streptophyta; class Magnoliopsida; order Santalales; family Viscaceae; genus Viscum; species Viscum album. The sequence goes on from OY728137.1 coordinate 2,055,178,669, forward strand.
ATCAGCGTTGGCCTATTGTATATAGGCTTTGTGTGTCACAGAATGGTCCCCACTTGGACGGGTCCTAACAACTAAACATTGACATATGTTTATCAAACAAATATTATATGATGGGATTTAATTGGAACTAATTTTCTGTAATTCATGTTTCTATTGATTCAATTGTTTCCTCTGTATTAGATATTTTTGTATCTGAACATTCTTTTATAGAGTTAAAATTGTTATTTTAAACTTATTTCAAATAATTTATCAATATTTTTCCTTTTTTATTGTATTATTTGATATTATCTCACCTTTATTAATGGATATAAATTCATACCTTCTTAAGCCATTGAAAAATATTATTCACCTCATGGGATGTGTTATTTTAGAATTACACCTCTGTTATTCTATTTATGAATTGTGATCTTATTTTTTATTTACTAACTTAATCATATAATAAAAACTCTATAATATGAAGATCATAAATTTATATAATTCATATTGAATTTTAAAAACATTGAAATATAATTATTCTATTAACATAGTAAAGTATATTTTCATTCCATATGCAATTATTAAAATATGGAATATTGTTAGAAATTTGACAATGTAATGTTTATCCATCAACCATCTTCATCCAGATAGGTTATGATTATGTTATCATTTTCTCTTACATGAGGAAAACAATTTTCACTCAATTTTTTATGGAATTTTAATTACTGTAAATTACTAATTTTATATTATTATTTTTTATTATATTGATATCAATTTTTTATTCTCTTACAAATTCCTTATGAAATAATATAAATAGTATAGATGACTTTTATAGTTAATAAATTTGATATAATTATGTGATGGGTTTGGTCAAATATTATATAGTCCTTCAATTCATCAATATGTCTCATTTGAAAACCCATGATTGGTTATTTGGTGTATTTGTTACAATTTATAATGATGTCTTCAATACTATCTAAATGAATCATAATGTGTCTCAGAATATATTAATGATCATTCTTATTTCACATATAGAATTATAAATTCAATTAGATTATTTTATCCATGATTATAGAGTCATCTTGTTAACCTATGTAGTCAATAATATTTAATCCATGATTATTCAATGATTTCTTCTGTCATATTTTTCGTTTGTTGAAAATTTGAGCTCAATAATCCTTATATTTATATTCCCTAGGATATACTGATATGTAGTACACGTGAAAAATATATAAGGGTACATTTTTTGAGGAATTTATGGATGATTATGATATGTTATCGTGAATTATGTTTATTATTTTATATAATGGTATAATTCTCTATTAGTAGGATGATGAAATTTTATTTTTTAGTAAATAATGTGCCCTCCATTTTTATATGTCTGAAACTAAAATGATACATCATATACAGGAGATTCAATAATCTTATTGAATTTGTAATTATGGATTATTTAGATTTAATATTTAATTTCTAATATCAATGAAACTATGTAAAATACGAGTTTATGTGCAACAGTTTTGATAACATTGTATATTAGTATATCTATTGATGAAAACATAATGGTTGATAATTTATATATAACTCAAATAAGAAACCATATTTTTTTAAGAATATGATTTAATTTTATATAAATAATGTTAATTTTATTATTCTATTAAGATAACAAAACTTTTTTGAAAACCTTGAAACTAATTATTTGTATTGGATAACATCTTAATATATTGATAAACAAAAGAATGTATTGTTTTTTATAAAAACAATTATGTCTGGATATTACCAGGTTGATTCTCTTATGGTATAGATGCTCTTAGGGGTAATCACCTCAATAAGAGACAGTTGGGAAGTGATTCAATCATCACTGTAACATCCATGATATTTATGATTAACTAATTTTTTCTTTAAACACGAGTTATTTGTGTTTTTAGATGTTTTAGGAGATTATATAGGATCCTGGTCTTGGAATTACATTCACACAATATTTACATTATATGATTATGTCTTATCGAATAACTTTCATATGGAATAATCTGAAATACCACCTATGCTGCAAAACCATTGCATTCAATAAATGTATATTTAACATAGAAAATGGTTTCTCATGATTTTATGAATCTAAGAGTAAATTTTTTTCAATGGATATTCTTCTTTATTATTTTATTCTATGAATTTATGTGTTATAATAAAAAACAATTCAACCTAGTAGGGTTTATATTGCACTCTATAAAGACAAATTTATCACTTCTGGTGTAGTCATATGTCTCATACCCTATGATTGTATAGGAAATATTGTGTTCTTCCAAACATTATAGATCAATTTTTTGGTTCTTTATTACCATGGTGGTATTGTTGTTTCTCTATTGGTAAGAGTAATTTCTTCTTACTCATTACCATTGGACATATTTTTTTTTCAATTGGATGTATACACAATTAGCTAATAATTTAGTGATGATTCTTACTTGATATTTCTTGATATATTGTGATATCTTATAGAAGAAAATCATTCTTTCAATCATGGTCCATTGTTTGTGATTCACGCGGTATTTTTGACTACACCTCTTCACATACTACTATAATATCTGAATATGATTATAAAATGTGGGAATAATTAATATGGACATTTTTGTTCATTATCCATTACATCTAGTGTTATTGGTTCCCATAATTTTTGTTTATTTACTAGATATTAATATCATTGGTTATATATATATACTATTTTTTATGAACCATTGATTTATCTTCTATAGAGTAATTATTTTTCTATATATTTTATCATTACCTTTTGATTTGACGGGGTGTCTAAATGTGTTCATAGTGAAAGTTATTTCCCCATTATTTTGTAACAAAAAATGGAATTTTCTATGTATTCTAATATGGATTTATGAAATGGGATAAAAAATAAGGTGTTTATGAATTTTTTTGGGAACTTCATCATAAGAGAAGCATTGGAAATATATTTTGATGGTGCAATATTATGACACACAAATTATATATTTAGTGGGTTCACACATTACATGTTACACTAATCTATATTATTATTGTTATAGGGAATTTATATTTTCATTTCCAGGGTTTATAATATGGGGTGTTCCAATTCCACCTATGCTCTGGTGGGGTGGTATGGGTGGGGAGGGGTTTGGCGTGTTGTCTTGGGGTCAAGTTCCTAGGCTAGTGATTTACCTGTATTTCATTCCTTGGGTCGTGTGTCATTTTTTGGTTGTACCCAATTTTTCAAATATGTGGTGTTCCAATACCACTTAGGCATGTGTTCTAAGGACATTTTATCATACTAGACATTTATTGTTGTACTATTATTTATCATTTCAAACCTATATTGATCCTTTGGATGAATTACCTATGCATTGATTATTAATATTTTTTATTTGATTACCTTTTTTGATAAATATGAATTTTTTAAACTTTTTTTCATGGCTAGTGTCAGAATTTTGTGAAATGGGGATTTATTTATAGATATTTAGAGATGATTTTTTTTAAATTTTTATTATGTATCATTTTTCGATAACACGAGTATACAAAAATTGTTAGGTAGATAATTTTTATGAAACCCCTCAGTGGGAACCCACACTGATAGTCTATATCAACCCATTTACACCACTTTGGTGGTGTGTATAGCTTGTTATGTATTTTGATTTATGAAAATTGTATGCTTCCCCTATGACAAGATGAGGTTCATGTTGAATTGTTATGGGTAGATGGTGGTGATATTGATGGGTTTTCCAACTTATCATGGGAGTATTGGTATTCTATTTTGTTTTTCATTTGGGTTTTCATACCTATTCCATTTATGTTATACATAGTTTTGAGTTTTATCACTAACTATTATTTCATTTGTTATAAAATATATTTCTTATTATTTTTAATTAGTTGTTTATTTATGTGATGTATATATTCCATGAATATTTTTTTAGGTTTGGAGAAAACATTAAATAGTTATCATCCATTATGACTATTGTTAGTCACAAAAAAATGGGTATTGGGTACCCCAATTAGATATGTGGATGATAAGGTCTAGTAACAGTTTAAGAGTTCACCTCATTTTAGTTCATCACAAATTGGTTTGATGGGGCCAGTTTTTTCTTATGAGTGCTTCTCTTGGTTTGTATGGCATAAATGAGATATGATTTTACAAACTTCATGGTTGATTGGGGTGAGTACCTAGCCATCTCTTAAAATTTTTATATTTATGTTACCATGAGATGTTGGGATGTTTGTATCATTTGGTAGGTTCTTAATATTGAACTCAATTTCATCTTATAGTATTCTAGATTAAATTGAAATTATTAATTAATCTATTTAATTGGTATTTGTTATTATGTTGTGATATAACTTATAAAATTCTTCAAAAAGTTCCAAATAAGGGTGTAGTAGTTTCTAATCATGTGAATTTTTATATGGATCATTATTATATAGATATTATCATTTTTCCATTTTTTTAAAAATAAAAAATATACAACAAGTTGATAACACAGTTTTTTAACATGCATCCAGGAACTGGAGGAGATTGAGATCAATTAAGGGATTTATTATGTGAGAAGTGCACATATATTAAAGATATAAATGAACTACACTAGGTGAATAGAATTATATGAAATGTATATATTATCATTTAAATTTTAGATGCACTTAATAATATAATTATGAAGTGTGTATTGATTAGCCTTGAGGGTATTTACAATCGATGGTAAGATTTCATAGGAAAAAATGGATAAGAGTGTGGGATTTGATTGGAATCATTTAAAGAAACTATTATTTAAATTTTTTATCAAAGAGTATCTAAAGATTGAAAAAGTCTCTGTAGATATTCTCTTTGTAGAATATAGTGATTTTAATGTTTGTGTACACCATTTGATTTGCTGAGTTGGTTCATTTTATATTAAACATCTTAAGTAATATCTGATGAATTATCTAACGTACATGTAGGATTTGTAACTAAATATCATATTAGAAGTATTTATGTTTAATCATTACCATAGGAAGAGGTTTTATACATGACTATCATGGAAGAGAAGAATATTATTGGAATGATTGGAACTTCTAACAATTTTATTCCACCTAGTGGAAGCATTATTGGGGATAGGGAATAAAAATGTAGTGCACTGATATTCATAGGGAAAATGAAGTTGATACTCATTAGTTGGAATCCTATGAGCCATACATGGTATCCATAAGTGTTCCCATTATTATCTCTTAGTTTATCACAATTGGGAACAAATAATGTTCATGTCTCATTTCTTGAAATATATGTGTTGTTTTTTTATCTATGTCTATCAATTTAGTTTCATCAAGGATGTTTTTATACCTCATTATGTTCAATTATTGTATGATAAAGAGTCTAATTAATCTTATTTATAATATTATAAATCCATATAGATATATTCACATGCCTTATGAGTCAACCACCTTCATGTAGTTGGTGAGTTTTTTTGTGGTGGTTGATGAGGTTCATATGATAGTGAGAGGGACCATTTTTGAAGCTTATATAGAAGGTAACACATTTGTTTAATGTACCTCAAATAAATTTATAATTTTTTTTTTGATTTCATAAAAAATCTAATAAATACCATGCACTTATTTTTACATTTGGTGACACCACTAAGAATGAGGACAATGTATGAGTTTTGATGACCTTATTCATCCATTTCGACAGTTGACACAATGTTAATCATGGATTTTGTAATACTCAATAAAGATCTATTTGACATCATTATTATGGTGAATTAGATCATTTATCATCATATTGAGATTTATTTTTATCCTATTCATGTAAAATTCCTTGTAACTAATGGTTTTTATCAGCTGTTTTATGGAGAGTGGTATTTTATATCATGTCATGCATGGACATCCTCATATAATACATGTGAATGTTTTCATAGTTTTTTTATAATGATATTTGTTTTAAAATTTTTATTATATAATAGTAATACAGAAGTTTTCTAATGTCTTCCCTAAAAAATTCTATGGTCATCTTCTAGAGAGGGATGTAGTTTTTTAGAATCATCTGGTAAAAGTTATGCATCAGATATCGATACCCTCATATTTCAAAAAACCAATGGAGATTAAGGAGACCATATTCAATTTTGATGACATGATAGTAAATTTTTCATTCTCCTAAGTGTTCCCTTGTGGGATTCCTCTGTTCACATAGTGAGAAATGAATAATGTATTCTAAAATTATAAATAGACTATCTATTTTTTTTACTGACTGATGGTTAATAAAAAGTATCATTATCCCTATTAGGATTATTTTTTGATCAGTTAAAGGGGGTGAGTTGGTTTTTTATGATCAATAACCAAACAAGTTATCATCAACTTATGTGTTAAAGAATTTGATATACAATGATAGATTCATGATTGAGTATATCCATTATTAATAAATTGTGATGCAGTTTAGTGTGAATTATTCTACCGTAGTTTTAATGAGATTGATGAATTAGGTACTCCATTTGTATATTGACACTTTTTTTGAACATTTGTTTATTATATTGTGGTTCACTTGAGATCTGATCATATACATGAGAATCATATGAATTTAATATTTTTTATTCCAAGGAACCACATAAATAGTATAATTTTTAAAAAATGAAAAATATTGATGCAAAATGTGATGTTAGGGGTACATCTTATTTTTATGTGTGGCCTATTAGTAGATCCTATAATGGTGACGGTAGTATTTTCATGCGTGGAGCCACACAAATTATTTGACATTATTTTTTTTTCATGTGTATATAATGATTTCATGAATTTTGTATCATCATTGATTACTCATACCATGATTGAGGGAAATTCATATGGGTTATTATGTTTAAATCATCTGTGGATGAGTTAAATATTTTTTTTACCATAATATCTATTTTTATCATACCTAAGAAAAATAAGTGGTATGAGATTTATTATAATACCCATGGTACTAGTAAGGATGTCATGCATATGATGAAAAATATTGTGTTTACCTATGGTGTCATTGGCTTCGGCCTCATGAGAATATTTTTGGCACTCATTGTTTGGAGTTTTTCGGAGTAATATATGTACATAAATTTCTATGACACTATCATTTTGGGAGATAATCAAATTCTTGTCAGACCACAATGGGATAACTTATATATTTTATCATAAATACGTAAATCAAAGATAAGTTGTTTTAGAGTACCTTTAGAAATTTTCTTTTAACAACACCTACACCCCATGGAAGGGTAATTCAATTATAAGGTCTCTTAGTTTGACTTTTCCATCACAAGATGTATTGGAATCAAATAAAGACTCAGTCCTTAGGGTTATATTCACTCATTATCCTCTAGATACTTATAATGAATATTTAATGATAGTTTTTGGAAGTGTACATTTATTTTCATGACTTATTGATTATATTATAATGATTGAGCCACATTATAAGTGTTTAGAAGAATCAGGGAAATCATATATATGGGGGGATACTATTTTTGGTTGGTGTTAGGGATTTTGATGAAATTATTTAATTTTTGAATCAGTTTTTCATCCCAACATTTGTGAGGAGTAAATTTATGTTTATATATAATAATTAATTGTGAAACATTCTTCTTGGTCCTATGAATATGTTTAATGAAATGAGATGAAAATTCATGTTCCCTGATAAGATTAACAACATTATTTATTTTATCCCAGGGTTACTATTTCAATTAGATTATAGTTGAGAATGAAAATCCTTCATGTGTGATAAAACCCAATCTAGTGCTAGTTGTGAAAGAGTTTGAGGTGTCGATGGACTTTATTTTTAGACTACCAAAGACTCCCCAACTAATGAATTATATCTGGGTGGTGGTTTATTACTTTATGAAATTTGATCATTTTTTTCTAATGTGGGAGACCAAAATGGTTAATGATCAGTGTTAGTTGTATGTGAAGGAGATCCAGATGTATCATGGGGTTATTATTAAAAGTTATTCATATAGGAACACCATTCATTATTCTTAGTTCTAAAAGTGTTTTCAATAGAAGATGGGGAATTAGGTTAGGATGATTACAGCTTAGAAACAATTAACTAATGGTCAAATGGAGCATGTTATTAAAATCATATGGGATATTCTTTGTACTTTTGTCTCTATTTCCTGTTGTTCATGTTACATACAGTTTTTATTTTTTATTTTTTTTATATTTCATACATCAATAGATACTATTATTTGATCAGAGTTGTTGTCTTCAAGTATTTTTGTGGTCACCCATGAAGGTCACCACTTTATAGGGTAGATGTGGGAAAAGACTCACATTCAAAAAAAATCAGTGATGATTCATGATATATATATATATATATGTATTTATTAATAGTGAATATATGATAGAAATTTTACAATGATCATAGACTCCATCATATGGATATATCCATTGGTGACTATATTTTCTTGAATGATTCCCCTTGTTTTTGTCACCATTGACATGGGAAATAGGTCAACTAGACATTAAGATATTTTGAAGCATTTGACATCACATAGTGGATTGAGTAGGGTTTTTATTAATTGGAATTACTATATTATTTTACATTCATTGATGAGTTCATCCATTTATCTCAACTCAGCAATGACCACTAATGTCTATTTTATTTTTCAATTTCAAATGATAACATGTTGGAGGTAGTTGTTTTAGTTGTGTAAAAACAAGATAAAATCATTTATTCTGTCATTATTTTCAATTATAGGCCCACTCATAATGTGTTAGAGTGATTTTGAAAGATAATATAGATTAATTTCCAAGACTCTCATAGTTATTTTAACCATTAACAATTTTTTTGTCATTTTGTTCTCTGTCAAATGTAAAACAAATATATTTAAAAATATTTATTTAATATGAACCTTTTTCTTCTTTCTATAAGATAATTTGTAATTTTACCCTATTATTTTATTAAAAATTACTTAATTAAATTATCATTTAATTTTTAATCCTAATAATATTTTTCAGAATTCAACTCCTACCCATCAAATTTTTTTACATGTAAATTATACACAATATTTTATTATAAATTATTATAATATTTTTGAAAATTCCTTTATTTTATTCTATATTCTTCCCAAAAGGAGAATAATTTCTAAAGTGGTATTTTATAACCGTTTTTACGTTGTTATTTTATGATTACTTTAAAAAAAAATGATATTTTGTATATCCATTGATTTCAAAAATATCATGTTATAGGATGGGTTTTAATCATTTATGAAATTGATTATTTTTCAAATTGATCATTAAGATATGATTATGGTTGATGCTTATTGGAACATATATATTTGAATAATTTTATTTGGGCTCCAATATCAACATTTAAATGAATTGGTTTACACTATTATCTCATGAGATATTCATGCTTGAGAATAACTATTTTTTTCTCAAAGACATGGCCATTTTGTCTTTGATCACATTTTCAAGTGTGGGAATATTGAGTTTGTTCATATAGGAATGGGAATAATGGGTTATCTCTAAAATGATTGCATATACATATGGTTATTCCGCATTTATGATTTCTTCAATATTGAAAAAATGTTATATATGTATTTAATTTGGATGATATTTCATTTTTTTTCTTGATTATTCCTTTATTTAGTATGCCACACATTGTTATCATGTTCAGATTTGGTATTTTTAATTTTTTATTCTTCATTAATGATCAATTTTTTGATAACTTATTTCTCTAAAATTTTTTATAATTATAATCTATAGTCATTTGACCATTTAAAAGTAATTTTTTTTATATTCATTATGTTCTACTTTAGGACTATAATCATATAAATTATGATGATTTTTACAAATAGAGAATTTGATATCAACCCTTCATTATGGTTCCAATCTACATAATATAAATATTATTATTCCATGTGGGGTATCCAAAAATGTATATGAGAATATTTATAGAGATATTAGGTAATTATTTTTAATATAATATATCGACATTTCAAATTATTAAGAAAATAAAACATAATTCCATTAACTGTACTACTATATGATAGACGTATTTTTATAAATAATGATATTAATGATTTATTTATTTCATGTTAATATTGAGTCAAATTTTCTGGAATCATATATTTTTTTCTATTAGTTGAAAAAAATTTACAAATTCTCTATGGAACGGTCTACTGGATTTTTATGTGTATATCATAAATAATAAATATTTTTGTTATATTGAAATTGTGTTGATTTAAAAAAATTAAATCAATAATTTAATGCTAAATGTTGGTGTAGTATCTAGAAAATTTTTAGATGTGTGTAATAACCCATCAGATGAAATTTTTTGTATTAACTCATCTGTGACTAGTTTGATGACCAAGAGTTCATACATCACATCTTATTTGACACAATAATAGGATTTTTTTTAAAAAAATTTCATTAAAAAATATTATGAAGGATTTGAATATATATCACTAGGTTAAATATGATTTATAATAATGGATAATATAAATTCAATCCATTATATTCATATGCAAACATATGCATTCCATTTATGAAATCCTTAAACTATATTTATAGTTCCATTTTTATGTATATATGTCCACAGTATTTCATTTTAACAGGGATTGTATAGAATTTGATATAAATAGGTTAAAAATTATAAAAATGGAAAATATAGATATCTTCTCCATGATAAACCATAATAGATTGATGGTCGATATGAAAAAAACGTGATAATTCTCACCCAACTATCTCCTGTCATGGAAACAACCAGTGTTTTTTGAGCTCTTGAATGGACAATGGAAAAATAAACATGTTATCAAGTAATTTATGATGTGACATTGACCATTATTTTTCTATATATTAGTCCTCTAATTGTGTAGTAGTGGGTTGGTGAAATGTAAAATTTATTTACCATTCTCAATTTCTCGAATCAGGAGAATGTCATTTTGGCAGTCTATCATTTAAAAGGTTATACACAACATTTTTGTAATTTCATTAAGAATACCAATTAAAAAAATATAGACTATATTTAATAGGAGGAGTTCAATAATATATTTCTTGTCATGTAGTTTCTAGTCACCCTTTAACCAGGCATAGGGAGGCAATTCATTGAATTTTAGAGAAAAGAGGACAAATATAAATAAAATGAATAAAATTACATAGAAATTATAAGGTATGCCTTGAGTTTCATATAAATTCAATAATATAATATTTTATCCCTTATTTGTTGTATTAAATACATTCCATCCTATTGAATTTAATATATGGGTATTTGGTAGAACAATGATTCTTTTCTATGCGATCTTAATATAGATATAGAAAAATTCCCATCTCAAAATTCTAATGGAATGAAATTGATATTTTAGTATCATGGATAAAATAATGTTAATACACATAGTTCTATGAATTTACTATTTTCTACATGAAATAAAGGTGGAATAAATCAACTAGGTGACATCTTAAGGGATTATGAACGTGTCTTAAGTGTGGTAATATAGTAAATAAAGAAAAAAATGTCTAAATAAAGATCATATGATGATTAATTCATTGTAAGAGTATAAGGTCCCTGGTAATGAACCACCCAAAAAAATATTCATGTTAATAAATTTTAGGAAATATGTGAATCTATTCTTTAAAAAATATTCAAATAATGTAAATAGGTAATTGAAACCTCCCAATTAGAGGTAATAATGAAGGGAATTCATGATCACTGCAATTGTGGAATATCATTTTAATGAAGGGATTTGAGGTATAATTAACATCATATTTAAATATCCATTTACCTTAAATTTTTCAAGTTTAAATACTAATTTATAAATAATTCTATGAAGTCATACTCAAAATTTAGAAATAGTGGGTTTGTTAGACCCAACTATTCAGTGCTTTTGATTAGCATATCATGTATACAGTTACCTATACATGATATTATCTTACCATTATAGTGAATATTTTTTTTGCATCCACTATTTAAATGGTAAATTCCAAGGATTAATTGTCGTATCAAAAGGTTATAGAAGTCCCCAGTATATAATGAGAACCTCGAGATAATATGACATTAATATTTAAGATATGTTCTATAGTCTAGATACATATTACTGATTTTAAACAGTAGATGTTTGACTTTAAAGAGCTAGGGGATCATATGTGTTGATACATCATCTCATGAAGTTCACACTTGGTGATCTCTAGTAGTGAGATCATGAGGAATGACCCACCAATTGAAACTCCTCATGTTTGAGGTGTCATTGGACGTTCCTATCTATGATCTTGTGTAATGGTCTCTTGACTTGAGATCATTACCAAGGTATGTAATTTTATTGCATACTTTGATGAAAGACAAAAACCATGGAAATGAAGTCATGACAAGGTAATTTGTGTTGGGGGCGTAATTAGTGGCATGGCATTGGTTGAATGGTCAAGAAAGGAATTTTCACTTCTGAGCTATGAATGTAATATATCTCAAGCCATGTTGATATGGATGGAAGTAACTTTATAAGACCATAGACATGTCAGCCAAGGGTAAATCTATCATGTTATATCAATAAACAATAAATCATGAAAGGGAAATGACAAGAGAGTGAAACTTTCTTTATGAAATATTATAGACAAAGAGATTTTATTACACAATGTGTGTCCGTAGGTTGGTTTTTTGCAGTTGTGGCAATCTTTATCTATTCATGGTCCATGATGTGTTTCTAGATCCCACTCATGGTCTATGAATATTATTCACTGCTGTTGAGATAAGAGCCTAGAGGGTCACACACAATAACGTATACAAGAATCGTCCCTATTATGTTGAATATGAGTTTTGGACATGGTGGGCCCCATAAATAGGTTCTGTGATTTGTCCAAAAAAAATGATCACAAATGTAATAAATAAATTCATATTATTCCAGTTTAGAATAATGAGTATTGAATTTATTTATTAAATTTTTTTATGAGTTTTAATTAAATACATGAAAAATATTAAATGAAGAATATTAAAATTTTCAAGGTTCAATTAATATTTATGGGAGCGACGAGTTGAGTTAATGACTCAATTATTATCATGTAATATATTTTAATATATTACAAGTGAATAATAATAATATATATTTCTCAGATTAGTCATTGATAGTGCATTATGTATCCTTGGCTTGTGAGGATATGCCTAGTATTTTAATTAATCACTATAAATAGTAGATGAAGGGATTTTGCCAAACACTATTCACAGGGATTCTCTCTCCTATCCTCTCTATGATGTTCTAAAGAGATAGGATCTAGATCCATGAACTTTTGATCGGTCACTCTCTCAAACATTGCTTGTGAAGTGATGCAGTGATCGTTGGAGCATCGAAGGCATCGTCACAATTCCGCGCTAGCACCCAGATTACAACAAATGAGGCTCCTGTAGAATACTCGAAGCATGTTTGGATGATCTAGAGTATTTCCTTGTCGGATTATTCGAGCAGCGATCACCAACAATGAGAATACGTCGTGCGTGACTTCTGAATTTAACTAGGTATTTTTACAGTTTGTTTTTGTGCTTATGATCCATCATGTGTGGTCCTCGGCTAAGGTCGGGATGCTATTCACATACGTCGACAAGTTTACATTGATAATTTGTGGAAAATGTTAAAAAAACCCACTTGATTGGGGATTTCACTGCATTCCCGGTTCCAACATAAAAATCCATGTAATAGAACATTTTCAATATTTGATAGTTCTGAGAATAATAATTATTAGACATAAGATTATTAAATATTTCCTAATGAAAATTTGTTGGAGGGTACAACCTATATATATATATTTCTAATTACCATTCTTTAATTTGAAATAATTTCATGAATGGTTTGGAAATCCCTAAAAGAATATCAACTACCTTGAAAATTTAGTATTATTTCATATCCAAATATTCAATTATTATGTATAAAAAATGGATAATTATGAACATCTTGTGTATGGTAAGTATATAGTATGTTCAAAATACCCAATAATGTTGAACTATAGACTAAAATGGTCAAGGTTTATGTAATCATTGATAAAATACCTATTGTAAATAAATATAGTAATATATTTTTAGATGAACTACATGGTCTTCTATAGGGTATGTTTTTAATATTTTAATAAATTTGAGACCATGATCATTATATATCTCAATGTGACAGTATAAATTGGATCCCATTGAACTGGAGAAGTTATGAATAATCTTTATTATAATATATAGATGGTTTTTCCACATTCATGATTCACCATGCCTTTAACGAATTATATTAGATAAAAAGTAGTGTGAATCAAGGTTTCTTTTCATTAATTATCATGTTCTTAAATAAATAGCAATAAAATTATCCCCAACCGCATATGAATGATTAATTTATCATATTATAGTAGATAAATACTTTAGTTAGATTAAACCAGGATTTGAATATCGTCGGTTATTGTTAAAAGGATGGATATTTCCATGGTAGATTTCTATAATCGTAATAGTCATTTTTTATTTATAGGGGCTCCCTTTGAACATAATTATTATCCCACTATCATTTTAGATGTGATAATTATAGATATGAAGATATCCTGGATCAATTTTTCGTTATATTTATAGATTATACTATTATATACATAAATATAAATGAGGACAATGAAGATTATATGGGGATTTTATTATAGACTGTGAAAAATTAGAATCTATATGTAAAATTTAAATTGTTTGGAATATTGTTTTAGAAACTATCATTGAGGAGTCTTTTAATTTCAATGAAGAGGGTATTATTATATCCAAAAAGGATTCTTGTTATTGAGAAATTTTCTAGACTATTCACTATAATAGATATTTCATCAGATATAATTTTTTTACTAATTATTTGTGAGAAATTTATCAAAACTATCAAAATGAACTAACAATGATGATATGCAAGGTAAAACTGTTCTATTTGATTGAAAAAATATGAATATATATTAATGAATTCAAGAAGAGGTTTTCCACTACTTCTATCTATATATTAATTGATAGTGAGAATGTTTTTAATATATATAGTTATGATTAAAAAAATTGTTTTGGATGGATCCCCAAGTATAATAATAAGGAAATTACATATACTTATAGATAATTAAAGACTCATGAGATAAATTAAAAAAAATGATTTTGTACTAAAACTCATGACATTCAAATAATATATATTTTCGCATTATAATTTATGATAAATGTGATTTATATATACTGATCACAAAATAATTATATATATAGTAACACATAGGGACTTGAATATGTCTAAATAATATGGTAGGAATATATAAAATATTATTACATATTAGTGTATTAACACAGAATGAAGGAAATCAATTTTACTATTTATTGGATAATTAAATGTTAATCTAATCTATAAATGATGTGGACCAACAAGACATAATTATAATGTATTTTTATAGGTGAATCTTGAAGACATAATAAGAGGAGACAAATCATACCTTTCCCAACACAAAAATAAATTTTTGATTCACACAATGATTAATGGATACCATAATGATGATATACTGGTATAAAAATAGTAATGTAATATTTATAATTATAATTGGGAAAATACAGATTTATGAGAACAAAATATCATATATGTTCCCCATCATATTCTGAGAGGAGAAGGAACATTTGGATAATTCACTAAACACATTCTTCACTATCAATCCTAAAATCACATAGATTTATAGAAAACTAAATAAAACATTTTTGGCGATAAAATAGAGATAGAAATCATGTACTATATAACAATATTATTTTTATTATAGCATGTTAAGGTTGAATTAAAAGATAACAAGTATATGTTTCATACATTTACCATTCTGGTATGGAAAATGAAAAACATCTCCATGGATTTTGTAATAGGAATCACCAAAATATCTAAAGGATATAACTTTAAATGGGTTGTATTCAGTATCTCGTTGAAGTAAGTGTACTATATTATCATAAATAAATATTTATCTTTATTAAAAATCTCCATGATATACAGAAGGGATGTGGTGAGGCTCTATGAAGTACCACTATCAATTTTAGTTGATCTGCATATGATATTTACAATAATGTTTTGGATAACATTGGAACAAATAAGAGGCATTTATGAGTTTTAGCACTAGTTATCATCCTGAAACATGTGGCAAGTTTTCTAGGAGAATTAAAAAATGATTGTATATGTTGAGATATTTTTTTATTATTATCCAAATAAATTATTATCAACCACTCCCCCTAGTAGAGTTCTCATATAATAATAGTTTCCATTTAAAAATTCATATGTAGTACTTTGAAGACAACTATGGGAGGAATATAGGACTCTAACATGCTGGGACAATGTTAGGAATGTAATTATAATGGGTCATGACATTTTATAATATATGGTGTATAGGATTCAAACCATTCAGCAATAAATAAATATATCAAACGATTATCATAATATATATTTTATTAATCATCAATGATATCGTGAGAATAAATTTACTGACAATGTATTCCAAAAATTAACTCATTAGTTATATTTATGATATTTTAGATGAAATGGAGGTTGATCCCTAGATACATTAGTTCCTTCATGTATTTTGATCATTTATGGGTCATAACCTATCACTTAATTTTCACTCTATAACTCTTTAATGTTCATGGTGTGTTCCATGTCTCTATTTTTAGGAAGTATATATGATATCCATCACATGTAATGTCATAATAAGTGTTAAAACTAGAAAATTGTAAGTAATATGAATAAAAATCATTATAAATATTTGATTAAATAGGAAATGTTCCCATGAACACGAAAAACCAACATACTTATGTTGTACGGAGAAAAAATAAATTTCTGTAGGGTATATGAGAAATGGTGCTATGATGATAGGTGAGTAATGCCATTTTTTATTGATCATTTAGTAAAATTTATAGGATGCAATTAATTTACATGTATGGGAAGGTAACATCCCATGTTTTGGGAAATTTTTTCTTCTCAAATAATTATTGGGTGATTATCTTTTCTTGTATAAAATAATAAATAAATTGGAAACTATTTGACATTAATAAAATTAGTAAATATTAATGTTATATTATAGCCATTAAATTGGAATGTATCACCAAAATTAAAATGTTTATACAGACATTATAATATGATTGAATAACTATGAGGACCGTTTTTTCATATAAAATATATTTTCAAAGAAATATTTTGACTATATATATTAAAATAAATTTCTATTACATTTATAATTCTTATCGAGTGAAATATTTTTTTATATTTTTATTTATCATGACAAAATGATGTAATTTGGTCGATGTATTATTATTGATAATGTTCATGTTAAATTTTATTAATATTATTTACCATAGTAAAATGGTTATATTTTGGTAAAATAGTACACGTCTAAAAAGTTTTTATTCAAAAATTATATAAATTTAATTTATATTATGAAAAAATTATTTATTAAAAAATAGATACAAATGAATCAACTTTCATTTATTTTTGTATAATTTCTTCAAAAATATTAATAACAATTACTGATTAAAACTATATTTTCCAATAAAAATAATTTATTAATAAATTATTGTTAATATTTAATTCTTAACATTATAATAAATAGAAATTGAATTAAATTAAATACATATGAAATTATGATTCATCATATCAAAAATTGTAATTATGGATTACCTTATTATTATTTTAATAAAATAGTGTTCATAATTAATATTTAATATAGACAAAAAATTTTAAAATTTGCAAGTAATATATTTTGATATTTATAAATTTTAATGATAACATTTTCCTTATTGAATATCTCTATAGGAGATAAATTCAATCCATCAAGTCTCATATAATGTTTACTCACCTAATTCACATAACTCGCCAAACCCTCCAAACATGTACGATATTCCATTCATCCCCCATACGTAACTATAATTTCCTGGGAAAATCGCCTCTTTCTTGACCATAATATGAGCATAATCCCACTAGTTCTCTCATTACCCTAAAAAAGGAAATGATCATTATGTCCCCTCCACTGTCACTTTATAATTAACTCCCAAGGAGATTATATATTAATAATTGGTTATCCTAGGTTTTATGAATATATTTATGAATGTTAGGATTCCCCTCCTCTATTTTATTAATGTTCCTAAATCATGATAATCATTTTTAGTTTTAAATTCAATTAATTTAATATCATTATAATGAACAATTGAATATTTAAATGATTCTTATTGATGAGGGACCACATACCCCACCTATTTAACCCATTTTATAAATATTTTTATATAGGAAATATGATTCATGAATCACTATATTATTCTCTCCTGCCTCTTTCCCATTCGAGCACATCCATTTATAGAAGTCTCTTTATTTCAATATGAATATTATTCCACATGTTTATAATCAATTAATTACTGTCTTAATCACAAACTATTGATGAGTTACTATATTTATGTCTCATTAATCAATTTTATGATCCATTTTATATAATCATAATAATTTAAAAATAATTATATATTATTATTGTGTTATGAATAGTAAATTAAAATAACATTTAAGGGTAAAAATTTGATGAATATTTTAAAAATTTATAGAGATGAAAAGTTTACTAAAATAAGTTATAGGAATAGTTATGTTTTTTATCAAGATTTTATAGTTTTACAAAATATAGAGAATTCAAGGAAAGGGTATCATCAACTCAATTTATGATTCATTGAGTCTACAATATTCTTACATGAAAATAATTTTGATTATTTCATTGATCCAAACATCTCAGTATTTTAATTTTCATTTGATTTTTTACTCTAGGAAACAAAATTTTCATTATAAAAAACATAATATTTGAAAAATAATGTTTTCCAAAAAATGATTAACATTATAATAAATAACCATAATTATTAAAAATGAATCATTTCATCCATGAACATATTTTCATTCCTACAAAATTTTTCATTTATTTTTTGAAAAAGATAATATGTATTATTTGGATGATTCACATAAATTTATTTTCCATTTCCAAATGAAAATTTTTACATCTTTTTATGATTAGGATTTTGAAAAAATTAAAATTCAAAATATAATATTCAAATGAATTTTAAATTCATTTATAAATATAATGTTTTATCATCCATTCCAATATTTATGGATAAATATTATTACATTAAAGAAACTATTATTTAGATCATGTTACTATTATCTTTTCAAAATCTTATACATTCACATCAAAATAAAATTATTTAGTAAATAATTTATAAATATTATTCTATAACAATGTTAAAAATGTATTGTTAAAACTTTTGTATATTAAAATCTATTATTTCTTAATGGTTAATATTTTATGATGTTATTTTTTGATATCCATTAAACTATTTTTATTAGATGGTTTCATTTGAGAATTGATATTTTTGATCTCTTATGATTTCATTTGTTTTTTTGGGATGTTTTTGACAGTTTTATAAAACCCTTTATTTTTCTATGAATTCTATAAAATATGATTACTTTTTATATTAACTAGAGAAGATATAGATTAATTATGATGGTAAAGGTAAAATGTAACCCCATAATTAAATGATTTTTTCTAATATCACATGAGATATTTAGGGATGTACAGAATGTGCTTGTTCACATAGGAATGCACATGATAGGTTTCATCATGTCTTTAGACCTGGACATAATGAGTTTTTTCACATAGGCATGGGAGAAAAGAGTTTTCCCATAATTGTTTTAAAATAATTATTGATGTTAAAAATTTATATTTTTTTCTATAATGTAATGAAAAATCATCATTATGTACTTCATTTAAATGAAAATTTGTTTTTTTCCTGATTATTCCATTTTGTATGCTCTTCAAAATTTTATGACATGATCACATGTTATATATTTTATATTGTATGTTTTCATTGAAATCCTGTGATGATATTACATTTCTATAAAATGTAGTATGGTTATCAAATATGGTATTATATTCATTTAATACTAAATTTGTGATATTCTATATGTTATCAATCATGTTTATGATGTAATATTTTTTAATATGATTTTCCCTAACTGATAATTTTACTATTAGCCTTCTAATCCATAGTTTATGTGGATGATTATTTCATGATTGGTATCTTGAAATGTTTTTATAGGAGTTCGTTTATGTAGAAATTAACATATGATATGTAAGATAATATGTTATTTTAGATAATGTCTATATCTAGAATAATTTATGTCCTTGGGTTGTGAGATGATTTGTGTGATTTAATATATATAAATCCTCATATTAGTGTATTAATAAAGGATAGTATTTTATTCTCATTGAATTATAGTCATGTAATTATTATATAAGATAATTTATTTTTATCAATCATAGTTAACATTACTAAGAATCAATTCTCATTTATAATTATTTTTTCATTCAATAAATTTTGATTGATAATTCTACGTTGTGTATATTTAAGAAGTGTAACAAATGATAATAACATTATTTTCAATGCTGATGATTTTTCATGTAAAAATATTATTATTTAGCTAGTATATTTTCATACTAAAACTTTATAATTTTCATGAATTCATTATTGTGAAATATACTAAATATTAATAAAAAATGATAACATATTAGTGGATTTAATGTTTTGGTCACATAAAATGATATACCCACCCAAACTCATTTTTTTTTGTATTTTCAAAAAATGCCACTATTAGGGGTTAACTGGAACTCGCACAAACTGTCATGATCAAATACAACATATAAAACAGATGAAAATTCAAACCATATACGAACCAAAACAGATTCAAATTTCAAAATTCAAACTTGAAATTGAAAACCAACATATATGCGCCACCTCGAGTCCAACACTATCACTTTTCCCCACGAAATCATCATGATTGATGAAGCCAACTGTCATCACAAAAATCCATCATAACCACTGTAACCCACCTGAAACAAAGACCATGACAGACCAGAACCTCTAGAATCTCAATGAATAATACCTTATCATTGTCATCTAATACCAAACCTCATTACACAACAATTAGTTAGAAACCAACCAGGCATTGCATGATCATCACCAAAGAAAATTCCAAACATCACAGGAATACAAAATGTCAAACAATCCCACCAAAAAACTGTAAAACAAAGCTAAACCACCTGAGAGAAACTTCCTGTCATCGTCGCAACAACTCTAGTGCGAAAACCTAGCCATCAACCATGATCAGCGTCAACAACTATGGAGCATACATCACAAAATAAGGTCTCACACTTGTGTATACGAACCCCCGCATCACAATCCCATACCACAATTGAGGGTCATCGCACCAAAACAGATGGAGTCAAGTGCGGTGAATCTGGTGGCAAGAGAAGAGGAATAAAGAACAAATCCATGATGTGCGAAGAATATAAACCAAGCTGCGAGAGAGACATCAGAACACGAAACAACCAAGAACCCAAATAACTCCAACTCACAATCCCAATCCGCCAAGCGCACCATTTCGCTAAACAAAAAATGGGGTCTAGAACGATGGTAAAGATTAAAAGAGTAGCAATGGGGTTGAACGAGACCCTGGGTTGCAGAAACACATCACCATAAATATGAACCCTAACACCAAAGAAACGTAGAAATCCAGAAAAAACAACAATCCACAGATGGATGAAAAAAATGGGAAATTGGGCGAAGAGAGGGACACAACCAAGGGTAGACGAAAAAGATTCCTTAAAGTTCCAAGGGAAGAAGAACATGGCCGCCGGCTAAGGCAGACAATGTAGAATCCCTAAATCGCCAAGGGAGAAGAGGGCCGCCCCGGACACCCCTAGCAGCGAGTGATGCCGATAGAGACCCCATGAGGAGAACCGAGAAATAATGGAGTGGGAGGCTTGGTGATCACCTCACCGTCGAAGAAGCACGTTAGAAACCCTATGAGAGGGGGATTCTGAGAGAGAGAGAGAGATTCTGGGGGAGTGGGGATCCATTTGGAACTCTTTAAAGTGTATGGACCTACATAAAATAAGAAACGCACTTCTTGGTTTATCATAAATGAGTATGATGACATGGTAAATACCATTATTTATAAATTTTTTCCTAATATCACATAGGTGGACTATATTTTAGTTTGCTTTTTTAATGGTTTAACATTTTCTATGGTTGAGTTAAAAATTTTATTTTTAATTCATATTTTACCTACTACAGATTCATGTGTTATTATACTTCTATAAGATACACGGTCCTTCAATTTTTTGATGCTTTTCTATTAATGTATTTGATTATTATACCAAATTGACATATTCCAGTGGTCACCCACATCTACTATGTTACATTATCTTATGTTCACAAATTACTAGTATCCAATAGACTCTTCATTTCACATCCTTACTGGTGGTTTATTGATAAGAACCCATGATAAATCTATATTTCCATGAGTCATTTCCATTCTTTGGAAACAATTATTTCATCCCACAACGCAATGAGTGAATTTTGTAGTAATTTGTTTATGTTTTTAATTGACCATTCTGGTTATTAAACATGTAAACCTTATTCTAAATAAAAATTTTAAATATAAAAAATTCATATATTTTGTGTTAGAATTAAAAAATTATTTTAATTTAATTTTGAATATATTAATAAAATTGTTTAAGAAAAAAAAAATATTATCTAATTAATACAATGTAGGAATAATTATCTTAATGATATATTGAACAAAAAGTTATATAATATTAAAATTTTAAGAAAACTATCCATTTAAAGGGTTTAAAATATACTGATATATATTTTTAATCCTAAAAATGATTTCTGATTTATTCTAAAAAAATATTTATTCCATAAGAAAGTTGAGAATTCTTAATTGCAAAATGATATTTGTGATTTATATGAAATAATGATAAAAATTAACATTTTTATGAAGAGTGATTCAAAAATGTATACAATAAAAATATATTATATTAATAATAAAATTATTTTAATTATAAACATGTTTCCATTTAAATATACTCAATAAAAGAATAAATTTACAAGTCATGGGAGAGACTCATACATAATAACTAGAGGCATAAAAAATAAAACAATATAATGAAAATATTATATAGAAGAATAATTTGCGACACCCATATGTCACATAATAATAAAAATTAAATTCACAATTATAATTTCTTAATTTTGATATATTTAAACAAAATCTTATTAACTTCATATATTGTATACTAACATATGTGTAGAAGAAAGTAACTATCTAAATGGGGTGATATATTTATGTGTGATCATAATAAAACAATGTGAAAATAATATGGATAATTTTATTAATGTTTAAAAATATTTAATAACATACTTATATTAAAATGTGAATAAATGTAAATTTTATATTTAATGATGAAAATTTTATGAAATTTCATTTCAATGATGAAATTGGTGCTCTATATTGGTCTTATTAATGACAAGTTATTGAAATATTTTCTTAAAGGATTGGGTACTCAAAATAAGATATATGTTATCAGGAAAAAATGTTAAAAATATTTCATTAACTAAATTTCTAGAAAAAATGATGTGGTTCCAAATTAAATAAAATTATGATTATTATACAAATGATTATTTAAGTATATTTTAATTTTCATTACAGAAGGAAATTGAAATGGAAAATCTAATACATGAAGACAAGAAATTTTTTTATGTCCCCTACCTTTAAGTTATTCTGATTATTTTAAAAAATATGGGATATAATGATTATAAATTATGATGAAGAACATAATAGTATCATGAGATTTCATAAAATGACTATTTAAGGGGAATAAAATTTATTAACTGAAAAAATTAATTTTTTAGGGGGGTTGTGTAACACCCCAGGTAAATAAAGAATATGACATTTTTATATTTATCCATATTTGTGAATAAAATATTAATATGACTTTAAAGGGGATGCTATTCTCGATGGCGTACCCAACACGCAACAACGAGTTTCTTGGGAATCTTAAGTTGCACTCTAATAATAAAAGAATATTATTTTAAATGATAGTTAACATGTAGCCGTTGTATTGGCGGGAATGGATAGAAATAACTAAAATATGATTATATATGTTTTTAAATGTTTTTACATTTATTCAATAAAAGATAAAGGCTTAAAATACGGAAAGAATTCAATTTTAGGTGTATATGCCCTAGTTTTCACTAAAGGTTCACTTATCGCCTTTTGATGGAGAACCGTCATTAAATATAGTTTTGTTCACTCTTATACATCCTTCTGGACCAAATAAAACTCTTCTTAAGAATTGGGACATCAAAATTCACTTTGTGTAAATTTTTGGTATCTTTCTGATAAAGTTCATTTTTTTAATGAATAGTGTAAAATGTTGTATTTTAATTCAAAAACTCTTTTTAATCTAATTTATTTATATGATTAGATTATCTTTTGAATTTGTTTTAAAGTGAAATTAGAATATATTTTTACCATTTAATCCAATAGTGGTCATTGGAATTAATTTCACTTTGAAATCAGACTTAAACTAGTGTCAATCTTTTGATACATATTGTTTCATAAAAACACGCTATTTGCTCTGACAGCAGGAATTAATTATTAAATTAATTAATGTGACTTATATGATTTTAATTTTGTAAAATAGACTTCATTTTTGAATTCGGAATATCAAATATAGCTTAGAGTGAATTTTTGGGATTTTTCTGAAAAACTTCAATTTTTGATGAATAGTGAAACCACTAAGTGGTACTTATAAAAACTGATTTTTCCATTTAAATGAAATTTTGTCATCTTTGTGTTTTGAATTTCAAAAATCCGACATACATGGTTGTCATTAAGAACTAAAATGTGGTTCAATGGGATTAAAATAATTTTTTGGTGAATAGTAACTTATTAAGTTTTTAATCGCGATTAGAGGTAATTAGTGTAGTTTAAGGTAAAAAAAATGTTTTAATAATATAAAATGAACTTGACACATGTCCTAACCTCATTGGATGTGTCATTGACGACCAAGACAAGTCATGGGTCAACTTGGGGACCCCATGAAGCCACTTTGGTTGGGAAATGACATAAATAACTTTTTATTTAATGTTAAAGTAAAAATGGCACACACATGAGATGTTTTACTAAAACAATTTTTACATGGGGTTATGCAAGTCCGATTTTTGACTATAAATAGTCATTGGAAATATAAAAAGATTTACTACATCATAGTATTTTTTTTATAATTTTTATACATCAAATAAATTAAATTATTTATGATATCATGATGATGCAGCGATGACCTCATTATTTAACGATTTAAATAAAATGGAAAGATATTGTAATATCTAAGACCTACACATGTCCAACACCTATTGGATGAGTGGATTTAGAACCCTTATCACCTTATCCTTGAAACACAGCAATTTGGGACATCTTAAATCCGAATACCATTTTAAAATAAAGTAACTTTTCTTTACTTTCCAAGAGTGCCCCTCATCTCCTCTTATAAAAGGCCCCCACCTATACCTCCTTACCCACACTCCCAAAGCCTTTGGCTCAGCCTACCTCGGGCCATTTTGTCTCTCCACTTCCCTATCTTACTCCTTGAAGCCTCACGTTGGGCATAAGTCTTCCCAAGGAAGCCTTTGAGCTCAAACCAAAGGGAGTTACCCGATTTTAAGGTAATGTCTTCACTTGAGTCCTTTTGTTTTATTTTGCTTCTCCAACCCCCTAAAATATTTTTATTATTTTCTTTTGTAACAACTCCAGTATCCTCAATATACTAGGATGTTTTTATAAGACGTATTCAAGCTACACTTACACACACCTACATCTAATGGTTAAAGAACATACTGTTTCTGTGGATGGCGAATTTCTGCCTCCCGAAACGATGATTGTTCAACATTCTTTTAACACCTTCAAAGGTGGCCATTAAGATGAAACTATATTTATATATGATATATAATATTTTTATGTTTTCCTTGTGCTTATTTATTTTTCATTTTGGGAATACCTTTATGGTTTCCATTATGGGTAAACGCGATATCTTCATTTAAGGAAGTGCGGACTACCGCCCCCTCAAAGTGATGTGATTCGTTAATGCCATATATGGGACGTATAAAGGATGGATTTAAAGTTATTGTATATGATGTTATAATGGAATTATATTATAACTCTATATCATTATTATTCCATTCCATAAAAATATGAAATAGAAATGAAAGTAGCGTTCATGCGTACGTACGACTTACCGTCTCCATGAACGATACATTTCATTTCTTATCTCCAAATGTTATGTACTATTATAAGTAGATATATATAATGGAAATATATGTAATATATTACATCTAAATTATGGGTATCATTCTTTAATTATAATATATATATCTCTCATTTTGTTTTAATTCCATTAATATGGAAAAAAATGAAAGTAGCGTTCATGCGTACGTACGGCCTACCGTCTCCATGAACGGTGCTTTTAAATTTTTATCTCCAAATGCTATGGAATAGTATAAAACGAATATATACTGGATATATATGATATTTAAAACATAAATACTATTATGGAGATGATGTACCTATAACTATATGGAAAATTCTTTTCCAACAAGCTCAATTTTTTACTCATGCACTGAACATCGACAAAAACGTCTGATACGAACTCACTTTATTAAAAAATTATTATAACATTATAATATGTGATATGAACTGAATAATAATCTCTAAAGAAGGTACTTAGGAAATTATTAATTGACCAAAGTTTATTATTCCGGAATATAAAGAAACGAACAAGACAAGTTGGACTTGAGGTAAGGGATCCTACTCCACTCTTTCTTTTTAAGTACGCTCTTTTATGTCATTCCTTTTAAAGCTCATATTTCTTGTTATTGGGATGTTATTTTATATTAATATTACTCTAATTTTTATGTTCATATGATGAGAGACCCTATTCTCTCTCATCAATCCATTTTGGAAGTTTTGAGTGGTGCCGTTAGGCTGCCGAATTTTCGTAAGAGATCTAACCTCTCTCTTCCTCTTTGAGTACTCTTCTTTATGTCACTTCTTTTAACCTCCTATTTTTATGATGGGGGATGTTATTTTATATTCCTCTTGCTGTAAATTTTATTTTAATGTGATGAGATACCCTATTTGATCTCATCAATCCATTTTTGGAAGTTTTAAGTGGCGCCGTTAGGCTGCCGAGTTTTCGTAAGGGATTTTTCATCTCACTTTCATTCCTGTGAGATTTATGCTACATTTGCCAAAATTTCCTTTGAGTGGTGTATATACTGACCATTATTTTACTCATTGTGTAATATTATTTCATTTATGAGTACTTACATCAATGTTGTATTGTCCTTCTTTCACGGGGCGTATGTTTCGAAAGATACCCATGTCGATAAGGGAACCTTTCACCCTCCTCTTTTTAAAAAACTTATTTTGTTGGTTCTTTTAATTTACATATTGTTATGTTGGTATATGTTCTCATATATCCTTATTTATGTAAATTTTATTTCCAAGTGATGAGATACCCTTTTTTTTAATCTCTCATCAACTCATTTTGATGTAACGCCGTTAGGATGTCAAGGGAACTTCTTAACCCAATTTCGATTTCTTTGGGTTCAACATGTAGTTATTGAATATGTCATCCTTTGAATATGTGTGAATGACCGCTGATTATTTTACACTTAATATCCACTTATATTTGGTGAATTCGTTTGTCACACATAATTATGTAATTGATTTATCCTTAAACCAAGGATACCGTCTTTGTAAGGGACTTCGTCTCAATCTCCTTTCATTGAGGCATATTCTGTTTTATACACATCCTTCTTTTATACGCTGTATAAACCCCTTTAACTTTTACTTTTCTGCAAAAAGGAATCTTTTTTATATGAAGTAAAAAAAGGGAATGTTTTTGTCGTACGTATGCGGCGACAACGACTTCTCTGCCGCCGTGACCATTATTTGAGTTTCGGCTTCATCTACAAGCCATACCTTCTTTTTAAAAGAAAAATAAATACCATGTTTTACTTTTCTTTTATTTTGGTATTGAAAATGGTTTTCATAATGTATTTATATCAATGTTTTGTATTGATATCTTGTTATTGAAAGGTGGAAATGTTATGTTTCCTTTATGCATGTTTTATGTGATAAGATTATGTTATGGTTCTTGGGCATTATTATGAAGACGGGTGGTTCCGTGATAAATTAAGGGCGGGTGAGCCCGATATAGCTCTCCAATGCATTGGGTAATGTGAAGGAGTGAAACGTTAAGGTTTCTCCGAAGAGATTTAGGGAATATACTGTGATGGGTATTCCAAACGTAACCAAGAGGGTTACTCCCTACGTAAGAATGTTATGAATGACTCTAGTTACCTTTATGTATTATGATTTCTATGATTTATTCATGATTTGATGAGGTATGTTAAAGTGCTTATGTTTTATGGGTAAAGTATGATTTCGTTCTTATGTATATATGTACCCATTTTTTCTTTCCGTATTTTTATATCCCTTACCGAGCTTTTTATGCTCATCCCAAGTTTTTTTGAAATGTTTTTCACAGGTCAAGGGAAAGGTACATGATATGATGATAGTATCAAGGAAGTGTCAAGAAAGAATCCGTGTTTTATTTTAAATATGTTTCCGTTGATGGGAAGAATGAATATTGTCTTTTATGTAACCACTTTGTTTAAATTTGGAATGTAATGCAAGTTTCATGATCTAATTCTCTAAAACTCTAAACCTAAAAAGATCCTCAATGTGTAATATTGTAATAACTCAAGATTAAGTAAGGTTTAAAGCTGGGGTCTTATAGTTGGTATCAGAGGTCAGTTTAGATAACTTTGGAGGTTAGGGTATTCTTTAAGCATAAGAGACATTACCATAATGTTTAGGATTTCAGAAAGAGTCCTAGTTTTAGATAAAGTGAATGAGTAAGTATATATTAGTGTTTATCTTCCTCATTAGTACATGATGGTTTTTTTTGATATAATCACACTGACATTTCTATTTTTAGTGAATGGATGGATCCAGCAGGCACCAAAGAGACAACAGGTTTGAAGTAAACTATGGTGGTTGTCTGATTAAGATACTAGATAAAATGGAGGATTCAATGAGGAAACTCGTGGTTGTTCTAAACCAAATATCAAGGAGTCATGATCAACCACTTGAACCTTGGTATGTTCTAGACTGCATCATGTACGAGATGACCAATCGATTTGGAAGTTCAGGTAATAATTATAAAGGTAACCATTAGAGTTTATATGATCCTTACTTTTGAGGTAATTATGGGTTATTATATGATATGCTGGAGAATGAAAGGCGTGAGATAAACTTGAGGTTAAAATATGTTATGATCATTTTTGATGATTTTATCACTTTTTGGGGAATGATTTAAGAATTATATAGTTTTGGAAAAAGTACAACACACAGACCATGTGACAACCCGTTGCGTCAGACAAAGCTGTGGGAATCGAACCCACAACCAAAGTGCGACTGGTATTTATCTCCTACCACTGGACTACGTGAAGTCCCTGGGTAGTTTGACTGATTCTTTTTTGTTATATGATTTTATGAATTAAGAGTAAGTTTATTTTGGGTTATTTATGAAAAAGATTAACCTATCATGGAGGATATGTGATTAGGTTAATTACTTTTCAATACGAGACTTTAGGAGCAACTGATGTTGTTTGGAGATAAATGTTACGATTTAACTTGGAAGACTATGTGACTAAATCCTTCAAATATTTGGGTTTCAATCTTAGATTGGTTTACAATGAAGAATTTTATGGATAAATTGTTTATCGGATGGTCCTCGTTGAACTTTGGGTTTTGTTGGACAAATTTTGGAGATTAAGCATAGATTTTCTTTTTAATGGGTTATCCTTTTCTGGATTATCTGATCTTGTACTAACCTTTTGGGTTTGGTTTTGGTTAAAGTATAAAGACATGGGAATTATATAGTTCTATTTTTTGGGTTAGGTTATTCTCTAGAAGTTGATTATAGTACTCTTAATGTGAACAAGTCTTCATAAATACTCGTCTTTTGGAAAAAAATATGAGTTTGATTAAGGAATGTAGTAAAAGTTGAAAGTCAATATGATAATTGATTATGTTTCCTTATGAATAAAATCCTCAATAAAAAGTTACTTAAAACAAAAATGTTTTCTATTAACTTTTTCTACTGAGGAATCGAATACTGTTTAACCCATCACAAGTTTGTGATTTTCTCATGGTTAACTTTCTCCTAGACATGTTTACTATCACTCTCCCTTAAGAACATGACCCTATGTTTTCTCCTCCATGTCCATGTTTTCATACTTGGAATCCTAGTATGGGTTAACTCGGGTGACCTTTTTACTTATCTTTCTTTATTTTAAAGTGATTGTTTTATCGACTCTTGTTCCGATGTGGGACTTTCAAGGATGTTTCCAAGCTCAATTTTAAAAATTGCGAGGATGCAATTCCCAAAAGGGGGGAAGGATGTAACACCCCAGGTAAATAAAGAATATGGAATTTTCATATTTATCCATATTTGTGAATAAAATATTAATATGACTTTAAAGGGGACGCTATGCTCGATGGCGTACCCAACACGCAACAACGAGTTTCTTGGAAATCTTACATTGCACTCTAATAATAAAATAATATTATTTTAAATGATAGTTAACATGTAGCCTTTGTATTGGCGGGAATGGATAGAAATAACTAAAATATTATTATATATGTTTTTAAATGTTTTTACATTTATCCAATAAAAGATAAAGGCTTAAAATACGGAAAGAATTCAATTTTAGGCGTATATGCCCTATTTTTCACTAAAGGTTCACTTATCGCCTTTTGATGGAGAACCGTCATTAAATATACTTTTGTTCACTCTTATACATCATTTTTGACCAAATAAAACTCTTCTTAAGAATTGGGACATCAAAATTTACTTTGTGTAAATTTTTGGTATCTTTCTGATAATGTTCATTTTTTTAATGAATAGTGTAAAATGTTGTATTTTAATTCAAAACCTCTTTTTAATATAATTTATTTATATGATTAGATTATCTTTTGAATTGGTTTTAAAGTGAAATTAGAATATATTTTTACCATTTAATCCAATAGTGGTTGTTGGAATTAATTTCACTTTGAAATCAGACTTAAACTAGTGTCAATAGTTTGATACATATTATTTCATAAAAACACGCTATTTGCTCGGACAGCGGGAATTAATTATTAAATTAATTAATGTGACTTATCTGATTTTAATTTTGTAAAATAGACTTCATTTTTGAATTCGGAATATCAAATATAGCTTAGGGTGAATTTTTGGGATTTTTCTGAAAAACTTCAATTTTTGATGATTAGTGAAACCACTAAGTGGAACTTATAAAAACTGATTTTTCCGTTTAAATGAAATTTTTTCATCTTTGTGTTTTGAACTTCAAAAATCCGACATACATGGTTGTCATTAAGAAGTAAAATGTGGTTCAATGGGATTAAAATAATTTTTTTGGTGAATAGTAACTTATTAAGTTTTTAATCGCGATTAGAGGTAATTAGTGTAATTTAAGGTAAAAATAATGTTTTAATAATATGAAATGAACTTGAAACATGTCCTAACCTTATTGGATGTGTCATGGACGACCAAGAAAATCAATGGGTCAACTTGGGGACCCCATGGAGCCACTTTGGTTGGGAAATGACATAGATAACTTTTTATTTAATGTTAAAGTAAAAATGACACACACATGAGATGTTTTACTAAATTTTTTTTAAATGGGGTTATACAAGTCAGAGTTTTGACTATAAATATTCATTGGAAAGATAAAAAGATTTCCTACATCATAGTAGTTTTTGTATAATTTTTAAACATTAAATAAATTAAATTATTTATGACATCATGATGATGCAGCGATGACCTCATTATTTAACGATTTAAATAAAATGGAAAGATAATGTAATATCTAAGACATACACATGTCCAAAACCTATTGGATGAGTGGATTGAGAAACCTTATCACCTTATTCTCGAAAAAAATTAATTTGGGACCTCTTAAATCCGAATACCATTTTAAAATAAAGTGACTTTTCTTTACTTTCCAAGAGTGCCCCTCCTCTCCTCTTATAAAAGGCCCCCACCTCTACCTCCTTACCCACACTCAAAAAGCCTTTGGCTCGGCCAAACCCTGCCCATTTTGTCTCTCCACTTCTCTATCTTACTCCTTGAAGCCTAACTTTGGGCATAAGTCTTCCCAAGGAAGCCTTTGAGCTCAAACCAAAGAGAGTTACCCGATTTTAAGGTAATGTCTTCACTTGAGTCCTTTTGTTTTATTTTGCTTCTCCAACCCACTAAACTATTTTTATTCATTTCTTTTGTAACAAATACAGTATCCTAAATATACTAGGATGTTTTTATAAGAAGTATTAGAGCTAAAATTACACACACCTACATCTAATGGTTAAAGAACATACTGTTTCCGTGGAAGGGGAATTTCTGCCTCCCGAAACGATGATTGTTCAACATTCTTTTAACACCTTCTAAGGTGGAAATTAATATGAAACTATATTTATATATGATATATAATATGTTTATGTTTTCCTTGTGCTTATTTGTTTTTCATTTTGGGCATACCTTTATGGTTTTCATTATGGGTAAACGCGATATCTTCATTTAAGGAAGTGCGGACTACCGCCCCCTCAAAGTGATGTGATTCCTTAATGCCATATATGGGATGTATAAAGGATGGATTTAAAGTTATTATATATGATTTTATACTGTAATTATAATATACCTCTATATAATTATTATTCCATTCCATAAAAATATGAAATAGAAATGAAAGTAGCGTTCATGCGTACGTACGACTTACCGTCTCCATGAACGATACATTTCATTTCTTATCTCCAAATGTTATGTACTATTATAAGTACATATATATAATGGATATATATGTAATATATTACATCTAAATTATGGGTATAATTCTGGAATTATAATATATATATCTCTCATTTTGTTTTAATTCCATTAATATGGAAAAAAATGAAAGTAGCATTCATGCGTACGTACGGCCTACCGTCTCCATGAACGGTGCTTTTAAATTTTTATCTCCAAATGCTATGGAATAGTATAAAACGAATATATACTGGATATATATGATATTTAAAACATAAATACTATTCTGGAGATAATTTACCTATAAATACATGGAAAATTCTTTTTCAACAAGCTCAATTTTTACTCATGCACTGAACATCGACAAAAACATCTGATATGAACTAACTTTATTAAACAATTATTATAACATTATAATATGTGATATGATCTGAATAATAATCTATCAAGGAGGTACTTAGGCAATTATTAATTTACCAAAGTTTATTATTCAGGAATATAAAGAAACGAACAAGACAAGTTGGACTTGAGGTAAGGGATCATACTCAACTCTTTCTTTTTAAGTACACTCTTTTATGTAATTCCTTTTAAAGCTCATATTTATTGTTATTGGGATGTTCTTTTATATTAATCTTACTGTAATTTTTATTTTCATGTTATGAGAGACCCTATTCTCTCTCATCAATCCATTTTGGACATTTTGAGTGGCGCCGTTAGGCTGCCGAATTTTCGTAAGAGATCTAACCTCTCTCTTTCTCTTTAAGTACTCTCCTTTATGTCACTTCTTTTAAACTCCTCTTTTTATGATGGGAGATGTTATTTTATATTACTCTTTCTGTACATTTTATTGTAATGTGATGAGATACCCTATTTGATCTCATCAATCCATTTTTGGAAGTTTTAAGTGGCGCCGTTAGGCTGCCGAGTTTTCATAAGGGATTTTTCATCTCACTTTCATTCCTGTGAGATTTATGCTACATTTGCCACAATTTCCTTTGAGTGGTGTATGTACTGAACATTATTTTACTCATTGTGTAATATTATTTCATTTATGAGTATTTAAATCAATGTTGTATTATCCTTCTTTCACGGGGCGTATGTTTCGAAAGATACCCATGTCGGTAAGGGAACCTTTCACCCTACTATTTTTAAAAGACTTCTTTTGTTGGGTCTTTTAATTTACATATTGTTATGTTGGGATATGTTCTCATATATCCTTATTGATGTAAATTTTATTTCCAAGTGATGAGATACCCTATTTTTTATCTCTCATCAACTCATTTTGATGTGACGCCGTTAGGCTGTCAAGGGAACTTCTTAACCCAATTTCGATTTATTTGGGTTCAACATGTAGTTATTGAATATGTCATCCTTTTAATATGTGTGAATGACCGTTGATTATTTTAAACTTAATATCCACTTATATTTGGTGAATTCGGTTGTCACACATAATTATGTAATTTATTTATCCTTAAACCAAGGATACCGTCTTTGTAAGGGACTTCGTCTCAATTTCCTTTCATTGAGGAATATTCTGTTTTATACACATCCTTCTTTTATACGGTGTATATATCCCTTTAACTTTTATGTTTATCCAAAAAGGAATCTTTTTTATACGAAGCGACAAAAGGGAATGTTTTTGTCATACGTATGCGGCGACAATGACTTCTCTGCCGCCGTGACCATTATTTGAGTTTCGGCTTCCTCTACAAGCCATACCTTCTTTTTAAAAGAAAAATAAATACCATGTTTTACTTTTATTTTATTTTGGTATTGAAAATGGTTTTCATAATTTATTTATATCAATGTGTTGTATTGATATCTTGTTATTGAAAGGTAAAAATGTTATGTTTCCTTTATGCATGTTTTATGTGATAAGATTATGTTATGGTTCTTGGGCATTATTATGAAGATGGGTGGTTCTGTGATAAATTAAGGGCGGGTGAGCACGATATAGATCTCCAATGCATTGGGTAACGTGAAGGAGTGAAACTTTAAGGTTTCTCCGAAGATATTTAGGGAATATACTGTGATGGGTATTCCAAACGTAACCAAGAGGGCTACTCCCTACGTAAGAATGTTATGAATGACTCAAATTACCTTTATGTATTATGATTTCTATGATTTATTCATGATTTGATGAGGTATGTTAAAGTGATTATGTTTTATGGGTAAAGTATGATTTCATTCTTATGTATATATGTACCCATGTTTCCTTTCCATATTTTTATATCCCTTACTGAGCTTTTTATGATCATCCAAAGTTTTTTTGAAATGTTTTTCACAGGTCAAGGGAAAGGTACATGATATGATGATAGTGTCAACGAAGTGTCAAGAAAGAATCCGTGTTTTATTTTAAATATGTTTCCGTTGATGGGAAGAATGAATATTGTCTTTTATGTGACCACTTTGTTTAAATGTGGAATGTAATGCAAGTTTCATGATCTAATTCTCTAAAACTCTAAACCTAAAAAGATCCTCAATGTGTAATCTTGTAATAACTCAAGATTAAGTAAGGTTTAAGGCTGGGACCTTATAGTTGGTATCAGAGGTCGGTTTAGATAACTTTTGAGGTTAGGGTATTCTTTAAGCATAAGATACATTACCATAATGGTTAGGATTTCAGAAAGAGTCCTAGTTTTAGATAAAGTGAATGAGTAAGTATATCGTAGTGTTTATCTTCCTCATTAGTACATGATGGTTTTTTTTGATATACTCACACTGACATTTCCGTTTTTAGTGAATGGATGGATCCAACAGGCACCAAAGAGACAACAGGTTTGAAGGAAACTGTGGTGGTTCTCTGATTAAGATACTAGATAAAATGGAGGATTCAATGAGGAAACTCGTGGTTGTTCTAAACCAAATATCAAGGAGTCATGATCAACCACTTGAACTTTGGTATGTTCTGGAATGCATCATGTACGAGATGACCAATCGATGTGGAAGTTCAGGTAATAATTATAAAGGTAACCATTAGAGTTTATATGATCCTTACTTTTGAGGTAATTATGGGTTATTATATGATATGATGGAAAATGAAAGGCATGAGATAAACTTGATGTTAAAATATGTTATGATCATTTTTGATGATTTTATCTCTTTTTGGGGAATGATTTAAGAATTATATAGTTTTGAAAAAAGGACAACACGCAGACCGTGTGACAACCCATCGCGTCGGACAAAGCTGCGGGAATCGAACCCACAACCAAAGTGCGACTGGTATTTATTGCCTACCACTGGACAACGTGAAGTCCCTGGGTAGTTTTACTGATTCTTTTTAGTTATATGATTTTATGAATTAAGAGTAAGTTGATTTTTGGTTATTTATGAAAATGATTAACCTATCATGGAGGATATGTGATTAGGTTAATTACTTTTCAATACGAGACTTTAGGAGCAACTGATGTTGTTTGGAGATAAATGTTACGATTTAACTTGGAAGACTATGTGACTAAATCCTTCAAATATTTGGGTTTCAATCTTAGATTGGTTTACAATGAAGAATTTTATGGATAAATTGTTTATCGGATGGTCCTCGTTGAACTTTGGGTTTTGTTGGACAAATTTTGGAAATTAAGCATAGATTTTCTTTTTAATGGGTTATCCTTTTCTGGATTATCTGATCTTGTACTAACCTTTTGGGTTTGGTTTTGGTTAAAGTATAAAGACATGGGAATTATATAGTTCTATTTTTTGGGTTAGGTTATTCTCTAGAAGTTGATTATAGTACTCTTAATGTGAACAAGTCTTCATAAATACTCGTCTTTTGGAAAAAAATATGAGTTTGATTAAGGAATGTAGTAAAAGTTGAAAGTCAATATGATAAGTGATTATGTTTCCTTATGAATAAAATCCTCAATAAAAATTAACTTAAAACAAAAATGTTGTCTACTAACTTTTTCTACCGAGGAATCCAATACCGTTTAACCCATCACAAGTTTGTGATTTTCTCATGGTTAACTTTCTCCTAGACATGTTTACTATCACTCTCCCTTAAGAACATGACCCTATGTTTTCTCCTCCATGTCCATGTTTTCATACTTGGAATCCTAGTATGGGTTAACTCGGGTGGCCTTTGTACTTATCTTTATTTATTTTAAAGTGATTGTTTTATTGACTCTTGTTCCGATGTGGGACTTTCAAGGATGTTTCCAAGCTCAATTTTAAAAATTACGAGGACGCAATTCCCAAAAGGGGGGAAGGATGTAACACCCCAGGTAAATAAAGAATATGAAATTTTCATATTTATCCATATTTGTGAATAAAATATTAATATGACTTTAAAGGGGACTCTATGCTCGATGGCGTACCCAACACGCAACAACGAGTTTCTTGGGAATCTTACGTTGCACTCTAATAATAAAATAATATTATTTTAAATGATAGTTAACATGTAGCCGTTGTATTGGAGGGAATGGATATAAATAACTAAAATATGATTATATATGTTTTTAAATGTTTTTACATTTATCCAATAAAAGATAAAGGCTTAAAATACGGAAAGAATTCAATTTTAGGCGTATATGCCATAGTTTTCACTAAAGGTTCACTTATCGCCTTTTGATGGAGAACCGTCATTAAATATAGTTTTTTTCACTCTTATAAATCATTTTGGACCAAATAAAACTCTTCTTTAGAATTGGGACATCAAAATTTACTCTGTGTAAATTTTTGGTATCTTTCTGATAAAGTTCATTTTTTAATGAATAGTGTAAAAAGTTGTATTTTAATTCAAAACCTTTTTTTAATCTAATTTTTTTATATGATTAGATTATATTTTGAATTGGTTTTAAAGTGAAATTATAATATATTTTTACCATTTAATCCAATAGTGGTCGCTGGAATTAATTTCACTTTGAAATCAGACTTAAACTAGTGTCAATCTTTTTATACATATTGTTTCATAAAAACACGCTATTTGCTCTGACAGCGGGAATTAATTATTAAATTAATTAATGTGACTTATCTGATTTTAATTTTTTAAAATAGACTTCATTTTTCCAATTCGGAATATCAAATATAGCTTAGGGTGAATTTTTGGGATTTTTCTGAAAAACTTCAATTTTTGATGAATAGCGAAACCACTAAGTGGTACTTATAAAAACTGATTTTTCTGTTTAAATGAAATTTTGTCATCTTTGTGTTTTGAATTTCAAAAATCTGACATACATGGTTGTCATTAAGAAGTAAAATGTGGTTCAATGGGATAAAAATAATTTTTTGGTGAATAGTAACTTATTAAGTTTTTAATCGCGATTAGAGGTAATTAGTGTAGTTTAAGGTAAAAATAATGTTTTAATAATATGAAATGAACTTGACACATGTCCTAAACTCATTGGATGTGTCATGGCCGACCAAGAAAATCCATGGGTCAACTTGGGGACCCCATGGAGCCACTTTGGTTGGGAAATGACATAAATAACTTTTTATTTAATGTTAAAGTAAAAATGACACACACATGAGATGTTTTACTAAAACAATTTTTACATGGGGTTATACAAGTCAGATTTTTGACTATAAATATTCATTGGAAAAATAAAAATATTTCCTACATCATAGTATTTTTTTTTATAATTTTTAGACATTAAATAAATTAAATTATTTATGACATCATGATGATGCAGCGATGACCTCATTATTTAACGATTTAAATAAAATGGAAAGATAATGTAATATCTAAGACTTAAACATGTACAAAACCTATTGTATGAGTGGATTTAGAACCATTATCACCTTATACTCGAAACACATCAATGTGGGACCTCTTAAATCCGAATACCATTTTAAAATAAAGTGACTTTTCTTTACTTTCCAAGAGTGCCCCTCCTCTCCTCTTATAAAAGGCCCCCACCTCTACCTCCTTACCCACACTCCCAAAGCCTTTGTCTCGGCCAACCCCTGCCCATTTTGTCTCTACAATTCCCTCTATTACTCCTTGAAGCCTCACTTTGGACATAAGTCTTCACAAGGAAGCCTTTGAGCTCAAACCAAAGGGAGTTACCCGATTTTAAGGTAATGTCTTCACTTGAGTCCTTTTGTTTTATTTTGCTTCTCCAACCCCCTAAACTCTTTTTATTATTTTATTTTGTAACAACTACAGTATCCTAAATATACTAGGATGTTGTTCTAAGAAGGATTCTAGCTACATTTACACACACCTACATCTAATGGTTAAAGAACATACTGTTTCCATGGATGGAAAATTTCTGCCTCCCGAAACGATGATTGTTCAACATTCTTTTAACACCTTAAAAGGTGGCCATTAATATGACACTATATTTATATATGACATATAATATGTTTATGTTTTCATTGTGCTTCTGTATTTTTCATTTTGGGAATACCTTTATGGTTTCCATTATGGGTAAACGCGATATCTTCATTTAAGGAAGTGCGGACTACCGCCCCCTCAAAGTGATGTGATTCGTTAATGCCATATGTGGGACGTATAAAGGATGGATTTAAAGTTATTATATATGATGTTATACTGGAATTATAATATACCTCTATATAATTATTATTCCATTCCATAAAAATATGAAATAGAAATGAAAGTAGCGTTCATGCGTACGTACGGCTTACCGTCTCCAGGAACGGTACATTTCATTTCTTATCTCCAAAGGTTATGTAATATTATAAGTACATATATATAATGTATATATATGTAATATATTAAATCTAAATTATGGGTATCATTCTGGAATTATAATATATATATCTCTAATTTTGTTTTAATTCCATTAATATGGAAAAAAATGAAAGTAGCGTTCATGCGTACGTACGACCTACCGTCTCCATGAACGGTTCTTTTAAATTTTTATCTCCAAATGCTATGGAATAGTATAAAACGAATATATACTGGATATATATGATATTTAAAACATAAATACTATTCTGGAGATGATGTACCTATAACTACATGGAAAATTCTTTTCCAACAAGCTCAATTTTTACTCATGCACTGAACATCGACAAAAACGTCTGATATGAACTCACTTTATTAAACAATTATTATAACATTATAATATGTGATATGAACTGAATAATAATATCTAAAGGAGGTACTTAGGCAATTATTAATTGACCAAAGTTTATTATTCAGGAATATAAAGAAACGAACAAGACAAGTTAGACTTGAGGTAAGGGATCCTACTCCACTCTTTCTTTTTAAGTACACTCTTTTATGTCATTCCTTTAAAGCTCATATTTATTGTTATTGGGATGTTATTTTATATTAATATTACTGTAATTTTTATGTTCATGTGATGAGAGACCCTATTCTCTCTCATCAATCCATTTTGGATGTTTTGAGTGGCGCCGTTAGGCTGCCGAATTTTCGTAAGAGATCTAACCTATCTCTTCCTCTTCAAGTACTCTCCTTTATGTCACTTCTTTTAACCTCCTCTTTTTATGATGGGGGATGTTCTTTTATATTCATCTTTCTGTACATTTTATTTTAATGTGATGATATACCCTATTTGATCTCATCAATCCATTTTTGGAAGTTTTAAGTGGCGCCGTTATGCTGCCGAGTTTTCGTAAGGGATTTTTCATCTCACTTTCATTCCTGTGAGATTTATGCTACATTTGCCACAATTTCCTTTGAGTGGTGTATGTACTGACCATTATTTTACTCATTGTGTAATATTCTTTCATTTATGAGTATTTACATCAATTTTGTATTGTCCTTCTTTCACGGGGCGTATGTTTCAAAAGATACCCATGTCGGTAAGGGAACCTTTCACCCTCCTCTTTTTAAAAGACTTGTTTTGTTGGGTCTTTTAATTTACATATTGTTATGTTGGGATATGTTCTCATATATCCTTATTGATGTAAATTTTATGTCCAAGTGATGAGATACCCTTTTGTTTAATCTCTCATCAACTCATTTTGATGTGACGCCGTTAGGCTGTCAAGGGAACTTCTTAACCCAATTTCGATTTCTTTGGGTTTAACATGTAGTTATTGAATATGTCATCCTTTGAATATGTGTGAATGACCGTTGATTATTTTACACTTAATATCCACTTATATTTGGTGAATTCGTTTATCACACATAATTATGTAATTGATTTATCCTTAAACCAAGTATACCGTCTTTGTAAGGGACTTTGTCTCAATCTCCTTTCATTGAGGCATATTCTATTTTATACACATCCTTCTTTTATATGGTGTATAAACCCCTTTAACTTTTATGTTTATCCAAAAAGGAATCTTTTTTATATGAAGTGACCAAAGGGAATGTTTTTGTCATACGTATGCGGCTACAATGACTTCTCTGCCACCGTGACCATTATTTGAGTTTCGGCTTCCTCTACAAGCCATACCTTCTTTTTAAAAGAAAAATAAATACCATGTTTTAATTTTCTTTTATTTTGGTATTGAAAATGGTTTTCATAATGTATTTATATCAATGTGTTGTATTGATATCTTGTTATTGAAAGTTGGAAATGTTATGTTTTCCTTATGCATGTTTTATGTGATAAGATTATGTTATGGTTCTTGGGCATTATTATGAAGAAGGGTGGTTCCGTGATAAATTAAGGGCGGGTGAGCCCGATATAGCTCTCCAATGCATTGGGTAACGCAAAGGAGTGAAACGTTAATGTTTCTCCGAAGAGATTTAGGGAATATACTTTGATGGGTATTCCAAACGTAACCAAGAGGGTTACTCCTTACCTAAGAATGTTATGAATGCCTCAAGTTACCTTTATGTATTATGATTTCTATGATTTATTCATGATTTGATGAGGTATGTTAAAGTGCTTATGTTTTATGGGTAAAGTATGATTTCATTATTATGTATATATGTACCCATGTTTCCTTTCCATATTTTTATATCCCTTACTGAGCTTTTTATGCTCATTCCAAGTTTTTTTGAAATGTTTTTCACAGGTCAAGAGAAAGGTACATGATATGATGATAGTGTCAAGGAAGTGTCAAGAAATAATCCGTGTTTTATTTTAAATATGTTTCCGTTGATGGGAAGAATGAATATTGTCTTTTATGCAACCACTTTGTTTAAATGTGGAATGTAATGCAAGTTTCATGATCTAATTCTCTAAAACTCTAAACCTAAAAAGATCCTCAATGTGTAATCTTTTAATAACTCAAGATTAAGTAAGGTTTAAGGCTGGGGCCTTATAGGTTGAATAAAATTGGAATAATGATTATGTTTATTTATATGATTATACATTATCCATTTATATTAAATATATTTTTTAATATATTATATGAGTTATAAAAAATGATTATAAATATAATGTTAATCCTAAATGATTATGGGGGAGTTTATTTCTGATTTTTTATTAGGATAAATAATTATTAAATTGATTCATTGTGATGATAATATTATTCCATGATTTTTTCTGTTTATCCACCTAGTTAAATGATTATTTATGTTTTTTTAATAACAAAATCTTATAGGAGATTAAATTTTTTATATTTAATTATATAAAATATTATCATTATCATGATGTAGTTATATATTACCATGGATCCATATTAGACTGGATGTGATAATATGTTATGGAATCCAAAATTATCACATCCATTATGTTAATTAACAATGGTATTATCAGTTGATTTTGATGGAATTAATGTGATGTGGGATGATGAATAGAAAATATGGACATAGTCTTTTAAAAACATGCAATAATTTACAAGAATATTAAACCACATCAAACAATATAGAACACATGTAATTTATTTCATGGAACCATAAATTTCTCTAATGACACATTTATTATGACTTATATACTTTCCCATGTTCTCAATAATTCACATGTTATACTACTAACAATACTCACCTTGATCCACATGGTATTTTGTTATATTTTCACTAATATAATGACACTAGAAAAAATAAATGGTGGTGATACATTGTGTAATTACTCCAGAAGAAGAATATATAAACATTGAATTGTACTTATGTAGGAATAATACAAATATGTCACACAATTTTTAAATGGGAAGTATGATTTGGTCTATTAACATATTTCATTAATGGGAGTTAATATTCCCTACCCCTTAAGACACAACAACAACATTATAGACCCCACATAAAAATATTATGTATTGTCTTCACATTGAGACAATTATTTGCATTCAAACATTTTTTTATTACTAGGCCTCATCAATATGGACAGGTAAACCCACCATCCAATATTAAATTCATGTAATTTCCTACAATGGAATACTTATTCATAAAAAAAAAATGTTCATTCAATATATAATATATCTCCCATTCATGAAGGATTAATTATAATAATAATGAATGTACCCTTAGAAATCAACTTTTCAATTTATAGTGATGTATCTATACTCACATAACCGAATGAAGCATTGTAGGATGTGATTATCAACAAAAATATAATATTTTTTGAATGGTATACATTGATGTATATATCATTTATGCACAAAAAATTAAATATTTACCATCTATTCATGGGTAGAAATAATACTTCTTCATTGTCACGCTTCTCAAGGGGTGATATACGCAAACCAAAAAAACATTACTTGAGGGAAATGGATAAATGAAAATTTCAATTACGATTTATTATACCTATAAGATTTTAAAATATAGTGAATAATAAGAAATTAATATATGTCCCTATAATATAAAATAAGTTTTTTTATCATATATAAATTAAATTTATGTACAAAAATTATTATAATCTCTAGGTTGGTGAAAATTACAACTCGTATAAGGCTGGGTAAGATATA
This sequence comes from Viscum album, assembly GCA_963277665.1. Lineage (NCBI taxonomy): Eukaryota > Viridiplantae > Streptophyta > Magnoliopsida > Santalales > Viscaceae > Viscum > Viscum album. The sequence goes on from OY728137.1 coordinate 2,055,222,079, forward strand.
ATTTTAATGGATCGATGAGGATAACATAAATGAAATTTATTATTTATATATATGATTTCACAAGGGTTGTGATTATATTTTTATACACTGTGAAATTAAAATTAAAATTATAATCCAACGAGAAATATTTTATGATTAATCATTGAAATAAAATAATCAATGTAATATTCAACAATATAATACAATTTTTTTATTATAATTTTATTAATAAATCATTTTTAGGGAAATTAAAATGGTAATAATTTTTAATGTTTTTGTCAAATAAATCATCCTACATGGAGTGTGATCAACCAAGGATATTGGTTGAAAATATTCTACATTTATTAATGAATCATCACTTAGAAAATTTTAAATTATGATATTGGAATATAATATCAGTGTAATTTGATATTGTAGATATTTTCTTAAATAAGAAAAAACATTAAAAATTAATTCTCAATGAAAAAATAGATTGGAGTAGTGAATAATTATTTCCTTCCCCTTCAAGATTTATAATTATATAAAATGGAAATTAATAACTACTTTTTTATAAGGAAGAAATCATTGATATTAATAGATGAAATATACATGATTATTTTACTTCATATTAAAATAGATATCAAAATATTCCTACCAAATTGTGTGAGTAAGTTTAATTTGATGATTAATATATTATTTCCCTTATATTGACTTATGTTAAATGAGTAAATAATATTTGAAAATTATTTTTGAGAAGAATGATGTATTTAATAGGATTTGTGGGGATCATATGTTTGTGAAGAATAATGAAAAAAATGAGTAAAATAATGGTTGGGTGTAATAGAAATTAACTCTATGCACCACACAACAATAAATAATTAAACACATAATATTTTATCAAAAAAATTATGTGTCTAAAAAATCAATCAAATGAAAATATATAATTCATATGATTCTATATAGAATATTTTATTTTTATCATATACAATAAAAAATATAAAAGATTTAATTCTTTGAATTTTATCAAACAAATCTAAGAGATTTATTAAGTATTATTGAATGTATATGGAGTATATATATAAATCATGTGTCATGTATACTTAATATAGAACTATGATACATAGTAATGGAATATCCCTATATCAAATAACGCTAAAAATTGTAACTATATAAGCCTACTCAATGTTGAAGAACTAAATATCTATTTTATGAAACTTCCATAAATTTTAACTTATGAAAATATAAAAAATAATTATTATCTGATGATTTAAACAAAAAAACGAGTAACAAGAACATATCCTAAATTTTATTAGGTTAATCCCATAAAATTTTACCTGGAAAATCCAGAATCTATACATATTTTCCCTATAAATTTATAAATAATATGTAAAAGTACTAAAATGATTTACAAGGAAATTTTACAAAAGAGAGAGTAAAACACTCCCCCATGTCATCTTCCATATGTTTATCACAACGATATTATGTCTTAGAGGACCACATAGAACTCATATCCATAATTTATCTACATGAAATCAAGTTTGTATCATGATTGGAATACTTGTATATATATGAGAAAATGAGATCAAGGTACCTCACCTGGTTAAGACACCCAATCCATTGAAGTCAAATTCTACATTGCAAATTCCATGGCTCTATAATTGAGGGCACTAATAGTGAGTTCAGAATTAGATTCAATCCATATAGTATTCCAGTTATGATATATAACATTCTTAACATCATATATAATATCACATAATCATGTTTCATAAGTAATACATTTCCCAATAATATTATGGAAACAACCTTTGAAAAAACAATGGTGTGTGTAGGAAAGAATGCCACACCCCGATAATACCGAAGTGCCAAGTGTTTCTCTAAAAACATTAATCTCAACACATATATAGATATGTGGGGTCCAGTGAATGTTCTTTATTAGGTGGGGATTCTCGATCTACCAAAGATACCCAGCAGATGAACAGAGGTGACATCGTCCATGTGGTTATCCATATATCCCACCTGTACAGTTATCACATAATACACCAATCAGTGGATATTTAGGGTACCTGCATAGAAGGAAGATCAGTTTTCATCCATCATATAAGCATTAATGGTAGTCCAATAAACTGAACATATAGCCACAATAACATACAATTGAAGGTGTTGGATCTATTCATTACTAACACTCTTAATGATGTAAAAGAAGAGATCATCAATAGTCATGTGTTATCACCAATCAATAATATATATACATAAAATGTAACACCATAAATTCTTGGAAAATCATAGTTCAAAATGACATGTTTTATAGTTAAAGCATACATTACGTAGAAATGAGAAGATGATACAATAACTTCTCGAACATTCTTAAACTAATCATGTAGGCAACTGATTCTTCCAAACTCTCCATAAAATTTGTAGCACTGAAGGAGGGATTATGGGTTCCTTGAATCATATAATCTATGTGGTTTATTAAATAAAACCATCAAATTGAAGATTCAACTATTCTTTAGAGATATGGGCCCTATTTTTTGACTTCTTAATCATGGTTTCATGATCCATGAAGGTGTAGCTCATTACCTCTAGGTTATCTTGAGGAGTAAAAATATCATCATTACTTCTATGATTAATCACGAATTATTAAATTCCCATATTAGATATGGTGATAGAAATGATTCCATTATTAATATGGTTGTCTATCCATGTTGAGTAACAAACATTGAGACTAGACTCATACTGATTATCGGTTTTGAATAATACAGTACATCATTGAAATGGAATATGGGTGAGGGCTAGACAAATGAGGAGAGGTAATGGGGATATACATTAAAATGTTTCATCGTGAACCCACATGATATGAAGTCCATAGAATATTAATTAGAGTTAATTAGATTCCATGTAAACTTATTAATGAGTCTGTCATCAAAAATCATATGATCATTGACACCAAGGCCTCCTTTCTCTTTGGCTTTGGTGAAGTCCATCTAGGTAACCGTTATTGATTTTTTTCATTCACCTATCCTGTACAAATAATGTTCAATATCATGCATTGAATATCATTAAAAAGGATTTTGGTGATGTGTATAGGGATAAGGAATACAAAACCCATTTTGTAATCACTAAATTGATGAAAACACTCAAGTATCATGAGAATTGGTTTTCTCCTTCTATCTATCCCACTAATTGATGATACTATATGATATTTCCACATTATAGTTCCATCACAATTTAGCGTAAAATATAGGAACTAGAAGATGAATAAATGGCAGAGAGGCTTTCTTAAATCCAAGATTCCAGATGATTTTATTTTGGTTTCTAGTGATAAGACCATCTCAAAAAATAATGAATGATTTTCAACAACTAATGTGCTGTCCAGCTACTACCTCATAATAAGGGAAGAAGTCCTTAATTAAAGAGCATGTTTTCATTGAGTATTTATAAAAAATTAATGATTTCATCAGTACATATATGGTGATAAGGGATAAGATTTCCTCTACCAGCAATAATCTTCTTATATATACCCATATGAGATAACTCATTAAAGCATTAGGTTAGGTAATCTTCCTAAATTATAACCAGATACCCTTATAACAATATTCTTATCAAACTCCTCTAGTGCACTAAAAATAACCTATGGGGGATCCATTAACTAAGATAGACAACATCTCATATCCAATAATATTATTCACATGATTGAAAAACTGATTTTAAAATATAGATCTTTTGAGAACATCAAGAAAGAAATTCCACTTTATAGTATCGTTGTCCTTTGATATGTCAATTTTGAGGAAAAAATTTCATTCTTTGAACTTCCTTTTCGTCATATTAATGATTTTATATTCTCTAAAAACAAAATTATTAATAAACATGTTATGTACAAAGACTAAATGATTCAACTAGATTTTCTCACTACTGAAACTTCCCAATTTGGCCATCTAAATATTACTAATTATATTACTTATGATATTCCCAATGACCACTATATTAATTTCTATAATGTCAACATCAATCTCATTCAAAGTGATCAAAGCAATCAAATATAAATTTATCAAACATGTCATGTGAGCATGGTTGATGAAGTCTCTGATAACATTTCTCAGGACATGTTGCAGTATGTACTAATAGAACATGAGAAACTTATTGGTAAATCAATCCAAACTAGAAGGGCCCCCTATAAGAGTATCATTTTGTTGGGAATCCATACATGGGGAGATATTATCAACCGTCTTCTGGGGTTTATCCATTCCATCATCATATTATATGACAATCAAGTAGTTCACAACTACAATTGTAATATCATCTTCATACGTGTAGAAAATACCATCAATATTTTTGTCCCATAAACTTGCTTTAATATCTTTCCCCATGAGTAGTCAATGACTGAATTTCGAAATCATATCATATTCTTACAAAAACTAATTTTAAAAATTAATCATATACAAATATTCATGGAAATAATGAGATCATCAAACCTTGAGGTAACTTGAATTTTATCATTTTAGGGGATTTTAAGATGCATTTTACTGATTTGGTATCCAGCTAAATTATCCCCAATAGATTTTATTTTAGTGTAATGTTCTGAAAATGAGTTATTAATCCTATCACATAAAAATATTTTAACATTAAAATTACTTTACACAAATACATGCAATGTGATAACTTTATTATTAAGCATACATTCCTATAATATTAATTCCAAACATCTATGAGTTATTGTCCATCCATTATTGAAATGAGAAGGAATGTGAGTAGACCAGAACAAATGAGTGAATAAATCTATTAAAATAGGATTATTATCTAAATTATGTTATGGTAGTGTGTGACCAGATACTCCTTAAATCAATCACTCATCATCCATCTAAAAAAAATCTATCAATAATGCTTTATTACCTTTCAATCAAGGTGTAACTTCTGAAAGTAAACACATCACCTATGATTGGAACATCAGAAAGGTTTAATTAATCAATGAATAAAGATATTTCCATGGATAGTAATATATTTATGTTCACCTGAGTGTTTTTATTTTGGTTTCATAATGATATTAATATCATCCATAATCACCCATTTTTTTATGTCAGTACCAAAAAAGGGACTCAAGATCCCTTTAGAGCTTCTCTCTGTTGATGTGGGAAGTGGAGGTATAGGAAAAAGATATCTCAAAGATGTGGCCCAAACAATTACACAATAATGAAATACACTATATTTTTTTTATTTACAAAGTAAATTGAATGCTCACATGCTTTAGCACCCATAGATGATCCATATTATTGTCATGTATATTTTGAGACACAATGATACAACCAAGATAATTCCACATTTAAGCATTCCATGTTTGAAATTACATTTTAGGTTCTACAATTCAAATCAACATAGGTTTGTTTTACAAAGCATGATATCTCTAGAAATTTGAAATTTGTGTATTCCAATTACCATTAAAATTACAACATAATATATTCAATGAATAATGCTTTGTCTCCCTATTAGGGGACTATCCATTTTCCAGTACATTTATTAAAATTTCCTTTAATATATTTCTCCTTTATTTTCGTTAATTTTGGATTTTTACCTTATTTTATTCACCTTTAAATACAACATGATCATCAGTTGGTCCAACGATATATCCCCCAAACTTAGTATTATAAGGGGTAACATTAAGTATATTTGAAGATGAGACAACCTGCTCACTATTCTGAGAATCATCAACCTCATCAGGCCATAAATTGCATTTAGTTGTGTGGTCTTATTCTTAGACTAATTACCTATGAAATTATATTGTACAAGGACATTCCTTATGGAATCCTTAAAAGTAAGTTTCAATTTAAAATTCCCCTACATGGATTCTTTATCATCCTTCTTATATATATATATATATATTCATATTATCATTATAAAAGAGAGCGTTTGTTTCCTTCTAAACATGGGAAATGGGCACTATCAAAATTAAATTTTCTTCAATGACATTCATGTAGAATTAACTCAACATGCAGTGGGTTCATCCCCTACATCATCATCAAATCAATAGTTTCCATTTAACCCTTTATATTCTTGACAAATAAATTCTTTATCCATACCCTACTCATTAGCCCTACTTTTATCATCATCAGTGAGAGTATTTTATCCCTTATAAAACTCATCCTCAATTATTATGATACCATGTGGATCATGGGATTCATAGTCTTCTAAGAGTACATTTTTTTCAATTTGGGTTGATTCATATTTTGCATGACATGATGATGGTTCATCCCTTATGTGATTTTTCACATCCTGAGCTTTGAGTGATGGGTATGAAAGAGGTTCATCAATCTGTTTGTCCTATATGAATTCATAAAATAATAAATGGTCATACCACTTTTTTCAGAATGGTTTAACTTGGAAAATATAAGGGTTATTTCTAGGTGGAACCACCTTTTTTTCATCCAAGGGTAGTTTAGTCCAACACTTCAGGTTTATTGTTGCATTTTTAGTATGACCAATTAAAAAATATCCCTCCAATGTGTTAGAAGCATCAACATTGATATTATTTTGAGTACTGTAATTCATTACATGGTCCTTCCCTTTCCACATTTAATATGAGGTATAATGAATCCCTTTAAAATTAGAGAATGTTCATTCTTTATGCATGTTACACAGAGAACATTATTGCCCAAAAAACCTACAATTACTACAGGATTTAGGTTTTCTCTCATATTGAATCACAATTTTCAAATTATCAACCCTACTAGTAAGCAAAAAATCTTCAACCAACATATTTGACATGTCCACATCCACTAGTACCCAAGCATAGTACTGAAACAATGGTTTGTCAGACTATTTATCTATATATATAGGGAATCATATATAAGAGGTAATATTTCATAGAATCATTAGATGATAGAAAATACATTTCAACTGACATATTCTAATTCATACTAATGCATCTGTATTTCAAACTTTTTTGGGAACAATGTTTCATTCCCATTAGTGAATGTTTAAGAACCCAAGCTTGAGAGAGATATACCCCGCACTCCAATATTTCTTCATAAGACAGTTAGAGGTAAATACAACATGATAGTATCCCCTTCCCATCAATGTCATTCAATAATATTCAAAACCAACACCTCCATGTTTATTTTTGGAAAATTTGTTGAACACCCATTATTTTTCTCTTTTACGAATATGAACACAGGATACAATAAAGTACTTACAAAGATGCATACTTTCTTCAATAACATATTCATTTTAGGAGACATGGAAAACCATTCCTTTCATGATTATAGGTCCCTGCTTATGAATATCAAAATAAGGGAAGGAAATACTAGATAAATTGTTCACAAAAATTGTAAAATTCTTCCTTAGCACGACAATATGATCTGAAGCGGGTCCTTAAATAGTTATTTTCATGGTTTATAATGAAATTATACCCTTATGAATGAGATTTTTAGAAGATGGATTCTCTCAATCTTAAATCTTTCATATTTTTCCAAGAGTCATAATCCCTTATATTCAATGTTCATTAGGGTTCTTTCCCCCATCCCCTGGTATCACCATCTCTTAAATATCGAGATATAAATTTATATGTTAAGATATAACTCATGTAAAGAATATATATATATATATATATATATTTACCATTAAGAAAATGATATTGGATTGATTAATGAATTTAATAATATGGAATAATATAATGATTTTTTTACAATTTGAATAATATTTGCATAGATTTATTTATGTTTGTCTGTAAATAACAAAACATCTATGAATTCATAATATAGTGTTTCATAGGAAAATAATTTAATAAAATTTAAAAATATTGTTGATGGAATAAATAATATATTTTACTAAGTAATAATTTTTTTATATAAATTTATTGATCAATATTTGTTATTGATTATGTTAATCCAAGATTCTAAAGGTGGTGAAACTATGTCTGGGATTTGGGAATTTGTTTTATATTATATTTCATTGATTTATATCAATAAAAAAATAATATATAAGTCACTTATATGTGGATGATGAATAATAAATATCTTTTATGTGAGTTGTTTGTGTCCCTAAGATATTTTTAACACATGTTTTCATGATATATTAATGTTAACTACATCCACGATTATGTGGGACTGAGTTACTAAAATAAAAAAATAAAAAAATAATACTATCATTGATAATGTGTATCGATGAAAAAGTTTCTACATATCATTTAATAAAATTGCTGATGTGAAAATATTTAGAGAATGTAATTACTGAAAGGAATAAATATTTATACCATATTTCAATAGTAAAAAAATATTGGTCCACGTGATTCATTTCATGATTCCTCAATTTTGGATCATCTTGGAATAAATATTTATATATTATAATATTGATTCCCATCATCCTTTAGATTCATTGAATTAATCATTTTAGTATCAACTCTATCATCACATAATTATGGGTCTAGATTTTTTAAAATGGGATTTCATCATTAGTAGTGATTTGTAGGTCACTAATTAAAAATATGAGATTTTTTGATATTAATGAAAACTAATGAGATGCAACATAATGAAATCAGACACAGTAAATGAGGAATTAAAAAATCTATATTATATTTATGGCTATTTATACCATAAATGTAAGAATTCAACCTGATAATTGACACTCTAATTGATAGTGAGGATAATAAAATCAGTAGGGGTTAGTGCGTGATATACATTTCTCTATAAGGGTGGGTTTAATAAATTATAATAATAGAGAAAACATTTAAATACGTCAAATGAAAATGTTCATATGATATCAAATGTTATATTTGGTAATATCATCAATTATTAATGATGTATAAGCTATTTACTGATTATAGAAGCATGTGTGGGTGTTTTTATTTCTCAAATTAATGGAAATCCAGTATGACTTCTCTACATACATGGAAATGTACTATTTATATGAGGATTATAGATAGAAATTAAACTATATAATAGTGAGGATGTAATATATCGACATGTAAAGTCTAAGTATTTATGATTATATGATTTTGGGACTCTTAGAGTTTTTGATATTAGTGATACTATCAAGGACCATATGGATACTAAAATTTATTTAACTTGATCCAAGGGTATTATTTCATACATCTATATATAATAAAATTTTTATTTTTATAATTTTAATTAATAATAATTTTGAAAATACTAGAAACCTCATATTGATTAAATAATAGAGAGGGGCATCACTATCTCTTTTATGGGATGTTATTTCAATATTAATTAATATACATAATTTTATATCACGTAATTTTTATGATAATATATGGAGAGATAGTCCAATGATTATATTGACTGAGGACTACAATCATAATGTTTTAAATAACCCAAATATAGTTTCGATAAATATTAGTTTCAATGTTGAAGATGATAAATTCAGTATTTATTCATCTATAGAGTTAAGCAGGGTATGAAGAAATAGTGATAGTATTTTATTAATAAAATACATTGGTTGGGTTATGGGGGAAGGTTCCCAATTAAATAAAACTATAGGAAAGTGTTTTAATATTATTATATCATGATTATGGGTTCCCAAAATATTTTATTATTCTACTAATAGTTATAGAAAAAATTATTATGAATATAGAATATGTGGTAATTATGTCATTGTGATGTACCTCCACTAGTTAGGTGATGTATAAGAAGACATCATTATTTTCAATTAGCAGATATGACCTGGATTGTTTTATCCAATGTTCTGTATATTTTTTATAATTTCATGGATGTTAATTGTTATCATGGATTATAGTATTATCCCAATTAGCATTTTTACATAGAATGATAAATATTGCGGTTATTTGTGTGTGGATTTTAGTTTAATGGGTGAATCTGCCAGATTGTAGGATGATACATGTTTAAATTATCTTATATTCATCTAGTGGTATGAATAAATTATTTTAATACTATAATTAGTGATATTAATTATTAAGAAGATGATAATATTTCTTCCATGTAAATAATATTAAGGTAATATTTTATAAAATATCATAGTGGGACCTAGTTCAAATGATGATCCATGATATATGGGATATTTTTTTGACCAACTAGTAAACATGTAGACAAACCATATGAGGACTTGTGGGATGACATTGGGATGTTTCTGAGGGGTATGACCTCTATTAATTGATTTGATTAAGACCCATTATTGTTTACTAGTATGAATTATATGTTAACTTTTACTTAATTTTTCATATTTACTTAACTCCTCTATTCATAACCATACTAATTTTTATGGATAATGTTATTAATCAGTGTTCATTATATTTTTTCTATACTATTAATAGATTATAAATTATTTTATATATGATCTATAGGTTACTTTTAAAATTGGATGTTAGTCAATCGATGGATTTCTTTGATTTTTTTAAAGGATTTATTAATTATATGAGATGATTAGTAATGATCAAATTAAATATTCATTCAAGGATTGACATATGGTATACATCATTGGTAATATAGGGGAAACATAATTTTGAACATATGATTGTTAGTTAGTGGCTTATTTGGATCATATATGAATGTTTCATCAATTTTTATGTGTGTTTATTAGCATGATTTCATTGAAATAAGAATGTATTTTAGGAGAAAGCAAGGGTAATTTTTCATATTGGGTTTTCTGTTAGAGAAAAAATCCTTTATAAATTAAAAAAATGGATTATTGATTTGGAGTATGAGAATATTCAATGGTTATTTAACTTATACCCACTTATAATAAGACATTATATTTTATTCATTGTTATATACTTTTATTTTCCCTTATTGGATTATGTATTATTATATAATGTTACATATATTTTGAAGTTATAAATGTAATAATGATTGTATGTTTGGTAAAGAAACTAAATTATGCAACATTTGATTTTATTTTTTTCTTTATTTTATATCAATACGTAATTTTTATGTATCATAAGTTATTTTCCAGCTCAAGTTAGATGGCCACATATAAATTGGAATAAAACCCTATATTCTAAATGGAATTGATGATTTATTTTGATAATATTAGCTTTAGTCGATTATTATCATTTTTTATCAAAAATGTCACAAACATAGAATTTAGTAAAAAAACAATGGCATTCATAATGGATTAATTATCATTCAATACCGATAATTATGTGAATTGAGACATATTATATAAATATTATTATTTGAATGTGACTGTTATAACATAACCATTGAAACAAGTGGTATGAATATGATTAACATAATTATAAATTATGGTTAAACTATTATAAACAATAATTATGTTTTAATTAATTCCTTATAAATTATAAATAAATTCGTACTAATGTCCTGTTATGCTTCAAAATAATTATTTTTCATTAAAAAAAATTCATTTCAACATGCAATATTATAAAAAAATTAAAACAATATAATAAATTATATATTACAAAATTGATAAAATTTTTAAAAATACTATACCCAAATTATTTTATTTTGAAATTAATGGAATTTTTATTTATGATTGATTTTTCATCAAATAGTGAATAATACTAATATTTTGGAAAATTTTCTTTTATATAGATGTTTTTACAGAGAACATTTTTTTAATTGATTTTAAAATATTATTAATTCAATTAGATTAAAAAAATAATTTTCAATATAATTGGTGATAATTCTAATTTTGGTATTAAAAAATTATGTTCATAATGATTCATTTTTTAGGAAAACATTTTTTCATATCATCTTTTAGGTTTATTTTAAATATATATTTCTTCAACATATCAGTCTTTAAATTCATTAAATGGATTTTATATATAAAATAAAAATTTCAAAATATTTTAAATTAACAATTTTATTTTAGATGATAATGAATAGTAATCATAGAAAAAATATGTCACATTGGTGAGGTTAAAACATAAAGAATAAAGTCCAAAATATAGAAAAAAACATTAAAATTTCTAAATAATTTCATTTAGCATATTGGATGAAAGGATTTCCACCATAACCATATAATTTTATATGTTATTGTGATTGTGTATCATTTTTCATTGATACATACTTTAATATTATTTATGCAGAATAAAAATATGAAATTTCACTCACTTTTAATTGAAAAATTCTAATATTATATCATAGATATTAAAATAGGATATTTCCCGTAATAAATGTATATTTGAAGTATTTTTTTTCATATAAATTGTTTTTAATATTTATTTGTGTAATCAATACCTTATAATCATACATAGTTCCGACTATATATTTGTTTATGTAATGAAAAAATAATATATATTAATTAAAAAATATTAACATCATTCAAATTCAGATAAATTTTTAATTTCTAAAGTTTCAAGATATTAGTATAATAAAATCATGTTGATTAATTTTTTTTAATTTTTAATCTATTTATTATTTTTATTCATTTATATCAATATATAAAAAATTATTTATAATTCATTTAATAGTATCTTATGTAAAATATTATTTAATTAAATAAATTATAAATCAAAATAAACGTATAATTGTTCAATTGAATGAGTTATTGTTTGAAATATCAACCATTATCCACATATGAGTCAATTTTTCTCTTATGGTAAAATTCAGGACACCTAACGAGAAAAAAATTGATATAACAATACTTTTCAAAAATGTTAACTAGGGTTAATACATAGTGAAAATTGGAAAATATCACATAAAAATTTCAATATATTATTTCATTATTTGATTTAAACTTATATTTATCATAAAAATAAAATATATCATTTTTAGGGAAATTATTAAGAAAATATATTTAAAATTATTATAAACATTACGAAATAAATAAGGTTACCCAATACTATATTATATAAAGACACCACTCATCCTATCATCCATACAAATATTGAGTGACCTATAAAGACCAAACTCAATGAAAATCATCTCTAAAAATTATTATTCTTGTTTCTTTGGATAATTTATTCAAAAAAGAAAATGTGTAAAGTCAATAAGGAGTGATCAAAATATATTATTGAAATATGAGTTAGTTGTCTTAACATTGGATTTTCACTTAACTTTATCATCTAATTATTTAAAAAAAAACCATAATTATTAAAATTTAATAGAATTAGTAAATTTCAAGTATAAGGATTTTTTTTAATTTTATAACCCTTATCTATATTCCTTAAAACAAGTGGGAAATTGAACTATCATTCATTTGTACGTGCAGATTATCACCTCCATAAAGTGATGTGATTAATTTTTCATCTCAGTAACACATGGTCGGTTGTTATTATGAAGTCAGTATTTATTAATGATATTAATGAAAGAATTATTTTTTATTAATTATAATATCATATCATCTTTCTTGTATTTGTATCCATAAAAACTATAACGTTTCTTTTTCTTCTATGTGAACTACATCCTATATGATGAGATGTAATTTATTTTCATTTTATATTTATATGGATTAAAATATGGATAAATTGAGTTATTACTTTTGATATTTATGAAACATAAATTATTATAGAATGTTTAATTATTATATACATTTCTTTCATCCATACACAAAATTTTTTAAACCTAACTTGTTCCTATGTAAGGATTAATATCTCCACAAATAGATGTAATTCATTTTTATAACTAATTTATATGAATAATTATAAAATTTGATATGGTTAGTGAATATTATACTTATTTCAGGATTAATATTCTAGAGATTATGAAACCATGATCTTCTTTTTAGTACAAAACCCATTATTTCAATATATTACTTAGAAATGTACACGTTTCCTTCTATTGATCTGTTTAATGAATAAATTGTTATTAAAAGAAGAATAAAAAATTGAAATATAATTTTTCATTAAAAGATATTTTATAATATGGTTATATTATACATTTATAATAAATTTATATTTCTTATATAGGATATTTTAATGTTTATGAATAAATAAAGAATATACGGAAAATGTTTATCATCTAAAATTTATTCTAATGAGACAAATGATTTATTCATCACATGTTTGTTATGTGTCTATATATAATAAACATTAATATTTATCATTATTAAAATCATGAAAATTATTGTGAAGTAGTCTATATAAGGTCCCCCCTTCCATGATTTTGTGACTTGTATTTTAAATAATATGTATGGGATAGTCATCTCAGTGTTGTTTTTTGAGACATGTTTTATGCTTCACACCTATCTACATTAATAATGTTTAAATATAGCCCTTTAGAAATATAGATCCTTAATATCCTCTTATTAATGATAATTAACAACTAATTTGAGGATAATAGTTAATTGAGATTATGATTCTAATGTTTCCAATTAAGCTGGGGGTTTATGTTATTATCTAATTATTTACTAGTATTTTTTATGAATAAACATTCAATGAACAATTTTTATGATAAATCCATTAAAACATCATTATAAATCAATTATTCTCGGTATTTCAGGATATTACCAATTTATCTATGTTATTCATATCATGATGAACATTGTGTTCTGAAATAATTTATTAAATTAAAATCAACTTCATTTTACTGAACGATGAGGAATCCTTTTATTCCTTAATTATGATTTCCAAACACTTTTAAGATTTTGTTCAACATTCTCATTTTAATGTTTGATGTCATTATTATTTATTATTTCTATTCTATAAAATATTTTTATATGAATTTTATTTTAATTTTCTCGTTGATGAACAGTAATATTTTATAGATAATTAGATATGAATCATTATTTTCTTATTCATGACATGAATGGAATTCCATTATAATATAACAGATCAATTATTTATAGAATAATTTACAGTTTCAATTTATCATTTAATATATAATTATTTCATAATTATTTTTACTTTTTATATTTTATATAAGCTTTAATGAAAATAAAATATTATTTTTCTCATAAAATTGATAATGACATTATAAAGTAATTTTTATTCTCTGATAATACATTTGATGATAAATTTTATTTACTAGAGATATGAATCAATGATACCATACTTGTTCATAAATTTCATGGTTAATTATTATGAGATGTTTATGAATCCCATTTATTTTACCCAATATTTTAAATGATTAAATTATAAAATGTTTATGGAACTCATATCCTACCCATGGGTTATTATATGATTATATAATGATATGATAAATGTTTTTTTATCTAGTGAAACACACATTAATTGATTGTTATTATTTTATGAGAATTATGATAATTAAATATACATCCAATACATTGCGTAAAAAGTGTCATATCATACAATAATATGGATTGTAATGGGTGGGTAATCAATATTCATTTAGATACTCTTCCCTCTACGATAGTCTCGTGACTCGACATTGATTAAGGATGTGATAAGAATTAGAGTGAACCCAATGCAGTATGATAGTCATGGAAGTGATAATTGAATAATTAAATGATTTTATATGTTCATATATATTCCAGAAACATATGTATTATTCATATATTATTTTGGATCAATCATTGATTATATATGATTCCACACATTTATAAATTATTCCATTTTATTAATAATAATTTATGCCATGAATCATTATTAATGAATTTTAATTGACTGACATTTAATATATTAATTTATGATCCTAATCTTATACCATTACGACTATGTTAAATTACTTATATAAATTTATAACACGTATATTTACCATTAGTCTGTATCTATTCTCATTCATTCATATATTTTTATATACGATATGATAAAAAAATTTATGAATGTTATGCGTAAACTAGTTCTATATGTTTAGAATATGGTGGAGATGATATAGAATTTTTAAACAATTTTTTATAATCCCATGTTCCCAAATATTGTCAAAATTTATTTTTCTAGTGCTAATAGTAGTGTTATTTATAGAATAATCAAACCCAAGTAAGTGGAATTTATTTATGAATTGTTATTTCATTATTATTGGAATCATAATATATTTTAATATTTTTGTAAAATTTAATGACAATAATTTAGTGATAAACTATATAATAAGACCATCTATAGGATAAAATCATGACCAATTTACAAAAAATGGTTTTTTGTTATAAAGAATTGTGTTCATTCTAGAAAATGAATTACTCTCATAATAAAAGAATGGGAATATGGATGGGACAAAAATTCAAATATAGATAATACCTATGAATGTGGAATATTAAGTATTAACTCAATAATCATTAATTAATTATATTTCTTAGTAACTACAGAAATATTTATAGACACTTTGAAGGGGTATGTCTGTATTTA
Organism: Viscum album; assembly: GCA_963277665.1. NCBI lineage: Eukaryota > Viridiplantae > Streptophyta > Magnoliopsida > Santalales > Viscaceae > Viscum > Viscum album. The sequence continues at coordinate 2,055,238,193 of OY728137.1, forward strand.
TTCACATTTTAATTTTTAATAATTATAACGAATTTGAAAATCGATAATATGGAATCCAATGATATTCCAATATGATATGGGACTCATCTAAAGTTAATTGGGTTGATAAAATTATGGATTATCATATGTTTAAAGGAAGATATACCCCTCTTGAGGTTTTATATTATTCGACTCTAAGATGATATAAGATGTTTTTGGAGCCATTTATGGGAAAACTCATTCGGTTTAATATATGCTTTAGTGGAAAGGTTAGTTGGGGAAAAATGATTTTAATTTTTGTTTACAAAATTTAAATGTTATTTATATCCCTTAGAGAAAACATAATCATTGATTTTAATGTAATTATATTTTGTTGGAATAATATAAATAGTAAATTTTGGGAATATATCATGTCTATAAACATTGGTCTAAAAATAAATTTGCTGACTATGTGACCAATATAATTTATTTTTTATAATGATATTACATTATTACTATAAACATAATTCAAGAAATAATATTTGGGATAATTTTTATAGTGTTTATTTTTTTAATTTTTTTGTAGTGATTTTCGTGATTATGTAAATTTGTAGCATGTTTAAAGAAATTATATAATCAGAGAAAATACATGATCATTATGTGATATTATCTACAAATTTATAATTTGTTTTCGTATTTTGCGTAATATACTATTATAAATTTAGTGGAATAATTTTAGTTTTTTGGGTTTTTAATTAGGAATTTTTTTTGATAATTATAAAGGATATATAATAATATAATAGAATATGATTAAAATTTGGTGTTACATTGAAGGTTTTAAAGATTAATGTGTTATAATTATCCATATTAGAATGTATATGCTAGAAATATTAATTTTCATAAATATATAAAGACAAAACTAAACATATTTTATTCCATTATGGATAATATGTTATATTTAATTTAAATTTTAGATCATTAGGCTTCAAAAATTCCTCAGGAATATTTTTTTATTAGAGTATGAGATGTACTGGAATTTATTTATTTACGTGGAAAGGATAAATTTTTTTCTTATTAAATGGAATGAAATAAATAAATAATATATTCTTCTATCCACTATCTTCATTGTATGATATTCCCTCACCATTATCAAATTTTTTATTCAAATAATTTTTTTAACATTAATTTATAATGAATTAATTATATTTTCATACATAGTTGTGTTATGATATTGTGGACATAAACATTTTTTAACCATGCTATCTTTCAATATTTATTAGAATATGGAATTTTTTTTTCACCAAAATGTCTTTATTTAAGTTTACTAATAATGTTATCCTTAAATTGGAGCCATATTATTTATTATTTTAGAAACAATTGAAGTTTTCCAAAACCTGATATCGATGAATGTTTAAATATTTTATTATAAGATATGGATTTTCAACTAATATGTTTTTAAATATAGAAATATAAAGTATAAGGATAAAAATAATGACCTATTATATTAATGGTATTAATGTAAAACCCCAAAATTTCATTTAAAACAAATAATAAGCTCAATGGATTTCTTAACACACAATAATAATCATTACGAGAATTGAAAAATATAGTAAAAATGTTTTTATTTAGATGTTACTATTGTAATCTATCATAGAAGTTAGAGTGTATGAATATGAGAAAATACATTATGAAATATATATTTATATTATTTTTACTTAATTAATATTTAATGATAATTTCTAAGAAAATTTGTATTTAATCTTCAGTGAATGGATTTTATGATAAAAAACATCCTGCTATTCAAAATACCAAAAAATATTATTTTTTTGAGAAAATTATAAACAATATATATATATTTTATAATATTAATTTTATACAAATTAATTTATTTATTATATAAGAATAAGAAATGTACCATATGGTGACATTTTGGTTTTTTTATATGATCAGTTTTTTATCAAAATGTAAAAATTTATGATTTTACAGAAAAATATACTCCCAATCATGTATTTACAAAATAATTTTTTTTATTTTAAAGAATATAATTTTTTTCAAAAAAATCCAATTAATTTCATTATAAATTATAATTTTTACAATTTTGTTATGAGTACATTGATATAAATAAAATTTAATTGTTTTTGGAAATTCATTTTTCTATGATTTGTTTATGAATAATATAAATTTATATTCTTCAAATTATATGAAAATGTGGCACAAAATTAACATAACATAAACTAATGGATTATTACGGTAGAACAAAACTCATCAAAAAGTTTAATGAAATTTTTTATGGTTATCTTAATACATTCCATTAACCTATTTGACCAGTTTTGTTATACTATAATAATCTATTATTCGATGTTATGTTAATTTTATGCTACTTTTATATGATAATGGAATATATATATTTGTTTTATATTAAGAAAAATAAAAAATTTAAATGTCCATTATTTTAAAATACACTAATATTATATAATTGGGATAAAAAGTGGTCATAATTTGCTCTAAATAGTTATTCAAAATATGGATAAATTATTTTTTATAGATAATATAATTTTACGATTTATTAACTGAAAAAATACATTCAATGACTACATAATTCAAAAATGGTTTTTTTTTTCATGTAATGTAAAAATAAAAAAATGGATTTTACAAAATATTTAATGTAAGGAAATTTTGAAAAATAATGATGATAAGTGAATTTGTTAGATAAATATAACATAATAGTGATGTTTTATAATTTCTAAATATAATTCCATTTAAATATTAAAATCATGAATATTAAACAATGTGAATAGTCCTGAAATTTTCTTTAATGTTAACTTATGTTAAATAATATGTTATTACTATATTTAAATTAACTAAAAAATTAGAAATTTTAATGGGATATGGTCTAAAATATAATTCATTTTCCACTAATGGGTCACTTTTTAATTTATAGTAAAATTCTAGAATTTTATAGAGTAAATATATATCAGTAATTGTCCGAAGGGTTAATACGTAGTTAAATTAAAGATATGGCGGTTAAATAATTTCATAAACTTGTATACATTTTATTGGATGAATGGATTTATACTTATATTAATAATATAAATTAAATATATAATTTGTGAGAAAAAGTGTTATGCATATTTAGTTTTATTAATATAATATATAAGGTGATTATAAGAATGCTCATATCATCTATTATATAAGTACACCACATCTCTTCTATTCCTTACACTTCCTGAGAATCATAGATCAACGAATCCCATGAAAACCCACTTCATAACAACCTTATAAATTTTATACATATTCTGGCCAACTTAAAAGTCTATCCCTATGGTCAATATAGTCATATAAAAAAGAATCTCTTCGTAGTGGATGTAATTTTCATATCTTAGTATTGTCATTTTTATTCTTTTCAAATATATATAAAACAAAATATAAAAAATACAATATAATAACAATAGTAAATATTGTATAGTATCATTTCATCATCCTAATGGAATAAAATTTATTTATCTTCTTTCTATCATGTGGGTAAATTAATATATCTCTCCTGTGCATGTGCAGACTTTTACCCCCGTATAACGATGTGATTCAATTAACATTTCTATATCACATGGAGGTTTTTTTATAAGGAATATATTAATAATATATGATAAAACTGATACATTTATTCATCACTATTTATATTATTTTATCTTTAGTCTTCACTTTCATCTGTTTGAAATTGATAATTCCCCTATTGTTTACATGTGGACAACCATCACAACAAAGTGATGCAAATCATCTTTTGGTATTTATTTACATGGACATAAATAATGATATATTTAAAATTATATATGATATTTTTAATATAAAAATTATTCATTAATTTTAAATTATTATTTTACTTTCATTAATACCAATCATAGAAATATGGAAGAATAACCCCTATGTATGTTTAAATTACCTTATTCATGAAGTGATTTAAATCATTTTCATCACCACATTAGATTTATAGTTAATAAAGAGTACATAAATATTAAACATGGTTCTTATTTCATGATTTATATCTTTTCTATGATAAAATCATGACCATGTCCAGGTAATAGAAAAGTCGAATTGAAATATGGATGGAAAATTGGGTAGTTTTCACTCAAATGATAAGGTTAATAATGAAATTGTAAATAAAATGGTTATTAAAAATTACAAAAAAAACTATAAATGGTATTATATGTATGAATATGGTTCTAAAATAAATTTATAATAATTATATACATATTATATAAGATCATTTAATATTTATAATGATAGAAAGATTATGATTCAATGGTTTCTCAGGTCACTTTTATTTCAGTGAGACCTATTCAATAATCACTACTAGCTTACATTATGGGGTGTATATACATCCCTAGATTTTGATTGACAGTTATTTTTATGAAAATTATATGGATTTATTAATAAATATAAGGTTACCCCTTCTTTGAGGGTTTTATTCAGTGATTACCAATGATATAATGGTTCTTTATATCAATACTCCTTTTTTGATACATGTTTTTATCTATTCAAAATTATTATTCTGTTAAATTTAAATAATTATCTATTGAAATATTAATCAATAAATCTAATCATTTCTAGGATATTAAATTTATCATTTGATTTCATTCATTCTTTGGAAATATAATTCAATATTACCAAAGCCTTATGTGTTTTATGAGAAAATCCATTCAACCTCTATTAAATCTTATGGAGTTGTTAATGAAAGAACCATTATTTTTGAAGAATATATACATATAACATTTTATGAAACACATACTCCTTAGAATATAAATACTTTCTATATCCTTATAGATTATATTTCAAATATGAATATCCATAAATTATAAAAGGCTTCTAAAATATATGTAGATTATAATATGGAATCTTCCAATGTAGATCAATTTGACAGAAAAATATTTGTAGATGATTTAGAATAAAAAAGTAACATTATTCCTATGAAAATTAGTACCAATATAGATCATACAATAGGTGTATTTATTTTTTATAATGATAAAGGATCTTATAATATTGAATCTCAAAAAATCAAGTTTGAAAATCGAGACTTATCTTCACAACATGAACCAAAATACATGATTGAATCTATAAATGATGAATTTTTTGTGAACATTATATATTAAGAGAGAAATTAATTTGAAGGAAATAAGGACTATAAAATTTTAGAAAATACTATGAAAATACTAGTATTTTCACTAAATGGGTGTATAGAAACAGTATTCTAGAAAATTGTATAGTAGTGAGAAAAATATGATAGATAATTATCAAATGGGAATAGTAAATAATAAAGGATTTAATATGAAGAAACATCTTCACACACACACACATATCAATTTATATACTACTATCTCATTCAGTAAATAATATTTTTAGAAAATTTAAAATTATTTTTAAGAGTTTATTTATTAATAGTTATATTATTGAGCATACTGTATTGAAAAAACCATTGATTTAAAAATCATTATTTTCAAAATTATGTTTTTAAACCTTATAATATCCTTCATGGTGTAAAATATGATTGTAGAACATCATATGACATGATTATCTCTATATTTATTTCAAATAGGTTTTCAAAAAATTGAGATAATTATACCTTATTTAAATAAATATTTTCGAAATTTGATTTAGTGGTTAAATTAAATTTTGATTATATTATTGATTTTTATCTAAAAACTAATTATGTTTAGATTTTTTAAAAAATTAATGAAAAATAATTATGAATCAAGTTTAATTGATGAGATAAATATAATCCTTGGTTTACATATTTATATAAATGAGGAATGCGTTAATTTAAAATAATATAAATTAAAAATGAAAATTTCAACATTTTTTCCTTGGATAAGGAAAAAAATTGAAAATTATATATATAAAAAATATAAAATTATTTGGATGAAACATCAAAAATAGTTCCCCAAAAAACATATGGAATTATAATATGATGTATTATATGCATAAATTTTCACTGACCTAATATTATACATTTTTTCTACATATTACGATTTATAAAAGACCTTAGATAATCATAATTAATAAAATTCAATATATTATTAAATTAATTTAAGAATAAATTTAATATTTTTATTTCAATAAGACAATTTTTTGGATGAATATTTATTTGTTTGTAATCTATATAAAAAAACATGTGAATATGTCATTTTTTTAGAATTGTCTCTAGTGTATTGGTGTAGTAATTAAGAGAAATTTATTGAATTATCCACTATTGAAGTTGAATACATAGCTGTATAATTTTTTAATAAATTATTTGGATAAAAAATAAATTTATATATTATAGATATTAGTATTGAAATTTCCATATCAATTTCTAGAACAAAACATATATTAGAATTTTTATTAATTTTCTATCGCATTCAATTTTTAAATATATTGGTAGATCATATGAATTTTTATGTGATAATTTTCAAAATGGAGATATCACTCTTTAATTCATTGTGATTAAATATCTTCTTTCTAACAACTTTACAAACAAATTAAATTTATAAAGATTTAATTTTATTAGCCATAAATTATGAGTGAATAGCTATGTTAATTATCTTATGTTTTATATTAGTAATTTTATTAATTTAATAATATAATAAATTTATGAAATTTAATTGGATAATAAATATTTACTATTATATTACTACTTATATTGAGTATACTGATCACAATGATTCATGTTTTCAATTGATGCTTTGTTACTAAATTTTGTAGTCATTAAAATATGTTAAATATTTAACAAAACCAAAGGTGTATTTATGTGTTATAAGTATATTTTTTTCTACCTCATTCATTAATTTATGTGGATCCCTAATTAATTGTAAAAACACAAAAAAATAATATTAAACAATATATATTCTTTAGATCCTAAAAAACCCAATATTGACCAATCTCTAGCAATTCTATTCATGTATCTCAAACAATATTAGTCATGTTAAGGTTTTTGATTATGGATAATCCTCTAAAATCCATAGGATTGTCTATACCATTGATATTTTTTCCATTTGAACCGTAAATATCTTAGTATAATACATTTTATCTTGAGATAATTTTCAATGTAGGTAAATATACATGATATAGATCAAATCAAATAATTCAGTTGTGATAATACACTTATTTTGGAAAGGATGTATGATTGCATACAATGAAAAATCATTTTATCCTCATTTTGATATTTTTTTCACTAAATATATGTTTTAACTAAATATAATGATGTTATCATATTCACATGATTATTGATGGCAAAAAAAAAATCAATCTTCAATTTTATTTACTATTAGTATTAAAGTACCTCACCAAGGTGAGTATGAATGTTTTCAATATTTTTATCCAAAAAAATACTCATTTCATATTTTAGATATCCTTATAAGAGTTTACTATAATTAAATAACCTACAATGTAAAATATATTTTTTTGGGGTTAATATGCTTTACTTCTCAAGTACATTCATCATGCTATTTATCCTAAGAAAGGTGATTTTATTATTTTTAGCCACACAAATAAATTTATCTCGATTTAATAGTTATTGGAGTTGAGATTATTCTACCTAGAATCTATATGATGAAAATGTATAAGTTTTGTAACATATTTTCTTAGTTTAATTATTTATAATATCACTTGCTTATATCTTCTTTTTTATTGCTTTACTGGGTTCATCTTGAAGGGGGGGGGGGGGGGGGGGTAATGTATACTTTATAAAGTGGGTTTTCTTTAAATATGTCTACATAAAAAATGATAAATGTTTTTTATAATCTTTGGTAAAATATATTTCTTTTTTAAGATGATAATTTTTATGATATCTTTAATCCTCTAAAAAAGACATTCAATGAATGAGTAGAAATTGATCTAGGTCTAGAACCTAAAAAATAGTGGAATATGAATACTATTTAGATTAATGTTATTAGGATTTATAATTAAATCATAATATCATATACTTGAGGGTTAATAATAGAGGATTGACTTAGTCTTTAGTGGTTCCAATAATAGAATGACTAGTGTAATGTGTACTAATTCAAAAGGGGGAGAATAAAATAGGATATTTTCACTTTAGAACTATTATTTCAGATTATGTAAGTGAGTATTGGATTCAAGATATATATAGTACACATTTAGTTTTGATAATAAGAGAAATAATTTATAGCTCAACATAATTATGGAAGGAAAAGACCATTGAGACAACTCTCATAGGTTTGGATCTAGAAGCTTCTAAAAGTAATTTTGTGGATGATAAAATGATGAAATACCACCCAATCATAGATGAAATATTATACATATTTTTTCCAAAAACATAGAACCAATTTTGTATATAACATATTCTATAATTCTTGAAGAACAAGGAAGGGTCGATGATTCAATAAATGAAGACTTTCATAAAATTTCTTATTCAACTTATACACTACATGTGAATCCTTCTTCTCAAATATATTATTTGGATACCACCCTTATAGTTATATTATCTATGGATCATCACACAGAATATATATACATCATATTTATTATTTAGATTGTTACATTCAATATATTATGATTCTTAAGTATGACTCCTTATATAATGATGGAAGTATGTTTAGGCCCTCTCATTTGGTATTCAATGAAATAATTTCCTTACTCTATCTAGTATAGATAATTCTACATCTACATCCATCATTACCACAACCAAAATGATTCAATTAAAGAATGATAATTTTGTTGTTTTTATAGATCATTTCTGTGTTTTTTTACAGTCGGAGAATATGGATGAAATGAAGACATATCTATTACAGTATAATGTTTTGTATAATAGAATCATGAAATAAAATTTCTCAATGTTTTTCTTATTAACCATGAGTTTCAGGGTTCTATAACATAATTTTGAGATCTTCAAAATTATTGAATAGATATATTATTTAATATCAACTATATATTTTTCAATGTTTTTACTAGTTATTCATGTCATTCTTCTCCAGTCCAGCTTCTCCAACTACACCTATTTCAATATGTGATGATCTTAATGGAATTGTTGCCCCAATGTAAGTCAATAATACCTTAATAAGATTCTTGAATTACATGAATTAAAATAAAAATGACATTAACTCTCATTGTGAGAAGGATTTTAGTATTGATGAAGCTAAGATAAATTAGGGTATCAATGATATGGATGTACAAAAGAGTACCATTAGAAATTATATCCATCAAATTTTAAATATATAATTACATAAAAAATTTAGGAATATGAATATGGATATTTAAATTTCTCTTTTAATTCAATTCTTTAAATCCACTGTTAAAAATATATAAGTAATGGATCCTTTATAGGATTATTTTATGATAGATAAATATGGATTTATGTAGATCATAGGGAAGGAATAATGTGTTTTATAAAACATCATAAGGATATTGGACCCCTATGTTTATATATATATAACAATAAAGTTATATCTTTTCTTAGTCTCCATGAAACCAACGCTTTAACTACTACCACTCCAAATTTTACACCATATATACATACATTTGGTATCAATAACATTTAGGAAATTCATCTTGTGAGAAAAAATTATAAAGGCATTAAATTTAATTTATTTAATATTCTTCCCAAAATTTCCCTATACAATATCCATATCTCAACAAAGACAAAGGTTAAGAATCAATTTAACCTTAAAAAATTGGATAATTTACTGGTTCTGATTCATACTAAGGTCTCTAATTAGAATATTTTATTTATTAATATCCTTTTAAAATTAAATGATATCTTTTATTCTTCATTCCAAACTCTTTACATGTTTCATTTTTCAGTTTCTATATATCCATATAAAATCATCTACTGCATTTTATATGTCTAATTACCTTTATCAGACTATCAAATGCAATCATCTTTCCAATCACAAAAGTGAGAGTACCTACTGAGTATCATTTTCATTATACAATATAATGATTTGTTCTAAAATGAATCATTAGTGAAATAATTATAATTTTGTATTCCATGATTTATGGTCATAAAAAAGTGTGAGATTAAATTATTATTCTATAAATTACATATTTTAATGAACTCAAATCATAGTTATTTCATTCATATTGAATTATAGGTTTCTTTATCAACATGTATTTTCATGCTATCATGGTAGATTTTATAGTGTGACGTATTGGACATTAATCCAGAAGATCCATACATATGACTAGGAGTAATTTTTTTTAAAATATTTATATATTCAAGACACCTCAACAGAACTAGAAAAAATGTAATAAGTATATGATTGATCACATGAAAAAACATGGATTTGTTCTGATTTTTTTATAAAAATCTATGTTACTACATTTTCAAGTGGATTGATTAAATGAATATTTGATCAATTATTGGGCATTTCTAGAGAAATCTATAATGAACTATATGTTGTATCCAATATCTAATTAAAATAACTATGTTTCATAGTGACTAAAAATTCATTCTCATCAACTACATGATGATGTTATCCAACCTTGTGAATGAATTGGGATTTATTCCAAAGGTTGGAGTGGCTATATCCACTTCCAATGATGAATTTTTATACGAAGTTACTAGTAATTTTAGGAATAGACTGAACAACCTATATTTGGATACAACCAATTCTTTTACTAAGTGATGATTTGAATTAAAATTGTCTAATTTTGAACACTTCACAAGGATGTGTATAAAAAAGAATTATATTCTAATAAAATATATTCCGTCCAACTTTTTTGAAGTGTTAAGGTAATGAGGGAAGAATTTTATTATATTGTATTTATGTTTAAATATAAGAAATAATAATAATTATCCTAATATGAATCTATTTTTATAATTACTTCTCTAAAAATTTCAAAAAAAGGAGGAAGTATAAAAAGAGTAAACTATAGAAAAAATATAAGAAAATATACTATATTTTGAAAAACAAATTATAATATATCTTTATATATACATTACCACTAGATCTGAGAATAGTTTACATTCATCACATCTTTTATTGGAATATATGGAAGACATACAAAATGGAAGATACTTCTACATAAAATGGATCATTAATCTTACAATACATGGAAATCAAATTTTTATTCCATTGGTTCATTAACCTTTTAGTCATGCATTCATTTTATATGTATCTTTTAAATCACATAAACCTATACCACATATAAGGGTAATATAAAACTTTTATCATTATGTATTTTTATATGTATACTCCCTTGATAACTGTGGTATATGATTTATGATATTCAATACAACCCAATATGTAATTTTATCTTATATAGAAAATAGGTTGTGAGTTATCTAAATTTTCTAATAAACTATCTTCAATGTGGGATAATATATAGTGGATAAGACCAATTCTTCTCTTGAGACAAAACTCATAGTACTTTTATTTTTTATATAATTTATTCTTTCTCTATTTTTAAAACTAGATTTTAAATTTCAAGTGGAAAACTATACATTAGATTAGTTATAACTTCTAAATTAGATAATTTTGTGTTTTATAATTAATTCTATTTTTCTATAAGTATGCTTTAAGAGAATTTTTTTTGGATACTTGTGTCACCTCACTCTTTACTACTTTAATCCAAATAACAAACATGATATCGAGATTTTAGTTAAGGCTTGGTCATGCCTTGGGTCTTTTCTAATCGAATAAATTTAAATAATACTATATTGTTAATAAGGATCATTCCGATATGTAAGGATCCTTATTATGTATTTAATTGTAGATGTAATTTTATATTAAAATGATAAACAACGTTGACCTTGAATAGATGGGTATATGAATAATAGAGTGTGGGTAAATCATTAAGTTCATGGAATGATTCTTGGGATTCTAGGTGTTCCTATTTATTGACACGAATCATGAAATATATTAAGAATGAAGACTAATGTACCATGGATACCCCAATATCAATATGATTTATTGGTTACATGGATTTTTTATATTTATGAGTGGTAGTTGACCATGTAAAGATAATGTATATAACATGGAACAATGATTCAAGTATAATTAATTATTTAATTGAATATTGTTAAAATGGTCTTTTAGGTAGCTCAATGTGGATCATACTAGTTAGGTATGGGGATATATGATATTATATCAATGTGATGGAATGTATAAATTTGTATTTAAAGAAGTTAATAATCTTGATGATACCATGTGGTTTTTTGGAGGTAGTTCATTGATAAATGATAAGTCATGACTTTTTAGAAATTTTCCAGGAGGCTATAGTGGGTTTTGATATATTAGTTCTTATCGAAGAGAGGTAACTTGGATGATTATGGGGTTATATACATAGTGTATCATATATTACTTAATAATCCATAATTATTATTCATGTCAGTGGGGACATTAAATATGAAATCAATGATAGAGTTTTTCGATAACACAGTAAACATAGTAACATCAAGGAAGGAGTTCTATCTTTAGGTATAACATGGTGAGTTTGGCGTAGTATGAGTAACATGGGTTGAGTGAAAATGGATCTTATTGATTTATTACTGAAGATATAAAGACTATTTTATGGTGGTATTGAACTATAAATTATCATAGGTATATTCCACTATTATGTAATGAATGTCAATGTATTTAATTTGTGTCAATATCGAAAACCATAGAAGGGTGGTGTGTTGATATAATATATTTATTAATTTGAGTTATTGGAAAAATCATTTATGTTTCTTATGTTTGTAAATGAAAAATAGGGGCACCATAGTTACCAGGGTTATTATTGAATGAATAATTAATTTGTATAATCACCTTGCAGGAGGTAACATTTTATTCATAGGAATATGATCCTTGTCAATGGTGTCACTTGAGTGTAAATAATGTTTTGAGAAGGGAAATGGCACCATAACTACATAAAGAAACTAGATTTGGGTTTCTAGATTCCAAAATAAGTTGATTTTGGATATTTAGTAAGTATAAAAATGGATAAATAATAATTAATTCTATTGGTGGGGGTATCTTTTTGCTTACATACTTATACACCTTTTGCGTAAAGAGTCATGTGTCTATAGAACAGATAAAAGAATGGTCATGGTGGAATCATTATGCTGGTGATGAGTAAATCAAGTAAGAATACATATTCCCTATGTAAACTCATGAGCGATATCTTTTTTGATTTTATATAGTGTAAATACTAGGTATTTTGGATAATGGAGAAGTTAAAGTGGTCTTATGGTAACATGATCTGAGGTGTGTTGTTTTCTGAGGATTGACATGATTATAGTTATTGATAGTTGAGGATCTAATCATGGAACTACACGAGGAGTTAGGTATAGAATATAAAAACAATAATTAGAAGAGTGTATAACAACTCATGGAACAAAGGAATCATAACTAGGTATATTTCCATATTATCAATAGTTATATGTATGTTTATTCAAGATGAGTGGGCAGAGAATGGTATTAATTACGTTCCTATATGGTTTTATGTGTGTTGCGTGGAAAAAAATATTTAATGTTTTCTTTTGCATATGATGAGTATGTATCATCAATTAAATCCTTCAGTTTTGATATTTATTATCTTTTTCATGTATGATGATTATTCATCAACCCTAGTTGAAATATTATTATATAGAGTTTTAACATCATTTATGTGACATTATCATTTATTTTTTGGTGATGTTATTTGAAACCCATTTTTTGAATGACTTTAAAAAAATTTATAGGTGTCTCAATATAAATTCTTATATAGGAGGAACCAAATAATCAGAATTAGTGGTTGATGGTAGGTGGAATATGTTAATAAGGTTGATTCTTGTATAAGATATCTCACATTATGTTATGGTGGTTCATAAATAAATCGGTAAATCCCATATATGTTGATATCATTATTCATGTGGTGAACCCCAGTTTATGGAATATTTCATGGGGTGATTCGTTGTTTTTTACATGATTATGGGGGACATTCATTTAATGAAACCCTGTGATGGTGTTCTTTCATGCCCTAGTGATTGGAAATTTAATTTAGTTTCTGTTTTTTAATTTTGTAAATGAGTGAGAAAATTTATGTGTTGTCATTCTTAGATGTGGAGATTTAGGATGAAAAATATTTTTAGTATAATATAGTTTTTGTGTTTGGATGGTGAAAAAAACATACAATCATAGGAATATCCCTCTAAGGTGTGTGGTGTGATATAATGGAATATGAATATATATAGGCATTGAAGATGGAGTCATGAATATAGGCTTATAGGTTATTCATATTTTTTGGTAGGGTCCAATATTGTTTGAAACATTAATATTGTTAAAAATTAATTAAATTAAACATTTTTAAAATCTAGACACTTCCCCATGGTTTAGATCCTACTAATTCATAAAAAAAGTGTAATAAAATCATTTTTTGGTGAAGGTTCTATATGATTTCTAAATAGATTTATCAGGATAATAATAAGGAACATTAAATAGTATAGTTTCATAGAAATGAATCCCTGAATTAAAATAAATGTCACCAAATGAATAAACAGGGTCAGGGGACCATGGTATTCTAGATCAAAAACACCTAGCATAAGTGCTTGATTTAAATAATGAATACATCTAGTGTCGGTTTTTAATGATTTTATTTTGGTTTTAGGTTTGGGGGTTTTAATTAAATTGGTTTCCCCTTTAATAGTATCATGAAATAGAACACCCTCCCCCATGTTCTTCCTCTCCTTGAAGTGGTATTCCTTTTTTGATGAAAAAAATTTTCATATCATTTGTGGAGTTTCATATCATGTGGTATTTTTTCCATACAACTTTAAATTTTTATTTCATGATTGTCTTCAATGAAATTTTTCATTATTTATATGTGTTTCCAATATTTAGAGTATATTCCTCTACATTCTTTTCTACTAGTCTAAGTTGAGTAAGAATATAATGCTTGACGTATATACTCTTAATATGTAATGGTATGTATTCATAAATAATGACCCATAGTATTAAGATTTTTTATCCAAACTTTTATGAGAATTTGTTAAGAATGATTCAGTAAGAATTAACAAGATTCAATATTGAATATTTTAGAGTGTCCTTGCTTTAGTTTGACTCACCAAGGACATTTTAGGAACTTTGGGAGAGTTGGAACTTGTGGATTATCATAGTAATAGTTTTTATCAGTTTTTGAAATAAATATTATGCTTTCCATTAATGATATGTGTTTTTTATTTTTAAATGACAATGAAAAATTGATTATTATAACATGGATTTTGAATCAATAATGGAATCTTCTTTTCATAAATATAATTCAGTAAACATATAATATGTGAATCTAGAAGAATAATTATGAGTATAGTTTTTAGTTTTTTTAGATGGTTTTTTAAATTTTAATGTGGAATATTAATAATTTTTTGTATAAATTTTTTATGAAATTGTAAAATGGAATCAAAATTGGAAATGGTTTTCAAAATAATTATGGTTATGGGAGATATTATTTTTTTGGGAATTGAAATGAAAAAAAATCCATTTTCCCTTTGTTTATGATTATTTTGTGTTATAATTATAAATTTATTTATGTTACAGATGGGATTTATTGATAAATATTTGGTGTACCATCCCCATATGTATATAGAGGGATTTTTTGATAGCCCACTATTAATATATACCTAAAATTGATATAGAAATTGATTGTATATATTCATATGAACACCATCACTAGGTAGATGTTGGGACAACATGGATTGGTATATTAGCCATATATTGTTGTTATTTGGCCCATAGAGATTATAATACCCATAGCTATAGATGGGTTGGAATGGTCATCACAATGTTACCAATTCCTTGTTGACAAAAGGATAACTGGTTATGTTATATTCCTATTGTAAACTCAACACCATGGATTTAAATTTATTTTATGCTTCCGTTTTCATTTGTTTCAATTGATTTTATTATAATTATTTATATTGAGAACATATTCATACTCTCTATTTCGCGAATATTTTAATTTATGGGATTTTTTGGGCATGTGATACTGATTTTTACTAAGACCCTTACCTTTCTTCCCTACCACCTAGGTACTTAAAAATACACTTTTCCTGGATTCAGGATGAGGTTATTGACAATGTCAAGATGATATTTTTTTGTTATACTAGGATAGAGTTTAATTATTATTATATAAAGGACTTAGGAACATTTCATGATAGGTATGTGGATATAGTTTTTTAATATTTATTTCAAAAATAATATCTATGATCCAAAATTGGGGATTGATTTTTTTATGTATAAAACATTAATTTCAAAATACATACATTGTATGTATTTATTTTATCATCAAATTCCCTTGCATTGACATATCTACCTAATTTCAGATTAATTTTTTTAAACTATTATTATATCTATAATATGAGGGTATAGATCCTCATAGTGTCTTTATATTACATTTACACTAGTTGATGACGTTAAGTGTATATAGAGTTATGCCTAATGTTATTCATCATTCGGTCAGCCTATGGTCTAATTAGGGGTCCAAATTAGTTGGAGGGTAAAACATTATCCATTGATAAAATAATTCTAAATGTATTTTTCATTATTTATAATAAGATAAATAATATTAAACAATAAAGTGTCTCTCCAATTATCTAATTCAAAATCATTTGAAATTAGGTAAAAAAGTTGTACATAAATTCTATCATCATGCTCTCTTTACCAAAAATAGTAAAACATTATATGAAATAACATCTTCTTGGTGTCTATAATAATTGTGAAACAATTTTAGACACCTATTTATTTCTGAATATAGTTTCACCTTCTTCTAAAAATACGTACTATCAATAGTCCTAGATGTAATGTAGAAATATAAATAAAAAATATTAGTCAGTTTTTTTAATTTTATTCCAATATCGATATTAAATACATCTTCTAGTATTTAATTTCATTGAATGATTATAATATATTTTATAAATTTACATTTTTAATAACCACAATCCTGATCGTAATAATGATTTTTAGAGTCTGTAAATAATGAGGAAAATAAGTAATCTAATTTGATATATAATTTGATAGTGAAATATTATTATACTTACCCTAATATTTATCTTGTTTTCAAACTATATACACTACTTTTGGTCATTATCAATCATTTTATATTGATTTTTTTGATAAATAAAAAACACCATATTGTATCAAAATTATCATAAGAAATATAAAATATTAAATGTAATGATCATTTAAAAAAATCAATTTAATATATTAAAAATTTATTAGTGACCACATTTGTTGTTGATTTGTAGTAAAAAAAATTCCCTGGAACAAAAAATTAAAATTTATTGTTATCTATGTTGACTAAAATAATATCTAGTGCATCCTAATATTACTAAATTGATTAACTAAAAATACTAAAAATTATATATTATTTGACTTTATAGTTTTAACAAAAAATTGTTGGTATCATGAATATTAGTTCATATATTATTTTTTTATTAAATTAATCATATACTAAATACATCATTTTAAAAATTCCATGTTCATCCATATTTTTTTTCTTATAATTTATTTGAGAACTAATAACTCAAAAAAATTCAACACATGTTTTTAAAAAATTAATGATATATAAAGATATTGAATATATAATTAGTTTTTGAAATGTAATTATCATGGTAGATAAATTAAAAGAAAAACTGATTACTAAAATATACTTCATGTATATAATTTCCCTTACCTGAGACCCCTAAATAGTGTCCGAAAAATGTTTTCCTATCACATTATGCATGCCTTCCCACACCCCATAGGATAAAGACTATAATCTGATTTCTAGGGTAATGTTACGTGAAGAACATGCCCCAATATAGGAGTATGAAAAAAATAAGAAAATAAAAAAAAATTATACATAACATTGAATGCAGTTAAGGAGAAAAAAATAAATATTTCAATTAGTAACATATAAATATTTTCATATAAAATCACAATATGGAATATAAAAACAAAAATTATCACCAATGGGATATTAAAATGTAAAAATATATAAACAAATGAAATAAAAGAGGCTACACTACTGCCTTGTTTCACATCTCATCAAATTCTACTCTTTATATAAGTTATTCTAATAGATTCTAAAACCATGTGCCTCAAACCAAGATAAACAAGTGATTAAGGATTTACACTAGAGTACCCATGTTCCACCAACATTGAAGAAATGTGTGAGTACAAAATCAACTAGGATCCATCGACATAGTTCTCAACAAAACCTATATATATTGGGTACAAATGTTATATGACTAGAAAATTTGAAAAAATAAATGGTTTGGAATAATAATAAATAAGCGTCCCATATTATCATGATTCAGATGAAAAATAATAGGGGTGTCTCTATGTATATCACTCAATCTGTTAAAGAAATAATAGGAACATACATATATATATATATTAATGTGCGTATACTCTATATATTTAGAATTATCCCATGGAATCATAATGTGTTATTGATTGAACTCATTCACAAGGATTTTATCCAAGGTGGTGGATAATAATCTTACATTCTTAGCAAACCAAGGGAGGTAATCAAGAGATATCATTACTCATGTAGATTTTTGTTGATCCGTATTAGGTAATTATAGGTGATCAATAGTCATCAAAAATCATTATTGTACCTCATATGATATCCATGGTGATATACAATAATGTGCATGAAGAAAAAATAAAAATAAAATATTGATGTTATATGATATATGTAAATACATCATGAAGGGTAATACATACCTATGGAAACATCAAACATATTCATATACTCACAGATGGACATCATCCAAAGCCTAATTCATATAAACAATATCAACTTAATTGTATCATGAAATGTAATCATCACTAACATAATAATATCAAATCATTGATTCATGTTACATTAGAAAAACTATAAAAATCACTACCTATTTATCATACATGAACTCTTGCAATGGTCAACATGTTATAAGGAAACCTAAAGGGCCCCTTATGTCTAATATTATCAATGAAACATTTAACGGTATTCTTATATCAAAGTTCTATCTTATCTTAAAATAAAAAATATTAAAGTCAAAATGACCCTCATCATCATCATGTCTCATCATGAACCAACTAGATTCCAAGGTTTGTCTCCCTTGGAAGATGTTTTCAAGCAAATTTGATTTAAATGTAATACAGAATTTATCAAAGCACATAATATAAATATTTGTCTTTTTTTATTGAACCACCTACTTCATCATGTCTCTATGGGGTAAGATAACATTCCCCATGGAATTCTCATAAAAAAATTACATTTATCCATCGATTAGTTCTCTAATGACCTAATTTGGGTAAACATCTAAGTTCAAATCCACTTTCTACATAGAGGGAACCAAGGCCCCCAATTATATGGTCCTTATTATATAATTCTTTTAAATTTTAAAATTCTTTTCACTACTACGAATCTATTTATTATATTTAATATCATAATAAAGTAATCATCTATCAACTATGGATGTAATCAATATAGTGAAAAGGGATCATCATGGCCCTAGACATTTTATTCAATTCATGTATGGCATTATGTTTAAATTAAATAATTTATGTAATTGAAGTAGATAACCTTAAGAGGTTTCATTATAAAATACATTCTATTTCGTAAAATAATGAGTTAAAATATCATAGGAGTTTGTGCAAGGGGCCAACCTCCCCATAAATTTTTTTCCCATTATATGGGTTGCTTGTAAGATCTTTTCTGAGCTCATATCAGACTATCATACAATCCCACATACTCATATGCCTCTAACACAGAAGACAACCTCATATCCCTAAAATCATGTGTGATGGGGTGTGTTCTAGACTTGAAATACCTCTTGGATGAAGAAATAAAATATCCCCAACATATATAACTAATTTTATGATGAGATGATTTAATTTGGGTCCAAAAAAAATTTTTATTCAAAATTTTGGCATAATTTTTTAAAAATAATATAGTACGATATACAAATTCTTGCTTTTTTCTCCTCTCCCTAGTCTTCTTGTAATATCAATAATAGTTAGTTTATAATATCATGATTTGATGGAATATATTTTGAAACAGTAACCATGGGGAACCTAAATCAATGGAAATAAATTTAATTATGAATGAAGAGGGCGAAGGGGGAATTTTATTTCCTCTAACACGGTGAAATCTATAACAAAATCACTTAGGATAAATTGGATGGAATGAGATGTGGGGGTATAGATTAAATTCCCCCCCATCATGATCCCCAAACTAATAAATGGGTTGGATTGACCACCCTCCCCTTTTTGTATTGTTTATAAAAAAATCATAACCAAATTTAATGAAATGAACCCTCATTTCAAGATGTCAAATCTCACTTCTGAGGGACCAAACCTCATTCATGATTTAAAGGGTCACTTGAATTTTAATAATGGACAGATTGATCAAACCATGTCTTGAAATAGATTACATCTTCATATTTTAGTAGCATAAGACCTTGATTAATTTTTCCAATTTTCACCTAAATCGTCTGGATTCCCATAATTCCTTAATCCACATCATTCCCAATATACATAATTTATTCTAATACTATGAATCCCATTATGATTCTTATTTGTAAAATAAAATCAACCACCAAATTTAAAAGTCATCCTAAACCTAAATTTCATAACCCATAAATACAAGGGGATATATAATATCAATACCATTTAACTTCACATATGTGAGAAGTATTTTCGACCATTTCACCAATGATCCCATCCCACATGTGTGGGGAATTCATGATAATATCATCTTGATTTAACACTTAATTTTAATAGTTCACACTTTTCGCAACAATAATCATGAGGAACACCATTCCATAAAATCCAATAAATATACCATCAACCAAAATAGGACACTGAAACAGTTCTTATACATGCCTATCCTTTAAGATAAAATATAATGGAATAAAAAAATTTATCATTTGGAATATGGTTCCCCCAATATAAGACTTCTCTCACATGTTCCAATTCCAATTAATTGTTCTACACACCCTTCAAATTACATTTTAAAACAAATACACATATGTAAGAAAACATTCTCAATATGAAATCTATCTCACCACACCCAAATACACCTTATAACCCCCATTAAAATGATGGCATTGCATACTATATATAATTTCGAATCGAAGACCTTCTATATCCACTACCTATGAATATAGACTATATAAACTGACCATTTATTGATAGGTACTGAGAAAACTATTGAGTAAATCTATTTTACCCAATAAAATATACACAACCCATAGTTCTAACATCCCTTACATTCAAATAATTTTTATCTCGATAGATATCATTAAATATTTTCACCACATGATTCACCCCCTGAATCATGGGATGAATAAAAATTCACCTCATGAATTATTAAATGAATCATAAATCACCACATTAAATATTCCATGAATAATGAATCACCCTATGAATCAAACATATATCAAATAAATGTCATATTGACCTCGATTCCAATGCACAAACACCATCAATTGCCTCATCTTAATCTCAAATCCATTTTCTCATAGGATAAAGCACATTAGGGATCACCTACTCATAGGTATATAAATACCACATTGACTATCCAATTACAATTATAAATCATCCCATGACCCAAAAAGAACATGTTCACATCTTCATAGTCCATGATATATCTATTGCCAATTATAATTGAAGGATGAGGTCATATAATACATCACAAAGAACCAAAAAATCCATATGTTGATTTCTATTACAAAATCAATAGAAAATCATCCTCATATTTTCTTGAAATCCTATATAATATCATTTTTTTCCATAAATGTGAATACAGTGAACACACTGATATTTTTAACATTATTCCCCTCATCGAGTGTCTCTTCAATATGTTCAATTATAGTGAATATGTCATTCCTCATGAATAATGCCCATCCAATATAATCTTATAACATTACACCTCTATGAAAATGAACGTCATGAAATAAAAATGTGTCAAACATCCTATAAAACCCTATTGAGAACTGATATCTCTTATAAAATTTAGGGATATTTAAATTTCTCATTGAATCTTTAAGAAACCATGACGACTTGTATTGATCATGTTTTGGTCATTAGTCCCCTATGGCTTATCACTTATTCATAATAAAAGAATCATAATTATAAAAAGAATGCCTCTATTTGATCTCATCCAAATGTAATGGTTTTACATTCATGTAGGTCATATTCAGACAACTTTACATACAATCATATGATTCATATGTTTTGATAAGACAACTCACTTTCCTCACTAACATACAATGATTTATGACATATCAGTCTCATATAACCACAAGGTCTCATGGATATATGTATCAAAATTTTTAATCTCACATGTTAGATGATCTATTTTTTTATTAGTCATCATGTGTAAATTATTAAACAAACCAAAAGAGTCCATCCACACTCTATCAAAATTGGTTAATGTTAATCTAAAATACATTTGGTCATGTACAAAACTGTTAATTCCCATGAATCTAAATATTAATACCAAAATAAGAAGAGTATAATATGGTTAGTATCAAAATCCAAAATCATTTTTATACCTATACTGAATCCCCTTTTAATCCTCATATACACAAATCTCATGGAAATGAACATTCTTATTCCATCACTACTCAATGAATCCAATAATACTAGTCTAACAGTCAATCAGAATACAGTAAAAAATCTTACCTTGCCAATTAAATAAACCTTATTCACTAATTAAATAAAATATATTTCAATTACAATAGTCCCTCCCATGTATCCCAGAGTCTTTTATAGACATATATCATAAATCCCATGAAACATTTCTTGGATCTGAACTCAATATAACCAGGAAACTCAACTAATAACACTCGCATTCAATTATATTTTATACATAATAAGATTAAATTTCTATTTCATCAAACTAATCAAATGAAAAAAAATCAAAATTGGGAACCAGTATATGAGACTAACCACTCAAAAATTACAATCACATAGAGATGTATAATGACAAGAATTGTGTGTCAAAATATCAATAATATTATGGAAAAAGTATTATTAAGAATCCTTAAAAAAACTACCCACTAAAAAATCATAATCTCATGTTTATCCTCACTAACTATCCATATATGGGATTTACCACCTCACAACCCACAATCCAATAGGTCATAATAGATGGAAATTTTCACAAGATGATTTTTTTGAATCTAGGAAAATTATAATTTAATTAGAAATACATATAAATAGGAGGTCCAAGTATTTTTAATGAAATTTACCCTAAAAAAATCCACCCTTATGAGATCATAACACATGAGTAATGATATATAGTGCTAATAATGTAGAATAAAGGAGTATTATGAATGAATTGAGATGATAAAAATTTGACAACCATTTTCCAAACTAAAAATTTATAAGGAAGATTGGACCAATAGTTTATGGCCCTCTAGAATATATGAATTTATAAAATTATGGACCATGGAGTGTATAAATTCTCTTTTTGTGGAATAAAATGGTGGAGGATTCTGTTTTAACCATTGTTATCTCAATTTCATTAGGTTGAAAATGATATAGAACATTTATATTGAGATTTTATTCATCAATAATTCATTCATCATGCCCATATGGGGTGAGAAACGTAAAAAGCACTGCTCCCTGAGGTTCATGAAAAGTCCCCCCCAATAGAAGAACAACAATTCATAACCCTTCCATGAAGAGAAAAATTCAAATGGTAAGGGGTTCCAACTCACCATGTGATAATGGAAACGAGGGTTTTGAATAGAAGATAATGTGAAACTAACATCCATTAACTTTAACGTGACCTATGTGATCTCCCAATACATTTATTAGGAATCTAGGTCAAACATAAAATACAAGGACCCATGTAATATGTGGTCTTCATGTAGGTGAATATTCTGAGGATGGACATATTACTTACATTCCAAACACACCAGTATCCTTACACCAGTGGGATTGGTCATTAAATATTCTAAAGTATTTTTTTTCTTTCACACTAACTCTAAAGGATAAATAAGTTGATTCCTGAAAACTCAAATAAGGTACAACTGTTAAAATCCCGTTGGGATAACTAGATTTCCTTTTCAAGTACTCATTACTGAACATGTGTGGAGTTGTTTTAAAAATTATATTTTAGATGTATAATAATAAAGAGGCGAGTTAAAACCCCTTTCATTGGATATAATAATCCTTAGGTATTTTTTTATAATCAACTACAATGTAATGTTTATTTTATTGAATTTACTTACACTAAATGTCCTCCTCATACCTTCTCCAAAACCACTTGGTTTTCCTATTTCATATATTGGTAATTAATTGCATAAAAACCATATATGAATATATTTTGAGTATAATTTTTTTATGGTCATCAGAAATACAAATAATATTAAAATTTTAATTTTCTAGTTGAGCCAAGATATAATGAATGATGATCATATGGGTTCTATCCTATGTGAATGAGAGGGCAAGAGTCTGACACCTTGTGATGATGAGTGTTGTTTAAAAATAATTTTTATCCCACAATTTTATATCCCCTCATTAAATAATCATGATCGGGTACTAATAAAGATCAATTTTATAGACTTCATGAAAATACCATATTAATGATTCTCTAGCCTTTTATGGTTCTCATTTATACCCTAAAAGTTACAAATTAATCTTCCCAATAGGTAAATACCATCTAGGTACACCCATACATATTTTGATTAATGAATATCATGGTGATAAAAATACAAAATAGGCTCACCCCTCTATCAAAAATCAACATGTCCATCCAATACAACAATTTCCATTATAATGTCCCATTGACATAGTCATCACATTTGAATTAATAAAAACTATTTTTTTATTTTATTCAAGTGTATCATCAACATGTTATGGACATACAATACATGAATGAGGATAAAGGTGAGAAGACAATTCAAAATGGTTCTCCAGTAACTAAATAACATTAATATTTAAATAAAGATTTTCATATGTGTAAATAGGTTTTCAAACACTCCATAAAAATATGGAATTTGTATTTTTCCAATATAGATCAGAACTATTCACTATTTGATGGAAAATTCCCACATCTGAACCTCATATTTGGCCTTGATCATTAGATAATTTATCTCCTCACATAAATTAAAAATTATGAATCATTTATTATCATTTATAACCTGTTGAATACTTATATAATAGTCATCCATATTTATTTGGAATCCTTATATAGATTTCCAACCATTATTCATAAAAAATATCATTCATAAAGTGGAAGTTAAACACTACGTTAATGTGATACATCCATACAAAAGGTATGATTCTCACTTTATCAATACACATAATTACATGTCTATATATGGAAACCTGGATGAAAATAATGATAGTGGAGAAAATTAGTTCACCTTTCCTTATTACCCTTATTGAATCGATTAAACCTCATATTTTTTCCATAAATGAGATAGATAAATAGGGGGAATAGATTCATCTAAAGAACATTATATTCATCTAGAATGAGATTCTATTTCATGTCAAAACATTGAGGCTAAATCCCCATTCCATCATATCATAATCCTTGTATATGTTATCTTTAAAGTAATATTCAGATATAGGAATTCTTTTATTTATGGTGTTGACCTTATACTATGAAATTTCAATGGAACATTGGATTGATATTCTTTTGATGATGCCTTGATTTTCCATTGAACCTAAATTTTATAGATACCCAGAGTATACTATTATGAACATATTAGTGGAACTTATACTGTATTTTTAACATGATGATGGGATTATATACCATCAATATTGATGTCTCTTTCACATCAGTGATGAGAATCACTGTAGTTTTAGAATCCACTCATCGGTTAACACCTACTCGGATATAATCATGGATAGACGTCATGATGACATCCATCACTAGGTCCATGTAATTAAAATAACAAGGTCCTAGAAAGCTATTGGGGAGAGGTGTAATATCTATTTTAAGGGATTGAATAAATTTTCATTTCTCCATTTCATATAGAATATACCCCATTATAGATTTGATGTTATCTCATAACACAATTGGAATATAGTTGAAAATGTAGGTATGTATCCGAGGGTATCCATCCAACATTTGAGGGTTAGAATTATATAATAAGGATTTATTTTTATTCTCAACCACACAAACCACCACCAAATAATCATTAATAAACTATCTTTCATCCCAAAATATTTTTTGTATATTTTTTCTCCTCCTTTCTAGAATGTTATATTATAAATATGTAGTGATTTTTTACATTATTTTCTCCTTGTAACCATTGAAAATTATCTTACCACTCATTATTTCACTAATAGAATCTCAATATGTTGGTTATTTTTATAGTATATGAAACTGAATATGACTTCATTCTAATACTCTTCCATTTTCATTGCTTAATTTTATTTTTTCATCCTACTTATA
Source organism: Viscum album (assembly GCA_963277665.1). Classification (NCBI taxonomy): domain Eukaryota; kingdom Viridiplantae; phylum Streptophyta; class Magnoliopsida; order Santalales; family Viscaceae; genus Viscum; species Viscum album. The sequence goes on from OY728137.1 coordinate 2,055,264,482, forward strand.
TAATAAGGCTTGGTTTTTTATTGAATGGAAGCCCCCACCTCGATATTCTAAGTATTTTATGAAGGAATATCCATAAGATTTAATGAATGGATTTATTCCATTACATGTGCACCAAATTATGGTAGTTGGGATCCTATGATAGTGTAATTGAATATATAATTTATGTCATGTCAAATATACCATGATAATATTATATAAAGAGATAGTATTATAAGAGGACAAGAAAGATGTGGCTTATCCTTGAAATTAGATAATTAAATATTGTATAAATTTTAGTGGAACATCCTTAATAATAATAGTAGTTGTGATTATACCATATTTAATTGCTTACCCATATTGATTTATCACTTGGGAATCCCATACCCATCATACTATTGTAGGAAGAAAAGGAGGAAACATCATGTATTTATTTCAGTGTATAATTTCCTGACCATTTTTTTTCTAATGCTTCTAGTATAGTGTTGAAAGTGTCACAAAACAATGATGTGAAATCCAAGGAATAAAAATAAATTTGTTCATATCAAAACTATTATCATGTGACAAAGTCATATTTTGAATATATGAAAGAGATGTTGTATATGTTAGAACCATAATCAACCATGGTAGTGATATGATAATTGAAGGAACATATTTTTCCAATGGAGATATTGTTTTCCAAAATACCAAGATGTGATTATAGGAGGTATCTACTTTCATGAATTCTCATAAACCCATCTAATTTTTGAATTATCAGATATCAGAAGAATGATTATTAGGCTATATCACTACCACTATTTAACCTCTATTAGAAAAAACATCATTTGAAATAGAATTATTTTTCTATAGGGATACTTGGTTATGGGAATTCTATATTATTATATAGGTCACTATATAAGGTGACACCTAGAATTAATGTCTGACATCGATGGTAAATTATTAATGATAAAGATAGAACAATCACTCCTTTTAGCGAGATCATGAATAAACACCATTAGGGGGACGATGATGAATGAGTAAATATTGTTTAAAACCTGTGGGTTTTTATCTAATGGTCTAGTCAATTCATTTGAAAGATGTATAAGTGATTATATTGATGGGACATGGTCCAATCATCAGATATTCAATGAGGGAACTATCCAATGATGTAATTACATACCATCATAATGGTCCTTACTTAATATGTATAGGGGATCTAGACATATTATGTAATTTAACCCATTTTATTTTTAGAAACAATGTCATGATTATTCACTAGGGGATAATCTCCATGGAATTAAATTCAAGTACCAATATACTAGGGCTATCACACATCCCTTGTAAATATCTATTTTATATTTTTCATCATAAATAATCTCTCTTTATATATAAAAGAAATATCATTTGAACAAACCATATTATTTACTAGCTGATAAAATTACTCTTCAATATTATTTGATAAAAAATTATAAGATAATTTTTATATAACAATTAAATAATTGAACCTTACAAATTAGTTACAATAATAACATATAAACACATATATATTCATCCAATCATATTTTTTGAATATGAAGATTCAACATTGGAGTATTCACACTGGCCCAAGAGATATTACTAAATTAAACCATGAATCATAAATTTGAAAATTATAAAAGTTTCACCATAATTTAAAATAATTATACAATTCATAAAAAATAATGGTAATATGAAATCAATAATAACCTATATTTACAATTGAAAATTCTATTTCAAGTGAACCATTTAGATATTTATGCCAATATCAAATAAATCACTATGTTACCTATCAATAAAACACTAAAATAATAAGAAATAATAAAACTCTAATACACTATATGATACCAATCACATATGATATGTGACACCACATTGTGACATCCATATACTAGGACCACTGAATAGTGTCCAAATTAGGTCATTAAGAGTAGTCAATAATTCATCATTGTAAACTATAAATAAATTAGTAAAAGCAATCATCTAGAGAGGTACAATAGAAGTAAAATAGACCCATTAAGTGTGAGAAATAATAAGAATTTTTTTTAATCCACTATAAAATAATCTATTGTATGTGAAAAAAAGCACATGTCCATCAATAATAAATGAATTCCGTAACACAATATCATGGTCATGCATAACATATTATACATATCACAATTATAGATGATGACATTTATAAATACCTAAATATATAATATATAGGATTATTTAATACATCCCCATGTTATTCCACGTCATAGAAACTAGTTTATTTTATATATCCTACTCGATCATGGAACTATTTTCCTCTCAATCCTCTAGTATAAACATATAAATTAAGTGAAAACGTGTGATATGCTCTAAATAAAAAATAAATAATTTTTTTGAAATAATAAAAATATGACCACTCATAATACTTAGGTACACACATGAAACCTGAGATCGACAAAACATGATTCTTCTACATCCATAGTGTATCTGAGAATATGAAAATAACATGGAAAAAATCTATAAGTATTTTTACTTATTGTAACATGATTAAATTCCAGACTAATGGATATATCTTATGATATCCAAATTATATTTGGTTGTTTCTTGACAAATACAGAGTTATCCAATGAGATAAGTAATTAGAAGTTTTCCTTGATTAACCCCATATTCATCCATCTCTAACCTAATCCATATGTGTTAAGCCTAGGAAATAAATAGTAATGATTCCAAATTACCATACACTGATTGATATCATAGTTGGTCCATAGTAGCAGTCATGAAGGATTGATCCAATTAGAATTTCCATGGAATCTCATGTTTACAATTAACTCTCTGAGGGTAGAACATTTGTCCCTTAACATCTCATATTCAAATGTCATGATGGATTTCAATTATCCTAGTATTGAATCCCATAATATATTCCATTTATAATAAAAATTAACTATAATTGTAATATCCAAAAATAGTCATAATTCTTCAATTCTTTTTCTAAGTAAAAAAACTAGAATTGTTTCCACATGGTTCTATTAAATTCCCACTCTCAGTGAAAAATATGTCACATGAGAAATGGCCTGAGTCCCTAATTTGAAATCATATCTAGGAAACTCATCATGGGTCCTCTAACATATAAAAATATCTCTTGAGACAATAACCATTAAAGAGAGGGAATAAAATATCTAGGATCGTCAAGTATCATCAAGGAATATGTACCATAAAAGGAATGTCTCACATGATAGATTGACACATCATCATCCCATTTCCATTTCTCTCATTCTTATACTGAACACCTAAGAAATCAATTGTTCTTATTGGGTCTACCCACCCATGTCATCATGAAAATTTTTAGTAAGTTCACTCAGCACACTATCATCTCATGATCTGAATGTCATTAAAGCTTCTCATTATTATGAAAATGACTAAAATATACAATAATCTATCTTTATTTTCTCTACCTAATTGGTGGCCATAGATTGAGAATATTTTTTGGTCAACTATGTATTAGTAATTATTTTTCATTTTATTTTCACAACATTTGGTACATGTGTCATATATAACAACATAATAATCAATTGAGTGGACATCGAATGAAAAGGAAGACAAAACAGGAAAAAATGATCTATCATGGCACATAGAACAACATACAACTCATCCATAAAAGTAAAATTTAATTAAATAACCATATAATGTAACTAGTAAAAAACCTAATGTGGTAGGATACCATATTCCACATTTCATCTATTAAAAGGAATAAATATTTGGAGGTGGGGTATGTATTAGGGACCTCATCCTTCATTAATGTAGTCCCCCTTATTATTTTTACCATTAAAACAGTTACCTAAGACCATCCCATTCGAATTTCCCATCATCCATCAATGCAATCCAATTACTAACATTCTATTAAAAAAAGTAACAAAATATTAAAATATAATAATTAATCAATAAATTGTTAATAATGTTTAACTAATTTTAAAATTTAATTAGGTTAGACCTAGTTGAGAAATAATAACTATTTAGACACATTGTTTCATAATGATGAACAAAAATGTATATACCACTCTTTATAAACATGTCAGAGTAAGAAATATAATATCATTAATTTAAATAATTGATTCAATGATGATATAATTTAATTTTGGTTTATAATACTGGATAATTCTAAACATATAAAAACCTTATACACAATGACCATTGATGGCATGTGTACAATACTTAGGTTACACCGCTTGTTATGATATATGAATTTCCCATAAAACAATAAATTCCAATAGGATATATTGGAATCATAATGGAATCCAAAAATTAGGGATACCAATATCATTGAAAATAGAAGTCAAAAATAAAAAAGTGATTGAGGAGGTCGAATATTAGATATGATTCCATAAAATGGACTTGTAGTTCCCTATAGAAAATTTGGAGGAAGAAAAGGGTGATGTCTATCTGCGAAGACACCCCTTGTAGTACTAATAAAAAATATAATATAAGGGGTTGTCCCACCACAGTATTATTTATTTCATAAAATCTTGTAAATAGATCTCCAAACATGTACGATTTGTTGATTCTAAGAAATTTATATATATACAGAATATCTATCTTCCATCCCTATATTATTTCATGTAGTCCTCTATTAGTTTATTTTAGGGTTTTAATGATGAATTCATTCTATGAATTTCCCATTCATAAAATTAATTCCCTATAATGGAAATTTTTAGTATCGAGACCCTTAGCCACTTCTTCGATGTTCACCCAAATTCTCATGATTCCCACCATACAATAAAACATATACCAAATATATACGTGTCATTAAATTTCAATGAATCATATTCTTGGTCACATATCTAAAATATAACAATGTATATGTTAAAAAAGTTAAATTCTTCATGAATTTCATAATCAATTATAACTTGTTGTATTCTAATATATCAATTTACAACTGGGATCCAAATCATTAATTATTCAGAATTTCATTTACATCCATTCAACTAATTAAATAACCATAAATTTTTTAATCTATTTAAATGTACAACGATTTTTTTTCATAAACACAATATCCACATAAATATTTATTGTAAATAAGTATTGTAGTTTTATTTTTCAACAAATGGTACTATTATATGGTAAATTATGTTTAAAATTTTATCTTAGATATTATCTTGAATATTACAATTATTTACCCTTCTCTTTAAATATTATTAGTACTATACCACAATTAGATATATTTTCAATAATTGCTTTGAGTTTTACATATAAAATATATTACAAATGAAATTTATTATTGTCATGATGTATCATTTTATAATTTAATACCATTGATTCATACATTTCATTAAATATTTCACCATATGAACATATAGATCATCATAGAGAGTAGGTATCATGGAACATGGATCATGAAATATGTGAATCTATAATACCATGTGATATTTTATATGTTATTTATTTTTTATAATATCACTTTTTATATTATAACATATATACCTCACAATAAGGTTATGGGTAGTATCTAATAGTGCTAAATGAAAATCATTTTCCCTATGGAATATATTAATATAATAATTTAATTATTTGTTTTATGAACTCTACATATGAGAAAATATTATTTAAATATTGATTACTTCATATAGGAATGAAATTTTATGGGAAAGATTTTTGAAAAATATATTAGGTCTAGCTCTCCCTATATTATTTATTAATGTGTGTTTTCTTTTAATTGATACCATAAAACATGTCAATCACATCAATTTATAAATAAATATTTCATTTCATTAATTTATTTGTGTGTTAATATCTTTTATTTTTTATTTTTCATTCTTTGGTGTCTTTATGTCCCCAAAATATTACTAAGGAGAAACTCTATATCTTTTACCTCTATAGAAGCCATATTATTATGGATACTTCCAATCCACTAAATGTAATCATTAAACAAGAATTAAAATATGGAGTATTCTATCTAAATAATATAAAATATATGTGAAAATGAGCATAAATTTCCATATATTACTTCTATAATGAATATTAAATTTCAATTATGTCATACATAAATTTTGTTTCCATACTTTTTTGTTTTTTCATGTACAATTATTTGCATTAAAATTTTACAAGTGTCATTCAATAGTACATGATTTGGGGTGGATGAATCCTAATATTTTTATTCTTATATATTTATATATTCAATAAAGGTAATATGACTACATTTTAGTTTAATAATACATATATTTTATATTTCATATTTAAAATAAATAAAATTATTTCATGTGGATTGCAGATAATATTTTATTTGTAGTAGTTGTATATTGTCTTTGACTCACACATATTTTGTACTACACTCTTTGGTTTTTTAATAAATTCTTAATTCCAAATCACTTTGATTAATACAAATTATGTTGAGTAAAATATTTCCACACTAAAATATATTTAAAATGATTCCTTCTACTGATGTATATTAAATGAATCCCTTGATTATTGGATCATTATGTGTGCATATATAATATGTTATTGGGTGTTTAAATTCCCCTATTAATCTATAATATTATTCTAAATATAAATTATTTAAAAGTATCTATGTGTCATTACAATAACTGTTAATATATATTTAATTGAATATTAATATTCATATATTTAATATGTAATGGATAGTGAAGAAAAAATCAATTGGAATGTGCCTTAAAATTTCACTCCAAATAAATAATATAAATGGACATGTTTGGGTCAATAGGTTATTCATGATCATTCCATACATAAAAAAAATTACGCCTTAACGTATTTCTTTCATATTATTTTTATATATGATTGTTCTATAATAGAACTTGCATTTTTTTAGAATATGTTGTTCAATGGGTAAATATTATTTTCTTTCGACATTGTCAGTAAATTCTCCCCCGTTATTGGATGTATCGACATGTTAAATTTCTATTATCTATACATATTGGGTAAAATTTAATTTATCTTATTTAAATGTTTTAGTTGATGAATAATTATATTAATGTCACATCCATCATCATATTTTATATTAATAAATGAATTATTTAATTTTAAATATATTTATTTATCTTTCTATGGTTTTTCTATTTCAAATATTGGATGATATTGAAAAATAGCAGGTATTTCATGGTTGGTTCATAGTTAGTTATAGACATGCTTCATATTGTGAAAACCTGTATTCTTATCTTATATTTATTTTCAAATTATGTTTCAATTTATAATTTATCATAATTAGAAACATTAAAATTTATAGGGTGATTCATAGCTAATAAGTATGGTCGGGGAATGATTTTTCGAACTGAATAGTAAAATTAGTTTTTTTTGTATCCAATAATTGTAATTGAAGATATTTCTATAGTTTCTCCTTATAATTAGGATATTCAGACATATGTTTAAACATAATTCAACTCCATCATTCTTACAATGTGTGTCATGTTATACCCTATCCACCTTATGTGTGATTCATGTCATTATTTTCATAGATTCATTTAGGAATACTCAAGGATCTAATATCAATTAATTTATATTGTTCTTTTATTTTGTTATTATTATCTTTCCATTTTCCCAAGAATATTGAAAAGAAAGGCTTTGTGTCAGATGATTATTAGGGATGGAGGTTTGGGGATTATGGGTGACTTTGTCCCATCGATGATATATCCGGATAGTATAAATGGATTTCAATTATATGCAATTGGTTTTCATAATGAACATGTTGATAGTTCCCCAAATTCACTGTTTATATTATTAAATTCGAATAAAATTCAAGGAATCACATTGAAAAATACCACATATTTTTATTCATATTAAAATTGATAGAAACATGATATTCAGATTAAAATTTTAAATTAAAAATATAAAATGTTTTTTATTTATACAAAAATATTTTCCTTTATAATATACATACATCTAAATTACAAACCATATCCTCATATATTGGGGGAAATAAAACATATAAAATGGGAGAGGCCAAATGATCTGCATGGGTAAGTGTAAGTGTAAAAATGATGTAATCATGTATAAATTGGAATAATAAATATATAATGGTAAATAATTGTTACACATTAAATATAATAAATTTCTTGAGAATAAAAAATTTAAAAAATGATGATAAAATAATTTCATATAAATTGGGAAACCAAGAACCAGGTTCCACTCTAAGGCACCATGAACCATCTGACCACACGGCCTCAAGTGTTCCACCCATTATGCGAGAGTACACAAACTAGTAGTGAGGGCCTATAGTGTGTCGGAGGATGGTATATTCCCTAATAAAAATATTAGGTAACAGTATATAAGTAATAAAAAATAAATAGTGGTATCATACATAAACATGATACATAATAGAACCACAAATTTAACCAAAATGACAAGTAACCCATTATAGCAGAAGCATACATGAATTTTAAGGAAACATATTTTCATCAAAGGTGTAAAAATGATATTATAAAAAAAAATTTAATGTATTACTTATATCTATAAAATAAGTAAACATGGTTAAATTAGAGTAGAAAATACATGACATACAAAATAATAAAATAGAATTCAAAAACTATCCTTGATTACTAAGAACTATATCGGTCATCTCTACAAAAATCCATCGTAATGCATGAAATCTTGATCAAGTTTCCAAAAAATTGATTCTTACCCTTATCTACACATACATACATCATATCATCTTAGGTACCATTGGAAGACCACATAGGTTGTGGGATAAATTTGAGTAAGCCACCTCCAACGACATCTATGCCATCATGTTTATGAGTATAAACTGACGATGTGTGGTTGTACATAATGGTAATAAAATTATACAATAATAACCATTACATACTTTTTCTATAGCATGAAATGTATATAATCATGGAATTTTTTATTAATTCATTTTATTCTAGTTTATATTATTTTGACATGTGAGGTATAATAGAACAAACCATGTATCAATAAAATAATAATAATAAATAATAATAAAAGGTGTTACAATGAATCATGTAATGTTTATAATAATGAAGATGATCTAATGTAATATTGATGGGATCCTTGATCTCACAGATTGAACAAAATCAAAATTTACATACAGCCTTGCTATACGGGGATATAGTATAACCCAAGGGGCAGCTCCCAAGGAATTCCAATACAAATAAATCTTAATAGAGTCCATGTATCCTGTGCATGATAAAATAGGCTAATCATTACTTGGCCAAATGGGGTTTATACATGGGTACACATGTGCAAGGATTTAAATCACAATGTGTGTATCTAAATCATCAAAATATTTTCAAGATATTGAAATCCTCCATTAGAGTCATTCTAGGCATCTTCTTGTAGAAATGGACCACATCCCAATGTGGGTATCTCCCATGAAAATTGGAACATTGAATCAGAATTGTTTCCTTTGATTGCACAAAGAATTATATTGTGAATCCTTGACTGGATCAACACTAAAAACTCATATAAAGATGAAACAGTCCATATAAAATAGGAACCTTATACTTCTATCATTATTTATAACTAACCATGTAATACTCAATAAATTTTATAATTCATCTTCTTCATTCCATTACCTTTCATACAATGTGACTATGATAAATAGAATATGACACCAAGTTATGAATTCATTCAATATTTATTATTTTTTTCATTATTTTACCCTTTATAGTAATGACAGATGGGATAAGTACATCTGATCATGTTCAAATGATTTATAATTAACTAGGCCATGGGATACACATAATTTAAATTCTATCTAAAATTTAGTTTCATTCATTATATTAAAGAACCATCCTTCTAAGGATAAATTTATACTATATTGTAATATCCATTAACAATTCATTCATATAATTGAAACACTTACCTTTATTATGTCCATGTCAAAGAACACCTGAGTGATGTCGTAGATAGTTGTAATAAATATACTAGATTTATAAACCATGATGTAACCTACATGGGGTTTAAGGTTTGGGGATATCAATCTAGAATAGTGTAAAGATAATATATAGGATGGTCCATAGAATTTGAGAGTAATGATTTTAACCATGTAATATGATTTTAATATACAACACTTGATTAAATATGTGTGCACATAATGATATAACTTTATAAAATGACTATCCATGAGTGAAGAGTCATAGAATACCTAACTCAAGAAGATAAAACTATCTTCATCCTATATTATAACTTAGTATGTCTTGGAATAGAGGAAAATATATGAACTGATCCACACATTGAAAATAGGGTGTATGATCCTGTATCAAAATCGAATCATTGAGGTAAAGATGAATTATGAAGTGAGATAAATGATTGTACAGACTAGCTGGAGGAATCCAATTAGAAAATGGTGATTGAATCTGACTCCAGACCGATGAGATATTGAATAACCTAGGATGATGGAAAATGAGAGCATCATAAGGGAGGGATGAGATCAACTACTTCCATTTGATGTAAGGGAAAAAAATAATAATATTATAATGAATTTGGGTTCAAAATTGAAATTTCACCCATTTTTTAATTTGTCGCCTGGTTTGCCTACATTGTTTGAAAAACCATGTGCATGGCCCTACATTAAGGGGAACCCCACCTATTATAGAAACATTTCTCTATCCATGAAATTTAGCTATGCTAAAAAGTGTTTAGTTTTTGTATGGGTGAGAACCTATGGTTTCATGGTTCCCAAAACTATGAAACCTCCTCCACCCCACTATCAGACATTTAATGGCCATGAGTAACCATGTGTCATGTCCCACACATTTTCTCCCCATCGTTCGGTTGATCAATGTTTTTCAAAAAAACATGGTTCTGGACTCTAAATATAGAATGTACACCCATCATACAACCATGATCTAATTAAGAATCCATATTAAGTCTTGGTAAAATAATTATACTGAAATTAAATGGATACATACCTCATAGATGAACCCTATTCTTTTAGTCATCCCCCTTAAAGGAACACATCCCCAAGTTCACCATCCAAGGGAAGTGAGATACTGCCTGAGAAAAACACCATCCATTGAGCAAATACATCAGCCTCCCACATAAATCTCACATCCCATACCTGGTCATGCTACCAGAAAGTTGATATTAATGGGATAAACCGGTCTTATGGAGACTTAATGATCATATAAAAAATGTGTAATATGATATAATTAAAATGAAAAATCAACAATTTACTCATCGTCTTCAGGAGAAATATTATGGGATATATCTAAAAGATAACTACCAACAACTTAAATGTGGAATATTTCATTAATGAAACACTACCTCTAAGATAGTTTCCACCAATAAAAAAAAAATCACTCTATCTGAAATCTCAAATGGCCTGAATAAGATATGAAATAGATTCCCTTGCCTTTACATCTATATATGTCCATGTTGGGGGTGATACCTACATGAATACATGATTACCAGTAAAGAAATCTAGAGGAAATCGATGATTATAAACAAATTATATCTATATATAATGAGTCATATACATGTGATTTATTATCATCTACACCTACTCTAAATCTTATCTGTGCGATAAGTTCATAGTATCACTACCTATACTACCTATAACTATCATAGGGGATAACGGTATGGCCTTCCAAACAAGGCCTCAAAATAATCAATCTAAATAATATAGAAAATATATAACTATATAGAAACTCAATGGTAGTGATGTAATTCTTCCAATAATCTCTGAAATTAAGGATCCATGTTCAGAACATCTCCTCTAACACCTTTATCAAAAAATCCAACTTTCCACTAGTTAGAGGGTGAATGGTTGTTCTCAATAGAACATGTGAACCCATAAATCTATTTATCCACTACCAGAACCATGCATTAAAACAAGAATACCTATATGATATGATAGTATGATGGTCCTCGTGTAGTCATATTTTTTCATGAACATAAAATATTCTTAGATTATAATTTCTCCTAAATGGGAACGATGTGAGATAACTTCTTCAGTCGATCCACGACAACACAAAATGTGTCGCTACCTCAAGGAAACCTCGACAAGACAACAATAAAATCCATTGAGTCATCTTCCCTTTTCCATTCCATGATTATTGATAGCTATAAAAAACCATTCTACTAGTCATCTTCCATAATCTACCTATAGATTGAACACCTAGTGATAATACCTTCAATCTTACAATATTACCAATGAATCCAATACTATTTTCGCATATCTCGATTCATCTTTGACATTATTGGATGACATTACCACTAAGAAGTGTGGTAATATCCCATTAGTTCCTATATCATATAAATAAAAACCAATATTTGACCATTAATATGTATGATGTCATCTCTATAAAAAGAATAATATGGCGGTTGGTCCTCTCAAAAAAGACACACTTGTTTAAACATTTTTTTCGAGATCTAGAAAGGTCTTGATCTTTTTCCAAATCCAAGAGGGAAGAGAAAACTAAAAATGTAAAAGATAAGACTGTTTGTGTCATGATCCGTCCCCCAGGGCCCGTTTCGTGACTACCGCAAGCCCGCCTTCAACAGAACAGGGGTTGGAAACTATCACTAAAAGGAATATCCCTAAAATGGGAAGGAATTACCTCCAAAATTATACAAACATAGACAAGGAACATTAACAAGAAAAAAAAATGGAATAAGAATGGTAAAAACATAACTAAAAACCACCAGTAAGTTTAAAAGTATGTAATCAAAGTAAAGGGAACAAAATGCAAGCCCAACTGAAATAGAAGTTTAGAAAAAAAGGAAAATCATCTCCTGAGGTCATCCTCCAAGGATCATACCTGAAGGGTATGTACAACCCGTCACTGTGGCTCTCCACATCAATTGGTCACCTCCTTGCACTTTCTGTCAATCACCTTTGAGCAACATCTAACCCTGACTCTTCAAGGCTCAATTATGATGTCTGTTGTATGCAAAAGAAAAAACAAGGTGTGGGAGAAGCCAGTGTAGTGGTGAGTATAACAATACTCATTAGGGAAACTGAGACCCCAAAAGGACTCTTAGAATTCCACAAACAATAAAACCCAAATCATGATCTGAATCAAAAAGCACAAAGAAAAAGACAGATCACACCATGTATCACACCAGGTATAACATAAGTAAAAATATAGATATGATTAGTCATAATTATATATCATTTTATTATGTCAAGAGGATCTACTACTAACCCACAACGGATCACTCAGTTCTGATCCACACAGGATCTCTAGGTGGTAACCTACACAAGATCGCTTGGTGCTGACCGACAAAGGATCACTATATGCTGACCCACATAGGATTGATCGGTGCTAACCCACACTAGATCAATAGGTGCTGACCCACATAGGATTTCTCGATGCTTACCCACACAGGATCACTCAGTGCTAGCCCACACAGGATCACTCGGTGCTGACACACAAATGATCACTATTCATTCTTCACATCACAACTAGCCACTAGATTCCAGCCTAAAGAATGCTTGATTTTGGGGGAAAATGCTCTTGAATCTATCAGTCACATTTTAACCATAATGAATTCCCATGAATAAGTAACCCAATGAACCATGATGTTATAAGGGTTCCAACGCAACATAAGATGCATCAACTGGACGCCTAGTCTGTAAGTTATAAGCATTTTAGTGCCAACGGCCCAGTTGAATTTGGATTCATTCCAACCCAACCGTAATCCTAAATTATTCAAAACTTGAGTGGGGTATTGCTTAAATACCTCCTCGTCTTATGTTTTCCATCACCGTAGATGGTTCATCAGACAGACGCCTGGTTGAAGAGATATGCCCATTTAAGCGTAACTGGGAATAAAATGTTGTTGGTCTGGCCCGACCCGGTCAGCCCGGCCCTGATGGGGTTGGGCTCAGTCCAGTTCCCCTAGGACTGGTTTGGCCTGCTGGGATACGTGTTCATCCCGGACCTCCCAGCTGGGTGTGGCCCGCTAGGTGGGCGCGCGGGTCTTCTCCCCTACCGAATGGACAAAAGTCAATTCAGTTTCAAAGTAGCTGTGCCAGTTAGCGTAGCACCACATGGCCAGTCTGGATAGACCGATCACCTACATAACCCGCAGAATGTGTGTCCACCCATGACCATGGCTCAATGTTGTGTCCTTCCTCCGTGGTGCGCCGACACAACGTTCATACCTACTTCGACATGGCCGACAATGGTCAGCCACCCCTTTATCTGCCACGACACCTTTAGGCTAATTATCCTCCTCTAGTGGTCGGTGCAGCCGTGCTGTAAATGCTTACGCGAGTGACCAAAGAAGCACTGATGATTATATTCCTTTCACTTCTATGCCTATGTGCCTCTCAGGATGGCGCATACACCGCAAAACCCGATGTTTCATCGTGACACTCTATTTCCTAGTTTCCCACGAAGAACGCCACCAACCTGAGATCAGCGGAGGGTCTATGACTTGTTCTGATTGGCACGTTCCCTACATGTTAGCGTTATATTATGGGAAGAGTAATTTAATCATAAAAACTCCCCTAAAGAAACCCCTCAATATCCTTCTTCTTTAAATAATGAAACGAGGATCAACCCATTGGACTATTGATCCGTGATTTTCATAATATTCAAGAACATGGAAAAAAAGGAGGAATTAAGCACATATCCTCTACCTCAAATACATTGGTGGAAAATATGGACGAGGAAGGCATGACCACATTTGAAGCATGTTCATTGAAGTTCGTCGTTGTCTGGTTCGAATCCTCTAAATCATCAAAGCTTCATTCTACATTGGAGGAAGTTGTCACCTGCACTTCATCAGTTGTTCCTCTCGTGAGTGCACAAGAACCATGCCAAAGCTTTTTTTTAAATAGATGTAATGAACAAAAAAATTGCACAATATTAATGTGGTTCATTAATGAACCACGTTTAGTATTACATTAAAACAACTAATGTTGAGTTTACGCAACCCATGTGTCAATTCATTGAATGAACCATTAACTCTGCAGTTTCACCACATCACTCAACAGTTACAAAAACAGATAAAATAACTCATGGAGTTATTTTACTATTTTTTTTGAAAAGTCCAAAAATTATCTTTTTCTTCTGACCCTTGCTGGTCAAAGTAAAGATTTTCCTAAAAGGATCTCGGTGTAGCGAATTCAATGGTGCCCTCAGATTTTTAAATTGATAAACTGTTCGAAAGATAGAAATCACCACCTGCATGTTTACTATACGTACATTAAAAAAATTTCAATTTTTTATTAACAATCAACCTCGACCCGCGCCAGTCATGGTAAGTCTCTTCTTAAGAGAACACTTCATCATGTGCTCAATTTTAATCTCAGATTTCCAATATGAGTTTTTTTTAGGAGTTAAATAATTTAACAATAAAATTATTTCTACTTAATTATCTTATTTACAGAAAAAAAACTTCCACTATTGTCTTGTGTCATCCAAGGTTTAGATATGCCTAAGGAAATAATACCCTCACTAGCTCAACGGTGGTCTCATATTTTATATATGAGCCACTGTTCATGAGTTAGATTTATTTTGATAAATAAAATAATTTTATTTATTTATTTATTTTATGGTTAATCCATTTTTGGGTTTTCTCACTAGAGACATTGGTCCGACTAAACATAATTTGTTCCTAGGGTAAAAACACAATCGTAAAATCTATAATGCCCTCATATTTCTGATATGAGCACCTGTTTATGATTTATTCAACTTTTTTTTCAAAAAAACTGCTCACGCGTGTTGTTAATAGTTTATCATCTTTTCAACGGATCATTCCGGGCACTCTGGGCATCCGAATAATGTGCCGTTAATTCTCATAGTCTTATAATAATCCCATATAATTCAAAAAAATTATACTGAAATTCTCAGACATTACATTCTCCCCACAATAGGGATTTATGTCTCCAAAATCAAAAATAAATGTAAATCAAATGAATGAGGGTACTGAGAATGGATCTGGGCCTCGCGATCCCATGTGCTCTCATAGAGGTTCACATACTGCCACCTAACTCACAATAATGGGATCGACCGTCCACCAAGGACTTGCTCATGTCAATCCTCTATCTCCACCGGGAACTCCGTAAAATTCATCCCATCGTTAAATTCCAAATCACCCTAGTTGATAACGTGTGATCGATCTTGAACTCATCTCCTCAGCTATGACACTTGGAAAACTATATTCACCCAGTGAAAATATGGGGGAAGAGCTATGAGGTAATCCACCTTTCCATCTCTGTTGAGAAACTGGAATGGTCTGATGAACCTCAGAGATAACATTTCACCCCGTCTGAATCTCTGAAATCCTTGTTGGGGTGAGACCCGTATGAAGACATGGTCACTATCCTTGAACTCTAAGGGTCTCTATCTCCTTCTAGGTAAAGACTTTTTCCTGCTATATGTAGTTTTCATCCTCTTCTGGATGATCTGCACCTTCCTAGTGGTAGTCCATACAAACTATGTATCCATATGTGCTGACTCCCCTCAGACTTTCCAGCATAGTGGTGATCTATAAAGTCACCCATAAAAGTCCTCAAACGGTGCCATTCTGATGCTGGAGTGGTAACCATTGTTATATGAAAACTCTACCAGTTGTAGGTGATCCTCTCAACTGTGACCAAAATCTAGGACACAAGAATGAAGCATGTCCTCCAAGGATTTTATTGTCTGCTTCATCTGACTATCAGTCAGGGGATAAAAAGTTGTTCTCACATGTGATGGATACTGCTGTTCATCTTTCACTTATTGACAAGTGAGGCATCATGATACAAAATCTTCCACCGATTTACTTATCCCAGGCCACCAGTACTGACTTTGGAGGTCCTGGTAAATCTTTGGAACACCCGGATGTAACACCTAAGGGTATGTGTGGAACTCCTTCAATCACCTCCTCTCGTAGCATCACGGGTACCATGGTGAATCCTCTGAAATGAATGACATGCTCCCCACCTTCAGAAAATACTTCAGGATCTTGTCCTGAGGATATCTGAGCACATGGGGTCTCGCAGTCCACATCCACAAGCTGTGCCTCCAAAACTCACTGAAGGTGTGGGGGAGTGACAATCATAGACCATAGGTAATCAAATCCATCACTATACCCGAAATATATCTAGAACGTGGTGAGCTACTCAGTTTCATCACTCATCAAAAACTGACTAGACCTCCTTCTGAGCATGTCATCTTCTTTTTCCACCTTCCCAGATGTATAGACTATCTCTAAGTTATATTCCTAGTAGAACTCCAACCGTCAACATTGTATCAACTACTGAAAGCCTATGGACACCTTTCCATCCCCACAAAATGCTACCCCTTTTAACTGATGGGTGTGTCAACGACCCTCTAGTAGTGGGTATTCATTCTCCATGGACACTTGGTTAATGTTCCGGTAATCCACACATATCCTCAAACACTGGGTCTTACTATAACCTTCCTCTTCAAGTCTCCCAACTATACACTTAGCTCCTGGAGCTCTGTTGGATCCATCTAATACATAGTTGATGATATTAGTGTCGTCCATGTGTACAAACCAGTGCATAATTCCCTCTTCCTGCAAGAAGGTGATCCTAGAAACATCTTTAGAAATTATGTTCCCTCACTCTGCCACTACCCTTGGGAACTCAAAACTCAAAACTTATGCTGCCATGAGAGTAAGGATGGCCGACTCAAGAGTGATCGGCTGCTTCCTCTTATGCATGAGTTTATACCATGCTGCATAGGTTTCATTTTTTACCGACCAAGGAAAATATCATTCCAATGATATATATATACAATATCATTTTTGTCTAATATAGTCAATCTGAGCATGAACTATGGATGACCAGACCATACCCAAACTAACATCGTATGGCCTCGACGGTTACACCATGAAGTTACCACTGAAACTCTAACCTCAAGGGACATATCACACCATCAGTATATGGGTGATTATCGAGTCTAATCTCAAAGGTATTTCTGGACGTAAGGATCAAGTTAATAGTTTCACAAAAAACTATAGGTCTTGAAAAGGGCCGTGATAAGAATGAATGATTAGTACTTATATCTATTAATTACAACATCTAGTAATAGACACAAACTGTACTTTGAATCATTTATGGAGTAATTGGGTTACACTTCATGACCGCATGTAGCTACTCCCTTCCCCTATTCATTAGCTCCATAATTCCTGGTGGTGATAACATTGGGGTGGTGGTTATAACAAGTCAAAATGTACACAACCTCCTACTGCACCTGTAACTCCCCATTCATGTCTGCTGCCCTGCAGATTCATCTGTCCCTATCAATTCCTCTTCCCAAAATATTTTACACTTCTAAGTCTCTCATAAAATCATTATTTTATAGTTTTAACACTACTAAAATTCACTATCTACATCTACTAAACCAAATAATTTTGAGCCACAAAGGTTCTCTATAGAACCCTATCATAAGTAGGAATGCAAATAGAAATAGTGTTGGCTCAGATGTCCCCAATCACGTCTCACTCAGAGGTCTGATCCCTAACACACTAGTTGTATTGTATTCATCAAGTACCTAGAATGGTCAGTACACCTCGATGAATACTCAAATAATGACATGCCATCCTTTCAAAACTGTATAAGATCTTGGGAACAAAAACCCCCTCAGCTTTTCATAGCAAGAGAACCCCTTTTCTGAGGATGTTTTTCAAGCTCTGTCCCCAGAAAAAGTCACCTCAACGTAAGATAGGGGTACTCTAAACCCTTCCATCTCCCTGTTGATCCACATAGAATGCTCACTTCTAGGACCACCATATGATCTAATGGTTCCCTGAATTTATGGAAACTCTTTCACGACCTCAAAACAATCCTTACCCGCCAGTGAGTTGGGATCACCTCAAATCCTAAGGGGTATAAATCACTGAAAATCGTTTAAGGCACTGAGGATACATGTGTTCTCAACTGGCAGCGCCGTCCGTAACTACTGACCAATGGGTAGTGGTATCGCTGGAACAACGCTCTAAGGTACTATCTCAGGCAATAATCCAAGTACTGAATCCTCATCATATTATGGAACATCCTCATAGACACACTTCGGAATCCTGGATTAATGTATGTGTGGAGCCATATTGAAAGAGAATTAGGATGATACCTGGTCAATAAGTTATACTTGGTGTTCTTACATAAAAGATATCAAAAGAAAATCATTTAAAAAACACACGCAAATAGGTTTTTCGTGTTCCGAGTCGGAAAATAGAATTGAGGGTCTTATTGTATGGATACGTCAGCCGCCACACCAACACTGGACTCCCTGGACTGAAATCCAAAATCAAGACACATAACACTATTTCTCTATTGAAAACACAGTCTCTTAGTTCTTCTAGTAGAACTGACCCCCTTTAATAGCACTTTATCACGACCCATCCCATAGGGATTGTTTCATGACAACCCCAATCACGCCTTTCAAAGGCCATGGGTTGGTGACTAACACTGAAATGGAATATCCCTAAAATGATAAGGCATTACCTCAAAACCTATACACACAAAGACAGAGAACACTGTGTACAATTAAAATACAATAGAAGATGAATGGTACAACAACACCTAAAAACCACCATTGAGTGTAAAACTATGTAATGAAATTAAATGGGATAGAATACAGGACCAACTAAAATGAAAGTACAACAAAAAGGAAAAACAGATCATGAGGTTGTCCTCCATGGATCCTACCTGAATGGTAGGTACAGCTCGTCATTGTGGATCTCCATGTCAACTGGTCACCTACGTGCACCGTCTGTGAATCTCCTCTGAGCACTGTCTTGCCCTAAATCCTCTAGATGACGTCAAGTTGTCCTTCGTCTGCAGAAGACACAACAAGTTTCGGGCGAAGACCACGCATGGGTGAGTATAAAAATACTCCGTAGGGACCCTGTGACCCTAGAAGGTCTCTCATAATTCAACAATGGAAAAAACACAAAGAATGATCTCAATCACAAAACAAAAATAAAAAGACAACTCACACCAGGTATAACTTAAGTACAGAAGTATATATAATTAGTCTCAAACCTAGATCATAAAATTTTGTCAAGAGGCTATGTTTCTAACCCACATATAATTTCTCGGTGATGACCCACACAGGATCGCTACGTGTTGACCCACACATTATCACTCGGTGCTGATACACATATGATCGCTAGGTGCTAAACACACATGATATCTCGGTGTTAACCCACATAGGATCGTTAGGTGCTGACCCACACATGATCGCTTGGTGCTGAACCACACAAGATCGCTTGGTTTTGACCCACAAATGATCTCTTGGTGATGGAACACACACGATCTCTATTCATTCATCACATCACAACCAACCACTGGATTCCCGCACAAAGCAGGCTTGATTCCGGGAGGATCCTTTCCTCCAGCCATCGTTTTTAATTAAATTAGAACTAATTATCACCAATATGTATCCCAATGAACCTCCATTTCATAAGGGTTCCAATGCAATATGAAGTGCGTCAACCAAATGCCCGATCTGTATGTTATTGGAATTCTTGTGTCGGGGCACTAGTTGGATTCAGATTCGATCCAACCTATCAATACTCCAAATTTCATCAAAACTCATTTGGAGTATATCATAATGACAAAATAGTCCTAAGGGTTCCATCTCCATAGACGGTTCATCAAAAGGATGTCTGGTTTAAGAGATAAGACCATTTAAGCGTAACTGGTCAAAAAAGGGTCCGAGTCCGATTCGACCTAGTCGGACCGGCCCGACCCAGCATGCTGGGACCAACCCGAATTTTGTAGGACTCAGTCCGGTTTGTGTAGACCAGGTCTGGACTATAAGGCAATGGGATCGGGTAGGCCCACATGGTTGGGCGCAGCCCGCTGGCCGGGCACAAGGATCTGCTCCCCCACAAAACAGTCAAAAGGATGTTTAGTTTCAAAGCTGCATCGCTAGTTGGCACCGCACCACTTGGTCAGTCTAGCTAGACCCATCTACTATGCAGCCCATAGAACATGGGTCCACCCTCTTCCATGGATCAAATATGCGGCCTTGATTCGCTGCACGCTGCCACAACGTGCCACCATGCTCTTACACGACCGTCAGAGGCCGACCACCCCTTTGTCTGTCGTGGCGCCTTTAGGTGCCACCACCTTCTCATGGCCGATGGTAGCCAGCTGCCGCCTCCTTCAGTTGTAGGCACCTCCGCACCAGTGATGCTTTTATGGGCCACCAGTGAAGCTCTGGTGGTCTGATTCCTTTCTTGTCTACACCTACAGGGCTCCTGAGATGGCACCTACACTGCATGGACTGAAGAATCACCTTGCTGTCATATTTATCAGTCGCCCACAGAGAACGCCACCATCCCAAGATTGACATAGGGTCTAGGCCTTGTTCGAATCGACCCTCGCCCTATATGTTATTATTATAAAATGGGAAATATTATTTATTCATAAAAACTACCATAAAAAACCCATAGTTATCCTCTAGTATTAATGAACGAAATGTAGATCAACCCATTGGAAGGTATATCCATGTTTTTAATAATATTAAAGAATGGGGAAAAAGGAGGAATTAAGCACATAACCCATACCTCGAATACGTTGGTAGATAGTGTGGATGAAGAAGACCTGAATGCATTAGATGCATGTTCCTTGACATTAATCGTTGTCCAGTTTGAATCCCCTAAGGCCTTAAATATCCATTATATGTTGAAGGAAGTCATCAGCAGCACTTCATCATAGGTTCATCTCATGAGTGCAGAAGTACCATGCCCAAGCACTGTTTAAATAGATGTGAGGAACCATCCTCTTTACATAACATTAATCTGGTTCATTAATAAACCACATTTAGTGTTACATTTAAACAACCAACATCGAGGTTACGCTACCTAAGGTTCAATTAATTGAATGACCTATTAACTCTATGGTTTCACCACATCACTCAACCATTACAAAAAGAGATAATATAACTCATGTAGTTATTTTATTATTTTTTATGTAATGTCCAAAAATTAACTTTTTCTCCTGAACCATACTGTTCCATGTTATGCATTGCCTAATCGAATCCCAATGCTGTGAATTCAATTGTTCCCTTATATTTTTAAATCGAGAAACTTTTCAAAAGATAGAAATCGTTGCACACATGTTTACTTAATGTACCTTAAAAAGGTTCAAAAAATTATTAACAGTCACCCTCGACCCACACCGGTAAAGGTTAGGCTCTTCCTAAGGGGAATGCGCTATCACAAGCTCTACAATACTCTTAGATTTCCAATCTGAGTTACCGTTTAGGAGTTAAATAATTTAACTATAAAATAATTGCTACTTAATTATATTATTTACGACCAAAAACTAACTTCCACTTTTGGCCCGCGACGACAATGGCTAAGATATGCCTAAAGACAGAAAACCCTCCCAAGCTCAACGGTGGTGTCATATTTTCAATATGAGTCTCCGTTCATGAGTTATAAGCATTTGAAAAATAAAATAAATTTATTTTATTATTTTATTTACGATTAGGCCTTTTTTGGGGGTTTATCAGTGGAGGCATGTGTTGACAAAACTTAAATCGCTCAAGGGTAAACCTGCCATCCAGAATGCAACGGTGCCTTCAGATCTCTGATCTGGGGATCCATTTAAGATTTATTCTAATTTTTTAGAAAAACAATTTACACATGCTATTTAAAGCTTAAAACTTTTTTTGACGGATCATATTAGGCACTCTAGGCCTCAAAATCACGTGATGTCCATTTTCACAGTATTGTAATTATCCCATATAATTAATAAAAATAATAATAAAATTCCTAGAAATTAATGTTTGTGACTATAATAGAACTCCTAATGTATCTTCAGGAATAAGGCCATAAAATAAATCCATCACTTACTTTCTACATGGCATGGACCCTTAGTTTTAGGACACAATGAATCCACCACCACATTCCAATTTTTATGCACATAGGAAATATCATAGATGAAGGACTAAATATACTCATCCAATCATCACTATCTAAGATTAATTTAATTCTATGTAAATATATATTTGAGGATCTTCATGTTTTTATACACACAAATAGATCACCCATACGATAGTGTCTTTAGTATTGTAAGGCATGGAGAAACACCACTAGCTCAAAATTGTACATTGGGTAGTTTCTCTTGAGAGTCCTCAACTATAGAGATATATAGAAAATATCTCTATGATCAAGAATCACCATAAAACCAATCAATATTCTTGATGAATCAAATAAAACTAATAATCCTCTTATAGGATATGAAATAATCATAATTTGTGATGACATATGCCTCCGTTTTAGAATGTGAAATGTGTTATCACAAGATTTTGACCATAGGAAATTCACACCGTTATTTTTAAGACTAGTAAAAGGTAATAAAATGTATGAGAAGTATTTTATGGAATACATTTAATATTAATTTTTCGTAAAAAAACACCATATCTTAATCATGTTCTCCTGATGCTCCGAGGAAACTACTTCACAAACCATGTTTCAGTCAGAATATACTTTTGATTCATGTTATATCAGTTCTTAATCATGTGTTGGTTCAATTGACATTAATGAAATCATAAGAAAAGGGTATCATCTATCTTCATAGTGGAAATCATTGGTGAATCCTAAGAAGAAGTATTGGGTATGATAAAACCTTTATACTATAGGTCCCCTAACTATCTCTTAATATCCTATAGCTTAGTAGGTTCCATGGACCATTGGGTAATAGAATTTTGATTTTCTCTTTGAATAAACTTGATTAAAATCTATACCTTTCTCTTAGGAGATATTCTAGAATAATCATTGGGAAAACGTCTATAAAATGATCTAAAACGAAATGAAAATGTACTAGGTTTCCTCCATGGAATTACTAGTTATCTGGGAAGTCATTCCAAAAATACCATGATTCTCTAATCTTTCTCTACTGGCCTAGATATTCAACTCACCCATATAAATATAGCTTACTCTCCCTGGTGATGTAATTGAAATCCTATGGAATTAATTTTCCATATAGGCATTATATGAAACAAACTAGTCCGTCTTGATAATGATTTCGAATCACATCATCTCAGTGATAATGATGTTGTAAAATAACTGATAACTTCATACTTCATGGGGACACAACCTATATGGGGTGTTTCCCATAAACAAACACCCAATGGTGTGTCTAGGGTAATTACATCAAAATAATACTAAATTTATATCTCAAGATATTCTATAATCAATAAATAGTTATAAGAGTGTGATGTCACTGTATCAAATAATGATGATAAAATAGTACATGATATAATATTAATGAACTATAACTATAATCCTTTGGTATATCCTCAATTTCTTGCAACATGAATAATTTGTGACCTCTACAATAAGAATACCAAGAGTAGCATTTCTCTGCTAGATAATATGATCATATTTATGGAAACCTGGTCCACGACCTCCTCCATAGTTAGTACTACTGATGATACTCCAACTCTTAGGCTGACACGACATAAAAGGTTGTCACCATGAAGGAGGAGCAAGTCAAGATAATCTTCCACTCGAATAATACTGAAATTTCTACCAAAATCTATAAATATGGACTATACTTCAACAGTCAAGACAATTGTATGGTATCTATAAAACTAAGGCATCATATTTCCCTACTAGACACACTGATGTAATATAATGGATCTTCCTGTGCAGATACACCGACCACCATTTCTCTAAAGGGAAACCTCAAGTGTATGCCTCATACTATTGGAAGTGAAACTACCATGTCTTGATGCTAATACTATATTCCTCAAACCATCTATATCCCATATATTTCACTTGGGGATACATGGGATATTGAAAATATCATAAATGGTAGGTAGGAAAAAGACATTCACCACAGTATACATGGAATACCTAGTATAATCCTCGATTCATCTAGTAGGTGATAAATCATTGTGGTCTTAAAGTGGATAAAATAATTACAACTATGTACATAATGTTGGATGGTTAATAGTAGACATAAAACCGTACCCCATTTTCATGAACACTCTCTCTATGTTATCAATTAGAATCGTAGGAAAGACGGGATCATAGAAGAATGTCTGGAAGTCCTCTCATACCACACCTTGATAATGACCATCATAGGTTTTCTCATTAAACTACTGATATTATAAATCAAAAAACATGTAGGTAGAAATATTTAGCCTTGTCATTAGAGAAATCTAAAAATACTCTAAGATATATAGAGTGTATTCCATATAATTATCATCAGCATGTGGGCCGATATCACCTGAATAGATGTGAGGATGTTGCTAATAGAACACATGATTCATATCAACCATTGTAGGTATGGGTCTTGGAGAACAGTACATGTAATACAATAGACATAGAAATATTTATTGAATCTTATTGATAGTGATAACTTATTTTATAACACGAGGTTCCATAAGTGGAATTCATCGCCGAAATACTGGGGACTAATGGACCACAATATCTTGAGTGTACTTATCGCTATCTCCCTGGTTCATGTAACACATATATCATGATGGAATAACCCTACAAATTCAAATCAAAAACCATATATAATGTTTTTTTGATGATAAAATAACTATAGGAAGACAAATGCTAGATTATTGGATCACTACCAAATGTATACTACCACAACAACCTACTTAGAATGCCATGTATTTGAAACTGTTCATCTTTTATTTATTTGGGCTACAGTAGGGGAATGATTAACTACACATTTCATCTTTATTTACTAGAACCGTATTTATATTATATACATTGGGTAAATTAAAAAAAAGGCTATACTCGTATAAAAATGTTTTATTATAATTGATTTATTTTTCTAATGAATAAATTACCATACACATAATCATATAAATCAGATCCCAATTAATTTCCATTTTACATTTTCTACATTCAGTCTCATAATGTAATGGGTAATACATGATAGTTTGACATAGTAATATAAACACTAAATTTCACAAGGGACCATAATCCTCATGAATTGAAACTGGAAAGCACTCAGTCACATCCATATAGAAGACAATGTTAAAATAGGTACATGACTTGTATGTGTTGAAAAAATCTACTTAAGATACCACCATCTACATATAAAATAAAAAAAATATTTAGATAGATGCAAATACTTTAAATAACCAACTCCATACCCAATAGAAGATGTTACCTACACATTAATATCGTTAAATGACCATGGATCAATAAAATAATAATAATAACCCCAAGCTATTCCAGAAATTAAATTCACTTATATGGAATGTAATAAGATTTAAATGTTATTTCTAAGTGTGTATAATGATTATTGATTGATTTTTTCTTACCCTCATCTCTTTAATCAAAGGATAAAGTGAAATCCCAAATCAGAATAATAATGATAAACATTATATATCATGTGAACCTACCAAGAATATAAGATTATCACCTTTCATAAAAAAATTATAGAAGAACAATTCTCATTTCAGGAAACCAGATATTTACCATGAACTATGGTTAATTACTCCCATGAACAATTTATAACCATGTTCAAAATAGATCCAAATATCATGTCTACTATATTAAAATATTAAATCAAGAAAATAAATCATATGATACCACTTTGTCACATCCGGACCTTGGATTCACTCAAAGGTGCCCTGAACTGGTTTTCCACATGGCCTCAACGTTCTTCCATGTATTGTAGAGGATGAAAACTAGAAAGAAGGGCCATGGTGTGTCAGAGAGGTGACTATTCCTATATTACCAAAGTGAATTACCTCTGATAGCTGATAGTAGATAAATAATAGAACCATATTAAAATAGATGGAACAGTTGAAACATGAACTATATCAACTAGATTTTTAACCTCTCTTTTCGAAAGCATACATAAGAATCAATGAAAAATATAAATATATAAATCTTGAACAGAATCATATAAAAAATGAGACAATGTATTTAGTGTCTATAAAAATTGTAAAAACATGGATACAATTTACCGAGGAGTACATGCTATATATAAGAACATAAAAATAAAAAACAACCCATCATTCTTGATTACTGGATTGATCATATACTACCAATCTCCATCCTATTATATGAAATAAATATCATGGGTCTAAAGTAGGATGCTTCCCATTTTGAATAACATTATACATATTGTCTATCTAGGTACCATCGACATCCCATATTGGGTATAAGATATATCATAGAATACCCCCCAATAGAGTCCATAATATACAATCTAGGGATATAAACTATCAATGTGAAAGTATATAAAAAATTAGTGAAATTATATAATGAAAAAAATACCTTCTTCAGCCTTACAATGAAATTTCTCTAAATATGTAATAATTTAATTAATTCATTTTTTAGATTATTTAATTTTTTCAGGTGAGTTATAAAAGCATTGATCATGTATCATTATAATAATATAAATAAATGATACACTATGTAATAAAGAAATAGATATTTATTATGTCAATAAAGAGGATCAATATTAATAACCAATGATTACATGACATGTGGGGTCGAGAAAACGTGGTGATAACACAATGCATGTCTATAAGGGTTATGAGTGTAATCCAAGGGGAATATCCCAATTTATTCCACTTTAAATAATTCTATCTAATTCCATTGAGCATGTCCTAGGTAAAATTGGATAAATAAGACTAGTCCAAATGTGGATTATCCATGGTGTAGCATGATAGAGGTTGTTAATATGGATTTAAGGATTTTATCTAAGAAATCATAATATCTATAAGATAGTTAAGGAATCCTAAAAGGAAATTTCAGAATTCCTATAGAGTATAAAGACCATGTTCTCAGGGGGAAATCTCTGTTCGAAACCATCACTTGGAAACGTAATATCATCCTCTGAGTTTAGAAGAAATTACCACAAAAATAAATGGTTGGATCAAGTCATACCACGCCGATAAGGGTGAAAATTTCCAACAAAATAGAATCCTTCTAAAAATATCATTATTTAGAATATGATCTGTATTACTGATTCCATTTAATATGTCAATTGATTCATTCCAGTACCATTCATACAATGTGAAAAGTCTAAATAGAATATTTAACCATGTATTACATTTAGTCAATATTTAATTATTTGTTCATTCCTTTAAATTTTATAATCCTGAAATGTTTCTTATGGTATATATCTATATGAAATTTATTTATAGTTAACTAGGATATGTAATATTTATAACATACATTCCATTTTTATTAATGTTTCATTCATTATATTAAAACAAGTACCATATAATGGTAATTTGATACTCTAATTTAAGGGTCCCTAGAAATTCATTCTTTTAATTAAAAAACCTTTTCAATGTAATGTGAAATAACACTTCAATTATGGGAATTGTAGTTGTAATAAATCTATTAAGTTAATAAACAAGGAATAACCCTACTTGGGGTGGTTAATATTGTGGTCTCAACCTCAAATTATATATGAAGGGTTGTAGAATGAGGGATATATGATTATAAGAATGGAAGATGAACTTAATTGGAATCACCAGATAAAATAAGTTTGCACACAATGAAAATATCTTCTAAAGTGGATTTACATGAGTGATTTGTAATTGACCACCTAACGTGAGCCTTTAACACCCCTCTTTAGTATCATCCGATTATTTGGCATGGATTATAGGAAAATTGAATAACAACTCAATGTTTCAAAAGTTTGGAACTTGTTCCTACATAAAAAAAAGTATCATTTTGGGAAATAATAATAATGAACTTGGATAAAGGATTGTAGATAATTTTTTTGGGGAATCCAATGAGACCATTAGAATTCAAATCTAACTCTGGATGATTAAGATATTAAATAATCCAGGATGTGGGATCTAGAGAAATTATTCCAGGGAGGAGGATGGAAAAATATTCCATTGTAAATAAGGGAAAAATAAAATAATATTATTAAGAATTTAATAAAAAATATCCATTTCACAAATTTATATCTGGGACACTCATTTTGTCCATATTTTTGTTTAAACTTTATGCCAATCGTGCACGTGTTACAACATCCATGGGTGACCCACATGGTTATGCTGAAAAACATGAGAAACCATGTTCTTAACATGAAATTAATATAAAGAAAAAAATTATATTTTTTTTCTTGGGCCTGCACATAAGGTTTCATGGTTTCCCATAACCATGTGCCCTCCTGATAACTATGTTCATACCTCATATAGTTAGGAGTAACCACACCTCATGTCTAGCATGGTTTCTCCTCACCATAAAAAATGCCATTTTTTTCAAAATTATAGATCGAGTAAAAAAACAAGCCCCATACACCATTGATACACCTATGATCACATTAAAATACTTATTATTCTAAAAAATCAATATTTATACCAACATTAAAAAGATCAATACCTCCTTAGAAAACTAGGATTTTACATCAATAATTCCTAGACGATGAAAATTATCAAATTATATGTTTTCTATTAAAAAAATCACATGGCCGTCAATAACTAATTTCATAATGATGGAATACGTAATATATAATATCTTAAACATAATGTTATGAATGTTCATAATACAATTTAAAACTACCTGAAAAATCATTTGGCCAACTGATTTTTTTCATGAGACCAACAGATGCATCAAGGGGATATGTAATTTCATTCTATATGTATCATAGTATGTCTAATCTATTCTTAATATTAAGATAGTGAAATATAATAAACACAAGCATTAGTATTGGAAAAAATAACATGAATAATGTTAATCGTTTTCCCAATCAATAAAGATAATTATAAAATAATCTTATTAATATAAATATTGGTATCAAAATACTATATTATAGTAAAAAAAACATAAAACATCAATAAAAATAATTAATACTGAGTCGTTACAAAATATTCTCAATGGAACATAAGATTAAATGAAATTTGGTGTCATTGATGAGTAGAAATATAGTAAAAATACCATTAAAACATTCTTGATGAAAATATTCATTTCATTTTGAAGATAATATATTAAATTTAAATGATAAAAAATTTAAAATATAATATTAAATTATAAAAACCATGAAAATATATAAATTATTCTTCAAAACATTGACTGGTTACTTCGGTGTGAAATTTGTTACATTATGTATAAGTTAAAAAATATTCCTCGAACATTTTTAAAAAAAAATACAAATTATAATTGTTAGTAAAAAAATATAATATTAAATTCTATATATTTTTTAATTTTCTAATTAGGGGTAAACACTTATCTACAAATAAAATTAAATAATGTTAGAATTTTTTTGAAATATTTTTTTTGGGAAAAAAACTTTTTCATGAAAATAGTTTTTCTACCCAAGAAAGAAAATAAGATGGATTTTATTGGAAAAAATTTCTAAATCATCTCATGTAACAAATAGATTATTTTTTAAATATTAAATCAGAATTTTCTGAAATAATATGGGATAAAAATATTAAAATGTTTTATTTTGAAATGATAATATATTTTTCATCAATGGTAATTCAAGTATAAACTATTGATATTAAAATTATAGTAAATCATTCATCTATTTCAAAATAAAAATCTTTTAAACCATAATACCAATTTATGAAATATAATAAAATGAAAATATTAAATAAAATTATAATTAATTGATTAAATATATTAAATATTGAAATGGGTAGTTTATAAAACACACAATGAAATAAAGGATGAATATAGAACATATCTCCTAAAATTTAATTTTGATGAGAAACCATTACATTTTTTTCTGATTAAATTCATATTATCTCAAATATAATATATAATAGATATATTATTATTATAAATATTTTATATAGACACACAAATATATTTCATAAAATATATTAATTCATCATTGTATTTTATGACCTGTTTATTAACAAATATTTGTTAAAATCACTATCCAGAGTGATTATTATGTCATTTTACTAGTATACATTGAATTTGATTTTTTTATTTTACATTGATATTGTTTACATAATATCCATAATTATTACCATGATATAATTATATTCATTAATTATGTAATTAGATTAACCTATACCATCTAGGGAGAAAATTTTCATTATTCCGTTCAAGGAGATGGTAGGTCATACACACACATTAAGGTTTCTTTCTTCTTTATTAACGTATTGATGAAATGAAAATAAATATTAAACAAACACTACATAATCATAATTATTTCATATATATATATATATAATATTAACCAAGTAAATCCTCATTAGAATCTATGTAAAAATAAATTGTAAAATAGTTTTCATCACTACATGGAATCTGAAAAAAAGATCTGATTGCTTCATCAGGTAGTATCCTGCTGCACACATGAGTGATGTTATCCTATCCCAAACAGAATATTATATATGATTTAATATGAGAAATAATAATTAAAAATGTTTAATAATTTAATTAAAAACATTAAAAAGTTAAATACATCATTATATGTATCTTTTAATTGTGGTGAGTGATGAGGAATTACATCAGTTTTTAGGCAGAATGCCTCTGTACTTATGATCAATGGTATTATTTCCCATTTTATGGAAGTGGAAATGGACATGTTTTATTCAATTAATGTAATAACATCTCAGTATCTGGTTGAAAATATTTTAATTATTTTATTATATTTAAATATTATTTGATATATGTGGAATAATAAATTAAAACAATACTCACATTTAAGTGTTTTCCCTCTCATTAAAAGATCATGTATGTATATATAAATAAAGGAATCATATAAGAGATTTATATTCCCAATAATTCCTCTATAATTTTTTACTGGGTTTAAAGAAGATATTTGGACACAAATTAACTTATTAAAGTTGTTTTGTTAGTGTTACAATTGGAGGATAAGGGGATTCCTCTTAAATATTTAGGGGAAGACACACATGGAGTATAAGCCCCCATCCTTAAACATTTCATAATCCCGAGATAAGTCATAAATTAAAATTGAGGATAATTTTAGGATTAGATGTTTAGAGAAAAATTCCATGACTATTACATTACAAAAACTTATAATTAAATGTGTATACTTCCCGTAGTATCTGTTTCTTCCATGAAAGACAATAATTTAAAAAGAAACATGGTATCTATTCATTTTAAACTTCATAACATTTCATTGATTCCATGGTGGACACTACTACCCTTTAAATCCTATTAAAACATTTAAAAATTTGTTATGACCACAAAAATCTCAATAAGGGACATAAAAATAATGAAAACCATCAGTATAGTAAAAACTAGATAACCCATTCAATGTTCATTGAGTAGATGATACAAAACATTTTCACATGATAAGAACACATAGTTTTGCTCAATGAAAAACAATAAAAACCTTAGAAGGAAATTAAAACTCTTTTAGTCGACATATAGCATCATATACAAAATAACCTTTAAAACATCTTCCACTAGGAATAACCATATGTTTTAATTCCAAATTTTAGAACTATAATGGGGACCACCCTTCATATATGCAATATCGGGCTCACCAGTAAGCTATAATTGGGCCCAACCCTTTATATATGCTCTGTCAGGCTCGCTCATGGGCTATAATGGGGATCACCCTATCATATAAGCTATATCGGGCTCACATGTTTTATATAATGCTTATGTACAATTTCACAAATAAAATACATTCATCACAAAAATCCTTTTTTAAAATATTTTTCTAATCCCATATGAAAAATATTTCCATCTAAAAATACCATTTTAATTTATGAACCCATTTTCAGTACTAAGATACACTAATAAAGGAATAAGTGATTTATTTTCATTTTGAAAGAAATAAACGTTTATAGAGGAATCCAAATATCAAATTATAGTTTTGGTGGTGGAGAAGTCCTTATCGCTGTATACATTAAAAAATATTCCATTTGTTGTTTTGTAAATAATGTAAAACACTTCATATAAAAACAATAATTTTTAAAACTTTTAATGTAATTCAAGAGAGATATAAAGTTTTCTTGTATATTTTATTTATACCCATATAAATAAATATGTAATTTAATTTTTGGAAGAATATGGTTTGATAAATAAATTGTTAAATGTTCAATGTGTACCACACTATATTGATCATTTAAATATAAATCTTCAGTATTTAGTAAATATAATTAGTATATACAAAATATGGTTATGAAATGTCATAGTGTCTCTATATACAACATCTAAATGAATAAAGGTGCATATTATCAAGAAATTCCTCAACAAATGGAGTTTGAGACAAATTCCCTTACATTGAGTATGACTTTTCTTGTTCATTCATTAATTTCCTAAATAATAAAATTTGGTTAATTTAATATATCAGTATAAACTTTTTAATTTTTATAATTCATTTTATACCACTTATTACCATGTTATAAAAATTTGGCTGTTATTTGAGTTCATATCAAATGTTTTTTCAATGTTCAGTGTTTGAGTCAAAAAAAAAAAGTTGTTTTTAATTACAATTATCCATGTGGTAATAATTCCAATATAGAATAATATTAACGATTTAAATTTCATAAATGTCTAGTATATATATATTTATAATACTATATAACATTTTGAGATAATAAATGAATTACATTGTTCATGGAGACGATAAGATGTACGTACACATGAAAACATCTTTCATTTCTTTGTCATATTAATGGAATTAAAAATAAAAGATACATAGGTAAATTATATTTCAAATATAATATCTCTGTTATATTTATTAAATAATTTCATTTATGACCTCTTTCATGCATTCCATTTATGGCATGAATGAGTCATATCACTTTGGGGGGCAGTAGTCCACACTTCCTCAAAAGAATTATCATATTTACGCATTATCTAAAGAAAAAAGTTATGATATAAATAAAAATTACTAAAGTTTAGATAAAATGTAAATGTTATTTATTTAATATATAAATATATTTTCATAATAATGTCCACCATTAGAAGTGGTAGGAAAAAAATAGAATAATCATCGTTTCATGAGGCAGTAGATTGTCGTACACATAAACAGTATATCCTATATTCATTAGACGAATTTGTGTGCAAGTATAGGTTTAACCCTTAGCATAAAAACGTTCTTGTATATTTATGATACTGTTTTATATATAATATAATGTAATAATTTTAGGTTTGTGGAATGTATGTGGATAATAAATGAAAGGATATTGAGAGAAGATGTTATCTCTAAATTGGGTAACTCCTTTTGATTTTAGAAAAAAAGATTTATTGAATTGAATTATACCCAAGGTAAGAATCCTTGGAGGATGTTATGGATGAATTTTTCTTATTTTAAATGAATTTGTATGATCCAGGGGTATTTAGATACTTGAGTAAGTGGGTAGATTTGGTGGCGTTTTATAGGAGGGAGGATGAGATGTTTTGGAAAGTGTTGAAATATTATTGCATTATAAATTGATTTTAGAATCCAAAAAGTTTAAATGTGATACTATTATAGGTTAGTATTTTTATGGGTCTAAATCCAATAATACAATAGGTTTTAGGAATGTTTATGACATAAAATTGACCTTACCTTTTATCACTAACACTTAGTTAAAACATTAACTCTTACCATGTCTTCTTGTATTTTCAAAATATACAGTTACTATAGTCACTATAAAATGACAAGAAAACCAAAAATGGATAATTAATTACATTATTAACATTATATAAGTCATTTGGTATAATATAATATTTTTAGGACTATTATATCATTTAATATTATAGTATTTCTTTTAAAAACTCATTTATGTAAATTTTGATTCCATTTAAAAATTGAATTTTGTTAAAGTCATAACAACTTGATTCCTTTGAAAAAATGAAATTAACTCATACCTAACATGTAAATGACATCAGAAAAAATCTTGTATGGAAAAAATGTTCAAATTACATTTATTTTAATATTTATAAAAACATTTATTTTAATATTTCTTTAATAAGTTAATCGATGCATCATTATTATGTCATAGATATGTTTATTTATCTAATTCTTAAAAATGATAAATAAAATACCATGATGTAGTAAATATTTTTATCATTTTATGAACTATTTATAGTCAAATCTATCATTTATATAAACCAAATTAAAATTTTCTAGTTAGTAGATACATGTTTTGATTATATTTCCATTTTCTTGAAAGTAAATAATATAAAAGGTCATTATCACTACAATGTGTATCTATGGGGTCCTAAATTAGACCCACAGATTCTCATGTTCAGAAAACTCTCATCCAATATTATTGTGACACGTTTTATTGTAGTTTAATATTATTATAATGTTACTTTTACCCTTATTTTCCGAATATACCCTTTAACCATAGTAAATGAAAATAATTTCTGATGTTGCAATTAATAATCAACAAAAATAAAAGTTACCAATTTAAATAATTTGGACATTAGGAGTTGAAATATGGAATCAAATTTTCCAAATTTGAAACACAGAATAGGTAGAAATAAATTTAATATTAATTATTGTAGTCCAAACAAAATAATGGGTTTTGAAGAAGTAATAACTATAAAATGATCGACATGTGTTTATGTCCAATTTTTATTTGAAATTAATTCCAATTAACATAATTGGATTAAATGATAAAAACATAATCCAATAACACCTGAAAAAAAATATAATGAAAATATAACTATAAAAATAATTTAAATGAAAATGAATTTTTTAATTGAAATATATTATTTTCACAATTCATAAAATATTTATTTTATAATAAAAATACCAAAATTTAAACCAAAGTAAATATTCATGTCTCAATTATAAATAAGAAGTTTATTTTCAAAAATAGTACATATAAAAGTGACAAATAATATTTTTAAAAATAGTTTTCCATAAAAAGGTGATAAAACAACCTTTAAAAAAATTATTACAGTATTTTATGATAAAAATTGGATTAATTCAATTTTTTATACACATATATTTACTTTACTAAATGTAAAAACAATTAACAAATATGTAAAATTGTAATATAGTTAATTCTGTACATTACCTCACTTACAATGGCTAGGCGTTAACTACTATTTGAAAAAATATTATTATTGTGTTATTATATTTTTTTTATAACTCTATATTGTGTGCAAGCATATTATTTTGGAGAAACCCATTGTTGCATATAAAGTAAGCTATCATACATAGTGTTCCCTTTAATATAAAATTAACATAAAATTTAATAATATATATAAAAAGTTATTATTCTATAAATACATGCGATGTTAAATCATTCCCCCCTTTTATAAATTACATCCTCAAAATTATAAATTTGGGCTTAGAAACATCATTGAAAATCCCTCATCGATAAAAAGAGTCAATAAAACTATCACTTTAAAAGATAGAAAGGGAAGTATAAAGGTCCACTGAAATATTATATTCTAGGGTTCCATGTAAGAAAACATGGACATGGATGATTAAAATAACTCTCAAAGACTAATATATAGTGATGGATAACATAGTGATTGTAAGGTTATCCCTCACAAGACCAAAACTATGTGATGGGTCAATAGACCATTCAGGAATTTAAATAAATATAGTTTTTTTACAATCCATTGGATATAGTTGAAGAATTAATTTACTTACTAAAACAATAACATAAGGAAACATAATTAAATGATGTATTTATACTTTATAAGAACAATTTTATCTTCATTATATTCCAATAATATGATGTACATCCCTAAGAATAACCTTAGGTATAAAAGATCCCACAAATCCTAAAGGAAATCATTATCTTAAAACTGAGGTAAAAAGTAAAGGCATGCTTCTTCATTATAAATAAAATCCATACATAAACATAACACCACAATAAATCTCCCACAATTTTCATTAATAATTTATTATCAAATCACATAAACTCTTAGAAGGTGCAGTTAAATCCTTGATCTTACGGTTATCCTTCAAAAAATATCGGGCTTTGAGGAGCATCCATCACTTCAGCATATGTCTCAACATCAACTATAATAACATCAATATATTTTCCCAAAACATTTTGTTTATGGGCATACTAATTTCCTCACAATGTAACTATCATTGGAAACGTATTTTCATAATATATCAACTCATTATAGATAAAGCATCTTGTTTTATAAGGGTAATCCGTTATCTTATTATTGGACTGCTCCAGACCCTTTTCATTATTGTCATGAACCTTGTGAGAAAACATACCACACTAGTAACACTTTTGATATCCAGATATACATTCCCCAAAATGTATTTTACCAATCTTGGAACAAGTTTTGGTATTACCTCCGGAATTATTATTTGGTTGCTTTTACATTTCCTATCAACTTCACTATTTCATACTCTTATCATCTCATGGAACATATGTGTTGGAAATATACTTTTCAACTTTCTCAGTATAACAAAAAATTTATTCATAACTTTTAAATTCTTATGAGTCCAGAGCTCTTCATAACCTTGGTTCTAATCCTCAGTAAAATATATTAAATTTAATCTCAATGACTCGAATAATATTTGAATCATACCTGGAAAATATTGTGAAGTTCGCTTAATATGCAAAACTAAATAATCATCCTTTTGATTTAATTTAAATATTTTTTCACCATCCTAAGCTGAACTATTGTTTAGAAATATATCTAAAGGAAAATATCCTTGAATTCATCTCATTCCATTATATCGAGATCACTTTTCTCTCTAGTATTATTAACTAATGACCACCATATATCAGATTCAACTAACAAATGATAGATTTAAAGAGTTACATTTGGATGTTCCAAAATCCCAGGACATCAAATATATTCTCCCTAGTATTGATACATCCTTCAGCTACCACATGGTAAGATGATCCATTGAATGATGGTGGATGTTTCCTCATAAAATGTTCTAATACTGACATATTATTATGAGGTTGATCAAGATGATCTCATGCATAGATACCACTACCATTTATATTGTTACGATCCGAATCTGGTCGCCGCCAAAACCAGCACCAAACCCAGCCCGTGACAAGGCCCAAAGGGTGTTCCCTATCCTCACGGGTTGGTACAAGTTCCTAGGTATCATTTATCTTGGTTTGGGAACTATTTACCCAAATATGTATACATAAAACACAAAAAATATTTGATAAAATGAACCTGAAAAATTCATTACACAAGGTTTATACAAAAAACCAGAACTGAATAAATACGTTCAAAAGAAATAAAAAACGTCCAAAGACACAATTAAACAGAAACAAAACATCCCTATGGACTCCACATGACATGGGGTCATCACCCTTAAGCCGTCTCCACAATCCGCCCCAAGGATGGGGACTAACACCCTGAACCGCCATCACCCTTAGATTTTCCTTTACCTAAGTCAAACA
Source organism: Viscum album (assembly GCA_963277665.1). NCBI lineage: Eukaryota > Viridiplantae > Streptophyta > Magnoliopsida > Santalales > Viscaceae > Viscum > Viscum album. The sequence continues at coordinate 2,055,302,536 of OY728137.1, forward strand.
TAACCAAGTATACTTACACCCAATGGGTTTAATTAGGGTGTGAGCCTAATCCCAATAGTATACCATCCAATGATTCCAATGATCTTGCAATACAATGTGAAAAATCAAGCAGTTTAAATATGCAAAGAAAAGAAGTGATAAAATCCTAGAAATGCAACTTTCAATTGAAAACATTTTTCAATATAAAATTTTCAGAATGTTCACACCTTTAAATATAAATTTTATCTACTTTAAATTACTTTAAAAAACACCCCAATACATGGGAAAATACCACTAACCCAATGAGAAACAAAATTGGGAACACCCCTAGGCACTGGATAGTCTCGGGCCCCATGTACCTCATACCTCGGTGTAAAGTAACCATAGTAAAATCCGTTCTCATGCACGAGTCACTATTAGGGAATATACATGTAACCTAGTGGTCCCCAATCATTATCAACATAGTTTAGTTAGTGTTTTCTTTATCCAAATGCTAGGTGAAACAACGACAAAACCCATCCGGTCCACTAGCCGTACTAGTACCCACCCGCCCCACCTAGGTATCCGAGCTTCCCCCTTTGTGCTAAAAAAATTTCAGCATTTAACACATATCAATTTTAATTTAAAACACCACTAATGGTAAAATACACTAAATAAAAAAGCTATCGCATTTTATAACACTTAAAACACGCAACAGACACTTTGATTTTTAATAAAACAATTTCTCAAAATCCCATGTTGTTTTGCACACAAAACCCCCTTAAGAACCAAACTTGTACACCATGTTCACACTTTTAAGTTACCAAAATAGTAAAGGAAACCCAATAAAATTCAATTAAACAAACAAATCAATTTTAGGAAATCCCCATGTTAAACAAGAAGTGAAAACTTTGTAAAACCTTCATTTTCACACAAAAGTAGAACTAAAACTTCACTTTCTTTACAAACACAATTAAAACCCACTTTTTCAGCAACAAAAAAAGGGATAAACATTATAAACATTATTTTCAGCTTTATTATAGGTCAATAAAAACAACTAATTATTTATAGGGCATCCCCAAATAAAAAATAAAACATTTCTTTGGAAAACCCCCAATTTCACAACAAATTGGCATTTAAAATTCAATTTCAATAGAAACATCATTAGAACCAATTTTTACGGCAATAATAAAATTATATAAACCTGAAAATATGATAAATACTGCATTATAATACAAAAATATTGCATCAACATTGGAATCGCCTATCAAAACAAAGGAATCCCTTGAATCCTTTGTGCGAAAACACAAACGCACCACCGCCGTACCTCAAAGAGGGTAGATCAAACCTAAAAATAGAACTTTGGACCAAGAAAACCCAAGTTTAAACCTTAGGTTTGAAACCTTAACCTCTGTAAATTAGGTAATTTATGTATAATGGAAGAAACCCTAAGCACATTGAATGAAACCCTAAGAAAAATGAAAGAAGAATGAAGGAGACTCACTCACTTGAGGGTTCTTGATGAAATCACCCCCAATACTCCAGTGGATGAATTTAAAAACTTCCAAAAATTCAATTGAGGTTGGAAAAAGAAATATAAGGTTAATTGAGAATTGGAATCGGTGAAAAAGAGTGAATAATGAAAGATTTATGATGGAATCAAATTACCTTTTTAAATCTGGACGAAATGTGAGTGATTCAGATGTTTTGACCTAAATCGTGAGGTAAATGAGCTCTAAAGAGGGTGGGAGGATACTTGACGCACGGCTGGGTTCAATGGGCGTGTCTAGGGCTTATAATCACCAAAAAATCCTTAAAATTTAATAAGTTATTAATTAAACATATTTTATTTTTAAAACTGGAATTGAGATTTCGGGTAAGCCCAATCCCTTAAATAAAAACCCATATACACCTTGGTTATGGATTTCAAAAGGATAAAAACTACAATGGTGGTGTTAATATGCCAGGGGAGGCCATTTAGGAATTTAAATGGGTGCAAAATATTAATAAATGAAAAAATTATAAAAGAAACAAATTTTATTTTTAAATCTGGAATTGGGCTCATGGTTTGGCCTAATTCACAAAAACTCACCCATTCCACCATAAAAGCTTGAGAAACCCCCAAAACAAAGAATAAATGGGAATTAAATTAAATTTAACTTTAAAATAAGTCATTTATGTGACAATTATCCTCACCATGAATAATTTCCATCCCTAGAAAGCTACAACAAGGTCAGATACCAAAACCAAACCCAACCGATAAACCAAGATATACTTCTTTGCCAAACTTCGCCCCCAAGGGCCAAAACACCTCTTGTGATCAATTAAGGAATGATTAATCTCACAACCCAAACTTACACCACTTTCCTGAAATGATCAATCACCTTCATACTTTATCCCAAAATGAAACTCCTCGAACTCTAGTCGAACAGGACTCAAGAAATTCACCCAAACAAAATACAACTTCAAACAAGGTTACACTTACCTTACATTAACTAAACCATTGGGATCTATAAAATCCCAATGTTTACTCAAGGAAGATGTTGGTATCTAGATAGTTCTTAATTAGACTACCTACCACCAAGCCAAGACCATGGAAAAATCTGAGCTATTGGTATGGTGGGACACAAATAGGCACCCCACCATAAGAGGCAACCTATATTATTTTCCAAGATAGAATCAAGACACTAATAGGGGGAGGCTTGAATAAACTCCCCAGTACAAAGGGTATAATTCCATTCACAGTTTACGAAGGAATGTACATGAGAATCATAGTGGGTATCCCCACTATAAGAACCAACCATCTTAACCGACTAGCATGGGACGACATAGAAAGACCCAATTTTTTTTAAAGATTTGGGAAGCACACAAGGTCTGTCTACATAGTTTGGGAAATTCTGCACTAGCTGTGTAGATCATTCTTTTCGCATGGCTTCCTGGAACATGGTCACTACTAATCATACATAAACAGTGTCCTCAACACCTCTATCCAAATTTCCAACCATTCTTTAATGACTCAATGGAAACCAATGGGGGAGGGAATGACATTAAGTGATGACATAGGTATAAGGCCCTCAACCTATTTCCACAGAATGGGAATAAAGGAAGAAAGATGATGAAACTAGAGGTTTAAAATATTACTATATTTCATACTGAGGATAAGACATTGTACATGGGTTTAAAAAACCATGGGATTTCCCCTGACTACGAGTCTTCTTCTCTCCAAGACCTATGGCTGGAGCTCAAATGATTGAAGCATCTTCGACCTCGCAGCTAGGCTTTGGAAACCCCCCTGAATGAGAATTATTCTTTCGGTGCCACCAACAACTATACTGAAATCCCTAATAAGATTTCCAAGACATAACACATTCCAAACTCACTTTACCCTAACTCGATATTTCACTGAAACAAGGGCTTAGAAAAAGAACACACATCACACCTTGTTTCTTCGAGTGAGAAACTATATAAGTAAATAACACCTATAAACACCTTCCTATAACATGGAATATTTTGATGTTTTTACAAGGGATACATTCTCCCAACATAAAGAGACTCTCAAAGGATTTGACTACTTTCACCTTTAAAGTCAATCGAGTGCACAAAATCACAAGGCTTCACCGAACATGACCATTGCGACTAATATAAACAATGCATGGAGTGGGACCTTATAGAACATCCCCAAACAACACACAATTCTAGAAAGTGGCCACAATATCCTCTTGTGACTTGGTTTCCCACACTGGTAGTTTATTGTGAACTCATTCTTCGAAGAGACTACGATGGACTGAGAGGACCTCTTAGACACCATCCAGATACTCATCCATGCTAAAAACCCCAGACCACTTCCACCTTCGGCAAATCAGGAAACTCAAGAGGCTAAAGTGTCTTTCAACCTTCTATGATCAGTCTATCACTACCAGAGGATACACAAAACCAGGAAAGGAAAGTTTTTAGACTCAATCTAAAAATCTCAAGAAAAATATTCCTTCTATTGATCAACTAGAGGGTCTTCGAATGGAGAAACAATCCGGGTTGCACTTCAATTGTGCGCTAACCCTTAATGGGGTGTACCTTATCCAATGATTAAACCTAAGGACCCAACCAAGATGTTCCATTGGTAAAGATATACCACAAAACAGATCCAAACACATGAAAGGAAACACCATAGAAGCATCCCAACACATTTATCAGAAGAGACCACTAACCGGACCTTCAACACAGCTTAACGACCAAACACAAACCCAAAACACAATACAAACATGAGGGGTTCTTGGATTGAAAACATCCCACAACATCAACATTTAAAAAAAAACACATAATACACACCATCCCAAACTAGTCATAAATACATAAATTTTCTCATTTAAAATAATCTTTCTGAAAATAAACAATTCAGCGATTAGCATATCCACCAATGGTACCCCATGGGCCTTACACATGCATGTTTCTGTGCCATAATGGGCTCCCTCCTCATATCCATCCCAGAACTCATATATCCATTCCATTAACCATCCATCATCCTATATAAAATCATGCATGTGGTCACTCATGGAAATTACAAAAGGTTAAAATAAAAAAAATTCTTTCACATTTCAAAACCAAAACAGTCCACCAATACCTCTTCTTTCTCAAAACCTCTAACCACAAAATCAAACCCAAATTACATCTTACCATGATTTTTAGAAAGGATCAATCATTTAAATGAAAAATCACTTTCAATTAATACACATTAATTTCAAAACCTCTCATCCCATTAAAACTCCTTTAAATAGTTTATAAAACTCTATTGGAAACACATTTTCAAAACCAACATTGACATAGTTCATGCTTTCAAAAGAGGTGAAAACACACTATGTTCCATTACAATAAAATTATGAAAATTCTGTTCTCCATTTTCAAAAATCTAACCATTCCCTCTTTATTATATAATAATTTCACAATAACTTTGCGCTTCTTAAAACCAAGTCACTTTAAAACCAATGATCCAAGATTTAAAAACTAAAGAATACAAGACAATGCGAGAGGAAACTAGTTTCAGTGGGTGACTTGGACATATGGTTGGCAGCCATATTCCAATCACTTCACCATCACATAGAGTGTTCTAGGTAAATATCCCCGACTCCACATGGCTTTCCAGACCCTACAAGCTCACCGAGACCAGTAACCAAAATCTCTTTTCATTTCCCCTAATCATCATCAATCCAAGAAATCCAAAGGACTCATATAAATACCAACATCCCCTAGTAACTTGAATCCCATTATGAGGTGTGGTGATCAACCACATTAATCATAACTAGAATTCCAAGTCCCGACAATCCTAACTCCAGACTATCCCGATTGTTCCCCAAATAATGTGACCCAAAGAGAGCGAACCTCCTCTGATACCATTTTGTCACAAACCAAATCTGGTCGCCGCCAAAACTGGAACCAAAACCAGACCATGACAAGACCCAAAGGGTGTTCCCTATCCCCACGGGATGGAACAAGATCTCAGGTATCATTTATCATGGTTTGGGAAAGATTTACCCGAATATGTATACATAAAACACCAAAAATATTTGATAAAATGAATCTGAAAAATTCATACCACAAGGTATATACAAAAATCCAGAACTGAATAAATAAGTTCAATAGAAATACAGAAGGTCCAAATAAACAATTAAACAGCAAAAAAACAGACCCATGTACTCCACATGACATGGGGTCATCACCCACAAGCCGTCTCCACAACTCCGCCCCAAGGATGGGGACTAACACCCTGAACCGCCATCACCCATAGCATTTCCCTTACCTAAGTCAAACATAACCAAGTCTACTTACACCCAAGGGGTGTATGTAGGGTGTGATACTAATCTCAATAGTATACCACCCAATGATTCCAATGAGCATGCAATACAATGTGAAAAAGGAAGCAGTTTTAATATGCAAAGAAAAGCAGTGATAAAATCAAAGAAATGAAACTTTCAATTGAAAACATTTTTCAAGATACAGATTTCAGAATGTTCAAAAATTTAAATAGAAATGTTATCTACTGTAAAGTACTTCCAAGAACACCCCAATACATGGGAAAATACCATTAACACAATGAGCAACAAAATCGGGAACACTCCTAGGCACAAGATAGTCTCGGGCCCCATGTACCTCATACCTCGGTGTAAATTAACCATAGTAAAATCCGTTCTGATGCACGAGCCACTAGTAGGGAACATAACCATAACCTAGTAGTCCCCAATAATTATCCACATAGTTTATTTAGTGTTTTAGTTATCCAAATTCTAGGTGAAACTGGGACAAAACCTATCTGGTCCACTAGTCGTACTAGTACACATCCGCCCCACCTAGGTACCCGGGCTTCCCCCTTTGTGCTCAAACAATTTAAGAATTTACCACCTATCAATTTTAATGTAAAACACCACTACTTGTCACATAAACCAAATACATAATCTATCACATTTTATACCACTTAAAACACACAACAAACACTTTGATTTTTAATAAAAACAATTTCTCAAAATCACGTGTTGTTTTGCACACAAAACCCCCTTAAGAACCACACTTGTACACTATGATCACACTTTTAAGTTACCAAAATAGTAAAGGCATATGACTAAATTTCAATTAAAATAAAATACCAATTTTAGGGAATCCCCATGTTAAACAAGAAGTGATAACTTTGTAAAACCTTCATTTTCACACAAAAGTGGAACCAAAACTTCACTTTCTTTACAAACACATGTAAAACTCATTATTACAGTGACAACAAAAGGGGATAAACATTATAAACATTATTTTAAGCATTATTAAAGGTCAATAAAAACAAATAAGTATTTATAGGGAATCCCCAAATAAACCAATAAAACATTTCTTTGGAAAACCCCCAATTTCACACCAAATTGGAATTTAAAATTCAATTGCAATAGAAACATCATTAGAACCAATTTTTGCCGAAATAATAAAATGATATAAACAAGAAAATATGATAAATACACCATGATAATACACAAATATTTCATCAACATTGGAATCACCTACCAAAACAAAGGAAACCCTTGAATCCTTTGTGCGAAAACACAAACGCACCACCGCCGCACCTCAAGGAGTGTAGATCAAACCTAAAAATAGAACATTGGACCAAGAAAACCAAAGGTTAAACCATAGGTTTGACACCTTACCCTATGGAAATTTTGGACATCATGTATAAGGGAATAAACCATAAGCACATTGAATGAAACCCTAAGAAAAATTAAAGAAGAATGAAGGAGACTCACTCACTTGAGGGTTCTTGAAGAAATCTCCCCAAATACACCAGTTGATGAATTTGAAAATAGAAAAAAATTCAATTGAGGATGGAGCTAGAAATATAAGGTTAATTGAGAAATGGAATTGGCGGGGGGAAAGAGTGAATAATGAAAGATTTATGAAGGAATCAAATTAACTCTTTAAATCTGGACGAAATGTGAGTGCTTCAGAAGATTAGACCACAACTGCGAAGTAAATGAGCTCCAAAAAGGGTGGGAGGATACTGGATGCACGGCTGGGTTCAATAGGTGTGTGTGGGTCTTGGAAGCACCGAAAAATCCTTAAAATTTAATAATTTATTAATTAAACATATTTTATTTTTAAAACCAGAATTGGGATTTCAGGAAGACCCAATCCCTTAAATAAAAACCCATATAAACCTTGGTTATGGATTTCTAAAGGCTCCAAACTACAATGGTGGTGTTAATATTTCAGGGGAAGATATTTAGGAATTGAAATGGGTGTAAAATATTAAAAAATGAAAACTTTATAAAAGAAACAAATTTTATTTTTAAATATGGAATTGGGCTCACGGTTTGGCCCTATTCACGAAAACTCACCCATTCCACCATAACAGTTTGAGAAACCCCAAAAACAAAGAATAAATGGTAATTAAATGAAATTTAACTTTAAAATAATTCATGTATATTCCATATATCTTGAGTCAACTGCTCCATCACTGTAACAAACTATTCTCTTCCAATTCTCACCATCTCATGTTGTTCATTTCAAAGGTTGTTTCCCTCTCGATTCCTTCCCATTACTGCTTTCCCATTTCTTTTGTGAAAACATATATTGAATAGACATATTTTTGATGATGGAACATGGTAATATAAATATGATATATCATTTTAACATAACTATAATTTGAAATCGACTAAAGGATTGCAATTAACACCATCCTAACCTCTAATGTTATATGAACCCACCTCTGATACCAACTATAACGCTCTAGATTTAAACGTTACATAATATAATTTTTTGTCATAAATTCACATTGAGGATCATTTCATGTTTATAGAATTAGAGAAATATCCCATAAGTATTACATAATAGAAACATATAAATACAAACTGGATACTACCAAAAATATATGTTTCTTCTATAACATAATTTTTTAAAAACAAACAATGTTTCTGTTCATGTTTTATCATAATAATGTTTCCATTATTCCTGAACTGAATATATTCTTCCTTAAATCATGTGAATTTTTTTTAAAATTTGGGATGAGCACAAAAAGTTCTTTAATGGACATAAAAATAAAGAAAAAACATTTGACAGGTTTAAACCTGACAACTCATTCAATATTATTTGAGAAGATGAAACAAAAATTTTTCACACGAATAACACTCATACATTTTTCTCATTGATGAACACTAAAACCAATAGAATAAAATTAAAATGTGTTTAGGTGACTTAGATAATCATAAAAATAAAACCCTTTCAAACATATTGCAATTGGAATAACCATATGGTTGACTTCCATATTGCAGATCTATAATTGGGATAACCCTTCATATAAGTTATATTAGGATCCCCCATGAGCTATAATGTGGCTCCATCCTTTGTATAAGCTGTTTCATGATCACTTCTGAGATAAAATGGGGATCAACCCATTATATAAGATATATCAGGCTCACCCATCTCATATAATTCTCAGGTACCATGTCATGAATAGAAGATGTTCATCACAAAACCCTTTTTTCAAAAGCATCTTCTAATCCCATGTGAAAAACATTTATGTATAAAAAATATACATTTCATTTAAGAACCCATTTTCCATAAAATTATACCTAAATAAAAGAATATATAATTTATTATCATTTTAAATGACAGTAAGTCTTATAGATGATGTTAAAAATCAAATAACAGTTACGGTGGCAGAGAAGTTGTTGTCGCAGTATGTGTTGAAAAAAAACATTCCCTTATTCATTTTGTAATGAATGTAAAATTATTTTTATAAAAATATTCCTTTTGATAAAATTGAATGAAATTCAACAGTGACATAAAATTTTCTATATATATTTCTTTTATTCCCATACAAATAAATATGTAATTCAATATCAATAAGAAAAAGGATTTGATAATTAAATCATTAAATGGTCAAGGTGTGCCATTCCACATTAAACTTTTAAAAATTAATATCTATGATTTAGTAAATAAAATAATTATCTATAAAATATGGTTATTAAATTTCATAGTGGATGCATATACACCTTATAAAATAATAAAGGTTAATATTATCAATATATTCCTCAATAAAAGGAGATTGAGACGAAGTCCCTTACATTGAGTCTGGCTTGTCTCATTCGTTCATTAATTCCAGGAATAATAAATAAAGCCTAATTTATAATTTCTATATAATATTTTTAACATTTATTACTCTTTTTATATCACTAATTACCACGTTATTGCAATTAATTAGTTTTTGAGTTCATATCATATATTTTTTCGATGTTCGGTATTTGAATCAAAAATGAAATTGTTTTGATGCAAATTATCCATATGGTCATAAGTACATTGTCTCTTGAATATTATTTATGATTTAAATATCATATATATCCAGTATATATGTATTTATAACAGTCTATAACATTTACATATAAAAAATGAAATACACCATTCATGGAGAAGTTAGGTCATACGTACGCTTGAAAAATACATTCACTTTTTTAATATTAAATGACTAAAAAATAAAAGATACAAAGGTATATTATAATTAAAGTATAATATATATTTTAAATATTTTATATAATTTCATTAAAACCATACTCTATATATTTTATTTATGTAATGAATGTGTTATATCACTTGGAGAGGGAAGTAGCCCACAATTCCTCAAATGAAATTATCGTAATTACACATTATAAAAAATATAAAGGTATGATGGAAATAAAAATTTTAGAGTAATATCGAAAATATAAATATAATATATAACATATATAAATATATTTCCATAATAATGGCCATAATGGTAGGTGGTAAGAGAAAATTGAATAATAATTGTTTTGTGAGGTAGTAGTTCGATGTACACAGAAACATGATGTTTTATATACAGTAGATGGAGGTTTGTGTACGTGTAGGTATAACCCATAGTATATAAAATTATCATATATTTAGAAAATATTTTTTTTTATAAAATAATGGAATAATTTTAGGTTTTAGGACATATAAGGAAAATAAATGAAAGGATCTTGAGAGAAGGTATTACCTATAAATTGCGTAACTCCTTTTGATTTTAGTCAAAAATCATTCTTGAATTGACTTCTTCCCATAGAACCACAGTTATCATGGTGTGTCCTCTAAAGAGGATGACGTGCTCCCCACGTTCAAAAAAATCATCAGGTGCTAGTCCTATGGATATCTGAGCATGTCATGACTCATAGTCAAAGTTCCCAAGCTATGACTCCCAAACTCTCTGATGAAGTGGGAGAGTGAAAATAATATACTAAAGGTAATATTATCCATCTCTATCCACAAATGATATCTACAATGCGGCTAGATTCTCTATCACCTCAGTCATCAACTATTGACTATACCTCCAGTTGAGTGCCTCAAACACTACGTTCTCCTTCCCAGGAGTATAGACTATCTCAAAATCATAGTCCTGGAGGAACTCTAGCCATCGTCGTTGTCTCATGAATAAGTCATTCTGTGAGAAGATATACCTGAGACTCTTGTGATCTGAGTGGATTGTAAAACGTTCTCCCATCAAGTAATTTAGAAACATATTCTAGGTGAAGACCACTGTTTCTAACTCCAGGTCATGGGTGGCAAAGTTCTGCGCAGGCTGCCTCAGTTTTCGGGAACCCTACGCGATCTCTGATCACTTGCATTAAGACACATCCATGTCTGGTCCCAGATGCGTCATAGTAGACTACATACCCAACACCCTCTTCTAGCAGCCTTATGATTGGGGCACTCATCAGTCTCTACCTTAGATCCTAAAAACTTTATTGGCATCTATCTTTCCTCACAATGGGTGTCCCTTCTTCCTCAATGCTGATAAGGGTGGAACTACTCTATATAAGTAGGGTACAAATCTCTGGAAGAACCCAGCCAACCCTAGAAAACACTACACCTCGGTCACAATCCTGTGTGGCCCCCAAGTTAGAACAACCTCTATCTTTGCTGGATCCACTGAAACTCCATTATCCTTGATAATGTGTCCCAAAAAGTGGACTTATCTTATCTAGAAATGGCACATACAAATCTTACTATAAAGTTGGTGCTCTCGGAGTGTATCCAGAACTATCTGCAGATGATAGGCATGCACCTCCACCGCCGTAGAGTACACCAAGATGTCTTTGATGAAGACCACCACAAATCGATCGAGGTATGGATGGAAGATCCTATTCATGATTTCCATGAACACTGTAGGGGAATTGTTTGAATTGATAAGAATAACCAAGAACTCATTGTGTCCATACCGACATCTAAAGGATATCTTCTATACATCATCATCTAATACCCTGAGTTGTTGATAGCCTGATCTGGGGAATATCTTCAAAAAACATCGAGCTCCTGTCAATTGACCAAAGTGGTAATCAATCCTCGGGAGTGGATAATTGTTCTTCATAGTTACCGAGTTCAGGCGCCGATAATCTAGAACGAGTCTCAAACTCTCATATGCCTTATTGGTGAACAAAAATAGGGCTTCCCATAGAGAAACATCGTGGCTTATGAACCCCTTCCTCTAAAAGTCCTCAAGATGTACATGTACCTCATAAATCTATGTGGTATCCATCCAATATGATGGTGTATATATCAGTGTCTTCTCAAGGTAGAGGTCAAGGTAATATTCCACCTATCTGTATGGAGGTTTTCCCATAACATCATCCAGAAAGACATCGACATACTGGTCCACTACTACGGGATATCTCGGACACTCATCATCAAATACACTGGGGGTGATGCTAGAAAACTGATGTGTGATCAACTGCACCCTCCTCCAGGTATGTCTGTCCTGGGCTATAAAGGTTCCCTTCTCACCGGTGAAGGAAAAACTGGTCCCATCTTTGTAGACAGACCACTCGTTGCGCCTAATACTGTCAATTTGAGCATAGATTAGGGATAACCAATCAATACCCATGATGATGTCATAAGGCCTCGACGCCATTACTAGAAGATCCCAGATGAATCTCTCGCCTCATAGAGTAAGCTCACACTACCGTCACTAGTGTGTTATCATCAAATATTTTCTCATAGGAGTCTCTATATGTAAGTATCAAGCCAACGTCTCTGTCGAAATCTATGAGATCCGAATGAGGTTCGGGGAAATAAAAGAGTGACCATAAGATGTGTCTATAAGTACTGCAACAAGGGTGTAATAGACACATATTGTACCTATAATCGTCTCCAGAGCACCGTGGTTGTAAGACTCAAATTCTAAGAGTTTAGCTATTCCATGTCCTCTTGCTCCCTATGGTCGGGGTGGAACACCTGAAGGTGATGGGGGTAGAACCTCGAATCGCCACCCACCACCTGATGCACGACCTGATCCTCTGACATGTTTGTTTCCCTACATGCCTCCTCGATCAAACTCTGCCTCTGCCTCGACGGTCCCTCAACCGTTATCTGGTCTTCCATATGGTGGGATGGGCAGTCTCAATCCATGTGATCCTGCCCCCCACACGAGTAGCACTGCCTGATCCTCAACTGTCCTCCTATATCCTGTGAGCCCCTCACCACAGACCATGTATCCTGAGGTCGTCTACCATAAGGTATCACCCACATGGGCCCCTGCATCATTCTCCTACTACCTACTATGGATGAACCCGCTACCTGACGTCTGGTGGTGGATCAACTTGTCAGTTCCTGCTCTTCTAGGAAGATCTCCACCAAAAGTTCTCACTCTATCACCCCATCCTATGTCAGAATGCTGAGCGATATCATCGATTCTAGGATCACCTATCAAAGACCCTACTCAAATGTATGGGCCCTGAATAAAGGGTCATGTACTATGTTAGTGAAGAATCAGGAGAGATTAGTGAACCTCACCGAGTATTTGTCCACAGTCATGATGCCCTGCTGTAAGTGTAACAACTCTTGTACACGCACTGAGCATAGAGTCACTGGGCCAAACTATGCCCTGAAAAGGCCTTCAAATTTCACCAAGATAAGGGTCTCCTAGTCATGTAACTAGAGTGTAAGACTCCACCATCTCACTACTCCTCCCATGAAGAGACTAGTAGCAAGGATCACCATCATATCAGTTGGTGTCCCAACTAAGAGAAAAACTCTGGCCATAGCTTCCAGCCAGTCCATAGAAACCTGTGGATCCATCTCTCCTCGGAAACTTAGATCTCTCTGCCAATGAATCATCTGTAAAGTGCTCAGTTGGCATGCACCTTCTATTGGTGGGGCTGGTGGCATCTGCATCCTAATGGGGGGTTTTTCTACTAGTGAACCACCCGATGGTACTATAGCCGTAAGAGGGCTATGTGCCAAATTCTCATCACTCGGTGGTCCTTCATCATGTACTCTCTTGGGAATTTGGGATGGCTATCTATGTGGAACCATCTTGAAAGAATATAAGTGCACCACATTCAATAAGTTATACCTAGTGAGCTGACTCAAATAAAACATAAGAAAACTCTTCAAAACACACGCAATTAGTGTTTTCTTACATTAGGCCAGAAATCAGAATTCAGGGCCTTGGTGTATGGATACGTCTTCTGCCGCACCCACACTGGATTCCCCAAACTGAAAACCACACTCATAATACTTAACACTATGGACACATTGAAAATATCGGAGTCCTAGTTCATTGGTAGAATCGACTGTTTTGATACCACTTTGTCACTACCCATCCCCCAGGGCCCGTGCCCTGACTACCCCAAGCTCTTCTTCTAATGTTCAGGGGCTGGCGACTAGTACTGAAAAGGAATATCACTATAACGGGAATAAATTTCCTTTAAACCTGTACAAACACACTAACTGATAACACAATAAGAAGCAACAACAAAGTAAACTACTATAGTAAAAAGTGTACTAAAAGTAAAGGGATGTGGAATAAAAGCCTAGCTAAAAAGTACAAGTACAAATGAAAAGGTCAAAACAACTCTTGGATCGGTCACCAAGGATCCTACATGACAGTTAGGTACTGCTCACAAATGTAGTCACTGCTAGATGTCACGTCAAAGTTCCACATCTGAGAAACATATATTCCTGGCTCCCTCAGCCTCGATCAATGTTGTCCATCGGTTGCACAAGACACAACATAGTGTAGGCATAGCCCATGCAGGGGTGAGTATAACAATACTTAGTTGGGACCCTGAGACCATCGATGGTCTACCAGAGTTCCACAAATGAATAACAACAAAAAAAGACCTCGACCATAAGGCACAGAGCAGTCAACAACTATATATAGGTATATTCCCATACATATACCTATGTTATCAAGACATACTCTTCTCATACATGAGGGAAGAATACCACAAAGGTAACACCACAAAGGTAAAAGTACCAAAAAGGTAACATAATGAAGGTAACATCGAGAAGGTAAAAGTACCACATAGGTAACACTATGAAGGTTACCCCACGATGGTTAAAGTACCACACATGAAACACCACAAAGATAACACCATTAATTTAAAATAATCAAATCACAAAAGGTATATAGGTAAAGAAAAGAAGTACATAAGATTAGTTGTGAATCTAGATCATATTATCTTGTCAATAGGCACTGCTGCTAATTATATAGAGTCTGACCCACACATGATTGATATGTACTAACCCTTGCAATGACCCACATAGGATCTAGCCCACACAGGATTGATATGTGCTGACCCAAACAAGATCGTTGAGCGCTCACCCACACAAGATCTTACCCACATAGGATCAGTATGTGCTGACCCACACAAGAGCGCTAAGCACTGATGCACACTTGATCGTTAAGTGCTGACCCACACAATATCGCTCGGTACAAACCTCTGTATGATCTGTCTCCATCCTCTGCCTCAATGCATACCACTGGACCCCCTCTCATTGTACCCTTGATTCTAGGAGGATCTGATCGTCAAGACTTTGGTCATACCTCAACCACCACTAATATTTATTAAGAATAATCTCAAAGGACCACCATGTCATAAGGGTTCCAACGCAATAGACGACACATCAATCAGACATCCGGTCAGTGACTTATAAGCGTTTTATTTCTGAGGACCTGGTTGGATTCGGGATTGATCCAACCTATTCACACTCAAATGTTCTCTAAAATTGAAATGGAGTATTCTTAAAGGACTGCCATGTCATAAGGGTTCCAACGCCATAGAAGGTTCATAAAACAGACACCCGGTCTGTTAGTTACACCCCTTTCCGTGAAACGGGGGTGATCATACCATGGTCAAGTCCGGCACGGTCAGACCCTCTAAAGTATAGAAAAGATACCACTTCCCAAAAAGGATCCCAACTCCACTGATGGTGTTCCAAACAGACACCTGGTTCATCAGTTAGAAGCGTTTCTTTAATCATGGATCTGTTGGGTCTGGGCCCGGTCCGACTCGGTGAGGCCAACCCGACACAATGGGTCTCGGGGTCTACTTAACAATTATTGGGTCCGACCAACTGAGGTTCGTCCCAGTTTACTATGTCTATCCCATCAGGGTCATCCCGGTTCAGTTCGCGGGCCCGGGTCGCGGTTGACACTGACCGTCAGGTGGGGCTCGGCCCACCCATATTGGCCCACTGGGCCGCGGGGTCAGCCAGACCTGCTAGAGGGTCTGGTCTACTAGGCCACGGTTCTGGACTGACTCGCTAGGTGGGTCTAGTCCGCTCAGTTTCCCCGTTATTAGCCTGGTACTTCAGAAGGTGAACTATTCTTCCCATCTAGCCCCGAAAGTGAGGGGTCGTTTTGGCCACGTGGTGGGGTGATGCCCCACT
Source organism: Viscum album (assembly GCA_963277665.1). Taxonomy (NCBI): domain Eukaryota; kingdom Viridiplantae; phylum Streptophyta; class Magnoliopsida; order Santalales; family Viscaceae; genus Viscum; species Viscum album. Next base: position 2,055,318,676 of record OY728137.1, read on the forward strand.
GCCTAACGGTCGGCCGTTTTGGCCAACTGGGGGTCTTCCAACATGGCACGGTGCGAGGCCGCATAGTTCTACACCTGACGTGGCCCAATGGCCATGGCTGTAGCCACCGACGGTTCCTGTGGGCACCGTCCCCTATCCAGTGGAGCCGGCTCTGGCGGTCCGCCTCCGACCAACGTGGAGCGCCATCACGCACAACCCTCTTCCACCTACGGCCAGTTGCCGTAGGTCTCCTTCGGCCCCCGCCGACCACTGCCGACTTTGCGTGCTAACGGTTCAACAGTTTCTTCCGTGCTACCACCGTTTTCTCCCTGCTTCCACCTAGAGGAAAATGTCCCTGAAGAACGCAACTTAAACGCAACAGTGGGGGATTCGGTTCATGTTCATTTGGCCTGCACCCTCCCCGTTAATATGATAATAAATGGAATCAAGGAAAATATCAAAGATGAACTTTAAACAAACCACCTACCTCATGATCATTGGATAACAGCCGTGATTGAAAAGAGTTAGTGTTTGTCGTCCCCTCAATAAGCCGCTAACGTTTCCGCTCAAACTCCGTCCTTCGGTTCATGATTCGGTGTTGCCAGTAACCTCCCTCTGCAAACAGCTCTGTCCTCCAAGTGATTGGTGTCGCGGTACTTTATCATAGCTTCATCGCTTGGTGAAGTCATTCCAATACCTCTCCCTAAATCCCTTATTAAAAAGAGAGGGGGGGGGGGGGGGAGGGTGAGTAACACCTGTGGAATTAATTGGGGTTCATTTAAAAGGAAACTTCCTAATTCTAATGGCCCTATTATGAATGACATGATGAATCAATCCTTTTAATGGATTGACACATCATTGGTTCCACCACTACTTCTTGTCCATTTGAGAAAAAGAAAAAAATAAATATAATAACAAAATTATTTTATTATTTTTTTAAATTCCAAAATCTAACTTTTTCTCCAGACATACTACGATCGATGTGATGCCTCCTTTAAGAGAATACTGGCACTGTGGATTCAGTGGTTCCCTTAGATTATTAATCCAAGCACCAGTTCAAAAGATAAAAAAAGCTTCCTGCGGGTTTTCTATATGTACCTTTAAAAATGTTCTAAAATTCATTCCGGGCACACTGAGCCTCAGAATCACATGCCGTCAATTTTTGCAGACTCGTAATAATTCCATATATTTAAAAAAAAATACATGGGAAAATCTAGGTCATTAAATTATATTTTACTATACTCATTATATGTTCTTATGTATTACATGTAAAAAGGTTATAGTATTCATTAAAATTATCATAATGAGTATGTGTATGATTAATCATACATACATATATTGGTATCGTATGTTAGACTTTCTATCATGACTATCTTAATGAAAATGTATTAATAATTGGACAAATACCTATGCCAATAACAATGTAATAACACACATAAATATTATTGTATTGTCTTTTTTTAGGATATCAATCTGACCAAATGATTTTTATTGTTAGGATAGGGAAAACATATATCTAATTTAAAAAAAATATTTTAATATTTAATAGTGTCAACCAATATGATGTATAACATTTGGTCAGAGCATCTCATTATGATATTTCAAGAGAATGGTATCCAAGTAGAAGCGGAAAGCTCAGAGAAATATAACCCTTTGGAGAGAAATAATGAGGGATTTCTCTACTAATGAAACCTAGATGTTCTAAAAAATATAAATCTGGGGATAACATTAGCCATGAGTAATTAATACCATTTCCTTTAGGTTAAAAGTAACTTCTTTTCAAATAGGAAGATAGTCAATTATACATTTGACTAATATTTTATTTGATGTTTCTTTACAACAGACATTTTTACTGAATATATAAAAGAAACTAAAACATTATATTCACCTTTATATTAAATTTTTATTATTAGTTCTATTTTGATTAAGATATATGTACTCTGATTAATTGGATCCATAGTGATTCTGATCTTTTACTACTTGATTCAGTCGTATTGATTCCGATTAAGATTCTAAGACTTTTTTCATCAGAAGGAGGACTGAGTCTGATTATCCTACCTAATGAGGATTTTGTTTTGTTTTAATTAATTATTAAAAATTATTTCTAATCTAAAATTCACCCCCATATTTTTTTATTTGATAAAGAGATGGTATTATGATCCAAAATTCATTACAATACATATAAATTTCCTGATTATTATAATGATAATATAATTAATAAAATATATTGAAAACCTAATTTATGAACCAAAATACCAAAGTCTAGTAATCATTATAATTAATTTATTATAATAACAAAACCTTGACCTTGATCCCTCAACATCATCTAATGTATATTCCCTTGATTATAGATATATTAGTTATCATAGTTCAATAAATACTTATAGTTTTTTTTACTGAACATTGGTAGTTTATTTACTTCCAATATAATAACAAGAATGGTTTCCTTTCCCTACAAACATAAAACAAACTCACATTCCCATAAATAATTTACTAGGTGGATTTTTAACATAGTTATCACAGCTGGTAAATTCATTATTTCTCTTATTACCCTTATAATTATTTTCCACTACTATACTCTTATTCTTTTTCATACCTTAAAATTAATAATACATGTAGAATTTATTCAATATTTGGATAACAAGTGAAACTATGTCATCATATGATGACACAATTTTGGATACTATATCCTATAAAATAATTGGAATAATCCCACCAAATAAACCATAAATCATTTACATTATCTTATTAACATATTCCTTAACATACCTTGCTATACATTTAATGTTTTTATCACACTTAGAATCATTTTCATGTCATTTTGTCATATATATTGTAATTAGATCTCTATTTATACTAGATTCATGTGAGGAAAATATTTTACAACGAATAATAATTTTAAATAATTCCATTAAATGTTTTCTTTTTCTTCTTAAATCTTTTTGTTTTGAGTCGACGACCACCACTGATCTTCATCTTCTAAAAGACGATAAACGTCCATAAAAAACTCTCCCTTCATTTCTTAAAAAATTGATAAATATTGTATCTATTTAACTTATCCATTATTCATCAATATGTGGATTTTTTCTCATTAAATGATATTGTTTTGTAGGAATAGTGATCTAACATTGTTTCCCCACATGGTATGTTAAAATGATTCTCCATATGGGTGAGGTTATTGTTGATAACATGAGTTATTTCTTCCAATATGGTTTTAATTTTATAAGTTAATATTGTAGCTCTAGCTTAATTATATTCCCCATGGGGATATCCCTAAATTGGGAATGTGAATTTTTACAATTTCCAATCATTACTCTAGGAACAATTTCTAAAAAATTAAATACACACTATTATATCTTAACATTATTAAAAATAAGTTATATTCCCAAAACAAGTGAATCACTAAAATAAATCAAAAAATGTTTACATGTATAAACAAATTATCATAAACAAGTTTAAGTTAGTAAATATTTCAAATCATAAAACTATTTTAAAATCCTTCATAATGGGTATTAAATAAAATGTAAATTATCAAAAGAATATCCCATGTGATTGAGAAACAATTTTCATAGTATGTCCCATTTTCATTTAATTTGTAATGCTTGAGTGTATCCAGATGTGTCTATTTCAGAGATATTACACATAGGTACAACTATACCATCACCACATCTACATTTAGTATCCCTAAAGGGATGTATTTGTACAAAAAATAACATAATCTACACATTACCAAACCATTATGATATTATTCTATAATTATCATTAACTTATATCATGGGGTTTAGTTCCCATATAATTTTTCCATAAATCTAGTTTACATGGATTCTACTAAACATCCTTTAAAACCCATTATGCAATCCCCTAATCTAGTTAAAATGAGTTTTTGGTTATTTATTATTTTGGAATAATACATAAGGAATTTATCCCGAATAACTTAGTAGTTTATTAGTCTTGTTAGACTAGATACATATATTAAATTTACATTATAGTTGAAAATAAAAAAATAAAAAATCATTTAAAATACCATATTTCACCATAGAATATCCCAACATATAAAAAACAACACATACCTATATTTAGAGGAAAAGAAAACAATATAATGGGGTGAGATCATATTCTTAACAAGGGTATGTATACATTAGAAGCTATCATGAATTAATAAGAATAATCAATATGTAAATGGGAATAACTGAATCAAATGACATTCAATCAATTACATAAGTGATATATGGTAGAAATAAATGGTGATCATATAAATATATATATATATAATAAAATGAGCCTGAAACCTAACCATGGCTATTCTAAATAATCAATTAGTCACCCAAAAATCAATCTCAGATCACTTAATAAAGGAATACATAATGGGGGATAATTGAATCATACATTTATCAAATTATAATATATAGTTCAAAATAATGGGTATAAACCCATATAATTTGTCCATCTCTTTTGTCTCATGTGAAATTTTAACTCTTCGATGGGATACATAATGCTGGGCACTACAAATCACATATTAAGAGAAATTAATTACTCGTATGAAATGTCTAAATTATATCAATATAAATAATATCATATAAAAAATACATATATAATTTTTAATAAATTTCCCAATCAATAATCATAATCATAAAAAATTAAATGTAATATTATGAATGGTATAAAAATAAGTACATCCAATTTATTGATTATAAAATTTCAAAATAAATAATTATAAATGAATCATTAAAATATATTACTAATGGGGACGAAGTATAAATGATGGGGTTTTTTTATGAATAGAAATACCATAAAATTCCATTAAAATTTATTTGAGTAAATTATTTATTTCATTTGGAATATCCCTTTTAAAATATAAATGTCCATAAATATTTTTTAAATTATTTTTCTCAAAACAACCCATTTTCCCTAGAAAAATGAGCTATAAAAAATTTTGTTTTCCTAACGACATTAAATTCAGTACATTATGTTGGAGTCACAAATGATTACATTCACATTTTGAATAAATTAAAAACTGTCCATGCTTGGAAAATGTTATGAAGACTCAATTTATTAATTTTTTTAACAATTCATACATGGATAAAAGTTATATTAATAAATCATTTGGTTAATTTTAAAAACATTTTCTAATATATATTTTGAAAACATTGTTTTTAATGAAAAGTGACTTTCAATGTAAGACATAAATGATATCAGATTTAATTAAAATCATTTTCTCTATAATATTTTTTACTATGTAGTTGAATATAATAATTTTATAATAAATAATTATGAAGAAACTGAGGATAAGTAAACTAATGTTTTTTATTGTAAAATGATCGAATACTTTCATAAAATGTAAATTCAAAGGAATAGATCCGGATAAATATTTCATTAAAACATAAATATCTTAAAACTTGTGTAAATTTTGAATCATTTAATCCATTTAATATATATCTTCTAATTGAAAAATATATACCATGAATATAAAGTTATTTTTATTTAACATATCTAATGTCTTATTTTAGGCACCATACAATAGAATAAGAAGTGTATATGGCATATGTCTTATATATGTTAGAATGAGACGATGAACTCTTACCTTAGGTCTAATTTCATTCATACGTTTTCAAAAAATATGTATAAAAACTGTAATAATAAAAATATATTATAAAACCATCATAATATATTTCATATTATATATTATTAATTTATAGCCTTTTATGACTGATTTATTAACAATTCTTTGATAAAATCCCTTTTTGGGTAATAATTATGATTTTAAGAATGTTTTGATCTAGAATTTTGATAAACCCTACATTGATCATAGTGAAAAAAATATAAATAATGTTTACCATGATATTTATATCATAAATATTCATCAGATAAATATTTAGGGAAATATATTAAATTTTGAGATATAAAATGATTTACCTTGTTCGTGGAAATGGTAGTTCATACGTACATATGAACAATGTTTTCGTTCTTCATGGTAAATAGAATGAAAGGAAAATTATTATTAATTAAACATTAACTAATTATAATGATTTAATATATATAATTAATATTAATTTCATAAATCCTTATGAACATATTAAAAAAATATAAAATTAAAAACATTATACAATTCTATATGGATATCGTAGTCTACACATATGAATGAGAGACATTATATTTTTGGGAAGGATGAGATTGTAAGATGCTATATGTGATATTATATCACATTATATATTTATAAATCATAAATATCTCATATATTAATTATATTTATCTGTACTACCATCCATGAAAAACCTGAACAAAAAATGAATCACATCGCTTTCCGAGATAGTTGTCTGCAGTACAGACAAGGGACATTCTTGTAACCCCATTGTGTGAAATTGAAGATGTTAATATCTAGTAATAATTAAATAAGTATAATAATTAAAATATTATACTATATAAAATTTATTTCCCTCATTATATCTAGCATTGAATGATTTGTATAGAAGATAATTACATCGATTTGCGAGGTGGTAGTTCTCTGTTGATATGATCAATGGTTTTTACATTTGATGGTATTTCAGATGGATTTGAGTGTTTCTATTGGAATAATAAAATTATGGCATATATGGTATCATGGATCTATCTTATACTATAGTTTAAAGTTATTTCATGTATGTGGATGAATAAATAAAATGGATACAAACATTTATGAATATTATGTATTTTATAGAGATCAATTTTATGTTTATACATAAACCATTCATAAGAGATAATTATTATTAAAATAAGACCTATAAGATTTGGGGTGGGGTGTAATGAAGTTTTTTATGTATTTACTTTGTGACCAAATGAGGTTTTTATGTGTCGGGTGGGGAGAGTTGGTGACTATTTATAATTGTGAGAGTGGACACACATGGATCATTTTAGATGAAAAAAATGATTCCAATGTTTTTTTCATTAAAATAGAAATAGAAATGGTAAAATATTGAATTTTATATGCTATATGGATGAAATTTTACTAGATAATAGATTTTGGAAACATTTTATGTAATTTTTACTCTTTATAAATTTATTTTTAACACCCAATAAATCCATTTTTATAATAACCACTGTTAGTAATTTTTAATGATTTAACTAATAATTATGTTTAAAATTCCCGTTTACCCTATTGGATAATAAAATTTTTATAATTAAAAATTTGGAATTATTTTTTAAAAATTTAATTCAAAACTCTAGTTGAAAGAAGTTTAAAATTAAACTCGTATATGGGTTGAAAATTTATTTTTTCAAACAAAACACCTCTAATGATTAAAAGGTTTCTATATCAGAATAAAATATGAGACATATTCAACATATATAAATTAGGTACATATATAAATACTTTATCAAATGTTAAATTAAAAAATCATAAACATAATTTATCATTGTAATAAATTTAGATGAATGTGTTTTTTTAAATTTTTAATTAGTAGTTTTCAATATTCATAATGGAATAATCTTTGTTGAAAATTAAATAAATGTCACTAAATGTTAATCTTGACATTCAGGTTTGCAATAGTTTTAATATTATTCTATATAAAATTTCTAAAAGTGGTTAAAAATAATAGTATTTCTATGAAGCACGAATTAACTATCATTTAGTGAATACAAGTTTTTTAAAAAACATTTATTTTTCATTAAAATAGATCTTATTCAAAAAATAATAATATATATATATATCCACTTTTTTATTTTAAAACCTTATAAAACATATCATTTTAATAATTTATTTAGTTACATTAAAAACTTTTAACTTAATTTCTAGTTTATAATAGATATGATTTAAAGAGTAGTATTTTAATATTGTATAGTGTTTTGTTTAATATATATGTTTGGTGCTTCAAATACTTCCAAAGATATTGAATTTTTTTAAAATTAAATATATAAAAAAATATTACGTGTTATAACTCTTATAATATTGATGTTTTCTATCTTATACAAGATTTAAGATGATGGTCCTATTAGAAAATATATGGTCAATATTGTTACAAGAAGTTTATATTCAATAATTTTGAGAGGTTAATTATTCCTTCATTTATTAACATGACAATTGATTCATTCATTTTTAAAATTGGTTTCTCAATGATATTAATAAAATAATATTTTTATATTATAATTATATAGTAGAGAATGTGTTATATATATTCCCCTTTTATGATTATATATTGTATAATGATTTCTTTATGTGGAAAATAAAAATTCTTATGAAATTGCTGATGAAATGATATATTTAATAATTGATGTTGTATTAAATTACACTACATTTTAACATAAAATAGTCTAGTAGGAAAACCGATATTGGATGAGGTTCCCCCCATTATTATAAAGACCACCAATTTAGTTATATGGAACCCCATAATCTAATTTCATATTACTATACCAAATACATTAATTAAAAAAATGATTCAAGTTAGTGAAGCAGTATCCCTTAGTGTCCTAGCCTTGGTTTCCATGGTGTGTGGTACATTAAATAGAAATAACATGAAAAATATTCTTCGTGTACACTCAATTTTTTAGTAACATTATATCCAAATATTTATTTTTATTATTAATAATAATATTATTATCAACAATTATATTAAATTAGAATGTTTAGTTTTTCTAAGAAAAAATTTATTTGGAAAACATCATATAAAGATACCAGGGTAATTTCTAACTCTATGAATAAACCCTTGGGTATTTTTAGACCATGTTATACATAATTGATGTATGTTAATGCACTGTATGGAAATTTGGGTACTCTCACTTTACTAATATGTGTATGTGGTGATTTAATGGTGGGGGGATGATACTTCCTATCAAAAAAAATGTTTTTTCTTGTTAATATTACTAATTTTCTAATTATTTTTATCTACATTTATATATTTCTCTTATATTGGAAAAAATTAATCACATCATATTTCTTTTATATTTTGAATGATTATTATAGTATAATTTTACCAACTATTTAATGTGATTATATATAATAATGGTTTGCATATTCTTATGTCAAGTGTATATTATTTTTAACCATCTATATGAGATATCATTCACCAATGTTCAATTATTTTATTTTATATTCATAATTAATAACATGTATTTATTTTTATTTTTGGATAAAATATAGCTAGTGGTGCTTCTCGGATACCCATGCACTCGTTTCAAGCTTTTAGACATCAAGAACACTATTAAATCCATTACATTCGCAAGCTTGGGTAACTGTATTAGGAATTTCCAGGGGTTATCTTTCAAAAAATCATATATGATACCAATTTTATATATTTTTATTATATATTATGACAGGAATGAGCATAACATACATTAATATTTCAACATTTTAGATGAATATTCAATACATATTAGACTAATAATTTCTATAGAACAATAAATGTTTAGTTTGGATGCTACACGCATAAACATATTATTTTGGGAATGAACTAATTAATATCCCAATAATATCTTCCCTCCAAGTACCCCTTATATAAATTTGAAATTTAATAACATTATTCATAATTTATTAAAAATGGAAACATAAGAAATGGTTATACAATATTCCCAATGAGGGTAAACAAATGACTAATAAATGAATGATCATATGTGATGATAATATAATAATAAAAGTATAATAAAATGATAATATTTTATGAAATTCATACCCAAGTAGTCAAATATTTGTAGTCATGAATCATGTAATATAGCCTTTTCTTAGGAAAATAAATATTATATAAGGGTGAAAAATCATCAATAACCAATCATGATCCATTATGTCTTATCATAAGTGATTCATATCAGATTGATCCATATACTGAACATGGATCACTCCTTATTTTAGTCCATATTGTTTTTTTATATATAAATATCTACCCAATAAATTAAGGGATATATTATTTTTAAAAAACAATTAACATAATGAAAATTAACATATTTGTTCCAAAATATCATAATATATTCCTAAATTCCACATTAAAAACTCATAGAATTAAATGAGATGTATAAAATCATCCTTAAAAATTCATAATCCATTCAGGGAATGAATAAATATGGTATATTATGATCACATCCCCATGGAATTTAAAAATAATTAATGGCTTTAGAAATTGATAAAATAATATTTTATAGAAGTAGTGGGACAGTTCATGGAATATTGGGAAAACATATTTTTGTTTTTATTAATAACAAAAAATTCATAGAATATTTTGAAAAAATAGATTCCATGAAAAAATGATTAAATATTTAAATATACTCTATAAGTAAATGAATCATCATGATATTAAGAATATTCATTCATTAAGTAAATTATAATATAAAAAACTCATTCACATATTTTGTTAGTCATCATAAATAAACCATTCAGAAAACCCTATATTTTTTTTAATTTTCACATAAAAATAAAATATTTCTAAAGAAAAATTTAAAAAATAATTCCATCACAAAATAATATTATTAAAAAAATTTAAATGAATATGATTATATTAGAATAATTTCAATGATCAAATAGGTAATATGGTCAATTTTTCATAAATATAATTTCTCAATCATTTTCTATACCACAGATAGGAAAAGGTTGTATATCCATAAAAATTAATTAACAACCAAATGAAAATAAAATATTTTTGATTTAAATAATAACATCTTTATAATTTCCATTAATTATAATTTTTCATATACAAACCCAAATTAAATGATTTTGCAACATAAACCGTTACCTCAATTCTGACATGTTTCATATTCACTCTATTCATATTTATAAAAAAATTAATAATTATAAATATAAAATAGAACCATATCCATACATATAATATCATCCATTTTGTACAAGGGTAACCTTATATCTAATTCAAATGTAATTATTTATTTAATTGACTTTTTGAGTGATAAATATTTTATTTTAAATTCATTTTTTGATGTGGATGGTCCATTCCAGATCATTAATTATGGATAAAAAATCTAACTAATTTATTAAATTCATCTATATTTGTAACTCCCTGACCCCAGAAGCACATATTCAATGCAATATTTTAATACATTACCATGATTACAAGGAATGAAGTCCCGAAAGACCGATTTGTTTCGTAGTCTTGGAAAATAGTTTACATACATCAATGGTACATTAAAATTTTTAAAATAAAACACAACATAAATGATTCTTTGAGAATACCATTAATCCCATAGCATAACCCTGATTATCAATCATAATACACTTCTTGGAATCCTGGGAAAAATAAATCATAGAAAGGGGTGAGCACAGATGCTCAGTAAGGATAATAATATAGCAGAAAATTTCTTAAATAAACATAAACATTTAACGCAATGTATAAGAATAAAACAAAATCCTTTTAAAAATAAAGTTAAGCATTATATAGAAAAGATAAAATCAAATAATTCCATTTACTTATTCACAAGGATATTCTACTAGTTTAATAGTCACATGCAATATCAATATCTAATTTCATAATGATGGAATGCACAATACCAGACTTCATAACCACATAGTCAAGGACTTATGCCAAGACTACAAATAAGATTTTTCCAAGGACTTGTCCCAAGACACTAATTTGTCTAATGAGACCTACCAATGCACCGAGGAGCTATAGCGGGCTCCACCCATCACTTACTAAGTCTAATGCATTCCTCATAAGAAAAAGGATTAAAAATAACAAAAACATTCATATTAAAACTCACATAAAAAATGTCAATACTTTATCGATAAACCATGATTGGTGTAAAAATAACACATCCACAGAAAAAAATATCACAAAACCTTCAATACTATATGGAAGATTTGTATCATAATAAATTATCCTCGATCACGAATAATATCCCATAAAAGATATTGACATAGTAGAAAATGATCAGTAAAAAATCAATGAGAGAAATATCCCTTTTTCATGAAATTATATAAAAGTCACATAATTTATATTGGAAGCCATTTAAGAGGTATTTTTTAATCAAAGTGTCCCATTATACTTTGAAACGTCTTAAAGAAATTAATATTTTAAAACATTAAAGTCCATATAAATAAATACTTAAAACCATTTTGATAACATGGATATTAATGAGAATGGTTTACAAGAATAAATATGAAAACATTTAAAATAATGTTTTAGTAAAAAAAGTCCCTTAAAAAGGATCCCATTGAAAACTCTTTTATGAAACATGTACATGTATACTAATTATGTCTTAGTAGATACTTCTGTAAAAATAGCCTCGAATAATAAAGAGATCGTGAAATTAACCCTTACCTTGCACTTTTCTTTGGTTGAGGGTACATTTAACCTCTTATATAATGACCATATTATGCTATTAAATTATTATAGAAACATGTTCATATTTATTAAACAAAAAATTATTCATTTATGACTTTATACTAGCCATTTAATAGTGATTTCCATGTTAAATTAACATTTCCAGTAATAATCGATTTCTTTATCGTACGTGTTTTAACTTGTTATTCTTGATCGTATCACCTAGATTGAGATTTAAATACTTCCAAAATATAAAACATGATTTATATATCATATATATATATATATATATAGTATATAAATATGTATAATATATAGATATATGAAATGGAAAACACTGTTTTTGGAGATGGTAGGCCGTACGTACGCATAAACATTGTTTCCGTTTTCCAATCATATTGAACAGAAATAATAGATTAAGATATATTATAGTACATAATTATATATATATATATATATATATATATATATCCTGTATCATTATTATGTCATTTATTAAATTATTTTTAATAATATGTATTTTTTTAATCATCGTTGAATGGTGAACATGAAAATAAATCTCATCGCGTTGTGGAGATGGTAATCCGTACATACGCACGAGCGACAATATCATTATATTATTGGTGAAATTATATGTAATTGGATGGTATATCATATATAGAGAAACATTAACTTTTTATATTTATTATTTACATTAGTTATACTCATTATTATACCCATCCAAATAATGATGTTTTTGAATAACAAACTATACCATGGAATGGAGACGGTAAGCCGTACGTACGCACGTATGGTGAATTTGTATTTTATAGGATGGATAGAATAAAAAATATCGGTCTACCATATTTATAATAAAATCACAGTATAAATAAGATACTGGAGTTATTAGTTTAGAATGTAAATATCAAAGAAAGAGGAAGTGGAAGATGAAAAGAACTCGAAAGAGGTGATGAAATATTTACCTATTCTACAGGTTCTTCCTTTTGATTTGATCAAAAGGTCTCATTAGGTTGGCTTTCTGAAAAGAATAAGGCCTCTAGGGTGAAAGTATGATTGTTGGGAGGATATTTGGGTAGGGTTTTCCAGAGCCAAATGGATTTGGTGGTATGAAATTTAGTGATGGGGAAGTTCCCTTTTATAAGATATGTGAGGGTCACTTTAGGAAAAGTTTGAAATATTATTTAATAATAAAATAATATTCAGTTTCTAATGGTTCAAAAATAAATTATTTCGAGTATAAGGTGGTTATAGGTCCACATCCATTCAACCAATGAGTTTTAGACAATTTTAGGTTACCATTTAACCTTATCTTATGGATTGAACTCTTAGTTAAATAGTCTAACTTTTACAATGTCTTCTTGTATTCTTAAAATATATGGTCAATAAAATACTCTAAACATAAAAGAGAATATCAAGTGGATCATTAATGAAATATATAATATTATATATTCCCTTTTTCCAAATCATATATTTTTTGGAATATTATATCAACCAATATTATAGTATTTGTTTTAAAAACTAATTTATGTCAATTTTGACACTATATAGTATTTGGTTTTTGTGAAAGTCGTAAAAATTTTATTACTTCGAACCAAGTACATTTAATCAATAAAAACTTGTCATATTCACCTATAAAATTCGTTTATGGCATTAAAATTATCAAATTATATATTTTTTAATATTTACAATATCATTTATTTGATTCATTTAAAAATTAAGTAAATACTACATCATTATTGTGTATTAAATAAATATATTTATATAATGTCTAAAAATTATAAATAAAATATAATCATGTAGTAAATATTTTTATATTTCAAATGAATATTTATAGTCTAACAGAACAATTATGTAACCCCATATAAAAATGTTTTACTAAAAGATACTTGCATTTGTAATTTTTATCTTTATTTTAGATTAATTAATATAAAATGTCATTATCACTCCAAAGTGGCTCAATGGGGTCTTAGAATAGACCCAAGGATGTACATGGTCGTGAATGTATCCTAAAATAGGTTTAGAACACATTTTATGGTAATTTAATATTGTTTTTAATATTATTTATTTACCCATATTTACAGGACTTACCATTTAACCATTGTAAATAAAATATTTACCGAAATAATTATTCATAATATATAAAGATAAAGGTTTCATTTTTGAACAATTTGGACCCACTGATTCCAAATATGGAGTCCATTTTTCCAAAATCAAAACCTAGAAGTGGTAGAAATTAATTAAAAATCAATTCCCATTATAAAAACAAAAAGTGTGTTTTTAAGAAATAATAACTATCAAAAGATTGATAGTTGTTTATGTCCAATATAAATGCGAAATTATTTCCAATGACCTAAATTATGTTAAATTATAAAAATATAATCTAATTATACTTAAAAACCATTAAAATTTATAATTTTACAATATAAATAATTTTGATTAAAAAACTAGTTTTTTATTAAAATTTAGTAATTTTTCACTATTAATCAAAATATACAAGTTATCAGAAAAGTACCAAATATTTATCCAAAATTAATTTTTATATCCCTAATCTAAAGATGAATTTAATTTGACGAAATTTAATATATAAAAATTTCAAATATTTTATTTAAAAAGGGTTCTCCACTAAAATGCATAAAACTGCATTTTTTGAAAAATACATCTTTTATCTAAAAAATTGTACTTTTCTTATATTATTTCTAAGAAACACAAAAGATGAATTCTAAAATTATATAGGATATATAAAATTTAAAATGTGGTTAATACTATTCATAACCACTTTTTTAATGGCTAGTTTGGTAAGTCATGGTGCGCTCAAACTCAATGTTGCGTGTAGCACAAGTTATTGAAATACTTTGAAGAGATAAAATACAATGAAATATTGGGGTGTTACATTATACCCTCATTAAATAAATTAAATCCTCACAATTTGAAATAATTTTTAAAAAAATTAAAGGTTAAAATATAAAAATACCTTTATGGAAAACCCACATTGGAAATTAGGTTAATAAAACATAAACTCAATAAGAGGGAAAGGGAAATGAAAAAGTCACCACAAAATTATGATCTCAATTAGAAGAAAATTGGTATAAATTAGAGACAAATAATTGGAGAAAAAATGTAAATATTTATAGCGAGTTATTGAGGTCACCAATAATAAACAAGTGTAAAATTAAGGGCCTCAAAGCCATCAATCATTATGATTTAAAATTCCGTTGGTTCAAAAAATCATATGGTATTAGGATAACACATTTTTGGTTTTAAGATCCCTTACCTAAATTTTAAGAATTAATTTATTCATAGAATAATAGGAAGAAAATATACTTGACAAGTAGAGTTTCATATTTCAACTAATTCCTACCACAAACTCATCTTTCACTCCAAAAGATAATAGAATTCAAAAATATTCTATTTATCCTAATCACATAGGGTTCAAAAAATAATTAATTTATAATTCTTTTGTCATACTATTTAAAAAAGCTGCATTATAAAAACTAGGATATCACGTATGCCAATGGTAGTTGATCCACCATTGTCGCCTTTCGGTTACGGGTTCAAGTCTCACAACCTTACCTGACGTTACAGGTTGTCACCCGACCTCCGGGTTGTCCTTTTTATAACAATACAAAAATAATATTAAGAAATGATTTAACCTTAATAATAGTATCCAATGAAAAACTGAATCCATTTAACCCTTTAGACATACACAAAATACTTCTGTCCAAATTCACAGTCCAAAATTTGTTTGAAAGGTAAACACAATAAATATTCTTTTTTCCATGCAATAACTTGTGAATACCTTCTTCATGTTTTTGTTTAAAACATGGTAATACATTGAGTTACCATAAAAACATATTTATTACATTCATGTTGCCTTATTCCTTATTAAATAATATATATTCTCCTTATACACAATAATGTTTTAAACTCCAACAATGATGGAATATAAAAATCATTAATCAGTTTCATGGTAGTGAAAAATATCAAATATAATTTATCCAAATTAATCATATATTATTCCAAAACCACTACCTCAGTATAAGAACCATCTTATGGTTTATCTTTCTCTTAACCATATATTTCCCAAAAAAATTAACCAGCTATTGATTCACATTTCTTGGTTCCACACAATCTCACGTCCTTAATTAAATAGTAATGTAGTATAATCATTATATACTCTATAATTCTTATAACATGTACATCATTAATAAAATACTAAAATGAAACAAAACTTTAATAATAACATAAGAAATATAATATTTCCTCTTCAACTTCGGTAGTATCATAACTTGATTATTATCCAATAGTAGCGTTTGGAGTATACCCTAATGATTTGGACATTGATTCGCATAGTGTCCCAACTCCTTACAGATGAAGCATTGTAAATTTGAAACCTTTTTCATACCCTTGGAATCATGTACTTGGTGTCCTTTTTCTCCAAACTTATAACAAACTCTCATTCCCATCATGCATTTACCAAGGTGATATTTCCACAGTTATCACATATGGGAAAATACTTCTTTCCCCTCTTCCCTGAATCCATCTTTCTATCTTCTATCCTTTTCTTATTTTACTTCCCTTCAAAGCCATATGACTTAATGAATATTTTACTTATCTTATTAACACATTATACTATTTCTTTATATGATAAGAATCTGTGGGTGACTATTTCCCTTTTAAATGTTGGCTTAATACCATAAAATATACAATCCTTCTTAATCTTTAAATCATGCGTATTGCTGGAATTATCATTCCTTCTACTTGGTTCCATTTCTAAACAATGGTATACACTAGGTTAGTTTATGAATTGAAATTCATAATTCCAAACATGTAAAATACCTAACATAAATCGAAAATATTATACATATAATCTATAATCATAAAATGTTTTCTTTAAGTAAGTATTACTTCTCAATCCTTTATAATGGTTGGTAATTAAAATGCAAATTATCCTAAGAATATCCCCCAGATGTGTCGTAACCAAGAGTCCATCAAGGCCCGTTATCATGTACCAGGATAACCCGGGTCAAGCCTGAAACTCCTTGTAAAAGTTTTCAATTCTTGGTACATATGTGCCAGGGCTGCATCTACCTTCTCGTATCTAGACCGAGATTTATTTCTTGGAAAATAAAAAAATCTATACATTACCAAAATTCAAGGAAGTTCTTCTATAATAATCCTTAAATTATATCTTAGGGAAATGTTGTCATATCAGAGTTTATCTAAATCTATTTCCAAGGTTGTTGCTAAAATTATATGATACCAACTGAAACACCCAGATCCTAGAAGCCAAGATTCTGTGCATTATTTTAATACATTTTCACGATTACAAGGAATCGAGTCCCGAAAGACCGACCAGTTTACCAGTCTTGGAAAATAGATTACATACATGAACGTTACAATAAACATTTGAAAATAAAACACAACATAGAAGATATTTTTATAATGCCATTAATCCCATATCTAACCCTGTTTATCAATCATAATACACTTCTTGGAATCCATGGAAAAATAAAACAGAGAAAGAGGTGATATAAGATGCTCACAAAGGATAACAATATAGTAGAAACTTTAAAAAATAAACATAAACATTTAAGTAAATTGATAATACTAAAACAAAATCCTTTTAAACATAAAATTCAGCATAATATTGAAAAGATAAAATCAAATAATACAATTTACCTATTCACAATCATATTTTGCTAGTCGAAAAATAACATGAAATTTCAATATCTGATTTCATAATGATGGAATGCATAATGCTAGACTTCATAACCACATAGTCAAGGCCTTGTGCCAGGACTAGAAAAAAGATTTTTCCAAGGCCTTGTGCGAAGATAATAGTTTGTCTAATGAGACCTACCGATGCATCGAGGAGCTATATAGGGCTCCACAATCACTTACTAAGTCTAATGAATTCCTCATATGAAAAGTTTTAAGAATAACATAAACATTCGTATTAGAACAAGCATATGAAATATCAATACATTATCCATAAACCATGAATGGTGTAAAAATTACACATCCACAGTCAAACATATAACAAAACATTCAATACAATATGGAAGATTTGTATCATAATAAATCAACATTGACCAAGAATAATATCTCGTAAAGGATGTTAACATAGTTGAAAATTATCAGTACAAAATCAATGAGAGAATTATCCCTTTTTCAAGAAATAATTTAAAAGTCACATAATTTATAATGGAATTCATTTAAAAGATAGTTTTGAATCAATGTTTCCCATTACACATTGAAACTTTTGAATATAATTATCATTTTAAAACATTAATTTCCATATAAATAAATCCTTAAAACAATTTTGATAACATGAATATTAATGAGAAAGGTTCAGAAGAATAAATCATTAATACATTTAAAATGATGTTTTAGTAAAAAAGTCCCATAAAATGAACCCCTTTGAAAAATATTTTATGAAACATGGACATGGATAATCAATATGTCTCAATATATACATACGTAAAAACAACCTCAGATAATAAAGAGATTGTGAAATTAACCCTTACATTGCACATTCCTTGGGTCGAGGATACGTTTAACCTTCGGTATAATGACCATAGTATGTTATAAAATTATACTAGAACCATATTCATATTTATTATATCATACACGATTCATTTATGACTTTATACTAGACATTTAATAATGATTTTGATGTTAAATTAACATTTTGGGTAATAATCGCTTTTTTTATCATACGTGTTTTAACTTGTTATTCTAGATCGTATCACTCAGATCGTGATTTAAATAATTCCAGAATATAAAACATGATTTATATATCATATATATATAGAATATAAATATGTATAATAGATAGATATATGAAATGGAAAACACCGTTTATGGAGACGGTAGGCCGTACGTACGCATAAACATCTTTTCTGTTTTCATATCGTATTGAACAGAAGTAAGTGAATAAGATATATGTAAGTACATGATTATATATATATATATATAAATATATCCAATAGAATTATTATTTCATATATTACATACTTATAAAAAATATGTATTTTTATAATCTTCGTATAATGGTTAATGTGAAAATGAATCTCATCACGTCGTGGAGATGGTAATCTGTACGTACGCACGAGTAAAAATATCATTATATTAATGGTGACATCATATGTAATTGGATGGTATATCATATATACAGAAACATTACAATTTTATATTTATTATTTACCACAGTAATACTCATTATACCAATCCAAATAATGATGTTTTGGAATAACAAACAAGAACACGACGTGGAGACGGTAAGCCGTACGTACACACGTATGGTGACTTTGTCATTTATAGGATGGATAGAATAATGAATATGGTTGTATCATATTTATAACAATGTCACAGTATAATGAAGATATTGGATTTATTATTTTAGAATGGAAACCACAAAGAAAGAGGAAGTGGAAGAAGAAAACCACCTGAAATAAGTGATAAAATATTTATCTCTTCTTTGGGTTCTTTTTTTTATTTGATCAACATGGCTCTTTAAGTTAGCTTTCTCACCAAATTAAGGCCTCTATGTTGAATTTAGGATTATTGGTAGGATATTTGAGCAGGTTTTGGCATAGCCAAATGGATTTAAAGGTGTGAAGTTAAGAGAAGGGGAAGTGCCCTTTTATAAGAGAGGTGAGGGTCAATTTAGGGAAAGTTTAAAATATTATTTTATAATCAAATGTTTTTTGGTTTCTAATGGATAAAAAATAAATTATTTCTAGGATAAGGTGGTTATGGGTCGAAATCACCTCAACCAAAAGGTTTTATACAATTTTTGGTTACCATTTTAACCTTAACTTTTAGATTTAACTCTAAGTAAAATAGTTTAACTTTTAGCGTGTCTTCTTGTATTCTTACAATATATGGTTAATAAACATACTATAAAAATCCAAGAGAACCTAAAGTGGTTCATTAATGAAATATATAATATTAATTAAGCTCTTTGGTATAAACTTATATTTTTTGGAATATTATGTCAACCAATAATATATCATTTGTTTTAAAAACTATTTTTTTTTTCAATTTTGAGACTGTTGTGTATTTTATTTTTGTGAAAGTTATCATAACATTATTACTTTTCTCCAAATAAATTGAATCAATAATAACATTCCATATTCACCTATAATATTCTTGGATGTCATCAAAACATTCAAATTATATTTATTTTAATATTTACTATATCATTTAGATGAAAGAGTACAGGAAGGAAAAGGATGCGAACTCTAGTTTGGGTAATTCAGATCCTAATGATCCTAGAGACAAATAAATTAATGTATTGGTTAATGATGATTTCATTGGTCAAAAATATCTGTTTAGTCTCTTTGCAATGAAGAATCCTTGTGAGTGCCAGGGTGATGGACTCAAGAAAAGATTCGTTGATGCCGTCAAAAGAATGGGTTCTTCATCCTTTCTTGACTGTGAAGAATCTTCTAGAAGGATCATTCGAAAGGGGTGGATTGCGCATGTATTAGAAAATCAAAGTGCTGTTGAAGAGATAATGAAGTTATGTAGAATTTTAATTATCACCCGGGTTGTAATCCTGAAGGGGGTGAAGCCATGGAAGTTTCACGAACTCACTACTAGGATTACTGAAATCGAGGGTGTTACTGAGTGGAATATGACAGCGATGGGATGTGGGTTTTATCACATCTTTACCCCCTCTTATGAGATCTAGCACCATTCCCGGAGTTTTGGCTCGGTCCATCTCAAACCTGGCTTCCTACAGATTCATGAATGGGACCAGAATTCTGATCTCAATTCTGTCAAGAACACCTACGCACAAATATGGATATGGGTATATAATATGAATTTGCTCTATTGGCACCCCCAAATTCTCTAAGATATTGCCTCATTGGTTGGGAATCCTATCAGGCTTGATAATCAGACTGGAAATCCCATGTTTGGTCATTATGCGAGGATTCTTGTGGAAGTCGATATGTATTCTAATTTGGTGGAAGAAGTGGTGTTAACCAAAGAAGAAGATACCCTCACCCTTAGAATCCTCTACAAAAGAAAGCAAAAATTTGGCCTGAAGTGTATTATCTTTGGACACATTGCATCCGATTGTAACATAAACAAGATGTGAAACTTTTGCAAAGTCTGAGGGAATGATGAAGAGAACTGTAGATGGAGGGGCAAGAAAATAGCTCCTGCTAATGATCCTGGGCCTTCTCTCTCTAAGTAGGATCCTCTTGTGATCCCCACTGATAAAGGGATGCTTGTGCATGATGCAGATAAGGGTGGGAGAAAGGATGTAAGCCGTCAATTTGTGGAAGAGGCAACTCAACTTGCAGAAGAATATGTCATTTGTGTTGTTCCCTATAGAGGAGTCAATAGCATTAACCCCACTCTTGGAGGCCAGTAAGGGGGAGCATGTGCAAGATGCAGACACTGGCCGTCATCCTAATTTGGTCGTAGATCCTGTGTTGGGTCCTGCAGATGAAGCTCTTGTGCAAGATCAATGTGCAGCCCCTATTAAATAATTGATCACAAGATCAGATGATGTTGCAGTCCTTATGCAAGACATGGTTATAGATCATTCGGGATTCATTCTAGATTTAGATCAAAGTCTCTATGAAATTTATGATGCAGGTCATGGTGGAAAAGTTACTACTGTCTGTGATCATGGTGTTGTTGCGTCCTTTTCTCATCTAGGTGAGTTTGTGTAGGATCATGCGTATATGTTTTCAAAGAGTGTACTACCTTCTAGTTTATTATCTGTCTTGATTGACTCTGAAAATAGGCTTTCTTTGCTCAATATTAAGGATTATACTGAATAGGATGATGATTATTCTTCGGATGATCATGTTCCAGGTGCTCCTAGTTGTACTGCTAATGAAGTTTCTAATAATAGGTGGAACTAACATCTGAAGGGCCTAGTACTAGGCTCAGATCAAAAAAATGAAAATCCATTTCTGGAATTGTCAAGGGATTGGGAACCCTCCCACGGTTAGGTCCCATAGACACTTTATTATGACCAAAATACCCTTATTGGAAGGTATTTTTGAACCAAGTATGGAGTTTGAAAATTGTAGTTCTTTAAAATGGGATTCTATAGGTTACTCCTTTTTTGAAAATAATCATCTTGACATAGACTCTAAATCCTTATGGGTGCTTAAGGATGATAGTGTGTCAATTAGTTCTGTTTTTACTGATGCCCAATCTGTTACTCTCACATGCTGTTCTGGTAATGCCTCATGTTCAGTGACGTTTGTGTATGCTTTTAGTCTCTATACAAGAAGACGTAAAATGTGGAGAAACTTAGCGGATAACTCTAAGAATATTTTGAGTAGATGGGTTTTACTTGGTGAATTAAATACTATTATAAGGCCTGAGGAAAAAACTGGTGAGAACTTTTGTTGTGCCTCAGCTTCTGATCTTTTAGATTTTTTAGACAGATGTGGTCTCACTAAGGTACCTATTTCTGGAGCTAAGTTTACATGAAGCCAACGCACTATTAATGAGAGACAGACAAGTAAGTTAGACAGGTGCTTTGAGCAAGTGGATGATAAGAATGTGGCAATTTATGTTTCTGGGATAACTCTTCCAAGGGAAAATTCTGATCACAATCCCATTCTTGATGATTTTTGTTTTAGAACATTGAGGTCAGTACCCCTCCCCTTCAAGTTCAATAATTCATGGATAATTATCCCGTGCTATAGTGAAATTTTCATAGATGCTTGGAAAAATGATTATTTGTGTAGCCCTTCTTACATTCATGGCTGCAAAATTAAAGCTTGTCAAGGAAAGGCTGAAAAAATAGAGCAAAGACTCATTTTCCTCCATTGATAATGACATTAGGGAGGCTAAACCTACTCTATCTAACTGCCAATAATCTCATGTTGCTACGGACTTGCCAACTCAGAATGAAAATCAAGATACATCAAATCTGAAAAATCTATGGGATTTGAAGGAAAAGTTGGCACAAAATCAGTTCAATATTAGATGGTTGAGAAATGGAGACAGAAATACAAAGTTTTTTCATTACATGAATAGGGAGAAAAAGGCCAAGAGAAGTATATAAGCCATTAACATTGAGGGGAATCTCTTATCCTCAGATAATGATATTGGAAATGCTGCCATTACTTACATTGAGAAGATTTACTCAGATTATGGTGAATAAAACCCTAATAAAATTATCCTGTGTTTTTGATCCTTCTATTGAGGATGATCAAAATAAGAAGCTTGTTGATATTCCCAAGGCACGAGAGGCACGTGACGCCCTTTTCTCCCTAAATATTGATATTGTAGTAGGCCCCGATTGCTTTACGAATAAATTTTCATTTTTTACTAGGATATTGTTCATCTTGAGGTCATAAATACTGTGAATTATTTTTTTAGATTAACCCACATTCCCTTTGGAATGAACTCCAACTTTATTACATTAATCCCAAAAAAAGAGAATTCCCTTGACATTATGGATTTTAGGTCTATTTCCGTTGGTAACAGTGTACCAAAAGTGATTAGAAAGATCATAACTCATCAACTGGGTGGTATTGAAAAGGGACTCATTTCTAGTAATCAATTTGGGTTTGTTCCCGGACGGAACATTCAAAATTGCCTCTTAACTACCTCTGAGTGTGTCAATCCCATGAGGAAAAAGGTTATGGATGGTAACATGGCATTGAAGATTGACATCTCCAAAGCTTTTGTTACCATCAGATGGAGTTTTATTTTCACCATTCTTATTAATGAATCTCCTAGGTGATTCTTTAAATTCCCAAGAGGAGTCAGACAAGGCGACCCACTTTCGGGGATGCTTTTTTCTATCATGGAGGATTACTTAAGTCGATGCTTCAGTGATCATTCTAATTTTGGATGGTATTAGAGGATGAAAATAGGGAGTGTTCTACATGCTCCCTCACATATTTTCTATGCTGATGATATTCTGATTTTTGGGAGAGATGATAAAGAAACAGCCTCCTGTATCAAGGAAATCTTCTCAAACTATGAGGAGGTTGCAGGTCAGGTTATTAATTGGGGAAAATCATTAGTTATGTTTGGTGGTGAGATTATCACATCGAGGCAATATAGAGTGGAACAACTGCATGGTGTCAAGAGGGGAGTGCTTCCATTCACTTTCCTTGGGGTGCCTTGAGAGGTGTCATTTGGATAATATCACTATGAAGATCACAAATCAATTAGAAAATTGGAAGGGAAAAAACATGTCTCAAGTAGGGATGATATGTTTGGTCAACTCAATGGCCGCTTTGATGTTTGTTTATTCATTTTCCTTGTATATATTTCCCAGATCCCTGATTAAGGAGCTAAAGAGCAAGATAAGAAATTTTATTTGGACTAGACCAGTTTATAAGGCCCCAGCTATAAACCTTACTTAATCTTGAGTTATTACAAGATTACACATTGAGGATCTTTTCAGGTTTATATTTTTAGAGAATTAGATCATAAAACTTACATTACATTCCACATTTAAACAATGTGGTTACATAAAATATAGTATTCATTTTTTTCCCATCAATGGAAACATATTTAAAATAAAACATGGATTCTTTCTTGACACTTCCTTGACACTATCATTATATCATGTACCTTTCCCTTGACCCGTGAAAAACATTTCAAAAAAACTTGGGATGAGCATAAAAAGCTCAGTGAGGGTTATAAAAATATGGAAAGGAAACATGAGTTCATATATACATAAGAAATAAATCATACTTTACCCATAAAACATAGGCACTTTAACATAACTCATCAAATCATGAATAAATAATAGAAATCATAAGACATAAAAGGTAACTTGAGGCATTCATAACATTCTTACGTAGGGATTAACCTCTTGGTTACGTTTGAAATACCCACCACAGTATATTCCCTAAATCTCTTTGGAGAAACCTTAACGTTTCACTCCTTCGCGTTACCCAATGCATTGGAGAGCTATATCGGGCTCACCCGACCTTAGTTTATTACAGAACCAACCGTTTTCCAAACAATGCCCAAGAACCATAACATAAATGTATCACATAAAACATGCATAAAGGAAACATAATATTTCCATATTTCAATCACAATATAACATTTTAGGATATTGAAATAATGAATCCATTAAAAAAACCATTTAAAACATTTAATAAAGAGATTTTTGAATCAAAGTGTCCCATACCACCTTGAAGCTTTTAACATTTTAAACCATTAATATACATATAAATAAATCCTTAAAACCATTTTGAAAACATGAATATTAATAAGAAAAAATCATTAAAACATTTAAAGCGATATTTTGGTTAAAGGGTTTTTACCAAAATTAGAGACACTTGAATACAATAATTGAGGAATAACATTTAATCAGAACTTTATAATATCATGAGAATAAATGGATTCATGATATAATATTCTAAATGATAGTATATACACCATATAAGAGTGAATTGGTGCATAACCACAATGAAGTCTCAATAGAAATGTAAAATGTGATGAAATCCCTTATAAAGAAGGTATCCTTAAATTAAGGATAAATCAATCTCAAAATTATGTGTGACAAATATAAATACACCCAATATAAGTGGATATTAATTGTAAAACAATAAAAGTTCATTCAAACATATTCAAAGGATGACATATTCAATAACTACATGTTGAACCCAAATAAATCGAAATTGGGTTAAAAAGTTCCCTTGGTAAAATTCGACAGCCTAACGACGTCACTTCAAAATTCAGAAAATGAGTTGATGAGAGATAAAAAGGGTATCTCATCACTTGGACATAAAACTTACTTCAATAAGGATATAGAAGAACATATCCCAACATAATAGTATGTGAATTAAAAGACATAACAAAAGAAGTCTTTTAAAAAGGGGAGGGTGAAAGGTTCCCTTACCGACATGGGTATCATTCGAAACATACACCCCGTGAAAGAAGGAAAATACAACATTGATGTAAATACTCATAAATTAAAGTATATTACACAATGAGTAAAATAATGGTCAGTACATACACCTATCAAAGGAAATTTTGGCAAATGTAGCATAAATCTCACGAGAATAAAAGTGAGATGATAAATCCCTTATGAAAACTCAGCAGCCTAACAGCACCACTTAAAACTTCCAAAATGGATTGATGAGAGGAAATAGGGTCTCTCATCATATCAACATAAAGTTTACAAAAATATGAATATAAAAGAACGTCCCCCAACATAAGAAATAGGATCTTAAAAGAAGTGACATAAAGGAGAGTACTTAAAAAGAAAGAGAGAGGTTAGATTTCTTATGAAAATTCGGCAGCCTCACGGCGCCACTCAAAACTTCCAAAATGGGTTGATGAGAGGGAATAGGGTCTCTCATCATATGAACATAAAAATTACAGTAATATTAATATAAAATAATATCCCAATAACAAGAAATATGAGCTTTAAAAGGAATGACATAAAAGAGTGTACTTTAAAAGAAAGAGAGGAGTCAGATCCCTTACCTCAAGTCCAACTTGTCTTGTTCGTTTCTTTATATTACGGAATAATAAACTTTGGTCAATTTGTAATTGCCTAAGGAACTCCTTTAATGATTATTATTCAGTTAATATCACATATTATAATGTTATAATAATTTTTTAATAATGTTAGTTCATATCAGACGTTTTTGCCGATGTTTGGTACATGAGTCAAAAATGAACTTGTTTGAAAAATGATTGTCCATGTAGTTATAAGTAAATAATTTCCAGAATAGTATTAATGATTAAAATATCATATATATCCAGTACATATTCATTTTATACTATTCCATATCATTTGGAGATAAAAAACGAAAAGCACCGTTCATGGAGACGGTAGGCCGTACGTACGCATGAACGCTACTTTCATTTTTTCTTTGTCATATTAATGGAATTAAAAATAAATGATATATATATTATAATTCCAGTATAATATATATGTTATATAGGTCACATATGTTCATTTATTTCATTCTTTATACGTTCCATGTATTTTATGTACGAGTCACATCACTTGAGAGGGCGGTAGTCCACACTTCCTCATATGAAATTATCGCATTTACACAACATGAAAAGAATAAAGTTATGGTTTAAATATAAAATAAATAAGAATATAGTAAACATAAATACAATATATATCATATATAAAATACAGTTACATCATAATGGCCACCTTTAAAGGTGTTAAAATAATATTGAACAATCATCGTTTCGTGAGGCAGAAAATCTCCAACCACAGAAAAAGTATGTTCTATACCCATTAAACGAAGGTGTGTGTAAGTTTAGCTCGAATACTTCTTATAAAAACTTCCTAGTATATTTAAGATACTTTATTTGTTACAAAATAAATGAATAAAAAGAGTTTATGGGGTTGGAGAAGCAAAATAAAACAAAAGGACACAAGTGAAGACATTACCTTAAAATCGGGTAACTCCCTTTGGTTTGAGCTTAAAGGCTTACTTGGGAAGACTTCTGACCAAAGTGAGGCTTCAAGGAGTTAGAGAGGGATTTGGAAAGACAAAATGGGTAGGGTTTGGCCGAGCCAAAGGCTTTGGAAGTGTGGGTAAGGAGGTAGAGGTGGGGGCCTTTTATAAGAGGAGAAGAGGGGCACTCTTGGAAAGTAAAGAAATGTTACTTTATTTTAGAATGAGTTTCTGATTTTAATGATCCCACATTGATGTGTTTCTAGGATAAGGTGATAAGGGTTATAAATCCACTCATACAATAGGTTTTTGACATGCGTAGGTCTTAGATTTTACATTATCTTTCCATTTTATTTAAATCGTTAAATAATGAGGTCATCGCTGCATCATCATGATGTCATAAATAATTTAATTTATTTAATTTCTAAAAATTATAAACAAATACTATTATGTAGGAAATATCCTTAGCTTTCCAATGACTATTTATAGTAAAAAATATGACTTTTATAACCCCATCTCAAAATTGTTTTAGTAAAACAACTCATGTTTGTGTCATTTTTACTTTTACATTAAATAAAAAGGTATTTATGTAATTTTCAACCAAAGTGGCTCCATGGGGTCCCCAAGTTGATCCATGGATTGTATTGGTCGGACATGACTCATCCAATGAGGGCAGGACATGTTTCTAGGTCATTTCATATTATTAAAACATTATTTTTACCTTAAACTACACTAATTACCTCTAATCGCGATTAAAAACTTAATAAGTTATTATTCACCAAAAAATTATTTTAATCCCATTGAACCAAATATTACTTCTTAATGATAACCATGTATGTCGGATTTTTGAAATTCAATACAAAAATATGGCAAAATTTGATTTAAACGGAAAAATCAGTTTTTATAAGTACCACTTAGTGGTTTCACTATTCATCAAAAATTGAAGTTTTTCAGAAAACTACCAAAAGTTCACCCTAAGCTATATTTGATATTCCGAATTCAAAAATGATGTATATTTTACAAAATTAAAACATATAAGTTGCATTAATTAATTTAATAATTAATTCCCGCTGTCAAAATGAATAGCGTGTTTTTATGAAACAAAATGTATCAAAAGATTGACACTAGTTTAAGTCCGATTTCAAAGTGAAATTAATTCCAACGACTACTATTGGATTAAATGGTAAAAATATATTCTAATTTAACTTTAAAACCAATTAAAAAGATAATATAATCATATAAATAAATTAGATTAAAAGAGGTTTTGAATTAAAATACAACATTTTTCAGTATTCATTAAAAATTTAACTTTTTTGGAAAAATACCAAAAGTTTACACAAAGTAAATTTCGATGTCCCGATTCTAAAGAAGAATTTTATTTATTTAAATATAGCACATAAAAGTTTCGAAAAGTGGATTTAAAAGAGGTTCGCCATCAAAATGCGGTTAATCGACATTTTAAAGAATATTAAAAATTTTACACTTAAAATTGGATTCATTCACATTTTTAATTCTCTAACATTGATTGTAAAAAGTAAATTTTTTTGAAAAACATATATAATCATTTTGTAGTTAGTTCTATTCATTCCCGCCATCACAACAGCTAGGCGTTAACTACCATTTAAAATAATATTATTTTATTATTAGAGTGCAACGTAAGATTCCCAAGAAACTCGTTGTTGCGTATTGGGTACGCCATCGAGCATAGCGTCCCCTTTAATGTAATATTAATATTTTATTCACAAATATGGATAAATGTGAAAATTTCATACTCTTTATTTACCTGGGGTGTTACATCCTTTCCCCCTTTTGGGAATTTCGTCCTCGCAATTTTAAAATTGGGCTTGGAAACTTCATTGAAAATCCCACATCGGAACAAGAGTCAGTAAAACAATCACTTTAAAATAAAGAAAGATAAGTACAAAGGTCACCCGAGTTAACCCATACTTGGATTCCATGTAGGAAAAAATGGACATGGAGGAGAAAACATAGGGTCATGTTCTGATGGAGAGTGATAGAAAACATTTTTAGGAGAAAGTTAACCACAAGAAAATCACAAACTTGTGATGGGTTAAACGGTTTCGATTTCCCAGTAGGAAAAGTTAATAGACAACATTTTTTTAAAGTTACTTTTTATTGAGGAATTTATTCATAAGGAAACATAATCACTTATCATGTTGACTTTCAACTTTTATTAGATTCCTTACACAAACGCATATTTTCTCCAAAAGACGAGTATTTAGGAAGACTTGTTCACTATAATCAACTTCTAGAGAATCACCTAATCCACAAAAGAGAACTATATACTTCCCCTATATTTAGACTTTAACCAAAACCAAAACCAAAATGGTTAGTACAAGATTAGATAATCTAGAAAAGGATAACCCTTTATAAAAAGAAAATCTATTCTTAATCTCCAAAATTTGTCCAACAAAACCCAAAGTTCAACGAGGACCATTTGATATACAATTTGTCCATAAAATTATTCAATGTAAACCAAACTAAGATTGAAACCCAAATATTTGAAGGATTTAGTCACATAGTCTTCCAAGGTACAAATTAACTTTTATCTCCAAATAACATCAGTTGCTCTTAAATTCTCATATTGAAGAGTAATTAACCTAATCACATATCCTCGATGATAGGTTAATAATTTCCATAGATAACCCAAAATAAACTTCCTCTTGATTCCTAAAATCATCTAACTAAAAAGAATTAGTCAAACTAACCAGGGACTTCACATAGTCCAATGGTAGGAGATAAATACCAGTCACACTTTGGTTGTGGGTTCGATTCCCGTAGCTTTGTCCGACGCGATGGGTTGTCACACGGTCTGCGTGTTGTCCTTTTTCCAAAACAATATAATTCTTAAAACATTTCACAAAATGAGATAAAATCTTCAAAGATGATCCTAACATATTTTAACCTCAAGTTTATCTCATGCCTTTCATTTTCCATCATAACATATAATAACCCATAATTAACTCAAAAGTAAGGATCATATAAACTCTAATGGTTACCTTTATAATTATTACCTGAACTTCCACATCGATTGGTCATCTCGTACATGATACATTATAGATCATACCAAGGTTCAAGTGGTTGATCATGACTCCTTGATAGTTGGTTTAGAACAACCATGAGTTTCCTCATTGAATCCCCCATTTTATCTAGTATCTTAATCAGAGAACCGCCACAGTTTCCTTCAAACCCGTTCTCTCTTTGGTGCCTGCTAGATCCATCCATTCACTAAAAACAGAAATGTCAATGTGAGTATATCAACAAAACCATCATGTACTAATGAAGAAGGTAAACACAAAGATATACTTACTCATTAACTTTATCTAAAACTATGACTCTTTCTGAAATCCTAACCATTATGGTAATTTCACTTATGCTTAAAGAATACCCTAACCTCTAAAGTTATCTAAACCTCCCTTTGATACCAACTATAAGGCCCCATCCTTAAACCTTACTTAATCATGAGTTATTACAAGATTACACATTGAGTATCTTTTTAGGATTAGAGTTTTAGAGAATTAGATCATAAAACTTACATTAAATTCCACATTTAAACAATGTGGTTACATAAAAGATAGTATTCATTTTTTCACATCAATGGAAACATATTTAAAATAAAACATGGATTCTTTCTTGACACTTCCTTGACACTATCATCATATCATGTACCTTTCCCTTGACCTGTGAAAAAAATTTCAAAAAAACTTGGGATGAGCATAAAAAGATCAGTAAGGGTTATAAAAATATAGAAAGTAAACATGAGTTCATATATACATAATAATGAAATCATACTTTACCCATAAAACATAGGCACTTTAACATACCTCATCAAATCATTAATAAATCATAGAAATCATAATACATAAAAGGTAACTTGAGGCATTCATAACATTATTACATAGGGAGTAACCCTCTTGGTTACGTTTGGAATACCCACCACAGTATATTCCTTAAATCTCTTCAGAGAAACCTTAACGTTTCACTCCTTCGCGTTACCCAATGCATTGGAGAGCTATATCAGGCTCACCCGCCCTTAGTTTATTACGGAACCACCCGTTTTCATAACAATTCCCAAGAACCATAACATAAATGTATCACATAAAACATACATAATGGAAAAATAACATTTCTACATTTCAATCACAATATAACATTTTAGGATATTGAAATAACGAATCCATTAAAAAAACCATTTAAAACATTTAATAAAGAGATTTTTGAATCAAAGTGTCCCATACCACCTTGAAGCTTTTAAAATTTTAAACCATTAATATCCATATAAATAAATCCTTAAAACCATTTTGAAAACAAGGATATTAATAAGAACAAATCATTAAAACATTTAAAGCGATATTTTTGTTAAAGGGTTTTTACCAAAATTAGAGACACTTGAATACAATAATTGAGGAATAACATTTAATCAGAACTTTATAATATCATGAGAATAAATGGATTCATGATATAATATTCCAAATGACAGTATATACACTATATAAGAGTGAATTGGTGCATAACAACAGTGAAGTCTCAATAGAAATGTAAAATGTGATGAAATCCCTTATAAAGAAGGTATCCTTAAATTAAGGATAAATCAATCTCAAAATTATGTGTGAAAAATATAAATACACCCAATATAAGTGTATATTAAGTGTAAAACAATAAAATGTCATTAAAACATATTAAAAGGATGACATATTCAATAACTACATGTTGAACCCAAAGAAATCGAAATTGGGTTAAAAAGTTCCCTCGGTAAAATTCGACAGCCTAACGGCGTCACTTCAAAATTCCGAAAATGAGTTAATGAGAGATAAAAAGGGTATCTCATCACTTGGACATAAAATTTACTTCAATAAGGATATAGAAGAACATATCCCAACATAATAGTATGTGAATTAAAAGACATAACAAAAGAAGTCTTTTAAAAAGAGGAGGGTGAAAGGTTCCCTTACCGACATGGGTATCTTTCGAAACATACACCCCGTGAAAGAAGGACAATACAACATTGATTTAAATACTAATAAATGAAATTATATTACAAAATGAGTAAAATAATGGTCAGTACATACACCAATCAAAGGAAATTGTGGCAAATGTAGCATAAATCTCACGAGAATAAAAGTGAGATGATAAATCTCTTACGAAAACTCGGTAGCCTAACGACGCCACTTAAAACTTCCAAAATGGATTGATGAGAGGAAATAGGGTCTCTCATCATATCAACATAAAGTTCACAGAAATATTAATATAAAAGAACATCCCCCAACATAACAAAGAGGAGCTTAAAAGAAGTGACATAAAGGTGAGTACTTAAAAAGAAAGAGAGAGGTTAGATTTCTTACAAAAATTCGGCAGCCTCACGACGCCACTCAAAACTTCCAAAATGGATTGATGAGAGAGAATATGGTCTCTCATCATATGAACATAAAAATTAAAGTAATAGTAATATAAAATAATATCCCAATAACAAGAAAGATGAACTTTAAAAGGAATGACATAAAAGAGTGTACTTTAAAAGAAAGAGAGGAGTCAGATCCCTTACCTCAAGTCCATCTTGTCTTGTTCGTTTAATTATATTCCTGAATAATAAACTTTGGTCAATTTATAATTGCATAAGGGCCTCCTTTAAATATTATTATTCAGTTCATATCACATATTATAATTTTATAATAATTGTTTAATAATGTTAGTTCATATCAGACGTTTTTGCCGATGTTTGGTACATGAGTAAAAAATGAACTTGTTTGAAAAATGATTGTCCATGTAGTTATAAGTAAATAATTTCCAGAATATTATTAATGATTAAAATATCACATATATCCAGTACATATTCATTTTATAATATTCCATATCAGTTGGAGATAAAAACCGAAAAGCACCGTTCATGGAGACGGTAGGCCGTACGTAGGCATGAACGCTGCTTTCATTTTTTCTTTGTCATATTAACGGAATTAAAAATAAATGATATATATATATATATATTATAATTCCAGTATAATATATATGTTATATAGGTCACATATGTTCATTAATTTCATTCTTTATACGTTCCATGTATTGTATGTACGAGTCACATCACTTGAGGGGGCTGTAGTCCACATTTCCTCATATGAAGTTATCGCATTTACACAACATGAAAAGAATAAAGTTATGGTTTAAATATAAAATACAGAACCATATAGTAAACATAAATACCATATATATCATATATAAAATACAGTGACATCATAATGGCCACCTTTAAAGGTGTTAAAATAATATTGAACAATCATCGTTTCGTGAGGCAGAAAATTGCCAACCACAAAAACAGTATGTTCTTTAACCATGATACGAAGGTGTGTGTAAGTGTAGCTAAAATAATTCTTATAAAAACATCCTAGTATATTTAAGATACTTTATTTGTTACAAAATATATTAATAAAATAGTTTAGGGGGTTGGAGAAGCAAAATAAAACAAAAGGACACAAGTGAAGACACTACCTTAAAATCAGGTAACTCCCTTTGATTTGAGATCAAAGGCTTCCTCGGGAAGAATTCTGCCCAAAGTGAGGCTTCAAGGAGTTAAATAGGGATGTGGAGAGGCCAAATGGGCAGGGGTTGGCCGATCCAAAATCTTTGGAAGTTTGGGTAAGGAGGTAGAGGTGGGGGCCTTTTATAAGAGGAGAGGAGGGGTAGTCTTGGATGGTAAAGAAATGTTACTTCATTTTAGAATGAGTTTCAGATTTTAATGGTCCCACATTGATGTGTTTCGAGGATAAGGTGATAAGGGTTCGAAATACACTCATAAAATAGGTTTTTGACATGTGTAGGTCTTAGATTTTACATTATTGTTCCATTTTATTTAAATCGTTAAATAATGAGGTCATCACTGCATCATCATGATGCCATAAATAATTTAATTTATTTAATGTTTAAAAATTTTAAAAAAAATACTATGATGTAGGAAATATTTTTATATTTCCAATGACTATTTATAGTAAAAAATATTATTTGTATAACCCCATCTAAAAATTATTTTAGTAAAACAACTCATGTTTGTGTCATTTTTACTTTAACATTAAATAAAAAGGTATTTTTGTCATTTTCCAACCAATGTGGCTCCATGGGGTCCCCAAGTTGACCCATGGATTTTCTTGGTCGGACATGACTCATCCAATAAGGGTAGGACATGTTTCTAGGTCATTTCATATTATTAAAACATTATTTTTACCTTAAACTACACTAATTACCTCTAATCGCGATTAAAAACTTAGTAAGTTACTATTCACAAAAAAATTATTTTAATCCCATTGAACCACATTTTACTTCTTAATGAAATCCATGTATGTTGGATTTTTGAAATTAAAAACACAAATATGGCAAATTTTCATTTAAACGGAAAAATCAGTTTTTATAAGTACCACTTCCTGGTTTCACTATTCATCAAAAATTGAAGTTTTTCAGAAAATTACCAAAAGTTCACCCTAAGCTATATTTGATATTCCGAATTCAAAAATGATTTCTATTTTACAAAATTCAAAACATATAAGTTGCATTAATTAATTTAATAATTAATTTCCGCTGTCAAAACAAATAGCGTGTTTTCATGAAACAAAATGTATCAAAAGATTGACACTAGTTTAAGTCCGATTTCAAAGTGAAATTAATTCCAACGACCACTATTGGATTAAATGGTAAAAATATATTCTAATTTCACTTTAAAACCAATTAAAAATATAATCTAATCATATAAATAAATTAGATTAAAAGAGGGTTTGAATTAAAATACAACATTTTTCACTATTCATTAAAAATTGAACTTTTTCGGAAAAATACCAAAAGTTTACACAAAGTAAATTTTGATGTCCCGATTCTAATGAAGAATTTAATTTAGTCAAATATAACACATAAAGTTTTCAAAAAGTGGATTTAAAAGAGGTTCTCCATCAAAATGCAGTTAATCGACCTTTTAAAGAATATTAGAATGTTTACGCTTAAAATTGGATTCATTCGCATTTTTAATTCTCTAACATTTATTGTAAAAAGTAAAAATATTTGAAAAACATATATAATCATTTTTTAGTTAGTTCTATTCATTCTCGCCATCACAACAGCTAGGCGTTAACTACCATTTAAAATAATATTATTTTATTATTAGAGTGCAACGTAAGATTCCCAAGAAACTCGTTGTTGCGTATTGGGTATGCCATCGAGCATAGCGTCCCCTTTAATGTAATATTAATATTTTATTCAAAAATATGGATAAATGTGAAAATTTCATACTCTTTATTTACCTGGGGTGTTACACTGTTCATGAGAGGAATCTGGTCACTGTGGCTTAAAAATACTACCTCATACCTACCCACATGGGTGTATTGGGTGTCAAAGATATCAGATTATTAAATGATACCTTTATCAACAAGTTTACATTGAACTTAATTTAAAAATACAATGACTCAATGGACTTCATTCGAACCGGGTTCTTTGCAAAGCTCCACAATGGGTACTCCAACCAACTTTGTTCATCTATTTGGTACACCATTAAGCAGGACTATGCTTACCTTATGGTTTGATCAAAATGGATTGTCTATAAGGAATCCCCTCTTAACCTATAGACCATCCATTGGATGTCTCGACCTATTGGGGATGATGATGCTATCCCTCCACTCCTAAGAGGGACTTCGTTTGATGATTTCTAGGGTAATCCAACAATTAACAACATGATTCTGAATCATGTTGGCATGAAAATAACAAGGTAATACTACTCAGATTGTGATACACTAGTATGGATTCAAAATCATAATGACATGTTTAATACAAGGGAATGCTACATATTACTGTGCGGTGCTTCCTTGGATCCTCCATCTTAGGTCATGGAATTTTACAAACCCTTCATTCCACCGGCCCTAGAATTACTCATATGGAAAATCTGGAAAAATAGACTTCCCTTTTAGGCCATGTTGCAGCGGTCTAGACTCAATCTGGCTGCAGTTTTCATTCTTTTCCCATAGGCAGAAGAAACTTCTGATCATGTGTTTGTTTTATGCAAGTTTTCTTCCAGATTATGGTCTTATGTGCAGGGGATTTTTCAATTCTGTATCCCCTCCCTTTCGGTTGAAGGACTGCTACAATTCATTTACAAGATTGATTGTAGTGATCAGGTATGATCTCTCCTCTTAACATCCATGGAAAATCTATTTTCTTTCATATGGAAGGCAAGAAATGATGTGATTTTTAATAGCATTGCTCCCTCATTCCATGCTGCAGTTCTGGCGATCCCTTGTGCAATTAGAACTGCTTGAAACATCCAAATGGGTACCATGAGGAATGATGTTTCTGACCTTGTTTTGTTGAGGTCCCTTGGTGTTAATGGCAGGTTGAAGAAATTGCTGATAATGAAACGTGTTTGCTGGATCCCACCCATCTCTCGATGGTTTAAGGTCAATGTTGATAGGGCGGATGCTAGCACACTAGGTCCTTCCGGATGCAGTGGTGTCTTCCGAAATCATAGGGGGTTCGTTAAAGGATGATTCTTCCACTATATTGGAAATGATTTTTCCATTGAAGAGAAGAATTTGGGCTATAATAAAGGCTATCAGGTATGTTGTCTAGTATGGTTGGCATGATCTATGGCTAGAGTCAGACTCATCTGTTGTAGTTCAAATCATTAGAGATCAGTCAAAGAACGTGCCATAGAGGATGTTACCGACTTGGGTGGAATGCCCCCGTCTTGAAGACTCACTCTCACTTTAATCTCTACATGTTTATCGTGAGGCCAATCAAGTTGCAGATGCTCTTTCCAAGAGAGTTATTGTAGAGGTGAGTTCCAGTTAATCCTTTGTATCACTAGAGTTTTGTAATAGATTTGTGTAGGCCGATTTTCATGGAGAGACTTATAATATTCTTTGCAGATCACCTCTATGATACTGCACTGTGTACTTTAATTTTTCTATAATATATCTTCTTGGGAGTAGGCATTCCTTCCTCCTGAACTTCCTGGTACAATATCATTTATTTGATTCTTTTATTAATATTTAAAATAATTCATCATTATTGTGTCAGAAATAATTATATATATTTTTTTTCTAAAAATTATAAATAAAATATCATCATGTAGAAAAGTTTTTTAGCTTTAAAATGAATATTTATAGTCTAAGATATCATTTATTTAAACCCATATAAAAATGTTTTACTAAAAGATACATTCTTTTGATATTTTTTTCTTTACTTTAGATTAATTAATGTAAAATGTTATTATCACTCCCAAGTGGCTCCATGTGGTCCTATAATCACCCCAAGGATGCCCATGGATAGACATGTATCATCAAATAGGGTTGATACATGTGTTAGTGTAATTTAATACTATTTTAATATTATTTATTTACCCATATTTATAGGTTTTACCCTTAACCATGGTAAATAAAATATTTACCGAAGTAATTATTCAAAATGTAGAAAAATAAAAGTTACCTATTTACACAATTTGGAACGCCTGATTCCATATATGGAATCCATTTGTCCAAAATCAATACACATAAGTGGAATAAATTTATTCAAAATTAATTCCAGTTGTCAAAATAAAAAGCGTATTTTTAAGAAATAATAACTATCAAAAGATTTACAGTTGTTTTTGTCCAATTTAAATTTGAAATTACATCCAATGACCTAAATTATATTAAATGAAAAGAGAATAATCTAATGATACTTAAAACCCATTCAAATATATAATTTAACACTCTAAATTCTTTCAAATAAAAATGATTTTTTTAATTAAAATTTAGTATTTTTCAGTATTCATCAAAATATGAAAGTTTTCAGAAAAGTACCAAAAATTTACCCAATCTAAATTTTTATGTCCATATTCTAAATAATGATTTAATTTCACTAAAATGAATATATAAAAGTGTCAAATATTGAATTTAAAAAGGGTTTTCCATTAAATGGCATAAACTACATTTTTTTTTTAAAATGCATCTTTTATCTTAAAATTTGATTTTTTTTAATTATGTCTAATAAAAAAAAGATAACTGTAAAAATTATATAGGATATATAAAATTTAAAATGTTGTTATTACTGTTTAGAACCTCTTTTTTTGAATGGCGAGTTTGGCAAGTCATGGTGTGCTTGAACTCGGTGTTGCGTGTAGAGCATGTTATTGAAATAATTTGAAGATATAAATTATTGTGAAAAATCATGCGGTGTTACAATATTAAATTGTTACATAATATCATAAATATTTAATTGTACATAATAATTCATGTCATACTATATATATCATCATAGAACTAGAAAGTAAAGGAGGTATAATCAAAAATGCATTATAAACACCAAATTAGTATTAATATCCAATGGTATATTTTTAATAAATTTTATTATGATTTTTCACACACACACACACAGATATATATGTTCATTATGTTAATATTTATAGTTTTAAATGAATTAATGATAATTTAAATGGAATATATAAACCATGGATATGGTAGTTCATGTATAGGGATAAATGATACTTCCAAATTTTAATATGAAATGATATGAAAATAAAAATGTATATAATATTTATAAAATAATTATAGTATAAAAAATATCATATATAATAAATAAATCCATCAATATAACCATCCATCAGAGTTATGGATGAAAAATGAATCATATCCCAACATGGAGGTGCAATGCCACATATAAACATCTATTTCCAATTTATTTGAAAATATGCGAGAAATGGTTTTAAAATAATCATAATAAAATATATGTATGTGGTATATAAATTTTTCAGAATGATAGTATGGATACAATATTGTTTTTGTAATTATAATAATAATGAAACTTTGAATATTTCTTTTAATACATTTATCTCTTATTTTACATACCAATGTCAGCTTACTCTTTAATCCGTTATAGGATGGCCACATGGCAACAAGAAAATCACAATACTAATGTAATGTAATATAATATAGTTATTGGGATTGTATTATATGATATATATTGGTTGATGTCTTTTATTTTTTAGGATAAGATGTTACATTTTTTATATGAGGGGTGGGAAACACATTGAATTACATAAATGGTTTAATTAATATAATGAATTGTTTATAGAAAATGTACTACAAATATTTTAAATAGAAATTAGTATAATTATATTTTAAAATATATTCAGTGTATAATACCTATAAATTATTATGTGTAATTATTGAACTTATATTTAGTTTATCCCCCTCAAAAATATTTTAAATCATAATCATGAAAATAAATTTTTATTGTATATACAATTCTTTAAGACATAAATGAAACTATAAAATATCATAAAGATTTATAAAAGGATAAAAAATATAGACTAATATTTTTAAAAATAAATATATATAATGGGAACATGTATTCTTTTAAATAAATATGAATATATATATATATATATATATATATATTAGAAGATATATATTTTAAGTACAAAACTAAAATTACATTCATTTCAGAACAACTAAAAATAAATATATTTATATTGAATTATATTACTAAATTTATAATCTAATATATTAATTAATATATTTTATGGAAAAGTATTTATTTAATTTATTATCTTAGTATACATAGTGCACATAAAACTATATTTCCAAATTAAATTTCTTTTTTTATAATTTAATGATTTTGTCTTCATTCCTAAATATTAGATTACTAATGGATAAGTTATTATTCAAAAATCAGAACTAAATATCATTTAAATATATTTTTTGTAATGATAAATATTTTTTTTATATCAAAATACATAACACCTATATTATTAATTTCATATAAAAATAATTCTTCTAGTCACGAAATGATAATATTAAATATTTAGGATTCCATCTATAAACCCATAAATAAATTTAAATTATGGAAAACAGATATATATATATATAATAATTTAATTCTTCCTATTAATAATCTAATATAGAATGGAAAGGTGACAACTATCACAATGAAAAACAATATTTGAATTGTTCATCATTTTCTTTTTTTCTCAGTTTTTATTCTATAAAATGTATTCCTAGAAATAAAACTTATTTATATAGAAATATATGATATAATATCATGGTTTTATATTCTACCCCTTATATAAATGTCACATAATAATTAAATCACGATGAAATAAACAACCACAGATATATTTTCCTCAACCCGAATGGCCCGAATGACTTCTTTTTTATTTTATTATGGACAATCCCTTTTAAGGGTTGAAGGGGAACCTATACATGACCCGTAGGCCCAAGAAACATGGCCCGACTGGCTCACAATACATGACTCGAAGGCCCAGAGGAGTACCATGCCCAATACATGACCCATATGCCCATCCCACTTGAACTACCCCTCCCCAACTTTTGTGTCATTGATCACCTATATCCCCACCTTGCAATGCTGATCGGTTAACTTTGCCCCATACAAAGCTGCATGGTGCCTGGTCCTGATGACGGCTGCCATACCCTCTCATTCATCCAATCTGGTTAGCTCTTCATCTGGTGGCTGCTATTCTTGTTGCTATGATCCTCTTATGGGGCATGTTCTTTGTGAACTGGCCTACTCCATGGTCTTTATGGCACAGAGGCCTTTGATTTCCCAAAGGCCCATGAAACGTGTAGGCCCAATCCGGTGGCCCGAAGGCCCAAATCGGGTGAATAGTTCCGGCTGCTACACTACCAAACAGTAACTACTACAATACTTCTATAGTAGCGCTACAGTACAGCTATAGAACCTAGAAATTTTCCTCCACCTGGTTTTGAAACTAGGCGACCTGGATGCCAAGTAGGAGCCCTTACCACTCGGGTACGGGCTC
This sequence comes from Viscum album, assembly GCA_963277665.1. NCBI lineage: Eukaryota > Viridiplantae > Streptophyta > Magnoliopsida > Santalales > Viscaceae > Viscum > Viscum album. The sequence goes on from OY728137.1 coordinate 2,055,360,069, forward strand.
GTTGGTAGATATATTTACCTCATAATTTCCTCAGTTTCCAATGTATCATTACCAAATTTTTTGGTTTTCCAAAAAAGGATTGAATAATACAATAGTCATGTTCTATAAAAAATAATCTCATTAATAAAAAATCATACAAAATTATTCATCATTAGAGACATAATTATTATGTGATAATACCTCATGGATATATACATGTAAAGGCCCTTGTATGAACTTCATCATGAGAGATACATGAAACCCAAAATAAAATTAAGATAGATTAGATGGATCCACCAAGGGATAACATACCATCCAAATTATATTTATAATTTCAAATAGAAATATATATCTATGTATCAGGTTTCATTTATTTCAAAATTTTATAATTTTCATTCATATCATTATTCATAGGAATATAAGTCAATGAAATTTAAATCTAGATCCTGCTAATTATTTCCCACATATAATTTCTTTCAAAACTATGTATTTTTTAAGTGATGTTGAATAGATGATACATTATCTACAAATTAAATATTTATCACATGTAAAATTATATTTCATTCAGTAAATTTATCCCAACATATTTTACTTTTTATCATTCTATTTAAGTGGGCTTCATAAAGAGACATTTGAAAGATTGAGTGAATGATATATTTATATGGAAACACAACTCAATAATGTTGGGGATCACAACTACAATTGGAATATATATAATATCATGTAAAATTATAATTTATATTTTGAATATTCATGTCAGACTAACTATCTGTTTTAGAATTTTATTTATTATTAATATTTAACTCATTATTAAAATTTTACTAAATTCATATCCCAACATCATGTTAATATGTAGTTCCAAATGAAATAAAAAATAATTCGGTACTACATACAACATTACCCATTTTATAATTTATTATATTAAAATTTTTTCAACTAATAAATAATCAATTATTATATTAATATGTGTTGGATTCATAAAGTGATTTTGTATAACCCATATAGAATAATGTCCTTCGATGTTTTGGGTACTAAGGAAAGGAATTACATGGTGGTTCCTTCCTATTTTTATTATGTTAAGGGTATTTGTTTTAACATCACCTTATACTTCAATGTACCAGTCTCAACATTTTTATATACTAATGTTTATGGTTTATATTCTACAATATCTATTTAGATACCACTACGCAACAAATACTCATTCATATCTATATACATATTATTAATTTTAGGATTAATACATAACAATAAGGAAATAGTTTATCTTGAATCTCATTCTTCATATCAAGTATTTATGGGACACATTCTCAATTCATGAAAATTACTTGAAAATTTTAGTTTAAATGATGAAAATCGGTCACCATATTTTGCAGATCTCTATATTACATTCGCACCACAATAGTCCTCAAATTGGTGTACAATTTTTAATTAATCTGAGAAATAAATTATTATTTCCATTTACATATGATTTCAGTATCAATATTTTAAAAAACCATAAATAATGGATCTGTTTAAATAAAAATCATAGGAAAACCTTCACGGTCTTTCCAAATTGTTGCACCATTCACCATGTTGACCTTCCTATTATGGTAATATATTTTGTATTGATAATAATTAATCTACTCCACCCTCCTCCTTTGATAAATATTCAACTATTTCAATATGATGTGGAACATCAATATTTTATGAAACATATATATATATATATATATATCATATCATTGACCATAAATATAATTCATCAATAATTTAAATTAATGAATTCCTACCCCTAAATCCAAATCATGAGTGATATAATTTTCTATAAGATTTTTCAAGTTTCATTATATATATGCAACTGTTATAAAATTATTCTTGACTTTTCATATCATTTAGTACATAGAATCGTCACTATATACCAGAAGCACTTCTCCACTTAATGGTATCATGAGATGAGGTTCATTGAAAAATCTCCTCTCTAGTTCCTTGAAAATTTTCTCACATTCATTTTCCCAATGGATATTTGATCCATAATAATACAATATAGTTATTCTCTTAAATTACACATAAAATAAATCACAATGTGTTTATTATATCATTATATACCCTAAAAACTAAAAATCGTAGTCCATGTGGTTTTTTATAGACAATGTTGAATAACTTTTATCCTTCAATGATCCACATATATGACTTATCTTAAGATTATATATGTTAATAAAACAGTTTTCAAAATTGATAATGGATTTCTAAAGAAAATATATTTTATAAAGTCTTTTATATTGTTATGCACATATAGTAGATAGATAAACTAAAAACAAATTATTTCACAAATTTTGATCATTGCATTAGGAAAAAAGAAATGAAAATGAAAAATAATACAATGGGGAAAAATATTAATTAAGAAAAGTATAATGGGAAAAACTAGATCTTTACAATCTCATAGAATCATTTTCACCATGAAAACCATTATTAAAAAGTAAATGAATATTAGTAAAACAATCGATATAATTAATAATTAAAATATTAAACTAATGAATGTATTCTAATGAATAATTCATGAATATAATAAGTGATATTTATATGAGGAAATATAACCATTGGAATTGGAATTTTTCTATTGAAATAGTAACCATAGCATTGGTAATAATAATTTTACCTAAAATTAATAAAATTGTAATATAATTAATATCTATCATGTAAAATTTTGGAATATATAAAAAAAATTTTCCATTAAATTAGTACTAATAATAATAACGCAAATGAAATATGATCTTCTTTTAATCAAACTACATTTTTATATATTTCATAAAAATTATTTTATTTATATAAAAATTTAAACAAAATTATACTGATAAAATGAATTCCATTTTTATCATCAACGCATTGAATTTTTATTGTATGTGATTTTTGTTTTTAATTTTCTAAAACAATTCAATTTTTATATGAATATTAAAAATAGTCACTTAAAAATTCCTAAATGTTTTATGATAAATTCAAGAGGAAATAATTATATAATAAATGATAAAATATTAATTTCATCCCATAATATATTTTTTATGTTAAATGAGATTTTTTAAAAACATTAAATGCAATTTATAATCATATAAATTATGTCCCATCATTTAAAGAAAATGTTTTACATTAAAATTATAATTTATCATTTTCACAACATTAGTTTTAGTGAACTAGTTAATTTGTCTTATAACGTGGTTGGACTTGTTATATATATTTTATTTTATTGATAAATGAATCATTTTGTCAAAAATATCACTATTGAATTTTTTTTCATTTGGTATAATATTATATTCAATATTTTATCATTAAAATTCCCTTCTCCTCAGGTATTAATAACACTTACCCATCCTTTGTAAAACAACCCCACCCTTACATAAAAATGTTATACACTCCAAAAATTAATTCCCATCAACCCACATAGAAAAAATAGATATGTTATGGAGTTATTAATCATGATAATCTGAATAAATTTAAATTCGTACAAAATAAGAAAAAATTAATATGAGTGTAATATTTCATCAACTCTCCATAAAATTTTACCCATCCCTTCCTCTTTTTCACTATTATGTTAAATCAAAAATCTAATAATTTTAATGTTTATTATGTTAGAATTATTTTATAAATTTAAAATTAATGTAGTGACTACATTTATGAAATATTATCATGTCAATACTTTATTTTATCCACTTATGACATTGTCCTATCAATGATCAGTTTACTATTGGCGGACACTTTTCCAACCCTACAAACACTACCACCTTCACATATGGATATTATGAATAATATATTATATATAAATTTATAATTCAATGAAATACATGAATCTTGAATTAATTTTACTTATGTATAAAATGAAATGAATAAAAATATAAAAACAAAAACTATATGAGAAAATATAAAAAATTTGGCATCCCTGTAATTTACTCTAAAAATGAATATTAAATAATTGAATCAAAAAATTACTATTGATAAATAGTTAAATAAATTAAAATTATTTACTTTTTCAATATATTAAAAATATATTTTCTATTTTTTTGGTAGAAGAGTAATAAAATATTGAGAGATTTATGGTATGTGGGTTCATAAACCCAATACCCTTGTTTTTGGATTATCTCCCAATTTATTATTTTTATAAATATGTTCTTATAATTTCCTAAAAATTCCATACAGTATTCATTTACTTTTATTTTTATGGATATACATGTCTATACTATTTCATAATTCATAAAAATTTATTTATAATTATTTTTCATAAAGTCTTATGTTCCAAAACACCTCAATGTTTCATATTGAGTTTTTTATTTCGCATTCATGAATGATGACTATTGATGAAATTAAACTGTTTTTATTTTTATTTTAAAAACCCCAATTGTAATTCTATAATTTATCCCATAAAAATTAATTAATAAATCCATTCCATTATATTTGCTTATTTTTTGGATGTTTTATTTTAATTTTATAATGAGATACATGACTATGATATATTTTCGATATAGTAAAAAATCCCAGAAGTATATATCTCTATAATGAATTGGGTAATGTGATATAGGATATCATCTTAAGTGTTTTGTACATTATAATGAATGTTCCATTGATCATAATTATGGTGTTATGAATTATATAGATATGTTTTATGTGAACATGATGCTTGTTATATTTACAACTATGTACAATATTTGACCTCTAATTTATGATGTTTCATTGTTATGTGTATTCCACATTTTATGAATTTATAAAATTTCCCCCCATTATTATGATTATTAGGAATTTTTATGATATAATGATTTTGATTATGCTCTCCCATGTTCTATTGATTAATTTCCATTATTCCCCAATTTTATTCATCCCCTTACTAGGTTTTTATCTCACACCATTATTTAATTTATATCCTTATGTGATTTCATATACTAAAGATAACCCTAGGGTTTTTCTAAAGGAAAATAAGGGATATTTAATTTTATTTATTCTTAATTCTTTATATGTGGCATGTGAGCTTAATTTTCCAATGATAACAAACATTGGATACATGATTGGGTAATTATTATTTTCTTTATCATAAAATTTGCAGTGTAGTCATATAAGAAATGGTTGGGACTCTATAGTTAGTATTATAGAGTGGTTTAGATAATTTGGGTTATATTATAAGAAAAATATTGAAACCCATAAATATAATCATTGGTAACCAACAACTATTTTTTATGTATATAATTTTTTTTGTGGTAATAATGCCTATCTCATGTTCATAAAATCATATGAATATATATGATAGATTTGATATTGGGTAATAACCTAAAAATAGGTGGAATGGGAATTGATATGATCAATAAGTCATGCCTTAAAAATAGGCCTTATGACACTCTTAATTTACCATCCTTTTAGAATATTCATTGATTAAAAAAATATTAAAAGAATTTTGTAGGTTAAATAACAAATTAAATTATTCATTTTTATGATAGAATAATTTTAAATAATATTATCCTATAATTTTAATTTGATATTGACTCCAAACCTAAGGTTCTCACTAAATATGAATTTAGAGTTATTTATATAAAAATATTAAATTATTCCTCTATTAATTTTCTATATCACATCAAACAATTTTTATTTTTGAAAAGATAGGAAACTAGGAGAATCAAGACATACATCCTATGTGAGGGAAAATACGAATATTATCTTTACAATATTACCAGTATAAGAGGATATGATGTTCAAAATATCATATCAATTCTTACCTAGCTATCTTAGTCTACGAATACTAACCATAATAATTTTGAAAATACACCTTCACCGAAATGGTGAAACTATCTATTGAGTGTTTTCCACAACAACAACCAAAAGCATTCAATTGGTCTTATGATCCACATTTCATAGAAAATAGGTTTAACTGATCATAGATGATCATTTCTATTGCCCACTTTTCTATGAAGTACATGGGTACTCTATCCATATATCATTTAGAAGGATGGTCTTATCAACGTGGGAAATTAATATGGATTACTACGTAACTGTATGAAATTAAATAAATATGAAGTAAGAAATTATGTTGTTATTTCTCAACATATATTTTCAAAAACTCCTTGTTAATATATGTACAAATTATTTCACATGATTAAAAAAAACTTATGTGAATAATTCATGTAATTTAAGGCAACATTCTTATGGATTCTTGTATATTACTTCTCTTTTGATATCAATAATGATTGTAATATAGATTTAATCACTAGTGGTTCAAACCCACATCTTCAAACTGATCTACCTATCTAACACATTGGGAAGTATGAACATATAGTTTTAGGCGTGATCAATATATAGATTGTGTTCAGAGAATTATCATATAATTATAGAGATATGTAATGAAAGAGTGATAATCATTTTGTGGGATGAATGAAAAAGGAAATATGATGATATAACAAACCACAAGTAAACATGTGGGAAGATGCGTAATATTAATTTCCCCCAATGTGAGGATAAATTCATAATGTGTATGATATAATACTACTAATTTCATGAATATTAATATTACTTAAAGATGTTTTCAATTTTTTTTGATGAATATAATGCACCAAACATGGGGAAATAATTATACAATTTGTCTTAAGGTAAGTATGTAATCCAGTGTAATAATCAGTGGTTATTTATGGTAACTTTCATTAGTAACCACATTATATGATAGATAAATAGAAATATTATTTCATTATTACTTATGATGTTCAATATCAAAATTATGTGTTACCAATTAAACTTTATATTCCATAAATAATGGAAAATGACTTATTTTATTCTGGTTCTATGCACTACATTATGTTATTATATTTTTCTAGAACCAGTGAATCAAAAATTTGATACCATGATGTATAATTTATTATAAAAACAACTAGTGGGGAGTTCAATGCATCCCAAGTGTTAGAAACATCTCATGTTGGCATTTTTGTGTCGATTCATCCATTTAATATTATAATTCCTCTTTTTTTTTATTTTGACGATATACCAATCATGGATTGGATTTTGCTATATATAGAAAAAATACACTATTACGAAGTACAATTCTATTTATATATTCAGATTAAATGCATGATAATATAAATATTTACGGATTATTATAAAACCATTTCTTAAAATACCTCATTATTTTACATGTTAGTACCATTTTTGTAACAACCTGAGATTTTATGAGAATTATTCTTCTTAATTTCATTAATGTCTTCTGTTGTATGCTACACCAAAATTAGCTTGTACTATACGCAACACCGTATTAGCTTTCAGTATACGCAACAATATTCTTGGCTTGTGTTACACACAATTTCAAGTTCGTTTTGTGGAAATTATTCTACGCAACATTAAGTATATATTTTGTTTAATGTATAAATGAAATAAGTTTTGATTATGTTATACGCAACACTAAAAGGAGCTTTCACTACACACAGTATTGACTTGGCTTGCATTACACGCAATCAAGACTTTCTTCGATAGCGTGTGTAGTACGCAATACCGAGTTTCACTAAACGGGATATTATTATTATTATGAACTAGAAATTATGAATAGTAATACCCACTTTTTGAAATTTTATAAATTCTATATTTTAAAATGGACTTTATTTTTGGATTCAGAATATCGAAATTAGCCTAGGGTAAATATTTGGTATTTTTTTGAAAACCTTCATTTTTTGATGAATAGTGAAAACACTGGGTTACTATTTAAAATCCGACTTTTTATTTAAATAATTATTTATTTTATTTAAATTTATTTTAGGTCAAAAATTGATACATAATACCTATATAAGTTCAATGTAATTCATTGGAGTCATTTTATAATAATTTTAGATATATAAAAATTTTAGATATATAGAATTTTTATTGAACTTTTCACCATCTTTAACCCACCACCTAAGAGAATTTGAAAATTTACATAAAACTTAATTTTACTGCTTCTATGAGTGTAATTTCGAAAATCCAATAGACATGGATAATATCAAGGAGTAAAATGTGGTTTAATAAGATAAAAATAATTTTTGTTAAATAGTAACTTTTTACTACTATTTACCACGGTTAAAAGTAAATAGGGTAATTAAGGGTAAAAATGATATTATTATTACCATAACACATGTCCTAGTTCTATTGGATAATCTTAATTCGACCAAAAACAACCTTAGGATTAATATATTACCCTTTATTTCCACTTAGATTAGATTAGGACATTTATTATTATTTTATTTAAAAAAGAGTTAAAAGAGTTAAAATCAATGTTTAATAACTAAAACATTTTTAATATAGGGTTATAAATAAGATAAATTCGACTCTAAATATTAATTATAAAGCTAAAAAGATTTCCTACATAATGGTTTTTTATTAATAATATTTAGACATTTAATAATTTAATTTATTTATGACACAATGATGATACATTAATTACCTTATTAATGAAATATTAACATAATTGATGTTATAAATACCCAAATAAATGTAATTTGAGACTTTTTATGAATTACAATACTTTTCTAGGTTACTATGACATGTTATTATTGATTCAATTATCCTCGTTCTAACTAATCATGTTTTTATGATTTTCACAAAAATCAATTACCAAATAATGTCAAAATTGACATAAAATAGTTTTTAAAACAAATATTATATTATTAATTATTATTCTATTCCTAAAAATCTAAGGTTCATCCAAATGACTTATATAAGGTTATATATATTAATAATGAACCACTTTGGGTTCGTTTGGCTTGTTATAGTAAGTTTATTAACCATATAGTGTAAGAAAACAAGAAGACATGGTAAATGTTAAATTATTTAACTTAGAGTTAAATCTAAGTGATAAGGTTAAAATATAAGCTAAACTTGTCTAAAACCTATTCGTTGAGAGTATTTCGACCCATTCCCACATTATCGTCAAAATAAATCAATCTGGATCTATTATAAACCGAATATGACTTTATTATAAAATAATATTTTAAGTTTTTCCAAAGGTGCCCCTCTCCTCCCTTATAAAAAGGGCACCACCTCCCTCTTCTATTTACACAATTTTGAGCCTTCAAGCTCGGCCAACCCCTGCCCATTTATCTTCTCCCCTTTCCTAGAAACATTATAGAGGTTCTGGTCTTCTGAAATGTCCAACTCTAGTCCCTTAAGAGTAATCTTAAAAGAGGTGCGTCGAAGAATATGTAATCTCTTCTACCGATTCTTTCAAGTTTCTTTCTTCTTCAACTTCTTCTTCTTTAGTTGTTTCATTATAAAGTAATAACACAAATATTACTAATATACTGATATTTTACTATAAATATGAAACAAACCCATTTCACCTTCTATCCATCCTACGGAAAAAGAAATCACCGCGCCTGCGTACATACAGAATACTGTCTCCACGTCGTGGTGTAATCTGTTTTTCCACCACCACCTTACTTGGATGGGTATAATGGTGTAAGGAATAACTATAAATGGTTATTATAACATCATACTTATTATGAGATATTATATCATCCACTCCAATTCCATTCAATAATTATGGGAACGATATCATCGCTCGTGCGTATGTGTGGATTACCGTCTCCACGACGTGATGAGATTCATTTTCCATGTTAACCATTCAAGAATGATTATAAAGTATATATAATGAATAATAATGAAATATATGACATAATGAAGCTACTTTATATATATATATATATATGTGTGTGTGTGTGTGTAATCTACTTACTTCCATTCAAGTCAATAAGGAAAGGAAAACAACGTTCATGCGTACGTACGGCCTACCGTCTCCATAAACGGTGTATTTCATTTCATTCATCTATATATTATATATATATATATATACTGAATATAAATGATATATATAAATCATTATTTAAATTCTTTAAGTAAGTAAATTATGATATAAGTAATAATAATATGAAGAACAACAAGTCCAAACACGTACGATAAATAAATCGATTTTACCCAAAACACTACTTTAACATGGATTTTACAAAAGAATGGGTAATATAAAGTCATAAGTGAACCATATATGATATCATAACAATGAATATGATTCTGTAATAAGTCAATGACATTATTTAAATCATTATAAAAGATTATCAGATACATACAAAGCATATCAGACATAAGGTAATGGATAATTATTCCAATCTCATTCTTATCCGAGATTGTTCATTCGTAAGTATTAACATGGGTTATTGTTATCATCCATTTCCATGTTTTTTAAAAGTTTTTTTATGTATGTTTAAAGTTATTTTTACTCATTTTTGACTTTTACCACATGTTATGAAAGGAATATTTCTTTTTTTTACCATACGAGGAACTTTTTGAATTTTCTGACAAAAGAATGAAGAGAATGTTTTTAACTTATACGACATGAACAAATTTTTACGGCTTCATAAAGACTTATTTTCATGAATATTATTCTACAATATTTCATGACTATTTTCAACAAAATAATTTTCTTTTAAAATTTCATGGAATTTCGTGAAAAGAAAATGATTTTAAAAAAGATAGGATATTTTCCTCAAGAATTCATTAAAAGTATTTTATCAAAAAAAATTTCCATCTAAGATGAAATTATTTCATATGTGTATGTTTCAAGTATAATGTATCTATTATTTACATGGTTTCACTTTTCTTATGATGAAATGATATCCATTTGTTTTATATGTATTATGTTATGACGGGGTGATGTTTATGAAACCCATTTTATTCTTTGGGTTATGATGAATGATTTATGTTTATGTTGTGGCACATGTAAGAATGATTTCATTATGAAATGGGTGAGACATATATCTCCATCCAATGAATTGGGTAAAGATTTATATCTCATGAGATATACATGGATGGAACAAAAAGTTAATCTAGTTCAGTGATACAGGACTGGAATGAGGAGTGAACTCGATTCAGTAAGGGACATTGTCCACTAAGATAGTTTGGGTAGCAATGACTTGGATACTATGGAAATCATATCATGTGCTTAATGGTTTTACACAATTACATGTTTTATTACCATGATATTTTATCATAATTGATGTTCCTTTATGATCTATGCCTTACGTACTACCAATATTTTTTTCACAACTCAAGATTTGGATGTTAAAACTTTATGTTCATGTTTTGAAGTTCAAATTTATATGGTTTGTTTTATTTTCTCCATGATTACCCTTACTGAGAATTTAAGCTCACCCTTTATATGTTTTCTTTTCCCCAGGATTTAAATAAAGGTTTTAGGTAAGAAAACAAGAGGGGAATATATTTATGGGATATGTTGAAGATCTTTCACCATGATTATAAGATTATGTTCCGAGTTTCCAAAGACACTAAACTACTATGGTACTTTGGTGTATGTTTTTGTTATATATTAGATATTCCGCAAAAGTAATGTAATGTCTATCTACATCATGATTTGGGTCGTTATAGTTGGTATCAGAGGAAAGGTTTAGTCAACCTTTAGAAACTAGGATGCGAGAACTTTAGTGAGATCCCTGGAGATATTTCTAAGGTATGTCTAGGGATGTCCCTAAGGTTATGTATAAATATAGGTTATAGTCCTAGAATTATGGTAACGATATTAGAATTTAACCTAATATGTTAGATATTGAAGGTACTCCCCCTTGATTATGATTTTTCCCTTTCACACTATTCTTTTTGGGTTTTAAAAAATGGTTGGAAACATGAAGATTCACGATAATGGAGAATATGATGGACAATGTAATGATATTCTTCATGATCAAGAAAATGAAATGGGATTTGGAAGGAGAAAAATCATTATTATTCCTAATCACCAATCTCATAATAAGATCAATAATCTCAACTTTGGTAATTTTCCTGACTTAGTTAATAAGAGAAAGAAGGAGTTTCATGATGATCATAGAGGAAAGAAAGTTTAATTTTCCCCATGTGAATCATGTGGGAAGAGAAATCAAGGAGAATGTTTCAAAGGAACTGGAAGATCCTTTGGGTGTGGAAAAGAAGGACACAAACCATTAATTCCAAAGGAAAAGGTTCTGTTAACACCATGGACAAGGATAATGGTATTACTAAGACATCAAAAATGATTAAATGTTTTAAATATGGAATGTACGGGAATTATTCAAACCAATTACCTAAGGGGAAATCTCATGAAGAGAATCATCATGGTCGTATGGGTAGTATTTATATTTATGATGATGAAGATACTAAAAATGATATGTGAGATGAAATAATTGTTCAAGATCGGTCAATGGTTTAAGAAGGAAGTGGAATGATTACATGTTTATCAATAGTAATGTTGTATATGTAATATCATGGTACTATGGAATAAAGAGACATATAAGGATTGTTACACTATTGTTTTTCCTTATGTTTTTGAAAGTATATATTGAATGGTACCGGTAAATATGAAGGGTTATTCAGATATTTTTGGAAAGTAGATGATATGCGCATAAGGAAGGGATAAGAAGATAATGAGATGTTTGATAGTATTAATGATCTCATGGCTAATATAAGGACAATGTTATATCATGGTTTGAGTATATAGAAATTTTGGGATTTTGGTATGTGGAAAGAGTTGACTTTTGACAGTATTCAGTTTTCACTAAGGTTCAATGGGTATTCATTTTTCAAGAGAATATATGATTAAGGTAATCACATGATTGGAATGTTACCAAAAAGATATATCATATGATATATGGGGGATAAATAATGGTATTCACATGCTTGGTAAATGAAATTTCTAGTAATTCTTTTATTATACTATGAGCTTGGACAGAAGTATTTTAGATACGCCTAAAGATTGGAATGGATTATGTTGGAAATAAGTTAGTATTATTTAAGGCTAAAACTTTTTGATATTATTTTTGGAATGTTATAATATTATAGTTTTAGAAAAAGGATAACCCATAAGACAAGAGACAACCCGTCGCGTTGGACAAGGTTGTGGGAATCGAACCCACAACTGAAGTGCGACAGGCCTTTATCGCATACCAATGGCGTACAGGAAGTCCCTGGTTAGTATAAATTAGTTTTAATTTATTAATTGGTATGATATATGATGTATAAGTCCATTTTAGGAACCATATACGATTAATCTCACCATAAATGGACTTATGTATATCACTTTTTCTAACCTTATGTTTGAGACAGATGGAATGACCTATCATTCTATTACATGATCTCCTAACACTTCAAAAAAGACAAATTCGACTTAATTTCTTTAAGAGATGAATTGGAAATTGTTCAAGGCACAAACAATAGTGATATTGAACCAAAATCAAGTATGTATTTCTTCTAATTCAAAATTTTCAAATTTAGGGAAATGATATTGAAAACCCAAAATGTTGTCCTAATGCTCTCAAATATGATGAATCAGATGGTACCTTAAATAATCAAAAATTTATGGCTTTGTGATTGTTGGATATTTCATAGCCCTATCCTCTACCACTCTTCATCAGAACTTGATGGTTTGATTTTTCTTCCATATCCATATTTCCACCTATGTTCTCTTATGTGGAAACCCAGTGATGAGTTAATCTGGGTAACCGTTTCATTTCTGACTTTAATTTTTAAAATTTAGTTTTAGTTTTCCCTTTTATGATGTGTGTTTTAATGAAAGAAACTTTCAAGTTGTAAACCATTTATAACCCCGTCGAATTTCAAGGGAAAATTCATTTTAAGGGGGGTAGAATGTAACAACCCGAGATTTTATGAGAATTATTCCTTTTAATTTCATTAATGTCTTGTGTAGTACGCTACACCAAAATTAGCTTGTACTATACGAAACACCGTATTAGCTTTCAGTATACGCAACACTATTCTTGGCTTGTGTTACACACAATTTCAAGTTCGTTTTGTGGAAATTATTCTACGAAACATTAAGTATAGATTTTGTTTAATGTATAAATGAAATAAGTTTTGATTATGTTATACGCAACACCAAATGGAGATTTCACTACATGAAGCCCTGACTTGTCTTGCATTACACGCAATCAAGACTTTTTTCGATAGCGTGTGTAGTATGCAATACCGAGTTTCACTAAACGAGATATTATTATTATGAACTAGCAGTTATGAATAGTAATACCCACTTTTTAAAATTTTATAAATTCTATATTTCAAAATGGAATTTATTTTTGGATTCAGAATATCAAAATTAGCTTTGGGATAATTTTTCGTATTTTTATGAAAAATTTCATTTTTTGATGAATAGTGAAAACACTGGGTTACTATTTAAAATCTGACTTTTTATTTAAATAATTATTTATTTTATTTAAATTTATTTTGGGTCAAAATTGATACATAATACCTATATAAGTTCAATGTAATTCATTGGAGTCATTTTATAATAATTTTAGATATATAAAAATTTTATTGAACTTTTCACCATCTTTTACGCACCTCCTAGGAGAATTTGAAAACTTACATAAAACTTAATTTTACCACTTCTATGAGTGGAATTTAGAAAATCCAACAGACACGGTTAATATCAAGTATTAAAATTTGGTTCAATAAGATAAAAATAATTTTTGGTGAATAGTAACTTTTTACTATTATTTACCACGGTTAAAAGTAAATAGGGTAATTAAGGGTAAAACTGATATTATTATTACAATAACACATGTCCTAGTTATATTGGAAAAGTGTAATTCGACCAAAAAAACCATAGGATTAATATCGGACCCTTTAGGTCCACTTGGATTATATTAGGACATTTATTATTATTTTATTTAAAAAAGAGTTAAAAGAGTTAAAATCAAAGTTTAATAAGTAAAACATTTTTGATATAGGGTTATACATAAGATAAATTCGACTATAAATATTCATTATAAATCTAAAAATATTTCCTACATAATGGTATTTTATTAATAATTTTTATACATTAAATAATTTAATTTATTTATGACACATTGATGATACAATATTTACCTTATTAATGAAATATTAACATAATTGATGTTATAAATACCCAAATAAAAGTAATTTGAGACTTTTGATGAATTAATCTAATTTTCTAGGTTAATATGACATGTTGGTATTTATTAAATTAACATTTTTTGAACTATTAATGTATTTATGATTTTGACAAAGTCAATTCCCAAATAGTTTCAAAATTGACATAAAATAGTTTTTAAAAAAAATATTATATTATTAATTGCTATTCTATTCCTAAAAATATAATGTTCAGAAAAATGACTTATATAAGGTTATATATATTAATAATGAACCACTTGAGGTTCGTTTGGATTATTATAGTAAGTTTATTAGCCATATAGTGTAAGAAAACAAGAAGACACGGTAAAAGTTAAATTATTTAACTTAGAGATAAATCTAAATGATAAGGTTAAAATAGTAACCTAAACTTGTCTAAAACCTATTGGTTGAGAGGATTTCTACCCATCCCTAATTTATCTTATAAATAAATAAATTTGGAACTATTATAAACCGAATATTACTTTATTATAAAATAATATTTTACGTTTTTCTAAAGGTGTCCCTCTCCTCCCTTATAAAAGGGCACCTCCTCCCTCTTCTCTTTACACAATTTTGAGACTTAAAGCTCAGACAAAACCTGCCCATTTATCTTCTCCACTTATCAAGAAACATTTTGGAGGTTTTGGTCTTCTCAAAAGACCAACTCTAGTCCCTTAAGAGGAAGCTTAAAAGAGGTGCGTTGAAGAAGAGGTAATCGCTTCTACTGATTCTTTCAAGTTTCTTTCTTCTTCAACTTCTTATTATTTAGTTGTTTCATTATAAAGTAATAACATCAGTATCACTAATACACTGATATATTATTATAAACATGACAAACCCCATTTCACCTTCTATCGATCCTACTGAAAATGAAATCACCGCACGTTTGTACGTACGGAATACCGTCTCCACGCCATGGTGTAATCTAATTTTCCCCCACCACCTTACATGGATCGGTATAATGGGGTAAAGAATAACTATAAATGGTTATTATAACATCATACTGATTTTGAGATATTATATCATCCAATCCAATTCCATTCAATAATTATTGGATTGATATCATCGCTCATGCATACTTACGGATTACTGTCTCCATGACAAGATGAGATTCATTCTCCATGTTAACCAATCAAGAATGATTATAAAGTATATATAATGAATAATAATGAAATATATGACATAATGAAGCTATTCTATTTTTGTATATATATATATATATATATATATCTGTGTGTGTGTGTGTGTCATCTACTTACTTCCATTCAAGTTAATAAGGAAAGGAAAATAGCATTCATGTGTACGTACGACCCACCGTCTCCATGAACGATGTATTTCATTTCATTCATCAATCTATTATATATATATATATAAATATACTGAATATATATGATATATATAAATCATAATTTACATTCTGTAAGTAATTAAATCTTGATATAAGTAATAATAATGTCAAGAACAATAAGTCCAAACACGTATGATAACTAAAACGATTTTACCCGAAACGCTGCTTTAACATGGAATTTACAGAAGAACGGGTAATATAAAGTCATAAGTGAACCACATATGATATCATAAAAATGAATATGATTCTGTAATAAGTCAATGAAATTATTTAAATCATTATACAGGAGTTTTGGATACACACGAATCATATCAGACATAAGGTAATGGATAATTATTCCAATCTCGTTCTTATCCGAGATTGTTTATTCATAAGTATTTACTGGGGTTATTGTTATCATCCATGTCCATGTTTTCTAATACTGTTTTTATGAATTTTTAATGTCCTTTTTACCCATTTTTTACTTTTACCACATGTTATGAAAGGAATATTTCTTTTGTTTACCATACAAGGAACTTTTTGACTTTTCTGACAAAAGTACGAGGATATTGTTTTCTAACTTATACTGCATGAACAAATTTTTACAGTTTCATAAAGCCTTATTTTCATGATTATTACTCTACAATATTTAATGAATATTTTTAACAAAATCCTTTTCTTTTAAAATTTCATGACATTTCATGAAAAGAAAATTATTTGGAAAAGAAAGGATATTTTCCTCAAGAATTCATTTCAAGTATTTTATCAAAACCATTTTCCATATAAGATGAAATTATTTCATATGTGTATGTTTCAAGTATAATTTATCTATGATTTACATGGTTTCACTTTTCTTACGATGAAATTATATCCATTTGTTTTATTTGGATTTTGTTTTGATGGGATGATGTTTATGAAACCCATTCTATTCTTTGGGTTATGATGAATGATTTATGTTTATGTTGTGGCACATGTAAGAATGATATCATAATGATATGGGTGAGACCTATATCTACCTCCAATGAATTGGGTAATGATTTATATCTCAAGAGATAGACATGGATAGAATGGCAAGATAATCCAGTTCAGTGATACAGGACTGGAACAAGGAGTAAACACGATTCAGTAAGAGACTTTTTCCACTAAGATGGTCTTGACAGCAATGCCTTGGATAATATGGAAATCATATCATGTGCTTAATTTTTTTCCACAAATACATGTTTTATTCCCATTCTATTTTATTATAATTGATGTTCCTTTATGATCTATGCCTTACGTACTGCCAAACATTATTTCAAAACTCAAGATTTTGATGTTTAAACTTTATGTTCATGTTTTGAAGTTCAAATGTATATGGTTTGTTTTATTTTCTCCATGGTTACCCTTACTTATCATTTGAGATCACCCTTTATATGTTTTCTTTTCCCCAAGATTTAAAGAGAGGTTTTAGGTAAGAAAACAAAAGGGGAAGATCTTTATGGTAGATGTTGAAGATCTTTCATCATGATTAGAAGATTATGTTCCGAGTTCCCAAGACAGTAAACTATTATGGTCCTTTGGTGTCTATTTTTGTTATGTATTAGATATTCCGAAAAAGTAATGTAATGTCTATGTACGTCAATATTTGGGTCGTTATAGTTGGTATCATGGGAAAGGTTTAGTCAACCTTTGGAAACTAGGATGCGAATACATTAGTGAGATCCCTAGAGATATTTATAAGGTATGTCTAGGGATGTCCCTAAGGTTACGTATAAGTATAGGTTATAATCCTATAATAATGGTAACGATCTTAGAATTTAACCTAAGATGTTAGATATTGACGGTACTCCCCCTTGATTATGATTTTTTCCTTTCACACTATTTTTTTGGGTTTTAGAAAATGGCTGGAAACACGAAGATTCATGGTAATTGAGAATATGATGGACAAGGGAATGATATTCTTCATGATCAAGCAAATGAAATGGGATCTGGAAGGCAAAAAATTGTTATTATTCTTAATAACCAATCTAATAATAGGATCAATAATCTCAACTTTGGTAAGTTTCTTGACTCAGTTAATAAGAGAAAGAAGGAGTTTTATGATGATCATAGAGGAAAGAAAGTTCAATTTTCCTCATGTGAATCATGTTGGAAGAAAAATCAAGGAGAATGTTTCAAAGGAACTGGAAGATGATTTGGGTGTGGAAAAGAAGGACACAAAGCTAGTTATTCCAAAGGAAATGGTTCAGTTAACACCATGGACAAGGATAATGGGATTGCTAAGACATCAAAAATGGTTAAATGTTTTAAATATGGAATGTACAGGCATTGTGAAAACCAACGCCCGAAGGGAAAATCTCATGGATAGAATCATCATGGTCGTATGGGTAGTATTTATATTGATGATGATAAAGAGATTACAAATGGTATGTGAGATGAAATAATTGTTCAAGATCGGTCAATGGTTTGAGAAGGTAGTGGAATGATTACATGTTTATCAAGAGTAATGTTGTATAAGTAATCTCAGGGTACTATGGAACTAAGAGACATATAAGGATTGTTACACTATTGTTTTTCCTTATGTTTTAGAAAGTATATGTTGAATGGTACCAGTAAACAAGGAAGGTTCTTCAGATATTTTTTGAAAGTATATGATATGCGCATAATTAAGGGATAAGGAGATAATGAGATGTTTGATAGTATCAATGAGCTCTTGACTGATATAAAGAAAAAGTTATATCATGGTTTGAGTATATAGAAATTTTTGGATTTTGGTATGTGGAAAGAGTTACCTTTTGACAGCATTCATGTTTTCACTAAGGTTCAATTGGTATTCATTTTTCAAGAGAATACATGATTAAAGTATTCACATGATTGGAATGTTACCAAAAAGATATATCGTATGATATATGGGGTATAAATGATGGTATTCACATGCTTGGTAAATGAAATTCCTAGTAATTCTTTTCTTTATACTATGAGCTTGGATAAAAGTATTTTAGATAAGCCTAAAGATTGGAATGGATTATGTTGGACATAAGTTAGTACTGTTTAAGGATAAAATTTTTTGATAAAATTTTTGGAATGTTATCATAGTATAGTTTTAGAAAAAGGACAACCCATAGGACGAGCGACAACACGTCGCGTCGGACAAGGCTGTGGGAATCGAACCCACAACTAAAGTGTGACAGGACATTATTTCATACCACTGGCCTACAGGAAGTCCCTGGTTAGTATAAATTAGTTTTAATTTATTAATTGTTATTATATATGAAGTATAATCCCATTTTAGGAACCATATACGATTAATCTCATCAGAGATGAACTTATGTATATAACTTTTGGTAAGATTATGTTTGAGACAGATGGAATGACCTATCATTCTATCACATGATCTGCTAACACTTCACGGAATACAAATTCAACTTCATTTCTTTAAGAGATGAAGTGGAAATTGTTCAAGGCACAAACAATAGTGATATTGTACCAAAATCAAGTAAGTATTTCTTCTAATTCAAAATTATCAACTTTAGGGAAATGATATTGAAAACCAAAAATGTTGTCCTAGTGCTCTCATATCTGACGAATCAGATGGTACCTTAAATCATCACAAATTTATGGATTTGTGATTGTTGGATTTTTCATAGCCTTATCCTCTACCACTCTCCATCAGAACATGATGGTTAGATTTTTCTTCCATATCCATATTTCCACCTATGCTCTCCTATGTGGAAACCCAGTGATGAGTTAATATGGGTAACCGTTTCATTTCTTACATTAATTTTTAAAATTATGTTTTAGTATTCCTTTTTATGATGTGGGTTTCTATGAAATAAACTTTCACGTAGTAAACCATTTATAACCCCGACGAATTTCGAGGGCGAAATTCATTTTAAGGGGGGTAGAATGTAACAACCCGAGATTTTATGAGAATTATTCTTTTTAATTTCATTAATGTATTGTGTTGTATGCTACACCAAAATTATCTTGTACTATACGCAGCACCGTATTAGCTTGCAGTATATGCAACACTATTCTTGGCTTGTGTTACACACAATTTCAAGTTCGTTTTGTGGAAATTATTCTACGCAACATTAAGTATAGATTTTGTTTAATGTATAAATGAAATAAGTTTTGGTTATGTTATACGCAACAACAAATGGAGCTTTCACTACACGCAGCCCTGACTTGGCTTGCAATACACGCAATCAAGAATTTCTTCGATAGTGTGTGTAGTACGCAATACTGAGTTTCACTAAACGAGATATTATTATTATGAACTAGCCGGTAAGAATAGTAATACCGACTTTTTGAAATTTTATAAATTATATATTTCAAAATGGACTTTATTTTTGGATTCAGAATATCAAAATTATCCTAGGGTGAATTTTTGGTATTTTTATGAAAACTTTCATTTTTTGATAAATAGTGAAAACACTGGGTTACTATTTAAAAACCGACTCTTTATATAATTAATTAATTATTTTATTTAAATTTATTTTAGGTCGAAATGGATAAATAATATCTATATAAGTTCAATTTAATTCATTGGAGTCATTTTATAATAATTTTAGATATATAAAAATTTTATTGAACTTTTCACCGTCTTTTACCCACCTCCTAGGAGAATTTGAAAATTTACATAAAACTAAACTTTACCGCTTCTGTGAGTGGAATTTCGAAAATCCGAGAGACATGGTTAATATAAAGGAGTAAAATGTAGTTCAATAAGATAAAAATAATTTTTGGTGAATAGTAACTTTTTACTATTATTTACCACAGTTAAAAGTAAATAGGGTAATTAAGGGTAAAAATGATATTATTATTACCCTAACACATGTCCAAGTTCTATTGGATAAGTGTAATTCGACTAAAATCAACCTTAGGATTAATATATGACCCTTTAGGTCCACTTGGATTAGATTTGGACATTTATTATTATTTTATTTAAAAAAGAGTTAAAAGAGTTAAAATGAAAGTTTAATAACTAAAACATTTTTAATATAAGTATATACATAAGATAAATTCGACTATAAGTATTAATTAGAAAGCTAAAAATATTTTTTACATAATAGTATTTTATTAATAATTTTTAGACATTAAATAATTTAATTTATTTATGACACAATGATGATACAAAAATTACCTTATTAATGAAATATTAACATAATTGATGTTATAAATGCCCAGATAAATGTAATTTGAGAATTTTTATGAATTCCACTAATTTTATAGGTTAATATGACATGTTAGTATGGATTAAATTGACCTTCTTCGAACTAATCATGTTTTTATGATTTTCACAAAAATCAATTACCAAATAGTGTCAAAAGTGACATAAAATAGTTTTTAAAAAGAAATTATATTATTAATTGTTATTCTATTCCTAAAAATACAGGGTTCAAACAAATGAATTATATAGGGTTATATATGATAATAATGAACCACTTGGGGTTCTTTTGTCTTGTTATAGTAAGTTTATTAACCAATAGTGTAAGAAAACAAGAAGACACAGTAAATGTTAAATTATTTAACTTAGAGTTAAATCTAAATGATAAGGTTAAAATAGTAACCTAAACTTGCCTAAAACTTATTGGTTGAGAGTATTTCTACACAAAACCACTTTATATTCTAAATAAATCAATTTTGAGCTATTATAAAATAATATTTTAAGTTTTTCCAAAGGTACCCCTCTCCTCCCTTATAAAAAAGGGAAACTCCTCCCTCTTCTCTTTACACAATTTTGAGCCATTAAGCTCGACCAACCCCTTCCCATTTCTCTTCTACACTTCCCTAGAAACATTCTGGAGGTTCGGGTCTTCTCAAAAGACCAACTCTAGTCCCATAAGAGGAAGCTTAAAAGAATGTGTCGAAGAAGAGGTAATCTCTTCTACCGTTATTTTCAAGTTTCTTTCTTCTTAAACTTCTTATTCTTTAGTTTTTTCATTATAGAGTAATAACATCAGTATCAATAATATACTGATATGTTATTATAAATATGAAACAACCCCATTTCTCCTTCTATCCATCCTACGGAAAATGAAATCACTGCGCGTGCGTACGTACGGAATACCGTCTCCACGCCGTGGTGTAATCTGTTTTTCCACCAACACCTTACATGGATGGGTATAATGGTGTAAATAATAACTATAAATGGTTATTATAACATCATACTGATTATGAGATATTATATCATCCACTCCAATTCCATTCAATAATTATGGGAACGATATCATCGCTCATGCATACGTACGGATTACCGTCCCCACGACGTGATGAGATTCATTCTCCATGTTAAACATTCAAGAATGATTATAAAGTATATATAATGAATAATAATGAAATATATTACATAATGAAGCTACTATATATATATATATGTGTAATCTAATTACTTCCATTCAAGTCAAAAAGGAAAGGAAAACAACGTTCATGCGTACGTACGACCTACCGTCTCCATGAACGGTGTATTTCATTTCATTCATCTATGTATTATATATATATATATTACGAATATATATGATGTATATAAATCATAATTTATATTCTGTAAGTAATTAAATCATGATATAAGTAATAATAATATCAAGAACAACAAGTCCAAACACGTACGATAAATAAAACGATTTTACCCAAAACGCTGCTTTAACATGGAATTTACAAAAGAACGAGTAATATAAAGTCATAAGTGAACCATATATGATATCATAACAATGAATATGATTCTATAATAAGTTAATGACATTATTTAAATAATTATACAGGATGTTTGGATACATAAGAAGCATATCAGACATAAGGTAAGGGATAAATATTCCAATCTCATTCTTATTCGAGATTGTTTATTCGTAAGTATTTACTGGGTTATTGTTATCATTCATGTCCATGTTTTCTAAATGTGTTTTATGTATGTTTAAAGTCCTTTTTACCCATTTTTGAATTTTAGCACAAGGTATGAAGGGAATATTTCTTTTTTTTACCGTACGAAGAACTTTTTGACTTTTCCGAAAAAAGTACGAGGATAATGTTTTTTAACTTATACGGTATGAACGAATTTTTACGGTTTCATGAAGCCTTATTTTCATGAATCTTACACTTCAATATTTCATGACTATTTTCAAAAAAATCCTTTTATTTTAAAATTTCATGGCATTTCATGAAAAGAAAATGATTTCAAAAAATAAAGGATATTTTCCTCATGAATTCATTTCAAGTATTTTATCAAAATTATTTTACATCTAAGATGAAATTATTTCATATGGGTATGTTTCACATATAATGTCTCTATGATTTACATGGTTTCACTTTTCTTATGATGAAATGATATCCATTTGTTTTATATGTATTATGTTATAATGGGATGATGTTTATGAAACCCATTCTATTCTTTGGGTTATGATGAATGATTTACGTTTATGTTGTGACACATTTAAGAATGATTTCATTATGAGATGGGTGGGACCTATATCTCCCTTCAATGCATTCAGTAATGATTTATATCTCATGAGATAGACATGGCTGGAATGGAAAGTTAATCCGGTTCAGTGATACAGACTGGAATGAGGAGTGAACTCAATTCAGTAAGGGACTTTTTCTACTAAGATGGTCTTGGAAACAATGCCTTGGCTACTATGGAAATAATATCATGTGCATAATGGTTTTCCACAATTACATGTTTTATTCCCATGCTATTTTATCATAATTTATGATCCTTTATGATCTATGCCTTACGTACTGCCAAAATTTATTTCACAACTCTAGATTTTGATGTTTAAACTTTATGTTCATGTTTTGAAGTTCAAATGTATATGGTTTGTTTTATTTTCTCCATCCTTACCCTTACTGATAATTTGAGCTCACCATTTATATGTTTTCTTTTCCCCAGTATTTAAAGAATGGTTTTATTTAAGAAAACAAAAGGAGAAGATCTTTATGGGAGATGTTGAAGATATTTCACCATGATTAGAAGATTATGTTTTGAGTTTCCAAAGACACTAAACTATTACGGTCCTTTGGTGTCTGTTTTTGTTTTGTATTAGATATTCAAAAAAAGTAATGTAATTTTTATGTATGTCAAGCTTTGGGTTGTTATACTTTTATAATGAAAAAAATTCAAAAATAATTATTTGAAATAATTTTTAAACCATAAATAAATTCCAATTTTGCTAGAATACACATATGTATTTCTAGAAGAGTTACATATAAAACAACAAAATCATGAGGCTGATTTCTCAATATGGTGTATAAATATGCCCACAGCTATCTCCAAATTCCCATATAGGATTTACCTAATCGAATTGGAGATGTTAAGGATGAAAATGAAAGATCATTTTCATAAAGGCTTTATACACCCTAATAGATTACATTGGGGTTCTCTAATGCTCTTTTTCAATAAATATCATGTATAGATACAGTTTTGAATTGATTAGAGGGGAATAATCAATATCACCCTAAAATACAAGTATCCCATTCCCTTTATTTATGACTTCTCTAATCAAATATTGTGTTCCTATAAATTTCCAATGGTGGATATTCAATCTATAAATCTTCCACAAAAGTTAATGATGAAATATATTCAAATAAATCCTTCTTTAAAAGGAATATACAAAATTGAAATTGGATATTTCCTTTAGACTATTACATATTGAAAAAATATTCATTTAATATATTAATATAGTGTACATAGACTACAGTAGAAAATTTATGGTCTTTATAAATGGTGAGACTCTAATATATTCTAACAATAATGAGGATAATTAATAGAATATATGTATTTTTATGGTGAAATTTTAAATATAGTGAATGTAAAATATTTTCATAAAGTTTTAATTTGGGATATCTGCGAGTTAAATTATTGTGGAATATGAACATAAGTAACTGAAATTATTTTTAACCTTTGAAAAACAATGTAATCGAATATTTGATTAGACACACTAGTGTCTTCAAAATATTTCTTCATTTCATAGATAGGTAATACATGTGGATGCTAATAAATTTATCACAATTATCTAGCCAAAAATCCATGTAAACATGTGAAGGGGTACTTATTTTCTAGGATAATGAATTTATTATTATATTTAAGGATATCAAGAAGTGGATAATTACTATTTAAATAAGAACACAATAATTATATAGAAATTTTTTGGTGATATACAATTATTCATTTATAAATTTTCTTAGATGTATATTGACGAATAATAATAATGTGATATCCTATCCATTATTTAAAATAATTTAACTTGAGTATAACCACATATCACAATAGATGGAGTTATATTATGTGATTTTATTCTTATATATTTGGAAACAATAACTATATGGTGGATAGTGTGAGATATATACATTTCACAAGTGTAAAATGTATATATTAACATAGAAAGAGTTGTAAATTAATCAAATAATTTGGTTATATCAAATCATGTACAATGATTTCGCTTTTCACTACCAGTCATAAACAACATAAACGGTACTAGATACTCATAGAAGGAAAGAAAATTATGCAATATACCTAATGTGGATTAAAAAAGGTCCTATATTGAATGATATAAAAATTCTGGGTATAGAAATCATAAAATAATAGAATATATCCATCCTTTCGAAAATGATTCCATACCCATCAATAAAAGATAAGATCAAGGATTCAAAATGGATAGGTATATATCATGAAAATAATTTTGAATTATTAATAGAGATTAAAATCTATTAATTCCACATCGATGGAGGAGTCATTCAGTTTGAGCTTGAATTTGTGTGTCCACATAAAATTATATTATAAAATAACTCTTGGATAATTCTCATATCTCATCATCCTCCACCCATCCTTGAAACTCCAATATATAATTTTATCATTGCATCCAATTCTAGTGGGACAACATAATTTTAGAGAGCTCTGAGCACACTATAATGTGGATGCAATTCTAGTAAGTTGATAAAGTGGTAAAAATTTCCCAGGGGATGATGTAACCATTTAATATACCTAGATGGAAGTGGGAAAAAATCAACTTGGACATTTTCAGTAATTTCTACATGAAATCCAAATGATTTCATGTCATATCAGTTTTGGTGGATTGACTCACAAAATATATCCACTTGATAAAAATTCAAACATTTTTCTATTACGAAAACAATCATATGATATACCAAAAAAATTGTTCTCCAGCTTGGGGAATCACTTTAGATCATCTCAGATCATGATCATTGCTCCAATTATAAACACTATTGAACATATCAATTTTATCTTACTAATGAATTTATTAACAGAACAACCCATCACCCCCAAACTAATGATACTTTTTAATATAACATTCATACATTCAAGGAAACATTGAGAGCCTACTCAATAGAATTTAATATTTTATGGTATCATCCTATAAAATTATTTTTGATATAATAGAAAATGTGCATCCACTCATGTACCCAAATTTTTCCAAATAATTATCTATGTTGGATGTTATGTAAAACATATACTTGATTTGATGATGTTTATGAAAAATATCTATTTAGACCTAATATTCTATAGTAGGTTCCATAAAAGTTACAATAACAGTAATAATATATAAAATTTTCACAGAGTTAGTAGATAAATTATTATAATAAACATCAAAGGGAAATTATGTTTTATTTTGGATATAAAATTTTACATTGAATATAAACACCAAATAGATTTAGGCATTTTTTAATGAATGTGATGATTTTAAAAAGGAACATTGTTCCCATTATGTTATATGGAAGAATTATAAAATTTTATTATAAATTAAAACTTATATAAAATATTTCTCTTGTCTAGGATTTGATCCACAGATCTGTTAGAATAATTATATACCCAATCCCTTAAATGTAGTGAATATAGAGGTGGTAAAACTAGAGCTCTAATTCCCTTAAAAAAATACGGTCATGGTCAAGTACATTTGATATAAGGTTTATTATATCAAGAAAACTAAATATTCAATAATATTGTTGAGTAATAATAATTATGATGATGATACATTGAACAGACAATAAAAAATGAAGCTCATGTATCATAAAAAATTCACAAATTAGAATATGAGATGAAAGATTGGTGAAGAATTTTATAATGGGTGGAAGCCTTTAACAATAAAGATTTTATATGTAATATATGAATCCTTGAAAACTTTGAGTACAATATAGTTTATATAATTTTAAACATAAAACAGATAGAGTTATTAAAAAAATTATATTTCATTACTAGAAACTGTTATATTTTTTAAAAATTATACACATGAAAATTACAAACATTAAAATGAGAAAAACTAGAAAATAATAAATTATAAATGAGGAAATTACAATCCTTATAATCTATTAAAATCATCTAACCCAAGAAACAAAATATAATATATATATATATAGTAAAATAATAACCATTTTTGAAAAGGTAAATGTGGATCACATGACATAATTTTAGAATACAGTTCATGACGTAATATATAGGTATTTATATGAGGTTTTATTTCAATTGGAATAGTAATGTGACTATTAAAATAGTAATATAGCTGTTTGAAATAGTGACATGTTCATTGTGAAGAATATTATTACATAAATATTAATTATATTTATCATGAGTAAATTATGTAAATAATATAATATAATTTTATAAATAATATTTCAATATTAGAAGCTCAATAAATATTTAAATAGATTTTTCATAATCATTATTTTAAAGAGTTACAATGAAATCATTATTTTCAAGTTAAGAAATGAAATTGAATATTTTATATTTTTTTTGATAAAATTATTTTCATTTTTAGAATCATCTGGAAGAATTATTTTAATTGGTCTTGTTTGGTATTTTTCTTAAGTAAAATAATTGAAAAAATACTAGTTTTTAGACACATAATGTTTTAGGATATAATGAAGACTCAATAATGAATTTATATTTGGTAAAATAGTTATATATGACCAAAATATCATTAATTATATATATTTAATTTAAAAATTGAAAACTTAATTTCCAAACCTGAAATGAATTTTTAAAAGTATAATTAAAAATTAATTTCATTAAATTCAAAAAAGTTAATTTTATTAACATTCCCTTTTAATAAAATACTTACATCTATTATAATGAGATTTGAATTAACACACACACACACACACACACACACACACACATATATATATT
This sequence comes from Viscum album, assembly GCA_963277665.1. NCBI lineage: Eukaryota > Viridiplantae > Streptophyta > Magnoliopsida > Santalales > Viscaceae > Viscum > Viscum album. Next base: position 2,055,388,415 of record OY728137.1, read on the forward strand.
ATTGATATTTAATTTTTAATTTCAAAAAATATCTCTATTTAACATTTTACCAGATAATAAATATTTTATTCTATATTTCATCCTTAAAATACCCATCTCTTCATTTATAAATAAACCATCAACCGTAACATCGAAAAAAAACACACCCCTTATAATGAAAAGCCAAAGATCAACCCAAAATAGTTTCACATACCCCCTTAAAATCATTGGGGATATTATGGAATCGTTAAACTGAAATAAACTAGGGATTATTGTGTCATATAGAATAAGAAATATAGAGACAATAGTATATTATAAACACATTTTCATCGTATATTCCTCTCCTCTTCCTATTTTTCTTTCTTCCATTTCATCATAATCATTCTATTATTAATTTATCTGTATTTCAATATTATATTTAAAAGTTTAAACTACTATAATTACAATATTTATTACATATTTTCAAGCTATTCTTCTGCTTTCTCTGTGTTTGATAATGTATTATAATGGTTTGTTTACCCTATATAAATACATTTTAAACTATTTGGAAACCACAAACTTCAAGGATTTATGTTATGAAATATATATACATATATATATAATAAAATTTATTAGATTATTCTATAAATAAATATAATTTGTTTCTAAATTTCGTTTACCAAAATTAGCAAAATAGAAACAATACCATATAATTTATTGAAAATATAACTTCAAAATAATTTATGATTAACAATGTTTTTGATAAAGTACTATCTAATATTTATAATGGATAAATACCTACATTAATTAACATATTTCATGAAATGGTTTCATGTTTTAATAAACCTATGTTATTTATTTTATTTTTAGAAAAGAGACTGAGTAGGATTTAAGGTAAGGGGCCTCCCAAACCAAAACTCTGTCTTTTTGGGTTATATACCTATTCATGTTTCCTATGTATGTTCATATAAAGTACATAATATATCCTTCAATTAATACTGAAATTTTAATTTTAGGGATATTTTGGTTTACACCCTTTAAAAATGTTTTCTATTATAATAAAAAAATATTTATATAAGACATAAATTTAAAAAAACAAAACTGACCATCTTCAATTTTATCATATAGATTTAGAAATGATGATGTTGAATACCATAATATTATTTCTCTTATGAAATTATTATATTTAATTGTTTGTCATTAATTTATTAATTATGAAAACATTATAAATCTACTTCCATTCCATTAGATTATTTCATGACAATTACTATATTATATTCATTGTTTTATGAATTATTAGGAGAAATATACAACTATAGTGGTGGGGTCATAATTATAAATCCATCCAATGAATTTTTTAATGTGATATATCTTATCAAATTACATTTATTATACATTAACATGATAAAATCATTGTTTACAATTATAATGTTATGAATTGTGCAATGAAATTTATTCTTGAACATGGTGGTAGAATTTTTCATAACTCTATATGGTATTTGACATGTATGTTAAGATGTTTCACTATTATGATAATTATATATTCCATGCCTAAATGAAATTATTCATTCATTATTATAATAATTCTTATAATATTATGATAATTTTATGTTTATTTTGATCTACCTTTTATTATTGATTAATTTCCTTTATTATTCCCATATTATACCTCCCCTTACTAAGATGTTATATCCCGCTTTCAAAAGAATATATCCTTAGTTTATTATATTACTTAAACAGTATTTGAGATATTTTGGGTTGAAAAAACAACAAGGATTTAAATATTGTTTATGTTATTTATATTCATGTTATTTTTATCCTAATTTTTCCTATGATACATAATGTTTTTTCCTTTTTTATAACTAATATGTGTTTATATAAAATATAATTTAATAGTGATGTATGAATATATATATATATATAAAACAAAAGAATGAAACATTTATATTCACTAATTATAAATTTATTAATATAAGATTCCTTTTATCCTTCATGGAGTAATTTAATACATTCCTTAAATGATATTCATTCTCTTATGTTGTCTTATAATATATATGAATATAATATAAAAAGATGACCATAGACTAATAATGATTTTCTATAAATAATATATTCATTAAATCCTCTACTAAAATATAGGAATTATTTTTTACAAATGGAATCACTAGAAATTTATAATCCCAATAACTCATGTGAAATTCTATCTTTTTTTTACCAAAAATTGATTATTTTTGGAATGAGAGTCTAACATTGAAATTTATTGATATCTATGTAGTTGATAAGATAATTCATCAATATGGGGTAGGGGATAAGTGATTATTATAGTGATACTTTTATATTATACATAATCAATGAAACTGTACAACCATATATAATAAATTATAAAAAAAAGTCTAAGTGAACCCCATGATGATACAAACTTGAATATGAATCCATTGGTAATATTCTCAAAGAGATTAATTTTAAAATCATGAAACACTATCAAGGATAATTTATATGCTGTTATTAAAATAGTTCCATACACAAGAATATTTTATATTGAAAACTCAATTTTATGTTTCATGGGGAGACTAAGAAATATTTTAGTAAATACATTAATTTTTTTAAAAAATTAGATTATCATCAATATTGAGTTTCTCTCCAACTACATTGATAAAATACATTGCATGAATTGGTATTGTAACTCATAGAATGAAATTATTATCCATTTCTTATTCGAATTTATCCTATTATTTTATTATTATTATATGATGATTCAAACAATAAAATATAGATTTATTACTTCCAAAATTGATATGGTAATTATATAACAAAATGTTTTCCAAGGAAAAAGTTGAATAAAATATTTCTAGGGGAATAATAAAGTTATTTTCAGGAATCAAATTCCTATGAACATCTGTCAAAGAGGATATATATACATAATATGTGATTATTGTATCATTAATAAATTTTTAATACTATATAAACATAAAATCAGTACACTAGAAATGAAGTACCAATAATAAATCTATAAATTTAAATTATTAGAGTGATATAGAATTAAATAATACATTTTCAATTTTAGAGTGTATGATAAGTGTACCTTTTAAATCATCATTATATAGATCCTCTTCATATGTTGTGGTCTTATGTGATTCATATTTATCCGTTGGAATTTTTTTCTACCATAGATTATCATATATAAATTTTAGATTCATACACTAACTTGCATAATCTAAAAAATCCATGTAATTATATAATTTTTTTGAAGGTGGCACTTCGATGGTGATTTTTCACCAAAACTTATCTGCATATTCACTTCACATCAAAATAATATTTCTCAATATATATATTTTCAAGATATAATACATTTATCAAACTCTATAATTTAATTTTGTCTATATTTCATTCAATACATATATCCTGAGTGAAAAATCATCTTCTTCCATACCATGATTTTATTACTAGAATTTACATTTAATTTTATCTTTCTATACTAATCAAAATAATTTCATTGATGGGTGAATATAATTTTAATTTTATATATACATTACATTAAATGAATTCATTGTGAAAATAGAGACTCCTCTGGATAACATTTTTCAGAGGCTTAATAATATACCACTGAAAAATAAATTTATTAAACATTTAGGGACCATGAATATACCAAATACATAAATCATTTTACTTGTAAAATTTTCATTATTTGTACTAATGGATTCATAATAAAATTTATTTACCTCATGGAATTAAATATTTATATTCATATGATGAATATATGGAATGTAAATTTTTATAAATAACCCTCACGACTAATCCTATACTTAGGACTTATTTTTGACATATTTCTTCATTTCAAGATAAAATTACACCATTGATGTGGGATTCCATTGAATTAATAATGAAAATAATAATAATGAAATTACCTAAGCCCTGATGTATGGAAAATAAAATTTCATTTTTATAGATCCAATTCTAAAGAATTAGTATATTTTGACCCCAACTAAAATAATGTGTATTATTCCTTATGAAATAATCAATAATATATTTCACACTAACATTAATAGTTCTCAATATAAAAATTATTCATATGATATAAAATTTTTCTAATCATGGAAATAATATTTTCCATTCCACATCCCATAACATTTTGTTACGAAAGAAGAAAATAATTTCATTTTCATCACATTCGTTGTTTACACAGTTCCTCAATGTTAGAACCCATTTTTAAAAGCCAAAATTATAATATCTATACAATTAAACATTATGAGTAGTCATATTATCATGAAAAACCATTTATTGGATATCTAAATTAGGATCCATTCTATTCAATATAGGATAACATTTGTCTATACTTTCCATGATTGGTGAGTCTCATTTAAATCATTAATAATGATTTATAAAAAAGTAATTAGTTAACCAAAGAATATACAACAACTATGTCTATCCATGTTTGTGGCTTTAGTCACACTCCTCATACACAAGTGATGATTGTGTTAAAACCTATTGTAGTCCATTCAGAATTTTTATCCATAGGATTGATTAGGGCATAACATCATTGAAATTATTGTATCCAGATATGGATGTATTTTATAATAAAACTACACAATCACTACATTACTACAACTTAATAATTATAATTTATATATAGATCTTCATATTGATTTTTTTAAAATAATCTATCTTCATAATCTCAAAAAATAACTAAACCTCATCATTAATACAAATTGAGAAATTGAAGCATAAGATCATCAAAATAATGTATATTTTTTATATGAATATTCAATACATATCCTAGTAATAAGGTCTTAATAAACATAAATGATCAGTTCACATTGATACTAGATATATAAAGATCTTTTTTATTTATTTATCTTTATCATTTTCTCCAATGTTCTTCAATCGTAGTATCCTTATTATAAATATATTAATTTAATCCATTATCTATAACATATGGAAAATAGATATATAATTATTAGTGAGATGATAGGCTCAGTAAGTGTAAACGTAAAATATATCAATCAATGATCATAAGATATACTATGATATGAATATAGGAATGATGACATGATAATAACTTAAAAAATTTATACGTAATAAACCAAATGTCTTTATTTTTTAATCAGGAATCAGTAAATTTCTTATCAATAAAAACCTAAAACATATGTGTGAACAATCCATAATAATATATCATGATCCATGAGAACATATCATTATATTTTTATATAGGATTTTTGAATAATCATAAGAATGGAAAAAATTATTATCCAATAATGATTGCCAGTTCTATCACCATGAATTATGATCACTTCAAATTCATTAATTTTTTAGATGGAATCTCCCCCGATGGACAAACCTGGTCACTCTCTATATCCTATGTCCGATGACACCTCCAGCCCCATCACACATTCTAGATCATGAAAATCCTCCAAATCAATGTTATCCTTCAGAATAGGTTCCCTCAATTGAGAGAACACCACATGAATTTAATAATGTTATCAGTCATCATCTAAAATTCTAGATGTTTGGGGGATCATGGTAAAATTTCCATCTTTTCCTCTAAATTCAAGAATTATTTAACTTTTAAAGAATTTACTCTCATGAAAAACTAAAAGGTTAACTATATGGCTATGTTCAGTAAATGGTTGGGCTTCACCCACCACCTGCATGCCATCCCGTAGAACTATCACATCTGGGTCTTCTGGAAACAAGGATTTGATATTTAAGTGGTGGATGTTTTATCACAATTCAACTTTTCCAGAATATCTTTTATAAATTTGGTTTTCTTTTTCTATTTTTTATACGAGTTGTGATGCCTCCAAAAGACTTATTATTTTGCAATATCTGGATAGTTTACAACCACAGAACATACCGTAGTTCATGGGGGTTATTTTATCATAGTTTCATAAGTGGATGATAAGAAAGGTGGGGTTGGAGGTTATACTAGTGAAAAAAATGATTTTCAACACTTCATGGCTTCCAAAGGTCTTGTGTACATGGGCATGAATGGAGAAAAAGTCATATGGTCTAACAATCTATAAGGAATACACCACATTTGTAGATGGCTTGATAGATGCCTATCCAACCCTAACGGAATTAATTCGTTTGGGAATGCATTGTTTTATAATCTCACTAAATCTATATTCGACCATGCCCCTATATTGATTGTTCTTAATAGAAATATACTAAGGTAGTGAATTTTATTCTACTCCATTGATTTTAATAATTTGGAGGGGGTTTCAAAAATGATGATGTTATCCTGGGAGATTGAATTTAATGGAAACATGTGGGTTAGTCTCTTCTATAATCATCAACAACTCAAATGATATTTCCATGATTCGCTTCATAATAATTCAATGGAGGATTTATATCTAGATTATCTCAATGTGGACATTGATAAGTGTGAGAATATCCTTCAAGAAATATGGGATGATAATATTTTCTATCTACTTAATGAAAAATGATTCATTTTGGATGTTTTTTTTGGAAATCGATCGGTCGTATCTTGCGAGATCATGGGACATATGGATAATGTAATGAAAAAAGAAAAAAATATTTCAATGAATAATTAAATGAAAATAGAAAAATGAATGAATTTAAATAAAACTAGAATAAGGTACTTTCACTTCCAATACTGAAGTGGCCGGAAACCCGACATTGGATCATTTAAAAGTCAATATGTCTTACCTTATCACCTCTTGAAATGGGAACGTACTCAACTTTAGTGGAGAGTATTACTTTCAACATTCAATTTATGAGAATTTTTTAATCTAAGACAATGAAGCCGTAGTAGAAATATCAAAGGAGAACAATGTTTTAGATACAACCTTATGATCAAGCCAGAATATTTTCCCCTGACCTAATGGGATTCCTAGTATATTATATTTCTTATCATTTTATTTTTTCAAGTATATGGTAGTTGAAGCTATGATGTTTTTCCATTGGGGGGGGGGGTTCTCTTCCTTGATGGGGTTGTTCTTCAAGAATTTTTCTCATTTCCAAATGAAAGGATCCAATGGATGTTAACTTGTACAGACCTATCTAAATTTGTAAATTTTTTTATAAAATCCATTCCAACAAACATTCTATAAGGTTGATCAACATCATCCCTAGGATTTTCTATGTTGAAAAACATATTTTCCTGAACATCAGAAGAATACATAGGAAAATTGGTTCCTACAAGGAATTGGTGGGGAAAATCAACAAGAGGAAAATTGGATCCAACGTTTTTATTCATGTTGACATGGTCAAAGAATATACCAGACTTAATTGATGATTTATCATCTACGTGATGATGAAATTTGGATTCCCTGTATGGTTTTATGATTAGTTATCTAGATTCTATCTATATATTTCATGCACTATATCCGTAATGGGAAAGTGGATCAGATTTTTAAAAATAGAAGTGGTGTTTGATAAGGAGATCCAGTGTCCCCTTATATCTTTCTCATGGATCAATAATCCCTCTGAAGGAACCTTCACCTATGTTCGTATGATGGATGGATCATCCATTTCGACACCAAATATGGGAGAAATTATATTTCAAATCTTATGATTGCTGAAAAAGATATAATCTTCATGAATGGAAGGTGCACGTATATTCAAAATTTAATAGGAAATATAGAAGCCTGTGGTGAGTAAAGAGGCCAAATTATCAACGTGGGGAAGATTAAGGTCTTAATTTATAAAAATTATTTTGGTAGGAGATGCAACATTATTCATGAAATCTTTGGAATTCATAGTATTATTCTTCCAATGACTTACCATAGATTTCATATATGTAATTGGAGAATAAAAATGATCCTCTTTGATAACTATATCTACTGAATTACAAGTAAAAATTTAAATTGGAAGAAAAAATTAATTTTTTTTCCGGGGAAGGGTCACCCTTATCTAGAGTTTACATAATTCAATTCCCATTCATGGACTCTCGAATATCAATCCTCCTAAGGGTTATATCACAAAGGATAAAAATATCACACCGTATTTTTTATGGGAGGATATAAAATTTGGGAATTTCCATTGGGATTCATGGAGTTGCATGGATAACCATGTTGAGGAGGGTGGTGTGGTCCTCCACAATTTTGTTGAATCCTTGTTCTCCATGCAGGCTCATATTTCATGGGAGATAATGGAAGGGTCCTCTCATTGGGTGAGGATTATTAGGGAAAAAATGGTGAGAGATGGGATGATTTTCTAGGAAGTAATATGATTCTATCTAACCTCTCCAAATGCATGTTAAACCATTTTTCTAAACTCCATGTTCACACACAATAGTTGGTTGGAAGTGTTGACATCAATTTATGGTTTGATAATTGGGCCATTTAAAAGGTTTTCTTTATAGGGTTCCCAACACTATCCATCACTTTAAAGTAGGCTAGCAGTCACCAAGGACTGATGGATGCCATTCAAAATATAGACTACAAAACTATTTTCAATAAAATCCTTCTTGATAATGAGCTGGATCGATGATACTTCATTGGCCTATCCACTAGTAAGTTTTCCAAATGCAGATAAAGAAGATCTATTCATGTATAAAGAAAACAAGATGATCTATATTTAGTCCACCTCTTCAATGATATTCCCACTATGCTCAATTTTTAGTTCTGGCACTTACTACATCGGTCTCTTCCAATGGATGAAAATATCCTACAAAAGGATTGATAATGAACTCTATTTTCCTTTTTTGAAACAACCCTCAAGTTGAGTCCAAGAAACTTCTAAATGATCACGACTAATGGGAGAGGAATCTATGGTTTTACATGGATTCAATGATGAACATTTTTTGTGATAGTAATTCTTTTTGGGAGAATGTCACGAGAAGCTTTATCGATTATGTGAATCAAAATTTAGAGTAAAAAATTCATACCATATATGTGGTTATGATTGGATGGATCCTATTTGAATTTTGAAACAAGGGTAGAAAAGGATTAAATTATCCTGACATCATTATATGGGTATGGATGCTTTATTTGGTGGTTGAGCGGTGCCAACTCCTCTATGTTGGAGAGTCCTCACCTTCCATATACATAATTATTCTAGGGTCCTAATTTAATGCATGCTTGATCCATATCAATCATGGAATATGGGTTACATGGTTTCCAACATGCAATTTTTTGAATAACAATATCGATGGATCGTATAAATATGAGGAGATAAGGGGAGGAAGCCTGGTATGAAATGATACTGGTTCTATCAGTTTTGGATTCATTTCCTTCTGTGGTCAGGGCACTATATTGGGTGTAGATATAGGAGCCATGAAAAATGAATTTTCCTTATTTGACTATTACATCATCAGGGTGTCGTAAATCGAATTTGACTCTATAGTAACAATACATTTTCTTCAAGGGAAAACTGATCTGTCATGTGGCTCATTTTATCATGGTAGGAAATGTATAAGTAAAATTAGCATTGAATGTTTTCCCAGGCATACATGGTGTGAATGTATTTTTATGGAAGATGATCTAGCTCATGACAGAAGGGAAGATTATGAATATATCAATTAAAACTACATAGGCTATCTTCCAAAAAATATGCAATCACATCATTCTCAATGATATTATTGGCCTTCACCAATTTTGGCTGTAATAACCCATGATGGGTTTTTTCCTTCCAGTTTTTGTATGATTCAAATTTATATTAACATAAAAAAATTATTTGCAGTCATTCAATTCATCGGTGGGATTGGTAATTATTGACCCACCCACCCCATAATGTAAACCATTCATATATTTACCACATGATTTTAAAAAATTCATCAATTCATTATTTCATTATTATTAGAAAAGACGAGATCTTAAATATGTCACAATAAAATCATCACCATACATAGAAAGAATGAATGTTTCTATATTCATAGGATAATATCCCTATGAAGAATAATAATAATTAAAGGATATTGACAAATATCAAAATTTTCCTTACATTTGAATTTTACCATTTATTTTAGATTAAAGGATGTATAATATTATATTGTTAAAAAAACCTCAACATACAAATAATATTGAATAAAAAAAATTCATTCAAAATAACCATGTAAATATACATTAGATGATTCACATAAATTAATATTCCTTATAATTGGAAAATAATGTCCTATATTAAATTAAAATACAATTATTTTTTTCAAACTTTTTGTTAAAATTCAAAAATAGATATATTAGAACTCATTGTAAAAATTATATTAAAACCCATTGAAATGAAATATAATATTTAATTAAAATTAAATAAAAAATAAATGAATTATATGGATTAATATTCATGAAATCATTTTTATGGAAGTTGAATTTATGGACATGTTCATTGATAAAACATGAAACAAGGTCAATTTTTCATAAAAACATATTATCAATTCATATTTTGTACCAATAGATGAAAATGGTTCTATTTCATGAAATGATAATTAATAAATAGTTTAAACAAAATATACGGTTTTTATATTGTAATATCTATATAATTTCTCGTAATGGAAATTTACCACACATAATCCCGAAAAAATCAGATTACAATATAACCTTTTACCTTATCTTTGGGTTTCATGATATATTCTAAAAATTATTATATAATAAATTTAAAATGAATATTTTTATCTTTTAGAGCAATTAAAATGGATAATATAATTAATTTTTTTATATGTCATATTATCACAGTTTCATTACCAATTCATTATTAAAATTATTGTTCTATGTGATGACTATTTATTTTTCATGGTGGTTTCAGTTTTTTTAGTCTAAGCACATTGGTCCAAGATAAATTACACATAGAATGAAAATAATGTTATTTATATATTATCAACAGTATATAAACACCACTTGTCATTCATGACATAGGCATCATAACATTATATATGTAGGTAGTAAAACTGGCCTAAACAAGAGTGTGTTATAATGATCAAACATGTAAGAACATGCTATGTAATAATAATATTATATAATTAATTGAATTTTATTCATGAAAAATGAGTTATTTATATTCAATATATTAAATTAGATACTTATCCTTAAATGGTGGATTTTGATAATGAAACATCTCTATAATGGAGATGGTAGTATTCATATAAACTTGAAGAAAACTTTCAACATATAATTCGAATAACTAAAATAATGTAGATAATAGTTTATCATTAAATAAATATTATTATATATAAATATATATATATATATATAATCATATACTCATCATTATAACCATCTATGATATGTGGTGATGGAAAAAAATCATATCATTATCGGGATTTTATAGTCCACATGTACACATGAGTGACAATTATTTTTCTCATTTGATCATCGAGGGGGTGATAATAATTTTTTCATAATCGTTAAAACATATTAGGGTATTTATTATATCTTTCTAATTATTATATGATGGATAGAATATATTTAGAGGATGAAGAACAAAAATACATTGAATTTTCTGGGTTTTATGATTGATTCTTCATTGAGATAACTCTATTAAATTACACCTTAAGAAATTTTAGGATGGTATTAATATTAAAAACCATTATTAAGAATGAATGTATTGATCTTATAAAGGTAATGTGTTGGGATTTTCATTGATAGAAGACAAAATGATGGTAAATAAGGGTAGATAAGAGGTTCCATTTATATGTGAGCATAAGGATTGAGAGGGAAATCCATAAAATATTTAAATAATATTATGTATCATTCAAAATATAATTGAATGAGAAGGTAAGATATGATAATGTCAATAATGTTTAAAAAATTGACGTTTTTAAATTTTTTATTTTCATTTTTACCATAATGTCATCATTTAATGATAATTTTTTCCATTTTTATAATAACCGTTTTAGGATTTTTTTACTAATTTTAATATGGATTATTGTACCAATCCTTAAATGTTAATATTTAATTAAAATTATTCATTAATCATACTTTATAAGTATATATTAACTATAATATTTTTTTTAATTTTAAATAAAATATAAAATATTTTTTTCTTATTAAATTTATTCACATATATAATCTTGTTTTATATAAAAGCAAGACAGTAAAATATTAAAAATAAATTTTTCAAAAAGAAACATATTTTTTTATATTATTAAGTAAAAATAATGTTATAATTATTTTTTTGACCATTTTATGAAAATTATTATTTATTTATTCTATAGTGTAAAATAATAATTTTAGATTGAAAACAATAATTTTATTTAAAGGAATCAAAATGCTCGGTTTTATTATAAAATGGATTGAATAAAGTATTATTTAAGTTATATTATGAAAAATACCATTATTAAATTGTAAATCATTTTATGAATGGTTTTTTCGTAAATAAATTTCATACTTATGAATTGATTTTATATAGAAATCCACTTTTCAATAGATTTGATAGATTTAATTTTAAAATAATTTATCAAAATTTTTGTGACATGAATTTAGAATCATTATAATGAAAATATAGTTATAAGGTAAACTAATTTTTTGGTCATAATGAATAGTATAATCATTAAATATCTATTACCTAACAAAATGTTAAAAAAGTATTATCAATGGTTGACAAAAAATATTAGGGATAAAATGAATGATACATATATAAGTAATATTGGATAGATATATATTTCCTAATATCATAACTTATTTAGAACTATTTAAATTTTTAGACATTTAACATGAGTATTGACTGGCTGACTGAAAATTAATTTTTTATTAACATCAACCTCCTTTTAAGGGGTGAGGGGGAACCCAACATGAAATCAGAAACTTAAAGACAAAAACTGTGCCCCAACTTTCAAAAACTCATACACAAAAAAATCAATACAATAATGAAAAACTCCTCTGCAATATAAAAAAAATTAATTCCTTCCTTTAACTTCTCATCACTGATCGGTTAACTGTCCCGTGCAGATCTCGATGGTCCTGGTACCAATGAAAAAAATTCATACCCTATAAAACATCCACATCTAGATACCAATGGTCTGCTGAAATCATCCTTTTCTAAACCTCATCTGGAGATTCACCTTGAAGGAGTTTTGATTGCATTGGCCCTTGAACATGGATCACATGTCTCAAAACCATCCACCATGAAAAACATTCACAATGTCAAAAATTCAGAATTTTGAAAAGAATCGAAAATAATGTATGCATCTTGGTTTCTAGAACTATTTCCGAAAGACAACCTTGGTGAATCAAACAAAAGAGGCTCCCTCTAAAACTGCAATTACATATGAGTAACCTAGAGATACCAAACATTCTATGATACTGGATTCCAAGAAAACACCTCCTATGGCTAGAAGAACCAACTAACACACTAAATGTGTTTAATCTAATAGGGGAAACATGATGATCTGAACTGAAAGCACCAATATGGGACATAATCTGATCATATCTGAGCCAAGGAAGAACCCACACCAGAGGAAAAACAAGAAATAATGTTGGTTGTAAGAGGGATCCCACAATGGTCAGGAACATGGACACACTAGAAATGATAAAGACACAAAGATCTTCTAATATTGTCACCACCATAAAACCACTTGTGCAGACAAAAAAACCCTCCCAAAAAACTCACCCAACAAGAGCACGCTGTAGAAGACCTGGAATTCGGCCACCCCCCACTACAGAAGACCGGATCTCAACTACCATTATTTAAGAATACTAGATCAACCACCCTTCAAAGCAGTGATCTATATCTTGACCACATTAAACCATGGAATACTGGATCTTGACCACCCTTCACCATGGAATACTGGTTCCCACAAATCCTTCACTGAACTACCATGAACATAGTTGAGCCCAAAATGTCAAACATTATCGCCGCACAGAGAGGGGAGCCACTGCACTTCCTGTTCATCGAGTAAACTCCAAGATAGAAGTCATAGTCAAATAAAAGGTAGAAGAATGTATCGTAGCGATGGGGGAATCCCTAATGCCACTGTTCCCCTTAAGGGATCACTCATCCCCTTGACTAGTGATCATCATGAGTACTGAAAAAATATATTTTAATAATATGAAAACATCAATGTCTGCCATTCCACCACTTAAAGAATGAAAAAACTATATATTAATTTCTCAAAAAATTCAAGATCCTTTTATCTAATAAATTACCTACCAAAATACCATATTAATATAAAAAGATACATTATATATGATCTAGACAGATAATAATACCCACATTTAGAGGGATAAGGTTAAAATCTATGATGGATGTATAAATAAGATCAACCACTCATAACTATGTGTTTTATTTTATTTTTATAAGATCACTGTTAACAATTAAAATCTAACAAAATCATCACCCCTCATAAAATAGTATGTTATAATGATAATGGAATAACCTTTATATATCATGTATTCAATCAAATTTGAAACAAAACCATCATTCATCTGTATGATTGACTACGACTTAGCGAACCTGTGTAAGTAATTTTTCATAACAACATCTTGATGGTGGTTGTAATTTGGGATTATATTTATTTTTATTGTATTTTGTATATATTTATAACTATTCAATGATAATTTAACATTTATATTCTTAAATTTAGACCCATTTAAAATGATAGTGGTTTTCTTGAGAATTGGTGGATTGCCAATTTGTCAAAGCGAAATAATTTATCATCGTCACCACATAATATGGAGAGTATATATATGTTTATTTGATGAAAAATATTATATATATGATATAATAATTATTCTATAAATAAAATTTTATTCTTACCTTTTTCCCCTAATTTTTGAAGAAAAATATAAATATTATTCAATCATATGTATGGCCCACCATCAATATGCTTGTTACATGTTTAACATTTATAATCCATGTTACAGAGTTGGTTATAATGTATTGTTAATGTATTATATTTATAATTCATACATGATTAAAATTTTATAAATTCCACAATACTGATCCATTTGACTAATTGAACCTATTAATTTTTTGTTGACTACTTTACCAAACATCCTCAAAACATTCAATGTAAAGTTAATCATTTTTGTAAATATGTAGAATATGGATATAAATGAAAATAATGGAACCATAATTATAATATTATGAATTTAAATAATAAATATAAATTAATTTTCATGGTATTTAATGATAATTCATGAAAATTTGGATTCAAGGTATGGTACACATTACCCTAAATCCACTTTTTAAACATTTAAATGGTTTTAGTTTTGAATAATTTCTTTCTATGTACATATTCATAAAATTTTTCTATAGATTCATTTATTTGGAAATTAATAAATTTTAAGGGATATATTATATATATTTTCCATTATTTAAAAATATTTTCAAATGAAATGTTATTTTTTTATATGTACAATTTTGAATTTCATTAAAAATAAATAGAATATTATAATATAAGTTATTAAATATCAATGAAACAATTATTACATGAAATCATTTTATTATATTTTTTCTAAATTGAATGAATCTATATTTTCATTAATCATATTCCTTAACTCTAATTTTTTAGGTATTTAATTTTAGAAAATTGGGTTGTAATGGAAAATGATAAATCAATTTCATATAATGTTTTTCATATTGATTTTAATATACAATTTTTCAGTTTGTTGATGGAAATGAATGATTCTATGAATTTATTCAATGTTAGAGTACTTATAAAATTTAATTATTATTTGGATCCTAATATGGTCCTCTAATTCAATCGATAATGATTATGTTCAATGGAGAATTATGTTTAAATTAATTGTAAATGATATTACATTTGTATGGGCAATTCTTCAGGTCCATATAAGGTTTATATACATATGATGTACTAAGGATACTATATTTATTATCATTGATTTATAAATAGTTTTCATTGAAATATTTTAATTTCAAACAGATATCTAATGATCACTTATTTATATAGAATGATTATTCCATTTTAGTGTAAAAAGGAATTCTATATGAAAATGATTTTGAAGGGTTATCATGTTTTCAAGTAAAAATTTCATGACTATGATTTTAACATTATGTATTATTGTTAATTTATTCATGAATTGTTTTTGCAGAAATGAAAATATAATATGTATATTAATGGATATTTGAGACCAATGTGTATATATTGAAGGAAAGTACTATTTTTTGATCTCATGGATTTAAAAATGACTAATAGTTTAACATAATTCTTTTGACGTGTCCTTATATGGGATTAATATTCTCATCCAATATTATAAAATGATTTCAATATCTTTTAGATGATAAAAAATAATGATGACTTTATGTTTAAAATTATGGTGATTTTTAAAGTTAATTAATATTATTCATTTTAAATGTATTATATTGTAGAGAAAATTGAATCCAAAAATATCTTTAAAAATTCTATTATATGGTTATATTAAGTATTAGTTTTTAAATAATTAACTACAGTTATAAAAATGAATGGATCTTAAAAACAATGAAAATAATTAATTTTTGATGAAAAATGAAATTATGTGTGGAATAACGATCAGTTATTAAAGCTGTCATATGGAAGAATATAAATAATTTCATTTGTTTTAATAATTTTATTATTTACCTTTAAGATAATATAATATATGGTTATCATGATATAAACATTAAATATTTCAATTTTTGTTAATCTAAACTATTTTTTTTCATAGGTATTTTATTCATAGTAAATTAGAAGCTGATGTTAGAAGGAACGAAGAAAGAAATTTCCTTACAAATTAGTAAGCTAGAATGGTATGAATCTGAAAAGAGAAGATTGTTTATATGATTTATTAGTTGATAGAATATAAATATTATATAAGTATCTATGACCGAGATTATCCACATTGAATACTATTAGACAAATATATATATTTTTTCATTTCATGTAGAAGCACCCCCATAATTCAATGGATCGTCTAACCCAATAATAGTTAAAGATCTATGAAATACATGGTTATTATATTCAAATATATTGGTTGTTTTGAAAAAAGGAAATTCATTATATTTAATATTTTGAAGGGTAATTTAATTAGTGGTGGTAAATGTTTATGAATATCATATAAGAATATGATATTGATTAAATTGAAAATGATGAATTTATTAATTTTTTATTTGGAAATATATTACTATTAAAAAAAATTGATGGATAGAAATGAATTTATTGTAATTGATGAAATTTTTTAATGATTCACTGGATTAATAGAAAATAAACATATCCATTTTATATTCTTCTATATCAAATTTTATCCATGATAATAACATTTTAAAAAATAAAATGTATTTAAGATTTAATAAATATTATCAAAATTCCTAATATTCAAATGGATTTAAATTTTTTAAGAATCTTTTTTGTAGTTTCAACAATTATGAAATGATTTTATTGGTGATTATGAGTCCAATGAATGTATGAAAAAATAGTAGTTCATGTTGTTGAAAAATGGGTTTCATCCTTCTAGTAAATAAATTAGTAACAAAATTTAGATTCCATGTTTTGATTAGCATGGTAAAAATAAACTTAGATATTATCTTATAAAATAATTCCATTGTTTATGATGTGTTATGATTGGACATTTTCACATAACTACAAACAATATATCTTGGTAATGATGTAAAAAATAACAAATGGTCATGAGTACAATATATTAATTTTGATGAAAATTTTTATGTGATTATGTCTCTGAAGATAGGAATAAATAGTAGAAATTATGAATATCATAATATATATATATGGTGGAAAAATACATTATGACTAATTCAGATGATGTTGTACTATCTAAAGATGTGGTGTATTTCACAATTATTGAATATTCATATTATTTCAATGTCTTTTCCAAATTTGGGGATTTAAATTCATTTGTTTTTTTAAATTTATTAATAAAAAGAAAATTTTATCTTATGAAATAAACTGAAAAAATATTATAAAATAATTTTTAGTATTAATAATAATAAAATTATTTCAATAGTTCAATTTTTTATTAGGAAATCAATACATATAAGAATTATTGTCTACTACCTTGTAGATATTGATTTTCTTCAGTGAAAAAATTATATTTTATTTTCTTTTTGATGATAGACCATAAAGATAAATAATTCATTTTTTTAAAATTTGTTACAATTAGTATAAAATAATGAATTTTAATTCATGATTTTATTTGATGAGGATAAAAAATTGATTAACTAAGTTAACAAATGTTGACTTAATCATATTTCGGAGAACAAACCGACTATTAAAATTGGTGATGTTCTAGTCGTAAATGAATATCTAGATTTATGTCTATGAGAATTTCGTTTTATTATATTATATTGGGATATTTAATTTAAAATTAAATTATTTCAAGATATTTAATACAAAAAAAAATTCACTATATAAAATTTTTAATATAGATTTTTTTTTATTTTTAATTTTTGTTACAATAGTTTCTTGATAACGGATAAATTTATCTTAGATCATCAATATTGAGAGGAAATATTGTGTTAAAAAAATATAATTCTATGAGAATGTGAACTTAAAATACCTCATGGAATAACATCTTTGTTTAGAATAATTATTCATTTTCTCATATAGAAGAGTTGTTAATTTGTTTCTAATTGATTATTTTTTTTTCATTGATCTCATTTTTGAGTTCCATCATTTTTTATTTATGGAGGATGAAATTCCTAAAATATATATTTGAACATGTTGTCTGATTTTTATTTTTGGTTATTCCCATTAGGTAGAAAAAGGATACAGTTATACATATGGGTCTTTTGAATAGAGATGTCTAGGAGTTCTTGGATAATTAATGTGTGAATTATATTTAATGATATCTTTATATATTCTAAATTTAATGATGATCATGTGAAATGTGTGATATTTTATCCAGAAAACTTTATGGAAGATATTTTATATGTAAAATATATGAATCATGATTTATTCTAGTTATTAATTTCATTCCATGGGAATATTTTGAATAATTAAGGAATAACTATTTATCACGCTAAAAATATAGTTATTAAAGGGTAAAAAGTACCTTCAATTCTGAAATTGATTCATTATGTTATTATTTTAATAGGTTGCTACAAATTTTTTATTTTAAACCATTCTTGGGTGTCCATCACACTATGTAGGTTGAATAAAAATTGATTTAAATTCATCTAGATGAATTAATTGTATTAATGAATCTCAGAATTGAAATGAAGTTTTGTGAGCTTATGGGTTTTATACCTTCCATATATAAATAGAGACTTTATAATCTATATAAATTATTTTAAGAAGCATTGTTGTTTTATATTATTTAATTACGATGATATTTATTATTTTTCACTTTAATTGAAATCCAATTAGAAAAATTATTCTACACCCGACATTGAACTATGTATTTTTAATTCCTACATTATAAATTTGGAGACATCATTTATATTAAATAAATATTAAAGTATATACTAATCATTATATTTTAATGAATAAATCCCCATATATTTTGGTGAACATGAGATATATCAAATAGTTACATTGAATAATAATTTTTAATGCGTGATTCATTAATTTCTTGGTAATGAAAATAGTGTAGTTGATGCTTTATGTCGGAATGATATTGCATAATATACTATTTTGTTTTTTGTAAATATCTTATTGAGTTATTTTTATGAATATTGGCCTAGAAAATATTGATGCCAAGATATAATCTATTTCATTTCTGGTTTCAGTGCAGTTATCATTGTCCGAAAGAATTAATCATTCTCATGAGGATCATGTAATATAGGAAAAGGTATAATCAGTCAATTGGATTAAGATTCCAAATATTAATATTTTTAGTGAATGTGTTACTATATATTAGAAGGATATAATGCAAGGATTTTGTATCCTCGATTGATGAGATTGAAATTGAGTAAAGATCAAATATCATCATTCTTTCATCTTGGAAACACAATAATGTTTATGGAACATCAGAAACATTTCAAATTGGATGGGTTGAAATGATATATTGTTATATATTATATGAATTTTCTTACATATCAAGAGGTTAACAAAGTATTAAATTTATCAATAGGGATGCTTCCAAATTTTTCATTGTTAAAGTTTAAATAGGAAAATATATATGTCAATTTCATGGTTAGATTACCTATGAAATATGTAGCTGAAAATACACCCTTGGTTATATTTTATATATTGAATAAATCTCCGAAATGTTTTCCTGTTAAGGACACTATATTTTGTTGTCATATTTCATGACTCAATATCAAAGATATTTTCATGATAAATTGTGTTCCTATATCTATTTTATCTAATAATATTCTCAGGTTTCAATCTCTTTTTTTATTAAATTATTCTAAAGTCATTGGGCACTGAATAATAATTTAGTTAAAATTTTCATCATTTTCCTTATGGACAATTAGAGAAAAATATCCATATATAGGAGGACTTGATTCAGTCTTGTTTAAGTGATGAACACTGAAATTGGGATCAATATATTAATCTTGTTTAATTTTTATATAATAATATTTTTAATTCCAAAGAAGTCAATCCTTTTGAGGCATTACATGGGAAGTGATGTGATCCAATATATTCACGTGTTGAATTATGTGAATTATTTTTTTAGGATAATAATTGGAGGAATAAATTTTTTAAAGGGTGAATATGATTCAACAACATAATTAGCAATCTAAAATTTGTGTAAAATTCTATTAAGATAACTCGAGGAATGATAATTCATTTTATGTACGTGGTTGGTTTTTTAATATATTATCACCAAGGAAATATTTTATGAACACTGGTCAAAAATATTTTTGAGAGCATGGTTCATTTTAAAATAATAGATTGTATATATTATTGGATCTATTTCTTATTTAGAGTAATTTTCATGATGTTTACCCAAACACATGATGTGTTTCTTGTTTAATTGTATTGAAATTATGTTCAAGATGAATCCCTTGTTTTGAGCATTAAAGTAGTATATTTGAAAGATATACTTCATAATAAAGAATAAAATATTAAATTTATTTACTCTATATAGTAGGTTTTATGAAATAATATGACTCATTTAGTTAAGGGGTTTCATAATAAACACATAATTGAGAAAAAAAACCATCTAATAAAAAATTGATATGAATGAAAATTATACCTACTTGTTTATATAATGAATAGATATGGGGTGGTAAAATTTTAAAAATCATGATGAATTTAAAATAGCAGCTAATGTAAGTAGATGCCTAATTTCTTGAGTATTTATATTTTATAAGGTGATACTAACTAAAACAATGTTATGTAACATTCTAATCAATAAGGTAAATGTATTATAGATTTTATTTTTTACATATATTATGTGGTATTATTTAAAATATTGATATAAAAATTATATTTTTATGAAAAATTATTTATATTTCATGATATTAGAATGTCAAAATTATCATAAAATATTTTTTTTAGATTTTTCTAATAATATTTTATTTCATATAAAATTTTAGAAATTATTTAATTATTATTTAAAATTATATTTTCATTTCCAGAGAGGAAAAATATGATATTTTTTAAAATTAATACAAATAAACATTATTTATTTATATTATTATTAATATTATTATGTTCATTGGAAGCAGTTATATTATTCAATTTCTTATAAATAAATTTTATATTAATAAAAAAATTTCAATAAAACTTATTATCAACTTGTTTTTCATGTTTATTTTTAAAATAATTTAATATTATTATATGGATGGAATTTGATAAAAATTATTCTATTTTTTGAGTCATGATAATTATGGTTATGTAATATTTTTGACATTTATTTTGGTCATAATTAATTGTAAAAAAATTAGATATTTTATTTCGTTAATATCATAAAAAATGTTTTCTAAATGTTTAAACTAACAATATTTGGGATATAATAAACAAAAAACTATTTTAAATCCAACTAAGAAGGTAGTATTTAGACCCTATATTATATCATCCTTATAAATTTTCCATTTTAGAGATATTATTATTAATAAATATAACAATATATTTATTGTTTTAAATATTTGGAGTTTGTCTTCTCCCCCACTTATAATAGGAAACACTGCTTATATTTCCTCCACAGAGAAAAATTCTATTAATATAGAATATAACTAAAAATATATTCTTAACCACATTACCCACAAAATAGAGGCCAATGTTCGATCAAAATACTCTCTAATAGGGGAAAATGAAAACCAAATGAGGTTATCCGAATAAGAGTCAAAGCACTCAACTATGTTTTTATTTTATTTCTTATTTAATCTCCTTAAAACATTGAATAAAAATTAAAATTTTATAAAATAATTATTCACCATATAATAATATGTAATTATGTTGATTTAAAAACCTCTATCTATATTTTTATTCATTAAATAATAAATGAATCCTTTATTCTTATGTATACGGGATAATGGCCCCATGAACAAATGCAATTCATTTTCCATAATCCCCATTAATGGTATGGTTATAATGATGTTTAAAATTTAATTATTGTATATTAGAGAAAAAATTATCAATCTGTAAATATAATATATCATTTATTTTTTTACATTTATTTCCATTGAAAAATGATAACCTCAATCATGTGTATGAGTGGATTAACACCTCATTGAGGTGCTATGATTCATTTTTCATCATTTCATCGCATTAATATTATGTATTTTTTCTTAAGGAATTAAATTATATTAATGAAATTATAATTATTATAGAAATATAAAATTACTCCTACACATATCCATCATTTTCATTGTAAAAGGTAAATGTCATGTAAAGATAGGGAAATTTCAAGGAGATTTTTTCTTAAATACTTTGGAATTTTACGAGTCTATCGCTTCTGACGACACTTTATTCCGAGGCACGGTGTGCCCGAAATCAATTTCCAAAGTTTAGCTCAGGTACGTTCAGTAAACAATGAGCATGTTTTTCTATCTTTTGAACCGGTGCTCGGAATTGAAATCTGAGGGAACTGGTGAACTCACAGCACCGATAATTGCTTAAGAGTACTTTTACCGAAGATGCGTTTGCACGGGAGAAGAAGTTAAATTTTTGTGGATTAATTGAGCGGTGAATAAAATTGTGGGACAATTTTTTTATTTCTTAAGTGGTTATATCCTACATGGGGGAGTTGGGATGGGACCCACAAGATCCTAACTACCCATGTGAGGATAATTTTGAGGTGGGGCCCACATAAGCCCCAACCATTCACATTATCTAAACCCCTTAAACCTCCCATTAAACTCCTTTGTTTAATGTTGACACCACCCTTGCATTTAATTGAGTAACTCTTCCTCTCCCCTCTCTCCCTCATTAAAACTTGCCAACACACACACCTTAATTAATTAATTGAAGCTCTTTCATTAATTAATTAAGTGTTTGAATTTTTATTTTGAAATGCTTGGCTTGTTTAATTAAAATAATGGGTGGCCTTATTTTATTTTGGGATTGGCTTGTTGTGTGAGGATTTTGGAGAGAGCCTTTGTGTGAAAGAAGAAGGAAGCTCCTCCTTCGTTGAAGAATTTCATCCTCTCCGTGAAGAATGACACCTCTTCGTTGTAGAGCACCGACTCCACAAAGAACAACGACGCGCAATCCTATTCTTCTCTCCGTGACAAACAGGGGAGATGCCGCTTCCTCCTCAGGTGCACTCCGACGTCGCTTGCGAAACCACGCCCCACGATGGCATCTTCCGCGACGCCCGGTGAACAACATCGATTATCGAGGTTGGGGTTTATTCTTGAAAATGGATGTTTATGTACCCCGTTCTCATTGGAAATCATTGTTAAATATGGCCGATTGATATCATTTTACGTGGAGGGTGAGGGCCGAACGAACACGGCTCGACAACCCTCTGTTGTTCTCGTTTATTATTTTAGAATTGGAAATTGATGGCGGAGGAGGCATCACGCCATTGCGCCATGCCAGAAACATGGTGAAGGGAAACGGCGCCATCGTACCAGTTGTGAGGGAAGAACCGCGACCTGCTACACGGGCTGCTTCGACGGAGGAACCGGCTGGCCTGTCGGCCGACCGGGCTGAGCTCGACCGCGACGCCAGGAGGGCGCCATACTGGAGGACCAGTGGCCCCCCATATGGGCCGTGTTCGTAGAAGACCGGCCGGTCTAGTCATCCAGTTTGGGGAAGGGTGGCGCTGATGGTGAGGAAAACCGGGGGGCCACGCCCCCCCTTGGAACCCGCTCAGCTTCGGCCGAGCCACTCGGCCTGCAGAGTTGGGCCAGGCCGAGCCGGGCCGGGCGGTGCCGGGCCGCGCCCCATCGGGCCGGGCCGCGCCACTTCGGGCCGAGTTGTGCCACAATGGTCCGGGCCGCGTCCCTTCGGGCCGAGAGGAGTATTTTCTTCAGACCGGTCCAACACCCCTGCTGGGTCGAACCCATTAAACTGGGTCAATCCGACCAGTTGGCCCACTGGGCCGGGCCTGTTAATCACTTAAACAGGAATAACTTAAAGACCGCGCGTCCGATCGACGCGCCGTCTGCGGAACTAGGACCCTTTCGATGAGACTTTTTTTTTTGAAATACTTTAAGTGATTTTTGGAGGACTAAGGATATCAACTGGGTTAGAAATGAGTGTATTTCTAAACGGGCCCCTGGAACGGAAAATCCAATATCTCTCAGACCGGGCGTCCGAATGACACACCGTCTGTTACGTTGAGTTCCTATTGACGAGACAGAACTTCGGGATACATTAACTCTAGTTTTCGTGACAGTTGATTCATCGACCCCCTTGGCTCATGGAGAAGACCCTCTCAGAATCGACCGTGCTGTGTACGGGAACCCTAGAGCTGGCTGCGACTGCGACGACGATGACGACAGTACTTGGATCCTACGTGGGTTCGGCAGCGAGGACAACTGTACTTGGATCCTCTGTGGGTTCAGCAGCGATGATGACTGTACTTGGATCCTACGTGGGTTCGGTAGTTATGGTTACTTTACTAGGATCCTACGTGGGTTTGGCAGCGACGACTTCTGTACTTGGATCCTACGTGGGTTCGACATGGGACATGATTCAGAGGCTTCATCTATCATCTCCATCCCTCTTCGTGAGTAGTATACCTGTGTGAGCTGAGTTTTTAATTTCAGTCATTATCATCGATGTGATTTACTTACATTCCTGTGTAGACTGGGTTGTGCTTTCCTGTGTAGATTATGTTGTTCTGGGGCTCTTGAGTTGGATTCTAACTGGAATTGATGACTTAGGTATATGTATGGGCATATACCTAAGTAGAGTTGGTTGATACTTCGTGTTTGTATCATTCCTTTGTGTTTTATCCTTTGTGCATTCTGGGAGACCTTTGGGAGTCTCGGGGTCCCTAATGAGTATCGTATACTCACCCCTGCATGGGCTATGCCCGCACTACGTTGTGTTGGATGTAGACGACAGACAACACTGATCGAGGTGGAGTCTTGTGGAGCGGGACAATACTTGGAGGTGGACCACTTGGCAGGTCGTACACGGAGTGGACGGCTGGACCCGAGGAGCTGAGGAGACCATTTTTACCCACCCTTCAGATGTGATATCTGGAGGACGACTCAGTGGTTGCTGGTTTACTTTACTGCAACTGTTCTTTCTTTACTGTTGTACTGTACTTTCAGTTGGGTTTGTATTCTATCCCATTTACTTTCCATCACTTACTTTTGTACTCAGTTTACTTAGTGTTTACTATAGCTTGCGTACTATGCTGTGTTTTTTTACTTATATAAAGGAAACTCCTTTTTTTATTGGGATTTACGCCTTTGCTGATAGTCGCTAGCCCCTGGGCTATGGAAGGCGGGCATGGGGTAGTCACGACACGTGCCCCGAGGACGGGTCGTGAAAAATTGCTATCAAAGGAGTCGGTTCTACCGTAGAACATAGGACTCTGATAATTTCTTCCTGTGAAGAAATAGTGTTATGAGTATTGAGTGTAATTTTCAGTCCAGGGAGTCTAGTGTTGGTGCAGCGGCCGACGTATCCATACACCAGAACCTTGATTTCTGATTTCCGACTCATTGCTCGAAAACAATCACTACGGGAAAAATGAGCAATTGCGACGGGTTATTTGCGACGGGAATAAATCCCGTCGCAAATAGTCATGTTAAAAACTTATTTGCGATGGGGGTATTTCCCCGTCGCAAATAAGGAGGCTTTTGCGACGGGATTGCTTTCCCCGTCGCAAATAGTTTTCCCGCGATGCGCGCCAAATCGCGGGAAAATTATTTGCGACGGGGAAATATTCCCGTCGCAAATAACCGGCGGCGGTAAAAGGTATTTGCGACGGGAATATTCCCCCGTCGCAAATACTATGTCGGCAGAGGATTTTTTACGACGGGACCCGTCGCAAATAACTATTTACCGGTTGACCGTAATAAATGTTGGCTAAGGTATTTGCGACGGGTCCCGTCGTAAATAATACTATTTGCGACGGGAATCCCGTCGCAAATGGTCCCGTCGCAAATAATCTAACCTATAAATACCCCCCATCCGTTTTTTTCATTTCATTCTCATTCCTTATCTTCTCTCTCTCTCAGAATCATATTTCTAGAGTTGAGTTTTTCTCCAGTTTAAGTTTTTTCTCTGGAGCTGATATTAAAGTTTTGAAGAACGATCAGAACAGATCAATTTTCAAGGTATTTATCTTCATTTTAATTTTTTATTTATTTTTAATTTCTTATTAGTTTCTATTATTATTAATTAGTTGTAATTTAATTATGTTTACATTGTTTTATTACTTAATTAATTTAAATTATAAGTATTGTTTATATGGTAATTAGGAATAATTAGTAATAATTTTTAGTAATTAAGAATAAATATTAATAACTAGTAATAAATACCAATAATTAGGAATAAGAACATTATTACATTATTAGTTTATTTTATTATTAATATTAAAATAATATAATTTTTTATATATATACAGTTCTTTTTTCATCTGTGTGTTTGCTGTCTTCACATGTATTATTTGTATGTGGAGATAGAAAACGCACAGATGAAAAAAGAACTGTATATAAATTAGAAAATTATATTATTTTAATATTAATAATAAAATATATTAATAATGTTATTATTTGTAATTATTGGTAATTATTTCTAATTATTGATAATTATTCATTTAATTACTAATAATTATCAATAATTAAGAATAATTAGTAATAATTACCAATAATTAACAATAATTAGTATTAATTACCTATAATTAGTATTAATTACCAATAATTAGTATTAATTACCAATAATTAGTATTAATTACCAATAATTCGTAATAATTAGGAATAATTAACAATAATTAGTAATAATTAGGAATAATTAACAATAATTAGGAATAATTAACAATAATTAGTAATAATTAGGAATAATTAGGAATAATTAGTATTAATTAGGAATAATTAGTAATAATTACCAATAATTAGTATTAATTAGGAATAATTAGTATTAATTACAAATAATTAGTATTAATTAGGAATAATTAGTATTAATTACAAATAATTAGTATTAATTAGAAATAATTAGTATTAATTACCAATAATTAGTATTAATTACCAATAATTAGTATTAATTACCAATAATTAGTATTAATTACCAATAATTAGTATTAATTAGGAATACTTAACAATAATTAGTAATAATTAGGAATAATTAACAATAATTAGTAATAATTAGGAATAATTAGTATTAATTAGGAATAATTAGTAATAATTACCAATAATTAGTATTAATTAGGAATAATTAGTATTAATTAGGAATAATTAGTATTAATTACCAATAATTAGTATTAATTACCAATAATTAGTATTAATTACCCATAATTAGTAATAATTAGGAATAATTAACAATAATTAGTAATAATTAGGAATAATTAACAATAATTAGTAATAATTAGGAATAATTAACAATAATTAGTAATAATTAGGAATAATTAACAATAATTAGTAATAATTAGGAATAATTAGTATTAATTAGGAATAATTAGTAATAATTACCAATAATTAGTATTAATTAGGAATAATTAGTATTAATTACCAATAATTAGTATTAATTACCAATAATTAGTATTAATTACCAATAATTAGTATTAATTACCAATAATTAGTATTAATTAGGAATAATTAACAATAATTAGTAATAATTAGGAATAATTAACAATAATTAGTAATAATTAGGAATAATTAGTATTAATTAGAAATAATTAGTATTAATTAGGAATAATTAGTATTAATTAGGAATAATTAGTATTAATTAGGAATAATTAGTATTAATTAGGAATAATTAGTATTAATTACCAATAATTAGTATTAATTACCAATAATTAGTATTAATTAGGAATAATTAACAATAATTAGTAATAATTAGGAATAATTAACAATAATTAGTAATAATTAGGAATAATTAGTATTAATTAGGAATAATTAGTAATAATTACCAATAATTAGTATTAATTAGGAATAATTAGTATTAATTACAAATAATTAGTATTAATTAGGAATAATTAGTATTAATTACAAATAATTAGTATTAATTAGAAATAATTAGTATTAATTACCAATAATTAGTATTAATTACCAATAATTAGTATTAATTACCAATAATTAGTATTAATTACCAATAATTAGTATTAATTACCAATAACTAGTATTAATTAGGAATACTTAACAATAATTAGTAATAATTAGGAATAATTAACAATAATTAGTAATAATTAGGAATAATTAGTATTAATTAGGAATAATTAGTAATAATTACCAATAATTAGTATTAATTAGGAATAATTAGTATTAATTAGGAATAATTAGTATTAATTACCAATAATTAGTATTAATTACCAAAAATTAGTATTAATTACCCATAATTAGTAATAATTAGGAATAATTAACAATAATTAGTAATAATTAGGAATAATTAACAATAATTAGTAATAATTAGGAATAATTAACAATAATTAGTAATAATTAGGAATAATTAACAATAATTAGGAATAATTAGGAATAATTAGTATTAATTAGGAATAATTAGGAATAATTAGGAATAATTAGTAATAATTAGGATTACTCAGGAATACTCAGGAATACTCACGAATACTCACGAATACTCACGAATACTCACGAATAATCACGAATACTCACGAATAATCACGAATACTCACGAATACTCACGAATAATCAGGAATACTCAGGAATACTCAGGAATACTCAAGAACACTTAGCAAAAAAAATTATATTATCAATATTTATGAAAAAAATATTAATATTATTAAAATAATAAAAATTTATAAAATATTAAAATTATCAATATTTACAACAGATTTTGCTCTATTCTTAACATGTTCAAATCTTAAAGGGTCGCTAATTGTCAGATCATGCGCAATAAAAAGTTTCTGTCAGCCATGTCCAATGTAAACTCTATAATTGTCCTTGCATGGTCGATCACCTCAAAAGTAATGTTGCAATCAGACAAACCAAGTCATTCCCTTCTTATCTATAAGAATCATCTCACATGAACCTTTACATAGATCATTCTTCCCTGAAAATTTAAGGGAAAAATAATGATATCCCCTCAAATTTTTAAGGAAGAATGATCTATGTAAAGGTTCATGTGAGATAATTCTTATAGTTAAGAAGGGAATGACTTGGTTTGTCTGATTGCAACATTACTTGCGAAGTGATCCACCATGCAAGGACAATTATAGAGTTTACATTAGACATGGCTGACACAAACTTTTTATTGCGCATGACCTGACAATTGACGACCCTTTAAGATTTGAACATGTTAATAATAGAACAAAGTTTGTTCTGAATATTGATAATTTTAATATTTTTTAATTTTTTTTATTATTTTAATAATATTAATATTGTTTTTTCGTAAATATTGATAATATTTTTTTTATTACTAATAATTAGTAAACGAAATCAGCTTGGATAATGAAGGGAAAATTTATAACCATCTCCACAACGATGATTATCAAATTTCCTTTCATTATTCAAGCAGTTTTCCTTTTGCTAAGTATTGCTAAGTATTGCTAAGTATTGCTAAATTAGTAATAAATAGTAATAATTAGCAATAAATTGTAATAATTAGTAATAAATTGTAATAATTAGTAATCCTTGCTTGAGTGTTTTTTCTAAAAAATTATTCAAAACCAGTAATGCTTTTATATTTTATAGAAAAATATGGAACAACGAGGTCGTCAACAGTCATTATTAGATGACCGCATATGGATAAATCAACGTAGAAATCCAAATGGTTCTGGTTTAAATCCAGTATATATAGAGGGTGTGGAGATTTTTTTATCATTTGCGGCATCAAATTCAGAATTTGTTTCAGAAGGAAAGATAAAATGCCCTTGTAGAAAATGTGCATTGAGAACGTTTGACACGTTTGACAAAGTGGGGGAACATCTCTTGCGTTTTGGTTTTCAAGCAGATTATGTTTTTTGGTATCAACACGGTGAACGCAGTTCCAGAGCAGATGATACCAACTTGATTCCGGATCCATCCCAGTTTCAAGATTTAGTACATGATGTTGCAGGTTCATCTGTTCAACATACAGAAACTCCGGCTGATATAGCTTCAAATCCTGAGTTGGGACCGTCTGAATTTTATGAGTTGTTGAAGTCTGCTGAGGATGCATTATATCCTGGCTGCAAGATGAGCAAATTAGAAGCAGTTGCAAAATTTATGGCTATCAAATCAGATAACGGAATGTCAAACACATGTTTTGACCAGATATTATCTTTGCTGAAAACACTGTTACCCGAAGGAAATGTTTTACCTGCAAATTACTATGAAAGTAAGAGGTTGGTTCGAAATTTGGGACTTACTTGTCAGAAGATTCATGCATGTTCAAATGACTGCATTTTATATTCAGGAGAAAATGAGTCGTTGGATAGTTGTCCCACATGTGGGCAACAGAGATATAAAGAAGGACAACACGGGAAGTCTGGTTTGATTCCTGTAAAACAGTTGAGATATTTTCCGCTTACATCCAGACTTCAGCGTTTATTCATGTCTAAGAATACAGCGACAATGATGTCATGGCATAAAGAGAATATTTCAACCGATAAAAGCTTGAATCATCCAGCCGATGGTGATTCATGGAAACATTTTGATAGAGTGCATCCATCATTTGCTTTAGAAGCTAGAAATGTTCGACTGGGCCTTTCCACTAATGGTTTCTGTCCGTTTGGATCTTATGGTAGTCAATATTCATGTTGGCCTGTTTTTTTAACTCCGTATAATTTACCTCCATGGATGTTGATGAAGGAGCCATATATCTTTTTGACTTTACTAATTCCAGGACATCCGAAGAAAAATATTGATGTTTATTTGAAGCCATTGATTGATGAATTAAATTTATTGTGGAGTACTGGTGTCAGTACATATGATGTTGCAACGAAACAGAATTTCATACTGAGAGCAGCATTGATGTGGACAATAAGTGACTTCCCGGCTTATGGGATGTTATCTGGCTGGAGTACACATGGTCAGAAATCATGTCCTTACTGTATGGGAGAGAACAAAGCATTTATGCTCATTCATGGAAAGAAACCTTGTTATTTTGACTGTCATCGCAGATTTCTTCCAGCTGATCATCCTTTTCGCAGAAACAGATCTCATTTCAGAAAAGGAACAGCTGAAAGGGATGGACCTCCAAAAATGCTATCAGGTTCGGAGTTAAAATCGGTTGTATTTTCATTACCTCCCATCACTTTTGGTCCCACAATAAACCAACAGAAAATTTCTGGTTTTGGGAAAGAACACAATTGGATTAAACGTAGCATATTTTGGGATTTGCCATATTGGTCTGATTTGTTGGTCCAACACATGTTAGATGTCATGCATATTGAGAAGAACTGTTTTGATAATTTGTTTCATATAGTTTTGGATACGCCAGGAAAGAGCAAAGACTATGTAAATGCACGTTTAGATCTTGCCCAAATTTGCAGGCGTCCAGAATTGGAACTATTTGAGAATGTCAGAACAGAAAGGTTACTGAAACCAAAAGCAGCTTATACACTGTCTAAAGAAAACCGTTTATTATTTTGTCAGTGGATTGCAGATTTGAGACTTCCAGATGGCTGTGCTTCCAATTTGGGTAGATGTGTAAAGAATGGTCATATTACTGGATTGAAAAGTCATGATTGTCATGTTATAATGGAGAGACTTCTACCCATTGGATTAAGAGGTCTGTTGAATTCTGTGATTTGGGATTCCATAACAGACATGTCTCATTTTTTTCGGGAAATTTGTGCGGCTACGGCAGATTATGATGCTCTAGGCAAACTTGAAAAAGATGTTGTTGTAATTATATGTAAACTGGAAAAAATATTTCCGCCGTCTTTCTTCGACTCAATGGAACATTTGATGTTACATTTTCCATATGAAGCCAAATGTGGAGGTCCGGTACAGTTTCGATGGATGTACCCATTTGAAAGATGCATGCAAAAATTGAAAAGAAAAGTACGCAACAAAGCATCTGTTGAAGGATCTATTGCAGAAGCTTATTTGCAAGAGGAAATATCTTTTTTCTGCTCCCATTATTTTGAATCTGAGTATCCTTCAAAACACAACCGAATGGGACGGAATGAGAGGAATATTGATGAAATCGACAATCAATTATCTGTTTTCAACCAGTCAGAGCTTGGTTTTGGTGGAGTTTCTGAACGCTGGCTTTCAGATGATGAACATCATAGAGCTCATACGTATGTTCTGCTCAACTGTGAAGAGATGACATCAGTTGTACTGTAAGTGTTTATATCACTTATTCTATCATTTATGTTACAGTAAATAACTTTGGTTTTTATAGGTTGTATGATAATCATATCAAGAAACAAATTCCACAAATTACAGCAGCTGCTCTCGAAGAACGGCGACTGAAAAATTTCTCTCAGTGGTTTCAAAAACTGGTAACATAAATTCTTTATCATTTAGCAACTCATTCAATGTATAGTTTACTATATTGATAATTATTTCACAAATCTTCAGGTGTCTTGACATGCTGATAAAATTGACAAACGGCTCTGTGTATTGAGTAACCCACCTTTCAAAATTGTTAAAAATTATAATGCATATGTGGTGAATGGATTTCGATTCCACACGCATGCATATGGGGAATCGAAAAAAACAATGAACAGTGGAGTTAGCTTGAGAGGATCTCATCATCGAGAAAATGAAGTTGACTTTTATGGCATACTTGATGAAATCATTGAACTCTGTTATCTTGGACAACATTACATAACCATGTTCAAATGTCGGTGGTTGGATACAGAGAGAGGCGTGCGTGTTCATCCGACTCATGGAATCATCGATATTAAATGTAAAAGTGTTCTCGCAGTAAATGAACCATTCTTATTGGCTCAACAGGCATATCAAGTTTATTATGCAAAGTACTATGCAACATCAAGAGACTTGACTGATTGGTGGAGTGTAATAAAAATCAAAATTCGAGACAATCAGTTTAGTCAAAGTGAATGTGCTTTCACTGATGTGCAAAGAATTGAAGTTTTTCAAGAGAGTACTCAAAATCAATCTTTTTTACAAAGAGATATGAGTATCGATGACGACACCCCACATTTAAGAGTCGGTGATGACGATGATGTTAATGATGTCACACATGAATTTGAAATGGTAAGAGATGAAGCAACTGCAACTCGAATGGATATCGATGATGTTGAGGAGGAATATGAAGATGACATTGACATATATGAAGATGATGATGAAGATGAACACTTATAGAATTCCATGGTATTTATATACAATCATAATATGTATATATATGTATATATAATAGTAATTATCAATTATTTGCTAATATTAACATTTTCTGTTTCAGATGGACGAGGCCACATTTCGTGAGTTGGCGGAGGCTGACCTGCCTTTCGATGCGGATGAGTTGCTGGCAGATGACCCTCAGCCTGCAGGCGCTCCAGGGAGTACGCGGAGGGGGCGCGGTCTTGCACGATTGATGATTCCTGACCCCGTCCCCGAGCGACGTCCACGTCTTGGGTTTGATCCGCGCACCCGGAGGTGTGATAACCTGTGTAATAACCTGTGAATTTGACTAAGATTTCATTAATCTATTCACATAATAAATGTTTATTATTTTTTCAGTTTTTCGCATATAGCAGTCGGACAGGGAAGCGCTATTTTGCGCAACTATTTCTCTCAGCCGTGGACCACATGGGAGCAGATTCCCATTGATGTGCAGCAGGCCATGTTCGGCCATTGGTTGGTACGTACGTAAATAAATAATTTTTATTTTGAAAATTATTTAATTTCTAACTTGATATTTTGATTTATTTGTAGGGTTTATGGTATCCGATCGAGGATACCATGCGTGACGCCATCCACGAGGCATGGGAGGTGGCCATGCGTGATCGCCTTCGTCAGTTTTTGCACAATTTAAGAAAAGCTGCGATGAAGAAAGCAGGAGTGTCAGATTTTGAGGAGTCATGTAGAGCACACCGACCAGAGTACATTTCATCCCATGTATGAGATGGATTATGTGCGCACTGGTTGAGTGGTGCCTTTCAGAGGAGATCATCGGTGGGGAGGCAGAATCGGGGGAGGCAGGAGGTGACTCATCGAGCTGGGAGTCGTTCTTTCAGTACTCATAGACAGCATCTGGTACGTACATTATTTATAAATATTTTATATAACTATAAATATTAACAGTTTATTTTTTATTCTTATAGGCTGTCGAGCACCCCGATATTACAGAGTACGACGTATATCGGAGGATGTATAGTGATCCTGCTACTGGGGAGCTCAGAGGTGATCGTCAGCATCACATCGTGGTCAGTATTATTTGTTTTCAAGTTTAAAAATTAACTGCATATAATATATTCACAATTTTAATTTTAAATTGCAACTATAGGAGTCATATGAGGCCGCATCGGCACAGGCCCGGCCTGAGAGTCAGGCCGAGTCATCAGATCAGACCACTGCCCGTCAGTTTGATGAGGCGGCATGGATGCAGGCCACCCAGTATGCCTTCGAGAAGGGCCGGGTAGTTGGTATCGGCTCTCGACTGACTCCCAGAGATTATTATGGTAGTGCTGCGATGTCGGCGTCCAGCTCGAGGGGAGCTCGTGCATCTTCTTCTACACAGTATGAGGAGCAGTTGCGATCTCAGACTGCACAGATAGAGAGTCTCCGACAGGAGCAGGAGCAGATACGTCAGCAGCATGAGGAGGAGCGTCGACGCCAGCAGCAGCTGTACGAGGAGAAGACGAGTCGGTGGCAGCAGCAGCATCAGGAGCAGATGGAGTACATGCGCCGACTCACTCATGCTTTAGGGATGGAGTTTCCTCCACCACCATCTGCAGATCCCCCACCTCCCCCCCTCCTACAGATTAGAGTTTGTATTTCTGTTATAAAATTTGTGAAATCAAAATATTTTTTTTTCTATTCGTAGTTTCTGTCTCATTATAAAATATTAATAATATTATATTTTTAAATAACAATATTAATATGAATAATAATAATATTTATATTTTATAATATTAAATTTTATATATATATTAAAATTTTATATATATATTAAAATTTTATAATATTAAAATTTAATTATTTTTTTGTAATACTTGAATTATTTTAATATTTGAATGTAAAATAATTCTATTATTTTTATATTAATTAAAATAACTTATTAATATTTTTTTTATTTATGAATTATAATTATAATATTATTATATTTATTAAATTATTTATTAATATTCTATTATTTTTATTTTTGAATTATAATTCTACTATTATTATAGTAATTAAAATAATTTATTATTTTCATTTGTAAATTATAATTCTATTATTATATTAATTAAAATAATTTATTAATAATTTATTTTTTTTATTTTTTTTATAGTATTTGCGACGGGATACTATGCCCGTCGCAAATACTAGTATTATTAATAATTTTTTATTTTTTTTTAAAAAGAGTATTTGCGACGGGTCCCGTCGCAATTACTATGAATAGTATTTGCGACGGGTCCCGGTTCCCGTCGCAAATACTAGTATTATTAATTTTTTTATTTTTTAAAAAAAAACGTTATTGCGACGGTCCCGTCGCAAAAACTATTTGCGACGGGTCCCGTCGCAAAAGGTATTTGCGACGGGCCCGTCGCAATAACTGTTTAAAAAGCTTTTTACAAAAAATACGAAATACTATTTGCGACGGGGAGAATGCCCGTCGCAAAAAAAGGCTTTAGCGACGGTCCCGTCGCAAATAAGTTTAGTTGCGACGGCGTTTTCCGCAACGGGCTATTTGCGACGGGACCCCGTCGCAAATGGCTATTTGCGACGAGATCCCGTCGCAAATAGCCCGTCGCAAATACCTGTTTTTCCAGTAGTGAATGATTCCATGTGTGTTTCAAAAGTTTTCTTAGTGATTACATTGTGTCAGCTCACCAGGTATACTGTATTAACCATGGTGCACCTGTTTCTTTTCAGGATGGCCCCACGATGGCAGCTAGCTAGTGTTCCCATTTACATGTGAGATGACAGCCCACCGAGCGACGAGTCCTCGGTGAAGGGCCCCATTACAACGGAGGCACCAACGATACCTCTACCCACTGGGCCATCGATACCACCAGCCCCAACAGAGGAGAGTGCACGCCGCTTGAGTGTGCTGCACGAGTTTCAGCGACAGAGGGCGCCCAGGTTCCGCAGAGAGACAGACCCTCAGGGAGCCAAGGATTGGCTGGAAGCTATTTTCCGAGTCTTCATATTAGTAGGGACACCCGCAGATCTTATTGTGATCCTTTCCGCAAGTCTACTGTACACAACATCAGGTAGATGGTAGATACTGATGCTCCAGGTTCACGACGAGGAATCACTACTTTGGACGGACTCCGAGATCCTTTTCTGCTCAGAGTTATTCCGGCCACCCTCCTTGTGGTGCGCATATAGGAGTTACTACAGCTGCGGCAAGGTAGCATGACAGTAGCCCAGTACTCGGGGAGATTTACTGATCTCTCACGCTACTCCACAGACATGGTATGAGACCCATTATTCCGAGCCCGGACCTTCGAGTAGGGACTGAGGCATCAGATGAGGTCTTCGATGATCTCCCTCAGCATCCCAACGTAGGCAGGAGTACTGAAGCGAGCCCTTCTTGTGTAGAGCTTCCTTGTTGAGCCTACGCCAGCAGCGAGGCCTACCGCAGGGCAACACGTAGAGGAGTCTTCGGCAGCCGACAGTAGACAGATGTCACAGAGGTCCAAGCGGACCAGACCATCATGTGGGTGAACTCTGGATACTAGTTCGGAGGTGTGGGGAGAACGCAGTAAAGCCAGTCATATGAGAGGCAGGCAGTGCTATGCATGCGGCGGGCATGGCTACATGGATCGTGACTGCCTGACCAGCCATGTAGAGGAGCAGAAGACAGTTGAGGGACCACCCAGGCAGAGGCAGAGGTTCGACCCTGGCCGTCCTCATAGAGAAGGTGGACGAGGCGGAGGAGCTGGCTGAGTAGCGGGTGGTGGGAGCCTCTTTGAGGCTCTACCACCACCACCACTAGGAGGACCACCCCGAACACATGGAGCTAGCAGATAGGGGCAGTCTTAGCTCCATTCTGTCGAGGCCTATGACCACGGCACAACTCTGATGATTCGAGGTACTATCTGTGTCTACTCCACCCTTTCTGCAGTTCTTATAGACACTGGAGCGAGCCATTATTTCATTACTTCTACCCTTTTATGGAGATCGGAGATTCTGACAGTGTTGTTGGCTCGATCCTTATGGCTATAGACTCTTACGGGAGAAGACTCGATGACTACACACTGGTGACGACAATGTGAGATTACTCTAGGAGGCGAGATCTTCGGCTGGGATCTTCTTGTAGAGGCATCGAAACCTTACGACATCATGTTGGTCATGGATTGGTTATCTACAGTCTATGCTCAGATCGACTATATTAGGTGCAAAGTGCGGTGTATCCACACAGATATGAGCAAGTTCACCTTCACTGGTGAGAAGGGAGCCTTTGCAACGCAGGATGGGCCTATGCAGAGAAGAGGGAAGCCGATCACACATCAATTGACTAGTCTCATCCTCAGAGCGGTTGATGTGCGGAGTCCGAGTTTTCCTGTTGTGGTGGATCAGTATGCAGATGTTTTCACTGACGATGTTCCAAGACTACCTCCTCTCAGAGATGTGGACTTATATATTGACCTGTACCCCGAGACAACCCCGATATCTACTCCAGTATATCGGATGGCCCCCGCCGAGCTTTGTGAGAAACGGGTACAATTGCAGGATTTGAAGGGAAAGGGATTCATCTGACCTAGTGTTTCACCCTTGTCTTCTCCGATTTTATTCTCCAAGATGACAGATATGAGGTTACGACTATATGTCGACTACCGTCGCCTGAATCAGGTGACCGTAAAGAAAAAGTATCCACTTCCGAGGATAGATAACCTCTTTGATCAACTTAAGGGAGCACGATGGTTCTCGAAGATAGACCTCAGGTTAGGCTATCATCAGCTTAGAGTTTGAGACGAGGATGTGAAGAAGACGGACTTTAGGTGTCGCTATGGCCACTATGAGTTCTTGGTTATGTCTTTTGGCGTAACCAAGGCTCCAACAGTGTTCATGAGTCTCATGAATAGGATATTCCAGCCTTACCTAGATCGATTTTTCGTAGTCTTCATCGATGAAATTTTGATTTACTAGACTACTAAAGAGGAGCACGCCTACCACTTGCGGGTTGTACTGGACACACTCCGAGAGCAACAGCTTTACGGTAAGCTCTCAAAGTGTTAGTTTTGGATTCTAGAGTTCCACTTCTTGGGGCACGTCATCTCTGAGGTGGGATTTGCGGTGGATCCTATGAATATCGAGGCAGTACTTTCTTGGGAGCCACCCAGGAGTGTGATAGAGGTGTTGAGTTTCCTAGGTCTGGATGGGTACTACCAGGGATTTGTGCCAGACTTCTACATAGTTGTAGCACCACTTTCAGCTTTGACGAAGAGGGGGAAACCCTTCATGTGGTCAGATAGATGTCATTAGAGCTTCCAGGAGCTGAGGCAGAGATTGACCAGTGCACCCATCTTGAGGCTATTGGGGGAGGTCATAGGGTACACAGTTTAATGTGATGCATCAGGGACCAGACTTGGGTGTGTCCTGAGAAAAAGCGGGCATTGATCACTTATGGTTCACGATAGTTGAGGTAGCACAAGCAGAACTACACTACCCATGACCTGGTGTTAGCAGCGTAGGTCTTCGCCTTGAAGATGTGGCGACATTATCTTATGGGTGAGGGCTTTACAGTCTACTCTGACCTCTATAGTCTCAGGTACATCTTCTCGTAGAAGGACCAGAACCTGAGACAGTGGCGATGTCTTGAGTTCCTCTAGGACTATGACATTGAGATATTCTATACTCCTGGGAAGGGGAACATAGTAGCTGATTCTCTCAGCAGGAGATCGGGCATCCAACTACTTGGAGAGGCGACAGAGCAGCTAGCCGTGTTGCAGATATCCTTCGTGGATAGAGATGGAGCAGCCTTTCTACAGTCACTCACAGTCACTCCTCCACTACTTTAGAGGGTCAGAGAGGCACCGCGTTGGGATGTTGACTGTGAGATGCAACGTGCATAGATATCCACAGGACATCCACCTGATGGATTTTCTGTAAGAGGAGAGAACGTCATCTTCTTCAGGGGATGTACCATGGTACCAGTTTCATTACAGAAGGAAGTGCTGAGGGAGTTTCACACTTCCCCTTTGGTGGTACATCCAGAAGTAGCGAAGATATACTAGGATCTAAGACGACAACACTGGTGGTCGGGTATGAGGAAGGCTGTGGCAGAGTTCATTTCATGATACTTCACCTGCCAGCAGGTAAAGGCAGAGCACCGAGTTCCAGCAGGATTAGTGTAGCCCTTAGAGGTCCTGGAGTGGAAGTGGGATGAGATATCTTGGGATTTCATGACAGGGCTCCCTCATACTTCCAGAGGATACGACTCTATTGGGGTGATTTTCGACCGACTCACCAAGTCGACCCACTTACTACCTATTAGAGAGAAGGGCTCAGTGGAGATCTTGGGATGCCTCAACATTCATGAGATCATACAGATTCATGGTGTTCCATCATCAATTGTCTCCGATTGAGACGCTCGCTTTACTTCCCATCTTTGTAAGGGGTTATAGGAGGAATTTGGGATGCATCTACGCTTGAGCACCACCTTTCATCCTCAGACGGATGGCTAGGTGGAGAGGACAATTCAGACACTAGAGGACATTCTTCGTGCATGTGTACTTGACTTTGGTCGCAGCTGGGAGGATCACCTACCCTTGGTGGAGTTTGCGTACAAAAACAGCTACCACTCCACCATCGGGATGGCACCATACGAGGCATTGTACAGATGACCATGCAGATCACCTTTGTGATGGACTGACCCTGGGGAGTCAGCACTCCTAGGACCAGAGATGGTTCCAGCTACGACAAAGAAGGTGTAGATCATCCAGGAGTGGATGAGGACTGCACAGAGTAGACAAAAATCATATACTGATAGGAGGTGGAGACCACTGGAGTTCGTGGTTGGTGACCACATTTTCTTATGGGTCTCACCTCGATGTGGATTACGAAGATTTGGCCGGGGCGGCAAGTTATCTCCGTGCTTTATCATACCATTCTAGGTTCTCAGTAGGGTAGGTGAGGTGGCTTATCGCCTGGCCCTTCCACCTCAATTGCACTGGGTGCACGATGTCTTCCATATATCTCAGCTGAGGAGATATGGGCACGACACGACACATATCATTGGTCACAGGGAGCTGGACATCGATGACGGGGCGACATCGGTGGAGGTCCTGGTGGAGATCAAGGATCGAAAGGAGTAGGTCCTAT
The DNA here is from genome assembly GCA_963277665.1 of Viscum album. Taxonomy (NCBI): domain Eukaryota; kingdom Viridiplantae; phylum Streptophyta; class Magnoliopsida; order Santalales; family Viscaceae; genus Viscum; species Viscum album. Next base: position 2,055,429,041 of record OY728137.1, read on the forward strand.
GTGGACGGTCAATTCCTCTAGTGCACATTTGTTGGCAGCACGAGAACCTCTAGGAGAGCACATGGGAGCAGGAGGCTCAGATGCGTGCACAGTACCCTCATTTGTTTTCCTAGTTTTTGATATAGCATTACGGGGACGTAAATCCCTGAGGTGGGAGTAATGTAAAGACCTTAAAATTTCATGTAAATTTTTTTCTTAAATACTTTGGAATTTTACGAGTCTATGGATTCTAACGACACTTGATTCCGAGGCCCGGTGTGCCCGGAATCAATTTCTGAAGTTTAGCTCGGGTACGTTCAGTAAAGGAACGAGAGAGTTTTTCTATATTTTGAACCATTGATCGGAATTGATATCCGAGGGAACCGGTGAACTCACAACGCTGATAATTTCTTAAGAGGTCTTTAACCGAAGATGCGTTTGCACGGGAGAAGAAGTTAAATGTTTGTGGATTAATTGAGAGGTGAATAAAATTGTGGGACAATTTTATTCTTTATATCTTAAGTGGTTATATCCTACTTGGGGGAGTTGGGATGGGACCCACAAGATCCTAACTACCCATGTGTGGATAATTGTGAAGTGGGGACCACACGATCCCCAACCATTCACATTCCTTAAACCCATTAAACCTACAATTGAACTCCTTTGTTTAATGTTTACACCCCCTTGCATTTAATTGAGTAACTCTTCCTCTCCCCTCTCTCCCTCATTAAAACTTGCCAACACACACACCTTAATTAATTAATGGAAACTCTTTCATTAATTAATTAAAGGTTTCAATTTGTATTTTTAAATTCTTGGCATGTTTAATTAATATAAGGGGTGAAGTTATTTTATTTTGGGGTTGGCTTGTTGTGTGAGGATTTTGGAGAGAGCCTTTGTGTGAAAGAGGAAGGTAGCTCCTCCTTTGTTGAAGAACATCATACTCTCCGTGAAGAATGACACATCTTCGATGTAGAGCACCGACTCCATGAAGAACAATGATGCGCAATCCTCTTTTTCTCTCCATGAAAAATAGGGAAGACACCACTTCCTCCTCGGGCACACTCCGACGTCGCTTGCGAAACCTCGCCCCGCGACACCATCTTCCGCGACGCCCATCGAACGACATCGATTATCGAGGTAGGGGTTTATTCTTGAAAATGGATGTTTACATACCCCGTTCTCATTGGAAATCGTTGTTAAATATGTCTGATTTCTGTCATATTATGTGGAGGGTGCGGGCCGAACGAACACAACCCGACAACCCTCCGTTGTTCTTGTTTATTATTTTAGAATTGGAAATTGATGGCGGAGGAGGCATGACGCCGTTGTGTCGTTCCGGGAACATGGAGAAGGGAACCGGTGCTGTCGTGCTAGTTGTGAGGGAAGAACCATGGACCGATACATGGGACACTTCGGCAGAGGAATAGGCCGGCCCGTCGGCCGGCCGGGCGCCGCGCTGTAGGACTGGCGGCCCGCCCATTCGGGCTGCGTGCGCAGAAGACCGGACAGTCTAGCCGGCCGGTTTGGGGAAGGGCAGCGCCACCTGGCATCGCTGGTGTGGAAAACTGAGGGGGCCATGCCCCCCCTTGGAACCCGCTCGGGCAGCCAGACTAGCCCGCCGGGCCACGCGCCCAGCCGGGCCGCGCCGGGCCGAGCCAGGCCGTGCCAGGCTGGGCCAGACCACGCCCCGCCGGGCCGGGTCGCGCCACTTCTGGCCGGGCCATGCCACTTCGGGCCAGGCCGCATCCCTTCTGTCGAAGTTGAGTATTTTCTTCGGACTGGTCCGACACCTTTGCTGGGTCGGACCCGTCAAACTGAGTCAACCCGACCCATCGGCCCACTGGGCCGGGCCTGTTAATCACTTAAACGGGAATAACATAAAGACCTCTTGTCCAATCGACCCACCGTCTGTGGCGCTAGGACCATTTCGATGAGATAGTTCTTTTGCGATACTCTAAGTGAGTTTTGGATGACTAAGGATATCAACCGGGTTAGAAATGAGTGTATTTCTAACCGGTCCCATGGAATGGAAAAGACAATATCTCCCAGACCGGGCATCTGATTGACGCACCATTTGTTGCGTTGAGTTCCAATTGATGAGACAGAACTTCAGGACACATCAACTCTATTTTTTGTGATAGTTGATGTATCGACCCCCTTGGACCATAGAGCAGACCCTCCTGGAATCGAGCGTGCTGTGTGCGGGAACCCTAGAACTGGCTGCGACTGTGATGACGATGACGACTGTACTTGGTTCCTACGTGGGTTCGGCAGCGAGGACGACTTTAATTGGATCCTCTGTGGGTTTGGTAGTGATGATGACTGTACTTGGATCCTACATGGGTTCGATAGTGATGGTTACTGTACTAGGATCCTACGTGGGTTCAGCAGCGATGAATTCTGTACTTGGATCCTATGTGTGTTCGGCAGGGGAGGTGATTCCGAGGCTTTATCTATCATCTCCACCCCTCTTCGTGAGTAGTATACCTATGTGAGCCGAGTCTTGACTTTCAGTCATTATCATCGATGTGATTGACTTACTTTCATGTGTGGACTGGGTTGTGATTTCCTGTGTGGACTGTGTTGTGATTGGGCTCTTGAGTTAGAGTCGAACTGGAATTGATGACTTAGGTATATGTATGGACATATACCTAAGTAGAGTTGGTTGATACTTCATGTTTATATCTTTCCTTTGTGGTTTATCCTTTGTGGATTCTGGGAGACCTTCGGGAGTCTCGGGGTCCCTACTGAGTATCACATACTCACCTCTGCACGGGCTATGCCCGCACTACGTTGTGTTGGATACAGACGACAAACATCACTGATCGAGGTGGAGTCTTGTGGAGCTGGATGGTACCTGGAGGTGGACCACTTGGCTGGTCGTACACGGAGTGGACGGCCGGACCCGAGGAGCCGAGGATACCATTTACACCCAACCTTCAAGTGAGATATCCGGAGGATGACTGAGTGGTTACTAGTTTACTTTACTGCAGATGTTCTTTCTTTACTATTGTACTTTACTTTCAGTTGGGTTTGTATTCTGGCCCATTTACTTTCGAGCACTTACTTTTCTACTCATTTTACTTAGTTTTTACTAAATCTTGCGTACTCTATTATATTTTGTACTTATATAAAGGCAATTCCTTCCCTTTTTATCGGGATTTACGCCTTTGGTGCTAGTCTCCAGCCCCTGGCCTATGGAAGGCGGGTTTCGGGTAGTCACAACACAGGCCCTGAGGATGGGTCTTGAAATGTTACTTATTTATATAAACATAATACGATTTCAATGATTGTAAAATATTTCAATTTTTGTTCCCATATTAAATAGTTTGTCCAAAATTTATAATTACCATATATAAAAAATAATTATAATAGTATTACGTTTATTTAAATGAAATATTTATTTTCCATTTGACCATATTCATTCTACTAATGGGATTTTTTCGGTATAATCCCAACATCATCAAAACGTTCATAGTAAAATTATTCAATATAGTAATTCAATAGAAAAATGATATATGTAAATTATAACAAATAATAAATAAGAAAGTATTATTAATAATTTAAATAACTAATATAGATTTATTATTCAAGGTTATAAAAACTAAACAAGACAATCCATACTTGATGTATGTGCTCCTAGATTTTTTTAGTATCCAAAAATGTTACATAATATTTGGAATCATATATAATATCCATTTTTTCTTGTACTGGAAACCTACATCCATTTATTCTATGAGTTTTAGTTTTAAAAATATGGTTTAAATGTAAAATGATATTTTAATATCAAAAAATATTTTAACATTTTTTAAAAAGTATATTTTTATATGATAGAAAAAGAAAATAAAATATTTTATGAGTCAAAATGATGTAATGGTAAATCTTAATTACCTATGATGTTGGGTGTGATAGATATAGATGACTAATATATATTCTAATTATTATTTTCAATGGATAATTATTATTAAATTAACCATGTAGGTTATTTGATTTTTAAGGGTTCTTGTATGGTCTATATGGAAATATTATCCTAGGGAAACTACAGGACTTTTCCCAGAAATATTTTTATTTCAAATGTTAAGATAATGATATTTTGTGCAAATATATGATTTTATCTTTTCAGGATAAAAAGGTATGATTTTAATATATATTTTTCAAGGGGTTATTATGATTTTTATAAAACCATCACGAGTATGATATTCCAATATATATTCTAAATATATTTTTTATAAAATTATTAGGAATGTAAATCATAATTCGATTGTGTGTAACAAATAATTTTTTAATTTTTTTAGAAAGAATTATTTTTATCACATGTTTTGAAGTTGGGTTAATATGTTCTGTTATTCATTTTTATACGTATCTTATAGATATTTATTTTTCTAAATATTAATTTAAAAAAAAAACAATCATAGGATTCAATAATTAGTATAAATAATTATGATATAATTTTGAAATTCATTATTAATTTGGATAATAATATAATGTGTTTCATTTTCATAAATTTTTATTATTAAAAAATGGCTTACTAATGGGATGTGTCTTATTTGTAATTAATGAGTCAATCATATATGATCTATGAAATTACTATATTAGAATATAAAAATTATATGATATTACGGATTGTGATAATATTAATTATTATTTAGAAATGAAATTATGGGTTGAATTTGGATAATTTCATTATAGTTATGACTAAACATGAATGTGGTCATGAGTAAAATTGAGTATTTAAATAACCTATTCCATATATTCTATTACTGTTAACAATTCTAAAATATATTTTATTATATTTTATAAATGTAATTTATATTTATTTTTTGGTAAGTCATAAAAAGATATGAATTAAAAATAACAATTCAGTATTCATTCAAAATTAAATCCTTACAATAAAAACATATAACACTATCTATGAAATGATATGTATTTTTACCCACAATAGATAAAATACATCCATTAAAATTGAATAAATAAATAATGTAAATTGAATTAAAATTATTAAAGTCATAATGACTAGGAAATACCCTGGAATATATTCATCATTGAGGATCATGAATATTTAAACAAAAACTATAATGAGTAATATCACCATAAAATTAAGAAATATTTATGAATGGTATAATAGAATATATATTATCTATTACATGTGATGTGATGGTTGAATTTATTATTGAGTTATAATTATTTTATATATATGTACATTGGAAAGTAGTCTGGATATTGAAAAAATGGTTTTTTCAAAAATAAGTATTGAAAATTTGGTCTTCGAGCATATAACTAATTGGAATACTAAATTCATTTATTTATATGAAATAAAATTAATTAATAAAAATCCAGAGTAAAACCAAATGTGACATTAAAATGTTATAAAAATATATCTATTTATATTTATATTTATATGTTATATATTAATATTTTTATAATTATTTAAAATTATATAATAAATTTTAAATAAATATTTTAATATTAATGACTTAAAGAAAATTACTTATTTTTTATTAAATAATTATTTAAATTCTATTGGATAAAGGATAATTTATATAAATTAAATATATTTTTTCGACGAATAGGTTTTTAGGTATTTTAAATTATATCAAAATTAATTAAATTGACAAAATGTTATATATTAATATATATAAATTTATATATAAACATATCTCAATTTATGAATCTATATGAAAATATTCTGTGAACTCTTACTATTTATAAAAATAATTTAAAATAATATAATTTTGATTTATATTTTATTTTAATTATATATATAAATTAATGAATTTCATAATTAAAATAGGATAATAATGACATCATTTTTTTTGGAATTATATAGTTTCTTAGAATTATGTTTTAATTTTTATAAAAAAACATTTTTCTAGATTAAAAGTACATTTATTTCAAAAAAAATATATAAATTAATGATTTTATTAACAAATAAGAATTTTTGAATAGATTTTAAATACATTGAAATAATATTATATATATATATATATATAATATCACTATTCAGTGTAATATATTATTATAACCTGAGAATCCTATATCAGATATTTGTTGAAGAAAAATGAAATGTTACATTACAAAAAAATATATTTTCTTCTTTTATTCAAATTATCTGTTTTTAATTTTAAATTCCTCAATTGTGTTTTTTTTGCATTATGAACATAAATTCCTTAATAATGTACAAATAATGCATATTTGATATATCATATCGATAATTATTAATTAATCATGCAATTTCATGTTCAATTACAACCCCTCTAAATCAATGTGTTCTAACTAAAATGTCCCTCAGTCCATAATGGTTTATTTTTAACATTTTAATCAATGTGGGAAATGTTTATCATTTTCGTCCATAAATTTTTTTATATGGTTTATTCACTACTCATTTTCATTAATGTAATAAAATATTTTACAAATTACGATACCTTTTTTCCTATTCAAAATCCAACTATCATGCTCCATGGACTCTTTAATTACCCGTTTCATATGAATTTAATTTTTTCAATTTTCGATTCATTAGTTCATAGTCATTATTAAAAAAATTTGAAATTTATTTTTCCATTAACCATGCCCTTCATCTATTTTTTTTTTCTTTTTATTTTTTCTCCATTAAAAAAAACAAATCATCTAATGAAACGAATTAATGTAAATTTTTTTTCAAAAATAAATTTTTATTGTTGGTATTTATACTCCCATTCATACAAATAAATATTTTTTGCCATGAAAATATCTTATTTATATTCAAATCTCTCATCTATTTTGAGGAAATATAACATAGATTATTTTTTATTGTTTTCATTATTCCCATTACCCATTTTAAATAATAATTATTAATACTTTATTTTCAATGTGAGCATTCAAATCATGATATTTCAAATTATTAAAGTTAAATATATTTCATCCACTCAAAATAAAATTCTTTTTCTTTCATTCTATATTTTTCTTTATCCATTTTATATTTTCATGTTTTATTATTTAAAACAATTCAAATTAATTATTTATTATGTACCCCCCTAAAAAATATTTATGAAGTTAAATTTTTGATCATCATTTGTTACAATACCTAAATAGTACTAGGAAAAATATTCTAATTTCAATTCATTTTGTCCTCCATATCTTATCTCTCATAAAGTGATGTTTGGATAATTTTATATAATATAATATGATATGATAAATTTTTATGAAATTATAATTTTAAAATACTATAACATTTTTTTATTTTATGTAATTTTTTGTGAATGTTTATGAAACTCATTTCTTACGAGAATTCCGTAATATATAATAATAATTTATTTTTAGCAAAACATATATGTATAAATGATGATATGTCGGGAAATATATTTACGTCTAATGAATTTTATTAATTTATATATCCCATTAGATAATTATTCATGTGTTACTTTCATCTTTTCACAGACATAGAGAAATATGGTGTTGCACATGATTGAAATATTCCATATAATAATATTTGTGAAAAAAGATGAATTATATTTCATAGTTTTATCCATATTTTTATAATTGTGTTAATATCTCATGAAAAATTACTATTCACTCATATTTCTATACACTTTTAATTAATTAGAAATTTTATTCCATGTAATATTCTAGAATTTATTGTCTATTCTTAATTGGTTATTAATTTTCTAATATGTCATTACTATTCCCAAATATACTTCATATGTTCACTTATAATATTATATTTTTATAATGTAAGTTTAACATGATTGTGTCACAAATCTAAAACCATGCTTATGTTTCCATTTATCCAAGTTATGAAGATTGTTATATTGTATACTAGGTAGAAGTGGGTCTCTAGTGTGGCTCAAATATAGATAAATGTTTATAGTGGTTTGAAAATAAGTTGTCTACATAGATAGTCCTTAATGAAACATAAATTTTCATTAGTATAATTCTGTAATTATTTTTGGATTTAATTTTTATGTCATATTAATATTGAAAAAATAATTAATTTCAAGATTGTGTAATTGTGGTTGGTGTCAGATAATTGTGTTGTTAAATTTTAATATTGGTCTAGTTAATTTTGGTATTAATATTTGAGAACATTTTTGAAATTTTTCATGACAATATTTTGTGTTATTTCTATGTTTACGATAAGATTCAATGAAATTAAAAGTTTATATATTGTTGTGTTCCCTATTCAATCACATCCCTATGTGGATAATAAAATTTGATGCATGATCTCACAAAGATTTACCAATGGGGAGTAACACTAAAATATATGTGATGGGTATTGACCTCATCTTCACAAACTACATGAGAAATAGCTCTAACTACATACATTATATAATAATCCTAGTTGATATTCTATGAATAATTAAATTAAATATACCATCCATAATAAAGGATTTATTATAGTTGTGAATTAAGATATGATGTGTGATATAATTGAACCTAATTAAATGAATATCATACTGACAATGATTTTGGGTCAATAGAAATATTGTTCCATAGTGTGAAATTTGGAGGACTATTTTGTCATCTTATTATCATACAATAATTCACATATATTTTTAATTTCTCATATTAATTCCTTTTAGTTTTATTACAGGATGAATCCATTGTGAATCAAATTAAAAATTTATTAAATGTAAAATTTAGATGTCCCTCATAAATTATCTAACATGATAAGTTTTTGAGAATTGAATCTTGTTACTATTCAAAACCATCAATCAAAAATTATGATTAATAGTTGAAATATGGGGATATACCAAAAAACAATTAATATAAGTATGAATATTCTGAAAAAATAGATAATATAGATAATGAAAGATGGAATATTGACATTATTCATATAAAATAGGTGATAAGAAGCAACATCTGATGTGCATAAATGGTAAAATATAGCGATTTACATGTATTAACAAATAGAACCATGCATAAAATTACTAGATTAAATTGAATATATTTCTTAATATTATTTAATTAAACATAGTTCCTCATTTATTACCATTAATAATTCAACGAATTATACGTGGGGAAATTTGGAATTCCCCATTTTAATTCCCCTGTATAATATTTATGCATAACGATAAGGATAATCAATATCTAATATCAAGTTGAGAATGGAACACAATTTAAAGAACTAATCCTAATGTGGATCATGTTAGTTGAACTAGACATACCCTCTAATCAAGATTTTTATAAGTATTGTTAAAATTATATTCTAGGAAATATTATACATCTAATATTTTTTGAGATAATTAAATCAAAACCATGATTATTAAATTTCAAAAAAAATATCTCGGTGTTATTATTATTAAATTCCAATTTTCTGTTTATAGGAATATTCCATGTAATAATAATATAACCCATCATTTAGAAACATTTAACATTATTTATAGATATATAAGTTCCTTCGATAAAAAGTGAAAGTTATTTATAATAATAATTAATCATTTCATAGTAACCCATTATAATCTATTAATGAATATAAAATATAAAATTTCTCTGAAATAAAATTATAGAATATGGTTCATGACAAAAAATATTGTTAGAAACTTGACTAATGTTGTTTTATAAAAACCCTAGTTAGTGTAATATAGTGTTCTGAAGATAGTGATATATTTCCCATGTCTGTATGAGTGATATCTCTATAAAAAATATCCACTCTCATAACTATAATTTATATATACAAACATAAATCAAAATGCATGTGATAAATTATATTATATGAATGATATATATATATATATATATGGGGAATGAAATGACCGAACTTTTTAGGAATATTATTCTTTCCCAAAACTACATTTTTTATTTAGAACAATATTTCTTTCTTATTTGTATTAGGGAATAGAATTCGGAAAGGATACATTACATACATTATTTAAATTAAAACTAATATCACATTGTTCATTTATAGCTGTGAAATTACATCAAAATCATGAAAAATAATGTTGTGCACACCAGGGGTTATTATAATCCGTAAAAAAGATACATCCATTAAAATTGCATAAGTAAATATGTTATTGTATTTAGAAATGAATAAATTATAAATTCTTGGAAGTATTATGGATCATACATAATATTAATGATCACCAATATCCAATGAATTATTTTATATCTATTGATCATTATTAAAGAGGAACTAAATATGGAAAATTAGTAACATTAAAGAAGTACTATTCTATGTATATTGAGAGTATACTAAACACATTTTTTTATTTTTAAATATATACATAGGAATAAAATATGGTCATTGAAATTTTTTTTATTTCACATATTTTCATATAATATATCATCATTGATTATATGTGAAATAAGTTAACAAATATCATGAATTTATGTGCAATAAATTGAAAATTATATTAGTCATAATAACGTAAAAATATGATATCTTAATAGAATAAAATATATATTATGTATCAAATATTTCGTATATTCAAAAATTAATAATTTGTAAAATATTATTTATACATACTTGACTATTTACTAAAAAATTTAGTCCTAAATTAAAATTTATATTTAGTAGAACTTTTTACTGACCATATCATATTATGAAGGGTTTTTATCTCAAATTCTTTCCATTTGGGAAATATTTTTTTCATAAAAAACAAATTTCATTTTAATTTTTTACATACATCCTATTTGATAAAAAATATATTAAATTATATTTAATTCATGAAATTTTATGGTCAATATATGCCCTCTATTTCATGGGTTTTTGATAAAAACAATTATCATATAGTAAGAGTTTCCATCTATAATTTTCAAGCACATGTGTCATGTCTTTTTGTGTGCCCCATAAGAACATTTATTACTAAATTGACTACCAATAATAATTTTTATTTTAAAAGATATTTCATTTCATTTAATATTAATGTTCATTTCATGTTTATTCTTTATGGATCCTATGATTATTCCATTACATGTTCTATAAGTGTTTTAACAACTAAATTTTCAAATAAGTTTCTTATAGTCACACATACATTAATATAATTTCAATGATTTATTTCATCCAAAAAACCCTTTTTTTATATTTAAAATTGCATATTTCTATATGGGGATGTTATTTCTCCTACAAAATAACCTATTTTTTGATAATTTATTTTCCATATTAAATAGTATCATTAGAAAGAATAAATCCCAATTTGACTATTGAATCATTTCTTCCATAAATTTTTTTTCATTATAATAAATGATCTACTCTACATTTGGGAATGTAAATACAAATTCTTTTCTGTGATTCTAATATTTCCCTATTTAAAAATTTAAAATTAATATTCTCAAACAATATAAAATATGTGTTTTAAACCAAATGTATTTCAAAATATTTATGATAAGGGTTTCAAACCATTCATAATATAATTTTTCCCCTACTAATTTTTTGATGATAATTATTTGGAATACATAATAAAAAGGTTTTCCAAATTAAACTCATTCCCTCTTGAAACATTTTTCTAATTATAATTTTTACACAATCAATTATAAATATTTCAAAATCTTTTTGTATAATCTTATATAAATTAACCTCCCCTTTAGATTTATGGATTATATCTAATAATGTAAATTTTTGTCTAACTCTATATTTTATTATGATATTATTAATTTTGGAAAATAAATTATTTCATATCCTATGGAGTTTTTAAATTTATATTATATAATGAATATAGATGGTTTAAAACCCCAATCATCATATGGGGATGATTATGATATTATTATTCTTGATTTTAAGTGGCACACATTTTTGTGTATAATTTTATATTTGTACTTATATCACCCTAAAATGAATTTTGTTTTTTTTTGCATATATATAATTAGATTACTATTCATGAGGGATTTTTTGTTACTCATATGAATTGGTAGTAGTGGTGTAACTAATGAATTTAATGTTTCCAATACTTATGTTTTTATTAAAAAAATTTTTAATGATTTTATACAAATTGATGACTATTATTTAGTTTGAGTACAACTTCCACTATATAGGATTATTTAGTCATGTTATCACATGATTTTGATTCAATTTTTATGTTATGTCATCTCACATACTATTAATTATAATATATTGTTTTGTTTTAATTTTATTATTTATCATGATAATAACCATAAATAGTCATATTTTTACTTATGCCATTCTATTGATATCATATATTTTGTCCCTTTATGATCACTGGAGATAATCACATTGTTATGTTTCCGTTTTTATAGGTCAGGAAGATGATATTAATGTATAATATTTATATGAGGGAGTCTAGTGTTTGTTAATTAAGTTTAAGTTGTCACCGTGGTTTTATAACATGTTACTTCAGTAGCCAGTCCCCAAATACAATTATCAATAAATTCATAAGGTTTTGTATTTATTTTTTACATATAATGTATGACTATTGAAAAGTATATAAAATAAATTAATCTATTACCTTGTTTTATGTAGTTGGTATCAAGTTAGGATTTAATTAATTGTTTCAATTATATTATTTATTTGTTTTATTAAATGAATTTCCTTTAGTGAAAATTGTATGAATAATTCTAAGGGATATGTCTATTATATGATAATAACCACAAACTTTGGTACACTATATATTTTACCACACCATATTTCTTATAAATTACCCTATATTGATTTACAATGAGCTTATATAATTCTTAGATTTTGTTCTAGGAAGTTCCCAGTGGGAATGGATTGTTTTAGAGGCATTTTGGTAGGTATATGTCATGTTCGTTGTTATTAGATATTGTGCACCACACCCAAAATTTTATGAAACATGTTTTGGTATTCACAAGGTAATTGCATGGTAGTACATGGTTTTTCCAAACCATATGAGATCCCATTGTATATCATGTGACCTTAAGTATAGAATAGTTTCAACATGGATTGTCTAACTCAGTTTTCCCACAATATTAGGGTTGTATTGAGACAATAAAACCAACAAATTATATTTTTTTTTTCTAAACTATGTGTCTTAAAAATGTGTCATGAAGTTTTTAGTGCAATTTTTTGGATCTAATACGAATTAAATCATGATACATCTTTAATCACCTATTATATCTAGTTAGCTAATTAATTTTTCTCCATAGGCATGATAGAATATTCTTTTTGATACTGAAGTGATTATTTTGAAAATCAATGCTTATTGGCTCTCTAATATCATTGGTTTGTCATCATTCTTCATTAAATATCCTGAAATCATATATATATATAGTAAGTGGATGATAGAAAATTTTTATTACATGGAATTTGGTTGAGTTGTTCTTGAATACATTGATGAAATATAGATCCAATCTTGTATATATATTATCATTGTATAAGACATTGTTCTATCTATTCAATGAGATGTATGTGGATTCCTTATAATCCGAACATTACATAAAACATTAATGAATACTTTTCACTATATAAATTAATTAAAAAAATCATTAAATACAAATGTAATTCTTGATGTAAAAATGTTTTGGGTTATGGTTATGAAATTATTGAATTTTATGGTTTCTTTAAAAATTTCCTTTACTGATTATTTGAAAATGGTGATTTGATAATTTTGATTTTATTTTTTTGAATTTAAAACATTATTCAAAATTTTATAATAAAATAAGTGTTATATGTTGAATGGTTTCTCATAGAAATAGGAATACATGGTTGGTGTGCACACATTAATAAATGTGACCCTATGTAAGGAGCATGTTCCATTGGAGAACTTTGTATTGGTCACTTTTGATGACTTGTTAGATCAATGAGAGAACAAACATGAGAAAGAGACATAAAAAACTCATGAATTTAGTGGGTTTATGTTTTTGTGTGCCGATACGTGGTTATAGTTATTCCAAAAAATTAAGAATAATTTTATGAATTTATAAAATTATTTCCATGGAAGATGTTTATTTTTTTGATATAATGTATTTTAATAACAATAAACTACTCAATTAACAGTTTTCTAATAGGTTACTGTCATACTAGAATGATTTTAGATGTCTTTGAAGAAGTCATACTTTATTTAGACTCTCCCAATTCAGGGAAAAAATTTCTGGTTCACATATATTATCTATCAGGACACAAGTAATTCCAAGGTTTGTCAATTCATTATTGATGTTTCTTTATACTACATACTTTTCATGTATTTTTGGATCATAGAGTAGGATGTGTGATTCTTATTGTGAGAAAACATGTGTGTTTTGAGTTTTTTTATCTTGTGGATTCATTCTTGTATGTAATTTGGTTTCTATTTATAATCTGTTATTAAAACATTTTTGGTATACCTTTAGTGATAAGGTTGTTAATAATTCATATAGAGGATTGGTTTTTTATTTTATATATTTTTGAATAATTTTATAAATAAATGGAAAATCATCCCTTTTTGTTCTTGAGGACCTTGGATTTTATTTCTAGAAAAAAATTTTAGAATATTTCACCAAATCATTTATAATACCACTTCCACATTCCATTCCAATTGATGAGGGGAGAGTTATAAGAATTGTATCTAACATGGTTGGTTCATATATCCTTTAGGTAAAATTATATCATCTTATTTGGTACTTGAGTTAAAAATGGTATTAATAAATATTTTGTATGTTTTAAATGAGATATTATCCTCATAACTTGAAATATATAAAATTAAAAAATGTTTTTAATTTTTTTATTGAATATTGAGATTCCATTCTCTCTTGATACACATGTTTTTTAAGACCCTTCATGGTGAGTTTTCACCTCATCATCACGGGATTAGATAATGGTTGTTGAATTTCTTGAATTGATATTAAATAATTCTAATAGGGACTGAATGGTTCATTTTTTGCATAATATATTAGGAAATTTGGAAAAATTGATCTTTATGAAAATTTTCAAACTTGAGGGATTTTTAAAATTATGTATGCATTGTTTTAAAAAATTATTAACTTTATTTAATATTTTTATTATGGAAACACATGTCCTTATATTTGTTGATATGGAAATATTTAATTTCACAACCTCCAGTTTCTATTTAGTGAGTATAATTAGTGTTTATTTTGATTATAGATAATGACCCCGTGTAGATGTCATTGGAATCATCCAAAATAAGATATAGACAATGTGGATGCACCTATGAAATAGGTGAATCCATGGTTAGTACAGAGTATCATCCATGGTTTTTAGCCAATGTATTGGCATAAAATTAATGATTCACCTTGATTATAATACCATTAGGATCAATTCAAATAGAAGAACCCAACCAAAATTAGGGGAGATTTTGAATTGGAACAAATAGAGGACTTTGTTGGAGAGGATGAATTGAATCATCAACATCCATGGGACAATAGCACAATTGAAAATAAATTTAGAAACTTATATTCTTGAATATCAAGAATTCAGATTGTGGGATTGAAATGTTTAGGATAATGATTACCAAATAATGAAATGACATAAATTTATATAATGGTATAATAAATAATTATATCCCTACAATTCAAAGATTTCTATAATGAAAAATGTCTTTAGCGTAATACAATAAACACTTTTAGTGATTGTGTATGTTAAAATATTTTTGAATTTTATCACTTTTGAGTGGATATTTTTTCTATGGATCCTTGAAGGAAATTATTTTTCATTTATTTTTACAAAATAAATACACACTCAAGGATTCTCATTTTATATATTACGAACTACATAAATATGGTTAATATAGTTCTATAAAAAAATGGACATATATAGAAATATAGTGGTTGGGATCATGTTTATTCGAACAAGAATAGTTGTGAACACTAACACTTTGTATATTGGTAATAGTGATATTGAGTTCTATAATGGTTGGATATCATAGATTTATAATATTGTATCAATAAAAATTATCAAAAAACTATTAACTAATCTAGTATTTTTCGAATGTAACTATTTGGAGAATATGAAATAAAATTTTTCATCACAACCTAATGTATTTCAAATTTATAATTAGATAGGATGAAATTTATTCATTTTAGTTAATTTTTGAAATTCTAGAGACACATCACTTGTTTAAAAAACATCAAATAATTTGATGAGATGTGTGCATAAGTATAATTATAATCATCAGAATCATGCAATCTAAGGTGATTCTAGGAACACCATGAATTCTCAGCCTATGAAATCGCAATTTTTATCAAAGAAAATAGTGTAAAATGTATAAACCCTTTTGGACCAAATAAAGTTATCACATATGGTTAATTGGGTCCTTCGACAGTGAGGTATGATTCTTTTAAATTAAACAATAACAATTGGAATGTTTGATATGGGAGACCAGCAATTGTTTTTTATTATTTTTTCATTAATCATATTTAATTTAATGATAAAATAATATCTTTTATTATAAAAAACTATTATACACTAGTAATTAGTGATTTACAAACTATAATGTTTAAATCATGTTTCATAACTATTAATGTGGTGGGATTTATTGTAATTACATTATATTTGATATTCATGTATATTAAAATATTTTTAGTATGAATTGTTTTACAATATTCAATCCACATATAAATTTTTATTTAAAAAATTGTAGTTTCACATATATATATACCTTATATCACCTATTTTGAGAAGAGTGGGATGATATTAATAGTATGTTAGAACTATAGTAATCTGTTCTTGGAATTATATCTTATCACTAGGTTGCAATAAATTTTTCATTAGTTTATTTGATTTGAAGTATATATTTTCCAACTTCATTGACCAATTCCCTAATGTGTTTCTAGATAAATGATAAGGGGATTCACCCAAACAATATATAGATTTTATGATTGATATACTATGATAAAAAATTACCACATCACTTCCATATTATTGGATAGAACTGACATAATTGACTGAGTTACAAGTTTAGTTGGAGGAGTTAAAATATAATTTTTTTATTCGACCCAGCATGTCTCCATAAGAAGAAAATGTTGATATTATTAAAATTTTATATAGATATTCTTGTTTTTAATATATTAAGGGAAATAAATTTAAGATAATGAATGGGTATCTTATTCAAATAAAATATTATTTCTTCAATCAATTTAGGAGAGCTTAATTGTGCCCTAAAATTTAATTACGTTTGGGATATTACCATTTGCATGTTTGAAAGAAATATAATATGAAGGAATATTTTAAAAATAGATATGATCATTATAAATATGTCTTTATTATAAAAATTATTTTCAATAAAACAATATTATAAATTGAATTGATGAATTAAATATTTTATAGGTATTTATATTATTTTGAATTGATGTTTTAAACTAATAGACTGGTGTATTCTTATACAAAAATAAACCAGGAAAAAAATGTATATAGTGCATTATAGAAACATTAATTTTATTAAATATATTATTAAATAATTTTATATAATTATATAATTACACAACCGTGATCCTAAGGTTTCTTTTCTTGGGAAAAGTAGGACAACAAATAACAATTACAAAAAAAAAACAAAAACATTTATTTAATTCCTTATTCTCAACCTTCTTAGTGGATATCACATTCTCTTGAGTAAAAGTAATCCACAATGAATATAAATAAATGAAATGGGTGATCTAAAATCCATGTAATATGATAGATAATAATATGAATCAATATTACTTAGGGTGAGCATTATCATTGTCATCATAACATGAGAATATTATCATAATCATGAGGGGATACATTTGATGAAGTCTCTGAATTTGGAAATGCATGAAAATGATACATCATATATTATTGGACAAATACCATCCATAACTAACTTTTTCTATTGAGATAAATCACATTATACAATGAATTTGAGCACTATATAATTTTTTTTGCACATGTTACATCATTACATTTGAATGCACTATATAATTATGCCCACACCCAACACATCATAACATTTACATTATCTATCATGACACAAGGAACAAATATCAATATTGGACATAAAATAACCCATATAATAGAAATTGGTTTCATAAAGAATAATTTCATGGATACAAATTATGGTTCCCAATATAAAAATGGTAATAACATACCTGGTATCAAAATCATTAATCTTGATTGAAAATGAATCAATATTAAGAGAATTAAAACATTTTTTTATAGGGAAGAGTTCATTTGGAAAAAATATATTTTATAATGTCATAAAGGAATATTTTAATCATGAATATTAATAAAATAAAATTTAAGGATAAATAAATTATATTTAAGAAAAATTAATGGTGTAACACCTTGAAATTCAAATGTACACCTTTGTATTTGATATCATGCATGACCTGCATCACCAATCACATAATGTAATATAATATTCAGCTAATTTATAATATATTTACTATTTATATTAATAATATATTTAATTTCATTCAACATCGATTTTATTTCATTTCACACATGTGTTTCCTTCCTCGATAGCTTGTGTTACAGGTAAGACCATGCTTCAAAAAAAATATGTATTATTAAAATAATATTATTTAATAAAATATAATATAACCTAGCCATTATAATACCAGTTATGAATATTATTATTTACAATATAATTTTTTTTTCATTTTTATAAATATAAAATGAATTCTTGGGTTACCAATTAATGAGAATAAAAATAAGAACTAATTTGATTTAAAAAGAAATGTTATTATGTTTCTAAATGATTTTTTTCATAATAAACTAAACTATTTAATATTACTATTTTCTATTAATATAATATATATATATATATTATTCAATAAAATATTTTTTATATTCATCCACTTGGATCGATAGACATAGGATAAGTACAAACTCTTTTTTACACATAAAAACCTAAATTTTCATAAAGTAAATTTTACATCATTTAAATATAGAACCCAATTTTTATATTAATTTAAATACATTAATTAATTTATTATGTAAAAATAAACAGAATATTTTAAATTTAAATATATTAATTAGGTTATGGTGACTGTCTGATATTTTTATGAATCATTTAACTTTTAATGAATAGTGAAAAAATACTGAATTTTAGTTCAAATCAGATTTTCCATATAATTTATTTATATAGTTAAATATTAATTTAAATTGGTTTTAAAGTATATTTATATAATATTTTCATCAATAAATAAAATTTATGTAATTATAATCATATCCACTTTTAAATTAATTATAAAATATAGAAAACCATTAATCGTTTTATCTTTAAAAACAAGAATTGTCGACCCACCAATGAGATGAAATTTAAATCAATTTATGACACATATATTGTTGGAATTTTGATAAATGGATTCCATATTTAGAATAATAATAATTTATAATGTCTAATATGATAAAATTTATTTTTTACCAAAAATAATAGTGAATGTAATTAAAATTATTTATAACTATTATGGTAAAATTAATCTTAATAAATGACCAAAATTTTAATTTAAGGTCCAAAATGACATATCAACTTGTAGAAAACCCATTTTAATACCACAATTCCCCCACTGACCTCTTATTATTGGGGGTTTATGGTATTTGAATAATTAGTATTGGAAAAATCATGGGTACACATAACTTCTATTCCAGAATATCAAGTGACTCTTCTTCCTCCCTTATAAAATCCCACAACCTCTCCCACTTCTTCAAACCTCTAAAACCTATTCAATTAAGACATGTTACTCTAAAAAAGGCTACCAAAATCTCTACCCTTGAACATGAATTCAAATTTTTTGCATAAATACTTAAAAGGAAGCATTTTGTTGTGGACCTCAAGATGTTACCCAATTAAGAGGTAACGTCTTCTATCAAACTCTTTAGTTTCATTTGCATTATCCACCCCATAAATTCTACTTTTACCAATATAATATAACATATAATTTATAATGAATGAAATATTATTTTTTTATATAATGGTTTTTACCTTCACTAACAAACACATCCATCTACTGCGTAATTAACATATTGTTTCTGTGTTCGGTGAACTACTGCCTCACAAAATAATGATTATTCATTTTTCAATTACCACCTCTAATGTTGGAAATTATGATATAAAATATATTTATTTATGTTTTATACTATATCAATAATGTATTTATATTTATCTAATTATTTTAAAACATATATCTTTATACTTTTGATACTAGGTAAAAATAATAACATCGTTTGAGGAAGTGTGGTCTACCAGCTCACAAAGCGATGTGATTCGTTCAAAATATAAATGGAACACATAAAGGATGGTTCTAATTAAACATAAGTAAAAAAATTATATTATATTCATGATATAACTACATTCCTGTAAATAAAATATTTATCATTTTAATTGTTACTATGTCACTCAATTTAACGGTGACAATGTTGTTATTGTACGTGTGGACTACCGCCTCCTCGACGCGATGTGATTAAACTTAAATAAAAAGAATTATATATATAAATATATACAATTAAATAACATTATTTATGATATAATGATAATTATATAATTACATGGTGTTTCATAGCTTCTTTCCAAAACGATCATTGAAAAATAGAAACGTTACTCATTCATATGTACCGCCTACCATCCCCATGATTGCAACATTGATTAAATTTTCACAGAAATATTTAATGAGTCATTTTTTAATTTTAATTTATTTATAAATATGATAATAATGTCCTTATTATTATTCTATAGATATTATTTAATGACCCCTTGACAATAGTTGATCGAACAACATTGTTATTGACTTATAAACTGATTTTGTTCAAAACAGCTGACAAAAACATAATTGTTCAAGTATTTTTATACAAAATAGTAAAAAATTAAATAAAACTAATTATTAAAAATAGATACAATCTTATGAATTTAGATAAATAACATAAATTTATTATACTAGAATTTATAGGATGTTTTCCCCTATTGAAACTCAAGGTAAGGTATTATCATATATATTTTTACATATATGAGATGAATGTCATGTTCAAGACTCATATATTTTGCGGGGTACTTCTACTAACCCTTTTGTTATATTATATCATTAAACCTTTTACCATCATTGTATTATAATCATTCAAATAATTTTATTCCTTTATGAAGATTATGTTTTGAATTGTATCAAAGCTGTATGGGAAACATTGGAATGTTTACATATTAGTTTCCTCAATAATAACTTTAATGATTTTTCAATTGTATTTACATTCATGGAAATTATATGATAAATATTCAATAAAACACTTAATTTTATCTCCATATGTTATTAATGTCCATTATAATGTATTATTACTTTTTTCCTAGCTCAAATGTTTTAGATAATATTCTTCAGAACACTCATATATATATATTTCTCTCTTAGTCAAAGAACCTGTTTTCATATAAAAACAATATTGTATGAAAATATTTTCAAATTTTATTTTCAAAAAAGATATGTTAAAATCAATTTTAACCCTACCATCCATTTAAAAATGTTTTCAGAGGACTATTATTATATATTTATGCACAATGCATTTTTCTAACCATTAACCATGAACATATGAATGCTATTTTTTCCTCATACATATTTAAATGATTTAACTTTATCCATTTCATTGAAGATTAAATTTCATGTTTAAATTGTAAATTTTTATGGAAAATAATTTCAAAAGTGTTTTTCAAAGAAATGTATTTTCAAAATATTTTTCAAAGCCAAAGGGTATTTCCATGAATAATGTTTTTAAAAAATTCCTTTATATTGTTTCAATTTGTCAATGACAACAACACTTTTTTTAGTTCTCTTGGGGTATGTTGTGCGGATATCATTATTATTCTTCTTAGGGATGGTTTATGTTTTATTTTTATTCAGATAGTATTTACATTCACTTTATTGATATCTTGTAGTATCCTTTTAAATATTCAACATAATATGATCATTGAACATTAAATATCTCCTAGCTATTTATATAATTTACCAAGGATATGATCATTTCCAAAACCATATAACATTTTTCTTATTGTGTAAACTTTTTATTTATTTTATTATTTGTGGAAATATTGATAAATATATATACACTATTAAATGCAGATTTATGATGAGGCATATAATTTATTTGATATGAGTAATTCTTTGGAAAGGTAAGACATGAGTTAGAGACCATTTAAGGTAAAACATATGGGTTCAAGACAAGTTAATTAAATCCAATTGGTGAATCAGTATTATCATGTGATATAATAGTTGGATAGCTAGCTTTGATGTGTTTTTAACTGATAGCTAAATATTTTTGTAATACTTCTTGATTTTACTGGTTCCATATACCTCAAAAGCAGGGCCTCCATTAATTAATAACATTACCCATTTAGTTTACATTATTACTCATCCATGAGATTCTGTGTATAAATATATATTGATATAATTAATTTTTTATTTTTTAAATCACATTTGTCTCACCATAAAATTTTTCAATGAATATTTTCCTAGTCTGGATATTCGAATGACTGTGTAACCTATTATTGCATTGTAATATTGTTTATGTTGTTCCTTCTCAATTTAATTATTACTGGTGTTTTTTCATTTATATACCATTCCATAATTATTAATCCCATTGATACATTATTTTTTCAGAAATATATTACCCTTACTAAGTGTTTGAGCTCACCCTTATTTGGTTTCTTTCTCTAGAAATACAATCATTGTTTATTAATGATATTTAGGGATTTACTAGTTGGAAAAAAGTTACCCATTTATTTATTTATTTTTAAAGAAAAGAAGTATGTTTTAATTAGTTTATTCTTTTTTAAAATAAGACTATTTTATGTATCTATGTCACCAATACTACTAAAATGATTAGTCATTCAGGGCTTGATTCATTGAAATCATTTTATATAATTAGTATTAGAAACCGGATCTAGGCTATATGTGGTCAGATCTTGACAGTTGGTATTAGTGGACGACTATCGACAACCTTGGGAATAATATTCAGGAATGCATAGGATAGAGAACATAACCCTAATATCTAATTTGAATATAATAATATAATAATATCCTTCAATATTGTTATTGTATATATTGTGTGTTTCTTCTTAGAAATAAATCCATATGTGGATAAATCAAGTGTAACTAGTTCTAGAAATGGTTTACCTTGGAATAACAACTCCAAAAGGTGTTTCAGAATTTACTTGGGGTAACCTAGTACAGAACAATGGGATTTACAACACACTTATCATGACACTCCTGGGGGATATGCCTAAGATTTTTAATTTTTTTTTATAAACCATTATGAATAATTTTAATAGATTTTGACAATTAATATACTAGTTTAAATCAATGGGTTTTAGATTTAATATTTGTTTTCATGATTTAGAAATCCAACAATAGATGTTATCGATGAACCCTAATCAAAGTAATTAACAATATGGAAATAAATGGTTGAAGTTTTTACATATTGGGATGTATTAAAAACCGTAGTAGAATGCCTCTTTATAAATTAAACTTATTTTAAGTATTTCTATCATAATTATTCTAGATATTATATTAATTTGTTTTTAGAAAAGGAAAACCTATATGCCAGGTGAAAACCTATAAAATCTATCTGTGTTGTCAGTCTTAAACCCTTGATAGAAGAATGATAAGGGTTTCATTCCAACAACTACCCTATGAAATATCCGGTTCAATTATTCATTTTTTAGTTAAAAGTTATGACAAAAAAATGAAAAGAATGAATCATTAGTATCACTTTTAAGGATTAGAGATTAATATATTAACTATATTGGTTTTGGAAGTTATTCAAAAACAAATAGTTTGAATGGTCACCCTTTTATAGGCCATACAATCCTCTGAATGTATATTTTACTTCTTCAGGCATAAAAAATTCATTATTGGTAATTAATCATTGGGATTAAATGGATGAATTGTAATTTTATCAATGAAAAAAAGTTAGCATTGTTTATATGAAAATTAATCCAATTATGTAAGAATATTTACTTATATTATTGGATACTAAAATAAATACCCATCATTAAAAAAATAAAATTGAAATAAAAAATTTTCTTAATACATAAATTTTCATTGAATAAATGGTCTTCTAAATAAATGAATATTTATGTCTTTGAATCCATGAAAATTTAATTTATCATTCAATTTTTATTGATTGGTGACCTCAATCACTTCTATAAATATTTACCCTTTTTAAAAGTATGTTTTAATACCTTCCACTAATATTTTCCTACTTGAAGACCTAGTTACATTGTAGTCCATGTGACCTATGTACATCACATTATACCCTCTCTAGAGAATATTTCATGAAACCTTATAATTATGTGGTAATTATAAATTGAAAACCAAAAAAATATATCCTTAATATTAGGTTTAAATTAAATTTACAAACTTTATTTATGTTCACGAGATTGTAACACCCCAAAAATCTAATGTACGACACTGTATTCGATAGCATGCATAAAATTCTTCGCTAAGTGTGTAAGGTAATATAATTTCTATATAATTTATAATATATTTTATATTTAAAATAAATTATTTACATTTCACGTTATACAACACAGAGTTAGCTTACATTATATAAATGAGTTACCTTCCTCGATAGCTTACATTACAAAAAAGATAGTGTTTTACCAAATAACAATTTATTATTAAAATATTACAATTTTAGAGAATGTTATATAACCTAGTTTTTTTGATATAGGTTATAAATAATATTAATTAGCTTATAAATATTTATAGATTATATAAATATAAAAATGAATACATGGGTTACCAACTAATGAAAAATGAAAATAATAACCAATTGGATATAAAAAGAAATATTACCATTCTTCCTAAAGAGTTATATCATAATAAACATAGTTATTTATTATTATTTATTTATATTAATTATAATATATATATTATATATTCAAAAAAAAATTTATATTCATCCATTAGGTTTGATAGACATAAGATAAGAACAAACTCTTTTTATAAATAAAAACCAATGTTTTTATAAAGGCAATTGTAAAACCATTTAATAGTGAACCCATTTTTAAAATGAATTATGACACATTAAATGATTTAATATTTCAAAATAAACATCATATTTTGAAGTGAAAAATGATAATTATTATAAGGTTAATTTAAGAATTTTTTCTGAAACATTTATTTTTTAATGAATAGTTAAAAATACTAAATTTTAGTTCAAAACTTGATTTTATCTATTTTATTTATAAGGTTAAATTTTAGTTTTAATTTGTTTCAATGTTTTATTAGGAAATATTTATCACAATTATTATGATTTATGTAATTAGAATAATTATCACTTGGAAATTAATTATACAAATATATCATATATTTAGACGTATTTAATTTAAAACCCTTGTATTTCGTCCAACCAGTGGGAAGAACATAAATTTAATTTCAGCCACATCAATGATTGTAATGGGTAAAAACCATAATTCGAATAAGAAAAATTTCTAACAATTAATAACAATTAATTATTTTTTGACCAAAAAAATTAGTCAAAGTAATTAATATTAATTAAATTATTATGATAAATTTAAGTTTAGTAAAGAGCTAAACCAAAACATTATGGGCCCAAATGTCTTATCAAGCTTTGCAAAACCAATTTTATGGATAGAAATCATCCATTAACATTCAATTAGTATGTTTGAAGTTTTTATAATAATTTTTATAGTAAAAAAACGGCTTAACCTAATTTCTTTTCAATAATATCATGTGAGTTCTTTTCCTCCCTTATAAAAGTCCACAATCCCTCCCATTTCATCACACCTCTAAAAGCACATAGGTTCATATATGAATTAACAAAACTTTTTCCACACATCCCAACCCTATACCTAAAATCCTAACATTGTGAAGAAATCCTTTTCGTACAAATAGAAATAAGTAACCAATTATTAGTATGTCATCTCTCAATTTCTCTAGTTTCATTTCAAATCATTGTACCCTAAATATAATTTTTATATGATAAAATATAAAGAACTCTATCATAAATATATTTGATGTTTTTATATGATGTTTTCAACTTACACTAACACACACTTCCATATAATCGATAACGAACATACAATTTCACTGTACGGGGAACTACAACCTTAAGAAATGACGTTTGTTAATTTTCCCTTACAACCTATCATGGTGTAAATTTTGATGTAAACTATTTTTATATATGTTATATATGATATTTTTAATGTATTTGTTCTAAATTTATTATTTTAAAAAAACTATCTTTATTTTTTTACATTTTATGAAAAACATTATAACATCGTTTGAGGAAATGTGGACTATCATCCCCCCAATCGAAGTGATTTGATGGAATTATACCTGGAACACATAAAAGATTATTTTAATTAGATATATATTACATAAATAAACTATATATGATATTTATTAAATAATTTCCTTTCTGGAAATAAAATATATATCACTTTTTATTTTACCCTTACACACAAATTAAAAGTGATAACATCATTTATGGACATGCAGACTACCACCTAATAGACACGATGTGAATCCTTTTACATACCATGAATTAAATATAAAAGTTTGTATGAATAAATAACATGTTATTTAAGATATAATTATCATTCTTGAATGATATAGAGTTACTTACCAACATTCCATAATGATCATTGAAACATCGGAATGTTACAAATGCGTAGGTACGACATACTGTCTTCATGATTGTAATGTTGATTAATTTTTTATTACAAGATTTAATGATTCAATTTAATAGTAAAAATTTTGTGTATATATGATATTTATTTCATTATTATAATTATATATTAATTATTTAATTACCCCTCTAAACATAGTTTACCTTATAATGTTTTTTGACACATAAACCGTAATTGGTCAGAACAATCGATGTAAACAACATTGTTTAAGTAGTTTTATACGAAATAAGAGAAAAGTTATTTAAAATTAATTTTAAACAAGAAAAATGTTATCAATAAAGATAATAATTATCATAATATTATGATACATGAAGTTTTAAGACATTCACCTGAATAGAAATCAAATGTAAGAGATTCTCATCTCACTTTTTATATCCATAATAAAAATGTCATGTTCACCACTACCCTAATTTTTTTATTTTATCTACAACCATTTTTAATTTTATAAAAATATTTATTAAACCTTAATGGTATTTTAAACATTCATATAATTTTATTTTTATATGGGTATTTTGTTATAAAATGTTCCAAAGTGGTATGAGACACATTGTAAAATTTTTAGATTATTTCCCTTAATAATAACATTAATGATAATTCAACGGTGTTTCCATTCGAGGAAATTATAGGACTAATATTCAATGAACACATTAATTTTCACACATATAGTTATTAATTACCATTATAAAGAATGTGTTTTATTTTACCACTCTTTTGTAATCACATTTATTATATTTTTTATTAAAAAAAAAAATTTATCTCTCACTTTTTCAGAGTAACAGGTTTCTTCGAAAAACTATGTTTTATTAAAATATAACCATTAAATAGTTTTCAAACGGATTTTTTAAAAACATTCTCACCCCATTTTCACTTTTAGCACTGTTTTTAATGGAATATTCTTATCTATTTTCAAATAAGTCATTTTTGTAACCTTTAACTATGCAAATAGAATGTTATTTTTACCTCACCCGGCTTGTACAGGTTTACCCAGTACCATTTAATTGAATCTAATTATTTATGTTTGAAAGGGTAATTTTTAAAGAAAAATATTTCAAATGTTATTTTCAAAGAATAGTTTTTTCAA
Organism: Viscum album; assembly: GCA_963277665.1. Taxonomy (NCBI): domain Eukaryota; kingdom Viridiplantae; phylum Streptophyta; class Magnoliopsida; order Santalales; family Viscaceae; genus Viscum; species Viscum album. Next base: position 2,055,456,575 of record OY728137.1, read on the forward strand.
AAAATATTTCAAAACAAAAAAGATAATTTCCTAAATAATTTGTCTAAACGATTTTTTATAATGATTCCATTTTTCATTAACAAAATCCCTTTATTTTACTCGACATGGGGTATGATGTATTGATTCAATTTTTGATCTTCCTCTGGAAGGTGTATGTTTTATTTGGACAAGTATCATATTAAAATTTACTTCTTTTATTATTTTTCCCCCATTTAAAAATTAAATTTCTTATGGTCATTGACCATTGAATTTCCCCCAAGATATCCATTTCAGGTAAAATTAATATGTTCATTAGCAGAATTGAATACAATATTTCATATAGTGTATACATTAAACATTATTTTATTATTTGGAGAAATATTGAAAAATCCATATACATGATTCAATATAGATATTTTATCAAGAATATAATTTATTCAATTTTAGGAATACTTTGGATAAGTAAGACATAGGTTTGGGGACATTTAATGTAATCCCTATCCGTTGGGTTCTGGTTAATGAAATCCCCTAAATGCAACAATATTATCATGAGAAATAATGGTTGGCTATCCACCTTACATAGGTTTTTACCCTATAGATAAACCATCTTGTGAACAGTCATGATGGTAATGGATTTATATAAATCCAAAAAATGGATTTCAATAATTATGAAAATCTATTTTTTAGTTTTAGTTACTACTCATCCATGAATTTTTTCATAAAAATATCTTTGCATAAATTTAATTTTCAGTAATTTTTAGGGAATGTGTTCCAAATTCAATCATTTCCTTGTTGATATTATCTTATCTAGTTATTTGAATGGAATATATTTCCAATTATTACCTCAAATTATTTTTTATATAGTTCCATATCAGTTTATTGATTATACGTCACATTTTTATCTTATTTAACATGCCATAATTATTATTCTCATTGATTTATTATTTCATCATATATACATTACAATTACTAAGAATATATGATCATTGTTATTTTGTTTCATTAAAGATGAATCCCAAAAGTATACAATGAAATATATGAATTTATTTAAAAGTTGTAATAATTTTATCGATAATTAAATTTATTTATTTTGAAACATGAACAAAGAAATTAGGTTGTAATTAGTGTATTAATTTTTCGTATATGACTTATTTATGTGTCTGGTTTTCTAGAATTAGTAAACTGGTCGCTCCATAATGGACAAATTCCTTGTAATAATGCCAAATTAATAAGTAATAAATGAATTCTCTTGGATTTCCAGGGTTAGGTCATGAAAAATTAAACACCTACACCAAAATTGTAGTGATGTAGAGAAAAACCAAAAGGATAAAATTGGGATTGTGAATTCAACATACCTTATGTTAGAAGGATCTATTATATTTAATATCAAAGATTATAAAATAATATTCATTAGTTAACCTATAAAAAAAATTTCTATACATAAATTTGAATCATTATAGTTTTATTAAGTTTATTTATTGGATTTTTATTTAGTTAAATAGTTCAAATTCATCATTTGGGTGTGTTTGTTTTCTTAGTTTTCTTGATCATTACGCTTGTATATGAGAAAGGATGTAAATAAAAAAATGGAATGAATCTCAAGAAATGAAATTATATGTTTTTAATGAATATAAATATGTATAATTGGTTTTATAATTCATTTTTATATAGGGTTTGAGGATGAATAATTATGTAAATAGTTAATGATAATTTTCTAGGTTAATATTGGAAGATTTGAATCACTACAAACCTAAATTATTTTATCATTTACTATTATGTTAATATTTTATTTCTAGAAATAAATGGTAATAACATATCATTTTAATTATTTATCATCAATTATTGTGTTTTTTCAAAATAATTGAATGTTTGAATTGAAAATGAAAAGGCATCACCCACAATGTTGTTAAATTGATACATCAAGGGTTATAATATCATTTTTTCAATAAATTAGACTGGTAAAGGATTAAAATTATGGTAATTAAATTAAAATGATAAAATTATATCATATAAATGATATTGGAGTTATCTTGAACATTTTTATATAAGATGTTAGTGTAGAATAATAAAATAAAATAAATTACAAGAAATTAAAACAAAAATGGAGATGATTTTACCTCTTAAATATCTCCTCCTTGAGAATATCCTTAGGGAAAATGTTTTGGTGTTTTGATGATAGTAGTGACTATTGAACATGAAGGATTGTCTTGGGAATATAATTGATCCGAATTTAGAGAAGGATGAATGATTTATCGGTGTGTGTAATTTAGGAGGTGATGGATGTATTTATGGTGGTGGAGAGGGGTGTTTTCTCATTATTTCATTCATTTGTTTATATTTTTTATATATTATAATATGTAGTTATTTTTCCATGAAAAAAATAAAGTAAATAGTGAAGGATTATTTGATATTTTGGAATTACATCAGCCATGGATCATTGATTTCTCATCCATGACATAGAAATTCATTTATTTCTAAAATATAACAAATTCATTATTCACACAAAATTCAAGTATTTTAGGAAAATATAAAAAATTCACCCAAACCATTTTTTAACATGTAAAATTTAAAAGTGAACACAATTATAATGAAATAATTTTCATCATATTATAGTATTTAATTTTTTTTAAATCACCAGTTACCCAAAAAATATGTATTTTAAAATTTAATATAATTTTATAACTCATAGACAAATTACTGAAGGTCTTATAAAATTATCTAATAATCATATGATAAATAATACTAATTTCATGACTAAATATTATGAAATTAAATTTTCATTTCAATTAATAAATTTAATATAAAATTATAATTAAGTATCTAAGACTTAATAAAATAACAAAACTAAATTTTTCATTTTTTAAACATTTATTTACTTATTCCATGAAATAAATATGTCCTACATTCCTTCATCAGATACGTAAATTTAATCTGTACGTCCATGGATATGTAAAAATTTTATTGGATAGTTTAATATTCCACAGGGTCTTGTTACTATTCCAATGATCTAAGTACTATTCCATTGGTATATGTTCCATTATATATAGAAATACCTATTATTTCAATAATTATTCATTAATAAATTTTGTATTGTGTTATCTATATTATTTTATGTGAATTTTATATTATTCAATTACTATATGAAGGTTGAAATACCATTGAAAACTGTATGTTTCATTACATTCATGGTATCTTAAGGGTGTATATACATTAATCAATATTATCAATCAAAGATCTAAGAACATTTGAAGTGTTGTTTTGGGGAATTATCAACTCATCTTATAGTCTTAATCAGTTATTAATCGTAGATACACATGATGATAAAATCTATTATCAAACTTAATGAATAAATTAATATGAAATATAAAAAAACGTTAAAACCATTGTGTAGAACCATCACATATTATTTATAATTCATCTAAAAAATTTATGAATTAAATTGAGAGTAAAATTCTCTTCATTGATGGATCTAACAATGTCTCTATGTCAATTATCATTCTGTTACAAGAAAAATAAATAGATTCCAATGATAATTGATCTTTATGTGTTCCATGAAACCTGGTATGTTGCTGTTGGAATCAATTACTACTAGTGTGGCATATCATAAATCCTTATTTTCTCTCCTTTGATCGCCATGAGAATAACATCATCAATGGTCTCTATTATAAATTTCTGTGCATGAGGTTTGTAGTGGAGGATTATTAATATCTATTAGTGAGATAATTCTTAGAGTGAGATCTCAATAGGTCTTTGAGAATCTTTTATCTCTATCTCATTATGAAAAAAATTAATTCCACCTCCTATGAACATAGTAAATTTTAAATTATATATCTCACGGGTTAGAAAATTTAAATTTCTCATGTGCTATTTTTATTTTTATAATCACTATAGAATCCCGTGTATAGAATAATAGTAATATTATTATTATTTATTGACATGATCTAAACACATAAATTAAATCTAATATTTTTTATTCAAAATAATTATCAAAATATATTATTTATCACGAGACCATTAAACTCAGTGTTTCATTCCAACAAAATATTTATAAGGCCTAAAATAATTTATATTTATTCATTAAATTAATTTCATAACATAATCCTCAAATAAATAAAATATTACACTCAATAAATAGAAAATAAATATTTATTTAACATTTGGATCCCTGAATATTATCTTAAATAACTAATGGTAGAATATATGAGTTCATGAAATATTTAATATTTAGTAAACTAATTGGAGGAAAATACTTTTTCAACTTGTTAAATAATTATATTATTGTAATAAGATTCCTTATACACAAATTTTGTGACCCATAGGGCCTCTCACTCAATTGAATTAAGAGATGAATCCCAAATCCCATGGTTAGCATCTATAATGACAGTATATATCCTATTGAGATTTAATTTTATGCATCATTGAAATAATATCTCATATGGATGATTACTATGTAATATAATCCATTTATATTGATATATCAAATCAAGAAGTATTTAAGTAGGTGTTATCAACCTATTTTTCGATGTCTCTTTCTATGAGTTTTGAAAAATAATTTATTCCCATAGAACACCATGAGTATGTATTTATTTTTGTCATATTATTCCCATCACTTGAATTAAGATATCATCATATATTAATTAAAATAACAAGAAAATATTTTCTCATCAGATTCATTAGTTAAATATTTATCATTAAATACCCAACATATCCTACCTAACTAAAAACATATGTAATTAATGCATTCATGAATACTTCAATTTAGACAACTTATAACACTAATTAAAAATCTAACTAATTTCTATGGATCAATCATCACATCAGCCATTTGAAATGACCAATAACACATATAAATGTAAATTTCTTACTGCTGGGTATTTTTCTCATAATATCCTACATTAAATATTAATAATAGTGTACACCATGATAAGGTTCATCAATTTCCTATGAGTTCCTACTAAAAATATCTTATATCATTTTTTCCCTCGCATATTTCACCTGGATATTAAAAATATATTTAAGTATATAGTCGTGTTATTTCATGGTTGTCATCATAATGGGGATCATATATGAAAAATCATTGTTAAAACTACTCTTATGACATAATCACAAAATATATTTCATATAATAATGAACATGATGTGTAATAGAGGTTATTGATAATTAAAACAATGAATATAGATTATACTACTATACAAAGAAGTTGTTTCTATGGAACCAAATCCTTCAGAATCCTAGATAAACTATATCTAATTATTAACAACATTCATTCTACTAGAACTCATATAATACTTATACTTGTATGGATATAAGGAATCCGTCAATGGTTGCATGATTATTTAATCTATGGGAACACATCTTACTACAACTTCACCCCTATAAAAAACCCTATAAGAGTCGATAAATACTGATTATATACTTTTCTATTAGTGTGTCATTGGATATTTTGAAAGAGTCATCACATCTGTAATATCATATTAAAAAGTTATCAAATCATTAATTATATATAAAAAATTAATATCATAAATAAGTTTTTTGATCCAGATGGTTTCTATGTGTACATTATAACTTTCTATATACTCTGACATTTATGTACAATAGATGAATTCATGCTACTTTTAATTCTTCTAGGGAAGACCTCCACCATTGAGATTGAAAATATTTCCTTAATAAGAATCAAATAATTCTGATATGCATGAAAATTTTCAACAATATATGACCTAATGAGCATCTCCTCATCTACTCAAACCAATAGATAATGTCCTTACTTCATATCAATTACATATGGAATTATGTTACAGAAGACCTTCATTGTTGTTCTTTATTAGCATGATATCTTCATACAATGATTAATTCATAAGAAAATTAATGGCCATTACATGGCATGTCATACATGATTGATACCATTTATGATGTTTATATGATCTTATTGATTATTAATTTCTCATAAGGTTTCATATAAAAAAAGTTCATATAATTATGTATACAATGTTACAATAGAAACTATCCCATACTGAATTCTTCCAATATAAATATATCTTGGATCAGGTCCCTATATTTTCTTAATTAGTCCATGAAGCATCTTTGATCTATCAAAAAGGATTTTGATCCCTAGAATATAATCTTATTCACCTATGTCCATCAAGGAGAAATACATGTTTAACCAATCCTTAGCCGACTATAAGACTTGAATGTCATTTCAAAATAGTAATATTTGATAAACATACACTACTAGGATAATGAAAAACTAAAACTATAGACATTTCAACCAAATGGATCATATTACTTATCAATGAAATGATATTATTTTATAGTTTCATAAAATAAAATGTTCCTTTACCTAGATACTTATATCCATCCACAAATTTATATCGGTTACATGAAAATCATTATTTCATCACCTTGGGTATCAATACCTTTTTATTATTTCTTATAGACATATTCATATAGGATCCCATTATGGAAGGATTTTATGATATCAGTCTAAAAAATTTCATAGTAATGGTATGATACAATAGAAATTAAAATCCATATAGATTTAAACAAATAGAATAGTGAATCAGTTTCATCATAGTTAATTTATAGACATTTTTAATCCCTTTACCCATTTGAACTACATTATAGGTGTTTACTTTTCCTTTCATCTCTATATTTCTCATGAATACCTATTTGGAGCCTATTGTATTTATATCAATTTACACATTGATGTGAACCCCAACATAGTATCGAAACATACAATAAATTTTTAAATATATGGATGCTTACCATCATGAATATTATTTAGCTATCTAAAACACAATGTTTCTAGATAGGGTCATCATTATGAACAAATAATGAGTTACCATCTTTGGTGAATTGAAAACTATATGTATCTAGTTATCATACTTTTCTAGTTCTCTTATACTATAAATGTGCTTCTGAAACTAATTATTATATGGGAACATAAAGAATATATTTTTCTACCAACTCTTCTGTGTCCGGAGAACCATCATCATGAAATACATTATTACACCCATAATCGGTTTTTAGTATGTTCTACCTCTCATGAGAGATGTTTATTTTATAAAAAATAACACCATTGTTTGATGGATTTAATAGGTTATTTCCATATTTTTCTTCCGATTCCCAATGATGATATAGTTTTCCACTTGGTGTGATAATTTGTCTCATATAATGGATTAAAACAATTCCTCACAACCCCATATATGGTTATGTGAAAGAATATGTTTCTTTCTACTCGATAACTAATTGGGAATCCACATGTCAACTTTGCATAGTACTCAGTTGAATATGTATGCCACAATTTTTAATGCACATCGCAAAAAGAGGAACTGAATATTATAATTACTCATTATCTACCATACCATTTCAAAAATTGAACAGTTACACCACTTACCAAAACCATCCAAATGTGGTTTGTAAGAAGGTATGAGTTGAGAACAAATCCCAAAATACCATAAGAATTCCATAACAAAATTAATGATATTTTTTACCTTGATACGATAGAAAAATATTTATCTTCTTTCAAAGATGAATATCTAACTCATTCTTGAATTTATTGAATATAATAAACAACTCATACTTATTCTTCATCAATTATACATTTCCATATGTATTAAATACATCATTTAATGTTATGAAATAAGAATAACCACTTATAAATTATATAGGAAATGGCCCACACCCTATAGTTTTTACTAATACTAGAATCTTAATGGCTCTTTGACTTTATCTATAGAATATTATATTTGTCATTTTTTATATAAATAAAAATTTAATCATTCATGATGTTCTATCTCAAAAGAGTCTAAATAGACATCTTGATAGAACTTTTCCAAAATCTTCATGTTTACATGAATAAGATAATGATTCCATTGTTGGGTGTCATTTGATTCCTGGGAACATGATTAATTAGTTTGGAAAGTAATTTATTTGTAACTTATTATATAAATATTGATATATAATTGATTAATAATATAATATATTATGTCTCTATAAAATAAGAATCATTTATTTAAAAAAATTAAATTAAAACATAAGTATCTAGGAAAGATACTGAAATAATGTTCGAGGTAATATTTTTCACAATATAAAAATGTAATAAAACCAATCATCTTATTATTGGAAATGAAAGTTGGTGTTCTAAATTAGAAAGATATACCAAACTCACCCAACTGGGAGATCTCAAATCCGCAAAACCTCTTGGGATCCTTGTAAATCTACTTGGTTCCACCATTTGGATATTGATGCGAGAACATAATAAGGTCTCTAATACCTAATGTGTTGACATTTAAAGAATACAAATGATAGTGAATTAATCATTAGCTTCCACTTGCTCTTAGGTGTACATCTTCCTTCAATAGACATATTTCACACATAAAAAACAATAAATATTTTTTTATATACCCTTCCTTTGGATATAAATTTTACTGGAAAGGATTATACTTAAAAATTTACACTTTTTGAGTTTTGGGTTGCTTATCCTTGTTATTCCTTTTATTATTCACCATTGGGACCATAGTTTTGTCACACCCAATATCCTTTTCCACTGGGAGAATTAGAGTAAGACATTCTAAAATACACTTCTCATTATTTATCGTGTTATAATTGACAATAAAACTATATAATTGTAAGGGTAGTGAGGAAACTACGAGACATGTTTACAAATCATCTAGGAATTTCATCAATATGATGTCTATGTGATCAATGTATCCCGTATATCCTATTACATGAGGCCCAAAAGACACTGAATCTTCAATAATAGATATAAATAAAGCATTGGAGATCTTATATCTCTTTTTTTTCTCGCATTCTCTCAATAGAGACTTGAAGCTGAGCTATCATTTAACACATATCAATCTCCTCAGGTTACTTTATAAGATCATTATGAATAGATAATAACATGAAATATTGATAATATATAGATTTTTTTTCAAATTTTATGAATAGCGATACAAATGTTCCTCATAATCCTCTTAACAAGGATAATCATGAATATGTTCTCCCAAACACATACAATTTCTTTTCTTATTGTATGTTAATGTGTAAGAACCATTTCCTAAATAGAAAAGTTGTTCTGGTTAGAATGATATCCTAATGAATTATAGATCATAAAGATTGATTTAAAGATATTTCAATTTTTGATTTATAAATTAGAAGAGTACATTTTCAGTATATTAACATAAAATTCGTCAAATAAATCAATATTATTTTTATTAATCTCTCTATATTTTATTGAAACCCAACAACCCCAACTATTTTTATTTTTAATATTTTTTTTCATGTAACTTCCAGAGGAAAGGATACATATTCACCTTCTCATACACTATATGTTTCCGGATATAAAATATGAATGTTTTTAGGTTTTTATTCCAAATTACAACTATATTAAAACAAAGTCCCAACATACAGGGAATAGAGTCCCCAATCCTAAAATCCATAAATTATATTTCCTCAAAATTTTCCTCTTGGCTATAATATGTCCTTATTTGTAAGACATACATAGATGTTAAATATGTTAATTCAACCTAATAATTAAGGTTATAGTTACCTGATAATTAGAAGAATCATGATATTTGGCTGGCCATGCACTTGGATCTATAGTTTTTTTTTAACATAAGTAGTGGATGGTTACATAATTGGGGGATTTAATATTTGGGAAATAATTTCCAAATAATATAATTATTACTTTAATTTTAATATGAATCATATATACATAATTTATTATCCATGTCATGGTTTAGCATTATGCATTATTTGGTGTTTTTTTGATAAATCTGCAATACTTGGTAATTTATTAATACAAGTGATCACATCAAAAAAATACATCATAATATAACAATTAAACTTGATAAAATTTATAAAATTTAGAATGATCGTGAATATTCAAAACTATTTATTTTATTTAGTAGATTATAAACAAACCATCGACCAATGGGAAAAAATCTGAACCCTTAATTTTTTGTGTCATTTCGCATGTCCAACTATATAACTATATTGGATTGGTCTCTCTTATGCTCGAATCATGATCTACCTCAACCTTCAAGAAATTTTAATCCATTACATAATATTTTGTTTGCACTTAGGTTATAAGATTAAAATTATTGGTTAAGAGGTTTAAATGAACCAAACCATGGGAACACATTCCATTACGTAATGAGTGGAGTGATGAAATGTATGCCAATAATTTAATTTCTGAATTACATAAATGAAACCAATAACATTAAAAGTCATGTTTAATTTTCAAAATCATCCACAATAGTGTAATGTATTACACATTTAATAAAATTAACATTAAATCCGAGACCTTCATATTTAAGATAAATTTTGATTGGATACCTTAATTATCATCAATTATTAATAAATTAGTTTTTCTTAATTCTCAGATTTTTTTGGAGATTATCATTCTTCCTGAATTTGAATAGAAAATTAAAAAATGTATTCATAATTAATTATGATTTTTTACCATAATTGTATAATAATGAAAACTCATCCTTATTACCAAAATTTTATTATATTTTTATACTATCTACTCATGAAAAATATTTTCTACAAAATTAATCATTTAATTTAATTGATTCTACTATAAACATGAGGACCATATAGAACACATGGTTTTTACGTATAGTCTAATATTATGGTTCACATGAAATATTATCTATATTGTGATTTTTATATGAAATGAATTTATGAAACATTAACTGAAAATTTATTAGACATTGAATATAAATAAAACCTATCACACAGTTTGTACTAACATCTTATTGGCCACATGAAAAACATGATGATAAAGGATAAATATTATTATAAATTATCATCTCAAATTAAGGTTATATTTGTAAAATTTTACAACATGTACATTCAAGTTTCACATCGTGTATAATTCTCACCATATATCTGGGGAACATGCCTTGGGAATCAATGTGTAAAAATTCAATTAATAATATTAGTGTAAACATTATTTAAAAGCTCTATATATTGTGTGGTATCTTAGTTACATGGGTTATAAGAAGATACACAAAGTGTCTTTGACTAAATGACTAAAAAACATTTATAGAAGTTACATGGATTGTTCATGGGATGAACATATTCTAGGATATACTTGTTAATATGCATTTTTTAATTTAATTTTCCAAGAAAAAAAATAATGTAACAACAATTTGTTTTTTTGATTCTTTTCTATACACAATATTGATTCATCAATAGATTTAATCACACGCAATTGTGAGATTAAATGAAATACGAGATTCCCATAGTATAAAATGATGATTTTAACCTATCTGTTAGGATAGTAGGAATAAATATAAATATATTATGAATGTGTATGGTAATGAAATTCTCTACCAATTATTTATGAAATAATAAATAAATTTAATATTTATATTTTTTAATAAATTGTGTGAATTACTATTAATATAAAAATATTAATGAAATGTACATGTTATATACTTAATAATATATTTATGATATTAATTTTATATTTATTTATGTCTTAGGTTGTCAATATACCCTACTAGATGTAAAAAATCTATATTTTCTAAAAGGGTAATTTTCTACATTTTAATGTTGAACCCCTCATAAATTACGATTTTGGAGGAAATATAAATTTTAATATGACAATATAAATATTTTATTTGAAAAAATGATATAAATATTTAGTTTTTAGGATTTTTTAATATTTTTCTAATAACACACAAGTTTTGATAAATAGATATAATATAGTAAATTTAAATTGAAAATAACTTTTCTCATCGATATAAGTTATATAGTTGTTTTATAATATTGAATCCTTTTAAATTATAAATAAAATACATTTTTATAATTAAATATAGAGTATGCCATTAGGATTAATTTTAAGTTTAATTTAGATGTAAAAACATTTCAATCATTTGAAATGTTTAAACTTTTAAAAATTACTCTCTCTTTCGGACAACGAGATTAATTTTTAAATAATTATTTCAACTCCTCTATTTTGAAATTAAAGAAATGGATTTAATATTTTCAATCAGTTGGTCCATATTAGGTAAATAGATTTATTTTGTTTTTGGGCATTATTAATAGTAACATTGATAATTTTTATTAATTTGTTTTGGGGTAAATCAGGTAATTAATGGTTAGAATACTAATATAAAGTTACCCTATGAATTATCTTAAAATAATTGGATTAGTTTTATTTGACCTAACTCATACTTGGGTTGATATTGTTTCTTTTGAAATCATCATGGATCATATTAAAAGATTTATTTCACATTATATAAATAAAAACTAAATATATCTTACTCAAATTTTAATAACTATATAATTTTTTATATAATTTAACGAAAAAGTTAAATTTGATTATATATTAATTTGAAATAACTTTTTTAATTTATCATGGTAATTTATTTTCATTGTTATGAAAAGAAATAATTACCATAATGACTTATACTTTGATGATGTTAATATTAATTAAATGATGAGAAATCAATAAAACAATTATAATTAAAACACTAATAACCATCAAAATATCCAAATAATTGACCAAATCTTATTAGTCTACTATATGTTACCTATAAACATCCAACGGTCTGGATAGTGATCATTTGGATCCATATATATTATAATGTGGCACTTACATTATTTATTTTAAGGTGATGTTAAAGTTGTCACATTCATAATCCGGTAAGTATAACATTTTAAATGTTTTATTTTACAGAATATAAATTTTACTAAAAATATTCTATTGAAATATAATAGATTTATATTGATAATATTATTTGATTTTTAATTTTTATTTGAAAAATATATATATTAAATAATTACATTATATTGATGTTGTAATTAATTATTAATAGAGATAACAAATAAATAATTATTAAATGTCTAAAATAAATATATTTTCTACCAATAGAAATGTCTATTTAATTTAATAAATGACCATGACCTCATAGGTATATAATAAAATTGTTTTCTCTAAGTTAAATTTTTATATTCATATTTTAAAAAATCAATTCATCAAATAGTGTCAAAATTGACAGAATTGATTGATTATCAAAATAATGATTTATTAAATTATTTAAAAATTCTAAATTATTTATTAAAATATATAATAATTATTTTATTCTCCAAAATGTTATAATGGATTTATTTATTGACTAATTTACATAATATAAGTAAATATTGTACAATTTTAATATTCAAATATTTGTAACCCTAGTTTAAAATTAAATGGAATAAACAAGTGTTAATTAAAATGATAATGTTTAAATTGATAGGAAAAATTATCTATAATATACTAAATGGTGATATTAAAACCCTATATTATCTAATACTATAAATTGAAAAAGTTTGGATGTTTTTCATGTGGTCTATTATATTATTAATTAATATTTTTTCTGAGATTCCAAAATTGCCCCTCACCCCAATTGTAATGGGATCCTCCTCCGTCACCACATAACGTCACATTGAGAAATTAATTTCATTCATCACCTACATTTTCACTTCCAAAACTCCAAACTTACATTCTATAGGTTTTTCTGGTCTTCAAAGTCCAACTCTAGTGCTCTAAAAAGAGATTTAGATGAAGCACGTCGTAGAATAGGAAATCTCCTCTATCGATTCATTCAATATTTTATAATATTATATGTACAATTCATGAGTTATTTCCTTATAATGTAATAAATAATATATTACTTATATAATTTAATTTTATTATGAATATTTAAAAACCTATTCCACATTCTATCCATCCTATAAAAAATGAAATCCCCATGCTTGCCTAAGTACGGGTTATTATCTCCATGCTGTAGTGTAATATGTTTTCACCACCAACATTCATAGATCAGTATAATGATAGAAATAATAAATATAATTTATTATTATAACTTTATTTTTATTCTTAAATATTATAAACAATTTAATTCAATATAATTCATCAATGTTAGGAATGATATCACTGCTTGTGCGTACGTACAACATACCGTCTCCATGATGTAATGTGATTCAATCTACATGTCCATTATTAATGCATGATTATATAAATGTAATGAATGAATAAATATGACATATATTTTGTTAATATAATTTTTTAATTAAATAACTATGACCTAATAAATATAACTATAAATTATTCGATATATCAAGAAAAATCAAATGAAGTAGTTAATACCAGAATATAAAGAAGAAGAAAATATTTCTGCCAAATAAACGATAATATGTTCATATATGCTATCATAAAGATAACTATTATTTTGAAATTAGTGAATAAAATTATGTAAATAATTATATAGGAGGCTTGGATATATATAAATGATATCATACCTATGGCATGGGATAATTTCTAAATCTCACTGTTATCTGAGATTATTTATACGTAAAAATTTACTAGGGTAAATTTATCATCCACATACATATTCCCTAAATATTTAATATTATTTATATTTTTATACAACATTATAAAGTCAATTTTCCCCATTGGTTAATTTTTTTTAAATGGAATGAATGAAATCTTTATTCCTTATTCGATACAAGGTAATGATGGACTTTTTAGTAAAAGTTCAAGGAGAATATTTATTTGTCTTATATGGAATGAATGAATTTTTACGATTTAATAAAACCTTATTTCCATGAATCTTCATTTACAAGATATAATTATTATTTTCAATTAAATTATTTTCTTTTATAATTGTGGTCTATTTTGAGGAAATAAATCTTTTTGAACAAAAAATGATATTTTCCTAAAGAATTAATTTCAAGTGTTTTATCAAAATTATTTCCCCTCTAAATTGACATTATATAAATAGGGTTATGTTTATATAACTTTTAATAAAAATATTTGAATTATTTTATTACGAATTTTATTTATGAAATCTATTTATTTTTTATGGATTATGGTGGAATTATTTTTTATAAAACCATATTATTCTTTGGGATTTTCTATGTTGAATGATTTATGTTTTTTTGGAAAATGTATGAATGATTTCATTATGAGATTGGTGGGACCTATATCATTCTTCAATGCATTTGTTAAATACTTATATCTCTTCATATAAATATTCCTAGAATATTAAATGATATTGGCTCTGTAATATAGTGTTGGAACATTGAGTGAACTTGGTTCAGTAATGGACTTTGTCAAATATGATGTTACTGGAAATAAACTTTCAATAATATGAAATTATTTATTATGATTATGTGTATTACACAAAATTTATTTTCTATTTTATGAAAATTCATATTACGTTCATTGATTCTTTTTATCTTTTGTGATTTATCCCATGGCTTGATATCACGATCTTTGATTTGATGGAAAGGACTTTCCAATGATATGTTATTATGTCATATAATTATGATATGATTGTTATCTCAATTTTTGACCCTTACTGAGCATGTGATATGACTCTTACATATGTTTCTTTTCCCCCGGTCATGAAAAAGTGTATTAAGTAAGATATGTTAAAAAGGATTCTAGTTATGACAAAATTAGTGGGAGATAATGAAGATGTATTATGGACTATTTATTTATGTTTCTTAGTTTATAAATAAATTATACCTATACATTCATGTAAAGTATTTGTTATATTTTTTAATTAATATTATTCAACATTGATGTAATAATAATGTATGTAAATTATGAGTTGTTATAGTTGGTATAAGAGTAAAATAATAGTTAACCATTGTAATATAGGATGACAAACACATAGTATGATCCCATAAGATATGTCAAAGTATAGGATACAATCCTAGTGTTTTAGAAATGATCATGAATAACCAAGTATAAAGCATTATGTGACCTAAATTTATATTTTCATCTTGATTATTTTGTTTTCCCATTATGATTATGGCTTCTAACACAGTGATTCATGGTTTTAGTCAATGGTTATAACTCTACGGAACCATATTAATGTTGACTGCAATGGGAAATGAAATTATTGTCCTCATGGTAAACCAAATGTTATGGGTGCTAGAATGAAACATTCTGTAGCTATTCTCACACAATATTCTCTAGCTATGAACCCTGATGGTCATCTAAACGAGAAATTGAGGTAACAAATTCTGTTGATTCCTTCATGAGGTGGTTTCCTCCTTCATTAAAAATATATTCTGATTAATTAGTGGATGAATGATGGATTAGTACCACATAAAATATATTTTTTGTGATCTAGTGTTCAGAACAAGATAAACTCATCTTAGAAGCCTATCATTTAGAAGGTGAAGCTGATCAATGGTGGAATATTATCATGAATATGAGGAAAAGAGATGAAATTTAATCCAATGAATGTGACAAGGTAAAGATATTATTTACCAATGTGTACATTCCTCATAATCTCCAAGTAAATACAGAGAAGGAGATTCTTGATCATCAGAAAAAGGATGATGAATTTGTTGGTACCTATGAAGAAAATTTTACAAGACATAGAATGTATGATTTTGGAATTATTATTCATCCGGAGAGTAAAATTGATCAATTCTTTAGTGTCTTAAAATCAAGTCTCAAAATTTCATTATCCATAAAGGACATCAACAGTTAGGAATAACATGTTCGAGGTTCTGTCAATGTTGATATAGATATAGTAGTAACCCATCAGTTCTATGGGTTTGAAAAGAATTGAATAATGGAATTCAAGGTTAAATCTAAAGGAAACACTGAAAAGAAAAATATTTTCCTTTATCATCAAAACTTACAATGAAAAATATATAATATTTTCATAAAGTGACATGAAAATGTTTTAAGTGTTGAAAAGAAGGCCATCAGGTAGTTGAATGTCGAAGCGAATGGAAAATGATTTCTAATTATGAGAATAGATATAAGGCTACACTAAATTCACCTCAATCAAATAAATGATACATATGCACAGAAATGGGGCATAAATCCAATAAATTCACTAATATATGTGTTATTGATGATGATAAATGTCACTAAACTCTTAAGGAGAAAGAATAAGGCAAGTCACATGTGATCACTATCAGTGATGTGGAGTACATTAATGAAGTCGTTAAAGGTACACATACCATCCACTATAATGTAGAAAATGCTTTAATTGATTTTCGATAAACACAATATTTTATTTAAAAATAATTTCTTAAGGGTATAACCATATTAACTCAATAATTAGGTTTTTAGTTAACTTTTACAAATCCTAATTTCACAATAGCCACATCAAAAGATCACAATTCTTCTCTGGTAGTGGTTTGTGGGAAAGTTCGTCCTAAAAATCAAATGATCTTTAATATAGTATAATTTTATGTGATTTATATCATGGGAATATTTTTCTATATATATATATATATCATATCACTTTCCAAGGAAGAAATTCTACATTTCATATTCCAGGTCAATCTATGATCATCTATTGATAAAGGATGAATATAACCTTCCTGTATAAATTCATTCCATATTATTGGTCTTGATACCTATAAAAATTGGTTATCTATCTTAAATAGTTTCGGATAAACTAAAATGAATAACAGAACCGCTGTACGGTGTTTGATGATATCTTTCAAGAAGATTTACCATGTCTTTCCCTAAATCGTGAAGTATTGTTTCCCATGGATTTCATATCTGGTTCAATAACTATTTTAAAGAAAACTTATATAATTGAACCAAATGATTTGTATGAAATCAAGATGAAAATCCAAGAAAATATTGAAAATGGATTCAAATACCCAAGAGCATAACCTTTGGGTTCAATTGTTCTATTTATTAAGATGAATAATTGATAAATAAGAAAATACATGGATTATCGAGAACTTAACAAGATCACTATCAAGAAAAAATATCATCTTCCCCACATTGATGACTTAATCAACCAACCAAATAGAGCTCAATACTTTTCCAAGATTGATCTTCATTCAAGATATCATCAATTATGGGTTAATAAAGAGGATATACCAAAGACAACATTCTACACAGGTCATGGACACTAAAAATTTATAGTTATGACTTTTGGACTTACTTATTCCACCACTATCTTAATGGATCTATGGAATAGAGTTTTTAAAGATTATGTTGATCAATTTGTGGTAGTCATTATATATTATATTCCTGTATATTTTAAGGTAAATTAATAACATGAAGATCACTAGAAAATTGTACTGAATACCCCTATAAAATATAATCTTTATGAAAAAATTACCAAGTGTGAATTTTGGATTTAAAAGATTAATTTTTTGGTCACATAATCTAAAATGAGGGGATATATGTAGATCTATAATAAATATAATTTATTGATATTATGTTGAGACAAATAATGGTAAACAAGATCCAAAGATTTCTAGATTATATATATATATATTATCAATGTGTGGTGAATTATTATTAATTATTATCCAATATACTCCCCATGTTGACTTAGAAAGGAGTTATGTTCGTGTGGATGGTGGAATGGGAATAGAATTTCCAAGATCTCAAAATATGGTTAGCCAGTGCACTTTTGGTCTCACTTCCTTGTAGTGGAGAAAGGTTTTAGATCTATAGTGATTCATCCCAAAAGGTTATGGGATGTGTTCTCATAAAAAAATGAAATGTTGATAGCATACACCTCACAAAAATTGAATATTCATGATCAACATTACCCAATTCATGATATTGAGTTTGCTGTTATATTATTTTCATTAAACATATGTATTCATTATCTTTATGGTTAAAGGTGTGATATATATACAATCATAAAATTTATTGTATATTTTCACACCAATGGAGTTGAATATGAGACAAACAAGATGTTGGTGTTTATTAATGACAATTATTGATCAATAAAATATGACACTGGGAATGAAAACAATGTGGAAGATACTTTGATTAGAAAGGACCATCCAACACTATCAGTGATGAGGATAAAAAACATCCAATTTTTATTGATATTCAAAGGACAGATCGGGAAATTTTAATTTAATGGGGGTAATCTTATATTTCTTAAGTTATTGTTCAACCATATATACAAGTGATGATTAAAGAGGTGCACAAAGAAGATTCAGATCTACAAAAGAAGGAGAGAAATGATTATTAATTAATACTTGATTGTAATAGAATAGTAATGATCAAGAATCTATTTTGTATTCCTACCATACCATAATTATTTAAGGGTATATTATATAAGGCTCATAGTTCCTCATTTTATATTCACCCTAGAAGCACAATGATGTACAAGGACTAGAAATTTTATTTATGCTATGATGACATGAAAATAGATGTCGCCGAATATGTAACTTGGTTCTTGGTTTGTCAACAAGTTAGTGCTAAGAGATAGAAGTCTAAAGGAATGTTACGACCATTACCCATAACATAATAGATATGGGAAAGCCTCACTATAGACTTTGTCGTCGGACATCCAAAAAAAAATAAAGTCCAAGGTGATATATGGGTTACAGTTTATTTCCTTATAAAGTCAAAACACTTTATTTATATAAGAGTGGATTTCTCTCTTGATCATCTAGCCAATATATATGTAAAGGATGTGTAAATATTTCATATTGTACCATGTTCCATTATATATGACTAGGATCTGATATTTTCCTCGACAATTTGGTGACGCCTTCAGTTGGATTCAGTTACTAAGTTAACTTTCACCACCAGTATCTATTCTCTAATAGATGTTTTGTCTGAGTGGAATATTCAAACACTAGAATACATGTTTATATCATTCTTTGTGGATTTCAAAGGTTGTTTGGATCAATAAAAACCTTTGGAAGAATTTTATTATAGAAAAATATTTCACTCTATTATTCATATGGATCATTATAAAACCTTATATAGAATGAAGGGAAGTAATCTACCTTGTTGTGATGAAGCTGGGGACATAAATATATTGTAACATGATCTTCAGGGTGAAATGTTCGAAAGGAACGATCTATTCAACAACACATAAGAGAATCTCAGAGTCGAAAAAAGTTATTTTGAACACCAAATAAATGACCTAGCATGTGATGTGGGTGAAAATTTGTTTCTACGAATATCTCCCTGGAAGAGAGTAATGAGATGTGGAATGAAGGGTAAGATGAGCCCTAGTTATATGAGTCCTTTTTAAATTATATGTCATGTGGGGAATGTAGCTTAATGATTGGCTCTTCCACAGAATTCCTTTCAAGTTCATGATGTGTTTTATGTATCTATTTTTTGAATGTACAATCTTGATCCTTCACAGGTATTAAACTATAAAGATATACCTCTAGAGAAAGATTATTCTTATGAATAAAAATTGATAGATATTTTTGGATCATAAAGAAAATGTTATGCGACGCTTGATAACTCTCTTGGTTAATGTTTTTTTCCAGAACCACCAATTTGAGGATGATACATGGTAACATTTAGATATGATGAGGTAGATAAATCCTCATCTATTTTTATTCTAGTGACTAATTTCTAGAGAGAAATTCAGTTTATGGGGGGTAGAATGTTACCTATGGATGTTTTTATGAAATATTTTCATTAAATAGTTTTAAATCATTTATAGCATGCATTGCATGCTGTCAAGAGTGTAAATAAACCTACAGATTCCCTTAATATAAAATGACCATTTTAACTGTGTTTTTATGTTATCGATTATAAATAAAACTAACTTAAGAAAAATTTAAGCTCATGTAATTTTCAATAAATTATTTATGAAAAATAAAAATCAATTTTATATTTGTACTTTTTAAATATATATAGTTAATTACTTTTAGAAAATTAAATCAACGAGATATATTTTTTATATTTATCCAATAGATAATTTTTGATAGGGTATATATAAACCCTATTTGATGTATAAAAACATATATTTTTATAAAAAGGGTAAATTTACGCCATTTAATAGAGATCCCATTTTAAATTTTATTTTTTACACATTAATAATTTTAATATGAAAACATAAAAACTTTATTTTTATGTCATATATAATAATTTTCAACGCATGAATTAATAATATTTTTTCGATAACATTCATGTTTTGATAAATAATAAAAATAGAAAAAATTAATTAAAAACAACATTTGTCACCAAAATATTTTATAAGGATGAATTATATTATTGAATAGTTTTAAAGTATAAATAAAATATATTTTTAGCTTTGAATATAATTTAGGTCACTATCATTAATTTTACCATGAATTCAAAAGTAAAAATATTTCTATCATATGTAACATTTTAACTTTTCATACAAGTTCTCTCTTTCCGACAATAAGATCAATATTAAATTAAATAATTTGACTCTTTTGGTTTGAATATTGAATAATATATTCTATATTTGGAATCAGTAGTTTCAAATTATATAATTAGATTAATTTTTTTGGCCATTATGAACAGTAACATAGATAATTTTAATTATTATTGTTAAAGAGTAAATTAGGTAATTAATTATAAGAATAATGTATTAATGTCACCCTAACACTTTTCCTAGTATCATTAGATTATTTTTTGTTAACATAAACAATACTTTGGTAAAAGTAATGTCTTTTTGAAGCCACATCGATGAGATTAGGATATTAATTTTATTTTATTATCATATTTATTAAACATTTCATATGTATATTTTAAAAAATATAAATTTTTTTATATAAGGTCATAGAAAAGTTATATACAATAATTAACACCCATTTGAAATATAAAATGATTTTATTTATTATAAATATTTTTTTATAGTTTTTTTGAAATAAATATTTACCTAAGAGAAATATACTTTATTAAGGTAGAAAATAATTAATTGTTTAGAAATCAATAAAACAATTTTTATTAAAATCATAATAAACATAAAATGAATCAAAACAATACCAAATCATATTTTATGAGCATATATCAACTGTAAGCATTCAATGGTGAAGTTAGATACCATTTTGGACTATATAGAAGAGAATGCGACACTTATATTATTTTATTTAATGTGATGTTATAGTTGTCAAATTCATTATATAATAATTATAACATTTTAAATGTACAATTTTGTAGGTGAAATATTCGAATAAAAATATTATTCTGAAACCTAGTATATTTATATTTATAATAGTGATTTATTTTTAATTTTTATTCAAGAAATAATTATATTAAATAACAATAGAAAATTGATGTACTAATTATTATTTTTAATAGAGATAACAAATAAATATTAATTAAAATATTAAAATAAATATATTTGCGTCTAATTAATATGTACAATAAATTTTTTATATGAATGTGACCTATTATGAATATAATAAAATAGTTTTTATGAAGTTAACTTCTTATCATAATTTTTTAAAAAAATCCATTAAATGATTTGTGTTGAAAATGACACCATTGACTGTATATCAGAATAATGTTTATTAAATTATTTTAAAAAATAAAACATTTTTAAAATTATATATTACTTATAATATGGTCTAAAATATTATAAGTAATTTATTTATAGTATTATTTGCTTAAAATATGTAAATATTTCACCTTTTTAATGTTGAAAATTTTGTTACCCAAGTTAAAAATGAAATAAAATTACTATGTGTTAATTAAAATGATAAAGTTTGATTTTATATAAAAAAATTCATAAATATTTTTAATGATGATATTACAACCCTATACCATATCTTCATAAAAATGGTACAGTTTTCATGTATTTGGATTGCGTTTTATTTTATTACTAATTAATATTTTATGGAGATCTTGAAAGAGCCCCTCACCTAAATTATAAAATGGATCCTACTCCCTAACCTATTCACTTCACATTAAGTCTCCAAGATTGTCCATCCCCTAATATTTCCAATTTCTAACATCCTTTGTCACATTATAGAGGTTCTTGACTTATTTTGGGACCAACTGTAGCGCTTTATGAGAAGATTTAGAGGTAGCATGTCAAAGAAGTGGTAATATCCTCTACGGATTCATTAAAGCATCTTTATTCTAATACTTCATCTTCTTGATTTTATTCATTATAAAGTAATAAATTCAGTATCAATTATATAATAAGATGTTATTATGATTATGTATAAAAAATATTCCACTTTCTATCTAAAATATGAAAAACAAAACCAACACACATCTGTAGGTACATCTTACCATCTCCACACCATGGAGTAATCTGTTTTCACCACCACCATAATTGGATGTGTATAATTATGGAAATAATAAAAATATATGATTATTATAACATGGTATTTATTCTGAAATTTTATACACCGTTCACTTCAATTCCATTCAAAAATTAATGGGAATTTCATCATCACTAGTGAATTTTTACGACCTACCGTGTCTATGATAATATGTGATTAATTAATTATGTTCCTAATTTAATCATGAATATATAAATGTATAGAATTAATCCATTTTTTTTATTAATTTCATATCCATTTTTAATAAAATTTCTATTACCTAAACAGTATAACAAGAACTAATATGTGAAGACATACATAAGAAAATGAAATAATTAATACCCGAATTGCATGTAATAATGAAATGTTACTTACAAATGGATGATAATATGATCATATATGATATCATAAAAAAATAGGATTCTGGAAGAAGTCAATGAAATTATATAAATTATTATATTTTAGTTTTAGATATATAAGAGGGATAGCATACCTAAGGTATGAGATAATTTCACAAACTCATTATTATCTGAGATTGTTTATATAAAAGTAATTAATATAGTATATTTATCACCACATTATTGTTTTAGATATATGTAATATTATACCTAATCTTGAAAACAAATTTAGTTAATTTCACTCATTGGTTATTTTTTATTATCCGTTATGAAAGTAATCTTTTATCGTTATTCGATATATGTTACTTTTTTACATTTTAGAAAAAAGTATGAGGAGAGTGATTTTTAACTTATATGACAAGAAGAGTTTTTTATGCTACCATAATGAATTATTTCCTTGAATCATATTTTGAATAATACCTTGTATATTTTAAATTAAATCCTCTTATTTTTAAATTATTTAAAATTTGGAGAAATGTAAATGTTTTTTATGAAGAGAAAATATTTTCCACAAGAATTTATTTAATTTTTTTATTATAATTATTTTCCATATAAGGTAACATTTTATAAATAGAGTTATGTTTTTATCCCAATTATTACTAAGATTTTATTGTTTTTATAATAAAATTTTATTAATGAAATCCATTTGTTTTATATAGATTATGGTACAAGGATGTTTAATAACCCATTTTATTTCATGGGATATTCTATGATGAATGATTTATGTTTTTGTGGAACACGTCAGAATGATTTCATTATGAGATGGGTGGGACCTATATCAACATACAATTAATTGGGTAATTATTTATATCTCATGAGATACACATTTATGGAATATGAATTTTCTTGGTTCAGTAATGCAGTGTTGGAATGAGGAGTGAACATGATTCAATAATGGACTTCCTCCAATATGATGGTCTTGGAAATAATCCTTTAATGACATGAAATGATTTTATATGATTATGTGTATTCCATAAAACTACATATCTTATGTTATTACATTTAAAATTATATTTTTTTATTCTTATGAACATTCATGATTTATCCCAATGCACGATATCACAATATTTCCAATGCAATATATGATTATAAAATTCCATGTTCTTATGTATTATGCTTGTGATATGACTGATATCTTGTTTAACCATACTGGGAATATGAGAACATCTTTTTATATGTTTATTTTCCTTGAGTAAAAAAGAAGTTTATTATATAAGAAATTTCAAAAAGGTGTCTATTTACGTCTAAATATGTTGGAGACAATAAATATGTCTTATTATCCAGTTGTTTATGTTTCCTAATTTCTAAGTACACTATATATATATATATATATATATATATATATTCCTATCATGGTTTTGATATATTGGATAATAAAAATTCTTCAACATTGAGGTAATTTCATTGTAAGTACTGCATGGTTCATTATAAATAAATATGGATTGAATTAATTCTGATTTAATAGAGGGTGAATTTAATATGACTATATGGAATGTACTAGTGGGTTTCATGATGTGTGCTATTATGTTTTCTGATCAAACATCTCATCACCTATTGATGAGATATTAAAATTTATTCTAATATTAAAAAATTTAATTTGATTTTTATGAATGTATGTGAAAAAATAAGTTTAGATCTCATGATTCATATAAATGTATTATTTTACGAAAAACTGAAAACTAAATTTTTTTTAGGTTAATCAATGGTATTAAAATTATAGTAAATAATAATGTGAAGAATTTGATACCACTTGAAGGTTATATGTATAGAAAAATCAGCTAATGGTGGAATTCCCTATTCATTTTTTTATTGTTTATGTTTATATAAGATTTATACAAAAATAAATGTTCAGCAAAATGGAATTGTTTCAATGAATATAGAAAAGGGGAAAAAATATTAGAACCAAAACTTAGAATCATCACACGTTATGTAGAATTAATTTATTATATTAAATAATTTCCATTAGAGTGATTTATTATACATTAATGGATCAGGAATAGTATATATGTCATACCATCATTGAGTTATAGGAATCAATAATAGATTCCCTATTTGGGTGATCCACACAGGATCCACAATTCATCGAGAATCACTATAGGAACATATGGGTGATAAACTAGATGATCCTAAATACTGGTTCATTTTTCATTGATCAATCATTGATTCTCAGAAAATGCGACCAGTATTCTATACCTCTAGAATTGAAAGTCCAAGTATATGAGGATCAATCTCCATTATAGAGAACGTTCAGGGAGAGATAGAACTCGTAATCTATCAGAATATTATCTCTAGATCTCATTGACAATAAGAAAAATAATTTCATTATAGATTCTCATAACATTTCATTATAATTTTCATAGGTAATTCGCACATGTGAAATTTTTTTAGTAGAAAAAAATTCATCATCCAAATGTAATTGATTGTAAAATTAAATTTATTTCATTAACAAAATATTGCATAATAGTTACATGGTTACAACAAAAAAAAATTATTAAAAATTCACTAAAACTATAATTTTCAACATGGATTAAGCCCATAAATTTACTATACAAAATAATAGAAAAAGTGTAAAATAATGTGATTATAAATTCCCTCACCTTAAATATAAATTAAAATAATTCATTATCATTTATTTAAAAAAAAATTCATTCCAAATGATTAAAATGTGCATAATCCCCCAAGAGGGATTTATAGATCAGATGAATGAATGGTACCCTACCTTAGTGTGAGCTTTTTGAACCACACTAAGAATTTAGAACGAGAGGGCGACGACTCATAGAACTGGTATGAATGGAAACACCTTTATTAAATTAAAATAAACATCCCAAAACACCCACATTACTAATAATCACCCAAAAATGTTACCATTAAAAAGTAATCATCTAGATGAAGCACATTGTGAAAATATGGGGAATGAATGAAGGAGACTAGGTTTTATGTTGTAATTATATATCTTACCAGGAAATTTTAAAATTATTTTTAATGTGGAATAAAATGATTTGTTGGGATGAAGATGGATCACCCATGAAATTAGGAAAAATTTAGTATAGTGAGATGGTTTTAAGGTGCATTTTGGGTTATTTCATAGTCTGTAAAACATAACCCCCTGGTGTGACCTACTTCATCATGTCATAAGAACACTATAAAAGATATATCTACAACCCAAGTTGAAGTAATGAAATAGAATCTTGAAATTTAAAATATAACTATGAAAAACACATCTATATTTGTTTTGAGATTGGTGAAAACAGAGAATGTAACTCTTTTAATCTAATAAAGATACATAAAAAATTGAAAAATATAAAGGTTGATACACTGTAGCCCAACTAACCTATGTAAACATGATGATTTTTAAATAAATCCAAATATCACCCAAAATAACATATGGCATAGTTATGTTACCCACACACAAATCATGTAAAAATTGGATAAATCCCTAAAACAGTTCCATAATCCCATACTATGAAGAGAGCACCTCAATATAAGGTAACAGAGAAGGCTACACATTATCCTAATTCCACATTATTGAATTGAAAAGAATTCATGAACCTACCAATACAACTCTCCAAAGATTCCATTCAGAATAATGATTATCTATGTCATATATTCTCTACTCTATGATGTATTCCTTGAATACATGATGCAACATAACATTCTCACCTAAATTTTCCACCTACAGTCTCATTTTTCCCCAATCTAATATAAAACCTCCATCAAGAGTATCCATCACAAGGATTATTGTAATGCAATTTATTTAAACGTATATAATCTTACAACAGATAACTCTCAATTTATTATCAAAATATGAAAAAAAATCCACATAAATAGTTAAATATTATCCAATAAACCACCCCCATCAGATACTTCAAAAATTATTTATTATATTTGAACATATCCCCTACTAGACACACAAATCCCAACAGAAACATTCACCAAAAATCACTCAAAACCCCATTTAAACTCATTTCCACATTTCAAAACAATACCCTCATCGCATAATGATTCACAAAACCTTATCAAACCTTACATAGAACTATCCAAATAATTGAATATCCATCAAAATGTATGGAAATAAGAATACTAATTATAGAATTCTATATTCATTTTCAAGATATTGTCATCAATTGGAAACACCAAGTCACCAAAATTGTTTGAAGAAAAATTATATCATACTAATTTTTTTTAAGAATTACGTATTCCCAATATTAAATTTTTAGTTTTATTTTCACATTAGATATCATGGAAAATGAATATTTCATAACTAAAACAATACAAACATCAAAATATCTATAAAAATAAAAAAAGAAAAAATTAAGAAAAAATCAGGGTACAAAAAACACTTATGTGTCTATCAATGTGATGTACTATCCTCTATGATTACAAGACTTTATGGTAGACAACATAAATAAAAGGTTCATCTACTAAGAATATTATCTCGATTAACTTAGATTTATACCAACCACTCAAAACACGATGTTTCATTATTGATATTAACTTTTCCCTAGTGAATGATCAGAGAGACAACATGAATATACCAATAGAGATTATAGATGAGGAATACATCATGAATCTGATCCAATATTGATGGTTGTGCTAATAAATAAATCACCTCACAAAATCACCATAACACATTTGAAGGGATAACAAACCATGGTTAATTATTACTACCCAATCCAATCCCCCACATACCACATGAAGGGCAGATTCTGAAAACAAATCATAGACACCAACATCAACCACTAATTTCCTCTTTCTATGAATGGAACAAGACATCTATCTCTCATGCATTCCATTCATCCAATAAAAACAAAAGGAATTTTTTTCTACCACATATAAGGAATAGTAACTAACAACTCCCCATCCACATCCCAACACAAGGTATAATGACATAGTAGAATATATAAATCCTAAAATGGGGTCATGCTAATGGATGAGAGATAGAATGTTTTATAATAAACAAAAACCAAATAATTTTACTCTATCAAGATCTTCTAAATTTCACAAATCATTCAAAAACAAATTCCTACGGGTTCTCGAATGGTTTCTCTATGTACTCATACATATTAGGTTGGAAAGAAGTTTTGAGTTGAATCTAAAACCTAATTGAATACTATATATCTCTCAAGAATGATGTGGTAAAATTATTATCATAAACTGAGAAAATTGACCATGGAAATCATTAATAATGAAAATATTCTTCCTCATTCTCTTTAATTAAAAATCCATTGATCTTGACTATTTAATCTTCGGGATGTGGAATAATTTTATCAATTGATAAATAATTAACCATACATCATCACAAACATCATTATATTGGTTTAAAAATGTGACAATTTCATAAATATTTCATCGAACATACACTCGAGAACATAAAACATATATTTCATACCTCAATAAACAAGGCGTTCTTCCATTATAAACTAGAAAATAAAACATTTAGCCACAAAAATTTAAAAATACCATTCTAATACTTGACACCAAAACTATGTCCTCAATCCATTTTCAACCATAGTAAGATATGGGTGTGCCTTAAAATAATTGCTACTAAACTAAAAAATTACTAAAAAATGACTCACTAACCGAATAGAAAACAACCCGTCAAATGAAACATGTTTCCAACCACCCTTTTGGTCATCCCCATGGTAAATAAGATCTATCAACACATTAAAATCTCATTATTTGTACTATTATTCTTGTACTTATGACACCAAATATGGATAAACTATCATATAAAATAAGAAACATCTATCATTAAACACCCTTCCATACACATGTATGGCTTCCAACAACCCTTTATACCCAAATAATCTTTTGAATAACGAACACCATCTATTGGCATATTATAGACCAAAGTGTAGTCCTTGACGTTACCCTTTCATATAGTGTATTAGAACTCAATGTCATAGTCTGGATGATACCTTGTCCACAAAAGTTTATATATATTAAGATCACATAGAGAAAATATACACCTTAATAAATTGGGAATTGTGAAGATGAAAAATTACTCCCCAATGAGTCAATGTCTGTATAGCATCAATACAAATAAAACAACATATAGATCTAGATCAGGGATGGAATAGTTATTATCATGGGGAAAAACTGAATTTTCCTATTAGATATCATCACTTTTTCATACAACACGATCCTTATAAATACTAGACAAAAATAATAAAAAGACACCAAAAATATCTCCCTCTCCACAAGAAACTGAAGCAATGAAGCATTGAAAAATTTCCCAATCATAGTATTAAATGATTTTTGATATTAATATGTTAATATAAGATCTACGTTGTTTCTAGTCAAAACTATCAAATCATTCATATTTTGAAATAAATTAGAAATGAACATTCAAGAAAATCCTGTTAGATAGATGAAACTGTATTCCTCTACAAAATTATTGGTTTATGCAAAAATAAATATTACCATGATAATGGATGGGTAAAAATCCTAACCATAATAAGACACAATATTACTAATTAAACTCATCTATAATGTACATAAAATCTATCTATAAAAAATCCATAGAGCCAATGGCTTTAATGAATATTTAAAATAGCTCTAAAATAATCTGTATACTCCTCCTCTAAATTCCAGTAGATTAATATGTCATCGATGAACATAAATGTGAAATGATTTAGGAACTCACATATCATATTTTTCATGATTCCCATGAACATAGATTATTAATTTATTAAAATGAATGAACTGACCATGAATTCATTATGAACATACCAATATCTAAGGTAAATCATAAATCTCAACCTCCTTCTCCAATATCCTATGGTCGCCAAAAAAATATTGACCTCTTAAAACTAAAATGAATCCCTATAATAGTTTCATAGATATTTAATATTTATATTTGGATAATGATTTGGTATTATCATCTAATTAAAAATTTGGAAATATATCCATAACCAGATACTACCATTAGGCTTATTGCTGAGTAACACTATAGATCCCCCAATGTCACTCTAGAATGGGAGAATATATTATGAATAAATTGATCTATCTGAATTAATAAATCCCAAAATTAAGGATGTTTCATGTAATAATGATTAATAAAAATCATATAATTACCAATATTCATGTATAACCCTAACTCAACATCTCATTGAATATGTATCATAAAATAATCATTGATGAAAAAATATATAATATCATTAATAACCCTTTGAAGCTCCAACATCAATTTTTTCACTTATTTCATATAAAACTACGGCATAAATTATCGAAGGTGGTCTATACTCATATTTAACAAAAAACCCGTTCTTTTCACTAATGAAATCCCCATGCTATCCATCCCCGTCTAAGAACTAAACTCACTTCAGAATGAAATCAGTAATTGATCTCATATAAAACAAACAATTGATATAGATTATGAAATCATAAATTGTTTTATGAATTATTAATATATACCTACATGAATACTGTGGATACATAATTACTCTACATTCCCTTGACAAATAATACACACTACTCTTGCCTCTAACAACTATAGCCAACACTAGAGGCATACGGAAATAATCTATGTGAATAACATGTAAAAATTATTGACATGGTGAAATAGATAAGTGTGTGGATATATATAAAAATAAGTCATAAATAATGTCACTCATCAAGATGATCATTTCAGTAACCATTTATAGCTTCTGTTATGATGTTTCCCCTATCTCACACATCTGACCACACCTAGCTCCAATATAAAACTATTTTATTCTACATACATGGTGACATATATGGTAGGGTCCGTAAAATGAGTAATCACGTAAGATTAAAATAATATATCACCAAATAAACTCTATGAATCATAAAAATGTTTCCCTTAATCTAGAAATGGATTTTACAATAGTTATTGCTGAGGTTGATGTTGAAACTGACCAATTGCATCATACAAATCCTGGAAAATCATATTTGATTTAATATTGAGGTTTCCACAACCCCCATAAACAAATATCATTAACCCAAGGCCAATTTTAAAATAATTAAAACCACTACACCTAGAATACTTGAAATGAAGCTACTAAGTTTGACTCCCTTATGGTCAAAACCTAGGGCGTCCTATTAGTAGAGATCTAATATTGAAAACTATTCACCTAGGGAAACAATATCTTTTACCCTATCATTTTAGATCTCCTAATAATTTTATATAGCTACCCACATCATTATTTTTATGATCCTACATGTATATTATTGATGAATAAAGTGTAAAACTGTAATGGATAGATGAAATCATGTCCTCATCAACATGTTTTTCTTTGGGATCTTCATTTGAAAATATATGTAGAATGAAATGAAAAAGATACTTGAACAGGATCACAAGATACCATATAAGAAATATCCTTAATTGATGATATATAAACTTTTACCTCCGGAAAATAATAATGGTAAAAGATGGATGTCTGCTCATGAAATGAGTCAAAATGTTGATCAATGAAACATATTATTCCTTTTGTACCCACATATATTGAATCTCCCATTAATGCATAGGTCCTCACATTTGGAGAACTACTAATGGGAAACAATACTCAGACCGTACACATATCAAGTAAATGAAATATCGATCCCCTATAACCTATTCTCAGTCACCACATCATATTCATTACCCTCATATATTCTCAAAGTGTAGCGATGAATGTTGTAAAACCATTTCTACCACTAATTAAACTCCTCAATAAGATCAAATAGAAATTGATCAATAATAAAATTCTTTTTATCTTGTACCCATGAATCAAAAAATATAAAATTACCAACAATCAAATTTTAATGGTGTACTACAATAAAATATTACCCATAATGTGGAATGTCATTATGATGCATTTAAAACATTTTATCTTCAAAAAACCATGAAATTCAAAAAAGAACATATATAACCTTGGTCCTTGTTCATATCCTATGTCTACACCATACATTTTTAACCACCACACATGGTCATTCAATATGATTATAGTCTATGAATTTTATTCACTATGGTGGGGGGTAAACTATTACATCCTAGCTAGTTATCCCCAACATAATTCTTGAACTAACAAAAAATAATAAATTTTACCTACAAACCTATGAAACCCTCAATATGACTAAATTTATACACCATTATATCCATAAACTATATCCTTTGATAAAAACCTATCATTACCCATACCTATAACATTATCCCTCCAATGATGACAGTAGAGGAATAGAGATATTTACCCCTAGATTCCCCCCATCAATAGGCCCCAAGATATAGAAATGTATCATGAATATAAAAATATCAAATAAATGGATTAATTAATCTCTAAAATATAGGATTTCATGATATGATAAATCAAACATCTGAGACTCCATGAAATAATATATAATTTATTAAAATCCTCACACAATTAATGAGTAATAAAATTGAAATTAGAGGCCCAAAAGGATTATACAAATGAAAAGTCCAATATGAATGACATAATAGTTTTCCCTAGATCTGAACACGTAATTCCATCAATAATATATGTAGTCCACATAGGAACCTAATAGATTTTTAAATTTATAGGCTGACCATAAAAGTATTCATACAATGAAGAAACACCAATTATGTTTTGGACATGTGAAAACAACAAACTAATTCACCAAGGACAAACCAGTATAAACAACCATAACTAAACATGTATACTCACCAAACACAACCTTACCATTGCATTATTAATATGTTATAAATCCATGTATTATCACAGGATAAGAAACTCATTGATTAAAAGGTATCATGTACTATTTTCCCAATTATTTTTCTCTATCACAATGAAATGTAATATGCATTAGTTACCCTTTATATTCTGTGTAGAAATGCTTCCCAAACACACATGGGCTATCAAATCCCATCAAATCTCACCAAAAGAAACTTGGGCCAATATATCACTTCTCATCACATCTCACATAAAAAAACCAGTCTATGACATCTGGTCACATCACTTATCATCTGAAAACACATGGGGCATCATATCACATCACATTAAATATCACTTGATGAAAATTGATCGATCACATCAAATATATTCTCAAACATGTTTTATGTCTTAAACATAATTTAAAATAAACTCATACCCTCTTAGACCCCTAGAACACTCGAATCATTATCCATCTTATCATATATGACCATAGTAAACTTATAGATATAGGATATCATATGATATGCATGTACAAATCAAATAAAATAAGGAGGAAAGGTAGGATATCCATTAATCTATCCTCACAACTTATATTTTAAGAAAACCCAGAAATAATTTAATGTTTTCCACACAATGGTCAACATATGTTGGGTTCTTATAGAATTAAAACTTATATACAATGTATATATATAATAACCCCACATAATCAAATATTATGTGTTGTCCACAATGTTCTATTCCAACACATAACATTACCAAGAATCCACACAAGATCTTCTAATTTGAATAAAAAAATTAGATGAAAAATACCATATAAATAAAGGCAAGACACAAAACAGATTATACCTTCAATATTTAGAATATTAATTTTCCTTATTTCCATTTAACAACAAAATAATTATTTCAACACATTTATTTATCTAATTCACATTATACATCACCAATGTTTCAATAGAAACATTTTACCGCACTACAATTATTATCTAAAATATTCAATAACAAACTCATCGTATTATCAAAACCATCAGATCTCCACATGTTAATCTGGAATAATGAATCACATCTCAAAAAGAATCCATCTACTTCATTAAAACAATAAATAATTCACCACTTTTCATAACCACATCTAACTTCTCATTATATCTTCCACATAACATTCCATCATCACATCACATCAACCCCTAAAAATCATGTCCATATATAACAACCAAACAAAAAAAAATCAACAAATCACTTTTCAAATTCCTGGTCACAGGAAAAAACAACAGATTACAAACACACATCATATATTCACATAAATTATTTTAGATTCTCCAAGGGGATTTTATTTAATTATTAATAATCTATTTCAATTTCATTCTCACACAATCAATAATTTCTATGCGAAACCAATTTTTTATCTAAATAAAAGTTATTATCCAATCAAATTTTAGGTGATGAAAATAACCACAGAACAAGGGTTTCATAGTAATAATGACTACTATGAAAACAAATAACTAAAAAACTATGATCTTTATCCAGGCATAAAGGTCATATATTCACATATAAAAAAATATTAATTTTTTTAAATAATGATATTTTATTCCCCGTCCTCTTAAATTTAAATAAAATTATTATTTATCATTGTTATTATACATAAATATGTCTTCCAAGTGATAAAAATAGTTATAAACCCAACCAAATGATACAAGTATATGAAAAACGGAGTATCTCCCACCTCAAATGGAGAGTCCCAAACTATTATACAAGTATAGAATGAGATGGAGAAAAACCCAAGGAACCATGATGAAGGGAACCACATTGATCACCATGAACAAAATATCCCACAAAATCCATTTACCAAAACATAAACCAAACACATGGTTTCTTTAAAAAAACCTTCTTGCGATGAAAATCAGAGAAAATAGGGGATATAAAATAAAGAAACACACATATAACCTCTAAATATTGATCTCCCTTATCCGTAAATTAAATACAATGAAAGGGGATAAAAATAATTGGAATAAACATGGGTCTCCCATTAATTTATAATAAATAAGTATTAAAATGGGAGATCATGTGTCTTTCATTTTTATAAAAATTCTTTAAATCATAACACCATGGTTCTACCTCTATCACAACATGAAAAAATTACAATAAATGAAGACTGTAACACACATGGGATTGTAAATTCCATAACATGGCTATTCATATCCCATATAAAAACCTAAATACATTTTCATTATTTATGCAACCAAATAGTATTAGGGATTATTGTGTAGGGTAGACCACTTTATCATAGAACCCAGTAATAGGAAGGTGGCTATGTCTCTACCTATCATAATGAAACAATACCACAAATTTGAAATTAATTATGAATCCCAATCCAAAAAATATATAACACATCTACGGTCATTACAAAAAATCTATATAAAAAATGAAAATTGAAAATATAACCACTCTACTAGCCTTTAAGTTTTAGGAAAAACCTATTATTTTTAGAACACAAAATTCTATAATGTATCCTTGACCCGTGGAAAAAAATTAAAAAGATTTATAGAATTAACCAAAAAAATCATCGATTATCATCTATATTTATCATCTCTACACTATTGTTTATCTCCTCCATGAAATAGACCAGTAGTCTATACCGTATATGCTTCCTCAAAAATGATTTTCCCCATATTGAATCATTTTTCTATCTTACAATCTAAAAAACAAAAATAAGAGCCTCTTAAAAATGATTACCATAATTTAGTTTGTAAAATAGTTCATTCCTTTACAGTGATTATATAATTAATGCTTGAATTTTTCTTAATAAATTATTTTAAAGATTCATTGAAATCATGTTACTTGGATTTCATTTTTTTATATAAAAAGTAGTTCTTTCAACATGATTTTAATATAATTGTTAAACCTATTTATCATTCAATCATTTATTTAAATAGAGAATATCGAGATTTTTTAATAGAGACATGTTTTGTAACACCTAAGCCGGTTCCAACAAAGAATTTTTATCTCATGCCTTGACCACACCCTTGGGGGATGTGTAGATTATGTTTTATTTTATCCATTTCATATAATGGTCATGTTGGAATGAATATTGGTTTGTGGAAACAGTGTTGTGGATGATATTTTTGATACAGTATAATATTTCCCACATAACCACTAGAGTAGTTTTTTTATTTTGTTTTTCCTCATTGGTATTTTGTACATGAAACATGGGTTTTTATCCAGATACATTTTTATTAATCACTTAAATTTCATCTATTTTTTTAATACACATGTTCATGAACTTTTATAAACTTTAATATACTACATATCCTATTTCATGTTTTCAAAATTCTTCAACCAAGTTATTTTTCCTCTTCCTGGATTTAATCAGTATCCCTTGTTGATTTGGAATGCTCTTTGGGCCATATTAATATCTAATTTGAAGAATATAGGGAAGGTTTTTTTGGGTTAGGATGGAAAAATTTATTTAATGTTGATTCTACAATATTAATCCATGAATGATCTTGATGTTCATTAAACTAACATGTGATCAAATACTATTTCATCATTATTGATTTGACTAGTCATGTATCCCAAATACACATATAGAGAAAATGTTATGGTCATATGAAGATAGTCTTCTGTAAGATTCTTTTATGGGAGAATATTGAATAATGTACTTAAATTTTAGAAATAAATTTTTAATCACAGTAATTCACAAAAGTGATTGATTCACTAATCATAAACATTCAAAAAAATCATTCTCCCATTAAACACATTGTTCAAAAAAATCATCGATAAAGACGGAAATACTTCACTCACCATATCACCTTGGAGAACATTTTTTGATAGAACTCAAACATTCTACAATAATGAATTCATACGTGATATGTAACATACACTAGATCTAAATCATATAAATACCACATCATTTCATTATTTCTAGAATAATTCCTTGAATAGAAACCTCCCATGATCAATTGGTAAAAGTCAATAAAAATCATGAATTCACACAAATTATTACCACCATATACTAATCTGACATGAATTCCCTCACAAAACACCATCAATGTTTTTTTATGTTTCGATGTATGTTTCAATATATCATAAAGCTCAATCATTAGTGAAACTCAATATTACATGAAACTTAATAATTCTCAAAACTCAATTAATTCATGGACATCATACTTCTGTGAATAAATTATCCCCTAATTAACCTTAATTGAATAAACCATACATAAAGAAATAGTATTCGATAAATTCAACAATTTCGATAAGGAATTCATCCAAGAAGAAATATTTCATGATACAGACTTCTATGAATCAAACATCTATATTTTAATATATCATTATGTAATTTTACAGGAAAAATATTATGTGATACAGTTTTATGTGGACAAATATTCCACAAAAAAATCATCCTTGTTGAATTCATCTATGAAGTAATATTTTTTAATGTTGGTAATACATCATGAAATAGATCACTTCTTCCTCAATATTCTATTATAATTATAATGTTATAAATATTTTAATGGTTAAATACCATCATAGTCCTTCTATGAAATTGATGAGTATCACTATGCATTTTTTGATACCGGTCAATGAAATTTTGGGTTATTCCCAATATGGCCCCATAGTCCACCCCATGTAATACCAATATTTTATATAATCCATTATACTCCTAAAAAGTTATTTAGTTGAAATACACCTCTTGGTAACTTCAATATGATATTTTTTGAGATCCTACACTAGGTCTCCATGAATACCACTTCCCAAAATAAAAAACATTAATGTAGTAAAACTGAAAAACCTAATTGAAATCCTATTTTGGAAAAAATGGAACTTCAAGATATGTTCCACGAAATTTATTGACATTTAATTTCCTCTTATTTATTCATAGACAGATTTATTAAAAATTAGGTTTGCCTATTTTATGAAAATAGGATGCCTCTTCTCATAATAAGGAGACACAATTTCTAATTTATAAATAGCATCAGGAAGATATCACGAGACATCCCCCTGAAGACAAGATGTGGCCCATCATTAGTTGTATGCCCAAATTAGATTCATTGACACAATAATGGATTCATATTCCTTCATGAACCAAATTTAGGATGAATGAATGGCATGGTCAACGTATAATCTCCACACAACATATCCTTCCTTTAAATGTCAA
This sequence comes from Viscum album, assembly GCA_963277665.1. NCBI lineage: Eukaryota > Viridiplantae > Streptophyta > Magnoliopsida > Santalales > Viscaceae > Viscum > Viscum album. The sequence goes on from OY728137.1 coordinate 2,055,494,737, forward strand.
ACTATGGCCTTAGAATATAAAAAAACTTTTGATTCATCATGTAAAAATAATAATACACCGATTTTAAAATGAATTAGATGCCTTATTGTATAAAAATGACATGATTGACTTATATTTTATTTATTGTTCACATGTAATCCCCAATCACTCCATCACAGTTTCTAGCAGCACTTGGGTAGCTTCAGAGAAAAAGAAAAAATATTTCCATCACTACAGATAGTAACATATATGGAGTTTCTTAGAATAAGCCACATAGAACTGTTTCTTCCCTTAGAATCACCTAAGTAGCATCCACTTGTATTCCATAATCATTGTATAATATCACATATGAATACCCATTTTTCATCTTTAATTATTCTATAATCAATCTATGGATTCTCTTAGTAGAACCCATTTTTCTTCCAGGTGTAATCCCTAATCACTCAATCAATAGAGTTAGAAGCACATAGGTTTCATCCATGTGTATACCTCAATTCTATCATTACTTCACTTAAAAACTTTTGGGAATCCTTCTTTCATAATCCCTTCAACATACGTTTTTGAGAGTCCATCTGGGATGAGAGAATCCTAACTACCAGACTTTATTCTACAAGGAGTGTTCCTTCCACATGACACTAAATTATGATCTCATTACACGTTGGTTATTATTCATTTGTTCCTAAAAGGGTATATATAAAAAATCTCAAATATTAAATCCTTAAATCACCACAACTATATCTATCATCCCCTTGGGAGGCGAATTCTCCAAATTTTGTTCATCTTCACCCATGTTTTCATATAGAGCCTCCTAAAACCCAAGATTATGACATCGACTAGACCATGATATCGCTATGTGATTCCAAACTATCCAGCCCAATATGTTTCTATATTGTAATGGAAAGTTTAAAAAAACTAAAATTTTGTCAACATCACCATAATCCAAAAATAATTTTACCCAAGTACCCAAAATAATTTACTCCTATTACCACTTCCTCAAAATAATTTTAACAAATGACAATATCCCCAAAAGTAAATAATGTTGAGAAAATGTGACACATGAGTAAAATATATGAAAAAGTCTCCAAAATATCACAAACATGTGGCCACAATAGATGAATCAGAATCAATACATCATGTGATGAAAATGGGATTCTGAAGGAACGTGCAGTGGATTCCTTACACCCCTGAAAAAAATCACCCCTTTGCCACTATAGGATTTCATGGGATCTTGAATTAAGATGGAACATAATTGATATGTCCTCTTATTTAAAAGAGGGAAATACTTATTGTTCTCCAACACACCCATCATCCACTGGTGTATAAACATATACCTTATCACCATTAGAATTGACTACATGTAGACACTCTATCATGACATAAACAACATAATTAACCAACATCCACATCAAGGTACCATAGTAAATATTATCCAAAATCATGAATCAATTATATGAGGGGTATCTGAAAAGTTTATAAACACCATGTTAGAATCTATGTATGGTGTAATAAACATCAAATAATCTAATTTTTATCCTAGAGATTAATACATAAACCATAGTGGATAGGGATTTCTACCTTTTCCATACATGAAAATGGGGAAATAAATAGGTGTCACATCCTCATTATGCACCACAGTGGATGTTTTCAAAAAATAATAATAAAAACATCATGAATAAATTGTTTATAAAATTAGATATTATTTACAATATTGGATATATCAAAATCCTGGCATCACAGTTGGGATTTCACACATCTAAAAGTGTGACAAAGGAGTAATATTAGGACCATGATTATCAGAAATCCCCTATTCCACATCTACATTAACAAAAAAAAGTAAACATATAGGGGGAGAATACTCCTATTTCAAATGTAAACACCCCCACACACAAAAACATATGTAAAAAGACATTTCAGGTAGTAAAACCTCTACTAACACATGGGAGTCTTGAAGGAACCTCAACATCACCTAGATGTTCCACCAATATAAGATATTATAGCCAATTATTTGGGTAGGACGATCTTGAACATGATATGTATGATCTTTTCTTGGAATAATGATGCTAGTTCTAAAGGTACGTACTATTTCATACACCTTGATATCTAACTCAAATAATACTATAGTGCTCTTGGGAACCCTTAACCCATCCATTTGGAGAGATACCCTTGCATGCTTCCTGTGTTCCGCTACCCCGTCAACCCAATGAGATTGCTTCCGAAACTAATGGATTACCATTCCATATCCATCTAGATATTCTGTAATATATGCATCAAAGGAACAATTGAACAATTTTTTTTGGGAGATTTGATTCCATGACCCCTAGGACCTCTCACATAATTAGTTCGATGAGATAGGATTGAAAAACTCATGGGAACCCTCACCTCATACATCCAGTGATGTTGGATTCCATTCTAATGGGGTTACCTCTCCTCATTCATCATGGATGATATTACTGAATAGATAATTGGAACACATACCTATTTGATCATATCAGATATGAATCCAATGTTGTTATTCTCCCTTACACCATTTATCCAATGAGATTGGATTCATTTCCACCTATGATCCCTCACACACACATAGGGATATATAGGCATCTACACATTCTTGGAGGCCTCATTACATAGATCTAACATGATTTTTTTACACACACCATATTTTCCAAAACAGTATCCATTGATTGAGATATAAATCCATGAATCTTGGTCACCCTCACTCCCATGAAAATAGTGAGACAGAGATCCATTACTTCTAGGTGCCCTGACCTCGTCTATCTGATCATATAAGAATCCATGGATCTTTTGTACACTCAAAAATTCCTTCTATAATTATAGGAATACATTCATCTTGGGAACCCCCATCCCAATCATCCAGTGATATGTGTCTTCCAAACTTCTAGGCATCACTTCCCCATCAATCCAGTGAGATTTCAATCCGCAACAAATAGGAACCCTAACCCCCATCTCTATAGAGTTATTGGAATCCATTTTTCATGGGAGCCTATTTACCCAAAAATCTTATTATAAATTCTACCATTTATCCAATGATCACTTTCAATCATCTATATGATGAAAGAAGATATCATTCCTTATGGGCACCGTCACCTCATTCAATGGGTGAGATATGAATCCAAACCTCTTGATATCCCTTACACATTCCATCTGAAGATATTACCATATATAGACTCTCAACATTATCACCACATATATTTGATGATATAGGAATCCAATCCACTAGGAAGATATCTCCCCATCAATTAAACAAGATTTATATCCATGAATCTGGGGAAGCATCACCACGCATATCAGGATATATACGATCTCACACTACATAGACTCCCTATACCTCACAGTCACCATAGTAAATATATATTTGAAAGATATAAAATTATCCAATCATTTAAAAAATAGATATTTTCTAAAAAGGATGAAAAGATTCCCAATTCATAATGATATCATATGGGGGAACCTAGTGGTGGCTGCAACACTATGTTTGAGGTATGACATACTCCCTTTTCTATGAAGATACACTAATGATAAACAAATTTACATGGTGGTTTCAATTAAAGGGGAAGGATATTATTACCACGCTATGATATCATGATCCAACATCCCATGTGGTGTTTTCCACCCTTGGGGAACAACCTATAATCCAAAAAAATCATAGGAATGTGTGATCATCTTACATGGTTGAAAACCCCAACCATCTTCTTGGAGATATGGGTTGAATATACCCACTGATTATTCAATAAAAAACTATAATGGTGGTCACCCATATGATGAAAATAAAAAACATAATTCATTCTTGAATCCCACACATCATCCCAATAAATTTGTTCCTAGAAAATTAACAACTCACTTTTCGAGAACACAAGTTCATACGCTAGGGGAAATTTTAGGGGAATCATATAGAATGAAATCATTTTCAAAAATAATTTATTACCATTAATATATAGAAGATTTAATCATACTATGACACTATGATATATTTGGGAATATTTCTATAACAACAAATGGATTTTGTTCTAGAAGGTCTGACATAATAATGCTACTAAAACGAGAGTCATCTTCATATGAAATATCCATTGAAGAGGGAAATGTGTGTGGAATAAATATCCATGATTATTGATATAAATATGTTAATATAAATTATATTTTCACAATAACAAGATATTAAAAATAATTTCATTCATCATCATAAATACATGATGTAAAACATCATCTAATCATTTTACTTGCTTGGATATAAATAAAATGGAACATACACCATACATAATTAAATATGTTAAATTCATAAGAACTATTTGTATTTTGTGAAAGAACTTTTATGTTACACAGTTCATCCACACATCATTATGTAAAACATTTTATCATCACAATTCCAACACAGGAGACCATTAGAAGAAAATTTTTTTATATTATATTATGTTGAATCTTAGGGAATAATTATTATAAAAACATGAGTTTTTAGGAATTATTATTTTTCAAATGAATTTAATTACATTGATATGATGAATTATACCCAACACTATGTTTCAATTGCACCAATTGAAAAATTGGTGAGGTTGTGTTATACATAACACTAAAAAATTTGTTCCAGAGACACAAGAACTGCGTAGGAGAACGAGAGATGTGAGAGAACCAGAATGATATGGTTTTCTTGTCATCGAGGATGGTGACTCATTATTGATTGAAAATGATGATCCTCTTACCTACAAGGAAGGAATTGAAGGCACATATGTTGCCAAGTGGCAAGAATCCATGAATTTTGAAATGGATTCCATGTACCAAAAACAAGTCTCGATTTTGGTAGATCCTCCAGTTGATGTAAAGCCTAATGGTAATAAATGGGCATTCAAGAAGAAACTGGACATGGAGGGGGAAGTTAGCACCTATAAGGCACGACTGGTTGCAAAAGGATTTAGACAGTGTCAAGGAATTGACTATGATGAAACCTTTTCACCGGTTGCAATGCTGAAATCCATCAGAATCCTATTGGCCATTTCCGCTTACCATGACTATAAAATTTGGTAAATGGATGTCAAAAAAGATTTACTTAATGGGAACCTATAGGAAGATTTCTACATGACACAACCTGAAGGGTTTGTGACTCCAAAGGATGCCAACAAGGTATGCAAGTTGGATAAATCCATTTATGGATTAAAGCATGCATCAAGGTCATGGAACATTCATTTTGATGAATCCATAATGGAATTTGGATTTTTTAGGAACAAATGTGAGACTTCTGTCTACAAAAGGTTTAGTGGAAGTGCAGTCATTTTACTAATTGTATATGTTGATGACATATTACTAATTGGAAACGAAGTACCAGTCTTATAGTCAGTTAAGGCATGGTTGTATAAATGCTTCTACATGAAACACTTGGGAGAGGCAGCATATATTCTAGGGATCGAGATCCATTGTGATTGATCCAAGAGAATGCTGGGCCTGAGTAAAAGTACATACATTGAAAAGATATTGAAGATATTCAGTATGAAATAGTCCAAGAGGGGATTGTTTCCAGTGTCACATGGCACTCATCTTTCCAAGAAAATGTTTCCCCAGACACATGAGGAAAGAAAGAAAATGGAAAGGATCCCTTACGCATCCACGATTGGGTCAGTCATGTATGATATGCTGTGTACGAGGCTAGATGTTGCTTATGCATTAAGTGTGGTAGGAAGATATCAAGCTGATCCAGGAGACCACCATTGGATGGCAGTCAAGACTATCTTTAAGTATCTGAGGCATACTAATGATATGTTCCTTTTTTATGAAGGAGATGAGGAACTAGTCATCAGAGGACATGTAGATGCTAGTTTCCAGACTGATCAAGATGACATGAAGTTGCAGACTGGATACATCTTTAGTTTGAATGGAGGAGCAGTGAGCAAGAAGAGCTCAAAACAATGTGTGGTGGTAGATTCTACAGTGGAGTACGAGTATATCATAACTTCTGAGGTAGCTAAAGAAGTAGTATGGATGCAAATATTCGTCGAAGAGTTGGATGTAGTACCGAGAAGTAAATATCCTATCACACTCTATTGTGATAATACTGCAGCGGTGGCACTTGCAAAAGATCCAATGTCACATCAGTAGACAAAGCATATACTTCAGAAGTATCATCTCTTAAGGGATTTTTCTCAAAGAGGTGAAGTTGCAGTGAGCAGTATTTCCACGGAAGACAACGTGGAAGACCCCTTGACTAAAGCCTTAACTCAGCAGAAACATGATCATCATGTGAGGTCTGGCGAACTAAAAGTCGTAGGTATTTGGATCTAGTCCAAGTGGGAGTTTTTAAGGGCTGGTGTCCTCAGAACCAACTTTTTGCACTTTGATTACATGAATGTTCACTAATTATATATTGTTCATTGTTCTGCATGACTATAATATAATAATGTTTTGGAATATTTGTTGCATTAATAAGGTCATGGCAGATCCCCGCTATGAAGAGAACCTTGAAATGCTATAACAATATTATTAAATAATGTTCTATGGTCGGATGAAATACTATGATAGGACACATAGTATACCGAACTTCATCTACAAGTACTCATAAGAAGACGAGACTCTCTCTCATGGAGTTCTCACTTGGTAATCTTCAATATGGGGGATTATGAGAACAAACCCGCCAGTAGCAATTCCGCATGTATTGGTGTCATCAAACATTTCTATCTACGAGCGCATGTAATGGTCGTTAGACTGGAAGATTATCACTAACTCATGTCATGACTCGCGCACTTAGATTTAGTGACAAAAACCACCACGCAGACAGTTGGCGGGAAGTAGGGTACGTTGGGTGCGTCACGAATGACATGTTGTTAATGGATAAGTAGAGGAAGGATTTTTCCCTTCCATTTATGGAAGTTGATATCTCGTCCCTTTGATTGAAATTGAACCATCACATTAAATTCCATGGACATGGTGTAAACGACGAGTTTATTTTAGGTAGTCAAAGAATGACATATCAAGCATATAGGTTTATGACACTACCATGAAACCTTCTTAATGAGATATCGTGACAAAGGGATTAAATTACACAGTAAGTGTTTATATGAGGTGATACGTCAATGTGGTGTCAACTTCTTTCTCTTGGGTGCCTTGACCCATTGCTAGACAGTAATCTTGGACTTTAGGCAAGCCCGCCTAATGCCAATGAGAAATAGGCCTAGAGGGTCACACACTAAGTGTATTCAAGTATCTCAAGTAGAATAAAGATTACTCCCGTACGTGGTTTAATAATTATTCAAGGAAGCCTAAAATCATTTTAGTGTTGGTGGGAGAATAAAATAAAACAAATACATGCCGTGTAACAATAATTACACACCATATAGTTTTATTTTGAAAACAAGTACACGCCGTGTATTATTAAATGTACATGCCGTGTAGTTTTTATTTTGGAAAGGAAATGAATATATGAAAACAAGATATACACGTCGTGTACATTGAATGTACACTCCATGTAGTTTTCAGTGAAAAAATGTACACGCCGTGTATTTATTAATACAAGCCGTGTAGTTTTTCTAGTCGGGATTTGGAGGAAATATCATTTTGTTAAATGATATTTATTATAATCAGTGTGGGTGCATGTCAAGGAATTAATGACTCGACATGGGGTTTTAAAAAGGGAGTTAATGAAATAAATAAAATGTGTAATGCATTTATTTATTGTCATAACTCTACAACCTCATACCCGATAATAAATATCATCACAACCCCAACTCTTTTCCACACACAAGAGACTCGTTGTGCACAACAATTCTGGAGAATTCTTTCAAGGCCAAAAGAACCTCTTTTTCCAAGAATGATCTCAAGACCGAGAGAGATACTCTTCCATCGGATCAAGATGATCTAAGGTGGAGAACGAAATCAATGGTTTCTCCACATTATCACCCTGAGACTCCTTTGGCGACATCATGAGATATGAGGTGCACGTGTGGATCACCGCTAGAGGAAGTCTACACTGGTCTTCTGCGATTCAAAGACGAATCAGATCAGAATGTGACCAGGAACATCAACGAAGAAGGAACACCAAAAGGTATTTCTATTGAATTTATTAAATTAATTATAATCAACCGGTAACGATCCTAATTTGTGGTTCCAGGACGATCCTTTTCTTTGTCCATTTCTGTGATTCGATCCATGGAGACTGGAATTTATCATCATATTGATCCCAGATTGATCATTGTTAATGACAAAAAGACAAGTGGGCACATCCACCCACATGCTTCAGCTATTCCCGGAACCTTCAGAATCTACATGGCATGTAGGAATGGGAAATGACGTGTACAAACTATGTTTCATCCACCTGTTTTGTTAGTCACACGTTCGAATACAAGGTGTCTACAAGATGGACATGATTTGTACCACACAAATTTCATCCACCCATGTCGTCAGTCATATTGTCAGATATATGGTCTCTACAGCATAGATTGTATTCCAAGTACAAGGAGTGTTCAACCAAATTATATTCTAGCCCCATGTCTCTACTCAAAGAGTCAGTCACACGGTCAATAACTACATGGAATGTATATAATTTACATGACGTGAACTTAAGAAAATTTGTTTCTTCAGGAATAGAAGATCACATGGAATGTGTTTATAACACCACACACCATGTTGTCTGGGTTTCTAGAATGTATCCCTCAGAAATATCTCTGAAACCCCCAATAACTTATTATTTTTTCCAAGGCATGAAAAATTATGACCAGTGATAACCCATACTCCAACGAATCAATGTTTTACATCATTATTCACATCATAACATGAAAAAAATAAATTATTGTTCAAACATTATCCACCAAATTACGATCCAAGAGGGACCATAACACCTCAGGGACCAAATCATGGTGTCCATCCACACAAAATTTTACATATTGAAATACCCGTCAAAATAGCTGGTATTCTATCAAGGAATCCAACACAACAACATGAATATATTGAACAAAAACTATCATAATAGCATGCAAGAAGAAATGAACCTTAAATGGAATGATAATAATTCATGACATTTGATCTTCCTCAAGTGAATATATGATGCACGTGATGGAATACCCTCATCTCCTCAGATTCCAAAAGAAATAGAACCTCCATAATATCATTGATAATATATCAAAACAAGATAATCACACAACGGTGAAATCATATAAACTTTAACAATTTAAAGACTATAAAAATTGAAATATTAATGTTAGCATGGATTTTCCATGTACACGGGTAACTATTCTCAGGAACAACTTATTACCAACTAACTATTATTTCATATACTAGTCTGTATGAACCAAACAGTATGAAAAATCAGAAAGAACTCCTCTGATAACAGTTTTTGATGTCCCGGTTATAGGTGCCTCCCAAGGGTGCCCCGTACCTGATCGGTCACATGGCCTCAAGTTCATTTCTTCAAATGCTAGTGGTGGCGGACTACCAGTGTGGGCCTTTGGTGTGATAGTGGGGAAACAATTCCCTCATTGGAAAAGTATACACATCAGAATAATAATAATAAATAATACCATATGAAATAATACCATACAACAAGTTAATAGCAGAAGACTGATATTATAAACTACCGCATCAAATATATATATAAATATTGATTCATGGCACAAGTATCTAGGAAAGTATCCAAACTAGTAAAAATGCTGAAAATAAAATTCTGAAACCAATGTACAAAAAGTAGTAAAATATAATAGCATTGCAAGCCTTAGCTTTGTACCATACTCTCCACCACCAACAACACTCAAGTCCCTGATGAATAAGGGTGCTTTCTCTTTTCCATACCTACAACCATATAATCTATTTGGGTCCCAAATAATGACCCAAATAGGGTTTGAGATGAATCCCAATATGCTGCCAAACAATATCTATGACTAATAGTCAGTGAATATATATTACATGTAATATTCACAAATGAAGGAATAAAGTATGAAGTACTCAAAATAAAACTATCCTACAGTTTCAATTACATTCGTTTACATTTATTTATTACTCTAAAATTGATAAATTTAATCATGGAATTCATCCTAATCTCAATAAACCCTGTGTAATATCTAAACAGAAGCATGAAAGGAATATCTGAAAAATAAGTAAGACTGAGTCCATGCTTGTGCTTTGGATTGGCTATCTCATTACAATCACTTTAATACTCAAAAACAACTCTCTGGGAATGTTCTCATAGTCTGACCCCAATGGTTTAACATATAATAAATTCCATAAATAATGTCCCTATGGGAAAGCACACATAGTCTAACCACTTTGGTCCCTCATGGAACTAATCATTTACTAATGAACTCATGGGTAGCTATCATAGTCAATACCCCTTTGTCTTCATAGAAAAAATATAATTTAATAACCAATGGATGCTCTCACATTCAATTAAATATGTTCCAACATTAATTTAATAATGACCCCCAAGGTAGAACTCACGGTCTAACCCCTCTGATCAATGACCACCTGACATCTCTCACATTCAATACCTATAGGTCCGCATAAAAATAATTCATACATAAACGACCCTACCTTGAGAATCTCTCACATTCAATTCCCCTTGTTCATACATTCAAAATTCAAAACACATTCATCTCATATAATATGTAACTCAATTTTAACGACACAAGGCATGAAAAACTAGCAAGCCTAAAATTCTTCCTAGATCAAATGACCGTAATTAATCAATCATGGATTACACATCCATAATAATGGTATAAAACCTTATATATTATCAAATAAACCTTTCTTAATCAAACAAACCATAACAGGTCTTAAATAGGGTCAAATTCCAAAACACCCAATAACCTAAACATGGATATTCATCACTTAAGAATATATTATCTAAAGACATTCAATGAAAAGAAAAACTACCAACCTGGATGTTGTACGATGTACACTCTTGTACATTGGCCCCTGAATCGGCCTATAACGACATAGATATATCAAAATGTTAAAATTGGTCAACCTTGAATAACCCACGAGATAAGAAAAATCAGGATGAGAATGTCTAGTGGAAGAGACAAATCATCAGTGTGAATCCAATGCACCCGACGGCGTCTCAATCAGAACTTAGATGGTGGAGTAGGAGGAGCACGAAGATCATCAGTCATTCTTTTATCACCTGTATGCAACATGGGGAGAATAATAGTTTTCTAGAGATAAGATTCAACCCCTCACTTACTCGTAAAATAACAAGAAAAGTACATGACATGTTCATTTAATTTAAACTTTGTGTAAAATCCACAACAGAACCTTTCTTTAGACAGTCAGCTAGGTCACCTACACATCCATGTACTCGGCTGTTACCCGACCATTACACAGCTACACGTGGAAACCGAGTATAAGAAGTGTACTCAACAGCACACGACATGTACCATGAAATTTTACAAAACACCCTTTTTTATCATAAACATACAAAAATAATGATCTATACCAAAAAAAAGATCTGAGATCTTACAAAGTGGGTTAATAAACACCACACAAACAATGATTTCATTTTTATAATAAAAGGAGGAGGGGGGATTTAAATATTGATATTACATTAAAAAAATATTATATATATAATACCATAGTTATCATCAATCTTTGGAAAATTTGAGTTGAGTAGAAGATAATAAAATAAATTAAATTCATAGATAAAGAAAAATGATTTTATGTCTTGAATTTCTTCTCCTTGTGAGTCTTCTTAAGGCAGGAGGGTTTTTTCTTTTGTTGAGAACAAAATCTCAATGGTGTTGGAAATAATTTTGAAAAGGTAATTTAGAATAATTTTTATATTCATAAATGCTTGTAAGGTGTTAGTAGAAGATGTGGTGAGGGATTGTATTTATTGGGGAGGAGTTGGTTGGTTTTTGATTTTTTACCCATTGAATTATTATTTTTCCTCATGACTAGAAATTTTGATTATTATTGTGACTGAATAAAGAAAAAAACATTGCATATCTCATACCAATGGGTTATTTCATCATCCTAAAATCATCCATGGAAGAATAATTCTTGATTTAATATTTATTCATAAATTATCAAAATTCAAAATTCACAAAAAATTTAACTTCATTAGAAAAATGAAAAGAATATCATCTTTAACAATTATTGTCTTTTAGATTAATAAAATGTAATCCATTTTATTTAAATAATATTTTAAATATGAGAGAGTAAAATTTTTAAATTAAAATCCTCTTATATACGAAAAATACCGATTCTATTATTATAACTGATTTTAGGACACTTTGAGAAATTAATTATCTTCTAATAAAATATCCTTATAATTATAATTCAACAAATAATAATTTTATCAATCTATTTTGTGAAAATAAATTTTATATTATATCAATATAACGATTATAAAATTGTTGATAAACATATTGCATTATAAAAAATGATGAAATATAATTTAACATTTATTAAACCCTTTATTTACTTATACTATGATATAATTATATAATATTTTTATTAACAAGATACATAATATTTATTTATACATTCAAAATATATATTATTATTGTATTGGATGAATTACTATTCATAATGGTCATATTTGTATTCCTATGGTCATGTTACTATTCTACTGGTATTGGTTTTTTAATTTTTATAAATGTCACCTATTTAACTATTTATTTATATGAATAATGTTTTTATTGGGGTATTTATAAAATATATGTCTTTTATGAAATATAACATAACTATAATATCGAAAAAAATATCACTGATACAGATTTTATTAATTATAAAATCACTTTCCAACATCACTCTTCAAATCATATAATCATTTTTTTGGATACACAACCATACTTGGATGGATTTTGGTGGAAAATTATAGTGGATACCTATAGAATATTTATCATTCTTCCACAAGTGTTTATGTTTTATCACTTATTACACCTCTTCTATTCATATTATATGATGTTGATATAATTATCATAGAATAATTAATATACATTGATTTATTAATGTTCTATTTGTATCCTTCATCCATCTCCACATCCGTCAAATGTGTTATGAAATCATCATTCATGATTAGTGTGGACAACTACCTCCCGAATCGATGTCATTCATTTTTACAGTTCTACCCCTCACAGTTGGTTATAATGACAAATTTAATGATTATATATTATATTTATCATATTATTATACTTATTGAATTATAATATCACACATACAATCATACTCTCAATTATTTGGGGATACGATTACATAGCACTGGCGTACTGAGAAGTACTGTCTCAGGAAGCGATGTGATTCATTCAAGATTTACATATAATTAAATAATGATGGATGTAATAAAAATATTTGATATATAAGGAATAATTTTTTTTACTGATAATATATTATTTATCTTTCTTTCATTCAAACAAATATGAAAATGGAATCAACATTAAAGTGTACATATGTCCTCTCATCTAAAATAATGGTGTATTACATCTTCTATAACTAAATTTTAATGATTAATATTAAAAAATATATAAAAAAATATATTTTATATTTATATGAAGGTTAAAATTATAGATATGATGAAATATATATATCAAATTATGATGGGAAGAATTAAAAATCAAAACATATAAGAGACAAAAAAGAGGATATTACCTTATATGTAACGTTTACATATAACTGTTAATAAACATGTAATATATAGTCAAAATATAATCCAAATGGATTGTAATATTTAAATATTAATTTTTTTTCTATATAAAACATAAATTTACTATACCTGAGGTTTGAATGTGTATTATGAACATCATTACATTAGGTAAGGGATATCTGGAACACTTTTATTTTACCTTGAGATAGATTCCATATTCACCGCAGGTTTCTTTTTTGTGTTGTATATAAATAAAAGAATTTTTATAATTATTTTTATCATGATATTTTATAATTGAATTTTTTTTATCATCTATCTTGAATGGCTTTTACAGTTCGAATTTTAACAATGTAATAAGGGATATTTGTCCCAATTTAACTTCTTTGAGATGTACGTTGTGTTATGAACCCATATTATTTCATGATATATATATAAATACCCATTGGTAAGTAATATCATAGAATTATTTATACTCATATAGTATAAGAACCATTTTAGGTTATTAATTTATTAGGATTACGATTCAAGGTTACTAATGCAGAAATGATTTTATGTTACAATATCAACCTTTGGGATTGATTAGGAATATATTTCTGTTGAATTTATTTTTAAAGAATATTAAAATAAACAATTTATTATCCATGGGTTATTCATGATATTTTATTGTAATATTACAATTTTTTGAAATTTTTTGTATGTAAAACAATTTGTTAATGTTTTTTTAAGAAAATATGATATTAATTATATCTTTAGCAGAATATCTATTTTAATTAATTTTTTTTTAAAAATCATTTAAATAAATAATTTATTATTGTCCTATATTTTTTTAAATTAAATGTATATTCATCTTTTAAATTTTCTTAAAAATATAATGGAATCATTAATTCATTTTCTAAGAAATTTTCATTTTACATTTATTGAAAATATGAAATGAAAATATATTTTAAAGTGTATGTTATGAAAGAAACATCTAATAAACATGAAAATAATTTTCAATGATATTTACATTATACTATTTGATATTTTTTAAAAATAAAATAAGTTTCCATAATTTTTATATTTTAATATTTTTTCAATGCTTAAAGTATATTTTTTGATAAAATTTTATAAATTATTTTTTAAAATAACTTTCCTTATGCGATGAAATATGTTGATGATTCCTATGAATTGATTGGGATAACTTATAATGATAAATATATTATTATTTTTATATAAGTATTATGTCAATTAATAATATATATTTATGAAACCCATTTATCTTATATGGGTTATACATTGAATTAATTATTATGAAATCTATTTTTCTATGCGTTATGATATGATGACATATGAGATGCTTTTTAATCATGTATCTTTTACACATGTTGTCTTATGATTAAATATTTCAAAAACCCTTTTAATTTCATGGGGTATGATAAAGATATTTTTTAATATTTTGATCCAAATATGTATAGTTTTCATTAGGTGATGTGTGTGACATATATCATTATCCAAAGTGTTTCACAATGATAGATGTTCTATGAGAACAGAGGGTACATGTACGGTTAGCAAAATTCCATAAATGAGGGTACACATATGGTTAACCCATTCATGACAGATGATACAAGGCAGTTAATCACATGCCCAATGCATGTACATTTGTTGTTATCTCAAGCCTAAAATCTTACGAAGCACATAGATTGTAGAGTTTTCAAATGTTTTCTCTTAACGTAAGTTTATTCCCCATATCTATGTCTTAGTACGATATTATTCCCTCCTAGAACATGTTCATCAATTCATTTTTGATTCATGTATTTTGAAATTTTACTATTTCATCCACGAATGATTGTTATTATATATATTATGTAGGGTTTGGATTTAAATTACTATTATCGAGTTCTCATACACTTATGTTCATGTTATGCTTACGTATGCCCCTTGGATACCCTTTCTGATCATCTATGGTCAAGATTTATTATGATTCCTTTATCAAGTTTATAAAGAAATGTATTATTTATGTTATGTATAAAAATGTTTCTAGTTAGGAGGATGATACTGGGTGATGTTATTTAATTTATACAGAAGATATTTTGTGTCCATATTTCTAAATACACTAAATTATTATAGTCCTCACGATTTTTTTAACTATAATTAATATTCATAAAAAATGATGTAATATGTATGTTTGAATATCATGGGTCATTATAGGTTTTATCAAAGTATTTTATTAGTTAATCCTTGGAAAATAGAATTAGAAAACCTTAGTTACACCCATAAGTACATGTCTAAGGATATGTATAAGGATGAGTCAATGTATAATAAATTTTCAAAAAATTTAGTATAAGATAGTGTCTATGGTTTCCAGGAAGTTATATATTAGTATGGATACAATTAGTGGATTGGTCTCTCATAAATAGTTACCTCATTGTAATATCTCTTAATTGGTAACTTTGGAAATGAATCACTCATCATGTTCTTCAAGAAATTGGGCCTTATTTAACCCATTATTTGACACTCCTAAGGGATATATTTTGAAATCCACAAAAGACATTATAAACTCTTGTGATGGATTTAAAAAGATGATGACTAAAAAAGACAAAAAATAATCCAAAATTGTCTTATACTATATAATGTGTCATTGTTTAATTATCCTATATTTGATTATTCATTATTATGTGGTTCCCCATAATGATCATTATTTATTACATTATGAATTTTAGTTTTAGTCAATGGATTGAACTTGAAGGTACCATGTTAATGATGAGTGTGATTACCATTTAAATGATTTCCCCTGATAATACCAACATTATAAAAGATCGAATAAAAAATCTTGTTACTATACTCTGAAAACCTTCTCAAGATATGAATCGTGCAATAATTACAAACAAACAATGTAGGGAATAAAATTTTATTGATTTTTTTCTGAGGAATTTATTGCATTCACTACTACAAAACATTCCTTTAATTTCCATAGAAACAACCACTTTCTTTAGTAGAAAAGCATTGTCTACCTAAACAAGGATAAAAAGAAAAGACTTTTATTAGCGATTTTAAAAGAATTGATAAAAATCACAAATTATTAGTGATTCTATTTTTAGTAAATAATAGTAGGATTATCTTTTTTGAAAAGCAATAGAAATAGCTTAATATTATTAAAAAGACAAAGCTAAAAAAGTAGGTAGGAAATAAATTTACATTTATCATGTTGAAAAATGATAATCAGATCTCCTAGAATGTTGAAGTAGTGTTTGAAGGTCCCTTCCAAAGATCCTTTATTAGTAAGAGAATCAGAAATTTTATTTTCCTCATGATAGATATGTGTAATAATATAGCTCATTGAAGCTAGTGAAGTAAGTCATAAATTCTATTAGGTAGTGAGATTCCAGGAAAGATGTAGTTGTCCAAGCCTTACCACTTGAACAATTGTGGTTGAGACACATTCAAACCAAACATGATTCCCGCCTCTTTACCAAGTAAACTCAACTGCTCTAATCAGGCCCTGAATTTTTGCTTCAAGTGTCGTAGCATTAGAACATGAGCCATGTTACCCCTCTAAAAAATCACCATTGTGATCTCTGAATGTAAAACCATAACCATCTAGTCTGGGATTTCCCCTCAAGGCGCCATCCATGTTGCATTTTATCCATCCTACAAGTGGAGGCAACCAAAAATTCAATGGTTCGAAGAGGTTTCAAT
Organism: Viscum album; assembly: GCA_963277665.1. Classification (NCBI taxonomy): domain Eukaryota; kingdom Viridiplantae; phylum Streptophyta; class Magnoliopsida; order Santalales; family Viscaceae; genus Viscum; species Viscum album. Next base: position 2,055,511,955 of record OY728137.1, read on the forward strand.
AAATTTCCTTGAAGATAATACTTCCGTAGAACCGCAATGTCCCTGATCAAATTATGGAAGCAATATTTATGCATAGAATTGGGTTGTTGGGACACAAACAAGACAACATAGAGGGAATTTTAGTGATTGGTCACATGAGAACCATGCTGACATTGATTTCTTCTATGCCAGATAATATGAAAAACCTCAGCGTATGCCACCGGAAAAAAATACGAGCCTTCTTGGAAAGCTGGACAGCAAGCAGTGCAAGAAGAAATTGATGGACAGATCTAGCTTGCAGGCAATGGAGATCAATGACATCAAACACTGTATTCTAGAGTGATGTTGACGTATTACAGGATAAGAAGATATGGTCAATGTCCTCTCGCGGTTACTGGAAGAGAACACACCTGGAGAAAAAAAATTCACACTCACTGCACATTCACGTCAACCAGGAATTTGTTGAGATAAAGGCGCCAATGCAGAGTAAATCTGGATGGCACCAGACATTTTTTGTTAAAGGCCTCTATTCCTATAAATTTACCATGGATAATATGATTATAGTATCCCTTCGAGTCCAGGATGCCATTGGATCTAGGTTCCTATAAGAGGAGATCATGGCTGTCAAGAAAATCATATTTATCAATGATGTGAGAAATAGACAATGGAAGGTCACTATGATTATCAATCTGACTCTTAATTGAGGAATAAAAGTCCATGTTCTGATCAGAAGTGCCAAGGCTGTCATTAAGGGGATCCCCAGTCCAGTTATGTTTCCAAAATTTAAGAGAGGAGTGAGCACTAACCATCAAGTGAGAGTGGCAACTGATATTCTGGAAGATTTTTTTCAGACCAGGACCAACAGAAGAGCGAAGATTGGACATATTCCCTTCAATGATCATTTTGTGGAGTTTAGATATGAGTAAGTATAGAGACTATTCATTATTATTAATAAACCTCCAAATGAATTGTGTCATCAAGGAGTGGTTAAAGATCTCCAGGTTCTTGACCCCAATACCTCCTTTGGCATGTGGCATACAACATCTTTTCCAAGTGGCAGTAATAACTTTCCATTAGAGGATACTACCACTCCACAAAATGTTTCTCATGATGGAATTCAAAGTCATGATCAACGAGGTAGGACATGAGTACACCATAAAATAATAAACCAATTTTGAGATGGCCACATTCTTAAAAGAACTTATATAGGTCTATTTATTGGTGATTTATAAAGAGATGATAAAGATATTCGTTATCAATGCATTTTTAAGCCTTGATAATGATACCATTTATCAATTCTTTAAAATTAAATGATAAATGTTTCTATTATAATCACATTTTGTATCACCGATACAAGTGAAAAATGAAATGTGAAACTACAACACATTTCATGACCAGAAATAGGTGTTGTGTGTGGTAGAAACACATCGAATCACCAGAAAGAGAACCATAAATTACCTAAAAAATGAAAAAATACATTATTTAAATGAAATAAAATTTTTAACACAAATAAAATTAAATTAAAACACTTATTGAGTATGATAGTTTTGGTTTCCAATAAATTTAATGCAAATTTTGAATAAAAAGTAACTCATGGAGTCAAACCAGTCACACCATGAGTTGAATTGTGTTTTGACTAATTCTTACATGTCACTATTTACTAATCATTAATTTTAAAAATCATCCATAACAATCAGAATGGGTTTGATCAGTTTTGAATATGTCACTTGTTTTTTGGATAAAAAACAATGTCATTTTTTAATAAGAAGACACACCTGGAGTCATAAATGTCACTTCATGCATCATATTTAGGTGAACCTAAATTATACATATTAAAAATGAAATATTTATCATTTTCATAATAAAAAAAATCTGAATCTTTTTGCTCGGTTTGGAGTATGTAAGTTAATTTTTCACTAAAATTAATGTCAATTATGAATAAATAGATGCACTTGGGCCCATACTAGTCACACCGTGTGTCAGAATGAGGTGTGGCTGATTGATACACAACCCAAATGACTTATGGATCATTTTCCTAATCTCTCAAAATAATAATAATGGTTGTACTCAGTTTTGAGAATTCCCCTAGTGCTTTCTAGTAAAATGTCATTTTAAGCTGTAAACACGCAAATTGAGCCATACATGTTGAATTCGATGTGGGTATGACATGAGACTATTTCAGACTCATAAAAAAATAAATTATGAATAATTTTACCAAATTATCAAGATATTATTAGCATATTTTCCGTATTATAAGTAAGTAACTCTTTTTTGTATTGAAAGGTAAATTTTAAATTGATAACAGATAGTTTTACACCATATTGGTCACACTGTGAATCGTATTGATGTCCATCAGATTACTACAATAAAATAATTAAATATGGATCATTTTTCTAAATTACCAAAAAATATGAATTTTTTTACTCATTTTAGAGTGTTTAAGTTGTTTTTTTTTTCAAAAAAAATATTACAAATTTTGAATAAAAAGACATAGTTGGAGTCATACAAGTCACAATGTGTGTCACATTAAGGTGAATCTAATTTCAACATGTCCCAAATGGCACATGGATAATTTATTGAATGTATAAAAACAATCAGTATTCATTTCTTTGGTTTCATGTATGAATCTATGTTTTTAATAAAATGTCATTTTAAATTGAAAAATAAACATTGAGCCATATTGGGGGAATCATGTGTGGGATTCATGTGAGTCTGAATTGTACATTTCACCAATGAAATATGGAACATTTTACCAAAATTATAAAGAATATATCAGAACATTTTCTGGATTTTAATTAAGTGTCGATTTTTTGTATTTAAATATCAATTTTAAACTGATAACAGACACTTTTACACTTCACCGATCACACAATTCATCAGATTGAGGTGAGGATGTATCCTACAAGTCAAAAAATGAAAAATATATCATTTTCCTAATTTACTAAAAAAATTCAAATGTGTGTTATTTTTTTTAGTATATATTGTTTTTTCAATAAAATTAATGTCAATTTTGAATAAAAATACACACTTAGAGTCATATAGGTCACACCGTGCATATTATTGAGGTGCGCAGGATTTATAAACATCCCAAATGAATCATGTATTATTTTCCTAAAGAATAAATACAATAAGAATTTGTTTCCTTAGTTTTTATTACACCAATTGATTTTTCTACTAAAAATTAATTTTAAACTAAAAACTTGCAGAGATACATATAGGTGGCATCATGCGTGGGTTTAACATGACTCTAATACAATCTCATAAAATTGAAATTATGAAACACTTTAACATTGGCTCTAATCTTATTATAAAACTTATTTGTAAACTTTTAAATAATCTTCCTCAAACACAATCATGGTATTGTTTTTATTTTACATCATTTACCAATAATATGGTTGTTTGCAAGCTAGGGCTTATTATTCTTCTTCACCCCATTTTCCAAATCTATCTACACCTTTCCTTCCTCATCAACATTAGTCTCTAACTCCGAAATTTCCTCCATTATCACCTCTACATCTACCTTCACCTTTTCCTCTATCTCCACCTCTGAGATTTCCCAACAATTTTATTGTTTGTAGGTTAGTGCATCTTAACAAATTGACTTCCTTTATTATTATTCCCCTTGAAAATGAGATCGAAATTAATATATAACCATTCTAATACTAATTATTCACACCAAAAATATATTTTATGGCCTTAACTCGTACTATATCACCAACATAGTAGGTAATCACCAATGTTTTTTTCGGAATAAATTATGGAAATAATTTCTTTTCCTAACTATCTCAAAACAAATTGATTTCTTCTTCTGAGTAACTAGGATTGTGGTATCTTGATTTTAATGATAGATTTTTTTAAAAAAAAAATATATAATTACAAATATTTAATGAAATTGTAATTAGATTCAGAAATTACTTTTTTGTGTATGTTAGTCATTTCAGGATTTCTGATTTCTCTTCAAAATATGAAAACATAATATCCACAATCATTTTCATTATCAGGTTTTGGACACTGTAGAAAATGTGAACAAAATAACTAAATTGTTTTGAAACTATTTGATTGTAAAATCAATATATATGTAGCCTAATTTTTTTCCATTTGTATCAATTCATCGTATTTTCCCATTTATATAGGGAATTCATGCCATGATCTAGCATGTATTGAGAAACTTCCCTATCATAACAAAATCCTTGTAAAAACAATGGTAGAATAGTTAATTTGAATTATATATATAATATTTTTTTGTAGTCTATTACATATTCCCAAAACACATCCAGTGTGGTCAGTTGGTTGCATATCCAAGCATTAGATTCAAAAACTAAATATTCGGGATGTCCATATTGGCTTCTATCAGTATGTATTGCACACTAAAAAAGAAAAAAAATACTGTAATGAGAAAACTAAAAATATATTTTATGTGATTACATTGAAATGTTTTATCTTTTCATTGTATGAATCTAAAATAATATATATTCTGATTATTTTTTATTATACTCTTAGAGTAATTGACATTTATTTCTTAATTTCATTATTCCCTAAATAATGTTCTTACATTGAAATGAATTATCGATTTATTAATCCAAATAATCATTTTCACGGTCATCCATTTATATTGTTTTGATATTAATTCATTTAAAATATATGAATTTTCATTAACATTAATAAAACATATTAGCTCACTATGGGAAAGACTTATTTTTAAAATGTACCTTGTGTATGTATTCACCACTGAGATACCCAACCATTCATGCTTGAGAATCTCATTTAAATTCTCTAGGACAATTAATCTTGTCATGGAAACACCATATATTTCTTCTTCATATTAAATTTAAGACATATGATTATCATTAAATGTTCTCTCTACATGAATTTTTAATGATAATAAATGTTGCTATGGAACTGGTAGGGAGAAGGTACTCCCTGATGTTGTTTTTCTTTTTATAATTGAATTAGTAGATTTACATTATTTAACATTCGATTTATCTACCACTTTACCCATCGTTAATATCATACCTCAAATAATATCATTTATAATTAACTATTACAATTTTTGATATGAAAAATTTGTTAATTACGTACATCAGGAATCACTAAAAGATTATATAGACTTAAAATGAATGCTCCAATAGCAGCTTCAACTATTGTAATATCTAGACCATCATATGGACCATGAAACATAATAGTCCTCTCATTAGATACTAAAACCCCATCACTTATGTGACCTTTTGAGATGGATTGGTTGTGTATCTGATGTTCTCATATATTACATATTATACCCATTGCAACACAACAATATATGGGTGTTGAAAGATAAAAATCACATTTAATTGTACCCTGCATAACATTAGTAATATAATGTTATCTGAATTTGTTTGATTCACATTTATCATAACTAATAATGGAAAATTGATTAAACCATTTAAGTTACGTCATTGGGGGGGAATTTAGAGTGTTAATTATTGTTGTATCATTTGATTCATGTTTAGATCATTTCCATACTGTCAGTTTTCTTTGATCCTTATACATTGGTCTTCAAAACTAGACCAAAATAGAATATATTTTTGTGAGACTATTTATTTCTTCAATCATCTAATCATATTATATGTATCTTCATGTGGTTTTATTTTCTCAAAATATGTTTGAGGAGAGACTCTAAAACCTAATACTCTAACATGACCATATTGTTCAGGCCACTTCGAAGCTAATGAATGTACCTTTATTCTAGTACACTCATTGTCGATTATCATGTCTAAAACATATAAAAGATATGAATATAAATAGATATTTTTATGACTTATTGTTATAAAGAAAAAACAATTACAATTATTCCATACTTACATATACTTCCCATACTACTTTTATGTTTTCATCAACTGATTAACCCCCTATTCAAACAAGCCTACTTCCATAGTAGATGATGTTGGATAGAAGTGGTTCCATATTTTGATTCATCCATCTTTAAATGAAAAAGGATCATATGTTGTTTTATATAACATAATTAAACATTTATTATGTATTTAAAATACATACCAATTATTATCTAATGAATAAATCCCCACCCTAGTCTGTGATATGTGTACGTTTGTTATAATGGATGTTTTTTTATTTAGATAACTCATTTTCTATTTCATTAAATAATAATTTTAAATCATGTTGGGTAACAAAAATAATTTGAAATAATATATTATCGACTACAATGCCCCGGAAATGATTTCTCTTTGTGATGGTTGATGAACGTAGCCAATGTTTCCTAATAATAATGTATTTATAACTAAGTGGTGAGTGGGGATTTATTTTTACCCTATATTCCGTATGTTAAAACTTCGTTTGAAGTGTTCAAATTATTTTATGGGATTTTCCAATTTCCACTAAGAATAATTTCTTACATAAATATTATAAAATAAATGATGTCTACAAGGAATAATTTAAATCAAATCAATGTTTCATTATAAAATTATTCAATAAAGTAGACAATGTATATTGTAACATTACTGTTGTATCATTCCAAATCATTTCCATCGTTACATCCAGGAAAAAATGTAATGAGTCAATTTCAATTTACACAATCATCATCGTTGTGACCCCAATATATGTAATGAACATCAACTTGTTGGGGGTCAGTTAGTTGGCTCCTCTAACTCAAACTAGCCTAAACTTTTATACACTAACTTATTCTCTTGACAATTTTATTCAAAACTATGATGTTTCATCATTGTGTCTTTCATCACCATTTTTCTGATCCCTTAATAATTTGTTAGTTTTATAACCAATAGTCTGTTCTTCCTCTAAATTGTTAACATCATAATGTTCATAAGACATGATATGCATGATTATTCCTACATTTTGTTCTTGAATAACAATAATACAATACACTCCATACACAAAATTCAACAATTACATACATCATTCATGAAAATGGTTAATATCTTGAATAGAGATATAATACTTTAATAATACAACAAAACTAACCTTCACTGCACTTATTTAATATGTCCCAAGACTCTTGATTCATATCCATATATTGATGATGGATTTGAAAGACTATTTCAAAAAAGACTTCCTCCCATCATTATGGTTTTAATGGTCATTGATGGCATACCTCCCATATAGTTATTATTTCATTATATTGTTTGATATTTATCTCCCATATTTTTTGGACATCCACCTATGATTCTTACCCTACTCAAACCAAATGCCATCACATACTATGTACTGTACATCATATTGAATTAATACTACTCTGACTGTTTCAATCAACATTGATTATATTAGGGATGTGTCTCAAGAAAAAAATGCAATGTGATCTATTTGAGAGATGAAAATAAAGTTTACACTAAGGCAAATAAATAACATATATGAAATTTTACTTATTGTTTATATCATATTAATTAAATAATGATGACGATCTATGGTCAAAATTAATTGAGTGAGTCGTATAATAAAATTCATATCAAGGAACAAATAAATCATTCATTTTTTTGATTAATTTCCTGATGAAATTTTCTATGTTCATAGGAAGAATTTAATGAGGAGTATGGAAGGCATAATGAGTTGAAGAATGTGTTAGGAGATGCAGTATTTAAATCCATGGCAGTGGATATGACATATATTAATTAATACAATACGAGTGGGAGGTTTGTCATCAAGGAACGTTGGAACTATACGGACGGGAGAAAGGCCTGTTTGAAAGTGGGAGTCCATTCCATCGTCATGATATGGAAGTTAATTAATCATCTAAAGACTAATTAAATAAGGGTAGTGATGGTTAGTAATACTTCTGAATTGATGTATTATATCACTGTTCATGTTTGTAAAAAATTTCAGGCAAAATGCATACAATTGTGGACTTTTATAAATGGAGTTTGTTTTATTTTATATCAATCATACCAAAATAAATCCTAATTTACAAAACAAAACTTTTGAATTCCATGATCTTTTTTATGAAAAATTATTAATGTTTCTTATGACTATTAGCTTTGGCAAGCTACTTTCATTCCAACGGATGGAGATACAACTCGTAGTGGTATCATAGGAAAAATCTAATAAAAATAAGTCATAATAATGTTATAAAAATGATTGAAATAACTATATATACTGCTTATAATATATCAATTTATATGTGTACCCCATTTTAAATACATCTATTCTAGTTTTATCCACACTCATCAATATTGAGAACAATTCCACTTTCATTTCATGAAGAGATACCAAATTTTGCAAACCACTCTTATATAAAAGTGAATGTGAACACTAATTTTTCATATGATTGATTATAGAGTATATTGATGTTAATAACGTTATTAATAAGATCTAATCAAAATACAAGTTTTAATGTAAGATACTCATAAATAATGAATATGAAGCTCTTATGTCCTAAGACAAACATTATGAGTATAATATACCATGATTGTACCTATAACTCTTGAAGAACCCGTTCTAACAACATACATAGTCTACTCCTCCGAAAATAATCTACCATTAATATCTAATGACCTGCATAGAAGGAATAGCTCAAAAAAACTATTGGAGGTTCCCTAAATAACCCCATAGATTAAAAAATCTCACTCCAAAGAGGCAACAAGGGGAATAGATAACATGTTTATGAAATGGGTTAACATATTCAACGATTAAATAACCTCAAGTTGTTCATGTTATAAATCCATCATTAACTTTTCATTAGCGTGTGGTGATAAATCTAATTTATTTATCCTGACAAGACCACACACATATGTTTAGAAACCATACAATAGGAAAACATATTTCTCTACCCTAGAAACCATTTTCTAAGGAGGAAAAAGATAAAATAGAACCCATCATTGTCTTTAAGTAGTGATTACATGATATGTAGGGTTCATCATGGTTATGAATTATGAAATAATGAAAAACACCAAACCCAAAACATCAAACAATTATAGGGGAAATGTATAAAATAACATACATTGGAATCATGCCTTCATTAATATTAGGAAACGTAGAGGAGTCGCACCCGCAACATTGGAGGTCCCTGAGAGCTTCAGAATCACAAGTGACATAGATGTAGTTTAGGTAATTTGAAATAGTTTGGGGACACATTTAATAGTGGTTTTAGAAATGTGCTCTCAATAATCCCTTTTATCATCGCAAAATTTATAAGCCATAAAAAATGGATATTAATCACCATGTTTTTAGCATTAATAAATAGTCATTTTATCACCAATAAAACTGTAGCACTGATAATTGTTTTATAATTATAAATATTTTTTATAATTTATAATTATCGTAATATTTCCAATTATTTATTTATAAATATATATATATATATATAATTATTTAGGAAATAATTATTATTAATATTTAATAATTATATATATAAATTTACAAATTTTGTTAATATACATTTATTGATATATTTATTTATAAATATATTTTTAACATTATTAATGGGTATGTAATTTTAAATACATGATTTTTCAAAATGACTAAAATTGAATAATTCAAATTTAGTGTACATTAAAAATTTTGAAAAACTATATAAGTTTTATTAATTAAATATAAATTATAAAAAATATGGATATATATAGATATATTCAAGTGGATGAATATATATCGAAAATACTAAAACATACTAAATAAATATATATAAAAAATAATTAAAAATGATCAATTTCAAAAATAAAATAAAAAATAAAAAATATAAAAAATGAATACCCTAACTATAGTATACGAAATAAAATTAAAATCAATCGATTAAAAAAATAATATATTACAAGTATAATGTTACAATAGAATTCTCTACTATAATAAAATTAGAATTAATTACATAAATATTATTTATATTAGTTTATATATGTGGTGTAAAAATGTATTTGTGTGCATTTGTATATAAAAATGCATTAATAAAAAATATATATATGTGTGAAATCAATTTAACGCCTGATGTTTGATATATGTTAAATTTTTACAATCTAACAACATTACAATTGAATAAAGGATTATTAATATGTTTTTAATTAAAATTTTATTCATTATATATATATATATATTTAATATTTATTACTTAATAATATTTCTATATATTAATATATATTAATATATATTAATTTTTATTAATTTTTTTTAATTAATAAAATTGTAAATTATATTGTAATTTATTCATTTCTAATTTTCGTCTATGTTATTATTATTTAAACATTTTATATATCTATATTTGATACACAATAATTATTAATATTTATAATATATATATAGTAATAGTAAATTTATTCAATTTTATCAATAATTATTTAATTAATTTTTTTAATATTTTTTGTTATTTTATTTATTTGATATTTTTTTCTGTTTTATTATTTCATTTTTTTAATTTTATAAAATAATATATTTATTATATTCTATTTATTGTTTTATTAATTATATATACGTATATTATATTAAATCATTTTTAACAATAATTATTTTATTATTGAAATTGTTAATTTTTTTTTTCATTTTCTTCTAGACCATTATCAGAGCTAAAAAGGAACTAATAAAGGGAACCCTTTATCATAAAAATATAAATTGATTATAAATGGTACCCTTTATAATTTCTAGAAATAAATCGTTGATAACGGGTAGGCTTAATCAGGGTTAAAATAAAGCGCTGTTAATGGTTACTTTTTATCATCTCAAAATAAGCACGGATAAATGGAGTTCTCTATCAGTTGTTTTTTAAGTGTTAATAAAGAGCTCTCTTAAACATTGCTTATTTTAGTGATGATAAAGATGGACATTATCATCACGTTTTTCTATAATTGATTAATTCCATCAGTAATAATGTTTTTTTGTAGTTCTTTTTTAGTGTTTCATCTAATCAAATTGTTGTGGAAAAATGGCTCAGTAACACTGAAAATATATTTTCCAATCAACAGTGTTTAGATCAACAAATTTTCATAAGGGTTATCTACAATTTATAAGAAAAATTAGACCAACGATGTACTATTATCAAGAATATGAGGAAAAAAGATGAAATTAACTACATGGATTGGGACAATTTCATGAAATTATTTTTCAATAAGTACATTACTTATATTCTTCTTATAAAGATGAAGAGGGCTTAAATTCATATACAGAAAAAAAGAAGAAGAAACATTTTTTACTAATGTGGAAAATTTTCATGACATGAGACAAATGCTACTAGTATTATCATCCAACCTTAATGTTTGGTTGATAAATTAATAAGTTCCTTCACACTAATTCTCTGAATCTAGTTATCCATAAGATGCATTAGTAGAGATGAATATTTGTTTCTATGAGATATCAGGGATGTAATTAATGATTTAGTTACATATCAAAATCATGGGTTTGAAACTAAAAAAATAATTATATAGAATATAAATGAACCTTGTAGAGAAAAAGATGGTATTTACTGTATTCTCAAAGTGAGGGGAGAATCATGGAGGAATCAATCTTTTGAGGTCTATAATATTTTATAAATATGATAGGTTTGGTTATTGGAAAATTTAATGATAATGTGATGGAAGGAAATTAGATGATATTCCTGCTAATGAGAACGATCTATAGATTTACCTGACCCACACTACAATGTTTCAAATAAAAAGAGTACATGAATTATGATAATAAATTCCCATACTCAAAGGATAACGACGATTATCAATATTAGAAACCTATTATTATTATATACAAGGTGAAATCTCATGAGATCACTATTTTTTATGACTGGTGAAATATAGATGTTTTCAAGGGTACACATACATTTCACACTAGAACTATTGCTGTCTTATATGACTATGGATCTAACAATTTATTCACATAAGATCAATTTTACATGGGTATCAATATTCCCCCAATATTATTTTATATAGGACTTTCTATTGTATCTCGCAATGGTATGATAATTTCATCCAAATTATATGATTTCTCTATATATTATATTATTGAGAATATTCTTCTAACAAATCATTACATTTTTCCATTAGATGAATTTGATTATATATTAGAAAAAAATTGGGGTTCTATTCATAAATCCCTTGTCAATTATTGAGGAAGGTATGTTATATATAATATTAAAAATCAATATATGACTCACTATCAATGTGAAAATTACTAAATATATCTGATTGATATAAAATCCCTTTTATGTGTCTTAAATAATATTCAAATGGGTTACTTACCTGAAATATTTATGAAGAAACATGATGTCAATGATACACCTTTTTTTTAAATTATCAATGCCTTTTCAGAATAGTTTCCAAGCCGTCCACTAAAAAGGGATATTGATTTTTCGAAGGAATTTAAAAATTTTTCCTCAACAATTTTAACCACTATTTATAGAACATCCACTTAATAGTTTAATCTATTTATAATATACACCAATAAAACTCTAAGATGCTATTAAATCAGCCAAGTGAGTCACCTTGGGGAGCATCTGTTCATATTGAAAAAATACATACCGAATAATTCCAACATTAATTAATTATTGGGATATGAACATGATAAAAATTAGTAAATAGCATCATATTCTCATAGTTCATGTATTTTTGGATCATATTTGTGGAGATCAATTATATTTAAATATTTTCCATCATTATTAAAAACATAAATTGATTTAACATAAGGTGGATATACTAATGAAAATATTCAATGAATGTTTTGAAAACAATGAATACATTGTGATTCTATAAAGACATTCAAAATCTACCTTATCATTATTTTCTTAGTTAAAAGATTTATGGAATATTACCTTGAACAGTTTGTGTAGTCATTATAAATTATATTTTTATCTATTCAATATAAAAAGAAGAGAAAGAAGATAACATGAGAATTGAAGAAAACACCCAAATATAGAAGAAAATATATATTAAAAATTTAAAAAGTGAATCTTTTAGTAGAATATGGTTTCATTTTTTTGTCATATAATATCAATAGAGGGCCTAATAGTAGACCAATCAGTGATTTCAAGAACTGAATGTAGTCCCAAACTAACCATCGTAACCGAGATCCATAATTTTTCAAGAATATATAGATATTATTGACGTGTTGTTGTGAATTTTTTAAGACTATATAATCCACAAAAATTGTTAACTAATAAGGGAGATAGGTCCCACTGGAAATATTAACGTGAGGAATATTTCAAGAAGTAAAAGAAGAGATTATCAAGTTCCCAGGTTCATACATTTCCTTATAGGGAAGAATGTATGTTACTTTATAGTGGTACATTCATGAAGATATTGTGGTATGATATTTTGTAGAATGCAATGGAAATATCTTATGTCTCATTGCAATTGATTATTAATGACAAAAATTACCCAACTCAAGCTTTGATGTTTGTTGTGGTAATTTTTTTGCATTAAATATATGAAGGCATTATATTTATGGACAAAAGGTGATATAAAAATAGATCCTAAAATTATAATGTATATATTCATAAATAAGGATATAAATATGAACTAATAAATATAGTTAATGATGACTAATGGTTATGAATGTTCAATAAATTACAACCCTAGTAAAGAAAACATGTTGGACAATTAATTCAGTCAAATGGATCATGTTATATTAACAATGGTAAGGACAAAAATGATCCAATATATTCATATTTACAATGGAAGGAAATTGAAATCCATGTGGAAGGGAAAAATATTATATTTTCCAATTTATTTTTTTACCATAAATCCATGTAAATATTTAAGGGTTTGAGAATGATTTTTTTTCACTGAAAAATATTATTTAAAATGTTTCTAATAAAAACCTTCATTATAATGGAATTGTAAGGTTCATGAACTGTGTATCTGTTCCTCCCATTCTACATTTCAATGAGGTTTTCTTTGAAAAATCTCATATTTGATAATTCTTTATTATTTCATGAATTATAATGACATATAGATATATGAAAAATAATTTATGTTGGGATGCCACGAAGATACACACAAAAGAGTTTGAATCTCGGTGTTTGGTATTCCATCAGGTTGAGGCTGAAATAAAAATTAATAAGCGTATGACACATCCATTACCCATATATGAAAGTAAATGTCAAATTAACTCCATATATCTTGACATTAGACTCCCCAAAAATACTAAAAGAATGTAATGGTATATGGGTTGTAGTAAATTTCCTTACCATGTCAACATAGTTCTTTGGTACTTGATAATAGTTCTCTATGTTTTATATTTTTAGATTATAAATTAAAGAAGTGGTAATGTGTCATTGATTTCTTAATTCATATATGTCGGGTTGAGATCTGAGGCCTTCCCCAATGTTATAATGAATTCATCAGTGAGAACATTATACAATGTTGAGATTCATTGAAACATATCATTCTAAAAAAGATAGTAAATCAGAGGCAACAACTTGAACATAGATGATATTGATAGACCTTTTCATTGGATAACACATGTTGTTGAGATAAAATAAATCATATAATCGAATTTTATTAAGAATACTTACTTTTATTCAATCATTCATATGGATACTTATTATTCCCTATATGGAAATAAATTTAGACCTATAATGTGTTGGAATTTTTTGGGAGAAAAGAAGAAATTGGGACATGAGATAACTTGTGAAATAGAATAGATGACAACATTCATTCAACAACGCATAAATGAATCATATATTACTTATAAAATTGAAGTTTATAATCATCTATGTGATATAGAATTTTATGATTGTGAAAAAAATATTTCTTAGAATTTCTGTACAGAATAAGGATTTGAGATTCATGATTAACGAAAAAAAAATCTTGAGGTATATCCATCGATTTGAAACTCTTTATCATTTTTGAATGGTACCCAATCTCATGGATCATCCAGAAAACCTCTTTAATGTCCACGATGTGTTCCATTTAAATCTCCTATGAATGTATATATTTGAGCCTTCAGATGTATTGAAGACAGAGTATATACCATTGTAACAAGATATTTAATATGATGAACAACAAGTGTAGATTCTTGGATGTATATAAAATTTTGAGAGAAGAAATATCACTCACTTGGTTAATGTGTTGTGCAGAAATCACCAATTTTAAGAAGTTGCACGGTAATTTTTGGTTATTGTGAGGGAAATGTATCCTCATTTATTTTTATCAGAGTAACAAATTTTTTAGTAATTAAGTCATTTTAATGTGGGTATAATGTAACATCATTATTTTTCATGAATTATTACTTTTGAATAAATTAAATTACACTAATTTATTACAATACACCGCAAATCATCTAAATCATTCACTATATGAAACACTATGCTACTTTGTGTTACACATAACATTATGTTTTAACAATATCACAATATAGTGTTATTATACTTATTTATATGTGTGTTTTATAACCAAAACATTAAAAATATTTATATAAACTCTAATATATATATTTTTTAAAATTAAGTATAAATTTTCTATAGAATAGAAATATATTGGTAAAAAATTACATGATTTTCGTTATTGTATTTATATATTTAAAAAAATGAAATTTTCTCAAAATTTTTTTATTTATTTTTTAACGATTATGATATTAATTTATCAAAAATTTATAATTTTAATTTAATAAAATAAAAATAATTTTTAAAATAATCATGCAGAATTGTAATTTGTTGCTGAATAGTAAAAATTAAAAAAAATAATTGATGGAATCCTTTTTTTCTTAATTTAATTGTAATGTTAATTAATAATATAAATTATTTTAGTGTAAAACTAGTACATCTATAATTATATTGAGAAAATTTATTTTATTTCAATCTATTTCATATTATTTTTTTTATAAAAAAACCTTGTAAGATTTTGATTATTTTCTCTTTAAAAGCATGTTTTATCATTGTGTTTAGGGAATTTATTTAAAAATAAAATTTTTAACTTCATGGAATTGAATTTAGATAAATGGATTCCAAATTTCAAATCCAAAATATTTTTAATTATATTATAATTTTAAATTATATTTTTATTGGAATAAAATATAAAAATAGTTAAAAATATATTTAGTGCGGTTAGGGTAGAAACGAGTTTATCGGGGATTAATGTAAATATATAAGGTCTAGAAAACACAAAAAATGTTTCAAAAACAAGATGTATTGAAATATTTATACCATGTATCCGGTCTTCTAAATTATTTTCCAATTTCTGAACCATATGGTTTGATAAAAAATGGGTACACCTATTTTTAGATTTATTACAAATAGGACACCCGACTCACTTATAAAAGGACACCCCTTTCATCTATTCATCACACATTCATACCATTTTTATTCACCAAATAAATACTAAAATCACTTAAAAACATAACATATATCATCATAGAAGAATTATTTTGGAAACAAATGATACATAATTAGGGTTTTTGAGAAAAATTGAGGATAAAAACAAGAGAAGATATAACAATCATCAATGGGTATTTTTGTAATATTTCATCCACTATATTGTTAAATAATTATTATAAAATTATAAAATAATAACATTAGTGTACTACATATAAGGATATATTTTTATGTAAATGTAATGACCTACAACCATATCGGCTTCATAAAATGGGTTACAAAATAATCATTCGTGTGTACAGTAGACAAATGCCTCGCAAAACTATTTAATTATATTTTTACATTAAACCTATAATTTTTTAATAAATATTTAATAATTAATTGTATTTAATGTTTATTATATCATTATAAAACAGGAATTTGTACATCACATTATCTACATACTCTCTATGTTTGGGGAATTCAATTTC
This sequence comes from Viscum album, assembly GCA_963277665.1. NCBI lineage: Eukaryota > Viridiplantae > Streptophyta > Magnoliopsida > Santalales > Viscaceae > Viscum > Viscum album. The sequence goes on from OY728137.1 coordinate 2,055,528,620, forward strand.
GTCATTGTGTATAGAGAATTACCACCTCGCGAAGCGACGAGATTGATTAAAATTTTACATAAAAATAAATGAACATGTGTGCAATAAAAATATTTTATATATATGATATAAAATGTTTCGATACATATTATTTATTATTTATATTTTATTCATTCAATCTGGCATGAAAATGGAATCACCATTCATGTGTACGTATGACATTTCATCTCTATGTCTAGTGTGTTTCATATACTAAAAGTAAATTTTATGATTTTATATAAAGAAATTGGTTGAATATATAAAATATTTCAATCATTTTTTATATTCTGTAGATTATTAAATAATTATTAATGATATATTAACCAAAATTATATATCAAAATATATGTGAAAATTAATGAGGTTATTACCCAAAATATACCATTATGTTGGAATTTTTAATAAAAAAGTAATAAATGTACATAAAAAATAATATATGGTTGGTGATATATAAATATATTATATAATATATGAATAATAATATAAATATTTATTATACATATTGTTTTAATGTGTATTTCAGAAGTCAATACTCAGGGTAAAGGATTTCTGTCTCACATTTATTTTTCCTAGAGACGCATGGCATATTAACCCTAATATTATTTGATGTGCATATATACACCAAATTAATGTATTTTATTTTGGTTTCTCTTTAATTTTTGGTTATTTATATATCCATTTTATGACATCTCCTTCACGGGGTTTATGGTTCAAGATAATCCAAAAAATCAAGTGATGTTTGTCAGAATTATCTTTCTTTGAGATGTATGTTATGTCATGTAGGGATATTTTTTTCATTATATATATATATTACCATTGACATGTAATCTCATGAATTTATTTAACCTCATGATATAATACGATACAACTTCTGTTATTACTTATTGAGGACTAGGATTAAATGTTAACCATATAGTAATGATTTTATGCTAAAACATCATCATTTATCTAGAATATTTTTCATTATATATTCGATTAAAAACACTTATAAAAAATATCTTAATAAAATAATTAATTTTATATCCGTTGGAAAATTATGATACTTTCATTTAATATGACCATTTTACCACTCATTAGTAATTGAAAAAATTGAGGAAATGTTTAAAAAAATCAACATTATTTCTCTAATAGGTTGGAAATATTCTTTATTCCAACCCCATGTTTTCTAAAAATATCAAATTATTTTCCTATTATTTTCCAATGTCATTTGTAACCATGTTTTATGATTTATAAAAAATCAGTTCAAGGTAATCATCATATCTTATGCCAAACAATGATAGTTTGGATTTTACTAAAATGTGAAAAGAATCCTTATTTTATCATGTACAAAATTAACAAACATTCTCATTATAATGATATTTATTTTATTTTTAAGGGTCTATTATAATTTTCAAATGTAATTGTATCATTAAAATATTTTCAAAAGGTTTTATGTTTAAAAATATTTTTTCCAATTTGTAATGGATATTTTAATGAAGAAATGTTTTAAATGATCTTTCAAAATCATTTTCTATATAAGATGAAATTTATTGATGTTACCAATTTTTTAACGGGGTAATGATACAAGGATAAAATTATGATTCATCACCCTTTTATTTTTTATTATTATATGATTTACATGAAACCTACTACCCTACAACATGTTATGCCATGAAATATTTATTATTATACACAATTATTTTTTTAGAGGAAAGTATATGATGAAGTGATTATGAAACATAACTATTTTACAAATAATAAGATATGATGAGATATTTATGAAACCCTATTCATTTATTTTGTTATGTTAAGGGTATTGTTTTATGATCCTAGTTCACACATATGTATGATTTTAATTATGTGATAGGTGGGAATTATATCCCCCTCTAATATATTAGGTCATGTAAATGATCTATGAGATCTGACAGTACATAGGTATTTATCCCTACCCCCAAAAGGATGGTACATGGGTGGTTATCCCAAAAGAAAAATATGATACATATTTGTTCATCCAAATCCTAAAGAAGATATAATGTTTTATATCCTTGGAAAACATGTTATTAATGTCATGGTCGCAGCCATGAAATAATATTTTCTATAACTATGTGTATGAAAAAACAATCAATGTGTTATTCAAATGTTATTATATATTTTTTCATGTTATTTTATTATATTATTATTCATTTATTATGAACATAAAATATTTACTCAATGATTCATAGTTATGATATTTTTTATATAGGGCATGGTTTACAAATATTATGATCATGATTTTAAATCCTTATATTCATGTTATTCATATGTATCTTCAATTTTTAAATATAATAATCATCTAAGAACACCCTTTGTTATGTTTCCATTTCCTAGGTTTTAAATAAATGTATTATGTATCATATATCATAGTAGGGTTATTGACATGATGGTAATCATGGGGGTGATTTAGATTACATATATAAATTTTTTATTTACATGTTTCCAAGGTCACTATACTATTAATGAATGTAGGTATGTGTTTGTGTAATGTAATAAATGTCCATATAATATTTTAAAATATATGTATGATAATATTTTATCAATATATTTTTTCCTATAATAATGAGCTATGGAGGAAAATCAATCATCCAATTGATGTGATGTAAAAACAATGCGAAATTAAATTATTCACATAATGTTAAACAATGGGACAACATCCTAGACACGTGAATCTAAATTATACAACATCATAGTCCATGATTATTGAATATATGTTTCAAATGCATAAATATCTTTCTCATGATATAAAACAATATGACATCATCTTGGTCACATGATGTTAAATTGTGATACAACATCCAGGTCACATGAAATTAAATGACATAACGCCACAGTAAACTCTATATAGGATTAAAATAAAACATACAAACATTCAAATAATATTAAATTAAAGTAGTATTTTTATATCCACAATACTAAAAGCTAAACTAAATGGCCAATTTTCTCATCACATGATGTGAAACTTTGTGATATCATAGGTCTTCCCCATAGTAAATTCATATTATTTGGTTACTATAATATTACATACTCTAATTTCAATGTATATATTCCTCGATTCCCATTTTTATTGAGATATTGAGATATGATTAGATCCGATATCAAGGGACAAAACCAATTAAATAAATTCGAGTTCATCTCCATTTATGAATATAGAAAATCCTCAGCACTTTATGTGTGCATCCATTGAGTTTTATTGTATGTTATAATAGCACATAGATTGTTTTTCACCCATGTGTAACCAAACATGTGGATTTATACACCACGTGTCTTCCTCATATTGGAACATCATAACCATCTCAACTGGAATATCACACCAAATTATAATAGTGCATGGCTATCTTGGTTACCTCCCATCTAGTCAAAATTCCACAAATTAACACTATAGATAGATGTTGGACCCAAAATTTAGACATTACTCAATTATAAATCAGAAATATTATCACCTCATCCTTGACTAATGAGGTTATGGGACGTGGGATTCAAACATATTCAATTGTTTTTAACTATATATTGATTACCCTAATTTGTAATCTATATCACATTAATCTCAATTTACATTCTATTTCTACTCACATTATTTTATTTGTTCCCTAACACCCATGTTGTTTTCCCCCATGCATTCATACAAAGTTACAATGTAATTTTGAAAGTTTTTAACATTCTCAAGACCCCTTCTTATGGACCTATTCAATATATCCCTTTTGACAAGGGAAGATCCTTTTTACACCGTGAAACTCCCAATTAAAATAGATCATATAGAATTAGAGTTGTTAGTGGAATACTCCACAACAAGGTTGTGATTAAAAGGCATATCAAAATAGAATATGTATACATATCATTCCTAGATATATGTAATTAATCCATATGAAACCATGTTTGGTCCAATCATCATGATCATAAATTATTTAGGTATTCAATCCCATATTCCTAATGTGGTACCATGAAAACTTCACCCCCTTACACATTTTTTTAAATTTAATTTATTAATCACATTATTCATTGAGAAGCGCATAATTATTTTTTAGAGAATCAGGATGCTAATTTTTTTGAAAAACCATGGTACACGAACTATGATGTTAATCAGTAGAATCCGATTTTATTATTGCTATATGACTATTAAAATATGTAATTACTGTATTATAGAAGAAAATTTTAAAATAAATAATTTAATTATCATCATCTTTAGATAGGATATCCCACTTCTCATCTAAAATTGGTCTCTTACCAAGATATGTTCTCATGTTTTGCGTGTCTTGATTCACCATTTAGTGGGATATCTTTGGGTTCCCATAACTCTTATCTTAGACCCAACTATAAATACTTTCATTAGGTAAGATAATATTCATTAGAATTCATCCCCAATCTCATTTATTAAATTACTTCCAATAATTATCATGAAAATATGATAAAGGATAGGGTGCTGCTCGGACCCACATTTCTTATCAAGTTACTATTCTTTTGTATTAAATGTAATAGTTCAAGACACATCCCCCATATTACAAACTAGAATACTATAAACTAGTAGTGGCACACTTCTTCAACATATTATTACCATAAAAAAAGATCACATTTCTGTAGATATGATCTTCCAGAACGATGGGCACATTTTCCATATATTCTAGGCCTCCTTGACCCTCTCTTCAAGCAATGATTACTCTCTTTTATAATACATGATCATCCCCATAAAAAATTTGCACCTGGTACATTATATATGACCACCATGTTTTAAAATTCCTGATCGAAGAATTTTCACATTAATCTATGTTCAACTAAAACCTTTGAGACACTATTACACATCTTTTTTTTGATAACCTCTATTGGTTTAGAAAAAATCCCCTTATGCAATGACATCAGAACAGATGTGGAATACCCCCAAAAGAATTTTAACCCGACAATGTTTATTTTAGAACTATGTGTTGATTCATTCTCCATCCATGATGATGATCATTATTTCTCCAATCATGGGCCTAGCTACAAATTACCTCTCCACACATGTCACATATTAGAAACCCTTGTCCAATAGAAGAACATAGAACCATCATAATTAATAAGGAATTGTGAGGATTAAACTGAGGTGGTTCCCACATTGTATCCAGAAAATAGTGAGTTTGGTCTAAAAATAAATAAATTATTCTATCACACACTTCAATACGTCGACCTCAATATGTGTACAAATCAGCTCTGATTTTAAAAATCCTAAACAACTTATGGTGGGTGGCATAAATTTTTATCCGGAAGAAAAATGGTATATCCAATCTATGAAGAATTTTGACATTCACCCTTTAGGATTATCCTATAAACTAGGAAAATATGATTTTTTGAATTGAATAGGTAAAATTATGGAAACAATCATCACTGGGACCCAAAAAATCTTACCAATACTCACTTGATACATTGTTCCTAGTAAAAGATAGAATCAACTTATATCTCCCCTAATTAAAATGTTTTTCAAGTAGATATTTTTCTAAGTGTTCCCATATCATACATCCAAGTAAATCATTAGATTTGACACTTAAATCTTATTTTTTCACAATATACTAATCTATTATATACTCATCCAGTTCACATTATGTTAAAATTTATGATTCATGTTCCCCATCATAGGATATAAAAATTAATGTTTAACCGCACCATATAAATACACCAAACTACATGTCTCTCATCCGTATTGCATTACTTATGACAAAAAAATATTATATAAATATCATAAATAAAACATTACCCCTATTGGTGATATTCACATAACTTACAATTCGAGTTGTTTAACCATCCATTGAAATTTATGATGACACTCCTCTTGTAAGGTGAGTCAATCTATTTACCCAAATGATATAGCCCCTGAAAATGAAAAGATCCATAGTGAAATAATTCCCATATAATTTAAATCCATTAAAACATTATCTTATTTAAACCACATTATAGTTATTTCTTTTCATTGGATCTCTAATATCATTTAAGGGAAAAAAGACCCCTCATAGAGGCAATGTTTAAAAAAATTGGTTCCCTACTTATCCTGGCTGCACTCATTGAAGGATTTTAAAAAACGACTTAATAAATATAATTATTAAAACAATTTTAGTGGAAAGAAATCATTTTAATTTAATCATTCTTAGTTGTGATATTTTGGAACCAAAATTTTAAATAGTGTCTATAAACATCCTCATTTTTTATATCATCATTCATTGTATTTGATGCCTTAGATTTATTGATTCATTCCCTCCATCATCCTCATTATTTTGGTAGAATCCATAGCACAATTAATTACCCCTATAATTCCAAAAAAAATTATAATAATATTTATTTTCATAAATTCCCTTCCTAAAACCCATGACTATATTTTTAAGAAACTCTCAAAGATGATCATTGCCTCAATCTGATCTCGACACATCAAAAAAAGTCCAAAACTCTTGTATTAGTGAATGATCATAAATTTATTCTTAGATATCAAAAATTTATGGAATAATTAGGTAAATTATATTTTATTTTGTTACTTATTCAACATTAATTAGTCATAGTGTATTTAAAGGTAATTTTTTTTTCTAATCACATTCCCCAAATTTGTGCCACCACCCTTTCCGCTTCCACATTTGACCCCATTTAGATGCAGGTATTTATTAAAATTGTTTAATGAGAATATAAATAGATCCAATATTAATGAAACATATTTAAAAGAAAATTTGTTTTACTATATTTGAATGGAAATATATCTTTAATGGACTTATAGATCATATGTTTTGGTCGTTTGAAGCTAATCATCAAAAAAATTCTAGTAGGGGAAATTGTATAACAATATATAGATTTTTTATGAAATAATTATCAAAACACCACAAATTTTTAAACTAAATATTTTATATATCATATTATTTCATGAAATAAACCTTCTATAAAACAAAACCGTTTTTTAAACAATCCTACATGAATATGGAAATCTTATTTAAAACATATCATAAAGGAAATAAATCTTTTATAATACTCTAACATTAGAGAATATATTAAATGATTAGGAAACGTAACATTGACTGTCTCAAGAAACTGTAAATACCCAAACTATATATTATTTATTGGATGAAAAAACAAAAAATTATATTTCACTCTTAATTAAAATAACCCAAAATAGTCTCATGATTTCCCATAACTGATTACACCATAGACTAATCTACCATGAATTGGATCACACAAACCCTTCCTTGTATGTTTAATTTTTTTTATGGATGTTTCAATCATTCCCAAATGTTTATATATCATGAATATCAATTGCATATACAAAGGATTCATTCAAAAAAATCAATTCTTCTAAAATCATTAATCATCCATGATATAGCCATCCATGATTCAAACATCCATGAGGCAACCATCTTATTCCATTAAAAAAAATTTAGTAATGAAATATTATATGAATACATCCTCTATGATTCAATATTACATGAATTAATATTCCATGAACCATTCATATAAGAAGAAATAGTCTTTATGGAAACCTGTTGCAATACCATCATCTATAATGAATTTACTATAGTGAAAAAATCCACAAGCAATCATCGAAGAAGAAATACTTTGTGAGAAAAATTACTTAATTAAATCACTTACATACATAGTGAAATATACCCGGATAAAATACTATTTGATGAAATCATTCATGAAAGAATATTCCATAATGTAATAATTCATGAAGAAATATTCCATGAATACATTATCTATATTTAAATCTCCATTAAATAAATATTCTATGATGAAATATTACATGAAGCAATATTCTATGATGTTCAGTCCCAAGATGCGTTATTATGTGAAGATAGTAATCATTTATTAAATTCATCCCCACATACTCAATCATTATCTAAACAATATCATTCACATAGATACTAATCATTTAATCAATCATTAACCCCCATGAAAATGACATGTTTCCATGCTAGATTTTTTATCTTGGTTGAGGGAATATTTGGTTGTATCCTATACAACCCCACTATGGACCCCATATATTAAAATGAGTAAAATACTTCTCCACACTCCCCAAAATAAAATGGGTTGACATAATCTATATCACTTACTATTCCCTGAGTTTGTATTTTACTCTTATATTCATTGAAATACCTTGTGAGTAAATAGTTTTAAAGAAATTCATGATACCTCATAAGTTGATTCGTATACCATGATGGACGTGAAATGGTATATTTAGTAGAAGTCCAAAACCAAAAATATCTGGGAACCATCTGCATATTTATTTATATATAAATGATGTTGAACTATAGTATAATTAATATGAAATGAATTAGATGCCTATTTTGTCATCCATGGGATTTATCATGTTTTATGTCTATGAAGGAATTATGTAATTATCTTCAGATTCCCCTATTAGGTACCCATGGGAAAATTTCCTTTGGTGTAAGCTCCGATTATATTTCTCAACCCACAGTGAGGTTGATATGACTTCGTTACCAAACATGAAGAAAAAGGATTGTGTATATCAATTTATAATACCCAAACACCATGTTCCTTCATGATATGTTAAACTAAAACCATAAAATATGAAACAAACATGGGATCACATGTGTTATAAATATGAGATAATAATACAATTAGATTGATATAACTCATGTGATAAACATGATTTGATACCCATATCTCTTATGTATCAACCACATATATCTGTAATCACTCAATCACTGCTCCTATAAGAACCCATGAATATTCAGCATATAAGAATCAATCATACCATAACATCTCCCTGTATCACCTAGGTAGTTTCCAAATTTATTCCCGAATCATAACATTTCATTTTCTAGAAGGACCCAGGTAACATCAGGGAATAATGACTAATGATTCCATCACAACTCTAAGAAGATCCAATGATTATTCACTGTTGTAGAGTGAATCCCACAATTTATGATTCTAGAAGCACATGGGAAGATTATATGAATAATACCTAATAATAACATTATGGATTCTTGAATAACGTAGGTTTTTTCCATGTATATTCCTATATCATACCATTTCTAATCTAAGATATATCCTTGAATATTATAAAAATAAACATCTAAATATTCATTTTTTCACTACTTCCATGATGTGAGTGTCTAAAAGACAATATTAAACTACATGAACTGATCAAATAAAATGAAAATAATTAGTTCTATTGAAATATGTTGTTATTTATTTTTCCTTCATAACAATATATGATGGATTCCTTAATGTGATTCAATCCAAATGTCATCACATAAAAATCCATCATCCCTATAATAAGTGAAAACCCCAATGCGTGATCAACTTCTCTACCCCTCACCCCCAATTTGGGGACAATTTACTACAAACCATCCAAACATGGGATCCTAATTACACATATAAATAACTATGAAATTACCACATATATAGACCAATATTTGACAAACATATATGATAATAATCCATAAAAGAAATAAAACATATATCTGCATAGGTATATCAAACTATGACCATGTCCATAGAAAAAAATAAAACTTTGTCTATATCCCCAAAAAAACAATATTCATCTGACTATGTTCTTATAGATAATTAAACATGTTACCATTCCACAATAAGACATTAAATATGTCATTATTTACCCAAAATATCCCAAATGAGTCACCCCCCCAGATCCATCAAAATCTCTTAATCTTGTTATGAATGTATGACTACTGAAGAGAAGATACTTGTATGCCTTACCATTTTGGATAAAATTAACTTATGTAAGTTATAAGAGTCCTTGGGCTCCACCACAATGATTCCTCAGATATGATATTCCATCAACATTGAATGATGAAGTCTTTTATATGTTCCCAACTCCCAAAACACACACACACACACACACATCTAATAACATTCTTCCTAAACATCATATATAACTACATATAGATACCATGCCAATATGGAAGTAGGATAATTAACCGGTATCCACTCTGATATGGTGTCACTCTCAGTATTCAAGAACATTAACCAAATATATGTAGGAGAACAGAAATAAGTGATAGAAACCATGTATGATTCCCTGGAATGAGGAACCGACATCCCAACATCCTATTCTAATCATGGATCCAATATCATTAACCATAGTGATAGATTCTGTACACCATATTATTGTTTTTTATATAAAATTTATCGTGTTTTCATGACTTGAGTAGTTGGTTTGCTAGGTCCTTAACCATCTGTTGTAGTGATGAGCCTCATTTCACTATGGTATTGGGGTTTTGTTTCTCCTATATTTGGATTTAATCTATGTCTTAGTTTCTTATTTTCTTATATAGAGTTTAATATATACTATTTTATTGTATGATAATTTCCATATGATATTTTTAGAATGTAGAATCATCTCTACATGAAACATTCTTGGGGATCAAATGTTGGGTGTTGTGGGTAGTGCTCCGCAAGGGATTCTTCCTCATGATCATGATGTCCTATAAGCTCTCACGAGGGATGATTGATCCAAGTAATTGAATGTACCACATTAATAGAACCCCACTGTTATCCTACAACATTGATAAGGAGGATAAACGATCAAGAATTTTAATTCCAACAAGATATATTGTTGTTCATTGAGGGAATGAATGAAACTAAATAGGTAGATGTCATATCTAAAATGTTCAATAATCTCCTTGATTTTATATAGACACCTAATTTTTTGTGAAGTGTGAAATGTTTAATATGAAGGGTACAAGTAAATGGTAGTGGGATACAATGGATTAGGAAAACATACATATGGTAATGGAATGAAAAATAAATAAATATCATATAATTTTTATAATTTTTTATAGTGTAATTGATTATAGATGAGTTACTAGAGTTCCTCAATTTATTTCATGGAGTGTTTTCAATGTCATAATAAATTGATTGTTTTTTAGAGATTGTTTTTTATCTCTATGTGGTGATCAATATTCCGTTCAGTGTTGACAAATACTGGGAAGTCTTGTCACCAGACATCTGAATAGATATTTATATAATTAATATGACAACAAATTATTAGATGGTTGATGGGGGAATAATAGAATAAAGAGATATATATTGAATTATATTTTTTCATGGTAATTCCCTTCTACATAATCATAACTCTTGGGAAGGACCTAGAAAGAAGATGAATTAGAATAATGGTTGAATGTGTGGTGGAGGAGGATCACTATTATGAACATTTTATAATTTATCAAAAATGGAATGAGGTGTATCATTAACCTCAATCCATTGTAGAAGTGTAGCTAACACTAGAATATTATTCCCCATGACTCCAAATACCTACAATTCATGTAGTCTTCAATGTCATATTTAGATATTCCTCAAGAATCTTCCTATAATTCATTATGGTCTTGGATTTTCTGATCCAAAGGACAATGTGAAATATTCATAAGATTCAATGTAAATATTCCTCCATACAAAAGGATCAATATTGATAAATTTTTACATAGTATATGAATTTATCATGGAGGATTATTCTAGTAACTTTATTATTTGTGCAATTTTTTCTTGTGGAAAATATATAAAACATTATCAGTTTTATTTAGGTTACCATTGGTCATTAATATACCCAAATTTTAGAATGTGTTGAATAATACAAAAAATACTATTTCATTATTATAGAGATATACATATTTCTTATTAAGGGTTCATATAAAAGGGTTCATTACCATTTATAAATCCATTTGATAGATAATTTTATTTTAGGATATGTCTTCCTTTCTATTGATCAAGATCATTTTTATATAGTCATCGATATGATTTTTTTTTGTTTCTCACTGATATGCGACTAATATTTCCACCTTTCATCGTTCTTATCAACTAATTGAAGATCTCAAGTGATTTCGGGAGAGTGGTACAATATTTTAGTTTTATATTACCATTTCAAAAAGACATTTTTTCTTCCATTCCATTTGAATCTAATAGTGCCTACCCTTATACTTATTTTTTCTTGGTTTTTTGGTATATCTATGAGGTCATATTATAATTATCCTACAACATTACTCTATTAATTATGGTATATTCAAACATAATTATGGTGTTGGGTAAAATAATACTTCTACCATTTTTGGATGACCGACGATCCCTATTACATGAATAATTTTTACTTGTTTTGAGTATATATTGTTTGGGTTTAATATTCTATGTATTTTTATGAAATTTGTATGTTTTTTGAGAGGTTTTGGTTAGTTACCGGTTTTCACATGGTTTTCCTAAACAATGTTCCATGTCCTAACTAACCATGTAACCCATGGTAGAGGGGGATTTTAAAGGTGTGCATCTTTTCTCATTCAATGATACCACATTGTAGTAACTATGTGGCACACTTGGAGGAGTATCATGAAAAATTAGAATTTTTAGGTAAAACCATTCACCCCATATAAGAAAGCGTGTATGCTGAATTTTAAACCATTGAAAATTAGATTAAAATTTTCAAAACACTGTAGACATCACCATTACTCGACCAAATACAACCATAACAATTATCTATTTTTTAGTTATTCTTGGTTAGATTCGTATTCATTTCAACCTTAGTTCATGATTATCTGAAATCTTAATTGAATATCGATACAATTAAATGTATGATAATCCCATCAATATTATTTTCAATTTTTATCCCATCAATTTTTATCCATTCAAGAGATGTTTTATATTATATTTGTGATACTTGATCTAGGTTTATGTAGATATATTCTTATTGATATTTGATCTTCGTTTTGGATCATGTTTTTATTAATTCATTTGAAATTGATTGTTTCCTTCAATTTTAGGATTTTTTCCGAACATTTTTCATCATTTTTGAGGAAGTTGGTCTAAATTACAAACTCATAGTCTTGAATTAATTTCATGTATGTAATAGTTAAATTACATTTTCCATGGTCGAGAAGTTCCTTTGATGATTGAATTTATATAATTAACTATTAACGTGATAACCTTTTGGGTAAAATTTGGGGCATTTGAAATCGTTGGAATAGTATTAATTAACTGGCTAATTAATTAATGAAATATTATTTTTGTGAAATTGAGGGGATATTGGTTCTATTTAAAAGGTCATTTAATGATATTATAAATTAATTTCAATGTGTATTATGAGATTGGTGGATTAATCTAAATGGGTTAAGGGTTTATATAATTACACAATGATAAAGGGTGTAATGATGATTTCATATATTATTCCATACTAATTAAAGTGTTTAAACTTTTTTGATTTGATGAATTGAAATTGCAGACATTAATGAGAATGTTTTAAAATAACGTTAAGGATGCTAAAACCTAATTTTATGGCATCTTGATATGTTTAATATTTAAAGAAAAGTAATTTTTTGGTATATGTAATCAAGAAATGGACTATTGCTTCAAAATCACATAATGATAATGAGTGTGGGACAAAAACTACTTCTTCAAAACCCTAATTGTCTGATTTATTGAAAAATGCACAGCTGGTCCTGGACTCCTTCTTCAAATAAACATGAGGTCCTATACATGGAATTATAGGCCAAAAATATTTACATTGAACTATGAATCCAATTGACCATATTAAAGATTGAAATGAATAAGTAATTGATAACTGTGGTTAGATGTTATGGGACATCTCTTGAAAATAATTTTGACTTAGGCAGTGGACGAAGTGTGTATGGATGGTTTTGGTGTCCTAGAGAACCCATGAGTTAATGTGGTTAAATATAGACTAATTGAATAACTATAAAATACCAATATAATATTTTTTATTTTATTTTTATACAAATTCATTCAATATTATTGATGAGAAATTGTTTCAGACACCATTGGTGGTGGTCATTTGAATTGTACTCCTAACCTACTAGGTCCTCATGATAAGTACCTAAAAAGAAATCATGGTTTCATGATACGATAATGGAAAGGGACATATGTTCAATGGATGATATGGAATGAAGCATGGATGAGGGAACCATAATATATATTAGGACCTTCTTGGGAGTGATAGTGGGTCAATCTATTGGATTTTTATTTGGAACTTGACATGTAATTAGTATGAGATATGTATGGTTTTGGAGTGTATTTTTTATTATTGTTTTATTGGTATTGTGATACAGGTTTTTTTGTTACATGATATATCTTTTAGTGTTTATTATTTGTATAAACACTTATGATATTTGATAAAGAGGTAATAGTCTCCCCGTGATTGATATTAGACCCCCGTTATTAGTCGACAGCCTTTGCCACATTGGGAAGAACTCCTGAGGATATCTAGCCAACCAGATTGGGTAATCGGTGTGTGGATCCCATAGCGGGGAATTATAGGTACATAATTTATCTTTTTACGATCACATCACAATGAACATTTTCAGAAAGAATATTAGGGTTAAATTGGATTCCCGTTTTTGCAATTGAATTGTATATCTATGTGTTTCCCAATTGGTGTAATAGTTTCCCATTACTATGTCAATATATGGTACTTTTTATCTTTGTGTAGACATTCGAAATATGAATCATGTAATAGTTAAGAAAAATTACAATTTGATTGTTTTTATTGAATATTTAAAATTCTAATTGATGAAAGTAGGTAAATAAAGATTAATCTTTAAATATGTTATCTTCATCTCTGTGTTATGGAATTTTATACTTCAATATCCAAATTCAAGAGTATTTTTAGAGACTATGAATATATTATGACGCTTTTTTAATGACTAAAGATCGTGTTGTGTTTTTGGTTTTGTTGAAATAGTTATTCCACTATAATATTGGTACCATAGTTTTTGTAATTTTGGATGACATTATTGTTAATTTGAAATTATTGTATTCATATATGAACCTTATAATTTTTTTGTAATCCATTTGAATTCAGTGACTTTTTGGTACGCTATCAATATCAAATTTATGGATATGAATTGTAATGTTCATAGGGTATGTGTTTTCATTATATTTACTCCTAGTTAACCCTAAAAATGTGTTTTTTGTATTATCATATTAAGAGACAAAAAGTGTCTTTATTATATGGACCTTAGAATATGTATCTAGACATATTCATTGTTTAATAAAGGATTTCAAAAATATAAATTTTTTGGAACCAAAAATTGGATGAAATTATCTTCCTATGTTTTGTCCTTGCCTTCTCTTAATGAATTACAACAACTTCTTGCGTAAACTCTAAATTTTATATTGAGGTAAAGTAGAATGGATTTTACCATAATATATGATGATTATTGTTATGGTCTAGTGTTAATGAGTATAAAATTTGACTATGTTTTGGTATACGATTCTAGGATACAACTATAGGATGAATACATTTATCACACTCATTACATAGAACTGATTATTATTTTTAATGCTCTTATATTTCAAGAAATTATCTTTTTGGGGATGTGTTCATAAATATTTTTATCACTAGGTTTCATGTTACATATTTTATAAGAATGTCCTAATCCATATAAATATGTGATGTGTTGATTATATATATATGTTTGACCTTGAAATTTCATATAACCCATCAATGTGGAATGTTATTATTGACAATCTTAATATGAAATTAATCTCTTAAGTAGTCATGGAATATAAATTCTAGAAGAATCATATAGGTATTTTTTATCTGTGGCACCTAGAAATTAAGGATAATATCTTAGATATAGTTTTAACATTATTTCATTTTTCATAATTAATAAATGAGTCTAATTTATATGAGAAATAGATAAATTATAATCTCAATAGAGGTAAATAATGATTATTGGGTGGGGAGACTTTTCCTATTTTATCTCTCCCTTCTAATAGAAATTCTCACTTAAATATTTTGTTTATCATCCCTTTATCCCTAAAGAATTAAATGTTTTATTATTATTATAGTTTTTCATGGGATGTTCACCATAGAATAATAAATGTTTATTATGAAATAATTCCATATTTTTAGTGTCCATGTATAAATCCTGAAATCACAAATTATGTGTCCCAGTATTAATACTACAATCAGATTAATGTATGGAATTAGAAGACTTTTGGATTTCTCCAACATCTTCTAGTGTCAGAAAGTAAATGGCATGATTTATGCATAGACATTATAATTATACTACCATATGCTTTCACATAATGAATAAAATATTTAATGTGAATGATCTATTAATCAAATTTTATCATTTAATTTTTGAATAATGAAACAACCAATGTTTTTAATATTAGTAAACTATTTGTTTATGAAATTTAGAGGGTATGTGGGGTCCCGTAATGGATTTCCTCTGACAAGGATATTATGTTTATCTCATAGTTCTTGAAAAGAATATAATAGGTGATGGGTACTCAAGTGATATTGAGAACAAATTACAACCCATATATGGACAACCTAATGGAGCATGTTATTTAAAATGTGGAGGCTATCATTTTTTTACTTATATCTTGGAATTTTATGTATCATTAAATTTTTATCTATGACTAGTCATGTTATCATATAATAATTGATACCAATAATTATTAGAAAGGAACCATTAGAGTATTTTTATGTTTTACCATGATGGTCACCTATTTTTTTGTTAGAGGCAGGTAAAACCTCTATCAAGGGACTGACCCTCATTCAAGGGTCCATCATGAGGATTTGGTATATACCTCAATGATTGGTTATGGAAAAAATTTATATTTAATTAACGTGTTTACCCTTGATTTATTCCATTGATTATTTTTATGATCAATTATTGTTAAATTAATCTTTGTCGTTGGGTCACCATAAATTTGGAAGATAGGTGAATCTAGCTCAGGGATACGTGGGATCATTTGAAATAACAATGTGAGTTGGTTTATTTGAAAATTCAAGAAAATTAAAACATAAATTAACAGGTATTGATGATTTATTCCATATGTAATTTCTCAAGATTTATCACTTCAATCCTTTCCATCTTCTAAGAATGATGGAAATTTAGATGGGTCATGAAATTTCATCTAATCAAGAACCAATGGAGATCCATGATGATAAGATGATATTATGTGTTGAGAAATGTTTTAAAAATTATTAAATGTGTTATGGGTAATGAAATGAGATTCTCAAGAAACTATGAAAAATGAATTATAAGAATGTGAGAAGTGAACTCATGTCATTAAAAATATTCATTATTCCATATGTATTTAAAATGATTTACAATAATGTGGTGGAGAAAATTGTAACAGCCCAAACCTAACTATAATGTCATTATATCCATATTTTAACAATTATTTTTGATATTTTATGAGGTTATTTAGGGTGAAACATGTAGTTTTTAGTGTTTCTAGTCATGTAAATTTTCATCTCAAGGAATGTGAAATTTTTGAATTTTTTTATTGAAAACCATGAGCCATATGTTTGAATTCATGAGGAGGGAACACTATTTGGTGAAAAATTATTACAAAAAATTGGCAATACCCTCATGAAAAAAAGGAGTGGGTTTTTTAGTTCATTCATGGTTGGATAATGTTTTTTCACACAGTTTTTTCAAATAGTTATGTTATTCCAGTTACCCCAATAGACATGAAACTTTGGAAGATAATCTTAAAAATCCTCCATCCTAACCATGTGATTGGAAATTTATTATATTATTTTCATTTTTTTATTCATCATACACCATATTTTAAATTAAAAATATCAAATGGTCCTTGAATTCTCCCAAGTGTATTTTTTATTCAACCTTATTTCTCCATGGATGGACGTATATGATTGATGTATTAGTTCAATTTTGGTTTGTTTTATCATATATATACTATAAATTAATGGTTATTTTATTCATTATAGATTAGGAAATTATTCTATGCCACATTTCTTGGATCATTGGATCACTTTTTGATTTCATCCCCATTTCATATATATGAATTGTATGTTAATATTATGAAGGCTATATCTCATTTTGTTTGGGTGTGGTGCTTGGAATTAATTAAGTAGGTGTTGATCAATAATCCCCTCCTACCATTTTTAGTGTTGAGAAATTATTCTATGTTATAGGGATTTGTTTTTTTTCCTGCACTGGATATTTTATTTTTTTATTATATTTTAGTTGTGAATCCTATTATGGGTGGTGTGTAACTTGAGATTGAGGTTTATAGTTCTATCATGAAAATGGTTATTTAACCATTCATTATCATATATTTATAAATGAATTTTTAAATGTTAATTATAGTTATCTATGAGTTTTTGGATATATATGTATAAATGGATATTTAACAATAGATTTTTTTTCCTTTATATGGTTAATGAAAGATTATGTTCAATGAATTATTCTAATTTAATGGATTAGGTTGATGTATATTTTGAAATTTACCCCCCCCTGTATTTTTTTTTAAAAAAATTTATTAGGGTCACCTTCAGTACCTTCATATACTGTTTATTATTTGGCCCTATCTCGGAATATTGTAGAGGGTTTACATTATAGGGCGTTCCTCTATTCCTAGATCATAGATTTATTGGATTTTGTTACCCAATATTTAATTTTTATCATTATTCTATTTTAGGGGTGTTCCATTGTACTTATATATTACATTCATGCAATATTAGGAATTTTGTGTACACATGTAATTATTATATCAGAGATCATGTGTCCTACCTCACCAATCTAATGTTATCCAAGGGGAGATCCCCATTTATCATGAATTGTTTTTATTTTAGAATTTTTTGATATGATTCATTATTTTATATATATCAATGGTTTATTTGAATTATATTTATGAAGTGGTTTATAAGGATTTTTTTTAGAATATTTAAAATGGGGAACTAGTTTTCCATCATTTTGATATAATTTTTAATTCTATATTCCATCCCCTAATTTATTTAAATGTGATAATATTATGATTATTCGACATGGGTTTGTTATGAATCTACTATACAGGATCCAAGTATGGCTTTTTATCTCCCAACATACACTATCACATGGGGGTGTATAATCCTTTTTTGTATAACTAATGATATTTTAAGGCAAAAAAATGACATTGTGAGGTATTTTCAAATGGGTTTTGGTATTTGGATGTGATATTGAGAGAAATTTTACATGTATCTAATGAAGTAGTTTTTTTTCTATTTTGGTTGTACTATGTGTTGTTTGTTGACATGCACTATAACTGGTTATCTTGTTATATTTGTTTGTATAACCTCTAGTGTCACTCTTATATTTATAACGTATTTCCATATTGTTGTTTTTTCTATTTTATTTTTATGTATCTTGTTTTATGTTTGAAAAATGGTTCACTCTAATTTTCATATGTTTCATAGGTTCTATAAGATAGGCCATTGAAATCCTCATCAATTATCATGTCCTATAACGGTTTGGTTCAGATCATAAAGTAAAATATTGTTAGCATTGTTAAATAGACATTCTCTCTATAGGGTTTTATCCGGCTACAAAAGTCGGTATCATTGGACCGTCTTATATTTTGGGATTACCTATCACTCTACCACTACACCTTCAAGATAAAATTAATATTCAATTTCATCATTATTAGTGTTCTGTGGAGGTGGTTACGTTCATTCTTAGTGGTTTTTGTTGGGTCATTGGAAAGTTGGATCCTTTGGAGACACAATGTGATAGGCTCATCACCTCATATTACCATGCCAGTATGCAAATGTAGAAGGTAGACATATGCATGCTTGATGGGGATGTGTCTAATCACTAGTTCAGTTTTCAATTATCATCACATTTTCCTTCAAGATTAATTTTTCCTTTTTTTAGTCTTGAAGTGTGCATCAATGTGTCCTCGAAACATAGTTCAATGATCCAAAAGTTCTGAATTTAGAGCCCAATCAACGAATCCTCCACTGTCTCTCACGCTCATTTGACAATTCATCACGGAGGGACTATACATTGAAGTTATTTTGTGGCCTGTCTCTCGAATCATATGGAACCATGTTATTTTATTTTTTTCTTCTCCCACAATTGGATTTTTCATTCATCTTTCCTCTAATTCCCTTCTGTATTTGTTACTCCATTAACTACCACACTTTGTCCACGTTTGATGGTTTCAATAGAAATTAGGTATGGTGTTGGTGTATATTTCAATGATGGATCTTCTCTTGGTGTTTACTATTGTGGTTGTAACATCTACATCATTGTGGTACAACATGGTCTTGAGCCTCAACAATGTATGGTGTCTCTTATTACATGTCTAAGGTTATTTACTTAGGTGAGTCATGAGATGCGATGTGATGGGTGGCTTATGAATGGATGAGCTCCATTAGTGGATATTTATTGGTACTAGGATATTTTAGTCGACAAGGCATGATAAATGGTCACCTATCAGCATTGACGTGATGGGGTTTGATATGTCCATTTTTAGAGGTTCTTTAGTTTTAGGGATTGTTTTTTATTTCATTACTTTTTAGTTAAATTTGTGGTTTCAGATCAGGGGATCTATTTTCAATGGCTACAATGGATGTGAGCTATTAGTGATGGAATTCCATGGAGCCATGAAAGCCAAAATGTTTGTGCTTTTAGTTTTTTTGTTATCTATTATACATAAAGTGTATTTATTTGAGAGAAAATGATTCATGGTTACAACGTGATGGTATACAGACATTCATTCATACATGTATCCACCCATCCATCTATCCAACCACCCTAACAAAAAAAACACACACACACACACATATATATATATGAATATATAATATTATAATAACATTTTTAATAAAATAATTTAATAATTATGATTTTTCTAATGGAAAAATAATTGTTTCTAATAATTAGTAATAACAATATATTAATGAGTTGATAGAAAATGTCATTGTTAATATTATGAATAAACATATTTAATTGTTAGTAATGGATTTTTGGTAATTACCAATCAATAACAATGGATATATATTTTCGTAAAAAATTATTGGTTGTTAAAATTCATATTAAATAACATAATATATATTGTAATTAATAATTTTTATCACCATGAACATCGGTCTTTGGGACACACCATTTATTAAAATTAGTTCAATGAGATATTCTCATTCTTTAAAGGGAATGATGGCGCTTGAGCCACATGGTGACAAATTGAATGTCTAAAAAATATTTTTTATTCCCCTAATATATATATATATATATATATATATTGTCAATAACTTCATATTGGTAACAACCATTTCGATATAGAAAAATACACCTCATTATATTTCAATTTATTATTCATTTTACACACCATGATATTTTTTTGAAAAAAGGGATTCTCATTAAAGCAACCATGATTATATAGATAATATATAAAAAAAATTATAAAATAAATAAATTTAAATTTAATATTTACATAATTTTTTAACAGAAAATTTAATATATTAAATTAATATATAAATATATTAATACATTTTAATAAATTATTAAACATTACTAGCGATTATTATAAATTTGATAGTTTTTTTGGATATAAATTAATAATAAAAGGTAAAATTTTATTTATATTAGAATAAAATATATATTTTAAATTAGAATGTTTATTTTTATCATTAGACTTAAATGTAATTTAAAATTTATTTATATATAAAAAAATATATCTATATATCAAATAGAAATATATATAAATATAAATATATGTCTATTTTAAATATATAAATATCTATTTATATTATAAATTATATAATATTATTATTAATATATAAATAAATTATATAAAAACTATATTTAACAAATATATATATTTATTTATATTGGTCATATGTAATTTTATAATATATATATTTAGTTATTTATAATTCTATATAATAATAAAATATATAAGTATATATATTTTACATATAAAAATATAATTTTTTTGATTATTTAAATCACATATAAAACATTTAATATATTTAAATAAAAATGGTGTTATAAAGGTTGTGTTAAGAAAATAAATTTACTAATACCAGTGTCATTTTTTTATGGGTTGAAGTAATTCAGAAGATAAATTTTGTGTTTTGAATCAAAGGCGTCTAAAATAGTAGTATTGTGCCCCATAATGGAGGTTGTGTTGGTGTTATAGATGTAATAATTTATGTATTTTGGGGATTCTTTGAGTTGAGGATTGGATACATCTGTTTTAGGAGAGAGAAAGAAATTGTGGTAATCTTACATGCCATATAAAATTTCTTTTTATTAATCATGATTCATTGGGAAGTCATAGAGGAGTACCTCTGTGAAATAGGGATTTCTGCACAATGGTGTGGTAGTGGTATCCCTGTCCGAGGTCATAGTTAATTTTCCAATGTATCAAGGGTGTGGGGCGACAGAACATATGTTTCAAAGTATGTGGTAATGTTAGTATTCTATGGTTATCTATTGTGGTAAAAAAAGACAAATCACAACGTTTTAAAATGTTTTAAAAAGTTAGGTTCCCTTGAGACTTTTGAGCAAATATGTTAGACCATTATATTTCAATATATAATTTTAATTTATATATAATTATGTTTAGTGTCTAATGTTACATGAAACACTATACAAATTTTAATGAAAAATTATTAAATTTCACATTAAACAAAAATAAAATATTAAATATTTTTGTGAATTTAATAACTCTGATTGATAATTGATAAGAAAAAAGGTTACGAACATTTCAAATTTATAATTTTCATTCTTATATGAGTGAATATTTTCTAAATATATACTATTTTTATATAAGAGATGTATTTATTATTTTGGTAATATTATTTTGATGAAATTTAAATTATTATTTATTTCAACACATAAAAATAATTAGTGGGATACTTTTTTTAATTTTAATGAAAATATTTCTATAATGTTGAATGTTGTAAAATTATTATTCTCTAATATACTAAAACATTATAATAACTTCATTAAATAATAATGATATTTATTTTTATAAATAATTTATTCTAATGAAAATATATATTTAAGGATTGAAATTATTACATTTTGAAACATTATGTGGAATTTGGAAACCCATATATTTCACCAAAAAGGTTATATTTTTTTTATATTTTTAAATAGTTATGGTTGAATAAATTTCATTCGGATACATTATATACATGATCATGATGTAATTTTTTTTTCTTAACATGCTAATTTTTTATAAATATTTTTTTGTTGTGTTTTCAATTAATAAATTAATTTTATTTTTATATATTATATAAATTTAATACATCAAAATTTATTTCATGTTTTTAATTTTAGTAATTAAATTATGTAATAAAGTAAATTATATTTTTTCATAATGAATTGTTACAACGGTAAAAAGTTGTCACCTTGGTAGGGGTTAAAGCATTAATATTGGGGTAAAAAATAGAAAATAGTAGAAATATATCTAAAAACATAGTAAATTTTATTTTATGAATGTATTAAAGATAGTTTATCATATCTTAAAAATAGTACACATTTATTACCACTTTTTATTATTATAAAATAGTACTTTTATATTAAAGAAATTATCAATAAACATTTCACTATCACTCACGTAAAAAAGTATTATGATAAGAGATAGTAAATAAAAATACACATTTAATAGGTCAATAAAATAATATAGATTAATACAAGATATATATATATATATATATAATTTTAAGATTAGTTTAATTTAATTTTATAATTAAAATAATTTATTACACACTACCGAAATATTTCATATGAATCCAGTATGAAAATAATATATTATAAATTAAAAAACAATTAAAGTGATATGGTTTGGAATATTTATTATCTTTGAAAATAAATATTAATATTTATAAATCATCAGTGATCATATAATTGTTTACATTAAATCTATATTGTAATCTAGATATTTTTAATGTCATATTTTGGGTATTGTCCGAAAATGATATTATAGTGTATATAATAATAAAAATTATTTTATTAACTAAAATAGAAAACATAAAAACTTATATTTTGTAAATATTACTATTGATTTTATAATAATACCATAAGTTTTACATTAATGAAACACTTTTCATTTTTAAAATTACACTTTTTACACATAAAGAATCAATATTTGGGAAACAACCCAGATTTTTTACTATAAAACCGAACATTAACTAACCATTACCAGAAACATATAACATGATTTCCGTCTAAAAATTATACCTCATACCCAATAAAAGCATCTCATATCATGACCCTTTTCAAATATTGTGACCACAATCTTATCATACCAAAGCATTATGATCCATTGAAATAAAGACATCAAAAGAAGATGTAATTATCATAAATGATTTATTTAATGTTTCATTGTTCTTCAACCACATCCAAATATTCTCTGAAAACATAAAATTAATAAAATTATTAAAGTTAATACAATTTTTATTTTATTTTTTTTATTTAAACAAAATTATATACATTCAATTTTTTAAAAAATTAATCCTTTATATTTTTTTTACATATGGACAATTGCATCTACAGATGACATATTTTGTTTTACATCACCACCTTATATGAATAGATATAAGGTTGGATTAAATTAATTTTCAAAATTTCACAGTCTTAATTATTGTTTTATATTAATAATCAATTATATATTATCTTTCCCTCCCATCCATTAAAATATATCAACATTTCTCATGTGAATCTGAAGAAAAAAACTTCAATTAAACGATGTATTTTATTTTTCCTAACCTCTTCTTAAGGATAGATACAAAGATGAATTTTATATATAATTATTATTTTTAATATATAATTATGTTCATTTAATGAATGAATATAGTCTTATTTCTTTTCCTTATATCCATTGTAAAATGTGAATCATACCCATGTTTTTATGTAGCCTAAAACATCATTTAAATGACATATTTAATTTTTATCATACAATGTACATATATGGATCTAATAATTATTTTATTATATAATTAGGATATTTACAACATTATAAATTTTCAAATATTATTATTGAAAAAAATTAAGTTTCATTTTAATTTTGTTAAACTCATTGAAATTTTATTTTGAAAAAAATGACCTTAAAACAAGATACATTAACTTAATCAAATTAGTAATAATGACACAACCAGGTTTTTAATTTTCATCATTTACCTTTATTCATTTTTGACCGTAGTTTTTATCTCATGTTCAGGGTGTGTCAAGATTAAATTTTAAGGAATTTCTTCTTTTTTTTCTAGCTTTTCACTTATGAGTGTCCCCTAGGATTCATAAGAAAATTGAAATTTTTTGGCTTCAATATGGGGTGGTGACCAATGTGTGCATAGTTAAAAGAAATCCTGAAACATTCCTAGGAAACAATGATACATGCTGTTATTTATAAAAAGGTCTTAATCTCAGAGTTGGTACATAGATTTTCAAAATGTGTGACTAATAATTTCATATGTCCCTTGTGGATAGAGGAAACTGCACCGTTAACCATGGGATGGAAAACCCTTTGCCCAAACTAAGAAACATTTTCATGTCATTGACATATGTATTTTTTACACTTTCTGTAGCATCCCAGGTAAATAATAAATATGGAATTTTCATATTTATTAATATTTGTTAACTATTATTATTTTTTCATTAAAGTGGATGCTACATTTTATGGATTACTCAATACACTTTAATGGGTTTCTTTGAAATCCTACGTTGCACACAATGTGGAGTTATACCAAAAAAATAAAAAAATAAAAAAATATTATTTTAAATGGAAGTTAACCCCTAGCCTTTGTAATGGAGGGAATGAATATAACTAACTAAAATATGATTATTCATGTTTTTTAAATGTTTTTACATTTATCTAATAAATTTTAGAGGCTTGAAATAAGAAAGATTCCAATTTTAAGCCTAAAAACTCTAATATTCTTTAAAAGTCCATTTTACCAACTTTTTATAGAGAACACTTTTTATATATAGTTATTGTCACTTTTATATGTTCTATTTGACAAAATAATATTCTTCATTATAATTAGGAAATCAAAATTTACTTTTTATGGAATTTTGGTATTTTTCTGATAATGTTCTTTTTTAATGAATAGGGAAAAATACATTATTTTAATTCAAAACTGCCTTTTAATCTAATTTAGTTTTCTGGTTATATTATTTTTTAATTGGTTTTAAAGTTTAATTAGACTATTGTTTTACCATTTAATAAAATTTTGTTCACTTTAAGTAATTTCACTTTGAAATTGAACATAAACAAGTGTCAATCTTTTGATAGTTATTATTTCTTAACAACACACTTTTTGTTTTGACAACGAGAATTAATTTTAAATTAATTTCTGCCACTTATGTGTGTTGAATATGGATTAATGGATTCAATATTTGGAATAATGTGGTCCAAATTATGTAAATTAGTAACTTTTTTTTAAATATTATGAATATTTACTTCAGTAAATATTTTATTTACCATGGTTAAAAGGTAAATTTGGTAAATATGGGTAAAAAAATAATATTATAATAATATAAAATTAACCTAACATGTATACTAGTTATATTTCTGGATACATGGACGACCATGGGGATCCATGGGTCTATTTCTAGAGCCCATAGATCCACTTGGGAGTGATAATGAAACTTTATTTTAATTAATTTAAAGTAAAGACAAAAAATGACTTAAAAATATATATTTTAGTAAATCAATATTTTGATGGGGTTATATATTTTATCTATTGTACTATAAATAATATTTTAAAATCTAAAAAAATTTCTTACATCATGGTAATTTTTTCAGAATTTATAGACCTTAGATAAATAAAATTATTTATGACACAATAGTGATGTAGTGGTTACCTCATTAATGAATGATTTAAATAAATATGATTTTAAAAATTAAAACACTATCCAAAACATGACAAATAATAATTGTATGATTTTTTTTTCAAATATAAATCATCGTATCGTCATCTTTAATGTGTTTTTTCCCTTAGAAACCGAAAATCATTATATGATAAAATAATATTTTCAAACCTTCCCAAAGAGCCCCCCCTTTATAAAAAGCCATCACCTCTGACCCATTTCTCACACCTATTAAGCCACTTGGATCATCAAAACTCTAATTAATTAATCTCCCTACATACTTATCTAACTACTAGAATCCTTACCTTAGGAATAAGGCACTTCAAGTAATCCTTTTGGTTCAATCCAAAGGGATATACCCGATTTAAAGGTAACATCTTCTCTAAAATTATTTTCTTTTTTTTCTGACTTCTTCTACCCCATATTCTCTCTTTATTTCATTTTTTTATAACAACACCAGGATATATAATATACTTGTATGTTTTTATGAGATGTATTATAATAACACTTCCACACACCTCCATCCAATGGATACGATCATACCATTCTGATGGAACTATATTTATATGTGATATATATTATATTTATATAGTCTCTTTAATTTTTTATTTTTCATTTATAAAATATCATTATGGTTTTCATAATGGGTAAAAGTGATAATTTCAATTAAGGAAGTGCGGACTACCGCTCCTTCAAAGTAATATGACTCGTTCATTCCATACACATGACGTATATAGGATGGAGTAAATAAAATTATAAATTATATAATACTAGAATTATAATATACTTATTTATAAATATGTTTTCATTCCATTAAAATAAGAAATAGAAATGAAAGTAGTGCTCAGGTGTACATATGACTTACCGTCTCTATGAACAGTGCATTTCATTTAATATCTCCAACTGTTATGTTCTGTTATAAATACATATATATAATGGATATATATGATATATATGATATCTAAATAATTAATATCATTCTAGAGGTATTGGAATTTTGACCACAAGGACGATTTATAATTATAAAATGTTCGTTTTTAAATCAAGTTCCGAACATCGAAAAAATGTCCGATGTGAACTCAAAAAATTAAAAAATTGTTATAGAATAGTAATAAGTGATATAAAATGAATAATATTCTTGAAAAAGTTTCTTATGCATGTAGAACATAACTAATATTTATTATTCATGAAATTAAAGAATGAACAGGTCAAGTTGGACATGAGGTAAGTGACTTCGTCTCAAAATCATTTCATTGAGGCATGTTTTGATAATATACACATCCTTATTTTATATGGTATATAATAAAACCCTTTTAATTTTAATTTCATGAAAATTGAGTATTTTTTCAATAAAGAATTTTACTAAATGAAAAAAGGAATTTTTTAACATTTGCGGTGACAATGACCTCTCTGCCACCATAATCATTTATTGGCTTCCACTATAAGCCTTAATGTTTATAAAATGAAAAAGAAACCCTTTATTATATTTTCGGGAGTTTTGATATTGAAAATGGGTTTTAAAATTTATTTATTATTTCAATATCTTGAAATTATTTCTTATGATTACAATTGAATTGTTATTAGTGAAATTGTTATATTTGCAATATTTTATGTGTTATGTTTTTATAATGGTACATGGACATTTAATGGGTTGTTACGTGATTAACCAAATAAAGGGTGGTTATATAATAAACCAGGATAGATGGTTACATTAAAACCTCCAATTAATTGGGTATGGAATTCGGTCGTATGGCTATTATATTTAGTGATATGTGTGGTAGTCGACTGTATGGTTATTCTATTTATGTACGTTTATGTCCCAAGTCACCTTTATATGATATGTGTTCTTTATATGGGTTTTATGGATATATTTTTGTTAAAAATTGGTATACATTGTTCTTTTATTTAGTGAACAGTATTAACTACTTTATAAAGTTGAAAATTATTACTCATGATAATGTATTTATGGTTTGATTTTTGTTTTAAATAACTAAAAGTTTTCCTTATTTATGTATCCCTTACTGATCCTTTTATGCTCATCCCAATTTTTTTTGAAATGTTTTTTACATGACGTAAAAATGAATATAGTCATGGATGGGATCAAGGAAAAGTCATGTTGTCTAAAATATAGAACTTTACATGACTCTTTTTTCAATATTTTTTATTTTCTAAAAAAATGGATACTAAGTATAACTGTTTACATGTAATATTAAAATTTTTATGTATATGTTATGATCTAATTCTCTAAATTTGTAAACATGAAGAGAACCTAAATGTGAATTATTAACTTAATTCAAGATTTTTTAATGTTTATGGTTGGGTCCTTATACTTTCCACACTAAAAAATTTAACTCTAAACCCACAAATTCATCCGCCTTTGGTGTTACTCACCCTAAGTGCCTCCCCTAGCTATCTTTCCCCCTTGTATCTTCAATTTATTGGTGGATTTTCGTGGTGTTTCTCCATGATTTTTCATATAAATCCCATTCTTTCATGGTCTCATCCTCTTCCCAAAGGATATATCCTTTTACATGGGTGTTTCATTACTCTAGTAAGTTGGTTGTCTATATGAGGGTTAGATGTGGATTTTTAGGGTTTGATCATGTCGTTTATAGTTCAATATTTTCTTAGAAGGGTATTTTGGTGGTGCAGTTGTGGTTTCCAACTATTTTAGATATGTTTCTCCATTCGATGTTGGTAGTTCCGTTTTTAATAATCATTTGATTATATTTATATTATTATCTTGTCTCTTGATTCAGTTCTATATATTGTGTATGAGGTCAAAATTATGTTTTTTAATTAACTGAAGGTCCGTGTGACTATTGAAAATTGTTTTTGCAAGGAATTTTGTTATTTTCCTTGTCTATTATATATGTGATTATTATTTTTATTCTTTTAAGGCGTTTGATAAAATGTGTGGAAGATGCCAATTATATCTTAATAGTGATTTTCCATTTGTTTGTGATAGAAATAGGTTTTCAAAATTAATGTGGGTATGTTTTATGATGGGTTTATTTTGGTATTAATTAAATATTATTAATTCACTTTTTGGAATTCGATAAATGTGATTAAAAAACGATTTAATGTTACAAATGAGTTTTTTGAATGACATTATAATTATTTCATGTTTTACTTCATTTTTTATTCATTTCTTTAAATTTAGTATTGTAATAATGATGTAAAATATGTTTCATATGAGATATGGAATAATTTGTGGTATTCTATGGGGATTTCCCTTGGTAATTAATTAATTTCATATCTTATCATCTTATTCTATAATCAAATTCGGTTTAAAAAAAATATTTAGTGGTATTTTCCTTGTGTTCTTGTGAATTTTTTTTATTGTGTGGAAATGATATCTTCTTGTGTGACATGAATAATGAAAATTGATCATGATGGGAATACTTGGATAACTAGGTTGGAGAACTAGGACTAGTATGCCACTTCACATGAAAGTGGTTCATCATAGATTCAATTAGAAGGATTGGTGATACAACACTAACTAAAAGATATGATGATTTGGTACCAATAGGCCCATGGGGTGTCTCCTCCTATCAGCTCATACATTTAAACATTGTTGTTCATGTTTTCAATAAAATTTTCACTATATTACAATGTACCTATTGTTACTTTACTAGGTAGTACCTAGAGGGTTTTCTCATGAATTTGTTTCATTTTTTTATATTTCTCTCACCATCAGTGTATAGTGTACACATTGTTTTATTAAAAGTAATGCATGTTTTTCCATGAAACTCTATTTTATTAAATACATTCAACATTACCTTTTAACAACATGTGTGTTATCATGTCTTATAATAGTTAAAACATGAATATCTTATTTTGGGTATAATTCTACTGGTATTTTGATCAGACCCTACATTCACCCTTGGGTGTAAGTATACATTGTTAGTTCTGAAAAAGGTAAAGTAAAGATGCTTATAGATTGTGGTTCCATATGTTTGTGGTCTTCCCTCCAATGTGTCATGGTCATGGCTTGAGAATGACACTCCTCTTGTTATATGGCAGTTTTTGGGATAGTGTCATCTTCTATTTATTATTATAGAACTTCTTGAGTTTTTTTAATTTATAAACTTGAATATTAAAATTATTATCCCATGTTTGGTTGTGTTTGTTCAACCTCATTTTATTTATAATTTTCATCTAATTTTTTTATCTATACGTGTGAATAAATTTCCACAATATTTTATTGATTCATGGCCATTAGTTTTCAGCCTATGGGGATTGGGAATGACCTTCATTTAATTCCCTGGTTCGGGATGGGAGTCATATTGGAGGAAACTCTAGCGTAGTTCTTGAAACAATTGTATCAGAGGAGGTCATACTCTTTTGGGGGGATGATATTTTTAAAATATTCCAAGAATACCTGAGTTTGGATTGTCGGTACATGATTATCTAATTGTGAGTAGGGTTCTTGGAACACACACCACAAGACATGACTCAATGTTCCATGGGAAGTTATGTTTCATTTAGTTTTTTGTATTTTTTTGAATTTTTTAATGTTTGGGAAATGACGTGTGAGTAGGAATAGTTGTCTATATGGCCTCATAGGGCCAAGAAATTGATGGTAAGCCAAGGATATGGACCTAGAAAAACCCATGAGAAGGTGGTTAGATTGGATTCCACTACTCTATAGTATATAAGAGATAATTCACACATATTAAGGTGGTGTGAGGCTCATAATGAGGTGCTTCACACTATATGACCTTAAACTGGTGACCTTAGTCAAAAAATCAAGAAATTAATCAATCACACTCTTCAAAACATTAGTCTCTATATGTTTACAAATCTTGTTAGATTAGAATGATCCTAAACTATGCAAGTTGGGAGGAAAAAATATTGACCTTGACGAAAAATGGAATATTCAAACTATCAAAAAATAAGACTTTATCCTAATAGTTTTCCCCTATGACCTATGAAAATATGAATGTGTGAATGGAATATGTAAAAATTAGGAAGAAATTATCATTGAGACCCCCAATAAATCTTTCATATCCTCACCCAACACATTGGTTTTGGTAAAAGATCTAATAAACCCATTTTTCTTAATTAAAATGTTTTTCACGTAGGTATTTTTCTTAGTGTTCCCATATCACACATCTATGAACATCTACTCAGTGAACACTTCAAAAAACATGGACACAAGATACTAAACTATGTTATACTCATCCCGTTCACATGAAGTTAAAATTTATGATGCTTTTTCCCCCTATAGGATGTTAAAAGCATTGTTTAAAATAATTTCATAATTATGTTAAACTACATGTTTTTCATCTTTATTGCATGACATGTCCCTGAAAAATATTATAGTTCATTTCATAATGGGAATATTTGCACATTTGGTTTAATTCCCTAACATTCCATTCGAGTTTATTAACCATCTATTAAATGCTATGATGAAACTGCTATTGGAAGGTGAGCCCAGATTTTCCCCCAAATAATATGGCCCCTCAATAAAAAAAATTACATGCTGGCATAATGTGAAGATCATTGAAATCTATTCAAGAATTGTTAAATTTAAACAACAAGAGTGTGATTTATTTTCTTTCAATCTCTAAAATAATAAATAATAACATACCCCCCCTTAATGAAGATAGTTTCTATAGAAACTGTCTCTCCTCTGATCCTGGACATACTCAATTATGTATTCTAGAAAAAAAATTAGTAGCACCAATTATTCGAACAAGGTTTATGGTAAAAAATCAATTTAATTTCATCACTATTAGTAGTAAGATTTTGGAAATAAAATATAAATCATTGTATGTATACATGGTTATTTTTCATATAACCATTCCCTGCTTTCAATGGATTATATTTCATGATCCATACCCTCCATATTCCAAGGTTTTTGGGTAAAATCCATCACACACTACATTACCCATATATTTCAAAAATACATTTTCAGAATGATATTTATTTTCATAGATTCTCTCTTTATAACCAATGAATATCATTTTACGAAACATCCAAATATGAAAAATGCCTCAAACTGATCTCGACACATAAAAAGAATTCTATCACTCTCGTATCGGTGAATTATTATCTTTTAACTCTTACATATCAAATTTTTAATGAATCAAGATGTATTATATATTTTATTTTGATACATATTAATCATTAATGATATATTGTGGATTTCAAGGTATGTTGTTTTTATTATCACATTCCTCAACCTTTTCCCACCTCTCATTCCTCTTATTCATTAGGCCCCATTCAGAGGGGGGGGGTATTTATTGGCATTTCCAAATGAGTCTACAAATGGATCCAATAGTAATGAGTCTTATTTTGAATAATTTTTCTCTAGTGTTATATTTTAATGGAAATGGATCCCAAATGGACTTATAGATCATATCTATTGGTCATTTGAAATCATTTGAAGTAAATCATAAAAAATATTATAGCAAGGGAAATTGAATAACAATGTATAAAATTTTGTGAAATCAGTATCAAAACACAATTCTTTTATGAAAATAAATATTCTATGTAACTCAATATTTCCTGAAATCCACCTTTTATAAAACTAAATATGTTTTTAAACAATATAACCTGAAGATGGTAATAAATTGGGAAATATATCACTATTGAAATCAATTTTCTATGAAACTCAAACATTATAGAATATGGTAATTATTCATGAAAGATAACATCTAATGTCCTTAGAAACTATAAATACCAAAAGTAAGTATTACTTATAGGATGTTATACCAAGAAGTGATATTTATCTCATAATTCATTAAACCAAAAATACTTTCATGAATTTGTATACCTCATTACACCGATGACTAATCTTTCAACAATTAACTCACATGAACCCTTAAATGTATGGTTAATTATTATAGGACGTTTCAATAATTCCCAAAGGTAAATATATCATGAAACTCAATTTTTTAGACAAATTAATCATTCATAAAACTGAGTTCTTCCAAAAACCTCAATCATCCATGAAGCATCCATCCATAATGAAAAATTCTATTAGGAAACCATATTATTCTCTAAAGAAATAATATATAGAGTAATATTATTTGATTAAATCCTATGTGATTCAATCTTTCGTGAATCAATCGTCCCAGAATCAATAATATAGGAAGAAATATTCTCTATGTAAATATTTTTCGTGCCAATCATTTGTAATTATTTATCTATAATGAAAACATATGTATGAAATATTCAAAGAGGAAACCCTCTGTTAGAATACATTAAATAATTAAATCACCCACTTACGCAATGAAATATCCCATGATGAAATATTATTTGATGAACTCATTCATGAAAACATATTCCTTTAAGATATCATTCATGAATAAAAATTCAATGATGTAATTTTGTATGTTGAATTCTCTTATGAAGAAATATTCTTTGAATAAATATTCTCTACCCAAATATTCTATGATGTTATCTTTCAAGATGTAGTATTCACTGTAGATAGTAAATCATGATTAAATGTATCCCCACATACTCAATATTGTTCAAAACATTAACTTTCAAAATGATAAAAATCATTCATTAAAACACTATACCTTATAAAGATAATGAGTTTCACTAAAATAATTTTATTCTTTGTCAAGGGAATATTGGGTTGTATCTTGTACGAAACCACCATAGAACCCATAAATTAAAATGATTAAAGATACTTCTCCACACAACCCAAAATACCAGGGGTCAACATACTCCTCTATATCTATTCATGTTCCATGAGTTTATATTTTTCTCCAAGATTACTTGAATACATTGAGAGGAAATAGTCATCAAGGAAATATGATACCACACCACCCAATTCATATACAATGAGAAACTAGAAAGGTATTCTTAAGAATAAGTCCAATTCCATAAATACTTATGAATCTTCCTATCATTCAGTCATAGGTGCATGATATTGAACTGCAGTATACCTAATTTGAAGGAATAATTTGCCCATTTTTTCAAGAATGATATTAATTATTTTTTAAAAATATGAATGAATTATCTAATGACCTTAATATGACCCAATATAGTGCTTGTGGCGTTTTTCATTGGTGTAATACCCAATTATATCTATCAACCCACATTGAGGTCGATATGACCTCATTACACAATAATAAGATGAATGAATGGGTATATCAAGGTATAATCCCCGCACACCATGTCCATTCATGCGATGACTTACTAAGGACATACCCCATGAAACAAACATGGGATCCAATATATAATAATTATGTGGTGCCTCATGTAATGATTGTGATATACCTATGGTGATAAACATGAGATGATACCCTTAACTCCATGTATCAACCTTGGATATCCAAAATTACCCTATTTATGCTCCTATAAGAACACAAGAACGTTTTCAATATAATGACCAATCATATAATAACTTCTCCTAGTTTCACCTAGGATGTTTCTATATTTTTTCATGAATCATAAAATTTAATTTATGAGTCGGACTCAGGTAGAATTTTAATGTAATCCCTAATAATTCCATCACTACTCCTAGAAGAACCCATGATTATTGATAAAAGAAAACAGAATCACACCATTTATATATCTTGTTGCACTTTGGAAGCTTATACGATTAATCTATTACCATTAAATTTTGTATCCATGAATCATGGTTGTTATTTCTATGAATATGACTTAACCATACAATTTTTAATCCTAGAAATAGTATAGAATATTCTACATATAAGCTCCACACTGTTCCTTATTTAACTACTCCCAGGATGTAAGTGTCTAAAATACACAATTTTAAATTACATGAACTAATCCCATAGAATAAAATTAAACAGTTCCACTAAAACATATAGTTATTGATCAATCCATCCTAACTGGGAACATAAGACACCACCCTTAGTTTGAATACAATAATCATAAAAGTATAATCCATCATCCCATTTAGATTAAATAACACCAATGTCTTATCAACTCCCCTACCCCCCTAATTGGGGGATAATTTACCACTTTCTATATAAACATTATATCCCAATTGGACCTCCACATCACCATGTGATTACCAAATATCCATCCCAATATGTGAAAAAAATATATAGGAATAATCTATAGAAGGAATTAAACATATATCCATATCCACACAGGTATTTAATACTATGAATATGTCCATAGAAGTCAATAATACTTTGATTATATTCTCATATAACATTATTCATCTTAATATGTTCCCACAAGACATTGAACATGATACAATTCAACCATAAGAAATTAAATATGCGATTGTTTCCCTATAATATCCCAAACATGTGACCCCACCAGAAGCATCACAATATCATTATGTTGTGATGAATCAGGGACTTCTAAAGTCATCATACTCAGATGCCTTACCCATCTAGAAAAAATCATCCAATAGAAGACATATGCGCCCTTGGGTTCTGTAATTATGATTCCTTGAATATTATATTCCCTCAATTATGACTGATGAATACATTTAAATGTTCCATACACCACTAATATATAGATATGTACAATAATATACATCCTCAACACCATATATTAAACCATGTAGATAAATTTACATAATGGAAGTACCATAATTAATTGGAATACAACATGAGATGGTGTCATCAACATGATTCATGAACCCGAACCTAATATATATGAGTGTGAGAACTAGAATAGGCGATAGACACAATGTATGAATCCCTGAATGGGGGAACAGATTTCCCAACATACTATTCTAATCAAGGATTCTACATCAACAACAATAGTGATCGAGGACTTCCACTGTTAGAAAAAGTTATTATGATGAAATTAAAAGTGTGTTCTGTCCCATTTGGTCACCCTAATGATTAAAATAATAAAAAAACATAATGACATGATAATTATTATTATGGGGTTGTATATAAATATGTTATTATATTTTCATGACATGAGAGGTTTTTTGTGCTAGGTCCCTCATCGTCTCTTGCAGTGATGGGTATCATATCACCATGGGATTGGGGTCTTATTTCTCCTATGTTTGGTTTTAATCTATATCCTTGTGTTTTCTTGTCTTATATAGAGTTTAAAAAATACTATTTCACTGTATGATCATTTTTATATTATTTTTTTTAATATTAAATAATTCACACAAGATATATTCCAAGGGATCCTATGTAGTGTGCAACGGGTAATTCTCCTCAAAGGATTCCTTCTAATGATCATGATGTCCTATAATCTATCATGATGGAATATTTATTGATGAAATTGAATGTAACACAATAATAGAACCCCATTGGTAGCCTACAACCATGATATTGTGGATAATGAATCAAGAATGCGAGTTCCAATATGATATATCATTTTCCTCTTAAGGGAAGAATGAACCTAAATATATATATGTCTATATGGTAAAGTTCAATTAATTCGTTGATTTTATATAGACATGTGGATTTCTTTAGATTTAGTGTGAAATTTTTAATGAGGATGGTAAATGTACATTTTTGTGGGATTCAATGGTTTATGAGAACATACATGTGCAGATTAAGTGAAATAAAATAAATACCATGTTAATTTTATTATATTATACTGTACCTTTGATGATGGAAGAGTAAATATAGTTCCTCAGTTTAATGTAGGAAGTGATTTTTGAGTCAAACAACACTAATAGTTTTTTAGAGATGGTTTTTTCTCTATATGTTATTATGAATGATCCCTTCAATGATGGAAAATACCTAGAGGCCATGTGACATAACATTTTATTAAATATATATGTACTAAATCTCACCACCAATACTGAGATTGATTATGGGGTTATAATGAAATAGTGATATATAGATTGAACGATATTTTTTCATGATACTACCCTTCCATTGTTTTGAAACATTAGAGGAGAAATGGGAAGAATACAAAATGGATTTAGGGTTTAAAGTATGGTGGAGGAGGTTCTCTTTGATGAAAATTTTCTACGATATAAAAAATGTCATGTAATGTATCATTGACCTAAATTTAGTGTGGAAATTTCGGTCACACAATAATATATTTCCCCACACCTTCAGAGAGCTACATAGCTTCATACTTTATAATGTATTTTTAGATATTTTTCTTGTATCTTACTATGATAGATAATTTTATGTTTCGATATAAATTCCAAATTCATGATCTAGATCATTTTGGAGTCATCATGTATATAAATTGTATATTTTCTCACAAATATGGGACTAAAATTATTACTATGTATGGTTCTGTTATAATAATTGGAGAACACTATTGAAGTTGGGAGGGTGTTACCTGAGTCCAGTGGTATATTCCCTTTTCAGAAAGACATTTTTTTTCTATTCCATTATATTAGACATGGATTATGCTTCCTCCAATTTTTTATTACCTTGGTTTTTTGGGAAATCTATGTGGTACTCGTAGAAAAAATCAAATGTTTTCTTCCATATATTGAGGATTATTTAAACATCAATATGGTGTTGGATATAATAATATCTCATCCCCTTCTAGATATCCGTATATATCATTTACATAAACTATTTTTCATGTTTTAATTATATCTTTTTTGGCATTTAATTTCATTTTGTTTTGATGAAATTTGGATGTTTATGGAGAGGAATTGGGTTATCACCAGTTTTCTCATAGTTTTGACAAACAGTTTACCCTTCCCCCACAAACCGTGCAACCCAAGGTATTGGGGATTGCAATGTTGGTGCACATTTTCTCAACATGGGCTCCATATTAGAAGTATCTATGATTCCACATTGGTGGAGGTTAATGTATAGGTACCATTGTTAGGTAAACCCATTAAACCCTTATATGAAACCATTCATGATTTATTTTAAATGATTGAAAATTTGATTATAATTATCTAAACCCCTTGGAATTCACCCTTAGTCAACCAATTTCATCAATAAATTTTTTTCAATTTTTTCTATGTTCATGGATAGATTCATAGTCCTTATAACCTCATATCATAGTGATTTGAATCATTGATTGATGATCACCATCTTTAAGGTTAATATATTCTCATCACAATAATTCTATCATCATTTATCCAATCATTATCCTATCCTTAGAAGTGATGTTTTCCACTTTTTTTTGTGATAATATATATATATGTATTAGAAGATACATTCTTATTTATATTTGATCATGGTTTTGGATAATGATATTATTCACTGTTTTGAAATTGTACTTTCTTCTTCGATTTGTGTATTTCCATTTGAGAACATTTATCAACAATTTTTATATAGGTGTTCTAAATTACCAACTCATAATCTTGAATTAAATTCATGTATGTAATTGAAAAATTGAAATTTCATTAGTGGTAAATTTCATTAATTCTTTCATTGATTTATATTAAGATTCATTTGATAATGTTTTGGGGAGAAATTTGGAGCATTTGAAATCAGTGGAAACAGATTAATTAATTGGTCAGTTAATTAATGGAATATTGCTATTTTTTAAGTGATTGTATGTAGTGACAATGTGAAATCTTAATTAATGTGATTATGAATTAAATGAAAACGATTAATGTGAGATTTTTTGGGTAATCTAAATGGGTTAATGGATTATATGATTAGATAATGATAAATTGTATAATGTGGATTTTATAAACTATTCCATCTTAATTAAAGTAATTAATTTTTATTTGATAAATTGTAATTGTATATATTAATGGGAAATTTTGAAATTATTATTAAGGATTCTTAGCCATGATGTTATGGAATTTTGATACGTGTTATATTTTAATACATGTAATTTTGTGATATATGTCATTAGGACATGGACTAAAGCTTCAAAATCCCATTGTGATAATTCGTGTGGGACATAGAATGCTTATGAAATACCCCACTTAATTGATGGATTGATAAATTAGTTGTGGGGAATGTACTCATTGTAATTTACATTGGGTCCTAGACATGGAATGTTTGGACCAAAATGGTTGAATTGGACTATACTTTAAATTTACCAACATATGAATTAAAATGAAATGAAAATTGATAACCATGGTTTGGTGACATGTGAT
The DNA here is from genome assembly GCA_963277665.1 of Viscum album. Taxonomy (NCBI): domain Eukaryota; kingdom Viridiplantae; phylum Streptophyta; class Magnoliopsida; order Santalales; family Viscaceae; genus Viscum; species Viscum album. Next base: position 2,055,568,150 of record OY728137.1, read on the forward strand.
ATCCCTTGTGAATATTTCAGACATCAATAGGGGTTGAAGAGAGTATGGATGGTTTTGGGTGTCATCGGTAACATATGAGTTTATGTTGTTAAATGAAGAGTAATTGGATAAATGTAAAATACAAAATCTATTTATTTCATTTTATTATTAAAAATCTTCATACACTGTTACTGATTATATATTATTTTATACACAATTTGTGGTTGCCTTTTATGTTTTATTCACAACCTTCTAGGTCTTCATGATTCATACCTGAATAGATTTCATGGTTTTAGGACAAGATAAGTGAAAGGGACATATTTCCCAAGGAATATATGGTATGGAGCATGGATGAGCGAACCAGACTAGGTTTCAGGATATTATTGTGTGTGTTAGTGTTTCAATCACTTGGTTTTTTATTTGGAACTTTACATGTAGCCAGTATGAAATACATACAGTGTTGGTGTAGATTTTGGAATCATGTTTTATTCATATTGGTATACTATCATTTTTTGGTTTTTGGTTATATCAATTGGTTATTATTATATGTATCCACTCATGTGATCATTGATAAATAATGAATTGTCTCACCCTGATTGGTATTGGAACCTCGCTGCTAGTTGACAACCACTAGAAAACTGGGAGGCATGCCTGGCATCATATAGAAAACCTGATCAGGTTACCAGTATGTGTAACCTGTTTTGGGATGTCATGGGTACATAGCTGATCATTATTCTAACCCATCACAATGAACCATTGGAGATATAATTTTATGGATCATTTGGATAAACATTATGACAATTTAATTTAATATTTAAGTTGTTCTCATAGGGTGTACCAATTTACCATTACAATGAAAACATATAGTACATTTCATCTATGTTTAGACAGTTGAAATGTTAATTGTGTATCAAATGACCAAAATTACCATTTATATAAATATATTCTATATTTTAAATGTTGAAGGATAGATGTAGGTCATTAAAGATTGATTAATGGATAGGTTACTGTCATATCATGGTTAAGAAATTTAATATCTCCAAATTTTAATTGAAGTTTATTTTTAGAGATGATGTATATATTGAAATTCCTTTTTAAAAAACTAAAGATATAGTAGTGTTAATGGTTTTGAAGAAATATATATTTTAGTATGACCATCATGCCAAAATATTTGTATTTGTGGATGATATTATGGTCATTTTGAAATCATTATTTTCAAATGAAAACCTTCTGAATGTGCTTTTGCAATCATTTTGAAGTCAATTAATTTTTCGGAAGTAGTCAATAAGAAATTTATGCATATGTGTTTTAAAATTTATGGGGTATGCGTTTTTAGAACATGTCCTCTCACTTAGCCATGATGAGGTGATTGTCTTATTATCATAGGAAGAGACAAAAGGTGTCTTCATTGTATAGGTAATCTATGTTGTATCTTAGGATATTCAGTTGTATATCAAGGATTTCAAAAAGGTAGATTCATTTTTTATTTCTGTAACAATAAATCGGTTGAAATTATCTTCTCTTGATATGTTCTCGAACTCTCTTAATGAATTGTTTCGATGTATCTCAAAAACACTTATACAGATATTTAAGAAACCTAGTAAGGATTTTGGTGTAATTCTATGATGATTATAGTGATGGTTTGATGTGAATGAGTAAAAAATGTTATTATGGTTTGGTGTATATTTCTTTATAACATTGTTAGGAATACAAATATTTTCCAAAATAAATACATTGGTATTATAATAATTTTATATGTTGTTATGTATCAAGGAAATATCATTCCGAGGATGGGTTCATCAATTTTTTTATCACAAGTTGTCATGTTTTATTTTTTGATAGAAGGTCCTAAGCCATAATAAGAGGTGTTGTGTTGATTAAATCTATATGATTGACATTATAATTTATTAAAAACCATTGATGTGGAATGTTATTATTCAAACACTTATTATGAAATTTATCTCTTATTTAATCTTGTAATTGAAATATTAGTGGAAACATATTGGTATTTTTGATACCTTGCATCTGAACATGTTGGATAATAACTGAGTTATGGTTCTAAAAAGTTTTAATTTTTCATCATGAATCCATGACTCTAATTTGTATGTGTAAGAGGTAAATTTTAATTTCAATTGAGTCAATGAATCATTATTTTTTGTAGATACTCTTCCTATACTGGCTATCCCCTCTAATAGAAATTTTCCCTTCAACATTATGTCTATTATCCCTTTATCTATCAGGATTTTCTTATTTTTCTCATTATGATAGTTCTTCATGGGATGTAAACTATGGAACTATGAATATTTATTATCAAATAAGTTGATATTTTTAATGTCAAGAATAAATAATCAAATCCTTGATTATGATAATCCTTAATAAATATGACATCAGATTATGTTTGACAAATTTAAACCCCTTGGTTTTCTCCAACAACTTCTAGTGTCTATAAGTAAATATGATGATTTAAGCATGGAAGTTATAATTAGAATACCATGGAATATATAAGTAATTAATTAAATATTTATATTCATGGATTATTTAATTAAACTATTTCATTTCATTCTGGATTATGGAAACAACTAATATTTCAGGTATAGGTGAACTATAGGTTTACAAAAAATTTATGTTATATGGGGTCCCATCATGTATATCCTCTAAAAAGGATCCAATTTTCACCTCGTAGTTTAGGAAACGTCTATAAGAGGTGAAGGGTACTCAATTCAGATAGAATATAGCTTACGACCCACAAATTGATGGCCTAATGGAGCATGTTATTCCGAACATGGAGGCTATCCTTTTGTACCTCTATATTAGAATTTTTGGATCATGGAAGTTTCACACTGGACAAGTAGAGTTATCTTATAAAAACAAAATACCATAACTATTATAATAGAACCATTTTAGTGTATTTATGGTTTCTCATGATGGTCTCATATTTGTTGGTTATATGCAAATGATTCCTATCTCTTGGGACTGATCCTCATTTAGGACTACATTGTGAGGATTATCGATATACATCAAAATTGGTTATGGATCATATTAGATATAATTAATATGTTTATATTTCTTGTATTACATTTATTTTTTTAAGATCAATTCTTCTTAAATGATTCCTCTCCATTGGGTCACCAATAGTTGGAATGATAGTCAAAGCTAGCTTAGAGATATGTGGGATCATTTGAAATTACTATGTGAGTTTCTAAGTTGGACTATTGGATTAAATTATCACTTATATGATATGTAATCATGATTATTTCAATATATCAAACTCAATAAGTATCATATTGATCCTTCCCATCACTTGAGAGTGGTGGAAATTGAGATGGGTCTCGAAATTTTAGCTATTCAATAACTAATTGATATCATTGATACTAGGAAGATATTTTTTCATGGTATATGATTATAAATATTTCAATGTGTTTTGGGAATAAAAAATAGATTATCATAAAACTATTAAAAGTTAATTATCATTGTGGGAGAAGTGGACTAACCTCATTACTAAAATTCATTATCCCATATGACTTTCAAAGGATAGAAAATATTATGGTGGAGAAAATTGTTACATACCGACCGCCACTATCATGTAATGAAATCAATATATTTATTACCACTTTTTTGGGATATTTTAGGTCGTCATTTGGGGTTACACATGTAGTTTTTACGGTTTCCTGTCATCTACACAGTCAACTCATGGAAAATATAATCTATGTAATTTTTTATTGTACCCCCTAAAACATATTTTTGATTTCATGAGGAAGGAAAATGGTTTGGTGCATAGTTATTAAAAAATCATGGGTATTACCCTAAAGACAAAAAAAGTGAGATCGTGAGGTTATTCAAGGTTGAATAAAGTTTTTTCAGAGAGTTTGTTCAAATTGTTATGTTATTCTAGTTACATCGTTAGACATGCCCTATGGGCACACAGTTTTCCAAACCAGTCATCCAAGACATATGATTGAAATTTAATTTAATTTTTTTTATATTTTTATTGATAATACCAAATATTTTTATTCAAAAGTATTCCAATTAAATACAATCATGATGCAATATTCATGGACAGCTCTCAAATGGATATTTGTTTCTTCTAACCATGTTTTTCCATGGATGGATGTTTATGATTTATGTTATGGTTCAATTTATAAATGTCTTATTGAATCTCTCATCATTTTTTTGGGTATTTTATTCATTGTGTATAAGTTGGTGGTTCTATGCTACATTGCATAGATATATGGATCATTTGATAATTTTATCCTCATTTATTATATAATTATTGTATGTTTGTCTTCTAAATGCTAGATCTCATGTTGTTTGGGTGCAGATCTTATGCTTCATGAGTTATGTGTGGATCAATCTTCCCATCCTACCCTTTTTATTATTGATAAATGATTCTATGTTTTGGGGATTTCAATTTTTTTCCTACACTAAATTATTCTTGTTGTCACCATCCATTTGAGTTGTGAATCCAATTAATGGAGATGTGTTAGTTTAGTTTGAGGTTGGTGGTTATGTATTGACTATGGTCAATGACCAAATAATTTTTTTTATTTCTAAAAGTATTTATAAATGTTAATTATAATTTTATATGAGTTGTTTGATATGTAGGAGTAAAAGGATATTAAAAAATTTTGATTATCCAATTAAATATTTAAATGAATGATAATGTTCAATGAAATATTCTTATGGAATAGATTGTGTGGATGTGTAATTTGAAATTTCATCATCACTATGAAATTATTGGAGAAAAATTTTCTTAGGGGAACATTTACTACCTAGAATGAATGTTTATTATTTGGACCAGACTCTTTATATCAACGGGGGTTTACATTCATGGGATGTTCCTCGATTCCAATATCATAGATTAATTGGAGTTTGAAACATGGTATATAATTTTCACGGTGTTTCAATTTTAAGGGTATTTAATTATCATTATATTTTACATTCAATTCATCTAATGAGAATGGAGTACCCAAGTCATTATTATATTGGAGTACAAGTGTCCAAGCTAACCCAACCAATGATATCCAATGGGAGATAATTATTTATCATTAATTTTATTTCTTTTATATTTTTGTGATATGATTCATGAATTTATATATATTAATTTTTTTCATGAATTATATTTTGAAACAGGTTTAGATGGAATTATTTTAGAATTTTGAAAAAGGGGATCTTATTTCCATTATTTTGATATAATTTTGAATGTTATATACCATCCCATGATTTAATTTAAATTGAGAATAATTTTATAATTCCACATGAACTTGTAAGGAAACTCCTACATGGTATCCTAATAGGTTTATATGTCTCACAAATTAAACACTCCCTTGGTGGTGTGTAATCATATTGTTGAATAATTCATAAAATTTTAAGGCACCATTGTGACATTTTGATTTTTATTTCAAACGAGTTTTGTTATTTGGTTGTGAGATTAAGGGAAATATGATATGTATTTTATAAATAACTTTTTGGTACTCTTGGTTGTACTATTTACTATTTTTTGACATGCACCACAAGTGATTATCTTTATATATTTTCTTAGATTTCTAATATTGTCACTCTCCTTTGAATCAAATATTTCATAAACTTTTTTTGTTGACATTCGTTATATGTATCTTTATTTGGGTTATAAAATGTTTCACACTGTTTTACATAATATTCATAGGTTCATGAAGATAGGTCATTGAAATCATCTTCACTCATCATATCCTATAGTGTATTGGTTCAAAGCATAAATGAATGGGTTTCCATCATTGTTCTTTGCACGTATTCTTTATAGGGTTTTATCCTACTCCCCTACTCAGTAGTGATGGATCATATTATATAATAGGATTACCAATCATTCTTAAATACAACTCTAGGATACTAAGATGATTCTATTTCATTGTGTGGAGTGTTCTATGGATGAGGTTGCATTCTTGCTCAGTGTACTTCGTCGGGACCTCGGTTAGTGATATCCTTTGGAGATGAAATACGTAAGCTTCACCACATCATATAACCTTTCCAATATGTTGATGCGTATGGTAGAATTATGAAGTTTTATTGAATAAGTGTCTCCTCACTATTTCCCATATCAATTATCTTCTTGTGTTTTTTTTCTTTTTGTATTCATTTCCATTTTTGATTCTTTCACTATGCATCTTCATGGATCAGAATCTCAGTTCAATGATACCATGGTTCCAAATTTAGAGCCAAAATGACAAATCCTCTAACAGACATCACCCACCTTTTATAGTTTTCCTCTAAGAGACTCTACATTCTGGTTTTCATAAATCCCATCTCTTTTATTTAATAGAACCATAGTGTTTTCCATTTATGCTTCTCCCTTAATGGGATTTGTATATCGTTATTCTTCCAATGCTCATTTTCATTGTTACTCAATGAGGAACCTTGTTATTTTTAGGTCCAATGGTTTCTATGGAAATTTTGAATGGTTTTGGTGGATATTACAATGATGTATCTTCTCTTGGTGTTTCTTAATGTGGTTGGACCATCCCCAGTGTTGGGGTACATAATGGACTTGTTCCCCAACAATGTACGTGGTGTCATCTAATGCATCAATGGTGATTTTCCAAGGTGAGTCATGAGATGTGAAGTGATGGGTGGATCATTAATGGATATTCTGCCTTATTGGATCATTATCGATACTGAGAAATTTCATTCAATGATCCATGATCAATGGTCACCTGTCAGTATGGATGTGATGAGGATTGACGCGTCTATTTTTTGCGGCTCATTATTTTTGGGGATTGTTTATTTTTATTTTTGTTTGTAATGTGATTTTTTGGTTTGTGGTCATGGGTGCTTTTTTGTATAGAAATATTAGACCTAAGGTTGGAGTGTTGGACCAATACGGGTCCATTCTAACCCGAATGTTGGTGTTATTCCTTATATGGTTATCACCTATCCTTAATTTGTATTTAGTAAAAACAATTGTTGTAATGACATGATGGTAAATAGACATGCATTCATACTTGTATCCGTCAATCCATCCATCCAACCATCCCGACACATAATCATATATATATATATATATCATTGTGTGTGTGTGTGTGTGTATAAAGCTATAATAACATTTTTTGACTAATAATTTATTTCCTCAAATTTTTCATGTATTAAAATAAATGTTTCAAATAATTAGTAATAATAAAATATTAATGTCTTGAAAATATGTAATTGTCAGTATAATGAAGAATCATATTTATTTTTTATAAATGGGTTTGTTTGTAATGGCCATTCAGTAATAATATATATAACTTTTTGTAAGAAAATATTGGACGTTATAATCCATATTTAGAAAAATAATATCTATTAGAATTAATCATTTATGACATCATGATCCTCAGTATTTCGGACACAAAATATACTAAATTAGTTCAATGGGATATTGTGATTCCTTATGGGGAAGGACGAGGATTGATTCAGATGGGGTCTAAGTGAATATGCAGTTTATATTTTTTAATCACTTATACCTAATATATATATTATGTCTCCTTAATTTTTTATTGGTAAAAATCATTTCCATATAGAAACTCACTCCTCATTATTTTTCCATCTCATTATCATTTGTCGTACCATGATATTTTCATAAAATATATAGGATTATCAATATAATACCTATGATTAGATATATAATATATAAAAATATTTTAATATAAAAAAATGTAATTTATTATTTAGAGAATTATTTAACATATATTTTGCAATATTACATTTATATATTAATATATTTATATATTTAAATAAATAAATAAATATTATTAATTATTAATATAAATTTGATAATTTTTTGAATATACATTATTAATAAAAGGTATAAATATATTTTTCAATATAATATATATTTTAAAATATATGTTTTATTTATATATTTATATTTTTATATAACAGAATATTTATTTATATAAAATAAACTATATTTTTATTTAAAAAAACACATATATAATTATAAATATATATATTTGGGTTATAAATTTTATAATAATATATAAAAAAACAAATGGAAGCTATATTTTATTCATTTCTATATTTATTTATAGAGATCATTTTTATTTTTAATATATATATATATGTAATTATAATAATATATAATTATATATTAATATAAAATATTTAAATATATATATTTTACTTATATATATATGGTCATTTCAATCATATATAATTAAATTAAAATATTTAAATAAAAAAGATGTTATGTGGGTTATTTTAGGAAAATAAATTTCACAATCTCGATGTTGTTTTTCTCCCATTTGCGGACATTTAGAGGTGACATGTTTTATTTTGGATCAAAGGGGTCCAAAACAGTGCTTCCATGTTGTTGGTTTTGGATGTAGTGGAAGCATAGTGGTTGGGGGCCCATAATTGATTTTTCCATAATAGATTACCAATCTGGGATAAATACGATGATGAAATCCAGTATCCATGGATTGAAATCAATGATTTAGACAAATGTAAGAAATATGTCAGATCCAAGAAAGAGGATGTTGCACATCATGTTTATAATTATTTTAATAATTTATAATGAAATTATATACCTGGAGCTTCAGTACTTTCATCATTGAAGATCATTGATCATCTCAAATGAACCTTCTTAATAGTCTTCATTTCATTTGAGGGATCCAAAGTATAATTCCTCTAGCGGTGAACTACATGTGATCTGATGGTCTCTGATGAAGGCCACTCATTCTCTAGGTGATAAAGCGGTGGAACAAATGACTTTCATCAATCGTTCTTGATCACCCATTCATTGGTCATTTAGATCACATCATGTTCTTGAGAAAGGGAGAAGGGAAGAGTTGAGAGAGAAAATTTCTACCTCAACAATTCTCAATTCACTAGGGTTTGGCACAACAGATGTACCTCCCTATTAATCAACATGTGGTTTAATTTAAAATATTTAATTTTGAAATAGTAATTAAATTCAATTACAACAATTATAGAAAAACCATTCAATATAATAACAATAATAGAGCCATTATTTGTGGAGTACCAACAAGTGCAAAACGAAACCATAAATGAAATCTTCTTCCACATTTCTATAATAGTATTTTTTATTTCATTCACCAACTAGATAAACATTAATTACTTACTTGAAATTAAGTAATTTATCAATGGAAATAGTCGTGGTCCATTCAAACTACTCTTCCATTTATTGAACACCTAAATAAAATATTTTATTCTTTTAAATAAATATTTTTATTCACAAACTAGTAAGTAAATATATATTAAATTGTAAATCAAGTAAATAAATATATTTTATTAACAAACTGGGGAATGAAAATTTATTTAATTTATGAGCTCATTTTTACTTGAATAAAATTATTCCTTGGACTTGAGAATAATTTTTATTCTATTAATTAAATTCAAATAGAATTTAGTCAAGGCAACCAGAATCACATAGTGTGTGACCCTATAGGATTCATTCTCATTGGCATTTGGTGGAATTTACTAATGTCTAGTATTATAGTCTAGAAACGAGTCAATACACCGATGATAAAAAAACATATTGTTTAAATGACTATATCCACATATGAACACTCACTATGTAATATAAACCCTTTGTAACAATATATCATCCTGAAAGTTTCCTGATGGTTTAATTAACCTATATTCTTCATACATAATTTAGTGCTTACATAATATAAACTAATAATTACACCACGAACATGGAATTTAGTGTGGACATACAATTTTAATCAAATAACCACGATATCATCTTCTATAAATGGAAGGGAAATTTCATCTATGACTTATCCATTAATAGCATGTCATCATTATTCTCCAAATGTAACCTACTTCCCGCCAATATATGGGGTGACAGTTTTTATCAGAAAATATATGTTTGAATGTAATGACACATATTAATGATAATCTTAAAGTCTAAGGACCATTACACATTCTCATTGATAGAAATATCTGATGACACCAAAACATGTATAATTGATATCGGTGGGTTTGTTCTCATAATCTCCCATCTTGGAGATTACCAAGTGCGTACATCATTAGAATAACTCTCATATTCTAACATGAACTCACAAGTGGTAGTATATATAATATTTGTCCCATCATAGAATGTCATCTAACTACAAAACAATAATTTATAATATTTTCATTGAACGTCAAAGGTCATCATCATAGCGGGAAACGTCTATAACCATATTAATGTGAAAAATACTCAAAGAAATTATTACTTTATAGTCATGTAGATCAATGATTTTTTTTTATTAAGATGTTTAAAATTTAAAAAATGAGATATACATGTAATAAATGTAAAAACAATTGATTCTAGAAAACCAACTCTAACAAACACCCATTTGGACAAGAGACAATTGCCTACAACTTATATTCTGCTAGACCTCACATGATGAACATCTTTTTACTAATTCAGAGCTTTACTAAAGAGGTACTCCATGTTGTTTTCCTTGGAAATATTTCTCACTATAACTTCTCTTATCTAAAAAAAATCCATATAGAGATGATACACACATAGTATTTTCTTCATTATCTAATGTGACGTTGGCTTTATTATGAGAGCCATCACTGTAGTATTATCATAATAAAGTGTGTTGGGATCTTTATTGTTAAGAACCACATCTAGCTATTGGATGCAATTATTTATCCAAACTACTTCCGTAGTTTCCTCAGACGATGTGATATAACAAACCTCAACTGTAGAATTTGTGACCACACTATGTTTTGATCTCTTCCAACTCCCAGAACCTCCATTTAAGGTGAACATGTATCCTGTTTGTGACATCATGTCATCATAATCTGTCTAGAAAATAAGATCTTTGTATCATATGATTACAGGTTCCTCATATCCTCAGTACACCCTATAAAATAAATCATAGTCTTGACTTCTATCCCATGGTGTTCACCTAGGTCTTCTTGATATCTTCATACCACAATCAATGTTTAGGAAACATCATGCATAGTACATATAATAACACACATGACTGGACCAATCGCTGATGTGTATGGAATCCTTTCCATTATCTTTCTTTCCTCATGCATTTTTTTCACATTTTATGGTAAGGATGAATTCCATGTGACCCTATCAACAATCCCCTCTTAGATTGTTCCATACTAAATCTATTTAGTATCTTGTCAGTGTATGTACTTTTTCATAGGCCCAACAATCTCTTAGATCTATCACTATGTATTTTGATCCCAGGAATATATACTTCCTCACCTATGTCTTACATAGAGAAGCCTTTCTTCATCCATGCCTTAATAGATTATAAGGAAGATATTTAATTTCTAATAAGTAACAAGTCATCAACATATATTATTATGATAATGACTCCACCCCCACTAAACTGTTTGTAGACACAAGCCTCACATTCATTCTTTATAAAACCAAAATCTGTTATGGTGTCATCAAAATGAATTTTCCCTGACCTGTATTCATGATTTAATAAATTAATGGGGTTTTGAAAATTTCATGTGATATTGGAATCTATTGGAGTCCAAAACCATTCATGTTGTGTGAAATAAACATCTTACCGAAGGTTCATATTAAGGAAGGCTGTTTCAAATCCATTTTCTAAATATCATAGTGATGGTAAGAGAAAATGGAAAATATAATAACGATGTATTTCAGAATTTCAACTAATAAAAAGGATTCATTGTAGTCAATGCCTGTATTCTTTTTAAACCATTTTGAAAACCTTCATTCATTATATGTACGGACTTGTCCTTCTATGTCATGTTTCTTCTTGAATACCTACTTGAATCTAGTAGGAGTTAAATCTACTAGAGGATATACCAGAATCCAAATGTTGTTTTGGTGAAAGGAATCCATTTCATAATTCATGTCTTCTTTACACATGGAAATATCTATCCGACTTACTAATTACTTATAAGTTAGAGGATCATTATCATCCACTAATAATAAATTACTCTCATTGGTAACAAGAAAATTTTACCATTCTGATTCTCTATCTTCTCTTGTACTCCTTCAAAGTACTTGTATCTCTATAACAGAACATTCTTCCATGGGGATTTGTGAATATTCTCCAACGACAACTCATGTGTACCTTGAGCCTCAACTTCATCGATTCCTATCACACTCCCACAATCTATTTTGGTGATATTATCCCTCTCAAAGAATATGGCTTGTCTTGGAACTTTATCTTTTTTATCTGAGGGGTCGTATAGGTAATATCCAATTGTTTTATTATGGTATCCAATAAATGTACAAATTGTGCCTCAGGGTGTGAGGTTGTTACCTAAATAGGCCTTAACAAACAATTCTCTTCCCCCCCACATGTAAATTCGATAGAATGGATATTCTTATACTCCAATGCTTGTATGGAATACCATTTATCAATTTAGTTGCTACATGGTTTAGTATGTGTTCCATTGTTTGTAATTCATATACCCAAATGGATAATGGAAGGGTTACATGACTTACCATTGTTCTCACCATGTTCAACATGGTGTGGTTCCTCCATTCGCTTACACCATTCCACTGGGGTCTGTATAGAGGAGTGATTTAGGATTGGATCCTAAACTCTCGTAAGTAATCAGTGAAGTCTTGATTAATATATTATTTAATTCGGTCTGAGTGGATGTTCTTAATCTTATTAAAAATATGTTTTTCAACTTCCTTCTTTCATTCCTTAAACTTATCAAAAGAATCTAACTTATACATTATTAAGTGTATGTGTCCATATCTACTAAAATAATCAATAAAAGTTATGAATTATGAGTACTACCCCTTTATTAAACGAGAAATAGTCCACACAAATCATTATGAACCAATTCAAGATGATATTTGTCTCTTCCACCTTTCCCACTAAATGGGGAATTGAAATTTTTCTTCATAATCATTGGTGACATACACCATGTGGGTTTAGATAGAACAAATCTAAATATCCATCATTATTTAACATTGTTAAGCATTTTTCATTTACATGACCAAGATGGTGAAGTAAAATTTGATGTGGTATGAGTCATGTGAAGTAGTTTCATTATCTATTTCCCTTACTTTATTTTTCTAATACTACAGATAAATACTGTTATATTTATGTGACAAACCAAAACAAATACAATCATTATAAAATAAGCAACATTCATTTTTGAACAACAAAATAAATCAATATGTAACTAGTATGGATATAGAAATAATATTTTTTTTTATATAAGAAACATAATAACAAACATTTAATACCAAGATAATCCCTGTCACCAACATGTGATATTAGTCCCTAGAAACTAAAACATCAATTCTAGCATTTTTTTTCTACTTGAATATCTTCCTCCCCTCGATCAATTTTCTTGAATGTACATTTTTTTTATTTGGATACATATGTTTTCACCACACACTATATTTAATACTGGGTTTTCTAGAAATAAATAAATTTAACTCAATAACACACACCATAAACATCCTATTTCTTCTTTAGTTGGATGCATTTTTTCTTCCAGTGTCCCATCATGCAACATGCGAAACAAACAATTTCATATTACTTTACATCCCCTTGGATATCTTTTCTCTTGGAAGGGCGTGAAAAGTTTTTTGTATTAAATCACTTTTCTTTACCTTTCCTATTATTCCCTATAAGGATAGAAGGATATTTGTGCTCCATGTATTTTTTCACTTGTTGAAGGAGGATAAGATGACATGGTAGACACTTCCTAATGTTGTTCAGATTGAAATTCACAACTATACAGGTGAATCTATGAGGGATTGATTCCATAATGAGATCGGTACCCAGTTCTTTGGGGAGTTTAAACCCTAGATCATCTAGATGATAAATATATATAATGATCATGATTACGTGAGGCCCAACTGGGGAACCCTCTACAATAATACTCTATATGTGTTCCATGGAGATATCAAACTGTTTCTGCCTTTCTCTCTCCTAGTCAAGGGAATAGGGGTGCTTGAACATGCTACAAGAATCCACGTTTTCATCTAAAATCATGAGTTCACTATACATTGATGAAAATGTCAAAAATTGAAGGTCAAAAATATTGTTAATATTTTTTCCATAATCCAAGAACACCTCGTCACTCACCTCTTGGGAAGGTGGATTAGGTAATGAGGACTCTAGTATTTAATATTTCAGTTCATTTCATAGAATGACCTGGATGTCTCTAAACCATTATGAGAAGTAAATGTTGTTAAATATGTTTTCTTTATCAAGTATTTATCACATGGCGAGTGAGGTTGACAAGTTTTTAAATTTTTTTCTATATTTAAAAGATTATATAATTTTTACTTTTTTTATTACTTTTTATGAGAAATAATAAAATAATTTTCTTAAGTATCCCACTATTTAATTAAGACAAAATATCCCTCACCATTTAACTCAGAATGTTGAGTTTCTTAGACATTTGAGTGGAAAGGATCCATATTCCCCTTCAAATTACCCCAACAAGGGTTGGTCAAGCTATTTGAAGGTATTTAGGTAGGGAGATATTTTCCAACTATGGGCCTGTAGCTCCTTGATCCATTGATTTGACTACCCAATCTTGATTTCATGACATGGATTTCCTCAACTCATAAATCCAATATTACACTAAGTATAGCAAGGGATACTCTCCATGATGAAATATAGTTATGTCAAATTGAAACAGTCATACGGGATTCTTGAATCTAAGTGTTTTTCATAACAAGGGTTGGTCAAACAAATTTTATTATTAAGCATTTCCTTTAATCATTTAAAGGAAGGTTTAGTATGATGTAATATTTTCTTGAGAAATTATTATATCTTATGCGTAAAGTTCATAATATATTTCTCACATGCTTGTTAATATTATGTGGAACTTACTTATATGAATAACTATGTCTTGATAATATTTATTCATAAGAGTGTTTTATTTTAGTTCCGTCATTCATTCTTGTTTAATTCATTAATTATTTGATGACAACAACACATCCATAATGATAAACCATGAAACTGATTTAAATAAAATAAATTAAAGGGCATCATCATGTGATTTTCTAATGGTTAGTTTATCTAGAAGTTGATAAAATTACCCAAACCTAGGGAGAAACACCATCAACATTTTGGGATCATGTTTATAACTTTCCACTTGTCCACAATTGTACCTCCATTGATTGGTTTCACCTCGGCTCCTTACTTTAACTGCCTCCACAATCTTGGGAGCTCCATCAATTACATATTATTCTTAACTCGCACATAAGTGGGGGAAAGAGGGGTTTACATAATTAAAACCATGGAAATGTATGCCAAACATATTATTGAGGAGATATGTATCACATGTACAAAAATTTATTTTAAAATAAATGAAAAGAAAAACATTCACATACAATGGTCTGGTCTAGCTCATGATCATCCACAAACATACGACGAATTATGTATTTAATTAAAATATCATTCAATTCTATAATCATTATTATTAATAAAAATTTCTCTTGAATCGATTAATTATTATATTTAATTAGTCAATCCATTTATATTATTCCTTTTCTAAATTTCCTTGAGATTTTCATCCATAACCTTGGAGGTATCACAGCGAACAACCGTTTGAATCAACATTATATGTAATTATAAATATTAAAAAAACATTAATGTTTTAATTTTATGTATTTTGGTAAATTACACAATGTTTATTTTTGACTATAGGTGTAACACCCCATGCTTCCGCGGTACGCTTCTCATTTAATAATACAGTAGCATGTGTTGTATGCAAATTTATGTTCTGACACACCACAACCAATCAAACTAGCCGTTATAAATAGTTATACCCACTTTTTAAAATTTTATAAATTATATCTTTCAAAATGGACTTAATTTTTGGATTTGGAATATGGAAATTAGCTTAGGGTGAATTTTCGTTTTCTGAAAACATTCAATTTTTGATGAATAGTGAAAAAACACTAAGTTATAGTTTAAAACTGATTTTTTAAATAATTATTTACTTTATTTAAATTTATTTTAGGTCAAACTAGATAACTAATACCTATATAAGTTCAATTTTATTCATTTGAGTCAGTTTATAATAATTTTAGATATATAAAAATTTTATTAAACTTTTCACCGTCTTTTACCCACCTTCTAGAAGAATTTTCAAATTCACAAAGAACATAATTATACCGCTTCTGTGAGTGGAATTTAAAAAATCAGAGAGAAATGGTTGATATCAGTAAGTAAAATGTGGTTCAATATGATGATAATAATTTTTGGTGAGTAGTACCTTTTTATTTTTATTTACCACGGTTAAAAGTAAATAGTGTAATTAAGGGTAAAAATGTTATTATTATTACCCTAACACATGTTCTAATTCTATTGGATAAGTATAATTAGACGAAAAACAACCTTAAGAATATAATATGGACCTCTTTGTCTAGTTGTATTATATTAGGACATTTATTATTATTTATTTCAAAGAAGAGTTAAAAGAGTTAAAATGAAAGATTAATAACTATTTTTTTTTTAATATTAGGTTAAACAGAAGATAAATTCATCTATAAATATTAATTATAATGATAAATGGATTTCATAAATAATGGTATTATATTTATATTTTTTAGACACTAAATAATTAAATTTATTTATGAAACAATGATGATGTAGTAATTACCTAATTAATGAAATATTAAAACAATTGATACTATAAATATCCAAATAAATGTAATTTGACACTTCTTATGAATTACACTAATTTTATAGGTTAATATGACATATTATGGTTGGTTAGATTAATTGTTTTTGATGTTATAATTATGTTATTAATTTATAAAAAAAATACCAAATAGTGTCAAAATTGACATAAAAGAGTTTTTAAAACAAATATTATATTATTAATTGATATTATATTCCTCCAAATCTAAGGATCAGCCAAAAGACTTATATAATGATAGATGTATCATTAATAAACCACTTTATGTTCTCTTAGAAGTATATAGTATGTTTATTAACCATATAATATAAAAATACAAAGAGACATGGTAAATGTCAAACTATTTAACTAAGAGTTAAATATAAATGTTAAGGATAATATAGTGAACCAAATATATCTAAAACCTATTGGTTGTGTGTTTTTTGACCCATACCCCCCTTAAAATTTAAATAATCCACTTTGGAGTCATTATAAACCGAAAATGTTTTTATTATAAAATAATATTTCAAGCTTTTCCTAAGGTGCCCCTCACCCCTCTTATAAAAAGGCACTTCCCCTTATCTCAAATTCACTCTTTCAAAGACATTTGGATTGGACAACCCCTACCCAAATACCCTCTAAACTGTACTCCCTTCATCTTAGAGGCCTTCCATTACTCATAAATGCATCTTAAGGAGCCCTTTTGAGCAAATAAAAAAGAAAGAACCCGAAGAAGAGGTAAAAATTTCATCACCTCTTTCAAGTTCCTTTCTTCTTCCACTTCCACTTTATTTGTTGTTTACATTATAAAATAATACATCCAGTATCTTCTATATACTATGATGTTATTATAAATATGGTACAACCATATTCATTATTTTATCCATCCTTTGAATGACATGTCACCATACGTGCGTACGTATGTCTTACCGTCTCCACGTTGTGGTGTAATTGTTTTTTAATACTTTATTATTTGGAGGGGTATAATAATGATGTGTAATTGATGTAAATAATAAATATAACATGATAATAATTATGTATATATTATTTAACTTCCAATTATATATTATTTTAATATCGAAAAAATGAAATTGTCGCTTGTGCGTATGTACGGATTACCGTCTCCATGAACACGATGTGATTCATTCCCAATCATATCCATTCCAGAATAATTTTCATTTGATGATCAATAATGATGTTGAGTGACTTAATATAATTATGTATATGAATATGATACATCCCATCCATAACAATATGACTCACATAACAAAGAATATAAATAAAAACAAATCTGTTAACACCCGAAACGATGATAATACTAAGATATTATTAAAAAAGAAATGATAAATGATCATATACGATATCATATTATTGTATATGATTCTGGTAAAATTTTATAACAATTATTTCACCATTATACATGAGGTTATTCTAACCCCGATCAAGGAAAAGTACAAGGTATGGGTTAATTATACCATCTCTTCATTATCCGAGGTTGTTTATACATAATTATTTACTGGGACCTCTTTATCATCCACATCCATGTTTCATAAAAATGTATTTCAAATTTTTTTACTGTTTTATAGAGTTTAGGTTAAAGTCATTTATACCCTTCTTTGACTTTTATAAAATGTTTATAAAGGAATCATTCTGTCGTTTTCCAAACAAGGTTTTTTTTACCTTTTCGACAAATTTAAGGTAAGAATGTTTTTTAACTTATAAGGTGGGTGCGGCTATTTTCCACCGTTATAACATCATCGAAGCTTCTTTTACAAGATCATAAGACTATTTTCAAATATAATTTTTTCCTTTTATAATTACGTTACCTTTAATTGATTTCAAAATAGAAAGAGATATTTCTCTAAAATGGGTTTGGTTTCATCTATGTCAACATACTTTGATTGATTTTAAGTTAGTCTGAAGATGATTTATTATGATACAAAACATTGATATTGTACTGAAGGTTTAGTGATATTTTTGACTGTGGATGTGTTATTTATACCATTCATGGTTTATGGATAAGGTATTGACATTTCATATGCCAGTTTTAAAATGAATTTTTATGTTATGTTTAAACCTTTTTCATATGAGGAATGTATTGGACTTAGTAAGTGATGGGTGGAGCCAACTATAGCTCCTCGATGCATTGGTAGGTCTAATGAGACAAACTAGTGTCTTGGAATAAGGCATTGGCAAAATCTTATTTGTAGTCATGGCACAAGGCCTTGACTATGTGGTAATGAAAGTCTGGCATTATCAATTCCATAATTATGAAAGTGGTTATTGATATTTGATGTGATTATTCAACTAGTAGAATATCCATGTGATTAAGTAAATGGAATTATTTTTAATTTTATTTTCCACATTATGATGAAGTTTATGTTGATAAGGCTTTTGTTTTAGTTTCATACATTGCCTTAATTGTTTATGCTTATTTTTGAAATCTTCATCTATTTTGTAATCCTTATTGAGCATCTGAGCTCACCCCTTTCTATGTTTTATTTTTCCCACGAGATGAAGAAGTATATTATGACTGAACTATAGGGATAGTCTATGAGATTTCAGTGTTGTCTATGGAAACAAAGTTGTTGCAGTTTTCTGTTTTATGATTTAATGTAAACCTTATGAATGTATCTATTACTTCCAAGTCTACGCAACTAATTGGTCTTTCGAGACTTAATCTTTTGTGTTAATGAAAATGATGCGTAATAATGCACAGAATCTAGGCTTCTGGGGTCAGGGTGTTATAGTTGGTATCAGAGGATGTTTAGTTCAAGCCTTGGAAACTAAATTTAGATAAACTCTGAATAGAGAACATGGCCCTAAGATAGAATTTGGGGATTAGTATAGAAGAACCTCCTATAATATTGGTATTGTAGAGATTTTGTGAGTTTTCCAAGAAATAATTTCCTGTCTAGATACGAGAAGTTAGAGGCGGATCTGGAACAGATGTACCTTGGGGTAAAACCCAAAAACACCACTTTGAGCTAAACTCGAATGGGAACTAGTGCACGACAATGGGCCTTGATTCACTCGTGGTTATGACACTCCCGGAGGATATGCATAGGATAATTCTCATTTTCTTTACAAACCATTATGAAGGGTTTATTAGTATATACTTACTCAAAGAAAACATTTTTATGATTATGGATTATATCCATAAATGGTTTAGTTCATGTTAAGTGTTTTACAAGTTTGGAATTATGTATTATAATTCATAAACTAATCAAGTGTAAGCTATTTTTTAGAAATGGATCCTAGTAGAAGAAATGGAATCTGTATCAATGCACGCAATCCATGTAGGTATTTCTCTCCAACTCAAGAAAATTCTAGTGGAGCTGGTGATACAACTAGTGCTGATCAGCTTATCACCATACTAGGACAACTCCCTCTAGTTATGAATAATAACCTTACCCGTATAGAGCACCCTGATCTACATCATTGAGGATCAATGTTAGACAAATTCATGAGGAAAAAATCACCAAAATTTAATGGGAGTACAAATCCATTAGTTTCTGAGCAATGAATAAATTCCTTAGAGAATATATTCCATTCCTTGGGGAGTAGTGAAAGGGAAAAAATTTTCATGGCCATTCACTACCTCACTGAAGATGCTGATCAATGGTGGTCATTGATTCAAAACACAAAGGAAGATGATGAATTATCAAATATGGAATTGAGGTAGTTTATAGAGATTTTCTTATAAAAATACTTTCCTCGTGACCATCGAGCAGATATGGAAAGGAAATTTTTTAGTCTGAAGAAAACGGAGGATGAGAATGTCGTAAAGTATGAGGCTAACTTTAAAAGGTTAGCGAGGCATGCTGCAGATTATATACGTAACCTAAGAATAAAGATTGATCATTTATTTTATGGGTTAATATCATTTATCCGTTGAGTATTAGTCTCACAATCCTTCTCGTAGTACGGATATATTGTCTCAGGTAATATCAAGACTAAAAAATAATCCTCTAAGTCTTACTACTTTAAATCAATGAAAAAGAATAAGAGATCTGCTTAACACTCTTGAAATAGAAATAAAGGGAAGAAAGGGAATGTTGAATATCCATCCTATAAAAAATATAGGAAGAAACACCCTGGTACTTTCTGGAAGGGAATGGGAGTCCGTTACAGGTGTGGTGAAAATGGCCACCAAGGTTTTGATTGTATGGGGAAGAAAGAGGTTATCTATTTTGAATGATACAATTGTAGAGAAATGGGGAACTATGCGAATGAATTTCCTAAGCGTTTGGGGAACATACCTCAGAAAAGTCCACGAGATCAAGGCCAAGCTTATGCTATCACTACTGCTGAGGTTGAAGCTATGAAAGACATAGTGGAAGGTTATTTATTGGTTTCCTCAAGTTTAGAAAATGATTTATTTGATTCTAGAACATCACATTTTTTCATATCTTCCCAGTTTTCTAAGAAAATTAGATATTTATAATTTGATTTAACAAGGTAGTTGGCAGTCAAAACTCTTAATGGATGTATCATTTAAACAATGTTTTGTGAATCAGTCCCCATTAGGGCATATCAATGTTCTTTATCTGGTGATCTCATAGTTATACCCCTGATTGAATTTAATATAATCCTCATTATGGATTGGCTTTCAGACCATGATGCAAAAATTTATTGTAAGAAGAAAGAGTTTACTATTTTTGATGACGATGATAAAGAACACCTTATCTTTAGAGAAGAATCGTCACCACCTAATTCTTTTTTAGATCAACCCCCAATAACTTAACTAAATTTAAAATATTTTGGAGGAAGAGAATGAAATAACAGTGGTTGAGGGAAAAAATGTTCAAATAGAGGATGTACCTATTTTGAAAGAATATGTAGATGTGTTTCCAGAAGATTTACCTCGACATCCTTCAAAATGAGAAATTGAGTTTTCCATTAATTTAATTCTGGGATCAGGGCCCATATCGAAGACCCCTTATAGAATGTCCACTGTGGAATTATTGGAACTAGTGAAAGAATAAGAGGAATTTATTACTAATGGATTTATCTGACCTAGTGTTTCTCCATGGGGATCCCATTTCCTTTTGGTTAATAAGTAAGATATATCTATGAAGTTGTGCATTGACTACTGGAAGATCAATGCTATAACAGTAAAGAACAACTCTACCCTATGTCGCATTGATGATTTATTTGACCAAATTCATGGAGCTCAATACTTTTAAATGATTGACCTTTGATCTGGATATCTCCAGTTGGGTGTGAGAATGGAAGAAATTCTGAAAATAGCTTTTTGAACTAGGTATGGGCATTATGAGTTTACAGTAATGCCTTTTGGATTAACTAATGCAGCCTCTGTCTTCATGGATCTAATGAATATAGTTTTCAAGGAATATCATGATGAATTTGTTTTGGTATTTATTTATGATATCTTGGTATACTACAAAATATATGAAGATCATGAAAATCACTTTCACAGTATCCTAAAGACACTTAGAAGACATGAATTATATGGGATGTTTAGAAAGTTTGAATTCTGGCTTCAGGAGATATATTTTCTTGGCCATATTGTCTCTATGGATGGAATCTCTATTGATACTTCTATGACAAAGGCAATCCAAGGATGGCCAGCATCGACGAGTGTAACTGAGGAACACGGTTTTATTGGTTTAGCAGGTTATTATCGACGTTTCGTCCAGAATTTTTACCATTTGGCTAACCCATTAATAAAAGTCACACGAAAAGGGGTTAAATTTTTTTTGGAAAAAAGATTCTAAAGAATTTTTTGATGAATTTAAGAGAATATTAGTCAATTCTCCTATCTTTACTCTTCCATCGGGGAATGATGGGCTTGTTATTTATAGTGATGCATCCAAGAAAGGACTTGGTTGTGTCCTTATGCAGAATTATATAGTTATTGCCTATGCATCACGACAGTTGAAAACTCATGAGAAAAACTATCCTACTCATGATATTGCCTTAGTAGCTGTAATATTTTCATTGAAGGTTTGGAGACACTATCTCTATGGTGAAAAATGTGTGATTTATACTGATCACAAGAGTTTCAAGTATATTGTCTCACAGAAAGAACTCAACATGAGGCAAAGAATATGGCTTGTACTACTCAAGGATTATGATTGCACGATACAATACCACCCTGGGAAGGCAAATAAGGTGGAAGATGCTTTGAGCATAAATGATCATGGAGTTTTGAACAATATGATTGTTGAAAAGGATCCTATATACCTAGATCTCATAAAGATGGATATGTGAATAACCATGGAAGATGAAACATCAATGATTTTTCAAATGTTTTTTAAAACATATTTACTAGACAGGATAAAAAGTTCTCAGGATGATAATGAGGAGTTTAAAAAGAATATTAAAGCTATGAATAACGGGAGATTGAGTGAATTCGTTTATAAAGATGGAATTTTGAAATTTGGGAAGTTATTTTGTGTTCCCAATATACCTGATATAAAAAGAGAATTTTTGGTTGATGATCATAGCTCCAATTTCTCTATACACCCTGGGAGCACCAAATTGTATAGATATATGAAGGAACATTTTTGTTGGGACAACATGAAGAGGGAGATTGTTGATTTTGTGTCAAGATGTATGGTTTGTCAACTAGTGAATGCTGAAAGGCAACCGCCTGGAGGAGTCTTTCAACCTCTTCCCGTACCTGAGTGGAAATGAGATAATATTACGATGGACTTTGTCATAGGACTACCAAATAATCCTAGAGGAATGATGCAATATGGGTCATTATTGATCGTCTAACCAAGTCACCATATTTTCTTGTTATAAGAGAAGATTTACCACTTAAACTATTAGCAAGACTATATATTAATTAAGTTATAAGACTTCATGGAGTACCACTATCGATTGTTTATGATTGTGATCCCTGTTTTACATCATGATTCTGGAAAAGTCTTTAGAAATCCCTACATATTGACCTTAATTTGAGCACTGCCTACCACAACAAAACTGATGGACAATCAGAACGGACTATTCAAACCTTAGAAGACATGTTGAGATCATTCTCACTTGACATTCAAGGAATGTGCGATCAATATTTACCACTGGTAGTATTTTCTTATTACAATAGCTTCCATTCAAGTATTTAGATGGAACCATATAAAGCCTTATATGAAAATAGATGTCTCACATCAACCTATTTGGATGATATTTGTGAAAGAAAACTCGTTGGCCCACAACTGGTGAAGGAAACGAAGGAAAAGGTGAAGGTAATCCAAAACCACATCAAAGCAGCATAAAGTAGGCAGAAGAGATATGCCGATAACCGAAGAAATAATTTTTAATTTAAGGTAGGATATCAGGTTTTCATGAAGGTATCTCCATGGAAGGGTGTTATACGTTTTGGTAAAAAGGGAAAATTGAGTCTTAGGTATATCAACCCTTTCGAAATTCTAGAACGAATTGGGATTATAGCTTACCATTTTGAAATGCCGCCAAGTCTCCCCAAAGATCGAGATGTATTCCATGTATCATTGTTGAGAAAATACATGCCTGACCCAATGCATGTACTCACATATGAAGAAATATAACTAGAACCCGATCTGTCTTATTGTGAAGAGCCTGTCAATGTTCTGGATAAAAGAGGACAAGTGTTGAGAAACTAGATGACTCATCTGGTAAAAGTTTTATAGAGAAACCATAAGAGGGAAGATGCAACGTGGGAACCTGAGGAACTTATGATGAAGAACCACCTGAGTCTTTTTACGCAGTAATACTCTGGAAATTTAGAGGAAGAAATTCTTTGAAGGAGGAGAGAATGTAACACCCCAACCTTCCATGATACACTTTTCTTTGAATAATACAGTAGAGTGTGTTGTACACAAATTTATGTTCTAACACACCACAACCAATCAAACTAACCAGTAAGAATAGTAATACCCACTTTGTTAAATTTTATAAATTTTATATTTCAAAATGGACTTCATTTTTGGCTTCGGAATATCGCAATTAGATTAGGGTGAATTTTTGGTATTTTTCTGAAAACATACAATTTTTGATGAATAGCGAGAAAAACACTTAGTTATAGTTTAAAACCGGATTTTTATTTAAATAATTATTTATTTTATTTAAATTTATTTTAGGTCAAAATAGATAAATAATAACTATATGAGTTCAATGTAATTCATTGGAGTTAGTTTATAATAATTTTAGATATATAAAAAGTTTATTTAACTTTTCACTATCTTTTACCCACCTCCTAGGAGAATTTGAAAATTCACATAACATATAATTTTTTTCTTCTGTGAGTGGAATTTCAAAAATCTGATAGACATGGTTGATATCAGTAAGTAAAATGTGGTTCAGTAAGATGAAAATAATTTTTTGGTGAATAGTAACTTTTTACTTTTATTTACCACGGTTAAAAAAATAGGGTAATTAAGGGTAAAAATGATTTTATTATTACCCTAAAACATGTCCTCATTCTATTGGATAAGTATAATTAAAAAAAAACCGCAGGAATAAAATAAGAACCTCTTGGGTCCACTTGGATTAGATTAGGACATTTAGTATTTTTTAATTCAAAAAAAAGTTAAAATTGTTGAAATCAGTGTTTAATAACTAAATTTTTTTTAATGTAGGGTTACACAAAAGTTAATTTAGACTATATATAATAATTATAAATCTAAAAATATTTCCTACACAATGGTATTTTATTTATATTTTTTAGACCTTAAATAATTTAATTTATTTATGACACATTGATGATGCAATAATTACCTAATTAATGAAATATTAAAATAACTAATATTTTACATATCCAAAGAAATGTAATTAGGGACTTTTTATGAATAACAATAATTTTATAGGTAAATATGTCATATTAGGGTTGGTTATATGACTTTTTATCGAAGTAATAATGCTGTTATGAATTTTTTCAAAACAAAATACCAAATAGTGTCAAAATTGACATAAAAGAGTTTTTAAAAAACATATTATATTATTAATTGATATTCTATTCCTAAAAATCAATGATTTGGACAAAAGACTTATATAATGATAGGTGTATCATTAATTAACCACTTGGGGTTCTTTTGGAGGTATATAGTAAGTTTATGAACCATATAATATAAAAATACAAAGAGACATGGTAAATGTAAAACTATTTAACTAAGAGTTAAATCTAAAAGTTATGGTTAATATAGTGAACCAAACCTGTCTAAAACCTATTGGTTGAGTGGTTTTCGACCCATCCCCACCTTATCTTTAAATAATACACTTTAGAGTCATTAGATACCGAAAATGAGTTTATTATAAAATAATATATCTAGCTTTTCCTAAGTTTCCCCTCACCCCTCTTATAAAAGGGCACTTACCCTTCTCTAAAATTCACTCCTTCAAAGCCATTTGGATTAGCCAAACCCTGCCCAAATACCCTCTCAACTATCCTCCCTTCATCCTAGAGGCCATTATTTAGTCCGAAAGACAACCTAAGGATCCCTTTTGATCAAATCAAAAGGAATAACCCCAAGAAGAGGTCAATATTTCATCCCCTCTTTCAAGTTCCTTTCATCTTCCACTTCCACTTTATTTGTTGTTTCAATTAAAAAATAATAAATCCATTATCTTATATATACTGTGAGATTATTATAAATAATTCAAAACCATATTCATTATTATATCCATCCTTTGAATGACATGTCACCATACGTGCGTATGTACGGCTTACCGTCTCCACGTCGTGGTGTAATTGATATTCAATACATTATTATTTGGATGGGTATAATAATGATGTGTGACTGATGTAAATAATAAATATAACATTATAATTATTCACTATATATGATATACCATACAATTATATATTATTTTAGTATCAAAAAAAATTAAATTGTTGCTCGTGCGTACGTACGGATTACTGTCTCCACGAACACGACAAGATTCATTCCCCATCATATCCATTCAAGACTAATTTTCATTTTATGATTAAAAATAATGTTTAAAGACTTAATATAATTCAAGATATGAATAAGATACATCCCATACATAACAATATGACTCACATAACAAATAATATAAAGGTAAACAAATCCGTTAACACCAGAAACTACGATAATACTATGATATTATTAACAAAGCAATGTTAAAAGATCATATATGATATCATATTATTGTATATGATTCTTATTCTATTTAGTAACAATTATTTCACCATTATACATGAGGTTAACATACCCTTGACCAAGGAAAAGTACAAGCTAAGGGTTAATTATACTATCTCTTCATTATGTGATGTTGTTTATACGTAATTATCTACTAGGAACTCTTTATCATCCAAATACATGTTTCTTAAAAATGAATTTCAAAACATTCTTACTATTTTATATACTGTGGTTTAATTTCATTTATACCCATTTCTGACTTTTATAATATTTTTATAATGGAATCATTCCATCATTTTCCAAACAATGTTATTTTTTTACATTTTCGACAAATTTAAGGTAAGAATGTTTCTTTAACTTATACGATAGGTGCGGCTATTTTAAAGCATTATAACATCTTCAAATATTCCTTTACAATCGAATAAGAATATTTTCAAATATAAATGTTTTATTTTATAATTACGTTACCTTTAAACGATTTAAAAATAGAAATCGGTATTTCTCTAAAATGGTTTTGATTTCATCTATGTCATCATCCCTTGATGGATTTTATGTTTTTTTGAAGTTGATTTATTATGATAAAAAAATCAATATTGTATTGAAGGTTTTGTGATATGTTTGACTATGGATGTGTTATTTCATACCATTAATGGTTTATAGATAATGTATTGACATTTCATATGACATCTTTAATATGAATGTTTATGTTATGTTTAAACTTGTTCATATGAGGAATGAATTGGACTTATTAAGTGACGGTGGAGCCCACTATAGCTCCTCGATGCATTTGTATGTATGATGAGAAAAAATAGTGTTTGGAACAAGGATATGAAAAAATCTTATTTGTAGTCCTGGCACAAGGCCTTGACTATGTGGTTATGAAAGTCTAGCATTATGCATTCCATCATTATGAAAGTGGATATTGATATTGCATTAGATTATTCGACTAGTAGAATATCCATGTGAGTAAGTAAATGGAATTATTTTTATTTATAATTTCCATATTATGATGAATTTTATGTTGATAATGCTTTTGTTTTAGGTTTATACATTACCTTAACTATTTATGATTAATTATGAAAGCTTCCGATATATTGTTATCCTTACTGAGCATCTGATCTCACCCTTTCTATGATTTATTTTTCCCAGCATGCGAAGAAGTATATTATAACAGACCTATAGGTATAGTCTATAGGATCACAATGTTGTATATGGAAACAATGTTGTTGTTGTTTTCTGTTTTCTGATGTAATGTAAACCTTATGAATGTATCCAGTACTTCCAAGGCTACTAAACTAATTGTTCATTCAAGACTTGATATTTTGTGTTCTTGAAAATGATATGTAATAATGCACCATCTCTTGGCTTCTAGGGTCAGGGTGTTACAACACGACATGTGAATCATTCAGTTCCTTATCCAAAGTACACACTTAGGGACATGACGAGTGAGGTGTGCTTTAGAAATCAAGGAGTACATGGCATGTCCAATGGGCCACATGCCGTGTTGTCTCTAGGTTACATGGTAACTGGTCAGCACAATCCTGTATGGGATACACGGTTTGGACCTAGACCTAAAGGTACAACATGATGTGTCTCTTGGCCCATAGGGTGTGTAATTTGGGTGATCATGTCCCAATCTGTCTTCGTCATGACGCGGAGTAATAATTAACTACACTGTGTGTCATTACTTCACATGGCCTAATTAAATGATGAATTACTCTTGATGCAATGAACATAACTATACATTGTGTAATCAGGATTACACGACATGTATATCGGATTATTGGGCATGTAAATCCGAATACACGACATGTTCTGTCAAGTTACCTGGACAGAATTGTCGGTGGCTCCTGATGAGATCGTAGATTTAATTTTAGATAAAAAATTATTAGTTTCTATTATATCTCTGAGAAATTAAATTTTGTAAGCATAGATCCTGATATTTCGATTACATAACATGAATTGAAAAAATAAATTATTAAATCTAAAATAAAAAAAAATTATTTAAATAATTATAAATGATGATGTGATCCATCTGATACCACTTATAGATTTCGGATGAAGTAGATGTGTGGCAGTTGGGAGGTCCCAAAATTGATTTTTCGGTAATCGATAACCAATCCAGCATTAATATGATTATGAATGCCAATATCCAAGGATTGATTTCAATAATTTAGAAATAAATAAAAATAGCACCAGATCCAATAATGGTGGTCTTTCACACCGTGTTTTTAATTAATTTAATACTTTCTAATGAAATTAAATACTTGGGTCATCCGTACTTTCTTTGTTGGTTATCTTTAATCATCTATAATGACCCACTCAGATTGCCTTCATTGCGTTTCTGAGGATCCAATGTAGAATACCTCTAGTCATACTCATGTAAATCAATGGTCGTCAATTAATGAAACTTGTTATCTGGGTTGTATCACAATGGAACATATGAATTCCATCGATTATTCATGATCCCTAATTCTTTAGTTCTGAGGAACATCCCTTATTGTTTAGAGGGATTTATTAGAGGAGTCGAGTGAGAAAATATTTGGCTCAACAATTATCAATTCACTAGGGTTAGGCAGAATAGATGTTCCATCCCATTAATCAAAATTGGTTACTAGTTACAATATTAAATTTCAAAACACCAATTAAATGAAATTATAAATATTAGAGAAAACACTTTCCAAATAATTACAATAAAAACACCATTATTTGTGGTGGGCCATCATTCACCAAACCGAATCATCAATGAAATCCCATTCCACAAAATGATAACTTTATTTTTATTGTTTCCTATGCCAACTCGACGATCCTTATTTACTGACTTGTAATTAATTAATTTTTCCATAGACATGGTCTTTGTCTGTTCGAACTCCTCTTCCATTTTTTGAACACTAGAATAAAATATTTTAATCTATTAAATATTTTCAATTATAAAAACATGTAAATAATTAATTATTAAATGTTAAATAAAATAAATAAATATATTTTATTCAAAATCTGGTAAATATATATATATTTAATTTATGTGAACATTTTAACTTCGATAAAAATTTTATTATTCCTTGAGAATAATATTAATTCCATTATTTATATTAAAATAGAATATAACTAAGACGACTAGAAACACTTAGTGTGTGACCCTCTAGGATTCCTTCTTCTACGCATAAGGTGGGCTTGCATAATTTCCAAGATTAATATCTATGAATAGGTATTGGATCCCAAGAGACATTACAAAATGTCACAATGATGACATACACATGAAAACACTCACCATGTAATATAATTACATTGTCTTAATATATCATCTTGCATGTTTTAATGTTAGTTTCATCAACAGATATGCTTGATGCGTCATTGTATGACTACCTCAAATACAATCGTCATTACACTGTGGCCTTGGTATTTAAGGTGATGGTTCTATTTCAATAAATGGTCCGAGATATAAACTCCCATTAACGGAAGGGGAAAATCCATCATCATATTATCTATTTATAACATGTCATTTGTGACACACCCAACATACCCAAATTCTCACCAAACATATAGAGTGACAATTTTCATCAGCAATTCTATGTGAGTGAGCCCTAACAAGAATTAATGATAATCATAATGTATATGGAAAATTACACATGATCATAGATAGAAATATCTGATGACAGTAAAACATGCGGAATTCCTACAGGCGGGTATGTTCTCATAATCTCCCATCTTAGAGATTACCATGTGTGAACATCAGGAGAAGAAATTTCATCTACTTACGATTACTCAGACCAGATACTATGTATATTATGTGTCCCATAATTGTATTTCATACAACTACATAACTGTATTTATGAACATTGTATAACACATCAAGGTTCTCAACATTGTAGGGAAATGTTAGCTCCTTTTTAATGTGAAAAATACTCAAGTAAATTATTACATAATAGTCATTCAGAAAAATTAAAAATATGTAATATATTTTTTAATATTAAAATACATGAAATATTATGTTAATAAATGTAAAAATAGTCAGTTCTTGGAAACAAACTACAACACATGCCCCATAGGGGAGGCTACATTGGTGTTATAAACATAATAATTTATATATATTAGAGATTCAGTGAGTTCATGGTTAAGAAAATCTATTTTGGGAGAGTGATCCATTTTGGTTGTCCTATACTTCATTGAAATCCATATTTTGAATAAACATTTGTCTTTTTTTATTTCCAAATATTACACATTATGGGTGACTGTTAAACGAAACATCAAGTAGGAGTTGAATATTTAAATTAGCCAAAATGTTTTTTCAAATTTCAAAATTCAAAATACAAAGCATCCAACTGGACCTCAAGTCACGAGAACTAAAAATAATACATACATCAGGTGTGGTCACCTTCCATAATAACCGCTACTAGAAACATCATCATCCTTTCATCACCATTGTCAGTAAAATCACACCATTCATAAGATCCATCACTGTAGAACTCCAATTTAGCCACAACCTATCAAAAAAACCAAAAGATATCACCACATAGTCATCATCGACCTATTGAATCACTAGATAGCTAGAGAAAACAATAATATATAATCCATCATTCCCACCACACTATACCATAAAATACCATCATAGAAATAGTGAATGGCCATCATATTAAGATCATACCTTCTTCCAGGGCCACCATCATACGAGAAAAATTGGCATCATCAATGATGTTAAAAAAATGCTCCTTCTAGCATATCATCGAACACGAAAATGGAGGTCTCACCTCTGAGATACCAATGGTCACTCAAGAACCACATTCCAAGTATTCGGAGAAACAATGGACTAGAATGAGCTGGAGAGTGGTGGTGCAATTTGAAGTCATGGGAAGAGACATTCGCCAAAATACCTCCATAGTGGGATGAACCATTCGAAGTAAAATAAGATATATCCCAAACATAAAAATATAGGATAGAAACAAAAATTAACTAAACCCAATCATATTATAAAAATCCCAAATAACTGAAGAGGAAAAACCAAGGTGATGTGAAAAAGTGTCCAACACCAATAAGGACAAGAATGAGATCACAACCAGCCCTCCTTCAGCACCATCCCAAGCTACCGCGAAACCCGCATCTTGTCTAAACATGAAGGGTTTAAGCATGATGGATTGGTTATACTGAGTATAGAAGGAGGAAAAAATTTGACGATTCCATTGACACATGAAACATCCATTTAAAGAACATACACCCAGACCCAAAGTGGAGGTTTGAGGTTCTAGGGAATGGCTAGAAGTGGGTTGATGATAGAAAAATTATTCTCAAACCAGTAGTGGTTCCATGAATGTTGGATGAAAGGGAATAAAAGACAGAGAAGATTAATTGGAACATCGTGTAGCTAGGAGTTCCATCGCTACTGTCGGAAAACGCAAAACCCATAGAAGGAAGGGGAAGGTGATATGATATGGGTGCCTGTCTGAGCGAGTAAGGATCCATGAAAAGTTTTTCCTTTATTGGTCATGATTTAGGGGGATTTTATAAATGAGTACAAGTGTGAAATTGAGAGTTGTTTAAAATGGTGTGGTATTATAATCCTTGAGTGAGGGCACTGATAATTTTCCCATGTATCATGAGGGGGAGTGGTGAAACATTAGTTTAAAAAAGAAATATGGAATTTTATGTTTTCCAGGGTTATTATTTGAGCTCCAAAAAGGATTCCACACCATGTTTGAAACTATTTTAGTAATTTTTTTTTCTTATGAAACTCTTGGTTGAGTATGTGACACCATGATATTTCATTGTATAATTTTTATTTTTATACTACTAAGTTTGGTATCTTAGAATACATGAAACCCTAAACTAATGTGAATGTAAAATTAATAAATTTTAAGGTAAAAAATACATGTTTAAATATGAACATAAATCAAATAAAAATCCATGATAATAGATAAGAAATATGGTTACACTCATTTATAATTAAAAAGGGAAATTTTTTCTATAAATGAATATTTTATATATTTATATTACTTTTTTAAGAGTTATATTTATTAATTTGGTAAACTAATTTGATGATGTGTACATTATTATTTATTTTAACAGATCTAAATTAGAAGTGGGTTTTTTTAAATTTATTTGAAATTATTTATTTTTAATGAATATTGAAATTTTCATATTCTTTAAAATGTACCATCTTTAATGAAATCATCATTAAATTATAATGATTTTAATGTTTATGAAATAATTATTCTAGAAAAAATAAATGTTTAAGGAATGATAATAAACAAATTTAAAATAATATACTAAATATTGATATCAATATATGTCATTTAAAAGGGTTCATCTGTTCTTTTTTAATAATATATGATAGAATAAATTTAATACAATTAATTATATACATGACCACGGTGTAATTTTTAATTAGCATGTTCATTTTTCTATTCACATTATTATTGTGTTTTTAATTAATAAATTATACGCCATTTTCAATTCCTATATAAATTTAATACATTAATATTTATTTCATGTTTTGAATTAGAATATTCACATTATATAATAAATTCCATTCTATTTGTTCATAATGAATATTTATAATTGTAAAACTTATTCTCCATGTTAGAGGATAAAAGAATTAATAT
Source organism: Viscum album (assembly GCA_963277665.1). Taxonomy (NCBI): domain Eukaryota; kingdom Viridiplantae; phylum Streptophyta; class Magnoliopsida; order Santalales; family Viscaceae; genus Viscum; species Viscum album. The sequence goes on from OY728137.1 coordinate 2,055,601,406, forward strand.
TGGGGGAAAATTTACAATTCCAAAAATCTCTATAGAACCTTGACTATATTTTATATTGTGAGTGGATTTAATACAATTTGTCATGTCTTAAAAATAGTACTCATTTTCTTATACTTTTTATGATTATGAAATAGCTGTTTCATTTTAAAATAAAGATCAACAAACATTTCAATATCGCTAACTTAATAAAGTATCAATATCACAACAAGATTATAGAAATACATAATGACTAGTTGAAAATTATAATATTGATGAATAGTTTTGTATATATTTTTTTAATTTTATTTTTAATTAACTATAAAATAATAAAAATTGATTATGCATTACTGACATATTTCTTATGCATCTTGTATAAAAAACCATGTATTTTATTTAAATAAATGTTATATGGTAGTGAAAAAAAATTTCATACAAAAAAATATAGAAATTTATAAAGAATAAGTTATCACATAAGTGTTTATATTAAATCTATATTGTAATCAATATATTTTTAATGTCATTTTTTATCCACAGTCATGATAATGAAATTAAAGTGTATATAATATTAATTTTTTTTATTTATTGAAATAAATATAATAAAAACAAATATTTTGTAAATAGTATTGTTAATTTTATAATAATTCCATCTTTGATACATTTACGAAACACATTTCATTTTTATAATTACAATTTTGAAAGAAAAATATTTGATATTTTGTAAATTATCGTGATTTTTGTGTCTAAAAAAACTCAACCTAACGATCCTAAGAAACATAAAAGTTAATTTGTCTCTAAAAATTATACTACATACCCATTAAAAACATCTCATGCCATGTTCGTAGTCTACTATGGTGACCATAATCGCCTCATACCAATGCATTACGATTCATTTAAATGAAGACATCAAAAGACGGATTTTAACTATGGAAGAAGATACTAGAACACATGCAACCCATGGGGGGGAAATGTTATGGTGCAATGGCATTCCTACAAAGTCCAAATTAATTATATCAATACATAGGAATAATGCCTTACCCACTGATGAGAATATCTAACATATGGATGTGAACTAGGCCTCCATATGTTGTAGCTGCAAAAACCCCAAACCAAAATCAGTGGTGCATCTCTTTTTTAATGGTGAATGAGCTCGCTGGATTTGGATGGTTTATGGTACATTAGTGTGTTCACATGGACAAGGTGGGATGTAGAATAATTTCTACAATTGATGGTTTAGTGTCATTAGTGATCAAGGACTTTAGAGGAAAGGATGTGCAATCATCCTAATGGTAGGTTGGTGGACCCTTTGAAAAGTAAGGAATGATGCCCGCCAAAATAACATAAGGGGCTCTCACACTAGAATCTTCTTCAAAATAGAGAACACATATCTTGATATGATAGTCGTTTGTGTAGAATGAAAGAGATCTCCATCAGTAAGACCTCTAATATCATGTTTTCATAATCATAATGAGAGGATGGATTAGGGACATTGGGTTCGTTGGTTTTCCTTAAGTAGAGGGCTCATGCTCTAAAAAGATAGGTCACTTAGGGGGGGATGAGGGGAAGAGGAGTAATAAGGGATCAGAGGGGGTATGTTGTCACATCATTCATTTGCATATTATGTAAGAGGGGATGTTCAGCAAGCCGATGCCATGGAAATGGTTGTAGATTAAGATTTATGTTAGAAAAGACAAATAAATCTAATGGTGGTAGAGAAAAAGTATTTGCTACTATACAAATCGTTAATAAGCAGTGGTAGATGAAACTAGAACATACCTTATCTCATTCGGAATTGTAAAAAGGTATTGGGTTCCCATAAGAAGGCCTCTCACCCATAGCGAGAGGGGAATAAGGTTGTAGACTTCTTGGCATCGTAAGAATCTTCAAATCATGATGTTTTCATATTCCAAAATTTTGGTTCCTTTCCTCATGCTGGATTAGAGTTTTTTGTCAATGATTCTTTCATCCTCAACTATTTTAGGATCCCATGATGTGTTCTTTTTTGTGGATTTCCGAAATTTTAATAAAAATGTTACTGTTCATGTAATTATATTCATAAAAAATATGAATCCTTTATCGTTTTTTTACATGTAGAAAACATCTTCCATGGATGACATTATTTCTTTTACATCAATACTTTATATGAATAGATATAATGATAGATTAAATAAAATTTTATAATTTCAAAATTATAATTTTAATTTTCCATAGAAAAACAATTTTATAATATCTCTTTGTCCCATATATTGTAAAATATCTACATTTCTCATCCTAATCTTAAGTGAACAACATCCATGAAGTGATGTATTTAATTTTTTCAATCCTCTATTTAAGGATTGTCATAATGTTGAAATTTATGGATAAATATTATTTTTAACATTTAATTATGTTCTTTTTATTATTGATTTTTTTTCCTTTCGTTTCCATCCATCCATAGAATATTGAATATGTCACCCATGCTTCTGTGTAGACTACAACATCCATGAAATGACATATTTAATTATTATTTTCCACTATATAAGGTCAGATCTAATACTCATTTTATTGTATAAATTTGAAATTGATGACATTATAAATGTTATAATTTTATTATAGACAAATGATATTTTTAATTTTGATCCTGATAAACACATTAAAATTGTTATTTGACCAAAAGACCTTAATACAACCAACATGAACTAAATCAATTTAGTAATAATGTCACACCCAGGATTTTCATTTTCATACTGTACCCCTATTCATATTTACACCTCGGGTTTTCACTCATCTTTTGGGTATGGGATGATTGAATTTTAGGAATCTCTTTTCTTTTTTCTCCTAGATATTCCCCTTCACATTTCACGTGTGTTTCTTAAGAAAAATTGAATAATTTTCTTCATTAGGAGGTAGTGCATAGTGTGCACATGATTTAGGGAAATTTCTTCCCTTCAACCGAAAACCATGCACAATGTTTTCATTTCTAGAGATAGATGAACCTCATATATGGAACATTGTTTTTAAAACTGTGCAACTAACCATGCATCAAGTCCATTGTGGATAGTGGAAACCACACCATTGCAATACTATTTGCATAATACCACGCAGGAAAACAATGAATCATTTTTATATCATTTAAAATTAGATATTTTACTATTAACCCCTTCCAGATTTAACACTTAACCCCAATCCCCCCCATTGGGGTTATTACCCCTAAATGCCTCTTCCATTTATCTTGGACCTTGGATCTTCAATTTTATATTGAATTTTGTGAGGTTTCTCCTTGATTCATAATGTAAGTCCTCTTATCTCATAGTTTATTCCTCTTCCCTAGGTTTATGTCCTTATCTCCTAGGCTTTCATTTCTCCAAGATTTTGGGTTTCATTTTTAGAGTTACATAATTATTTTTAGGGTTTTCACCCATCGATAATGGTTCTATATTTCCTTCATAAAGTCTTATGGTGGTGAAAAAGTGGTTTTCCACCTTTTTTGGATGTTTATCCATTCAAAGTAGGTGGATCCATGATTATACATTATTTGATGATATTTTTATGCTTCTCATGTCAATTTATTTGATTCTATATATTATTTTTGAGGTGCGAAATGTGTTTTTAAAATAATTCAAGGTGTATGTGTGTTGAAAAGTTGTATCCCAAGTAAATGTATTATGTTCCATGTGTATTCTATATTTTATTCTTTTTTTATGCCTTAATGTTGTATGATAAAATGTGTGGAAGGTTTGAAATATGTCATAGAAGTAATTTTCCATGTCTTTGTGATATAAATTGGGATTTATAATGGAAAATGGATTATGTATTATGATGGTTGGGTTTTGGAGTTTCTTAAATATGATTTATGCTATGATTTAAATATGATAAAGGGATTAAAAAGGGATTTAATGGTAGAAATGTGTTTTCTGAAAGAGATTAAATTTTCATCCTCTTGGCCTTCTTATTTTATGTCTTTTTGTGAAGTTATGTTTCTAAAAATAATGTAATAATATGATTTAATGGGTTGATGGGTTCATGTGTGGTTTTCAAAGGGACTTTTACAATAGAAATGGATGGATTTCAATTTTATGATCTTGTTCTATTAGAAAGGGTATTTTTTTTAAAAATGTGCATGGGGTGTCTTCCATGTGTATATAGGATTTTAGTATAGTGAATGAAAATTATATCGTGTGTGTGGAATGCGGAATGTAAATTGAGAACGAAGGGAATACCTTGGAAACTATATTTGTGGAATATGATTAAATTTCTAGTTGACATGGATGTGATCTATCACATATTAATCTTGTTTTATTGATTCTAGTAAAAAAAGTTAATGTTAATTTAGATTGGAGACCAACAGGATGAGGGGGTGTCCCCTTCAAGTGGTTCATGCATTAGAATGTTGTTGGTTGTGGTTGTTATATAACTTTTGACTGGGATAAAATGGTCCTAATATCGCATTTCTTATTAAATCATAGGGGGGGGGGTATAAATTGACTTATTTTCCTTTTTTCTATATTATCCTTCACATTGGAATAAGGTTTAGTCATTTGTTTATTTCAAATGTAATACATGTATTTCCTTTAAAATGTTTTTGATAAAAATGTTTCAATATTCCATTTTAAATTAATGCTTGTTATCAAGTCGTATACTATTTATAATTTGTTATATATTTTTTTGGGAGTAAGAATTATGGATTGGTATCACAACCTATATACACCATTAGGTGTAATTAGACATAGTTATATTTGACACATGTAAAGGAAATATTTTTGGGGATGGTAGTTTGTGATGTCAGTGGTCTTCCCTCACAGGTGTCATGGTCATGGATTAGTGATGACACTACTATTTTTATATAGTGGGTTTGGGGATATATTCATGTTCCTTTTATTATTATATTTAGTAGTATGTTTTGATTTAAATTAGTAAAAAATAATCTAAAAATAATTATTCCATGTTCTGTTGTTTTCATTATGCTTCAGTTTATTTATTTATTTTGGTCATTTATGTATACATAATTAAGTGAAATCATTCCTGAAGAATTTTATTGATACATAATAAGTAGTTTCAATCATTCTGGTATTGGTAACTCCCTTCAATCCATTTAATGGGATTGGTAGGGTGTCGGATTGTATTAAACATCATCATGGTTCATGTGAAAATGGTATCAGAGATGGTCACACTTATTTCTAGTGAAGATATTTGAGAAAGAGTTTGGGTAGAATGGAGCTATAAATTTTGGGACTCGATGTTCTAATTTTTAGTATGGTTAAAAAACAAAAAAAATAATGATATGACTCAATTTTTCATGGTATTTCACGTTTATTTTGGTTTCATAGTCTTTTTTTATGTTTTTGATGTCTGGGAAATGAAGTGGGAGTAGGTGTAGTTGTCTATGTTAGCTCACAGGTTTTGTAATTCAATGTGGAGATAAATATATGGACCACAAAAACTCTATATAATGTTGGTTAGACTGGAATATTTCTAAAAAACAGATGTCCTAGTCACCCATAAACACAAGTTTCCTCTTTAGTCATTGTTTTTGGTTATCTATGATTGAAAAAAATTTCTTGAAAACACTTGTTTGGGTAATTTTGGAAACCAGATATTAAAATGGAATCAGATTGGATTTGGGAATATGTAAGATGATCTTACATAGTTGTTTTGTATTAATCTTTTGAAAATAGATTCATATAAGAAAAAACAAGGAATTATTAGAATTGGTTATTTGAGATGAGAAATTTATTTTCAGAAAATTGTTATTCAAGCATATTTTAAATATGAATAGATGGGTATTAAAGAAATCAGTTTACACATCATGAATTTTTTTTGTATAGCTGAATTTTTTTTCAATCGAGATAAAATTGATACTTGAATGGAATCCATAAGATTTTATTTTGAGGAACGATGATATGGTTTGATTTGTGGTATTTTAATATGATATTCTACTTGGTGGGGAGTGAAATTTTGAATTTTTTTATGAATATTTACAATGGGAAGTAAATTTGTATGTAGATGATGTGGGTTGAATGATTTGTTTTGTAAATTTGGGGAATTATTTTTTTCAACTTCGGTATTACGAAGAATATCCACATGATATAAATGTGTGGAAATTTAGATGAGTTACTGGTTTGGCATATGAATATGAATGTGTTAAGATTTATGGAATACCTTGGGTATTTATGCAACCAATGAATATTTATCCCTTTTTCAACATTTCTTTTAAAAGGCAGTGTGATATTTTAAAAATCATTAATTGTTTTGTTTGTCTCCCTGTGAGTTGATAATGTAATTTGTGAGGCGTTTTGGGGTCTATAAATCATTTTATTGAGTAGTGTTTTAGTTTAAGTCCTTTTTCAATGAGTTATTTTATAATAATAGGTATTGGTTCATTTTTTTATATATTTGGATAAAATGAACTTAATTAAATTCATGGAATGAATGTGATAAAAAAGGAAAGATATGCAATAGGTAGTAAAGCTGAGAAACACAAACTTTATAAGAACTATTTTTTTCCAAGTATAAATGGTAAAATTTGCAACTACTACAGAACAAAATGTCATATATCTAAGAAGTGTTATTTAATGAAACCGTATATAAGTGGGATTAAAAACTCCTTTATTGTAAGCAGTTTATATGATTATATTGATTATTGAAAACTAATGAATGTAAGGATTCCCAGGTCTTTGCTGGCTAACACTGGTAGTCCCAACAAAATATGGGTTAAAAAAACAATTTTTTAAATGACATTACAGGAAGTAGGTCATAAATGACGAACTAAAATACGATATATAGATAGTGCCTTCTCCAGAAATAATAGTGGGAATTCATCGAACATTAAAACATTAACTCAAAAGGATATAGGATTAGTCACATTTGGTGAAAATCCCAAAGATAAAATTTTTGGCATTGGAATTGTTGGAGGTCCATAAGTTTTCTCAATTAATAAAGTACTATATATATAAGGATTCAAACAAAATTTGATAAATGTATCTCAACTTTGTGAGGATGGTATTTTTTTTATTTTTCTAACAACCATTGTTCTGTTTTAATGCTTAATTTCTTAAATTTAGAGAACCCAGAACTGATAATTTTTATACACTTGACTTAAATTCCTTGTTTAAAAAAATAGTAAACTTCTTAACTGCTAAGATAAATGAATCATGGATCTACCATATAAGTCTAGGAAATTGCAATATAAATGATTTATATAAGTTATCCAAGATACAATTAGTTTCTTATTTTCTTAGTCACAAATTTTAATGTGATATATTTTTTGATCCATGTCAACTTGGCAAGCAACACAAATCATCCTTCAAATCTGTTAATAAAATTTCTACATCTAAACCCCTAGAACATATCCATAAGGATTTGTTTGGACTATCACAGATTGAAATCGTGGGAGGTGAATTATATGTATATGTTTTAGTTGATCACTATTCTATATTTACAAGGATTTATTTTCTAAAATATAAAAATGAATCTTTTACTATATGTAAATTTTTTTGCAAATCCTTCCAAAATGAAAAATGTTTAAAAATAATTTCATTAATAAGTGATCTTGGTGGAGAATTTGTGATTCTGGAATTTAATTTTTTTTTGCTCAAATATGGGCATTAAACACACCTTCTCTGCACCAAGAACTCTTCAACAAAATGGAATTGTTGAAATACGAAATATAAATTTTCAAGAAATAGATAATAATATGCTAAATGATTACAGTATTCCTACCTATTTATGGGAATAATCTATAAGTATAGCCTGCTATATAATGAATAGAGTTTTAATTAGACCAATTTTTTAAAAGACACCCTATGAACTCTTGATTAAATGAAAACCTAATGTATATTACATTAATGTCTTCAGATGAAAGTTTTACACCTTAAATAACGAGGAAAATATTGGAAATATTGATCCAAAATCTGATGAATGAATTTTCTTAGGATATTATGCTTTTTAAAAATCATATAGAGTTTTTAATAAAAATAGCATTATTGTTTAAGAATAATATCATGTGAAATTTTATAAATTTTATCTATTTGAGGAAAGGAAAGACCAAATTGATGAATCTGACTCTAATAAAAATATGAGACTTGAGAAAAGAAAAGATGATATTGAAAAAGATTTAAATGGAATTCAGACCGGTTTAGAAGAACATGACATTGAAGAACCTAACAATGTACAACCTAAGAATTCTAGAACCCTAAAGAATCACAATTTATAAACTATTATAGGATACCTAGACACTGAAATAGAAACTTAAAAAATGTTAGAAATATTGTGGAATTCCTTTCCTTTGTATCTTAATTATAACTTAATACATTAGATGAAGCCTTAGTTGGTGAATGTTGGATGATATCAAGGTAAGAAGAACTAAACCAGTTAGAGAGAAATGATTTTTGAAATTTTGTTTAAATACATCAAAACCATCCAGTAATAGAAACTAAATGGGACTTTATAAATAAACAAGATGATTAAAGAATAATAACTAGAAATAATTAAAGACAAGTAGCTAAAGGATATAATTAGGATGAAGGTCTAGATTATGATGAGACCTTTTCACCTGTATTTATATTAGAAGCTATTAAAATACTTCTAGCCTAAGCATCTATTATGAATTTTAAATTATTTCTGATGGATGTTAATTCTTCCTTTTTAAATGGAAACTTACCAGAGGATGCTTACATTGAGAAACATCGCAATTTTGAAAATTCACAAAAACCAGATTTTGATTCTAAACAAACTAAATATGTTTGTTGCATTTAGTTAGAACCTAGATCATGGTATGAAATATTACGTTCTTTTCTTTTGAAAAATTATTTTACTATTGGGATGGAAGATCTAACATTGTTTAAGAAAACTAATAACTCTAATATTTTATTAGTTGAAATTTATGTTGGTAATGTAATTTTTGGTTCAACAAAAAAAATAATTGGTCACGAGTTATTAAATTTAATGCAAATAGAATTTAAAATAATTATGATGGGTGAATTAAATTTCATATTATGAATAAATATTTATCAAAAATGATTTTTGGAAATTTTTAAAATCAACGCAAATGCCTTAATGATTTACTAAAGATATTTTTACTTGAAAACAATAGGACATATAAAACACCTATGTATAATAATAGAAAACATGATTTGGATGAAACTGAAAATAAGTTGACAAAAAATTATATTGAGGTATGATTGGTAGTTTATTAAATTATACTACTAGAATTCTAGATTTAATGTATTCAATATGACTTTGTTCTAGATTTCAACCTGATGCTAAAGAATCTCACTTAATTGATGTTAAAATAATTTTTAGATATTTAAAAAGAACGATTTTTCAATCTATTCTCTATTTTAAAACTTTTAATTTTAATTTAATATCATATTCATATGCTTAATTTTGATGTTTTAGATTAGTTAGAAAAAAAACCTCTGGGACTTTTCACATTTTTGAAAAATATTTAGTGTAATTGTCTAGTAAGAATCAACACTTAGTTACCCTTTCAATAGCTGAGGAAAAATATGTATCTGTATGCAGTTTTCGTGCACATTTTTTTAGATGAAAAACTATATTATGGACTTTGGAATATATTTTAATAACACACCTATTTTATGTGACAATACACGTGTTATATATATTTCAAAAAACCCTATTCATCATTCTAGAACTAAGCATATTGATATCAGACAACATATTTTAAGAGATCAGGTTCTTAAAAAGGATATATTCTTAGAATTTGTAAGTACTAAAATTTAATTAGATGAAATTTTTATAAAAACCACTTCCCACAGTGAGGTTTTATTTTTTTAAGGGGTGTTAGGTCTATTTTATTTTAAATAAAATTTAAATTTTAATTTTACGAGTTTTTTTATCTTCACACTTTTAAATAATTTAATTATTTTTTTCTAGAATAATTTATAATTTCATTTGAACTTTTTTCGGTGTACATTTTATTTTATTTAAATAATGTAATGATTATTATATATGTAAATGATACGAGAATCAATACTGTCAGAAACCTTTTTGAATTCCAATCCCAATCATTTTCTCAAAACCATTCGTAACACCGAAAACCCTTACCACCTTCATCTACCTTTTACTAAACCTTTGAAAACATAAACCTTAGAGCCTTCAAAACATTGAAACATAAATGACCAAGACAAAGGTAATCATGGAAGGATAAGATAGTAATTCCAAGAATCAGTGCATGACATGAAGATCGATTCTACAGTGAAAAGTAATCGACCTGGAATAGTTATATCAATTAGATATCATGTTGTGGAAAGCCCTCTATTTTCAAAATTTGTAGCAAAAATTCAGTAGAAAAATACACAGTATCTATATGAGGTTGAGATTCATCACATTTTCAAATCCATTTAGTTCAGTCATAGAGATAGAAAAGACACTGTATTTTCAAAAATTAAAAATCGAGATATTTCTATATCATCGGTAGAAATAGATAAAATCTTAAACTGCCCTCATGAGGGGGTATATAATTTTGACTTAATGAATATTAGAGATAATGAACAAAATTCAGAGGACATTATGTAATTTTTATTTATTATATATGTTTTAAAGAAATGTTAGTTAAAGATTGAGAACCTAATCATAAGATTCTTGTTAAATTGTGAAAACAGGGATGGCACCTAGGATGTCAGAGATTGAGATGATTTAGTTTCATAACATGTACATAATTGTTTTTCTTATGAGTTAAATAACGATAATTTTTTCGAGATACATGATATGATATCTCAACTACTATTGTCAACCAGAGGCTAGAATAAACTTCTATCCCTATGGAAGGTTCATTTAAAAATTATTGTTTATGTCTGATATGGTGAGATTAATTGATTCTATAGTAGGATGCCATCACAGAAATATTTTCAATGCTGGAACTCTAAGGAAGATAGGCTTCTTCTGGTGTATTGTGAAATGCAAGATTATGTTCGTTAACGCTCAGTAAGACCATGACTCGGTTTAGGTGGAGAAAACTGCTAAATCTAAAGAATTAATGGTATAATCTAGAGCAAGAGGAACCTCAAGAAGATTAATATTTAAATAATTTGATCCACCTACTTATGAGGAAAAGAAATAAGGACTTTAAGGGAAAATGCAGAGGGTGGGTCAAGCTGGTGTAAAGCCTACTCAAGAAAATGTTGATGTAACTAAACCGCTTTTGAGCTATAGATTTATTAGAGAATCATCAGAATAGAAAATTGAACCACCAATAATTTCTCGTATTTAAGTGACTCCTCAAGTGGAAAAAGAAATTGTTACTCGAACTATTGAAAATTGAAGATATGTTGAAGTGGTTATACCTAAATGTGCTCAAATTGTACAACCTAGTGAGATTGTTCAAGAAGAATAATCTCATGAGGAACTTGCATTAGGGGATCTAATCATGGAGTAACTCAATGAAAAATATTCTCAGTAGGAGAAATAAACTAATTATGTGAATGTTGTAGAGAATTATTCTTAGATTCACAATTATGTTCTTAATGAAAAATTTTCAATGGATGATTCAGTTCATGACTCCGATGAAAAATATGTTGAGAAACCAGTGGAGAAGGCTATATATTAGAGATATGATGATCAATATTTTCCATTAACATTAATTAATATTGTTGAGAATCACAAATAAGGTGCCTCTTATTATGAGAATGATCATGTGGAGGAGTTAATCAGAAAATTTCATAAAGTTCAAGATAAAAATGATTCTTTGAGAATAGAATTAGAAAATGAGTGACATAATTTTCAGAACATAAAATGATAGTTATGTTTCAAAAATAGAAGTGGATGTTTTTAAGAAGTATGTGTTAACTAAAGGTGGAAAACTGAAATTTGAAATTGTACTGAAATTAGATTTGGTAGAATTGAAAATATTCATGGGGTAACAATATGCAACTATTAGGGATATTCAAGGAGGTACCTTAGGTACTTCACCTGATATGATAAAGAGATTTTGGGCCATTATATTAGTAATGAGAAATATGAATGACAAATTTCAAGACTTATAGTGTAACAATGCTCCATTATCTGTTCTGCTAGATAATCTAAAGCATCTTGTTGACCAGCATACATCAGATGAACTAGTGGTCAGTGTTTTGTTAAACATATTCACAAAGAAGCTAAAGAAGTTTACAGAGAAGGTAGATAGGTTACAATAGTTTTTTAGATTCAATTTTATTGATTATATCCATCTAACTCAGGAAGGATGGGATGTCATAGTCCATTTAGGTGATTGACTGATGAAAAGGTTGTGACTGCAGATGTCAGAGCTCGAGGAAGTCATTCAGAGGTGGTGAAACCTATTTCCCAAACCATTTAATCCCAAACATGATTCTCATTTCCATTACTATAGTTATAATTATATATTTCAATAAAATATTTTTTCATCCCATTTTTATTTGTTATTACATAGATTTAATGTATTAACTATGATAGAATACTAGTAATCTTGCTTCACATATTGATAAAAATATTATCATATCATTTATATTAGTTCATGAGCTACATTAAAATGTGTTATATTTTTTATTCTATCATTATATTTTATAACAAAAAATGGGGGAGAAATATGGATAATCATAACAACAAAACAATTTTTTAAATCTTTTACTCAAAGGGAGAAAAGAAATCTTTTTTTAAGGGGAGAAATTTCAAAAAGGTTTTCTGAAGGATAAATTTCTGGATAAACATTACATTTTATTTTCATTATTTATAAAGTAGGAGGTATTATTTTACATTATAAAGGGGGAGAAAATTTAATAAATGAGAAATAAGTTTTTTATAATTGTTTTTATCTTTGAAAAATTCTAAACTATATACAATCAATTTTTTAAGTTAATTTCGTGGATATTTCATTGGTTTTGTGATCATCAAAAAGGGTATATTTTTGAGAACTATACTCTATCATTTTATGTTCACTTTGATGATAAAAAATACCCTTATTTATTATTCAAATGATTTTATTTTGATTATATTTTAGGAAATTAATCATTTTAATTTCCCTATTTTGGAATAATATTAAAACAATTAATTTTCATGGAATATTTTACTATGTGTTCAGAAATCGTTTTAGAAAATTAGCAAGTATGGGAATTACTATTCATGCTCCATGTGTTCGGAAGTCACTTTTGTGTGTTCTGGGAACACTGTTCATACCCTACATTGAGGAGCGTAGCGTAAGTATGGAATCCAAATTTTACTTTATGTTATATCAGAAAAGTATGGTAAAGAACATATACAATATAGATAAAAGTATGAATTACAAAACCTATGTTTGGAAGGAACCTTAAATTCGCGATTTCAAAAAAGTATGGAAGAAGAACCCTATTCTAGTATGGAATGTTTTTTTATTTCTCAGAAGTATGGTTCATCAACCTTACTTTTAAAAACAACCTTACATTTTATCAAAAATTATGGGTCATATACCATATGTTTAAAAGCTGATGAAAGTATGGATCATCAACCGTACTTTTATAATTATCATTACGGATAATGTATCTTATGATTTGCTAAAAAAGAGAGTATGGATATTATAACGTACATTTGAGAGTTGAAGAGAATAGTATGGTTGATCCACCTTATGTTTTAAACATTACATTGTCATCCTTATGTTGTGAAACTAATGTTCAGAGAAATAATTATATGTTTTTCAACACAACATTTGGCATCAGATATTTAAATTACAACTTTTTTGAGAAACATTCTTTATACTGATTATTAGGATGATTTCAAGCATGATTTAAAGCCCAAATTTAAAGCGCATATTTGACTGATTCAAAGCCATTATTTGGGATTCAAAGAATCTATTTAAGATGATCTTTTCGTGAGGAATATTTAGGGTAGTTACGAACGCTCTGTTATTAAATCATTTGAATATCATGATTCTAAAGGAAAAATTTGTGGATCTAAATTTTTAAGGAAAACAGTCATTGTTATTCTATATATATTTATGTTTCATTTAGAATTAAAAACAATTTGTGTATGATGGATCATTGTGAAAAATATTAGAAGAAAAAGATCTCGAGTTTTTCATGACTAATGTTTACAGTGTTATTTGAGATTTATAGATCTGCTGTTACAAGGTATGATCAAACTCTATTTTCCAATGAAGAAGAAAAACATTGAAGATTCATTGATTATGCATCAATTATCAATTATGAATCAACTTTTTTTATGTTGTTAAATTTATTTCTATATCTTTTTCAATTGGACCGACTCAGAACAGGTCTTATATGAAGAATATCTTTTCTGAAGATGACGATCTATCTATTGTAAGTTGTACGCTGGTGAAACTGTGAAGAACAACTTGAATGTATTTCAAGAAAAATACACTTTTTATTTTGAGGAACGAGCTTCTCATACTAAGATGTGTTTTGGTTCTGTGTGTGAACTAGAAGGCTATGTTTTTAGCCTTAACGTGTAATGTTGTCTACTCCCTCCACTCAGTTGTGGATGGTCAGTTGATAAGAGGACCAGATAATGAAAATAACCAATCTCGTGGAGTAGAGTGTTGGTGGAGTAGACTATGGGTCTTTAGTTCCATGAACCACTATACATTCTTGCATCCTTTAATTGTTTATTTTCCGTTTCATAAACAACCTGATAAAGATAAAATGACAGACTTGGTCATCACCACGATTCGTGAAGAATTTGTAAAAGGCATAATTCACCCCCCTCTTGTGCATATTTTGTGTAACCCGATCCAAAAACATATATAATATATATTTCCTTATAAAGATCCCTATCACGAACATTGATAAAATAAAATAAAATTTAAATCACCTCACTTAGTGGAGGTGGTTGTCCAAATGTACACACAAGTGAAAATATCATTTACCAAAAGATATATTGGTAAAAATATTGATTATATATTTTAAAAAATTATATATAATATTATCATAAATAGAATATATATATATATACATTAAATTCCCCATTATATCCATTCATGTGGGGTGGTGAAGGAAAATGAATTACATCGGTTCGTAAGATAGTATCTTTCAAATATATGACTGACAGTTTCAATTTCCATTCTATAAATTATTAAATGGATATGTTTTACAATAAATATAAAAAATAGTATGTCTTGGTCACTACTATAATAATCTTTTAATTATATATATTTAATTTATTTTTTTGAAACGAATAAGTATAATTAAAATTCTTGATGAAGACAACTGTATTCTCTTAGAGAAACCTTTTTGGATCTCTTATTATAGACTCAGGGGTTGGAATTTTATTATTACTAAAAGCTCTATAATGTCTATATGTATTTTGGGGAGATATTTTTAAATGTTTGGGTCACGTTAAATAATTTAATGAGTTTCAATAGTAGGGTGGAGGATGTGGGTTTCTATTATTAAGAAGAGTGGCACAATTTTAATTTGTTGATGTTTTATAATTATTTCAAGAACAATTTGAAGAAAAAGAATCTTGAATAAAACATATTAGAAATATATAGGGGTATAGTTGAAATAAATCCATCCAATGGGGGTTCATAATTATTTTATTTCACTTTGACTCCAATCATTGCTAATAATCCCCCTGGTAAACATGTTTTAACAAAAGTTATGGTAAAATTTCCACTTTTCTTACTATTCATTATAAGAAAAAGATATGTACAACATATTGACTATGTATAAATTATATTAATTTAAAATATTGGATCAATTTAATTAAATTAATTTCACAGGAGTGAAATTATTTAATTTAAAATTTAACAAAAAATGTATACATAATGGATTTTTTCAATTAAATTGTTACCTCAAATATTAAAAGAAAGTATATCATAATTGCACATATAATTCATTAAAATTAACTAAATTTTAAAAATTAAAATATAATTAAATTTATATAAATTTTAATTTAATTTAATTAAAATTTAAAATTACATATTCATTAAACAAAAAATATTGTAATAAAAATTATTTTTAACTATTCATCGAGAAATTTAATTATTCACAAAATTATCATAAAGTAAATCATATAGAATTTTTACATGTGATTTTAAAAAGTTCAGTACAATTTTTTTCCAAAAAATTTAATAATGTAAAAATGTATCATAATTTTTTTTAAAAAATCAGTAAATAATTTTCAATAAAAAAAATATTTTTCCAACATACTAAGACCTTAAAATATATTTCTCTATTATGTATGAAAATAAATTTTTTTTTAAAAATGTCTTCATTCCCATTATAAATACTAGTTTCACATATGGGTTATGTAACGCCCCGACCCTAGTTACCCAGAATCGGTGCATTATTACATAACATTGGCATGATCACAAGAAATATCAAATCTCGAAAGACCGATTGGTTTAGTAGCCTTGGAAATACTAGATATATTCATAAGTTTTACATTACATCATAAAATGAAAAACTACTACAACAACATAATGTCTCCATAATCCACACTCATATCCCCACATAATATCCCTGCAGGTCATTCATAATTTACTTCTTCACTTCCTGGGAAAAATAAAACATAGAAAAGGGGTGAGCTCAAATGCCCAGTAAGGATAACAATATAGCGGAAACTGTCATAAATAAGAATAAACAATTAAGGCAATGTATAACTAAAACAAAAGCCTTTCAAACATGAACTTTCAACATGGTACGACATAAATAAAATGAAATAATGCCATTTACTTATTCACATGGATATTCTATTAATCGAATAGTCACATGAAAAAATCAAAAACCAATTTCATAATGTTGGAATGCATAATGCCAGACTATCATAACCACATAGCCAAGGCCTCGTGCCAAGACTACAAATAAGATTTTGCCAAGGCCTTGTGCCAAGACACTAGTTTTTCTCATGAGACCTACCGATGCATCGAGGAGCTATAGCGGGCTCCACCCATCACATATTAAGTCCAATGCATTCCCATATGAAAAGGTTCAAACATAACATAAACCTTCGTATTAAAAATAGCATACGAAATGTCAATACTTTCACCATAAACAATGAATGGTATAAAAATAGCACATCCACAGTCAAACATATCACAAAACCTTCAATACAATATAGAAGTTTTGTATCATAATAAATCAACTTCAAATAATCTTAAAATCCATCAAAGGATGTTGACATAGATGAAATCAAAATTCTTTTAAAAGAAATATCTTATTTTATTTTGAAATCATTTAAGATCCATATAAAATAAAACATTTTCTTTGAAAATATTCTTATAATCTTGTAAGGGAATCTTTGAAGATTTTATAACGGCGGAAAATAGCCGCACCCGCCGTATAAGTTAAAAAAAACATTCTTACCTTAATTCTGTCGAAAAGGTTAAAAAGGACCTTGTTTTGAAAACGACCGAAAGATTCCTTTATAAACCACTTATAAAAGTCAAAATGGGTATAAATGACTCTAACTCATATTCTAGTAAATAGTAAAAATGTTTTGAAATACATTTTTAAGAAACATGGATGTGGATGATAAAGAGATCCCAGTAGATTATTACGTATAAAAAACCTTGGATAATGAAGAGGTTGTAAAGTAAACCCTTACCTTGTAATTTTCCTTGGTTGGGGTAGGTTAACCTCCTGTATAATGGTGAAATAATTGTTACTAAATTATACAAGAATCATATACATTAATATGATATCATATATGATCTTTTAATATCGATTTATAAAAATATCTTAGTATTATCGTTGTTTCGGGTGTTAACTTACTTGTTTTCTTTTATATGTTTTGTTATGTAAGACATTTTTGTAAAGGATATGTTGTATATTATTCATATCCAGAATGATATCAAGTCCTTAACATCATTTTTAAATCATCAAATGATAATTATACTTGAATGGATACGATGGAGAATGAATCTCATCGCGTTCGTGGAGACGGTAGTCCGTACGTACGCACGAGCGACAATATCATTCTTTTGATATTAAAATAATATATAAATGGATGGTATATCATATATACAGAATCATTAACATGTTATATTTATTATTTAAATGAGTTACACTTCATTATTACACCCATCCAAATAATATTATATTGAATAACAATTACACCACAACGTGGAGACGGTAAGCCGTACGTACGCACGTATGGTGACATGTTATTCAAAGGGTGGATAGAATACTGAATATGGTTGTACAATATTCATAATAAAATCAAAGTATATATATGATACTGGATTTATTATTTTAGAATGTTAACAACAAAGGAAGAAGAAGTGGAAGGAGAAAGGAACTTGAAAAGGGTGGTGAAATCATTACCTCTTCTTCGGGTTCTTCCTTTTGATTTGATCAAAAGGGATCCTTAGGTTGACATTCTGATCAAAATAAGGCCCCTAGGTTGTAGTGAGGAAAGTTGGGAGAGTATTTTGGCAGAGTTTGGCCGAACCAAAAGGCTTTGAAGGTGTGAAGAAATGAGAAGGAGGAGTTCTCTTTTATAAGAGGGGTGAGGGGCACCTTTGGAAAAGCTAGAGATATTAGTTTATAATAAATTCATAATCGGTTTACAATGGCTCCAAAGTTGACTATTCAAAGGTTAAGGTGGGGATGGGTCGAAAGCAACTCAACCAATAGAATTTAGACAGGTTTGGGTACTTATATTAACTTTATCTTTAAGTATTAACTTTAAGTTAATTAGTTTCACTTTTACAATGTCTCTTTGTATTTTTATATAATATGGTTAATAAACTTACTACATACATCCAAGCGACCCCCAAGTGGTCCATTAATGATGAAACTATCATGATATAAGTCTCTTGGCCGAACCTTATATTTTTAGGAATTTAATATCAATTAATAATATAATATTTGTTTTAAGAACTCTTTTATGTCAATTTTGACACTATTCAATAGTTGATTTTTGTGAAACTCATAACAGATTTATTACTTCGAAAAAAGTCAATTAAATCAATCATAATATATCATATTATCCTATAAAATTAGTTTAATTCATTAAAAGTTTCATATTACATTTATTTGGGTATTTATAATATCAATTATTTTAATTTTTCACTATTATAGTAATTACTGCATCATCATTGTGTCATAAATAAAATAAATTATTTAATGTCTAAAAATTATAAATAAAATATCATTATGTAGGAAATCTTTTTATCTTTCTAATGAATATTTATAATCTAAAATCCAACATATATAACCCTATGTAACAATTGTTTTTCTAAAAGAAATATGCTTGTGTCATTTTTGTATTCATTTTAACTTAATTAAAATAAAGTGTCATTATCACTTACAAGTGGATCCATGGGGTCCCACAAATCGACCCAAAGATACCCATGGTCGACCATGTATCAACCAATAGGGTTACGACACGTCTTAGGGTAATTTAGTATTATTATAATATTATTTTTTTAACCCTTATTTACCGGATTTACCCTTAACCATGGTAAATAAAATATTTACCGCAGTAATTATTCAAAATGTCTAAAAATAAATGTTACCTATTTACACAATTTGAACATCCTGATTCCAAATATGGAATCCATTTTCCTAAATTCAAAACACAGAAGTGGAAGAAATTAATTTAAAATTAATTCCAGCTGTCAAAACAAAAAGCGTGTTTTAAAGAGATAATAACTATCAAAAGATTGACACTTGTTTATGTTCGGTTTAATTGTAAAATTATGTCCAATGACCAACATTATATTAAATTGTAAAAATATATTCTAAATATACTTTAAAACTACTAAAATTCATAATTTATCACTATTAATTATTTTGATTAAAAAAGTTGTTTTTAATTAAAATTTATTAATTTTCACTATTCATCAAAATATGAAAGTTATCCGAAAAGTACCAAAATTTCACCTTAGGCTAAATTAGATATTACGAATCCAAAAATGAAGTCCATTTTGAAATATAAAATATATATGATTTCAAAAAGTAGGTATTACTATTCACAATGGCTAGTTTAATTTGTTGTGGTGTGTGTTAGAACTCGAGGTTGCGTACAACACACGCTATCGCATTATTCGAAGGGAAACGTACCGTGGAAGCATGGGGTGTTACATTCTCCCCTCCTTCAAATAATTGCGTCCTCGCAATTTCTAGGGTATTACTACATAAAAAGACTCGGGTGGTTCTTCATCATAAGTTCCTCGGGTTCCCACGTTGCCTCTTCCATCTTATGATTTCTCCACAAAACTTTTACCAGACGCGTCGTCCGGTTTCTCAGTACTTGTTCTCTTGTATCAAGAATCCTGACAGGCTCTTCACAATAAGACAGATCGGGTTCCAATTCTAATTCCTCATAGGTGAGTACATGCGTTGGGTCAGGCATGTATTTTCTCAACAGAGATACGTGGAACACATCGTGAACTTTGGAGAGACTTGGCGGCATTGCCAATCGGTAAGCTACAACCCCAATTCGTTCTAGAATTTCGAAGGGTCCGATGTACTTGGGACTCAATTTACCTTTCTTACCAAAACATATGACTCCCTTCCATGGAGATACCTTCAGGAAAACATGATCACCGACTTGAAATTCCAAATCCTTCCTTCGATTATCGACATAGCTCTTCTGCCTACTTTGGGATGCTTTGATGTGATTTTGGATTACCTTCACCTTTTCCATCGTTTCCTCCACCAGTTCTGGGCCTACAAGTTTTCTTTCACCAACCTCATCCCAACAGGTTGGTGTACGACATCTCTTTCCGTATAACGCTTCATATGGTGCCATCTGAATACTCGAATGGAAGCTATTGTTATAGGAAAATTCTACCAGTGGTAAATATTGATCCCACATACCCTGAAAGTCAAGTGAGCAAGATCTCAACATGTCTTCTAGGGTTTGAATAGTCCGTTCTGATTGTCCATCTGTCTAAGGGTGGTAAGCAGTGCTCAAATGAAGTTCAGTATCCAGGGATTTCTGAAGACTTTTCCAAAATCTTGAAGTAAAACGGGGATCACGATCAGAAACAATCGATAGGGGTACTCCATGAAGTCTCACAACTTCATTAATGTATAGTCTTGCTAGACGTTCCAGGGGTAGATCTTCTCTTATAGCAAGAAAATGTGCTGACTTGGTAAGACGATCAACAATAACCCATATTGCATCATTCCTTCTAGGAGTCTTTGGTAGCCCCATGACAAATTCCATCATAATATTGTCCCATTTCCACTCCGGTATGGGAAGAGGTTGCATGAATCCTCCAGGATGTTGCCTTCCAGCTTTCACTTGTTGACAAACCATACATCTTGACACAAAATCAGCAATCTCCCTCTTCATGTTGTCCCACCAAAAATGTTCCTTCAATTCTCTATACATTTTTGTGCTCCCAGGGTGTATAGAGAAATTGGAACTATGAGCATCATCCAGCAATTCCCTTTTTAGATCAGGTAAATCGGGAACACAAAGTCTCTTCCCGAATTTCAAAATTCCATCTTCATACACAAATTCTCTCAATCTCCCATCATTCACAGCTTTAATCTTCTTTTGTAATTCTTCATCATCGGTCTGAGAACTCTTAATCCTTTCTAGTAAAGATGGTTTGGAAACGATTTGAAAAAGAATTGATGTTTCGCCATCCCTGGTTATTCCCATGTCCATCTTCACTAGATCCAGGAAAATTAGATCCCTTTCAATTCTCATATTGTTCAAAACTCCATGGTCTTTTCTACTCAAAGAATCTACCACCTTGTTTGCTTTCCCCGGGTGGTAGTGTATCGTGCAATCATAATCCTTGAGTAATTCAAGCCATCTCCTTTGCCTCATGTTGAGTTCTTTTTGTGAGAAAATATACTTCAAACTCTTGTGATCAGTATAAATCTCACATTTTTCACCATAGAGGTAGTGCCTCCATATCTTCAAAGTAAAGATCACAGCTGCTAACTAGAGATCATGAGTAGGATAGTTTTGTTCATGAATTTTCAACGGTCGTGATGCATAGGCAATAACTCTATCATTCCGCATAAGGACACAGCCAAGTCCTTTCTTTGATGCATCACTATAAATAACAAACCCATCATTCCCCGATGGTAGAGTCAATATAGGATAATTGACTAATCTTTTCTTCAGTTATTCAAAACATTCTTCACACTCTTTTGTCCAAACAAATTTAACCCCTTTACGTGTGAGCTTCGTTAATGGGTTAGCCAATCGGGCAAAATTCTGGACGAAACGTCGATAATAACCTGCCAAACCAATAAAACTGCGTACCTCAGTTATACTCGTAGGTGCTGGCCATTCTTGGATTGCCTTGTTCTTAGAAGGTTCAACAGAGATTCCATCTTTAGTGACAATATGGCCAAGAAAAGAAATCTCATGAAGCCAGAATTCACACTTGCTAAACTTCCCATATAATTCATGCCTCCTCAGAGTCTTCAAGATAATGCGCAAGTGATTTTCATGATCTTCGTAGGTTTTAGAGTATACCAAGATATCATCAATAAATACCACCACAAATTCATCGAGATTCTCCTTGAAAACTCTATTCATCAGATCCATGAATACAGAGGGTGCATTAGTAAATCCAAAAGGCATTACAGTAAACTCGTAATGCCCGTACCTGGTTCGAAATGCTGTCTTCGGAATGTCTTCCTTCTTTACACACAACTGATGGTATCCAGATCGAAGGTCAATCTTTGAAAAGTATTGGTCTCCATGCAGTTGGTCAAATAAATCATCAATACGATGCAGGGGATACTTGTTCTTTATCGTTATAGCATTGATCTCCCTGTAGTCGATACATAACCTCATAGATCTATCTTTCTTTTTAACAAAAAGAACAGGGGCTCCCCATGGAGAAACAGTAGGGCGAATAAATCCCTTATTACTCAATTCCTCTAGTTGTTTCTTTAGTTCGACTTACTCTACAGTGGCCATTCTATAAGGAGTCTTCGATATAGGCCTTGATCCAGAAATCAAATCAATGGAAAACTCAACTTCTCATTCTGGAGGATGTCCAGGTAAATCTTCCGGAAATACATCTACAAATTCTTTCACAACAGGTACATCCTCTATTTGAACATTCCTTTCCTCACCGACAGTTATTTCATTCTCTTCCTCCCCAATAATTGAATTATGTTGAGCTACTGGGGGTGGATCTAAATAAGAATTAGGTGGTGAAGATTCTGCTCTAAAGATAAGGTGTTCCTTATCATTATCATCAAGAATCGTAACCTCTTTCTTCTTACAATAAATCTTCGCATCATAGTCTGAAAGCCAGTCCATACCGAGGATTATATCAAACTCAATCATAGGTATGACGATGAGATCAGAAGATAAAGAAAATTTATGTGCTCTAATGGGGACTGATTCACAAAACTTTGTTGCAATGATACTTCCCTTAGGAGTTTTAACTGACAACTCCCTTATTAAATCAAATTGGAAATATCTAATTTTCTTAGCAAACTGGGAAGATATGAAACAATGCGACGATCCAAAGTCAAATAATGCATTTTATAAACTTGAGGAAACCATTAAATTACCTGCCACCACGTATTTTGGAGCTTCTACCTCTGCAGTAGTGATAGCATAAGCCTGGCCTTGACCCCTTGGCCTTTTCTGAGGTAAGTTCTCCTGACGCTTAGGACATGCATTTTCATAATGCCCCATCTCCCTGCAATTGTTGCACTGAACGTTGGTAGCTTCCTTCTTCCCCTTGCAATCACGAGCTTGGTGGCCTTTTTCACCACACTTGTAACAGACTCCCATTCCCTTCAAGCAAGTACCAGGATGTTTCTTCCCGCATTTACCACAATATGGATATTCAACCTTTCCCTTCTTCCCCTTATTTCCATTCCCAGATTGATCAGCATGTCTCTTCTTCTCTTGCTTTGCTTTAAAGTCATAAGACTTAGAGAATTCCTTTTTGGTCTTGATAGCACATGAGACAATGTCTTCGTACGATGAAAAGGATTGTGAGACTAATGCTCGACGGAGAAATGGTTTTAACCCATCAAAGAAACGATGAATCTTACTTCTTGGGTTGCGAATATAATCTCCAGCATACCTCGCTAACCTTGTAAAGTTAGCCTCATACTTTGTGACATTCTCATCCTCCTTTTGTCTCAGACCCAGAAATTGCCTTTCCATATCTGCTCGATTGTCGCGAGGGAAGTATTTTTCTAAAAACAGATCTTTGAACTCCCTCCATTCCATATTTGATACTTCATCATCTTCCTTCATGTTTTGAATCAATGACCACCATTGATCAACATCTCCAGTGAGGCGGTAAACTTCCATGATAACTTTTTCCCTTTCACAGCTCCCCAAAGCCTGAAATATTTTCTCTAGGGAATTTATCCACTGCTCGGCTACTAAGGGATTTGTACTCCCATTGAACGTTGGTGGTTGTTTCCTCATGAATCGATCTAACATTGATCCTCCACGCTGCGGATCAGGGTGCTCCATACGGGTAAGGTTATTATTCATAACCTGAGTAAGTTGTCCCAGTATGGTGATTAGCTGATCGGCACCAGTTGCATCACCAGCCCCACTATAATTATCTTGAGCAGGAGGGAAATCCCTACATGGAGTGCATGCATTGATACAGTTTCCATTTCTTCCACTAGGCTCCATTTCTAAACAATGGCATAAACTAGATCAGTTTATGAATCAAAATACATAATCCCATACTTATAAAACACTTAACATAAATTGAACTATTTATGGATATAATCCATAATCATAAGAATGTTTTCTTTGAAGAGTTATATACTCATAATCCCTTCAAAATGATTTGTAATGAAAAATGAGAGTTATCCTAAGCATATCCCCTGGGAGTGTCGTAACCAAGTGTGTAGAAAGGCCCGTTGTCGTGCACTAGTTCCCGTTCGAGTCTAGCTCAAAGCGGTGTTTTCGGGTTTTACCCCTAGGTACATCTGTTCCAGAGCCGCCTCTACCTGCTCGTATCCAGACAGGGATGTATTGCTCGGAAAACTCACAAAATCTTTACAATACCAAAATTCTAGGAAGTTCTTCTATACTAATCCTCAAAGTTCATCTTAGGTCTACGTGCTCTAATCAGAGTTTATCTAAATCTAGCTTCCAAGGTTTGTACTAAACTTCCTCTGATACCAACTGTAATGCCCTGACCCTAGTAACCCAGAGTCGGTGCATTATTACCTAACATTGGCATGATCACAAGAAAGATCAAATCTCGAAAGACCGATTGGTTTAGTAGCCTTGGAAATACTAGATATATTCATAAGTTTTACATTACATCATAAAATGAAAAACTACTACAACAATATAATGTCTCCATAATTCACACTCATATCCCCACATAATATCCCTGCAGGTCATTCATAATTTACTTCTTCACTTCCTGGGAAAAATAAAACATAGAAAAGGGGTGAGCTCAAATGCCCAGTAAGGATAACAATATAGCGGAAACTTTCATAAATAAGAATAAACATTTAAGGCAATGTATAACTAAAACAAAAGCCTTTGAAACATGAACTTTCAACTTGGTACGACATAAATATAATGAAATAATTCCATTTACTTATTCACATGGATATTCTACTAATCGAATAGTCACATGCAAAAATCAAAAACCATTTTCATAATGTTGGAATGCATAATGCCAGACTATCATAACCACATAGCCAAGGCCTAGTTCCAAGACTACAAATAAGATTTTGCCAAGGCCTTGTTCCAAGACACTAGTTTGTTTCATGAGACCTACCGATGCATCAAGGAGCTATAGCGGGCTCCACCCGTCACATATTAAGTCCAATGCATTCCCATATGAAAAGGTTTAAACATAACATAAACATTCGTATTAAAACTAGCATACGAAATGTCAATACTTTCACCATAAACTATGAATGGTATAAAAATAGCACATCCACAGTCAAACATATCACAAAACCTTCAATACAATATAGAAGTTTTGTATCATAATAAATCAACTTCAAATAATCTTAAAATCCATCAAAGGATGTTGACATAGATGAAATCAAAATTCTTTTAAAAGAAATATCTCCTTTTATTTTGAAATCATTTAAGATCCATATAAAATAAAACATTTTCATTGAAAATATTCTTATAAGCTTGTAAGGGAAGCTTTGAAGATTTTATAACGGCGGAAAATAGCCGCACCCGCCATATAAGTTAAAAAAAACATTCTTACCTTAATTCTGTCGAAAAGGTTAAAAAGGACCTTGTTTTGAAAACGACCGAAAGATTCCTTTATAAACCACTTATAAAAGTCAAAAAGGGTATAAATTACTTTAACTCATATTCTAGTAAATAGTAAAAATGTTTTGAAATACATTTTTAAGAAACATGGATGTGGATGATAAAGAGATCCCAGTAGATTATTACGTATAAACAACCTTGAATAATGAAGAGGTTGTAAAGTAAACCCTTACCTTGTAATTTTCCTTGGTTGGGGTAGGTTAACCTCCCTTATAATGGTGAAATAATTGTTACTAAATTATACAAGAATCATATACATTAATATGATATCATATATGATCTTTTAATATCGATTAATAATAATATCTTAGTATTATCGTTGTTTCGGGTGTTAACTTACTTGTTTTCTTTTATATGTTTTGTTACGTAAGAAATTTTTGTAAAGGATAGGTTGTATATTATTCATATCCAGAATGATATCAAGTCATTAACATCATTTTTAAATCATCAAATGATAATTATACTTGAATGGATACGATGGAGAATGAATCTCATCACATTCGTGGAGACGGTAGTCCGTACGTACGCACGAGCGACAATATCATTCTTTTGATATTAAAATAATATATAAATGGATGGTATATCATATATACAGAATCATTAAAATGTTATATTTATTATTTACATGAGTTACACATCATTATTATACCCATCCAAATAATATTATATTGAATAAGAATTACACCACGACGTGGAGACGGTAAGCCGTACGTACGCACGTATGGTGACATGTTATTCAAAGGGTGGATAAAATACTGAATATGGTTGTACCATATTCATAATAAAATCACAGTATATATATGATACTTGATTTATTATTTTAGAATGGTAACAACAAAGGAAGAAGAAGTGGAAGGAGAAAGGAACTTGAAAAGGGTGGTGAAATCATTACCTCTTCTTCGGGTTCTTCCTTTTGATTTGATCAAAAGGGCTCCATAGGTTGGATTTCTGATCAAACTAAGGCCCCTAGGTTGTAGTGAGGGAAGTTGGGAGAGTATTTGGGAAGAGTTTGGCCGAACAAAAAGGCTTTGAAGGTGTGAAGAAATGAGAAGGAGGAGTGCCCTTTTATAAGAGGGGTGAGGGGCACCTTTGGAAAAGCTAGAGATATTAGTTTATAATAAATTCATAATCGATTTCCAATGGCTCAAAAGTTAACTATTAAAAGGTTAATGTGGGGATGGGTCTAAAACAACTAAACCAATAGAATTTAGACAGGTTTGGGTACTTATATTAACCTTATCTTTAAGTATTACCTTTAAGTTAATTAGTTTCACTTTTACAATGTCTCTTTGTATTTTTATATAATATGGTTAATAAACTTACTACATACATCCAATCGACACCCAAGTGGTACATTAATGATGCACCTATCATGATATAGGTCTCTTGGCCGAACCTTAGATTTTTAGGAATTTAATATCAATTAATAATATAATATTTGTTTTAAGAACTCTTTTATGTCAATTTTGACACTATTCAATAGTTGATTTTTGTGAAACTCATAACAGATTTATTACTTCGAACAAAGTCAATTAAATCAATACTAATATATCTTATTATCCTATAAAATTAGTTTAATTCATTAAAAGTTTCATATTACATTTATTTGGGTATTTATAATATCAATTATTTTAATTTTTCACTATTATAGTAATTACTGCATCATCATTGTGTCATAAATAAAATAACTTGTTTAATGTATAAAAATTATAAATAAAATATAATTATGTAGGAAATCTTTTTATATTTCTAATGAATATTTATAATCTAAAATCAAACATATATAACCCTATGTAACAATTGTTTTTCTAAAAGATATATGTTTGTGTCATTTTTGTATTCATTTTAACTTAATTAAAATAAAGTGTCATTATCACTTACAAGTGGATCCATGGGGTCACAAAAATCGACCAAAAGATTACCATGGTCGACCATGTATCAACCAATAGGGTTAAGACACGTTTTAGGGTAATTTAGTATTATTATAATATTATTTTTTTAACCCTTATTTACCGGATTTACCCTTAACCATGGTAAATAAAATATTTACCGCAGTAATTATTCAAAATGTCTAAAAATAAAAGTTACCTATTTACACAATTTGAACATCCTGATTACAAATATGGAATCCATTTTCCTAAATTCAAAACACAGAAGTGGCAGAAATTAATTTAAAATTAATTCCCGCTGTCAAAACAAAAAGCGTGTTTTAAAGTGATAATAACTATCAAAAGATTGACACTTGTTTATGTTCGGTTTAATTGTAAAATTATGTCCAATGACCAACATTATATTAAATGGTAAAAATATATTCTAAATATAATTTAAAACTACTAAAATTCATAATTTATCACTATTAATTATTTTGATTAAAAAAAATTGTTTTTAATTAAAATTTAGTAATTTTCACTATTCATCAAAATATGAAAGTTATCCGAAAAGTACCAAAATTTCACCTTAGGCTAAATTAGATATTAAGAATCTAAAAATGAAGTCCATTTTGAAATATAAAATATATATGATTTCAAAAAGTAGGTATTACTATTCACAACGGCTAGTTTAATTAGTTGTGGTGTGTGTTAGAACTCGAGGTTGCGTACAACACACGCTATCGCATTATTCGAAGGGAAACGTACCGTGGAAGCTTGGGGTGTTACAGGTTATAATTATATATTATATTAATGTTCATTTTGACTCAATGTTGTGGGTATCACACACTATCAAGTAGATGAAATTTATTTGGAAATAAATATTTTAAAAAAACTCCTAGTTTTATAGTGGTGGTTGTTCAAATTGGAAAAGAAATGGGATAGATTATATAGTGTGAACTATATTGTCGATGATTATCAATCTATTGTGGGATATGATTAACATTATGGAATTAGATGAATTTATTAACTCCCCATATGTGTTAAAAATATAGTTTCATGGAATTTTAAGTGATAAAGAAAACGGATATAGAAAAATTAAACTATAAATGAATCAAGAATGAGTGATGATGTAAAAAGGGAAATATCTCAAAACAATATTAAGATTATTTATATGTGTAAATGGGGGAAATCAAGCTATTAACCACTGAGAATAAATGAATATTTTTGTTAACTCAATGGAGAGGGAATTTTTTTCTTATATTATTAGTTAATTTTATTTTAATTTGGGGAGTGTGAAATTTTTTGATAATTTATGAGTGTAAATATCGATGATCTGGGACAAGCATGAAATTGGCCATGTTGGAATGAGTTTCTCAATATGTTTCTCTGAGCCCAGCCTTGGGCCGAATCGAATAGCAGCCCCAATCTGAGCATTTCTAGAGGTTCCATGGGTCGGACCAAAAAAGATATTATATATTTGAAATAATATATATAATGATTTATTATATGTATAATTATATTATTTATATAAATATATATATTATTAAAAATATATATTAAACATAATTTTTTTAAATCTTTGAACTCTTACAAAAAACTATTATTTTTAATGAAATACGTATATAATAATTAAACATTATGAAATTACACTATTTATTAATGTGATGAGATAAATTAATAAAATATATGAGAAAATTACATAAAAATACATTAAATATCTATTCTATCATCATATCATGATATATTTAATCTAAAAAATAAAGCATATAATATTTTGTCATTAGTAGGGATTAACAACATGTTGAACTCATTTTAAATATTGAAAATATTTATAAATAATATTATTTAATATTATGTATGTAAATTATCACTTGTGACTCTTAGACCATCAACCATGTACGATGTATTATTCACATGAAAATCACATATTACTATTCCACCAATAGTAAAAGTAGACTCATATGAAACTAAATAAATGGTACCACATTGTGCATCATAAAAAATTAATATTTGTACATTTAATATTGATTTATACACAATAAAATAATTTAAAATTGATGAATAATATTCATTATGTATCAGATGAGAGTTTAAATATTATTGCAATTCAGGTGTCCCTACAACAAAATTTAAAAAATATCATCTGTTTCTAAATGTTTTCAATTTTTGTACAATAAGGAATAAAATGTGTATATTTTTTGAATAATTTACTATTAAAAAAATATGTAATATCATTATATTCATTAAATAATTTTCTTATCAATAAAAAAATTCCATTACATAGGTATTCATCATAAAAAATGTATTTTTTAGACAAGTATTGTTAATCCATTTATACAGTATAATTTTATTTTAAAATATTATTAATAATAGATTAAAATATTTATCAATTTATCTTTTCATGTAATTAAAAATTGGATTATAATATAAATAAGAAATATATTTTATAAAAAGTGACAATATTAATCAATTAAAAATAAAGGCGATGATGGAATGAATATATCGTAAAAAATAGAGTAGTTATTTATAATGCCTGAAAAATATAATTATATTATTTTACATGATCCCTAACATTTTACATTGGGATAATAACCATATATAGTTCTATTATAGGCCTAAAATATATATTTATATACATTGAATGAATGATAATTTTCACTTATAATATATTAATTTACAAATTTTTTATATTTAATTATAATTACAAATAATTAATATTATTTTATTGAAAAACACTTCTGTATTATATTACATGATTAGTGTAGTTGTTAATCACAAAAAAATATAGTTTTTTAATATTTATATAAAAAATAAAAAAATATAAAATTAATAACAATAAAATAAAAAATGTATCAACAAAAAATAACAAGAAATATTTCTTTATAACATGGTATGTCTAATGATGATTAAAAATATTCCAATATATTGTTATAATATGATGTATTGTTCATTGTATGTGTAAATAATATAGTTTCCAAACAATATTCAGAAACCGGATATCTCAATGATACTCCTAATTAATGACAAGTATATTAATGGGCATCCTATTAAAAAGATATTGTTATTTTAATTTCATTTAAATATTTATAATTGAAATGAAAAATAATGAATTGATAGTCATTATGATTTTTATGTCTTTTAATTTGATTCTTTATATAACATTTTCAATTTATATTTTTTAACATCAAAATTATTTTTCTTATTTAAAAAAAAATGTTAAGATTTTTCTGAAAATTTTTATATTTAGAAGTATGTTTTCCATGATCTAGGTTTGAAATATTGGGTAATTTATTAGTATAAGAAATGTGTTCTTTTTTATTATATAATCCACCATAATTTATTATCCCTTTATAGGAATATAATTAATTTATGTTGTAGTTAATTCTTAATTTTATTTGGGTTATAATATCAGATTGATTTTATATATCATTTTAATTAAAAATCTTATTATGTTAAATAGTTCTATAATTATAATAACCACATTGAATATTTAATAAATAGTTTCATTTTAATGTGTTTATCATTGACATTCATTAGAATATGTTTTTCCAATTTGAACCCATCATTAGATTGACTAGGGAACCTAAAAATGATGATAATTAATGTTTATGAGATGAGAAAATATGAAAATATGGAATATTGGTAGCACTAGGTGACCCAACTGATTCAGGATAAAATAATTAAAGGGAACAAATTTTTTTTAAAAATTTAAATTCTTAATGTCAAAATAATAAATACAATTATTCATTCGGTATAAGATAATATGTGATAATTTAGATTCATTTTATTGTTGAAAAAATAGATGAAACACTATTATGGAATGTGATTTTGTTTGACAATGTAATTGTTCATTAATTGAGACGTGGAAGTTTAATCAATGTATAAATGAGTAATTTGAAATAACACATCACGTGTTTTTTATTATATTCTCAAAGAGTCATATAAAAATTTGAGATTAATTAACCATTTGATATTGGAGAGAATCCCCCCATAATTATTTTATTAATTATGTAATATAAAAATTAATTTGTCTATTTGAATCATTTATGAATGGTAAAGAAGATTATGGATTATTAGATTGAGTAGAATAAAAATTATTAGTGAGAACTACCCAACATATTTTTTTATTATAATTAATTTTTGTTATATTAATATTTAATAGTAAATTAAAAGCCAAGTTAGCATCCTAGATATTCTATTTAAGGTGAAACCGGGGATTTCTATGGTATGTGGTTCAAGTATCCCTAAAAAATTAGTCTAATTTTTTTTCGAGTGTGGGATTCTGAGGGATTTCACTTTAGGTCCTAGGCCATGAAATCTGCATTTCAATCTCTCAAGAAATTAATATAGAAATAATATGGTGTGATAAAGGCCATTGATACTGTCCCACATATGATTCAATTTTTTCCATTGAATGGATGAGTTTAATCGAGACTAAGTCAGGGTTTCCTAAATCTGGTTGTTCATGATTTTGGGTCGAGTCATATGAGATTTTCTATTATAGAACCAAATTTAAATTCATATTGAAATTAATTCCATTTGGGAAAATATATCAATGCTGATAAAAACATATTTGGAATAATGTTTTGGAGTTATCATATGATTATGAATTATAAACTGTGACTATCAAAAAAAATTGAATGAATTATGATAACATGTTTTATTATGTAAAATGATCGAAAATGTACTAGTTATATAATTACTAATCATAGTACATGATTATTATTATATAATATAGGAATTTTGGAAGAATAAAAATCTTTAAAATAATTGTTTTTTAATGAAGGGTGTAAAATTATTGAATTGTTGAAATATAATGAATTTAGAGTTACGATATTGAGGATTTTTTTGGGTGTTGATAAATTTGTAGATGATAATTTGTTAAATAGTTTGGATACCCATTATAAGTCAAAATGTGATTTTTTATTTAAGGAATGAATGATATCTGTAGAAATGAATATTATATTTCAAGATGTATAAATTATTCTTTTATAGATATCCTTTAGGTATCTCATTGGGTTTTAATGTTGTAATTGTTTTTATTTTAGAAAAATATTTTATAGGAGCAATTCTTGAGTTTTAATTTTAAATAATATATGACTTTGCTTTGAATTTATTTCTTGGAAATTTAGGATACTATAGGTAATTATGGGATATTTTTAGATAATATTCAATTAAGGTATATAATTTTTGTTTAATAATTAATATCAATGAATATTAATTTTTGGAGTGTAATTTAATGTTGAATTTTGAAAATATGTGATCAAATCAATGTAATATTTTGGTTTAATTTTGGACATTCATGTTTTGAAAAGTATTTTCATTAATTATTTTCTAATAATATTAGTAAACATTTTTTGGCTATTTGTTTTTCTTAATATATTAATATTTTATTTCTTTATAAAAGCATTTGTTCAATTATTATTTGGTATTTTTTAACTCATACTGATATTTTAGGTTTTAGTAATTGTTTATAAATTTAATTAATTGGTATTCAATCATTTTGTTTCTTTATATCTCATTAAATAATATTTTTTCATCCAAAAAATGAAAATATACTAATGGTTACATATAGTTTATAATATTAGATGAATCGTAGATGAAAAACTATCTAAAAATAAATAATGTATGTCATTATTATTATGGAATCAATGGAAATCAAGTAATTATGTATTTTTATTCTCTAAATAAGTAGTAAAAGAATTACTCAATCATAGTAATTATGTAGATAAATATATTTATTCATACTTTTATGTTAACAATCAACTATCATAGTTTTTGTTTTTGAAACTCATTTATCAGTATGTGTCTTATAGTGATACGTATAATATTATGAAATTATTTAAATTAGAAATAGTATGATTCATGGTTGTGACAAGTAAATTACGTAACAAGATGAAATATAACAATGATTTTATTCACATACCATAAACCAATCATTTATATTACAACAAAAAATATTGTGGAAGAAATTATATCTAGGGGAGAATTTTACACCTTGTTATTTGAATATATAATTTTGTGTTATTTAATACTATATTGGGAAAATTATGTTAGGGGAAAATTGACCTAAATTAAATAATAAATTATTGAAATTATGGATATAAATCAGTAAAATATAAAATTTGATAACAATTTATTTTCAGTTATTGGTAATTGATATACAATATTATTAGGTTAACTTTAGTATTATATGTGTTATTCATTTCTAGAAACAATTTGTCCTTAGAGTTTTCGAGATAAAATAAAAGGAGAATTAATGAATTGTTTCACATTAATTTATATAAATCATTTTTATATTTAATTTTATTTTAAAAAATATTAAATTAACATAATGATTTGGGATTAAAAAATGAATTTTTTTCTTGAGTACTGAAAAATACATATTTTTCCAAATACATTCTTTTTTATAACATCATAAGGATTTATGAATTGAATAATCAATTATAAGAAATGTTTTATATGAAAAAATACATTTTTAAGGATAAAAAACATTTAAAATATTATGTCGAATTTAGAATCCCACCATAGTCCATATAAATCCTTTCTAATATTTTATTCAAATAAAATTTATATTTTCGATCACATTCATTAATTAGCTAAATATGAAGTTACATTTTGATTCTTAACATTTTTTAATGAGAAATAAATATAATTTTTTTATAATCAAATAAATATAAAGTGGGTCTATTCTATGAATTCCTTTCTAGTATATTTAATTCTATGCATGGATGGTTCAATTTTAAACAAATAGTTTTCATTTATTTTTCTATACATATATGAAATATAATTTCTAAATCTTATAAAAATGGAAATATTCGACTAGGTTCCACATGCGTAATCAGTATACTCATATTTTTAATAATTTAAACTTCATTTTGGTAATAATAAATAGTTCTGATGAAACAAACTATTCACTATGGAAAGGGTTGAAATGGATAATTGTTGTGTAAATATAATATATAGAACCACAATGATCAATTAAACATGTAATACATTTATTGTATACATGTCTATCACCAATATATTATTCTATTTGTAAAAAAATCTATTTTTATCCATTTTTTTAACAACGAAATTTCATTTATATTATGAAAAAAATTCAAACTAAAATATCACCCTCACTAACTTGATAAAGTTTTAAGATAAAGAAAATTTTAAAAAATATATTACAAATTGTTAAAAATAAAAATATTTATAATTAGTGATTTTTTATTTTAATAATTTTTGTTTAATTTTTTATAATAGTATAGTTATCTGAAATACCTATGTAGCGTGGATGCATTACATGTGAAAATAGTAATATATTCATGTACATGAAATTTAAAAGAATATTATATGTTTTTAGGACATATTATATTATATGAATTTATGAGATAACTATGGTGTTTATGTGATGACAGATGTGTTTTTATTCTATCTACCTTTTTATCATGATGTTTTTAAATTTAAATTATATAAATATCCTCAAAATTTAAATTCATAGGTATTCAATGATATTTTTATTTAATTATTTGATAAAAAATTATATTTCTTCTAGAGGATGTTAAATGAACAAGATTATAATAATGATCCATTATTTAGAAACATTTTTTTTTTGAAAATTATATTCTCGATTCTGAAAAATTGAATATTTATAAAAATTTCAATGATTTTTTATTATCAGCTCGTACTCAATATAAAATTCCGAGAACACATATAAGTCTATATGTATGTCATAATTATTTAATAAAACATCTATAACCTTCTGATACCTTTTTCAATTCACCTAGTGTGACCATATACCTATAATCTATGGGAATTATGTTATATTGAAAGTTTGATATCCAAATAAGATGTAATCACGTTTGAAAAATTATTTCCAGTATTATTCTTTTAAAGAATTAAATTAGTATTTTACCTAAAATATAACATTTTTATGTAAGTATTTTTACTTTACAAAAATGTTAATTTTTTGACAAAAAAATCAACTGGTACATTAATATTATCAATAAAACTAAAACCATTACATCCATTTAGGCACTGAAATCTACCTACATAGATGTTGTATTTGATTTTTTATCACCAAATCACATAACTTGTTATAATAATGGAATATATGAATTAATATGATATCTACAAGATAATTATTTTAAAATAAAGATACTATATTGTATACATTTCCCCCTTCCATCCATTAGAGGATGGAAGAACTGCTCATGGGTATACGTATAGAATCACCAACAAGATGAAATATATTTAAGTTTTAATCTCTACCACTTAGGGATATATATAATTATTGATTATATGAGAAAATAT
This sequence comes from Viscum album, assembly GCA_963277665.1. Taxonomy (NCBI): domain Eukaryota; kingdom Viridiplantae; phylum Streptophyta; class Magnoliopsida; order Santalales; family Viscaceae; genus Viscum; species Viscum album. The sequence continues at coordinate 2,055,637,663 of OY728137.1, forward strand.
TTGTTTATTTAACAATTATCTACGCAGAATAATAACATATAACATTAATTGTAGAATCTAGACATATGACGTAATCATTCAATTTAAACATTGTATAGCCGATGGAATATGAGTTGTGTCTGGTTGATGTGAATACAAATGAGGATGCTTATACCATTAAATAATAGTTTATGTTATATGTTAATAATAGATCAAGAACTATGGATTTTATAATAATTTGATATCATATAATTAATGTTTTTTATGAATTATAATTGAAATAATTATGGAATTTATATAATAAAATAAAACCATACAACATAATAGAGGTGGGTCAATGATTATTCATATGTTCTTTTCATCTGGTTTTCTCAAAATTTGGAATTAATTTCACATGGTTTTTGGATGAAACCTAGAATTTTTTTGGAGACATTCCAGCCAGTTTACAATAAGGTTGATCATTGGTTTCTAATGGCTTCTTATTGCTAATCGTTAATGAGTTGTTTATACGTTATCACCTCATAGTATTATGTTTCATTTCGGGAGGTTTTTGTGAGATTGTTTTTTAAATTTGAGAGTTTTTTTTCTTTTCTTGAACTATTTGATTTGGTTCAAGGTGAACTCCGGCCTTATGGTGTGTTTGTGGGTTTCATGCCAATTCTTCATCTCCCTATGGTGAAAATAGGATGATAGGTTTTCATTAATATATCTGATCATTGTTCGTTCCATTTTTTATATTCTATGTTTGCGGATTAAATTTTTGTCTATTCCATTCGGACGATAATAAGTGTCATCTTAAAAAGATAATAAAAATACCTAATAGAAATTCATTGGTATGAGGAAGATATGAAATGTCTTACTGTTTTGATATATTTTGTTGATGATATAATGCATGAAAATTTCCAATACTAAAAATAATGATAATTGGGTTCCATACCTTTAGTATATATGATTTGTAGTGAGACCCCAACTATTATTTTCATATCTCCATGGTTAATATAATTAAGTAAATTTGAATTTTTTATAAATATGTTTCATACTGAAAAATTAATTTTGTGACAATATAAATGTCATATATTGAAGTAATGTGATAAGTTCCAAGTATAATTATGGAATCTTGTTATTTTGGTTTGAATTTGAAATTTTTTTCTTGCATATCTGGTTCTGGATGTTGTTAGACTGTGTTGGTTACCATATGTGCCATGTAATGTGTGTTGTTGTGTTGTGGTGGTTAGATGTCACGGTTTTAACAAAGGATGTTTTGGGATGTGGTGCACAGTGGCTTCAATTTGAAGTTCTTGTGTCTTATAGTGTTTGTGTTGTAAATTTGATGAAATTAATTTTTTTAGTTAATAATTTTTATGGTGTTTAATTTTTATGGTTTGTAGTGGATCTGTTTCCCAGTGGTTTTTGTTGTGTGGCAGTTTTTATGTGCATTGGTTATGTTGTATAGTGTTTGTAGTTATTTAGTAGTATTGATTCATTTTTGTTGTATTGTTATACCATGGATGATGTATGAAAGTGATGAGGGTGGAATAATTGTGTATTGGATATTGATTTATATGGTGGGAGAGTTATTTATGGTGTGGTTGTGTTTTCTTTCGAGTTAGTAATGGAGAATGTGATGATGTGAATTCAAATTGGTAAATGAATGGGAGTGTAAATTTATTATGATTCACTAAGAGTGGTGTGTGTAATTTAAAAAAGGAATTTGGTGAGTTTGAATGAATATCGATGTGTGTGGAAAGGGTGATAGTTGTGTGATGGGTTGTAATTTTTTGTGTAATCCATTGTGACAGACAACATGGGGTGTGATGGTGGTGTTATTTTGTGAATTAGTGATATAGTTATGAACCCATATGTTTGTATTGTTTGTTTTCATTATTTTATTTATTTTATATTATTTATATATTCACCCCACTGATGTTGGGCATCAATTTCAAATCATTAAGGTTCTGGGATATGGGTTTTTTCTTAGAAATCCATGATGGTGGTGATATTGATGGATGGCTATACACAATTCTCCCCTCACCCTTCATATATGATGGCACATGTTTATTCGAGAATGGTGTGATGTGATGTCCAAAATTTATATGGGTGAGATTTGATGTGATTATGTAGTGATGTGATATGCTATTCAGTGTAGTCAGCCATGGTAGGTGGAGTTCATAATGTTGGTTTATTTCATGTTTAATATACCCTAGTCTTCTTTTGATGTTATGAGGTGACGTGCGATATGATGTCCTGGGTATATTATGGAGAGATTCTAGTTTGTAGCCCATGTTTTATAATGTAGGATGAGATGTTATGATAAAGGATGTTATTTCAATATGTTATACTTTTTTAGGGTGTGTTTGGAAGGGATTCATCCCCACAAATATTTGATATATGTTGTGATATGTAACACATATATAAGGGCTGTGAGCACATGAAATTTGACATTGAGGCATGGGACAATGAAACAAGTGGGGAAGAAGCCATATTCAACCTTGATTTATTTTAATCATTATGTTATAATACTATATTAGATTCATGATTTGGATGGAAATACATTGTGGGTATAGGTTTTTTTCTGAACATTTTCTGTGAATTTTCTTTCTTCTTTTTTATTCATTTGTGCATTAGCATTCTCTATTCACATACGGACTTGAGAACATGGGTATGATCCTATGGAATATAATTTTATTCCCAAACTAAATAAATAATTTTTTCTATGTTTTGAGTAAGTCATTAAGAAATATTATGATGATTTATATCTATGGATAGATCTTCTATTAAATTTAATTCATTGGAACTATCTTTATTATGTCACTTTGTAAGCATTTATATGGATTATTTGAAATTAATTGTTCTTTTTTGGATGGTTTTATGTATGATTTTTATTATTTACCATATTATTGTTTGTTTTAATTTTCTTTATCTCTTATCTATCTTTATTTTATTGGGTAACTACACACATATAAGAAATTTTTATAATATCTATTCATGTCTAAAACCCGAGGCCAAATATGTAGGAATAATAATGTTCATCCAACATATCGCATGTACTATAGGGTTTGATGATCTAAAAACTCTTTATAAATTAGAGATATTATTTTCTAAATATTTTTATTAGGTTTTATCATATTATTATATGATCGGTGGTTAATTTCCTAAAATATTTATCTATGTGATTTTCCATAAAACCATCCAATGTATACAAATTTGGTTGTTTGATGTTTTTAGCTACTTAGGGAAAACTATTGTGTTGTTTAGTTGGATATTTCAATCTACATTGTAATGGAAACATCTATGTCAATTCCATTTTTGATATAATTTCTTACATTTAAATTTCATATATTTAAATAATTTCCAACTATTGAAATGGTATATGTGACCTATTTACTAAAAATCAGTTATGTGAAGAAATTGTTTACATGAATCACCTAAATAGTGAAATCAGCTACATAAAATATTCATAATCTTATACATGATGAATATTGACACATAATTTAAATCAACTACATTAGATTGGTCTATATGAATAAAAATTCTATGTCATTAAATTTGGAAATGTGAGTAAAATTCAATAACATGGGTTCAATTCAGAAAATTGGCTACATCATATTACAAGATGTGATTTATTAACATTTAATCACTAAAGTGATACTAATATTATTGTTGTAAAATAATTTAATTCTAAATTACTTATGTAATGAAATATCTATTATAATATGATATATTTACTGAGATAGAATACAAACTAAAAGATGTTATGTTTTTATATACTATTTCCAATAAATTATTTATAAAGAAGGACATGTCACCATTCCTTAATCCTAGTGATCATAGCTAGTTCATTTTAATATGAAATGAGTGAATCTATTTCAAATGATTTAGGGTGGAGTGAAAGAATGTAAATATTCATGTGAAGGTATGTTTCAAATAAATTACAGTGAACTCTCTCTCAAAGCACTCAAAAAATTACTATTTTTTATAGAAGAAAAACACAGAATTATCATTGCATTATCAATAATTATTGATAATTCTGGATATTTTTAAATGAACCAAAAAATAGTCATTTAATTCCTTTAATCTCCCAAGGAGAACATTAATTTCATTTAGCTACTATGATTTGAAATATGTACAAATTTTCCTTTTATTTTCATTAATTGTGAAGGATATTAGAAAAATCATCATAGGAGGGTATTTATTTTAAATCATTTTAATATAATTGATTAATGTTCAAGTTCATGGGAAATGTGTTGAATACTTTAATATATTCATGAAGTACATCGAAAAAGGACTATATGTCCCTCTAAAATGGATTGGTCTAGTAAAAATCATAACAACCATGTATAAGAGTGGTGGTGGAGTGGACTATGGGACTTCAATTCCCAATACAACTATGATTCACTCAAGATTAGTTTATATTATTTATTTTATTTTTTACAATTCCTAAAATATAAACAATGATAATATTAGTCATCCATAATCTGATTAGGTGGATTTTTCCTTATAAATAAAAATTTAACAAACTCAATTTCCCCCACACCTAAGTCCCAATATTGTTAGTCTCCAAAAAATTGGTTTCAAAATTCGCGATTATTGAGTTATCATGTTTGAAAGTAAAAATCAAAAATATTATCAAACATGCATGCTATTACAGGAAACAAATATTGTATTTTTATTTTCTAATCACCTTATTACAATGGGGATAATAATGGATGTTGGATGGAATTTATAATCACACTTCTTATATTCCCCAATATAAAAGATTTGTTTCAAATTCATGATACCTTATGTAATCCTAATGATAGAACCAGATAATTGGGATAATTAAATTAAAAAAACTTCCTATTTATTAATATGTAGATGATATAATCTATGGAATAGTACAGAATAAATTCTACAGAGTTTTTCAATTTAAAACGGTGTATTAAACATGGTCTATAATTTAAATTTATTTTTATGTAACAAATAATGTGTGAAATCTCATATTAAATTAATCCATACTGTATTTTTGAACTTTTATAATGATGGATTGTAAGATTTTCACTAATTTTAATGTAATTCTTATAAAAACTATTAATATTTTTTCTATATTACCGACATATAATAGAGACTAGATCATGCTATAAAAGATCTAAGAATACTACCAAATCATATAGTGGTATTCTATCTTTTATAAGAATATCAACATAAGTAACAAAAAAAGTAAATGATAATTGTTTTACACTGTTGATGTATGAGGATGTGATGGAATCCATTTTAGAAGAACATGGGACAATTTTGAATTATAATGCTTCCTTTAATGTGTCAACATAAATGGACCTCAAGAAGTGTAACGAAATTCAAATATTTGAGCCATCTAATGGAAATTCATTAACCACTTATACATTTGATAGTGATCATTCTATAATTTAATTAATGTTAAATATTTTATATAAATAAACAAAAGGTGTTAATGCACCATTTAAAAAATATAAATATTGAGATAAAAATTCAATGGAAATAATATGTCATAAATGAATGAAGCTTGGACATATTATGTTGTATTTTCCAAAACATTAAGATGAAAAATGTTTGAAAAAAGAAATATATCCAAAAAAATTATTATATAAAGAATAGTAATAAAACCATGAAAGAAAAGTAGATTGATTTATAGTATTCTTGTGATGTTTCATCTTAAAAATCATAATCTTTTAATTAAAATCTTAAATAAAATTTTTATTTTATGTCACATATTGAGTTTTTACATTATTTTCACTCCTATGATCCCAAATCAGAATAAAAAATATAACTTTCATATTTTAAGTACTGAAGGAATATTTTCACATTTCAAAATAAAAATATGAATCACTAAAAATGATAATTAAAACTATCAATATATCTTATGAAGTTATTTTTAGTTAAAAATAGGAACTAACTAATCAAATTGTAATCTTAATCAATAAAAAATAAATTTCTTCTACTTAATGTTTTGAACAGCTATCTACAATTAAAAATTTTCAAAAATATATATATAATTTTAAATATGCTTCATGTATATTTACAAAATCTGAAATATAATTAAATCACATTATTGTAAACGAAAATACTTATAAAAATATATATGTAATAGTAAGTCAATATAAAATACCAAGGTTTTACAAAGACTATTTTTAACAAACTTCTAAAAATTGAAATATTTATAATATTAATTCTTTTCATTATGGTGTGATGGGACACTATGAGACTAATAAAATTTTCAAACACCTATAATTTTGTGGGGTAAAAATTTATTTTTTATAAATAGTTTTTAAAGTTCATTGACGAAGGTATTAGATAGACCAAATATATTTCATATCCCAAATCCTTAGTTTATAACCATTCTACACCCATGAAAATATATTTACCAAAACAATTTCATTATTAAATTTTCACTGTAGATAAACATATTTAAAACAACAACGATGTATGGTGAATCGATAGTAGATTCTCTATAAACCTGATATGACACTTTTTAATTTTAATACATTTCCAATCAAATATTGAGATGATATCACTTTTGCTGAAAATTATAAATAAAAAAGAATGTGTGTCGGATCAGCTTGAAAATCAAGCTCTATCATTATAAATTTTTTCTATATATGTATGTTCTAAATAATGATATGATAAGTATATTGCCTCACTGATATGAAGTTTTTTTATTATATTTTTTAAATAATTAAAATTCTATATTTAAATATAGTATTTTTTAAAATTATGGAACCAATAATATTGAATGTGTAAACTCTAGATATAATTTCTATGGTTATAAAAAATTTCATTCTTATAAATACTCAACCAAATATGTCATTGATATGGAATAAATGATTTCAAAATTTTAATTTAGATTATTTTAGAAAGTTTAAAAAAAGGAATTTACTTTCATTTTTATCTTTAGTTCTGTAAAATGATAAGATGATTTCTCATACATGGAAAAAAATCATGAAAAAACCAACTTTTAAACCAAATAATTCTATTTCCACTTCCATAACTCAATAATTTATTCACATATAATATTTTGGGACATCTAAATATCCTGAGTGAAAATAATTTTTTTTTATTATCAAAACACTTTTGAGGAAAAAGTGAGAAACCACAAAGATCGAAACATTATAACCATTAAAACCAAGAAAGATGCAAACCCAGATCAAGAATACATAATCCACCCCTCTATAGTGACTATATCATGATGACAAGATTTCACCATCACATCCACTCAGATAGCTATCCCGTGAAAGGTTGCACTGGCCTAGAACCGATTGCAAAGCCATACCCTCTTGGGCCATCTAAATATCAAATCCAAATATTGAATTTTTTTCATATGTTTTAGTCAATTATTTTACAAAATTTTCCATATATATGTCTTTATGTGTTAAATGTGATGTCGATTATATATTAAAAAAATTTCATACCTATTACAAAAAGGGAAATATGAAGAAATATTGCTCCATGAATTGACTATGGAAGATAATTTAATAAAAAGTGTTTAATTCCTATTTTTTAAAATAATGTAAAATCCTTATCTTTTACTTCCCTAGGACACATAAGTTGAATAGTGTTATTGAAAGTAAGAATAATATGTTGAAAAACATTTCTAAAATAATGTTATGTTAGTATAATTTGTCTATTTCTATTTTAGGATAATGATGCGAATACAACATTATTCTCTTGAAAACTATTTGTAATTATAACCATTTTAATGATAACACCCTCTGATATGTAGAATAAAAGAAATCCCAATGATGGAAACATTTAGGTCTTTATATAAAAATTTTATACTCCAATCACCAAGGATAATCATAGTAGTGTTGATCCTAATGATGATCAAGGATTTGACTGAGGCAATTCAAATACATCAAAATCATATCTTGTTTTCAATAAATGATAAAAGATTTTTAAAGAATCAGCTCAAGTGAACTTTGATGAAAGTAAAAATTTTGATCACAATGTAAATTAAATAGATGAACTATGTGACACTTTTGATAATATGGGATCCAAACCCTTATTTAATAATGAAAATAATGAAAATTTGGTACATTATTTTCAATAACCAAATCATTAAAATTTGGATACAACTAACCCATAATTGTAATTTTTCTAGATAGACTAAAACCCTAATGAATCATTATTTATAAAATATAAGGAATTATAGGTGAGTTAATTAGAACTAGATGTAATTTATGATAACTTGTTGAATTTACATATATTTTATCTTAGTTGAACCCATGTCTATATAGGAAGAATTAGTAGAGGATATATGGGTATCATCTAGGATTGTGGAATTAAACTAGTTCAAGAGGAACATGGTGTATGACATAATTTATAGACCGTATGTATATCCTATAATAAGAACAAAATGGATTTTACGAATAATAAGACTAATCTTGGTGTGATTTCAATGAATATGGATATATGATAACATAAAGTGTATAATTATGAAGAATCTATAATCTATGGGGATTCCTTTTTTTTCTGTAGAAATATTTCAATATGATAGGATTCTATTATCATAAAAATAATAAATAAATAATATAATATATTAGATGGATTTAGACTATTATTTATAAAAATAAATTCATATGGAGAATATTTATATTAAACAACTTCTTTGTTATTAATGTTCTAATTTTTCAAATCAGTTTATAATTATACTAACTCACTTTATGTTGTGAAACAATAACCAATAAATTTGTATGACCATTTATGTATTTTTCATTTATAAAAAGTATTTAGTTGGTATGAAAGATCATAAGTTTTTAGGAAAACATCACTTTCATATGTTTTTAGAGAAAATATATGTTGATGATGTAATTTTAGGATGTAAAAATAAAACACATGTAATAATTTTTCCAAAATCATTCCAATATAATTTGAAATGGGGATGATTGGTGAGTTAAATTACATTCCCATTTTAAAAATATATATAAAAAATACTTTTATACTGTTCTAAATCAATTCAAATACATAATATCATACTAAAAATGTTTTTACACGAAATTGGTAATTTGAAACCATACCATATGAGTTTTAATTAAAATCATTTCATTAATGAAGCTAAGAAACTAGTTGGAATTAGCCTTTGTAGAAAAATATATTAAATCATACAATAATTGGCTTCTAGTAGACCATGTATTATTATTACATTATGCATTTTTTCATTATATCAAACTAATTTGAAAGAAAGTATTTTAATAAATTCCAATTTGATTTTGTTATATTAAAAAGGAACGATTTCTCTACTGTTTATTTTTTTAAAAAATAATGTTAATTTGAAGTCATTATTAAATAATAACTTTTGTGGTTGTGGACAATATCAAAAATGTTATTAAAAAAATTTATATTTCATTGTAAATACCTACTATCTTGGTCTATTATAAAGAAACATTTTTCATCAATATTGATTTCATATAAAGAATATATTCCAATATGTAGTTTTTCTACAAAGTTTTTGAAGATGAAAGGAACCTTAATAGACTTTGGATTCATTTATAATAATTTATTAATTAAATTTGATAACACTATTCCTATTAAAATATATATGAAATTAAAAAAAATCATGAAAATATAATATCGAATTGAGGAATCATTTCTTATGATTTCATGCTCTAAAAGTATATATTACTCTTGATTTTATGTCAATAATAATTCAGTTAAAATATATTTTTACTAATCCCATTGTGTATTATATTTTTTATTTTATAAAATGTGAATTGGGTTGATGTAAAGACCTGGAATTGATATGAAATTTTGTTTTTAAATACATGGGAATTCTACGATTCCGTAGATTCTTACGACGCTTGATTCCGAGGCCCGGTGTGTTCGAAATCAATTTCTGATGTTTTGTTCGGCTACGTTCAGTAACCGTACGAGCGAGTTTTTATAACTTTTGAATCGGTAGTGCGGGGCACCCAGAGTAGAGACAGAGCCAGTAATGCCAGGAGTGGACATTGTTACTCTTGCGGAGGGCTTGGTCACATGGCTCGTGACTGTCTAACCTGCCTTCTTGATGATTAATAGACAGTTGAGGGACCTCCCAAGCAGAGGCAGAAGTACGATCCAAGCAGTCCGTAGGGCGCAAGAAGACGTGGTAGAGGAGGTGGCCATGTATCTGGAGGTGGAAGACGTTACAAGGTGCTACCGCCACCACCATTAGTAGGTCCACCCCAACCACAGGAAGTGGGTGGATAGGGCAGAGCACAGCTTTAGGCAGCTGGGGCCTATGATCACGACAATTCAGAGATGATTCGAGGTATGATCTATGTATATTCTACCTTAGATGCTATTCTTATTAACATGGGTGCCAGTAACTCTTTCATTTCCACTTCCCTCATTCGGAACTCAGAGATTCCAAAGGATTCGTTGGTTCGCTTCCTACGACTATAGACTCCTACGGGAGATGATTCGATGATAAAGCACAGGTGCTGGTAGTGGGAGATTACTCTAGTAGGTGAGAGCTTCAGCTGGTATCTCCTAGTACCGGCGTCAAGGCCTTATGACATCATCTTGGGTATGGACTAGTTATCTACAGTCCAAGCTCAGATCGACTGTATTAGGTGTAAAGTGCGGTGTGTCTGCACGGATGGGACCAGGTTCACCTTCACCGGCAAGAAGGGAACCTTTGCAGCGCAGGACGGACTTACTCAGAGGAGGGTGCAGCCGATCACTCACCAGTTGGCTTGCCTTACCCTCGGAGCAGTTGAGGTGGAGAGTCCAACTTATCCTGTAGTGGTGGACTAGTTCTCATATGTTTTCCCTGACGATGTTCCAGGACTAAATCCTCACAGATAGGTGGACTTCTACATTGACCTATACCTTGGGACGACACCGATATCTACTCCATCATATCAGATGGCTCTCGCTGAGCTTCACGAGCTATAAGTAAAACTAGAGGACATGTAGGGAAAGGGATTCATCCGGCCTAGTGTTTCTCCCTGGGCAGCCCTGATTCTGTTCGCCAAGAAGGAGGATGGGAGCTTGAGGCTATTTGTCGACTATCGTCACCCGAACCCGGTGACTATGAAGAACATGAACCCACACACGAGGATTGAAAACCTCTTTGATAAACTCAAGGGAGCACAATGGTTCTCGAAGATAGACCTCAGATCAGGCTATCACTAGCTCAGAGTTTGAGACGAGGATGTGAAAAAGATGACCTTCAAGTGTCGTTATGGCCACTACGAGTTCTTGGTTATTCCCTTCGGCATAACCAATGCTCCAGCAGTGTTCATGAGTCTCATGTATAGGATCTTCCTTCCATACCTTGCTCTTTTTGTCATAGTCTTCATCGACGACATACTGATCTACTCGACTACTGAGGAGGAGCATGCCTACCATTTGCAGGTAGTACTAGAAACACTCCCAGAGCAACATATTTATGGTAAGCTCTTGAAGAGCTAGTTTTGGATTCAAGAGGTTCACTTTTTGGGACACACCATCTCCGAGGCTGGAGTTGCAGTGGATACAGAAAATATCGAGGAGGTACTTGCATGGGATCCACCCACGAGTGTGTGAGAGGTACGGAGTTTCTTGGGCTTGGATGGATACTACGGGAGATTCATTCCAGATTTCTCCAGAGTTGCAGCACCACTATCATCCTTGAAGAAGAAGGGGAATCCCTTCATGTGGTCGGAGAGATTCCCGTAGAGCTTTCAAGAGCTGAGGTAGAGGCCGACTAGTGCCCCCATCTTGAGGCTTCCAGAGGAAGGCATAGGGTACATAGTCTATTGTGATTCATCAGGGACCAGACTCGGGTGTGTCCTGATGCAAGAGAGAGAAGTGATCACATATGGTTCTCAGAAGTAGAGACAGAATGAGTAGAACTACCCTACCCATGACCTGGAGTTAGTACCAATGGTCTTCGCCTTGAAGATGTGGAGACACTATCTGATGGGTGAACATTTTACGATGTACTCTGATCACATGAGTCTCATGTATATATTCTCTCAGAAGGACATGAACCTGAGACAACGACGATGGCTTGAGTTCCTCCAGGACTATGACTTTGAGATAGTCTATACTCATGGGAAAGGCAACATTGTTGTGGATGCGCTCAGTAGGAGGACTGGTATACATCTTTTTGGAGAGGCGACAGAGCAGCTGGCTTGCTTACAGATATCCTTTATTGATAAAGATAGAGCAGCCTATCTACAGTCTTTTACAGTCACTCCCCCACTTCATCAACGAGTCAGGGAGACGGAGCATGGGGACACTGACTACGAGACGTGATGTGCTCAAATATCCATAGGGCAATCACCTGAAGGATTTTCTGAAGGTGGGGAGCACATCATCCTCTTCAGAAGATGTACCATGGTACCCGTTTCACTTTAAGAGGTAGTGTTGAGGGAGTTCCACACTTCCCCTCTAGCGATACATCCAGGAGTGTCGAAGATGTACCAGGACCTTTTACGATAGCACTGTTGTCCAGGTATAAAGAAGGCGGTAGCATAGTTTGACTCACGATGCCTCACTTGTCATCAAGTGAAGGAAGAGCACTATGTACGAGCAGGCTTGGTTCATCCCTTAGATTTCTCAGAGTGGAAGTGGGATAGGATATCCATAGACTTTGTGACGTGTCTTCCACGTTCATCCATGGGTCACGATTCAAATTGGGTGATCGTTGACCGACTCACCAATTCGGCCCACTTCCTACCGACCAGAGAGTAGGGCTCATGAGAGAACTTGGGATGCCTCTATGTGCAAGAGATTGTGCGGTTACACTGAGTACTTTCTTCTGTTGTCTCCGACCATGATGCACGCTTCACTTCTTGGCTATGGAATGGGTTTCAGGAGGCATTCGGGACATAGATTCGTTTGAGCACCACCTTCCATCCTTATATGGATGGTCAAACTGAGAGAACCATCCAGACCCTCGAGGACATGATATGTTCATGTGTCCTCGACTTGAGTCGTAGCTGGGAGGATCACCTACCTTTGGTGGAGTTTTTCTCCAACAAAAAATATCACTCCACCATCGGTGTGGCATGCTTTGAGGCTTTGTAAAGATGACCTTGCAGATCACCACTGTGTTGTACAGACTCAGGGGAGTCAGCACTACTGGGACCAGAGATGGTATGACCTACCACAGAGAAGGTGCAGATCATCCAGGAGCAGATGAATACCGCACAGAGCAGGAATAAGTCTTATACTGACAAAATATTGTGGCATTTGGTGTTCCAGGAGAGCGACCACGTCTTCTTACGGGTCTCACCTTGACAAGGTCTATGTAGATTTGGCTGAGGCGACAATTTATCTCCACAGTTAATTAGTCCTTTCCAAGTCCTTTATAGAGTAGGCAAGGTGGCTTAATGCCTGTCACTTCCACCTCAGCTGCATCGGGTGCATGGTGTCTTCCACATATCTCAGTTGAGGAGATACGTACATGACTCGTCTCACATCATCGACTACGGGGAGATGGACATCGATGACGGGGCGACTTTTTTGGAGGTTCCAGAGGAGATTGATGACTGACAGGAGCAGGTCCTACGTAGAAAATCGATACCTCTGGTGCGCATTCACTGGCATCAAGGGAACCTCCAAGAGAGCACATGGTATTGGGAGGCTCAGATGCCAGCTCAGTACCACCATTTGTTCTGTTAGTTTTATTTGTAGATTACGTTGATGTAAATCCCTGAGGTGGGGAGAATGTAAAGACCCGGAATTCCTGTGATTTTTTTTTAAATACATGGGATTTTTTCGAGTCCACAGTTTCTGACAGCACTTGATTCTGAGGCCCGGTGTGTCCGGAATCAATTTTGGATGTTTTGTTCAGGTACATTCAGTAAATGTACGAGCGGGTTTTTATAACTTCTGAACTAGTGCTCTGAATGTAAATCTGAGGGCACCGTTGAACACTCAGCACTGATTTTCTCTTAATAAGACTTTCACTTCGACGATAGTGAGTCCGGAAATAAAAGTTAGTTTTTTGAATTTTTATTAAAAAATAATAAACTAAAGTACAACATATTATTTTATTTTTAAGATTACATGTGTTTAGTGTGTTGGTTTAAACCCCCCTTGGACGTTGGTAGTGGGACCGCCACACAGTAACCTCACATGAGAGGTTATGGTGGTAGGGCCCACCCGAGAATAACCTCCCATGGGAGGATATTTGAGGTGGGGACCACCCGAGTCGCAAAACCTCTCTATTAATGATAGGGGTGGGGACCACCCGACCCCTATTAATGATGGAGGATGAAACCTCTCCACTATCCCTAATTAATGAGGGAGAGCCCTTGACCTCCCTGCGCAATTAATTTCTCCAACGCTTGTGTTTTAATAAGGAGAGACTCTTGGAATCCTCCAAATTGATGAGACAACACTCATGCATTTAACTTGGAGAGCCGGGATTTTAATTCCCCTTTTTGAATTACATGCCAAAACTTAAAATAATAGGCAATCTATTATTTTATTTGGGTTGGCATTCACTTCTGGTGGGATTGTTGGAGAATGCTCCAAACGGAGAACAGTTGTCCCAATGAAGAACACGAAGAACACTGGCGACACTCTTCTTCTCGGACCTTCCTCAGAACCCTTCGACGCGGGACATGATCGTATACCACAGATTGACGACCATCCTTCCGCGATGTCAATGAATGACTACTGGCAAATCAAAGGTAGGGAGATTTGTGTTATTATTTATATTTGAATATAAACCTCTTTCTTTGTCGAACAAACATATTGCATGAGAATCACTAATTTTCTATCACCGTAACGAGGAGGGTTCGGGCCGCACGAACATTGTTCGAACCTCCCCTTGTTTGTTCTTGTTCGATGATGAAGTCTTCGTAAAGAGACGGCAGCGACAAAGACTGCGAACAATGGCCATGCTACCCGCGGCCTCTGGGAACCATGCCACCCTTGCGGTGCCCCGGTGTGATTCCCACGCCCTGGCGAGCTGCACCAGCACGCTGCCCGTGTGCCCCGTGCGCTGCTCGGCTTTGCCGGTGCCCTACATGCATGCTTCTCGGCGCTGCCACCCCTCACCGGTGCGTTGCCCGGTGCCCCCGCGCCCCGCTGACGGCCTACCCAGTGCCCCTGCACCCCACCAGTGGCATGCCCAGTGCCCCTACGCCCTGCCAGCTTCCTCCTCGACCCCTACTGGCGGCCTTCCCGGCACCCCGGTGCCATGCCCGGTGCACCCGCATTGTGTCGGTGATATATTGTCCTGCCCGCACCCCGCGCGGCCTGCCCACTTGCCTCATGGCCACCAACCTCTCGTGCCGACCATCGGCATCCCCCGCAGTGTCGCTGGCCGAAACAGGCCGGTCTCCAAGGATGAGTTACCGAGCTGCCTACATGGTGACCACTAGTCCAAACCGTCCTCACGGTCCACTCGGCCAGGCCCAGCGGACTGGGCCCAAACATAGGGGGTCGACCTACCCAATGGTCCAGGTTAGACCCAGTGAGTCTGACTGGGTCAACCCAAACCATGTCATCCCATACTAGGTTGGGTCGAGTCGGTCCGACCAGGTTGGACCGGACCCGGGGCCATTACTGACTCATTATATTCTTGGGCCATCACATTGGCACCAGATGTTCGTTTGATGAACCGTCAGTGGTGACGATATTGTTGGATCATAGTCGTCCCTTTGAATATACCCAACTGGAGTTCGGGGTATAGTTGAGTCACGGTCAGGTTGGTTCGTACACGAATCCAACTAGGCCCCCAGGACTAAAATGCTAATAACTCACAGACCGAGTGTCCGATTGATGAGCCGTCTATTGCGTTGAGACCCATATGACGTGGTGGTCCATTTATATACTTCTACGAGAGACTTAGTGACATTGGGAGTATCGACCAATAGCTCATGGAGCAGATCCTTCTGGTGACGATCAGACAGAGTGCGGAGACCTGGTAGATATAGACCTGACGATTGCATGACCGATTCAACTCGGAGAGACTCAACTAGTCCTGTGGGGAGTGCCCTGTATTTGGCGGCAGAACCATGATAGATGGAGCGCCTGGTATTTGGTAGCAGACTCGCGGTACTTGATTGGAGGAGTACCTTTGTATGCTATAGGGGGAGCGCCCGGTAATTGACGGCAGACCCACAACGGACGGAGCTCCTGGTAGTTGGAAGCAGACCTGCGGTACTCGACAGGAGGAGTACCTCAGAAGTCTATGGTTTGTGAGAAGTGCCATAGTGTCGCGACAAGCCCACTGTACTTGATAGAGGAGGAGTTCTCCAGCAGCTAGGGTTTCGATAATGAAAATCCTGGTTTGAGCTGAGTCAATAACCTTTGTGTTTTCCTCAT
Organism: Viscum album; assembly: GCA_963277665.1. NCBI lineage: Eukaryota > Viridiplantae > Streptophyta > Magnoliopsida > Santalales > Viscaceae > Viscum > Viscum album. Next base: position 2,055,653,905 of record OY728137.1, read on the forward strand.
GATTGAGATGGGTTACTTGATAACTTAGGTATATGTATGGGAATATACTTATGTAATGGTTATACATTGATTTTAGACTTTTTGGTTTATATTTTTTGAATTTTGTGAGACATTGAGGTTCTTGGGGTCTCTACTGAGTATCTTTATACTCAACCCTGCGCGGGCTATGCCCACCCCTCGTTGTGTTGGATGCAGACGACGGACATCGCTGACGGAGACCGAGAGAACCAGGACTGGACGGTACCTGGAGAAGGACCTTACGAAGTTTCAGTAAACGGTGGAGTCTCATAGATGTGGAGTGTTGTGGAGGCCATATGTACCTACCCTTTAGGTTGGAACACCAGAGGATGATCCAGGATCTGCTTTCACCTTTCAGCTATTTGTCCCTTTTTCAGTTGTACTTGTTTTCAGTTGTATTTTTACTTTACAGTTGGGCTTGTATTCTAGCCCCCCATTATTTTTAGTAATCCTGTTATACAGATTTTACTTAGTGTTTGATTCCAATTGTACACTAGTTTTGAGTGTGTTTAAGATTTATAAAGGCGATGATTTCCCAGTTTTATAGAATTACGCCTTCAGTGCTAGTCACCAGCCCCTGGCCTATAGACGGTGGGCTTAGGGTAGTCATGATACGGGACCTAGGAGATAGGTCATGATAGTTGATTTATTTTTAAATAAATTTAATGTGCTTTATTTATTATGATTTAGATTAATTTATTCTTATTATAGATGTTGAAATTTATTTTTATAAATTAAATTTTAATAATTATAAAATTGGTATTTGTAAAATTCTCTAGTTTCTTAAAATGTTGGGAATGCATCATTTATTTTATTAATATAAAGTACATATTTTATAGGTAGAGGAGCACAATTACATGACCCTTAGGCTTAGTGGGCATTAATTCCAATCACATGGCCCTGAAATCCTTTATGTTTGGATCAATAATTCTCTATTCATTTATGTAACTCGCCTTTGAATCAAAATCATCATCTCTAATCACTTTATCACTACTAAATAATTAACAAACTTGTTAAAAAGAGAAATGCTGATCAGATTTGATGATGGAATATTAGGTTTTCCACTAAAATATAATGGATTTAGAAGATTTTTATTTTTCATAAAATACATATATATGACGAGGATGAAAAAATGAAATTATAATTAACAGAATTCTTGTGTGTAAATATTGGGTCATTTATATTTATGGGAATTTGTTTGGTTTTTTAACTAAGGAACATGTCACTGATATCTTGATGAAAACAAATTTTCAGTTTAATCAAAGATAGGATAAAATATAATAAATTGTAAATGAAAATATATGGTTAGTTTCATTGGATGAAATGGAAGTAATTGTACATTTTCCTTATTACAGGGGTTTCCTTTTTGTAAGATTCTTATTGGGAAAATATGAGTAGGACCAAGTGAATTATTCATTCTCTATCCTCTTTTTTAATAGGGCCCTATGGAAGAGTTGAATACTTTATAGAATGTTTTATGTATGTTTTTTTATAAAAGTATAAATAAAAAAGCATGGAAGATAGAGAAAATTATTTTTTAAGATATTTATTTTATGTACATAAATATTAATAAAGTGAAGGTGAGTTCTCCATGTTACATTATGAGTTTCATGCATGAGAAATGCAGGGGAAAATAAAATTCAAACTAAAATCTATATTGTAGTTCAATTTATTTTTTTTATACTGAAGAAGGTATATTTAAATGATTTTAATGTGGAAGAAGGTCATAAAATTAATAAACTCTCATGAGAAATTATGATGAATATTGGATATTCTAGTTACATTGTACAAAGTTCATTGAATACAGTTGGTCATGAATGTATGTCCAAGGGGGAGTCACCTTCTACCTCACTACTAAGTGATGAACCACTAATTTTGATGGATTGTTGTAGGGGAGTATAGTAGAAAACATTATTATGAAGATAGAAATCTATTCTATTTATCAATTCTATAGTTAGAAAGAATTACATATTTAAAAGAATCATGTTACTCAATGTCATGATACTGGTGATGTTTTTGTTTTTTTAGAGGAAGATCATCATGTGGTGATTGTTTCAAGAAAAAAATTTTATTCTTTTGATGGCATTACATCTAACACATGTAATGTATTTTCATAATTTTATAAAATTTTAATGACATTTGATGTCCATGAATATGAAAATCTAATTATTCCAAATCCAAAATCTAATAGAGTCACATATGGTGATGTGGATATAGAATATTAAATTCATACCCTTAAACCATTATTACCATCAATACCATTAATAAATTTTTAGTAAGAATTAGTTAAAAAATCTTTTAAAAGAGTGTGGTTTCTAATAAATTAATTCTTGAAAATATGATAATATATTGTCTGTGTTTTGAAGTTGAAGTTATTTTATGAAAATTTGAGATGGAAGAAAATTTTCCCCCTTTATCTCTATGTCAGACTTTAATAAATTATACAGAATGATTAATTCTTAATTAGTGTTAATACTTAGTCTTCAGACATATCCCCCAACCACAATATAGTATTAATGTTGGTCTTATTGAACTTGAACAAATAAAATCTGGGGTATATTCTTTGAAAAAAACATACTAAACAATTTTATAGTTTAGTGATCCTGGTTAGCTAGTTGTATATGAAAAGAATTTGTTTCAAAACATTTCAATCATGAGATCATGTTTACAAAAAAATGTTCATTAGGAAATAAATGCCTTTTAAAGTAAAATGATAGAGACTCTACACATATTGAAATGTGATATATAAATACAGTGTGAGTTTTTAATTAAATCCCAATGTTGTAATATTACTTCTTCAAAATCACTAGTTTTTATAGAGTTTAAAAATGGAATCCTTAAAATAGTTGAAGTGTTATCTTCATTTTATTCTTATATTTTGTGTCTTCAAGATAATATGCTTCCTATAGTAATGATATGTTATATTAAAACTAACATTTTTGGTCAATTTCAAGCTACACAATAATCTATTTGGAATAATAGTTTTTGGATATATATGTATATGTATGATTTCCATTTATTATCATCTTTATTAATCATATAGAGATATAGTAACTAAAATATTTGGATTTCCATAATATGGATGGATATAATTAAATGTTTCATTAATAATGTCTATTAAAAAACATAACTATTTTTAAAATTATAAAAGGAAATATTTTAAAAGGTTTTATCTCTCTATTACATGTCATTAATAGATTCCCAATCAAGTAAAAATTATGACTCAATCCAAATGTATCTCCATGATAGGTTTATTATTCATATCATCTCTCTTAGAGAATATTCATTTCATTCAGTTATTAAGAGATATAATCATTATATCTATTTATTTAATATCATTTCTTATAAAGGTTGACTGTGAAAGAAACATTGATGGTTGTTGTGTGTAAATCGATTCTAGAACCTAGTTGAATGATCACATGGTTTTTCCAAGATTCAACTTTTTTCACTCAGTCATGTAATTCTGATAAATGGGACTATATTCCCCAAGGAAATGGTCTGGTATAATGAAAATCATCAAACTATAAGAAATTAGTGGGGTGGATTGGACAAGGGGACTTATATTACCCGAACAAAAATAATTTTATTTTTATGTTTCTCTTATTTATGATATTATTCCTATAAATTTCATGTTAAAAATAGAAAATAATTTTTTCATATTATAAATATTGTGTGTTTTTCTAAGTGAATAGAAAATAGAATAAATCATTAAAACTTCTCTCTTATAGATATATGATTCATACATTCTTCAAAAACATAATGGATGTGGGACTCAGGTGGAATTATTAGAAATTCATTATTGATAGACTATGATGGGTACCCATGTAGGGAGGTTCTTATATTCGAGGGGGATATGAGGATTTTTTAGTGTTAGGATGATATTTTGAGTTAGGATGAGTTGGGATTCTGTGGGTGTGTAAGGCTATTGTTCTAGTTTATCATGGTACATGACATAGTATAGAGCTAAAATCACTGTAAATATATTCAAATTTTCCCAGTGATCTGGGGCATTGAATATGATCATATTGATTCACCTTGTGAGATTGGCCAATTTCCATTGTTTATAAATATGAGTTCTAAATAAATCATGATTTATTATATTATTTTTGTAGAATATGTAATTATGGAATTTTCCAAGAATAAATTATATGAAATTCATAAACCTGCAATAAAAATTCATGATAAGCTTTCTAGGATGTTCACCATGAATTTAAATAATTTCCCATGTTCTTAATCTATGAGTAGCTATAGAAATTTTATATGTCATAGATGATTTGGTTGACCTTAAAATAGCTGAACTGATAAATGATTATTATGATTTCTGAGGGATTTCTATTACTTTTAAAGAACGAATTTTTTATTGTGTGATGGTAAAATATTGGATTTGATGATAAAGCCCTAGTTGTAAGATCTAATGATTTATTTTAGTTCGATTCAATATCAAATTGAGTTTTGGGTGTCTTTGATAGTTATTTTGTTACAGAGATGTTACTATTAGTGATGGATACTATTTATTGGTGACTATAAATCTGTCGATGTATCATAAAATAACATTAATAGGGTGTTCTTAGGAGGAATTCAAATCATTGTGGTCAATGGAAGAAAGAGATAAAAGTCTATATATCTTCAGTGATGAAGCCAGAGTGCGAGGGAGTCTACAATCATTTTCAAGAACCAATTTCAAATTGATTTAATTTTTTTTTCTATATGATGTTTCAATAGAATGGACTACGAAAGAGGATTAATGCTAGAGAGCAGTTATGTGGTCACTATATTCAGACGTCATACATATTTAGAGGCATTGGAAAAATAAGATGTTTTTAACTAGATTATTGCTATGGCGGTTTACCATATTGATAGTGGTCATCTAGTAATATCAAGGATAATAAAATTATATAGAGGGTGATGGGTGTTCCCTAAATTATGCATTTATCATAAGGTGAATTGATCATGGTGAATATATTTCTATAAATTTAATATAGGTGTCATCTATTCCAATTTCAATGGCCTCCTACTTTCAATCAATTTAAAGTGGGTACATCAGGACTACCAGGATCAACTTTTGACATCTTAGGGAGGCCAATATCATGTGGGTCTTCATGCCCCTATTTAGTAGATGTAGTGGTTTCCTATTAGGAATGTAAAACATCTTATACTGTGGGTTCTTGTATAGTAAAAGAGTGTAGGTGGGTTTGGAAGATGTTAACATCATAATGGTGATCATCCATGGGGACCTTATCCAAATCAATGTCATGGATTCCAATAGTATAGGGGAATAAGAATTGTACATATTAAAAATAATGAGTTAGAGGAGGGTGTTCCTATTGTGACAGGTGTTGTTTGAGGTATAATTTTCTTGTTTTTTGTACATGTGTGTTTCATTCTTTTTAATTGAGCTTCAGACTATTATATTTCTAATACATTAGTCTATTATTTTTGGTAGGATCATGTGGGGAATCCTGCTCCCATACTATTTTCTATATTTTTTGGAGTCTATGCAACATTTTTTATGTGTTCCATGGATTTTGGAGTGTGATGGGATAACACCCTTATATGGGTAAATTATTCATGATTTATATGAATCAATTTAGAGTTGATCATCTTATCAATTGGAAATATTCTATATATATTCATTTAAAGATTTTGTTTCAGGGAAGTGTTTTGTTAATTGATTATGATGTCCAGTGAGGAGTATTTTATTGTGAATGATGTTATCCAATGGGTGGTATCAAAGTGGAGCCAATTTAGTATCCATTATATGGTTTTTCAGTAAATACTAATGTGACGGATGACATTAGAGTTTTCTGGGATATTTTTTATATTTTTTCCAATAGTTGTTATGCCCCAACCCCTCATGATGATGTTGTGTTTGAGATAATGATGAAAATTGGATGAGTATCTAATTTTTTTGGATATTTGATTCATTATTTTAAAAGAGTTAAATTAATAACTATTTCTACTAGATGATCTTGTATATAAGGAATTCATCTGACCCACTGTATCTCCATGGGGATTGAGAGTATTGTTCTCCAAGTATGTGGATAGTTTTTTAGAGATAAATATAGATTATGGGGGGAGGAATTAGTTAACAGTCAAGAAAAATTACCCTCTTCCATGGAATGATGATATTTTAATCCATATGTGATGAGATATATGGTATTTTAATATTGATATGTGATATGGATATCTCCAGTTGAGGTTATTGTATGTGTATTTCATGATGACTAACTACATTTAAAGATACCAGAAATTCAATTTCATGTTCATGTAATTCGGTGTTATGAATTATATAGATGTGTCCATGGGGTTTATTAATTCATATTAAAAACATAATACACTCACTCATAATTATATTAATTTAAAATATCCTCATCAAATCATTGCTATATGAAGAGCAAAGTAATCATATGTGAGGATTTTTAAGGTCTTTCAACACCATTAGATTTTTAGGATTCAATACATATGTGATTTTTAAATAAAATATATAATGACCCAGGATTATCATACGTAATTATTAAATCATTTTTTATTAATTATCATTACATTACACAAACACATTCATGGGGAACAAACTAGTTTAGTGTATTTGCAAACATGAAAAAAACTAGTCCATAGAAAAACTACATCATCTTCCACTATTAAATTCATCACTAGCATGCTTCTTATAAGAATAATACACAATACATTTCATTTTTATCATAGGGAAATCAAAAAAATTAGGTCGGATAATAGTCTTATTAATGTTTATTATGAGAGAAACATAACTTTATCATGAATATAAGGGTACATGAAAATGAACATAGCATTTGAAAACCATATAGTAAATAAGAAATAAAGTAATATTGAGTCATCCAACATAAATTGGTAATTAATAAGACTTTAATAATAAGGTAATCAAAGAACATGATTCACGAGAAAATAAAATTGTCATAAGAAATGTATTTTATTCATATAAATAAACACATGAAACTAACTTTCAAATCTACCAGCCTTGAAATTTATAACATGATAGGCTTGGGCAATCTACCCATATAATGATGTCAAGATTGTAATAACCTTTCATGTACACTCATTAGGGATTGGGATACCAACTTGGGATATTTTCTTTTTGGGAATTAGTTAACCCCCCATGCACCCGCTATGCTCTTTGAAGAATAATCATTACATTATTCAATGGAGATAGGAATATATATCACATATCACATATTAAAAATTATACATAATGTTGTCATGTTATCAAAAAAATTTAATCATATCATAACCCGTGAAATGAAAGTGGTTTTATAAACATATCTAAATATTAGAACCTATAGGAAAGGTGCATGATTCATAATATTTCTCTCATTTAATCATAGCATAAACCATGGACATGTAGGTGGGTTTCATAATATTTCTACAATGTAATAATATGTTGAATAAAAGTGGGTTTCCTAAAAATAATTTCATTATAAATTAATACAATAATGAGAAAATATTAGAAATTAATCCTTGGAACATATAACTATTATTGAATAAGTAACACCAATTTATTTAATCATTTTGTGATAATTATGTCTAAAGAACATTAAAATCATTTAATGAGTAAAATATATTTTGTAACAACCCCGATCCTAGTATCCTAGAGTTAATGATTCTTTTATTACAACTCCATAGACTAATGATATTACATCACCGGTGATCGACCAGTTTAGTAGTCTAGATTAACTTTATTTATACATGGTTCATTTATTAAGATGGTAATTAAAAACAAGAAAAAAATGAAAATAAACTTCATCCTTGATGATTATTCAATGATTTCATATTTATAACTTTTTGAAGGAATGAAAATAAATGGGTGTTATCAAATTATTAAGAAGCATTATATAAAAAAAATAAGTGATGTAAAGTCAATAAGGAACTGTCATTATGAAAGCTAGATAATCTAAAAAAATGAATTCTATTAATACAATTAGAAAAGAATGAAATCATATTTTTTCATACTGGAAATTTCTTGGGAAAACATAAATGAACACTGAATGAAGAAAATTAATATTTATTGGATGTCATGTAACTAGAACATGATCAAATATATTGTTATGATGTTTTATGTTTGTGGGTAGAAACCAGATTAATTATACACCGAAATAGATGTGATAGGTTTGATTTCAACTTTTTTGTCCCATAAGACTTGTTGATACATCAAGGTGCTATATATAAATTGGATCCACCAATCACTATAAGTCTAAATCAATTTTCATACATAGATTTAACAGGTGAATGACCTGACTTATGAAAATATATTTATTGAGTATAAAATATAGGTTTATTAGTATTGCCCCATTTAAAAAAACATTAAAAATAAAAATAATATGTAATAATGTATATGTATAAGAAAAAAATCTTATATACGATATTATAAAATTAAATATTTAATGAAATATTCAATGAATAATGATCATAAATTAATAGAAAATATACATACTATTCACATAAGGATAAAGTTGTGAATAAGACATAACAAAATGGAATGTTATAATGGTATCCATGAAAGAAATGATTTAAATAATACATGGAAATTATTAATGGAAAAATAATAGATTATTATAAATGATGTTCAATTGAAGTGAAAAAATTTAAACATACTATTTATGAAATAATAGAAATTAATCATTTCAATGCGATTTAAGGAAAATATTAAGGAGCATTGAAAGTAGAAAATTAATTTTTACATAAAACCAGAAATGAACCAATATAGATATTCATGAAAAAATAATATATTTTAGTTAAATAATTGGGGTTTAAAAGATATAATGGATGGCACATCAAAATAGATATGAAATTGGGAATTTTCCTTTAATCGGACATTCATATCTGGAGTAATTGAGAAGTAATCCTTATAAAAACTTTATATCCCCATCAAATACTAATAAAATGATCTAGATACTTGATTTTTGGAATATATACATAACAATTATAATAATTATATAAACATAAATAACAATTACGTTTTTGAAATGAGTGAAAATTAATAACATGGAGGAAACTGGTGGTTCTGAGAGAATCCCCTAACTTATGTCTGAATGTATTATTCACATGCAATTAATATCATAGATGGTGAAATTGGATTTCGTAATAATTTAATTTAGAACCTATTAAAAATTTAAATTATTTTTAATAATTGTAATAATTATATTATTGACCTTTTGGATTACTTATAAGAGTCAATTTTTCGATTCAAGACTGTTCGTTTCATGGGTTTTCATAATTGGTTTACTTGTATATTTTTAATGAAGATTGTATAAAATGAGAATCGTTATCTAGAATTGAAATTATATGTTACTATTGGAATTAATGATTATTGAATTGTCTAATATATCATTTATTCATATATATGGGTGAATCATTTGATCAAACATTAATGATAACAGTTTAGATTTTTTTGGATTTTTTATAATCATCGCACAATTTTTTTATTAAAAAGAATTATGCATTTATTTTGGATCGAAAACACAAAATATTTAGTAATATATTTTTTAAAATTCATTATAGAAATAATAATTGTTTTATGAGTAATTATTGTAATGGAAAATGAATACACATCATCCATAATGGCGGTAAAATCGACACATCCGAAACAGTGTTTTCATTTTTCAAATAAAAGTGAGATGATATGGTGTTTGCTGATGAATATTTCATTAACATAATACCATTATATTATGTATAATATAGTACAATTATCATGCATTTTTGTATGGATAATGTAAGAAATGAATATTAAAAGAAGAGAAATTAAAAGAAAATTAAAAAATTGAAAGGGGGTTTTACCTCTTGAATTCCTTTGATTGAGAACCTATTAAATGAATACTGAAATGGTCTCTTGGGTTATACTATAAATAAAATAACATAGTAGAGAGGTTTGGGAGAGGTATTGTGATGAAATTTTATAAGATTAAAGTCCTTAGTGTTTTGAGTAGAAGTGGTGGAAATGAGTGGTATTTATATTGGTAGAGACATGTGTTTTTTTATTTTTTCATTTGTTTATTATTGTAGCCCAATAATTTAATAGTAAAAATTGTAGTGACTATATTCTGTAATTTGTAAATTTTATTTCAAAATAATGGTTGTGAAATCTTCTACAAATCATCCAAAAATCAATAATTAGTCAATTTATCTGATACTGTAAAGTATTATATTTCCAAAATCAGCAAAAAAATAAACTATTTCTGGAAAATAAAAAAAATCATAACCATTTGTCAACAAATATTATTAAAAAAATTAATCATTTTTTTTCAAATAATCATCAAAATATTATAATTATAATTTAATAATAAAGTCATGAAATATTCAAAAGATATCCATAATAAAATTATAAATGATTTTACGATAGTTTGAAATATAAATTAAAAACTCATTAAATTATCAAATAACCAGAACCCAATATAATTTTAATTTTTTAATTTTTTTATGGAAATTAACATTATTTAAAATTATTAAATTAATTATCATATTTTTAAATAATAATTTACATTTGATAATAAAAATCCTGTAATTGATATATAATTTTTAAAAAATTAATTTACTTATTTCATTTTATAAATATATCATGTTTTCAGTTCACAAGAAACCTAATTTTTATATAGTTTAAATGGGAGGGTTACTATTCAATTGGTCAGTTTACTATTCTAAATAGTCACACTAATATTACAATGTTAATGATAATATTTAATAGTATGTCACTGTTGGATTAAGATAACTATTATGTGTAATATAAGATAATGAATGAATATAATTTATTTTATAACTTACACACAGTAAAATATTTGGGTGTAATATTCATCCATCCTTTAGAATTTTCATACTCAAATACGTTCATTAATATTGACTTCTAAACCAAGGTGGGTTGTTATTCATAATAAAATCCTCTAGTTCCCATAGTGTTCTAATTTCAGGGTTTCCATACTGATTATTTACAATTCGAGTCATTCAATTTTTCAATGCATGCTCTCTAGTGTCCAGATTATTAAAAATATCTTCATAGAAAGACATGTCTGGCATAATTTTTATTTCTTTGTATGTGAGTACATATATTTGGAATGGCGTGTATTTCATTAATAATTTTATGTGGAACACATCATGAACTTTGGATAGACATGGTATTATTTCTAATTGGGAAGATTCATCTAAAATTCATTATAGAATTTCAATTGGTCTGATGTATATGTTGGTCATTTTCCCTTTCTAACCAAAAAACATGACACCCTTCCATGGATATACAATAACAAATTATACCATTATTAAACATAAATATATGTTTTATGACACAAAATTAAACTTAATACATATAAAATTTTTGAGAGTACTAGTTTATTTTTTAATTTAGTTACATTACAAATCAATTGATAACATGAAAAACTATAAGTTTATTGAAAAATTCTTGAACATGACCAAAACATTACTTTTTACCAAAAAGATCATGGGCTGAAAAGAGTACAAATATATAAGAAAGGGGTAATCTATAAATTCCACTAAGGTAATATACACGGAATAAAATGAAGAATAAAAAAAATGATAGAAAATAGGCATATCAATAGAGAGTAATAAATCATGATATACCATGATAATCATAACATGGGAAATTTAGAAACAACATAAAAAACTACATCATAATCAAAGGTCCTAGATAAACTATCCAGTACATAATGGTTGAAAAACTCCTATAAATGAATCATTTAAACACCATTCCCAATTTTTGGTATCATTATACTAACCATTACCCAACACATTGGTGTTGTATTAAGTATCTCCCTTCAAAATAATTTCATTTTAATTCTTATGTGTGCCACTTTGATCATATAACATGGATTCATTCAATGTTATAATTTATAACATAATAATTCAATGTGGAATATATACATATAATTTTCCAATAAGAAGGAAAGTGTGGAAAAATTTTAACACCCATGGTATTAAATGGGTAATGTATTTACTACATAAATTCTTATTCATGGATGATCATGGTGAAAATTCAGCAGCATAACGATGTCGCATAAAAATTCATAACATGGTTTGATGAGAGTAAAATGGGTCTCTAGTCTTTTAAAAATGAAGAATAAAATAATAGGTATAGGTACAGATATGACTACACATATATTATTTGATAAATAATACATCTGATAATAATGAATCCAAATAAAATGATAAAGGAACATATGCTTATAAAATTTCACCATGGCATTATATGTACATGGGAGGGATTAATGAGGGAGAAAACGATCTATCATTTTTTAGAAAAACTTGAGGTAATAATGGGGGTGCTACATAACCATTCCTAATCATTATTAATTGAATATAAAATTGAATAACAATATTAAGAAACATTGATAAAAATGATAATGTAAAGAACCTTTACAAAATATTAACATGGTAATGGGTGTGCATAATGGTTCCTATGTGAGACAAATGAGAATGATGGGGGATATCATCATTTGTAACTTAAATTTAATTTAATTGGGGATATGGAATAAAATATCCCAATATATGAAAATGGAAATTAAAATACATAACATTAGAAGGAGTTCTTGACAAAAGAGGAGAGTGGAGGATGAGGTTCCCTTACAGAATTTTGGTATAACAATAGTTTAGGTAATGGTTAAATCAAGAGAGTATAAATGTTATCCCAATCATATTACATTAATTTGATTTCAAATTTATGATATTGAATTAAATAAAATATAATAAATTGAAATTATAAAAATTAATTTCAAATAACATTCCTGAATTGAACGATATATATGAAGGTTAGGATCCCAAACTTGAGAGTTTGACAACAAAGGCTTCAAAGCAGAGTCTTAAAAGCTAGTATGTGCCTTTAGAGGACTCTATGGAGTACAATTAATATTTTTTTTATTCTTCACGTAGTTTGAGTGATGATAAATTTGATCTTGTTGGTTTATATAGGAAAACAATAGTTTCTTATTTATTTTGGTTTTAGACACTAGATAATAAAAAATTCAAGCATAGTAAACATATCATCGTGTTTCAACAGGTTTTTTTCGAAACTGGTGTGGATTAAATAATTTTTTAAGGCTAAGAGATAAAGATAATAAAATAATTCCTTGGATTATGTAGAGCTGAGTCACACTATCAACGGAAAGAATTTAAAATCGTTAAATATATTATAATTATTTGAGGATTCATTAGGAAGTTTATAAAATAAATAAAACAAGCATAAAATTAGCTTATTATAGAAGGGAATATTATATTATATATAGTATACGTTTTGTGGTATATATTATATCAATTTTTATCCATTATGATTTCCAAAAACACATTGTATATTTATATTGAATTTAATTTTCCCCAATAATTATACAGTCTTAGAAAATTAGGAAAAATTCACCAGTAGATAAGTTTGAATTACTGATTTCAAAAATGATATTCATTTTATCTTAATAATTTTCAAAATACTATAACTTAAACTTTTAAAATAAAAACCGACATCTATTAAAAATGATGTGTTTTTTAGATTAATATTTTTTAACCAATATATCAATTTTATTTGGCTTCCAAAAATTATATAATCAGTCATACATGATATAAAAAAATTATAATAAATTAATATTATTAATTTTAAAAATCAATTAAATCAACAAAAAAATTTGTTAATTTAAATTGTTTAATAATTTAAAAAAATTGTCTTTTATCTAATTTATACAAATAATTATTTAATATTTTATAATGTAAAAAAATATTATATATTAAAAAGAAATGAAAATAAATATATTCATACAATTGGGGTTTCATTGATTCTATTCCTTGTAAAATTATTATTATTATTATTATTTTACCCTTAATTAACTAATTGTACCTTTAACTTGTTAATTAATATTTAATACAATTACTATTAATAATAGTAAAATGTTATGATACCCTTTTTATCTAATATTAATTATGAAAATTTCCAACATGGAATATATTTTTTGAATATCAATTCCTATATGTTTAATATTTAATTTAAAATAAAATCTCCAAGAATTAGGGAAAATATATTTCAGAAAAACCCATTTTTCAAGAAATGTATAATTTTTCATCCACTATATAACTAGTAATTTTAATTATGTCAATCATTATTCATAAATATAGATATTTAATATAATAATTTAATATAAATCGTTTCTCATTAGGGAATATTATAATGAAGATACAGTTTTACGTAATAAAAAATATTTCAAAACAAATGTATGTACTGTTTAAAAATAAAATTATTTTAAAATCAGGTATAAAGATGAATTAAAATGTAATTAATTGAATAAAATTAAAGATTAATTTTTTTACCTTATGTTAAAATTAAATTGATAATTATAAAATGAAATTAATTGATTTATAAAATATAATTTCGCATAAAAACTTCATTTTTAACTATTCCATAAAAAAATTAATTTTTTAAAAAAATACCAAATTTTCAACATAAGATAATTATAATATAGTGATATAAAAACGAAGTTTATTTAATCAAAAAAAGTATCTAAATGATACAGAAAATAAATATAATATGTTTTACTAAAAACAAATGAAACCCATTTATAAAGAAGACATACAATTTTTTTTCCAAACATTGATTTATTATTGTCCGTTTTATTTATGAAATATATATATTTCATATATTACACAATCCTACTCATATCAATAAATTTAATATAATGGTTAAATAATTATATTTAAATAAAAAAAATTATGTTTTGTTTTGTGTATCGTATAGGTTATCAAATTAATTTTCTCTTTTGAAAAGTTTGGGTGTTACATTAATCCTTCCTTTAATAAATTGCACACTCTCAATTTGAAATTCAAATAATTAAGGATTGATTTAAACATATAAATATATTAATGAACTACCCACATTATAAAAGGGTTTAATAAAACATCATATTTATAAGAGATAATGGAATGTGGGAATGTCAACACATAAAAAGGTTTCCAAGTAGAAGAATCATAGTGGAATTTAAAATCATAGCCACATAAGAGAAATATTAAACCACTGGAATAATTCAATTTTATAGAGAACATGGTCATGAAAGAGACAATGAACATAAAACTATAAATCCACTATGGATTAAATTAACCTCAATTCATCATTATTTGATGAAATTTTTTATTATAAAATTTTTCACTAGAGATAAGGAATTATTTTATTATCTAAACTAGGAACAAAAAGAAATATTCCTTATTTAAATACACATTCAGTTAAAACTAAAATCTCATCAATTTATCTAAATTATGATAACATAAGATCAATTTTTATACCTAAATCACCAGAATAATCCCCAAATAGATCAAAATATTCACCAAAAAATGACAATATATTACTAATGTATTTACTAAATCCAAAAGAGTTAGAATATAGAGATAAAATTATGTAAAAAATTAGTCTCCTAATTTACATAGAAACCACGTATTTTAATGAATATCATTCCTTAAATAAATAACCATATATATAAAAGTCTAAAAACCTTAAAATTATATAGTGATATATCCTCAAATTAAGACTCATACCATTATTCATACACCTCAAAAAATATAAGATAATTTATCATAGAAAATCCTAAAAAGTATATATTCTTCAAACATAGATAAAATATGTCTACAAATATAGTTAATAAAATTAATATAAGATTATTTTTTCCAATAATATGTTTCCAAAAATATCATACTAAACAGCCATCCCATAAATCCTCAAAAGTGTTATCAACACTTTTAACCATAAGATTAGCCTTAGACATTTCACCCCAAAATTCATTAGGTCTTTTCTGACATAAATTACATATTAATGTTTGTCAATCCTTAAAACAACAATTTTATAAAATATCACTTTATCACTAAATAACATTTATATATTATTGGTACCATTCAAAATAAATTTCATTTTCTTAAACAAAACCCACTATAGAGAAACTGTTCGTTGCATTATGATTCCTATAACCAAAATATCATTGACAAACATTAATTAAAACATAATTCACAAATACCACAATATAAAACATTAATTATTAAGCATATAGTATTTCAATAATATAAGTCTTTCATTAGACCCGAACATTTGACACACACAATCCTACTTTCAGTTCAATAATATACATACTAAAAAATATTCAACTACTACCATGAAAATTTATTGAATATAAGGGTGATTCATGGAACATATGATGAATTCCCTCCCCGATAAAATTATATTGAATTTCTAAAAGTACAACTTATCCATATCCATGATAACATCAAATTATAATAAATTATTAATGATAATATTTTCAAGATGAACATTCCCACTAACTTCAACGTGGAATCCATAGTAATTTTTATGATGTCCAACCATTATTGGTGGTGACTAGATGTTCTCAAAAAACATAAAAAAAATTCTAGTATGGAATAAATTGAAATACCACAAGAGGTGTACAATTACTGAGTGTGGGTTATATGTACTTCAGTCATCATGATCCCAATTAGCATAAGACATTCCTTGTTCACTTTTTCATGGATATTTTTATCCTCTTCTTACTTCAAAACCATTAGAATATAGAATTTTCTTAGATAATTCCCATATCATACAAATTTATGCTATTGAACGATATAAGGTATATTATAATGAACCTTATTTCTAGAAATCTCTTTATCTAAGTTTCCATTGAAATTTTCTACTTTATTACCTATTTTGCTTCGCATAGAACAACTCCTAGTCCCTTGTTGATATTTCCCTTCGTTCCATATTCCAAAATTGTTCAAAAAATAAATATTTTCTTCTATCCCTTTTCATATTTATATGATGAACGTCCATTATATGTCATATATCTCTTTATTTACTACATTGGGAATTATACAATGTTTATTGGATAATTCTTATTTTTTGTAGCTTGAATACCATAATCACAATATGTTTTACTTGAGATCCCATCCAATTTTTAATAATGTTTGGTAAATCATTACATTATCCATCACATTGGTCCTTTATCCAGTTACTTATATTTCTAACAATTATCTAGAATAATGGAGAAAAATGAAGATAATTTTTTAAAACACATAAATGAGAATCTAGTGAAATTAAATTTATAACATAAAACTGAAATATATTTTCGTATCATATGAATTTAAAGTCTTCAATATATGATATCCATGATCTACATTATAACCATGAAACATATGGTAAATTTATTACCCTTAATAATGGTTCATAATGGGATTGTGAATTTACATAATAATACCCCTGGGGGGTTTCAAACTAGTTACACATTAATGTAATGCCCTGACCAAAAAACCCCTGAGCTAGTGCATTATGTCATAAAATTGGCATGATTAAAAGAAATCATATCTCAATGGACTATTAATTTTAGTATTCATAGAAATAATGATTACATATAAGATTACTATAATAAATTTGGATATAGAAAAGATAAACATAATCAAAAATAAAATGAAATAAATAGTGTTATTGATTTCTTATTTAAATATTTCTTCTTCATTGTAGTCTCCGAAAAAAGTCTGCAACTCCCAGAGGAAGTTTCGAAATGGCTAAGCGAAGTCATATTCGGAATTAGAGGCCTGGTCCGGAGGCCTGGGAAGAGGTGCGTGAAATAAAGAAGGACTTGTGCGAAATATTGTTGTGCATGCAATGTATCCCCGAGATTCGCGTAATCGGGCCGCTGGTTCACGCAATTTTGGGCGCCCTGGTTCCGCGTAGTGAGACTTTGCGCATCGACGGTTCCCACCGCGGAAACTTCCGCGCGCTGCCTGGATTCCGCGCCGGCTGGGGCCTATAAATAGAAGGTGACCCCCGATGGTTTGGGGGTTGAGGAATTTGGATCAGCTCTCGGGAGTGCAATTCGACTCCCCCCGCGCGCAATATGACTTCCAGGTAATCCATTTTTCCGCGCAACTTTTCCCTAGGGTTCGCCTTTACGCGCAACTCCACCGGCTTCAGTAAATTTTCCTCCACCTCCCGGTGCTTCCCCTGCGTGTGATCGTTGTCTCTTACATGCAATCCTCTTCTACGCGCGCAATACCTTGCGCGCAATCCCATTGGGCGCAATACTTTGGCCCTATTGCGCGCCATCCCGGTGTTTTGTGCGCAAGCCCTCCTTTTCCACGCAACACCCAAAACCCCTTTACCTTGATGCCCCTTGGCTACCCTTCCATGCCGGCACGTGATGTCTTTCTTGCCGGGCATGGGCGCCATGCGTTGTTTTCCCGTACGGCCTTCCAGGCTCGTACGAAGTAACTGCAGGGTTCCTTGGGTGGTGTTTCCCGTTGCGTTGCTTTGCCTTATTCTTCTCCTCATAGGAACACTAACGACTATTTCTTCTTCGCATAGCCACGCTAACGTGGACCCCCCAGTGGTTCACCCTACGACCCCCCTTCATCATGGCCTTGTCGATGCCTTCCCTCCCACAAGGGGTAAAGGGAATTGGGCATGTATTCCCTAGGGGTGTGGAGCGAACCCACCTCGTCCAAGCTGTAGGACGTTAAATTGCTAATCACCTCGTCCTCAACACATGACGTTAAACTGTGGTTCGACACCCGTGCTTCTCACGCAGTGTCCCCCGAGCTCGGACATTTTTTACGCCGCTCGTCTCCACGGGAATGGACTCTTCCTCACATGGAATGAGATCCTCCATGTCGGAGTGGCGTTTGTCCGCGAGGGAAGGGCTGCCTCAGAGCGTAATCCCCTAGCATCTCTTGTGGAAGATTTCACCCATGCATCTCCGTACTTCCCCCTGCCAAGGCTAGTGGAGTCCCTTTCCCGTTGTGCTTTGTCGCACCACATGCCTCCACCCTGAAGTAATCCCCAGCAGCCAGGTCCGCTAACCATGTGTAAGACCCTGTTTCCTCTTCGGGCCACTAACCACGCGTAAGCCCCTATTTCCTCTTTGGGCTGCTCAACGCGTAAGCCCCATTCCGCTTCTCACGGACGCACCCTTCGCGACATGATCATCTGGTCCCTGCTGCCTCTTATTTCCCACACCGAGCATGACTCACATGGGCTTAGAGCGTGCATCGACCATGACATCCTCCTATGGGCCGCCTCAGAGCGTGAGCCCCATGCCAGCGAACTACATGGACTTTGATCCATGCTAACGCATGGTACGTAGGAAGCCTCCACGAGGTTCAATCCCACCACCCGGTCGTTCCGACCTCTCCATGTCGGTTCCCTGACCAGCACGAGCCGCCTCAGAGCGTAATCCCCATACCCACCTTGGGCCGCCTCAGAGCGTTAGCCCCAAATTCCACGTCCAGCATGACGTTAAACACTATGACCTTGTCCTGCATGATGTTAAACTATACCTCATGTCGTATGATGTTAAACTGTATTCCCCCACTTGGGCCACCTCAGAGCATAAGCCCCATGCCTCACTCCATCATCCACCCCGATCCTTACCCGGGCCGCCACATCCCGGTGAGATCATGCCACTCCACCCCACTCCATAGTATCCGGGAAGCCGCCCACGTGCTGGCCCCAACATCGGTGTTCCCCCTAGGGGGTCCTTCAATCTGATCCACTCTCAGTGTTTCAATAAGTCCGATCCGTCTCCGCAAGACGTTAAACTCATGGAATACACCATGTTAAACATGGGAAGCTGAGGAAAACCTCAGATGGTATAAATTCCCCACGTTCGGTGTGGGATGCCTCGGGTTTCCACGCCCTCGAGAAGCCCCGTGATAATGGTCAGAAGACAGACATGCCGATCCCCAGTGTCAAGACACGCCAATGACACCCCAACGTGACCTTTCTCCTCACCGAAGGTTGCTGCCCCGACAAGACCCCTTGGAGCGTCTCGACGGAAGCAGCGTAATTAAATGGCGTCCATGTAGATATGGCACCGGGAATGAGCTTCACGAACCCGTCTTAAATCTATGTGGGAGACACAGATTAGGTGATGAGCTCTGAGGAGGAATCCATGGAAGGAAGAACCAACATCCAATCATCCCGGTTTCGATCAAGGAGCAAACGTCCCTGAATAAGGAACGGATGATGCCCGCCTTTGGAAAGCGGGAATGTGGGGCTGCGAGCCGTGTGTCCTCCCATGCGTGACGGACATGCGCGCACGCGCCGGAGAAAAAATGTCGGAAATAGAAAATGGTGAACCCGATGTGAATCTCTTCTCCTTAATACGGGGATAGGTAGTGTTCGGGATGTCGGAAGATCCGCATGTCACCAGGTCCGGGTACCTATCACCGGGACGTGAAACCTGCCAGGGGTCGAGGCATTCAGGATGTTGTGCACTCCATTCCGTGACGTCTTCAGCGTGGATCCCTCCCACTGACCACGGAAGACGGAACGATGTTGTGCTATTGTTTGTCGATTTTATTTCATGTTAGTACTAATGGGTTCATCTCCCTGCTTCCAGGAATCAGATCACTGCATCCGGAGCTCAATCGCCACCTGCCCACCGGCGCAGGGGCAGGGGCAGTACCGACACGGCTACCCCGCGAGGTACCGTCTTTTCCACAGTTGCTCCGGCTCTGATTGCCGTGACTGTCAGGCACTCACGCCCCCTCTCCCCATCAGAAATCATCAAGTGAAGGGTGATCCACGACTTGGTTCGTAGTTATGACGAGGAAGGGATCATCCTCACCCGGGGCCTGGCCCGTTTGGATCTAGAGGTGGTTGCCCCCCATTATCGTCGCTGCCCCCAAGGGCCGCGCAGGGATCCAACGCTCCCCACTCCAACGTTCAACCGCTTCGTGAGCCTATCCCCAGAGTGCCTTGACACATCCTTCCCCTACGCCAATGAGGTGGGGGATGTCCGGGTCCGCCCGATCGGAGACCCGCCCCAGGGTTTAACAGCAAGAACCCCCACCAGGCTGCGTTGACGTCATCGCCCGACTCCCCAGGCTGAGGACCAGGAAATCTTTATGCCCGCACCACCGGCTCCAACCCATCTTACCCGACGCAAGTGTCAGGCACGAGCGGAAGATAATGCCCGTTCTGGGGCACCAACCTCAGCCACCACTGTGGCCCGAGCCACTACTGACGCCTGCTACCAGATCCCCGCACATGTTGAGCAGGGGTAGTCACATGCCTGACTGGGGTCGAGGCCCCGACCGCCCTACAGGCAGGTTGGGTTGACTCTCCCGGTCACGGGCACAGGCGATGGCCACCGGGGACCAATCCGTGGTAGTGCCACCCATCATGAAGGCTCATTCAATGATACTGATCTAGAAAGCCGATGGCTTCTTCGCGATAGCTACACTCTGGGTATGACTCCTTCCAGCACCCACTGCACTGGGTATGAGGTCACTCCTCCTACCGCTGGCCGCGAGTATGGAGCTGTTGCGTATCCAGCCGCTCACTCACATGGATGTCCTCCCCATGTCCCTTTTTTACATCTATCCCGGTGCTTCTCGCACCCCAGCCTTCAGTCCCCTCTGCCCCAGTACTATTGTTTCCAGGGGAATTCTTGACGGAAATCATCCTTACCCCGAGGAGCCACCCAAGGGAAGGATGGCGGGGCGTCGTCGTCATAGGAGGAATGTCAAGGGAGTTCGGACGGAGATTAGAATGGTCTGTTTCTCGGACTCTGAGGCGGAGTACGACTCGATGGTGGAACCTTCCCCCCGACATTCTGAGTCGAGGGAGGGAATGGGGATGTGGCACGTCAGTCTCATACTCCCTGAATGTGTGATCCGTATGATTCTCTCCTCCCTCCGAGGGTACATCCAGGAGGACGAGGACTTGGCGTGCCCCTAGGGGTCAAACCCGTAGTTATCGCTGGCCACCCCGGAAGCGCCTTCCACCTCAGTCAGGGAGTGTGGGGAACATTTCTGGGGACCGACAGAAGAGTCGCAAGACGACACACCCTCGACGAGCACCAACGCTGTGACAGGAGGCCCATTCGATGGCCCATCATATCGCGACGTGGAAGCCAGGGCACTGAAGCCCTTGGAGGAAGACTCAGAGATCAGTGGCCAATCGGCATGTTCGCACATTCTCCACCGGCCAGCTCACCGGCCCAACGACCTGCCTCGACACCGTTGCCAGGTCCCCGGACATTCTCGGTTGATGAGAAGGGGAAGCAAGGTCCGAACCCCACACTAGAGTCATGGAGCTTCTGGACCATCCTCGCGGCAGGCCACTTCCCCGAGAAGTTTTGGCCGGTCGCAAGGTCGAATTTTGATATGCCAGAGGCGCTCAACCTAGGAGAGTTTGAATATTTCTGCCAGACTCTTCAGTTGACTCACTCCCATCTTCGACATCAGCTAGCGCCTTATCCCGTGAGTCATGCACATATCGAGGATATCAGTGAGCAGTGTCATCGGGTCGACTTGGCAGCGCTCCCTGCGGTTCGGCACCCTAAGTCGCTGTGCCACCGCAGGGCCGTCCAACAACAATGCGTTCAGAGTTTTCAAGTACTCCACAAGGTTATCGAGGAATCCACCCCCCACACACACATCCGCGGATGGGGGTAGTACGATGCCCTTCTTTTTTGTGCGATCCACAGATAGCCCGATTCACCGGGCGACCCTATGGGAATGTCACCAAAGGCAGTGGCGGTTAACATGGATGACCTTTTAGATGAGGGAAACGGTGTGGAGATCCTCGATGGGGACTCACCCCTTGAGGAAAAGCTGCCACTGGACCCATCTGGCAGGATATCTCGCCACCAGAGGAGCCTCCTAGGTCTCCCCACGCCCACTGAGGCACTGACACTGAGCTGAAACATCGTCAAGGGTAAAGATCATGTCGGGGCTGTCAGGCCCGCCGACCCATCTGCCTCGGTGCAGAAGCCAGAGGAAGACTCCGAGAAGGCCACGTTATGCCAGCAGCTTTCTGAGCAAAAGAGGCTGGTCGGTGAGCTCTTGGCCGAATGCATAACAGAGCGGCGACCTGACTATGGTAATCCCAGGTCAGGACAGCAGGGGCAGGAGCACCTACCCCTCGCCGAGATTCCCCCTGGAAATCGCAACCATGTCATGTTCACCGACATGGGAGAGACTGGCGCCCATGGAAAGAGGGGGCGGTACGTCTCGTCGAACCCTCCCGAGCGGCGGAATCACCTGGCAGACCATGCTCGGTTTCCTCCCGCTGCCCCGAGAGTCGCTCCAATAGCTGCCCTGCGTGCTGTTGAGCTTTACTACCAGATTGGAGAGCCCAACAATGCGCTTGGGGTTAGGGATCCCTATCAAGACAGGAATTCATGTCGGGAAGATCTGATGGAAGCACTCATCACCCACATGGAGGCCCTGGAAACTTGACAGGTGGAAATTCCACCGGACAACAAGCCATACCCATCATGGATGGATGATATGTCGGCCCCGCCGGAATTTGGGACCCCCACTTTTTCCCCCTTTAATGGGACAGGAGATCCGCCACAAAACCTGTCCCACATCAACTCGAGGTGTGGGCATATGTTGGGGACTCCGGCGCAGCAGGAAGCTGCCAAGCTTTGTTGCTTCGTCCAAAGGCTGGAAGGACCAGCCTTCGTCTGGTACAGCCAGCTCCCTGTAGGATTTGTGGCTATCTGGGAGGACCTTCGTCGACAATTCCTCTACCAGTTCAGTTCCACAACCCGGAATACGAACATTTCAGACCTCTTCAGGTGAAAACAGAGGCCCGATGAGCGGGTCGCGGACTTCGTTGCCCGGTGGAAGGGGCTCACATACTCCCTTGACATGCCCCTAACATAGGAGAAATTACTGACGATGTGTGTAGGGAATGTCAAGGAAGAGCTGGTTCCTTCTATGATCACTCATAATTACCATGGGGGGTTCCGATATTTCTTGGACAAGGCTCAACTCCTCGAAGAAGCCCTGCAACAGGCTAGTCAGGAAGGCCCGATGCCTCCTGTAATCCCTCCAAGGAGAGCCGCCAGGGCTGAACCCGCTGCTGTAGCCCAGATAGAGGCTCCCAGAAAGCTGGATTTTCTACTAGTAAGGCTAGCTCAGTAGCCCCATAGGGGTCCACCCCCAAGGGCACAACCTCCATCCCAGCAGGGACCACCTCAAAATCGGCAAGCACCTCCGCGTAACGCACCGCCGCCACCCAGGCAAGATAATCAGGCTCTGCCTCCTCAGCATGCTCCTCTGGACCCTGGCCATGGTCAGCCTCCAAGAGCCCCCTTTCCAGACATAAGTAATCGTACTTACTCGTTTGATGAGGCCCAGGTCCCCGACTATTTATATAGCGCCTTGGGGCAGAGGATGGTGCGGCAGCCTGAGTGGCGGAAGCCAGAAGAGGCGCGCCTCACTGATCACCCTAACTACTGCCCTTATCACTGGATCCTGGGGCACACCATCTAGCGATGATATGTTTTCAAGGACTGGATCCAAGACCAGATTGACAACAACATAGTTAGGTTGGGCCCAGCCCCGGCACAGGTGGCAGGTGTCTTCGCGAGATCAGATGGCAGCAGCGGTAACGAGGATGAGTGGCAGCAGGTTTCCGACCGTGGGTCCTGGAAGTATAATGACTAGATGGCCCGCAGGACGGTTGGCAATGCCCATGGCATCATCTGTACCTGCCTAAGTCAGCCAGAGCCCTCAGAATCTGCAAGCCCTGCTTTGGCATCGTCAACCAAGCCTACCTCTTCCTAGAAGATCAAGCGGCGGCGCAAGAAGAAAGAACGTGTCCTTCCAGTTCCGTCATCTTCTCGCACGCTTGGCGATTTTATGCCCCCATAGATGGGGATCCCTCTGAGACTCCGTCTTGTAGAGGATGACTCCTCGAGTGAAAGCCCAGGGTATGCTTCGGTTAACACCATAGAGTTGTTAAATCCCTTTTTGGCTCCCGGCGATGATGAACGCCAGGTGGACTTCCCCAATGTCCCCAGCCGTCGCTAGTGTCGGCAGAGCCGTGGCTACGTGAATCACCGGGGCACGATAGTCGTCACCTCCAGCCAGGCCGTGCACACTACTGGGACCAGGAAGTAGGCCCAATACAGAGATTAGAACACGCGGTCCCCTCACCCGGTGTTGACAGGTCCGCCTCCACCACCGTCTGTGTTGCTGGATCTGGCGGGACCACCTCGTCCGTGTTGCAGCCAGCCCTGCCCTACCTCCGGCCAGCTACAGCCTTCCGGTCCTAACGCGGCAGCCACCTCCCAGGCTTCGACTAGTGAACAACGATATATTCCTAGTACTAGTCAGTCATCGGTCCCGCCGGTGGGGCCTGTCATGCCTCCAATCGCAGAGTGGCCTCCTGTAAGGCGAAGCTCGTGTTTGGCTCGAAAGTATGATGTTCTGAAGCACCTGGACATCATTACGGTATGGATTTCTATCCTTGAGGCCCTTCAACTATCGTCAGAAATGCATGAGGTGCTCGCCGAGGCTCTAAGAATCCCCCTCCAGTTTGAGACGGAGGTGGTTGCCATAGAAGCCTTCCACACTGAGGCGATTGAGGATGCCGAATGTCAGGCGGTCTTCTAATTTTCCGGTGAAGATGAAGACCCTCCCATACAGGGTCACATTCTCCCACTGTACGTCACCGTCCAGTTCAATGGCATGGAAGTTCACCGTAGTCTTGTTGACACGGGTTCTGGGATTAACCTCATCCCAACTCGGATGTTGCAGAAACTAGGGTTGTCTGAGGATGATTTAACTCCCTCCGACCTCAGGATCCAGGGGTATGACAGGACCGAGCAAACTCCACTTGGCAAGATTCGTCTAAAGACCCAGTTCGGCGGCCTGATTTCCAATACTGAATTCATGGTTATCTCTCAGGACACTACCTATAACGCATTGATGGGTAGGTTGTGGCTCCACCTTCACGCAGCGGTCCCATCCTCGTATCACCAGTGCCTCAAATACTCCCTTAAGGGTCGAGTGGGCGTGGTCCAAGGAGATGCGTCTCCTTTTGCCTCTTGTGAAGCCCGTTATCCGGACGCTGGCTACTACAAGAGAAAGGACAAGAAAATCCTGACAGGTGACGTCGAGCCCGCCACTGTCGCGAGTGGTCCCTGGGTAGGATTGGATGACGCATATGTCCTCCCAATCCTTCGGTTGGAGGCTAGGACCCCAGACATGGGACAGTGCTTTGTTGTTTCATGTACCAGAGGAAGGAATATTTACGGGTCCAAGCGACAGCGGGAAATCACCTCATACTCTTACACCAGCCAGGCTCAGGTGATCCCTGAGCCTCCTACCCCTGTACAATATCGGGATGTTGGGCTCATGGTAATAGCAGTACGTCATACGTGTCTGTTTCACCGGGCCGGAATCACTCGGCTCAAGACAATGTTCCACCACTGCTTTGATGTCATAAAGTGTGGCCCCTTGGGCCGGAGGCCAGATGGGATTGGATCAGCTGCCTTTGTCGTCATGGTCTCCGCAATGCATGGGTCCCCAGACGTGGAAACCTCCGCCACCCAAGCCGACACCAGCTTCCCATTAGGGTCTAGAAGCCCTGAAACGACGCCCCCTGTGGATGACCCTTCCACAAGCGGAGATGAGGACATGAAATATGCTCCTGCTGCCTTCGAGGAGGGCGTCCCCACCCCGGTCGATGAGTTAGTGCAAGTGAACCTTGGTAGCGAGGCGGACTCGAGACCCACATTGGTTAGTGCCGCTATGCCCCCTGAGGAACGGCAATAGTACGTGGACTTCCTCAGACGACATCGTGATGTGTTCGCCTGGAGTTATGACGCAATGTCGGGACTAGATCCCCATGTAGCTGTCCACCACCTTGGCCTTCCAGCAAACCATCGCGGGATCAAGCAGCCTCCCAGAAAGATGCACCCCTCTCACGGTGCCATGGTTGAGGCTGAAGTTGATAAGATCATCAAGGCCAACTTCGTCAAAGAGGTCTACTATCCCAGGTGGCTAGCCAACATTGTGCCGGTCAGGAAGAAGAATGGGCAGATCAGGGTCTGTATCGACTTCCGCGATCTCAATCACCACTATCTGAAGGATGACTTTACCCTTCCAGTGACAGTGTTGTTGATCGATGCCACGGCCGGGTTCTGAGCCCTTTATTTCATGGATGGGTACTCTGGGTACAACCAGATCTGGATGGCCCCCTAGGATGAAGAGTTCACTGCCTTCACGGCCCCATAGGGTACTTTCTTCTACCAGATTATGCCCTTCGGCCTGAAGAATGCATGTGCCACCTATCAACGGGCCATGCACCGCATATTCAAGCCGATTCACAGGACACTGGTGGAGTGTTACGTGGTTGATCTGGTGGTTAAATCTCGTCAGCTCCAGGACCATCTCAAAGACCTTGAGAAAGTGTTCGGCTTCCTCCGTTCTCGCCACTTGAAGATGAACCTGTTGAAGTGTGCCTTCGGGGTCACCTCTGGAAAGTTTCTTGGCTTCATTTTTATGTATCGAGGCATCGATATCGACCTAGAAAAGATCAAGGAAATCGGTCAGATGCCTCCCCTAAGTAATATTCGGGAGCTGAGAGGCCTTCAAGGACACTTAGCCTATATACGTCGTTTCATCGCGAATCTGGCCGGCAAGTGTAAACCCTTTTCCCGGCTCATGAAGAAGGCTGCCGCCTATGAATGGGACGAAGGGTGTCGGAGATATTTTGAAGAAATCAAGCAGTATCTGCTTCACCCTCTAGTCTTGATGCCACCCATTTCTATAAAGCCGCTGGTCTATTACGTGACCGCCCTGGATCGATCCCTCAGCACACTTCTCGCCCAGAAGAACAACGAGGGAACAAAGAATAGCCTCTACTACCTCAGCCGCATGCTCCTCAATGCGGAAATTAAATATTCCCCCATTGAGAAGAGATTCATGGCGCTCGTATTTTCCATGCAGAAATTGCGGCACTACTTGCAGCACCATGAGGTACCGCTGGTCTCTCAGGTAGACCCGTTGAAATACATTCTGAACCGACCTATGTTGACCGGCCGATTGGCGCTCTGGGTGGTGATCCTCCAGCAGTTCGACATCAGGTTCATACCTCAGAAGGCCATCAAAGTGTAAGTATTGGAAGACTTCTAAGCTGCCCACCCCACCTCCCTGGACCAGCAACTGGATCTGGGCTTTCTTGATGAGGCAATCCTCTCAGTCGATCATTCCATCCCATGCTGGCAGATGCACTTTGAAGGAGCCTCCCGGAGCCCCACCGGTAGAAGGCTCAATGATCCGAGGCTCAACAGAGTGGGCCTGGGTATCGTTTTCATCACCCCGGAGCAAGCCATTTTTCTATATTCATTTATGTTGTCAGAAGGCTGCACCAACAATGAGGCAGAGTATCATGCCCTCATTACTGGCCTCAAGTTGGCTCACGAGATTGATGTACCCCATCTGTAAGTAAAGGGGGACTCTGAGCTAGTCATCAAGTAGGTCAATGGTGGATATGCTGTTAGGAAGACGGAACTCATGCCATTGCTGAAGTCCAACCTCCTTCTAATGGATAAGTTCCCCTCCCAGCCAGAGGTCGGTCACATTCCCCGGTCACAGAACAGTCAAGAAGATGCTTTGGCCAGCCTGGCCGCATCACTTGCGGAGCCCGAACAGGATGACCTAATCGTCGACGTGGCGCACCGTAGAGTCATTGCTCCTGTTATCCCGGAGGGTGATCGTGTCCCACGAGTGAACCATCTCACCACTGGTGCCCTTATGCCAGTGTCCCTGGGGGCTTCAGGCGCGGTAATCGGGACAGTTCCTGACTGGAGGATTCCCTTGGTTGAGTATCTCCAGCACGACAATCTTCTGCCGGACCGAGCCAAGCGAGAACGAATCCGATGCCACGCGCCGCAGTTCACCCTTCGGAGTGGTCCCAGCCTTGAGCAGCTCCTTTATGGGTGCGGATTTGATGGTGTTCTCCTCCATTGTCTACAAGGAGTCAATATCCCATAGGTCATGGAATAAGTGCACGCTAATTCCTGTGGCGCCCATCGGGCCGAGTCGGAGTTGTCCAACCATATTCGCAGGCTGGGATACTTCTGTCCCTCCATGATCCACGAATGCATTGAGTATGCCAAGAGGTGTCATGCGTGCCAAGTTCATGATAACTTTATGCATCGGCCACCAGAGCCTCTCCATACAACCAAGTATTCTTGGCCCTTTGTAGTCTGGGGGTTGGATGTCGTGGGGCCTTACCCGCCGGCGACGGCCCGCCAGGGCCGGTTCATCTTAACCGCTATGGATTTTTTCTCGAAGTGGGTGGAGGAAATCCCGCTCAGGGAAGTCAAGGCCTATTCTATCGCTAACTTCGTGATCTCCAATATCATTTATCGGTTTGGAGTACGTCACGCTATCCTCAAGGATAACAGAACCAACTTCCGAGCAGCCGAGATGAAGAAATTGTACACCAAGTACAACATTCTCTCTAACCACACCTCTCGCTATCATGCGTAGGAGAGTGGGAAGATCGAGGCGTTTAAAAAAACCCTCTATAACATTTTGCAAAAGATGGTTGGTCAGAACAAGAAAAGTTGGCCGGACAAGCTCCCCAATGCCCTATGGGATTATTGGACGACCACTTGTAACTCCACCCAGGTTACCCCGTATTCCCTGGTGTACGGAGCTGAGGCCATCCTGCCCATCGAGATCCAGTTTCCCTCATTGCGCACGGTGGTCTACGACTAGAAAGTGCCGGATAGAGTTGCTGAAATCCGTCTAGCCGAATTGGAAGCGCTAGACGAAAGTAGGCTTCGTTCTTTACATAATATGGAAAGGCATCAGAGCAGGATGGATCGAGCTTTGAATAAGAAGGTTCGCCTCTGCTCCTTCCTGCAAGGTGACCTGGTAATGGCTCTCAGAGCGTCAATGATCCCCGGAAGGAAACCACCCAAGTTGGAACCTGAATGGGAGGGGCCTTTTATTGTCCATAAGGTCTTTCCCAATGGCTCGTATTCCCTGGTGACTATGGATGGTGAGCGCATAACTCCTCCCAACAACACCAGGTTCCTCAAACAGTACTTTTCTTAAGCCTGCTGTTGGTCCTGCATGACCTTAAACTATGCGGCCCCGCATGACCTTAAACTTCACCTGGTCCAGAACAACCTTATGTTGCACTCTGCCCTACATCTGGGCTCCTTGGTTAGAGTTCTAAGACCTAAAACTAAGATCTGTATTGCATCCAAAATGACATTAAACTGTGCTTCTAGAACTACGTACAGCTTGATTCTCATCCTAATGAGATATGTAGGAACGCCTGGACATTTCGTCTTGGGTCCAGCCCCATGGATTACCAAACCCCGTCCTTTTTCATGGTCCTGCATGACCTTAAATGGTATGGTCCCACATGACATTAAACTGCACCCGGTCCAGCATGACCTTAAACTGCACTCTGCCCTACATCTGGGCTCCTTGGTCTGAGTTCTAAGACCTAAAACTAAGATCCTTATTTCATCCAACATGACGTTAAACTGTGCTTCTAGAAATACGTACGGCTTGATTCTCATCCTAATGAGATACGTAGGAACACCTGGACATTTCATCTTGGGTCCAACCCTAGGGATTACCAAACCCCGTCCTTTTTCTTGGTCCTACATGACCATAAACTGTGCGGTCCCGCATGACCTTAAACTGCACCTGGTCCAACACGACCTTAAACCGCACTCTTCCCTACATCTGGGCTCGTTGGTCCGAGTTCTAAGACCTAAAACTAAGATCCGTATCTTGTCCAACATGATGTTAAACTGTGCTTCTAGAAATACGTACGGCTTGATTCTCATCCTAATGAGATACGTATGAATTCCCGGGCATTTCATCTCGGGTCCAGCCCCAAAAGCGCCTAGGAGCACCCAGGAGCACCAAGGAGCATCCAGGATCGCGTTGCGTGGTACGGGATTATATCCTCATTCATGTCGGGTTTGAAATAGCTACACCATGCGCGCCCTGTTCTCGGGAGTAGCCCTCCTATGTCGTGCTCCCCATGATATTGAAAGGCATCGGATAATACTACTTGTGGCTTGATCCCCATCCTAATGAGATATGTATGACCACCTAAACACTTAAATTTCAGTTCCAGCCCCGTCTCTTAGGAGATCCCACAATCCCCCGGTTTCCTCGGTCTCTTGGCCTGCCTTTCCTTCGCGAATCCTCCATCTTTTGGCTGCTCTCAAACTAAGCCCTTCGACCCTTTCCAGTGGTATGATAATTTGCTCCGAGTACTATGGTTTAGGACCTGGATTGTCAGATTCGACTTAGACATGTTTCCGTCCACTTGTCAAGCTTCGTGTCCCCCTTCATTCAGGCCCCACCATCCTTCACACCCGGAGGGACCCCCAAGAACGACCTGGATACAATGCCTAAGGGCTCTCCTACCATCACGGGCCAACGCCCCCGATGGTTTTGGGGTAGAAAATTGATACAAATCCCATGTTGCGAATATGGTCAGCGGTTGATGCTCATTTGTTTGCCCCTACTTCTAGGCTAACGCGACAGGATGCTGTGTTGCGAACATGGTCAGCAGTAATCCTCAGTTGTCACACCGGTTTCCTTGGGTCTTGAATGTTGGTTGCACGGTTCACACTGTGTCCCGCCCCCACCGTGTCGAGGTGGATTCTCGACACTCCTTGTATTAAGACTCATCACACCCCCGCACATCAGACAGACCGAGCTGTGTAACGGTGTCTCTCGGGGCTCCCACGATCTGAGCGCTAGAGTATGTGCTTGGGTTTCTTCTCTATAGGTTGCGTGTAGCTTGACCCTCATCCCAATGGGGAACATGGAGTCACCCATACATTGTGTTTTGAGCCTAGCATAGCTGGGAGCTAGCATCTCTTGCCCCTCCCAAATTGTTGAACCCTCGTAGGCCCCTTTGGCCTGAGGCTCCTCTCTCGGAACTGCGCGCGGTGATGGTATGGGATTACGCCCTCACCCACATCTGGTGTGCTGTATCGCATCACGCGTGTTCCTGACGGTCCAAACCCTACGACCTTAAACGGTGCTGTCGGTCCAAACCTTAGGACCTTAAACTGTGCGGACAATCCAAACCTTATTACCTTAAACTTTGTTGATGGTCCAAACCTTAGGACCTTAAACTGTGCTGCCGGTCCGAACCTTACGAACTTAAACTGTGCTGATGGTCCAAACCTTAAGACCTTAAACTGTGCTGAGGGTCCAAACATTATGACCTTAAAATCTGCTGACGGTTCAAACCTTATGACCTTAAACTGTGATGATGGTCCAAACCTTAAGACCTTAAACTGTATTAACGGTCCAAACCATATGACCTTAAACTGTGCTGACGGTCCAAACCATATAACATTAAACTGTACTGACGGTCCAAACCATAATACCTTAAACTGTACTGACGGTCCAAACCTTATGACCATAAACTGTGTTGCCGGTCCAAACCTGATGACCTTAAACTGTGCTGACGGTCCAAACCATACAACCTTAAATTGTGCTGACGGTTCAAACCATACGACCTTAAACTATGCTGCTGGTCCAAACCATATGACCTTAAATTGTGCTAGCTGGTCCAAACCATATGACCATAAACTATGATGATATAGTCTTGGCCACACGACGAAAAATGGCACCGCATTTTGATGACCTCCCCATGGGGAACATCACGCCAGGTATTGGTCTATTACCATGCCGCTTTTCAACGCTCGCTATGGCTTGATTATTATGGAGACGCCAGGAACTTCTACCCTAGGCCAGTCTCCCCACAAAAGAAAAACCATTTACCTTCAAGAACAAACAAGATATATCAAATGCCGCTTCTTTTAGTGCGAGGGATAGACCCGCACGACTCCTTCATCCAGCATGACGTTAAACTGCCTTTCAAGAACTACGTATGGATTGATTCTCATCCTTATGAGATACGTAGAAGCACCTGGGAGCTTCCCCACAGGCCCAACCTAACCTTTTCTGGTCCGAGTTCTAAGACCTAAAACTAATATCCTTATCTTGGATTTCCGTGACTCGGTCTCTCTTGTGGGATTGTATGGTGTGGTGCGGGATTATGTCCTCATTTAGGTCGGGTTACTCGTCGTGCTGTGCATGTCCCTAGATGAGATGTGTCCCCCCTCCCACACGACGTTAAACTGTATTTTGTCCAGCATGACGTTAAACTGCCTTTCAAGAACTATGTGTGGCTTGACTCTCATCCTAATGAGATACGTAGGAACGCTCGTACATTTCATCTTGGGTCTAGCCCCAGGGATTACCAAACCCCGTCCCTCTTTATTGTCAGCCCCTCGGCCTGACTTTGTGTGAAGTGGTGTAATCGTGAAATCCACCCTGAATAAGTTTGGAATGCCCCATAGTAGTAATGGGGAGCGGCAGTTCTCATGTCAGAGAGGTCTTTCCTGAAAATTGGGACGACCCATGACCAGGTTGGTACGTCTGCCTGATGCACCTCCGCTACGGTGGACCAATTACTTGAGTGTTATAATCTATTCGAACAAACCATCACTCCACATTCCACGCTTTGCGTTCCCATTTATTCGGATCCTCATTCTATTTCATGTTTGACAGGACCCCCTAACAGTACGGATGACAGACCTACGGCCCGCCTACTGTCCTGGGCCAAAGTTCCAGAGGACTGGTCATGTTTGACGGGACCCCCTAACAGTATGGGTGACAGACTTTGGT
Source organism: Viscum album (assembly GCA_963277665.1). Taxonomy (NCBI): domain Eukaryota; kingdom Viridiplantae; phylum Streptophyta; class Magnoliopsida; order Santalales; family Viscaceae; genus Viscum; species Viscum album. The sequence continues at coordinate 2,055,687,394 of OY728137.1, forward strand.
CCTCCTGCTGCCACAATATGGATGATAGACCTTTGGTCCGCCTATTGTAGCAACATGGATGATAGACCTATAGTCCGCCTGCGGCCCTGGGCCAACGTTCTGGGAAACTGACAGGCGATATTTGAGTTAGGCCCCGTGTTGCGAACATGGTCAGCAGTCATCCCTCATTTATTGTTCCCACTCTAGGCCAACACGATATGGATGCTGTGTTTTCGTTATGGTTAACAGTTATCCTCCATCGTCACGCCCCACAGTGTTCTGAATTCGGGTTGCATGATTCACCTTTTCTTTCTATCTACCTATGTTCGGATGGATTTCAATGCCACCGGCATTTCCCAGCTCATGTGTCAGAGCACATTGGGAAGGTGATATATCAATCAGTCTGAGGTCTTCTCCTCAGAAATCCAGGCCCAATTTCGGATGCCTGAGGCTTGGTCAATGCCCCATAGTTGGACGAGATGATGACCCGAGTATCATTTGCTTCTCGCGTTGGGTGCGACCCACAAGAGCTTAGTGATGGGTTGTTAGTCATTTCGGAATTATGGTTGAGCATATTAAACCAAGATAAATATATTTGGCCATGTATTGGATTGAGATGGTGAGTGGTACAAGAAAGAGGTTCATGAGATGGAAAAAAAAGCCCTTAAGGATCGACGCGTTAAATCGACCTTTCCAGCGCTGCTACCCTTTGGCTGGTAGCTGCCAGGACTGATTCTCGCTCCTCAAAGACTCTCTCCTCATCGGAATCCGCAGAGGGCATCTCGCCAATCCTAGCTTCTGCTTGCGCCCGCTCGGTTCAATGTCTGGTAATCTGGTGACTCACCTCCATCAGTTGTTCCTGCGCGTCAGCCAGCTGGGCCGTAAGTTGCTCCACAAGCTCAGAGCATGTTGCGATGAAGGCGTACTTGTCTGCCGCTTTCCCTTCGAGGTGCTGGACCTCCTACTCCGCCCTCAGAAACGCTCGGTCGCTCGCCGATCTTTCCCGACACTGGGAAACGTCGGCGTGCTAGTTGCCCTCGCGTATCATCTCGTCCATGTAATCACGGACCGTCAGATGAAGGTGCTGAGCGTTATCCCCTCTAGCGCCCAGGAAGCGTAGCCAGGTCTGGAGTGATCCCATCCACCTCAGCCAATCTGACTGGGGATGTCTAAGAAAGCGTCGAATACACTTCCACCCTTTGTGCCGTGTCATTCAGCTCTCCTCAGCTGCCTCTGAGTACGAGTCATCTACCTTCTCAGGGTCAGAGGGTCAGTATGTAGGGAAGGCAGCCAACAGATCAGCAGCAGGATCTACCTCAGGGATGTCTTCGTGAGGAATATGATCCTCGACATACGGTCGACCTTCCGTTCTCGCCCCAGCAGCGACGGTTCCCCTGACAGCTTCTGGCCTCGCCTCAGGAATAGCGCCCCCGACGTCCACTTCCCCATGCTCACCAGTTGCCAGGGTTGACTCAGTGCGTGGAGCATGTTCTGAATGAGGTGGTATGTCCGCCACTGGTCCGCTCACGGACGACCCGAGCTCCGCACCCTGACGAGCCTCCAATGTTGAGATCACTGCGCAAGGAGTACAATGATTAGTGGGGTTATTTTGATAACGAGCACCGGTAGTGAAGCGAGAGACTTACAGGAGTCCAGAGCGTCAGTCTCCAGCGTTCCGGCCGCTACAGGAGCCACCATGATGGGAGACCCCTCTGCGCTTGTTAGTTCAATGATGGGTGTCAGATCCCCATCATGTCCCACCAGTTCCTCTCCTCCCTCCTCTGGTGAGGATGCCCGTCCAACACTCAGCTTCTCCTGAGTAAGGCAGAGAGATGGTTTAGAAATTGGAAATAAGAATGGATAAAGATTGAAAGTGAATGAAGAGAAAAACCTCGAGTATCTCGGTTATTTCGAGATCCGAGCCGACAATCTCACCGCTCTATCGGAGACTTCCCTGGTAGGTCGCCCCTTGTGACCCCTCAACTTTGGGTTCTCCTTCTTCTTCGTCTTCTCCTTCGCCTTCGTCTTCTCCGGTCTCCTCCCCCTCTGACTCCTCGCTGTTGTCGCCTTCTCCCGGCGGCATCACTTCCGGATCATGCTCCTGGCCGAGCATCACTTTCCCTAGGAAAGGTGGCTCCGCACGCCGACCCCTTTGGAACGCGTATGTGTCCATGGTCATCAGGTAAGCATGCCTCCGATGGAAATTTACTCGGTCGGTAACTCGAACGAGCCCGACCTCTGGCAGATGGATCCCATTTTGCATGATCTTCTGCCAGACGACTTCGATGCTCAGCGATTGCCGCAGAGTCATCCAGGCCGACCACAGTGCCGGGAAAATTGAATCTTGGGAAGGTTCGAGCAGGTATCTTATCTGCTTCTGGGGCAGTTCCCTGACCGCCTCATGTGACCCCTACGGGTAACAAGGTCACGACGGCGCTGCGTGATGTTCCTGCTGCTGAAGTCCCGGCCTACACAGGCCTCGCTGCCTAACGCACCCCTGGTCCCCCTCTTCTGGCAGCCCCTTTCCTTCTCCCCCGTCGCCCGGTTTCCGCTCGAGTAACCTCGAGTTGTCGGACTCTCTTGCGTAAAATCCCCTCAGGGTACGCGATGGTCCAGTGTTTAGCAAACTCAGTTTCTAAGCCAGCATCAACCCAGGTGGGAGGAAGAGTAATGACTTCGCCAGAGTTGAGCCTGCAATTGGCGAGCTAAGTGCGGAAGATCCCGAGTAGGCGCGCAAGGACGAACAAAATTCAGAAGTAATTCCGCGCTGCCAAAGCGTTGTTACGCGCAGCCGCGGGAGAAATTTCGTGCCTGAGAGCTATAAGACTATCGCGCGGAAAATCCATGGTACGAATCTGGGACCCAGTGACCCTTTTTATATGTGATTCCAGGGTTCCGCACCGCACGGAAAGTAAATTCCGCGCTGATCCGTCATTTTGCACGCCACATGGGTTCACGTGCTAAGCGCCTTGGACTGGCTCTACTTCGGCGTTTCCCTTGGAATCTGATCGTTGCGACCTCTCGCCGATCCCATTCCGAGGGGGGCATTTGTAGACGCTGAAAAAAGTCTGCAACTCCCAGATAAAGTTTCAAAATGGCAAAGCGAAGTCATATTCGGAATCAGAGGCTCGGTCCGGAGGTCCGGGAAGCGGTGCACGAAATAAAGGAGGACTTGCGTGAAATATTGTTGTGTGCACGAAGTATCCCTGGGATTTTCGTAATCGAGCCACTGGTACTCGCAATTTTGCGTGCCCCGGTTCCGCGTGGTGAGGATTTGCGCGCCGATGGTTCCAGCCACGGAAACTTCCGCGTGCCGCCTGGATTCCGCACCGGCTGGGGCCTATAAATAGAAGGTGACCCTCGAAGGTTTAGGGGTTGAGGAAATCAGATCGGTTCTCGGGCGCACAATTCGACTCCTCCCACACACAATATGACTTCTAGGTAATCCATTTTTCCGCGCAACTTTTCCCCGAGGTTCGCCTTTGCGCGCAACTCCACCGGCTTCAATGAATTTGCCTCCACCTCTCGGTGCTTCCCTTGCATGCGATCATTGTCTCTTGCGTGCAATCCTCTTCTACGTGCGCAATACCTTGCGCGTAATCCCCTTGTGCACAATACTTTGGCCCTATTGTGCCCATCCCGGTGTTTTTCACGCAATCCCTTCTTTTGTGTGCAACACCCAGGACCCCTTTACCTTGACGCCCCTTGGCTGCCCTTCCGCGCCGTCACGTGATGTCTTCCGTTCCGGGCATGCGCGCCATGCGTTGTTTTCCCGTACGGCCTTCCAGGCTTGTACGAGGTAACCTCAAGGTTCCTTGGGCGGTGTTTCCCGTTGCGTTGCTTTTCCTTATGCTTCTCCGCATGGGCACGCTAACGGCTATTGCTTCTTCGCATAGCCACGCTAACGTCGACCCCCCAGTGGTTCGCCCTGCGACCCCCCTTCATCATGGCCTTGGCGATGCCTTCCCTCCCACAAGGGGTAGAGGGCATTGGGAATGTAATCCCTAGGGGCGTGGAGTGAACCCACCTCGTCCAACCTACAAGATGTTAAAATGCTAAGTACCTCATCCTTAACACATGACATTAAACTGTGGTTTGACCCCGTGCTTCGCACGCAGGGTCCCCCCAGCTCGGACATTTTTTATGCCGCTCGTCTCCACAGGAATGGAATCTTCCTCGCATGGAATGAGATCCTCCTTGTTAGAGTGGCGTTTGTCCGCGAGGGAAGGGCTACCTCAGTGCGTAAGCCCCTAGACTCTCTTGCAGAATATTGCACCCATGAATCTCAATACTTCCCCCCTGCCAAGGCTAGTTGAGTCCCTTTACCGCTGTGATTTGTCGCACCACGGGCCTCCAACCTGGAGTAAGCCCCGACACCCAGAGCTGCTAACCACACGTAATCCCCTGTTTCCTCTTCGGGCCACTAACCACGCGTTATCCCCTGTTTCCTCTTTGGGACGTTCAACGCATAAGGCCCATTCCGCTTCTCACGGACGCACACTTCCCGACATGATCGTCTGGTCCCTACTGCCTATTGTTTCCCACACCGAGCATGACTCACGTGGGCTTAGAGCGCGCATCGACCATGACATCCTCCTATGGGCCGCCTCAGAGCGTAAGCCCCATGCCAGCGAACTACGTGGACTTTGATCCGTGCTAACGCATGGTACGTAGGAAGCCTCCATGAGGTTCAATCCCACCACCCGGTCGTTCCGACCTCTCCACGTCGGTTCCCTGACCACCACGGGCAGCCTCAGAGCATAAGCTCTATACCCACCTTGGGCCGCCTAAGAGCGTAAGCCCCAAATTCCTCATCCCGCATGACGTTAAACTGTATTCCCTTATCCCGCATGATGTTAAACTGTACCTCATCCCGCATGACGTTAAACTGTATTCCCCCTCTTGGGTCGTCTCAGAGCGTAAGCCTCATGCCTCACTCCATCATCCACCCTGATCCTTACCTAGGCCGCCACATCTTGGTGAGATCATGCCACTCCACCCCACTCCACAGTATCCAGGAAGCCACCCACGTGCTGGCCCCAACGTCGGTGTTCCCCGTAGGGGGTCCTTCAATCTGATCCATTCTCAGTGTTTCGATCAGTCCGATCCATCTCCGCAAGACGATAAACTCGCAGCATAGCCCCTTTTAAACATGGGAAGCTGAGGAAAACCTCAGATGTTATAAATTCCCCGTGTTTGATGTGGGAATCCTCGGGTTTCCGCGCCCTTGAGAAGCCCCGTGATAAGGCTCAGAAGACAGAAATGCTGATCCCCAGTGTCAAGACACACCAACAACACCCCAACGTGACCTTTCTCCTCAACGAAGGTTTCTGCCCCGAGAAGACCCTTTGGAGCGTCTCGACGGAAGCAGCGTAATTAACTGGCGTCCATGCAGATATGGCACCAGGAATGAGCTTCACGAACCCGTCTTAAATCTATGAGGGAGACCCGGATTAGGTGATGAGCTCCGAGGAGGAATCCACAGAAGGAAGAACCAACATCCCATCATCCCGGTTTCGATCAAGGAGAAGACGTCCCTAAATAAGGAACAGATGCCGCCCGCCTTTGGAAAGCAGGAATGCGGGGCTGCGAGCCGCGCGTCCTCCCATGCGTGACGGACACGCGCGCACGCCCCAACGTAAAAGCGTCAGAAACATTCATAACATATGGAATGAAATATAGTAATGGTGAGCTCACATTCTATTTAATGTTAAGAAAAGTGGAAGAAATAATAAATTAGTGATAATAAATTAACATGTAAAGGTAATTAACTAAAAACAAATTCTATTAAATTACTATATATGTATATATCAATATTGAATGGTACGAAAATGAAACACATGCCATCTAAATCAATAAACTAAGAAATAAATATGTCTATATATTTGTTGATGTAAAATATCATGGATGAATAATATCTAAATCTAATTATGTAAAATTCATTCATTATGTATGAAATGTAGAATCACATGAAAAACAATTACCATCAAGTCATTTCACTAGGCAGTTTAAAACTAAAGATTAAAACTATTTTAATTTGGCCAAATAATTTGTCTTATTATAACCCGTCGATGCATCCATGGGGAATTTATAGAACATGATCTACACATAATTTATTTTCCAAAAAATTAGTATATTGAATAATTAATGTAACTTATATTAACTATAAAATAACCTTATTGAATGAGAAATATGGATTTTATTAATAATTCCCCAATTAATCATGTAACAGTCTACGTAAACACCGTAGGAAAAATGTTATACAATTTACGAAATAATAATATCCATTTTATTAGAATATGTATATTAAAGTAAATTTATAATGAATAAGTATTCAAATAAAGTTATTGTGTCATCATAAAGGTAACTATAACAAAAGTGATATTGTTAGGATAATTATTATGAACATTCTTGTGGTGTCGATTGGTTGCGATTGGATTTTCTCACCAAATTTGGGAGTTTCAATAGAAATCATAGGTGGTTCCATGAATAAGAATTATTTTATGAATTAAATTGCATTAATAATTAATTTACAATGATCCATGATTAATATTATGTGTTGTGAAATTAGTATTTAAGAGAGTTTATTCCATATTAAAATTTTAAAGTGGTATGATTGTATGAAATGTGGTGATTTTTTTATTAAAATCAATGTTGATTCCTTGAAACGTGTTTTATAAAATGTTATTTTGGTTTATTAAATGATTTACGGGAAGAAAATTATTTTTTGGTTCGTTGTTGGTGTGTTTATGACTGTAAAAGAGGACTTTTAGTGGGTTTTCTGAGCAAATTATTATGATATGTCTTTTAATTGTGTAATAAAATTTATAAATGGTTTATTAAATCATATAATGGGTGTGAAATATAGTAGGGTACTATTTTCATGTGAGTATGATTTATAAAGGGAATTTTTATCGGAATATGGTAATATATATCATGCCAATATTTTTTGGGCCAAAATGGGAAGCCAGGTTAGCTTAGATGGGAGAATATGACTAGTGTGGTAGTGATTCATAAGGATATTTGTCCTTATTCCACGTAGAAGTTATGACGATGAAAACATATATTAAACATGTGATATGGTTTTAGACCACTAGGTCATTGGATGTAACAGCCCCTAGTTGCTTGTGCATGAGAATGCAGTTGGTTGTGGTTATTTTACCACTTTTCACCATGAGGTGTGATTATATGGTATCATTTCTAGATAGTACCCATTGGGCCTCTCCCATGATTAGTTCTCTATGACTATACTTCACTCACTATTGGCATACGATGTGGCATTTGAGGGGTACATTAACAGTAAAATTGTTTTTTATTTAATATTTATTTCCTTTTAAAATATTTTTCATTAAAACTTTACCCCTTAAATTATATTAGCATTTCCTATTATATAATAAGATTACATTTTTAAATTATGAAAAACGTGTAGAACACGGAATGGATTTTGGGTGGCATCCATCTGGGGACTATCTCATACCCTACATACACCTTTAGGTGTAAGTAATTTTTTTATTGATTGCCACAGGTATGGGTGAGGATTTTGAAGATTGTTTTTCGGGTTGCTAGATATCTTTTTTGGTGTAGTGTTATTGATATAGTTTTAGGATTATGTCCTTTTTCTAGGTTATGGTTCTTGAGTAGGTTTTTACACACCATATTATTTGGTTGTTTTTTGTTGTTGTTGATTAGACTGTGTAACTCATTTCTGCAGAATTATTAAGGCTGTTTTGGTTTGAAATTTTTAGATATTGTATATTAGTTATTATTGTTTAAATTATATGTTTATTTTTTGGTAAATCATTCCTATGTGTCAACATTTATACCTGGGATCTTGTAATATCCCATGGGGATCGAGAATTCCCTTCGGGCCTTACTATAGATCAGGTCTGGCATTGGTTGGATGACCAACCAAATTCTTTCATGAAAAAATTGAATCAAAGGAGGTTAAATCTCTTTGATTCATTTTATTTGGGATGAGTTCAATTATAATATATATTGTACTTTTGTGGTTTAGAGATCAGGTTTCGAGTAGGGTACATGGCCATCACACCTCTTTATAGGCCTCGAGTTTCTATGGGATGTTGGGATGTTGGTTTGGATTCTCCGTAAAGTGGGACATGGAGGATACAGACTGTATGTGGGAACTTGGTGGGGGTGAATTGGATTGGTCATTGTTTTGATTTTTCATGATTGGTTTATTTATTTTAATTTTTCTTGAATAAGTTTTACTTTTAAGACCTAATATAATAATTTTGATCTTATGCGATGTTTTCTTCTTGTAGATTCAAGCCACCTCAGAGTGATCCCCTTCAACCAAGGGAACAATATACATAAAGCTCTACCTCAATGCGTGATCTAAGGATGGTGGAAGTTTTGGTACAACAAATTTAGTAATTATGATAGGGATGATATCCTACTCATGTTAGAGATGATGAATGATGCCATGATTATGGAAAAGCACATGCGTTTCTCATGAACAAATCCCATTCCTTCCGAGGAATCATGAACCCTTAGGATTTGGATGTGTGGATTGAGAAGATGATTTAGAATAACTTCTAAGAAATATTCAACAACCAGTATTGTCATGAGGTTTGGGTGTATGTTGGATCATAAGAGTTCGTGGATGATATTCAAGGGGACCAATTAGTGATGGAGTATGAAAAATACTTTACTGATCTTGTCTGATAAGTACATGAAATAGTTTCAAACAAAGAGATGATGGATAAGGGGTTTAAAAAGGGTTTGCGACCAGAGATCTACTCATAGGTATTTCAGTTCATGTTGAATACATAGGATGAGGTAGTTGATTGGGATTGTATGGTGGAGATTGAAAAAAATGTAAGGTCTGGTACTTTTGGGGCTATGTCAATGTTTATATGCAGTTGTTCATCTGAGAAGAACAGTAAGCATGATGAAGAAGGGGAGAAGTGTGGTGGAAGGTTCGTCTATCCTTATAGGAAGACTTCTTCTATGGATTCTGCTGGTTATGTTGTGTTCTATTAGTGTGGAAAGGTAGGGCACACCCGAACTACATGTAAATCTCCTCCTAGGACCTATAACTGATGTGGGATTATGGGTCTTCTACATAATTTTTTCAAGGTGGATTCCCATATCATAGTAGGGCATGATATATGGATTCCAAGGGAGTGTCAGTTTAGTTAGAGTCGACTAGGAAGGTGGGGTCATTGTTTTTTGGTCATGGAAGTAGGAACTATTAGTCATCCAGGTAGATCTAGATTTGTATAGAGCTGTGGGTGAGCAGTCATTCTCTGGAAGGGATCAGACATCTTTATGTTGTAGATCCGACACTAGCCGGATCATATGCATGACCCTTAACAATTCAAGGTACAAATCTGATTTCATATTCTATAATTGATATTTTATTTTACATTGTAAATCAATTTCTTTTATCTCTTCACATCTTGTGGATCTTCTGATCTTACTATGTGAGCTATTTCATTTTTAAATGTTGTGGGTAACATCGTTGGGTAGGAAGAAGAGGAAAGGTCTCACGTGCCCATCATGTATACATTCCATGTTAGGTGTGGATATGGGGTGTCAATTTGTGGGCATGAATATGAAAATTTTCTAAATAATCCTCGAAATGTATTGACTAGTGTGATTATAAGCACATATCGATTTCTTTAGTGGATTTGTGAGTTTCATGGAACCTGATGGGAATCATCATGAATTTTTTGGAGAATTGGATCATCATTTGGGTCATGTGATACCTCCACTCCTAGAGTTGGGAAGTGGTTTCATTCTGTCATTATCCCTCACACTAGAGGATCGTTTTGGTGGTCCTGAGGGTGTATTTCCTCTTTAGGTGGATGAGTTTCTAGGGGTATTTCTAGATTCTTTCTTGGGATTACCCTTATAGCGGGATATGGAGTTCTAGATTGATTTGGTGGTGTGAACAAAACCTATATATCTTCCCTAATAATTCATGACCCCCACCAAATATAGTGAATTAAAGATATTGAAGAAATATTTGGAATCTAATGGCTTTATTCTCCAAAAAATCTCTTGGTGGGCCACTCCTATTCTATTCATGTAGAAGGACGACAGTTCTCTTTAGTTGTGCTTCTATCACTAGATGTTGAACAAAGTAAATATTATGAATGAATACCCTACTCCACAAAGCAATGATTTTCTAACCGAATGAATGTGAAAAGTGGTTATCCAGAATCGACATGTGTTTTGGTTAACACCCAGTCAGGCTAAGAGAGGCAGATATCCCGAAAACTACAATCCAAAGAAGGTATGACATGTATTTGTTCATGCCTTCAGATTGATGAATGATCTAGTATTTTGTTTGGAACTCATGAATAAGGTGCTCCACCAGTATCATGACACCCCTATTCGTGGTATCATGAATTAAATCTAGTTATTTAATAGATCTGAGGATATCATGAGAATTTTTTGAAAATCTTGTTGGGTACTATATGGAATCATCACCTTAATGTTATGCTTTGAAAGTTCAGCTCTTGGATTATAGATGTGATGTTTCTAGGAAATATGATTATGGATCAATGGTTTTCATTGGACACCAATAGGATCAGTGTAGATATTTCATGGGAAAAGACAATAAATTTGTTCGAGGTCATAAGTTTTTTTGGACTAGGATGCTATTAGTGAATATTTGTTTGGGATTTCTCGCAGTGTGCTTCCTCTATGACCACACTCACCTAGAAAGGGGTGAATTCTAAATGAATCCCAATATTCCAATCATCATTTTAGGATTTGATGTGGTGGTTTACTACCACACCTATGTTGATCCATCTAGAGTCTTGGATGGGCTACATGGTATATTATGATGCTTCGGTTATGGGCCTTGGGTATGTTATCATGCAATATCATAACGTAGTGTCTTATTATTCTCACCAAATTTTTACGCATGAGAATAATTACCCGACCCACAATTTTTAATTTTCTGTATTGATGCATGATTTGAAGACATGGAATCACTACATCATTAGGGGGAAATTTTTTTCTACTCTGATAATATGATCTTATCCTGCATCTTCTCACAGATGTATCTTAATATGAGGAAGTGCCTTTGGATCATGGATTTTAAGAGGCTTGACTTTAATATCATCTATATTCAATAAAGGGTAATGGGTAGCTGACACCTTGAGCAGAAATTTTTCCGTGCATGTTTTAAGGAATTCCAGTGATGAATGGACATTGATGGGGGTTATTTTATTTTATGCATAAAGAGACCAAATATTTCAACTAAGGTGAATTATTGGATAGAATTTAGATTAATCCATATCTACTAGAGTTTAATTAATGGGAGAAGCCTAGGGATGAGATGTGATAATAGTCTATTTTGTTTTTCCACGGGTGGGAGACTTTTTCTATCTTGTCGTTGTCTCCCAAGGGTGTCTTGAGCTTTATGGGTTGTGTAGTGGAGAAATTTTCTATGAGGAATGTGTTGATTTTCTATAGACACTACTCTGAGTATGTCATGAATCCTATTTCTTCCAAGATGTATTAATTTTTTAATCATTAGTTTTGGTGGCCTTATTTGAGTCAGGACAAGACTGATTTTGTATCGAGTTGATATACATTTCATTATGTAATGTAAAAGAATTAAAGGCCTTCTGGGTTATATCAATCAGTACCCATCCCAACCTTGATGTGGGACAAGGCCACCATTGACATCATCTTTGGATTTCCTTATACACCTCCAAAAAGGAATTCTATTTGGTCCATGATTTACTAATTGACTAAAACATCCCAATTTTTCTGATAATATAAAGATTAAGTGGATGAGGTTAGCCAATTGTATATTCAAGAGGTGGTCAGACTTTATGGTGTATAAGTAGTGATTTATTATAAGAGAGACCCTCTACATACATCGTAGGTTTGGGATTTCCTCCAAGAGGCATTGAGAATGCAGGTAAAAAAGAGAATGGCATACCATTCACATACGGATGGCCAGTCAGATTGATAAAATCATATTATAGAAGACATGCTTTATAAATGTGTTTTAGAGTATGGGGGATCATGGTATATCCATTTTGGATTGGTCATGATCTCTTATAAAAACATTTAACAATTATTTTATACAAAGGGACCTTTTTTGGGTGCTCAATGGATATCCATGTAAGTAATCTTTATTTTGGGATGGGGAAGGTGGGGCATCACTTTTGGGACCCTTCCATGTGTATGTGACCTCTGAGAATGTGATTTTTATTAAGATGTGGTTATTGGAAGCTCAGAGTTGCCACAAATTTTATTATAATCATAGAACAAAAGACCTTGAGTTTTTTTGTGGGAGATTGGGTGTTCTTGAGGGTGGCCCCTCACATGGGTCATCGTTGTTTGGAAATTAGGAAACGCTGATGTGGGGGTATGTCGAGCCTTTTGAAATCATTGAACATTTAGGAAAAGTGGAATACAAGTTATCTTTACCTTATAAGTTGACTTCAATTCACAACATATTTTATGTATCCCAATGGAATAATTATAATATGTATTTATTTCATGTGTTGTATTGTGAATAGTTGTGGATAAAGCCATATTTTTTAGTGTTTCAGCGACCATTGCAGATAGTGGACTCCCAAGAGTATGTTCTTCTTGAGAATTTGATTCTAATGGTACGTATCTTTTGACAACATACGAATGATTAAAATGAGACTTGGGAGTGAAGTAATGGGTTGACCAAGAGTATCCATTTTTTTCTCTGATCCGACATTCAGTAGACTTTAAAATGGAAAAATATTACCAGGTTTTGGAGGATTTTCACACACTAAATTTTGAACCAGTTGTATTTTTACCGTTATAGCTATCTTTAAAAACATTTTCTCCAGGTTTGGGTTGAGACAACATGAATTTTTTAGTTTTTTTGATACATGAGTGTTTTTCTGTAACAACGTCTAGCGCCCGGACATGTCATGGTCGAATCCATGCGGGTTCAAAGGGTTACTATGTGACCATACCATTGTTCATAAAAAAATATTAATAATTATTTAATTAACTAGATGAATGATATAGTGAGAAAAAAATTAAACACAAAAAATATAGTGAATTAATTTTTCAAAATAATAATAATAACAATAATTTTTTTTACAAATGTTACTATTTTGATAATTGTTATTAATATTTTAATTAAGATATTATTATTAATAGCATGGTTTATCATTTTTAATTTTTAACTATCATTTTAGTTTTAGTTTTTATTTTTTTATTCCCATTTTCTTTTTTTCTTTTTCCATTTATTTTCTCTCATTTTTTTATTTTCATCTCTTCTTCAACCCCCTCTCTCAATGCGTCACATTTCTCGTCTCATCAAACCCTACCATTTTCACTTGAATCCCATTAAATAACACTAACATGTTCACGCTACTCTCCCTTGGCCACTCACGTGGTCGGTGCCCTTGGCCGGAAATTTCACTGGCACACCAGCACAACCCCGCTCCCCATCTAGCTTGTGTCGCACTTCCCCAACCTCATTCGAACCACCTTTCTCTATACCCATTTTTCTAGAATAGATTACATTGGTAAACACCCCTCTTTACTTGGATATCCTCCCAAACCCTTGTGGCATCCACATCTCCCTCCGCTACTGCTGTGATCTATCCCGAGTGGGTATTCCCTCTTCCCATAGGTTTTCAATGTAGGATAAATTTTTTTAAGGTCCAATTTTGATGTATTTGGTTCAATAATATGTTTAATAGTTCAATTTAGAATTTTTGTGAGGTTAATTTGGAGGGATATAAGTTTGGAACCATTTTTTGGAGTTTCTACACCAATGGTAGGTTCTTATGTTGGTAATAATTATTAGGTGAGTAAATATCTCTACTTAATTAATTTATGATGTTCCATTTTTAATTTATATGGTAAAAAATTAGTCACATGAATTTTCATTGAAACGTGTTTTATAAAATGTGAAGTTAGATTAATAAATGATGTAATGGATGAAAATTTTGTCTTGGTATGTTTTGTGTGTGCGTATAACTAGAAAATGGGACATTGAGTGGGGTTTTGTTTGAAAAGTATTGTGACACCTCTTGTAATTGTTTAACTCACTTTTTAAATGGATTACTAAATATTTTAAATGGTGTGAAAGATATTTGTGTTTTTTTCAAGTTCATATTATTTATAAAGAGATTTTTTATGTGCATGTGGTAATATATATCATCTGAAAATTATATGAGCACAAATGGGAGGCCCGAGTAGCTAGGATGGTGGACTAGAAATAGTGTTCTAGAGATTTGAAAGTGGATTCAACCCGGTTTCCCATAGAATGTTTAAGTATGAAAACTTTTAATAAATATAAAATATGGTTTGATGCCATTATCCCATGGGATGTGATTCCCCCTAGTGGATCATATAAAAGAATGTAGTTTTTTTGTTCCTATACCACTTTTCAACAAGGTGAGATGTTCTAGGATCTCTTTTGTATCTAGTACACATAGGGCCACTCCCATTTTTAGTTCTATTTTACTATTCTTCACTCACCATCGGAATACAGTATGGAATTCTAGGGTTACATTAATGGGAATAGTTTTTATTTAAAATTTTATTCCATTAAAATTTGTTTTCATAAAAAAAATTTCCCCATAAAAATTTCGAGCATTTTCTTTTCATTTATTAATCTTGCATGTTTATATTTCATATAATTTTTAGTAAATGAAAATATTATTGGGTGGCATCCTTCTGGGAACTATCTCACACCCTAAATACACGTTTGGGTTTTTCTAGATTGTGTAATGTTTGATATAGGTAAGGGTAACACTTTTGGAGACAGTGGTTCGGGTTGATATTTGTATTTCTTGGTGTGGAATTATGGAGATGGCTTGAGGGTGGCATCTGCTTGCTAGGTGGTGGTTTTTGAGTTGGGTTTTGGTCACCTTAATTTGTTTTAGTTTTTTGGGTTGTGATTTAAACTATGTTCATAATATCTGAAAAATATTTAGGGGTTTTTTTTGAAGCATTTTTATTTTGTTTGATATTTATATTTTTTATATTTTTATATTTTGGTAAATGTTTCCCATGTTTTATCATTTATTCCTGGGAACATGTACCAACCTGTGGGGATCGGGATCGCCCATCGGGCCTTATTTCAGACTGGGTATTGCATCAGTTGGATGACGAACAGACTTCATTCATGACAGTTATAACGACCCATACTTTACATACATGGTTATTACTTCAAAATTTAGGAATACTTGTTACAAAATATAACAAAACCATGAGAGGACCGTATAGGTATAGTGTCTTCAGAAACTGGGAAACATAAACAACTGTTTCATAAAGCATCTACACTATCTCCCATTTATTTCATCATATCTAGAGTTCCTTTTGGAATATTCTACTTAATATCATTTTTCCTGTCCTGGGGAAAAGAAAACATACAAAAGGGGGAGCTCAAATGCTCAGTAAGGGTAAAAAAAGAAATATCAAACATATTATATAAGAACATAACATTTTTGAAATATTAACCTGCAAAAGAAATCAAAATTTCATAACATGGGATAAATCATAGAAGTGAAATAAAATCCAAATAATCATAACTTAAAACATGAAGCTTTGTTTCATACACACATAATAATAGAGAATCATTTCTTAGTAGTCAAGACTCATTGCCAAGACTATCTTAACGGACAATGTCCATTTCTGAACCGAGTTCACTCCTCGTTTCAGTCCTGTTTCACTGAATCGGTTTAACCTACCATTCCATCCATGTCTATCTCATGAGATATAAATCTTTACCCAATGGATTGGAGAGAGATATAGGTCCCAACCATCTCATAATGATACCATTCTTATGTGTGCCAAAAAATCATAAACCATACATCATTGCACAACCCATGTAATAAAAATGGGATTATTAAACATCGTGACATCATAAAAAAAATTTATATAAGATAAAGGAATTCATAAAAATAATTCCATAACAACATAATCAAATCAATGTAATAATAGGGATAGAAACATAAACCTATATAACCTTACATGGAAAATACTTTTGATAAAACACTTGAACTCCATTCTTGAGGAAAATATCCTTTCTAATTAAAAAAAAATTCCATTATTAACATCTCATATAATTTTGAAATAAAAGAAGTTGATTAAAAATAAACTTGAAACCTTGTAAAGGAATCTTCATGGAAATAATTTTCTAAAAATCCCTTCATGCCGTATAAGTTAAAAAAACATTCTTCCCGTACTTTGGACGGAAAAGTCAAAAAGTACCTCGTACAAAAAATGACAAAAGATTCCTTTCATATATTTTACTAAAAACACACCGAAGTGTAAAATTGGATTTAAAAAATTGTAGGTGGATGTAAATAATATTACATATTGAGGAAACATGGATGTGGATGATAAATATTACCCTGTAAATTCTGAAGTATAAACAATCTCGGATAAAAATGAGATTGTGAGATTTTCCCTTACCTTAGGTTCGATTTGCTTCATAAGTGTCCGAACCTCCTGTATATTGATTTAAATAGTTTCATTGGCTTATTCCAGAATCATAATTATTTTTATGATATCATTTATGGTTATATTCTTATCTTCTTATTAGTAATATTTCATTACTACTTGTTATCCGGGTGTTTATTACTTTTTGTTCTTATGCGTGTTTTGTCGAATAAATTCTTATTCTTCTTTTTCGATTATAGATACCTCATTTCCAGAATGGTATTAGTGTAATATATATCATATTCATTAATTAAATTCATTTATATAATCATTATGCAATGAAGATCATGTAGAACGAGTCACATCACATCGTGGAGTTGGTATTCCGTACATATGCACGAGCGATGATATCATTCCCATGATCATGGAATTGTATTGGAGTGTATGTATACTATTTCAGAATCAATATCAATGTACAATAATCATATATTGTTATTATTTACACCATTATACCAATCCAAGTAAGGTGGTGGTGGAAAATATATTACACCATAGCATGGAGACGGTATTCAGTACGTACGTACGCGTGGTGATTTCATTTTCTGTAGGATGGATAAATGGTGAAATAGGGTTGTTTCATACTTATAATAACATATCAGTATATTAGTGATACTTATTTTATTACTTCATAAATAAACAACTAAATAATAAGAAGTGGAAGAAGAAATAACGTTGAAAGAATCGGTAACGAACATTACCTCTTCTTTGAAGTGCCTCTTTGATACCTCCTTTTAGGGCACTAAAATTGGTCTTTGAAGAAGACCAGGGCCTCTAGGTTGTTTCTAGGGAAGTGGAGAAAAGAATTTGGCAGGGGTTGGCCGATCTTGAAGGCTCAATGTGGTGTGAGGAAGAGAGGGAGGAGGTGCCCTTTTATAAGGGAGGAGTGGGGCACCTTTGGAAATATAAGAAATATTAGTTTATATTAAATCCCAACCCCACATAAAAACTTTAAAAATGACTCATATCCAAAGATTAGATGAGATAGGCTTGTAATACCATCAAAAAATAAAATTTAGACATGTTAGTTATTTATTTTAAACATTATCAACTTGATTTATCCTTATTTACCAATTTAACTTTATTTGTGGTAATAATATTCTAAATTTTAAATTATTATAAATAATTACATATGTGTTGTGAATTTTCCATAATTTGACACTTTATGACATTTTCGACCATATAAATCTTAATTTATAATTTTTAAATATTTTTGTGATTTTTAAATAATTTTATAATATGTTATTTTTAAAAAATAACAATAGTGTCAAATTTAACACTATTCATTTATTTGAATTTAAATAAAATATATACAGAAGATATGTTCAAAATAAAGGATTTAATAGATTCATAAAATTTCATATGTATTAATAAAATTAGTGGAGCACATTAAATAGTTCATATAATATTTATTTTAATATTTTTAAAACCATTTATTTTATATTTTAATTAATAAAATAATTTCAACATCACTATTGTGTCATAATTAATGATAATTATTTAATCCCTAAAAATTATAAATAAATCCTATGATGTAGATAATTGTATTATATTTCTGCAGACTATTCATTTTCGATGTTTCATTAATTTTATCACTAAATTAACATTATTATACTTACAAGATATAAGAAAGTGACATGTTGTCACTTTCTTTGGTTTTAATAATAATTAAATTATTTTCATGGAAGAAAGTCCATTAAATGAATCTAATCCGGCCCTTAGGTGATATGGATCGACATTTAGTCATCCAATATGATTTTTGAAGGTGTTATGGTAATTTTATAATCTTATATTTACCCTTAATTACCCGATTTACCTTTAACTATGGTAAATAAAATTTACCGTAATTACTATTCATAATTCCCAAAAATAAAAAGTAGCCTATTAATATAATTTAGACCCACTGATTCAAAATATGGAATCCATTTTTCTGAATTCAAAACACATAAGGTGCAGTAATTAATTTAAAACTAATCCTGTTGTTAAGAAAATGGGGTTTAGAAGTTAAAACATTGCCAAAGATTAAAATGTTTTTACCTATGAATTCAATGTGAAATTAATTCTAATGACATAAATTATATTAAATGGTAAAAATATATTCTATTTATACTTTAAAACCATTCAATATTATAATTTAACCATATAAATTATATCAATGGAAAAAGTTGTTTTTATTTAAAAATTACCGTATTGTTACTATTCATCAAAATATGAAAGTTATCAGAAAAATATAAAAATTTATCCAAAGTAAATTTTTATATACTGATTCCAAATAAGAATTTTATTTTGTCAAATTAAACTTATAAACATGTCAAAAATGAGATTTAATGTGGGTGCGCCATCAAAAAGCGGCAAAACTGCATTTTTTGAAAAAAAATACTTATTTTACCCGAAAAATTTATTTTGTTCTCTTACCATGTTCCGGAAAATGTGTAAAATGAATAATAATATTATAAAATTCAAAATGTAGTTAATACTATTCATGAAGACTAGTCCATAATAATATATCTTTGTTTAGTGAAACCTGGGATTGCGTACTACACACACTATCGAGGAAGGTTGTGATTGCATGTAATACAAGCCAAGCCCATATTGTGTGCTGTGAAAGATTCCTTTGGTGTTGTATATAACAGAAAAACAAAATATTTCTCATAAAAGTCTCAGGTGTTACATTCTACCCCCCTTAAAAATAATTTCTCTCTTGAAATTTGTCACTTTGTAACAAACAGATCAGGATACCTCTCCCTCATCATATCCTCAATCTCCCATGTAGCTTCTTCAAATTGGTGGTTCCTCCATAAAACATTCACCAAGCGAGTGGTCTTGTTCCGTAGGAATTTTTTGATACGATCCATAATATCTATCGGCTTTTCTTCATAAGAAAGATCTTGCTCCAGCGGTACAACTTCTGAGCTAAGTACATGTGGAGGATCATGTATGTACTTTCTCAGGAGAGATACATGGAACACATCGTTAACTTGGGAGAGATTCGGTGGAAGCGGAAATCAGTAAGCTACCTTCCCAACACGATCCAGTATTTCGAAAGGGCCGATATAACCAGGGCTCAACTTTCCCTTATTTCCAAATCTCATTACTCTCTTCCAAGGAGATATTCGTAAGAACACTTTATCACTCACTTCAAACTCTAGGTCTTTTCTTTGGTTGTCGGTATAACCTTTTTGTCGACTCTGAGCAGTACTAATGTGTTGTTGAATAGATCGGACCTTTTCTGCCATCTCATCAACAAGATCAGGTCCTAATAGCTTTCTTTCCCCAACTTGATCCCAGCATGTTGGAGTCCTGCATTTCTTTCCATAGAGAGAATCATAAGGAGACATCTGAATACTGGAGTGAAAGATATTATTATAAGAGAATTCCACCAAAGGTAGGTGTTGATCCCAACCACCTTTGAAATCCATAGAGAAAGATCTCAACATATCTTCTAGAGTTTGAATTTTCCTCTCAGACTGACCGTCTGTCTGAGGATGATAAACAGTGCTGAAACTCAACTCTGTACCCAAAGTATGCTGAAGACTTCGCCAAAACATTGAGGTAAACCTAGGATCTCGATTAGATATAATAGAAAGTGGTACTCCATGCAATATTACCACTTCCTTTACATATATCATGGAAAGCTGATCTAGAGAGAAATCCTCTCTAATAGAAATGAAGTGTGCAGACTTTGTAAGACAATCAACTATGACCCAGATAGCATTATTTCCTTTGGATGTCTTAGGAAGTCCAGTGACAAAGTCCATAGTGATGTTTTCCCATTTCCATTCGGGTATGGGTAATGGTTGTAACATCCCCTTAGACTTTTGTCTTTCAGCTTTAACATGATGACAAACCAAGAATCGAGAGACATATTCAGCAACATCTCTTTTCATTCCATCCCACCAGAAGTACTCTTTCAGGTCCCTATACATCTTCATGCTTCCAGGATGAATAGAGAATGAAGAACTATGAGCCTCATCCAGCAGCTCCTTTAATTCGGTGATAGGAGGAACACAAACCTGATTCTTGAACCTTATTATCCCATCATAATCAAGGTTGAATTTAGGAACATTTCTCACCTTCTTTTGTAACTCTACATCTTCTTTCTGTGCCTCTTTAATCTTCACATGTATAGATTGTTACACATTCAATTGAGAAAGATAAGATTTTTCCCCTTCCATTATAATTCCAAGATCCATCCTTTGTAAATCCATAAATATTGGATCTTTTGTGATCGTCATCATGGACAAGCTAGCATGGTCTTGTCGACTTAATTCATTTTCCACCTTGTTTGATTTCCTAGGGTGGTAATGAATTGAGCAGTTGTAATCCTTAATCGACTCCAACCATCTTCTTTGGAATATATTCAGCTCCTTTTGTGTGAAAATATACTTTAAACTTTTATGATCAGTATAAATTTCACACCTTTCTCTATAAAGATAATGCCTCCAAATTATCAATGCAAAGATTACCGCAGCTAACTCCAAATCATGAGTTGGGTAATTTTGCTCATGGATTTTCAACTGTCGTGAGGCATAAGCTATCACCATATCATTTTGATTAAGAACACACCCTAGCCCCTTCTTGGATGCATCACTGTGGATCACAAACCTTTCTCCACTGCATAGAAGTGTGAGTACAGGTGCAATGGATAACCTTCTTTTCAACACCATAAAATTATGTTAAAATTCCTCCATCCAAACAAACTTAACTCTTTTCCGAGTCAACTTGGTGAGTGTATTAGATAATCATGAAAAATATTTCACAAAACGTCGATAATATCCGGCCAAACCAAGAAAACCTCTGATCTGAGTTACTGTTGTTGGTCTCGACCATCTTTCGATAACCTCTGTTTTTGCTGGATCCACAGATATCCCCTCTTTTGAGATTATGTGACCCAAAAATGAAACTTTTTGAAGCCAAAATTCACACTTGGTAAATTTGGCATAAAGATTCTCCTTTCTTAGTGTCTTTAATACAATTATCAATTGATCTTCTTATTCTTACTTGCTCTTTGAATAGACAAGAATATCATCTATAAAGACTACCACAAACTGATCAAGATAGTCTCTAAAGACTCTATTCATCAGATCCATGAAGATAGTAGGGGAATTAGTAAGACCAAATGGCATCACTATAAATTCATAGTGTCCATTCCTTGTACAGAAAGACGTATTTGGTATATCCTTACTTTTGACCCTTAATTGATGATACCCCAAAAGAAGATCATTATTGGAAAAGTATTGAGCTCCACGTAGTTGGTGAAATAGGTCATCAATGCGTGGGAAATGATATTTGTTCTTGATAGTGATCTTGTTAAGTTCTCGATAATCAATTCAAAGTCTCATTGATCCATCTTTATTCTTTGAAAACAGAACAGGTGCTCCCCAAGGTGACGCACAAGAGCGTATGAATCCTTTATCAGTATTCTCTTGGAGTTGCTTCTTCAATTCCTGCAACTCAATTGGGGCCATTCTATAAGGTCTCTTTGAAATAGGAAAAGCACCATGTACGAGTTATATTTAAAACTCAACTTCACCATTTGGTGGAAGACCTGGAAATTCCTCTGGAAAGATATCATCAAATTCTCGTACAATGGGCATATTATTAATCGTGAGTTTCTCCTCAACCATTTGAGAAAAATAACCTTCATTTAGTGGAATCAAGACCCATAAGATAGAAGAAATTTCCACTGGAAGGTTATGTTCATCCTTGCATCGATAGACAATCATAGATTGATCTAGAATATGAAATGTGACTGCCCTTCTTTGGAAATTGATATGAGACCCATATAGAGAAAGCCAATCCATGCCAAGAATCACATGAAATTCCACTATAGGAAGGATCACATGATTTTCAGGAAGCACTTTCCCACAAACTTCAATCAGAGAAGAATTGTAAACTTTTGATGCGACTGTTGTGCCATTAGGAGTTGTCACATCCAACTCAACATCTAATTGTGGAGGTAATACGGCGATACACCTAGAAAATTCATTATAAATAAAAGAGTAGGTGGATCTAGAATCAAATAAATATTTTTATACTTTAGAGTTGATGGTAAGTGTACCTCTCACCACTTCGTTGTCATACTCCACATCGCCGATAATAATTGCATGTGACTTTCCATTTTTTTGGCCTTAAGAGTTTGTTGACGTCGATCATCATCATCAACCCTTCGATTTGGGCATTGAATGGCATAATTCCCCATGTCCTTGCACCTGAAACATTGAAGTGTAATAGGTTCATTCTTTGTATCCCTTTCTTTGTTTGCATCATTAGACATCTTCTTCCCATTATTTCGACATTCAATTGCCCAATGTCCTTCTTTTCCAGACTTATAACATTTTCTTGTTCCCTTAAGGAAATTTCCTCCATGTTTCTTTCCACACTTGGAGAATAAGGGAAAACTCATATTCTTTTCGGTGTGGTCTTTAGATTATCCTTTGAATTCCATTTTCCTCTTCTTATCAAACCCATGTGACTAATGGGTTACAATAATCTCCATCTCAACTTTAAGAGCACATCGAACAATTTCCTCATAGCTATTGAAGTCCCTTATGGCTAATGCCCTTTGAAGACTTGGTTTTAATCCACTAAAGAATTGATCGATCTTACTCTCAGGTTGGATAATAATTCTGGAAGCGTACCTTGCATGTCTTGTAAAATTTGCTTCGTAGGTACCAACAGATTCATAATCCTTTTTCTTCAGTTCAAGAAACTCCTTCTCCATCTTTGTTCGAAGAATACGGGGGAAATACTTATTGAAAATTAAGTTCTTGAACTCATCCCATTCCATGGACTCAATTTCATCCCTTTGCCTCGTATTCTTAATAAGATTCCACCATTTATCAGCATCACCTTCCAAACGATATACTGCTAAGATGACTTTATCATGTTCATAACATTGAAGAACTGAAAATATCTTTTCAGTGGTACTGATCCATTGTTCAGCCACTAATGGATCAGAAGACCCGCTGAATGAAGGTGGATGCTGCCTCATGAAGGATTCAACATAATGTTACTCCTTAATTTTCTCATATGGAATTCCTTCATGATTCATAGCTTGAGAAAGTAGTGTGTGCATGGCTACATGATTTTTCATTCCAGTTCCCATAATGTTTGGTTGCTCAGGGGAACAATCATTGCATTGCCTGTCGCATTCCGCATTAACACGGTTCCTTCAGGTTCCAGCCATTGACTAAAACCAAAAAGAATAGTGTTAGAAACACAAATTATAATAGGAAAACCACATAATCAAGAATAAAATTTCACACTTAAGGTCTTATCATAGGTTGTTCATGTCCATTTCTAAAACACTAAGATTGTGTTCTATTCTTAGATATATCCTTAGGTTTCTTACTAAGGCTGTCACATCCTAGTTTCCATAGGTTGACTATAACATTACTCTAATACCAACTATAGAGACCCATAATTTACATATATGGTTATTACTTCAAAATTTAAGCATAATTATTACAACATATAACAAAACCATGAGAGGACTGTATAGGTATAGTGTCTTTAGAAATAGGTAAACATAATCAACTGGTTCATAAAGCATCTACACTGTCTCCCATTTATTTCATCATATCTAGATTCCCTTTTGGCATATCCTACTTAATGTCATTCTTCCTGAATTGGGGAAAAGAAAACATACAAAAGTGTGAGCTCAAATGCTTAGTAAGGGTAATCAAAAGAAATATAAAAAATATCATATAATATCATAACATTTTGGAAATCTTAACCTACAAAAGAAATCATAATTTCATAACATGGGATAAATCATAGAAGTGAAATTTAATCCCAATAATCATAACATAAAACATGAAGATTTGTGGCATACACACATAATCATAGAGAATCATTTCTTAGTAGTCAAGACTCATTTTCAGGACTATCTTAGCGGACAATGTCCATTTCTGAACCGAGTTCACTCCTCGTTTCAGTCCTGTTTCACTGAACCGGTTTATCCAACCATTCCAGCCATGTCTATCTCATGAGATATAAATCCTTACCTAATGAATTTGAGGGAGATATAGGTCTCACCCATCTCATAATGATACCATTCTTATGTGTTCCACATAATCATAAACCATACATCATTGCATAACCCATGTAATAAAAATGGGATTCTTAAAAATCGTGACATCATAAATCATTTCATATAAGATAAGGGAATTCATAAAAATAATTTCATCACAAAATGATCAAATCAATGTAATAATAGGGATAGAAACATAACCCTATATTACCTTATATGGAAAATACTTTTGATAAAACACTTGAACTCCATTCTTGAGGAAAATATCTTTTCTACTTCAAAAACATTTTCCTTTATTAACATGTCATATAATTTTGAACTAAAAGATGTTGATTAAAAATAAACTTAAAAACTTGTAAAGAAATCTTCATGGTAATAATGTTCTAAAAATCCATTGATTTCGTATAAGTTAAAAAAACATTCTTCCCGTACTTTGGCTGGAAAAGTCAAAAAGTACCTCGTACGAAAAAATGACAAAAGATTCCTTTCATATCTTTTAATAAATACTCACCGAAGGGTAAAATTGGATTTAAAAAACTGTAGGTGGATGGAAATAATATTACATATTGAGGAAACATGGGCGTGGATGATAAATATTCCTCAGTAAATTCTAAATTATAAACAATCTCGAATAAAAATGAAATTGTGAGATTTTACCTTACCTTAGGTCTGATTTTCTTCGTAAGTGTCTAAACCTTCTGTATAATGATTTAAATAATGTCATTGAATTATTATAGAATCATACTTATTTTTATGATATCATATATGGTTATATTCTTAGCTTCTTATTAGTAATATTTCATTACTACTTGTTATTCAGGTGTTTATTACTTTTTGTTCTTATGCGTGTTTTGTCGAATAAATTCTCATTCTTCTTTTTAGGTTATAGATACCTCATTTCCAGAATGTTATTAGTGTAATATATATCATATTAATTTATTCAATTCATTTATATAATCATTATGCAATGAAAATCATGTAGAACGATTCGCATCACATCGTGGAGACGGTATTCCATACGTACACATGGGCGATGATATCGTTCCCATGATCGTGGAATTGTATTGGATTTATGTATAATATTTCAGAATCAATATCACTTTACAATAATAATATATAGTTATTATTTACACCATTATACCCATCCAAGTAAGGTGGTGGTGGGAAATATATTACACCACAGCGTGGAGACGGTATTCCGTACGTACGCACGCGCGGTGATTTCATTTTCCGTAGGATGGATAGATGGTGAAATAGGGTTGTTTCATACTTCTAATAACATATCAGTATATTATTGATACTGATGTTATTACTTCATAATGAAACAACTAAATAATAAGAATTGTAAGAATAAATAAAGTTGAAAGAATCGGTAACGGTCATTACCTCTTCTTTGAAGAGCCTCTTTGGGAACTCCTTTTAGGGCACTAAAATTCGCCTTTGAACAAGACCAAGACCTCTAGGTTGTTTCTAGGAAAGTGGATAAGAGAATTTTTCAGGGGTAGGCCGAGATTGAAGGCTCAATGTGGTGTGATGAAGAGAGGGAGGAGGTTCTCTTTTATAAGGGAGGAGAGGGGCACCTTTGGAAATATAATAAATATTAGTTTGTATTAAATCCCAACCCCACTTAAAAACATCCAAAATGACTCATATCCAAATATTAGATGAGATAGGGTTGTAATATCATAAACCAATAAAATTTAGACATGTTAGGTATTTATTTTAAACATTATCAACTTGATTTATCCTCATTTACCAATTTAATTTTATTTGTGGTAATAATATTCTAAATTTTAAATTATTATAAATAATTACATATGTGTTGTGAATTTTCCATAATTTGAAACATTATGAAATTTTAGAACATATAAATTTTAATTTATAATTTTTAAATATTTTTTTTGATTTTTAAGCAATTTTATAATATGTTATTTTTATAAAATATCAATAGTGTCAATTTTGACACTATTCATTTATTTGAATTTAAATATAATATATACAGAAGCTACGTTCGAACTAAAATAATTAATATATTCATATAATGTCATATGTATCTAGAAAATTAGTGGATCACATTAAATAGTTCATATAATACTTATTTTAATATTTTTAAAACCATTTATTTGATATTTTAATTAATAAAATAATTTCAACATCACTATTGTGTCATAATTAATGATAATTATTTAGTCCCTAAAAATTATAAATAAATTCCTATGATATAGATAATTGTATCATATTTCTGGAGACTATTCATGTTTGAAGTTTCATTAAGTTTATCACTAAATGAAAATTATTATACTTACAAGATTTAAGAAAGTGACATGTTGTCAATTTCTTTGGTTTTAATAATAATTAAATTATTTTCATGGACAAAAGTCCATTAAATGAATCCAATACGACCCTTAGGTGATATGGGTCTACTTTTAGTCATCCAATAGGATTTTGGCAGGTGTTAGGGTAATTTATAACCTAATATTTACCATTAATTACCCGATTTACCTTTAACTATGGTAAATAAAATTTACCGTAGTTACTATTCATAATACCAAAAAATAAAAAGTCACCTATTAATGTAATTTGGACTCACTGATTCCAAATATGGAATCCATTTTTCAATATTCAAAACACATAAGTTGCAGTAATTAATTTAAAATTAATCTCGTTGTTAAGAAAACTAGTTTTAGAAGTTAAAACATTGCCAAAGATTTAAATGTTTTTACCTATGAATTTAATGTGAAATTAATGATAATGACATACATTATATTAAATGGTAAAAATATATTCTATTTATACTTCAAAACCATTAAATATTATAATTTAATCATATAAATTATCTCAATGAAAAAAGATGTTTTTATTTAAAAATTGGCGTATTTTTACTATTCATTAAAATATGAAAGTTATCAGAAAAATATAAAAAATGTATCCAAAGTAAGTTTTTATATCCTGATTCTAAAGAATAATTTTACTTTGTCAAATTGAACTTATAAACATCTAAAAAACTATATTTAATGTGGGTGCGACATCAAAAGTTGGCAAAACTGCATTTTTTTGAAAAAAATACTTATTTTACCCGAAAAATTTATTTTGTTCTCTTACCATGTTCTAGAAAATTTGTAAGCTTAATAATAATGTTATAAAATTCAAAATGTATTTAATACTATTCATAACGTCTAGTCCCTAATAATATATCATTTTTTAGTAAAACCTGGTATTGCGTACTACACACGCTATCGAGGAAGGTCGCGATTGCGTGTAATGCAAGCCAAGTCCGTATTATGTGCTGTGAAAGATTACATTGGTGTTGTATATAACAGAAAAACAAAATATTTCTCATAAAGGTCATGAGTGTTACAACAGTGGTCGTGCTCCATGTATTTTGATTGAAGATAAATGGTATTTTGGTTGGATTTTATAGGAATAAAAAAGGATTTATTTATGATTTTTTGGACACTATATAATAAAATATTCCAAATAATAAACCTTCAAATTTATTCCATGGTTTTCGGATAATGGGATTGGATTAAATTGTTTTATATTGAAAATTTCTGAATATAATAATATAATTCCCTTTCTTATGTGGAGGTGATTCACACTCTCAAAAAAGTTATTTTAAAATCTTAAAATATGTTATATGTCTTGGAGGATTCATTAAGGATTTATAAAATAATGAAAATAAACAAAAAATATAATTTTTGTAGGAAAAACGTACATTTGTCCAATGATACCTTTTTTTAGTAAATATTACATCTATATTTGGTTTTATGATGTCATAAATCACACTTTATATTTATACTGTATTTATATTTTACCCAAAAATAGAATGTCTTTGAATAATATGAAAAAATCCCCATTACAAAAATTTTATGTCTTAATTCCAAAAAAAAATCATATTATATAAATAATTTTCAAAATATTTGAATTTTTAATAATAAAATTATACCATAAATTTATTGAATATGAGGGGTATTGATAATCTTAATTTTTAAATCCTTAAAAAATTATATTTGGATTCATAAAAATTATATGATTATTTATATTATAAAAAATAATTTATATTATTTAAATTCCTATTTATTTTAAAAATCCATTAATTCAACCAAATAAATGCCTTAACAGAAATTTTATGCTAATTAAATATATAATTTTCTTTTTATTTAATTTGTATCAATAATTACTTAATATTTTATAATGAAATAAAAAATATATTCAATATTATAATGAAATGAAAATATAAATATTCATATCATTACAGTTACATTGTTTCTAGTCCTTGATAAAATTTTGTTATTATAATTATTTTACCCTTAATTAACTTATGTTACTTTTATCGTGGAAAATATTATTTACTACAATTACTATTCATATTGTTCAAAAATTTTGTTGACATTATTATCAAATGTTCATTATTCCAATTCAATATATGGAATAAATTTTATGAAAATCCATTCATACAGGTGGAAGAATTTAATTTAAAATAAATCCGGCAAGCATGATGGAATATAGTTTTTTGAAAAAAAGTCTATTTTTGAAGGAAATTATGATTTTTCTATAACTATATAAATAGTAATATTACTTATATGGATTTAAAATAGTAAATATTTGTTATTAATATAGAAATTGATTTTAAATCATATCTCATTGGTGGTTATTATAATTATGATACATTTTCATTATAAAAATTATTTCAAAATATTTATATATTAATCTTGAAAATATTTTTTTAAAATGTGGTATAAAGATGATTTGAAATGTAATTAATTGAATAAATTTAAATAATACATATGTTACATTGAGCTTAAATTAACAATATATTTATAAATTTAAAATAAATAATTTTAAGAATAACATTTTCTATGAAAACGGTTTTTTCACCATTCAGTGAAGAATTTATATGTTTCAAAAAGTTAAAAAAAATTAACCTAAGAAAATAATGATATGATGTAACAGAAAATAGAGTTAATTTTATAAAATTCATTTTTTAAATGTAATATGATGTAAGTATAATATATTTTTATGAAATTAAATAAAATCTTTTTTGAATAAAACAAACAAAAGGATACTAATAATCATTGATTTTTTATTTTATAACTTATTTTGGACATATATATATGTCATAAATTAGATAATCCTATTCTTATACTTAAATTTAATATAAATTTAAAATAATTCATATTTAAATAATCATCTTTTGTTTGGGTTTGATTTTTTTATCACATAGGCTATCGAATAGTGTTTTCTCTTTTCAAAATTCAGGGCGTTACAGATAATTTCATAAAGACATGATTACTCATATGAATCTAAAAATCATTCCTCCAGTTCCAAGCATTACAATTTTTCTTAATTTGAACTTATATGATATGGTTTTGTATAGTGTTTACCTTTCTTTTAGTTTCATCCCCATGTTATGGTCCTACAAGATTCTTTTCACCATATTCATCCCAACAAGTTTGTGTATAACATCTCTTACCCTGTAATGCACAATAAAGTTACATATAAATGCTTGAATAAAAATTATTATTTTTTTAAAACTCTAATAATATTAAATAATGATCCCATATACCTTGAAAATAATGTTGAGAATGATCTCAAAATGTATTCTAATTTTTCGACTGTCCTTTCAGATTATCCACTGGTTAGATGATGATATGAATTACACATGTAAAGATCAGTATCAAAATCCTTCTAAATAATTTTCAAATTTTTTGATATAAGTCATGGATAATGATTATGAAAAATTGAAATAGGTTCTACTTGGTGTATTAAAACAACATTCATATAGAGTGTTACAAGGTGATAAAATGGAAAATTTTCCCTTATAGTGAGGAAATGTTCTAATTTTGTAATTTGATTAGAAATTAACAAAATTTACCAATAATTCATGGACTATTTTGAAATATAGTGATAAAATATATATTAATGTAATCCCACATAAAAATAAGAATAGGATGATGTTTTATGACTCTTATATGACAATGTTTCTCAACCTTCACCTGTGAAAATAGAGACATCATGACGTATAGTCATCAATTTCCCACTTCATATTATCCCACCAAAATGTTCCTTCACATCTTTATAAATTTGGTACTACAATGGTGTATTGTGAAATTTAAGCAATGTGCATCATCTAATATATACCTTTTTGGATCAAGTATTAATGGAACCCATAAAATCTTTCCAAATATTATAATTCCATTATTTTATACATATTCTACCTATCATTCATTATTAATGTCAAATATTTTTTTTTAAAATATTCACATCCACATATTGATAGATTATTATCTCCTCTAAAAATGATGGATTACCAATAATTTGAAAAGGGTGTGTTGTTTCCACTTCCTCAATAAATATCACACAGATATATATATATATATTAAATAATTGAATATAGTATCTTTCTCATTCCTCTTTTGGGTCATAAGTCCACAATCCTTCATGCCTAATACATATTCTATAATATTTTATTTTCATGAATGGTTGTGTATTATGAAATCATAATTATTGAGTAACATGTGCCATCAACTTTGCCTCTTATTGAGTTCATTCATTGTAATAATGTATTTAAATATATTCTGGTCTGTATATATCTCAAATATTTCACTATAGAGATAGTGTCTCCATATCTCCAGAGAAAATATTAGAAGTTCTAATTTAAGAAAATGAGCTGTATTGTTCTATTCCTGAGTTTCGACTACCAGGATTCAAATGCAATAACTATATTATCTTATATAAGGACACCACCAAGTCCTTTATTCATTGCATCACTAAAAATCACAATTCCACCATTTCTCTATGGTAGATTCAATATCATAGCATTTACTAATATCATATTCAATTATTCAAATCATTATTCACATTTCATTTAAAAAAAATAACAACCAATTTATGAGTAATAATGGTTAATGTGTTAGGTAAAAAAGAAATAGTCTAAAACAATTAAGAGAGTAAACTACCGAACTAATGAAACTTTGTAACTAGGTTTTTATTGTTGTTGTATATAATTCCTAGACTACCATTTTCTTCGTAATATCAAAAATTATTCCACCCTTTGAGAAAATATTTCCATGAAGAGAAAAAATTTGAAACCAGACGTCACACTAGATAAAATCCCATATTACTATATTATTATCAGATTCTCCATAATAATTCATAAGTGATTCCCTTGGTATTAAATGTTTTTAAAAGAAAATTAAATATCATCAGTTAATATTACAATTAAAATCATCAATGGATTCCTCGAATTTTATGTTCATCATGACTATAAAAGTAGATATTTTATCAGTCAATCCAAATGGTTGGCCTATAAATTTGTCTTTTCCATACCTATTTTGGAAATCAGTCTGCAATGTATCATCCATCGTAAAATGGATATAATGATACTCAAAAGGATGGTCAATCTTTGAAAAATAATGAACTCCATGAAGTTGATCAAATAAATCATTTATATGAGGAAATGGATACTAGTTTTTTTTGTAATAGATATTATTTCGCTACAGTCAATTGACGACCTCAATGATCCATCTTTCTTCATATAATGAAAATAGGGGACCCCCTGTAGAAAAACTAGGGAGAATAAGTCTATTTTAATCAACTCCTCTAGTTGTTTCTTCATCATAAAAATTCCACAATGAAAAATCTATAACGATTATTAGATATTGGTATTGCTTCCGAGATTAAATTAATGTTAAACTCAACTTCATGCTTTTGTGTGTGTTAAGGTAATTCCTCAAGAAATACATCAATGTAGTGTTATAAAATTGGTACATCCAATAATTGAAAATTAATTTCCTCATCCAAATTAGTTTTATTCCCTTCCACTAAAATAATTTCAATACATTGATCTACTGGTGGTGTATCTAGTTGAAAATAAGATGTTATGGTTTTTTCTCAAAAGGTAAGGGATTATATATCATCATCTCAAATCATTATTTTCTTCTATTTTCAATAATTCTTACATAAGATTTGGAAATATAGGATACATTTAGAATTATATTAAACTATTCTATATGTAAAATGATATTGTTGAAAAAATAAAGTTTGATTTTATTCCATAATGGGAACCTTCCAACAAATGTTTTTCCCAATGAGGCTTCCCTTAGGGGTTTTTAATGGAAAATCCCATATTGAATAAAATGGAAAATATGTTATTTTTTTATGTTAGGTTGATATAAAACATGGGCATGATCCGCAATCAAAAAAATAATTGGATAATATTGATAGTATATTTATTATTACACCCACCATATTTTTGTGTACTTCTACATTAGATGTGGTGATCTCATATGCATGGAAATATTTCTATGGCCTTTCTGTGGTACATTCCATAAAAAAATGGAAATTAATTTTCTTATTTCCATATTTCATAATAGTTGAATAATTGATCATAATTGATTTATTTCATCCACTTTTATTCATTTTCTTGATTCCCCCTTTCTCTGCACATATAATAAACTCCCATTAATTTCAATCATTTTCTCAGATGAATCTTTCCATTATTCTCATCTAGTGTAAATTGTTACATTACCCTGTTCTTATTTGATTCTTTACCTTTCCCATAGTATTGAGAATACCTATTCTTTTCTTGATTCCCCTTGATAATATATTATCTAGAATAAGTTTTCATTGTTTTTATGGAAGTTAATACTAATTCACAATACACCATAATATATATATTTATTAAATTAATGAATGTATAATCATACTAGTCAATTTTCACTTCTTACCTTTTAATTATGTTATGTAAATTTCTCTCCATTTTAGGTCATTTCCAACAAGGGGTGAATTTTTCATAGAATGTTTTATTAAAAGTTCATCCATTCTAGGTATTCTATTTTATCATCCTCATTAGTATATTAGATCATGTTCCACCATTTATCAACATCTCCATTGATACAATAAACTTCAAGCAATACTTTTTCATTATCGTTACATTACAATTATAGAAATATCTTTTCTAGGGACTTGATCTACTGCACACCTATAAAAAGATTAATATTAATACTATCATATAAGTTATATTCATCGTAAAATGATACATAATTGGTTTAGTGTGGTTATTATTCCAATCCTGAAGAACATATCCTAATATGGTCATACTAATGTCATCTCCATCATTATCAATGATGACATGATTAGCATGATAATCCATAAATTGTCGGCAGGTGTTGATTATATTCCATCAATTGGAATCCATCACTAAATACTGGAACACAATTTGTTAGCTCATAATCATTATTATTGTTCATAAAAAAGTTAACTATAATAAGTTACTCTAATTATTATGTTTATTCAATATCTAGTTCCCCTTCTTTCTACTAATATTTCACTGACACCAACAATAACAACCCCAATCGTAGTATCGCAATATTTATGGATGATATATTATAATAGAATATTTATAAGAGATATCAACCAAAAATATTGATATGTTTATAAGTATAGAAAAAATAGATATATACATGGTTTCATTATTTTTTTTAAAAATGGAACATAACCAATGAAAATAAACTAATTTATTGAAACTTATTAAATTATTTCTTCTCTATAACCTGGGGATGGAAAAAATGGGTGATATCATATTCTAATTATATCTTATATGAATGAATAATAAGTGAAGAAAAAACAAAACCACATAGTTCTTATGGAAAGGTAAATAATACTAAAAAATTAATGGGACCAATACAATTTTAAGAAAAATAGAACCCTATATTTTTTCATAGTAAAAATCTAATATAATTTAATACATTAATAGTGAATAAAGAAAATTCTAATTTATTTTATGACATGTATATTACTGATGTACCATTTTAATGTCAAGATGGATGTTTATTATGGGTTGAAACCCGTCTGATTCAATGTGGAAACAAACATAAAAGGACTTTCCCCCAAAAGGATTGTCTCATGAGACAAATCAATGAATCCTTGTATAGAGACAGTTTGTAAAGGATAAGAATGGAAATGAAATAAAAATAAAATTAATAGAATGAATGTGGGTTTTACCTATTGAATTATTTTCCTCAATAACTACATTAAAGATAATTTAAATGGTATTTCGGGTGAGATTATCAAGTCCATAACAAGGTTGGAGGTGGTTTGGTAGAGGGATTGGGTAGAATCCATACAAAAATAATGGATTTTGAGGTGTGAAGATAATTTTTGGGTAGGGGTTGTATTTATTGTGGAGACGATAAGTGTATTTTAATATTTTATTCACTAGTATATAATTTTGTGTCACGAATATCAATATTACATATTTTTGACACTATATAAATTAACTAGTGCATGTATGTTTGAACTAATGTTACAGAAATAGTCTATTAATTATCCATGATAGAATAATATATTTTATAGCTTAAAACATAATTAACCTTCTTATTCTTTAAAAAAAACTCAATTATTTTAGAAAGATATAAAAAAGTTATAGTAACCAATCTTCATTGACTAGAATTAAAATGCGTAATTAATTATTCAAAAATAATTTTTAGAAAATGAGAAATTTTATCCTTAATTAAAATCATAATTTTTGAGGAATATTGGTTTAAAAAATATAATTTATTTTATGACACTTTAAAAATTAATTATGGTGTCATAAAACTTTATTATAATAATAATACAAAAAAATCCATAATTTATGAAGTTATTTTAGGAAAATAAATATTATTTTAAAGAATAGTATTAATTATAAAATTTATAGACATAAAATTAAATTAAAAAAAATATCGAAACCTTATTTAACATTTTTAATACCTCTTTTTACATATCCCATTATATAATTATATCACATTATAATTCATAATATACCAAATTTTTTTAATCATTCATAGGTGATGTTATTATTTTTTTCATTTTACTATTCCTAATGGTCACATTACTATTCCAATGGTAGTGTTAATATTATTAGAATGTCACTATTCATTTAAGCTAAATTTTATGTGTAGTGTTATTTATTGAAGGAATTGAATTTATTTAATAATATACATACCATAAAAGTTAGTGGTGTAATAATTTCTTTCCAAATATATATTCTCAAAATCATAAAACCATTTTAAAATAAATTTCATTGAAAAAACCTTGAATGTTTATAAAATAATATTTTAAATTCATTTATGACATTTCCTAAGGAAAATATAATTTCAAATGTGAAATTTTTTTAAACATAATCAATTTTAAAAATACTTTCATTTGAAAATAACTATGAGTTATTACAAGGGAATCTTCAACTCAAATAATTGACATGATGACATGAATCTTCATTCATGCAATACATGTTAGAAAAATTCATTTCATATTTTAAACAAAATTAAAGTTGGAATTGTTTTGAAAATAGAATGACAATTAAATAAATTTAATTTAGAATTGAAATAGGGTCAAAATTCCATTTATATTTTTTTTCTTAATATTAAAAAAAAATTCATAAGATTTTAGAAAAACATGGTTATAGATGAGAAAATAATGTTTACCAAAAACAGGGATACATCAATATTTATAATAAACAAATTTAAACTATTTTATATACCAATTAGTAGGAAGTTATTATATTAATATCAAAAATAAAATTATAAGAATAAATTTTTTGTTTTTAAGGACTGAGGGATCATAATATTTTCTCACCAGAAATATTATCATAAACAATCCAAATAAATTATGAGATTGTAACATTAAATCAATACCAAATTTGTGACTTTGAAAAGTTTTTTGTGTGTAGGTATAAAATTATATGGAACATAAAATATCATGAATATAAATGAATTAATGATATTACATATCAAAGTGTCTTTATATACAACTCTTGAAATAATATATGTGTGTACATCTAAAATTTGGAAAATTGAGAAAAATATCATTTATAGTGTTGCAAATAATTTCAATTATAATCCATGGTAATTAATAACATCAAATAAAACAATATATATC
Organism: Viscum album; assembly: GCA_963277665.1. NCBI lineage: Eukaryota > Viridiplantae > Streptophyta > Magnoliopsida > Santalales > Viscaceae > Viscum > Viscum album. The sequence goes on from OY728137.1 coordinate 2,055,723,761, forward strand.
ATGAAAATTATGTTACTAATGATATTAAATGTCAATGTGGTTATATAAACAACAAATAATAATGGACTTGTAAATATTCAAATCTCCCAGAAATTAAAGAGATTAGAAATCAATTACCTTATGTCATGAAATTCCATGTATAAATTCAAAACTACTCTATAACAAATATATGCTATTAATTAAAATATTATCGAATAATTGTCATATATATTTTAATATATACTATTTACTTATTACCTTTTATTATACGTTTATTATCAATTCCATGTTAATGACACCTTTTAAGTAATAACTGCTTTTATTTTTTATGGTTTGATTTTTAATTTTTGGTACTCGTACATTGATCTTTGTATAATCATATTCATAATTTTTTAACAATGTTTAAAATTTAACATATATTTTTTATACATTTTCTAGAGGTGTATTCAAAATTTAGTGATATAAAATGAAATACATATTTGCTGGAGATAGTATTTCGTACTTATAAATGAACTCTATTTCAATTTTGTTGTCATATTGAAATAAAGAATGTCAAATGATATATAATCATTTTATAGTAAATTTTATGTAATATTTATCACATATTTTCATTAATAAAATTCTTATTAACATCTTTGTGAAATGTGAATGCATCAACTTACTTTATGAGGTGGTAGTTTCTCATTCACATGGGGGATATTATTGTATTCCCAAAAAATGGAAAACATGAAGGTATACAACACCCCAGTAATTTATAAATTAATTTAATATTATATACAATTCATGAAACATTGTTTCTCATCAATACAATAATTGTTTATTATAAAATTACTGTTAAACATATATTTTCTGCATCTTAGATTTTATGTTCAAAAAAAGGACATACAGAGTAGTGAACAGTAAGATGTTTTGGGTCTGATAAGATCAACATACATTTTTTTTGAATAGTAACATGACCTTAAGAAAACTAATATCTCCCATATGAATTGAAAATTAGACTCATTATTAATAACTAAAACCTAAATTTATATATAAAATTTTGGAACATCATAAGTGAAAGAATGATATAATTATATCATAATTAAATTAAGTAATTATTTTAATAATTATGATATATATTTACTTATATTATCAATTCAGAAATCGTAAATTAAAATTTTATAATTAAAAAAAATATTTTAAAAAATTAATTTTCGTAAAACAGATTCATAAGTATATATTTATCTTTCCTTATTTTTTAGGATAATTTTATGGGATCTTTGTTAATTTTTGTAAATTTTAAAAAAACCAGTTTTATAATTAAAAGTGTATTTTTCATGTAAATATTTATTTTATATAAAAAATAATTTCTACATATTTAGAAAATTATTTTCATGAAATGGGGTTTATTTTTTAATTTTACTTGTTAATAAATCCATATAGTAAAGGTTTGAGATTTTTCTGAAATACATGATTTTTTCTGTGAATAGTAAAATACTGTAATTTAAAGAATAAATACATTATAAGATAACTACATAATTTCATGAGACATATATAATGTAAAATCCCTTGTTTTGAACTCAAATTAACTTATTACTATATTTTTTCACATGAACTAATCTTATTTGTTGTATTTAGAAAAATAATAAAACAATAAATATAATAATAATAAATCACTGCTCTCCTCCACTATAAAAACCACATCTCAACCCTATTCTCTTCAATACTCTATGCACTTAATAATTTCAATGATCTACAAAAATCACCTTATAAATTCACTCAACACGTTTAGGATCACTTATTTTGATAAAAGTCAAAAAAACCATCCCTTGTGGAGGTTCTCTTGGAAGTTAATTCAAGATGTAAATCCTCTTCCTATTACATTTCAAATTATTCTCTTTAATTACTATCACCTCACCTACTCTATCTAAATGATCCTGATAACACAATTATCATCAATATTCTTGTATTATATCATTTTAATGGACGATCCATCTTCAATATCATTACTCTCTGTCTGTCTCTCTCTCTTTTTTATCAAAAGAAATCATCATTCGGGATGTGCTGATTTATGACAATCGTGGACAATGAACTTTTGTTCTTCAATTACAACATCATGGTTGGTCATGATAAATGTTTTATGGTTGATTCATAATATAAATTTTTTTAAATATTATTTAGGGTAATGGAAAAAATTTATAGACAGGATATTAAATAATAAAACAAAATAAGTTCATTGTGTTTGAAAACCAGCTAAAATTAAGCTAACCGATTATCACTAATATGTTATGTAATAATTTATCCTCATTTATTGAAAAAATATCATATAAATCCACGTAAAATTTATTATCTTAATTAAAAATATGAAATTAAAATCATTTATAATTATAAGCATTTTACATAGACTCTATTACTTATAATCAACCGAACCAATCATGAAATCAAAGAAATGAAGACTATGATATAACAAAATTCAATCGTTACACATTTCAACAAATAAATAAAATGATATAATAAAACTATAGTGAATAAAATATTTTTAGATAATTCATTTAATTAATCAGTTAATGGATTTAATTTTATTATCCCGAATGTTAAGGTCATTTGAAAAACACATTTTGTACGTAAATTAATGGTTTTGTACCCGAACCTCGAATTTATTTTGGGTTAATCTGCCTTCACTCTATACCCCAATGAAATAATTATTTATTATTATGTAATCCTAAAAAATTAGGTGTTAATTATACTTAGATGTGTACCAATAAGGATCATTATTTATTCTGTAGAGAGTTACATGATTTAAAAGGATATTTCTCAAATTCTTCTCGATAAACAAGCCTGATTCATGGGAAATTATAAACTTATTAATAATATTCAATTGAAGTATATTTTATATTTTAAGGAAAAATTATCATTTTAAAATAAATACTTTTATTATAAAGAAACTATATTTTCTCAATTTCAATTTTATTGAAATATTTTTCTCGCAAAATTACTCTTCTTTACAATATAAAGGATTACTTCTCTCATATTTTACTTGATGATTTTATAAGAGTATTTCCATATATTTAAACACTATTTTTGATTTTTAATTAGTATTAATCATTTATGATATCATCTAACATAACATTTTTATATTTTATGATTAGTTTAATTCTTGATGTTCTATCTTGATACGATTCACCATATTGCTTTACATGTGTATTGTTTATGTTTATTGATTGTGAGAAGTTATTTTAATTTCATATTTTACATTTTGTATGAATATTTATGGTGATCATATTTATCGACATTAATATGTAGAATTTATTGTACTTAGTAATTTACAAGAATATCCTGTTATAGCCAGTCAATGAATCATTGGGTATTATGAGACAAACTAGGTTAGGTTTTTATCCAATATGTATCTTGTCTTCTGTGTGGGTTTAAAGATATGATTATAATGTCAATAGTTATGCATTACAATAATATAAATATAGTAATTCATAGTCCATGTGATTATTTAACTATTATAGTATCCATCATTTTTTGTGGAATTATTTATTCTTCTTTTATTACATCCATATTATTTCATAGTTTATGTTTTAAGGTAATGCATACATTTATTTATTCATCATTCATTATTAATAATGATTCCACTGTATTACTCACCCTTAATTTGAATATGATCTCTCTCCATTCGTATATATTATTTTTTCAGAAGATGAAAAGATGTATATTATGAATTACTTATTTGGAAAATCAGAGATTTTATATATGATTCAAAGGAAGTGGATATATTTTATTTCCAATCATGTTTTAATGTAACAATTATATATTTATCTAGTTCTCAATGCTACTAAACTATTCTCTCCTTGGAGATATGTATTTCTTATAATCATACCAATATTATAGAGTAATGTAGTGGAACCCTGAAACTGGGTTTTAGGTCTTTATAGTTGGCCTTAGAGGAAGTTCAGTGAAATCCATTGAGACAAGATTTAGAAAACCTTGATTAGGGTTCAAAACCCAATGATATAGTTTGAGGATATGAAAAAAATAATATCATATAATTTTTTTAAGGTATTGATTAGATGAATATTACCAAAAAATGCATACGTATCTCGATAGTGTATGTGGATGTGGTTCTAGCACATATGTACTTTGTAGTGACTACTATGTCAAGGTGTTTCAGGCCTAACTTAGAGTAACCTATTTCATGACAACTGACCATACTACTCACTTGGATTGACATTCACATGTGATATTCTCTGGATAAATCACATTTTCTATACAAACCATTATTAAGTATTTAATTGTATATATGACCCCAAGGAAACCATTATTATTATTTTGAGATTAGAAATTCATAGGATTTAAATTTATGTTATTTATTTTACTATCTTGACATTATATATTATGATTCACAAACTCATTAATATTACGATATTATATAGAAATTGTTCCTTGTGGAAGGAATTGAAATGGCATAAACATAAATATTCAATGTATGGATTTTCCTCATATCCAATATAATGACGTTTGTTAAATATTTGTTACTAGTGATGAGTGAATTGTAACTATACATTGATTTATAACTCAGTTTATGAACAATTACATTACCCTTATGGATCATCATTAACGAAAACATGAAGGATAAATTTTAGACAATTTTATGATAAAATAACATCCTTCAATCATTAAGGCTAAAACCCCATTTGTAGGTATGTAGTGGATACGTTTCATATAGATGATATTTCTCTCTTTGGGAACTAACAAAATGGAGTTGGTTGGCATGGTAGTTTAACATCTATTGGGATATGAAGATCATTGGGGGTCACTAATTCAAAACTCAAAGGTGGATGAAGAGATTCAAAATATGGAATTAAGGTATTTTAAGAAACTTTTCCTTGAAAATTATTTCCCTCATGAACAATTTCTAGATATGGAAAATAAAATTCTTAAATATGAGGAAAAATTAGGATGAGAAAGATCCTAGAATGAATCCAACATTACAAGGATAACAAGGCATGTTGCGGACTACATACGTAATTCGAGGTGTTAGATTTAGTGATTATTTTATATTTTAAAATCATTCATTTTAATGCACATGTAACTCAAACATTCACATAAAATAAATTTGTAGTCTCTTGTGAAATCAAGAGAAAAATAATAATTCTCTATGTCTTGTGACCATAAAGTAATGTAAGAGATTAAAAGGACTACTGAACACTCAGAAAAAAGAAATAAAGAAAAAAGGTAAATGTGAAGGGTTGATTTTCCATATTATGATAATTGTGGGAAGAATATATGTGGAAAATTGCATATTTGTATGGGTATTTTTTACAAGTGTGGAGGAAATGGACACCAAACCCATTATTATAAAAGAAATAAATAGGGTACCAATGTTCAATGCAACAATTATAAAGATACTAGAAATTAAGAAAATCATTTTCCTAAGTATTAAGGGATCATTCCCAAAAGAAGGAAAAAGGATCAATGTCATTCTTATGCAGTCACAAATTATCTGGTGGAATTTCCAAATGAATTTTTTTGAGTACCTTAACTGTTTACCCTAACATTGCTAATGTACTATATGATTCTCGGTCATGAAATTCTTATACATATTCCTAGTTTTTTAGGAAAAATGGAAATTTATCTTTTGATTTAATATAGGATGTGTGATCCAAAACTCCAAATGGGTGTACCATTTAAATAAATGTGTACCAATCATTTACCTTTATGACACATAAACTTATTTTAGTTTATATCTTTATCAACAAACCCATTATTGATTTTGATATAATACTTAGTATGGATTATCATTAAAATTATGATGAAATGATATATTTAAAAAAGAAGAATGGAACGATTTTTTGATAATGATATAGATTCCCAAACCATTATTATTGAAATATCCATATTTGAGTCTTATCCAAATCCACCCCTGAAAACTCCACAGAAAAAAGTTCTTTGGGAGGAAGACAACTCAATATCTTTGGGTTAGAAAATTAATGTTCAAATTGATGATGTACATAATTTTTAAGAATATATTTATGTGTTTCTGTAGGATTTACCTGGAAATCCTATAGAGTGTGAAATTGAGTATTCTATTGATTTAATTACCTGTAAAAGGCATATATCAAATACTCCTTATATAATGTTTTCAATTGAATTAGTGAAGCTAAAGAAACTACTATAGGAGTTGATTAGTATGGGGTTTATTCACCCTTATTTTTCTCCATGTGAGATCATATTATTTTTTTTCTAAAGAAAGATATTTCTATGAGACTATGCATTGAATACAGGGAGATCAATGTTATTGTGATAAAGAAATCGTATCTTATTCCTCATATTGATGACTTATTCGATCATCTATAAGGAGCCCGATATTTTTTTAAGATTGAGCATTGATCTGGATATAATGAGTTTCATGTGAGTAATGAAGATATTCCAATGATTACATTTCAAATCTAGTATGGGTGATATGTGTTTATAGTAATACATTTTGAACTAACTTATGATCCCAATGATTTCATGGATCTAAGGAACACATTTTTCAAGGAATATATTGATGAATATTTAGTTGTATTTATTTATGATATCATGGTATACTTGAAAAGCCTCAAAGATCATGATGATCACAGTCACATTTTTAAGAAAACTCTTAGATGAAATAAGTTATATGGGTTGTTTATAATGTGTGAGGTCTGTATTCAAAAAATATCTTTCCATGGCTACATAATCTGTAATGATGGAATATTAGTTGATCCGACAAAGAAAAAGGAAGTTCATGAATGACCCGCATTGAAAAATATTACATTGGTATGTAGTATTATTGATTTAGAATGTTATTGTCGAAATTTAATTCTGAGCATTACCCGATTAACTAACCGATTAAAGAATATTATTCAAAAAGGGGTAATGTTTTTATGGAAAAAATAATTTCAAAAATGATTTGATGAATTGAAGAATTGGTTAGTGAGAACTCCTATCATTACTATAAAATTGGGAAATTGGGGATTTGTGATTTATATTGATGCATAAATGAATGGAATTGGTTGTTTCCTTATACAGAACAATAGATTGATTAAATATGCATCAAGAAAGATGAAAATTCTTGAACTGGACTATCCTAATCAGGTTCTTGAGTTTGTGGCAGTAATATTTTCTATGATTACATGGATAAAATATCTATATTGGGATAGATTTGAGAAATATATGAATCAAAAGAGTTTGAAATATATCTTCTCATAGAATGAAGTGAACATAAGGAGAGAGATATAAATCATACTAATCAAGGATTATGATTGTTCAATACACTATAACACATGGAAGAAAAATGTGGTAGCTTGTTCATTGAGCGATTAGGATCATGGAGATCTAAAAAAATAGTATTAAAACCAATCATGTGTGTGTTGATCTAGAAAATATGGATATAAGATTTATCAATGGTGGTTAAACATAATTTTTTTATGGATTTCTAACCATATCTATTGGTAATAATTGAATGTTCTCACTGTGATGTTGAGAATGTTCAAAATAAAATTAATACTATTAATGATGGAAGTTTTTAGACTTCAGTTGTAAGGATGGAATTATATAATATGTTAGGAGGAATTGTGTTCCAATAATACCTGAGCTAATAAGAGAGTTACTATATAATTATCAAAGCTCTAATTTCTCTATACACCCTCACAACAATAATATTTATAGAGATTAGAATGAACATTTTTTGTAGGATAATATGAGGAAGGAAATTATTGATTATGTACCAAGATGTTTAGTCTGTCAATAGGTGAATGCCAAAAGACATCAACCTATAGGTATCAAGAAACATATTCATATCCTTAGAAGAAAATTGGATGAGATTAATGTGGAATATTTCACTACATTACCGAAAAATTCAACAAAGAATAATGCAATATAGGAGACTGTTTATCAACATACCAAATATGCACATTTCATCACTATAAGGTATGATTTTTCATTATATCTCCATGAATGACTTTATTTTAATGTTGTTTTAAGAATTCATGGATAACCTGTCTCAATATTTCTTTATAAAGATCCATGATTTATGTTACAATTATAAAAATATATTCATAAATATTTGGATACTGAGTTTCATTTGAGTACTGCTTATCACCCTCAAACTGAAGAGAAGTTTGAAAGGACCATTTAAATATTTTTAAACATGTTGAGATATGCCACCCTAAATATTTAAGGTATGTAGGATTAATATTTTCAATTTTTATAGTTTTCCTACAATAATAGTTTATTTAATTTTTAAAATGGCACCAAATAAAGCATTTTATTGAAAGAGATTTTATACACCAAAATGTTTGGATGAAGTTGGAGAAGGGAAGATTTTAGGTCAAAAGTTTATAGAGGAAACAACAGTGAATGTAGTGACTATTCGTTCCCATATAAAAGAATCTGAAAGTAAAAAATAGAGCTATACTATTATTCTAAGGAAGGATTTTGAATTTCATGCGGGAGATTACTTTATCTAAAAATTATCATCATGGAAAGGTGTTATACGATTTAGAAAGAAACGAAAACAGGTCCACGTGTAAATTTGTAATTTTAAAATTCGGGAGAGAGTTGGAGCTACGACTAATCATTTCGTGATGATACCTAGACTTTCTAATGAACATAATGTGTTCAACACCTCATTGTTGAGATTGTAAATGTTGGACCCAACACATGTATACACTTCTAATGGTATAAAATTAGAACCTGACTTCACATACTATGATGATCCCATCCGAATATTATATACTAAAGAACATGTGTTGAGGAATGAAATGAATCAACATGTAGATATATTATTGAAAAATCATAAAATGGAAGAGATAATGTGGGTTCCTCAGGAACCTATGAAGAATACCTACCCAAATCATTTCATGCGGTAAAATTATAGAAATTTCAAGGGTGAATTTTTTTGTATGTGGGGAAGAATGTAACACATCAAGAATTTGAAAATAAATTTAATATATAATGTAATGTATATAACACTGAGTGTCACTGAAACAAAACATTGTTATTATTACCTATCCATTAAACATAAATTTCACAACATTGTGGTTTGAATTTTGAAAAACAAATATACACGGTTGAGATCAATAAGATATTTAGGGTCTGATTGAATCATCTCACAATTTTTGTTAATAGTAAATTCAGCTTATGAATACTAATATGAACGTTATGAATTTTAAATTGTAATAATGAATATTAACTGCACCCATAAAATTATAATAAAATTTAGGCATCTCATAAGTGAAAGTATGATATAATTATGTCATAATAAAAGTAAGTGAATATTTTAAAAATTAAAATATAAGTGTTTGTATTTAAAAATAGAATAAATAATAAATTACTATAATATAATTGATAAAATTATTTAAAAGAAAATTAATTTTCATAAAATGGAAAAATAAATCATTATTAGGTTTTCTTATGATTTTATGATAATTTTATTAGAACTTGGTTAATTTTTGGAAGTGTAATAAAATGAGTTTTAAATTTTAATATGTATTTACATGTAAATAATGATTTATTTAAAATTATATTTCAAATCTACAGAAAATTATTTTCAAAAAATGGGGATCATTTTTATTTATAAATGTCTAAAATATTTCAGGGTGGATGTTTTGGGATTTTTCGTAAATACATTAGTTTTTTGTTATAAGTAAACTAGAATAATTTGCATTATAAATACATTATAATATAAATAAACTATTAATTGAGTCCTAATTGATGTAAAGAACCCCTAGTGAAAACTAAAATTAACTTATTAATGTTTTCAATCACTTGAATGAATGTTATTGGTTTTCATGAGCAAAATAATAAAATAATGAATAGAATAATTTGAAATCACCCCTATCCTCCATTATAAAAACCACCCATCACCCGCTCATATCATCCATCCTATAAGCCTTTATTCTTGTCAATTTTCTACCCAAATACTCTTCCCTATACTCTCACCACGTATAGGTGCTCTTGGTATTTCCAGAAGACAAAAACACCTTTCCATAGGATGTTCTCAAGGGGTTAAATTCAAGAGGTGAATCCTCTTCCAATTTCATTTAAGTTCATTGGAAAATTATTTTCTATTATTATTATCTCATCACATATTATGTACAAATGATAATAATAATAAAACTATATTATATATATTGAGTTGATATAATTTTAATAGATGAACCTTCATCAATCACCATACTCTCTCTCTAATATTAAAAATGACATCATCGTCCCTGAAGTGCCGATTTATGACCTTCGTGGATAACAGACATTTGTTCACAAATTTCTCTTCCAAGGCTGGTCATGATTCCACTTTTTTGGTTGAACCAGATAAAAAATATGTATTTTATCTTATTTAAGGTTTAATAACCATTTATTACAAATGATATTATATTATATATCAAAACATGGTTGTTGTGATAGAAAACTCCTAAAAATAATTAAAACGATTATCATTAATATTTTATCTAATGATTCATCGTAATTTAAAAAAATATAAATGTAACATATTTTTTCCCATTATAAACAAGAAATTCTAATTCTGTAGAATTATAACCATTTTACATGAACTCTATTACATACAACCAAGAGAACCATTCATGAAATCAGGGAATCAGACACTCCAGAACAACAATATTCAATATTATAACTTATCAATATGGCCATTATTTTACATAATAAAACTATAGTGAATAAAATATATGTATATATGTTTTCAAATTAATTAATTAATGGATTTAATTTTATTATGAAATACTTTATGGTCAGGTGAAAAGCACATTTGATCATAATTTAATGGTTTTCACCCAAACCTCCAATTTATATCAGGTTACTATTACTTCCATGTTTACCCAAATTATATTCTTAATTAATATTTTTATTCATAGAAAACTATGCTTTACTATTATATATATATGTACCAATCCGAATCATTCTTTATTTTATCTTTAGTTACATGTTTTAATAGGATCTTTCTCAAATTCTTCCTGATAACCAAACACAATTCAAGGAAACTCCTCATTTTATTACCTATTTTAAAGTGAACTATGTAATATATTTTAGACCACCATTATTTTTCTAAAATAACTCATTTTAAAATGAAAAATCCATATTATCTCACTTTTTATTTAATACAATGATTTTTTCAAGAAGAACTATTCATTCCAAATCATATGATTATTTTTCTCATGTATTACTTGATGATCTTATAAAAGTAATTATATCTATTTTAACACACTTTTTTATTCATATGTTTAATTTGGATTAATGTATTTTGATATTATTTACCATATTTTCTTTAATGTCTTCTAATTTGTTTTACTTTGGATTTCAAATCAAGAGTCCATTCACTGTATTACTCTAAATGGTTAAGGTTTATGAATATTAACTGAGGAATGAAATTAGATTCTTATATTGTATTTTTCATATGAATTTATATATTGATCATGATTCTTCCATTTTATATGATGAATGAAATGGACTCAGTAATTTATGGGTGGAGACCACTATAGCCCCACGATGAATCTGTATATGTCATGAGACAAACTGGCCTGGGTTTTTACCCATTATGTATGGTGTCTTGGTCGAGATGTGGGAAATATGATTCTGATTTACTGAATTATGTATTCCTTTATTATGAATTATATTCCATGTGATTATTCAAAAAGTAGTGTATCAATGGATAAGTTTTATTATGAATATATTTATTCAATAATTAAGACTTCTATAAAATGATCTAGTTTATGTTTTAAGAACATATATACTTTTATTTACTCCTAATGAGTTTTTACAAATAACTTCACTATATTGCATAATATTACTAGGAATATGATCTTATCATGTTCTTATGTTTTATTTTTTCCCATGTGGTGAAGAAATATATTTTGAATAACATTAACTGATAATCTAGGAGTTTATATGTGATTCATAATAATTTGATATTTTTTATTTCCATTCATGTTGTAATGTAACAATTATTTATGTATCTATTTTTTCAATAATACTAATGTATTCATCCATTCATGATACTACTTCCTTGTAATAATACAAATATAATGGATTAAGGCAGCAACACCAGGAAACTAGGATCAGGGTCCTTAAAAAGTAAATTTCATATAATAATTGAAGATTAATATTAATTTAGAAAATAATGTATGTATATACATATATATAAAATAAATCAATCTTGAGAACTATCCATTAGAGGTGGTGATGAAAAAAATAATGACATCATTTCATGAGACCATTTACCACTACTCTCACGAATGATGATTTCATAACATATTTGATTGATGTAGAAATAGTTGTAGGTAATGAACTTGACATGAAAATTAATTAGTATATTCAAAAAATATATTTTATAAAATTTTCATGGGATACTAATAATGTGAGTAGTTAGAGGAGGAATATAAACAAAAATAATTATTTATTATTGTTACCTCTTATTGGGTATCCTCATTAGGTTTGCACCAAAATCCTTCCTATGAGATATTTTGATCCAAAATAATTAATTTAGGATTATTTTAGGGGTTATAAAAATGTATTTGGGTAGGTATTGGCTTTAAAAAAAATGATATTATGGTGTTAAGAGAAGAATATAAGGTGTGTCCTTTTATATGTTACATGTGTGTAACACTAGTAATTTTTGTAAAGAAAGAATTACAGTAATGATTACTTCATGTAAAAAGGCTATAATAGAGTCCAATTATTGATAATAGAATAAATAAGGTATATATTTTTATATAAAATGTCATTTTTTATGGTTTTAATTTATTTTTTACTCTACTATTATTTTATTAATCCCTCGATAAACAAATTTTTACCTAAATCACAAAATATAATTGTTACTATTTTTTATATTTAGTTTAGCTAAAAATTAATTTTAACATATTTTAAACTATAAATGTAGATTTTAAATAATAAGAAATATATGTTTTCAAATTCCATTCAACTATGTAGAAAATTTTAATTTATAATTGATCACATAGACGTGATGAGATAGCGGTTTTCAAAGATGAAATGTTCAAAAGATAACAATGTTTTTATATAAAAATTAAATCTGAAAATAATTAAAATTATTTAAATAGTATTAATATATATATGATTGAACAATATTTAATGTATATTTAATTTAATTTATATTTAAAATATCTTATAATTTAAATGAAATTGTTGATTTTGAATAACATTCTATATTTTTCGAAATTTATTTAAAAAATAATAATTCCAGAAAATTAAAAAAAATCACCTAAAATTTACATTGATATTATAGTTTTATAAATGTTGTTAAAAAAATATTTTTCTTAAATATGAAAAAAAATTATAATAAATTAAAATATGGAGATTTGATAAAAAAAAGGTTTCCGAGAAGTGTATTTTTCAACATAAAGGTGATTCTATGTTTACTCTCTATATAATAATTATCATTTTATGAATATAACATTGAATTTTTTATATATAATATATAAATATAATTTATAACATTCTTATTAATTTAATAATTAAATTACATAAAAAGGAGACACATGTTTCACTTTAATACAGATTAAAAAAAACTAAAATTTGAAACACAATATTAAACTTCTTTATAAAATTCATTATAAATTTTATTAACAAGTATTTATGTTGAAAATATAATTTAGTAATTTGTATTTAAATCTAAATCATAATTTTGAATTTAAATTATTTAATTTACTTGAAAAATATCAATTATATAATAATTATAATTTTTCTGTACATAATATTAAATAAATATTTTCTGAAAAATCCGAAAAACCACAATAAGTAAATTTTTATATTATGATTAAAATATATATATATTATAAAATTAAATTTATATGAGATTGATACATTATTTAAAATATTTTCTCATCAAAATAGTAAAATATAATTTTTTATTAAAATCGTATCTTGGATTATTATAAATAAATTAACAAAAATTCCTCAAAAATAATATTCCTTCATTGTTCATTTGATTTTGGTTCCTCATTTATTTCATTATTTTTATGAAACTAAATGTTCTATATAACATTTGTTAATTTTTATGGTTTATATAACTCATTTAATACTCACTATATCATTTAAGATGAAATATTGATAATTTTAATTTCATTTGTAAAAAATAATTCATAAATTCTCAGGGTGATTTATTATACGCTCTATTAAATGAATTACAACTATGAAATTATTCTAATTGAATAGAAGATGATCATTTGAAATTTCATTAATAAAAACCCAAATCGAAAATATCAGTAATAAAAAATCCTCTTGATTAAATGATAGGGATGCGAAAAATTAATCTTCAATAATAAATAAGTGGTTTCCAAAGCAGAAAAAATATGTGTGTATTTAAAACATCGACATGGAAGGAAAAAACATCACTCAATTTTGTATGTGTAGTGATATAGAAATTTGTTCATAAGAGAATGTGTGATGAAAATAATTTTATCAAATACAATGGAATAAAACAGATGAATGAAAAACGATATTGATATAAAAAAAATGATTATATCAGGAAAATATTTTATTTCAATGATAAATTTTCAAATGTCAGGGAATTACATATCTATATTGACTAAGACCAAATTAATACATACATACTTGATATACTTTTATTGTATAAGAATAATATCATCCTTTGGGTTTTCCTTCATCAATTTCTACTTCATCTCTTACACTATGATAATAACGAGGTAATTTAATGAATGAAGCAATAATAGATCATAAAATCCATTAATTTAATGAAATTCTATTCCATATAACTTTATTTATGATCAAAAGTTTTTTAGGGAATGATAAAAATAAAACTTCATATGGTGAACTAATAAAATAATATGTAAAACATCATAAGAAATTAAATATGAACCATTCATTAATGGATACCAATATAGAAAAATATAATTTTATAAATTTTTCAAAAAAGGCAGTATATTTTTTAAAATAAACATTAATTTAATCTGTGAAAAATAAGTTGTATCTCTTAATCATCACAACCCATTCATGTGAGTACCTTAATCATGTATTCACATTAAATGTGTCCATGAACATAATTACCCTAAAGAAATAATGAAAACATACATAAATTTTCATCCCTTGAATAAACGAACATAATATTAAATTTATTCCCCAAACCATAAATTCTTTAATCTCAATAACTGATAATGTAAACATATTTTTACAAAAATTATTAATATGTTCTAAGGTCATTAATGTTTTTCAATTCAATTTATTCATATCAATAATCACTATCTGCAAATTAAACACCTTATTATCTATAATAAGAACTTATTTAGGGTTAACTTCCCTTATTTATGTGGCATCCGTAAATTATATACATTCTATTAAATATCATTTCTGGTTTATCAGAAACAATCATGAAGTTTTATTCAAGAAAATTAGAAGAAAAATATACTAAAAATTACATAAATAATTAATCATTCAAATAACATAATTTCTTAATTATAGTACAAAAAATCTAAATTCATTCTATATAATTAATAAATAATTAACTAGGAATATCAATCTCATTATTTAGTTCATTGTTCCAATAATATGAAATATGAATATTTTTTCCAGAAACATAAATTTATTCATTCTTATTATTTTTAACATAAAAAATATTTTTAAAACATTCTATACCCTTCATATAACATTTATAGTCTTCTAATAATAAAAAATATCCCTATTAGTCGTACAACCTTGTTGATTCTCCTCACTATTTTCCCCCTTAAGACATAAATTTTCTTAACTCTTATACATACCAAAATAAAAAAAATAATCCATTGATAATTACACAGGGATTACAGTATTCTCATTCATTGCATTGACTGTATTTTTTTATTTTCCATGGGAAATTTCTTACTTTATTCTTTTATTATACACATATAAAATATCTTCATGATCGTTTGAGAGATTTCCTTTATTTTATCCTCCCACATTCTTGAAACATATGATACTAATTATTATATACTCTATGGTATCCATTACCGAAATTCTAAGTGAAATTTATCATTATATTATTTTTTGAGACTAAACGTTGGTTAGCATTCATGATTCAAATCAGGTATCTTCATTACAGAGTAATCATAAAAAAATATCATTCATGCTAGTTATCATCTCGTCTAGTTTCTCATCAACCCATTTTCTCTCATATTCTTTTTTGATCCATTTTCTTATATATCATGTTATTTACTAAAATATGAAAAATATACTATGAGTAAATATATTCATATTAGTAACCCACATAATCATGAGAAAACACTTATAGGATATCTAAATAATGAAACACTCTTTTTAATCAGTGAATCATTTGTATTATCATAGTATATTTTAGTAATTATATATTAATTAGTATATTGGTCAGGGAGGAATAAAAGAAAATGAAAACCTTCATAATTGCAAATAGGAGGCTCAAAATAGATCTCCCAAATACCTCCATATGACACACCCACTATGATTCACCTATCGGGTTACAATCATCATATATTAAATTCTATCATGATGGAACCTAATTTTTTTAAAAATCATACCCCCTATAGTTTCAATCGATGTGTGCATGAAGGCACATTTTCATGCACCAGGGGATGATAAAGTCCTGTTCAATGAGCCTTTTTAAAGTTATTAGAACTATGTACATTTATAGCCTATCTACAACAACATATACTATATTTAAATGTATTCAGTTTCATGGAAACCACTTATATTTTCCTTTAAAAAAAATCCAAAATAGTTTCCTATTTTATAACTCATCATTAGACATAGTCTTGGAAAAAAACATAAAATTATGCATAGAAATTTCACATGGCATCTCACTAATGATTCATAATCCTAGTTTCTATAATCATTCTAAAATATTCCTCTGATACCAACTATAATTACATAGGACTAACATAGTTAAACATTACATATTTTTTTATGAATTTTCATTGCATTAAAAAATCCACCAATCAGTACATTAGTAGTTTAGTCTCATTTGACACATGAATACATAGAAAACTACTCCATTGGTAAACTAAATCATCTATCACACTGACCAACATAGCTATTACCCTTATAATGAACGTTATACTTAAAAAAATTCCCCAAATAATGGGGGAAAGGAAATATAATAAGTAGTGAGTTTAAATGCTCTGTAGTGCTAAATGTTGGAGATATGTAACCACAATATGATAAAATGGTTATATTAACATCATAATAATATTCAGAAACCTTACCTGTATGTCAAATTTCATAATCTTGAGTGGTAGTATAATTATTTGAAGATCATAAGACTTGATTCATATTGAAATCAATATACTATAGTCATTATAGAATAAAATTGGTATAAGACATAGATGTGTAGAATACTTTTAAACCTAAAAAATCATATTTCAATGTAAACCAAAAAATACATCCCTTCATTTTTAGGTTATTTTGGACCATCCATATACATGAATCCATCTTGGAATGACCTCTCATATACCCACTTTAGAGCTTCTTCTAACCACCAATGTACCCTTCCCTTTCATCGTTGCAAAACCATCTTTGTAACAACTAATATCCTATAAAATGTATCATTACCCAATTCTTTAGAGGGAGATATTGGTCCCATCTATCACATATTGTTTGTTATAGATATGTTTTCCAAAATATTATCAAGTGTTCATCATATCATAACCATGAAATTATATGGGTTTCACAAACATTTCATCATATCATAACCTATCTAAAAGTAAAAGTCTTTATACTCATTGCTTCATTTCATCATATCATTACCTATTAAAAAAGATGTTGGAATCCTAATAACTAAATCAAAGTATAACCCATAGGAGATAAATGAGTTTCATAAACATAATGTTTTCTTAGACACAAATCTTTTGGGGAAATTGTATGAATGTTATATTTGGATCATAATTCACATAAAGAATATATAAAATTAATTCATTTCAAATTAGTAGAAAATATAATTTTAAATATCATTTAAAAAATTTATTAATGATAATAAATTGTCACAGAAAATTATTTTTGAAATGCTAAATCCATTTAAAAATCAATTTAATTGAAAATAACCATGAATGCTTATAATCGAATCGTTAATGATCATTCAAAATTTTTTGGGAAAAAAATATCCATTACAATATAAAAAAACACTTTTAAAAATAATATATGACATTGTTTTATTTGAATCTATAAATGGAAATATAGAATGGATGATTCATTGAAATTAATAACCCTAACAATGAGAAGTATTTTTTATAACAAACATGTTTAAAAAAATTCCTTTCATGTTTTTGGTAGAATAAAGGCATGAACTGATTACAAAATGACATTAATAATATTTTTAAAAAAATTAAAAAAACAATTCAAACATGGGTAAAATTTTATTATTAAAAATAGTAGAATAATGAAACATTTTTGAAAACATATTTAGAAACATAGTTTTGGATGAAAATAATATTCTGACCAAAGTGACAGATAAAGTCATATTTTTGTAAAAAAATTCTTAATTTATTCTATATAACAAGGTGATGTAAAAGAGAATAATTAATATCATTAAAATCTAGAGGATAATTAATGACTTCAGTTTCTTAAGATATGGGTGAGTGTATTTTATCATCAGAAAAATACCCATAAACAGTCTAGATAAATGGTGATATTGTAATAGAAATTTATTACCTATTTGGAAAAAATAAATTATAATCCTTAAGAAATAATAAAATAATTTAAAACATATAATATAATGATGATAAATAAATTCAAGATTTTATATATTAAATGGGTTTCATATACACCTAATTAAAAAAAGTGGGTGTGTATATCTCGAATAAGGTAAATTGAAACAAAAATCCACAACTCTTAAGAATATATTTTGAATAAAATTCCCCAATTTATACTAACATTAAATTAAAAATTAAATATATATTCAAATAATTTTATTCATGAAAAATCATTTAATGTGGTCATTATATACACCACTCAATGAAAACGAGTGGCAAATTTTCATTTGTCTCCCAATCAAATAATAGAGATCCAAAATCACTTACGATAAGTTTTCAGTTCCATAGTACTTGTTAAAACTCATTTATAATGAATATAATTTTATTATATACCAATCATTAAAAGATATATATATATATATTATACCATATATCATTTACTTGTGAAATTTTATTACCATTTAGTAAACTATTCCTAATGAATGTCATGTTTCTAACAATATGTACACTAATTGTTGTATATGTATTGATTTATAATTTTTTATCCTATTAAATATATCATGTATTAATCATATCCATAATTTTATCCATGATAAAAATATAAAAAATATTTCTTATATCTATTTTTAGAGTAATCCATAAAAATTTTTCACATAAAATGAAATATATTGTTCTATAGATGATATTTCGTATACACGCATGAAATATGTTTCCATTATCTAGTTTTCATGAATCATATAAAGTTAAAAGACATATAATTATCTTCATATAATTTTTAGGTCATATGTATCACATATTTTAATTAATAAATTTCTTTTTAAATTTCATTTGTAGCATCAACAAATCACATCACTTCATGATGGTGTAGTCTGATGTACACACGAGTGACTATTGTATTCCGAAAACATTTATCCATGTGGGTATGTGTGATTTGATTATTAAAAAATAATAATAATATCATAAATATCACATAAAAAAATCCATCATTATAACCATTATTTAGAGTTGGTAATATAAAAACTAATGACATCAGTTAACAAGGTTATAGTCCACCATACAAATGAGGGATGATTTCTTTAAACAATTGATGGAAGTGGTAGTTGTTTATGGTCATTAAATTTAATAAATAAAACATTTTTATATGTAACATTATGATTTTGTAACATCATCATGGTATTATACTATTTTAAGATGGATCATGATGAAATATTTAAAAAACACTTTTAGATTAAAGTTGCCTCTTATTAGGGTGTCCTCTTTAGGTTTACAATAAAAAAATCCCTAGGTCGGATTTATGTCCAAATTAATTATTCAAATATTAGAGAAGGGAAATTAGTTATTGATTAGGGCATGTATTTTTTTTTAATAATAATGTTTTTATAGTGAGATGTAGAGAAGAGATGGGGTGTCTTTTTTATATGTGATGTGAGTGGCACAATTGTGGTTTTTCTGAATTAAAAAATTACACCAATGTATTTTCATATAAATGGATAAAATATTTGAAAATTATATATCATTGATTATATATGAAAAAATTAAGAAAAAATGTGTTTCGAAATGTTATGGTTTATTTTAAATAAATTTATTTATTGTTTATCCCGCCAGCTAAACCCATTATTACCTTAATCATGGTAACCAGTGTATATATTTTATAATAATGATTTATTAAAAAGTAAAACATGAATATATTAGATAATATTCATTATTATGATTAAAAATATTTAAGAAAATATCAAAATTCAATTCACATATATGAATATTTTTAATTAAAAATTGATTCCACAGATGTGATGATAAAGTGTGTTTTCAATGAGAAAATGTTCAAAAGTTTACAATTATCTTTTTTAAATATATAAATGAAAATGATTCCACTGACCAAAATTCTCTTAATTGTTAAAAAATAGAAATAATTTTTATTTAAAACGAATTACTTATATGATTTGTCATTATAAATAATTTAAATGAAAAGGTAGTCTTCAATTAAAATTTAATATTTTTTACGACTTATAACGAATGCAATATCTTCAGAAAATTATCATAATTCAACCAATAAATAAGTTTGAAATTTTAAATTTAAACTAAAGTTTTTATTTTAAAAAATTAATTTCATATATTTTAAAAAAGTTAATGGAAAACAGATTCGGTAGATGTGATTAAAAATAATGTTTTCGAGAACTGTATTTTTCATGTATTAGTTGATATAATATTCTCCCATTGCATAATAAAGTAATTTTATGAATGTAAATTAAATTTTATTATATATAATATATATATATATAATTTAAATAATTGATAATCTGGTATTATTTTAAATAATTAAAATAGAGAATTTTTATGTCCGTTAATATAGTTTTAAAAATCCCAATTATTTCAACCCAAATATAAAATTATAAAAATATAAAGTTCAATACAATATTAATTAATTTGGTGAAACGTAACCAAAAATAAATATGATAATTTATAACATAATTTTTATTTTAATTACTTATTTCAATTAAAAAAATTTAGTTTAACAAAAATAGGTATTTTTCATTATTCATTGAAAAATAATTATTTTCTGAATTTTTTTTTAAAATATTCTAATTGTTAATTTCAATATGATTATTTAAAAAATGTTTATATTTATAGAAATATATTTTTTAATTTCTCAATAAAATAATTATATTCTTTTTTATAAAAATAAATATAAATAATTTTAAATGAAAAACTTATTTTTGAAGAATCTAACTATATTACTAAAAAATTATTTAACATAGAAATATTTTCTAGTTCAAAAAGGCTTGATGTCATGTGTCTTTTACACTATCATAGAATGTTGTTAGTTCATGTAATGAAATATTACATTAGTGTTTCAAATAATGAAAGCTATTATATGTTTTCATGTAACAAAAATTATATATATGGTTAAATTCATTTGAGAAAAATTAATAAAATCATGTGGTCTTAAATTTTACCCCCTTAAAATGAATTTCACACTAAAAATTTCATCTTAGTCATCAAAGGATTTACATATTAATGTTTACAACATTGAATCATATATTTCAAAAAATTTAATAAATCCCCCCATTAAAAAATAGAATTTAATGAGAAATAATCATCTAGAATAACTTATACTAGTTTCCATGAAATGACCTGGAATTTTATAAATGAAATTTCCCTTTTTATAGTTATGATATATGTTATAAATGAAACACATCACCTAGAGAAACCAAAAAAATTTGTTATCCAAAATTATGAATTATATATTAGTCATCAAATAACCCATTAATAATTACAATTATTACAATGCGACAATAAATATAACATATGACAATAAGAATATGATATTTTTGATCATCTCAATTAAAAATAATTGCAGCAGTCAAAAAATATTTAGAAATAAAAAATAATTTTAACCATAAGATATTCAATTTGAAGATGAAATTACTTGTATAACATTAAGAGAAAATATATATAAATTATGAATAAATGAAATAAAAGATAATTGTATAAATTAATTTATCTATACCATTTCAAAAGTAATGTGGCTGTTAGGTTAGTAATTTTACCATTAGGAATAGTAATCGGGTCATTAGAATAGTTACATAACTATGAACATATAAATAAAATTTATACATTTTATAAACTAAAATATTATATATTTATATCATTGTATAACTAAATAATTTTTTATAAATGATATATTAATTATTTTTATTTTTATAAAACCAAAATATTAATTTAGAAATTTCAAATTAATATAACGATTTAAAGGAAAATCTATTTTCATAAAAAATATTCATAAATTAATACTCTGTTTTATTGTAATTATAAAATAATTTTATGGTACATTAATTAATTAATCAAAGGCTTATAAAATTTATTATAATATTATAATCAATATTTTTTTAAATAAATGGTGATTTTTTTAAAAAACCAAGATTTAAAAAATAATTTTATTTTATTTAATTCCATTTTTTAAAAAAAAATGAAAAAAATTGGCGATTTTTTGAGATTTTTATAAAATAATGCTATTTATCATGAAAAGTTTAATTTGTTATTTAATTGTATTTAACAAATACAACAATCTTTGAATAATGGATGATTGGTGGTTAAGGTATTCACTGATTAGTATGAACTAAAATGAACTATTTAATGTATTTAATAATAATAAAAAAAATATTGATATTGTTGTGCCTATTAATTAATCCAATAAATAAAATAAGAATAACGACACCTCTCCTCCCCATATAAATACCACCCTCACCACCCTTTCTCCTCACACCTCTTAAGCCTTGAAACATTTTTTAATTATTCCAAATTACATTCCAAAAACACATACCCATGTCAAATACCTTTTTATCAACAATATTCCAATTCAAAGTTACATAAAAAGGTTTTCAGAGAGATGATATTAAAGTTGTGAAAAGTGCCTTCTTTCTCTATTAAATTCCTACATTAATTAGACATAACCAAATCTCCCATATCAGAATTTAATGAAAACACCATTATCATATATATACTGTAATTGTTTATGGTTAATGTTATATTAATCATGAAATCTCTTACCTTCCCATTTTATACTAAAAAAAGTAAACAATTATATGTGTTTTGTGGATTCATCAACGACAAGCATGACGAGGTTTCAGTTTCCATTACTTCCTTCAAGGATTGTCAAAAAACAATTGATATCATAAAATAATATTATAATATTTATATAACAACTTATTTAATTTTTTGGAAAAAATATACGTTATCATATTTCAGAAAATATTATATTAGTTAGTGATGGTTGTAAAACCACAAAAATTAAACTAATCATTTTTCATTAACGTTATATCAAGTTAAACATTCACATATCGGAAAATTAATTGATATATTGGATGATTTATAATCATGGAGTTATATAAATTCCAATTCATTAAATCCATATAAGTTTTCTTCTATTTTAAATGAACTACTATAAATATTTTCAACGGAAAATACTATTGAATAAATGAACCGAACAATCTCTATATAATGAAATTAAGCATTATAAGCTTGGAAAATGTTTATAATTGACCTCAATAAAATTATAATAAAAAATAGATAATATGTAAATAGTTAATAAATATAAAATTAACATATCTAATTTTATTATCTAGGATATTAGTATATCTAAAGTAAACACTCATACATACAGAAAGGGATCTCTACGATACACCAAATTACCGTTGGGTTGCGCTTTATCTCACATTAGACCAAATTATTTCTAAATTATTCTTATATAAATCATAAAAAATAATACTATATGTTCCAAATATAGGCTTTTAGATTAAATCGTATTTGTTGTGGGATGAAACATGTTTCAAATGGATCTATTCTCTATTCTTCCAGATATCTATGCCCAATTAAATGTAAATTCTCTTTTTTATTACCCATTTTAACGTATATTCCACAAACTATATTTAGAAACTAATAATTTTTATAAACCGATAATTTGAAAAGGAATAACAATATTCGTTCAATTCATGTTTTATGGAAAAAATTATTACTTCATTTTCTCTATAGACTCATTATTCTTTTCCATAAAACAACACTTAAGGGGTACAAATATAATGTAATACAACCACTATTATTCATGATTTAAATTTTATTTCACATTATAATATACTCTTATATTTTTTTTGAAAGTTGATGAATGATTTTATTCCCTTATTTTATGTGTACCATTTTTATAACCCTTGGTTATGATTTATGACATGATTATGATACCCATTTCTTTCAAAGGGTAACCCTTATATTGGTCCTTTATTTATTATTCTTGATGTGGAACACATATAAATACACATGTTATGATGTGTGATACCATATAACATTCCAATTACTTGGAAAATATTTTAGTCTCATAATACATCATGTATAAAAATACTGAGTAAATATAATCTATTAAGATACATTGTCCTCCATGTGATATAGTCTGGGAAGTTAGCATTGAATCAGGTTTATTTCATGTTATATGTTGCTACCACATTCCAATGATTCCATTATAATATGATTTCGTGCTCTATATGCTCTGAATATATATGATTATTCATATTCCAAGCATATTATGTTATCATGTTGTGCCATCTAAATCATGTGTTATACATTTTCTCAATGCTTATTCCCTTATAGATATTTTTAAATCATCCATTTTCTATATGAATTCCGATTGTTATCCTATGAACTTATAGGATCATAGAGGGATTTATGATCATGGTATGAATATTAATAAAAAAATTGATTCATGTTCCAGGATTTTAGTTTTCTATAACTTTTTTATCGAAGACACTTGACATTACGATTCTCATATTGTATTCTATGGGTTATTATATTTGAAATAATCTTATAACAAGTTTAAAATGATAGGGACACAATATATTTTATCAACGCATGGATTTTTATTGATTAAGGACTACCAAATTTATGTTATAACCCTTTGGATAATTCTATCTCCATGGATAACATAGATTGAAACATAGGGAATCAAAAGTAAAGATGTACTTTAAATTTATATGTATATCATTATATGTTAAATGATTCATTTTTATATTCTAATTATCTATGTATTCATGAAACCGAATTGTATTTTTGTGATTTTTCTTAGTTAATAGTTAGAATTAGTTGAACCCATTCCAACAAATAATATGATAGGAAATGTGATGACGTTTGTATTGAGATTATATATTTAATGGGAACAGAAGTCTAGAATGTCATGAATGTACTGTCTCAAGGATCTAAAGTTACGAATAATTAAATGAATCCTGATGAACCCCAACATTGACCTAGTATAAAGAATATTATTGCCCATTAATTTATAATGCAAAGGCCAACAATCATCGGTGGATATTATGATCCAATTATCATTGAACTATGTATTATCTCTATTTAGAAGATATTATATGTCCTCCAATACATAGATTAATAGAATTTTGTACAATAATTTTATCATTATGATGGGGGAAGCTGATCAGTAGTGGACAATAATCAAAAACAAAATGTGTAAGGAAAATATTTATTCCATGTATCTGGAAGGATTTAGGAAATTATTTCGCATAAAATATTTTCTGAAAACTCTATTTCTTATTATTGGGATTGAGTTTATCAAACTAAATAAAAATTAAGATTATTCTATCGTGGAATATGAAGAAAAAATCATAAAAATTCCATGATAAACATTCTGAATTGTCATGATCACTAGAACCAAGGTGGATCACTTATTTATTTAATTAAAGTCAATTATCAGATGACTATTGGTGATTCAAGGCTTTTACAGTTATGTGGTAATTGGATGTTGTTCCCTTAATGTTGAAATTTTAATTAGATACTTTTAGTGGTCTCATAGGACTGGAGATAAAATGATGAAACTATTGTTTTATATGGGGGGGTTCAATAGTTAATTCCAACAAAGGAATGAAGTCTCAACATCGCAAATGTCAAAATTTTCATAATAATCATCCTAAAAACTACTTATGTCAAAACTAGTGATTATTTTATTGTGGAAGATAGGGATATCATGCTGATTTTTTCTAAGTGATTTGATGAATCTCACTAATGTAGAGGATGAATGGAAATTTCAGGCCAAAACGCTTCCTATAGAAGAGAAATTAAAATTCAAGGAATATAGTAATTATGTGACCCAATTCCCTATTCCATTTGTTTTGAGAGTCAATCAACAAAAACCACCACAACCATAGTAAGGAATGGAATATGCTATAACTACATCTGAAGTGGTTCTCAAAAATGATGATATTATAGGTATGTGGGTTATTCATACCCGAATAGTTAATGCTTTTTTTATTATTTGAACGTAAATTAATATTCTAGATGTTTAGTATAACTATTCAAACACAACCTCAAAATATAGTGTTGGAATTATTTATGAGAATAGTGAATAGGGAAATTATTTCATCTAAATTATAGAAATATTCCATAGTTAATTATTATGGACTTAACCACCTAGAAATTATGAATTACTTATTTTAGTGTATTTTGATGCTACATTTGAAATGTATTGGATCTACGTTTATAAATCCAACATCAACTATGTGAAAAAGAGACCATTATTCACATCCCATGGAATACCCTAATTCTCTATAGGTGTTTGTGTGAGGGTTAATATCCTTTCGAGTTGTCTTATAATATGTGGATAATATTTCATTATTTAAACAACATATAATGAAAAAATAAATTAGGTAATGTATAGGAACATGATAAAAGAAATTTCCATTGTGAGGGGTGACACTTTTGTATTCCCTAAATAATTCCCCTGTCTTCCTTATGACAAACAGTTTGAGTTCTAAATTGGTCTTACACATTGATAACTTATTACATTAATGAATATTTAATTCAAGAACACTATTAAGTTAGAAAAACTTATGAATAAATTACAATATAATCTTGAAAAAGGGTCTTATATGCCAAATTGATTCACCATGGAGTGTGTATTCATATTAGTCAAGAAGAAATATGGATTAATACCCATCACCATTGATTTTCAGGAGCTCAAAAAATCGCGATAAAGAATAATTATCCTTTTACATGGATATGTTAATTGTTCAACAACATATGTTGTTCCATTTAGTTATATAAGCTGGAACATCAGTCAGGATATCGCCTATCAATGTTGTGGAAGGAATATGTTAGGATGAATTATTTTTGAACATGGTATGGACACTATGAAATCATGTTGATCCCCAATAGAGCCAATAATTAACTAGTAATTTTTATGGTCCTAATTAATATTGTATTTGGATATTATATTGATTACTCATTGGTATTATTTATCAATGATATTATAATATACTACAATAGTAAGGTGTAACATGAAGATCATTTGAAAATTATTTTAATGACTTTTTGAAGTTAAAAAATTTATTTATAGTATAGTAAATGTGACTTCTCGATGGAGTAGGTATCATTAATGGGGGATGTTATCACTATTTACTGAATATCTACGGTCCCTTAAAAAAGGAATGTAATCAAATATTTTCCAAGGAAAACATTTATAATAGTTATCCCTAGTTCCCAAAATCTAAAAGGGTAATATCGACAATTAGTAAATAATTTCTCATGATTGAAAAACCCACAAACCATGATGAATTTAATGAGATTAATGTTTGTATGGACAATTGAATGTGAATTATTATTTTAAGAGCTTAAAAATATCTTGATAACTATAGTAATACTTACACTACAAACAATTTGATAAATATTTATGGTCTAAAATGATTTCTCGAAGAAGGTCGTAGGATGTATACTAATGGAAAATTATATTTTTTCAGCTTATGCTATAAAAAAATGAAATGTAAAGGTGAAAAACAATGTAAAACATGATCTTATGTGGGATCTTATGACATTTTCACTGAAAATATGATGATATTATGTCTATGTAGTGAATAGTGACATATATAATGATTATAGGACCCTATAGTATATATCCATGCTAAAAAAGATTAATATTCCCATGCAAATATGGTTTGATCTAATTTTGTATTATGACATCCAATCAAATACAATATATGTAATTAAAATAATGTTTTAATTCCATATGTAAAAAATATTATACAACTTTATCAATTATGAGAATTGAGAATGATTTAATCATTGTATACCTATAATATACCTACATGGGAATCATTAAGCATGTAAAATTATCCATCGATTCTCAATTGAAATATCAACCATCAATTTTAGAGAAGATAAATTATTTTCTATGGGATGATGTACAAATTTGTAACAATGTGGAGGTTATTAAAAAATGGAAATCATAAAATGTTAAAATTGATGAGAAATGATTTTTACGATCTGGATCATGAATATGTGTACCACAAAATCTTGTGATAAAGAGGGCTATTTTTAATGATTCAGATTGAACTACATTATATTTCCACCCATGTAACAAAAATATGTATTGAGATCTGAATGATCTCTAATTGTGGGCCAATATAACGAATTATATCTCTGAATATACATTATAGTTCATAGAATGTCATCATGTTAAGGATTAAAGGAAAAACTCTAAGGGGATGATTAAAAAATCATGCACAACATTATGGAAATATGAAAACATAACCATGTTCTTTTTCATCATACATTTGAAGAAACCATGAGGAAATAATTATATATGGGTTTTTATATATATTCTTACAATGATAGCTTCCATTATTGACATTTGATATGACATCACACTAGACCAACTTCAACATATATGCATGAAATATGAGGTGAAGCAACTTTGAGTACCATTATTTATTATATCCAATCATTACCCAATATATACATCCAAGTTCAATAATTGTCTCAAACAAGATATTAATACTAATTTGATCTTTATAATTTATAATCATCCTCAAAATGATGTCAAAACTGAGTGGAAAATTCCACAACTCATAAATATGTTTTGAACAAGGTTTATGGACTTCAAAGGAGTATGGGATAAACATCTTCCATTGGTCGGGTTATCTTACAACAATAGATTTGACTCATGCATCCAAATGGACCAATATGAATCCCATTATGGGATTACATATAGAACATCAATATGTTAGGATGAATTTTTTGATTTTTAGATGTTGGGACCTAAACTAGAAGATGAAATAGGAGAATATGTGGAAATAATTCATACTCACACCAATGAAATCAAATGTTAACTATAGATAAATGCAGTTATTAGACAATGGGGTAGAGCATTTTAGGTTGTAGAAAAACTATTTTTATATATATCTTTATGGAAGAGCTTCCTTAGATTATGGAATAACAGAAATTAATGTCCTTGGTATATTATCCGCTCTGTGATTCTTGATTACGTTAGATATATGAGATATTTAATGGAACATCCACCAGATAAGTCTCATGTTCTTGAACTATTCCATGTATCCCGCTTGAGTATGTAAACACCATATCACTCACATGTAATTAATTCCTAGTAGGTAGAATAGAAATATGAACTCTCTTATGGAAGTGTACAATGAATATAATGGACCATAGATACAATGTCTTACCCAATAAGAATATTCACCTTGTTAGTGATTCATGGTGAAACCAAATGTATAATGTGTTAAAATCAATTCCAAAGGATGAAATTAAGGAGAAAAATTATCCCCTTTTTCACCTTAGACTGTCTAATGAAATTTCAAGGGTGAAATTTTATAAGGTGGAAGAATGTAACATCAGAAAATTTTATCAATAAAATTTTAATTATTATAATTAAGTCATATTGTATAAATATCAAAAAACACATAGAGAAACACCAACATATTATTCACATAAATTAATAGTGATACATAATCTGGATGATAAAACAATATGAAATCGAAATATGACAACATAAAAATAAATAGAAAAACAGATAATAAGAATACAATAATTTAGATATATATGATCCCCTAGAATGACAACACTTGCGATCAAATTTGTTGTTAAATTATAATTTTAGCATTAATATTCTCATTTTTAAGATGATTGTATATGTATAGGCTTAATAGAAAATGGAATTTAAAAAAATTAATGGAATAAGATGTATTTTATAATTAAATTATCTATTTTTTTGATTGGTAAGATTTTCATTATAATAGAAATGTGGCGATTAAGAATAGAAATATTTCTATTAGAATGGTACCATCACTTATGAAACAATAAATAAAATTTTGGAGTCTTATAATTGAGGATATTATTTATTTAAATGATGGTATAAGTATATAAAGGTTTTAAAATGAAAAATTAAGTGTTGGTATTTTTAAAAAACATAACTGTTTATTTGTCATTTTACAAATGACATATCGATTTAAAAAAAATTATTTTCATAAATTAAATTATAATTATTATTATGTTTTATTATAAAAAGATGATAAATTTATGTGACCATAATTATATTTTTAAAGGTTTTTAAAATCTTTTGTAACACTAAACTCATTATTTTTGGAATAAATTCTGACTTTAATTATATTATATATTTATCAAATTCGGAAATTTATTTTAGTAAAATGGATTCATTTTTTGGAAACGAAATTTAAAAAATGGATAATGTGATTTTATTGTATTATTCTAATATTGATTAGTTTAGCGAGCAGTGGAATAATTTAATTTATATTATTTGACAAATACATGAAGTTTTGAGTAATTCATGATGTTTATATGAGTAAATAACATATTCAATAGATCTATAATGAAAAAATCACGGAATTTAGTCATAGGAATCTACAACATTGAATATATTGTGCCAAAATAAATAAAATGAATTTTTTTTAAAAAACCACACTCCTCCCCTATAAATACCACACATTCTCCCCACACATTTTAAATTCATAATAAATTTCTATATTATTTTTATTTCCCTTCCCAACCCCTCCTTAACATATCCAAGACCTAGTTTTTTCAATAAAAGACCAAACCCATGTTTAGTAAGGAGGTTCTCATGTATTTCATGACCCATCCTCTAGGGCCCTTATCGTGACTACGCAATGTCTGCCTCTAATAGGCCAATGTGCGGTGAATAGAACAAAGTAGGAATTTCTAAAAAATCATAGGCATTTTCCTAAGTTCCGTCACCAACACCCCCATATCCAAGCCCAAAATGATGAAGATGAATAAACTATGTAAACAATATTGTGTACAACTATGATACCAACAATAGAGTATGATAGTAAAAAAATAAATTGTAAATAGGACCAGAATACAAGACCATCTAATTGGAAAATTAAAATATCTTGAATATTGTTTTGTAGAAAACCCTACGTGAAGGGAATGTATAGGTCAGCAATTAGATGCCATCGAAGCATGCATTTTCCACCTAATCAACTTATTCCCCACATGGTCCTCACCAACCATGGTCTCCAACAAAATGATGGTCGTCTGCGCAGGAAAAAACAAGTGTGGGAAATGCTCGTGCAGGGGTGACTAAAATAGTACATAGTAGGACCCCAAGAATCCAAAAATGATAAACTAAAATGAATGCATTGTCAACTCTACAGAGGTATATGTCAAGAACATATATCATAATAAAAAATATAGATATACTCATTATTTTCCACAAGGTAAAGAAGGTAAGTAAAAAACAAAATTCTATCAATATGACTCTAGTTGAGACACACATGTTTTTGGAGAACTCACTACTCCAACCATGATATATTAAACGACTCTTAAAAAGCAGTCCTACTTATTTGGACCTCACCCAAATAGAATTTTTTTTTTAAATACATTGTATTTAGAGATAGGATCCATCCCAGAGGATTCTGAAAACCTAATCTGCATTGTCCCAAAACATAGCGGAACGTTCTCATATCATGCCCACAATCCTAATGACGCAACTCATAACATTGTTAATACTTCTAAGAGGATACAGACAACCCTACTTATATGGCCCACAAGATGAAGGTTTAATTAAATGTTCTCTAATCTTATGTAAATTCCAATATAACTCCAACAAGGGTGATAGCGGATCGATTCAGTCCAAATAATGGATTAGACAACTCTACCAAGGACTCAACCTCTAGAGGGGATTACTATTTAATGATTTTAACATAATGTTATAATTAACCCTTGTGAAGAGATTCAAGGGTAATTGTACACCTACACTGGTCTATTCTAAAACCCACCATCCAGTCTCAAAAAGGGATCACCTTTTCCCAAGGGACCCAACATCGTATATGTCTTGTCAAACAGACATAATGTTTGAAACATATGTCCATTTTAATATAATGGGTCTTGGGAAGCTCGGTTCCGACCCGAACTTGTCTATATGGTATGGCCCAATGGGCCTCGCGTACTGGCCCATTGGGCCGCCGGATCGGCTCAGTTTCTCTAGCCCAACACATCTTGTGCAGGCCAACCCGACTTCAGTAAACATAGACACTTAGCCATTCCAACCGCAAGATCACACAGTCACCCAACCACATTCCATGCGGCTCCCTATTCAATGATGTAGTACTATGTTTCAGGAATTCGGTCCATGTGACTAGCACAAAATTGCGGTGGAGCCACTGATTCTCCCTATGATGTGGTCGTGGTGGAACACGTCCACCACTACCCACTGCCAGTGTTCTTTTCTGATCACTGCTTGCGGCGTACACATCGTAGCCCATTCAAAAGCCATGGTCTTTCTAGGACCACAGGATACCGCAACCATAGGATGCCTTGTTGGTGGCATTCTTACTAGGTCTACCTAGCCAGACCACACCATCAGGCTGTGTCACCTCTGCCGATATCTAACCTACCAGCGAACTCACTCTACCACACCCCATCTTAAATGGCCGGAGCCGCAACCTCATGATGTCTCCACCATGTGTCATTGTCATGTAAAATTTCTATTGCGGATCACTAAATGCAAATAATGAAGAATGAAGAGAGGGATAAGAATAAGAATATGTTTAAATGGATTGATCTGAACCAAGTTTGAGTCGGTCATGATCTATTCATGTTAGATTTTAAAAATAGTGGAAAAAATTAAGAAATCCTCAACATGTATCATCCACAAACAACCCTACAATATATTATTCCAAACACACAAATACACATGATTTGTAGAGTATCATAATTATTCATTAATCCACATTCGTCAAGGTGAAAATAACAAGGATAGAGAATCAAACAAAACTCACACCATTCCTGGTGTTTTCGATCGATTGCTGATGATGAAAGAATCTGAGTTTTTCATTTGTCAATCCATTGACGCTTGATCTGAATCCCGATCATCGATATATTTTCATTGAAGAGAAATTCTCTCCTCATTTCTTTAAAAAAACAAGGGTTATGACGATAAACTTGGATTTTCTAAAAAGGATAATTTAATAAGAAAACTCATCACTATGTTTCCACATAACAATAATAAAAATTATTATTTTATCAATAATTTTTATCACGTTCAAGTACAAGAATTAACATTAACCCTTGACATGCACCAGTTGAGGTTAGGATAAAAACTAATGTAAATACATAGTTCTATATGTAACTATGTGCTCAGAAGTTTGATTCAGGGACTCATTTAGATGTTATTAAAGTTCAATGTTATCTGCGTGTTGTTTTTTTAATTAAAATGGAACTATGTTTGATGATTTTTTTAGGGAACACCATGCATTGAAATTTCATTCCACCTTAGTGTCAGATTACATAATATTCTAAAATAATTCTTTAAAATGAAATGGAGAAAAATACAAGTCATTAAAAAGAAAACTACATTCAATAGGTAAAGTCTTCCTTCTTTATCCTTTAAATTATTTCTTCCTTTAAATTTATCCTCACCACCTATAAGAAATAGAAAGATAACACCATTATCATATATAAACAGAAATTTAGTTTTTTAATGGAATTACAATCAAAAAATATTTTCTAATATCCTTTAATTTTAAAAAAGAAAACATCATCTGTGGTGAGTTGATTCACCCCCTTCATGGATGAAAATTTTGGTTTTTTATTTCCACCAACAATGGTTGTTGTAAAAAAATTAAATATTATTTTAATACATATATTATAGCTTATTTCATGTTATTTAACTAATATATATAAACATCATATTACTTAAATTAATTATAGTTTTTGTTGTTCGTAAAAAATGTCACAATAAATAATCTATTTTCATCAATGTTTAATTTAATTAATCATTATAAAATATGATAAAAACTGATATATGTGAAAATATATAATTATATAAGTGTATTAATTCAATTTCATTGAAATAATAATTTTATCTTCAATTTGACAAGAACTAAAATAATTATTTTCAGGGGAACCAACCATGTATCCATGAAATGAATGCTCTTAGAAGAATAAAATTTAACATTATAACCGTCCAAATAACTACTAATTAACCTAATAAATTTATAATATATAAAAAATCTATGGATAATTTTATAAGTCAATAAATTAATGCATGTAATTCGATTATAAAATACAATATGTGACTGTCCATAACACATATGGACATAAGTTAAAGGGTCTATCTAAATATCCAAATTAGCTTTCGATTACACATTCTATCTATTTTCACTAATGTATTTAATCATAATTCTTATATAAATATTCTAAATTTGGTTTATAAGGTAAAAAATTTATATCAATATTGATTCATGGTTTTTTTATGGGGGAAATATTTTTCTAAAGGTTCACTTCTCAATTATTCTCGATAAGAAATCCCTATTAGATGGAATCTCCCCTTTTTCATTACCATTTTTAGTGAAATACATAATCTATTTTAAGCCTATAATATTATATATAAAATAAATAATTTAATTTTGAAAAAATAAGTTCATTTCTGGTTTTATTTATACAATTAATCCTTCATACCCTTTAAGGACACATTATTATTATAACTAAAACCTCACATAAGTAGCACAATTCTTATGTTATCCAAACTGTCCTCTTGATTATTTAATTTATATTTTACATCATGGTAAACAATTATTTTTTAATTTATGAATGTACAAGAATGATTTAAATCACTTCTTTTATGTATACCATTGTTATAATAACCATGGGTATACCTTATAACACAATTACTATACCATTTTCATTCCATTCATAATAGTTTTGTTTATCCCATTTGATTGATTCTTCATGAGGAACACAAATGCATGAACATGATAATATGGATGTGACTACATATCGGTACAATATATTTTCTAATTATTTATCTTCGTGAGTAATAAAAAATGATATTATGAAGTATATATAATACATTATGGCACTTTGTACAACATCTCAAATATTATTGAATGTTTCCCTTGACTTATTTTTCTTTCATGTTATATGCTTCATCAAAATTCCAATGTCTCCATGATAATATGATTCCATGTTCTATATTTTCTGAATCATTATCATTATTCATTTTACATTCCATTTATGTTACCATTTTAATCTTTCTAAGTCATGTCCTAGGTTTTCCCATGTTTCTACCCTCACTAGGCTTTTAACTCATACCATTTTCGATGTATTACCTTGGTTATCATTTTTAGTTATATTATTTTATTAGGAATTAAAAATTAATTATGGATATTAATAAAGAAATTTTTTATTCAAGTTCTTTATTTTTAGTTTTATGAACCAAGTTATCCAAATACCCAAGACTTTATGATCTTTTGATTTTATTTGGTGGATATTAATGCCTAAAATAGTGTAATAATATGTGAAAATTATAGGTTCAATGTATTCTAAATTAGTGAAAATAGGTCGGAATATAATACATTGACATAGAAGAGATAAATAATTCCCATATAGTGGTGGATAATGATAGAGAATATTGATCATAAGTAAGTGGTTGATCTATAGAAGGTTAATGACCTAAAATCCAAAATTTAAAGTGGAAGGGAAAATTTCATTGATGTCATAAAAATGATTATAATAAGAAAAAATATAATTCCATTATCCTTAAAAACACTATTGAATTAGTTTTCCATCTAAACTAAGATCATTTGATAATTAACATAATTGATATATTTTTATTTCATATTCACAATTTCATCATTTGGTTGGTCCATGATCAATTACCACTAAATATTTTACTCCAACAAATCATTGTGAATTTTTTATTCCTAAACCACTAATATATAAAAATATCTATAAATATATGATAAATAATTAAGTCTTTCATTATATATATTCCAAACAATTGGTTGGAAAATTTTATTCATAAATATTGACATGGTAAAAATTTATATTAATCACTATAACCTCAACCCTATATCATCCTCAACTATTCCATAATTGGTAGAGAAAAAATGAATTAAAAAATTAAAAGATTATAATGAGGGTCGCTAAATTTTTCAAAACCATGAAAACATTAATCCTAGAAAAAAGGAATTATCTCTCAATTTTCAGACACAAAACTTGTTAATACCTTTAACAAGTATTGTTTTGAAACATAGTAATGACCTGAATTGACAGAAAACATTGTTGAAAACAAATTTAATTCTTAATTACTTGAATGAAACCATATATATTGAATATATTACATTTAATAAAAAATTATATAAAATTCATTAATGATAAGATCAACAATTTTATCAAAAAATAATTAATTAGTTTCAAGGACATAAATACCTTAAAAATTTAATTTCTTGTTTTCAATAAACCTTTTCTCTAATATAACCACCATTTTATTAATATTAGTATCATATTATGGTTTACCATTCCATAGATATTTGATTGACATAAAATGTACCGATTCCATTAAATCAGATTTCTATGTCATGAGTACTACTCCTCATATTTTCTCAATTCATGAAAAAAGGGAACACTCATATATATTTAATTATTCATATAAAATAATTTTGGAATTCAAATATAGAAAATATAAATCATTTTACATCTTTCATAAACAATTTACTTGGATTTGACAAAATTTTTAACAATAGTTATTTCTTAAAAATATGAAATGTGAATATATTCATTCATAAACCCTTACTTATTCAGTTTTTAATGTTTAAAATATTAAATTATTTTAGAACAGCCCGTACAATTCACATTTCAAATGTAGTATTCTCTTCAAAAGAATTATAACCATTACTCAAACATACTATCTGATTCTATTCCTATTAATTCAACATAGTACATTGACTTCCATAATTCCTATAAGTTGTTCAACTAAAAAAGTCATATGTTGATAATAAATTTGGTATAAAATAATTTCATCCATTGTTTTATCTAAACATTTGATTGTTAAAGGAATGTTTTATACTAAATTACTTTCTAAAAAATACATTGAACAAATTCTAATTCATTTTGAGATATTCATCTGATTAATTATTCCAATAATATTTTCTTATAGGAAACTAATTATTATTTCCTCCATGGTACGCATTTTCCAAACTCTCTGTAATATTAATCCTTCTCTTCTTTGGCGAGATTGAGTATTGGTTAATATATAAAAAATTATTCATGTTACATGGTGACTGATTATTAATAATCACAAAATCATTCACTCATATATTAATCCCATTTTGGATATAATAAACACAATCACTATCATATTCAATATTGATCCATATCCTTCTTATTCTATTCATTTACTAAAACAACAACATATTTTGAGTAATAATATTTGGAGAGTGAAACCTCACAATCCAAACAAATAATATAAAGGATTTATAAATCATAAAAACCTTTTTTAAATTATTAATCCTTAGTTTTATCCTAAGATATTCATTGTCATCATCTATATAAATCCATCATAATAGCTTGTAAAGTATTTGTGAATTTCTAAAAGTTAACCCATGGGATTGTCATACTAGGATTGCAGCATCATCTATTTTCATGCAATAGGTGATCATCTTGTCCAGATCACTACACTATTTTCAGAGTAACTACCCCTACGTACCTCTATGATTGATCCATATCGACATGTATTATCTATAAAAGTAATAAATTTTGTGGAATCCACTTTCCAAATCAATTACTCACAATTCCTAAACATTTTCATATACTTTGACTAATCCTTATACTTATCATTAGAGGTACTCTAAGACATATCTTTAGATATATATCTAGGAATATATATAATGTTTTATCATCTTACATACTATATGTTAACAAAAAAATTCCTCTAATACTAAAAAAATGACCTAGTCATTTCATAAATAGATAATAAATCATTTTTCAAATTCCAATATATTAAAAAAATTCCTATGAGGACAATAATTGTTTAGAGTATTTGGAAACACTGAAACAAAAACAACTAGTCTACAAGTAAACTAAATAATATCACACTATGAACTTTATAGAAATAACCATTCTTTGAAATTTTTTGTTTAATTAATTTCTTCAAAACCTAGGGTATGTAAACATAAAAAATCATGTCCTGAGACAAACAGTACAGGTAAAAAATGGAGATATGTAAATTTAAATGAATATAATGGTATGATGACATGATAATATCATTTAGAAACCATAAAAAATATATCAAATATTTTAATCATGGGCTGTGGAATAAAAAATGGTTGCTTATAAGATACGAATCATAATGTAATCACAGAAAATGAGTCATTAGTGTCACGAAACAACCTGATTTGACCATCATTAATCCAATTTAGATGATCTGTAATAAGGATCAAGGGGTTTTGGGTAACATATAGGGTAACGAAGTAAA
Source organism: Viscum album (assembly GCA_963277665.1). NCBI lineage: Eukaryota > Viridiplantae > Streptophyta > Magnoliopsida > Santalales > Viscaceae > Viscum > Viscum album. The sequence continues at coordinate 2,055,762,494 of OY728137.1, forward strand.
ATAATTCACCAAATTTAAATAAAAGTTAATATAATAGTGTTAAAATATACAAAACAACCAAAATCAACTAATTTACAGACAATAGTCATTTATTCAAAAATAATTATAAAAAACAAAACAGAAAATCCAAACTAAGCCTAATTACCATAACTTTTCCATTTAAAACATGTGGTTCACTCTCCATTACCAAAACCATCCATCACCCATGGTGACCAAAACCATGGTGAAACCTTCATCCAAATCTATAAATAATAAATAACTGTATGTGTGTGTACTAAAACAAATTTTTTGTTCCCAAAAAAACATATTCCTAATGAAAGTCCTTTAAAAAACTCAACATCAATTTTAGTTTTGGAATACAGTACATAAAAAAAGTATTTTCACACATTTTTTACTTTAAACTCAAACATGGTCTATTTCACATTTTATGTTTCAAACCACATTCCTTTCCAATAATAATCCATCAAAATTTTTGAAGAAAAAAATTCATTCATTAAAAAGTGGTGAAGGATTGTATAAAATAATTCCAACGAATTTTCCAAAAGTCATTTAAAATAAAATCACCAATTTTCAAAGGAGTACAACACACATGAGAAAAAACATCAATAATCAAATAATAAAGGAAATGAAAATATAAACAAATTCTTGTAACCATCCAAACACGAATCACAATTATCATTCATAGACACATATGTGACAAAGAAAATTGGATATCATAAGATCTCAGTGTTATAATCTGGAACATAAAATAAAAATTGACTCATCTAAAAGGAATGCCTCACCCAATGATGTTAATTTTCACAAAATTCCAGATCATACACTATCTTCTATGACTGAGAGGAACTCCACCATAAAATCAATGAAAAAATATATATCCTATTATAGACCACTTCAAGAGTGAAATCGAAATATAATGTAAAAAATTATTTCCTAAAATATTCTATTTATTCCAGGTTCCAATGTTATGAGTAATCTACGTGTGAGACAACAATTCCAAGAAAACATCTAATTACAGTCACATATATTACATATAAGAAACTCAAAAAAACGTCACCCATGATCCACCCATGGAACAATGTCATTCCATTCAATCAATCAATCATAAGGGTTACCCACAATGTGGGATTCCCACACCATCCATTATAATTAACGAAGGATAAATATCTAAGGATCATTGTTCGATAGTTTCACATTTCACAGAAATTCCAAATGGATCACTATCACCCTTTGAGAAATAATAGTTTCTCAAGGGGCCAAATCATCATTTCCAAAAATTGTTATCACATTATTTTTCACTTTAAAACCAATTAGGAACTCTCATATAACCACTCACACCACCATTTCACATGAAATTTACCTTAAACAAAATGAAAAATGGGCCATAGACCACCATCTCGTATCAAACCAACTTCAAAGAATCAACTCACACAAATTTTAAGTACAAAATCATTTAAGAATCCATTTATGAAATCCAACACACCATTCTATATGCCAACAATATATTTAAAAATACATTCAATGATTTCAAAACTATAAATTACTTAATAGAATCTAAACTCTCATTTTATTAAAATCATGGTGTGAATATCTTAATAAAACCTTGAAACATACTTTAATACAGTGTCGAAAACCACCTCATTTCATATCAATCAATTATTCCAAATATAATACATCACTGAATGACATAGAAAAGAGATGATAAAAATAAGATCCTAATGATCCGTAAATTTAAATGGAATGTGAATAGGGAAACACATGTCTATTAGCATGTGCTTCGACATGTTTAACACCAAAACAAACCCATGATGGTTCCATGAGATGTTAATAACTATGAGAAACCCTATGAAGATAAAACCTCAAACATAAACCTATGTAATCATGAAACCAATATTCACAATACCAAGGAATAAGAATAACTCATGAAAATATGGAATAAAATTGAAGAGGAAGAATACATGATGATAATTCCTTGAATAATCTCCCCAAAATCTTGATGAAACACTAGATCCAATCCATGGGGAAGGGGATGAAGCATAGAGAAAGTGGTAGGATTCCCGTTGCATCACATGAAATAGGAAGAGGATAAATGGGGAATTTTGGTTCTAAATACTGAACAATGTAGAAGGGGAAATTCAAACTTTGAATGAACTGTTCATCATGAATAGTTTGGTGGCACAGTTTCAAAAATAGTGTTCTAACCTTTCCCCCCTTGGAGGAAAACTAGGGAATTAATAATTTTTGGCTGCATGGTTTGGTGAAACCACCGTGCAACACTGTTCTTCCAAAAAATGGCAGTACAATGAACACATTGTCCACATGGTTTTCCTAACCATGTGTGGCTCATGAACCCCTGACTATAGAAATTATAAGTCTTGCGCGGTTTCCATGAGCATGTTTCATGGTTTCCTATAATGGTGTTCCAACCATTTTCCACCGACATTAAAGCCCACAATTCCCAATTTTCACCAATAACTCATGCGGAAACTAATATATTAAGATGGGTCCAATAATGAAAAAATTAAAACCACAAAACAATATTCTAGAACACTAATAACTCAACCAGAAACTGATGATCCAAATGTTTATCTTGAACAAATGATGAAAATAAAAATTCAGTGTGACAATTCACACCGCTGTAATTTTTTCTTCCCCTAGAAATTGAAAAAAAAATTTGGTTGATCAATCAATGAAAAATTATTCAAAAAAATTCCTAATTCATCCTTTGAAACCATTAAGACTTCCACCACATTGAAACCAAAAATCAACAATCTTACCTTAAATGAACAATCAAACCCTAAAAATGCCTCAAGATTCAGGATGAAACTATTGGATGTTCTCCAAAATCCCAATATTATTCCAAATAATGAGGATCAAAAAATTTGATAACATCAAATGAAACCACCCATTTCTAAGCCATCACTAAAAACTAAACTTGATTATCAACAAGAGAGACCTGAATGGACTCACCATCATTATAAATAATCTAACACAACGAAACCCAAGATGAAACCACAAATTTATCGAAAAGATGGCACGCTAAAATTATGAACTTACTATCATAAAAAAACCATCCTAGACTGACATAGAAATCCCACTACATACTAAATCATAAATTTCTCCTCACTGAGAAACATTTCTACAGTGACAAACCACTCTATCAATAAGGGGGGTTTCCAAGGATATATTCTCCAATCCAAATGAGATTCCCAAACCATGATTATTCGTATCTAGAAGACACAACCATCTTTAGATGAGAAAAAACCAAAACCAAAACTGACCCAAATGGGTGAACATACAATTTAAAGGAATATTATGATAAGGAAACATTAGTTTCTTACTCCCCAACTGTGGAGTTAGGAGATGGTCCATGGTTCTCCAAACCCCCAATGAAATCATGATTTCATGATGAGGATCTCTATAGAACCCATGGATAATTACATAATGTCTTGAAAAATTTTGTGTCACAGAGTCAGGAGAAGACAATACCAAATCTAAAATCCTTATTTTGTTTCCACTAGCATCCTCCCATAATCTTAACTGCAACCCAAGAAAATGACACAATACATAATTAACTTCCCTCTAACAGGGGATTTCTTTCATGGAAGCGATTTAGATGATAAAAATAGACGATACTCATTAAATTGAAACAAGATAAAATGGTAACATGATAAACATATTACACACCAATATATAACACTGAACAATTCATAAATTCCCAATGATAAACATTCTTCCATTAAAAACAAAGATCTCAGGATATCCAAAACATTCAACTTTACAACTCAATGAAAAAAAAACACACCAAAGAAAACCAGAAACAACCCCCACAAAAAAATGATTCATTATAGAGAATTTAGCTTTTAATTGATCCCAAAGTAGGTCCCTAATCCGGAAAATACGATGGGGTGTTTTTCAAAGGGCTGGATATGGATCCATATCACTACCTGGAATCCCCCTAATAGAACCATTGAATGTGACCCTGGAATCCATTGGCATGGACGATTTTGGAGAACACATACATGACATAATCTTTTGATATGGATTTCTACACTATTGGCACACCATGATCCTATAATAACTTGGTATTAACATAGTTAAACATTACATATTTTTGATGACTTTTCATTGCATTAAAAAATCTACCAATCAGTACTTTAGTTGTTTAGTCCCATTTGACACATGAATACATAGAAAAATACTCCATAGGTAAACTAAATCATCTCTCACATTAACCAACAAAGCTATCACCCTTATAATGAACATTATACTTAAAAAAATTCCACAAATGATGGGGGAAAGGAAACATAAGAAGTAGTGAGTTCAAATTCTCTATAGTGATAAATGTTGGATATATGTAACCACAATATGATAACAAGGTTATATTAACATTCTAATATTATTTAAAAACCTTAAATGTATGTCAAATTTCATAATAATGAGTGATAGAATAATTATTTGAAGATCATAAAACGTGATTCATATTGAAATCAAAGAACAATAGTCATTATAGAATAAAATTGGTATAAGATAAAGATGGGTCGAATAATTTTAATCTAAGAAAATGATATGTCAATGTGACCCAAAAAATATATCCCTTCATTTTTAGGTTATTTTGGACCATCCATATACATTATTCCCTCTTGTAATGACCTCTCATATACCAACTTTAGAGCTTGTTCTAACCACCAATGTACCCTTCTTTTTCATCGTTGCAAAACCATCTTCGTAACCACTAATATCATATAAAATGTATCATTACCCAATTCATCAGAGGTATATATTGGTCCCATATATCACATATATTTTGTTATAGATATGTTTTCCAAAATATTTTCAAGTGTTCATCATATCATGACCATGAAATTTTATGGGTTTCACAAACATTTCATCATATCATAACCTATCAAAAAGTGATAGTATTCATACTCATTGCTTTATTTCATCATATCACAACCTATTAGAAAAGATGTTGGACTCATAATAACTAAATCACAGTATAACCCATAGAAGATAAATGAGTTTCATAAACATCTTGTTTTCAAAGACGTAAAACTTTTTGGGAAATTGTATGAATGTTATCTTTGGATCATAATTCACATAAAGTATATATAAAATTAATTCACTTCAAATTAGTTGAAAATATATTTTTGAATATCAGTTAAAACATTTATTAATGATTATAAATTGTCTCAGAAAATTATTTTTGAAATTCTAAATCCATTTATGAATCAATTTCATTGAAAATAACCTTGAATGCTTATAATCGAGTCATTAATGATCATTCACAATTTTTTTGGGGAAAAATGTCCATTCTAATATAAAAAACACTTTTAAAAAAATATATGACATTTTTTGATTGAAATATATCAATGGAAACATATAACGGAAGATTCATTGAAATTAATAGCCCTGACAATGAGAAGTGTTTTTTGTAATAAATGTGTTTAAAAAACATTCCTTTCATGTTTTTGGTAGAATAAAGTCATGAACTGATTAGAAAATTACATTAATAATATTTTAAAAAAAATCAAAAAAAGAATTAAATCTTGGGTAAAAATTTATTATTAAAAAATAGTATAATAATGAAACATTTTTGGAAACATTTCTAGAAACATAATTTTGGATGGAAATAACATTCTGACCAAAGTGACAGATAAAGTCATATTTTTGTAAAAAAAGTTCTTAATTTCTTCTATATGATAAGGAGTAGTAAAATGGAATAATTAGTATCCTTAAAATCTAGAGGATAATTAATGAAATTAGCTTCGTAAGATATGGGTGAGTGTATTTTATCATTAGAAAAATACCCATAAAAAATCTAGATAAATGGTGATATTATAATAGAAATTCATTACCTCTTTGGAAAAAATGAATTTTAATCCATAAAAAATAATAAATTTATTTAAAAAATATAATATCATGATGATAAATAAATTCATGATTTTATATATTAAATGGGTTTCACGTACACCTCATTAAAGAAAGTGGGTGTGTATATCTCAAATAAAGAAAATTGAAACAAAAATCCATAACTCTTATGAATATATTTTGATTCAAATTCCCCAATTTATACTAACATTAAATTAAAAATTAAATATATATTCAAAAAATTTTATTCATTAAAAAATTTTTAAATTGCTCACTATATACACCACTCAATGAAAATGAGTGGTGAATTTTCATTTGTCTCCCAATCAAAGAAGAGAGACCCAAAATCACTTACCATAAGTTTTCAGTTCCATCATACTTGTTAAAACTCATTTATAATGAATATAATTTTATTATATATCTATCATTAAAAGATAATATATATATATATATATTATACCATATATCATTTACTTGTGAACTTTTATTACCGTTTAGTAAAATATTCCTAATGAATGTCATGTTTCTGACAATATGTACGCTAATTTTTGTATATGTATTAATTTATATTTTTTTATCCTATTAATTATATCATGGATTAATCATATCCATAATTTTATCCATGATAAAAATATAAAATATATTTCTTATATCTATTTTTAGAGTAATCCATAAAATTTTGTCACATAAAATGAAAGATATTGTTCTATAGATGATATGTCGTCTGCACGCATGAAAGATGTTTCCATTATCTAGTTTGCTTGAAACATGTAAAGGTAAATGACATATAATTATCTTCTTATAATTTTTAGATCATATGTATCCCATATTTTAATTAATAAATTTCTTTTTACATTTCATTTGTAGCATCAACAAATCACATCACTTCATGATGGTGTAGTCCGATGTACACACGATTAACTATTGTATTCCCAAAACCATTATCCATGTGGGTATGTGTGATTTGAGAATTAAAAAAGAATAATAATATCATAAATATCATATAAAAATAAATCCATCATTATATCCTTTATTTAGAGTTGGTTATATAAAAACTAATGACATTAGTTAACACGGTTATAGTCCACCATACAAACGAGGGATGATTTCTTTACCCAATTGATGGAAGTGGAAGTCATTTATCGTCATTAAATTTACTAAAAATAACATTTTTATATGTAGAATTCTGATTTTGTAACATCATTAGGGTATTATAATATTTTAAGAAGGATCAAGATGAAATATTATAAAAACACTTTTAGATGAAAGTTGCCTCTTATTTGGGTGTCCTCTTTCGGTTTACAATAAAAAACCTTCCTAGGTCGGATTTATGTCCAAATTAATTATTCAAATATGGGAGAATGGAAATTAGTTATTGATTAGGGAATGTATGTTTATTTAATGAAAATGTTTTTATAGTGAGATGTAGAGAAGATATGGGGTGTCTTTTTTATACGTGATGTGAGTGGCACAATTGTGGATTTTTTGAATTAAATAATTCGACCAATGTATTTTCTTATAAATGGATAAACTATTTGAAAATTATATATCATTGATTATATAAGAAAAAATTACGAAAAAATGTGTTTCGAAATGTTATGGTTTATTTTAAATAAATTTATTTATTGTTTATCCCCCTCGCTAAACCCACTATAACCTTAATCATGGTAACGAGTATATATATTTTTTAATAATGAATTTTTAAAAAGTAAACCATGAATATATTAGATAATATTAATTATTTTGATTAAAAATATTTAAAAAATATCAAAATTAAATTCACATATATGATTGTTTTTAATTTAAAATTGATTCCACAGATGTGATGAGAAAGTGTGTTTTCAACGATAAAATGTTCAAAAGTTTACAATTATCTTATTTCCAATAAAGAAATGATAATGATTCCACTGACCAAAATTCTATTAACTGTTAAAAATTGAAATAATTTTCATTTAAAATGAATTCTTATATGATTTTTCATTATAAATAATTTGAACGAAAAGGTAGTCTTCAATTACAATTTAATATTTTTTACTAATTATAACGAATGAAATATTTTCAAAAAATTATCATAATTAAACCAATAAATAATTTTGAAATTTAAAATTTAAAATAAAATTTTAATTTTAAAAAATTAATTTCATATATTTTATAAAAATTAATTGAAAACAGATTCCGTAGATGCGATTAAAAAGAATGTTTTCGAGAACTGTATTTTTTCATGTATTAGTTGATATAATAATCACCCATTTCATAATAAAGTAAATTTATGAATGTAAATTAAATTTTATTATATAAAAAATATATATTTAATTTAAATAATTGATAATCAAGTATTAATTTAAATAATTAAAATTTAGAATTATTATGTGCATTAATATTGTTTTAAAAAACCCAATTATTTCAACCCAAATATAAACTTATAAAAATATAAAGTTCAAGAAAATATTAATTAATTTGGTGAAATGTAACCAAATAATAAGTATGATAATTTCTAACATAGTTTTTATTTTAATTACTTATTACAATTAAAAAAAATTAGTTTCTCAAAAATAGGTATTTTTAGTTATTCACTGAAAAATAATTATTTTCTGAAAAAAATAAAAAAAAATTCCAATTTTTAATTTCAATATGATTATTTAAAAAATGTTCATATTTATAGAAATATATTTTTTAAATTTCTCAATAAAATAATTATTATATTTTTTTATAAAAATAAATAAAAATAATTTTTTATGAAAAAAGTATTTTTGATGAATCTAATTACATTACTAAAAAAATTATTTAAAATAGAAATATTTTCTTATTCAAAAAGGCTTGACGTCATGTGTCTTTTACACTGTCATAGAATGTCGTTAGTTCATGTAATGAAATCTTACGTTAGTGTTTCAAATAATGAAAGCTATTCTATGTTTTCATGTAACAAAAAATATCTATATGGTTAAATTCATTTGAAAAAAAATCATAAAATCATGTGGTCTTAAATTCTACCCACATAAAATGAATTTCACACTCAAATTTCATCTTATTCATCAAAGGATTTACATATAAATGTTTACAACATTGAATCATATATTTCAGAAAATGATAATAAATCCTCCCATTAAAAAATAGAATGGAATGAGAAATAATCATCTAGAATAACTTATACTAGTTTCTATAAAATGACATCGAATTTTATAAATTAAAATTCCCTTCTTATAATTATGTTATATGTTATAAATGAAACACATCACCTAGATAAACCAACAAAATTTATTATCCAAAATTAAGAAATATATATTATTCATCAAATAAACCATTAATAATTCCAATTATTATAATCAGATAATAAATAAAACATACGACAATAAGAATATTTTATTTTGGATCAGCTCGATTAAAAAATGGCAGCATTCCAAAATATGTAGAAATAATAAATAATTTTAACCATAAGATATTCAATTAGAAGATGAAATTACATGTATAACATTAAGAAAAAATATATCGAAATTATGAATGGATGAAATAAAAGATAATTATATAAATTAATTTATCTATACCATTTCAACAGTAACGTGGCTGTTACAATAGTAATTTTGCCATTAGGAATAGTAATCGCGTCATTAGAATAGTAACATAACTATGAACATATAAATAAAATTTATACATTTTATAAACTAAAATATTATATATTTATATCATTGTATAAGTAAATATATTTTTATAAATGATATATTAATTATTGTTATTTTTATAAAACCAAAATATTAATTTAGAATAATCAAATAAATATTACGATTTCAAGGAAAATCTATTTCTATAAAACAGATTCATAAATTAATACTATGTTTTATTGTAATTATAAAATAATTTTATGGTACATTAAATAATTAATCAAAGGGTTATCAAATTGATTATAATATTATAATTAGTATTTTTTAAATAAATGGTGATTTTTTAAAAAATACCATATTTAAAAAATAATTTTATTTTATTTAATTCCATTTTTTAAATAAAAATGTAAAAAATGGGTGATTTTTTGAGAATTTTATAAAATAATTGTATCTATCATGAAAAGTGTAATATGTTATTTTATGTTATTTAACAAATATAATAATCTTTGAATCCTGGATGATTGGTGGTTTAGGTATTCACTGATTAGTATGAACTCAAATGAACTATTTAAAGTATTTAATCATAATAATAAAAAAATATTGATATTATTGTGCCTATATATTAAACCAATAAATAAAATAAGAACAATGACACCTATCATCCCCATATAAATACCACCCCCACCACCCTTTCCCCTCACACCTCTTAAGCCTTGAAGCATTTTTTAATTATTCAAAATTACATTCCAAAAACAGATACCCATTTCAAATACTTTTTTTATCAACAGTATTCCAATCCAAAGTTACATACGAAGGTTCTTAGAGAGATGATATTCAAGTGGTAAAAAGCTCTTTCTTTCTCTATTAAATTCATCCATTAATTTAAAAAAACCAAATATCCCATATCAAAATTTAATAAAAACACCAATATCATATATATACTGTAATTTGTTATTGTTAATGTTATATTAATCATGAAGTCTCTTACCTTATCATTTTATACCAAAAAAATTAAACAATTATATGTGTTTTGTGGATTCATCAACTTCATGCATGAAGAGGTTTCAGTTTCCATTACATCCTTCAAGGATTGTCAAAAACAATTGATATCATAAAATTATATTATAATATTTAAATAACAACTTATTTACTTTTTTGGAAAAAATATATGTTATCATATTTGAGAAAATATTATATTAGTTAGTGATGGTTGTAAAACCAAAAAAATTAAACTAATCATTTTTCATTAACGTTATATCAAGTTAAACATTCACATATCAGAAAAAGAATTGATATATTGGATGATTTATAATCATGGACTTATATAAATTCCATTTCATTAAATCCTTATAATTTTTCTTCCATTTTATATGAACTACCATAAATATATTCATGGGAAAATACTATTGAAAAAATGAAGCGAACACTCTCTGTATAATGAAACTAAGCATTATAAGAAATGAAAATGTCTATAATTGACCTAAATAAAATTATAATAAAAAATAAAAAATATGTAAATAGTTAATAAATAAAAGATTAAAATATCTAATTTTATTATCTAGGATATTATTTTATCTAACGTAAACACTCATACATACAGAAAGGGATCTCTACGATACACCAAATTAGCATTGGGTTGCGCTTTATCTCTCATTAGACCAATTTAATTCTAAATTATTCTTATATAAATCATAAAAATTAATACTATATGTTCCAAATATAGGCTTCTAGATTATGTCATATTCGTTGTGTAATGAAACATGTTTCAAATGGATCTATTCTCTATTCTTCCAGATATCTATGCCCAATTAAATTTAAATTCTCTTTTTTATTACCCATTTTTACGTATAGTCGTCAAACTATATTTAGAAACTAATAATTTTCTTACATCATTAATTTTAATAGGAATAACTGTATTCATTCAATTCATGTTTTATGGAAAAAAAATTTACTTCATTTTCTTTATAGAATCATTATTTTTTCCATAAAACAACACTTAAGGGGTACAAATCTAATGTAATTCAACCACTTTTATTCATGATTTAAATTTTATTTCACATTATAATATACTATTATATTTATTTTTTGAAAGTTGATGAATGATTTTAATCTCTTATTTTATGTGTACCAATGTTATAACCCTTGGTTATGATTTATGACCTGATTATGATACCCATTTCTTTCAAAGGGTAACCCCTATATTGGTCCTTTATTTCTTATTCTTCACGTGGAACACATATGCATGCACATGTTATGATGTGTCAGACCATATAACATTCCAATTCCTTGGGAAATATTTTAGTCTCATGGTACATCATGTATAAAAATACTGAGTAAATCTAATTTATTAAGATACATTGTCCTCCATGTGATATAGTCTGGGAAGTTAGCATTGAATCAGGTTTACTTCATGTTATATGTTGCTACCACATTCCAATTTCTCCATGACAATATGATTACAAGCTCTGTATGCTCTGAATCGATATGATTATTCATGTTACAAACATATTATTTTATCATGTTGTTCCATCTAAATCATGTGTTATACTTTTTTTCAATTCTTATTCCCTTATAGATATTTTTAAATCATCCACTTTCTATACAAATTTTGATTGTTATCCTATGAACTTATAGGATCATAGATGGATTTATTAGCTTGTAATGAATATTAATTAAAAAATTGATTCATGTTCCAGGATTGTAGTTTTCTATAACTTTCCTACCAAAGTCACTTGACATTACAATCCCCATATTGTATTTTTGGGGTTATTATATTTGAAATAATCTAATAACATGTTTAAAATGATAGGGAAACAATATATTTTATCAATACATATATTTTTATTGATTACGGATTACCAAATTTAAGTGATAATCCTTTGGATAATTCTATCTCTATGGATAACATAAATTGAAACATAGGGAATAAAAAGTAAAGATGTAATTTAAATTTATATGTATATCATTTTATGTTAAATGTTTGATTTTTATATTCTAATTATATATGTATTCATGAAACCAAACTATATTTTTGTGATTTTTCTTAGTTAATAGATATAAATAGTTGAACCCATTCCAACAAATAATCTGATAGGAAATATGATGACTTTTCTATTGAGATTATATATTTAATGGGAACAGAAGCCGTGAACATCATGAATATACTGTCTCAAGGATCTAAAGTTACGAATAATAAAATGAATCCTGATGAACCCCAACATTGTCCTAGTATAAAGGATATCATTGCCCATTAATTTATAATGCAAAGTCTTACAATCATTGGTGGATATTATGATCCCATTATCATTTAACTATGTATTATCTCTATTGAGAATATATTATATGTGCTATAATACATAGAATAATTGAATGTTTTACAATAATTTTATCATTATGATGGGGGAAGCTGATCAGTAGTGGACAATAATCAAAATCAAAATGTGTAAGGAAAACATTCATTCCATGTATTTGGAAGTATTTAGGAAATTATTTCTCATAAAATATTTTCTGAAAACTCTATTTCTTATGATTGAGAGTGAGTTTGTCAAACTAATGAAAAATTAAGACAACTCTATTAGGGAATATAAAGAGAATATCATAAAAATTCCATGATAAACTTTCTGAAATGTCATGATCACTAGAACCAAGGTGGATCACTTATTTATTAAATTAATGACAATTATCTGATGACTATTGGTGATTCAAGGATTTTACGGTTATGTGGTAATTGGTGATTGTTCCCTTAATTATGAAATTTAAATTAGAGACTTTGAGTGGTCTCATTAGAGAAGAGATAAAATGATGAAAATAGAGTTTTATATGGGGGGTGGGGGTCAATAGTTAATTCCAGCAAAGGAATGAAGTCCCAACGTCGCAAATGTCAATATTTTCATAAGAATCATAATAAAAACTACTTATGTCAAACCTAGTTATTTTTTAATTGTGGATGATAGGGATATCATGCTGATTTTTTCAAAGTGATTTGATGAATCTCACTAACGTAGAGGATCAATGGCAAATTCATGCCAAAACTCTACCCATAAAAGAGAAATTAAAATTCAAGGAATATAGTAATTATGTGATCCAATTCCCTATTCCATGTATTTTGAGTGTCAATTAACAAAAACAACCACAAACATAGTAAGGAATGGAATATGATATAACTATATCAGAAGTGGTGCTGAACCATGATGAAATTATAGGTATGTGGATTATTCATACCCAAATAGTAAATGTTTTTTATTTTTTGAAACATAAATTCATATTCTATATGTTTAGTATAACTATTCAAACACAACCTCAAAATATAGTGTTGGAATTATTTATGAGAATAGTTAATAAGGAAATTATATCATCTAAATTATATAAATATGCCATTATTAATTATTATAGACTAAGCCACCTATAAATTTTGAATTACTTATTTTAGTGTATTTTGATTCTATATTTGAAATGTATTGGATATAAGTTTATAAATCCAACATCAACTATGTAAAAAATAGACCATTTTTTACATCCCATGGCATACCCTAATTCTCTATAAGATTTTGTATGAGGGTTAATATCCTCTAGAATTATCTTATAATTTGTAGATATTATTTCATTATTTAAACAACATATAATGAACAAATAAATTAGGAAATGTATAAAACCATGATAAAAGAAATTTCCATTGTGAGGGGTGACACTTTTCTGTTCCCTGAATAATTCCCTTGTCTTCCTTATGACAAACAGTTTGTGTTCTAAATTGATCTTACACATTGATAACTTATTACATTAATGAATCTTTAATGCATGAACATTGTTAAGTTATAATAACTAATGAATAAATTACAATATAATCTTGAAAAAGGGTCTTATATTCCAAATTGATTTACCATGGAGTGTGTATTAATATTAGTCAAGAAATATGGTCTTATATCCAATCATTGTATACCTATAATATACCTACATGGGAATAATTAAGGATGTAAAATCATCCATCAATTCTTAATTTACATATCAACCATCCATTTTAGAGAAGTTAAATTATTTTCTATGGGATGATGTACAAATTCATAACAATGAGGAGGATATTAAAAAAAGGGAAATCATAAAATGTTAAAATTAATGAGAAAGGATTTTTACGATCTGGATCATGAATATGTGTACCATAAAATCTTGTGATAAAGAGGGATATTTTCAGTGATTCACATAGAACTGCATTCTATTTCCTCCCATGCAACAAAAATATGTATTGATATATGAATGATCTCTAATTTCGGGCCAATATAAAAAATTATATCTCTAAATATAAATCATAGTTCATAGAATGTCATCATGTTAAGGGTCAAAGGAAAAACTCTAAGGGGATGATGAAAACATCATGCACAACATTATGGAAATATGAAAAACATAACCATGTTCTTTTTCCTCATAAATTTGATGAAACCATGAGGAAATAATTATATATGGGTTTTTATATATATTCTTACAATTATAGCTTCCATTATTGACATTTGATAGGACTTCACAAAGGACCAACTTCAATATATTTGCATGAAATATGAGGTGAAGCAACTTTGAGTACCGTTATTTATTATCTCCAATAATTACCAAATATATACATCCAAGTTCAATAAGTGTCTCAAACAAGATATTAATACTAATTTGATATTTATAATTGATAATCATCCTCAAAATGATTTCAAAACTAAGTGGAAAATTCCACAAATAGTAAATATGTTTTGAACATGTTCTATGGGCTTAAAAGGAGTATGGGATAAACATCTTCCATTGGTCGGGTTATCTGACAACAATAGATTTGACTCATGCATCCAAATGGAACAATATTAATCCCATTATGGGATTACATATAGAACACCATTATGTTAGGATGAATTTTGTTATTTTTAGATGTTGGGACATAAACTAGTAGATGAAATAGTAGAATATGTGGAAATAATTCATACTCACACCAATGAAACCAAATGTTAACTAAAGATAAATGCAGTTATTAGACAATGGGATAGAGCGTTTTAGGTTGTAGAAAATCTATTTTTATATATATCTTTATGGATGAGCTTCCTTAGATTTGGGAATAACAGAAATTAATGTCCTAGGTATATTATCTACTCTGTGATTCTTGATTACGTTAGATATATGAGATATTTACCGGAACATCCACCAAATAAGTCTCATGTTCTTGAAGTATTCCATGTATCCCTCTTGAGGATGTAAACACCATATCCGTCAAATGTACTTAATTCCTAGGAGGTACAATAGAAATATGAACTCTCTTATGGAAGTGTACAATAAATATCATGGACTATAGAGATAATGTCTTACCCAATAATAATATTCATATTGTCAGTGATTCATGGTGAAACCAAATGTATAATGTGGTAAAATCAATAACAAAGGATGAAATTAAGGAGAAGAACCCCCACCATTTTTCACCTTAGACTGTCTAATGAAATTTCAAGGGTGAAATTTTATAAGGTGGAAGAATGTAACATCCCAAAATTTTATCAATAAAATTTTAATTATTATAATTAGGTCATGTTGTATAAATATCAAAAAACACATAGAGAAACACCAGCATATTATTCACATAAATTAATAAAGATAAATAATATGGATAATAAACCAATATGAAATCTAAATATGACAACATAAAAATAAATAGAAAAACAAATAATAAGAATACAATAATATATATCTATATGATCCACTAGAATTACCACACTTGCGATCAAATTTGTTGATACATTATAATTTTAACATTAAAATTATCATTTTTAAGATGATTGTATCTGTATAGCTGGAATTTATCGAAAAATTAATTTAATAAGATGTATTTTATAATTAAATAATCTATTTTTTTGATTAGTAACATTGTCATTATAATAGAAATATGATGATTAGGAATAGAAATATTTCTATTAGAATGGTACCATCACTTATGAAACAATAAATAAATTTTGGGAATATTATAATTGAGAATATTATTTATTTAAATGATGGTATAAGTATATAAATGTATTAAAAATGAAAAATTAAGTGTTGGTAATTTTAGAAAACATAAATTTTTATTTGTCATTTTACAATTAACATATGGATTTTAAAAAAAATATTTCCATCAATTAAATTATAATTATTATTATGTTTTATTATAACAAGAAGATAAATATATGTTACCTTAATTGTCTTTTTAAAGGTTTTTCAAATCTATTGTAACACTAAAATCATTATTTTAGGAATAAATACTGACTTTAATTACATTATATATTTATCAAAATCAGAAATTTATTTTAGTAAAATGGATTCATTTTTTGGATACTAAATTTAAAAAATGGATAATGTGATTTTATTGTATTTTTCTAATATATATTAGTTTCACGAGCACTGGAATAATGTAATTTATATTATTTGACAAATACATTATGTTTTCAGTCATTCATGATGTGTATTTGAGGTAATAACATATTAAATAGATCTATAATGAAAAAATCATGGAATTTAGTCATAGGAATCTACAACATTGAATGTATCGTGCCAAAATAAATAAAATGTAAAAATTAAAAAAAAACACACTCCTCCTTCTATAAATACCACACATTCTCCTCACACGTTTTAAACCCATAATAATTTTCTATATTATTTTTATTTCACTTTCCAACCTTTCTTTAACATCCAAGAACTAGTTGTTTCAATAAAAGACCAAACCCATGTTTAGTAAGGAGGTTCTCATGTATTTCATGACCCATCCTCTAGGGTCGTTGTCATGACTATGCCATGCCTGCCTCTAATAAGCCAATGTGTGGTGAATAGAACTAAGTTGGAATATCTAAACAATCATAGGAAATTTCCTAAGTACCTTCACAAAAACCCCCATATCCAAGCCCAAAATGATGAAGCTGAATAAACTATGTAAACAATATTGTGTAAAACTATGATACCAACAATAGAGTACTATAGTAAAAAAATAAATTGTATACATGACCAGAATACAAGACCATCTAAATGGAAAAGTAAAATATCATGAATATTGCTCTGTAGAAAACCCTACTTGAAGGGAATGTATAGGTCAACAATTAGAAGCCATCGAATCATGCCTCTTCCACCAAATCAACTTATTCCCCACCTGGTCCCGACCAACCATGGTCTCCAACAAAATGATGGACGTCTGCACAGGACACAACAAGTGTGAGAAAATTTTGTGCAAGGGTGACTAAAATAGTACATAGTAAGACACCAAGAAAACAAAAAGGATAATCTAAAATGAATACATATTCAACTCTACATAGGTATATGTCAATAACATATATCACAAGAAAAAATCTAGATATACTCATTATTTTCCACAAGGTTAAGAAGATAAGTAAAAAAACAAATTCTCTCTATATGACTCTAGTTGAGACACACAAGTTTTTGGAGAACTCACTACTCCTACCATGATATCTTCAAAGACTCTTACAAAGTGGCCCTACTGATTTGGACCTCACCCAAATAGAAAAAATTTCTCAAATATGTTTTATATAGAGATAGGATCCATCCCAGAGGATTCTGAAAACCTAATATGCATTTCCCCACAACATAGCGGAACATTCTCATATCATACCCACAACCCTACTGACTCAACTCATAACATTGTGGATCCTTCTAAGAGGATACATATAACCCTACTTTTATGTACCACTAGATGGTGGATTAATTCCATGTGCTCTAATGTTATGTAAATTCTGATATAACTCCCACAGGGGTGATAGAGGAACACTTCAGTACAAATAATGGATTACACAACTCTACCAAGGACTCAAACTCTATAGGGGATTACAATTTAATGATTTTAACATAATGTTATGATTAACCCTAGTGAAGAGATCCAAGGGAAACTACACGCCTACACTGGTTTATTCAAAAACACACCAACCAGTCTCAAAAAGGGATCACCTTGTCACAAGGGACCCAACACCGTAGATGTCTTGTTAAACAGACATCATGTTTGAAAAATATGGCCATTTTAATATAATAGGTCTTGGGCGGCCCGGGTCCGTCCCGAACTGGTCTATATGGTATGGCCCAATAGGCCTCACGGGATGGCCCATTGGGCCGCCAGATCAGCTTAGTTTCTCTAGCCCAACATATCTTGTGCAGGCCAACCTGACTCCAGTAAACATAGACACATATCCATTCCCACCACAAGATCACAAAGTCAACCAACCACATTCCATGAATCTCCGTAGTCAATGAGGTCGTACTATGTTTCAGGCATTCAGTCTGTGTGACTAGCACACAATCGTAGTGGAGCCACTGCTTCTCCCTATGATGTGGTCGTAGTGGACCACGTCCACCACTACCCGCCGCCAATGTTCTTGTCTGATCACTGCCCACAGCCAACACATCGTAGCCCATTCAAAATCCATGGTTCTTCTAGGACCACAGGATACCACTATCGTAGGATGCCTTGTTGGTGGCCTTCTTGCTAGGTCTACCTAGCCGGACCACACCATCAGGCTAGTGTCACCTCTGCCGAGAACTACCCTACCAGCGACCTCTCTCTACCGCACCCCATCTCATACGGCCGGAGCTGCGGCCTCATGACGTCTCCACCATGTGTTGTTGTCGTGTGAAATTTCTATTATGGAACACTAAATATGAAGAATGAAGAACAGAGAGAGGGATAAGAATAATAATATGTTTAAATGGATTGATCTGAACCAATTTCGAGTCGGTCATGATCCATTCATGTTATATTTTAAGAAAGTGGAAAAAATTAAGAAATCCTCAACATGTATCATCCCCAAACAACACCACAATAGATTATTCCAAACATGAAAATATACATGATCTGCAGATTATCAAAATTATTAAATAATCCAAATTCATCAAGGTGAAAATTAATAGGGATAGATAATCAAACAAAACTCACACCACACATGGTGTTTTGGATCGATTGTCGATGATGAAAGAAATTGAGTTTGTCATTTGTCAATCAATTGACGCTTGATCTGAATCCCGATCATCGATATTTTGTCATTGAAGAGAGATCCACTTCACATTTCGTCAAAAAAACTAGGGTTATGACGATAAACTTGGATTTTCTAAAAACGCTAATTTAATAAGAAAACCCATTGATTTGTTTCCACATAACAATAATAAAATTTTGTTATTTTATTAACAATTTTATTCACGTTCAAGTCCAAGAATTAACATTAACCCTTTACATGCACCAGTTGAGGTTAGGATAAAAAATAATGTAAATATATAGTTCTATATGTAACTGTGTGCTCAGAATTTTGATTCAGGGACTCATTTAGAAGTTATTAAAGATCAATGTTATCTGCTTGATGGATTTTTAATTAAAATGGAACTCTATTCATTGATTTGTTTTAGGGAACACCATGCATTGATATTTAGTTCCACCATAGTGCTATATTACATAATATTCTAAAACAATTCTTTAAAATGAAATGGAGAAAAATACAAGTCATTACCAAGAAAACTACATTCAATAGGTAAAGTCTTCCTTCTTTATCCTTTAAATTATTTCTTCCTTTAACCTTATCATCACCACCTATAAAAAATAGCAAGATAACACTAGTATCATATATAAACTTTAATTTAGTTTTTTTAATGGAATATCCATCATAAAATATTATCTACTATCCTTCAATTTTTTAAAATAAAACATCATATCTGGTGAGTTGATTCAACCCCTTAGCGGACGAAAATTTTGGTTTTTTATTTCCACCAACAATGCTTGTTGTACAAATATTAAATATAAATTTAATACATATATTATAGCTTATTTCATGTTATTGAACCAATATATATAAACTTCATATTACTTAAATTAATTATAGTTTTTGATGGTCGTAAAAAATGCCACAAAAAATAATCTATTTTTATCAATGTTTAATCTAATTAATCGTTATAAAATATGATGAAAATTGATATATGTGAAAATATATAATTGTATAAGTGTATTAATTCAATTTATTTGAAATAATAATTTTTTCTTCAATTTGACAAGAACTTAAATAATTCTTATCAGGGGAACCAACCATGTATCTTGGAAATGAATTCTCTCAGAACAATAAAATTAAACATTATAACCCATCCAAATAACTAATAATTAACATAATAAATTTATAATATATAAAAAATATATGTATAATTTTATAAGTTAATTAATTAATTCATCTAATTCGATTATAAAATACAATATATGACTGTCCAGAACACATATGGACATAAGTTAAAGGGTCTGTCTAAATATCCAAATTACATTTCGATTACAAATTCTATCTATTTTCACTAATGTAATTAATAATTATTCTTATATAAATATTTTAAATTGGGTTTATAAGGTAAAAAATTTATATCCATATTGATTCATGATTTTTATAGGGGAAATAGTTTTCTAAAGGTTCACTTCTCAATTATTCTCGATAAGAAATCCATATTAGATGGAATCTCCCCTTTTTCATTACCAATTTTAGTGAAAAATATTATCTATTTTAAGCCTATAATATTATATATAAAATTAATAATTTAATATTGAAAAAATAAGTTCATTTTGGATTTTATTAATACAATTAATCCTTTATACCCTTTAAGGACACATTATTATTGTCACTAAAACCTCACATAAGTAGCACATTTCTAATGTTATCCAAACAATCCTCTTGATTATTTAATTTCTTTTTTACATCATGGTAAACCATTATTTTTTAATTTATGAATGTACAAGAATTATTTAAATCACTTATTCTATGTATACCATTGTTATAATCTCCTTGGTTATTCCTTAAAACACAATTACTATACCCTTTTCATTCCATGCATAATAGTTTTGTTTAACCCATTTGATTGATTCTTCATGGAGAACACTAATGCATGAACATGATAAAATGGATGTGACTACATATCGGTACAATATATTGGCTAATTATTTAGCTTCATGAGTCATCACAAATGATATTATGAAGTAAATATAATACATTATGGCACTTTGTACAACATCTCAAATATTATTGAATGTTTCCATTGACTTATTTTTCTTTCATGTTATATGCTTCATCCAAATTCCAATGTCTCCATGATAATATGATTCCATGTTCTATATTTTATGAATCATTATCATCATTCATTTAAAACTCAATTTATGTTACGATTTTAATCTTTCTAACTCATGTTCCATGTTTTCCCATGTTTCTACCATTACTAGGCTTTTAACTCATACCATTTTCCATGTATTACCTTGGTGATCATTTTTAGTTATATTATTTTATTTGGAAGTAAAAATTAATTATGGGTATTTATAAAGAATTTTTTTATTCTAGTTCCTTGTTCTCAGTTTTGTGAACCAAGTCATCCAAATAACCTAGACATTAGGATCCTTTGATTTTATTTGATGGATATTTGTGCCTAAAATAGTGTAATAATATGTGACAATTATAGGTTCACTGTATTCTAAATAAGTGAAAATAGGTAGGAATATAATACATTGACATAGAAGAGAAAACTAATTCCCATAGAGTGGTGGAGAATGATAGAGAACATTTATCATAAGAAATTGGTTGATCTATAGAAGGTCAACAACCAAAAATATATAATACAAAGTGGAAGGGAAAATTTCATTGATGTCATAAAAATGATTAAAACACGAAAAAATATAATTTCATTATCCTTAAAAAATCTATATAATTAGATTTCCATCTAATGTAAGATCATATGATAATGAACATAATTGACATATTTTTATTTCATATTCACAATTTCATCATTTAGTTGGTCCATGATCAATTACCACTAAATATTTTCCTCTAACAAATCATTGTTAATTTTTTATTCCTAAACCACTAATATAGAAAAATATCTATAAATATATGATAAATCATTAAGTCTTTCATTATATATCTTCCAAAAAAATTGGTTAGAAATTTTTATTCGTAAAACTTGACATGGTAAAATAATATATTAATCACTTGAACCTCAAACCTATATCATCCCCAACTATTCCATAATTGGTTTAGAAAAAATAAATTAAAAAATTTAATGTTTATAATGAGGGTCACTAAATTTTTTAAAACCATGAAAACATTAATCCAAAAAAAAAGGAATTATCTCTCAATTTTTAGACATAAAACTTGTGAATACCTTTACCAAGTATTCTTTTGAAACATAGTAATGACCTGAATTGACAGAAAACATTGTTGAAAACCAATTTAATTCAATATTACTTGAATGAAACCATATATATTGAATATATTCCATTTAATCAAAAACCTATATAAAATTCATTAATGATAAGATCAACAATTTTAACAAAAAATTATTAATTAGTTTTAAGGACATAAATACCTTCAAAATTTAATTTCATGTTTTCAATAAACTTTTTCTCTAATATAACAACCATTTTATTAAGATGAGTATCATATTATGATTTACCATTCCATAGATATTTGATTGACATAAAATGTACCCATTCCATTAAGTCATATTTATATGTCATGAGTACTACTCATCATATTTTCTCAATTCATGAAAAAGGGAACACTCATATATATTTAATTATTCATATAAAATAATTTTGGAATTCCAATATAGAAAATATAAATCATTTTACATCTTTCATATACCATTTACTTGAATTTGACAACAATATTAATAATATTATTTCTTAAAAATATGAAATGTGAATATATTCATTCATAAACCTCTATTTATTCAGTTTTTTATGTTTAAAATATAAAATTATTTTAGAACAGCCTGTACAGTTCACATTTTAAATGTAATATCCTCTTCAAAGGAATTATAACCATTAATCAAACATACTATCTGATTCTATTACTGTTAATTCAACATAGTACATTGACTTCCATAATTCCTATAAGTTGATTAACTAAATCAGTCATCTGTTGATAATAAATTTGGTATAAAATAATTTCATCCATTACTTTATCTAAACATTTGATTGTAAAAGGAATGTTTCATAATAAATTCCTTCCTAAAAAATATATTGAGCATATTCTAATTCACTTTGATATATTCATCTGATTGCTTATTCCAATAATATTTTCTTATAGGAAACTAATTCTTCATTCCTCCATGGTACCCGTTTTCCAAACTCTCCGTAATATTAATCATTCTATTCTTTTGTGAGATTGAGTATTGGTTAATATATAAAAAATTATTCATGTTACATGGTAACTGATTATTCATAATCACAAAATCTTTCACTCGTGTATTAATCCCATTTTGGATATTATAAACACAGTCACTATCATATTCAATATTGATCCAGATTTTTCTTATTCCATTAATTTACTAAAACAACAACATATTTTGATTAATAATATTTGGAGAGTGAAACCTCATAATCCAAAAAAATTATATAATGGATTTATAAATCATAAAACCCTTTTTAAATTATTAATCCTCAGTTTTATCCTAGGATATTCGTTTTCATCATCTATATAAATCCATCATAATTGTTTGTAAAGTATTTGTGAATTTCCAAAAGTTAACCCATGGGATTTTCAAACTAGGATTGAAGAATCGCCTATTTTCATGCAATAGGTGATCTTCTTGTCCAGACCACTGCACCATTTTCAGTGTAACTTCCCCTACATACATCTATGATTGATCTATATCGACATGTAGTATCTATAAAAGTATTAAATTTTGTGGAATCCACTTGCCTAATCAATTACTCAAAATTCCTAATAATTTTCATATACTTTGACTAATCCTTATACTTATCATTAGAGATACTCGAAGAAATATATTTAGATATATATCTAGGTATATATCTAATGTTTTATCATCTTGAATTCAGAATGTTAACAAAAACATTCCTCTTATACCAAAAACATGACCTAGTTGTTTTATAAATAGATAATAAATCATTTTTAAAATGCCAATATATTAAAAAAATGACTACGAGGACCATAATTGTTTAGAGTATTTGGAATCATTGAAACAAAAACAACTAGTCTACAAGTAAACTACATAATCTCACATTATGACCTTTATAGATATAACCATTCTTTGAAATTTTTTGTTCAATAGATTTCTTCAAAACCTAGGCAAAGTAAACATAAAAAATCATGTCATGATACAAATAGTACATGTAAAAAAAGGGAGATATATAAATTTAAATGAATATAATGGTATGATGACATGATAATATCATTTAAAAACCATACCCAATATATCAAATATTTTAATCAGGGGTTGTGGAATAAAAAATGGTAGTTCATAAGACAAGAATCATAAAGGAATCATAGAAAATGAGTCATTAGTGTCATGAAGAAACCTCATTTGACCATCATTAAACCACTTTAGACGATCTGCAATAAGGATCAGGAGGTGTTGGGTAACATATAGGGTAATGAAGGAAAATAATTCACCAAATTTAAATAAAAATTAATATAATCGTGTTAAAATATACAAAATAACCAAAATCAAATAGTTTCCAGAGAAAAGTCATTTATTAAAAAAACTAAAATCATAAAAAGTGAAACAAAAAATCCAAACAAAGCCTAATGACCACAACTTTTCCATTTAAAACATTAGGTTCACTCTCCATTACCAAACCCATCCATCACCAATGGTGACCAAAACCTAGGTGAAAACTTCACCCAAATCAATAAATAATAATTAATTGTATGTGTGAGTACTAAAACAAATTTTTTGTTCCCAAACAAACATATTTATAATGCACATCCTTTAAAAAATTCAACATCAATTTTAGTTTTGAAATACAGTATATAAAACAAGTATTTTCACACATTTTTTCCATTAAACTCAAACATGGTCTATTTCACTTTTTATATTTAAAACCACATTCCTTTACAATAATAATACATTAACATTTTTGAAGAAAAAAATTCATTCATTAAAAAGTGGTGAAGGATTGTATAAAATACTACCAACGAATTTTCCAAAATTCATTGAAAATAAAATCACCACTTTTAAAAGGAGTACACCAAACATGAGAAAAACATCAATAATCACATAATACAGGAAATGAAAAAATAATAAAATTCTTGTAACCATCCAAACACGAATCACAATTATCATTCATAAGCACCTATGTGAAAAATAAAATGGGAAATCATAAGATCTCAGTGTTATAATCTAGAACATAAAATACAATTTGACTCAGAAGGAATTCCCCACCCAATGATGTCAATTTTCACAACATTCTAGATCATACACTATCTTATATCACTGAGAGGAACTCCACCATAAAATCAATGAAAAAAGTATATATCCTATTACACACCACTTCTAGACTGAAATCCAAATATAATGTTAAAATTGATTGCCTAAAATATTCTATTTATTCCAGGTTCCTATGTTAAGAGTAATGTAGGTGTGAGACAACAATTCCAATAAAACATCCAATTAAAGTCACATATATTAGAAATAAGAAACTCAAACAAAACATCACCCTTGATCCACACATGGAACAATGTCATTCCATTCAAGCAATCAATCATAAGGGTTCCCCAAAATGTGGTCTTCCCACAACATCCATCATAATTAACGAAGGATAAAAATATAAGGATCATTTTCGAGAGTTTCACATTTCACAGAAATTCTAAATGGACCTCTATCACCCTTTGAGAAATAATAGTTTATCAAGGGGCCAAACCATCATTTCCAAAAATTGTTAGCACAACATTTTTCACTTCAAAACCAATTAGGAACTCCCATATGACCACTCACACAACCATTTCACATTAAATTCACCATAAAAAAAATGGGCCATAGACCACCATCTCATATCAAACCAACTTCAAAGAATCAACTCACACTAATTTTAAGTACAAAACCATTTAAGAATCCATTTATCAAATATAACCCCCCATTCTATATGACAACTACATATTAAAAAATACATTCAATGATTTCAAAACAATAAATTACTTAATAGAATCTAAACTCTCATTTTATTAAAATCATGGTGTGAATATCTTAATGAAACCGTGAAACATACTTCAATATAGTGTTGAAAAGCACCTCATTTCATATCAAACAATTATTCCAAAAATAATACATCACTAAATGACTTAGAAAAAAATGAGAAAAATAGGATCCTAATGATCCTTAAATTTAAATGGAATGTGAAAATGGAAACACATGTCTATTTGCATGTGCTTCGACAGGTTCAACACCAAAACAAACCCACAATGGTTCCATGAGACGTTAAAAACTATGAGAAACCCTATGAAGACAAAACCCCCAACATAAACCTATGGAAGAATGAAACCTATATTCACAATAACAAGGAATAAGAATACCTCATGAAAATATGGAATAAAATTGAAGAGGAATAAGACAAGATGATAATACCTTGAATAATCTCCCCAAAAGCTTGATGAAACACTAGATCCAATCCATGGGGAAGGGGATGAAGCTTAGGGAAAGAGGTATGATTCCCGTTGTGTCACATGAAATAAAAAGAGGATAAATGGGGAATTTTGGGTCTAAATACTGAACAATGTAGAAGGGGAAATTCAAATGTTGAATGAACTAGGCATCATGAACAGTTTGGCTGCATAGTTTCAAGAATAGTGTTCTAACCATGCCCCCTTGGTGGAAAACTAGGGAATTAATAATTTTTGGCTGCATGGCTTGGTGAAACAACTATGCAACACTATTCTCCAAAAAATGGCAGTACAATTCAGATGTTTTTCACATGGTTTTCCTAACCATTTGTGGGTCATGAACCCCTGACTATAGGAATTATAAGGCTTTCACGGTTTCCAGGAGCATGTTGCATGGTTTCCTATAATGGTGTTCCAACCATTTTCCACCGACATCAAAGCCCACAATTCTAAATTTTCACCAATAACTCATGGGGAAACTAATAAATTATCATGGGACAAATAATGAACAAATGAAAACCTCAAAAAAATTCCATAACACTAAGAACTCAACCAAAAACTGATGATCCAAACGTTAATCTTAAACAAATGATGAAAATAAAAATTCAATGTGAGAATTCCCATCTATGTAATTTTTTCTTCCTCTATAAATTGACAACATTTTTCAGTTGATCAATCAATGAAAAACTATTCAAAAAAATACATGATCCATCCTCTACAACCATTAACACTTCCACCAAATTGAAACCAAAAATCAACCATCTTACCTTAAACAAACTAACAATACCTAAAAATGTATCGTGATTCATGATGAAACATAGAAAACAACTTATCCCCCATTTATAGAAATAAAACTATTTGATGTCCTCCAAAATCCCAAAATTATCCCAAATAATGAGGATCAAAAAATTTGATAACATCAAATGAAACCACCCATTTCTAAGCCATCACCAAAAACTACACTTGATTATCAATAAGAGAGACCTGAATGGACTCACCATAATTATAAATAATATAACACAATGAAACCTAAGATGAAACCACATATTTATCTAAAAGATGACACCCTACAATTATGAACTGACTATCATAAACAAACCATCCTAGACTGACATAGAAACCCCACTACAGACTAAATATTAAATTTCCCCTCACTGTGAAACATTTCCGCAGAGAAAACCACTCTATCCATAAGGGGGGTTCCCAAGGATATATTTCCCAAGCCTAATGACACCACAAACCTTGATTATTCATCTCTAGAAGACACAACCATCATTAGATAAGAAAAACCAAAACCCAAACTAACCCAAATTGGTGAACATACAATTTAAAGGAATATTATGATAGGGAAAAATTAGTTTCTTACTCACCAATTGTGGATTTAGGAGATGGTCCATGGTTCTCCAAACCCCCAATGAAATCATGATTGGATGATGAGGATCTCTATAGAACCCAGGGATAATTACATAATGTCTTGAATAATTTGGTTTCACAGAGTCCGGAGAAGACAATCCCCAATCTAAAATCCATATTCTGGTTCCACTGGCTTCCACACATAATAATAATAATTGCAACCCCAAAAAAATGACACAATACAGAATTTACTTCCCTCTAACAAGGGATTTATTTCATGGAACGTAATTAGATGATAAAAATGGACCTTCCTCATTCAATTGAAACAAGAAAGAATGGTAACATGATAAACATATTACACACCAATAAATAACACCGAACAATTCATAAATTCCCAATGATAAACATTATTCCATTAAAAACAAAGATCTCAGGAGATCAAAAACATTCATTATTATAACTCAATGAAAATGAAACACACCAAAAAATACCAGAAAGAACCCCCACAAAAAAATAATTCATTATAGAGAATGTCACTTTTAACTGATCCCAAAATATAGACCTACTCCGGCAAATACAATGGGGTGTTTTCAAAAGGGCAGGATATGGATTCACGTCACTACCTGGAATCCCCCCGATAGAACCATTTAATGTGACCATGGAATCCTTTGGCATGGAAGCTTTTGGAGAACACATACATGAAATAATCTTATGATATGGATTACTG
This sequence comes from Viscum album, assembly GCA_963277665.1. Classification (NCBI taxonomy): domain Eukaryota; kingdom Viridiplantae; phylum Streptophyta; class Magnoliopsida; order Santalales; family Viscaceae; genus Viscum; species Viscum album. Next base: position 2,055,791,425 of record OY728137.1, read on the forward strand.
TACAATTGGCACACCATGATCCTAAGATTAGAAAAATATCAAAAATGATCTAAATACATTTTACATCTATGACAGTCACCACATGCATCAAGCTACCTTTTAATCTTATTACTGGAATTCCCATAACCTCATTCTGATACTTGAGGATGGTCAGATTCCATAAGGACTCCAAATCACACAACTTCAACATGAAAATCAGGCCTCACTGTATTGGGGAATGAGGTTAGACAAAGCTCTGACCCCACCAACTATATATCAGGATAATGATCCCTTTGAAAATTTTGTGCCTTAAACGAATCATATATATCCCACTATGGATGAAATTGAACAATATAACTCAATTATAAAAGGAGATCAAACACCAACCCAACACCATGCAATATAAAACACATATCCATCCCCCTTATCATCATCGTTGCCTTAGATAAATATTGAATGATTAATGAGGCCATAAAGAACACCCAAGTCTGATATTTCAAATGCTCAAATGGAGATACCAACTTCCACCACATGCTAGTAAGACCATCATGCATAAGGGTATAAATCATAACTTTTAATGACTTAGGAAACTAGATGACACTATTGTTTATTAATATTTTCATCATCCACTCTTCCTCTTAGTTCATATCATCATTACAAAAAAAATAAATATTTATTCAACATCTAAAAAATATGTATGATGTTTATGCATTGATCCACTAGAGGGTAAACTAATAGTGAACCACCCATTGAAGCACCTTTAATATCAATTTAATATTTTGTGGGGGTGTGTAGTAAATAGAAATAAAAGCATGATGTCAATGAAAACCAACTCATCATCATGAATTAAAAAATGAAACACATATCAACCAAATTAACAAATAAATTGAAAGTTACTACAAAACCATTAGTATCTGGAACATCAAAATTTTCCTTCTAAAAATAGCATTGAATGAAAACAACCTGATAGGTTTCACAATCACAAATGGTATTCCATATAACCTCACACATTCACATTAAGATTCCACAATATAAACCCATAAAATCATTTCAAACTAGTTTCCCATACACCCATGCCATCATCCATCCACATTCCCACACATATCCATGCGTGTGATCACTAAAGGGGATATAAACTTTTAAAATAGCCTTCCCATTTTTCATAAAAAAAATCAGCCAATGTTTTAAAATTAACTATAAACATCCAATTTAAAAATTAATAAATCCTTTTAAAATATCACCAACCACCATGTCAAAACCATTTTCAAAATCCACACACAAATCCATTTTATCTCATTAAAAACATTTTGAGTAGCTCAATAAATTTCATTCGATAAATATCATTTGTATTAAAAAATTATTATCACTTTTTTATCCAAAACCATCAATAAAATAATGTGATTCATTAGGAATACAAATGTATAATTAACCCCATGTTTTAATAAAATAAATAAAATATCAATAAATACATCTTGTTTTTATCTAAAATTAATTTTATAAAAAACTTGTTTACAAACAATTTGGGAAAAATTAATATGAAAACTCAGTTTTCACCATTCCAAAACAAAACCATTTCCAAATAAAATATAGTTTTTGAAATTATAATAAAATATTTTTAAAATAAATTTTATAATCAAGAATAACCCAATAAAACTCACAAGGATAAACTGCTATCAAGGAGTGACTTGCACATATGGTTGGAAACCACATTCCAATCACTCCACTGTCACTAAGATTTTTGTGGGACCATTTCCTAGATCTACATGGATTGATAGGCCCTAAGAAATCACTAATACCCTTATACGACCAATATTTTTCATTTTCCATTCCCATAACCTCCCACAAGAATTAATCAAACTAAACCGAAAAAACCCACCTTCCAATAGAAACTCAATGTTTTGTCAAAAATGGGTACTACATATAGTCCCATATACCTACACACCATGATATGATAGTCCTACTCAATCTACCATGACATCCTAAATACTCAATATACCATGACATCCTAAATTACAGTCTATACAATGAAAGAAATATCTTCAAAATAACCAACCTCCTTTTGATACCATTTTTTTTCAATCCAACCCAAGTCAAAATTGAACTGGTCACATGATCAGATACTCAATAAGGCCAAAGAGGTGTTTCCGATCCTCTTGTGATGTCAAATAGTGCAATAGAAACAACTATGTATCTTTATAAATGATTACAACCATTAAAATTAAATAAATAAATAAATATGATAGTAGAGAAATTAACAGAGTATCCCAAATAAAAACATTACCAAATTGAATATCATTTCTAAAAAAACTGAAATTTTAATAAATTGAACAAAAAACACATGATAATCATAGTGACACAATGTCTCCAGGTGACCTTGGGGTCACTCTCAAAAACCAAAACCAACCATTTCCATTTGTGATCAAATGAATGTTGAAAAAATTAAGAAAATATAATATAAGAAAGAAGTATATGCCTGAGTATTAAAACTTAGTAGGAATGTACGAATAAATATATTCCCAATGAACACCATTTACAAAAAATATTAATCAACTTCCAGTATTAAATAAAATATAAAAAACATGGATTTTCAACAAAATATCCTCTTTAACAAGAAAAATGTTATATTTCACTTTTCACATTTAAAACCGTTTTTCTTTTTATGATCCCTACATTAACAATTTATAATAGTATGAATTTTTTTACATTAAATAGATGAGAAAAGAAGTAAAACAAATTCCCAAAAAATCATCCATGACCCTTTGAAAAAAAACTCATAACATTTCAGAAACAAGTATACAAACCAATATAGTGAAAAAAATGATTATATATATAACGGTAAATGGAAAAATAATCACACACATGTAACTAACAAACCAATAATCTCAATCATCCACCACAACACACTATGTTACAATGAATATGGGGGAATATTTTATCATATTGGAATAATATAAAAAATACTATAAATCATAAATCACATCTAAGACATGCCTCATCAAATGAAATCAACTGCTCACACACTTTTGATCCCATCATACCTGATCTGATAGAGGGGAAAATCTCCCATTACCTCAAAACAAACCAAAAAATCCCATGCAATGGGCCATTGGACAGAGTGAAATCATAAGATATTGAAAAAATTATTAATTGTAAATACACTAACTATTCAAGCATCCCATTTAAAGAATAGAGTTGGGTGAGCCAATAATTCCCAATAAACATCTAATAACACTAACATATGTCATATTCAAGAAACTCATATAACATGTTTCCCTCAATCCACCCCAATGAACAACCTCATTCATTTCAACTAATCTACCACAAGGGAGCCTCTCACCATTGGACTCCGAAAAAATTAAACTTAACAGAGTCAATGATATTATCCAAGGAGAATTTTCACAATTTATACATTTCATAAAAAATCTCAAACACATAATAAACATTTATCAAGAATCCACTATTTTTGAAAGATCCTTATATTCCTTCCCAAAAAGGTGAAATACAAAATATTTTTCATTTCACAACCATTTAAGAAATTACATATAAGCACGCATACCATCATTTCACAAAAAAACATTAAAAAATTTTCAAATGATTTGTACAAAACCATCACCTGTCAAACCATTTCTAAAGAATCAAAATTAACCAATTTTAAGTCCAAATGCATATTGAAATACATATAAAAAATCCAAAATAGTGGACTATTTTCCACAAAAACATTTAAACATACACACTATGAATAAAAATCAAAAAACACATAAATTTATTACCCTTCATTTTATGAAATCCATATTTTTTATATTTTAATGAAATAAGGCCATATACAACAAAATATTTAAAAAAACATAATTTATATAAATAAATTATTCCAAAAATCATCCATCACTAATTAAGGTATATGTATAGTGAAAAAATAATGAAACCAATGATTCATAAATATAAAATAAACGTTAAAATGTAAACCTACCTTGACTCACATTTTCTTCAACAATACCAACCCTAAAAAACTATATGTAGTGTCTAGGAGCCATGAAAAACCAATAGAAATCCTAAGAATAAAAACCCACCAACATAAATCAAGTTAAACCTGAACCCTGGGTCAAAAATATGATGGATGAAGAAGAAAAAATATTCTGGAATAAAATTGAATACTAAGAAGAGATATTGATAATATATTGAATATTAAAACAAAAACAATGATGAAACATGAGATCCATACCATTGAAAAGGGGAAGGTCGAAGAAGGGGGGAGGATCACCCTTTGGGTTACATGAACCGAGAGGAGTAAAACTTGTTCATTTTGGGGTAAAATACGAAATAGGGGATAAAAGGATATTCATGAATTTAATAACCTATAAATTATACATGGTTAGGCCCCACAGTATCCCAAACTGTGCACCTACATTTCCCAATACTAGACAACCACGTGACATTCAAATTTTGGCCACATGTTTTGGAAAACTATGATCCAACGATATGACATGGTACTGCGAAAATGGTATAACCATTTTGATTCCTTACACATGATTTTCCTAACCATGTTTGGGCCATGCAACCCAAGCTAGAGGGATCTCATGGCTTATAGAATTTCCTGGATTATGTCATATGGTTTTCTTTTAACTATGAAACAACATTGAATCACCTATTATGAAGCCCAAATCCCCACATTTCACTATTCACTGAGGTAAAAATTACATAATAAATAGGACATAAATAAACAAAGGACCTCCTAAAAAAAATCCTTGTACCCTATAAAATCTTCAGTAAATCCTTGATCCAAAGGATGTTATGAAAAAATGACGAAAATAAAAATCAAGGTGTTTCATTTATAGTATGACACTATCATATGTCATATTTTATTCATATAAATATTCATTAAAAATAATTTTTCAAGGATCCCCACTATGATATTCATAACATGTCAGTCTTGGGATGACCATACAAATTCTTTCTTCGGTATAGGTATGACATCTTATATACCCTCATTCATGCTTTGGAAAACTAAAAATGTAAACTCCTTTTCAATCATGGGAAAACCTCCCATGAACCATATTTTAATTAAAAACTATTATCATTTCCAATAGATTGTATGGATATTTATCTACCACCCATAAAAAAATCATAAATATGTGTTCCACAGGATTATAAAAAATTCACCTTATATGAACCCAAGAAATGAAATTGGTTTAAAAAACATATCATTATGTTATAACCCATGTTAAATATATAGTTTTCATAATAATTTAATCATTTGATCATTTCAAATCCAAAGGAAAAAATAAGATGTAATCATAGTAATTCTATCTCACATTATGTAATGGAAGGAAAATGTGTTTTTAAAAAATCTTGTAATCCTAAACATAAACCATTTAGTGAAAAAGTGAGGATGGTTTTATTGGGACATATTACCTATAATTCGTAGTTAAGATAAACTTATTACATATTAGAGGTAAAATTGATTTTGATAATAATTTAAAAAAATTATTTAGGAAAATTAATTTTCAATAAAATGTATTTTTTTTTTCGAAATTGCAATACTTTTTTTAATAAATTTCATTAGAAATAACAATAAATGATTATAAATGATGATGTAAAAATAATATAAAACACATCGCTAAGAAAATATCCTTTACATTTTGAAGCAAAATTTTTCAAACATAAAACATATTGATAATTGTTTTTATCTAAAAATAATTTTTAATCATATAAAGAATTATTCAAAGGAAATAATGGTCATAATGATGGGTAGTTTCATTCATAAAATATATGTTAAAACAAATATTCCATTAAAATTTTTGGTAAAATAAAAATGTTAATTATTTGTAAAGTGGCATGAAAAATACATTAATGTTTTTCAAACTAGTTATATTAGTGTAAATATTATTTTTTAAAATCATCGAATAAAATTGAATCATTTTTTAATATTTTTTTGGAGACATATTTTCACTGAAAACTTATATACGACCCTAGAGTGATAAAAAGTAGAATTTTGATCAAATTTTTAAATTATTTATTTTAGTTACCAAAAATTTTGAAAATAGTAATATTTATATCAATAATAAATAGATGAGAATAAACTTAATTTATGGTTGGAGATTTGGATCATCTGTTTTTATCTTTATAATCATAATTATAATGAATTTTGAGAAACAATGAGATTGTAACAGAAAATCATTATCACATAGAGACCATTCAAACATAAGACCTATGAGGGAATAAAATTAAATAAATCCAAAATTAACAAGCGGATAAATAAATTCATGACATTACATCTGAATTAGGGATGTATAAACATATCATGAATGAATATAGGTGTGTTAGTCTCAAAGAATTGAAATTCAAACAATAATCTCATACATATTTGGTAACCTTTTTAATATTAATACCCAATACTGAATAATTTCAATTAGAATATTAAATATAATTGATATAAATTAATTACTTAATTAGAAATTCAATGGGTTTATGATATACACAGCAAAAAGAAAAAATGCATTGAATTTTTATATGTTTCCCAGAAATTGAAGAGAGTCTAGAAATCTCTAACCTTGCCTCTGGGTATCCTTCTCACAGTTTCAAGCATCATGTATAATAAATATATTTTTATTAAAAATATATTATATATATATATACACAATACCTTATATGATTATCTTACGAATAATTTTTAACTTTTAAATAAAAATTCTATGTTAATGTCACATATCAAGAAATAAATACTTTGATTACCTTGTCTGTTTTGGTTTTATATTTTTATTAATATCAATTACATAATAGTTTAATAATATCTTAATTTTTATCCCTGGTATATTTTTATAAATCATATATATTAATGTTATATGTATATATAGTAATCAATAAAATTTAATGATAGAAACTGAACTACACTATTCTTAGTTTAGATAGCCTGTACGTATGCATGAACATTGATTCCATTTTCATGTAGGATTTAGTAAAAATAAGATGATATATAATAATTCCATAATATTATTTATGTCACATATGTCAGATATTTTCATTAATACCTTCATTATTGACTTTTATGTAATCCCTAAATGATTGACATCGCTTTTTGAGACGGTTGTCCTCTATAAAAAGATGGATGTTATAAAATTTCCAATAAATTGGAAGAATTAACATATTTGAGGTATAATAATTATAGAAGTATAAAAATATCATAAATATAATGTATATATATAAAATAATTCCATAATTATAACATTTCTTGAGATGTGGTAGTGGAAAAATGACAATAGTTCTTGAGGCGGTTGTCCAGCTCACATAAGAATGATGATTACAAATTCCATTTGATAGAAGTAGAGATTGGTGTAGAATATTCCACTAACATTAAAAAATATTATTATCAGGAAGATACTATGTTTATAATATCATCATGGTATAATATGAATTATAATGGTAGGGGATGAAATAATACTAAAATACTTGCTTCTAAACGTTACCTCTTATTTGAGTATCCTAACATGGTTTTCACGATTAATACATCATTATATTAATTAGCCTCTAAAATAAGTCTTATAGGATGAAAATATATACGATTTAAATGGATATGTTTTATGAATAGATGAAAAAAAATGTTTTTAATGAGGGAATTGGATAGGATAATAGGAAGCCTTGTTTAATTGAGGTGAGTGGTGTAGTTGTTTTTTTTTTTGAAATAATCAATTCCACCAATCATTTTCTATATCAAAATGATCAAATAATGAATATTTCTCTGTAAAATGATATTATGGTTTATATAAGGCCATAAAATTTGTTTTGGATAAGTTCTGAGTTATTTTTAATGCTTTTACTTTTAATATAACCCCTAGTAAAACCATGCTAACCATAATCATTGTAAAAAAATTTCAATATTTTCCAAATAATTTTTGTAAAATAGTATGTTGAACAAACTATAAAAAATAAATTATGTTTAATACAAATATTTAATCTATTTTCATCATTAAATTTTTATTAGAGGGGATATTTTATTTAATATTGACCATATAGACGATATGAGAAAGAGAGTTCTTAGAGATTAAATGCTAAAAATATTACAATGTTTTTATATCACAAATCAATATGAATATGATTTAGATGAACTAAATTGGATTATTATATATATAATGTTACTAATTTTTCATGAAAAAGTTAATAAAATTATATTTCATAAATAATATAATTAAAATAGAAATATTCAATTAATATTTAATACTTTTCGTGATTTATTAATAAATTATTCTTTTAGAAAATTATCAAAACTCCCCACTATAAAAACATAGAAATTATGATTCCAAATATAAATTTAATTAACTAAAATAATTTATTAAGAAAGAAAAAAATTTAAATTTAAATTAAAATATTTAAATATGTTGACAAATCACGTTTTTTATAACTATATTTTTGTGAAAAATATTACTTTTTATTAACTATATGTATAATAATTCTCATTGTATGAATCCCATTGATTATTTACTGATATATAATATCTGAATTTCAATTTCTAAATTCCACATATGGGTTCTTTAATTAATTGAAATATATATACAATATACACTTTAAATCAGTTATTTTATAAAAATTAGTATTTATAAATCAAAAAATTATATTATAATAAAATCCATATAATATTTATTAAAAAAATATTTAAAATATTATATAAAAGTCGATAAGACTCATGTTAAATTAATGTTTAATGGAAAAATTAAATGAATTAATTTATTTAAATGGAAATAATTGTTTTACAAAAATAATAATAATTTTTAACTATTCAATTCAAAATTGAATATTTTCATAAAAATCACTAAATATCATTGTAAGATAATTTAAATATAAATATTATAAAAAATAACTTATTTTTTTCTAAAAAATAATGTTTCAAAAATTTATATAAATTAATTATAATATTCTCCCATTGAAATAATAATAGTATTTTTTTACAAAACATTTTTTTGATAAATATAATTACTTTACCAAAAATTGATTTAATGTGACATTATATTAATGATAACTAATTATCAATGTAAATTTTCTATTAATATTTAATTTAAGATCCATTTTGTGTGTAAAACATTCAGAAATTGATTTTATGTGTTAGTCAATCAATAATGTGTGTTTTTTTGACACAAAATTTTAAAAGAAATGAATTCATTTGAAAGAAAATTATTTCTCCAAATATCCCTATTTGACACAAGTGGTGAATTTCCTAGTGAATTTTGTGTCCCAAAATGGTGTGTTAATTGTCTCGTTGATGGACCACATAGATGTTTCTTTGTAAGCACCAAACAATGTTCTATATGTTTAATGACTCTTTTCCCTCACAAGATATTATGAATGGTTTATGAATGATTTATCTCAAATTAAATCACATGTAACCAAATTATCAAAGTTGAAATAGTTTTTTGTGTGGATTGATTATTTTCATAAGACATTATACTAAATAAATGAGATAACGGTATGTACAATTTTGATTTGGGTTTCATAAGGATGGTATGTTGATATAGTTTTTTGTAATGCATCTTGACTGAGCTTGGGAATATTTTTGTTGATATAAGTAGTGGTTATCTCTTATGATTTTTGGTATTTGTTTCATTATAAGATTAAATATTATACCAATGATAATGAGGTGGTTAACATTTTCTTTTAAATGAGAATTTAGTTGTAAAACCAATTCATCAAGTGTATTGTGGTTCCCTTTGAACAAAAGATCACAAAATATGTCATTTCACTTTAGAATATGAATCTATTTTCCATGTAGGATGACATATATTCTACAAGAATAAAATTATTATTTATCTTTCACCCTGAGAAAGGGGATTTTGGTTGCTGATGTTTGGAGTTAGATGTTCCCAGGTGATGTTGATCGGGATTCTCTGGATGTCTAGAATGGTTGAGATAAGCCAAAAATACTGAAAAATGATGTTATAGAGATTAATTTATAAGGTTTTTTTTATTATCTAGAAATTTATTATTAAATGATGTATCATGTAGTGGGTTATAAATAGTTATACAGAGAGGAATTGTTTTTTCTTTGTCTTGTTGTCCATATTAATGCTCTAGAGTGGTCATCAGAGGATAGTCAGAACCCATTGTTCATATTGGGGAGGATATTTGTTCTGAAACTAGTGTGTGAGAAGGTTCTGCATGTGTTTTAGATATCACCAACTATAATTCAACATTATTCGACCATGATGTTTCTAGGTTTTATAGGGAATCTCTGGTTTTCATAGAGTAAATGGGTGGTTGTAGTATTTACCAAAAAATTATCTAGTTTTTCTGTAGCTGAATGTGGAGAAATTTATTCAACGTGGTTTGATGTAGTCCTTAGTTGTTCCCATTTAATAATTTAGAGGCATAAAAATGGATTTCATTTCTTTGTTACCATGTTCAAATTGTGGTTTTGTTTTATATTGGGTGATAATGGACCAACTAACAACGTCAACTCATTTTCTAGTGACCATTTACTCAAGTGCCATTTATTTCATAGTCTGGTTGTGTATTAATGATGTGTTTGTAGTCCATGGGGTACTGAAGAAAATAATCTATGATTAGGATCCTTTTTTAACTCTCTTGTCAATATAATATTACAATTTTATTTTAGTTACTAGTAGTTTTTTAGAAATATTTCCACCCTTAGATAGATGAGAAGATGGAGTTGACAATCTAGGCACAACAAGATTTGGTGTGAGCTTGCATAAATGAATTTGGTGGGACATGGCTATGAATCTAAACTGTCGTGTACATTTCATAAAAAAATCTTATACTATTCATCCATCACCATGGATCAGTTTGATGTTTTTATGTATAGTAATGTCCTTCTCTACAATACTAGATGGATATTAGAGAGTCAATAGTTTTTTTTAAAGATTGCATGAAGAACATGATTTATAATATGTAGTTTGTACATTAGTGTATGAGGTCATCATAATGAAATATAAAGGCCAATTTCGATCATAGGTGGAGGCCCAATGAGTTTGAGGATATAGACAATGTGTTATTTGGGGTATATCACAAAAAATGAATGTTGATATTTCTTCGGAGAGTAAGCATTCCCCTTGGATTGATAGAGAATTTCTAGTGTGGGGTTTTATATATGAGGATGATTATTGGTTTGAGTTCCACATGTATGATGATGATCCATAATGTTTTCCACATTTCCCATTATTATTAATATCTTTAGGATATCTCTTTTGTTATTATATAAAGAGATTTTTATATTTAGGATGATATGACATTTATGGTACAATTAGTAGATATTAAATAACATTGATATAATCATATGAGATGATGAACAAAACCCTAGGTTCATATGTTATAGAGGCAATGTACCTTGTATTATAATAAATGGGATTAATATATGCAAACATTTCCCTTTACTATTATCCATTGTGATCTTTTTCTGTCTCTATTTTTTCTTGATGGTGTGATTATTTGATCTAGATGATTAATGAGATGTCTATTGTCATTATTATGTAATGGCGGATGAATAGTCATTTGAGAGATATATAATTCAATGTTTTGTTCCTTACTAGACCATTATATCATTTTTTGGTGGCTTGAGGTGTTTTGGAGGAGGCTATAGGGGGTAATGTAGTGCTTGGAGATAATGGTGTATCTTTTGAAGTGTTTTACATAATAATTATGGGATTTATACAATAAACAATAATTTTATGTCTTTTATTGTAGTTATAATGGAAAAAAATTCGATGAAGGGGAAGAACATTAAACGAGGATAGATTATGGATTTAATTTTTTTGTATGTTAATCAAGGATGAGGAACCAATAGTATTAGTGGAATTACAATTCCTGGAAAGAATATTATTTTAATGTATTATAATTTTGGTTCACTATGAATTTATGGTGAAAAATTAATACATATATAAAAGGGACATATCAAATTATTTTTATACGTTTTTTTCATTTGATCATCAATTTAATTATGATTTTGGTATGAACTAGCCTTATTTACAGAACATCCATCCAATCATAAATTTCATTAACAAATTTAGCCAAATCTCTTATTTTTATTGATTTGTGATGAGTTTCTTCCTATTTATACTATTTATCTTAAATTACTATTCAATAGGTTATGTGTGGTTCAGTTTTTTATAGGGCCATTTTTCAGATGTTTTTTTGATAACCCTTTAATGTGACTTATGGTGAATAATGTAAGTAGATTTTAGTTGTGTTTTCTATTCCATTAATGCATCTACATGTAGTGAATAATTTATTTTAAAGGTTTGTTTTAGGTAAAGGATCCCCATTATATACATGTGATATGATATTTATGGGGATATCAGTTTTCAACATTCTTTTTTATAGATACTATGTGTAATATGAATAAGTTAAAAAAATTATCATAATGATATAGACAGTTTTAGGGAATATATTTCATGATTAATAACTTTGAAATATGTTTTTATCATATTGTGCGTTGGTTTTTCCAATACATAATGAATATGGATGTTGGGAGGCATATTTTCACTGATTATAATATGTTGTTCGACCCATTCTTATTATTCATTGATCGCACAAAAAATAAATGTATAATAAAATTATATGGGGTGAATAAATTGTATTCAAATGTAAAATTCGTTTATTTGATATTAATAAAACTATGTAGAGAATTAATATGATAATCCCCTTAATTATTATGGATGACAAGATGTGTTATTGTGGGATATGTTTTTTCATGTTGTGTTTCCTTCTGTTATTATAGACATTATATAATAATTCTAGTTACTAGGTAGACTATGATGTGTGTGGGGATCTAAGGAAGTTGTTGGATAGAAAGGATGCATCATTTGTATTTTTGAAATGTGGTGAAAAGTAGTTACTATGTGTAATTCATATGTTGTTCTGTGGTTTTAGTTCATAGTATTTTTCATTGAATTTGGTTTTGGTGTGTTGTGGAAATAATGTACGATGGTAGTGGTGTATAGTGGCTATGATTTGGAGTTGTTTTAGATGTGGGAAATCATTTAAGAATTTTAGTTTTAGTGCATAGTGGTTGTGGTTGGGTAGTGGTTAAAATGTGTGTGTTTTTGGGAGATGGATTTGCTAAGGTGGAATGACATTGATTGTGGTTTCATGCTGCACTTATGATGGGTTTATGTAGTGTACAAGATGATTGATGGGTTTTTATTAGTTTAAAAATGAGAAATGTATTAAACGGTGATGATTAATTAAATATATAAATTAATGTATATATAAAAGTGGAGTGAAATAATGGGAGTAAGGTAAAATGTGGAAAATGGGATATAATGGGTTGTAAAGAAAATAGGAAGTGTGTGTATTATATGGTGGTTGGGTGGTCTGTTCCACATATTGGGGGAATCAGTTGTGATGGTTGACTTAAGGACAGATGGTGGTGTTGTGGTTTTCATAAATTTGGTTGTTATTAAACATTATTCATGTTATTATGTGTTTTATGAATATAATTTATTCTATGTTATTTATAATAATATCCCATATGAGTTAAAAAACTTGATAATATTATGTGGTTTGGGGTTTCATGATTTTCGTCAAAAACCATGATGGGGTTTATATGATTTTTTCACTACACCCTCTACACTTCTATTCTATCTGTTTTGATGAAACATGTGTCTTCGTGTGATATTATTTGTGACAATCCTTGTGTAAATGTGTGAAATTTGATCTCATGTTGTAGATATGTGATATGATATATTAGCTTTTTCATGAATGGATGAAGCATGGGATGAGGTTGATGTCCCTCACAATTATGTTATCTTATTACATTAGTTGTGTTATGAGGTGATATGTGATGTGATGGACCCTCTATCATCTGGTGAGATTTACTATGATGTAAAAAGTTTATTAAGGTGTCAATATATTTTTTTATTCATGATAAAATCAAGAGATAACTGACCAGGTTTGGTTGGGGTATAAAAGAATTAATCCCTTATTAATTATATTTTTATTCGTAAATATGATATCTATAGAGGTATGAGGGTATAAGATGTTCAAATATGGGGTGTAAAAGAAGAAACTTTGTTGGGACTCCATAGTTGGGAAACTTTTATTTTTCGGATATTGGTGCTATATTACCAATTTGGATTATAGATTTACAGATTTGGCTATGGTGGGGATATATTTTATTAGTATGGATTTTTATAGTCATGTCGGTTGAATTGTTTTCTTACTAGAACATTAGATTCACTTTTCACATGTGTTCTATTAAACATGGCTTTGATGATACTAAGTATATATGTATTTCCACCCAACATATCAAATTTTTTAGGTTCCTAGGATATCATTTTGGATTGAGTTATAAATTACCAGCATTAATTGGGGAATTAAATAGTTCGTTACTCTATGATTTTACATTTGGTAATCTACTTTAGATAAATTTATTTGTAAATATTCACATGGAACATACATCTTTGTATTGTTTAATGATTATAAAATAAAATCAAATAGTGTTTTTAGGTTTTTCACTATCCTATATCAAGATACAGTTTAATGTTAAAGAGTAATGCTTCCCATATTTGATAGATTCACACACATGGTTCTTTCCACTGACACGAGTCCTACTAGAGGAAGCTGTCCGAGGTTATTATCCCCCATAATTCGTTTCAGGCATAAGGGGGTATCCTTAAAGGAATGTTGAAATATTTTCATCCATGTGTACGTTTAGATAATTTCTTCCATGGAGTGACATATTACATTTTTTGATTCCATTATTCATGGTAAGTATTAAAAATGGTTTTATTGGAAAAATACAATTTTAATGATCTATAATGGTTCTCAAAATATTATAGAAGAATTTTATGAACCATTTTAACCCTAGTAATATAAAAAAATTGTGTTTGGCCAAACGACCTCGAAAAGAATCAATGTGAACACATTAAATATATTAAAATAATTAAACTAATTGTAAATGAGAAAAAATGTTTAATGATATTGAAATTGACATGAAACATTATAAATCATGGTAAAAAATATTATATGTTAACTACTCAGGATAGAACATATCACACATGGCGAGTCTGGAATTGATATTTTCTGTTTTTATAAAAACAATTCTGGAATTTTTATAATTATTTCCATTAGACATTTTTACATCCATATGAATTTATAAAAATTTTATTACTAATTTTCTTATTTACACAGAATACAGTTTTTAAATAAAATTAGTTATATTTTTATATTTTTATAATATTTTAAAAATTAATCATTTAACATGATCTGTATAGGGCATTTTCTGAATTCCATTACAAAAGGGAAATAGAATTTTTATTAACATCTTACAAATAAAAAAATTATTAATTTCATAACCATTCCTTTTAATAAAATATTATTATTATATTTTTATTGTTTTACAATGTAATATTAAGTTCCTTTATGTGGAAAGTTCTATTTATTAAATTGTTATTAAATAAAATTATTTTTATTTTTATTTTTTAACTGAAAACTATATGTGCATGTACTTATGGTTTGAATGATTTCATTAATGATATTTATTATGAAAGAGAAACCACCTAGGTTTTTTCACATTATTATTCATTTAAATTATATATTATGATATGTGAATTCATTATTTCCCTCCCCTTTATTTGGTATTTCAAATAAATTATACCACAAATATGTTACTTCTATAAAAAATATCATGATATATAATTATATATTTCTACAACAAATGAGATATTTTTTGATTATAATTTTCAACAATAAAGTGCATCAATTAATTTAATATAAATTAAACTTATGAAGTGGATGTAGTTATCTAATTTTAGGTAACTCAAATTATGTGGAAAATTATAACTTGTGTTATGATAATCCAATGATATGGGTTAAGTTAACCGGATATATGTTTATCCTTTAATGACATAATAATTTTGGGGAGATATGAACATATTCTACTATTATGAAAAAAAATATTTGTTTTAACCTAATAGTTTATTCTATTATAATTCAAATTAATAAAATGTCATCATTTTGAAGAACCATGTAACCATCACTATTTCTCATTTTACATTTATTTTTAAATTTTAAATGTTTTAGGAAAATATGTTGAAAAATATATTTATTTCAATATTAATTAAATAGTTATTTGAGATAATTATTAATTACTATGAATGGTAATCATTCTTACGCATTGTCATAAGAAAATAAAAAACAATTAGGTTTTCTTTAAATTTCTATATCTTAATATGATTTTTTACATAACCTGAATTATGATGTTTTTTCATGTGATTAAAGATTTATTGAAACAATGGAAATTTAGATAATATAGTAATAATGACATTTAATAATGGATGAATGGTTAAAAATGATTAAAATATATTAGAAAACATAAAAAAAACTTATTTCTGTTATAGAAATGTACATTTTTTCATTGTGTTATCTTTGTAAATATTATGGTTTTCCTAATTCCCCTATCTCAAAACCTAAATGATCATGGAAATATATTAAATTAAAATCCTTTCAATTAAAATCATAATTATGTATTTCTTTTCATATGGGATTCTATAGATTACATTTTTAAAATGGGGAGGGTAAGCCATTTCATAGGGGTATAAACCTTGAGTGTGGTTTGATAAGATCATTTATGTGTAACATTGGGAGAGGAAGAATTTAGTGGTAAAGGGTGGGTAATTTATGGATTAAAAATTAATTTATTTACTAGTACTATTGTTGTGAGTATCATTAATAATCAACATGATTTAATGATATATATTAAGTGAATAAAATTCTATTAGGAATTTTTAATAAAAAATAATGTCATAAATTAAACACATACAAAGATGATCATTCAGGTATAATTACAAATATATATTAAAAACAACATGAATTAATTTTTATAAATCCCCATTTAAATAATGTGAATGGTGAGAATACAAATATTATAAAACATTACTAGTAATTTAAATAAAACAAATAAAACATCATATATCTAGAATGCACTGGATAAAATATCTATGGAAGTTATCCATGATAAAAAATGTGATATTGATCAAATCTATAACTTGTTATCACTGGGAATTAATGTAATAACTCATGAAACACACTCAAGTAATCATAATCTAAAAAAATAAATAGAAATTATGAATTTTCAGAATTTCATATATGTTCATGTATCTTAAGAAAAAACTCTTTACAATTGGAGAATTAAGATCACGATTACTCTAGACGAAATATATAAATTCGGATGACCAAGCTCTAACTATTATAGTATTTTTACATCATATCTCTATTAAATTAGAACTTCCATTTTATTTAATGAAACACCATGCTTCAATGTACCACCAATATGTATCATGTGCATCTTATGATCACAAATACGTTATGACCTCACATGAAAATTAATAATTTCGTATTTTATTGGAAGAATGAAACTATGAAAAAATTTGAATCTCTATATTTCCAAAACGAAATTTTGAGGTTATATCATGAATCCAATGTGTTTCTATAGATGTTGAAATAATTAATAAACGATATGAAACATATAGATTTTCTTTATAATGAATTATATTCATATAATAGAATTTCCACCATGTAGTTCAATATGGCATCTGACAAAATAGATAGATGGGTTAAATGAGGATTTACCCTAACTTGTTATAATAAATAATAACACTAAAAACAAAAATAAATATACACTGAGTAATTTTATTGGACTCAATCAATGAAAAAGATAAAAAAATCATTTTTTCATAAAACATATACTAAAATCTAAATAAATAAATAAAATAATATCTATAACATATTTTACAAAAAATGGAATGTTAAAGTATTCTAAAACATAAACATTATCCATGTAGAAACCAATCCAATGAAATGGTAAGAAAAATATAAATCAAGAATCAATCCAATGAGGTTTAATATTTTAATATCAACAAAAACCAAATACAACTAAAATATAACACCATTACTAGATCCATGGGGTCCTATCTATAAATAAACATGACCTCATTCATATCTATCTCAATAGAAAAAGAGATCACCTAGTGGAGAGAGATCCCAGAACATCATGGTGAGACAATGTTCTTATATTTAGGTAAACATAAAATTATTATAATAGAAGAGATAAATAATAAATAATAAATAATTAATAAATAAATAATCAACATATTCGTAGAATAAAAAATAAAACATTCCCATGTATTATTAGTATGGAAGATAATATTCATAACCATAACTAAATTAATAATCCACTATAATAAGTATGAAATGAAATATAAATAGTGTAAACCATGTAGCTTGAGTTCCTTCTTAGATGTGTGTATCTTAGTTCAGTACATTTAAAATCATCCACCATATGGACCATACACCTTTATAGATTCTTGGTCTTGAAATCCACAAGCACAGAAAAATTATAAAGTATTGTATGCATATAATACATAGTAGGACACCACTAATCACCCTTAATAAATGTTCATAATATTTTTACTTACATTCAATTAATTAATAAAAAACCGATAAAAGTGGTAAATAATACATAGAAGACTAATATATATAATTGGTTCTTACATACATGTTTTACCTACATTGGATCCATTATTAAAGGAATATCATCTAACTATGATAGACACACTACCCATTCTTCATGGGATAATAAATGTTTGATAATTAAAACATCACACCGAAATTAATTTTATATTTATATTCTAAAATATATTGCATCCATACCTCTTAGAGGGGAATATTCAAAATTACATAGCCCTCGTGAACTACATAAGACATAAATAAAAAATTCTATGAATAAAATAACACATAATGAAACATAAATAATCACATAGTAATATAATGACCCATGTTTTGATCCAAATTGATTTTCTTGGGAAATTTGAGTTTTGGAATTTACTGTGCGGCCTATTCATTAAAACAACCATTGAATTTTAATTCCACATATTGTAATTTTTCAAAGTGTTATTTTTAGACATTGGTAAGGGAATACAGAGTTAATAGGGTACTCCATTGATTTTATTGAGTGTTAAAATATGAAAACCCAAGTCTTGGAGGAAAAATCATGGACACATGGTTTTCAGGAAGAAAAATCAGCTCCTAGAAAACTGTGCAACATAATTCAGAGGATCAAGAAGATCTAGATAGATTCACTAAACTATACTGAATGATCCACATAGATCTATGAATCTTCTACATTTGTTTTGATATATCCAACAATAAAATTTCCAAATAGTATTACAAAATGTCTATCTAGTCTATACAGGGTGCTCTAGATATCTTTTAGGGGGTGGATGGTTTTCCAAACTGTGCAACCAAAATCCTGACCAGATTGAATGTTTATTTTTTCATAAATAAAAATAAAAAAAAACAAAAAAAAAACATAATATACAACCCATAATTATTATGCAACTCATTCAAACCCCTTGTCCTCTTGGATGTGTTCATGAAACCCCCTCTTGGCTACCACTTTGTTCATAAATTTCCCCTTGATTCTTTAAGATTTCACATTATATTATTAGTTTTATTGTCTATAATTTTTAATTCATTCTTTTCTAGTAGTTTTCCTCTCTCTTATCACCTTATTTGCATTTGGCCAAACCTAAAAGTTATGGTCGACCTGATTTTTTTTCTTCAGCTGTTAGGGTGTGTAGTGCATCTCTCAGGACCTATTCATGTGTTTTTTAGTATCCACTATCTAAAGCAATTTATTTCATGTCATTTCAGTTTTACATTACCTTTTGAGGTAAGGTTTTATACCAATGTTTTTTTCTATCCTAATTTTATTTGGTGTTTTGAGTTATTATATTTTTCTATAGTGTGTTTTAGTCATATTTGAGGTGTGTCCAAGTCGCCAGAGTTAATGGAAACTTACCATGAATGTATAGGTAGGAATATATATATTAGTATATTCCCCTTTTAAATTTATATGAACCCCTAATGGATGAATATATATTTTAGTTATAGGTGTGGTTATATATATAATGCATATAGGTGTACGTTTAAATAATAATATGCATATATAATCATATTAGTCAGGATCCCATTGTATATATTCATGGCCATGTGATTATGTACATAGGGGAAACCTTCCCTTAGTTATATGAAAAGGTGTATATTCTTGGTGGTGGGAAGGGGAAGCATCAAATAGTAACCGATGAAAGTGTGTTCTTCCAATGTGTTCATCCTTGTTATCCCTAATTTGAGTTTAGATCCATTCCCTTTTACCATATACATTTCGGAATTCATTAATTTGCCACCTTTCACATTTTTCCTATATATTAATTATTGATATAAAGATTTTAGAATAAATTATTATTTAATTAGAATTTTGTATGTCTTTTAAAATGATGTTTACTTATGATAAATGAATTTTTTGATGAAAAATGTCAGGATTTTTTAATAAAAACTCTATAATGAGGTGTGCAGTCTTCTAAATTTTGATGTTTAAAATTATAAATTTCATCTTTTTGGCCTTTTGGTCTTGATTTAATTTCACTATTTTTTTGTTACGGTTATATATAAGGTATGGTTATACATTGCCTATTTGGTTATTTCAAAATTGAGTTTCCCTCAAGGAATATAAAGGATAACCTCATATAATGTGGATTCTATGTATTCGTATTAACTCATTATTGGGATTACCATGTTGGTAATTATCCATTTTACAAAATCACCTTCTAAGTTCCCAATTTGAATCTCGATTAATAAAATAACATGTTTTATTTGATAAAACATTATGTATTAAATTAATAATCATTATCATGTTGGCTTCAACATATTTCCAGAGTGATATAATGGGTTCCTACATATGGACCCCTGAGATAGACTCTCACGACATTTTGTTAGAACTACTAATTCCTTGTAAACATACTGGGGGTGAAATATACTTCTCTTGAGATAGAATCCTTGAGTGTTTTCTATCTTCACCTACATTCTAGTCACACTAGTTCCATAGGGGAGACCCCTTCAATGGGATCAATGGAATGATGATTGTACCAGGCCTTGAGTGATAATTTGGCCTATATATGTAATAATAGGTATGGAATTAGATTCTAGTACATGAATTTTTAGACCATGAATTGAGTGACACATGTTACATCTTCTTTGGTAACTAGGGACGTACTCCATTACCTAGACCTTCTGTGGATCACCCAAGTGATAAATGTAGTCTTTTATTATTTTAATTGATGGGATTAGGGTGTGTCAATTTATTTAGTCAATTAATTTTTTAATTGAATTAATGTAACGAGGAGATGAATGTTTTAAAATGAGAATTTATGTTTTAAAAATGAGAATTTATGTCTAGATTTTACAGATTTGGGGACTTGTCCTACAAGAACAATCACAATCTTAGAGATTGTTGAAATTCTTAAATATTGTCTCCCATAATTCCCCATTTCAGGATCCATGGGATTATTCTCACCAGCATAGGTCAATGAAGATAATTTTATGTGTGTTGAAGTGGATCACATTTCAATGCATCTAATAAATTATATATTTCTGTCTTTTATCAAATTACTGTAGAAAACATATTAATTTAAATTCAATGAAATGGATTAGGATAGACTACGTAGGTGTTGGCCTGCATAGATTTTTATCTCACACCCTATTAGGGAATGTTTATCAATATTAATAGGATTTATTATTACATGTTTTTATAAAGTGAAGTGTTATTCATATGATTCAAGACATTTTTACATTTCTAAAATAGATTTGGAGAAGGGGACCTGGCTGGTGCTCAATATACTTGTGGATATAATTTTTGGGAATTTATTCATTTAGTAAATTATAATAATTATTGTAATTTTTATTCCATATACTTGTAACATCAAATATCTTACATTCATTGACAAAATTTTGAATTGGACACATTTATAATTAGTTGATATTACATTAATCTTCCACTTTTTTCATCAATTTATTATACTTCTTCTACTGGTGATTGTTTTTCATATCTTATTTATCATTGTAAAAATATAACCATGAGGTTATTGTAACCCCATTGTACAACCATCATACCCTCTCTATTAGTTGGAATCCTATAGAATAAAAGGAGTCACACATGTGTATATGTGTTGACTGGAACAACTACTTATTTAGTAGTCATTCGGGCCTTGTTTCTATGAAGTGTTATCAAGGGTTCATTTTTTTCATTATCTTACATTTCGGGATGGTAGACTGGATACTAGTTACATGTCAGTCATTTATAAATATACATTTTTTGGACATATAATCCCACCCATGGGAAAAGGACAAACCGGCTAGGGAAAAATTGTTGTTCATATTGTTACCATTATAGTTGTCTTTTATTTCACCTTGAGTGAATAATAAATTTTACACAAGATACTGAATTATTTGGTTTTCAATAATCACCCATGGTGTGGTAAAATAATGAGAAAGCATTAAGTGCATCATTATTGGCACATAATGATTCAAATGGTATGCATATTCCATGATATGTTATTTTCAATGTCATGTCGTTTGATATAGTTGATGTTCCTTGTGTACCATTTTCTTACGTATTACTAGTCATGCTTAAATTTTTATGACGTGGGATTATAATAGAACGTTTGATTAATTAACATGTATTGGTGACATATTAGTGTGCTAATATAAAATTTCTATTCTGATTACTTATTGAGCATGGGATGAATATTTTGGTTTTTTTAAAGGGGATTCAATTTCCATCTTTTAAAGAGTATAAATTTTTTTTTGGATTTTAATATGATGAACCAAGAAATAGAGAAATTGTAATTGTACATATATAATTAGACGATATTGAATAAATGATTTAACATATTAAAAATAATTTTATTCTAATAAAAATGATTTAGTTGTATGGGACTTTTTTTGAACTTGTCATGTGTATGAGGGCTTTATAAATTTAGCTGGTAACCCATAAAAACCTAACCACATTTTGTGAGACTTTTTTATAGAATATTAGTAAATATAAATATAGTTAAATCGTAACATTAAATGCATTAGATACATTTAAATGGGGTTCACCTTTATTTGATTGGGAATTATAACCCATGTGGAAAATGTTATAAATGCACCAATGAAATAAAGTATATCTATAGGGAAATTTTGTTTCATAATGGAAACACTAAGTTTTTTTTTCAAGAATCAAGGTGCTTAATTTTTTGGGGTTTTTTTTTCAAGAACCTAGACTAGCTGGAAGTGACCCAAATAATATAGATTTTCCTTAACATTCTGAGTGTCAATCACCATAGTGGTAAGTTATGCATTATGAAAGTGTTTAACTAATGTGTCCACCTTTAGGGTGTATCATCTAGACAATACCCCTTCAATTAACATAATACATTTTAATCATATTGATATATTGTTTCTGGGCATTTAAAAATAAATGGCTAGTGGTTATAATGGAATTATATGATAAAACTCCCTAGTTACTATAGGATGGCACTTAGAATTAGTGGTTGAGAATGTGGTCAAGAATACCATTATTTTTTTACTTAAAGTTGTTGTTGGTTTTCCCTGAAAGAAAACTTTAATATTTTTAAATAAGCCTTGAGATTTTTTTCAAAACATAATTTGAATATTTATGTTGTATTCAAGTCATTATCCATCATGTGATGGTGGTTTCATTGCATTAGTTTGTTCTTTATTAAAAAAGAATGTGATTTTGTTCAAAGGCTTATTCCTTCCCATGTGTAAATCTAATTGATTGGAATATAAGCACACTGAACTTTTATGGTAATTTCCTCATTCTAGTTCGATACATTCTATCTTGATAAAAGGGATTATCCCATTGTGGGTAGTTCCCTCAGATCCTAAAACCATGCATAGTTGATTTTGAGAATTCCTCTTCGTAAGACCCATTTAAGTACTAGTTTTCCCTTATTGGACTCTTAGTTTCCTAAATGAAACTCTTGTTTGGATGGGTAGTCGTGTTTGTTTTTACCATGTACATGAGTTCAAGAATTATGAATGCTCTATTATAGTATGCTCTAAATTCCAAGAGAATATTCTTCCACTTTGTAGGTTAGGTGACCCTTCCATTACAACCATTTCTATAATAAATGAAATGATACATTGTCAAATAGGTTATAGTCATATAGATTACTATGAAATCAAGTGAAACAATTTGAGGGACATTAATTATTGAATAGATATGGGCTATTGTTTCTATGAATAGTTTCTTAGATGTGATGCGTTAATTATGAAACTTTGTGATATCACGCATTGATTAATATGATACCCGTCATCTTGTTAATTGTTCCACTAACCCATTTACACTCAGTTGTAGTTTTTTAATCCTTGGGTTATGTTGATCTTTTACAAGTCTTATAAAGAGTAGAGTGAACCTTCTATAATATTTTGAGTTGTCCCAATATTTAGGAAACTACCCTATCAAGGACCAGGTGTTGAGTGACAGATCATTTATTTATACTTTTAAGACAAATGGATCATTTCCTGGTGTACAAAATCATGAATTAGTGGAGATCCATGTGTACACCAAGAGTAAAAAAGGTCAATTAGGTTGTAAGTGTATTGTCCATATTTCCTTCATGGATTAATGTTGGTTAAATTATATTGTCCACATCCAATAATTGGGGTGGTGGTAGATGGATTGTGTATCATCGGAGAAGTTCCCTTCTCATCAATTTATTGATGCGGACACTCCATTGGTGGGATGCATCATAACGAGTGTGTTCTAGGTCCCCTTTTACTAGAATATGGGTATCATTAAACCTTTCAGATATGGTTAGTCCTGTATAAAATTCCATCACAGTTGGGAATCTCTTGTTTCAGGATGGTTCATTCTAGTAAGAATAATAAAAAATGGTTGGTTTGGTATGAAAACACTAAAAACAATATTAGTCAATTTTGGACTTTGGTTGTGTGCTTAGGTGTCTATGAGATTCCATGAGTGGTGAGGGCATCAATATCGAGTAGTGTAAATGCATTTTTATGGGAATTTGTGATTTTCTCTTATAATTTGATAATTAATGGTTCGAAATCCCTTTTTATTTTGTTCACAATGTCTTCGTACTTGTATTGAGTGCATCATTATAAGGTTCCAAGAGTGTCTTAGATACATTTAAAATCATATGTAACTTTTTAGTGTACTCATCCTTAAGGATTTAAATTCCTTATATCATGGTATTACATGAGTATAGTGAGATAGTTATGTTCTTAATCAACACTATCATTGTAAAACAACATTGGGTTTGTTTGGTTGGTTTTTTATCGTACTTATGGTCGTGAAGAATAGTTGTTTTATGAGGACTACACTATCTTTTTTTATCCAAACTTCTCCTATATAGGAATTAATTTAATGAAATCATGGATAGTAGTTTTTTCATTCTTACTTGACCTCTATGCATATGATTCTCGGGGATTAGTCAACGATATTACCTTGACATCTTGTCCTTCGAAAAATGTCTCACATGTATCATAGAGTACGTACAACCTTGGGTAAGTTAAATGGAATCAGGTTTGTTGATTTCATGGTTTCCCTAGACTTGTTTCCACCAACTAAGGATTATGTTTAAATGTAAATGATTCATTTTGGATAAGTCTATGTTACAGCCTTCTTCGTGGTGTGTCACATCAGTTTTAATGGCCTTGTCATGGATTGACTACAAAACTTCACTAGAAGTCGGCTATGAACATTAGTGAATGTTATTATGGTAATTATAAGGTTCTATAGATTATAATATTTTTTTCATTCTCTAGCTTTCTATGGAAATAATATTTTTAGTGGATGGATGGAGTGGTTAAACTATTTTTTCCATTAGCTCAATGTAAGAAGTTTTTAGGGAATAATATTCAGAAAGTCATCAGGTGGAGAAGGGAGTGGTATGTGTCTTCTAGGGAATTTCATAAAAATCTGGTAACACCAATCTAAATTAGTTTAATGGTAAATCAACTATTTAGTAGGTTCAAAATAAATCCTAAAGTTTCGTTAATGCACTTTGGTGCATTCATTGTTGACAATTCTGTTGGGGGATGTGTCAAAATTCCGAGTCATCCCACCTTATAATGATAAGACGTATAGTGGGGAGCACCATTGGTCTATTACATAAAGAGGAAAAGATGTGATCATTTACCAAGATATGTGAGCATGTGTAAGTAACATTTAGGCTCGTAAATAATAGGGTTCTCCATTATTTTTTGGGAGTTTCATATCATAAAACAAATGTTTTTCCAGAAACTGTTAGGGAAACATGGTTTTCATGAATAACATGTGGCCCCAAGAAACCATGCAGCCTATTCTAGAAGGGCTTTATGTGCTTCATGGTTTGGTCAAATAGTGAGTAATGAGATACAAAGCCACACAAAACTTCTCTAGAGTTTTTACTAAGCCAACATAATTTCTGGGGCATGGTTTTCAAAACCGTACATCTATCCCAGAAGCAATTATTTATTGACCCAATAGGGGGTGCATAGTTGGCACATGTGTTTCCAAATAGTGTTACCAAAACCATGCACAGATTCCTTATTTTCATAAATAAATAAAATAAATAAAAATAAAAAAATGAGAACATCATCGACCCTCCCCTCCAATTAACGCGGTGAACCCCCCGCATAGATCGCATGGCCAAGTGCACGACACCCCTTTCTATGAATCCTCTCCATTCATCAATTTCACCTGGATTTGATCAAATTTCGCATTCAAATCTTTAAGTTATATACTCAAGTTATCATATATTTCATTTTTGTGGTTTTCCTTTATCCCATCCACTAATTTCTATTTGTCCTAACCTTACTATTAGAGTGACCCAGTTATTGTCTTTCCATTCATTGTTTGGGTGTGCATTTAAACTCCTAGGAAAACATAATGTGTGTTTCAATAGCCACCGCCTAGAGAGATGTTTTTTATATCATTTAATTTTTCTATCATTTCTTATGGTATGTTTTTATCCTTATTTATTTTTAGTCAAATTTTATTTTGCGTCTTTTGGATGTTTTGATTTCAATGATTTATCTATATGTGTTTTTCTCATCTTTATGGCGGGTTTGAGTTTTTGGAGTCAGAGATGAATTACCGTGTATTAATCAGATAATATATTTATGCAAGTTCTCCCATTATATATATATATATATATTGGATGAAAATATTTACTGTGGATAGTCATACTTATGTACATATATAAAAGTACCAATGGTTTTTATGTAAAAATTTGTGTACAAAAATATATAAAATTATTAATCAATCCCCTTGGGAATATTCATGGCCAGATGAATACATACATAGGGAATACATTTCCATGTATATAGGATGGTTCATATTCTTGTAGGTATGAAACGGATTCATCGATTGGTTGTTATTGAAATCTTCAAGATTCATCTTTGTTTGACCTCCTTTGATGTAGGATTACATTCCTATTACCCATAAAATTTAAGAATTCATTATTTTCACACCCATCACACATTACGTATATATTAATTAGTTCAGTTCGGATTTTAGAATAAAGGATTATTTAATTTGAATTTATTTGGAATATTTAAATGATGTATAAATATGAAAAATTCATTTTTTTGATAAATAATGTCATGTTTTCATAATAAAATAAATTATATGAGGTGTTTTATCTTTAAATTTTCTATGGTAATTTGTAAAATTTCATTATTCTTGGCCATAGGGATGTTATGGATTTTACCAACACTTTTGATGAGGTTTTAAAAATGGAATGTTTTTAAGTGGTCACTTTTTTATTTAAAAATTGTGTATCCAAATATTTATATAATGTTTTGTCACAAACAAGCACCATCTATGTTCTTGGTTGAACTCATGAATGTGATTTCCATGTGAGTAATTTTCCTTTTACCATGATAGATTATATATTCACCAACTGAATCATGATAAATAAAATTCCATTTTATTTTATATAAACTATATGTATTAGACTTAATAGCATGAAGACAATGGAATTGTCATAGTGTCAGAGTGATAAAATAGTTTCTAACATAAGGACCCATTAAAAGGACTATATTGAATTTATTATGGAACTCCAGGTGCCTTGAAAAACTTCTAGGGGAGAAACAGGCTATGCATTAGATGAGCTCACAGAGAGATATCTATATATACTTCTAGATGAGTGAAACCACCTCCCTTTGGGGGGACTCCATGGATAGGTTCCAAGTAATGAGGGTTCTACTAGACCTCGATTAAGAATTAGGCCCATATGTGTGATAATAGTTATAACCTCGGAGGCCAGTACTTTACTTTTTAAAACCATTACTGAGTGAAACATGAGACTTTTTATTCAGTCACCATGGATAGACTCCTTGGAATTGGTCAAAGGTGGAGCCCTCATGTGTTACATGGAATGTTATTTAGTATTTTCATGGACAGGCTCAGGGTGTCTCAATATATTTTGAAAAGTGGGTTTCCAATTGAATTAATGAAAATAGAAGTAGGTATGTGTTAAAAAAGAGAATTTATCTATGGGTTCATGATAAAAAGGGATGTGTCCACAAATCCCAATCATAAGAATAGAGATTGAGAAATTTTATACATATTGTCTCAAGCAACTCACAATTTCAGGATCCTTCGGTTCAGACTCACTAGCATAGGTCTATGCAGTTAATTATTTGGTTGTCTAAGTTGAACCCAATTTAATTCATTTAATCAATTACTTATTTCTATAATCTATCAATTTACTATTGCACACAATATAATTTACATTGACGAAAATGGATTGGGATAGACATTGTGGGTGCTGGGAAAATATAATTTATACCTCACTGCTAGGTCACGTGATATTTTGTACCTGAGTAGACATTATTATCATATTTATAGATATTACGAGTCGTGTGGAATATAATTATTTATTTATTTATATTACATGGGTGGATTTAGTGCAGGGGATTGAGTTAGTGATTGAGTTTCTCAGGTAGTTAATCATTTTTAGTTAGTCATTGCAAAATTATAATTACTATTGTAATTTTTACTACATATAATTGTAGAATCATATGTCATCCATGCGTTTTTGTAATTTGGTGTTGTCCAATTTTATGTTATGTTGGTATTACAAATATTTTCCACTACTTTTTAATTTTAGGTATACTGATTTTACTACTATCATTTATTTTCCTTATCAACATTACCAACGTGCTACTATGGCCATGACAGTCTAGGCCCTCATAGTACCACTATTACACCCTCTCTAATTATCAGAAGTATCTAGTACATGGAAAGGAAATCTTGAGGGCATATGGAGACTGGCCCGGCTAGTAGTTCAGTATTCAGTCAGGCCTAGATGTTACACATAACAAGATAGAGTTACATCTATAAACAATACATATGAGAGGAAAAAAAATAAAACATAGGTTTCATGAGGCAAATAATTTCTACCAAAAATCATGAAATGAACTTATTTAAAACATTATTTACAGTCATTTTATTTCCAACATTAATGTAATAAGAGACATATAGGAATGGTCATCGCAAGAGTCCAAAATACCCACTATATCCCACAACTAAAAATGGTTCAGTATGATTAAGAATCTAATGATCTAATTTGATATGAAACTAGACCTTAATGGTAGTTCAAGACCACTCATATATGAAAATATCCACTATCATTGAACATCTAATTCAGAATCATTTATAGACACCAATTTTATGAATCTATGTATGGGTTCTGCTAACGATTAACAAAAACCAATTTGTACATTTCTAATCCTCATGATTAGATTATCAAATAAACTAAATGACCATTTTTTTATCATTTATTATACATTTATATTGATATAGAATGAATAATAATTCATTATATTAATAAATTATTATAAAATATTCTTATAAGTGTTTGAAATAATTGAATGAAGGGTTGTAGAGCACCCAAAATCACCAGAAATGATTTCCTAGGTTGTTGGATATAGAAAAATGTCCATGGTAGGTAAGAAATGGAACATAAATTCATATTTTAAGAAATTTATTATAAGCATATTTTCACATGTGAACTTTGTTGGACACCATTAGTTTTCCAGTGGGGATGTTATCTTATTATCATTCGTATAGAAGATCATTGGCTTATCCAAATTTACCAAAAATCCTTTTAGAAAAATCTAAAAAGCATCGTTATATGTGAAATCATAATAGAATATTTATATATGATAATGACAGAAAATCCTAAAATTGATGAGTCATATAATGTAAAAAATAAGGACCGTAAAATAAAATGATTATTAATGATCTCATTATCAAAACATTATCTATTAAATACATATAATTCAATTTTTTTTAAAAGGTCGGGGTCGAAACCTCAATTTATTATTTCAAAAGCATATACCTCTTTAGACTGGGTAGAGGGAGACCCATTACATATCCCGAAGTCCCAAGGCCAAGTGGCCTGAATACATGGCTTAAAATCCCATTTTTTAGCCCAAAGGACCCCTTGGTGAACAGTACTGCTACAGTACCCGCGCTGCTACAATACCTGCTACAGCACCACCACCGCTATAGTAACTGCTACAATCCCTCCGCCGCTATAGTGCTGCCACTACTACAGTGCCACCGCTACAACAGTACCTGCTAAAAATACTACTACAGTACCTGGGAAATTCTCCCCTGCCCGGATTTGATCTTGGGTCTTTCGGATGCCATGCAGGAGCCTGTAACACTAGGGTATAGGCTCGTTGGCACATATAATTCAATTAAATGTATGACAATTTTATAAATAAATAGTTTAACTTCATTGTTCAAATTTTAATATATATTTTTTGTATTTTTCTAGTTCATATGAAACATAGGTTACCCTTGATTTTGGTCCATGAGTCAGTCCAGGAGAAGGCCTAATGGGGATTAATGATCCCTATGTAATTAAAACTAGTTTGAAACATCAAATATTTTTACTGGGAATTATATTTTCTAGTAAAATAAATGAAATAAACGGGCACCTAGAGGTTTATAATAACCCAATGCTACCTTTAATGGATCACACATAATGAATTAAATGATAAAAAATAATATAAAAAATAATAATGAATACGATAATACAGAACGTACAAAAAATGACTAACTAACAAAAATAAATATTACCAATCATAAAAAGATAGTTATAAGAAAATTAAATTCAAAGTAAATAAGGACTATAATTGATTTATATATGAATGAACCAATATATGATAAAAAATGTTAAATGGGAAAATCCACCTAGCCAAATTAATTTATCAATCCAACCATGTTATTACATTGAACAACAAAAACACCCCTACAAAAAAACATGTGGTTAATTTTCTATAGCCATGTAGAACACGGTAGGACCTATAATATTAAAGTTATAACCAAATATTTCCCCATAGGTTTCCTCCCTTCACCACATCCATATCATTTGAAAAATTTATAATTATATGACAATAATATAGAAAATATTCATTATAATTCAAATTTTAGACTAATAAAATGTACCATTATTTTGAAATATCATTACTTATTGAAAAAATATAATCATTTTTTCAGATTCATATAGTATACATAAAATAAAATATATAAATAAAATATATTTATATAGAATCCAAATGGTTTGATGACAATTTTTTAAATTAGGAATCAAAATGGGAATGGTGGAAAAAATTTCCCCAATTAAATTAAAAAAATTAAATTATAACTAATGTATAAAATTACACACAGTATCATAAACACATTACAATTATGAGTATCATGGGTTCCTAGGTGTTTTTTTGGATTATAGAATAATTCTAATGTAAATAATATATAAATAATATATTTTGATAACAAATTACTAATCCTAACTCACAGTTTTAAACATGACTAATGGATAATTTCTAAATTAGTATATACACTCACATTAGTTACAGTATCTCGAGAAATCATTATACTCTTTTGTTGAATTTATTCCATGATCATTCACATATAATCCCATGGATTTCCATGACATAACAAAAGATATGATCCAAAAAACTATCATACATAATTTAACCACTTCAGTAATAAAATGATTCGCAAACTCTGCTATAAACAACCATCATAAATACAATCCCTTTACACCAATGATAATTAATCAATATAGAAATACATTTATGGGGGAAGTCATATAATAGAATTTTTATTTCCATGAAATCTCAAAATACATGCAGCGTGATGATATATGTTTATCCTTCAATGAAAGCCATTTTTAAGGTTCCAATCCATCCATTCTAATATTTTAAATGAATCTAATATACAATAGAATTATATTTTCAAACAAAATATATATTCAATATTAAGGAACGTAAATAATCCATGTCTATACCTAAACATTTAAATATTCTATGCTCACATGAAATTTTATAGGTAAAATATATATTTTCATTTTAAACAAAAAACCCTTGCATAACATATGTAATTAACAAACATTTACAACAATGAATTTATAAGAACAATTTGGTTTCCTTGGAAATCCAAAGGAATATCATAATAAACAATAAAATGCAAAAAAAATCACATTTAAGGAAATTAATAGAAAAATGGAATCTATTTGAAATAATCATTAAATATATTTCTAATTGTTTATCAAGAACAAAAATCACGTATTAATATATTAAAATACATCGTGGGTCTAAATTTAATTCTCCAACCATGGTGTAACCGACCTTAAATCCTTCTACATCAATAAATATGGACAAAATCATCCATAACAAGGTGTAAGATCACATTAATGTTCTTTTGTAACCATACAAAAGGGGAAACATCAAAACATATTTGATCTAGGGGTAACCCTATTTCACAATAATCTAACTAATTATAACATGTTGTGTAAAAATATAAGGATGGGTAAAAGGGGGATCTATATATGATTGCCTTGAATAATTATTGGTAATAATTTAATAAAAACAAATTATCTTCCATGAGGGTGATGATACTAGTGGGGATATGTGGATGAGTGATCTGAGAGTTGAATAAAAGGAAGTAATAACACTAAAGGAATTAAAATTATGTAGAGGTGATATTGTAACATTATATTTATGCTCACATGGAATTTATGAACTATTTGGACATAAGGTTTTCTAATATATCAACCTATCAAGAAAGGCTCACTGGATTGACTTTGGAGATTCCAGATGGGTTTATGAATAGTTCACTAATAAAACACTATTTTATTTGAATATTTTATTGATGATAAATAAAATTATTTTCTCACATTGTGTTATGTATGTTAATTTATAGAATACATGGTATTATATCTTTCATTTGAAAATTTGATTGAAATTCCAGTTTTACCCTTTTAAAATTTGCAGTAGTATTTCAAGTATACATATTTTTTTGAAAAATATTTTGACTTAATATTTTTTAACTGTGTTTCTGACTTAATAGGATAAAAATTTTATTTAAAACATGTGATCTGGATCGTGCATTTGAGTGGACTAAATGGGCTATAAAGACAATGTTGGACTGGACTATCTAGATTGGACATCACTTCACCATTAGTGTCGTATATTCTACATCCAGAGTTGGATTGAGCCCAAATTTTAATGGAATATCAGTTACATGATTAGTAACAAATATTCTTTATAAGATTTCAACAATTTCACGTGTTTTGTGAGGCCAACTATAAGGTAAAAGTGGGATTAAAAAATTTGGCCGAATTTCCCTTTAACAATTGAATAATATTTGTAACCTCATCCTCCCTAACTCTATTTAAAGGATGATTTAACTATTTGGGAGGGCTGGTAGAGGCTTTGGAAAGGTGTGGCCGTATGGGTGGCTCTGGGGAACCCCTCACAACTCTTGGATGATGTAATTCCTTGTGAAAAGATCTCTTCTAAAAAAGGATCTCCCCTCACACCACCACATTGATTTACATTTTCTTAAGATTGTAACGTGAATTTTCAGCAATAAATCATCAAGGATTTTCTCTTTTCATCTTATTATTTTTCTTATTTGGATGGAATATATTAGTTGAGATGAGATTGGTTGTTCCCCTTTCAATCCTTTGCTTGTGAAAAACGTCTCCACGATTACAACTCCGCCCAGGGAAGAGTGTTTTCTTTCATAAATGATCTAATCCCTACTCCATTTATTAATTTATTTTGAATCAATAAACATACTGTAATTCATAAATTTTGATCAATCAATTGAGATTTAATTTATATCTTACTCAATCGACTTTCACTTGACCGTGTGGTCAGGCTTGTGTAATCCGTGTGAGTGAAACCTCAATTAAAAATCTATTAATTTTGGGATATAATTTTAGGGTTCAAGTCTAATCTCTAAACACAATCAATTCTAAAATCCATAGAGGATATTCATCCCTAATTGAACACTAATTTCAAGTTGTCTTATGGATCACAAACAATGTAGGGTACTGCGATTGAAGGTCCAATGATAACATATGGCCCATTTTCAAAAATATTTGTGGTTGTGTTAATTTCCATTGGGTTTGAAGGGTAAAAAGGTTAGGGGGTCATAATTTAGTAAATTATAGTTATATGGAATAATGATAAATTAATGGTGAAGGGGTTTGATTAGATCAAATTCATCTTCTCATATAAGTGTTTCTAAATAAATTTTCTCTTGATTGTTGCTTCTCAATTTCTGGTTTAATTTTATATTTTAAATGTCACAAATCAAACCCCCCATCTTTCTTATCATTACTATTGAACTATTTAAATACTTACTTAAAGATTATTAATATTTTATTAATTAAAATCTTCCTTGAGAGAATGATTTAGGTCAGCCACTATGATGCACTTAGTAAAATCACAAATAATTATTTTGAGAGCATGTGCGAC
The DNA here is from genome assembly GCA_963277665.1 of Viscum album. Lineage (NCBI taxonomy): Eukaryota > Viridiplantae > Streptophyta > Magnoliopsida > Santalales > Viscaceae > Viscum > Viscum album. Next base: position 2,055,826,039 of record OY728137.1, read on the forward strand.
AACGCTCATCAAATTGGCGTCGTTTCCCGGGAGGAAGCTGTTTTATTCAACTAATTTTAAGTATGTTATTTATTATTATTTTTTATTTTGTTTCTGTTATTCACCTCCCTTTTCTTTTCCATTCTTTCTTACCCACCTCTTCTTTTTTAGACCATAAATTGAAACCATAATTAATGACATTGGTGTCCACTTCTTTTAATTTCTTTATTTACTATGATTTATGAAACAATCACATCCTGAGGATCTCCTTGATCTAGACCTTGAGATTGAGAATATCCTAGGGATCAAATCAGACAATCCCGATTTACAAGAAGTGTCAAATTTATCCAACTGGGGAATTCCTCAACTCTTGGAAATTTTAAATTGGAAATTCTTATAAAAAAAATATAAAAAAAGTTAAAATGGATAAAAATGACAAAAATTAACTCAATGGGACTATTTGAGAGTTGTTTGCACTATATATAAAATATCAACCTATATGCATTTCATGAGCAAATCTCGAATCAGACATTGAAGTATTATCTGGGATAACTCACCTTCTTTCAAAATTTCTTGGCTTATTTGGTGAGAATCTAAACTATCATTTAAAATAATTTAATGTAGTATGATAAAAAATGAATCCAAGTAATGTCTCTGAAGATCAAATAAAACATAGAGCATTACCAATCTCACTTGATGTGACATCTAAGGATTAGATGTATTATTTACGACCTGAAGATGTAACATGTTGGAACGATTTGAAACATATTTTCTAGAAGGAATTTTATCTAGCATAAAGGACCACAACCATCCAAAAGGAGGTCTTAGGGATCAAGCAATCACAAGGGGAGTCCGTGTATGAGTACTGGGAGCGATTCTAGAAGTTGTGTACTTGCTTCCCGTATCACCAAATTAGTGTGAAACTACTCATATAGTACTTTTATGAAGGACAAACACATATGAAGCGGACCATGGTGGATTTCATAGCTGGAGGATCATTGTTTGACAAGATTCCAATAACGGCACATGCATTTATCGACAAGATGGCCCAAAAATCCAAACAATTTGATGATAGAGGTAAACCACATGTTAGGGGAGTACATCAAGTAAGTCCTTCTTCTATTGAGATAAATTTAATCGATACCATGTTGGATGAATTTATCGCTTTGGTGAGGTAGATCAATTTTTCTAAAAAGGCATCCCAACCCACTCTTATGAGACATTACGACATTTGCACTGAGACAAGACACCCAACTAACTGTTACCCCCAACTACAAGATTTATAAGATTGTGCAGCATTATTATCTAGGATACTGTATCATCAATATTAACAGCCACATTCCCAAAAGAAGTTTGATTCAATTACACCAGCATATGACCAGGGGTGTAAGGATCAATCAGACATGAGGTATGGCTCTGGTCAACAACAAAGGCCCCCTTTTCAACAAAACTTCCAGCTACCTCCCCCTTACTAATAGGTATTTCGACAACCCCAAAGGAGATTTGAAGTTCAAATATCAACAAGTCAGCAACAAATGGAAGACTCAACCAAAGGTAGATTCTCATACTGACAACCTTTTGATGCAAATTGTTCTTAATCAACAGAATGAGCTAAAGAGTCAAGGATCAGAGCTAAGGGAGTTGAAGACCAAAATGAGTGAGATTTCTACTGCCCTCCATGAACTGGTATCTAATAACTCTAGAAATCTTTTTTCACAACCTACTTCAAATACCAAGGGGTATGTCAGTGCCATCACATTGAGAAGTGCGAAGAAAACAATTGATATATTTGCCCCTATCTTTCCACTGGGATTCACCTCATCTCTGGAGAAGCCCCATTCTAAACTGCCTGATGAGAAACTCAAGAAGAATGATATGGTTAAGCAAAATATTACTGATGTTCCTCCTAAACCCATTCCTTTTCCAAAACCGGTTGTTCAATCCAATAAGATGGCTGAAGAGGCATTGCAAAAAGAATTTTTCGATAGATTCAAGAATGTGGTGATCAACATTCCTTTACATGAATCCATCAACCCAATCCCATGGTATGAAAAATTCTTAAAAGATCATTGTACCAATCAGAGAGGGCTCAAGGGAAATGAGAGGGTCAACCATGGAAGGAATGCATCGGTACTCATTACACAAACTAATGTATTTCCAACAAAGTGCAAGAATCCAGGGACATTCACCATCCCATGCACCATAGGGGAGTAACACATTTCTAATGCATTATGTGATTTAGGAGCTTCAATAAATTTAATGCCTCACTCTATATTATCTTCTTTGCAGGTTGGTGAGTAAAAACTGATGACAGTAGTGGGGCAGTTAGCAAATAGAGCTACGACATATCCAGTGGGAGTCTTTGAGGATGTACTTTTTTGGGTTAGAGAAATGATATTTCTAGCAGAATTCTACGTTCATAAAATGGAGGATGATCAGGTAAGTTCACGGGCTACCATTATCTTATGTGGGACCCTCCTCAAAACTAAAAATACTATCATAAATATCAATAAAGGTACACTTTCTATGGAGTTTGGATATGAACATGTGATATTTAATAATATGGATTCCATGAATTACCCCTTAGAGAACCATTCTTCTTTTGTTATATACCACCTGAACCACCAAATAAACCCCCCATGGATTTTAATTGACATATGCTTTGGTATATTATGAGTATTGGTTCTAGTTTGATGTCCACGAGTACTTTCACACATATTTATATTGCACATGAATTTGATAGATTTTATTTTGGAGTGGAATAGTATTCTGATTTTGATCAGGTGATCTCTGATTATGGAATTATTTTTGAGTACGCTTATGTATTTGATTATTTATTCTATGATTTTGATTATTTATATTCTTATACTAATGTTTGTTGTGAAGATATTTCGGTTCCTTCAATTTCTCCATCCATACATCACCCACCTACATTGGAACTCAAGTCATTCCCACAAAATCTCAAATACTCTTACTAGTTATGTGGTGAGAAATGACCTGTTATAATTGCTAACAATCTCCCTTTTGAACATGAATAAAATCATTTGAATATTTTGAGGGAGGACATCATGACAATTTGGTGGACCTTGGCTAACATATCAGGTGTTAGCCCCTTTATTTTCATGCATTGTATTATTTTGGAGGATGGGGCTAAACCGGTTAGGAATCCACAAATGAGACACAATCAAACACATTTTTAGGTTTTTAAAAAAGAGGTTGAAAAATTGCTCAAGGTAGGTATAATCTATCCCATTTCAGATTCTCAATATGTGAGACCTATTCAGGTTTTACCTAGGAAAAGTGGTGTTATTGTTGTTAAAAATGATAAAGAGGAGTTATATCCAATGAGGGTGAAAAAAATTTCTTGTGTGTATTGATTATAGTAAAATAAATCATTCCACACTCAAGGACCATTTTCCCATCCCATTTATTGATCAAATGCTTGAGAGACTAGCTGAAAAGACACAATATTGTTTCATGGAAGGATTTTTTGGATATTTTCAGGTTCCTATAGCTACGGAGGATTAGGAGAAGACTACATTCACATGTCTATTCGGCACATTAGTCTACTGAAGGATTCTATTTGGACTTTTCAACACCTCATGTACCTTCCAGAGATGCATAGTGAGTATTTTTTCTGATTTTAATGAGACGTGGATTGTGGTATTTATGGATGATTTTACAGTGTTTGAATCCTCATTTTATGAATGAATATGTAGTTTGGGAAAGGTGTTGAATCATTGTGTATAGAAGAATCTTGTCTTGAACTTTGAAAAGTTTTATTTAATGGTAAAGTATGGGATTGTCTTAGGGCGTGAGCTGTCAAAACATAGGATAGAGGTTGATAGATCTAAGGTAGATACTATTCCATCCTTACCATATCCTTCATGTGTGTGTGATGATAGATCATTCCTAGGGAATGCATGATTTTATCGGCACTTAATCAATTATTTTAGTACGATTTCTCTTCCTATGTCATGATTACTGCAAAAGGATTCTAATTTTGTGTTTGATGATTCTTGCATGATATCCTTTTATGAGCTAAAGAAGCGTCTGACCAGTCCACCGATCATATATCCCCCACAGTGGTAGATTCCTTTTGATCATATGTGTGATGCCTCCAGCATTGTAGTTGGACCTGTCTAGTCATAGAGGGTTTGTGGACATTCACATGTGATTTCATATGCATAGAGGACACTGGATTTCTCCCAATCAAACTACACATCCAAAAAAATTAGTATCTTTCTATCGTATTCACTTTAGATAAATTTTGTTCATATTTATTGGTCCCTCAAGTATTTGTTTTTTCTAACCATGAAACTCTTATGTACCTCTTGAAGAAGCCATATGCAATTACAAGGCTAATCTGATGGTTGCTCTTTCTTTAGGAATTTGATATAGAGATAATGGGTAATAAGGGGTCAAAGAACATGGTGGAAGACCACATGAGTATTCTTACTCACACCTCATAGGATGACACCTTGGACCAGGTACCACTTCGGGACACATTCCCTAATGATAATCATTATTCCATCTCAGATACACATCCTTGGTATGCTGATTTAGTGAACTACCTTGTTTCCTCTGAAATCCTTAAAAATTTAATGAAGCATCAGGTAAAAGAATTAAAAAGTGAGTCTCGATGTTATGTGTGGGATGATCTATACCATTGGTGCATGTGTAGTGATACTGTTATTAGAAGGTGTGTTCTTGATCATGAGTTTGAGTCTGTTTTTCTATTCTGTTATACACATTCTTGTGGTGGACACTTTGGACCCCTACAAACAAAAAGAAAAGTCAAAGAATCTAGATTGTATTAGCCTAGATTATTCTATTATTCTCATGTGTTTCTATGTCATGCTCATATTTCCTGCATAGTAGTAATATTTCTATGAGACATGAGATTCCCTAAGAACCCATACTATTATGTGAGATAATTGATGTATGGGGAATTTATTTAATGGGTACTTGTACAAGTTAATTTGGTTTCTTGTACATTTTGGTTTCTGATGAATATGTGAGAAAATTGGTGGAGGCTAAGGCCACCAGGACTGATGATTCTCATGTTGTAGTGGAATTTTTCAAGACACAATGTTTTTTCAGGTTTGGAGTACCAAATGATTTAATAAGAGACCAGGGGAAACACTTTTTCAATTGGAATTTTTCTTCCCTCATTAGAATGTACAGGGTGAAACATAAAACATCAACACCATACCACCCCCAAACAAATGGCTATGATGAGATTTCAGATAGTGGGTTGAAACAAATTTTGGAGAAAACTCTACAGCGAAATAGGAAGGATTGGGGAAAGTGCATGGATGAAGCATTGTGGGCTTATAGGACAACATAAAAGACCCCCATTAGTATGTCCCCATTTCAGATTGTCTTTGGGAAGGTCGATCATCTCCCCAAGGAAGTTGGCCTTCGGGCTTACTGAGCTACAAATAAATGCAACATGGATTTGGCCCAAGATGGAATTCAAAGGAAGGTTAAAATTCAAGAGCATTAAGAGATTCAATTGTCTTCATTTGAGAACTCAAGACTCTTAAAGGAAAGATCAAAAGTAGCTCATGAAAAAATGATCCAGAAAAAAGAGTTTCAAGTTTGAGAGAAATTCTTGCTCTATAGTTCATGAATGAAGCCGATGCCTAGTAAGTTGCATTCATGGTGGGTATGTCCTTATGTTATAATTAATGATTTTCCCTATGGTTCAGTAGAGATCTCATAAGAGGACACATGAAGGAGCTTCATAGTCAATGGGATGCATTTAAAAAATACATAAAGGGACTTCCTACTAATGTAGTGGATTTCATCACACAACTTGACCCCATCATCACTTGAGTATATTAGGATATTCCAATCCCATTCACTTTTATATTATTTTCCCTATTTAACATTGTAAGAACCAAGATCATCTTTTTAGGTACCATTTGACCGAGAGCTCTGTACGACCACGGATCTTCGACGAACCCCCGAGCACGCGTCTGTCCACTGAATCGAACATCGTTGGTTGCGATGGAATCACAACGATATTCGATGTTATAAAGAGATTCAATCTTCAAGGTTCACATATAGCTATCTCCTAACGCTGAGGTTGGTGGTTTGTGCCTTTCCATTCAATGTATTTGAGTGTTATGTAGAAATTCCACCAATACACTTGAACAGGGTATTGCATGTTTACCATTTTACCCCTGTTGATTGACTGTCATGCTCACATGTTTGTGTAGAGGTTATTTGGATATGAATAGGGTTGATTTATATGATTATGATGAATTTCCCATGCATGTTCTGTTTATGACCGTTTGGTCATGATTAGAATGTTTTCCTGCCTCGCCTGTTTTCCATGCCTGTTGTTGTAGGATAGAGATTTTGTATTCTGAAATGCTTGATTTGTTGTAGAATGTTTATCCAAGTAGTTTGATCAGTTTACTTTGGCCGTACTACATTTCTAAGCTCGTTGACCTACACAGGGTCGTGAAAACCTGGTGTAGTAGGGTATAAGGGTATTTGACCAAGTGAGCTTCCTTAGAGAGTCATTGAGCACTTTAGACTATAAGGGGAATTGACCATGTGAGCTTCCTCATAGAGTCTTTTTTTTACTTTGAATTACCTAATTACAATAGACTATAAAGGGAATTGACTGATTGAGCGTCCTCAGAGAGTATTTGATTGACCTAGTCTATAAATGGAATTGACCAAGTGATTTTCCTCCGAGAGTCCTTGACCTTGGGGATATAAGAGAAATTGACCACATGAGATTTCTGATAGAGTTCCTGACTACCTTAGACTCTATGGGGAATTGACTATGAGTTCTTTCTTAGAGAGTCTTCATATACAGAACCAGAGGGGTTAGACTGAGTGTGCTTCTCAGAGGGTTTCTTGTACTTGTTTGGTTGGACCAGGGTGGATCGCTGTGAGTATTTCCTAGAGGGTTACCGGTTTTTGTTTAGCTAATTGTTTAGCTATTGCTTGATATTGAAAGTGTAGATTGTTTACTGCTATGTAATTTCTTGTTTATTGTTTCTGTACTTTACCTGCCATATATTCACTGACCGTTAGGCACAGATCATCGGGTGGTTGCCTACTGAGATTTACTCTCACACCCTGTTTGGGCCATGCTTTTGGGCCCAAACAGATTATATTGCTGGAGGTATGGATAAAGGAAAGCTCCCTTTATCTTCAGGTACATGACTTGTTATGGAGCTAGAGAGCATGAGACCAAGATTAGGCTTGAAATGCTAAGGATCTTTTTGTCCTTTTCTTTTTTTACCATGGTTTATCCATTTTTGTATTTCCAGCATTGGTATTTGTTTGGATGGTTTCCTTGATATATGTATTGTGCATCATTTTATACACATATGTGCTCTAGTTTTTTATTATTCCATTATTCCACTATTTACTATTGTTGGATAATTACTGCTTCTACTATTTTATATTTGTTTCTCTTCCACTGTGTTGCTTTGCCAATGAGAGCATAGTTTCCCCAATATCACACCCAAGGATTTTGTTGCTAGTTGGCAGCCTCCGATGTTTGGGGAAATTCGCTTGAGGCCACTTGACCAACTAGATACGGGGCACCTCTAGGTGGTATTCGGAACCAGGACGTTACAAAGTGGTATCAGAGGAATTATTTTCCCTTCATTTACTATTTGAAGAATTTATCCATGGACATGAAGGAATATTTACTTGGTAATAAGCTATGCCTGAGAGTATCTAACCCTTTTATAGGGAAATGCCACTCTACCTCATTTATTGCAATTTTTGCTGGTTTGCGATTTTACAGTTGATTTGATTTTCACTGTTAGCCAACTCACATGTATTGTGACATTATCATTGGTGTTATTAAAGTTCTATTTCTATCACAACCTGATGAGATGAGGGTATTCCATCTCATGCATCATATAGGCACTTTAATGAAATCACATGTCATGCATTCTTGTCGTTTCATCTAGGATGCATTAAAGATTACATGTTGTTGTGATAGACATTGTGTAGAATATACATGTTGTTGTGACAGATGACTTGATAAGAATAAATGCTGTTTTGATAGGGTATTGTTGTGAATGGTTTAGTCTGAGTGAATTCCATGATTTGTTTCTTGAGAAGTTATGGGCCCTCATGGACTAGAATTTGGTGAATCCTTTCTTTGTTTTCCTTGTTATAGCATGTAGAAGAGGCCAAAAATTGATTCGCGGGGAGTATGGGCCCTCACGGATCGGAATTTGGCACCTTTAATGTTCTTTTCACTGTTTTTCTGGGCTCTGGAGTAGTTTCTGAGGATTAATATCTAGAAAAACCAAGAATACACGTCTTTTAGTTTTGACTACACAGCACGTATTCTTATGTTCCGGAAGAAATTTTTTTTCTTAAGTACACGCCATGTACTTTATGTACACATCGTGTAGTCTCTAACCGTGTCATAAGCCATGTGGGCAGAGACATAGGATAGGGATTTTCTTGTGGGAACACACCATGTACTAGTTGAGCATGCCATGTAGCATTGATCCTGTGTCCGCTCGTGTAACTAACAACACTGACAGATAAACCATAAGTTGTAAACACCGTGCCAGTATTGAACATGCCATTTAGTCTGAACTAGGTACTTGGTCGTGTCAATAACAACACGATTCGGTGTTATCCTTTCAAGTACACGTCGTGTCCATCTGAAACATGTCGTGTAGTGTGAGCCATGTTTCAGGCCATGTCACTAACAACACGTGCCAGGTAAAGCATGTCTAGTACACGTCGTTTCTACTATGAACATGTCGTGTAGTCTTGAACTAGGAGAGATATGGTGATAAACCTTGTAGATGGAATCGAGAAGGGAAAGGGGATTCAAGTACACGACGTGTGTTAAGAAAACACGCCATGGGTTTCGGGTGTTTCACGGATAGTTTGGGTAGGTGTACACACCCTGGTAAATGACATAAGAGAACACGTCGTGTAGGAATTTACATGTCGTGTAGTCATTTTTTCTATAACATGATTGCTTTCTTTCTCTTGTTCCATTCATATGCTTATAGATTTCTGTCCTTGATAATCTTGATCTAAGGTGTTTGCTTGACCTTTCTTAGTAATTCCACCGATATGTTCTCCAGTTTTACGTCGGTTTCCAGGCGGTGATCAGACATCAGACATGGTTGATCAGGGACTACCTACATATCATCCAGTTATTCCAGCATTGGCACTAACCGTTGTACCTAAAATAGGTGGTGATGCACAGTTCAGGGAGGGATTTTGAGGATGATGCAGACCCTTGATGGAGCGCCGCCTCCTGCCCCATCGATGACAGAATTGACGTGGGTCTTTCAGAATAATTCTCCTCATACTTTCTTAGGGGATGTAGGACCCTAGGCTACAGAGTCATGGCTACAATCCACACTAATTATTTTCGAGCATCTCGAGATACCACCATAGAAGAGGGTGAATCTCACTACCTACATGCTTCGACACTCCTCCAAGAGATTGTGGGATGTGATATCACAGGTGTGCCGCTATCAGAATATGACATGGGATGAGTTTAAGTGTATCATTACGATTACTTCTATCCAGAGACCTTGGGGGCCGATTGAGCCTGATAGTTCATGATTCTCGAGTAGGGTAATCTTTCTATTATGTAGTATTAATCCCACTTCACATTGCTACAACATTTCATGCCTATTCTAGGAGGTGATGAGTCGTTCCTTGAACTAATTTTTGATAATGGTCTGAGGCATCACATCCGATCATAGAAGATCATCTTTAGGTTGAATTCGATATCTCTTATCGTCAACCAGGTGCTGATCAAAGAGCACAATATGATGGATTATAGAGCAGTGAACCAGGGTGGTTCGACATCCAGATTTAGTATCCCTCATCATGATAGTAGGAAGCGCAACAGGGAGTATTCTTGAGGAGATCAGAGTAGGCGTGATGCAACTTCTAGTAGCGAGGTGGTGTGCTACCAGTGTTGGAAGAGTGGGCATACGAGGCCACGTTTCCCGAGAGACCTAGTGGAGTGCCAATATTGCAGCAAGATAAGTCACCTTCAATGCTTTTGTCAGTTCTTCTCACCAGCAGCTGGTGATTGGAGTTCTTCAATGACTCCTCATTCAGGATCAGCGCCACCAGTTTCTCACCAGATTGGAAACTATAGTTCTTCCGTCCATTCAGGCTGAGGTGGAGGTCATGGATGTGGTAGTAAGTCAAAGGTTATTCAGTGACAGTAGGGTGGATCAGCTTTGAGTAGTCAGGCAGGGTCACAGGGTCGCGACATAGGCAAGACTTTTATAGTTGAGCAGACCCAGCTGGAGCAGGATCCCATACCCTCTGGAGTTCGAGGTAAGATCTTAGTAGCTTCAATTTTATCTCCGGCTCTTTTCGATACAGGGGCCCATTTCTTTATCTCAATCGCTGTTGTGGAGAGGCTTCGTCTCTTTATCTTTTTCTCTGCCGATATCTTGACGCTAGATAATCAGTTAGGGACTAGAATGACTAGTGTACGTTAGGGCAGGGAGTTCCCTCTACAGGTTAGTGGATGTAACTTTCAATGGGACCTCTATGTCCTAGATATGACATGCTATGATGTCATTTTTGGGATAGACTGATCAGTTCCATTCCAGCAATTCGTTGATTGTTATCATTGTAGTGTGAGTTTCACATCACCAGAAGGTGAATCCATTCTTTATAGGGGTGGGGGGGATGTCTAGGTGAGTAGAATGGGTCCATAAAATCATGGGTTGGGAGGAGTTATAGCCTAGATTTCTAGTCTATATATAGATGACTAGGGGACTTCACAGTTAGTCATTCCTCTAGTGGTGGATCATTTCAGATATGTCTTCCAAGAAAACTTTTCAGGTTTCTCTCTAGAGCGCGAGGTAGACTACTCGATTGAGCATGTTCCAGGAGTGGAATCAGTGTTCATTCATCCTTATAGGATGGCTACACCAGAGATACAGGAGCTCAAGAAACAGTTTGAGGAGTTGCTGGAAAAGGGATCCATCCAACCCAGTAATTATTTTTGGGGATCGCATGTCCTATTTGCGAAGAAGGAAAACATCACCCTCTGGATTTGTGTTGACTATCAGAAGTTTAACCGGTTGACGGTCAAGAACTGGTATGCCTTGACGAGGATCGATGATCTCTTTGAATAGCATCGAGGATCCCATGGGTTCTTGAATAAAGACATGAGGTCTGGTTATCACCAGTTGCGCATTAGACCATCAGATATACCTCTTACAGGCTTCCGGAACAGGTATGGTCTATACAAATATATGGTTATTCTGTTCAGTATCACAAACTCCGCTGCAGTTTTCATGGAACTCATGAACCGAGTGTTCCATACAGACGTGTATTGCTTCGTGGTTGTTTTTGTGGACAATATATTGGTGTAATCTCACACTCGACATGACCATGCTACCCATATTGAGATTGTTTTCAGTACACTAAGGGAGCATCAGTTATATGATACGATTTCAATGTGACACTTTTGGATCGATCAGATTCACTTCTTGGGTAATGTTATCTCAGAGACAGGGGTATCATTAGAACCAGAGAAAGTGAGAGCTATAGTTTCCTGGAATATGTTGTAGAACAACTTTGACGTGTGGAGTTTTCTAGGACTAGCTAGATACTATAGACTTTTCATATAGGACTTTTCATGCTTAGAAGCACCATTGATGGGTCTGACTAATAAGGGTGTGATGTTCTTATGGTTAGATTTGTGTGAATCATCCTTTCATTAGTAGAAAGGGAGTTTGAATTCAAAACAAATACTTGTCTTTCCAGAGCTGGGCAAGTGATATATAGTTTACTATGATGTGTCAGGTATTAGGCCGGGATCTGTGCTTATGTAGGGATATGTAGTTTTTGCATACGGGTCTCGGTAGTTGAGGCCACATGAGAGGAATTACCCGATGCACTATCTGGAGTTCTCTATTTTTTTCATTCCCTACACTGTTGGAGACATTTTCTTTGGGTAGAGAATTTTGTGGTCTTCCCCGACCACCAAATACTCAATTAAATCTTCACTTAGTGTGATCTAAATTTAAGACAACACTGGTGGGTCGAGTGCCTGTAGTCCTCTGACATTGAGATTGTTTACACGCCTGGGATGGGAAACACAGTGGATGATGTGTTGAGTAGGAGGACTCATATACATGAAGTTCAGAAGGCCAGTAGTGAGTGGAATCTTATGAATATCTTCTTTGAGATTCATTTGGAGGTGAAAAATTTACAAGGGAATACTTTTCTATCTTCTGTAACTGTTACCTCTACTCTTCTTGATCGATTTCGAATGAGTCAGCTATAAGATTGTGAAGTACCAGTCCTAAGGGAGAGTGTGTCAGTAGAGGACCCTATTACTGGATGAACCGTAGGTGAGGATGAGATCTTGAGTTTCTAGGGGCACATAAGGTTTCCACAATATATACGCGAGGAGGGGATTTGGGATTTTCATTTCTCGGTTTGGGAAGTTCATCCAGGAATCACCAAGATGTATCCTGAATTACATGATCAGTATTGGTGGAAAGGTATGATGAGGGATGTTGTTGGTTTCTGCATGAGGTGATCCAATTGTCAGTAGGTGAAGGTGGATTATCTGCAGCCATCATGTAATTTACAGCAGTAACCCATTCCCATGTACAAGTGTAATGGCATCACGATAGACTTTGTGACTAGTTTGCTGAGGTATCCATGAGGGAATGACGTAGTTTGGGTTGTCATTTATAGACTTATGAAGGTCTCTCATTTCTTGTCGATCAATGAGACCTTCAGACATGATGAGCTGGGACAGTTGTACGTCTGATAGATTTTACACTTAAATGGGATTCCATAATCCATTATTTCAGATAGGGATGCAGGTTTTAATTCTCGGGTTTTGTAGGGTATTCAGAAGGCGTTGGGTATGTAAGTACTTTTGAGTACAACTTACCACCCTCCAACAGATGGTTAGTCCGAACATACGATTGTGGTGCTTGAGGATATGCTTCAATCATGCATTCTGGATTTTGGAGGTTCTTGGGAGAAGAATATACCTCTTGGGGAGTTTTCCTACAACAATAGTTTTCAAGAAACTATTCATATGGATCCTTATGAGGCTTTGTATGGTAGGACATTCCGATCACCCCTATGTTGGCTAGAGGCAAGAGAGGAAGCTATGCTGGGACCTCATCCTATTCAGGAGACCACATAGCAGATAGAGTTGATTCAGAAGTGGATAGAAACTACACAGTCTCATCAGAAGTCTTATGCTGATCAACATAGATGACCACTGTAGTTTGAGGTCGGAGATCACATGTTCCACATTTCTCACCTTCGATGTTACTTTTAAGACCAGTATCATGTTCTCCTACCTAAGGAGGTTGATTTTGAAGAGGATACATACTCTGAGGAGCATCCTATACTGATTGTGGATCAATGTATGAAGGTTCTCTTTGGCCGGTCTATTCCTCTGGTACGAGTGATTTGGCAGCACGAGCAAGTACATGATGAGAATTGGGAGAAGGAAGTAGACGTACAATCATAGTGGTCGGAACTATTCAAGGTTTCTTCTTCTACGCAATGCTAGGGAAATTTGGGGACAAATTTCATTAAGGGGGAAGTTTTTAAGAACCCAGATCTTCTTTTCAGATCCCGTTCGACCATGATCCCGGCACGACCACATATCTTCGACGAACCCCCTAGCATGCATCCGTCCTCTGAATTGAACATCATTGGTTGCATTGTAACCACATCGATCTTCGACATTATAAGGTGATTCAAGCTTCCAGGATCACATATAGTGATCTCCTAATGCTGAGGTAGGTGGTCTGTGCCTTTTTGTTCAATGTATTTGGGTATTATGAGGATATTCCACCAATACCATTGAACATGGTATTGCGTGTTTTCCTTTTTACCCATGTTGACTATCTTCCATGCTCTCTTGTTTGTGTATAGGTTATTTGGATATGAATAGGGTTGATTTCTATGATTTGGATGTATTTCTCTTGCATGATCTGTTTACGACCATTTGGTCTGTTTAGCCAGTTTGGCTACCTTGCATGTTTTCTATGCCTATTGTTGTAGGATGGATAGATTGTATTCTGACATGTTTGATTGGATGTATACTGTTTAGCAAAGTATTTCTATAGGTTAAATTTGGACATATTTCATTTCTATGCTCGTTGACCTGCACAAGGTTGTGAGAACCCGGTGTAGTAGGCTATAAGGGGAATTGATTGAATGAGATTTTGCAGAGTGTCTTTGACCACTTTAGACTATAAGGGAAATTGACCGTGTAAGATTCCTTAGAGAGTCTTTGTTTTAATTTGAATTACATGATTAATCTATAATATTAGGGGAATAGACCGAGTGAGCTTCCATAGAGAGTTTTGGAATGACCTGGTCAATCAGGGGATTTGACCGAGTGATCTTTCTCAGAGAGTCATTGTCCTTGGGGCTATACGTAGATTTAACCGCGTGAGCTTTCCAGAGAGTTCCTGACTACCTTAGGCTATAGGAGGAATTGACTATGAATTCTTCCTCAGAGTGTCTTCATATACAGAACCAGAGGGGTTAGACCGAGTGTGAATCCCAGAGGGTTGCTTGTACTTTTTAGGTAGGACTAGGGGGGATGAATGTGAGTATTATTTAGAGGGTTACCTATTTGTGTTTAGCTTATTTTTTATTTGTTGATTGATAATTAAACTGTGGATTGTTTACTACTGAGTACTTTCTTATTTACGGTTTATGTAGTTTACCTACCATATATTCATTGATTGTTAGGAACAAATCTTCGAGTGGTTAACTACTGGGATTTAGTCTCACACACTATTTAGGCCATGCTTTTGGTCCCAAAAAGATTATATTGCTATAGGTATAGATAAGGTAAAGCACCCTTCAATTTTAGGTACGTGACTTGTTGTGGAGCTGGAGAGCATGAGACCAATCTTAGGGTTGTGATGCTGAGGAACTATTTGTCTTTTTCTTTCTCACCTTGGTTTAGCACTAGTTTTATTTCTAGTGTTATGAATTTTTTGGCTGCATTCGTAGACATATGTATTATGCATCATTTTATATACATATGGGCTCCAGTTTTTTGTTATTCTAGTCTTCCACTGTTTACTGTTGTTGGATATTTACTACTTCTACAGTCGTATATTTGTTTCTCTTCCACAGTATTGCATTGAAAATGAGAGAATAGTTTCTCCACTATCACACCGAAGACCCTCGTTGCTAGTCGACAGCCTTTGTCGTTCGGGGAAATGTGCTTAAGGATATGTGACCAACCGGGTACGGGGCGCCTCTAGGTGGATTCTGGAACTGGGAAATTACAAAAATTATCCATTTCAGGTGCACATATCATCTCAAGGGTTCACATAGAGGATAATTAAATATTTTAAGTGTGGGGGAGGGAACCATTTAGTTTAGTTGTTTCAATTTTCTTCCATTTTTTCAAAACAAATCCTGGGTTTTTCAAATTTTGTGTGTTTATTTTTCAATTTTCGTTTGTGTGTTTTTGAATATTTTGGGCTTAAAGGAAAATCAACCTGATTTTTTAATCCATATCAATATTTGAAACAATTTAAACCATTGAACTTATCTAGTATGAATGATAATAATGAATTTGTTTTAATTTCATATCTATAGTAATTTCATGAAATGTACTCTGAATTTTGAATCTCTTATCACATCTCAATGTCTTTATATTTGAAATAACATTCCTTTGAGGATTATAAACCATTATTTTCATATAATTTAAATTTTCCTCAAATATTTAGAGAACCAAAACATGATTAATTTAACCTAAATTTGATTGATTTATATTAAAACATGGGGGTTTGTGGCACTTATGTTTAAATAATTGAGGAATTTTTTTAGTTTTAAAGCCCCATATTTCAAATAATCCTTTTTATAATGGACTACCTTAAAAATTTATTCCTTGTAGTCCTTAGAATCCATGAAGAACCTGTACTGTTAGCCACATTTTAAGCCAATTTTCCCTATCCAACCAACTCATGAAGTGAAATTTCATAATCTAGTTGATCTTTATTGTGGGGGAGAGCTGTCTTGTGTAGTACTACCACATTCTGTGATACTTCAGGTAAAAACATAAATTCTGAAGAGTTGTGTTTAGTACTAATAAAATTATTCTATTGAGAGTTGTGCCTTTCTAGAGATTTCCTGATAAAAGATGTCGTGGCTTTCATGAGCATCTGATGAAGAAAGAAATTTAAGCCTCTTTGGAGATTTCATGAAAAATAATGTTTGAGAGGATTGACATTTTTTGGATGAAATTATGAATGGTGTAAAAATTCCTTGTGTTTTCATGATTATGGAATTGAATTGATACTAAGATGAGTGAGGAGGATACCATACTTTAGTGTCAATTAGAATAATGAGATTTTTCATAAAAAAGAGTCAAGCGCTCCACATTCAGCCTCACAATTTTTTGGCATAAAAAATCTATAAACGGAATTCTACTGAGCAACCCTGAGAAGTACTCATGATAAACATATTTTCTTGACTCACATAATGTGGTGATGTAGGAATTTATCCAACCTATGGTGACCCTTGTATGAGTTTGTACGAGAAAGACATTTATAAAAAATTGACATTTGCGTGATAAGAGAAAATTCAGGTGAGGTAAGTGGTTTTTGCATTGGATGATAAATGAAGTGGAAAAATATTGAATGATACAAATGGAGAACTTGAAATAATGTTTTTTAATGAGGCATGATTTCTTTTTATTCTTGGTCTGGAACTGTTGGATCTGAAGGATATGTGTCTTAACTGTTTTTTGATTTGATATTGATGTTTAATTCATTTGAGGTTTTTCCCAATAGTGAAAAAGGGTAAGAGTGGGGGAGTTGATAAAACACTACTTTTATGAATATTTTATTGATAATAAATGAAATAATTTACTCACATTGTGCTAAATATGTTAATTTATAGAATATTTGGGATTAGATGATTCATTTGAAAATTCGATTGAAATTCACGTTTTACACTTTTAAAAATTATTATATTATTTCATTAATAAATATTGTTTTGTAATATATTTTGACATAATGTTTTTTAATTTTTTTACTGACAAAATGGACTAAAAATTATATTTTGGACATGGAGTAAATGGGCCATGAATACAAAGTTGGAATGAACTATCCATATAGAACATCACTTCACCATTTGGGCCTTATCTTCTTCATCCTGACTTGGATTCAGCCCAAATTTTGAGGGAAGATCAGGGGCAGGATTAATAACAAATAATAATTCTATAATTCCATATAATTCATTTGTTTTCAAGTTCAACAATGTGGTATATGCAGGATTAAACAATTTGACCGAATTTCCATTTAACAATAAAAAATGGTTTTTGACCCTAAGCCTCCCAAAATATATTTAAAGGATGTTGTCACCCTTTTTGAGGGCGGTTAGAGGCTCTGGGAAGGTGTGGCTTAAAGGGTGGATCTTGATAACCCCTCACAACTCTTGGAAGAAGTAATTCCTTGTGAATACATCTCTTCAAAATAGACTCTCCTCTCCCACCTCCACTTGGTTTTCTTTGCTATTATGCTTGTAATGTGATGTTTTTTCAGTATATCTTCTATGTATTTCACTTTTCATCTTCTTATTTTTCTTCCTTGGCTGGAATATATGAGAGGAGAAGAGATTGGGTGTTCCCCTTTCAATACATTGATTATGAAAAATGTCTCCGAGATGATAACTCCTCCCATGGAAGAGTGATTTCTTTAGAAGTTGATCTAATCTCTACTCCATTCATTCATTTATTTTGAATCCATAAACATACTAAAATTCTTAAAATGTAATAAATTTATTGAGTTTTAATTTCTATGTTACTCAATCGACTTTCACTTGACTGCATGGTCAGGCTTCTGTAAACCGTGTGAGTGAAACCTCAATCGCAAAATCTAATCACTTTGGGATAGAATTGTTGTTTTCAAGTCTCATCCCTAAACACAATAAATTCACAATTCCAGGAAGGATATTTTTTATTAAATGACCAATGACCACAATATGGATTTTGGATCACAATCAGAGCAATGTCTTGCGATTTAAGGTCATGAAGTTAACATAGGGCTAATTTTCACAAATATTTGGGGTTGTGTTAATTTATAACAGGTTCGGAGGTTAACAAGGTTAGGGGATCAGAATTGAATAAATTATAATTATATGGGAGAATGATAAATAAATGGTGAATGTGTTTGATTAGATAAACTACATCTTCTCATATTAATGTTTCTAATGAAATTGTCTCTTGATTGTTTTTCTCATTTTCTTATTTAATTTATTGTTTGAATGTCACAGTACAAACCCCGATCTTTCATTTAATTTGTTTTTAACTATTTAAATACATACTTCAATTCTATTCGTAGATGTTTAATTGAATTACTCCTTGACAAAATGACCAAGGTTATGCACTTTGATTCACTTAGTAAAATAAAAAATAATTTTTTTGAGAGCGTGTGTGACAACCCACATCATTCACAAACCATGTGTGTTCCATTTAAATATGATTCATATTCTATATGTGTAGGCTATGTAATTACCTCTAATTATTAATTGATATTAAATCATCATATTTTTTAAAAATTTGATGAAACAAGGCCAAAAACCCTATGTAATGAAAGAATAGAAAATAAATTAAAAAATAATAGTTAAAATAATTGTTTGTGTTAGATAATTGTAATATCAATAATAATTTCTTCTCCTATAATGTATTTAAGAAAATGATTGACTTAGAAAAATACCTTATCCTCCACTTCTAGCTAATGGTAAGACATAATAATCAATGTAAATAAAATAGATGAGGTTTCCCTTTAAAACCATTAACATCACCACCCAAAATAAAATCACTAATATATTAGGAAATGATAATTCTGATATTGTATCCACAGAAAGGGACATTAGACTAAGATTCCTAATGGTTAGAGTCTATCAAGACTGTAATTAATTTGATGTAAATTATAAATCCTTATGATATGGTCGTATTAATATGTAACACCCCTACAAGATCATATAAAAGGTAAAAATAATCTAATATGGCATGCTGAAAATCTCTATTTGGATCTATAAAACAATATATAATAAAAACGTAACAAAAAGAGACATGGTCTTGGTCAGGTTGGTGAATAAGAGGGACAAAAATAATACCAGATAATCTAGCTTTAATATTGATAAAAATGAATAACATTCAGGTTAAAGGAATATGAGGAACCATTTAGAAAATTATAAACCACACAAATCAATTATAGGAAGTCATATCATTGATCATTACAACTATATTCACAGTGGATCCCCACCATATTAAGAACCCTCTCTAAACCTCACCATTTAAAACATGAAATAAATTATCAAAGTAATATTAAGGACATATAGTTAATATAATAGGTAATAAACAAAAATACATCATAAAATTGGATATAACATAATATTTAACCATAATAAAAATTTACCATAAATAGACAACCAAAATGTCAAAAGTGACATCCATAATAATAATACATATATTTGAAATGAAATAATTAGTTGATTTTTATAACAAGGAATATATCGAATAGATACCACTTCTAAATTAGATACAAGATATTGAAAATGGTGAACCACTAAGGTTTTATATCAAAATCTACATCAATAACAAACAAACACATTAACAAACCCTGGTTGGTGGCACAAGCATTTAAAAATACAATATCACATAGAAGTTTCAAGTCATGAATGTTTATTATACATTGGGATACCACACAAATAATGTAAATGTATTTCTCTTAATATTAGCTAAAATATATAAATAAAACATTATTTCAGTACTACTACCATCCAGAACTAACCTTGTCCACATCTCTTTTCCTCTACTCGATGTTCCATTACTAAATATGAGGATTTGGGATAAATCCAACATCTGTGTCATACTTACAAAAATTGATTCTCTTCTAATATCCCACATATACACTACATAATGAATGGAATTGACAATAAAGTCCAAATAAAATAACTGTTCTGATTGAATCTCTCATTGAAAAAAATATGATTTTATAGAATCTACCATATTGAGATAATGAATATATTATTGTTTTTAAAAAATATAATGTGTTAAAAAAATACAAATGATTTCCTAGTTAAAGACTCTACAATTCCAACACATATTGAATATTCATGTTTTTAGTTATTTTCTAAAAACAGGATTGTGATTTAAAACTATTCCATATATGGTTGTTCAATGGATTTTTCTATATAATAGTCTTCAACCATTTCTATCCATAAACTTTTATATTAATGTCTATGAACATAATCTTATGAAAATAAGGAATTTTGAACCTTGATAGATTCATCACAATATTTTAGACCCATTATTCCACTCTTATTAAGACTGATATCCCATTAAAATGTAGCGGGATATGCATTAGAATCTCTAGAATGAAATAATTATTCTATATTAGAAGAATAAGATCTTCATGCTATGTATGGGGAGTAGATTTAATTACAGAATAAGAAAAAAATCAAATAGAGGGCCTACATGCCGTTAACCACCATTATCTTCTCCACAAGAATCCATAATTATATGGTCGATCGGAAAATTATAATTTCAATTAAGATAAAATAAATCAAAACAACATCATGATTTAATATTTCATTAAAATAAAAAAATAAAAGAAGTATACATAGAAATTTAAATTGGAAATCCCACTTCAATGAAATATTTCAAAAAAATATTTTTTATTTTCAAAGGGTCGTTATTATTTTACCAATCCCATAGTAGAGTTTATCACAATTTAAATCCATTTTTTATCAAAACATCTATTATTTTTCCATTAAATAATTTACAACATAAAAAAATTGTATTGGCCCAATGAAAACAAATTCCAAAATATTTATAATCATTTTAGGCATTGAAAAATAAAATAGATTCAATTTTATGAAATTTTTTCCCAATTTAAACCTCATTGATAATCGAATTCATTTACAAAAATACGAGTATGTTAAAGAACCTCATATAAAAAAACACATTACATCTCACCATAAATTTTTAATTAAAATTATACCAACAATATGAATATACTAGATAAAACATATCAATCAATCATAAGTATGAAATAATAGATAATTAATGGAATAAAAATTTTAGGTAGGAAAAATTTCACAAATAAAAAAATTTAAATATTGTATGGTTTCGTCCCATTGTATATAAGACCCTCAACCATCCCTACCATACTGACTGAAGTGATGCCAAAATATTTCTTCCCAATTTGTGAAATATTTTCAAATATTATATATAAACCATATATAAAAAAATACATTCTATTTCCAACATAAAAATATTCATTATAAAATATTATATTAATTATCAGTACAAAATAATAAAAATGCGTCAATAGAAATCTATAAAATACATATAGTAGATATATAACTCAAGATATGTATATCGCAAACAACCCTAATATCTACTATTTTTTATGTGGATATACTGATCTAAAACTCAAAGATGATATAACTTATGATATTTGAAGATCCTAAAAATTTTCTACCATACAACCTACATAAAAACTATACTCATATTTCATTTTTTGATAAGAAAACCTAAGATACCCCTGATTTGGTTACCTAATCCATATATTTACATGTATAGTAAGACTTCCTGATTCAATTAACGTTGAAAATACATTCCACCATCACATGTAAACAACTGGGAATCATTTTTTACTAAAAAATAAATAAAAATTGAAGAATATATATATAAATATTCAGCATGACCCACCCATTCAATAGAAGAGTTGTGCACATATAGTATGACGGAAACCAAACATGCTACATAATATAAAATAGAATAAAAATTTAATTTAAATAGATATATATTAATGTATCCCAAGATCATAGAGAAACAAATATAAAAAAATCCATGATAATAAAAAGCTTCTATAATTTCCAAAAGCTGAAGTGGGTTTCATACATCAATCACCAATTAAATGGAAAAAGGAATGATATCATAGGCATATCTAGGTCATGGGATTATAAAAATTTTTCTTAGAAAATCTATAACACTAAAAATATCTAGATGATGAATCACATATATTTAAAACATAATTATTAATTTAATGATAAGAGTAGAAAAATGTCTCCCATCAGGTATCTTCCCCACACCACTTCCCATAAAAATAAAAATTTAATTATTTTATGATTATCTATAATTAAGGTAAAAAACACTAGAAATATCCTTCATAAAATGTATACAAGCTCAGTTTCACTGAAAATATATTTAATAATACCAAATGTAATCTATCATTCCAAATGTTAATATTCTTCATGAAATTTTTTTTACCAAAAATGATAATTTTAATGTTAAGGTAAATTTTATTTATAATTTGTTTTAAAAAAATATTTCTGTTATAATGGTTGGAAGCACTACCATTTTTTACAATTAATGAAAAAATTATAAATATGAATTAATATTACACAAAAAAATGAATTTAGTGAAATCACTAGTATTATGGGAACCTTGGACTCCTATAGATGATCTACAAAAATGATATCATAAAATATATAAAGTGAATAATTGTATATAACAGACAACATAACCTAACACTTGATTTTAACTTCCATTACCTCTCTATGAGGAAACTACTTTCTTAAGACAATATCCCACATTACCACTACTATCTATAGATATGATCACACACTAGTGTTTAAAGTGTTCCAAAATATACCACTTTTCTACTTAACTCATCTCATGTCATAGAAATTTAGGTGAGTTAAAACATAATAAAAAATTATTAATCGTATAAATATAAATTAAATTCTAGCATTCTACCATTTTAACCCTTTTCATCTATATTCACTTTTCCACATGTATAGATAAAAAATATATATCCCTCTTATTCATTGGATGGAAAATATAATTTTTATCCACAGAAAATCACATAATGGAATGAGGTAAATGATTCAAACTTTTCATTCATTGAAAAAAATAAAAAGGATCCAACTTGTCCATTTCAATATTCTTTAAGAATAAATATAAAATAAAACCCATTTAAAACATAATTCATAATTATTATTTGACAATACAAATAATACATTTTTATCTATTAACATTTCTTTATTCTAATCAATACCTTATATAATGATATAAACCCTATTTATATTGAAAATAATAACACCATTTATAGTGCATGAAACTGTACTCAATTATAAATTAATTAAATTATATTAAAACATTGTTCAAATTTGATTCCATAAAAAAATTAAACATTTAAGGGAAATTATCAACAACATTCAAATATCATTAAATATAAAATATAAAATGTTCTCCCCTTTTCAAATAAAACTTAAATATAATTATTTGTATTTATGAAATAATAAAACACATATTTGACCCATTTGTGAAATCTTGTTTCTAAATGAAATGTTTCAATAATTGTTTACCCAACCATAAATACATGTTTACTACAAATCATATCGATAAATTCACCTCAATAATGATAAATAGTCCTCAAAATTCAAATAGAACCCCTATGAAAAAGAATACCCTAAATAAAATTTAGCATGGAGGAAACAGTGAACACCATGACCTTGATAGGGAATGTGGATGAAGAAATATGGTAAGGGGAGGATTTGAGAATGTGTCCACCCATCCCAGAAGGCCCAAAGATAGTGTATGATAATTATATACTGGTATTATTACTATGAATCAAATCCTAATGGATGGATAGTTTTATAGCCTTGGTAAAATAAATGTTTATATGAGAAATTGTTTATAAAATAATACATTAATTAAAATATAATTGACCTTTCTTCTTTCTAAAAAAATATCTTTGAGGAAAACAATAATCTATTTAGAAAACGCTTGCAAATATTTCATTGTACAATTCTTGGATTCTCAAGGAAATAAACATAATAAGGGTGAGAAAAAATTCTATGTAAGGGGAAAATATATTGGATGAAATAATGAATCAATGAGTATAATAATTATTACATGACAAATAACTGAACTCAAATTCCATATAATCATACAATGAGAGGAAACTGCATAAGAAAAATAGAATGTTAATAATTAGACTCATTCCATTCAAATAACTAGATAAGGATATATATATATATATATATATATATATATGAAACCAAAACACATTCTATCTATAAAAATTTAATGTAAATGTGTCAATTAATATTTCAATAAAAAATAATAGATGAATAATGAATGAAACAAATATGATGGAAATTATTTCAAAGTATATGTCAAATTTAAGGCACATGAAATCATATATTCTAAAGAAGTTTCCAAAATATGGTTTAATACTAAGGATAAAATATTGATTAATTTTGCAAAATATTTTTTCTTATAAGGACATATCATTATAAAGAGGAGTTGTATAATGTATGAGCTCCCCCCATCATTACCAATAAAAGGAAATCCTTATATTGAATAATTAATATTAAATAATATGCCATCTCAAATTACTATTTTGAATATAGAATAGAGAATTTATCAATATTTCCCAAAATTATAAATTAAGTGTCAATGTAGTCACCATATGTAAAATGTAATATGGTTTATTAAATAGTAATATGCATGATAAATGAAATGGATAATTAGGAAAATTAAATTTTCAATGATCATAGTAGATTTAATATTTAAATTGGAATAAAAATGGGTCGTGGAAGTAAAATGGAATACTATAATAGGCCAAATAAATAATAAACCATCTAGTAGGATAATAATAATGTTATGAACACAAAAAATCAAATGTTGAGTAATAATAAAGGGTTTTATTTGTTGATTAATAGAAATAATATAAAATGATATTTAAAAACATTATTGTGGAAAATATCCTTTTATTATTAAAATCCATTTGGAAAACCTCTTCTTTAAAAAATTAATTTTGAAAACAATTTCATTAAAAATTAAACTTTTATACATCCAATGGATGCTTAAAATAAATGATTGTGAGTAAATCTATACTTCCCGAATGATGTAAAAGGTCATTACTTTTTCAATTTATAAAGGTTTTAAAATGACTTGATGTCAAAGCGTATAGTTGATTCCTTTGAATAAATTTGTAGAAGAAAAAATGGTAAAAAGGTTTTTACCAAATAATTTTAAAAACTTATTTAAAAACATTATAATAAAATAATTTTTAGAATAAATTTGGTTCTTATTTTAAAGAGATAAACAAAGTGTGGTTTTATTTAAAATCATTTTCTATGGAATTTCATTTACCAAACAGTGGAAAAATGGTAATGATACATGAAAATGGTCCTGAATAACCAATGGATAGTAAAATTATGGTATTATTTAACAATGACAACATAATTGTCTTGAATATAAATACAATAGAAATATCATTAATGTTATCATTTAGGACAATAATAATTAAAAATTAAAAATTGTTCCATACCACATTGAATCATTTTAAATAATAAACCACATAAAGGAATACTATTAAATTTATGTTTTAAATACAATGAAGATAATTTAATTCATGATATAATAAATAAAAATTATCAGTAGATACACCACACAAAATATTTTAGTGGTAAACATGAAATTTATCTCATATATATAAAAATTTGAGAATAAATCCCTTACCAGTAGTTTTTATTAGATGAACATCATTTAAAATATTGTATAATAAACATATAATAATATTATACATTCTTGGGAACCATATTTATTTTTATCATTACATTTATTTTACTTATTTCTATTTATTATATAACTACTTAATCAATTTTTTTATGTCAGGTATTTAGAACAAATTTTATTTATGTGTCTGAAAGGTCTTTAGATGCTAATCTATGGTCAAAGGGGTAATTAAATAACAACTGTAGAATAATAATAATAAAATAATTATTATTTTTATAAATTATTTATATGATTAAATAAAATTATTAAATATGTATATTAAATAACAAATCATCATTATTATCATAGACACGGTAGGCCATATGTTCCGCTGAGTAACATTCACATTTCTCAATGCACATTATTGAATGAAGGTAATTAACACCCAATCATTCAAAAATGATAATTGTATAATTAATACTATGTTATTTAATAACATTAACTTATATATCTAATTTTATTTAGGTAAAAGGAATCATATCATATCGAGGAGGCAGCGGTCCACACATCCACTAACAATGCTATCACATTTTATGTCTGTGAAAGGGTAATAATTAAAATGATATATATATATATAATTTACCGAAATATAAATATGTAATTAATGTCATATAGAGTTTTTTATGACACATATTTTTAAAATAACCCAAAATATATACAGTCAATGTATAATGTGAACGGATCACATCCCTTCGAGGGGACGGTTGTCCACACTTCCTCAAATGATGTTATTGCATTAATGTAAAATAAAATGTGTTGATGTTATGTGAAATAAATTAATTAAAAGGGTAAAAATAAATTATAAATATCGTTTATATTATATATATCCCTAGTTTAAATCATAATTGCTACCATGGGAGGAGGTAATGGAAAACATTAACAATCATAAATTATTGGGGCAGTAGTTCACCGTACGCAGAAATAATTTTTTCTTATCCATTAGATTGAAATATGAATAATTTTATGTATAATATTTATAATAACAAAAACCAATTATATTTAGGATACTTGTGTTGTTATAAAACCTTAGGAAAATATGGGTTGATGTGTTGTAGAATGGAAATAAAACATCAAAACATAAAGAAAGATACTACCTCTTAAGCCGGTAAGTCCATTTGGTTTGAACCAAAATATTATTTAAATATTATTTTGATAAAGGTGTTGATTCTATGATTAGTGGAGGTATTTGGAGTATCTATTTGTGAATATCTTAGTTGATAAATAATTTCTTGAGAGATGTGATAAATTGGGAAGGGGGAGGTTCTTTTATTGTGAAGGAGGTGTGGTACTCTTGTAATTTTTTTACAATAGAATTACATGCACGTTTTTTGTGTTTCATTTGTATCCAATAGGGGTCCAATGTGATACAAATAGATCATAGGTTCTATATATGGCCACAAAATAGGTTTTGAAAAACTATTTAGGACTTTTTGGGGCTTACAGATAAGGATTTGTCCCATAATAAGATTTCATTTACCATAATCATTGTAAATAATTTTAATCACTTTTACTAATATTTTCCTTCACAAAAAAGTTAATAATATTATAATTTATAAATTATTATTATTCCAAATATGGAATAAATTTTTTCAAAGTCATGACATATATTTGGAAGAAATTTATTTAAATTCAATCCTGCTGGAAGGAAAACAATGTAAGGATTTAAAGTTAAAAAATCCTAATGTTTTCAATGTTTTTTTGATAATTCTCAAAGAAAAATTGATTAAATGACATAAATATATTTAATAATAAAAATATTATCTAATTTTTCATTAAAAAATAAAAAATATAATTTATCTTTATAAATAAAATATATTAAAAGTGGTTTTGAAATAAAATTCTAACTTTTTAATATTCATTAAGAAATGAAATGATTCGAAAAAATATCAAAATTTAACCTAAAATAAATATTATATATATATATTCAAAATATGTAGTTTATTTTGTTATATTAGATAAATTAATGTGTCAAGATTATTATTTAACTTGGGTTCTCAATTAAATTGATGAAAAATTTCATTTATAAAAATATAGGATGTTATGTGTAAAATAGAATTTTTTTCTTGTCTTATGTCTATCAATAAAAATGAATTGATATAGAAAATAATTTATTGAATGTGAAATACATATATTTAACTAATATATGTCACCGATTGTAATTAACATAATCATTTAACATAGAAGAACTTTTTCTAGAATAACAATTGTTCTCTATAAAAATATTAACATTATATTAAATTTCTTATTCTATTAATTTATAATTCATTTTTTCCAAAATAATTGATTTTATAGATTTATAAAAAATAATTTCCCTATTATATTCATTACTAATCATATTTATTAGTTAAATGACTAGTTTACAACTCATTATGTTTTCATGATATATTACAGTTCAATAATACTCAGCCTTCCATGTAACCCAAGACAACAAGGAATGTATCTCTGCTATTTAATTAATTCTAATTAGGGTTTTCATGCATTAAAATATATATAATTTATTTTAAATAGTAAATATATTATAAATTATTGAGATATTATATTACCATATGCACTTGGTGTCTTGAATCGTACACTCTATCTAATAAAATGGTTTTAATGTTGATTTTCTAGGTGTGACATTCACCCCATATTATTTAAATTTATTCCTCACAAATTAAAAATAATCATGGGGATATAGTGTTTTTTACTTCCGATGTAAAAAATCAAACATCATGATAAGGTTTGATAGGTCATCCTCTATTAAATAGAGAATGATAAGTATAATTCTCGCATTAACTACAATGTAACTATGTCTCCTAATTGAAGAATGTCAATGGACTGTAATGATAAATACATGGAGGAAAAGTGTAAGTATTTATATGGAGTGAATGTGTTCGTAAATCACAAAAAATTTAATGATTAATATAATGTTTTGGGATACAGGGCTATAAATCATCAACAATGTAGATGATCATTAGTTTAATAGAAATTAAGGTATTATGACTACATTTTATTTTGAACTCATGTTCTTAATGGTGGTTAATTATTTAATGACTTCAATATATGGAAATAATCATAAAATATATGTTTCAATTTTATATGAAAATTCATATCCTTTGGTTGTGCTTTGAAATTTTTTTAATACAACCCTTTATATCCTATAATGAATTTTTTATGCCTGAAACACTAAAATAATAATTTAATGTATCATAGTACCTATAATAGAGTGACAGGTCTAAATATTGTTTTCTAACTATTATCAAAACCCATTATAGTTAGTAGATTAACCAATAATACTAAAAAGATATACTACTATTTCATTATTAATGTTTCATCTTAAAATATTATAGCTAAAAATAGTAAAAAATTAACCAGTACGTATCATAGTTTAGTGGTTTGTGTGAAACCATTATTTACCTTCAGTTATGGGTTCCAAACCCCTAATCTTTGTTGATTTTATTGGTTGTCACCTAGAATATAGTTTTTTCTACTCTAAAACCAAATTAATATAATTTTTTACAAAATATGAAGGAAATCCTTGAAATAAGGTTAATTAATAAATATAATTTTGGAAAATGTTTTCAAAACCACTCTAATACATAATTATTTCATCCAGTTATTTTCACAAAGTTCCTCCGTTGGTGCACACATTATTCATAATATCATTTGTATGAATTTTAAATCATGACACCATATTTTAAATCTAAAAAATCATAGTTTTAACATATGATATCCATTTCATTAACTATTAAAATCATTCATATTGGTTTATTATGAAAATTTTTATTATCATAAGAACATTCCCTTGGATTTTCATACCAGGTGCGCTGTATGACCTATTTCCATGTACTAGGTTACCCTGAGATAGTCTTGGAACACCTTGTCAGAGTTATTACTCTTAGATAGATCAGTTCCATATCCACATGCAATTGTATTATCTAGGAATTGATGTATTTCCTAGAAGACCCACATAATATCTACCATAAAAAATTCTCGTATGTTCTTATATACTTATCCACAATCTCTATATTAGGGTTCTATTCTCAAGCCTATGTATTTCTAAATCTAGTTCTCATGGTTTCTACAAAACATCCTTCGATACAAACTATGTCGACCAAACCCCAGAAGGCCTATATACAATGTATACTACTAGTACATTGGAATGATTATAATAAACTAAATCAATAGGGAATGAGAGTTTAGTAATATTAGTAAACTACATAGATACATGGGACTCTTATTAAAAAATCATTAATTAAAACCAATTGTTTCTCTTTTCTTATAGTTAAATTAGAGGATAATGAAAATCCATCTAGTAAATTATTTCATATCATTTATACTAACATTCATAGATCCATGGGGAAATAAATATAATAAGAGAGTGATCAAATGATCAATAAGTGAAAAACATAACAGAACATGTAACTAACAATGAGATTAATAATTTTGAAATAGTAAATAACTAAACTCACCTTCCATATAATCAATAATCTAATATTAAGTGCATACAAATTTTATAAATGTAATAACTAGACTCATGACTTTCAAATAACTAGATACAGAAAATTAAATATTGAAATATTTGAAATAAAAATACATTCCATCTATATAAATAAAAGTGAAATGTTTCCATACATAATTTGACAAAATATATCATTGACTAAAAACAAATGAATCTTATATGAGGTAATATTTTGAATATATTTCTTATGCAAGGAACGTGAAAAATTACACTATCAATACATTTAACAAGAAGTTTTAAACATACATAAAGAAACCAATTAATTTTTCACAAAAATTTTGTCTCATGAGATCATATTAATGCACTGAGAAGCTATATATTGTATAGCCTTTATCCATAATTTCATGTCCAATGGATTCCTCAAATAAAATAATAAAAATAAAAAATATGCCAGATCAAATATCTAAATAGAATAAGGAATACTAAATTATCAATATTTTCTCAAATAATAAAACATTTTTCAATGTAAAAACCGTATGTAAAATGGTATATGATTTATGATATAGTAATATCTGTGATAAATGAAATAGATAATAAGTGTAAATTTGATGTTCAATTATCATAGGAGACTAAATATTTCAATGGTAATAAAAAATGAATCAAGGATGTGAATGGAAATAATATCTCTATAAAAATCAATAATATACTATATAGAGGTAGAATAAAGATGATATCAATAAAAAAATAAGAAGTGGAAAAATAATAAATGATTTTTGATGTTGATGTATATAAATACTATAATAAAATGTTCTTTTAATAGAATTATTCATGAATATATCATAATATTATAAAAACCTTTTCCAAAACCTTTTCATCAATAAATAATTTTGGAAAACAATTTCCGTCAAAATCAAACTTTTGATCATGAAATGGAATCTTTAAAGATAATATGGTGAGTAAATATGTAAATGTCATAGGAGGTAAAATAATATTCCTTTTAAATTGTAAATAGGATTGAAATTTTCAATGTTAGGAAATTGATAAGATGATTCATTTCAAAAAATAGATAGAATGAAAAAAGGGTAAAAATTTATTTACCAGATCAATTTAGAAAAAAAAATTTAAACATTTTAAAATTCATTGGATTTCTGAATAAAATAGGTCCTCCGACAAAATAGATAAATAATGTATAGTTTAATTAAAAATATTTTCTGAAATAGTTTGTGTACCAATGTGTGGGGAAATTATAATAACATTTGATAATAGTCATGAATAACAAGAGGAGAGGACAATTATTTATTTTATTGAACCATCGCCTTTTTAATTATTCAAATGTAAATACCATTGAAATATAATTATATATATTGTTGAGGAAATTAGTCATTAAACATTCCCAAGTGTTCTATACCACATTAAAACATTTTAAATCAAAAATATTATTATTGAATAATATTACATAATTTTTTAAATTACCTTGATTATAAAGGAACTCGTGATATAATTTATAAAAATGGGATGTAGATACACCAAACCAAAGAAGTTACTGGTAAACATTAAATTTCTCTAGAAAATGTAAGAAACGTGAGATAAGAGTAACTTAACTCATGATTCCTTGTGAGTGATCTCCCATTAAAATAATTTATAATAAACTTATCTTAATTTTAATATTTATTGAAAAACAATCTCACATATATCTTTACATATATTTCACGTTTTAATATATTGAATATATATTATTAAACAATTTTGTTTACATCGTGTGTTTTGATGAAATTCAGTTTATATGGCACAAACAAATTTAGTAGGACAAATGTGGTTAGAAGGGTCTACATATAACATCCCCAGAATAATAATCATGAAATAATTATAATATTTATAAGTTAATTATGCTTTTAAGATCAACAATTAAATATTTCTATAAAAGACGAGTCATCATTGTGATCATAGAGACGGTATACTATGCATATGCATGAGTAACGTACACATTTTTCAATGATCAATATGGATGAAAGGTAACTCATATTATATCATTCCATAATGATCATTATATCATTAATAATTTTTTTAATAATATATATATATATATATATATAATTATTGTGATGAAAAATTATTCATATCATGTTAAGGTGGTTAAAGTGCACACATCCTCGAACTACAACAGGACATTTTATGTTTGAGAATGGGTAAAAATTAAAATTATATATATATGGTATGTAGTACTCTTGGTTTGAGGTATGTTTCCTATTTTTATGAATTTTTATGTGTTTAAAGTGTATGGGATGAGTTGGGAAGAGGTTGGGAGAGTTTGTAATGGTTTTGGATGAGTTTGGATTCTTTTAAATGGGTGCACAGTTTGAGCATGATTAAAGGAACCCGTGCGGGTTCTCCAAGAAACCGTGCAAGGGAGACTATAGGCTTCGCACGGCCGGCACACAGTTTTCCAAATTGCGTGAGGCAACCGTTCAAACCCTTGCTCACTAGGCAGTAGCGTGTGCACGGTTAGCGCACGGTTTTCAAAACCGTGTGGGCTAACCGTGCAACCACTTAACGTTGGTGTTTTTAAGTACAATCTCCCTAGGGATTGACCTAAAACACTCAATTATTCCTCCCACTCAAGCCTCATTCTGGATTTTGGGTTCTCAGGGGTTGGAGGGGCACTCCCACTCGGTTAGGAATGATTTTGAAGAGGATTATTGGCGGTATTAAGGTGGTTTCTCCTGGGTAAGTCTCTCCTCTAGTTTCTCTTGTGTTTTCCTCTAGATCTACATCCCTCTCTTTTGTGGTTTTCTAGATCTACACTTTTTGTGTGAATATCTAGGGTTGTGTTTCCCTTGGATGATGATTTTATGGCTTGTGAATTCTAGGGAAAGAGATCTAGAGAGGTTTCGGCGGTGTGTTCGCCGGATTGGAGGTGTGTTTATTTGTGGGTCGACTTCTTAGGAACCCTAAACGTAGGTGGATTCTCTCTCGACCCCACTTAGTTAGAACTAGTGGTTAATTGTTTACAATTAATTTTTTGTGATGAAAAATTAGTTGTGATTTATTGTGTGAAATTGGTTGAAAATCCCTTTGGTGATGTTTTGGGGATTTTTGGGAAAAATGGGGTGTTGTGGTGAAATTATTTTTTTTGGATTATAAAATAGGGATTTTAAAATTGGATGCTATGGATGATTTGGGGAAATTATTTATAGAAATTGATTTAAATAATGAGTTATCTTTATTGAAATATGATTTTTCATGGAAAATGGTATTCAATAAATGGGTTGTTTATTGAAGTGGATTGAAATGAATTGGAATTTGGTTGATTGCATGATATTGTGACTTTGATGGGTTATATGCATGGTCGTGATTCGATGGGATAATGTTGAGTTAGAACCAGATGATTCTTTTTTGCATGTGCCAGTGTGGGTTGTGGATAGGCTAGAGAAAGTCTTGCGTTGTAAAAGAATCGGTTTACTTCATGTTTTGTGGGAACATGGTTAGATTCAAGTTGAGACTTGGGAGCGGGAGAAAGAGATGATCGAGCAGTGGCCCGATCTCTTTTAGCAAAGGGCAGGTTCACTACTTTACGAGGACGAAATGTCCAATGGTGGGGAGAATGTAATACCCTCGGTTTCATGTATGTGCCCTTTGATTATGCATTTTTATGTGTTAAAAGTGAATAGGATGAGTTGGGAAGATGTGGGAGAGTTTGGAATGGTATTTGATGAGTTTGGAGGCTTTTAAATGGGTTCACAGTTTGAGCACAGTTAAGGGAAACTGTGCGGGTTCTCCAGGAAACCGTGCAAGGGAGACAATATGCTTCGCATGGCATGCGCACAGTTTTCCAAACCATGCGTGGCAACCATGTGGACCCTTGATCACGGGGCAGTATCATGTGCATGGTTAGCACGCGGTTTTCCAAACCATGCGGGCTAACCGTGCGGCCGCATAATGTTGGTGTTTTCAAGTCTGGGCTCCCTCGGGATTGACCTAAAACACTCGAATCTTCCTCCCACTGAAGCCTCACCCGATATTTCAGGTTATCTAGGGTTGGAGGGTCTCTCCCACTCTTTTTGGAAGGATTTTTAAGAGGTTTCTTGGTGTTTTGAAGGTGGTTTCTCCCAGGTAAGTCTCTCCTCTTGTTCCTCTTGTGTTTTCCTTTAGATCTACATCAATATCTTTCGTTCTTTTCTAGATCTACACTTCTTGTTTATAGATATAGGGTTCTGGTATCCTTGGATGATGATTTTAAGGATTGTGAATGCAAGGGAAAGGGATCCATATGGGTTTCGGTGGTGTGTTCATCGGATTGGAGGTGCGGTTGTTCATGGGTCTATTTCTCGGGAACCCTAAAGGTAGGTGGATTCTATCTCAACTCTACATGGTTAGAACTAGTGGTTATTTGTTTACAATTAATTTTTTGTGCTGAAAAATAAATTGTGATTTGTTGTGTGAAATTGGCTGGAAATCCCTTGGGTGATGTTTTGGGGATTTTTGGGAAAAGGGGGGTTTTGTGGTGAAATGGTTTTTTTGTGGATTATAAAATAGATATTTTGAAAAGTGATTCTATATATGAGTTGTGGAAATTATTTATGGAAATGGTTTTCAATAAATGGGTTGTTTTATTGAAATATGATTTGGCATGGAAAATGATTTTCAATAAATGGGTTATTTATTGAAGTGGATTGACATGCAATAGAATTCGGTGGATTGCATGATGATGTGACCTTAATGGGTTATATGCTTGGTTGTGATTGATTGGAATTTTGTGTGAAGGTGGTGAGAACTACCACTATAAAAATGGGATGGATAGTGGACGGAAGGTCCACCATAAAAGGTTAAGTGGATAAGAAGAGCCATTAAGTGTGAATGGATGAACAGGCTGGACGGAAGCTCCACCGTTTGATTGTTTTGGTTGTTTGGTTATGCATCACTTTTCATGTTGGAAATTGTTGTGCAAATGTGTGAATGGTGAAATGGAGTGTGGCATGTTTTGTGGGATTTCCCTTGGGTTCTTGGTTTGGGAATGATGGTTTGGGTAAGGGTGTGTTTGGCTTATAAAAATTGTTGCACTTGTGGTTATTTTATATAAATTTTTTTATATAAATTTTCTAATGATTTTATCCTAGTGGCGTGTGTAGGGAAGTCATTTGGGGAAATCCTACGGTGTTTTAGTACTCACCCTCTGCTTTGGCACATTGGTGTCTTTGCAGATGTTGTGTATCGTGATGTGGGAAAAGCTAAGGCATCTCCCTCCTTTAGTGGTGCATTGTGATGTCTTGGTGGAGCTCGGAGCATAGAACTTGGTGTGGAGTTGTGGTGGTGTCATTGTTAGTAGTGTTTATTGTTTGGTTTTCCCTTGTAAATTGATGTGGTGTGGACATGACTAGTTGTGTTGGTTTTGGGATGTATTGTGGTAAAACTTGGTTGTATTTTGGGAATACATATTTGGCTGTTTAATGGACACACATCATATATTGTTTGATAGTGGAAGTTTTTGTTGGTTTTTTCTTAAGTGTAAATCATTCCCCAATTTGTACTTGAAGCCCTTGGCATTTATTTCCAACCTTTTTCGCCTTGGGAACGTCGCTTACGGCCAAGTAAGCCTCACCACCTCCTCAAGAAAATGAGGTTGGGGTGGGGTGTTACATGGTATATTTCAAGAAATTTAATTATGTATTGAATATAATATAGACTTTATTTATTTGAAATATGTTTAGTTGAATCTATCCTTTATATTTTCCATGCATATACTGAGTAAATCGCATAGCAACGAAGTGCAGGTAGTTCACACTTAATAAAATGTTGTTATAATATTGACATACAATGAAAACTATTATTGTTATCTATATTAAAAAGATTAAAGTATGAGAATAAAATAATAAATATCGTATATAACACACACACACATATATATATATATATTCCATTTTAATGTTGATAATGAGAGGTGGTAATAGAGAAAAAGGTCAAATGACCATTTCATGAGGCAATAGTTCATCGTATAATGAAACATTTTGTTTATTACCTCATAGATATTATTTTGTTATTTTAGGTATACAAATTAGCACAAAAACATATTAGTATTTATATGAAACATTATTTGGTATACAATAAAAGAATAAGCAGGTTTGAGGGGTTTTATAATGGAAATAAAACCAAAAAACTTATGGAAACAGGTTACCTATTACTAGGGTAATTCCCTTTTGTATGAAACAAATGTTTCTTTGGCTTTCAGTCTGACCAAGGTGGTCCTTCAAGAAATAGTTTAGGGATGTTGAGGAGCTATTTTGGAAGAGTTTGGTTGATCCAAAGTTTCTTGAGAGGTATGAGGAATTGGGAGGAGAGGAGGTCCTTCTTAATGTAGAGGAGGAGTAGCACTCTTGTTATATTTTTACAAAGTAATTCCTTTCATGTTCCCCATGATACATGTGGATCAAATAATGTTACAATTTATATCCATGAGTGTATACGGTAAAAATATGTCCTTCTAATAGTGGTTTGACATGTTTATATGTGGTTTTGGGCCTTAAGGTTATGTTTTTTCTTTTAAAATACATAATTTAATATCCACCGTTGTAATTAATTTTATTCACATTAAATAATATTTTTAGAAAAAAGTTGGTCTTATTAGAAATTAAAATTTTTTTTTATTAAAAGTATAAAATCCATTTTTCCAAATTCTAGTCATATAGGTAGAAGAAATTGATTTAATTTTATTCCCACATGTGGGACGACAATGTAGATTTATAATGTAAAAATGTACGAATGTTTTCTATGTTATTCAATCAATTTATAAGTGAAAATGATTGTAATGAAATAAATTTTATTGATTATTATATAAGTATTCTTTAAAAAACTGTAAATATTATTCATCATTGTAAATAAATAATATGAAAACTAGTTTTGATCGACAAGTCAGTATTTTAAACTATTCATTAAAAATGAAATGTTTCAGAAAAATATCAAAATTTTACCCTATCATAGTTATTAAGATTCTATTTCAATGATGATATTTATTTTGAATATAAAATCAATCTATTTTTCAATATTCATATTTGCATTGGGTTATCCTTTAAAATTTTGAAAAATTGTGTTGATAAATATATAGGTTTTTATGTGTAAAATTTAGTTTTCTCATATATTATTTATATCAATTCGAAATGATGAATTTCAAATATATGAAATTGCGTAATATATTTAATAAATTAATATCACTCATTAGGTGTAATTAGTTTATTTTATTACCATAAAAAACATTTAGAGAATAAAAGTAGATTTCTATATAATTATTCACTTTCTATTCAATTGCTACTTATATTAATTTCTAACTAAATTTTAACCAATTAATTTATTATATAATTTTATAAAACATAAATTTTTTATGTTAGTTATTTCATTTGATTACTACTAATTTATTATATATTTTATATCTCATTATATTTTAATAATATTTTATGGTTTGATAAAACATGGTGATGTGTGTAATGCAAACCATTGAGGTAGGTAGCTCTTTCCTGTAACACACTCTAACTCAGTTTTTCTTGCATTGAAATATAGATATATTTCATTGTAAATATAAAATTTATTATAACTTACACTCATATAATATTACCTTAAATGATTAGTGTCATATGTCAAACACTCTATCGAATACTATGTTTTTACCTTAGATTTTAGGGTAATAATAGAAAAAGATATAAATAAGAATAACCAGACGCATAAACCAAAAAAATTAATTAATAATATTTCATTTTCCATTAGGGATGATAAATCATAGGGAAGTGTGAAAAATTAATTCTAAGATTTAAATAGAAATATGGAGAACCACAAATGGATTTATATCATGTAGGTTTAAAATAGTAAGGTCATTTTTTGATGACTATGATATAATACACGGTCTTAAAAATATATTTACCAGACCAAAACCCAAATTTTTGAGCCTCTCTAATGCAAACTAGGTGATTGTACATATCAGGGAAATATATTTTTTCCAAATCCCAAAAAAATGGAGAGTGGCTAAAAAAGAAACATTATGTTTTTCTCTGGTATGACACTCTATTAGTACTAACCCTATGCCAAATTTCTTCTATGAATTTTTTTTATTTTTATACAATTTAAGGACAATAATTTATAAAATCATGGAAAATAATAAAAAGAAAATAATAAAATAATAAATAAAATAATGATCAAGGTTTGAAAATTTATTATTATGACTGAAACCATTAATTATTTAATAATATCCATAAAAACGTGATGTCCAAAATATATATACATCTATCTATTATGGAAATATTTTTCATTAAAAAATATAAATTAGAATTACTATAAAAAATTTACCTCTGTTCTTTTATTCTAAGAAAATATTTATCTTCTCTGACCATTTAAAAATATTTCCTCATTTATAAAATTTCATTGAGAAAACTTATCCACCATAGTGGTGGAACATAGAATATCTGATATCATGTTACACATTATAGGATAATGTTAACTATATGTAATGAAAACAATCCATGGCTTAGAATTATGCCTATAAACATAAGTAGTATAGTCAGAACCAACAAATCAAACAATATAATCAGTATAATTTTTTTCATACTAAATTCATAAATCAAGACACACACACACAAACAAACACACACACACACACACACACACACACACACATATATATATATGATGATCCATTTAACATCATACCATCATGGTTTCCCATGCCTTCAGGTAATCTTGAAGAGAGTACACACACACAAATGTTACAAACCAAACCAGTGTATATAAAAATATAGAAAAATAACATAATATGGGTTCTTATTCATAAATTCTACAATAATGTCTAATTTAGGGGATTTATTAAGGAATTTGAAGAGGTGATATTCCAAAAGAATAATAACAGGATCAATATTCATAAATTGATATAATTTTAAAACCTATTTAACAAAATCATGATATAATTAATGCAACACTCTTGTATCCCTATCTCTAATTATTTTCATTCCTAAAGTCACTCTTTCAATTAAATTTCAAAAACTATTTAATTTAGAAGAATAAATAAAATTATATTTTGTTTGAAATGTTAAATCATAATATAATAAAAATAATGTAAAATTATTTTTAGGATTTCATATGATCATACAAGGATTTATATAAAATAATGTTCACATTGGTAATGAAATATCATATCAATACCTTATAGGAATTTAGATGAATACATCCAACTAGTATACCATGAAAAAAATAATTGTTTTAACATGAAGTTATAAAATTTTAAATTCATATCAAACATTAGTGGAATGTAAAATGTTAGCAGATATATTTTTAAAAAATTGGGAATGGATTTTATAACAACCAATTTCCATAATTCATAGGACTAATTTTTCTATTAACAACATTTTTTTGTTCTTAACTATCAATATTATCGTCATTCCTTTTTAAAATAAATTTCCAACCAATTAAATATGAATTTTAGGTTTGGTTACAATGTTATATGTTTTATTTTTATGAAGATAATTCCTGAAATCATATATAAAAATAGTCAAATTCTTATATTTTTTTATATCATATATTTTTATGGGTTTTTGGTTCATCATTTTACATAGTAGAAGTGATTTTAAATGTATTATCATTTTATTAATTTTTATAAAACCAACAATCATTTCTAGTGGACCTCATCATTATATCATGACATGAAAATGATATTCTATAAGGTTTTCATCTCCCTCTCACGATAGTTTACAATTAGAATAAAAATGTAATTCATGTTGAGGTTGATGCGGTGGATGAATATTGACTAATAGTAGTTTGGGATAATATTGAATCCACAAATAAATTTAAAAACACAATGGTTAGATTTATTTAGAACATTTAGTTTTACCAAGCATCAACATATGAATGAAAAACGAATTAAAGACAACATGATGACTAATGATGCACTTCCTTTGAGTATGGTTATCTATCAATATTCTATTTCAATTGAAAACCTATACATAATTCACCTAGATAATATTCATATCCCTAGGATCCAAATTGTAATTCCTAGAATGAGAATAATCTATGATTCCAAGGACTCTATCCTGTGAAATATGAGGTGGTTTACCTGTCTATACATCATTTGTGGTTATAAAGTAATTTTTTTTCTTTTTAGAAAATATTATTTAGATTCACTCCCACAGTAGAATCTTATACTCAGTTGTACTGATGTAAAAAATACTCCGAGAGTATGAAACTACCAACCTCATATATCATTCTATTAATATATTCATCTATTTCATTCTATTTTGGGGTTCACATTAGTTTCTAATGATTGTTATAACTTCTAGGTTGAAAATTTATACATAATAATTAATAAGATACTCTAACATGCTATTAGTTTATAGATTATTTAACTTCCTACATGAATGGATTTCTATAATAGTATTCAGGTTTAATTTTATTTTAAAGATTTATTACTTACGCTTTAGTGTGTAAATACATAAATTAATTGAGTAATCATCATTAATGGTGGAAAAGTAAATTTTTCATCCATGATAAAAATCCTAGTGTTTCACACATGATCAGAGTAAACATATATAAGAGTATTTATATCATTCTAAAAAATATATTTAAACTCTTACTACTAAATATACCTTTCAAAAAAAATCAATGAATAGAAGGATACAATGGATTATAATGGATAGCATCTCATTCATACTAAGCTCAATTAGGGCCATGAAACAAATATTCCAATGAGATATTTTCCATAGGATATTTTTATCAAACATTGGGACATGATATGTAGTTATCAATGTCCTTTTAGTCTTACCGTCTTCAGTATAAATCACATTCATAACGGTTCTCTTCATCACGGAGAGTGAACAAAAATAGATTCAAATACTTCAAATGTCTGACAAAAAGGTATAATATTTCATTTCCAAAACTCAATAAAAAAGTGTTATTAATATTTTCAGGAAACTATAAACATATTTATGGGTCCTACATGTTCCATTTTGATGTTTTAGAGAGACCAAACAAATTCCTATGGCAATAAAACTCTTATTATTCCCCAAATAGACATCACCTGACTACGTATCCCATAACTCATTTATGTAATTTCAATTTTTTCACAAATGTAATAATACATGAAAATAAAATATAAGATCAATAGATATATAACAGTTACAAATAGATTGAACATCATCAACATTAATGTCATGTTTTACTAATAGTGAATGGTAATTATTATTATCTATATTACCATTCATCATTTGAGAAAAATTCAATTTATCATGAACTAGTATTTAAACTATAGTCACTTAATATCCCACATCATTAACATATAATTGTTATTCCTAGGATAACATTTGTCCCTCTACCAAACTCTATTATCTATTCTTATTTTAGAATTATGTCAATCGGCCACATATTTAACAAATCCCCATTTTTTAGGTTCATTAGATAATATAATTTATTTAAAATATTATAAAACTATACTATCCCAAGAAAACACTAGTGAATCAATGGAATGTTATTCATATTATATACTTATGATAAAAAATTACTTCTAGTACATCATCATTAATTTTTACATATATATTACCTAAATAAAAAAAATGAAAACTATAATGGAATAAATATATTCCTTTTTGTTGATCCAATATGGATCGTTACATTATGATGATTTATTTTTTATGTAATCCTCATTGCAATGAATTAATTATATAAATAATTTTAATTTACTCATATATATGAAATGGCAGACTCATAGGATTCCTCACAATGCACATTATGAACCAGAGACAAAGATATGAGTATTCAAACATTACTAAGAATACAACTAAACATATATATTCATGGAAAATATGACTAAACATTTAGAGATGTACTAATTACATTGTAACACCCCGCCCCTACATCATTGGCTTAAGGAGGCGGTGATGGATACATGTCCTTAAGCGACATTCCCTAGACACCAAAGGCTGACAATAAATGTCGAGGGCTTGAAGATCATGTTGGGGAACGATTTTCCCTTAAGACACAACCAACCAAACCATCCACTAACAACCACTATTGATTCATGTCAATTATATTTCCAAACCAAGAATTCTCAAAAGACAACCAAGTTCTTCCACAACAAAACTCAAAACCAATAAAACTAGACATGTCCAACCATCATCGGAGTACACACCAGAAACTAAACAACCAAACACTACAAGCCATGACACCACCACACCTCCACGACAAGATCTAAGATCTAATCTCCACCAAGGGATCACAATGCTCCACTAAAGTAGGGAGATGCCTTACCTTTTCCCATGTCATGATACACAACATATGTAAAGACACCAAAGTGCCAATGCGGGGGGTGAGTACTAAAAATCAGTAGGATTTCCCCAAATGACATCCCTACACATGCCACTAGTATAAAACCATTAGCACATTTATATAAAATAGTTATATATAAAATAATCACAAGTGCTACCACTAGAATAAGCCAACCACAACCTTACCAATCCATTTCAGCCAAACCAAAAAACCATGGGAAATCCAACCAAACATGCCACAACCATTTTACATTTACACATTAGCACAAAAATTTCCATCTTGGAAAACCATGCACATCAAACCACCAAAACAACTAAACAACCAAACGGCGGAGCTTCCATCCAACTCGTTCACCCATTCCCACCAAGTGGCACTTCCCATCCACTTACCATTGATGGTGGCCCTTCCGTCCACTATCCATCCACTTTTTATTGTTTTACTTCTCGCCACTTCCACACAACATTACAATCATTCACAACCAAGCATATAACCCATCAAGGTCACAACAACATGCAATCAACCAAATCTATTGCATACCAATCCACTTCAATAAATGATCCATTTATTGAAAACTATTTACCATGCCAAACCAAATTTCAATAAAACAACCTTTTTATTGAAAACCATTTCCGTCAATCATTTCACAAATCAATCATAACTTCCCATTTTATAATATACATTTTAAAATCCACAAAAAAGAATTTCACCACAAAACCCCCCTTTTGACCAAAAATCCCCAAAAACATCACCCATGGGATTTTCAATCAATTTCGCACATCAAACACAATTTATTTCAAGAAAAAAAAAATTATTGTAACCAATACCATTAGATATAACTAAGTGTAGTTGATAGGTAAGCCACCTACCTTTAGGGTTCCTGAGAAATCGACCCACGAACAACCACGCCTCCCATCCGGCGAACGCACCACTGGAACCTCTCTAGATACCCTTCCCTAACATTCACAAGCCTTTAAATCATTATCCAAGGAAACTACAACCCTAGATATACATAAAAAAAATTTAGATCTAGAAAACCAAGAAAGAGGGAAGAGAAGATCAAGAGGAAAAAACAAAGAATCCTTGAGAGAAGACTTACATAGGAGAAACCACCTTCAAAACACCAAGAACCCTCTTCAAAAAGCTTCCAAAATGAGTGGGAAAGATCCTACACCCCCTGAGAACCTCAAATACCGAGTGAAGCTCATGTGGGAGGAAGATTTGAGTGTTTTAGGTCAAGACCGAGAGAGCCTGGATCATATAACCCTATTTTTATGTGCCCACACGGTTAGCCCAGACGGTTTGGAAAACTGTGCGCTAACCATGCACACACTACTGCTTTGGGAGCAAGTGTCCACATGGTTTCCTTGCATGGTTTTGAAAACCGTGCACAGGCCATGAAAAGCCTTCTGTCTCACCTACACGGTTTCCTGGAGAACTCGCATGGTTCCCACTAACCGTGCTCAAACCGTGCGCACCTTTAAAAGCCACCAAACACATCCAAAACCATTCCAAACTCTCCCAACCTCTTCCCAACTCATCCCATTAACTTCAAACACATAAAAATTCATAAAAAAAAGCCACATATCACAAACCGGGGGTACTAAATAATCTCCACCATTGGAAATTCTATCTTCAGAAAGTAGTGAACCTGCCCTCTGCCGAAAGAGATCAGGCCACTGCTCGATCATCTCTTTCTCCCGCTCCCAAGTCTCCTCTTGAATCTGACCATGTATCCACAAAACACGAACTAAACTGATTATTTTACCATGAAAGACTTTATCTTGCCTATCCACAACCCGCACTAGCACATGCACCAACGAAGCATCCGGTTCTATCTCAACATGATCCCATCAAATCACATGGTAACGATCCAACTAATACTTTTTCCACTGTGACACATGAATCCCATTGTGCACCACACTGAACCTAGGTGGAAAATCCAAACAATAAGACACCTCACCAAGCTACTCAAGAATGTCAAAAGGCCCAATATACCATGGAGATAACCTTCCATGCTTCCCAAACCGACGATGTACAAACCTATGAGTGATCTTCAAGAACACATGATCACCCACCTCGAACGACAACAGCTATCGACGATGATCTGCATAAGATTTCTGATGACTCTGA
The DNA here is from genome assembly GCA_963277665.1 of Viscum album. Lineage (NCBI taxonomy): Eukaryota > Viridiplantae > Streptophyta > Magnoliopsida > Santalales > Viscaceae > Viscum > Viscum album. The sequence goes on from OY728137.1 coordinate 2,055,870,468, forward strand.
GCCATCTCCATTCTCTTCCAGATCAAATTGATATTCTTCATAGTCTCTTGGACAAGGCTTGTTCCAACCATCGAGGACTCACCCGTTTCCACCCAACATAGTGGAGAACGACATGGCTTCCCATACAATGCTTCAAACGGAGCCATATGAATGGATGCTTGATAATTGTTATTGTAAAACAACTCAACCAATGACAAGTGCTCCTCCCACGAGCCACCAAAATCCATGAAACAAGCCCGAAACATATCCTTCATAGTTTGTATAGTCCTCTCAGATTGACCATCCGTCTGAGGGTGATATTTCATACTCATCATCAACTGTGTCCCAAGGGATTATTGTAAGGATTTCCAGAAATGTGATGTAAATATCAGATCTCTATCTAATACAATCTAAACTGGAACACCATGCGTCCTTACCACATCTCGGATATAGATTTTGGATAGATCCTCCACCGTATGAGATTCAAAAATCTGGATGAAATTGGTTGACTTCGTTAGCCGATCCACTCTCACCTAAATGGCATCGTGCTTCCTGACCATTCATGGGAGACCTGTGAAAAAATCCATCGATATCTTCTCCCACTTCCAAACAGTAATTGGTAAAGACTGCAACATTCTTTCTAGCCTCTAATGCTCTACCTTGACCTACTGACAATTCAAGCATCTCAAAACAAACTCAACTACACTTCTTTTCATACCATCCCACCATAACTACGCTTTCAACACTTTATACATTTTATGAATTCCTGGATAAACATGCCACCTGGAATGATGATACTCCCTAAGAAGGTCCTCCTGTCAAGCAACTAGTAAAACCACCAGATTCTGAAAAAACAAAACTGAATCTCCATTCAGTTGCCAACACTCAATGGTCTCCCCACCATTGATTCTCAACCCCAAGGTCACACACTCGGAATCAGATATCTATACCTCTCTAACCAGGAAAATCATGCCAGGAATCAACAAAACTGGAAAGAAGATCACTCTATCACCCTTGTCCTCACATTCTAACCGCATATCGGGTATAACTGACATCAACTGCCACCGATCGGATGCATTTTTTACCACCTGAGCATATGATTTTCTACTTAATGCATCCGCCACCCAATTTCCCTCATCGAGTGTGTACATTAAGTCAAAATCAAACATCTAGAGATATTACATCCATCTTCTTTACCTCAAGTTCAAATTCCTTTGTGAGAAAATGTGTTTCAAACTCTTATGATCTTTATATACCGTGAATTTCTCACCAAAGATAGAATAAAACCACACTTTTATAGCGTGGACCACTACTGTCAACTCCAAATCATGAGTTCGGTAGGTCTTCTCATGAACCGTCAATTTTCGTGAGCCATATGAAACCACATGATTACCTTGCATGAGAACTCACCCCAACCCTGATCCTGATGCATCGCAATACACCACGTACCATTTTCTTGGTTCTGGAAGAACCATGATTGTTGCTGATGTAAGATGAACCTTTAGCTCATTGAAACACTTCTGACACTGCTCATTGCACAATAATGGAACATTCTTTCTTGTCAAAGTTGTCATTGGAGAAGCCAAATGTGAAAAATCACGAACAAAACGCAGATAATACCCATCTAGACCAATAAAACTGTGTATCTCAAACACATTCATTGGCGGTTTCCATGAGAAAATAGCCCTTATAATTTTTCTATCCACTAAAACACCCCTTTCAGAAATCACATGGCCAATAAAATGAACCTCTTGTATCCAAAATTCACACTTTGACAATTTGGCATACAACTTATGATCCCTCAAGATCCATAGCACTGTCGCCAAGTGCTGGTCATGTTCCACCCTTGTCTTTGAATACACCAGAATATTGTCTACAAACACCACCGCAGAGGAATCTAGATATCTTTGAAATATCTGATTCATCAATGCCATAATCACTGCTGGCGCATTCATCAGACCAATAGGAATAACCACATATTCATAACGGCCACATCTACTTCTGAAAGATGTTTTAGAAATATCCTCCTTAGTCACCCTCAATTGATGATATCCCGACCTCAGGTCAATCTTGGAGAACCACTAGGCACCCCTCAACTGGTCGAAAAAATCATCAATTCGTGGAAGTGGATATCTATTCTTTATGGTAACTTGGTTAAGCCTACTATAATCAACACAGAGCCTCAATGTTTCATCTGCCTTTTTCACAAAAAACACTAGTGCTGCCCACAGAGACGTTCTAGGCTGGATAAACCCTTTGCTTTCCAACTCCTTCAACTGGACTTTCAATTCCCACAATTCAGCTGGTGCCATCCGATTTGACGGAAGTGATATAGGACTGGTCGCTGGAAGGAGATCAATCGTAAACTCCACTTCTCTTATGGGAGGTAACCTAGTGAATTCCTCAGGAATAACATCCATGAATTGATCCACCACTGCCGAAGGAACACTCTACTCAACACCCTCTACCGATTCCAACGACAAGACCACCATCTAATACGATAACGTACCCACTGCTGGTGCCAACAAACCCATTGCACCCTGCCTTTCATACCTTTCTCGTCTAAAGAGATCTCTAACACCATTGTGTGATGTAAAATCCACTGTTCTCTCCTAACATTCAATGTCAGCCTTAAACGCCACCATCTAATCCATTCCTAGGATTACATCATACCCATCCATCTCAAGTATTGGGAAATTCCACACTATCTCAACCTCACCCACAACGATACAATATTTTATACACAAGAGGGATCGACACTCTATTAAACCTATAAGAGTTTGATGTTTCAAACCTGAGGGCATCATTCATACCCTTAAACCCAGCAAATCAACCACATGTGAAGCAATAAAAGAGTGTGAAGCACCCGTATCAAACAACACTTTCTTCAAGGTATAATTTAAAAGAATAGTACCTTGCAATGTGCATGGTCCCAACTGATCATCCAACATAAACATATCAGCTTTGAACACATGTTTTCTTGCCGCACTATGCTCTTTATTGCTCTGCTGAGGTGTCGTGGTATTCTGAGAGTCACCATGACCCACTTTATTCTGCTGACGAGGGGTATGAGGCTGTCCCCGTCCCGTCGACGCATTTGACGTCTGCGATCCCTGAGAAGTATCATGCACACCCGACTTTGGAGCATTCCAAAAATAATGCTGCAGATTCCCTATATGGTTACAATTATGACTTTCTTGAGGCTGTGTCTTACAATCGTGCAAGATGTGGCTCGTAGAACCACACTGAAAACACCCTGGCTTGCTCTGGGGCTTTAGAGGAAGATTTACCGATCCTTCCGTCGGATTATATTCCATATTCCCTCCCAAGGAATAATTTTCCCTTCATCGCTTGAACCCAGCATTAGTGTTCCCACTATTTACCATGGGTACCACCATGCATCCTCCACCCGGAGCGCCCAACAGAAACCGCTCAGCCATCGAGGCTCTATTCACCATCTCTGTGTAATCATCTATACACAGCACTGCTATCTTTGAAGTAATTTCTTTCCTTAACCCCACATAAAATATCCTTTACTTCAAGGATATTCTACCCACCACCTCAGGTGCAAACCGCACTAAGTTTGTAAACATAGCTGCATACTCTGTCACAGACATAAGATCTTGCTTCAAATTGAAGAAATCAGTAGTGCGCTGAATTCTGAACGTATGTGGGTAGAATTTTTTGTTAAAAAATTCCTCAAAGCCTTCCCACATCATACCCTGGTCCGTCCCTGCTTGGACTACCAACTCCCACCACAGAAGGGAAAGATCTTTCAACATATACGTGGCCATCATTACTTTTAACTCTACCAGATTTCCCAAGAACTCGAAGATCTTGTTCATTATATTCAACCATGACTCTGCCCTCTCCCTCTCTGAATCACCCCTGAAGATGGGTGGATTCTTCTTTTTGAAACTGAACCACATGATCCACATGCCTTGGTTCATCCATTTTATTCTCACTTTCCACAGAATGGAAAGCTTTCACTATGATTTGCACTAGCTTCTACTTCACCGGAGGCTCAGGTGCTACCACATTTTCAGTAGCCTCCTCCGGTTGGTCTCTATGACACCTACCCAGGGCCATTTGTATATACAGAAAACAAACAACCGTGAGTCTCACTTCCGTAGACATCACGAAATCCCATTTCAAATCACATTACAAAAAACATTCACAACAAGGCTTTCCAGAAGTTCACCTTTCCCATGTTTCACCATTTTAAAAATCATACCATTTTCAAAATATCAAATTTATTCACATTATGGTTTCACAGAAAAAAAATTTCTCAATTCATCCCATAGATCATTGTACCACAATGAAATATTAATCCTAGTGGGAATTCATTTCTACCATGCATGCCACACTCATCTCATTTGTTACACCCACGAAAATGAGATATCTGATGCCTATAAGTGTCACCAAAACACTTATGTACCCAACTCCCTGGTAACTTGAATTTCAGCATAAAAGAGTTAGCTATGTCCTTCTATGCTATACATTCGAGGTTCCGACATTCCTATTCCTTGTTACCATCCAAACTCAAGGAATGTAACACACGAATGTCAACACCACATCCGAGAATCAACTCCAAAGGACCGAACAGACTGATACCACTTGTAACACCCCACCCCTACCTCATTGGCTTGAGGAGGCGGTGAGGGTACTTGGCCTTAAGTGACGTTCCCAAGATGTCAAAGGCTGCCAATAAATGTTGAGGGCTTCAACATCAAGTTGGGGAACAATTTTCCATTAAGACAAAACCAACCAAACGATCCACTAATAGCCACTATTGATGCATGTCAATTCAATTTCCGAACCAAGAATTCTCAAAAGACAACTAAGTTGTTCCACAACACAACTCCAAACCAATATAACTAGACATGTCCAACCAACATCAGAGTACACCGCAGAAACTAAACAACTAAACACCACAAGCTATGACACCACCACAACTCCATGCCACGATCCAAGATCCAAGATCCACCAAGGGATAACAATGCTCCACTAAAATAGAGAGATGTCTTACCTTTTCCCACTCCACGATAGACACCATCTACAAAGACACCAACATGCCAATGTAGGGGGTGAGTACTAAAACTCAGTAGGATTTCCCCAAATGACATCCCTACACATGCGACTAGGATAAAACCATTGGCACATTTATGTAAAGTAGAATATATAAAATAATCAAAAATGCTACCATTAGCATAATCCAACCACACCCTTACCAAGCCAGTTCACCCAAACCGAACCACCAAGGGAAAGACAACAAAACATGACACAACCATTCCACATTTACACAATAGCACAAAAATTTCCATCTTTCATATCCAACATCAAACCACCAAAGAAACCAAACAACCAAACGGTGGAGATTCCTTCCAACCCGTTCCTCCATTCACACCAAGAAGCACTTCCCGTCCACTTACCATTAATGGTGGACCTTCCGTCCATTATCTATCCCCTTTTTATAGTTTTACTTCTCACCACTTCCACACAACATTCCAATCAATCAAAACCAAGCATATAACCCATTAAGGTCACAACAACATGCAATCAACCAATTCCATTGCAAACCAATACAATTCAATAAATCATCCATTTATTGAAAACCATTTACCATGCCAAAACACATTTCAATAAAAAAAACCTTTTTATTGAAAACCATTTCCATCAATCATTTTGAAATTCAATCATAGAATACCATTTTAAAATCTCCATTTTAAAATCCACAACAATGCATTTCCCCACAAAACCCCCATTTCCCAATAATCCCCAAAAAATCACCCAAGGTATTTTTAACAAATTTTTCACATCAAACACAATTAGTTTCATACACAAAAGATTAATTATAACAAAAACCATTATCTCTAACCATGTGGAATCAATAGAGAAGCCACCTACCTTTAGGGTTCCTGAGAAATCGACCCACGAACAACCACACCTCACATCCGGAAAACGCACCAACGAAACCTCTCTAGATCCCCTTCCCTAACATTCAAAAGCCTTTAAAAATCATCCAAGGCAACTACAACCCTATATCTACACCCAACAAGCGTAGATATAGAAAACCAAGAAAGAGGGGAGAGAAGATCTAGAAGAAAACACAAAGTGACCTTGAGAGAAGACTTACCCGGGAGAAACCACCTTCAAAACACCAAGAATCCTCTTCGAAAAGCTTCCAAAATGAGTAGAAAAGCTCGTCCACCCCCTGAGAATCAGAAACACTAAGTGAGGCTCGAGTGGGAGGAAGACTGGAGTGTTTTAGGTCAAGCCCGAGGGAGAGAGGAACATATAACCCTATTTTTAAGTGGCTGTACGGTTTGGCAAACTGTGCGCTAACCGTCCACACACTAATGCCTTAGGAGAAAGGGTCCGCACAGTTTCCTTGAATGTTTTGGAAAACTATGCACAGGCTGTGTGAAGCCTACTGTCTCCCCTATACGGTTTCCTGGAGAACCCTCACGGTTTCCATTAACCGTGCTCAAACTGTGCACCCCTTTAAAAGCGTCCAAACACATCCAAAACCATTCCAAACTCTCCCAACCTCTTCCCAACTTATCCAATTCACTTTAAAGACATAAAAATGGATAAAAATTCAACATACCTCAAACTGGCGGTACAAAATCCATTATTTTTCGAACTATTGAGAGAATAAATTAACTTAGTGTAGTGTATAATATTTCTCATTTTATCAACCTTTTAATAAATTAGTTTTAAATATTTATTTGATCTATTTTCAATGTAATTGAAACAAACATGTATACATAACAATGATCTACTATCAATAGTTTCAGGAATAATTCTGGGGGAAGTCTATTAGACCATACAAGATAAACTAATATATATTTGATGGTATAAATTTTCTCTTATAAATATATTTTCTTATAAATATGTTTTTGTTAGATCATATATGAATTTAGCTGAGCATTCATACCTAATTAAAATATAAGAATATTAAAATGGATAACATGATTAATTTTATGTTGAGACCATGTGTGTGGCATGAAAAGAATCCATTTATAGTTTTCAATTAAACATAATCAAAACCATAAACGAATCAATAACATGAATGGACTTGATATGATATCTGAGGCTGTGGGAATTGTTAATCTTGGTGGGAATGATTATAATTTTCATTCAATGTTTTCACTCTCCAATCCAATATAAACTCATGTAATACCCCTAATGAATCATAAAAAAACTTAGTAAAAATTGAACAACAAAAAATTACATATAATGGTTGTATATCTTTCCAATAAATAGTTACAATTCAATAATGAAGATCATGTATTCTCAAGTGAAAATGTGTATTATATTTTGTCCTAACACTACATACATAAGTCAATGGTACCATTTGTCTCTAGTGAATTTTAGTTATGGTTGTTGGTAAGGAAAATCCAAATGTGTATAGAGTAATATCAATGATTGGTTTCATGATCCCCTATAAAATAAACCATAATCACAAAAAGAAACTAGTCATTTCACATGTTCTATGGATCAAAATTTCAAACAAAAAGGATTGACAAAATGTTGATGCCTATGTGAAGTGAAAATCATGGAAGGGAGGGTTTTCAGATTCATAACATTAGGATGACCATTTTGAACTACCATATTATAATTAGAACATGTTCAATATTTAGAGATGAAATATTGTATCTGAAATAAACACCCACATGCTAAATGTGGATATACCTAAATTTATGTTTCCCAAAAGCACACACATTGATAGAATAATGAATCAGTCACTAATACATTTGATTAGAATCATTCAATGGTATCAATAAAACTACACTACTTTTCATATGTAATAAACTCTACCAATTGCCAAATAATTATAGGTAAATTAAATATTGTAAACTAACTATTTTAAATAGAAATAATAAAAAATTATAATAATTATTCATGTATACATGTTATAATAATATACATTGTATAAAGAAGACAATATATATCATGTAGGAACAAAATAAGTAATTAATTTATTAATTGAAAAAATTATATAAGTAAAATAACATTGTTTAGTTCGGTTGTGGTCAACACACCATAGTGGAACCCGTTTTAATGAGCATGATTCCTAGGTAATCCTCAAAAAATTATATATATATATATATGAAATATGGAATGACATACAATTCCATAGTGGTTTCTGGATTAAGAGTGGGTCTTAGAGATTTCAATATAAGAAAAAAGGGAAGGATAAAACATTGATTCTAATTGTTTTATTGGTTTTTATCCCCACTGTGGTGATGATAGTGTAACATATTCAGAAATCATCCCTAATGTCTCCCCACATTGTGGTATTATGTGGGGTTCCATTGAAATAATGAAGGGATATACTCTATGACATCATGATAGCCAGGTTAATTTTCATACCAAATTATTATGGGTAAAATATACACTAATAAAATGTATTTAGTAATTTTTAATAACAATGATTCATATATCAAAATAACTGAGTACCTTAGTAAAATTTTGAATGTATCCATATCATAGAGTATTTTTTTCAAAATTCCATATAAATAATGGTCAGCCAACAATATTTGTATATCAATGTTATTTCTTTGTCAAAAACTAGCTATCTATGAGAAAATTATTTCATGTTATTGATTATAATTTTATGGATCCCATCCATTTAATATTTTTTATATTGATCATCTTTTGAAATGTGTATCCCCTATCATCTCATTTTAAATTTTTATTATTCATTTTATAGGAAGGTTGGAATTTGTGCTCATTCTTATCCATGGAAAATTGTGGATTATGGTATAAGCATTAATTTGATGTAATAGGTTAAAAGAGGATTAATTTACATATATTGACGATTAAAATCATTTTATCAATAAAAAAATTATTAGATTCACTGATGAATATGACGTCAACATCCATCTCAAATATTTTAAAATATATGTTCCTATGAAATTTTCGTTACACTTTATCCCTTCTTGACCCATTAACCCATTGAGGAAAAACCTCTTTGATTCTAATGATACAAAAAATAATCAATTATATCCCTCTTAAATACATTTTTAGAATTACCATAATCTCCTTTGATTATCAACCACACAAAGAATTATATGTTATTTGAATCTTATAAAAAGTAGAAAATTTATAATAAATCAACACATGATGTTCCAATATATTTTGAATATGTATACCCCACTATAGGGATTAGTGGTGATGTATTGGACCCAGTTGAAGGGGTGGTCTATTATTATATAGTTTCTTAATCATACTATCATATTTTTTATTTTGATATTGTTTGTTCAGGGGGCTCAAGGTTATTTTATTCTTTCTTAATTAACATTTCATTATTATATTATGTATTTTTATTACTCATTTCCACATATCCATACATTCCATTTAAATTATTTTTTCAAATAATATAGGTTCATTGTGCTTTGATATTCTAATAAATATGTAATAACCAGATACCACAACCCATATTTAATAAGTTTTACATTTGAAAATCTATTGTCAAGGAAAAAATATAATAATTATGTAGCATATTGATATACCATTTTTTGAATAATTTATTACTTTTAAGAAATGTGTATTACAAATTTGATGTTGTGGTAAATTGATATAATTATAATGAATAATTTAAGAAATCCATTGCATTTTGTTTGTAATGATAATAATATTTATATTTATAAATGTGAATATTGGTTTATGAAATCATGTAAATCATGAATTAATATTTCATACGTTTAAAGGTACCCTAATAATTGTATTTATAAAGTTGTGATATAGATGTTAATGATGATGCATTGGATTGATTTATGTATTAATGAACATTTGATGATTTGGGGGGTAATGAATATTATTTATGTTGAGAATTGTTTTTTATAATGATTTTTTAATTGATTCTACTATTTTAGAATTACATGTTTTGAGATATAACTCAATTCATTACAATAATACAATTATTTTGTTGTATGGTTAATGTAATCAATTATAATGAATGTGTTTTTAAAATTAACATTTGGGTACTCACTACCTCAATGGAGTTTCCATTTTCTAGGATGATTTCATTAGATGATGGGGGTTTGTAGTTAATATTAGTATATTTTGGTATTTGAAATGACATAGTGAAAGGATATATTAGAGAGTATGATTTTGATTTGGAGGATGTGATGAAGTGTCAGGTAGTGATTAGTATAATATTTGTGTGTTATTAGGATGGTGATGTCGGGAGTTATATCAATGGTTTAATAGGGTTGTAGTACTGAACCGGTCTATCCTGAAATAAAATTTCACCAATCCCAACTCACAATATGGTCTGAATTGTGTTCTCGATCCAAACAGTATAGTATGTAACTTTAAGGAATTAAAAATACTTACATGTTAACGACGTAACCATTTAATAAATATAAAAACAATAGGTTCAAATTATTTAAAATAAGTATTTACTTATCCAGATGTTGTATATCCATGTTTTGTAAATAATTAGATATAAAAAATTACAGTGACCAAACATGACACTATTAAAAAATATCAATCATAAACATAAAAATGAATCATCATATAAACATTAAAAAAAGTAGATATAATGTAAGAAATTATTAAATACACAAGGATGAATTAGGAGATAAAATATCACAAAAATAGAGATAAAATGTTTCCACAACCCCCATGTGTCCCATAATAACTCTCTATATAAAGATGCATCACTCACAGTCCCAAAAAACAGAAGTACATGAATATGATCATGAACTGAATACTTATCGGAAAACATGGCATTTGTAAGTACACACAGATATCAACATATACTCACAGTATGTGCCAGAAAAAATATAGTATAATATTACCTATACTTTTATACAATTTAATAAAAAATAAATTACACATATTTATTTTTATGATGACTTGAAAAATAGTATTTTTATATGACAGATAATAAATAAATGTAGCATACCATTACTACTTTTATCCAACACATGTGAAAAATTATATTTATAAATGAGGATCATATTCCATAAAATAATCATTGTAATCCAATTTAAAAAATCAAATTTTTCCATTAAAATTGACACCAATAAATTAATAGGGGACATTTAATTTTTATTTCATAAAATACAAACATTACTTCACAATTTCAAAATAACATCTGACACATTCTATATGAAAAAAAATTTCACATACCTTTTAAAATTACACCATTCCTAAAACATTTATAAATTAGTTTTAGGTAATAACAAACTATAATAAATAAATAGTAATAAATAAAATAGTCAATGAGATATTAATTATGTAATATGTAGAAACTCAAAATAATCATTGTACGTTGTAACAATGTAAATACTTGGGGATATAAATGATTCATATCTTTAAAAATCAACAGAATCAGCCAAAAATGGATTTAAAATCATGAGAAATGATCTATGTTCCATGATTAATGATACTAAACCATTTTCAATACACCATTCATTATAAGATCCCATATGTCAATCTAGAACATCCATTCCCAAAAAACCATTTTTTGAACAATTTATAAAATATCCCACTTCGATGGTGTAACATTCCAAGGTGAAATTACTATAGTGTGAACTCTGAGATAATATTAAATGATTAATTAACATATATATAACAATATTTTTTCCCTTTATATCATGAAAATGATGTTGGAAAAATAATTTTACCATGAGATCATAACAAATATATTCATTTAAATAAATAAGTAATAAACCACAACTCATCTCATGCACTCTCTCAAAAAATGACCCTTTCACATACATGTTTAAAAATAAATAATAAGCATCACCTTCTGAGCCATAAATATAAAATTAGATAAACAAATTGGTCTAAACACTGTGGGAAGTTAAAATTTCCAAGTTACACATTTTTTCCTTTTTCAAAATAGACCTCTAAAAAAACAAAAAATTCAAAAGACATTCATCAAATTATTATTAAAAAAACATTTTCTATAAACCCCAATTACATATCTTATTTCCATTGAAATCACATTAATATACCATAACAATATTATTTATTGAAAATAATAAGTATGGGCCACCACCCAACCCCCTTCCAAAAAATACCATCAATTATAAAACAAAACTTCTCAAAATTAATCGGTGTTAAAAACACTCTAAAACTCATTAATTTACTCTATAGAAAAACTTTTGAATTTTTACAGAGACATGGAATTTGAAAACTCTCTTAAAATTATATTCTCCATTGAAAACCCATTTTAAAAAACATAATGGTTAAAATATATATTAATATATTATAACGAAAACATTTTAAAACACAAATTAATATCATAATATGTATTATTAACGGTCACTGTAAAAATACCTACAATGATCCAAGTAAAAAAAGACATAATAAGAAACCATTAAATGATAGATGTTAAAAGAAAAATGAATAATACCACATTATTTACTTAAAAAAATAGTTAATCCCTTTATGAACCCTAAAATATAAACACCCCAGGATTAGTGTTTGTGGGGAATACTGAAAACATATGGGAATGGAGAATGAGTGTATTTGATTAAGAAGAAGTAATAATCCTATAAAATATTCATATATATAATGTAATAGAGAATGGAAATCAGTGATATAGGAGGACAAGTGGAAGGATATCCACAATATCCCCCTATTTCTAGACATATGAGATAAAGTGGATGAAGGGGGTAAACACCTAAAACCCCAATGGAGGTAAAATGGTAAAACAATAAAATTAAACACATTTTAATGGTTCATTATGGAATTTCTCCATCCAACACGATGTAGTCAACCGTCATTGGGAATATATTTGGAATATCCCCATGGATGAATCATTCATGATCTCTTTATTGAAGGGACACAACATCAATGACCAAAAGACACTATTGGATAACCCTCCAAACTATGGTGTGATGTTATCCACTAAAAAAATAGTGTAATAAACCCAATGTATTTCATCAAAATTCCCCTATCCAAACACCACACATTGAATATCTACATCATACAATGTTGTGAACCTTGATCTATAAGAACCAACTCTTCATACCCCCTTGGAGACTTTATTATGGAATATAACCGCTATGTTGTAATGTTTCCACTCAAGTGACCTACACTCTACAACCTATATCCATTATGGAGGTCTCCGTACTGAACATCCTAAAGAAACTCGAGGGTTATTGAAGTTAAACGAGTTCATTTAAACATCTAGAAACATAAAAACAACAATCAATAAATAAAATTAAATTTAACCAGGGTAGTTGTGGATCAAAGTTCTCCCTATTATGGTGAATTGTGTCCATATAAAATCATTAAGAAATGTTGAACTATCAATAAATACCCAATTCACCATAAAAGTATGTAGGGATGTGAAATTTATATATAATTCCTAAAAAAATTAACACACAATTCATCAATTAACTCTTCATAATACTGTGACAAAATCAGCAAGCATCTACTACATCATTACTACCTAATATAAATATATAAGTAAAAAATACCTATTATATGTCACCCTTAACATTAATGTTCATCTATAACCGTGAATCATTATATGGAATCATAAAATATTATAAATATTTCAAACATAGCCACATATCCACTAGTCATCCAATTAAATGAAAACATTACACTAAATTGGTCACCAAACCATTACATCATATAACAATGGTAGAAAATAAATTTATTATTGATATTCTATATCATTGAAAAAATGTATTTTTCCTTATGGAATAAAAACTATAAAAGGGTAACTCGTGGACAAACACAAGGAACATTGACTCACAATTATCTTAATAAAATATCATAACTTGGTGGATCTCTTAGTCTAATGGGAAACCTATTAATTATTTTTATTACCATAGAACACACCCAAGTAATAAAAATTATATCTATTTGTCAAACTTAATCCCATGTTACACACCATGCACAATATAAAATGATAATAATAAAAAATGTTGCGTGAAAAAAAAAATTAATAAACTATCATTGGAGATAAATAAAAATTGATGAATAATTGATGCACTAAATGATGTTTTCATTAATTCCTCTACCACAACATGTTCCCCAAAAATAGAATGTCTTAAAATGTCATCACCCAAATCATCACCTAATCAAAAATTCATCCATAGTTAATCTATTCATAGAACTACTAATGTTGACATGAATAATAACCTACAATATTTTCAAATAATTCACAGCCCACAAAGCATAAAATTCTCCATCTAAGACAAATATAAATGAAAATATATATGTGGTTGGAGAGTGAATCCTAACAAAATTTCATATAAACAAGTACCGTATATGATTATTATTCCCTCAACCCAGAATGAGGGATAATAAAATAGTCACTCCATCACATTTACTACATTAATATAATTACCCTAAACAATCACAATCTCAATTATGTTTTCAAGATTAACTGAACAACAATTATTTGGACCAGAAAACTGACAACAAAATTTGGAAATTTATATATTTCTAGACATAAGGGGAAACCTCAAAAAAAAAGTTGATACACCCCAAAAATGGTAATCCCAAATATATAGTTATTGACCATTATGAAATCATTTATATAATAATATGTAAAAATAAATCCTCAATCCAATCAGTATGTGATCCTCTAATAAAATCATCTAGTCTCATTGAACTATAATCCCAAAATTGTGAAGCCTAAATTTATAAAAGAAAACATATTCAATAATATTAAATATTTTCATATAAAAATCATCATAGTCCATAAGGAATCAAAAACAATGTTGAAAAAAGTTCTTTTGAAACACACAACCACTTGAAATTATTTCTCTTGTTTTTGAAATATCAAATTCTCCTAAGTAATTTTAAAAAAATAAACTCATATTTAATAATCAATAATTCTTAATTGATACAATAAACCCACTAAATAACAATAAATATATTCATTATTTAAAAATTAATTCTTAGTAGTCAAAATGCCATTACAATTCACTCATACATTGAAATCATTTTAAAAAACATCACAACATTCATTTCAAAACTATTAACTCTTTAAATAAAACTAGGAGGGAAAAAATAAATTATAACTAACCCAATAATGTGTTTTTAAAACAATAACAACCCAAAAATAGTTATTATCATACAAAACATTATATGGATTAATTTCAATAAAGATATATTTCTTCTTTAAATCCCCATATTCAATAAAAAATGGTTCACACCAAATGTATCAGAAAATAACACATTATATCAAAAAAATTATAATAAATAGGATTATTATATCACAATACCAACTTTAATAAAACACTATAATTTTAAATAACTGAGTGGTTTTCTAGTGATGAAATAGAAATTTGATCTATAAATATGCATTACTTGTTCAATTAGTTTGGAAGACTATGTTCAAATCATGAAACAACCTTTAAAACAGTTCCAAAATCATGTTCACACAATCTACACAACTATTACTATTGGTGACCTATTTATACACAAAATTCTACACATCTACACGCTTCCACACTAAAAAATTCCACAAAAATATGGAAAATTCTAATAATAATTAAAAAACCAAAATCACATTTCACTATCCATCCAATTAATTAAAATTGGAAGTAAACCAAAACAACCGTTAAAAAATCAAGACCCATTGTAAATTATGGTGATCTAGAACCAACTCATTACCATCCCCCTCCGACCCATCAATAATAAAAATATTTATTCTACCATTATTCCCCCAAATAGAAAATATTCATTTTAATAACCAAGGCCCCTTTTTTGAACAGTATATGTTATATTATCTTTTGTAATAGACCTTCCATGTCCGACCTAAAATATCATTGAAACCGGATTTCCACTATGATCTAGCAAAATTATGAATACCCACAAGATTAAAACATGTACATGTAAATCTTGCAGCTCCCAGGAATTCCCCTCCCGTTTCAGAACCCTAGGCTTCTGAAGTCGATAGCTAACTCCATCGGGCATTTAATTTGTTCTGATTGGAGGACAACATCTATGGGAAATATTGCATCCGCACGAATCTGTGTGGAGATGGATATTTCAAAGAAGCCACCTGGAACTGTCTGGATCGTGGTAGAGGGTGAGTACAGGTTTGCTCAAAAGAATTTTTATGAATCTTGGACGCCTTTTTGCTCCTTTTTCCATAAGCAGGGGCACGAGATAAATGCTTGTCGCAGGAGTGGAATAGCATTGCAAAAAGTGGATGCCTGCACAACGATGAATGATCCTGCTCCAGGTGCTCATCAGGCAGATGAATCTCTTGGGGAAGTCACTGCCATCATGGAGCAGGGAGTGTCATCAGGGGATTTGATGAATGGAAACTCCCTGAATTCGGGATCCGGTCAGGCTCCAGTGGATGTTTCTAGGTAAACCCAACTGGAAAACACTGGAATGGCTGTGTCTCGGCCTGGAGACACAACTCTGAATGACTCTAATACACTTTTGAATGTGACAGAAGGTTCAGATTTACATATTATGGTAGGATCTGTAAAATCTGGATCCAAGATTCAGCATGAAGTGGAGAGATCAAACGATGACTTTCAGTACATTGGCAGGGGATGTTTTGTGATGTTGGATAGCTCTAAGACTGTGGAATTGGTGTCTGAACCGAAGAACACAACTGATGTGCTGGTGTAGGTAAATTCTCATGAACTGTTTAATTGTTCTACAAATAAATTTGCAGTGCTGGCTGATGTTGGATCAAATGAGGAAAAAGATATGGAAGTGGTAGAGGAAATTGTAGAGAAGGAAGGAAATGATGGCTTGGAAAGATTGAGTGCTAAAGGTAAAAGTCCCTGCACTAATGACACAATCAAGATATCTCAACTGGAAGATGGGAAGGATGGAAATGTCAACCCTCATTTGGCCCATAAAAAGAAGTGGGGGGATAGATCTGATTGTGAAGAAGAGTTCCACAGTCACAAAATATCTTACAGTGATGCTGTTAAGAATGGAATTCATGAGACCCTAAGCAAGGAAGTGGAAGAAAAAACTCAAAGCAGGAAGAAGCCAAGGAGAGACTATACAGATCTACCCAAACCAATGGCGACTAGGTATGCACACAAGATTGTAGGGTCACAAGAAAATGACATTGCAAATGGGTACAGTGGAAAACGAAGAGGAGGGTCCCCAAAGAGGGACAAAGGAGTTAGTGGGAAACGGCCGGTCAAAGAGAAGTTGTCTGAGGAAATGCTTCGGAAGAAAAATATGTACCTTGAGATAATGCGTAAATACGAATCTTCTGAATGGGAGTAAGCTGATCCTGGTGATGAGTTATCTGATTATGGGGAGAAGGATGCATATGGTTTTGATGTAATGTAGCGTTTTTATTTTCTACTAACTTTACTTTCAATTTTCCTTTAATAAAATTGCGGGACCAGGCTTATGCCTGGTTCAGACATTCCTGGGTTATATGAATAAATACAAAATGTTTTCATATATAATGGGATTAAAATATAAAAAAAATTAAATCAACGGTCTCATACAACCATTATGAAATTAGGGTATACAATCAAGGAATATGTAACATTATTATAATAAAATCCTCCAATGGATATCACATCATGGGAAAATATAATGGATTCAATATGAATGATACATAATCTGGAACATCGTATCACCCTCTCTTGGCCACCTATGTGAAACCAGATCATCCCGATCAATATCTATTCTAGTCAATGAGTACAAAATAATCCTATGGGGGTGTTCTTAATCACTAGTAAGTTTAAAGACACTAATCTTGAATAATGTTCTTCTAACACATTTATTTGGATTACAATGATTCCAATAAAATTAAAAAAAATATGGTGTGAAAATGAAATGAAATGGATGATTGTAAAATATATGAATATATAAACCAAAAAAAATCCCCATATCATCTCCATCAACTTGTTAAGAAATATTCCATTCACATATGTTTATTGAAGGGAATAATAAAAATTCACCCTGAGGAAACAATCTATCTTGTGTATAATAAAACAAGGGGAATTAATACTAATTTAAACCAAAATTTCAACATGAAAATTGATAAAATGTTTCCAATGATCAATTAAAAACATGAATGAATATCTAGAACACTTTTTCTATAATAAAAATAAATCTATGACATCATTTTATGAGATTCAATAGTATCATGTACCCTCATAAATAACACATTTCCATTCATAACCATTGGAAAACACCATAAATATTATATTTATTTAAATATATAGATATAATCTAATATTTTCTCCCAAAAAATCTGTTAAGAAACAAATTGAAACCCTTTCAATATCAATAGCACTGAAATGCCACAATAATTTCATTAAAAGAAAAACATGTGCATTTAAACTAAGAATTAGCATATTGAAATTACATTCTATTTATAAAAAACATTAAAACACATTTTCAAATGACTCATGGGTAACAAATATCATTATAATATAGAAATAAAACATTTTAAAAAATTAAATAATTTTGTGATGTATAAAATAAGACAATTACATAAAAACAAATCCTTAGTTTATGTGTGAATAAGATTAAAAATTTTTTATTTAGATACATAATGTCAAAATGATCAAGGTAACACATTGAAATCCATAAAAACCAAAACCCCCCATGTTAATCCTTTCAAAACACTAAAATTTCCCAAAAACATAATTTTTGTTTCATGTGAATATGATAATGAGAAAGAGAATATTGGGGGACAGTATACAGAACTCACATTTCAAATTAACATGAACGAGATAGAAAATAAAAAGGAAACCATGGGAGGAGTAGGAAGAGAAGAAGGAGGGAAGAGACAGATGAGATCTTATTAAGACATCATGAATGATATTATGGGAAGATAGGATATCAAAAATACCCATGATCAAATCTGGGTAGGGGAGAAATTCGAAGCACTATAGCAGTACTATACCAGGTTACTGTAGAAATACTGTAGCAACAGCAGATCTGTAGCAGCAATGGTATTATATCAGAGGAGGTACTGTAATGGTACTGTTGTGGAGGTGACACTATAGCAGAGTTGGGTACTGTAGCATTACTGTTCATTGAGGGGTCCTTTGGGCCAAAAATGCGCTTCCGAGCCTTTTATTCAGGCCACTTGGCATTGGGCCTCCAGGCTATATAACAGGTCTCCCTATACCCAGACATAAAAGTGGTCTTTTCTTTAACAATAAATTCTGGCTTTGGCCCCAATCATTTAAATAATGATATAAAACAAAAAAATAAATTACATTGGAAATAAAAAAACACTTAATGTTTACACACATTATCTATAGCTCTTCAATATCCATTTCCATCAATGTTGTACATTCCACCAAAAGAACCGCTATGATATTGAACCTAGGTATATGATGTATAAAAACTTCATAGGGTATGTTCACCACCCCTCATCCCCCAACACACAATTTCATTGAACAGCACATTATGGCATAATGTACTTTTCTAGATAGATACTTTTATTTTTACTACTTTTCATATGATGTTGGGCCCTTAACCAGAGGACCCCCACTATGCAACCCTGACCTATTTAGTGGAGTTCCATAATCAGTAAATGACCACTTCTTAGAGACCACATACATATTTTAGTATAATATATCATCCTTTACATAGATTACCCACTCTATTAACCTCTACACCATATCCTAGCCACTATGTGAGGTGATTGCATTATTCCCAACAAGAAAAGAATTATATGCTTCTAAAATCACATAGTGATATATAGAAACACATGAAATATCAAGATAAAAAAATTTAAATAGTATAGTTCTATATTGATGTCAAATAAATCACATTTATTTTTATTTAAGAAATTAAATAATGGACTAATTGAATAGGTTATGTTTATATATTTTGGTGGTTATGTATTGGCATAACCCTTATTATAATATTGTTTTGAATTATTATTTTAATTTTTTGTGATGTTTATTATTATTAATTATTGTGTTCAAATCATAATCTATTGATTTAAAATATTATTATATCATCAACTATGTTGTCACATCATCTTTTTTAGTATCTATTTTTATGTGGTTGATGGTTTATTTATCTGTATATTCCTTCTTACATGTCAATTTTTCTAATAATACACATGTACATGATGTAATGGGTTAAGGATATAACCATCATTTATTATGTTATGTATTTGTTCAATTTTATAAAATGTACACATTTTACACTAACTTCAATGCATTTCAGTTATTTCATGTCCATAGGTTGTGATGTATTCTAGAAATAACATTATATAAATAGGATGTGATGTGGGGGTCTAGGGTGTGATATAAAATGAATTTGTTTATTTTAGTATTAATTTCTCAAACTAATTTAAATAAGAATTTCATGAACAATTTACGATTGGGGTTGGTTTAGTAAAGACTAGGCCCACAATATATTTTACTATATATATATATATTTGAAATAAAAATATGCTAATTGGAATGTTGGACACAATACACGGTTAGGGTAGGTAGGTATAAGGATTGAACCAAATTATATTTGACATGAAGTGTATATATATATATATATATATGAATGGATGCATGAGGTATAGGTTGTGAATATGATGTGGTTTCATTGGAGATGTGATTATGATGGAAATATAGTTTAATTGATTATTACATGTATAGAAGATGTATTACACCACTAAAATATTTTTTATGAATTTTGGAAGCTAATATTATAGTCATTATTTATACATATATTTACTATGTAGGTAAATAAATTATTGGTAATGTTGTTGATGTAGTAGTTTTGATATTTATAGATGATATTCTTTTCATCTAATATTAAAAATTCTTGATGTTCATATCCTTAATTTTACTTCTTACTTTATCTCACTCATTTAATACCCTAAATGTTGATTTACTTTTTATTTTTTTCTTGAAATATTATAGCGATACATAATTATACTGACCACTAATCTATGGATATTCTTGAGTGGTTTTTCATGGTATATAATTGGATAATATGAATATTAATATTTAGAAAACTAGAGTGGGGATTTAAGGGTCCATTAGTCAATTTATTTTGGTAGTATATTTTATGTTTCATGAAGATGTATCCATGATTAGTAAATGTTGTATTTTAATACATTTTTTATATAGAGTCTCTTGGTTACATTTTCCACAGTATTAAGAGTGTAATTCCATCTGTTCAAGTGAAAAATACCATCATTTCTAGTTGGAAAATTATGGCATATTGATGGCTGGATTTTCAGGCATGTTGTATATTCTCTATTATCCTTAAAGGTTATTTAGGGGGTAGTTTTTGATAGGGTACCATTTATCACATATTTTCAAAATTAATAATTTTATATCCTTCATAGAGTTATACATGAGTAATAAATTTTTTCCTTTATTAAAATACTTCGAATAATTCACACAACTAAATTATCATGAAAATATAGCACTCAGATTCTTTAATGATAAAAAATAGTAATATTTTTTACCATTATATATTTCTTGGAAAGTATGGATTATGGGAATTTAATGAAAAACTAATAAATTTTTATTCTTTTTCATTGGTTTATATTATTTTTAATACCTCACTTTAATATAACATAATTTATTGTTAATAATCATATCTATTTATCAAACATTTTTAATCACATACAACTAGATTAATTATTTTTATAATATATATATAGATAGTAAAATCTTTTTTAAAAATTATTTATTTATAAAAATTTATATATATTTATATAAATAAATTATATATTTATATACATTTTCTATACTTATATATAACTATATGGATAAATATAATTATAAATATATACATAATGAAATATAGTAATATTATCTATATATAATAATAATATATAAATACCTTATACATTTTCAATTATATATATATATATATATTTATGTTATTTAATTTATAATATTTAAAAGTATATTGAAAAGTATATATTTGTGTTTTTTTTAAAACATTTTTATCTCTAAATTTATATTTACCTTTCACACAATTTTCATTTTTGGGAAGACCCCTCTATATCAATTTGTTGAGTGGGAACCCATAGATGTCTGGGAAGGTCTGTAATACATGGCCCAATGGACCAAGGGTAATAGTTTCATAGGAAACAAAAACCCTATCCTACTATCATATCATCCACCATCCCAGTTTCCTGACATGTCATTTAGAGTTATCAATCTCTTTCCCACAGTGTGTGCTCGAGGCCCTGAATGTGTTTCGAAAGTTGATCGATTCACCATTTGGCCTATCAAATAGATGATCATCCTACCTCTAACATTTCCTATAACTATCATCACACCAGTAGCTTCCTTAATCAGAAGTTACTCCAAATATCATGAAAAACATAGAGTCGAAAGGCCTTCTATTACCCAGATTCCCAGTGGTCCAAAGGCCTAATCATGTGACATCTATGTCAATTTGGTATAATTAATATTAATACTATTATACACTCTATATTACAGACTAAACTTCTCCAACAATATAAATTGTGCATTATTTATATAGTACCACATTAATTACACACATGTTTGTATATAAAATAATATATATTGATATATACTACAAAATTAAATATATTAATTCATTAATCATAATTAATATCTATAATTTAATATTTATAATAGTATTATATAATTTGTTATATTTATACATATTATATATATATATATATTTAATTAAACAACATAGTGTTATCAAATATATATATATATATATATTATTATTTTAAATTTTAATAATTATTCGATAAATATAATAAATATTTTTATCTATGTAATTTATATTTTCAAACATATTTAATGATAAAATTAAATTAAATTTTCTTTTTTATTTTCAGTGTTTTTATAAAAAAGGTTTTATTAAATAATGAAACAATATAATAATGTATTGAAATAATTTAAAAAAATATGTAAATAAAATATATTATAATTTCTATTAATAACTATACAAATATATATAAGCTAAAATATTTATTTATGTATTTTTAATTTCATATTTGTTTTTAAATTTAAATGTATACAATAGTATAATTTTTAATGTTATGAAAAATGTCAAATAGATCCCTAATAACTCACAAAACAAAAATAAAAAAAATAAAATATCGAACAAGTGTGGGATCAATATATTTATGAATTTAATAAATTTATGTCTATATATATTTACGAATGTATAATTATGTATCTATATATTAATGTATGTTTCCTTATATTTGTATTTGTGTGTATATTGTTTTATATGTATATGTATGTACGTTTATGGTATTGTGTGTGTGTAAATGAATGTATGTATCTATATTAAAGTGTGTAGGTGTATATACACAGTAATATATATAGGTATGATTATATGTATGTGTGTGTGTGTATGTGTTTGATTGTGTAGGAATATGTATCTGTATGTTTATGTATGTATGAGCATGTTCTTATATATATGAATGAGTAAGGGTCAATGTATATATGTGTATATGTTTCTATGTTTGTGAATATTTGTTTCTATATGTGTATTAATGTGTATCATGGGTATATTATGATGACCTAACCAAATAATACCATATTCTATACAGAAATCATATTATTTATTCACGATTTGATACAAACCAATGAAACCTATCATCAACCATCCATACATACATTATCAACCATCAACATTTACTCACACACATTCAGATGCAATTTTATGTAAAGAGTTTTAGAGAACAATAAAAACCACATTAACCTAAAAATCATAGATAATTCCATCAGAATGAGAATTCTCTCATTATAGTAAGATTTTATTTTTCCATAATATGTCATTAACATCTCCTAGAACATTATCCCCCTATGATACCATTCTAGAAATTTCATGCATTATACTCTTTTAAAAATCATTGAGATGTGGAAACATAAAAACTGTCATCCCATGCACTCATTAGATTGAATCATATGTGTTAACAATCAACGAACTTAAAAAATGATGTTTATAATTTATTGAGAAAATGAATTTATCATATGTTTTATTGAATTCATGTGCATCAATCATTTGCTTATTATTTTTCTTTATCAAGACATTTCATCAGCTTCATTTCATGAACTATTTGAAATTTTGGGATGTTATTATGCCTATGAATAATGTAAAGATGGTAATGTATGATTTTTTGGGTTGTCTTATGAAATTGAATACGTTTTATTCAGGTTTTATATGGGTGACCTAGATATAATAAACATTGTCAACTACCCTAAAAAGTTGTGACTTCTCACATTGGGGAGGGATTTGTTGGCACAATGTTTTCCAATCTGTGTGGCCGAATTCTACAGAATATATCAAGTATTGGTGTAGGGACAACATGGTAGGAACCTTATTTGTCTATCCTTGTTAAACCCACCAAATGTCTATTAAGTGCACACAATTTGGCACATGATAACCTCTAATCATCGGACCTAATCCAATAAATGTTTGGGTAGAATTTTTAATCAAATGAAATTTTCAAAAATAAACCTAAACCAATTATTATAAATTATAAACCCCTTATAAATGAACCTAATATAATTATACTATTATTGGATACACAATAGATAATGATTTGTATCCTTAATCATTCTTAATTTTTGCATTGATATTTCTGTGGGAATGTATATCCCCTCTCTGATATGATTAGCCTCTTTCCATGGAATCTTATATTTATTATTTTCTATAAATAATGTTGGGTGATGGATCGTCTCATTTTTATAGATTTATTCATTCATTATGTTGGTAGAGATCCAATGAATTCAATATTCATATTCCTTTTATTTGACTCTCTATTTGATGATTTGTTCTCAAATGACACATAATCATTTGATTAAGGGTTGGTAGTTCTGTAAGATTATTCCCTATGTTTGTAAAAATGATTTATTGGTTTATTATAAATGTTGTTTAATTTAAAATCCCTGATTTCATTACATTTTGGGTCATGTTTTGAAATTTAATGGATTTTTTAATCAAAACCCTTTTTTGTGGCTAAAAAATTATTGGGTGGTTTTTTAGAAAATATAGATTTTAAGGAAATGAGATTTGATGAAATTTGATAGTTTTTATTATTAATAAAAAATCATATTAAATGAATTTTGTATTTTAAACAAATAAATTAATAAAAAACTACGCTTTTTTTTGAAATTGAAATGCTATTTCTGAACAAAAATTTATTAATTTAAACCGTGAATGGTGGAATGAAATGGTTTTCCCATTGTTGATGGATGAAAGAACATGTGACCTTGAGAAGTTAGTAAATGTTTGGGTAAAACACTCTTGTACAATGACCAGTAAAAAATGAAAAAAATGAACACTCTATTTAAACTAAATTCATTATGGTTTCCAATATGTGGTGTGGAATAATTCTATACCAAAATCCTTATTCATAAAGATGTATGCTCACACAGTGCCTGGATGATTAACTCAGTAGTGTGAGGATCTAATAGTACATAACTATTAAAAATAAAGGTATATGACCATGGTTATATTAATGATCTGATAATTTTCTTTTAGTAATTATACATATATTTTATTCATGCCATTTTTTAATAAAAACCCATTTAATATTATTTTATTATTCTTTCGATTCACTTGTGATGACAGTATTCTTTTACAATAAATATGGATATTATATCCCAATTATTTTATTATTTATATATAGGGATTAATGGTTTATTTTTTTGTGGAATTTATTATGGACCATTTGGTGAGATCTAATTGGTTTTTTTACTCATACCCAAAAATCTCCACTAGTAATTTTCTAAATGTCTTGTAACATGTCCTTGAAAAAATAACGTTCCATGTGTAGGTGGGGATTGTGAATTATTGGGACATTTGTTAATATTGATTTGTGTTGTTTTCACAAACTAATTAAATGTATATTATAGAATAGTATTATATTTATAGTTTTTTACATTTTTGGATGATGAATTTGTTTACTCTAGTTATCTTACTATTTATGAAACTCCTCCTCATGAGGAGTTTTTGGAAAATAAAATTATCATTGACTTATATTACTCTTTTTTTACATTGGTGACTATTTTGAGGTTGACAGCAATCCCTATGAATATTTATTTTTTCCCAAGAACATTTGTCTATCCCATGGATATTGGGTAAAAATTTCAGGTCCTATCAGTTCTATCTTGGAGAAAGGTGTACCAAAGTACACTTTTTTGCATTGGAAGACATTGTATTGAAAGAGTTGGATCACCTTTTCATATTCCTGTTATGTAGTTTAGAATTTACAACTCGGTATGAGGTAGGATATTTAGGACATATTGGGATGTTATTCGTTTGTGACATGAGAGGTCTCATCATGACAAGCCAAGAGTCACATGGTTATTTTAGAGAATAATATTTGATTAATATATTAATTTTATTATTCTATGATTCCATATTTGTTAGGTTTCTTTTGAAATCACATAAAATAATTTCTATAGTATTGAATGTACATCCTTGAATCTATGTAATGTCCTGATTCTGAGAGCCACCCAGAGAAGCCCCATACCCAGTTGTTCACTTGTCCTCAATCACATTTCCCTAAACGCCAGAGGCTGACGACTAGCAGTGAGGTCCTTGGGTGTGATATTGGGGAAACTATTCCCTCATTGGAAGAGCACACATTGGAGGTAATAAATAGATATACAATAGTGGAAGCAGTAAACCCAACATACAAAAGTAAAAAACGGGTGACTGAAAGTCAGAAGCTACTGGAGCATATATATATATATATAATGATGCATGATACATATGTCTAAGAAAGTATCGAAACAAACAACAATGATGGAATACAAACAGTATTAAACTAAAGAACAAAATAAAAACAGATAATAGCTCCACAACATCGCAAGCCTCTGCTTGGTCCCATGATATCCATCTCCATAGCACTCAAGTACCTGAAGTATAAGGGCTCTTACCTGTATCTATACTTGAAACAATATAATCTGTTTGGGCCCACAAGCATCCCCCAAATGGGGTGTGAGAATAAATCACAGTAGGCAACCACCACAGGATCTGTTCCTAGAAGTCAGTGAATATATGGTAGGTAAAAAGCAAAATAATGTAGTAAATAATGAAGTATTTAGCAGTAACCAATTGTATATTTTCAAATCATTTAGTTGCATATATCATGTAAACAGCTAATCAATAAGGAAAACCCAAATACGTAATCCTCTGGGTAGTACTCACATCCTATCCCCTCTGGTCCTACCTAACAACACAAAAAACCCTCTGGGAAGCACACACAATCTAACCCTCTGGCACAATTACAATGATAACAAAGACTCTCTGAGGAATCTCTCTCAGTCAATTCCACTTATAGTCTAATGAATTAAAGACTCCCTGAGGAAGCTCACATGGTCAATTACCCTTATATTCAAAAGTGATAAAGACTCTCTGAGGAAGCTCACATGGTCAATTCCGCATATAGTCAAAGGTGTTTAAAGACTCAGTGAGGATGCCCACCTTGTAAATTCCACATATAGTCTACTACACTAGGTTATCACAGCCCTATGTATGTCAAACAATAATAGCAATGCAATATGGCCAAATTAATCCTCATGAACTACTTGGCTAATAGTATACAACATATCAATCATGCTAAATAAAATAATCACTCCATACTACCGTACTAGGTATGGGAAAACATCCAGGAAGCCTAACATGATAAATAGGACCAAACGTTCCTAAATAGAACATTCAAGGCCATTCACTTACAAATCATAAAAATCAACCCTATTTGCATCTAATTAACCTCTACACATATATACAAGCATGGCATGAAATTATCACGGTTAAAACGGTAAACTCAGAATACCTCGTTTAAGGGTATTGGAAAAAATTGCACAAATTACTCAAATACATTCAATGGTAAGGGAAAACCCACTTACCTCAGTGTTGGGAGATCGCTATATGTGACCCTCAAGCCTTGAATCACCCAATAACATGATATATCTACAAAAAATCTCAAAAAGTTCAACCGAGGATAAATTGAGAAAGAGGAGGAATCATGGAATGAATTTGTAGAAGAAGGAAGAGCTTAATGAGGCAATACCAATGAAATTGATGGCCATTGAATCAGAGATCGAATGCTCCCTCGGGGGCTTAGAAGAAGACTGTGGTTGTACTGTCACTCTTGGATGAACCAAACCGTAAAGAATTGATTTCTGTCCGTCAGACGTGACCCTGGTGCGTTTAATGAAAAAAAGTGCATGATGTGTACTTCAGAAGTACATTGCATGTACTTTACCTTACTGTGCCCCACTTTAGGCAGCCTCTATATCCCCACACATGGATGTGTGCAAGGCCTCTAAATAGCCAGTGCACGTCTACCTGTAGTAACCGAGTGCACGACATGTACTCATAAAGTACACGGCGTGTACTTCAAAAAATTTCAGGAATTCCACTGTTTCTTAAAAACGACCAGAAAAGAAAAACATAATTGAAATGAAGATCCGAGTTCTTACAAAATTCTCCCCTTAATGAAATCTGTATTAGAATTTCCCTAGCAATTCAGAGTAGAATTGAAACCTCAAACAACTCTGGCCACTGCGATTGTACATCTGCCTCCCTCTCCCAAGTCTCATCCTGCACTCGCCCGTGCTGCCATAACACTCAAACCAATCGAACCGACCGGCCATAGATAACCTTCGTACCTTGATTGAAAATCCAGATAAGATTCTCCTAAAAAGATTCATCCACTTCTATCTCAACCTCCTAGGGTTGGAAGACATAATATGGGTCAGAGAAGTAACGTCGATGCTGATAAACTTGGAAGACTTCGTACATAGCCCTATACTTATGAGGTTACTGGAACCGATAGGAAACCGGCCCAACTCTCTCCAACACCGTAAATGGACCGGCGTACCTCTGTGAAAGCTTAACCTGTCTCATAATCCTTATGTTCTCTAACCTCTGTGTGGCACACAGGAAGACCTGATCCCCGAACTCAACCTCCAGAGGTCGTATCTGCTATTCAATATTGGATTTCTGTTGCGACTATGCAATGACCATTCTCTTCTGAATCAATTATATTTTCTCTTTGGTATCATGAATAGGACGAGGTCCTAGCATAGTTGCCTCTCCAGCCTCCATCGAATATATGGGTGATCGGCATGGCCTATCGTATGAATCCTCATAAGGTTCCATATGTATATATTTTTTAAAACTATTATTGTAAGAAAAAAAATCCAAAATAGGTAGGTTAATCTCCCAAGAACCTCCAAAATCTGGAGTGCATGATCGTAGCATGTCCTCAAGCACCTGAATCGTACGCTCGGACTGGCCATCCATATGGGAATGGTATGTTTTACTCAAAAGTACACGGGTACCCAAAGCCTTCTAAAGCCCCTACGAGACCCGAGATGTAAAATGTGTGTCTCTGTCTGACACAATGGATTGTGGAACACCGAGTAGATGCACAATCTCATGGATATACAACTGTCCTAGCTCATAATCACTAAAGGTCTCCTTGATCAGTATGAAATGAGTGACCTTCATGACTCTGTCAATGATAACCCATACAACATCATTCCCTTGAGGTGACCTCAACAAATCTGTCATGAAATCCATCATGAAATCATTCCACTTCCACTCGAGAATAGGTAACTACTGCAAAAGCCCCTGGATCGTTGATGCTCTTCCTTCACCTGCTAATAGGTGGAACACTTCATGACGAAACCAGCAACATCTTTTTTCATACCAGGCCACAAATACTGATGGTGTAGATCATCATACATCTTGGTGACACCAGGATGATCTTCCCAAACTGAGGAATGAAATTCATGAATCAGCTCGTCGCGTATGTCTGTTGGCTCCCATACACACCCCTGGAAACTCACGATCTTCTCATTACCTGTGGTCCATCCCAGAATAGGGTCATCCCTTGATAGGCATTCCCATAGGACCACGCCTTCAGAATATGATAGCTGCCTAATTTTCACTCGATAAATTATGGTAGAGGTAATAGCTACAGAAGCCAGAAACATTGGCCCCTATCTGTCATGCACCTCCAAATGCATCTCAAGGAACAGAGCCATAAGTTTCCACTCACTACTTCCCTCCTGAACTACCTGTATCTGAGACCTCCTGCTCAGCGCATCAGCCACTACATTTCCCTTCTCAGGCATATAGGCAATCTCTATGTCAAAAGATTGAAGGTTCTCAACCCACCTACGCTATCTCAGATTCAGGTCTCGTTGAATGAATATGTACTTGAACATTTTTTGGTTGGTGAAAACCACAAAATGTTCTCTTAGATGATAATGTCTCAAACCGCGTAGAGCATGAACAATAACATCCAACTCCAGATCATGTATCGGGTATTTCCTCTCATGTGGCCTCAACTGCTGAGACCCATATGCAATGGCCCCTTCCCTTTATATAAGCACTACTCCAAGACAGATACTTGATGCATCACAGTACACCGTATAGCTCTTTCCTGACTCTGAAAATACTAGTATCGGTGCTGAAGGCAACCTCCCTTTCAGCTCCTGAAAGGCTGACTCACAAGAATCTGAACACATGAACTTTGCACCCTTCTTAGTAAGATACATCAGTGGTGCTTCTATGCATGAAAATTCTTCAATGAAACATTTGTAGTGACCAGAAATCCATAGAAAACATTATACCTCAAAGACGTTCTTCAGCTACTCCTCGGAAACTACTCCTCTCACTTTCCCTGGGTCGACTGATACTCGTTACTTTGATATAACATGACCCAATAAGTGAATCCTGTCTATCCAAAAGTGGAATTTTTAGATCTTAGAATATAACTGATTCTCTCTTAGTGTACTCAGAATGTTCTCAATATGGGTAGGATGGTTGTGTCGAGTGTGAGAGTACACCAATATATCGTCCGTGATGACTTCCATGAAAGAATCCCAGTATGGATGGAACACTAGGTTCATTAGTTCCATGAAGACTACAGGTGAGTTCATGAGACTGAATGAAATAACCACATGCTCATATAGACCATATCTGTTTTGAAAATTTGTAAGAGGTAAATCAGATTGTCTAACACACAAATAATGATAATCGGATATCAAGTCAATCTTTGAGAACACCCGGGCTCCTCGAAGCTGATAAAATAGATCATCAATCCTTTGCAAGGGACATAATTTTTTTACCATCAACTTTTTCAGCTTCTGATAATCCACACAAATCTTGAAGGTACAATCTGTCTTCTTCACAAACAAGACAAGCAAACCCCATGGAGAAGTGCTGGGTTGGACGAAACCCTTTGCCTGCAACTCCTCCAACTACTTCTTGAGCTCCTATAACTCTGGTGTAGCCATCTTATAAGGATAAATGGACACTGGTAAAAACCCCTGGCAGATGCTCAAAAGAAAATTCATCTTCTCTCTCTAGAAGAAAACCTAAAAATTCTTCTTGGAATACATCCCTGAAATGATCCACCACTGGAGGAATGTCTAACTGTGAAGTCCTCTAGTCATCCAGATATAGACTAGCGATTTGGGCTGTAACTCCTCCCAAACCATGATTCTCAGGTCCCGATATGATCTCCTGGACATCCCATTTTCCCTTATGAAGAAACAATCCACCCTCTCGTGATGTGAAAGTCTCCCTACGGTGATAGAAATCGACTACTGGCTGGAAGGGAACAAACCAATCCATTTTAAGATTACATAAATCCTGTCATCATTAGAACATAGAGGTCCTATAAGAAGTGACACACACCAACCTCAAGAGGGAACTCCTAGCACTGACATACAATAGCCATTCTATTTTCCAATGGAGTTCATATAATCACGATATTATCAAATCAAAAGATATAGAGCCCAAGGATCTCTAAAACGGAAACAAATATAATTCTATGGGAAGCCCCTATATCTAAAAGAACAAAAGTTAAAATGAGGTAACTAAGATCGTAACTCAAAATGCAGAGGGCCTGAGATCCTTCTATTATTGGGTCTACTCCACTTCGAAAGTATAGCCTAAACCGTTGCCCTGTGACCCAGCCTGTCCACCCTAAGTTGATCAACCCAGTTGTCGTTGAATCCCTGGAGACTGGCTACCACGGCCACATCCTCCACCTCGACCCGAATAGCTAGAATAAAATCAGTTCCTTGACTGAGGACTAATTGGTGGTGCTTCTCTTGAACGTGGAGTTATATAAGTACCCCTATCACCAGCTGTTGGTGAAAAGAACTGACAGAAGCATTGAAGATGACCCATCTTCCCACACGATCGACACTCCATTGTGTTCCTCCGGCAATGTGGCCTTGTATTTCAACCCTTGAAGCACACCACATGGCTACCAGAAGATGCATCCTACCTACTGTGATATCCTCGTGCATTCTCCCTATGGCGCATCCTGTTATCAACTAGAAAAACACTAAACTTGGATGTTGAACCACCATGACTCACAGCTACAGAATCTCTCAGATTACACTCTTTGATCAGCACCTGGTTGAATATAGAGGATATCAAAGTCAACCTAAATATGTTCACCTGAGATTAGATATCATGCCTGAGACCATCCTCAATATTCCTTGCAAGGAATAACTCTTCTTTACCTAAAAGGGTGTAAAACTCTGATGCTCGGTGAATCGAGAAGAATAGTCAATAAATGAATGAGTACCCTACTCCATAATCAAGTACTCTCGAGCTCGGTCGGCCCTCAATTTCTCTGGGTAGAAGTAATCGTAGAGGATGTGCTGAAATTCTACTCGAGACATATTCTGCCGGCATCCCTCCTATGAGATCACATCCCACTACCTCTTAGAGGAGTCTCGAATCATGTAGGTAGCGAGGTTGACCCGCCACTTTGGAGGCGTCTCCAGATGCTCGAAAATCATCAGTGTGGCTTCTAGCCATGGCTCTACATCATGGGGTCCTCCAACCCCAAAGAAAGTGGGAGGACGTTGTTGCTGAATGATCCACGTCAATTCTTCCACCGATAGGGCAGGAGGCGGTGCTCCCTAGATGGTCTACATCATCCTCAAAATTCTCTCCCTGAACTACGCATCGACACCTATGCCAGGTATAAACACTGGGGCCAAGACAAGAACAATTGGGGGATCTTCCGGTAGTCCCTCATCGGCCATTTCCAGTGTTTGATTGCCACCCTTTAATAGTTTTACCACCAGAGGATGTCTCTGTGGCATGAATCTGCAAGTTCAAGCACACACCTTAGATCATGATTGACCATGACTGAAACCTAGAAGTGTTAGAAGGGAACAAGAGAATGGAAACTTTCATGTTTTACAAAACAAGGATACATTGTGTGTATAATGACTACATGGTGTGTTCCCTTAATCCTTTCACATGGGTGTGTACTTCTGCCAACCCAGGTCATGTAACAACTCATACACACATCATTTTGTCCTAGCACATGGCGTGTACTTGACTTCTCTTCCCCTACCTGATTCCTTCTACACGACTAACCCACCTGGTTCTCCCAGAATAAGACTACACGACGTGTTCTCTCTAGTCACGACATGTACTCGACGAGATTTAGCGACCCGTGTAGTTAGTGACACGACCGGGTACACGACTCACACTACACGACATGTTCCAGACAGATACAGTGTGTACTAAAGGAGACTCAACTGACTCATGTTATTTGTGACATGGCCGGCTACATGGTGCAACAACACGGCGTGTACATCTAGTAAACATCACGTATTACCAAAACTAAAACCAAATTTCCTTGCTTACACAATCTGAAACACGGTTAGAGGAAACACGTCATGAAGATGCGGTATAATGCGTGTACTTAAGAAAAACAGTTTCTTCTCGAATAGAAGAACACATGGAAAGTATTCAAAACTACACGACATGTATTCTGGGTTTTTCCGGACAGTAAGCCTCAGAAACTACTCTAGATCACATATAAACACTAAAATGATCATTTATGTGCCAAATTCTGATTCATGAGGGCCCATACTCCCTGCAAATCAAACCTTGGAATCATATACATGTCATATATAAGAAATACATGGAAATGATCCACTAAAATCTGGTCCACGAGGGCCCATAACACCTCAGGAACCAAAGTTTGGTGTTCATTCAATGAATACCTTACGCAAAGAAATACCCTATCAAAATAAAGTATTCTATCAAGTAATATATCACTACAACATGAATATCTAGCACACCATCTATCACAAAAACATGCCATCAGTAATGCACCCTTAATAGAATGGCAATAATATGCGATGTGAGATTTCCAAAAAGTGCATATATGATGCATGAGATAGAATACCCTCATCTCATTGGGTTGAAAAAAAAATAGAACCTCAATAATATCAACAGTAACATCACTAAAAATGTGAATCACCCAATGGTGAAATCAAATCAACTGTAAAATTGAAAAACTAGAAATTGAAATAAACAAGGAAAATTCTATTTTCCCTCTAAATGATTTTGTTACACTCTGGAAAAATTATAACCACATACCTATTTCCGTCCTATCCCTGATTATAGGGACCAAATAGTAAGTTATGAACAAAATAATTCCTCTGATAGCACTTTGTAACATCCCGATTCCAGGAGCCGCCTAGAGTTGCCCCGTACCAGGTCGGTCACATGGCCTGAAGCACATTTCCCCGAATTCCAGAGGCTACTGACTAGTAGTGAGGGCCTTTGGTGTGATAGTGGGGAAACAATTCCATCATTGGCAGAGCACACAACGGAAGTAATTTACATATATAAAATAGTGGAAGCAGTAAACCCACCTTATAACAGTAAACAACGGAAGACTGAAAGTGATAAGCTACTAGAGCACATATATATATATATATATAATGATTCATGATACATATGTCTATGAAATCAGCCAAACATACCATTATGTCGGAATAAAAATAGTACTAAACTAAAGTAAAAAACGAAAAAACAGATAACAGCTGCACAGTATCGCAATCCTCAGCTTGGTCCAATGCTCTCCAGCTCCACAACACTCAATTACCAGAAGTAGAAGGGTGGTTTTCCTTATCTATACCTGTAGAAATATAATCTGTTTGGTCCCAAAAGAATGCCCCAAACAAGGTGTGATAATTAATCCCAGTAGGCAACCACCACTAGACCAGTGCCTAACAATCAATGAATATATAGCAGGTAATAAGAAAAAGAATACAGTAAACACGGAAGTACATAGCAGTAACCAATCCTATAGTTTCGAATAATTCAATTTCATATATTATGTAAAAATCTAATGAAGTAAGAAACCACAAACAAGAATCCCTTTGGGATGTACTCACAGCCTATCCCCTCTGGTCCTACCTACCAATACAAGTAACCCTGTGGGAAGCACACACAATATACCCCTCGGTTCAATTATAAGGATAATGAAGACTCTATGAGGAATCTCTGTCAATTAATTCCCCTTATAGTCTAAATCGTTAAATACTCTCTGAGGATTCTCACACAGTCAATTACCCTTATAGTCAAAAGTGATAAAGACAATGTGAGGAAGCTCACATAGTAAATTTCCCATATAGTCAAAAGTGATCAAAGACTCTCTGTGGAATCTCACATGGTCAATTCCCCTGATAGTCTACTACACCAGGTTCTCACGGACTAGTGTAAGTCAAAATATCATAGAAATTCAATATGGAGAAAGTAAACCTCATGAACTACTTGGCTAATAGTCTACGACATATCAAGAATGCCAGATAAAATAATCACTCCATCCTACAGCACTAGGAATTGGAAAACATCAAAGAAGCCTAACAGGCTAAACATGACCAAATAGATTTAAACAGAACATTCATGGGAAATCACTTCCAAAGCATGGAAATAAACCCTACTCGCATCAAATTGACCTCTACTCAAGCATACAAGCATGTCAAGCAATTATCAGGGTTAAAACGGTAAACTCGCCAAACCCCGTTCAAGGGTATTGGACAAAATTGCACGTATTACACTAAGACATTGAACGGAAAGGCCCAATCCACCTTCCTTGGAGTTGGTAGATCACTATATATGAACCTCAAGCCCTAAATCACCCAATAACATTATATATCTTCAAAAACGCACAAAACGTTCAATCAAAGATAACTTGAGAAAGAGGAGGAATCATGAAAAGAAGCTCTAGAAGAAGGAATAACTTACCAATGAGATCCCAATGAAATCAACGATGGTCGAATCTGAGATCAAATGCTCACTCAGGGGGGCTTAGAGGATGATCATGGTCGTACTCTCTCTCTTAGATGAACCAAACCTAAAATGATTTCTTTCTGTCCATCAGACGTGAACCTAG
Organism: Viscum album; assembly: GCA_963277665.1. NCBI lineage: Eukaryota > Viridiplantae > Streptophyta > Magnoliopsida > Santalales > Viscaceae > Viscum > Viscum album. The sequence goes on from OY728137.1 coordinate 2,055,906,553, forward strand.
TGCATTTAATGAAAAAAAGCACATGTCATGTACTTCGAAAGTACATGGTGTGTACTTAAAAAGTACATGGTGTGTACATACCCTTACCAAGCCCCACATTAGGTGGCCTTTAGGTCACCACACATGGTTTTGTGCAAGGCCACTACACGGCCAACACACGGCTACCCGCAGTAACAGAGTACACATCCTGTACTCATAATGTACACGACGTGTAATTCAAAAAATTCTAGAAATTCTTATTTTTTTCAAAAAAGACCAGAAAAAGACAAGAACCCTAAAATGAATATCCGATTTATTACAATCTCATTATTAATTTGATGAGCAGTGTACCTTGTTGATGTTTTCAAGTTTCACATTGATTTATAATAGTATCATTCCGTAATGAATATGATTAAATAGACCTCTGGAAGGAGAAATAAATTAATAATGATAATAAAACCCACAAGTTGATCAGTACCTCATTGAGAGAGTGGTTCTACACCCAACGGTATGGGACATGTACCCTCACCTGTTACCATTGAGGCTCTCAGAGTTGAATCTCAATGTGAACAATCTATATATAATGTTTAATGGTTTTTTTAGTATACACAACAATCGTCCCACCGCTCAAAAGATTATTATGAGGTAGATGATTGTTTGTAAAGATTAAACTTATTTTTATTGTTCAAAAAAACATCATACTTAATAAATGTGGAATTTTTTTCCACTATCCATGGTGGATCGAGTTATTGGTGTTTGGGCTCTTTGGTTTTAATGAGTAAACATAAGGGATGAGAGTGGAAATACATTCATGATTTTTCATTGATTATTTTTCAATATTTGATAGTTTTGGAATTTTATATGAATCTTCATCTCCTTCAACCATGTAAATTGACAAAGAATTCATTTAACAATTGATTTTATAAACATATTTATTTTTACTGAAAAATTTGTCACATGAAAATATATCTGACACATGATTTGCGATGATTCCTTGATTTGATAAGTGATCCTAGATTTTCAAATTGAATATCATGGAATATGCATGTGTGTTGGATATAGTTTCAATGGTTGATCAAGACCTGACTACTATGTCAGTATTAATGAGAGTTCTTCCAATTCCATATAGTTATCCTTTTATTTCCTTTATATGAACATGGTTGAGTTCTGACTCTTCTTATAAACCACAATATTAGGAATTGTCCAGACCAACTAAATTTTCTTGTGTAGGACCACTTAAAATATTCAAATATGGAATATTTAATTTATTAAAAAAGGTTTTGTATTGAGAAACCAAGTATATGCGGTTTGAGTGGTCACTCCGAACACCTGGAAATGTTTTTCCATTCATTTCAACAAGAAAAGTAGAATATAGACATTATGACTTATCGTTTTGTAAAATGTAGTCAGATTATCTAGACAATAATAGATAATATCCAAATGCATCAAAAAATAGTTTCTTCAAAAAGAGTATGAGTATCCAAATGAGGCTAATAGAGGTTGAAAAATAATGACATGTACCATCAATATATCATCATCAATAGTGGCTATTTTATTTTATACAACTAAATATCATTTATTCTCATCAACTCATATTCTAAATTTTCTAATTCCTCTACGATTCATATCTCTTATTTGATAGATATTTCTATTTCCCAATGAATAAAGAGATATTAGTTTTTCTCATTCCATTCAAGTAAATTCTTTATTATGTCAATCTATTATTTTCATGAATTTTATGTTTCTTGAAATCATACCATTATATTTCATTATATGAATGGATTGGATAATTCACATAAAATCTAAACTTAGATTTATCTTTAATTAGTCTCCATTAATAACCCTGATGAGATATGTGACGATTTTTTAGGATAATGGTAAATGTGAGTGAGTTGATATATAAATCATCATAATATGATTTTTAGGGTGACATCTATACTTTATTTTGGTTTTACGATATAATCACTTAGTTGAGATCATTCATAGTAGTCAATGACAATACCGTCATGTTTCAATATAACTATTCTAGCTTTCCTGTGGTGAAGGTAATATATTATTACAATGACATTGGAAATAGTACCTAAAATACACATATTCCCATCTCATGTATATAACTAAGTGAATTAGATTAATTAAAGGCCCAGTTGAATGATTTCTTTGATAATGATTTCTTTTAAAATTACAATATTAATGAGTTGTGTTAATTATTTTTGAAAAAAAATCAAATGGGAACCTCGTCAATTGTGATGATTATAATAAAATAAACTAAACCATATTAAATAAAATTTAAATTTTTTTCTTATATATTTTATAATTTTGACCAATTAAGAAAGATGATGTGGTTATTGATGAATGATCTTCAGTAAAAAAATCACAACTTAAGAATAAATGAGTATAATAACATGAATACGACATTTCAAATTATATTTCACACTTAAAGTAAAATTTCCTCCCATGTTTTCATACTTATCATCTTTAACATTTTATGTAGAATTTGAAAAAAATATTCCACGAGTGCATGATACTGTTTGGGGATGTATTTTCGGAAGACATTTTGGATAGCTCTAATGTATATGATGATCATGTATTTCATCTTATAGTTTTATGACATATTTTGAAAAATCACCAAACATATATGAAAAAATCAAAATAAAATTTAAGGATTCATGAAATTAGGATCCTAGTATCTTGGATCTCAAAACATGGTAATATAATCTATACTTATAGGGTAAAATCATTTTTGAAAGTGAAAAAAATGTGAAATATTTTATAGATTAATATATTCTTAGGATTATGGTGGTATTACCTCCGAATTGTTAAATATTTCTCAAATATGGCATCATAAATGAATGATATAACATAGAATGGAGTGATATTTTTATGATATATGAAATGATTGAATACTTTTGAATGAGTGAAGAACCTTATAACATATACCATTGTCTTCATTCATATGGATTATAGGAAGGGATACATAAAAATTGGGGATGATTTTGGTTTGGTTTTTGGATAAATTATCAAATACTATGATCAGGGTGTGTCTTCTGGTTCCCAAAATCTAAGGAAACATGAGAAGAAATATGTGGCACATGATATTAAGCTTAGATCAATGAGTAATTTTCATAAGATGTAAACAAATTACCTTTTAAATAAAGTGTTTTCCATTTATCCATATCATAAATGAATAATTTATATATTCTCATAGAGATATTTTAATCTCCCACATTGAATTTTGGTGGAGTACCTATAGTCATTCAGTCTCAACAGTAGTTATACCCATAGTATGGGAAGAGTAAATATTGATTATTTGAAATGGAAACATATGAAACATGCTATAAAATAATAAACATAAGAGTGTAATTTTATTTATTTATCTCTTCATAGGAATTTAGGATTCTCATTTTATGTGATAAATACTTTTTCTTAAAAAAATTAGTTTTCCTCCTCCCTTCTAGAGAAGATAATTCAAGAGAACCTGTTAGAAGATGTTTTTGGTGGATTAGGAACTCTCTTTATTATGGGGATACTAATGGTGATAATTTGTTTTATTTTAAGGGTACCCATTTTTTATAGATCTTGAGCATCAAACCATTACCCATGAGAAAATATATTAGGGGAGATTCCAATACTTTTCATGGGGTTTTACACCCTATAACCACAGTGATGTTCTATGAAATGTGATGATGATTATGGATTCCATGAATGAGATGATACATTGTTTATTTTTTTTCATTTTTATACAAGTTAGAGGGTCATTTTCAAGATCTGGGGAACATTGGGTCGACTTCATTCCCTATATGTATCAACATGGAAGAAGTATTATATATCCATGTATTTTATAGATTGGATTCACTATTCCCCTCAAAAGAATAATGCTATATTTATTGTGATCAATCCTCTTTAAAAAATCAAGTCACATTATTCTTATCTCCGCTTAAACTAATGTAGAGAACAAGTGAATAATTTTTTAATGGTAATCATATTTCATGCAGTTCTATATATTGTAGTTTCTAATTTTGATCAAAAAATTATTAAATATTTCTAGAGTGGCATATTAGAGAAATTTTAATCTCATGGTTGTTTTAGTATGGAATAATATCAATTAATAAATTACTATTACATATGATCAATAATAATTACAATATAAGTATTTCAGGGTTGATTTCTTGATTGTGGTCAGGCATTAGATTGAAAAATTGGATTGGAAGAGTTTTAGAATAATTAATGTTAATATTAATATATATGATTGGATCATTTTGGGGACAATTATTTCCATCGATGTATATATTATTTTTAGTTTTTTGTGTATTGAGGAGACATCCCTTGTTGCCCCATGTTTAGTTAAATAGATTATAGGAATTGATATTTTATGAATCAAGGAGATGTGAGATCTCATAGATGGTATGAATATTATGATAACTAACATTGATTGAATTTGTATTTGTTTGTTTATTGGGAGATTTTATTAAGTGATATGTCATAGTATTGTCCTTGAAGTAAATGATAATAGAGAATTATGGCACCAAGATACATGTGACATTTAATGGTTATTGAGTATATTATAAATAATGCATTTCATTTTGATTTTCCCCTCATTTTATGTAGATTCAAAATAATTTTTATTGGGTCACACCTCAAAATTTTTTTCTCTGAACAGTCATATATTTTGATCTACGAGATCCTTGACACTGATCCTGATGATTCTTTGACTAAGAAACCATATAATGTTTTAGATTCTATCAAAAGGTGTACTTCTGGAAATTATAAACTTTTCATTCTTGTACATTGTGTGTGTGGTTCTAATTCACATCTATCTTGAGATAATGAGGATAATTTTTGAGTGTAGAGGGATTATTTCATTTATATTGAGTCTCTAAGAAATTAATTTTTTTGGTAAAAAGAGTATATGGTAATGGGATTCAAGCATCCCATTACTGTTCTTTAGGTATTTCCATCCCTTTTTTTGTTATTCAATATTTGAATTGTTTTAAGGATATTTTCATGGACATTAAAATATTTTTTGAATTTTTATTTTTTTCAATAGATAGAAAATTCATAGAGAAAAATTGACTATATGGTTCTATAATCATTATGCATGTTCGTCAGGACCCTGACATGGTTTACTATTATAGAAAACCATTTGGAATGAAAATAAAATATTGTGTTTGTGTAATAGTGTAGAGGTCATGGTTGGGGCGTAGTTTCCAAATCCTGCCACTAAATTGTGGATCCCTTTTTTATTATCCCTTGATATGTCACATGGTTTCTGCCTGGTTTTCAACAAATGGAGCCAAACTATAATAAACTATCCAGAATCACTATAAGGGAGTACATAGTTTCATGATGTTTTATTTAGTTATTTTCCATAACAAAATAAACATTTTGAAATGAATATTATTCCACTGAAATAGTAATAAATGACCCAAACCCAGGGTTATAAATTAAAATAATCTATAAATAAAACAAAATATCTCACTTTGGAATGTAGATACTCTCAAGACAATAATTTATCTTATTCACCAACTTATCCTCTTAGATTGATGTGTCAATAATCTTTTTTACCCAAATCTGGTATTTCTATTCTCTATATTTCGATTCATCTTGTATTTTCTACTATCCTAACATGAGAATGATAGAACATCAAGTTGTTAATAAACCTATGCCACCATATAATGGGATAAAATCAGAGTGATTCATCTTTCATATTCCACAATATTGACTCTCCCTTTTCATTTTTCATTTTTTGGATTACTTGATCATGTGATAAATGGTTAGTGGTTCCATGTGGATTATTCATACACTTAAAACTCTAATAAATTTCATTAATTTTTATTTAATTTTAATTTATATCAATGAATTTATCATATTAAATATTTATATAAAATAATAAATATATTTGTGAATGAAAATCAGTTTTAAATGTCTTTAAATTAATTGGGTAGATTTTTAGGGGATGTGGCATCAATTTTATATTATAATTATATGAATAAACATGGAATAATATGTTATTTTGTTTTGAAATTTAAATGGCATGTTTAACCATTAATATTATTCATTTGAACATTAAATTATCAATTAAAAGGTATTTTCGATGATTGATTGATTAATAGGACATGTGATCCTAATAGGTTAGTTGGTGATTAGGAAAATAAAACAAGGAATATTACTCCTTATAAATATATGATGATGAAAAATCTTTTTAATACCAATTTGATATACATTCCCTTGATGGGGTGTTGAATTATTCTTTCATGATTTCATAATTCAAGGGGGAACGCACACATTGAGCCACAATTATTTAATGAGTAGTGTTAGTATCATATTTCAATGACGAAACTAGAATTAGGTAAAATGAAAATGGTTCATTGATGTGACTTCATAATTAAATGCCAGTAATTATATAACTATATTATGCGTTCAATATAGTTTTATTAGAACATTATTATAAACCCATATGGTCTAACTTTCTATTTACTAAAATTTAAATGATTATCCTTGCCTATAAAAAGTTAAATTAAAGAAAACATAGTTTATTATTTATGGAATTATTTATGGAATTTTTTATAGAATCAGTATTTGATGTTATTTCTACCACCCTTCCTATTACATAATGAATTTTTATTTTATGTTTGATATAAAAAATGGAAATAAAATACATGTAAGAGGATAGTGTTCTTCATGAATTGGATGTTGGGTGATGTCGATGACCATTGGAGATGTGATCCACTCGTTAAATAGATATTTTGTGTTTTATTTCTCTTGAAATTTATTTTTATTTATATATTGATGATTTATTATAGTGTGATATTTTCCTAAATAATTTTTGTATTTTTCTCCTTATAGAGTTTCAGGATTACTGACAACTCTTTTATTTCACTTCCACTGATACCTGGTTGATTATTGTTTACATAATTTATTCCCTTTGATTTTTTTTTATTTTCTTGTATTAGTCTCCAACTAATGGGGATTAATAATTCCCTTCATATCATTTTATAACTGTCATTAGTACTTGTATTCCAATGTATACTAGTGAGTTTATCATTAGAATATTTTATATCATTCGTATTATATTTTTATGAAATAAAACATTATTCATACATAATGAGTCATTTAATAATTATTTTGTATAACAAAAGAGAAAATTCATATGAGTCAACAATTTGGATCCATTTTAATATAATATTTTCAAAATAGATATATTAAAATCCAAAAAAGATTATAAAAAACCATATTGGCATCATGGTATCTCATCATTATAATCACCCTTATATGAATCCAAATAAGAAACCATGTAAAGGAATATCCTTGTTAGTTAATTCAAGCATTCACATAAAGGGAAAATATCATTGACCAAATAATATAATTTTTAAATTGGACACACTTGTATTATTATATATTTATGACATAATATAAATCTAAAGATATTTATAATATTCCACTTTTTATCATAAAAAGCTTAAAATATCCCCTTCCCCATCATTGATTAATGACCATGTCAAAATTAATGTGTTTCCACAAATGCAACATTAATTTATGATAATAAAATATAGAAATAAATAAGGTGGATAGAAACATTCAAACAAATTTCCATTGTAGAATAATAAATAGTAATGTATTTTTACATATTTGAATACATCTTTAACATAATCCTTAGAAATATACTTTTTAATATAAGAAGAAATGGCATTTTCTATTCTGTAACCTAAAAAATTAAATATTCACATTTATGTCATACTGTTTTTTCCTTTATCAATTAATGGAATCTTTGAAAAATAATAATTTTTAATTAAGAATGTTTATAATTTTGTTAAAACTAATCTGGTGTTATATGTCAATAAAAAATCATTTCATACTTTTATAAACAGTCTCAATGACTTTTATATAAAATATTAGTGGATTAATTTTTAATCATTTGAAAAAAATAAACCATAGATGAAAATAATAATATGATATCATTAATTTATATAGAAAATTAATTGAAAAATAAATAAATAATATGGATATTATGGAAAATTAGTTTTGTAAAAGGCTTCAAATCTATTAAATCATTTTGTTAAATAATACCCTTTAATTTTTTTTAAATTTATAAATATATTTGAAAAAAATTAATATTGGATGGAAATAATATTAATTAAATCTAAAGAGTTTTATGATATAATATTTTATAGAGGTAGTTTATACATCATATAATAAATAATAGTTTCATAAATTGAAATATGTCTCAATGGTAGAATATTGAGATGAAGAACCCTTACATATTTCCTGAAACTTGTATAAAAATATAATTAATGAATGAACATGATATGTTTATATAGATACAATTAATTAAATAAAATGTTATGTAAAAATATATTCATTGGATATGAATTAAATTATATAACATAATGTATGGTGCATAGTATGACTCCTTTGCCATGAAATTCAAATTGAGACCAAGAATCCCATATTGGATTATGGTATTTCAATTGTGAATCAATCAATGATTTGATTATGTGAATAAAAAGAATATAAACTTAAAAAAATGAAAATAAAATATATTTTATAACATACAATATCATGGAATCCCAAAATCAATATAAATTTTATATAAACAAATGAAATTAAATTGAGTAAATAATATCCCACACTTGAACAACCATGCGGCTAGACATGATATATAATATCATGTACTATATTTTAATAAATTATAAATTCATATGAGAACCATATTTATATTTATCATACTCTAAATCATTCAAGTATAATATTTCAAATCTTATTAATTTTTAGTAATTTATATAAATAAATATTCTTGTGTTAAGAATTCAGTTTCCCAAGAATTATTTTATTCAATGGTTTTGTCCAATCACCATTGTCTATAATTAATCACAACTATAATGATAATTATAATCTTATATATATATATATATATATATATATTATGATTATAGATATGCATTGATATTTTATGGAGATTATTTTGATGATTCATATAGAAGGCTTAGAAATCCAGTTAATTGAAATTTCAGTTTATTTAAGTAAATTAATTTTTCTAATGAATAATTGTTTATATAAATTTTATATAATCATGTATTAATAATTAATTAATAATTAATAAAATATATCAATATTATTTATTATTCTTTAATCAGTTATGAAATAAAAATTATAACATCATCTGTGTAGGTGTAATAACCAAACCTATATAGGGATTACAATAACAACCAAACATATAATAACATACAATGTAATAATGATCATATAATTTTTAAAAAGCATAATAATTTCAAAAATATCATCAGTAAATATATATATATATATCAAAAATATTTCTCTAACTAACATGTTATGTGGATATGAAAAATTTAATACTTCATTCACAGAGGTGGTAGTCCACATGTATGCACTAGAGAGGTTTTTATTTATTCAAGAGAATGATGGAAGTAAATATTTATAAATATTTATCCTTAAATATTAATACTTATATCATGTATAACATATTTAGTCATTTAATCGATATTTACATCAATCCAATTTAGTTGGGGATGAGAAAAAAGTATCCCACCTATTTCGGTGATGGTAGTCTATAGGTAACCATGTGAGACATTTTCATTTTCCCATATATGGAAATGAGATAGAAAATATTTGTTCCATAAAATTAGTAACATTTTGCTTTACAAATGTTATCGATTGCATTATATTAAGGTGTTAATATAATACATTGATAATGATTAATGGAACGAAACTTAAAATAGTTTAGTTAAGACTTATTTATTTTATTTCGATAATAAAATGTCATGAAATCTTTATGGAGAATTAAATTAGTACTTTTGTAATCCATAATACCTTGGATTTGATTTTATTATTAGGATTTTATTTAGTCAGGTATGGGTGTATCTAATGATCTCATTGTATATGTAGAGTAGAATACATGGAGTATTTTTATAAGTGATGGTAATGGTAAAAATATAAATGTTCTAAATATAAATATAATACTGAATTAAAATTAAATTAAAAAAATATTTATTGATATATGAAGACTTATCTCATGGTTTAACCCCCTATTTAAACCATTTAACCCACACTGAAACAATATACATTTTAAATGGTAATAATTCATTAAACTAAAAATTAAATTGTCATTTTTAAATATTTTTAATTTTTTGATACTAAATATGGAATAAATTATTCAATATTCAATTTGAAATGGTGGTTATTGATTTATTTTAATGATATGAATGAAAAATGTAATGAAACCTATATTTTAAAAATTAAATTTTGTAAAAAATTAAATTAATCAGAAATCATATATAGAAGTTATCCAAATAAAATTAGTTGGTCAAAAGTAGTTAATGGAAGATTATGTGACACTAAAACCAATCCAAATGTGAATTTATCATTATATATATTTATTTAATTAAAATTATTAATTTTATTAATTTTATTAAATTAAATCAGAAATTAGGTTTAAAATTGTTATACATTGTTATGTAAATTCAAAATAAATTATTTAAAAGCATAAGAATAAATTTTTATATATGAATTATTCTTGAAAAAAAACATCATAAAATTTTATTTAAATATTAAATCATGATGTTTTCAAAGAGTGGTGGTACTATAAATACAACATTTTTCATCATTCTCCCTAAAAAATAATTCAGTAAAATAGATAAAATTAGTCCTATAATATTTTTTTTATATTGGAATAAAAAATGAAATCCATTACATTCGATTAAAAAAATAAAATTCAAGAATTGGGAAATCAAAGTAAAATTTAAAATATAACGAAAAAATATTCCATTGAAAAATAACCCTTTAAAATATTAGTTAAAATGTTCCATATATCAATTTAAAATTTGTGCTAATTTATTTTCTATATGTTTTAAAATCATTATGTGCAGATATATTTCTTTGAAATTGGAAATTTTAATATTAGGTATATTTTATAGTTGGATATATCACAATCCTTTTAATACTATATATTCATTCTATAATATAAACTAAAATTATTGGGTGGTACATTCATAACCTAAAAAACAAAATAATTTCTCACAAAATAATTTTTTTATTACATGAAATTAATGTAACATTATAAATATTATCAAAAATAGATATTACTATAATCGGTCAATTATATGAAACTTAAATATTTCTAAAAATATACTTTTGTATTAGTTTGAAAAGGATTTAAATGATTAATGGTTGGTAAGACTCATTAGTTTTATCATAATTTTTCTTGATGAATATTTCCCCATTGATAAATAGAATATTATAAAATATACATACGTGATTTCATTACATTTCCATTCACAAAATATCATCATAAGGTTGTGTGTTTTCATTAGTTTCAACCTCTATGAAATCTCACATTCTAAACAATTAATATAGAAAATGATGTTTTCATACCTCTGGAATCAAATTCTAAATATATTGGATGAATTAATCACAAAATTGTTAAAAATATATTCCATATATTTTGTAAAATTTTACAAAAACAGTTTTTTGGAAAATAATAAATTAATATCACATATGGATAATCCATAACACAAAAGAAATTTTGAAATAATCTCAACAAAAATTTATATGATAAATATTTATAATAAAACATTCCTTAAATAACAAACCATTAAACATATGGAAATATGAAATTAAAATTTTGAAAACAAAATATCAAAGACTCTATCACATATTCTCCGACAATCAACATCACATTTATCCCCAAAAAAATATTCAACTTGTAATGTTATATATATAAAAATATATATATCCTAATCATACATTCACCATGATGTAATGATATTTTAGAAAAATAATTTCAATCATAATGACAGAAAAATAATAATATAATATATTATTTAGAATGTAATTTAAATATTTATTTTATAGTATATATCAAAAAATATATCATAGAATCCCCTTCTAGATAATAATATCCCATTCAACATAATCATATGATTTTTCATAAAACATTTGTATCAAGATTATCTATAATTACATAAAAACCAATGATTGATTTTACCTTAATTGTTATGTATACCATTCCCCTTATTTTCTAAATAAAATGCTTCCCAAAGGACAAATTCAGATGTTAAAACTAGGGGTTTCAAATAACATGGACATCACTTAATCCATAACAATAAACACCGAAAATATTTTAATTAAAATTAAAATCAAATCATATTAAAAAAAAGAGTTTGTATAACATTAACTATATGATTATCCTTAGATGTATTCTCCCATCATGGTATGAAAAACAAAAAAATATAATTATTTGAAAATATTACATCATATAAAGTTATCCAATCTATTAAAAAAAGAATTATGACATTGATTACCCTTACATAATGATCCGATAATGAAGAGAAATTATATATATACATTATTGGATAGAGTCATATGAAACTGAAATTTATCCATCTAAAATTACATTATAAAAATCCATATTGAGTTCATTTTATATGAAATTTCATTTATCGTTATATTTTTTAAAAATTTAAAAAAAAAATTATGTACCATAAAATATTATAAATATATAAAAATAAAAATTTTACATTTATACTTATATTTATATATTCCATAATAATTCTTCACCATATCCGAAAAATATTACATACATGATGTTACTCTTTAATGTAATTTTTAATATTCTTCTTTATAAAATATTGATATATAAGAATAATAAGGGTCACTATAAATTATTAAAATGGTTAAACATAGTAGTGTATAGTTTAATATCATAAGTGAATCAAATATCATCTTAGAATATGATGAAATTTTTAATGTACAAAACAAATGATATTTTTACCCAAAAATACATATATAAAAATCATGAGTGAGGGCCTAAATCATGATCATAAAAAAAGATAAAATTCATAAGAGATAATAATCATGATCTATGTAGAAAAATTCTTATACCCCATTAAAATAATAACGAAAAAATAAAAAACCATTTTTGAATAACATGATACTATCCATATATAAACTCCCATAAAACCCATTGAATAACGCTTATAATGGGATAAACTACATTGTTACATAAAAAATGTATCATATGGTGAACATATCATTACATGATGCATTGTTAGGTTATACGGCACCCATACATGATCATATTTAATTCCCATGTACGATAAATTTTAAATTATACACATACATTTTTTAATCATAAAACTCTTAAAATAATCACTATTTCATCCTATCATAATTTACATGTGGAAATAAAATATGTTTCTCTATTTCCTTATTAAAATATATTCATAATTCATCTATTAAATAAATAATAATGGTTCCATTATTAAATTTCTAATTTGGATAAAAAACTAAGGATGTTGACATAGTTGAAAATACATTTTGGAGATCCTTATAAATATAATTTTGAAAGAAAAATATGAAATACAGTTTTTGTATCAGTAACCATCAATAAGGATAAATTCCAAGCATAATAGGAAAATGATTTTTTGAGAAACCATGGAATCTTGAAAATTTATATTCATATTTTGAAAAATATAAGGATTCAACAAAATTAAATGAAGTTTAATATTTTTAAAAAAATAATGCATTCATTATTTTATAAATAGTTTCAAAATTTATCTATATGGAAAAAATTAAAAGGATTAATTTATAATCATTTAAGAAAACTGAAATATTATAGAAAACATATTTATAAATAATTGATGTATTTGGGAAGAAATCATGAAAAAATTTAATGAATATTCATATGGATAAAATATTGTTTTTAAAAAATACTCGAAAAATAGTTATTTTTTTAAAAACAAGGTTTCACCGTAAAAAAATTAAATCTCATTTCAATGAAAAAAAATAAGACGGAGTGTATAAAAATGATTATATATCCATTAAAGTTATAATATAAAATATAATAAGTATATACACCATATAATATAAAATAGGTACATGCCCTGAGATATGTCACAAGTTCTGATGATTGAGACAAAGAAAGACTAAAACTTTTATAACAATTGAATCAATGTTTATTGAATAAGTATATTTGTATGTCTCTATAAATATAGTGAATTACAAAAAATATTATATAAAAATAAATTCATAGATCAATATGTATAACTTAAAAAATATATGGATCATAATAAGAAATATGTCTCATTAAATTTAAATTGGGACAAAAAACACTTAATGGATCAAATCATTTGATATAACAATCATTCATTGATTTGATTATGTAAAAAATGAATAAATACTCAAAAAAAGTGGAGAAACAAAAAATCGTATATATGTAATTACACACATAATCTCAACATACCTTAATAAATGGAGAAGTTATATTACCAAATGAAATTAAATTGGCATTTGAATCCCACCACATAAGACATATTCTTGGTCGGAAATTCAATAAGATACAATATAAATAATGTGGATTTAGAATAATTGTATATGAGAAAATTTTTTATATTAATATTAATATATACCATTAAATTATATTTCTTTTCTTTTCATATAGTGTTTCTTTATTATAAAATTATTATTGTGTTTATAATTTAGTTTTCCATTCATGTATTAATTTGGAGGTTCTGGTCAAAGTAACATGTTCTTAATTTTGTTATCTCTAGAAATATATTCATGCATTTATATATTAATTTAAATTTTTTTCGATTTTTCATATATATTTTATAGATACTATTTTGACAATCCACATGGAATTCTTGAAAATCATTTTTTTCAATGTTAAATAAAATTAATTAATTGAGTAAATTTTTAATTAAAAATATGTATATAACCATAAAATAATATTCCATGAGGAATATATTAAACATTAATAAATTATATCATTTATATTTAAGATCCATAAATACTTAATGAAAAATACTATTGTATTATTCATGTGTGTGTAAAAACAAACCCAAACAAGAGAATGTTATAATTACTAAATTAGTGAAAAATTCATTTTATAATGATGATATGGCAATTATTATCATAATAATGTAATAAATTAAATATTTATATACTTAGAAAATTTAGAAACAATTATAATAGTATTTTAAAATATATAAATTAATTCATTAATGGATGTGGTAGTTTTCATATATGCACTAATGATGAATTCATTTTATCAATAGATTATGATGAAGGATGGAATATAAATATTTATCATTGAATATTAATAAAATGAAAATATATATCATATATATTTATTATATAAATCATTATCATAATAAATTTCGTTAATTTATGAAAAAAATAAATACTATCATTTTATAGAGACTGTAGTCCACTATTATACTGGTGAAGCATTTTCATTTACAGTCCAAAGTAAATGACGTAGAAAATCATTTTTTTGTCAAAATAATAACATATTATTATACTAATTAAACATATTAAATTATGATGATGAGTTCATAGAATTGTTTCTGTTATTTATAAATAATGAAACACGAAATCATTTTATTTGAATATATACCTCTTCCATAGGTAATCTTAATTAAAAACACCATAACAATTCATGGATTGGTATTTTTAAAGACAAATAGATATAGGATATGGATAATGTTTTTTAGAATATATATGTGCTTCTATTCGATTATTTAATTTTTGAAATGTTCAATGTGAATCCATGATAGTATGATTCTTTTTGTAAGATAAGGGATGGGCACTATTAAAATCATTCATTAAATTTTTAAAAAATGAAGCTATTTCATTGAAATGTGGCTCCGAATTAATATATCAAATATGATATTATATTTATTGCTTGATATAAAGAAATTAATTTATGATTTTATATATATTCTATTTTTTAATGTTTTTTTTGTTTGACCCCCATCTATAAAAATTTTACCCCTTACCGTGCTGATAACCTTTTACAATGGTAATTATTTAATGCTAAAATTAATAAAAAAAAACTTAATAAAAAATTTGTATATAATGATTCCAAATATAAAATAATTGTTTAATAGTAAACTCATACATGTAGATAAAAAATTCCATGTAATTGTTTTATGAAAAACACAATGGAGAACAACTTTTTGAAAAAATATATATTTTAATCATAAAACTAATTTTCCATGAAAATAATTTTTAGAATTGATCATAATTAAATTTTTACTTTATGACTAATAAAATGGGATTTATTTTACATTAAAACCAATACCAAATCAAATTTATCAATTTTAATAAAAAATTAATTAAATGGATCAAAAATATATCATTTAGTATAATAAACAACCAGTTATGATTAAAAATGTGATACACAGGTTTATAAATAAATATTTATATTTATACATGTTTTATTTTATTTATTAGAAAATAAATGTTTGGTAAGTAACTTTTCTTGTAATTTTATATAGTTTTTACATAATTATTAAGTATTAAATTTGATGTCATGGAGTAAAGCTCTATTTTTAACCACTCACCCAAAAATAATCTATTTAGAAAATATATAAAAATATTCAACCTATGATAAATTTGAGATGCTGAATATGAAAAAAAAATTCTAGAATAAAAATTTATAAACATCTTTTTAAAATAAAGACTAATCTTATATAAATTACTTTTATATAATAATGACTCATATTAACATTATGTGTTTTCATTTGTTTTTCAATTAGCATGAATTTTTATTTTTTTGATGAATTTTATATCTGTAACGTATTTGATGTTAACCATTAATTTCAGTAAAACATTATATTTATTTGTTTCATGTTCGGTATATAAAATTTTATTCATCATGGTATTCGCATGAATAAGATCATATTAAATTATCATGGTGATGAATGTGGTGTTTATGAATGTGTAACTATGTTCATGTGTATTGTCACGATCTAGATCTAGTTGCCATCAAAACCGGCACTCGACCTAACCTATGGCAAGGCCCAAATGTCATTCCTGATCCCCATGGGCTGGAACAAGTGTCCCTGTTTCATAAAATGGAATTTGGTAACGATTTACTCAAGTCTATAAACAATAATCAATAATGAAATCCAATATAAAATATCATAATTTTTCAAAACAAACAAACTTTTACAAAAGTTCTGAATTGAATTTCATAATTTAAAACAAGTAGAATAAAATATATCAATTGATGAAAACCAAAATAAACATCTCAAAAACCACCTCATTGTGAGAAGCACTACCCTCAAGCCGTCACCACGACACTACACCAACAAGGAACAATAAAAACCTGAACCATTGGCAATAAAATCATTCCCCAAACCTGTGACAAAATAACCATGTATACTTACACCAAAAGGTGTATGTAGGGTGTGATCTAAATCCCCGTAGAATTCCACCACTAAAATAATACATTCTATAAACATTCTATGTCGAAAATCATTCATGCTTTCAAAAACATGAAATGCTAATAAGAATTTTAAAGGGATGAAACATTAAATAAAAACAATTTTCAAGTGCGCTACTTTAAAGAATAAACACTTTTAAATACCATAACTAATCTACATAATTTTCCAAGAAAACATAAATTATACCAATGGTAAGTATAAAGTATCTAATGAGAACATGCAAAGGTAAAGTAACCCATAGGTACTAGGTCTCTAGGGGTCCCTTTTACCTCATATCTCGGGGAAAGTAACCACACAAATATTCGTTCTTGTGCATACGAGCCACTAGAAGGGAGAATACAAATAACATAGGGGTTCCCCATCACCACCACCACCATCATCATAACAGTGTTTTTACTTTTTTCATTGTCAAACTTGCTATGTGAAACAGGGGCCAAAGTCCACGGTATCACTACCATACTAGTACTCATCCACCCACCTAGATACCTGGGTCTTCCCTATTTTTATCAGACAAGTTACAAGAGGATAAAATAAAATTTTCACATTGAAATACCATGTCTGAGTCACACACACATGCCTACAGTGCACACACATGTCACACAATACTCCATTCATAAAAAAATTCATTTTTCACATCATAATCATACAAAATAGCTGACAGACGTGCTTCATGCCTTTATTGTTGTTTGATAAAGCATTTCAACAATTATATAAACATTATAATAAATTTGGACCTCTTAAATCACCTCTTAACATTGAAAACCCAATCTTATTTGAACACATATACCAAAATAGTACATGAACATACTTTTCCAACATTGTTTAGCTCAGTAAATCATTTTAAATTTTCATAAAAAATCCCTTGGGTTATAACCATGTTTTTCGCACAAAACCCATTTTAAACCCCACTTTCATGTGAAAAATAACACCAATAAATATCCAAAATATATTTGGCTTCACTAGAAACATTCATTAAACCACACTCAAATGTTTTAAAATTACTAAAAATAATAGCAAAAAATATACAAATGAAAAACACTCATTTTCAAAAAAATTACAACTTTGAAACTAAACTATTGATATATATTACCAAAAATGGTTCTTGAACCAAAAATTATATAATATTAACATGATAAAATATAAATGAAGCAAATAAAACTCATCTTAGGATTCTTAAACATGGAACCACTTACCATTTGTGCCAATAACTCCAAATCGTTGTGTGAAACATCAATAACACCACCTCTACACTACAAGAATGTGAAATAATGCCCTAATCCACAATATTTTAGAAAAATGACACAAAATAAACTCTTTTGTATGAACCCTAGATGATGAAAAATTTTATAACCTCAAGAAAAAGAGGAATAAACCCTTAGAAAATGTGAGGAACATGAGAGGAATGCCACTTAATTAATATATCTGGAATAAAAAGATGCAAGTACACAATTTTATGAATTTTCAAATATCCAAAATTGAATGTGACATTTCAATAAGTCCACTTAGGACTTGTGAGAACTAAAATGGATAGAAAAGTGTAAAAATTGAAGGAGTTATGAATGAAATAATTTACCTCTTCAAATCGGAATGATTTGAGACATCTAGAGAAGTTTCACCCTTTTTCGTTATGAATATGAGCTCCAAAGAGGAGGAAAAAAGAACGTGTGCATAGTTCAGGTAAGGGGTCTCAGGTGAGAGATCAAATGACTAAAAAACATAAAAATTAAATGAGATATTAATGAATTAAAAAAAAATTGAAGAAGGAAATGGGATTTCAGGCTGGCCCAACACCTCAATAAAAAGCCCATATCCATCATGATGATGAATTATTATGAGGTCCAAATGGATATGGTGGTATTAACATTATCAGTGATTCCAATTGTGAAGTGTAATGGGTGTAAATTTTTGAAATTTAAAGAGTATTATATATAAAAAAATTTGTTTTTTAAGTCTTGAAATGGTCTCACAGTTTCTCCCAAATCATGAAAGCTCACCCTTTCCTCAAAAAATGTATGGGAAACCCCCCCCCCCCCCCACAACAAAGACATAATGGAAAATTAATGAAAAAATAACTTATAAAGAATTCATGGATGTCATAATTCTCCACGCCATAAATCGTTCTGAAATACGAAATCCACAATAAGGCCAAAAGAAAAAACCAAACACAACCGATAAACCTATATTTAGTCCTCTACCAAGCTTCACCCCTAATAGCCAAAACACCCCCAAAGATCAATTAAGTAAAGAATAGTCTAACAAACCAAAACACACACCACTTAACTGAAATGATCAAGCACATTCAGACTATATCCCAATGAAAACTCCTCAAACACTATCTGAACAAGACTCAAGCAATTTACCCGAACAAGCGACAACATCGAACTTGTTTACCACTACCATAATTTAACAAAACTATTGGGCACTATCCAATCACAAAACATACCCAAGGAAGATTCTTGTAGTTATATATGTAACACCCCAAGATTTTATGAAAAGTATTCTTTTTAATTTATTTGATGTATTGTGTTTTATGATACCCCAAGATTATTTTGCGTTATACGCAACACCGTATTAGCTAGCAGTATATGCAACACTAATCTTGGATCGTGTTACACACAATTTCAAGTTTTTTTTATAGTAGTTATTCTACTAAAAATTGAGTATATATATATATATTTAATGTATTAATAAAATATGGTTGTATTTTTTTATACCAAATAAAAAAGGAGTCGTGCACTACACGCAACCCTGACTTGTCTTGCATTACACGCAATCGCGACCTTCCTTGATAGCGTGTGTTGTACGCAATATCGGGTTTTACTAAACAATGATAAATTATTATAATATTATTATGAACTAGCTTTTATGAATAGTATTAACTAAATTTTGAATTTTTATTCATCTTAAAATTTTTATAGAACATGGTATAAGAACAAAATAAATTTTTCGGGTAAAATAAGTATTTTTCAAAACAATGCAGTTTTGCCACCTTTTGATGGTGCACCCACTTTAAATATAGTTTTTGACATGTTTATAAGTTCAATATGACAAAATAAAATTATTCTTTGGAATCAAGATATAAAAATTTACTTTGGAT
This sequence comes from Viscum album, assembly GCA_963277665.1. NCBI lineage: Eukaryota > Viridiplantae > Streptophyta > Magnoliopsida > Santalales > Viscaceae > Viscum > Viscum album. Next base: position 2,055,926,872 of record OY728137.1, read on the forward strand.
AAATTTTTCATATTATTCTAATAACTTTCATATTTTAATGAATTGTAAAAACACGCTATATTTTAATTAAAAACAAATTTTCTCATCGTAATAATTTATTTGGTTAAATTATAATATTGAATGATTTTAAAGTATAAATAGAATATATTTTTACCATTTAATATTATGTATGTCATTAACATTGATTTTACATTGAATTCATAGGTTAAATCAATTCAATCTTTTGCAATGTTTTAAACAAAAACCCGTTTTCTTTCGACAACGAGATTAATTTTAATTTAATTCCTACAAATTATGTGTATTGAATTTGGAAAAATAGATTCCATATTTTTAATCAGTGGGTCCAAATTATATTAATGGACTAATTTTTATTTTTGGCGTTATGAATAGTAACTATGGTATATTTTATTTACCATAGTTAAAGGTAAATTGGGTAATTAAGGGTAAATATAATATTATAAAATTACCCTAACACCTACCAAAATTATATTGGATGACTAAAAGTCGAATCATATCACCTAAGGGTCAGATTAGATTGATTTAATGGACTTTTTTCCATGAAAATAATTTAATTATTATTAAAACCAAAGAAAGTGACAACATGTCACTTTCTTAAATCTTATAGGTATAATAATTCTAGTTTAGGGGTAAACATCATGAAATATCGTATATACATAGTCTCCAGAAATATAATAAAATTATCTAAATCATATGAATTTATTTATAATTTTTAGGGATTAAATAATTATCATTAAAGGTGATATAATAGTGATGTTGAAATTATTTTAATAAGAGAAATATCAAATAAATGGTTTTAAAAGTATTAAAATAAATATTATATAAACTATTTAATGTGTTACACTAATTTTATAGATACATATGACATGTTATGAATCTATTAAATCTTTTAGTTCGAATATATCTTCTGTATATTGTTTATTTAAGGTCAAATAAATGAATAGTGTCAAAATTGACACTATTGTTATTTTATAAAAATAACATCTTATAAAATTGTTTAAAAATCACAAAAATATTTAAAAATTATTAATTTAAATTTATATGGTCTAAAATTTCATAAGGTGTCAAATTATGGAAAATTAACAACGCAAATGTAATTATTTATAATAATTTAGAATTTAGAATTTTATTACCACAAATAAAATAAAATTGATAAATATGGATAAATCAAGTTGATATTGTCTAAAATAAATTCCTAACATATCTAAATATTATTGTTTGATGATATTACAACCCTATATCATCTAATATTCATATATGAGTCATTTTGGAAGTTTATATGTGGGGTTGGGATTTAATATAAACTAATATATCTTATATTCCCAAAGGTGCCCCTCTCCTCCCTTATAAAAGGGAACCTCATCCCTCTCTTCCTCACACCAATTTGAGCCTTCATGCTCGGCCAAACCCTGAAAAATTCTCTTCTCCACTTCCATATAAACATCCTAGAGGTCCTGGTCTTCTTCAATGTCCAATTTTAGTGCCCTAAGAGGAGGTCTCAAAGAGGCGCTTCAAAGAAGAGGTAATGTCTGTTACCGATTCTTTCAACTTTATTTCTTCTTCCACTTCTTCTTCTTTAGTTGTTTAATTATGAAGTAATAACATAAGTATCACTCATATACTTATATGTTACTATAAGAATTAAACAACCCTATTTCACCATCTATCTATCCTATGGAAAATGAAATCACCGCGCGTGCATACGTACGGAATACCGTCTCCATGCCGTGGTGTAATCTGTTTTTCCAACACCACCTTACTTGGATCAGTATAATGGTGTAAAGTATAACTATATATAGTTATTATAACATCATACTGATTCTTATATATTATACCATCCACCCCAATTCTATTCAATAATTATGGGAACAATATCATCGCTCGTGCGTACGTACGGATTACCGTCACCACGACGCGATGAGATTCATTCTCCAATTAACCATACATGAATGATTATAAAGAATATATAATGAATAATAATGAAATATAAGAAATAATAATGCTACTAGATTTATTTATATATATATACATGTATGTCATCTATTTAGTTTCATTTAATTCAATAAGGAAACGAAAATAGCGTTCATGCGTACGTACGGCCTACCATCTCCATGAACGGTGTATTTCATTCCTTTTTTCTATCTATAATCTATATGTAAATGATGAATATATATTATATATCAATAATTTTTTACATTCTAGATTTATGTAAATCAGGATATAAGTAATAATATCAATAACGACAAGTCGAAACACATACGATAAATGAAATGATTTTACCCAAAACGCTGCTTTAACATGGAATTTACAAAATAACGGGTAATATAAAGTCATAAGTGAAACATATATGATATCATAACAATGAATATGATTATTTAATAAGTAAATGACATTATTTAAATCATTATACAGGAGGTTCGGATCCATACGAAGCATATCGGACCTAAGGTAAGGGATAATTATTCGAATCTCATTCTTATCCGAGATTGTTTATTCGTAAGTATTTACTGGGGTAATATTTATCATCCATGTCGCTGATTTATAAGATTGGTTTCATGTATGTCTAAATTCCTTTTTACCCATTTTTATATTTACTAAATGGTATGTACGGAATCTTTCTTTTGTTTAGGTTACGAGGTACTTCTTTGACTTTTCCGGCAAAAGTACGAGAAGAATGTTTTTTTAACTTATACTGAATGAAAGGATTTTTTACAGTTTTAGAAAGTGTAATTTTCATGAAGCTTCCTCCAAAATTTTTCATTACTATTTTCAAACAAATCCTTTTCTTTTATAATTACATGACATTTTTTGAAAATAAAATGATTTTGAAGAAGAAAAGATATTTTCCTCAAGAATTCATTTCAAGTGTTTTATCAAAACCATTTTCTATCTAAGACGAAATTATTTCATATGTGTCTCTATGATTTACAGGGTTTCAGTTTTCTTATTATGAAATGATATCCATTTCTTTTATATGTATTATGTAATGATGATATGATGTTTATGACACCCATTTTATTTGTTGGGTTATTATGAATGATGTATGTTTATTTTGTGGAACAAGTAAGAATGATTTCTTTATGAGATGGGTGGGACCTATATCTCCCTCCAATGCATTGGGTAAAGATTTGTATCTCATGAGATAGACATGGCTGGAACAGTAATTTAATCCGGTTCAGTTATACAGGACTGGAACAAGGAGAGAACTTGATTCAGAAAGCGACTTTTTCCACTAAGATGATCTTGGCAGCAATGCCTTGGCTACTATTGAAATCATAACAAGTGTTGAATGGTTCCCACAATTACATGATTTATTCCCATGCTATTTTATCAAGAGTGATGTTCTATTATGATACATTCCTTACGTACATCCAATATTTATGTCTTTGCTAAAGATTTTGATGTTTAATCATTATGTTCATGTTTTTATGTTCAAATGTATATGGTTGGTTTTATTTTCTCCATGCTTACCCTTACTGAGCATTTGAGCTCAACCTTTATATGTTTTCTCTTCCCCTGGATTTAAAGAATGGTTTTAGGTAAGAAAACAAAGGGGAAGATCATTAATGGAGACGTTGAAGATATTTCACCACGATTAGAAGATAATATTCTGAGTTTCCAAAGACACTGAACTATTACGATCCTTGTGTGTCTGTTTTTGTTATGTTTTAAGTATTCCACAAATGTAATGTAATGTCTATGTACGCCAGGCTTCGAGTCTCTACATTTGGTATCAGAGGAATGGTTTAGTCAACCTTTGGAAACTAGGATGCAAAAAACTTTAGTGAAATCCCTAGAGATATTTCTATGCTATGTCTAGGGATGTCCCTATGGTTAAGTATACGTATAGGTTAGAGTCCAAGAAATTATGTTGCCAATAATGAATAACCTAGGGTGAACCTAAGGTGTCATGGATTAAATACTTTTTTGATAATTTATACATCCCATAAGTGACTTTTTATGATTATGCGGTTCCTCGTTATTTTAACTGTTTCTTACACTATGGTTTCTGGTCTTAGTCAATGGAGGGAACGAGAAGGAATTCGATTAACATTGATTACAATGGACAAATTGGTGACTATGATCAACAAAATTATGTAACGCCTGGACAGAAAGATATCGTGATTATGCCGAATCAGTCATCTAAATATATGATTAACAAGGTGAACTTTAGTTGTATTTCTAAGTCATCAAATAATAGGAAGATGGAATTTTATGCTTGTTCACATGGCGAGGAGAATAGACAAAGGAATATTGAGATTTCTAAATAAGGGATGAATAACCGTGAGGAATACCTCAAATGGAGGGGGAGATGTTATCTATGTGGAGAAAAGGGTGATAGAGTGACAGACTATTATGGAGTCCAATGTCTTATCTGCAGAGAACATGGGCATTACCCAACTCTATGCCCTGACCTAAGAAGTTAATTCTATATCAAGGAAGGACTTATTCCATAACAATAATTGAAGAGGATGGATTGAAGTATTTTGTATCGGTATTCAAGAATAATTTTGTTGAGGTACTTTTATGGTATATTGGAATATCTATGTATTGGTCCATTTTGGTTTTCTATAAGAATATGGCATCGGTAACCATGAAAAGTGATTGAAATATTTTTGGAAAGTAGATGATATTCATAATAAAGAGGAAATTAAAAGTTTGACAGTATTCATGAGCTCATTACTAATATAAGGAGAAAGTGATACCGTGGTTTGAGTATATCGAAATTTTTGGATTTTGGTATGTGGAAAGAGTTAACTTTTGACAGCACTCATGTTTTCACTATGGTTCAATGGCTATTCATTTCTCTAGGGAATACATGATTAAGGCCTTCGAATGTTTGGAATGTGACCAACAAGACATATCTTATGATATATGGGGATCAACGATGGTATTAACATGCTTGTTATATGAACTCTCTGGTAATTGTTTTCACTATAATATGAGATTGGACAACAATATTTTGGATAAGCCTAAAGATTGAAATGGATTATGTTGGACATAATTTAGTATTGTTTAAGGCTAGAAATTTTTCGATATTATTGATGGAATGTTATAATAATATATTTTTAGAAAAAAGGACGACCTGTAGGATGGGCGACAACCCATCACGTCGGACAAGGTTATGGGAATCGAACCCAAAACTGAAGTGCGACATGCCTTTATCGCATACCATTGGCCTACAGAATGTCTCTGGTTAGTATAAATTAGTTTTATTTTATTAATCAGTATAATAGTTAAAGAATAAGTCCATTTTTGGAATCGTATACGATTAACCACAACATAGATGGACTTATGTATATTTGATAACTTTTTCTAACCTTTAGTTTGAAACAGAAGGAATGACTCATCATTCTATCACATGATCTTCTAACACTTCATGAATGAAAAATTCAACTTCATTTCTTTAAGAGATTAAGTGGAAATTGTTCAAGGCACGAACAACAGTGAGATTGTACCAAAATCAAGTAAGTATTTCTTTTGATTCAAAAATTCTTCAACATTAGAGAAATGATCCTGAAAACCAAAAATGTTGTCATAGTGCCCTTATATCCGATGAATCATATGGTGCCTTATATCATCACAAATCTATGGCTTTTTTATTATTGGCTTTTTCATAGCCATGTTCTCTACCACTCTCTATCAGAACTTGATGATTAGATTTCTCTTCCATATCCATATTTTCACCTATGTTCTCCCACGAGGAAACCCAGTAATGAGTTAATTTGGGTAACTGTTATGTTTCATACATCACTTTTTAAAATTATGTTTTAGTATGTGGGTTTCTATTAAAGAAACTTTCATGTAGTCAACCATTTATAACCCTGTCGAATATCGAGGGAGAAATTCATTTTAAGGGGGGTAGAATGTAACACCCCGATATTTTCTGAGAAGTATTCTTTTTAATTTATTTGATGTATTGTGTTTTATGATACCCCAGTATTATCTTGCGTTATATGCAACACCGTATTAGCTAGCAGTATATGCAACACTAATCTTGGATCGTGTTACACATAATTTCATGTTTGTTTGATAGTAGTTATTCTATGCAACATTGAGTATATATATATATATTCAATGTATTAATAAAGTATGATTGGATTTTGTTATACCAAACAACAAAGGAGTTGTGCACTACACATAGCCCTGACTTGGCTTACATTACATGCAATCACGACCTTCCTTGATAGCGTGTGTTGTACGCAATATCGGGTTTTACTAAACAATGATATATTATTATAAAATTATTATGAACTAGCCGTTATGAATAGTATTAACTGAATTTTGAATTTTTATTCATCTTAAGCATTTTATATAACATGGTATAAGAACAAAATAAATTTTTCGGGTAAAATAAGTATTTTTCAAAACAATGCAGTTTTGCCGCCTTTTGATGGCGCAGTCACTTTAAATCTAGTTTCTGACATGTTTATAAGTTCAATCTGAGAAAATAAAATTCTTCTTTGGAATCAAGATATAAATATTTACTTTGCATAAATTTTTCACATTATTCTGATAACTTTCATATTTTAATGAATAGTAAAAACACACTATATTTTAATTCAAAACAACTTTTTTCATCGTAAAAGTTTATTTGGTTAAATTATAATATTTAATAGTTTTAAAGTATAAATAGAATATATTTTTACCATTTAATATTATGTATGTCATTAACATTGATTTTACATTGAATTCATAGGTTAAATCAATTCAATCTTTTGCAATGTTTTAAACAAAAACCCATTTTTATTCGACAACGAGATTAATTTTAATTTAATTTCTGAAACTTATGTTTATTGAATTTGTAAAAATGGATTCCATATTTTTAATCAGTGGGTCCAAATTATATTAATATACTACTTTTTATTTTTGGGCATTATTAATAGTAACTAATGTAAATTTTATTTACCATAGTTAAAGGTAACTCGGGTAATTATAGGTAAATATAATATTATAAAATTACTCTAACACCAAAAAAAATTATATTGTATGACTAAAAGACAACTCATATCACCTAAGGGTCGGATTAGATTCATTTAATGGACTTTTGTCCCAGAAAATAATTTAATTATTATTAAAACCAAAGAAAGTGACAACATGTCACTTTCTTAAATATTATAAGTATAATATTTTAGTTTAGTGGTAAACATCTTGAAATTTAGGATATAAATAGTCTCCAAAAATCTAATAAAATTATCTAAATCATATGAATTTATTTATAATTTTTAAGGATTTAATAATTATCCTTAAAGGTGATATAATATTGATGTTGAAATTATTTTATTAAGATAAATATCAAATAAATGGTTTTAAAAATATTAAAATAAATATTATATGAACTATTTAATGTGCTACAATAATTTTCTAGATACATATGACATGTTATGAATCTATTAAATCTTTTAGTTCGAACATATCTTTTGTATATTTTTTATTTGAATTCAAATAAATGAATAGTGTCAAAATTGACACTATTGTTATTTTATAAAAATAACATATTATAAAATTTATTAAATATAACAAAAATATTTAAAAATTATAAATTTATATTTATATGGTCTAAAATTTCATAAGCTGTAAAATTATGGAAAATTAACAACACATATGTAATTATTTATAACAATTTAAAATTTAGAATATTATTACCACAAATAAAATTAAATTGATAAATAAGGATAAATCAAGTTGATAATGTTTAAAATAAATTCCTAACATGTCCAAATTTTATTTTTTGATTATATAAGAACCCTATGTCATCTAATATTCATATATGAGTCATTTTGGAAGTTTTTATGTGGGGTTGGGATTTAATATAAACTAATATTTCGTATATTTCCAAAGGTGCCCCTCTCCTCCCTTATAAAAGGGCACCTCCTCCCTATCTTCCTCACACCAAATTGAGCATTCAAGCTCATCAAAAACCTGAAAAATTCTCTTCTACACTTCCCTAGAAACATCCTACAGGTCCTGGTCTTCTTGAAAGACCAATTTTAGTGCCCTAAGAGGAGGTCTCAAAGAGGCACTACAAAGAAGAGGTAATGTCCGTTACCGATTCTTTCAACTTTGCTTCTTCTTCCACTTCTTCTCATTTAGTTGTTTCATTATGAAGTAATAACATCAGTATCACTCATATACTGATTTGATATTATAAATATGAAAAAAAATCCTATTTCACCATCTATCCATCCTACGGAAAATGAAATCACCACGCGTGCGTACGTACGGAATACTGTCTCCATGCCATGGTGTAATCTGTTTTTTCAACACCACCATACTTGGATGGGTATAATGGTGTAAATAATAACTGTATATGGTTATTATAAGATCATACTCATTATGATATATTATACCATCCACTCCAATTCTATTCAATAATTATGGGAATGATATCATTGTTCGTGCATACGTACGGATTACCGTCACCACGACGCGATGAGATTCATTCTCCATGTTAACCATACATGAATGATTATAAAGTTTATATAATGAATAATAATGAAATATATGAAATAATAATTCTACTGGATTTATGTATATATATATGTATTTCATCTATTTAGTTTCATTTAATTCAATAAAGAAACGAAAATAGCGTTCATGCGTACGTACAGCCTACCGTCTCCATGAACGGTGTATTTCATTCCTTTTATCGATCTATAATATATATGTATATGATGAATATATATTATATATAAATCATTTTTTACATTCTTCAATTATGTAAATCAGGATATATGTAATAATATCAAGAAAGAAAAGTCGAAACACATACGATAAATGAAATGATTTTACCCAAAACGCTGCTTTAACATTGAATTTACAAAAGAATGGGTAATATAAAGTCATAATTGAAACATATATGATATAAAATCAATGAATATGAATATATAATAAGTCAATTACATTATTTAAATCATTATACAGGAGGTTCGGATCCATACGAACCATATCAGACCTAAGGTAAGGGATAAATATTCCAATCTCATTCTTATCCGAGATTGTTTATTCGTAAGTATTTACTGGGGTTATATTTATCATCCATGTCCCTGATTTCTAAGAATGGTTTGATGTATGTTTAAATTCCTTTTTACCCATTTTGACTTTTACTACATGGTATGCAAGGAATCATTCTTTTGTTTACGTTACGAAGTACTTTTTTGACTTTTCTGGAAAAAGTAAGAGAAGAATGTTTTTTTAACTTATACGACATGAAAGGATTTTTTTTACGGTTTTTTAAAGCCTTATTTTCATGAATATTTCTCCTAAAGATTTAATTACTATTTTCAACAAAATCATTTTCTTTTATAATTGCATGAAATTTTGTGAAAAGAAAATGATTTTGAAGAAGAAAGGATATTTTCATCAAGAATTCATTTCAAGTGTTTTATCAAAACCATTTTCTATCTAAGATAACATTATTTCATATGTGTATATGATTAAATGGTTTCACTTTTCTTATTATGAAATGATATTCATTTTTTTATATGGATTATGTGATGATGAGATGATGTTTATGACACCCATTTTATTTGTTGGGTTATTATGAATGATGTCTGTTTATTTTTTGGCATAAGTATGAATGATTTAATTATAAGATGGGTGAGACCTATATCTCTCTCCAATGCATTGGGTAATGATTTATATCTCATGAGATATACATGGCTGGAACGGTAAGTTAATCTGGTTCAGTGATACAGGACTGGAACGTGGAGTGAACTCGATTTAGAAAGGGACTTTATCCACTAAGATGGTCTTGGAAGCAATGCCTTGGATACTATGGAAATCATAACAAGTGATGAATGGTTTCCACAATTACATGATTTATTCTCATGATATTTTATCAAGAGTGATGTTCCATTATGATACATGCCTTACGTACTTCCAAAATTTATGTATTTTCTCAATATTTTAATGTTTAAACATTATGTTCATGTTTTTATGTTCAAATGTATATGGTTCATTTTATTTTCTCCATGCTTACCCTTACTAAGCATTTGAGCTCACCCATTATATGTTTTCTCGTCCAGAGGATTTAAAGAAAGGTTTTAGGTAAGAAAACAAAGGGGAAGATCATTAATGGAGATGTTGAAGATATTTCACCATGATTAGAAGATAATATTCCGAGTTTCCAAAGACACTAAACTATTACAATCCTTGTTTGTCTGTTTTTGTTATGTATTAAGTATTCCGAAAATGTAATGTAATTTCCATGTACGTCAGGCATAGAGTCTCTACATTTGGTATTATAGGAAAGTTTTAGTCAACCTTTGGAAACTAGGATGTGAAAAACTTTAGTGAAATCCCTAGTGATATTTCTAAGGTATGTTTAGGGATGTCCTTATGGTTAAGTATACGTATAGGTTAGAGTCCTAGAAATTATGTTGCCAATCATGAATAACCTAGGGTGAACCTAAGGTGTCATGGATTAAATAATTTTTTAATAATTTTGACATCCCATAAGTGACTTTTTATGATTATGTAGTTCCTCGTTATTTTAACTATTTCTTACACTATGGTTTCTGATCTTGGTCAATGGAGGGAACACGAAGGAATTCGATTAACATGGATTACAATGGAAAAATTGGTGACTATGATCAACAAAATTATGCAACGCCTGGAGAGAAAGATATCGTGATTATGCGTAATCATTCATCTCGATATATGATTAACAAGGTGAATTTTATTTGTATTCCTAACTCATCAAATAAGATGAAGATGGAATTTTATGCATGTTCGCATGGTGAGGATAATAGACAAAGGAATATTTAGATTTCTAAATAAGGGATGAAGAACCTTGAGGAATACCTCAAATGGGGGGAAGATGTTATCTATGTGGAGAAAAGGGTCATAGAGTGACATACTGTTATGGAGTCCAATGTCTTATCTGCGGAGAACATGGGCATTACCCAACTTAATGCCCAGACCTAAGAAGTTACTTCTAAATCATGGAAGGACTTATTCTATGACAATAATTAAAGAGGATGGATTGAAGTGTTTTGTATTGGTATTCAAGAATAATTTTGTTGAGGTACTTTTATGGTATATTTGAATATCTATGTATTGGTCCATTTTGGTTTTCCATAAGAATATGGCATCGGTAACCATGAAAAATGATTGAAATATTTATAGAAAGCATATGATATGAATAATAAAGAGAAAATGAAAAGTTTGATAGTATTCATGAGCTCATGACTAATATAAGGAAAAAGTGATATCGTGGTTTGTGTATATCGAAATTTTGGGATTTTGGTATATGGAAAGAGTTAACTTTTGACAGCACTCATGTTTTCACTATGGTTCAATGGGTATTCATTTTTCAAGAGAATACATGATTAAGGCCTTCGAATTTTTGGAATGTGACCAACAAGACATATCTTATGATATATGGGGATCAATGATGGTATTAACATGCTTGTTATATGAACACTGTGGTAATTGTTTTCACTATAATATGAGATTGGACAACAGTATTCTTCATAAGCCTAAAGATTGAAATGGATTATGTTGGACATAAGTTATTATTGTTTAAGGCTAGAAGTTTTTTGATATTATCGATGGAAAGTTATAATAATGTATTTTTAGAAAAAAGGACAACCTGCAGGACGGGCGCAACCCGTCACGTCAGACAGGGCTGTGGGAATCGAACCCACAACTGATGTGCGACAGGCCTTTATCACATACCATTGGCCTACAGAAAGTCTCTGGTTAGTTGAAATTAGTTTTATTTTATTAATCAGTATGATAGTTGAAGTATAAGTCCATTTTTGGAATTGTATACGATTAACCACACCATAGATGGACTTATGTATATTTGACAACTTTTTCTAACCTTTTGTTTGAAACAGATGGAATGACTCATCATTATATCACATGATCTGCTACCACTTCATGAATGACAAATTCAACTTCATTTCTTCAAGAGATGAAGTGGAAATTGTTCAAGGCACAAACAAAGGTGAGATTGTACCAAAATCAAGTAAGTATTTCTTTTGATTTGAAAATTCTTAAACAGTAGAGAAAGATCCTGAAAACCAAAAATGTTGTCATAGTGCCCTTATATCCGATGAATCAGGTGGTACCTTATATCATCACAAATCTATGGCTTTGGGATTGTTGGCTTTTTCATAGCCATGTTCTCTACCACTCTCCATCAGAACTTGATATTTAGATTTCTCATCCATATCCATATTTTCACCTATGTTCTCCCACGAGGAACCCCAGTGATGAGTTAATTTGGGTAACCGTTATGTTTCATACATCACTTTTTAAAATTAATTTTTAGTATGTGGGTTTATATTAAAGAAACTTTCAAATAGTCAACCATTTATAACCCCGACGAATTTCGCGGGAGAAATTCATTTTAAGGGGGGGTAGAATGTAACACCCCGAGATTTTATGAGAATTATTCTTTTTAATTTATTTGATGTATTGTGTTTTATAATATCTCAAGATTATCTTGCGTTATACGCAACACCGTATTAGCTAGAAGTATATGCAACACTAATCTTCGATCGTGTCACACACAATTTGAAGTTTGTTTGATAGTAGTTATTCTATGAAACATTGAGTATATATATATATATTCATTGTATTAATAAAATATGGTTGGATTTTGTTATACCAAACAACAAAGGATTCATGCGCTACACACAACCCTTACTTGGCTTGCATTACACGCAATCACGGCCTTCCTTGATAGCATGTGTTGTACGCAATACCGGGTTTTACTAAACAATGATATATTATTATAATATTATTATGAACCAGCCATTTTGAATAGTATTAAGTAAATTTTGAATTTTTATTCATCTTAAACATTTTCTAGAACATGGTATAAGATCAAAATAAATCTTTCGGGTAAAATAAGTATTTTTCAAAACAATGCAGTTTGCCTCCTTTTGATGGTGCACCCACATTAAATCTAGTTTTTGACATGTTTATAAGTTCAATCTGAAAAAATAAAAATCTTCTTTGGAATCAGGATATAAAAATTTACTTTGGATAAATTTTTCATATTATTCTGATAACTTTCATATTTTAATGAATAGTAAAAACACGCTATATTTTAATTAAAAACAACTTTTTTCATCGTAATAATTTATTTGGATAAATTATAATATTTAATGTTTTTAAACTATAAATAGAATATATTTTTACCATTTAATGTTATTTATTTCATTAAAATTTATTTTAAATTGAATTCATATGTTAAATCAATTCAATCTTTTGCAATGTTTTAAACAAAAACCCATTTTCTTTCGACAACAAGATTAATTTTAATTTAATTTCTGCAAATTATGTGTATTGAATTTGGAAAAATGGATTCCATATTTGCAATCAGTGGGTCCAAATTATATTAATTGAATACCTTTTATTTTTGGGGATTATGAAAAGTAACTACGGTAAATTTTATTTACCCAAGTTAAAGGTAAATCGGGTAATTAAGGGTAAATATAATATTATAAAATTACCCTAACACCTACCAAAATTCTATTGGATGACTAAAAGTCGACTCATATCACCTAAGGGTCAGATTAGATTCATTTAATGGAATTTTGTCCTTGAAAATAATTTAATTATTATTAAAACCAAAGAAAGTGACAACATGCCACTTTCTTAAATCTTATAAGTATAATAATTTTAGTTTAGTGGTAATCTTCATGAAATTTCAGATAAAAAAAAAATCGTCTCCAGAAATATAATAAAATTATCTAAATCATATAAATTTATTTATAATTTTTAGGGATTAAATAATTATCATTAATGTTTATATAATAGTGATGTTGAAATTATTTTATTAAGATAAATATCAAATAAATGGTTTTAAAAATATTCAAATAAATATTATATGAACTATTTAATGTGTTCCACTAATTTTCTAGATACATATGACATGTTTTGAATCTATTAAATATTTTATTTCGAACATATATTCTGTATATTGTTTATTTAAATTCAAATAAATGAATAGTGTCAAAATTGACACTATTGTTATTTTATAAAAATAACATATTATAAAATTGTTTAAAAATCACAAAAATATTTAAAAATTATGAATATAAATTTATATGGTCGAAAATTTCATAAAGTGTCAAATTATGGAAAATTAACAACACATATGTTATTATTTATAATAATTTAAAATTATTAATATTATTACCACAATTAAAATAAAATTAATAAATAAGGATAAATCAAGTTGATAATGTTTAAAATAAAATCCTAACATCTCTAAATTTTATTGTTTGATGATATTACAACCCTATCTCATCTAATATTCAGATATGAGTCTTTTTGGAAGTTTTTAAGTGGGATTGGGATTTAATAATAACTAAAATTTCTTATATTTCCAAAGGTTCCCCTCTCCACCCTTATAAAAGGGCACCTCCTCCCTCTCTTCCTCACACCACATTGAGCCTTCAAGCTCAGAAAAACCCTGAAAAAGTCTCTTCTCCACTTCCTTAGAAACATCCTAGAGGTCCTGGTCTTCTTTAAAGACCAATTTTAGTGCCCTAAGAGGAGGTCTCAAAGAGGCGCTTAAAAGAAGAGGTAATGTCTGTTACCGATTCGTTCAACATTATTTCTTCATCCACTTCTTCTTATTTAGTTGTTTCATTATAAAGTAATAACATCAATATCACTCATATACTGATATGTTATTATAAGTATGAAACAACCCTATTTCACCATCTATCCATCCTACATAAAATAAAATCACCGCGCGTGCGTACGTACGGAATACCGTCTCCACGCCGTGGTGTAATCTGTTTTTCCAACACCACCTTACTTGGATGGGTATAATAGTGTAAAGAACAAATATATATGGTTATTATGACATCATACTGATTATGATATATTATACCATCCACTCCAATTCTATTCAATAATTATGGGACGATATCATCGCTCGTGCGTACGTACGGATTACCGTCACCACGACGCGATGAGATTCATTCTCCATGTTAACCATACATGAATGATTATAAAGTTTATATAATGAATAATAATTAAATATATAAATTAATAATTCTACTGGATTTATGTACATATATATATATGTATGTCATCTATTTAGTTTCATTTAATTCAATAAGGAAACAAAAACAACGTTCATGCATACATACGACCTATCGTCTCCATGAACGGTTTATTTCATTCCTTTTATCGATCTATAATATATATGTATATGATGAATATATATTATATATAAATAATAGATTACATTCTGGAATTATGTAAATCATGATATAAGTAATAATATCAAGAATGACAAGTCAAAACACATATGATAAATGAAATGATTTTACCCAAAACGTTGCTATAACATGGAATTTACAAAAGAACGGGTAATATAAAGTCATAAGTGAAACATATATGATATCATAACAATGAATATGATTATGTAATAAGTCAATGACATTATTTAAATCATTATACAGGAGGTTCTAATCCATACGAATCATATCAGACCTAAGGTAATGGATAATTCTTCCAATCTCATTCTTATCCGAGATTGTTTATTCGTAAGTATTTACCAGGGTTATATTTATCATCCATGTCCGTGATTTATAATAATTTTTTCATGTATTTTTAGATTTCTATTTACCCATTTTGACTTTTACTACATGGTATGTAAGGAATCTTTCTTTTTTTTACATTACGAGGTACTTTTTTGACTTTTCTGGAAAAAGTAGGAGAAGAATGATTTTTAACTTATACGGCATGGAAGGATTTTTTTTACGGTTTTATAAAGCCTTATTTTCATGAAGCTTCCTCCAAAAGTTTTCATTACTATTTTCTAGAAAATACTTTTATTTTATAATTGCATGAAATTTTGTGAAAATAAAATGATTTTGAAGAAGAAAGGATATTTTCCTCAAGAATTCATTTCAAGTGTTTTATCAAAACCATTTTCTATCTAAGATGACATTATTTCATATGTGTATCTACGATTTACATGGTTTCACTTTTCTTATTATAAAATTATATCCATATCTTTTATATAGATTATTTGATGATGAGATGATGTTTATGACACCCATTTTATTTGTTGGGTTATTATGAATGATGTATGTTTATTTTGTGGCACAAGTAAGAATGATTTCATTATGAGATGAGTGGGACCTATATCTCCCTCCAATGTATTGGGTAAATATTTATATCTCATAAGATAGAAATGGCTAGAGTAGTAAGTTAATCTGGTTCAATGACACAGGACTGGAACGAGGAGTGAACTCGATTCAAAAAGGGACATTGTCCACTAAGATGGTCTTGGCAGCAATGCCTTGGCTACTATAGAAATCATAACAAGTGATGAATGGTTGCCACAATTACATGATTTATTCCCATGTTATTTTATCAAGAGTGATGTTCCATTATGATACATACCTTATGTACTTCCAAGATTTATGACTTTGCTCAAGATTTTGATGTTTAAACATTATGTTCATGTTTTTATGTTCAAATATATAGGGTTTGTTTTATTTTCTCCATGCTTACCCTTTCTGAGCATTTGAGCTCACCCTTTATATGTTTTCTCTTCCCCAGGATTTAAAGAAAGGTTTTAGGTTAGAAATCAAAGGGTAAGATCATTAGTGGATATGTTGAATATATTTCACCACTATTAGAAGATAATATTCCGAGTTTCCAAAGACACTAAACTATTATGATCCTTGTGTGTTTGTTTTTTTTATGTATTAAGTATTCCGCAAATGTAATGTAATGTCCACGTACGTCAGGCTTTGAGTCTCTACAATATAGCTCTGAAATAGACTATCTTCATCCAATCAAAGGAAAAGGATAAAATCTGAGTTACTAGTACGGGGATACACAAACAGGATTCCCACCATTAGAGAAAACGTAAATTTTCCTACGACAGAATTAGGACACTAGTAAGGGAGTCATGAATGGAATCCCTAGAATAAGGAATAGAATTCCATTATATTATTCCAAAATAACATACATGACACTTATAGTGGGTCTCCTCACCATAATAACCCACTATCTTAACTAACCAATACTAGCCAACACAAAAGACAAAAAAATATAAAGAGTTGGGACGACCACATGGTTAGTCAGCACAGTTTGGGAAAAATTCACTAAAAGTTGGTATCCTTCTA
This sequence comes from Viscum album, assembly GCA_963277665.1. Taxonomy (NCBI): domain Eukaryota; kingdom Viridiplantae; phylum Streptophyta; class Magnoliopsida; order Santalales; family Viscaceae; genus Viscum; species Viscum album. The sequence continues at coordinate 2,055,944,010 of OY728137.1, forward strand.
TATGCATGGTTTTCTGGGGAATTGTTAAAACTAACCGTGTGCTCAAACTATCTAGCCAAATTTCAAACCATTATCCAAAATATCAATGGAATCTAAAAGGGGAGGAATGATATTGGGCGATAATATGGACACGTGGTCATCCCACTTCTTTCTATCTCACACGAACAACAAAAGAATGATGACAAAATCAATGGTTTATACTATTCCCATATTTCATACTAAGGATATGACTTTGTTCAAGGGTTTGAATGACCTTGAGATTTCCCCAGACTACATGCCATCTTCACCACGGTACCTATGGCTGGAGCTCAAATGATTAAAGCATCTTTAGATTCGCAGTTAGTTTTTTGAAACCCGCCAAACAGAACATCTCCTTTCGGTGCCATGAAAACTATACCCTGGTCTTACATGGGTCTACTAAGACATAACTGATTCCAAACTCACTTTCCCCTAACCAAAAATTTCACTAGTACAATTTATATGAAGATATGAAAACATCACCCATTGTTTCTTCGAATGAGAAATGGAAAAAGGAAAGGATATGAAGAAACACCTTTATCTAAATAATCGATTTCGATATCTCCTAAAAGGAGACATGATTATGAAAAAAAAAGACTAATTTTTTTTTGTACAACTTCTCCTTTAAAATAAAAAAGCACATGATATCACAAAGATTCACTGAACCTGACCTTGCGACTGATAGAGACAATACATGGGATGGTACCTTATTCTAAATCCCCAAACAACACCTAATTTTAGAAAGTTTCCATAATAGCCTCTCATGAACAGATTTCCTATGTTTGGGGGTTTAACCTGAACCCCTATGTTGATGTTAGTACGAAGGAACTATAGCCCTCTTAGACACCATCAACACTGACAAACTCAGACTACTTTCCCCTTCGACGAATTAGGTAACTTTAGAAACTAAGGTATCATTAAACCTTCAACGAGAACTCTTCTCCTATAAGAGGACTGAGAAAAAAATGAAATAAATGGGTGTAGACTAATTCTAAAAATCTCGAGAAAATGATTCCTTATATTGATAAACTCTATTATCATTCAATGGAAAAACAATTTGGGCTGCACTTGAGTCATTCATTAACCCTTAGTGGGGGCGTACCTTATCCAAAAAAAGAACCCATGGACCCAACCAAGCTTTGAAATTGGTCAAAACGTGCCATAAACTAGAATAGGATTGATGAGGGGAACCACCGTAATTGATTCCCAAACATTTCTCAGAAGAGACCACTAATTAACCCTTCAACCAATCTTATCGACCAAACAAAATCCCAAAACATCATTCTAACAAGAGGGATTCTTGGACTAAAAACGTCTGACAATGAAAACATTTCCAAAAACACATAAGATATACCATCCCAAAAAAAATTCATCAAGACATTATATATTTCTTTAAAATCATTTCTTTGAAAATAAACTGTTCAACGGTTAGCATATCCACCAATAGAACCCCATGGGCCTCACACATGCATGTTTCCATTCCACATCTGGCACCATCCTCATATCTGTCCTAACACTTATCCTTATATTCCATTAAAAATCCATCATCCAATGTAACCTCATGCACATGGTAACCCATTGGACTACCGATGGATAAAACAATTTTTTTCCACTTTGCAAAACCATAATAGTCAACCAATACTTAGTTTTTTCTCATGGCCTCTTACCATGAAATCAAATTCCCAATTTACATATTACAAAAATGTTTTTTAAGGGCTCTTCATTGAAATAAGAACTCATTTTACCATCATGGAAAATAATTTCAAAACTTCTCATCCCATTTCAAAACACTTTTGATTTTATGAAAACTCATTTTCATCAACCACAATTCCATTTAAAACTCATCTTTTAATTTTTTAAACAAGGTTCCATTAGTTCGTAAATCATTTCAAAAGATCACAAATAATACCCTAAAAACTTTTTTTTCAATTCATTTACATTAATATCCAAACAATTCATCCCATTTTAAAACATGTTTAATTTCCTGACAAACTCCGTTTCAGAAATCCATATAAAATTGGGCACTCAACGCTTGTCATTTTAAAAAAAGAATAAAATGTTTCTTAAAAATTTTCAGATGATCTATAGTTGCCAAATAAAAATCCATTTCCAAACTCCACACATGACCTCCAAAACATTCCATCCAATTGAAACACCTTAAAATTGTTTATAGAACTCTATTGGAAACATTATTTTTCAAAACCATCTTTAACATAGATCCTACTTTCAAAAGAGGTGTAAACACACCATATTCCATTTCAAAATAAATCTGAAAATTCAGTTCTACAATTTCATAAATCAATCCACATCCACTTTACTAAAATATCATTTCATAAAAGTTCACATTTCTTAAATCATGTATTCATTCTCTATAAAACCATGTTCTAAGATTCCAAAATAAATATACACGAGAGAATGAGATGGGAAAAAGTTTCAGTTGGTGACTTGGACATATGATTGGTGGCCATATGAAAATCATTCATCATCACGAATAGTGTTCTAAAAAAAATTTCCCCAGCTCCACATGGCTTTTCAAGCCCTACGTGCTCACTGAGACCATTAGACCAACTCTCTTTTTCAGTTCCCCGAATGTCATCAATCCAAGAAAACCAATGGACTCATAAAAAACCTGACATACCATAGAGACATGAATCACATCATGAGGTGTACTGTTTAGACACCCTACTCTTAATTAGAATTAAAAACATTGACAATATAAACTCCAGACTCTCATGATTCATCACCAAACAACATGAACCAATGAGTGAACCTATCCTCCTCTAATGCCATTTTTCACATACCAGATCTAGTCACCATCAAAACCAGAAACCGGCTTGGCCTGTGGTATGGCTAGAAGGGAATTCACAATACCCATAGGTTGGGACAAGTGGCTGAGTATCAAAAAAATGGAATTTGGGAATGATTTACCCGAGTTTGTAAACATAAAATAACAAAAAAACCCAATATAACCGACTAGATTTTTTCAAAAATAATATTATTTTATAAAAATTCAAAATTAAATTACATAATTTATAATAACTCTAAAATACTATTACAAATGATGAATCCCAAAATAGATAGCCCATGAAAATCCTCATGGTAATAGGCACCACCGTCAATCCATCTCCACAACACTGCACCAAAAAGCACTGATAGAAACATGATCCATTGGCACAAAAATATTTACCCAAACATGCCAAAAAATAACCAATTCTACATACACACAATGGTGTCAGTAGGGTGTGATCAATATCATAGTTGGATGAAAACACTAAAATATTCCTTGTGATAAACATTCATAGAAAAAATAATTAATGTTTTTATAAACATGAAATATTAATATGAAATTTAAATGGATGCATCTTTAAATAAAAATAGTTTTCAAGTGGTCTACATTAAAGAATAAACCCTTTAATATAGAATGACAAAGCTACTAAATTTTCCACCCAAACATAACATATTCCAATAGTATGAATGAGGTATCTAATGAGAACAAACAATGAAAAAATAACCCTATATGCACAAGCTCGTTCTAGATCCCAGGTACCTCATGTCTCAGTGAAAGTAAGCATAAGAATATTCACTCTCATGCACATGAGAAACTAGTAGGGAGCGTAACCATAACCTAGTGGTTTCCCATCATCATAATCATCATCATAGTTTAGTTATTGTTGTCATCATTGGACTTTCTATGAGAAATAGTTGCCAAAACCCACAGGATCACTAGCATACTAGTACACGTCCACCCACCTAGATACCCGAGTTTTCGTTATTGTGCACAAACATGTTCCAATACCCATAAAATACAATTTGATCATTAAAATACCACAACAAAGTCTCACACACATTCTAACATCCCATGCACCTGTCACATAATACTCCACTCCCAAACAAAATTCATTTTCCACATCACACTCACACTAAACAGCCCGAAAATGTGTTTCACGCCCTTGTTGCAGTTTGATAAAACATTTTTAAAATTAATAAAACATTCTTAAATTTTTTGACATCATAAATCACTTATTTACCATTAAAAACACATCTTAAGTGAACAAACACACCAAAACAGTACATGTACATCCTTTTCCCAATTTGTTTAACTCAATACAAAATTTACAATTTTCATAAAATAATCCCAAGGGGTATAACCATGTTTTGCACACAAAACCGATTTTAAAACCCACTTTTAAGTCCAAAATCACACAAATACCAATCCAAAACAGAGTTGGAGGCCCTAGAAACATTTATTAAACCACTCTCAGATGTTATAAAATAACCACAAATGATACCACAAAAGATACACATGAAAAACACACATTTTCAATAAAATATGAAAATTTGAAACTAAACACTTAATCAACATTACCAAAAAACAGTTCATGAACCTAACACAGTGTAATATTAAAATTATAATAATATAAATGAAGCAAATAAAACTCATCTTTTTATGTTTACACATGGAACCACCTACCATTTATACCAAAAACTTAAAACTGTTGTGTGAAACTTCAATCGAACCACTATCGCACAACAAGGAGGTGAAATGATGCTTCAATCCACAAGATTTCAGAAAAATGACACAAAATAAAACCATACATATAAAACCTAGCTACTGGGAAATTTTAGAACCAAAAAAATGTGGAAGAAACCATAAGAAAAGGAGAGGAACATGAGAGGAAACTCGCTTAAATGAGAGATGAAGAATAAAAAACCCAAAATACACATGGAGATGAATTTGGAAACAATATAAAATGAAAGTGAGGATCAAATGAGGCTAATTAGGTCATGTGAGAATTTAAATGTAGGTAAAATAGTAAATATTAAAGGATTTATGATGCAAAAAATTTACCTTTTCAAATCTAGGTGATTTGAGACATCCAAATAATATTACCCTAGTTTGCAATTAATATGACCTCCGATGAGAGGGGAGAGAGGATGGGGGCACAACATGAGAATGTGGGCTTAGATGAGAGTCTGAATTACTAAATAAATATAAAAATTGAATGAGATATTAAAAATTTAAATAGAAATTAAATCAGGAAATTGGCTTTCGGGCAGGACCAAAACTTTAATAAAAAACCAAAATCAATCGTGATTATGGATTTATATGAGGTCCAAATGGATATGGTGGTTTTAATATACCAGATAATTCCAATTGGAACATGTAATGGGTTTAAAATTTTGAAAAATGAAAGAGTTATAAAAGAAGAAAAATTTGTTTTTAAATTTGAAAATAGGCTCACTATTTGGCCTAAATGAGAAAAACAAACTCATTCTTCCAAAAATGTATTGGAAACCCCCAGAAAAAATAAATAATGGAAAAAAAATGAAAAAATAACATTAAAATAGTTCATGGATGTGATATGTATGTTTATTATTATGCATTTTTAGTTATGATTTATTGGGTCTATGTATGTGTTGTTAGTGTATGTTTACCATTATCTTTATATAGAAGTATATGTATATATATATACATGTTTGTACCAATATGTACATATGTATATAATTAAATATAAGTATTTATGTGTATGTGTATGTGTATGTTTATGTGTATGTGTATGTGTATGTATTTATATGGAATTTTATATATTTTAATATTTGTATGTATATGTGTGTGGGTGTATTTATGGTCAAGTGAATGTGTATGTGCATTTATGTATGTGTATGGATATATATAAACATATATTTCTTTGTGTGTGTGTACGAGCGATTACATATGTATATATATTTATGTATATATAATACCAATAATTATTGATATTCAAATGAAATTGAAATAATCATATATGCATGTGTGTCAATTTTAATATATATATATATATAATTTTTTATTCATTATTTTAATATTTATCTTCTTAATAAACTATAAATATCATTTCTTCAATTTTAATGGGCAATTTATTTTTAATATTTTATACTAAAATCTAATTTTTAATTTTTATTATCTTTTTTTGACTTTGTGAGTTATATTATTAATATTATTTTTTATTTTTTATTATTCCGCAATTTTATTAATCTAAAATATTTATTCATTATGAATATTTATCCATTTAATATTTGATTAATAATTTATTCATTCTCAATATTTATTTATACAAAGTTTTTACTCAGTTTTTTACATATTATTTGATTTACATAATTATTATTTATTATTTTTCAATATTTTATAATATTTAAATTTTAAATATCGTTATTAAATTAGAAAGTTATAATATATTCAATTTTAAATTTATCATTTAATTTAAATATTATACATTTAAATGTTTTTATTACTATTTATTAACTTTTATAACATTATATGTAAAATTTTATATTAATTTAATATTTTTTATTGAAATTTAGTATTAATTTTATATTTTATTCATTTTAATAAATACTACAAATTTACACATTTAATATTTTTCATTACATTATTAATAATTATTCGTTTTCAATAGTTATTAAATTTAATGTATTTTTCATTTTTATTGATTAGTTTTTTATAGGAATACCAATTATTATAATTGATAATTTATATTTTTTATTTTAATCCTTTAGAAAATAAATAATTATACGATTTTTATATATTAGTTTTTAATTAGTATTTGTTTTTTTAAACCAACTTATTTCAAATTTTTAAATATTAATTTTAATTTATTTTAATACTTATTTCTTTATTTTCCAAATATATAAATTTAATATTTTAAATTTTTTTCAATTTATTTATTTAAAATATATTATTAAATTATTCTTATAAATTTTTTTAATAAATTGACTTTTTATTTATTTATTTATACAATTTAATTTAGTGATGTTTATTATTTATATTTTTTTTGATATTAATAATATTAATATTTCCTACTTTAATGGCTTAAATATTAGTACATTTATGTTTAGGTGAAGGACACATATATTGGATATATTCATTTCTACTATTATAAGAGGGACACTGAATTGGGTTTTTATCAATTCTAACATATCTACTAACAAATTCCACCTTCATTTAATCTCTAAAAATACTACTACTATATCTCATTAACTATGTTTATCGTTTTAGAATTAATAAATGTCACTTTTATCATTATTATTTTTATTAGATAACAATATTTCCCTCTTTTAAAATAACTCAAACTGACCATGAAACTCCTCCATGAGTCATCAATATTCTGACAAAAACATTGCAATAACCTATATTAAAATATTAAGAAAAATTAACCCTCCAACAGAAGGTATACTATTCGTAGCTTGTTTTATGTATTTTTTCCAATCATTCATCAGTTAATCATTTTATCCCTAGTAAACAAATTGTGCTCCCCCAAATCAGTTTTACAAAATATCACCTAAATAAATATCTTAGGGATTTATAAATGATAGAATATTGATATGTTAATCGATAATGACATAGGTGTAATAGTTTTTTTAATCATTAATAATAAATTATTATAATGTGTGTTTTCCAGATCTATTGAAAAACTCATTTTCCTCATTCTACCTCATATATGATATGATTTAATTAATATAAACATGTTATGTATATATATACTGGTAGATGAAGGTATATCTTTTCACGGACCCCATTAACATATATTACAACTATTGAATATGGACTTTGTTTTAATTTATGTATTTTTTATTACATATGAAATTCTCACAATTTATCTTATATTTAACCAAAAGTGGCTAAAAGTTGAGGTTCTTACATTGATTATAAATTTTAATCACATATAATTTATATATATTTTAATTTAATTTATACAAATTATATGAGGGATAATAAAATAAAACATTACTCTAAAAAATCCATAATAAACAATCTAGAAACCTGAGCAATACTAGTTATTAATAAATAAACAATAAAATAAAATAAAAAATTTATTTATTAAAAAATAATTTATTTAGTAAATATTATGTTCTCAATATTATTACTATAATATAATGAAACCAAAATAGAAACATATAATGAAGCATATCTTCTCCAAACTATCATTTATATATTTTTTGGTTTACTTTATCTTGATACAAACACAAAAAAATTATCTTGAAATATTAGAAAATAAATAATTTATAAAATATGATTGGTTACACTTCATAAACTGACATCATTTTAATTTTTTTTGGAAAATCCCAATACATATATCAAATGTTATACCATTTATTTATTATGTTGAATATTATTTTTTAGTCTGTACATAAATTTTTACTAACTAAAGAGTAGAACTATTCATAATTTTTAAATACAATAAATAATTGATTGTTTTTTATGGCACATTTCAAATGTAAAATGTTCTCTATATGGGGTGGGTTTAATTGATATTTTATAGTTTTATAAAAAAATTCAATAAAATTAAACAAGTGGAGGATCAGTGGCCTAAATGACAGAAATAATGTACAGAAAGCCCAAATATAGAAAATAATTAATATTTTATAGTTTTCTCAACATATTAACTACATTTCTATAAATTTATATTTCTTTTACATTACAATATTGAGTCATTAATTTCCAAAATTCATCAGGGGATATTGATGTAGTATAATAGAAGTTTAACAATCAAGAACACACCAAATTATAAAGTGTAATGAAATTATATTTTTAGATAAAAAATGAATTATAAAAATAATGATGTCTTTATAGGTTTTAAATAGTAGTTTTTATTATCTAGATCCTATATTTAAAATTAACTTTTATCTACTCTTGGAGAATAATAAACCCCAATATAAACAAGTTTTTTTTAATGAAAGTGATATCCTTTTGACGTCACTGTCTTATCCTCACATAGAGGGAAAACACATCCCATATGATCAACAATTCGATGGAGTAGTTGTCAATAAAAAATATTTTCACTTTTTCATTATCAAAACATAAAAACAATTTTTAGATTTTTAACTGAGGAAAAAGTTGATCTTGATAGGTAATAGAATAAACAAAAGAAATTTAAGACAAATATAGAACCTTGACAATGATAAAACATTGATAATAAATTAAATGTAGAACAAAACAGAAAATTTTTAATTATGATTTTAACTGATGTAGATTCAATTACATCAACATCCATCGATCAAACATTGATGTTTTATAATGATTATATAGATCCATAATAGTCATAGTAGAAAAATACCAACATCTCATTATTCTCATTGAATCATTATGTAATACATTATGATAGGGTTAGAATCATCCTTGTGTTTTTATTGAGATTCAAATATCACATTACAAAATAATGACCATAAATCATTGACTCCAATATCGTTGAGATCTCGTGGCTATTTTTTGATATTAAATCATCAACTTTAAAAGTTATAGATCATAGTTACAGAGAAAACCATTACATGTATTTAGAATAGTGGGAAAATTATTCCCTCGGTTAATTAATCCTTATAAAATTGAAAAATAAATTAAATGTAATCATTTTGATTAATAGATATTTAAAAAATTTACTAAATTGTTAAAACATATCATTTAAACAAGATGTGTATCAAAATATTATAAATATCTTAAAAAGGAATATAACAATTCTATTTTAATGACAATGAAAAATATATATACACATCAATTGAATATTATTTTTGGCCATCATTATTGAATTTTATGAAACCATCATATTATTTACTAATGGAAAATGAATTACAGCTTCATGATCCCGGGTCTATAAATAATAGATGTATTCATCCTATTCATATTCTACATAATTAAAAATATATATCTTCCAAAAAAAGGAATCTATTTTTACATAAACATGATAAAAATAATCTTTATTATACCGGAATTAAAAAAATTTCATAAATTAATGAAATAATTTTTTGGGGACGAACATCAATTTTTATGACCTAAAAATAAACTTCAATGGAAATCAAAATTTTCATATAACATTGAAACAATTTCATTTATCTTTATTAAAATTTCATATAACAATAGAATATAATTTATAGGTATATCAATAATTTTCTAATCAAATAATAAAAAAATGTTTTATAATATTGTTTTGAGAAATTTTAACACTCTAATTTAATCATGGGGGGAATTTTTTATATTATGTGATTTAATTTTGAAACAATGATAAGAATTTGTGATATTCAAATTAGACATCAATTGGGAAAATCTCCAAATTCATCAAACATATCAACAAAAATATTTACCATTTATGAATTATAAATATTAATAAAATAATATTTATACAAATAATGAAAATATCATCTCATTGAAAATTATTAGAATATTAAAAAATATTTAATTCATATAAAAATAATCCCCTTTTAAATGAATTATCATAATGAAATGATTAAATTTATTCTTTTATAATTATTTAAAAAATAATAAAATATAAGAAAACTGTAAATATTTTATTTTTAAAAACATATATTATATATCTTAATTGATGTATATATTTATAATTTTTATTCAAAAAATTAAATACAAATTATCTATAATTTTTTTATATTTGTTCCCATATATATTTCATAAAGAAATATAAACTAGTGGTAACTAAGATATCAATTATACTCTAAAAATTAATCTATAATAAATCATTTCAAAAAATTATACAAAAATTCAAATTTGGGAGAACCAGATGATGTGAATTTGAGTTCATTAGATACTATCAAGATAATAATATTCTGGTTGATTTGTATAAATGATATGTTGTTACAATAAAATAGAGATAAACATAAAATAACAAAAAAATTATTTAAAATAACAAACATACCAAGATCATATTTTATTTTACCAAAGAGTATAGGATTTAATTATTTTATAAAAATATCAGAAAATAGAATTTCTATCTAAACTGGTTCTAAAAAATATCCCCCTTATTAACAAGATCTCTTAAAAATGAAATCAGATATATGGGTTTTTTATTCACGAATATTATAATTGATATTTTAAAATATCTAAAAATAACGTTGAATAATAATATATGGAATTATTTCTAAAATAAACATTGATATGTTATAATGTTTTTTATCTGAATATATGATCATACTAATTAGAATCCACAATTTTCTCAACAAAATCATTGGATAAATCAATTTATAATATCTTCATAGAGTTCTATAAAATTTAACATTTATATTTTTAATAAATCATAAATGAATTGAATTATATGGTGAATGTAAATAAAAAATATTATAATTTTAGAAACGTATGAAATTAAATCAGTGTTGAATGTTATAACAGAAAACATGTATACATAATTTCTTTAATATATCATATAGTACATAAAATTTTAATAAGATGAATTTGTTAATGATTAGAAATATATATAAGAATCTTTCTAGTTTAAAATTTAATATCATTTATATATGTTTTCAAATGAATAAGTCTTTTGATCATTCCCCTCAATAGTTTTTTTTCAATAGGCTTTCTACATTAGTTTATTTGAAATTTAGAATTTTTACACATTCGGGGTCTCATATTTCTACTATATGAAGATGAAACATTTTCATAAATTAATTATCTATTTTTTTATTTATAATTAAAAAACATTTTCTTTTAATAATATGAATATCGAAAAATATCTTTTTGTTCACCTATTATTATTGTAACAAATTCAATAGTCATAAAATTAGATAAATCATTACAATGAAAATAATTTTTACGACCAATCACGACAACTTGCGTGTATATTTTCTCAATTATAATGTCACATTTAAATTTAATAATAAATAAATCTGGATCAAAAATATAATTTTTAAAATAATTATGAAATGGAAATGATTATAATATAACATACCAAGCTCAAGGATCATTCTTAAGGGGTTAAAATAATTTTAATTAATTGTAAATGTGATTTAAAAAAATTTCATATTTAAATAATAGTTGATGATGAATATAATCAACTTGAGATTTATTTAAATATTCACTTTTATAATCCATTCCAAATAATTTAAAACATTAAATTCAAGAAATATTTAGTATAATCAATATGTATTTTAACAATGCAACTATTGTAAATGAATCATCAAATTAATTTTTTTTCATGTGAATATCCATTGTAAAGTTAAATTACCTATTTAAAAACAATATATATAATTTTATGTAATTGATTTATTTAACTCACTATTTTATTATAACATATTTATGTTTAGTCTATTTGATATTATTGAATACAATATTTATAGAAAATTAAATAAATATATCATGCTTAGATTCTAATTAGTTTATTTAGGAAATTAATCAAAAAAATTATTAGTTATAACAACCACAAAAATGTATAGGGAGCACATAAAAATAAAATATATTTTCGTGTTTCATTTTATGTTTCATAATTTTTAATTACATGTTCGTGTGGATTTTCATAGAGATATTGTTTCTGAATATAATCATATTGAGAATGGACACTCCTAAATTGATACACTATGATCTTCAAGATTGTATTGAGAAAAATTAAATTTCCTAATATTCTTAATCACGATTATTTAAATATGAATTAATCAATAAATCATCATTTTCATCCAATGTTACATGTATTTTTTGATCAACAAATAATGTTCCAATGTTATAAATTCAAAATACATGAATATAAGTAAAATATTTTTGGATGATTCCTTAATCCAAATTTCAATAAAAATTTTTATTATTATAATTATTAAATATGTTAACAACATTAAAACAAAATAAACAGAAATAAAGTCACATATTTTTAACTCTTTTATTATTTTTATTAGGTATTTAAATTATAATTTGTCTTTTAAAATTTCTCTTTAAATCCAAAAAACCAGTATTAAAAATGGCATCCCAAATAATATGCATCGAAATTAAATTCACCAATAACTTTGAAATTCATTTATGGAATTATTAAAAAAATATTTATACAACAATATTATTTTACAGTCTTATATGATTATAAAAATAATGTAAAGAACCATTATTTTGAAATGAAATCAATATCTCTATTCACAATTGGCCGAGTATTTTAAAAGTCTCATTAAAAAATTATGTAACAGATAAATGAATTAAATTTAAAAACGAAAAATTAGAACATAATCTAATTGTGATAATTTTTTTTCCAACCACAATATATTTTCATAATATTAATATTACATTTTAGGTATTTGAGGAGATAGAAAAAACGGTGGTCAAAAGTGGTCCGTAAGTTTTAAGTACACCTGAAGCTGTCAATACTCATAATCAATATAGACTGGTTAATAAATGAACACAAAACCAATTAAAATAACATAAATAACATGATATGATAATTCCATAATATATTGAAAGTATATTAAATGAAACCATATATAATATAATCAACAAACGAGGAATGAAATGAATGTAGGGATAATATCATGGTAAAAATCTAATGGACAATATGTTAATTGATATATCACTGACTAAAATTCAAAATTATTAGATATAATATCTCTCGAACATGATACCTCATCCATTAAGATGTATTCAAATATATATTAAAACTACTAGGTAAAACATTATCATTTTTTTAATTATACTTAAACATTCGATATTTTTCGCAATATTGTTTATAATAATTGGGTACAAACCCATCATTTTTTACCATATGATTTGTCTCATGAGACATATGAATGCATCATGGGACTATCTATGATTATAAACCATATGTTTATTCATGTCAAAAACATTTATCATATAAAAATGTTCAATTTAATTCATTAATGATGTTCTCTATAAAAAAATATATGTATCTAGTATAAGTTACGGAGTTATCAATAATTCATATGATAAATAAATAATTAACAATGTAAAACCACATGAAAAAAGAGAAAATAGATTAAGAAATAGTAATATGCATCATTAATGATTTTTTTCTAATTAAATAAAATATAATTTCAACTGAAAAATGATCTCAAGAAAGTTATTATTTGAAATGAAAGTTGACAATCAATAAAATTTGAGCTTTCACAAAAACATTTAACACATGGTAATATTCATTTATAATACCTAGGGAAGAAATAATTCAAAGTGAAACATAAGATAACACTAATTATGAATTAATCATGATATTACATGTCATAAGGGAAGTATATAAACCACATTAATGTGAATTGGTGCATAATAACAAAATAGCCTCAATAGAATGTAAATTGATATGAAAACCCATACATTATGAATCTGTTCTAGTTGAATTTTTTTTAACTAATGTGTATTTATTTTCAACATGTTAATAACTTTTTCTAGAACCATATAAATATTTATAACATCGTATATGATCGTTTTCATACATCTCATAAACATTTTTATTATATTTATTTGTTATTATCAATGTTTCAGGTGTTAATTACCTTGATTTCTCATTTATGATTTTGTATGAATGTTTCATTTAATGTGAAATTTATATAGATACATTATATTTAGAATTATAAACATAAAAATATTATTTTATTTATAGTTTGATTATAAATATAATACAAATCAAGAATGTTTTTTTACAAAAATGGACAACATTATAATCATTGAGATGGTACAATGTACATACACATGAGTAATGTTTCTATTTTTTATGAACAATATATAATGGAATTAAGATATTTTTTATCACTAAAGAATGATCATAATATCTTATATATCATATTATTTCATTTAGTGTACTTATATATATCATCAATGGTGTGTGGTGTTGAAAAGAGAGTAACATCAATTCATGAACACGGTTGTACAGATGTACACCGACGATGTTGTCACTTTTCAATGTAATTAATAAAATGATATATTATATTTTAATATTGATAGATATTTCAATAATATATTAATTATTTAATTAATATCAAAAATATTCATTAACATTATCAACATCACCTTCTATGTAATGGGTTAGTGAATGGTGAATCCCATAGCTTCATCAGGCGGATATATGTCGTACCATCAAATGATGTTATCGTGTCCTCTATGAAATGTAAAGAAAAAAGAAACACATGAAATACAGAATAAAGGGGTATAATTCTATTATATATATCATATATATACTTTAAATCTATTATCACAACCAACTATGATTGGGGTAATAGATAAATGTATGACAGCAGTTCATGTGGTTGTTTCCCTCCATACACATGAATGATGATTTGATAAACCATTTGATCATTTTGGGGTGGTTTTTTAAATTACCATTACACAAAAATTCCATTGTATTGAGTATACTTATTTAATTATATAACAATTGTTTCATTATAATTTATGGGGTTGGAGAGAAAAATTAAATAAAAATGCTCATTGAATAATGTTATTTTTTCAAGAAACCTCCTTAGGTTTTCGAAACAAATGTCTTCCAAGGGAGGATTTCATCTAAAATAATAATTATAAGATAATAGGATACATTTTTTTGTAGTAATTAGGTCATTTGTTTGTCCATAAAAAATTTATTTAGAGGTGTAAAAAGAAGATGGTGTGAGTTGAATATTATAATTGAGGAGTGGCATTTTTGTACATTCTGATAACAATTAAATAATTGGACATTAATCTCACCCCATGTTTTTCCATAAGGAACTATAAAAGTTTTATAGGTATGATATTATAGATACATATATCCATCAAATCAAATAAATACAATTTTTTAATCATATTGTTCTTTTTCTTAAATGTTTCCATCTTTTCTCCATTTTATGTTTTTACTAAAGTAACTAGTAATTTTAAATATTGTCATTTATCCATTTAGAATAATAAATGACAGTTTTAGATAATTTTTGACTTCTGATTCTAAAAATTTTATTTTATTTTTTAAATAAAAACAATATGTCCGAAGAAAAAGAATTTTAAGACAAGTGCATTTAACGTGAAAAAACAACACTATTAACCTTAACAATGCTAATAATGTTTTTACTCTTCTACGATCAATTGAGTGAAAATAAAATTTAAAAACAAATTTATTATCTATGGTTGATATTTATTAACATTTTAATTTCACTTGGAAGATGATAATATTTTTAGTAAATATAATTCATTCAATAAAATAACATTTATTATAAAAGAACAATACTTTAATTTTTATCAATTTTAAATTAATTTTAATATAATATTATTTATATAATGATTTAATTAGAATATATTATCATAAATAATATATTAAATAATATGATTACTAGAAAATTCAGGAAACATAATAATTAAATAAATTCATTTTGGTGTTAATAATTATATTGACATTTATCTATTAACTAAATAATTACACAGTGGGTGTTTCTATAGAATTGTAAGTAATTATACAATATATAAATATTTATATCAATTATCATGTTAAAAAAAACTAATTTATATTTAAAAATAATTATTATAATAAAAAATACATGGTTTTTTCCTTATCCCAATTTGTTAAATATAATAAAAGCCAGATAGTTATTTTTTGTCATTTTCATGACTTAACATATTATATTTGTCACATTCAAGAACGTGTATCCCAAAAAATTATAATAATTGATCATATTCTTATATGGATAAAATTAATTATAGCCATTTGATGTCAGATATATTGGTAGGTTTCTTTAAACCATAACATGATAGTTTAAACACTGTATTAACCCATTATTTAACTTAATAATGATAAAGAATTTTATTACTCTTAATTATGCTAATAAAAATCTATTGAACTAATTCAATGATATATATTAATAAGATTAAAAATATTTAATCCTTTATACAAAATTTCATTCATAGAAATTTAAAATTAAAATCCAACATTTATCTTGGAAATGCGATGAGAAAAGTTGGTTTTCAGAGAGAAAGTTTTCAAAATTAAATAATGTTTTAATATAAAACATTGATATTTAAATGATAAAATTTTCTTTAATTTTATTAATAGTTATATAATTCAACAAATTTAATTTAATTTATTAAAATTTAAATTGATATATTATAAAAAAATCATGTTTTCAATTAATATTATGCATTTTTCACTATTCATAAAAAATGAAACATATTTAAATAACCCAAAATTTCACCCAATGAAAATATTTACATGATAATTTCTAAAGTGAAGTTAATTTGATTCTCAAATAATTTATGTGATAATTGGTGGAACCATGGTCTTCTATGCATGATTTAGAGTATGGTTTGTGTTTGTTTTCAATCATCAATGGAAGTTCGGATCGTTTACTAGCAAAGAGATCATATCGTTCAAGAAGACAACAATATTGAAGGTGGCGCCGTTTCCCAGTGTTTGCCAAATTTTTGGGGTCCAAAATATGGAATTTTTTAAGCATCGCGAAAAGTGGATTTCCATGAAGATAATAATTTAATATGGAAAAGGCATGAATTTCGCAAAGAGATGATGCATGGTTTGGAAATCGCGAAGACCAGAAGAATGGAGGCGGTGATTCTTCGCGATTACGTCAAAGCTTTGCGAATGGCAGAGGATTAAGAGCATCGAGGCGATGAAGAGATTTGTGAGGGAACTTCGCGGCGAAGGCGCAAAGGAAATGACAGAACGCTCGGTGATTACAATGAGCTCCACGGACGGAAAATTGCCGTAGTGATTCGCGTTTTTGAGAGAATTTCGGCGGGTACTTCGGAGCTTCGCGATTTGAGTTTACGTGGAGCTGACATCGCACGGAAGGGTCGAGGGTCGGTGGAATCTCCTATAAATAGAGGCCTACCCCCTCAACAGAAGTAGAGAGAATTTCAGAGAAAGTCCTTTGCTCTCGGTTCGCAAAGGTCTCTCACGAAGGCAGTGTGCTTCGCGAAAGAGGAACTTCGCGGTGGCTATTCTTGCTCCATGAAAGTCGTGCGCCCCAAGTTGGCTCAGTGAGCTTCGCGAAGAGGCAGGAACTCCGCGATAGCCAAGCATTGCCAAGGCTGGAGCATCGCGAGAGTGCTTCACGATTGAGCTTCACGAAAAGGCAAGGACTCCGCGAAGGCTTGTTTGAGCTTTGCAATATTGGGAGCCTTGCGAAGTAGGGTACTTTGTGAAGGCCATTTCCAAAGGATGTTTGCCCAGTGGACAAGGGAAAATGGGGTATTCATTAGTGGATGGAATTTGGACTTTAACAGAGCATCAACTCAGGACTCTGATGCAAGCAAGGTCTCATGCTGAACTGGAGACAAGGACCTTCATGTCTATCTATTGACGAGACCTTCACCTCTATAAACTGAGTGAGACTTCACCAACGGCAGTGAGCCTGGGGGAGTCAACGGGAGTGACCCGAGGGAAGTAGTGAGCTATCCTTGATCCTTTGTAAAGGCAGTGATCCTGGTTCAGAGTGACTGGTCCTGAACAATTGTAATCCACCACTACTGAAGATTAGTGGAATTAGGTACGACCAACAACTTGTCGGCGTATGCTCCTTGGACGTAGCCCTTAGTGGTGAACTAAGTAAAAATATCTATGTCATCTCTATGCATGTGAATGTTTCATTATTGATCATATCCATCATATATATTTAACGAGTTCCTACCAACGTGGGAACAAGATCCACAAATTTAAGAAGAAAATGTTGACACCCTGATTCACCCCTCCCCTCTCAGGGTGCCCCGGGGTCCTACAGTAATAATTTATTTTCATATATGTAAACAATGGCCAACTAAATCCTCTTTTTAAACAAAAATTATTTTTCAGAATACATTTATTTTCCATTAAAATGAATTTTCTTATATTCATAATAAATAGATAATTGAATAATTTATTATACATTTATCAAAAATATAAGTTTACTAATATATTTATGAATATTCCTAACTGAAAATATAAAATATATTTTATAATGTTATAATATATTACGGTTCATATAGACATGGGGATTCATGATCAACAAGCCGTGTAAGATATATAAATTTGGTGAAATATAAATCACGGGATCTTTAAGATCAATGTTCCATTGGTCATCATTTATAAAATAAAATATTCATCACACAAAATTTTGGGCTGTTATATTAATAGAAATGAGAAAAATTGAGTCCTAACAATTCAAACATGATCTTGGTAATAAAGTGATTGGTTTTTGAAAATACCATTATTGAAAATCAAAAAATATTTATCAAAAGAATACATATAATAAGAGGGTATTATAAGTACATCAGTCATATTTAATAATAAAATTTAGGTTATTATGTATGATAACATTTGACAACAGTTGCTATGTACACTTGTAAGAAAAGAATAAATAATTATTGATAGTTATTGTGGTCATTGATATCAAGAAATTGAATGACCAATTGAATGATAAGGAACTCAAAACCATAAATCTATGATCATTTAAATGAGTGTTCTAATGAGTGGATATTAATGTAATAATATAATAATATTTTCTTCAATTTAACATATTCATATAATGTCTATGAATATATCAAAATAAATTTAATTGATATGATTATATTTCATAAGAATTCTTTCATCCTCTTCTTGTTCTTTGACCAATTTCCAATATGTCACATACAACAAAAAATTAGTTCCCAAAATTATTTTTTAAGGATAAATCCCTAAATTCACATTAATAATATCTCAATATACATAATGGAATAAAAATTCATTCATTAAATATCTAGTTATTATTATGATAATATTGATAGAAAAGTTTATCACATATGAATAAATTCTTATTTGGTGAAGTAAAAAATCAATCTTTACAACCTCATCGAATATTCAAATTATAACATTTCATAAATTGTTAACCTTATAACCCTTATAAATTATTAAGATCCAAAAGAGTATAAATAAGGTCACTAAATTTTCATAATTATCTATTCCTTAATACCTCAAATAATATAAATTATATCTTAATTCAGACGTGGTAAATATGTGAATACATTCATCATGTATTTTCATAAAACACAATAACAACCTCATTTATGAAATACGTATATTGAGAACAATAATTTTTCAATATTTGTTATGTAAAACATGGATTATAATATACATTACCCTAACAAAAAATTCTACAATGTACATCAATAATAGTATACAACACTTTTTCCACAAACCATTAATCTTTCACATGATATTCAACACTATTAAATTTACATTATCCACATCAATCATCTATTTATCCCAACATAATTATCCCAAAACCTTGAACATATCAAGGGTTATTGTCTCCTCTATTATGTGTCTTCCAATATACTGACCATTCCACAAATTAAATTTTCACACTAATATGAATTTTTTGAAATACGGTTTCACATCGAAATTAATAAGTGATGAAGTAAAATCTTTATACATTCCATAATTTATATAACCATGACATCACTGATAAAATACTCAAATTCCAAATTTTTAGAATCTAAACATAATGAAATTAAATTATACACTTTGTTTGTGTTAATAGAATAAGCTTCACCATGAACCCTTAGGCTTTTCTAAGGTAGTTTAATTTAATTATGTAGAAATTTGTTTTTTGTAATGGAACATCACCATAAAGATGATGAATTGGTCACTAGAAACATGTCTATTACCCTTTTTTATCAAAATAAAAATTTAATTTCAATCCATACATGTATAATTGTCATGAATTCCACCCTGCAAGGTGTACCCCTCCTTGGCTTACAATGTTAGAAGGTCGATAGTGAACCCTTGATTTTCACCTATAGTAGGTTCCGGGTTTGGAAAATAGCACTGAGGGTATAGGAAACACAAAAATTGGAGGCATTTCCCTCTAAGAGAACACACACAGAAGAGAGATATAAGAGATACACCAACAAACTCTAAATCATACTACAATATAATATAAATCCCAAGTACGCATATGTAATTTCATCCAAGAAATACTACCACTAAAATAAAAAAAATTCTAGTACCAAAAGAGGGAAAAAACATTAGCGACCATGAAGCCCGAACAGATCCTGTAACCCCAAGCTAGTATTAACTAGCCTGATCTCCAAACTACTCCAAGTAAACTAAATAATAGTTTAGATATATGTGGGTTAGTATAATTGTATACTAAGTAGGATCGCCCCCCCCCCCCCCCACAGCCTCTCAAGCAAATGTAATGAAAGCATGGTAAAGAACATTGAACAGAAATTGAAACTAAATCACCCCCTAAAAAGGTATACTATGTTCCGAACCTCACCATGGATACTCTCAACATATATCACATACAAGAGTCTATAATATAATAATTAATAACAAGGGTTTCTCACTACCAATTCCTGACTTGTTTTCCACATTTCCCCAACATCGCAAGTCCTAACTATATCTCTCCAAAAAGTCTTTCTCACAGACCCATGGACGAAGCACCACAACATGTACATCATGATACATGACCACTATGTCCATGTAATCAATGTAACTAGGTAGTTTTTTGGAGACACCACATCTTACATAACTTGTAACATATGTTAGGAATTATACCTCGATCCATTACATCTCATACCTTGGGTAACGATCCCCAATCCATCCAAGTTTATACCCATTGAAAATATAGTATTATATAGTAAACTATATCAAGAATATATGTCAGTGAATAACCAAATTCCATTAAATCCATCTACACACATATATGGGGAAACTAACTGATGTGACTACCATCACAATTATCTTCTAAGATAAGAGATCAGGGTCAAAGGGGGTAGACCAACATCAATCCTCCAACCAAAAAATTGGTGAAAACACCAACTCCCAGGATAAGAATCAACAGGGTGTCAGTTACCATAACTGAAAGGGTGAGGTAGCATATAGAAACACCAAAGTACATGATATAATATAGCTCAAAACCACACTACAGGAATAACCTAGTTTTAGACTCAACTACAGCTAACATCTCTCAGACTCTCGATAGCTACTGCTATGACTTGGTATCCTATAAAAAAACTTTTAAATAGCTAAATTTTATTAATTTATCCCTTTTTTGTTTGTTTCACTTTACGTTAATTAATTCATTGAATATTAATTTACCATTGTTAATTCCATAAGATATTTCATTACCATGCCACTAAATTTTCTTGCCCTCTAGGCATATTGAATCCACGTATTTTCCATCTATAGTAGGTGCATAGAACGATACTCCCTCGATATTATAAATACATATTTCACATGGCATACCCTGCACATCTTCTCCTCTTTTTTTGGAAGGAAGGTATAAAATCAATCTTCCTTGAGTAGTGTGGAAATTATAGAAGATAAACCTCAAAAAAGATTTAGCCAACATTCCAATCCAACCTGTTTCATCATCTCCAGTGTCCTCCCTAGCCCCCATATACATAAACTGATGTGTCCCCCCATTATAGGTGTCAACTGCTACCACCAACAATTGGCCTCCCTATACCCACATATCACAACATCCATCCCTAAAGACATTAGAATAAAAGAATCAGGATATGAAAATCATATCAACTATGCTTTTGGCCCTTAAATAAGGTATCTAGCCTTCAAACATAATGAGCACCCATGGATCCAAAGAACAAGGAACTCATCCTTACAAGAAAAAGGGTAAATTATAACCCTACCATGCAATATGATTTTATCAAACAAGTAGTTCATCAATTCATCTAGATTTAATTGCTTTCATAATTGTATCATCCAACTATAGGAATCCAAAAATGTAAGCTATCACCAATTAAATAAATAGTAATGCGACATGTCATTAATTTAATATCAATAAGCATCATCATGCCTCTGGCTCGTCAATTAATTCAATTAAACAAGATTACTAAAAGAACAACCAAATTCATTTAAATGACTCTTCAATCATCAAAAAATAATTTTAATTAATTCATGTTTACATTCCTTTCCATTTTATGTCAAGAACAACATGCTAAACAAGGGAAACATATATATCACACTATCTTGAAAATAAAGATTCAATAATATATGATCGATGCAAATTTATTTATCTGGTTCATATATTTAATATGTCAATTCTATTTTTATCGAGTGGGATAAAACATGATAACACTACAGTTTCATTAAAAATAATAAAGATACCATGAATCCCCTTTCTATATAGGTTTCCAATGCGCTTTCCATGAGAATATTTCAACAAAACAGATCAGGATCACCTCTCTTGGAAGACCGTATTCATCCAATGATGTAGAGATACAACCACACCATCCAACACTGAAGAAAACTCCATTTGGAACATAGAGATAGCATGAAATAATAGGTAACGAAGAAATAGAATTAGAGTAACCCATAAGAATAACATTAAATCATACCTTATATCAAGGATTGATTGATACATCATGGTTGCACCAAACCAGGGGGTGCACATGCCGTAGGAAGATCCTCCAGGGATGAAACAATACTAGGGTTCAACAATATGAATGACTCCTATAAGAAAGAATGGATGATTTGATCATCTCTTACTAGGGAACAAGGAGGAAGAACAAGGGGGTATATATATCATTACTTTATAATATTTAGCAGAGTAGTGGGTTAATATACAATAGAATTTCTATTAAAATAAGATCACATTAAACCACACAGATTATCCAAGTAAAGGAATCCCGAGTCATAGGAAAATTAATTTTTGCATTACGGGATTTGAATCATCATTAAACCCTATAAAAAATGCCCTTGACTACGTTTTTCATCAAGGAAAACATTAGATAGGAAGAAACGTAGGAATCTGGGAAAAATAGGAAATTTGGAAAAGTAGAATAGCTCACCATTCTGGAAACAATATTGAACTACCATTATATGTTTAACCATTTTGAAAAAACTATTGACCTACCATTAGATGTCTCACTATTCTAGAAACATTCTACACCTACTTCTAGATGTATCACAGTTATTGCAAACACTATAGACCTACCATTTGATGTCTCACCATTATTAAAACAATGTTGACCTACCATAAGATGTCCCACAATTCAAGAAGAGCTGTAAACCTATCGTTAGATGTTTCACTATTTTGGAAAGACTATTCATAGACTTGGAAATTTTGAAAAGTGTTGGGGATGAGTCAACTTGACCTCCCAAAATACCTCAACCACCAAACTTCAGCAAAGAAATGGACCAGATAGGTCTGGGAAATTACAAGAGATACCTATAAAAACATTCTCATCCTCTATAATACAAATACATCTAATATAGGAATATTAAAATGGGTGTGTAAAACCACTCTTCGAGATACGTCTTAAGGATCAGGCCAACAAAAGGGCTCAACATCTTTAAAAAGGAACACACAAATCTGTATGACAACCACAAATGGCTTCTAAACACTCTTTCGAGGGACATACCAATCACAGGAGAGAAATTCACAAGAAAAAAATTAAATCCATACCATAATAAGTAAATCTCTAAACCCACACAATGAACATCAATGCAAGAAAAGAGATAAATGTCAAACAACTCGGGGTAATGAGTGTGTTTCTTTGAATCATGTTCCCTGGTAGTCTAATCCACACAAATGTTCCACCAAAAGACATGAACTAGGGAATTGGATGCCCACACAACACCTTCTCCTTGTGGTCCCGAATCACTACATGATGCTCTTATATGGTCACATCATCATCAACATCGATCATTCCCAAATCAATGATATGAGAGTCATCAAGAAGATGACAACTGAGCTCAAACACATGAAAAACAACATGTATCTGGATCATCTGTGGGGGGAGTGTTAACTGATAAGCCACAACTCTAACTTCTATTTACACCTCAAAAGGCCCAACAAACCATGGGGAAAGCTTACTCCTACGACCAAATTTTTTTTTCACATGATGGGGATTCTCCTTCAAAAATATGTGATCCTCAACATCAAACTCTAATAATCTCCTCATTTGATCAGCATATGATTTATAACAATTCTCTACTACCTTCATCCTCTTAGGAATCACCTGAACCATATATATCATATTATGCACTAGTTATGGTATTAGAATTTTTTACTCTCCACAAAGGGTAAGTGCCTCAACCAAGAACCTTCAAAATCAATGACATATGAGTGAAAAAAATTCTTCAACAGTCTTGATGGTATGCTCTGTCTGACCATCTGTCTGCAGATGAGAAATTTTTATATGGAATGGATGAGAACTAAAATCATGCAAGATATATCACCCAACCCTAGAGGTAAAATGAGTATCTTGATCAGATAGGATAATCCTCAGGTCTTTGTGGAGTCTCATCACATCCTCTAGATATTTCCTTGATAAAACCTCTAGTGAGTTTGATTCCATGATTTCTATGAAGTGGGTTGATTTTTTCAATCAATAAAATACCACCCATATCTTGTCACGGACACCGTGAGCTCAAGGTAATCCAGTAACAATGTTCGTTGATATTTCCTCCCACTTCCACTAAGGAACATATAACTGTTGGAGAAATCAACTGGGGACACGGTGATCAACCTTCTCCTTCATGCAGACCAAGCATCAAGAGAAAAACTCCCCAACTGCCCACTTTCGTCAAAGACACCAAAACATACTTATCAAGGATTGTTATGTCTTTGTCACATCAGGATGCACCGCTAAAGGTAAACTATGGAACACTCTGTGAACTGTCTCACACACCTCTAAAGGAATGAAAAGCCATCCCCGATACAACATTTGTTATTATTTATCCTCAGACCAACTGACAGGGACCTCGCCACAAACAACTCGTTCTCTCCAGACATCCTCTCCTAGATCCCTCAATTGGGACTCTTCCACATGCTGCACTAGAGATTATTTCACCCTCATCTAAAAAAGACAACATTTTCTCCACAAATTCTCCCATATAGATATTGAATGTTGAATGTTATTCCATCATTGTCCATGAATCACCAAATTCATCCAATGCATCAGTACATGACTTCTTTCAAAGTGAATCAACAACAACATTCAATTTTTCAGGATTATATCAGAAATAAGAGTCATAATTCTTTAAGAACTCCATCTACTGATGCTACCACAAAATCAAGTCACATTGGAAGGGGACATACATCAGGCTCTTATGAGTGATGAAAACCACAAAGCGCTCGCCAATGAGGTAATGTCTCCACAACATTAGAGAAAACATCGTGGCTCCCATCTAAAGATCATGGGTGGGGTAGTTATATTCATAGGAACAGACCTTCTGAGACCCAAATGAAAAGACCTATCTCTACTAAAATAGAACACATCCTAAACCCAGATGTGAAGCATCACCAAAAACATCAAAATAAACTCCCTATGTTGGCATACAAAGAACCAGAGCACAAAACAACGTCTCTTTTAGATACAAAAACACTCTTGGCACAGATCAGTCCATATGAATGCATGACAATTCATTGTCAATGCTGTTATTGTATTGAAAATAGGGATAAATAACCTATGAATCTTCTGTAATAGCCTACGAGACCAAAGAAACATCACACCTCTACCACTATCTTGGGGGATACCGAAGACACAACATCTTCTATCTTCTATGGATCCACAGCTACTGCCTACTTGGACACCATATTACCCATGAAACTATATTCTCGAGCCCAAATCCCACACTTTTACAACATCCCAAACTATTTTTATTTAAGAAGAATTCCTAAAACGGTGTGGAGATGCTCTACATGTTCCTTAATCTATATGGAGTAGACAAGGATGTCATCAATTAAAAACACCATGAACATATCCAGAAACTGATAGTATATAGTGTTCATCAATTCCATGAACACAACTGAAGCATTCATCACATCAAGCGAATGGGAAATACCCATTATGATAACAGAAAGCAGTCTTTGGGATAACCTCATCATTTACACACATCTGATGATATCAAGACCACAAGTAGATATTGAAAAACCATATTTCACCCTTCTTTTGATTGTATAAATCATCAATCTGTGGAATAGGATAGTGATTATTCACTGTCATATTATTTAAGTGATGATAATCGAAACAAAACTAAAAACCGTTGTCAGCCTTATTCACACAAAAATTGGTGCACCCCATAGTGACACACTCGGTTGAACAAAACTGAACTATAATAGAAATTCATGATATACATGTATCTCTCGTTACTCATAAGGGGCCATTCTATATGAATACATTAAGGTAAGAGATGCTCCTGGATGTAGCTCAATCTCAAACTCATTCTCTCATCGAGGGGGTAATGCTACAACATATTCTGAAAATACATCAGGATACACTTTTATGACCCTAGGAAACCCAAACTACTAAACATCTAAAGAAATTATCATCATCTCAGCCATCAAGGAAAACAGGTATGAAACATGCCTATGACCCATCTGAGGTTTTCACTCGCCAAAATACACTGTTGGCTCACCAGCAGCATTGAAGAACACCACCTACCGCTAAATTTAATCCATGATATCCTGTACCAAATACAAAAAATAAGTGCAGAGTATCACAACATATTTATGTACATTGAAACATAAGAAATCTCCCCAAGAGCAGTGTCTCCCCGACACTAGATTATAGTCTCTACATACTTCTAACAAGTCTACGTGACCTCTAACTAGCATAGTCAACATGAAGCGCACAAGAATCCTATATATATAAAGTCCAAAGGAATGGAAAATGGTAGGTGATTTGAAGATGTGTGTCACTTATAAATCAAAAAAGGCATACACCCAAGTAGAAACAAGAAAATGGAGCATATACTGATGTATGGATCACCTGGAATTGAGAACAATAAAACATGAAGCTAACCACGACCTCCTCCACGACCTCTCTAACCCTGATGACAACTCACACCACATCCTTGATCTACTCTCTATGGACAGGGGGAATCAGAAGGCTATATATATCTAGCCCGTATACTCTATGTTCATCCAAAGCTGCTACAACCTACTCCTACAGTGGATAAAACTGGCACAATGGAGGAACCTGAAGTTGTAGACCTAGTGCACAAAGATCGCTCTGAAAGTTCATGAACTCCAATTGATGATAACTTCATCCTCCACAAGAAAAAAAGTTCATGATCCATTGGAATTGTTCTAAGATCTATTGACCATAGTGAAATGATATGATAAGGGTTGGGACCTACCCCCGGGAAAATAGAAATTCTTTTAACCTGAAAAACTGGAACCCTGAACCTTAGCTATGCTTCGTAAGGAATCCAGACGACTCCCCTATAATGAAGTTTTGGTTTTGGGTATCATTCTCTCGATAAACTCTTCCCTCGCTAGCAACTCAAAATATGTCTTCATCATAAACGGGGTGACCTGGAACTTGATCTAAGGATGAAAATCCTCCTAAAAATTCCTCACCCTGGCCTCTTCATCTATCAAAAGGTTTGAAGAATATCATAAAAGGATCCATTAAAGGATTCCAAACACTCACAAAATGGAGCCTCAATGTCGAAGGTTGTGTAGTTCTTATTGACTGGATGTCTTCACAGTCAGATAAAGAATCACAGCTCAGAACATTTCATAGAATTCCTCCCATGATATCACCAACACCTTGTGATCCCATAGAATGAGAACCACTACTCCATCACTACCCCAAGTAGCATCATCACAACCAAAGAAACCCAGTGCTCCTTCGAAGCAAGGATCGAACTGAAGCCTATTTTAACCTACTCCAAAAATTCTTCTGTAACTGCATCTAAAATGGACACCTCATACATCTATATACTATCACACTGAATCTCTTGGAGTTCCCTCCATCATGTGTCATCATCATTATCCTCTACCCTATGACAATATACTAGAGGAACCAGCTAGAAATCTTCTATGCGATCCTAGTGAGGATGTCTACATAGATCCATACCTACAAAATTAAAAACATTTAGAGCGCATAAACCTGTAATATAGAAGATCCAAACTTTATTTATTTATTCCATTTAATCAATTTTTGTTAACATATTCGAAGGTTTATCGATTCAAACACATGCACAAAGAAGAATGATGCATGATCATTTCACATGTATCTATCATGAAACTTGTATCAAATTATTCAGTAGACACTGTAAAAGTAAAGTACCATGCATATGATCACAGGGGGCACCAAAACACCTATGTATCATCCGAAATCTAGATTTTAGATATCTTTTTAATCTTAACTGACACTGTTTCTCTACAATATGATGCAACGTCACACATGCCTAACACCAAACTCCATCATATCGCTCAACCATACCATTTATACAACATTGTAATGAACCCCTCCCAATAAGATGTACCCCTCCTGGGCTAGCATTGTTTGAAGGGAGATAGTGACCCCCCGAGTCCTAGCTTCATTAGGCCCTAGGATAGAGACTATCCCCAAGGGTATAGTAAACTCACAAATAGAAGGCATTTCCATTTAAGAGAGCACATATGGAAGAGATAGATACGACATACACCTACCAAATTCAAATAATACTTAAATATAAAATAAATCCCAAGTACACATATTTATTTTCATGAAAAAACAACTACAACTGAAATAGAAAACATCAAATACGAAAAGAGTGTAAAAATGGTAGTGACCAAGAAGCCCGAACAACTCCAATAACCCTAAGCTAGAAGTAACCAGTTCGATCTACAGCCTGCTATAATTGACTTGTATAATAGTTTAGATAAACTTATGGTGAGTATAAACGTATACTCAGTAAGATCATCCCAAGATCCACTCATGAAAAATTAAAGAAATAATGCTAAAGCATAGTGAACATCATGTGAATCTAGGTCATCACAAAAATAGGTACTCTATGTTTATAGCCTCACCATGGATACTATAACCATATATTAAATAAATGAGTATATAATATAATAAAGAATAATATGGGTACCCTGCTACCACTTCCCCGCTGGTTTTTCGCATTTCCCCAATGTTGATCATCCTAATCATCTCCCAAAAAATGGCATGCCCGGAGACACTTGGGTGAGGAACCCCAACATGCACCTCGTGCAGCAAAACCGCTATGTCACTATAACCAAATTAACCAATTAGATTTTGGGAGCCACTACATCTTTCAAAATGTGTAACATACATCGATTATTATTACTCAATCCAATACATCCCATATACCGATTAAGGATCCGGAAGCCATCACAACCTATACATGTTACACATATAGTAGTCCATAGAGATCTTCATCCAGAATATATGTGTGAAAATAAACAAAATACATTATAGTACTCTACACACATATATGGGAAAACTAACTGAAATTTCTACCAGCAAAAGTATCTAACAAGAGAAGAGAGCAGGGCCTGAGGGGGTAGTCAGCCATCCATCCTCCCACCAGAATGTGGGGGAAAGAACCACCCCCCATGGTGGATCAGAATCCCTAGGGTGTCAGTTTCTCTAACTAAAAGGGTGTGGTACCGTATAGAAACAAAAAAGTACACGATATAATATATATCACAACCATAATATGTATATAAAACTGTATTAGACTCAACTAAAGCTGACATCTCTCAAGCTCCCAGCTACTAATCCTTAGAATAGGTATCCAATAAGCACACAACCATTTAATGAGCTACATTAGATTACTTTTTCCTTTTTTATTAGTTTCACTTTATGTTTATTGTTTTTTAATCGTTTATTAAACATTATTAATTCCACATTAAATTAGATTATCAACCCACCACTGTTTTATTCCCTCTAGGAATAACCAAACCAAGTCCACACCTTCCCAAAAATATTACCTCAACATTGCATCCTAGAAACCTCAGCC
Organism: Viscum album; assembly: GCA_963277665.1. Classification (NCBI taxonomy): domain Eukaryota; kingdom Viridiplantae; phylum Streptophyta; class Magnoliopsida; order Santalales; family Viscaceae; genus Viscum; species Viscum album. The sequence goes on from OY728137.1 coordinate 2,055,974,417, forward strand.
CCATTGTTTAATATCATTTATTCAATTATTTATTAGTAGCATTATAAAATTACCATATTCATAAGGATTATATAAAAACATTTTCTGCTACTAATCACAAGGCCCTCACCATGGTGAGTAGATGAACTAACTGTAAATCCACTACTCCTATTATAGGATCATAGAACCATCTTCCCTAATGAAGCTAAAAATGGAAACCACGTAGAATACCCCGCCCATCTTCACCTCTTTTTGGAAGGAGGGTATAAAAACCAAATTCCTTGAGTAGTGGGGAATGTAAAGATTATAAAAAACCAAAAAGATTCAGTAAGCATTCATATCCAACCAATTTCATCATCACTGGTTTCCTCCCTGACACCCATATGTATAAAATGAAGCATCTCTCCACTCAAGGCATCATTTTCTTCCATAATCACTGGGCCTCCCCACCCCCACTTATCAAACCAGCCATCTGGGCTCACATCACTACACCAGCAACATGAAACAAACATCATATCAATTGGGATCTTGTCCCGTAAAAAGGCATATATACTTGAAATAGAATGAGAACTCATGGCTCCAAATCACTAGGCACTCGACCTTACAAGTAAGAGGGTAACTTGGAACATTTCTAGTAATTACCTTTTTATAAAACTACTAGTTAATTAATCAATTTGGAATTTACCAATTTAGTAATTGTAGGATCCAAACATGGGAAACATTAAAAGTAAGTTATCACAAATTAACTAAACAGTTAATTGACACGCCTTTAATTCAAAATTATCATGCAAAAACATGCCTCTTTCACATAAATTAATTCATATAAACATTATTACTAGAAAAAACCAAATTCAATTACATGCCTCTTTTATGTTAGAAAAATAAATAGAATTAATTATTTTTTACGTTCTTTACCAATTTTCATCAATAACAGCATACTAAACAAGGAAAGCATGTATATGAAACCATATAACAATACAATATGAAATAAAATATGATCTATACCAATTTATTTATTTGGTTAATATATTTATTATGTCAATTACATTATGATCTAGTGGTAAAAAACCGAATAAATATAAAGATTCATGTAAAAGAATAATGAGACCATGAATACAACACCTCAAAAGGTTTTTGAAGATATTTTCACTAGAATTGTCCAACAAAACAAATAATGATCACCTCTTTTGGAGGAATATATTCACCCGAGGATGCAGAGACACCACCACACAAGCCAAAACCCAATAAAACTCCACTAGGAACAAAGAGATATCATGCCATTATAGGGAAACAGGAAACCAAAGTAGATGAACCTAGAATAGCAATAGTTTATCATACCTTATATTGAATATTGATTAATACTGCTTGGTTGTACCAAAAAAAGGGTGTACATGAAACAACAAGAATCTTTAGGGAAGACACGATACAAGGCTATAACACTACACACGACTCCTATAGGAAGGAAGGAAATGTTCTATCATCTCGCACTAGGGAACAAGGAGGAAGAATAAGGGAAGAAGATATATTGTCCCATTAGAAGATTTAACAGAGGTGTAGTTTATGATATAGTGGATTTTCCATTAAAATATGATTTTATTGAACCATGCAGTTTGACCTCATTAAGGCATCCCAATTCTTTTGAAACATAATATGAGAGTTATGGGATTTGAACCAGCTTTAAATCATTTAAAAAAAGTCCCTGAGTGTGTTTTTCATCATTGAAAATGTTAAATTGGTAAACCCATAAGAATCTGGGAAAAGCTGCATATTTTGAAAAGGATAATGACTCACTATTATGGAAAAAATGTATGCCAACTATTAGATGTCTCACTATTTTGGAAACACTTTAGACCTGTCGTTGCTTGTCTCCCCATTCTAGAAATATTGACGATCTACCATTATATGTGTCTCCATTCTAGAAATACTTTTCATTAAACTAGAAAAGTTTCCATGTGTTGGGGATGAGTCTCCATGACTTCCAATAACACCTCAAACACCAGGTTTCAGAATGAGAATAAACCTTATCATTCTAGGACATTATAATAATACCCTCGTTTAATTTAATAAGTAATCGTGGTTTTTGTTTCCATAATTATCACATATATGGAAATATGTCCTTTTATTTATATATATATATAAATAATTTTTTATTCTATAAAATTTTCATATTTATTCCAATAGAATCCAAAGTACATCAGTAATCCAATTTCAATATTTTATGAAAATTATAATATGTCCTAATATGATGAATATTTTTGCAAGACTCGTTCCCTTTAAAATTTTATCTTACCTAGATTAAATGAATAATCATTCTTACAAATATGATTGTGTGAATTTATTTGGTTTTCATTCCTTCAACTATGATCTATTTTTAAAAGATGGAATATAATATATAAGATCATATCATTAGGAAAAACATATATACTCCAAAAACTAGTTAAATAATTAACATAAATTAAAACATTGATGCATAGAATGTATCATAATCATAGAGGTTGTTTATTTCCATATTTATATATTTTCAAATCCTTTATAATGGTTTTTAAATAAAATTTTAATTCTATAAAAAATATATTATAGAAGTGTTAAAAAAGGTGTGCAGTGTGGATGATTTTCATTCATTTGGTGATGATTTGGGCAAGCCCAGTATACCCTATATGGAGTTATGAATCCTCGGTACCTTTTTTTCTAATCCAATTAAAATTTTAGTAACCTGATAAATATATATTTATATGAATACCAAAATAATTACTTATTTAATTTGAAATTAGGATGTTATGCCACACTTAACGTAATTTTATATAATAATGTCTCAAATTGTTTCCGAAAATATTGTTAATAATTTTTATACTTAACCTCTTCTGATAAAAACTACAGTGTTCCTAACCCCAGTAGTGTGGATATAATGACATAATCAATCATTGGAATCATATAAAAAGAATATCATCTTGGATGATTAAATATTTTTGAAGTCTTGGTAAACTATATACTTGAGTTTTTCATTAAATTTGAAAAAATGTGTTAAAACATTATTATTTTAAACAATATCATTATTAAATATATAATATCCCAACATTTTAGCAATATTACACTTCTCATATTCATAATAAATGAAACAATATAATTAGTATATCAAATTCTCAGCAAGGGTTATGTACTATGGAAACAGTCAATAAGAAAGTCAACGTGGAAAAGAGAATACCTGAACACAAATGATATTTAAATAACATTAATATCAATATATCAGAAGGAATAATCAATATGGAATGGTAAATTAATAGAAAAATATTCCATTGATCAATAAATTGTGAATGATAATCATAATGAGATAATATCATTGGAAAAATATTCTGGATAAAAATGTAATTGAATTCTTTAATGAAGGTCAAGCATAATTCTTGGAATTATTGTATAATGAAAATTAAACCTATAACATCAAAATATATCCACATGAAATATTAAAACAAATGGGTATAAACTTATCTACATTGGTCAACTACACTTCCACTCTGAAGACCATTCAGAAGATTGTTCAAAAATACAAGGTACTAACCCACAAGGTTTTGGCCACTAATTTCTATCATTATACATATTGATTCATCAAGGTGCTATATATAATTTGAAACTTTTTTTTAAAATATTGTCTGAATTATCTCTCATATGTCAAATGATCGATTTAATTCATTAATAATGTTACCTATCCGAAAATATTGATATTTATTAAAGGATATAGATTTTACAATATTTTAACACATAAAATATTAAATTAAAAAAATGTCATATGTATAGTGCTTATAAAAAAGTTATTAACTTATTCTAGAACAATATTGATATTTATAATATCATATATTATCCTTTTATATCATATCATCACCCATTCATTATTAATTAATCATTATTTTTATTGATTACAATATTATTTGCCTTGTTTTTTCATTTGTTCTTAGTTATGAATGTTATGGTTCATGTTCATATTATATATTTCCTTTTTTCTAAAAATAAATCTCCTGAAATAATGATATTTTTTTTAATAATTACACTTTTAAAACTAATCAATAAATATCATTATGATAAATGGACTATGTCACAATCTTGGTAATGGTGGGTGACATTTACGCATGAGTTACATTTCCATTTCCAATGATCATTATTGAAATAAGGTATGTAATATTTAATATTTATAGAATTATCAAAATATCCTATATAATATATTATTTCATAAAATATATATATATATATCATCCATGTGGTGTGGTGATTAAAATTGCATCACGTCTCTTTGTTAAGGTGGTAGTCCATAGATACACGAACAATGTTATCACTTTATGTGTAATAAATAAAAAGTTATATTAATGTTAAATAATGATAAATATGTAATTAAAATAAAAATTATTTCATTTATATCACTTATATTCATTATATTTATCCTTAAAACCATTATTTTAATGTATTAGTAAAAGATGAATCACATCTCTTTGTGAGATGAAAGTCCCCCATACACACGAGTGTCGTTATTATATTCATTATAGAAGGAAAATATAAACGATATATACTATATAATGTATTCAATGTTATAATAATTTTATAAGTATATTATATACTATTTAAATCAATAGCCTTACCCAATTTTGAAATTTTGTAATATAAAAAATAATGACATTAGTTCATGGGGTAGTAGTCCTCCACAAACAACAATAATGATTTCATAACCCATTTGATGGAAGTTGTTTGATTTTAGGTAATAGAATTATCATAAAAAATTCAATGTATATGGAATAAATTTATTTTATTATAGTATCACGGTTTAATATTAATTCAAGTATGTGGATCCACCTAGTAAAGAGAGATTGATACAATGATTTGTACCTAAGATAACACCACCATGTGGTACACTAGCCATACCTCCACCTGTAAATAGGTACATGGTATACACATTACAACTGAGTGAGGAGTGAAGGCTTAGTGAGCTTCATCAGTTTAAGTATCAGAGAGCCCTCAGTTTCCATGGAGATCCCAACACATAGGTGGTTGAAGACTGATGTTAGGCGGTGATCTGATTTTTTCATCTATTGAGGACACCAGGAAATCAAATTTTCATCCTAGAAGCAATCCATATATACATCTTAGAGTAGTGATGGTGGTGTTTAGTTAAAAAATATTACGATCTGGTGAATCTTCCATAGACCATATTTGATAAGGTTTTCAAAGAGGATTTCTAACTTTATAAGCTAAGGGCTAGGCATATCCATGAGCTTCTACATATCCAGTAGGATGACATATTACTATCTTATTGTTCATTGAGGTATACAATCCTTTTTAGGTACTCAATGGATATGATACATGATCATAACATTGGGGCTTGAACCTTCGAGCATGGTATGTATAGGGATATCCAAGAAAATGTTACCCCATTGCGTGTTCCATCATATGTTGGGTTTTTAGAGAGAGCCTTGGTGGTTGAGTGTTCCTGATATGGACAGATCAGTAGTGGAAAAAACGTTTAAAACATCATCATTTTTCACTTTGGGTCAATATAAATGACGTTCCAAGCTTTAATAATTGATATATCACATCAGTTATTTTATAACCGATGTGATATATCGTTCAGGATCTGTTTTTTACGTCAGTTATTTTATAACTGATGTGGAATATACAAAGATTAGCTTTTTTACATTGTTTTGTGTATAAATGATGTGAAAATCGAATCTGGCACACTTTATCACGTCGGTTATTTTATAACCGACACAATAAATCAAAGCTCGGAACTTTACCACGTTTGTTATAAATAATTCGACGTGATAAAGCTTATCTCATCAATTTATCACGTCGGTATAAAGCGACATATATCACATCATTTATTTTTTAAATGACGTGATAATGTGTTTTCTACGTTGGTTATTTAATAAATGACATTATAAGCATTAAAATAATAGTTTACCATGTCGGTTATTAAATAACCGACGTGGTAAATCATTAAAATGATTTATCACACCCCGTATTCAGTCATTCTATTTTCTTCGATCAGGCGACCTGCGACTCATCTCTCTCGTGCGGAAAACCTTGAAAGGATTCATCAATGACATGCCCTCCAGCCTTGTTTTTCGAACACCATTATTCATATATATTATCATTAGATATATCAGCTCGACTCACAACACTCAAGTAAGCCTCACACGACTCCTTTTTCATTTTTATTTTACGCGATGCCCGAAAATAATTTTTTCAGAAGTTATTTTTCTTTGTTCATGCTATCATGGTATGATTCATAGTGTTCATATGTACCATGCTAAATTATTTTCTGGTAAAATAATCGTATGTAATTGATATCATGAAAGTTTGTGTTTATTGTGTGTTTTGTCATGTCTGTGTGCGCGTACATGGGGTTTCCAAGGGGGTGGGGGCTATGCATGTGAGTGGGGGTGTTCAGGGGGGTTGGGTGGTCTATCGACTGGGGTGGGGGTGTCCAGGGGTTTCAAAGGGGGTGGGGTGGTTTCCAAGGGGTGTGGGGGTTGTCCAAGGTAGTTCAGGGTGTCTAAGGGGGTATGAGGGATGTCAAAGGGGTTGGGGGTGGTGTCCAGGGGGTGAGGGTGATGTCCAATGGGGGGTGGGGGCTATCTAGAGGGTTCAGGGGGCTATCCAGAGGGTTGGGGTGTCTAGGGTGTCCATGGATGTGGGGATGGGGGAAATCCAGGGGTTTGGGGGGGGGGCTGTCCAAGGGGGCGGGGGTCTGTCCAAGGGTGTGGGGCCTGTCTAGAGGGGTTTCCAAGGGGGTAGGGGGTAGGGGTGGTGTCCTGAAGTGGTTGGGGTTTCCAAGGGGGTGGGGGTGGGGGGTGCTGTCTGAAGGGGTGGGGGCTGTCCACAGGGTGGGGGCTGTCCAAAGGGGTGGGGGATGTCCAATGGGTGGTGGTGTCCAGGGGGTGGCCAAGGGGTGGAGGGTGGTGTCCAGTGAGTGTGGGGTTGTCCAAGGGGGTGGTGGTGTTCTAGGGATGTCCAACGGGGGATATTTGTGGATATTTAAGGACTTTCTGGTTCCAACAGTGATTTTTAGGGATTCATGCATTACGAAAAGATGAGGGTTGTTGCAATATGATTCAATTTGATTATATATATTTTGACTAGTCATTGACTATGAGAAAATTTTTGGTTATGGGGGAGACCATGTCATGGTTTTCAAATATGTAGTTATCCTGACCGCATTGCGCCATTATGATAGGCTTTACACTATGATATTCTCCATATGAGTTTTTATTTTAAATTTGATTGGATTTTTAGGTTTACTTTATCTTCTCCAATTTTCAATCAACCATTGGAGGCCACATGGTTTTCTTGAATTCCATGGAATTCCCACTACTATGGTGTTTGATGCTTTCCTTCTATTGAAATATGATTTCCGTAAATAAGTTACTGATTCCATGTTCTTATTCCTTTCTTCTTCCTTTATTTTTTTTCTTCTTTGTCCAATTCTTATTCTCCTTAATTCCTTCTATTATAAGTGAATTTTTGTCCTTTTTTAATTGATGGTTTTATAGTAATAGATGTCTTCTAGGATTATTAGGAGGGGTGGGGGTGTCCAAGGGTGTGGGGTGTCTAGAGGGGTGGGGGATGTCAAGGGGGTGGGGGTTGTCCAGAGGGGTGGGGGCTGTCCAATGGGGTGGTGGTTTCCATGGGGTGTCCAGGGGGTGGGGGTGGTGTCTAAGGGGCTGGGGGTGTCCCAGGGGTTGGGGTGTTCAAGAGGGTAGGGGGTGGGGGTGGTGTCCAGGAGGGGTGGGGTGTCCAAGGGGGGGTTATCTAGAGGGGTGGGTGATGTCCAGTGGGTGGGGGATATCTAGAGGGGTGGGGTACTATCCAAGGGGGTGGTGGTGTCCAGGGGGTGACCAAGGGAGTGGGGGTGGTGTCTAGGGGGTGGGGGTTTTCCATGGGGGTGGTGGTTTCTAGGGGGTGTCCAAGGGGGTAGGGGTGGTTTCCAAGGGGGTGAAGGTGGTGTCCAAGGGGGTGGGGGTATTGTCCAAGGGTGTAGGGGTGTCGAGGGGGTGGGGTGGTGTCCAAGGGGGTGGGGGTGGTTTCCAGGGGGTGGGGGGTACCCAGAGGGGTGGTGGGTTGTCCAGAGGATTCAAATAAATAGGATCTATGTAATTTTTAGTAGTGAATGTATTCATATTTTAATATTTATACTTCATATTTCTATTTTATGGAAGGATGAATTTGGTATCCAGTTGCACAAGGATGTATTCTTCGTGAAACTTAAGAAGGAAGGATTCATGATGAATTTAAAACTGTTATATCTAACTATATTATCTTTTTAAAATCAATTTCAATCATATATTTTTAAATATGCATAGATTTTTTTTTCAAAATTTTATTACATTCCAATTATGATACTTTTCATATAAACATATATTTGTATTATATTAAAAAGATTAATAATTATGATATTTTTTATATGTAATAATGAGTCCATGTTAAATTACAACACATCGAATGAGTAATGAATATGAGGATGGTGTTGATCCCCTTTAGGAATTTTCTAAAATAAATTTCCGATGTAGTGTCCTTTTTTCTGTCCATGCCTGAAATGTTTGAATATGAAGTAGTTGAAAAGGAGAGAGATAAAAGATCATTTTATTTTGCATGGTTTTATTCCGAGTTACCACCTTTGGATATGACATGGTGAAATTTGATGGAATGTCAGATCAACTGATGATGATGATTCGCAAGATGGTAACTCTGATGCAATTGAAGAAATGATTCACGATATTGTAGTAGAACAAATTGAGATAGAACCGAAAGTTGCCCGTCTATATGGTGATGCTGAAAATCCATGGTATCCTGGTTGTACAGATTTTACGGTTTTGTCAGTGGTGTTATGATTGATTAACCTGAAGGAAAAACATGGATGGAGTGACATAATTTTTGCATAGAAGCTACAATTAATGAAATACATTCTTCCAAATGATAAAAATCTTCCAATTTCAAATTATAAGGCCAAGAAAATATTATGCCTAATGGGATTGGGATACAAGAGAATACATGAATGTATGAATGACTGTATGATATATAGGAACAAATATGGATTTTTGGAAGAGTTTTATAAATGTTGGACATCAGAGTATAAGGTGAAAGGAAAATCACAGGTTGATGTAGAGATTACAAAGATCCCTTCAAAGGTATTTTGGTATCTTCCTATAATTCATCATTTCAAATATTTATTTTCTAATTCACATGATGCGAAAAGGTTAAGATGGCATGCTGATGAGAAGATATGTGATGGAAAAATATTTCATCCATCTGATTGTCCACAATGGAAGAAAATTGATGAGTAGTATCCTACATTTAGAAATTAAAATAAAAATCTCATACAAGGGTTGTTCACAGAAGGAATGAATCCGTACCGAACCCTCTGTAGAACACATAGTTCATGTAACATTTTATTGGTAATTTACAACCTCTCTCCTGAAGTTTTTATGAAGTGAAAATATTTCATGTTTAGTATAATGATATCTAGTCCAAAACAACCTAACAATGATATTGATTTTTTCTTGTCACCATTGATTTATGGTTTGAAACTTTTATGGGAGGATGGTGATAGGGTGTATTATTCTTATAAAATGGAATATTTTCAACAACATATATTGCTTATGTTCATTATAAATTACTTCCCATCATATGGAAATTTATCTGGATGCAGTGTTAAAGGGGATAATGCATGTCCAATTTACGAACAATAGACTTCATATTATTAGTTGCATCATGGGAGGAATACAATGTACATGGGTCATCAAATGTTTTTTCTTATGGATCACTATTATAAAAGACTAAAAAAATAATTCAATGGCTCATAAGAATTTGATATTTCTCCAAAACCATTATCCCCTGATCTGTATTTTCAGAGGGTGGATAACCATGATGTGACATTAAGAAGGACACATAAATTTGGTAATTATAGTCCTATTTGGATGAAAAGGTCAATATTTTTTGAGCTACCATATTGGAGATATCATGAAGGTAAACATAATATTGATATCATGCATGTGGAAAAGAATATATGTGATAGTTTGATTGGATCATTGTGAGATATTAAAGGAAAGACAATAGATGGATTGAATGCAATATTAGACATACTATAAATGGGAATACCATTGGAGTTAGCTCCCACTCATAAAGTAAGATGAACTTTTATTCCCTGGCATGTCATACATTATCCAAGAGGGAGAAAATTAGTGTTTGTCAGTGTCTTCATGATGTCAAAGTTCCTCAATGATATTATTCAAATGTAAATGTTTTTGTCACATTCAAGGAATTGAAGTTGATAGGTACGATATATAATGATTGTCACGTCATGATGCAACAACTTCTACCAGTTGCATTGCGTGGAATATTTCCCATCCGTGTCAGAAATACTATAATGATGTTGTGTTATTTTATCAGTTCAATTTTTAATAAGGTGATTGATGTGAATGAATTGAACATTTTGGAAAAGGATGCAATTTGTATACTTTTTCAATTGGAAATGTATTTTCCCCCATGTTTTTTTGATATAATGGTGCATTTAATGATTCATCTGGTTAGAGAAATAAATATTTGTGGACCAGTATATCTTCGTTGGATGTATCCTTTTGAATGTTATTTGAATATATTTAAGGGGTATGTTAAGAATTTATATCGACTCGATGCCTCCATTATTGAATAGTATATTTTTGAGGAGGTTGTAGAGTTTTGTACAAGCTACTTGGCTTTGGCACATCACATAGGTTTGCCTCAATCTCTCCATGAAAAAATTAATAATAAGGGAAAGGGGATTCATGGATTGAAAGTAAAATCATTGTCAGCTGAATAGATGAAGAAGTTAGAATTATACATCTTGAATAAAATAGCTAATGCTCAACCTTATATCACATTTCATATTAATGAGTTGAAACAATGTCATCCAAATAAGAAAGAAATATGGATTTTAAATGAGAACAACAAAACATTTATGTCATGGTTTAAAAAGACCTTGCTTGGTAGATCAGATGTATTAGAGACATTACAATGGGTAGTGGATGGTACATGTTTAAATGTGATAACGTGGTCCAGTTATGACATTAAGGGATATATATTTTATATGAATTCTCAGGACAATAGAAGTGCAGTTCAGAATAGTAGTGTATTGGTGTTTGTAAAAGAAATGCATTTTTCTAGTGCAAAAGACAAAAAACCAATTTCTGCATGGATTTCATATTATAAAGTGATTGATGAAATATAGGAGGTTGATTACATTAAAATTAATGTTTCAGTTTTTAACTATAAATGGTTTATTGGTAACAAAAGTGTCACACACGATGAATTTGGAATGACAGTTGTTAATATAAATTGATTGGAAGACACAGCGGATTCGTTTATAATGGCAACACATGAAAAAAAATCTATGTAGTGGGTCATTCAGATATGTAGTGGTTGGTTTTTTGACAAGGGAAAAATAATATTTTGGTGAGGATGAACTTCATGAAGATGATGATTAATGTGAGATCCCTACTTCCATGGAAAGATTAGCAGAACATATTGATGATCATGTAGAAGACATGGTTTTTTCCATAAGGAACGATCACAAGGAAGCAATTTGGGAAAACAATCCATTTTTACATTCCTCAAATTATAGGTAACATTTTTTTATTTATTTTTTACATTTATTATTTTCATAAAATGTTACATATTTTATGTTTTATCTTTATTAAAACATGTATTAAAACAAATAAGTATATGTTTTTGTTTATTTTAATTTTGTTTACTTTAATTTATCATGTTTACCATTACATAAATTATATATATATTATTTCTGTTCAATGACAATTACATTACCATGTTTACCATGTTTACCAGGTTTACCATGATTACCATGTTTACCATCATTACCATCTTTACCATCTTTACCATATTTACCATTTCTTAACATGCTTACCATATTATCCATGTTTACTATTACGCAACTTAGTACAATTTTATATTTTATGTTTACATTAGTATTGTAATATTTGAATTACTATATTTGTGAACTAATGTTTGTTTTTTTGATTTCAATGATAATGACAGATTAATCAGTTGATCAACCACATGATTCTATAGATGAGTAGATTGGTCATACCTCTGGGGAGGAACATTCACATGTTCCTCTTGATGTTCCCCAATATTCCTCATGTGCTCCCATTGTGATGAAGAGTTCAAGAGTTGGTATACATGGGTTCACACATTTACCAAAATTATCACTTTACTGTACGCAGTATTAGAGGATACTCGTTGAGTTTGATGAGGATGATATTTCTAGAGGTCCAAATTCAAATGATTTTAAGTGTTTTTTATCAACTCAAGCTAAGAGAAAAGTAAGCATTTTGAATGATGACTGGAGAAGTGTGGACAAAGAGATAATATCTCAGTTTAAGGAGACGATTTTGGTAAGAGCTTTGGCTATTGTTTGAATATTTTTTAAATGTTTCTAGTATATATAATATGTTTAACCTCTTCTTTATTAGATGAAATCTAATATTCCTATCACTGGAGGAGTCATGAAGAAATGCTTATCGATGGCTACTAAGAGATGGAGGGATTTCAAATCAACACTCTCATCTAATTTAATTTTTGGCCATAGGAGTCATGACAATATATGTCATATATATCCTTTCATAGATGAAGACATGTGGAGATAGTTTGTTGAAAGTAGAAGAAAAGATTAATTTTTGGTAAGGGCAATGAAAACTTTTATAATTTTTCTTATATAAATGATCTTATTAATGTTTTGTTAATGATTTATTATTCTTAATTTATAGAAAACAAGAAATTATCATCAAGAGATCCAATCTAAAAATTTATACCCTCATAGATTATCTCGGTGAGGGTATACGTTATTGGAAGAATAAATGATGGAGGAGAAATTAAAAAAATTATGATCTGAGTCTTCAAGCTCTGGAGAGGTGGCCCTTCCATCCCCTCCATCTAGACCTGATAAATTGAAGAGTTGGGAGGAAAGATATTTTATCTATAGCATTGGGAAAGCTCGAATATCCTCGTCAAGTATGAGGATATCTGGCTGGTATAATGGTCAGAAAAGTATTGCCACATTCTTCAACTTCTGACGTTGAGGTTTTTTATAAAAAAAAAATCCATGGAGGTTGAAGTTCATAATATTAATGCAATGATAGAGGAAAAGATTAGATCATCGTTATAGTCTATGTTTGTATACATGCATAGAAAATTTCAAACTACACCTCCCACTCCTCCACCTCCCCCTACAGACCCCATTATGTATCCTCCACCTCCGACAGTAGCTCCCACTACCCGACCTCAGCTTGCAGACCCCATTTTTTATCATACTCCTCCATCGTACCTTTCTACTTATTATGAGTTGTATGTTGATGATCCTCATCATAATATAGTTTCATATGGGTTGGTATATTGTATATAAGATACAATTCATCATCAAAAATTAGAGGTAAAGAATCATCAGGTCACTGTACAAGATATTATAGATAGATCATCTCAAGTACCATTACCTATAGATGAGGTGATGATAGTAGGACATATTACCAGCAATTTTTTAATTTGTCTATCCAGACTTCTGCGACTCATTACCCTAGAGGTATGTATGTTATATCATCTATTTTATTTTTTTATTAAAGTTGTTTTATCATTTGAACACTAATATATTTTTCTATTTATTTTTACATGAATACTTCAAAGGTAAAGAAATATTGTATAGAAAAAAACAAAGAAAAATGGCTTTGACATCATACATAGATTCTAGTAGTCTTGACAGATTGTCAAGATATTCAAATTTGTTGGCAGGTCATTATGAGTTTCCATTAAAATCTCATGTTTGTGGACATGCAATAATTGTGGGGATTGTGAAAACTAATATCATGGAGCCTGTTACTGGAGATAAGTTGGGCATCAACGCGGTGAAAAAATTTTCCATGTAAGTCTTAACACCTTTCCCCTATGTTATATTTATTAAAAATATATTCTTATGTCTGTTTTGTATTAGGTATCTTTATAACATTTGTTAAACGAATGAGCAGACAGATGTATATGGATTCATAGACCCGCATTTGATTTCCCCCAAAGCACGTGCATAGGATGTGGAACAAAGAATGATTTATATTACTGAAATAATTGAATAGAATATAGTCACACAATGTTGGATGATGCCTTTTTTTGAGAGGTATGAAACACATCTCTCTCGAAGAGTTCATTATCTTTTAACATAAGAAACCACTAACCTTAAATTTTCTTTTATCGGTGATCATTGGATGTTAGGGGGTTTTCACCCAAGGGATACAACAATTTATTGGATATGCTTTGTCCATGGTGATGTGTAGGAAATTTTTAAGAAAATGTTGGAATAGTATGTTTCAATTTCTAAATGGTTTCATATATTATAATTTATTTTAAATATCTAACATTCGTATTATTTTATAACAAAGTATGGGTCTACTTTTGAAACAACACAATGAAAAGGTGTGAAATGATCAAATATGTAAATGCAAAGGTAAATATCCATTTATAATTGGTACGTTTTGATTTATTTCAAAAAAATAATATATTGAATTTACAGTCATTAAAACAGAATTGTCATAAACAATAAGGCGTCATCGAATGTAGATATTATATCTTAAGATTTATGTATCAAATAATAACAACTAGAAGAGTTTTGAACTTTGACCTTGTAAGATTTACTTTTAAACCTCGACATAATATTTCATTTGATTTATCCACTATACATGTTGACTACTATCCTTTTAATATGTAGCTATTTGATGACCCTCAACCCTATAGTCCTCAAGACGTCAAACACTTACATGTGGAAGGGTCACATTATTTTACATGTTCGATTGAATTTTAGTTGTTTGTAGGGTAAAATGTAATTTGGAATATTTTCATTATAATTGTGTATTTGGTAGTTTCTAGGTGGGATTTAGTTTTTTTAAGTTGAAATTTTATGTTTTGAATGTTATATAAGTGAATGTTCAATTTTTCTATACTTCTTGTTTTGGTATACTTATGATGGTTTTTCTTGTATGGATTCTGGTATGGGGGGTTCCAAGGGTTTGGGGGGTGTCCGGTGGGGTGGGGGTATCTAAGGGTGTGGGAGGGCTGTCTGGTGGGGTGGGGGTCTGTTGGGTGTCCATGAGAGTGGGTGGGCAGTCCAAGGAGTGGGACAGTTTCCATGAGGGTGGGAGGGCTGTCCACAAGATTTGGGGGCTATCCCAGGGGTGTCCAGGGCTGTGAGGGTGTCATGTGGGGTGAGGGGGTGTCCAAGGTTGTGGTAGGGTTGTCCAGTGGGGTGGGGGTGTCCAGGGTGTTCATGGGGATTGGGGGCCAGTCTAGGGGTGTGGGGGAGGAGGCGCTGCCATCCCTCGAGGGGATGAATGCTGCTGGAAGGTACTCATCACTCTCACATGTGAAGCTTGAGCTCTCAAAATGTTTCACAAATGCTTTCTTCCGCTGTAAACATCATTCATTCCATCACCTTGATTCAGGTATAACTAGAGGAAATGACGTCCTGTGTGACTAAAATACCTGGTTCTTGGCGGTGGAAATCACTCGGATCATGTGGAACTGGAAATGATGCTCCCAAGGCTGCCAATGAGATACCTGAAACAATGTTAACCAAAAGCCCTATGGTGGGAAGAGGGCGCCAGTTCAGTTAGTGGAGAGGGACGTGGAGAAGACGACTACGATGATACGAAATATACCCAACAAGTACCCATAAGTAGCAGTTTAGTTTCCCAAATTAGATGCTTGAAAAAATATAGGGTTGTTTTTGTGTTTTTTTGGTCTCCTCCTTGCAATGTTGGTCCAGGAGAATTACCAGCACATCCCGTCTGTCAACAAAAAACATACAAAAAACCCTATATTTGTTCAATCATCTAATTTGGGAAACTAAACAGACACATACGTGTACTTGTTGGGTATATTTCAGATCATCATAGTCATCTTTTCCATGTCCCTTTCCACCAACTGAACTGAAACCCTCTTCCCACCACTGGGATTTTGGTTAAATTCGTTTCAGGCGTCTCATGGGAAGCCTTGGGAGCATCATTTCCATTCCCGCAAGATCCTAGAGATTTCAACCACCATGATCCAGGTATTTTATTCACACATGATGGAATTTACCCTGGTTATATTGGCATCAAAGTGATAAAATAAATGATGTTTACAAGGGAAGAAAGCATTGGTGAAACATTTTGGGAGCTCACAATTCACATGTGAGAGTGATGAGTAACTTTAGTCGGCATTCATCCCCTCGAGGGATGGTAGAACCTCCTCTCCAAACACTACCTATCTAGGGGTGTCCCAGGAGTGGTGGGGAAATCCAGGGGTGTGGGGGTGTCCAGGGATGTGATGGGGGCTGTCTAGTGGGGTGGGGGTTTCTGGTCTAGTTTTGGTTGGGTTTGGGTCTGTTTTTGGTCTGGGGGTGTCCAGTGAGGTGGGGGTATCCAGGGGTGTGCTGGGGGCAGTCCAGTAGGGTGGGAGGGTGTCCAGGAGGGTGTGAGGGATGTCCATGAATGTTTGAGGATGTCCAAGGGGTTTCCAGGGGTGTGGGGGGTAGTCCAGTGGGGGGGGGGGGGGTTCTAGGTGTGTGGAAGGTAAGTCCAGGGGAGTGATTTCTAGTGGGGGGGAAAGAGTGTGGGGGTTTCTTGTGGTGTGGGAGGGATGTCCAGGGGTGTGGGAGTTCTTTTCCAGGGGGTGGGGGTGTCCAGGAAGGTGGGGGTGTCCAGGGGTGTGGGGGGTTGTCCCGGGGGTGGGGGCTGTCCAGGGGTGTGGGGCGTGTCCAGGGGTGTGGTGAGGGTTGTCCAGTGGGGTGGGGGATTCTTGATTGGTTTTGGTTGGGTTTTGGTCTGTTTTTGGTCTGGGGGTGTCCCATGAGGTGGGGATTCAGGGGTGTGGTGGGGGCTGTCTAGTGGGGTGGGAGGGTGTCTAAGAGGGCTGAAGGGATGACCAAGCGAGTGAGGGCATTTCAGGGGGTGTCCATGAGTGGGGGGCAGCCCATTGGGGGGGGGGGGGTCTAGGGGTGTTGGAGGGCTTTCAAAAGTAGTGTTGTCTAGTGGGGTAGGGGTGTCCAGGAGGTTGGGGGTTGTAGGGGAGTGGGATGGCTGTCTATGGGTGTGGGAGTGTTGTCCAGGGGTAGGGGGCAGTCCAGGGGT
Organism: Viscum album; assembly: GCA_963277665.1. Lineage (NCBI taxonomy): Eukaryota > Viridiplantae > Streptophyta > Magnoliopsida > Santalales > Viscaceae > Viscum > Viscum album. Next base: position 2,055,991,570 of record OY728137.1, read on the forward strand.
GTGGGGATCCCGGGGTGTGGTGGGGGCTGTCCAGTGGGGTAGGGGGTTCTGGTCTGGTTTTGGTCGGCTATTGGTATGTTTTGGTCTGTTTTTGTTTTGGGGGTGTCTGGTGAGGTGGGGGTGTCTAGGGGTGTGGTGGGGGCTATCCAATGGGGTGGGAGGGTGGGAGGGTGTCCAGGAGGGTGGGAGGAATGTCCAGGCCAGTGGGGGGATGTCCTAGGGTGTGTGTGTGGGGGTGGGGGGGGCTTCTTGGGGGAGGGCTATCCAGGGGAGTGTTTTCCAGTGGGGTGGGGGTTTCTAGGGGTGTAGGAGGTCTGTCCAGGAGGGTGGGAGTGCTGTCCATGGGGTGGGGGTGTCTAGGAGGGAGTGGGGGTTTTCCATGGGTGAGGGGGCTGTCCTGGGGGTGGGGGTGTCCAGAAGGGTGGAGGGTTGTCCATGGATGTGGGGGGATGTCCTGTGGGTTGGGGTAGTCCAGGTGTGTGGGGGTGTCCAGGGGTGTGGTGGGGGTTGTCTAGTGGGGTGGGGTGGGGTGGTTTTTAGTGGGGTGGTAGGGCTGTCCAAGGGTGTTGGAGTGCTGTCCAGGGGGTGGGTGTGTCCAGGAGGGTTGGGGTTGTCCAGGGGTGTGGGGGGCTATCCAGGTGGGGCGGGGGCAGTCCGGGGGTGTGGGATGGTGTCCAAGAAAATGGGGGGTTGTCCAAGGGTGTGGGGGTTGTCCAGGGGGTACAGTGGGGTGGGGGTTCTGGTCTATTTTTTGTCAGGTTTGGTTCTGTTTTTGGTATTTTTTTGGACTGTTTTAGGACTTTCGGTAGGGCATAGCAGTGGTTGATCGGTGGTGGGGGTTGTCTAGTCAGGGGGGGGGGGGGTTCTGGCCTTTTTTTCGTAACATGTAGGCCTATTTTAGGTATTTTTTCATATCATAAAAGTGGTTGATCGGTTTTATTTTAAAAAAGCATTTGTTTTACGTCAGTTATTTCATAACTGCTGTAAAAAATTCACTGGGATTAGTTTTAATGTCAGTTATTTGTAAACTGACATAATAAATTCCTGGGAAATGGTTTTTATGTTGGTTATTTCATAACTGAGGTAATAAATGGAAATTGATAATTTGTTATGTCGTATATAAAATAACCGACATTGTAGATATGTTTTCACGTCGGTTAATATATAACTGACCTGGGAAACATCTTGGTAGATAGGTTTATCACGTCGGTTAAAAATTAACCGACCTGATAAAAGCTTAGGAGGAGTGATTTATTATGTCATTTATATAATAACCAACGTGAAAGGGTATATACCACGTCAGTTATTAAATAATTGATGTAATAAACCACGACTCCCAAGCATTTTCCACATCGATTTTTTTTAAACCGACATGAAAAAGGCTTCGGATTTGTGTTTTTACATCGGTTTTAAAATAACCGACATAAAAAGAAATGTTTATAACGTCTCCTATAATAACATCGACCTAAATCTGACATAAAAAAAATAAAAAATAACCGATGGAAAAAAAAATTTGTACACTAGTGGATACATGTAGTGGTATTCATCATTTGAAATGATGGTGTAGAGACCTTGATAGTATGTATCCGACAATATTCACCATGATCCAAGAGACTTTAGCACTTCAATATGTGATTTTAGGATTTCTTGATATGGCTGAGGGAAAGACTATGATACTTATTCCATTGTTGGATACATATGGAATGATATTTTCTTGACTCGTAATATAGTTTATAAAAAGATAGTCATGTGAACACCATGGTAGAGACATAGGTAGGAATAGTGTGGTCTGTAGGGCAGTATATGTGGCAGAAGAGCAGGCAGGGTGACATGTGGTGGTCAAATGTTTGACCCATTACAACAACTATCCCTAGGGGGTCCACCAAAGAATCAGGTATTTGTTAGAACAGTAAGTGGATAGTTGTAGATGATGGAGGCTTATAACCCTGAGGTAGCTGGGTTGTAATAGGGTATGATCTGTTTCATTTCCACAATAGCTTCAATTTTAATAGACACCAGTACAAGTCATTATTTTTTTACAAGAATCTTGTTTGAGACTCAGAGATCTTGGTTGAACTATTTACTTGACCCATACATTTAGTTACTCATACGAGATAGAATTTAAGTATCATACATGGGGTCCATTAGTGTAACCTTACTCTTCGAGTTGAGTGTGTCAGTTCGGATATCATAGTAGTTTGGTCAAGGCCTTACGACGCCATTCTCAATTTGGACTAGTTATCTAATGTCCATGATCAGATTGACTATTTTAGGAAAAGAGTGTGGTGTGTCCATTATTATGGGACATGGATATCCTTTTTCAGTGAAAATGAATCCTATACCGAACTGGATTGACTCACACGTACGATAGTGTAGCTAATCACTCGTCAGTTGCCCAGCGTGACCCTCATCGTAGTGGGTGATAAAAACCCTCAGTTTTCAGCATTGGTGGCGGAGTAAAGGGAAATCCTTCATGCGGATGTTCTAGTATTTCCTCCATATATGGAGTTAGTCTTTTTTACATGATATATACCCTAGTAGGAAACTGTTTTCTACACCATCATATCAGATGGCTCTAACAAATCATTGTGATCTGAGGGTATAGTTAGAGGGCTTGGAGAGGAAGGGCTTCTTGAGACCCATAATGTGATGTATACAAATTTTCCTCACCAATTTATGTGAATGGTTATAAATATTTTTGAAATAAATATATATATATATATATATTATTAATTTAAATTATATATATGATTAAAAATAATCAAATTTCAAGTACCATGACTGTCAAATAGAAACATTAATGAAAAAATGGAACAATTATCACAAAATTAATAATTTTATGAATGAATTTAATTTAAACAGTCGTGTAAATGTTATAAGGGATTATATATGGTATTATAGGTATGTATATTTTCAAAATAAAAAATATAAATTTTCTTTAATTTATAAAATTTGAATATGATGTGCTTAAAAATTAGTTCAATTGTAAGGTTAAATTTTATGTTACCATCTCATTCATTAATAGGATTGTTTATACATAAATTTCCAATTCTGATGTAAATTGATTTATCTCTCAAAAAACGTAATTAAAATTTTCACCTATGGTTATTTAATGATAATACATGTTTTCCTTTAATTTTAATCTCTTTGTGTTCTAATTGATCATAAATAAAGGGTTTTTTATTAATACTAACATTATTTCTCACATTGAATGGTAATATTTTACTTATATGTCCATATTTTCATTAAAATATTTTGATGATTGAATTTTATAATTCCATAATGATTTTATTGGTCTTTTGTTACATTTATGAATTTTAATTGTTTATTATGTCATCATCTAATCCATTTTTTAACGAGTTACTTTTAATTTTTTTATTGATACGTTTAAATGATGTTTATCTTTAATATAAACTGTAAAAATAATTATTCTCACCACCAAGACATATCATTATATTTATTATTACAATAACAGATTCCATGTGTATTTTCAGATAAATATATCCCATATAATAATTTTATATTTTAAAAAAATGATTTCAAAATAATATTTAAATTGTCCTCCAAAAATTTATCAATTATCATTTAATGTTATTTTATCTAGAATGAAATCTATTGATTTTCCTTATGATTTAATGGGGTGGTTATCAAAAATAATAATATTTATTCTTTATCTAAATATTTTTTGATTTTTATTATGAAATATTGATGAATCTGATTTTATATTCCACGTGTTTTGGTTGTATATAATGACAACTGTTGTTTTGATCATTTCCTATACATATGAATGGATTGGGTGTATGTGATAGGTGGTTCTGTCAAATACCACAAATGCATTAGGTAAAGATTAATGTTTTATGATATTCATAGTTTCATAAAATTATATTACTATCACAAAATAAGATACACGAGTGTTTATGAAAATCCTAAGACATTGCTTAAGGAAGGTGTTCCCAAGACCGTTTAAGTTTATTATGATTTTATCTCGTGACTATCACATTGTTAATGTCTTGGTTGGTAACCTTATAATATGTCCTCTAAAATTATTAAAATTCCATACTTTTTTATACACATTTATTACATGATCCTATATAAATTTTTTCCTCTCATGGATCATGTTTACTGATTCATTTATGATTCTTGTCTTATGAACATCATGGATTTATTAAGTGATTGAGAATTATAAGAAATGATGGGTAGGAATTTCAAATAATAATGTGATGTTTCCATACCATTATTACCATGATATTCTTATGTAAGATCAATAATTAATATACCATTTTACACTTATTATAAATCTAATATAACCTTTTATTATGTTTTCTATTCCTCAACATATCCAGAATGGGTTTTTATAATATTTCTATCATGGGTTATAGTCGAGAAAAATTTTATGTGAGATTATGCAAATTTGTTTTTACATGATGTTTACATACCCTGGTTTCTAAAGAGAATTACATTTATTGTACTTACATAGATCATATTGATATATAATGAATATTGTGATAATTTGATGTATAATTTAGGAATGAAATATTGTGTTTGTTAATGTTTGAATTAGATAAAGGAATAGATATTTTTCGAAATTATGATGAGAAATAATCAATGTTAGCCCTCATTATAGCTATAATTATAAGATAAAATCCAATTTTATTATGGATAAATGAGTGTGGTTTTCTATAATATATATTTATCTATGGATACTTTAATTTTGATTGACTATGTAATATTTACCCCTTATGGGATAAAAATAGTAAATGGGGAAGATTCATTGCTTACAAGATCATCACCTATGAGAAATGAGTGGACCTAAGACCGAATAAATTATATGATAGTAAAATGGGAAAATATTATGATAATTCACCAGTTTATTATAATCCAATATGGATTATTTATGTAGATATTCACCGTAGAAGAATTAGTTTAATCCTAATATGTCTAATATTATAAATAAAGTGTCAAATTTTATAAAAAGTATAAATGATTTAATGATTATAATATTTCTTACTATGGATAGTATTTTTGGTACTACGTATTTTGGCATAAGTGAATGACTAAAACTAGAAATAATTGGTAATTATTTAAATGGTATGGTAAATGTAATGATTTTCATGCTGATCAATCGAATGTTATTGGTATTAGAATATAAAACCATATTTCTATGCATCAATAATTTTATCAATCCATTAATGATATTGTGCATCCTGATATGAAAAAAATGGAATAATATATTAATCAGTGATTCAGAAGGAATCATCAAAATTTTGTAGTATGTTCACTGATCGGATAATTTCTGAGAAGTTGATCACTACCAATGAAATTATCTTTTTCTTTTCATTAATGATTAGAATATAATTTTTTAGTGATTTCACATTGTGAAGTTGAACTGGATCAATGGTATAAAATTATAAAGAATAAAAGTAAATTTTAATAAATATATACAGTAAATTTGTAGAATGTAATGATCATAATTTCCGGTATGTATTTCCCTTGTGTTCACTATTAAAAAATGGAGATTAAATTCCACGACCTAAGAAATATGGATAACAAATATATTTCAACCATGAGAAATCAAATAGAATACATGTTATGTATTATTATTTTATTATCATTGGCTCATATAGGGAATATTAATTGATAGTTAATTGACTTATAAAATATTCTAAATGAAGTTACTAGTAAGAAAAATTAATATCCTTGAAAACAATATTAGATTTGTTTTCATGGTGGAAATGAATCTTGAAGTAACACATTAATTTCATAGTATTTCTATGAATATATATATAGAAATCAATGGAATTTATGAAATAATAAACCAATTAGTGAAGATATATGTCTTTATTTATGTTATTAGTGAAGAAATAAATATGGAAATAAATTGTAGGGACTATTAAATAATTTAACTATAGAATGTAATGTCGTTCTGCATATAATTTTTTTGCACTAGGAATAAGTAAGATGATGATATGAATAAATAGAAATCTAAAAATTGTAAGCATTCCACACTATAATGTATCAAATACATATATTATAGGAATTATGTTATCTAATACTCGAATCCACGGTATAGTGACGACGATCAACATCAGTAACAACATAAGCTCTGAAAAAAGTCATATTTCATCCAATTTTTATTATTGATGTTGGGTATGATAATAAAGCGGTGATGGTACACTTACTATCAACTCTATAACATTTTATGTCTTATATTATTCTAATTCATCCCTAAAATATATGTCTTCAAAATTTTCAAAAGGTGTTACATTACCGAATGAATTAGTTTAGGTTGAATTGGTTAGAAAAACCCATAATGGAAATATTATCACATCTCCATTCTACAATTATTATTCAATTAAATTTTCTGTTATTGCTCTTCCAGAATGATTTTTTATTCCAACTCAAGTTGAATTTTATGTGCTTTGGAGAATATATTGGATTTTCCCATATAAATCCATTATTAATTACTAAATAATAGACATCCAAATTGGTATTAAAACCCAATTTTTAATTTTCTATCAACACATGAATAAATATGATCGTCCATTCAGAATTATATATGTTATATGTGTTTCAGTTCGTATTTAATGGGGTATTTATCTTAGATGATGGGGTGAAAAATAAAATGAATTTTATAACTATTGTATTAGAGTCTGTTGATTTCTTTCTGCAATTGTTTCCTAAACTCTAATACATGATGATAAATTTACAATAGAACTCATACATTGAGCCTAAAATAAATCACAGAAACCATATATATTATCCTCGACTGAGTTATATAAATTAAACAATAATCTCCAGATTAATTTTGACAATGTATTATTTCTCCCATTTCCATCACCATGGGGTTAACTATAACTTTTTTTAAAAATAAATATAGTTCAATGTGATAATACAATGATATTCATAAACATAATTGCATCACAATCAAGAATTAGTAACCTCTTTGCCGTATAGATTGTTATTTTGATCAAAATCTAAGATCATAATTTTATTCAGTGATTGGTCTTCAATCAAGTTATTATAAAGTGAGTTTCAAAAGTGAGGATGTAACTAAGTATTAATTTTTTTCATGGTTTAGAAACAATTAATTAATAGTGATTACATTTCATCTTACTATTTTCTCCTATGCCTATATAGATTTAATTTTTATATTCATTTCATCTAAACTTGATCAATTTTTTGTAGTGTTTATAAATAACATTATAATATATGGAAAGTGAAATGATGATATTGAATATCACATTAAGTGATTATTTAAAACTCTAAAGAAGAAAAATATATATGTAAAATTTACTTAGGATGAATTTTTTAATAAAAAAATTAATTTTTGGTTATATAATCATGATCATGGGTATATCGATAGATACATAAAAAATGAAACATATTAAAAACCCCCCAAAAACAACCACATTGAATGAGACCCATATAATTTATGGATTGGATAGATATTAAAAATTATTTGGGGTGATTTTATCATGGATTCAATCATATTTCCATTTAAATTCTAAATTGATGAAAGTTTCTTTGTAATAATGAATGTGAGTAAAGTACCACAAAACCATTTGATTTTTCTTATTCTTGGAAATATTGTTGGTTGTTACCAATTCTCTGATAGAAAAATAGAGGTTGTGTGTCACCCCATTTTTTCCCTACACTTGTGTGGAGGTTGACATTTCCAAGACCCTAGTTGAGTATGTGTGGATTACTAATGGAAAAGTGTTCTGGTGGAGATAGGTTGTGATGTTTGAGTCGTGGAAAATGTTTTTTGGTTCTTGTAAGCAGATGGGTCATAATTCTTCAGCTATCCATAGTGGGTCTTTGAGTAAGAAGGAATACATGTGGGGACTTGTTATTTCTATTGTCCATGATGGTCCTATAGTGGATGATCTAAATCTGCAGGGGAAGGAACAAGTAGATGGCCTCTTACATGAAGCCTAAGATATGATCCCTCAGCCTTGGGGGTAAGATTTCTTACATGATGGTGGAACATGAGAGAGGTCTAGATTAGAGGAATCTGTCTTAGTGCCTCTGAAGCTGAATATCATGGATATATTTTCCTTGTTAAAGTGAGGTTTGAGGGTTCCTTTTATTATTAATGGGACTCACCATGGATTTTTTATGCCAATGATTGTTGGAGGGGGAGCTCATGATCTCCCGTTCTTAAGGGATCCTCAATGGTGGAATGTACTCAAAGGGATGTGCACTATGTTGAACTGGTTAATCTTTTTGATGAGCTGCCCATGGATCCAGAGTCTGAAGAGGTCCAAATTTTGGATAGGGAGGTTCATTTAGAACCAATTTGTGAAGTGGAAATAAAGGATGTAGTCTGTAGTGGTAAAACATGTGGTGAGGACTCTATTAGTTTGAAACTAGTGGTTGATGATGTAGTAAAGGAAGAATCATGTCCTAGAAAAGAAAAAGGTGAAGGTTCTCTATGCTTGGTCTATGATGATACTAATACCCTTCCACAATACATGATTCATGGCTTTGTGCATCTATCTATATCAGATTTTCTAGTGAAAAATCCAATCAATCTGATGGAAGGTCCTCAAGTGAATGTTCATGTGGGCATTCTGCTTGACCGCAAAGGTCAAAATGCAATGTTGGTAGAGGAAGTTTCAAATAAAGAGCACCAATATTTCAATGACACTAGGGTGAACTCCCAATGATTCACCTTGATTGATTCTAACAAACTCCCCCTGATGGATGAAGGAGTTGCTTTAGAGGGTGTGGAGTTGGAATTAAATGAAGGATTCCAATGTTATGTATCTTTGAATATACCAAATAAATGGGGAGATGTGTTTGTTAGTGATAAGTAAAACAAATGTGGCGTTTTTTGGAATTCAAATAGTGATATTGTGAAAGGTGAGAGGAATTGGATGTATAAAGGTGAAGGGATTGTGACCCCTCTCTCAAAGTGAATTCAGAGAAAGGATTATTCCAACCTGCCAAAGCTAATGTCTACCAGGTCCTCCTCCATAACAAGGGGGGTTGTCCATTGTGTAACGAATGGCCATGTTGACAAGAAATCTATTAAATAGAATTTATCATTGGATCAAATGAATTTGAGAATGAAATATATCAATATTCTGAAGTAGTAACAGTCACATTCATAGTGGGTGTCGGCTACTACAAGCAAAGAAACCCATAATGATTGTGGTGTGGGGATTAACTTTTATGATATATTTTTTTTCTGGTTGGGACCTTGCTTGATGTACTTTTCATTTTTTTAATCATTTTTCCGTGGTTTTGTTAATGTACCATAGAACATTTTGAATATTTTTCAATGAAACTATAGTAATATTACAGTATAGTTGAAAATGGGGTTTTATTTGAATTGATTCATGAAATAATGGTATGGAAGGTTTTCTTATGAATAATGATGTAGTGATAGATTATTCCTCATACCCAGTGATGGATCAAGTGAGAAATTAATCATCTCTTGAATAAGAATTGACAACAATAGTCTTTAACTTTAATATATGGAAGAATAATCATTATGGAAAAAGGGAATATATATATTATCATAAAGTTTAAAAATATAAAAAAATATCTAAATATATCATATATATGGTTTTTGGATTTTATTAAATATTATGACATAGAAATACATTACCACCCTCTGAAAGAGAACATGTTGTATAAAGATTCTAATGGAATAAATCATGCATAATTATGGATTATGAGGATCAAAGAGATCCATTTTGATGTATTTTCAAGGGAAACCCTTAGAATCAGGATTAGGTGGTGGAAATCAAAATTTTCTATTGTTATTGTTCTACCAGAAATATATATGATGATTAATGAGTCACATATTGGGTATGTATATATAAAATAATTGATTGAAAAGTTATTCCAATTTTCAAACATTATGATCGAATAAAATGTTCAAGAATATATTATGTTTCATAGAAATATTGGGACATCTCGGACCCAGATTCCACTTAATAATTTCCCTGAGCCTGATGTTCCAAATGGTCTCAAGCTCATCTCCCCAAATTCTAGAGTCAGTCGACTAGATGTGAGGGCCTAGGGTGTGTGTGTTGGGATAGTATACCCCCATTAACAATTTATAGTGTAGTTTTTAAATATATAATTCTGTAAATAACAGAATAAATAAATGTAAATAGAAGGAATAGTTAAAAAATTGAGACCAATGTAACAATAACTGAAATTACAGAATTAACATACAGAAAAAAATGATGATATATCATGTATATAGAAAACTAGAAATCATGGATACAAGAAAATAAGGATAAAATGTTCTAGAAAATATATAGGGAAAAAAAATAATATCCTAAGAATCCTGAGTTATGGCTCTGTAATATTTTAACATGCTCTATATTAAATGACAATAAATCTAGTGTTTGAAGATATATGCTTCCCTTAATGAACACATAAAACTATGTGATATACAAGGGATGCCAAAAGGAACCTGAAGAGGGTGTTATATATATGTAATGACCGGATAATTTATCAATAAAATTTCTTTTTTAGGTCTAATGGATATTGAAAACACATGTACGTTTTTAGGGTTTAAATGACCATTTTATATCATTACCATTGATAATATAGCCACTGAACAGTTATCATAAATATTATAAAAATATAAGGCCTTAACAAATCCTTTCATCACATACAAAGGAGAGGATGGCCTCACATAGTAAACATGTTAAATACAAAGCTCATTTGTTAGAACTCAGAAAAACGGTAGTCACAGGGCTTCAATCTTGACCAAGCCCAAGCGGAGCACCAACAAGTCAAGCTTGAACAGAATATCTTATGGGAAGAGTTCATGTTAATAACAATTACCTCTATGATGATGTTATTCGAGCCACCCCAAGAGCCAGTCACAATTGCACACCATACCATTATGTCTTGTGTGAGTTTTATAAGGTGTTATGTAATAATATATTAGTTACTTATTTTGTAATAATTTTTTTTATAATTAAATGTTTTCTCCCATAAATTTCATTATGAAAATAGTCTTTCTAAAAAGAATGATAAATTTTATAAATTGAGTTTTACTTAAAATTAGTAACTTAAAAAAAAATATTACTATATTAAACTAAGGTTTTTATTCATTAGATAATAAAAAAAATTCTTATAAATTATTATTATAGTAGTTCATTATTTGTAAATGATTTGGTAATCAGCTTGATAAGATTTATAATTATTTATACGATAAAACAGAAAGTGTATTCTTAGAGAATTTTTTTATGGAATTAATGATGTTTTAAAACAATAAATATTTTAATACAATATTATTAAAAAATTACTTTTATGAATAATAAATGTGTATATAATTTTTATGAAGTCGAATGTAATTTTTATTAAGGTTTGAAAACTATTTTTGGTCAATACCCATATATTTTCAATAAATGTCGGTTTTCATTTTAAAAGTAAAAATTCACATATATAGAATATTATTTAGATAAAATTAATATTATTTTTGGAACTATTATATGGAAGTATTCTAACGGTGAATTTTTTATAATTTTCTTAGACAGCCGAATTTTTGTATAAAAATTAAGTACTATATAAATAAAATATGTGTTTTATGACATCATAAGGACTCCAAAATGATGTAATACCAACCATAATGGGTATTCTCAGACCAATATATGTTTTACCATTAAAATAATTCGATTTTAGATTTTTTATACTTATTTTAGTAAGACATAGTTAATCCTATAAAATGTATAATATATTTTTGGATTCTAAATTCGTTTCTTTAATACTGTGACTCACCTAACCTTAATCAAGATTAATATTTAAATATATTCAGATGTTATCCTTATAAAATAAATTTTCAACTTCTATTTTGATTAAAACATGGGGAAATACAATGGATTGGTTTGTGGTTTTGAATATGATAGTTTATTGTGTTCAAAACATAAATAATAATGATTTCCACCTCCTTTCCTATATAAAACCATCCATGATCTTATTCCTCTTTAGTAAAATCCCATATTGAACGTCATCACTATTATCCCCACTCAATATAGTCTTTCCAAGGTTCATCATGATTCCATGTATCCTCTCTAAAGACTCTCCCAAGTGTCTAGGATCATTCATCCAAGTAAGGGATTCCATCCTTTCCCATTTTTTCCATGTTTCTTTATATTTTTATAACTTTTATATTAAATTGAAAATGTAGGGGTATGATTTCTAAACTACCCCATACTTTAATCTTTATTATTGAATGATTATAGACCCCTTTCTCTCTCGTTACTATCTTCTATGTACATTAATTAACATGGCGAAATTCCATAAGGGATTCCACTCTTCTTATTTCAATTTAACCATTTGTTCTATATAATCCATTTAAATTACATTTCATATGTTGGTATATTATGTTGTATGATGACCTACCACTATATGTCATTTATAAATGATGATATAACCCTTTCTCTCTCATCAACATAATTTATGAATTTCCATATAACGTTGTTCTGCTGTCAAAATTGCCCCTCTATTTTCAAAGACAAAAAAAATTTTAGTGAATACTATACATATTTCTCTATCATAGGTATTGACTTTTATAAACATATATAGCTTGAATGTAACATATATGTATGTATTCCACATTCTTTGATATTTGTAAAAATGATATTTTTTAATAAATCTATGTTATATGATCTATGTGGCACACTTAAGAATGAGATTAAAATGAATATGGAGGTTGTTCCTTGATAGTGCTCCAATGATTTGGGAATGTTTAAGATCATTATATGTCATTTTGGGAAAGGATTTTACTTGATTACTTATAATAATTTTGTCCACCATGTTGGGAAAGTGGCTTACCTAATTTTTTATGTTAATTATGTAGTGTTTTAATTTGATGCAACATTTCCATGTTATAATCATGCTATATCATGCCATTATTTTTAGGTTTCTATTGTGCTTCATTGATATGTATATTTCCTAAAATGTATTTTATTCCTCAGATTATTCTTTTTTTACTCTGATACTGGGCTTTATAGATCACCCTTTTCTTATGTATGTCCTATGGTTATCCCATGAATTGAAAAATACGAAGGAATGTTGTGGTCATGTTAAATATGTTTTCAATAATGATGTTGTATTTATGTCTTAATTTATCCTGTAATGTTCTAAAGACCCAAATACACATGAACTCTCTATATTCTAGGTTTTATTATGTTAAATTTTATGTAATAAATATTTTTCAACTCTTAATTAAATAGAAGGGTTGTTATAGTTGGTATCAAAAGATAGGTATAGTTATTTTGGGATTAGGGTTGTAATAAACTAGTAAAATCCATTGAGATAAGAATGGGAATAACAAACTAATCACTAAATTTTGGTGACTATATATTAACTAGTTTATTAATGAAAAAAGGTCATGTCTAGATAAAAACAAGTATTGGTGGATCAGAAATAGATATATCTAGGGGTAATACCCAAAAACAACGCTTTGAGCTAGACTCAAACATGAACTAGTGCACAAGAATGGGCCTAAATAAACACTTGTTTCAACACTCTTGGGGGATATTAATCGGTAAATTCATAATATTTTTCTAATCCATTTGTAAATATAATAAAATCACAAAAGATTATATGTTAGGAAATATATAACAGATTACCTAGATTGATGCATAGAAATTCATAAGTTAAGGAAATAAATTTAATTTATATAGTATCCCATTATTGACATTAGATTCCCCTTTATGTGTTTGATATTTAAAAATACATACCCCTAATTTTTCTATTATTTTATCCAATGGCCAGTAATTTGAGGACATGGGCTAACAACTGATGTGATGATCAATGTGAGGATTGTTTTATTGAGGTATCCAATCTGATCGGAGAGGCGATCCCAAGCATTGTCATGATATGATATTAGTTAACGAATGTTTTGAAAAGAACCTTGGGTCAAGAGAAAGGTCCACACCCCCCCCTCCAATAATAAACAATTCATAATTGATTGCTACATGAGAAAAAGTCCTCCTACATTAACTGGACCATTTAATACCTTAATTGTCAAACAACGGATCAACTTCATTCAAAAAATATTTTCCATCCTTCAATGATCTGAACAGGAGATGGTTTATCTGGGTACTTATTGTATGGAGGGTTAAGCTGATCAATGGTGTACATTGATAAAAAATGTAAAGCCTAATGAAGAGATTTAGGTTTTGGAATAGAAGGATCGTCAAAAAAAAAGTTATTTGATTAATATTTTCCCCACACCCTCCATATTAATATGGAATGAGATATCCTACAAATAAATAAAATTAATGAATATGTTGGGGTGTATAGGAAAAAACATACTAGACTTTCAGGATACACCTCTGGTTTGGTCATTACCCCCAAATTTATGGTTGACCTCTTCATTAGTGGGATAAAATATAGCCTATGGAAATCCCTGGAGATTATATATTTTGAAAGCTATGACGAGATTTTCTAATGTTCCCTCAAATATGATATGGTGATCAGTGAATAGCAAGGGTATCATGAGTATAATAATAAGAATGTGTTATTTAATTCAATATGTTTGATGGAAAAAATCAATAGTGCTAAAAATTATCAGCATCCCACTTTCAAATGGTGCGGGAAGAGGCACCCAAGAAATTGAATGAAGGGGATGAGGAAATTATTTAGGTGAGAATGAGAGGGGAACTTCGCTATCATTTGACGAAGGGAGAACTCCACTAGTGTGGTTGAGGAACAAAATTCCCCAGTCAACCCTCAACACATTGTTCCTTGCTACAACTGCATGGAACTGGGGCACATTGGGAACCAATTCACTAATCAAGGGGTAATTTGAGGCACAAAAAATTTCAAGGTATAATGGGTGGGCTTTTTCCATTACTACATCTGAAGAGAATCCTACCAAAAATGTGGTGAAAAGTACGCTAGTTATTCATTCCCCAATAGCGAACTTAATTTTTTATTCTGGTTATACACATTTTTTATCATGAAATTTTAGTAGAAGAATCCCATCACCACCACAAATCATAGAAGTAGAGTAATCAGTGGGAACAAAAAATGATGCAATTATTGCATCCCATGAATATAACATGTCCTCTTTCCAATTTTTTGGATTAAACTTCCTAGTGAACCTCGCCATACTCCCTATGGTAAAATTTTATTCAATTCCTAGAATGGATTGTATTTCCCTATATAAAGTCAACATAATTTTTTATGAGTGGAAGATCACTATCCATATAGAGATTCGACCACAGATTCTATACATGTGAGATGAGGAGGATGAATCTTATTTACCACCATCATCTCAAGACTGGATATTACATATCTATGAGCACAGATATCATTCATAGATGATTGAGTATATGTAGGGTACCATCCTCAAAAGAATTCTAATTGTAAGGGAATTCAATGATGTGTTTCCTGAGAAATTTCATGTTCTTCATCCTATTAATGATGATGAATTGTCGATTGATCTTATACCTAGAGAATTTTCATTATCCATGACTCCATATTCAATAGATGTTACAGAGTTTGAGGTGATAAACAAACAACAACTAGATAATATGGATAAAGGGTTTATACACCAATGGGCTTCACCTTGGGGTGCACAAGTCCTCATTGTTAAGAAAAAGGATGGGTAAATGCTCCTTTTCTTTGATTATCGTGGGATTAACAAAATCATGATAAAGAACATGTACCATTATCCACAGATTTATGTCTTATTGGATTAGCTATGTGGAGAACAAAACTTTTCCAAGGTGGATCTTCACTCAGGGTATTACCAAGTATGGGAAAAAAAAGAGGATATCCACAAGACTGCTTCTATAAAAGTTACGGGAAAAATGATTTCATAGTAATTACTTTCTTGCTCACTAATGGTCCAAAAATATTCATGGAGTTATATAACAGAGTCTTTATAGATTACCTCAAAAAAATTGATAGTCCTTATTTATGATATTCTAATATACTCCAAAACCAAAGAGGAACATGAGGAGTATGTAGACAATGTACAGGAGACTTTTCCAATGGAAAATCTCAATGAAATGTAGAACAAATGAGAGTTCTAGTTGAATGTAGTCTTATTCATGGGGTATATCATCACATGAAAAGGTATATAAGTGGATCCTTCCAAAAAAATTATATTGAGGGATGGTTGAGGCTGAAATCTGTGATGGATATCCATAGATTCCTAGGGTTATTTCGATATTATTGTCGATCCATGATAAATTTCTCCCAATTGTAAAAAACTATTACCATGCTAACCCGGAAGGGAGTAAATTTTTCTTGGAATGAAGAATGTGATGAAAGCTTCATAGAGTTGAATAAGAGGCTTATCACTTCCCTCACGACCACACTACCCACATGTTGGGAGATTGACGTAATCCTTAACAGTGATTCAACAAAGGGAATGCACTATGTTTTGATACAAAATGACAAATTCATCACCTATGCTTCAATGTAGTTGAGAATTACAGAGAAAAACTATCCCACACATGATCAGGATTTTTCATATGGGATCTTTGTGTCGAAGTATGGTGGGATTAATTCATTGAGGAAATTTGTGAAATATATACAGATCACAAATGTCTCAACCATATATTCACATAGAAAGATCATAACATGCGGAATCAAATATGGTTATATCTCATTAAATATTATGACTGCTCAATCCATTACCTCCAAGGGAAAGAGAATAAGGTGTAAGTTTCTCTAAGTAGAAAGGACCCAAATAATTCTATCATTTATAATAACTAAAAAAGATCCAAGAATTTTATATTTGATGAATATGGACATGAGAATTATAAAAAAGGGAATATAATCAATCCATTACCAAATTATTGATCAGTTTTCTCTTTTGTAAATGCTAATGTATTCTAAAAAATATGATATGGGAATTCAAAAGAAAGTGTAAACAATCATAAAATGGAAATAATCGGTGTTAAATGTTAATGAAGAATGATTTCTAAGATTGGGTCATGACTATATGTTCCATCAAATCTAGAGATAAATTATTAACTTGTGGTTGATGCACATAGATCAAATTTCTCCATCCACCCATAAAACACAATGATGTATCAGGATCTCTAAGATCATTATTGGTGGGATTACATGAAGAGGGAGATCACCAAATATGCGTCAAAGTACCTGGTATGTCGGAATATGAAGCATGAGAAGAAGATGTCTAAGGGGATAATGCCAAAATTAACCATAACAACTGGGAAATGGTAGAATATCACTATGGACTTTTTCACCAGACATATGAATACATCAAAAGGAAACAATGGTGTCTTGGTTGTTGTAGATCATCATACAAAGATTCTACTATTCATTACAATTCTAGAGGATTTATCATTGGATAAACTATCATAAATATAACTCAGAGAAGTGGTATAGAATCATGTAGTACCACTATCAATTGTATCTGATCAAGACCCAAGATTCTCCCCTATGTTCTGGAAGAGTCAGCCACATGCTTTGAATATTGAGCTGATCTCCAGTATGACTTATCATTCTCAAACTGATTTTTAGTTTGATCATACTATCCAAACACAAGAGGACATATTGAGATAATGCTCAACGATCTTCAATGGAGGACGGGATCCGAATCTTCCAACGGTTGAGCTCTCTTACTACAACAGTTTCCACTCAAGAATCATAATGGCTCCTTATAAATCAATTTATGGTAAGAGGTTTATAACACCGGAATATTGTGATGAAGTTGGGGAGAAAAAACATATATGTCTAGAAAAGGTCAAAGAAATGGTGGAGGAGGTTATGACTATCCATTAGCTCATCAAATCTACTCAATGTTGAAAGAACTTCTATGCCAAAAACCATCGTGGAGACCTAGAGTTTGATGTTGGAGATATGGTTTTCTTCCATATATATCCATGGAAGAGAGTGATGAGATTTGGGAAGATGCAAAATCTTAGTCCATGGTATATCTGCCCTTTTTAGATCCTTGATCACATTGGAGCAGTGTCCCATCGACTAGTACCTCCACTAAACCAATCTCAAGTACATGATGTATTCCATGTATCAGTCTTGATGATATACATACCTGAACCATCACATGTAGTCAATCCGGATATTGTACCATTGGATAATTAACTATCCAATGAAGAGATGTCGGTGAAAATTTAGCTCATATTAAAAAAAATTCTATGAAATAAGATGATGCCCCATGTCAAAGTGTTGTGATGAAAACAGATGTTTGAATATGAAACGTGGGAACCAGAGGAAGTGAAGAGGCAGAGTTACCATTATATATTTTATTTTGGAAAAATTAAAATTTTTTGGAGAAATTTCATAAGGGGGTAATGTTGTAATGACATGATAATTTATGAATAAAATCCACTTTATGGTAATGTCTTATGGATATAGAAAACAAATGTACTTTTTGGGGTTTAAATGATCATTATGTATTATTAACATTGACAATATAGACATTGAATAGTGATCAGACAACTTTTATAAATATATGACTTCATCAAATTCATTCACCACAGTCAAAGGAGAGGATGACCTCATCTAGTAGACTCAGTCCATACAAAGATCATTTTTCTAAGCTCTAAAAAGGAGGTATCATCAGTGTGATTAACTCTTGACCAATCCCCATTTGAGGTTCAACACGTTAAGCATGAATGAAATCACCTACGAGAGAAGGTCAAGTTAAAATAGATTACCACCTAGGTGATTCTATCTGAGCTACCCAAAGAGATTATCACCATCACACACCTTACCCTTAAGTCTTATACAAGTGTTATATGGGGTTATGAAATAAGTTATTGGTTATTTTTGGGTAATCCCTTGTTATAAATAAAAGTATTATTCCCTCAATTCTTTTATAGGAACAGTATTTCTTAAATGAATGATAAAATTTTTAAATGGAGTTTTCGTGTAAAAATTGTAATATTGAGTAATATATGCATTATTATATTAGACAAAGGGTTTTATTCATAATATTATAATTTTTTTATAAATGTTGATTATATCATTTCTTTATCTTTAAATAATTACTTAATCAGTTTGATTAGAGGTATATTTTTATATATGATTAAACAAGAAGTGTATTATTAAAGAATTTATTTTATAGAATCAGTGAATTTTTTTAATAATTAATATTTTAATAATATATTATAATAAAATTACCTTTATGAATAATATAATAATATATAATTTATATGAAGTGGGAAGTAATTTTTATTTTGTTTGAAAACTATTTTTGGTCAAACCCCATTAATATTCAATATATATTGTCTTTCATTTTAAAAGGGAAATTCAAATAAATATAAATTTATTTAGATAAAATAAATATTTTTTTGGAATCAGGACATTGAAATTGTCTAACTGTGAATTATTCATTAATTTTACGAGACAATTGTGTTTTTATGTAAAATTAAAGACTGTATGAATAAAATATGGGTTTTATGACATAATAATGACCCAAAAATGATGTAATAAATAATATAATGCGTAATATTGGCCCAATATTTGTATTTCATTTAAAATGAATTTTTTAGATTTGTTTTACTTATTTTATAAAGCCATTGTGAATCATCCATAAATTTTAATATATTATATGTTTTTAAATTCATGTCAATAATAATGTGACTGACCTAGACATAAGAAAGTGTCATATTTTAATATTTTATGCCATTTGACTTATACAATAATTTTTTCCACTCATATTTGTAAAACATCGTGGTAAATACTATGGTTTGGTTTTGTGCTTTGGAGTATTTTAGTTTGTCATGTCCAAAACCAAAATAATGAAGAATTCCACCTTCTTTCTTCTATACCCCCACCACATCTCACATTTCTCTTCACAAAAATCCCTTTATGTGCATCCTCACTCGTCTCTCCACTCCCTATGGTCCTCCGATGGTTCCCCAATCTCTCAAAAAGCTTCTATCATTCCTCTTTCATGCCTTTGGGATCACACATCCAAGTAAGGGATTCCATCATTTTTCATTTTAGTCCTAGTTTTGTTATGTTTGTATACCATTTCATTCCAAATTAACATTGTTGGGGTATGATTTCACCCCTCCCCAAACATCCCTCATTATGTTTTAATCATCAAACACCCCTTTCCCTCTGATAAATGACTTTCAGGTACACTTGTTACCATGCTAAAATTCCATAAGGGATTTATCTCTTTTTATATCTATTCAAGCATTTATTCTATATTATCCATCTAAATTGCATTACATGTGTTAGGATATTATGTTCCACGATTCCCTTACTATCTATTTCAGGTATAAATGATGAGATACCCCTTTCTATATCATCATCCCAATTTATTAATCTTTATATAACATCATTATGTTGCCAAAATTGTACTGTGGGTTTCTATGCCAAAATCATAGTGTAGTGAATACCATACTCACTTCTCAATCAAGGGTAATCACCTTTATGCACATATATATATTTAATGGTCTATACATTTATGTATTCCACGTTATTAGATCATGGAAAAAATGATTATGTTGAATGAATCCCTATTATATGATCTATCTTGAACACTTAAACATGAGATTGAAATAAATATGAATGGGATAACGGTTTGAAATGAAATGCTCCATATCGTCACACCAGTAATCTCCAATAACAATTATCCTAGTTTTCTAGATCCTCAGGCACCTGGTGTGGGATTGGATCATCCTCCTCCTCTATCCTTCAAGACTGTTGTTCTGAGTTCTCTTCAGATCCGTTGTCCTTTTCAGGGTGGGCTGCCAGATCCATTGGTTTCATCGACTATTTTAGATGATGGGTGCCCCATCCATGAGTTCTATATTGTTTTCTTTGAGTTAGATGCAAGTAATCCCTAATGGACCTTGGTTGTGAGGAGTGGTGTTGATAAACCTTATCTTGTAGTCTTCCAGGGCTGCGTCAAATGGTGGGATCTAGATTTTCCTACATCAGTGTAGATCATGGATCAGAAGTCTTTATGCATTGTCCTAGCCTCCACAGAGAATTTTTTTCGAGTGTGGAAATGATTTCCTAGATAGGTGGGGCACTGGTGTTTTTCTCAAACTCTCTGGTCAATAGATGTTCATTCAGAGTGAGAAATCCCTCTCACAACGATCTAGATCTATGTCCCTGGTTTTCCTCTCCCTCTTATGTCTGATTATTTATGGAAGGTAATAAGAGACTTGTTAGGGTCTTAACTTTTTCTGGATTAGAGGATGAACCATTTTGAGGTGGAGTCAGTTACGGGGATCTGTGTTGAGTTTCACATTTCTTAGATGCTTCAAAACCATGTGGTTCTTTGGATTGTAGGGATGCAGGATCGTCGTCTTGCCTTGATCAACCCTATTTTCTCCATTACTAATCATTATGTAATATTTCTGGGCACTCTGTGCAAGTCCGTTTCAAGGCATGGGGGCATGTGTCTTAGGAGTTTCCAAGACCCGCTGGTCATTTCCTGTCGTTGAGGCCCTCTTGGCGGTTCATTTATAGTGGAAAAGGGGTGGTCATCTCCCCTCCTGCTAAGGCTTCAGAGGAATCTTCTTCTAGTTCCAATCCACTCAGAATATCTTTTAGCATAGAGTAGATTCTTTTCAACCATGGCGATGGCGAGAAATCACATTTTCAATTATGTGGAGCGGGACCACCTATGAAAGGGACGTCTCTACCAGTTTTGTGGGTCACATCCCGCATATGTAATTCTAAACATCCCTAGACGGATCGGGGGTCTGATGAAGTGGATTTTCCTCAACATTCCACATCCTGTGTTGTTATATCTCTTCCTATGCCATCACTAACAATGGTGCCATAAAATTACCTTTCAGAAGATCTAACGATGTTTTCTTCTCCTCGGGTCTCTCCTCCTACGTCTCTCAATGTTTCTCAGGAGTTCGATCCCAGGTTATGGCTGAGTGGAGCTCGCATGCCTAAGGCCATCAACATGAAGGTGCAGAGCAGCATGATCACCTGCTCTTAGTCAAAGGGTAATGCATAAAGACCCCCACAGATGTCTACACCCTCCAATGGCCATAAGTCTAGGATCAAAGACAAAATTCTACGGTTCAATGAATACTGTTTTAATCTGGAATTCCAGAGGGTTGGGGGCGTAGGTGAAGGCGGATTTCATTGTTAATGAACTCTTCAACCACTCAGTTTCTATAGAGGCTATCTTTGAACCAAAATAGGTATCTAACAAAATCTATATGTATTCTCGGATTCTTAAGATCTCTCAATGTATGCTTGGTAACACTCATAACTCACATATATGGCTGTTCCGGAAGGACCATTTTTTGTTCGAAATGCTCAACGTTTCGGAGAAGTACATCTCTATGAAATTTTCAGTTGCTGCTCAGGTTATTTTTCTCATTAATCTACGCTAAATGCATCTCCTAATAAAGAAGTGTCTTTTGGAATGATTTATAATTCCATATAAATTATGAAAATCCTTGGTTTGTGTTGGGGCGCAGCGGAGGTGCGTGGTACATCAAACACACAAAACCGGAAGCAAAACGGATCAACACCAGAATTTAACATGGTTCGGTCATCCAGCCTACATCCACGGGAGAAGGGGATCATCACTCTATTATTCTCTCCGGAAAACCATCCTGGAGGATCACACAATACACCCGTTACATCTCTCCCTCCTCAAATCTCATTAGAGTAAATATTCTCATTTATAGAGAAAACAAATCTACAACGTCAAGGGTTGTTCTCCAGCCTTCATCAACCCTTGAATTTTCTCCCGCCGTCAGCTTCTGTCCACTGCATCGGCTTTCCACCAAGGAAGACGAACCTGCTACAGTTATTGCCGAACATCCTTGCCGACAAACTTCTCCCACTGACTTCTCCCACAAATGGGAGTGGCCCCCACAAATCTCCCCCTCATGACCAATTTGGGGTAGACTCTTGACCTGCAGTCTCCTTGAAGGTGCTGAAAACTTCTTCAGCAAATCGAACATGCTTCTTCTTCGCCCCATCATTCTTCTTTCACTCGAATGTCAAGGTTGTCACAATCCCTTTGCCAACAAACCACCACCGAAAGTGTTCATCGGCGAACACCCCATAGTCGATGATGGATTCATCGTCATCCCTACCTGTTCCTCTAGGGGAACTGCATCGTCGCCGTTCTCGCCATCCTCGTCAGGTCACATCCACGAGCCCTATATCCTGCCTCGCATGCCAAAGTCGTCGGTCGTCCATCATCAATTTAGCCTATCGAGCAACAACCCCACTCGAGTTCACTATTGTCGTGGCTCGCCACAACAAACGCTCTCTGTTGTGCCACAACAACATCATCCTCGTTGTCGCAAAACGCGATCACCATCGTTGATTTCACACCCTTAAATCACCACCTGAAAGAGTGCGAATTTTGAAAAACAAATCGGTTGGATGTGTTCGGAATGGTCGAAATAGTCGGAATCGACTCCTGGATCGCCGAAATCGGACACCAATTGACCGAGATATGGTCAAAACACGTTCAACGGTCCAGATCACCCGCTGACGTGGCGCTGACGTGGCATGCCGGAGCTTTTGCCGGAATCTCGCCGGAATTGTCTCCGGCGGCGTGAACAGTGCCTTCTTCTCCGGCACGGGGCTACTGTTCACCCGCGGGTTTGACCAAACTTTGACCGGCCATATCTCCTTCGTTTCAACTCGGTTTTCCTCGCCGTTTGCGCCGTTGGAATCGTCTCGCCGGTTCACCTCCGGTTGCTTAGCCTCGCCTCTGATACCACTTGTTGGGGCGCAGCGGAGGTGCGTGGTACCTCAAACACACAAAAAAGGAGGAAAAATGGAGGAACACAATATTTTTAACATGGTTCAGCCGTCCAGCCTACATCCACGGGAGAATGGGATCATCACTCTATTATTCTCTCTAGAAAACCATCCTGGAGGATCACACAATACACCCGTTACATCTCTCCCTCCTCAAATCTCATTAGTGGAAATATTCTCATTTATAGAGAAAGCAAATCTACAACGTCAAGGGTTGTTCGCCAGCCTTCATCAACCCTTGAATTTTCTCCCGCCGTCAGCTTCTGTCCACTACGTCGGCTGCCCACCAAGGAAGACGAACCTGCTGCAGTTGTTGCCGACCATCCTTGCCGTCAAACTTCTCCCACTGACTTCTCCCACAAATGGGAGTGGCCCCACAGTTTGTCCTGGGGGGTTAATATTATTGCTCTAAAAGAGGAGAATCAAGGTAGAGGTTTACTTCTAAGGAGTTCAACCCAGACCTTAGTTTCATTCATGGACAGAATAGGACTTATGAATGTGGGTTAAGAGGGTGATCTACTAAATGGTTTAACAATCATAGGTTCATAATGCTTACTTGGTGTCATCCTAATTGGTGTTTGATGAATGAGGCTTCTATGTCTCTTTTACAGGAAGTGAAGTTAAGTCACATGGAGCGGCATTTATCCAATAATTCACCACTATAGCTTGATCTGAATTTCAGAGCTTCGAGAGATTTATGTGGTCTATTTTTTGGGATGTGGGTGGAAGAGACTAGTTTCAGGGATATTGTCAAGGAATATTGGAATTGTAATCACACAGGAAATTCGTGGATATTCGTACAAAATAAAATCAAGCGGGTTAAACAATAGTTACAAAGGTGGATGATGTCACCTCCTTCTTGGGATTGGGAGTTGCAAGTGACATATAAGGAGGTGGATCACCTTGAGTCTAGCTTGGTGAAACAGTGGAATGAAACTTTATTTACTAAATTACAGGCTATGAAGGTTCACATATCTGATGCTCTATTAAGATAGGAGCGGGTTTCAAGAGAAGTAGCTCATGTTCGGTGGCTTCGAGAGGGGCACCGGAACAATGGTTATTTTCACTCTTGTAGTAAAGAGAGGAGGAGATTACAAATGCCAAATATTCTCAGGGAGGAAGGTTCATACTCTAATGACTGTGACGATGTTGGGACAAAGTCTAATGATATTATAAAAGGATTATTGGCAGGACCTAATCCTAATATGTTAGATGGATATCTGAGTGAAGCATCATATTTGTTCAAGGATGTTCTAATAAGTGTTATGGGGGAGAATGATGCGTGCATGAGAAGTCTTCGAGATGTTGATGAAGGGAGAGATGTAGTGTGGATATTGAACTCAGAAAGTGCACCAGGTCTGGACGACACACCTGGTTTTTTTTTTGGATGCATGTGAGCTTGTCAAAGGAGACCTTGTGGGAGTAGTGCTGGATTATTTTTATGGAGGTAACCTTAATCGCATAGAAAGTGAAACTAATATGGTGTTGATAACGAAAGTGTGTAACCCCAAATCGGTGGAGCAGTATCCACCCATTATCATGAGTAACATGCCTTACATGGTTCTTTATAGTATCATAAATAGATGATTAGTGCCTCTCCTTTACACCAGGATGGTTGTAGAAAAACATGGCTTCATCAAAGGGAGATATATTCAGGGTGTGATTAGGGTGGTGCATGAAATTATTAGTAGGATCAATAACAAGACCTTGGGTAGAAACCTGAATATCAAACATGATATGAGTAAGGCCTTTGATAGGATGGAATGGGGCTTCATTTTAATGGTTTTGACTTTCATGGGGTTCTCTAATTGGACCTGTATTTTACTTATTCGCAAATTTTCCTCTGCATGGATATCTACTTCTTTTATACCTAAGAAGTTTGGCTTCTTGAAGTCTTGTCGTGGTCTTCAAAAAGGGGATCGCATATCCCACACTATATTTATTCTCTCTAAAAATGTGTATAGCTTTTATATTCAATGGGTTCTAAGCTTGGGGAATGTGCTTCTATATCGGCATTGGTATTCTTCAAAGGGTATTTCACACATGATGTTTGCGGAAGATACTATTCAGTTTATTTTTGGAACGAGAAAATTAGTGAATTTCATGAATGATCTTCTTGAGTAATATTGTAAATGGAGTTGGAAGGCAGTGAATTTGAAGAAAATCTTATATTATTCTTCTATGAATCTCTTGGTCTGGAGGGCTAGGATCCTTGAAGAAACATTGTGTATGAGGGGTGGTTCATTTCCTATAGAGTATCTCTGGGCGTTAGTTACTCCCAACTCTCTTCGCGTTCATCATTTTGGGTAGATTGTGGGAATGATCAGGATGAACATTTATAACTGAAAAAACAGGTTCGTTTCTTTTGAAGGATGCATAACATTGGTTAATAGTGTCCTTGTTTTTATCCCCATGCATCTGAAATCCACATTGAAGGCTCCCCAAATAGTTGATGCCACTATGGAAAGGATTATGGTGACCTTTATATGGTATGGACCGTATGTAAGTAGACACCATTGGGATTCGGGGAAGCATATAGCCAGATCAATAGTTGAAGGGGTATCAACATGGAGAGTGTCTCCTTGACCATGCAAGGGATGCATGAAAAAATTTATTGGGAGGCTATGGAAGGATATACATTGTGGGGAATTCTCATGCAAGATAAATATGCCCTAGATGTGGCAGTGCACATGCCTCGACCCTCAAATATATAGAATTTGATCTACACGTATACAGTGGATTTGAATCCTCACACTAGATGGCTGGTGGGGAGAGGGGAGGTGAATTTCTAATGTCAGGATTTGGGGGAGGAAGGTTGTGGTTTCTAGGTTTCCCTACACCAGATATTTCTGTTAGAGAAGCGTGCAGACTCCTAGTTTTTATTCAGTCTATTCTTGTTGATACCTAGCACACTATCATCAACGAATTCATCATTAATGAGGATCCAAATAGGCTAATTTACACAAGCACCTTGTCAGGATCTTTCTCTATTATGGCATATGGCGATTTGATGAGGGACCCAAGTATTGTAGATTAGTGGTGGGAGACTATGTGGTTCAATGGAATTCCCCCAAAAACTGGGTTAAAACTCAATACGGACGGTTCCTTATTTATAGGAGAGATGAGAGGTGGTAGAGTTATTATGGATCCGAGGGGCTTTCTTGTTGCTGCATTCTCAGTCTTCTATGGTATAGGTGATATTATTTAGGCTGAGGAAAAGGCGATGGTTATGGGGTTGGAGTTAAGCGAGAAAAAACATATCAACTTGGAGTTAGTGGAAACAGACTCATTGACCTTTTAAAAATCCATTCGTGTAAGTGGAAGTTGTTCCTAGAACATATAATATCTCATTCGAAAGTGAAAACAGATCATGGGAACTCGTATAGAGATTACTCACACTTGGAGAGAGTGTAATATCATTGTGGACATTTTGGAATCGCAAGATTCCTCTATATAAAATGTTTCTTTCTTACTTATCATATGATCATTTTTGTCTAATGGCATCAACTTTGTTCTTAATGATTTTGTGGGGAACCTTTATTTTAGGTATCCGTGATGGTTATCTTGCATTGTACTTTTCAGTTTGTGGTTTCAAAATCAATAAAAAAAGTAATTGTTCATTCATTCAATTGAATGGGATGGGTACACCTTGAAAGGGATCCAATGCATTGAGTAATTTTTAGTATCATAATACATCATGTTGGGATAGGGGTCTAAATGATTTTTCTTAGGGAATTTGTCCATCATGTTGGGAAAAGGGTGTACCTGATTGCATTATGTTAATGATGTACTGTTTTATGTTGTTTCAACATTTCCATTTTATAATCATGCTATTCCATGGCAGTATGTTCATGTTTCCCATGTGATCCATTTAAATGTCTATTTCCTAGGATTTATTTTATTATTTATGTTATTCCTTGTTTACTCCCTTATTGGGATTTATATCTCACCATTTTTTGGTATACATTTAGGATATCCCATGAAATTCTATGTATGAAAGAATATTGTGGTCATGTATAAGAGGTTTTAAATATAGATGTAGTATTTTATGTCTCAAGTTTTCATGTAATGTTCCTAACCCCCAAAGGAACTATAAATCATGATCTTCTAGGTTTTATTAAGTGAATGTATATGTGATAAATATTTTTTAAATATGAGATAAAGGGAAGGGTTTTTATAATATATCTCGGCGGTCCACCACTAAAAGTTTTTATAACATTAAAACCAATAAATTGAAATGTAATAGTATGAAAACATGAATAAATATAAAGTAAAATAGTACAATTTAATCAAAATCCCATGTACCTTCTTCAGCCCTCAACTGATATCTGACAATTCAGTAAATTCAACAAATAACTAAATACAATTTATATTGATTGGTCATGTGAGTATTAGCTCAAACTGAAAACTCATTTTGAGTGTATCAATAGTTTTGTTTCCAATATGTAACAATGAATCCATGGTTAATGGTATTTAATTATTAATTTAAAAGGTAATGAATTAGGAAATGTAGAACTCAATGTCCACTAACATAGTAATATATGAGTCTATCTTTGGGGTTATAGAGTAATCCCAAGATCATGTTCCAAGGCACTCTAAAATTAGGTTCCAACCAATTCCAAAGTAATTAACCAAGGTAAAATGGGGATATTTTGTGACTAGGACCTATTTGATATAACATTGGAACCTACTTGTCAATGTAGGATCGATGGAGTGTATCCATGACATCATGTAATACTTTGGGAGGGATCCTACAAATGTCATATTGGGTATCCAAGAATATTCAAGGATCATGATCTAGGTGGGTCTCAACATAAGAAAGATACATTCTTGAATCATAATGTTGTTCCTATGTGATGAAGGAATTCCTTGAAATGAATCAAAGGTTAAAATGAGCCAGGAAACTCCTATTTAATGATGAAGTCATATATAAATTCCATTTGACCAGGACTTCCAATTCAGTAGTGTGATAATGAAAAGTATCATGAAACCATTATAATATACATTTATGTGATATTAAATAATTAATTTTCATTGCGCTACCTTCTATTAATATGGAAGGGGGTTCTATGGATGTGCAACCTATTATATAATATCCTTTTATACAGTCAAGTCATATACATAGTATACATGAAAATTTCCTTTACACATTTAATTTTAAATTGATTCACTTACCTTAGGCAGGTCAAGTCATGAGCGTACATTGTTTTATGCAATTATGTAATTCAAAATATAAAAAAATCCATTTAATATATAAAAGTATAAACTTAAAAGGGTCAGGACACGTCACACCTGAACAGTGACTTAAACGTGTCAAATACTAAAACCCTAATTATGGAATATCAGCCAATATGGGATGGATGGAGTTTTGTTCATAAAACTCAAAACCTAATAACATATATAGAAATAGCATAACCACACAGTTATAATGATTATTATAATGAAATATAAATTTAATAAATGCCCATGGATAAATCAGTGGGGCCCATTTGATAATTCCAAAATCAATAATGAGGATTGATAATTTATAGACAACCCATGATAGGGTTATATGATCCTTCTCCTGTAATATCATCCTCAAATTCATATTAAAATGTGGTACATCATATAAAAAGGGAAAAGTCTCACATTTTTATAACTCTGTTGAAATCAAGATAGGAGAAGAGAGGCTAAAAAGGACTCGAGTACTTACTATTGTGCATCGAATGTGATGAAAAAAAGATCAATCAGATCTAGGGAGAAAGATATCAATTAATTGGTACCATAAGACATTAAAGAGATAAAAATGAGACAAAAAAGAGGTTAATCATGTATGAATTAAGATTATGAGGAATGAGGAAGCTTAATTAGACCATTAAGGGAAATTCATAAAATTGCCCATAAAATATCATCATCACGTTTACTCCACACGATTTTCCAAACCATGCACAAACAATGCATGGATACATAGAAAAAAAAATATAATGGTTTTAAAACCCATGTGCTAACCATGAAGTAAGGATATTTCCAAAAACATTCCACCTGTAGGGTTTTCTCTAACCGTGTTAACGTCCCCCACAGTTTACAATAAGCTATGCACCAGGCTAGTTTTCCAAGAAGTAGGGTTCCATGCTCTGAAAAATCCTCAGATACCTTCAGAACCATAACTAACTTAGTAGGCACCCAAATTAGGACGAAAATAAATAATTAAACGTAAATTTAAGGAACCATAACTAACTATAAATCTGTTTTCTTATAGTCTTCCCCCTTTAAAAGAACTCATCCCAAAGTTCACATTCCAAGGGTGGTGAAACACTATCTGAGAAAAAAATATGGCCACTAGATACTCTTGAATGATTGCATCAGTATCTAACTCAACATCATCAGGATCAAAATTATGAAATTGGTGGGCATGATATCGGAAAAGCAGTGAGACATGGATGTTTTTGTGTCTGTAATGGTACATCAAAGGTATTAGTAACCAATATTATACTACCCAGACTCTCTCTAAGAAATTAACTAGGCCTACATAACAAGGTGATCGCTTCCCCTTCTTCTGTAACCCTCTATTCCCATGCTTGGTTGATAACCAAAAGAAAACACGATCCAAAACTTCGAACTCTATAGGATGTCAATGGGGATGAACCAATGATTGGTTCCTATACTAAAAAGTTCACATACACTTTTTTTTGTCTCTAACAGCTCTAAAGTCACTTAAATTAGACAAGGACCTATTCGGGCTGTGACAATTTCTTCCTACCAGCATAATGGTGAACAACACGACCTACCATATAAGCCTAAAAAAGATCCATCTCAATTTCCTCCAAAATATATATTATTATAGAAGAAATCATAAAGAGGGATATTAATTTCCCATGATCCCCTGAAATCAAGGAAACCTGATCAAAGCATATACTCTATAACATTTATTTCCTGTTATCATTTTCCTTCGAACTGATGGTGAAGACCAGTTCTTCGAAGCACATGTGTTCTCATAGCCTTCAGCAATATCATCCAGAACCCTGACATGAAGCAATCACCTCTTTCAAAAAAATTGTATGAGGGACACTGTGTAGTCATATGATCTCACTAACACACAGTCTTCTACGATCATAAAATATGAATGTATCTAAAATAGGGATTAACTAGAATCATTCAGCAGTCAGTCAATGAAAACCCATACATCATCGCAACCTATATTAAACCTTGTTAAAATGACTAATAAATATATAGAAACATATTTACATTTCTATTATGGGATTAGAAGAAGTAGTAACAATCCCGAAAGACTCTATTCCACCACATTCACCTACTGACAAGTGGAACACCTAATTATAAATCATAATACTGGACTCTTCATCCCAGGTCACCATTAGTATAATTACATGTCCTAATACATCTTCATGATTCCTTGATGAATATTACACTGGTAGTTGTGGGAATCATGGATCAAATAACTTTTATATCTATAGGACCCCAGGCACATCCATGAATTCACCTGTTGTCGTGTTTATCCATAAACCAACCTGGAAGCTGGTTATCCCCCTATATACTCTCTCGGATAATCATTACTTTAGGATATTAAAAGTGTATACACATCACCTTCTACATGGGGGAAAATTTACCATCCAAATATGTTACGTAATACATATTATGACGATCATGAAAAACCAGATCAAGATCATAAAAATTTGACATTAACTTATATTTATCACTGGCTTCTTGTACGACCTGTGTTTGAGTTTTATGACTTAGAGCATATTGAACCACATTTCACTTCCTAGGAATATATTAAAGATCAAAATATAGTTATTTTAGAAATTCAATACATATCCTTTGTTTTAGGTTCAAATCATAATGATTAATGATATATTTGAGGCTCTTGAGGTCTGTATACACCAAAATGATCCAACCCAAAAGATAGTGTCACCAGCAATGTAAGGATTAGAAAACTAATGATTTCTCAAGGTCATGTGTTGGAAAATTTACCTCATGAGGCTCAAATACCAATACCCATACTCAAATTAATCTGACCTCATGTATCATCACTACACTTAGGCTGATTTCTGATGCATCACATATGATGGTGTAACCTCTTCCAGGCTCGGGAATAATTAGATTTGGTTCTAAGGCAAGCCTCTCTTTCATCTCATGAAATGATTTCTCACATGCATCTGGCCACAATAACTGAGTTCCCATCTTGGTATGTCAAGTTAAAGGTGAATAATGATGTGATCTGTCTTTTTATGAAATACATGTAATATCTATCCAGACTTAGAATCTCCTTATATTAAATGTGTTCATGGGTTTTTCCTAGAAAAATTCCGCACTAACATTTTCTAGCTCAAGAGATATGACTAGTTCTGAGATAATATGAAACAAGAAGTGAATTTTATTCAATTCAGAAGTGGAACATAGCTATATTGACATTAATATGATTCTCTCTTAGTGTAATCAGACTGATTTCAAGTTGATTGGAATGGTCTCTACGAGTGTCATAATACACTAAGATTTCATTCACAAAGACCATGAAATATGTATCCAAATAGGGTTGGAACACACTATACATCATTGAAATGAAAATGGTGGGCAGATTTATAAATCCTAATGACATGTCTAGGTACTCATACATACCATACTTGTTAAGAAAAGTTGTATGAGGTATGTCTAATGTTATTACATGGACTTGTTGATATCCTGACCTTAGGTAGATCATAGAGGAGAACATATTACCTTACAGATGGTTGCAGGGATCATTTATTCGAATAAAAGGATACTAGTTCTAAAACATATACTAGTTCAAACGTCTGTAATATGCACATATACAAATGTTTCCATCCACCTTCTTGGAAAAAATCATGGGCCAACCGCAAGAGGATGTATTGGGTTGTATAAGACATTTGGCCTATAAATCCTCTAACTACAACTTGAGCTCTAGAATATCTGAAGGTTCCATAGATGAATGGACACTGAATCTTCTCCTAAAACAAACTCAATTCTATACTCTACCTCTCTCTGTGGTGGAATGATACAAAAATTATCAAGAAAGACATCAATGAAATGATCAACTACTGGAGAAAAAACAGCTTGTCCTAAACCCTAATCATCCATGATGATATTTTCATTCTGTGTGGTCACTCCACCTATCCCATGGTGCATTGGTCCCACTATACCAGGCCATACATCCCACTAACCCATATCTAGATAATATCTTCCTTCAAATGATATATACTATACCCAATAGTGATAGATGTATACAAAGGCATGATACTAAACCAACCAATCCATCCCGTGAATGAAATATAAACCTACCACCTCAAGAATGAGATTGATATATAAGAAATGGTAATAGCCTACCTCAAGGGGATAGACCGTACACTTGCATATGCCCTCTATTCATATCCCTAATGGTATATCTAGTGTAATTACCCCATAGTAATATTTTATAACCAATCCAAAACTTTCCATTACCAATATAGATATAAAATTATTGAATAATATATATCAATAAAAGAAAAATCTATTGTACATTCCATAAGAATAGTACCTCTTACTATATATTTTCACATAGCCTAATCCTAGGGTATTGGTCATAGTGCATGAACCTGACCAGATCTGTGGCCCTATGCGACTGATGGACTATCGCGATCATAGTTGCTCTGATGTCACTGCTAAAGATTCGGGTTATTGCAACCATGGCCACAAACTCTTCCTCTAAATCTCCTAACAATGCTTCAACAATTCACTACCCATCATGGTGCAAAAGAACCCTCTCCTGATGGTGGATCTGGAATTGATCCTTTTCTACTAGATGTTGGTGAAATTGTCTCTTAATATCATTGATGATGGCCCATTTGGTCACAAGCCCAACACTATAGTGAGTCTATATAATAGAGAGGCTTCATATTAACCCATCATCCACAATAATAAAAAACAAAAGAGCTATTGAAATAGACAATCTACTTGAAACTGTCTTGACGGAAAACCTCAAGAGAATTATTCCTGCCACCTTAAGAACTACTGGCCTAAGACAAAACCAGTCCTCTTCACCAACAACTATATCCATTTCTTAGGTTACACTCTCTGATAATGTCATTATTTAAAATTGTAGATAATTTTGGAAGGAGAAAGATATTTCCCTATGTATGGAAGGCATACTGGAGCCCATTATAAAAATGTATCGCACAAGAAAGATCATCATTGGGTAGAAGTGGTACATAACACCAAAACACAATGAAATGTGCAGAATGTGTTATAACTGACATAGAAAATATCTCTTGATGCATGAACTATCTACTTTGATTAGCTCTAAGTTTCAATGGAAATAAATGGACATATAAGGAATTCTGAAAATCAATCCATAACATCCCATAATGATAACAAACTTGGGTAATCCCATCCCACCGATGTTTTGATGAGTTATAAAGCATTTAGGTAAAAAACATGACCCTCGTCATTGGAGTAATATCTAGATGATAAAAGATAGATTAGGTGGCCCATATCTAGGAATCCATATCCAGTTGACTGCCATCCCCATAGAATGTAAGAGGATGATGTTTCTGGAAGTCACGAGTCAGAGTATCCATCGTAGGAATAAGTCTAGGAGCACCATGCATAGACTGTATCAGCCATAATAAAATATCAAGAACATGTACATCAGTTGTTAGTTTAGGTAAAATAATTGGTTCCTATAGCGGCACTCCTAGTCCTATGTTAGGTAGATCAGGGCCCACCATGTCTGGAGCCTGGTCGACACCACCTTCCTAGCGTAATATACAATGAAATCATGGAAACATTTGTATAATGATTCTAAAACATGCCTTAGGAAAAGAATAAGTATAAAAATAGAATCACTAGATATATATATGAACCTAAGAAAATTCACTACCCAGGGAATATCACCCTAACTACCTTCTTAGAAAGTAGTGTACCAATGAGTCCAGAAGTATAAGTTTCATTTCATTTTACATTTAAATATGAGGTTCACTCATTTACCTTTAAAAATAATGACTAGACAAGACAAGGATGTTCAACCAATTCATTTTCGATTTCATCATTCACCTTATGTTGGCTATCTATCCCCAATAAATCATTTCCCATGGACTATATAATAGGAAACAACACCCATTTAATAATTTCATAATGTCATGACTCGGTAAATTACTCATCCCAAGCCATGGTGTCCCATATACCTCAAGAAACGAGATATGAAATAAATCAATAAAAAACAATAATAATATAAGTATTAGCTAATTATCACAACACCACACAACAATCGTAGGAATATCAAGCCATGAAAATAAGTGAGATGAACATATGTGGCATGGATATATGCATGACATGTGAATTCTAGGTGCCTAATATAATGAACGTAAAAAATATCCTAGCCCTCATATCACTGGGCCAAGGATGAATGAAATATTAATTTGAAAAATAATCAATGAAACCACATAGCCCGTGCGTCATCCTTTGGTGAAAAATTGTCAACTGTAACATGTAAAATAGAATAACAATTATATTTTCGGTGACATGTATTTTACACCGAATCTAGATTCGCGATGCCCAAGAATGGATAATGACCAAGTCCCAAGAATTTCTACCATACAATATATTTTCTCATATTGTTAATGTAAGAAATGAACCTTCCCAAATACCACTTTGTGAAATCCTAGACCCAAATTCCACTTAATATGTGCATCGTGCCTATTTGGCCACATGGTTCCAAGCACATCTCCCTGAACAATATATGTTTCTAACTAGAAATGAGGACCTAGGGTGTCATCGTGGGAAAACTATTACCTTATTAGTTAAGTTTAGTGTAGTGGTTAAATATACACTAAGGTAAATAGAAGAAGAAATATATATAAAAATTAGGCATAATAGAAAAATAGAGACAATAATAACAATAACTGAAATAATTTTAACAACATACAACAACTGAAGATGATATATCATAAATATAGAAAAATAGAAAACATTAATACAAGAATGTAAGAATAACATGTCCAGAAAAATATAATTGAAAAAAAATTATCCCCTAAATTCCAATATTTCGCTCAGTCATTCGATATCAAGATACATCCTAAAAAGAAAGCAATCAGGTGTTCGAATCCATACACTTCCCTTTTTCAAAACTAACAACCATATAATCAACTATGGGTTCCAAACGACACCAGGAGAGGGTGTGATATATATATAAATGGGGCACCACTAATGGTTTCTATAACATCAGGAATGTGTAATAGAAATTTAATAGTGTGCATGAATGCATATATATATATATATTGTAAAATAGTACAATTTAACTAAATAACCAAGTACCTGCTTCAGCCCTAGGCTAGTGTTTGAACATGGAAGTAGTTCATTAACTATGTAATTAATAATTTCCATTGATAGTTCATGTGTATCATCTCCATCACTAACAACACTTAATGATAGTATAAATAGTGAAGATTCATAGATGTAATAAGGAAACCATGATTGATGATATTTAATGATGATGTTAGATGGTAATGACCAAGGAAATGTAGACCTCAAGGGACACTAACTCAATAGTATCTGAGTCTATGTCATGGGTAACAGTGTAATCCCTGAATCATGTTCCATGGAATTCTACAATAAGGTTTTTACCGAATCCAAGCAGACCATCCATGGTAATATAGGGCTATGTAGTGACTGGGCCAAATGTGTTGTAACCATGAGATCTAATTGTCAATTCTAGATCCAAGGAGTGTATTCAAGTAATCCTACAATACTATGTGGGGGATCATATAGTTTCATACCAAGAATCCTAGAATATAATTCGATCGGGATCTAGGTGGGTCTCCAGATAATAAAGCTACATCCTTGAGTCAAAATGGGGTTCATGAGTTCTCAAGGAATACCCAGATAATAATTCAACATGTTCTTGAGTTAGCCCACCCATGTTTAATAATGTAGTCATGTATAATTTATATTGATTCATGCCTTTAATATTCTTATTGTGACATGTCCATGTAGTTTGCAACCTTTTTAAATTCCATTTTGGTATATTCAATATTTATGGCCCATTATGATACCTTCCATTAATGTGTTAAGGAGTGGTAAGGGGTGATACATGCAGGTGTCTCATGGGAATCCTTGGGAGAATCCTTTCCAGTCTCGCCAGATCCGAGAGATTGCCACCGCCAGGATCCATGCATTTTAGTAACACATGATGGTGTTTCCCCTGGTAATACTGGCATCAAAGTGATAGAATGAATGATGTTTTCAGGGGAAGAAAGGATTTTTGAAATAGTTTGAGAGCTCAAGCTTCACATTTGAGAGTGATGAGTACCTTCCAGCATCATTCATCCCCCCGAGGGATGGAAGCACTATCTCTCCCCACACCAGCTGTCTAGGGGATGTCCCGGGGGTGGGGGTCCAGGGGTTTGGGGTGTCTAGGGGTGTGGTGGGGGGTTGTCTGGTCTGGTTTTGGTTGGGGTTGGGTCTGTTTTTGGTCCGGGGGTGTTCAATGAGTTGGGGGTGTCCATGGGTGTGTTGGGGGCTGTCCAGTGGGGTGGGAAGGTATCCCGGAGGGTGGGAGGGATGTCTAGGCAAGTTGGGGGATGTACAGGGGGTGTCCAGGGGTTTAGGGGGGCAATCTATTGGGGTGGGGGTGTCCATGAGGGTGGGGGTTTCTTGGGGTGTGGGAGGGCTGTCAAAGGGTGTGGGAGTACTGTCCAGAGGTGGGGGTGTCCAGGAGGGTGGGGGGTAGTCCAGGGGTGGGGGGCAGTCCAGGGGTGTGGGGGTGTCCAGGGGTGCGGTGGTTGTTGTCCGGTGTGGTGGGGGGGGGGTCTGGTTTGGTTTTGGTCGGGTTTTGGTATGTTTTTGGTCTGGGGGTGTTCAGTGAGGTGGGCGGTGTCTAGGGGTGTGGTGGGGGCTGTATAGTGGGGTGGGAGGGATTCGGGGAGTGTGTAAGGGATGTCCAAGTGCGTGGGGGATGTCTAGGGGGGTGTCCATGGGTGTGGGGGGAAGTCAAGTGGGAGGGGGTTCTAGGGTTGTGGGAGTACTGCCCAAGAGAGTGTTGTCCAGTGGGGTGGGGGTGTCCATGAGGGTGGGCTGGGGGGGGGGGGGGGTTCTAGGGGTGTGGTAGGGATGTCTAGGGGTGTGGGAGTGATGTCCAGGAGGTGGGGGTAGTAAAGGGGTGTGGGGGGGGGGGGGGGGTCCAGGGTTGTGGTGGGGGCTGTCCATTGGGGGGGGGGGGGTTCTTGTCTAGTTTTGGCCAGGTTTTGGTCTGTGTTTGGTCTAGGGGTGTCCACTGAGGAGGGGGCGGTGTCTAGGGTTGTGGTGGGGGCTGTCTAGTGGGGTGGGAGGGTGTCCAAGAGGGTGGGGGGATGTCCAAGTGAGTGGGGTGATGTCCAGGGGTGTGGAGGGGGGGGGGCAGTTCAGTGTGTGTGTGGGGGGGGGGGGGTTCTAGGTGTGTTGGAGGGCTATCAATGGGAGTGTTTTCCAGTTGTTTGGGGGTATCTAGGAGGGTGGGGGGTTCTTGGGGTGTGGGAGGGCTTTCTAGGGGTGTGGGAGTGTTGTCCCAGGGGTGGGGGTATCCAGGAGGGTGGGGGTGGGTTTCTGGGTGGGGGGGGGGGGTTTCCAGTGGTGTGGGGGTTGTCCCGGGGGTGGGGGCTTTCCAGGGGTGTAGGGGGTGTCTAGGGGTGTGTTGGGGGTATTCCAAGTGGTGGGGTGTCCAGGAGGGTGGGGGTTGTCCAGGGGTGTGGCGTGTGTCCCGAGGGTGGGGGCAGTCTTGGGGTGTGGGGGTGTCCATGGGTGTGGTGGGGGCTATCTAGTGTGGGGTGGTTAGTGGTGTGGGAGGGCTGTACAGGGGTGTTGGAGTGTTGTTCTAGGGGTGGGGGTGTCCAGGAGGGTGGGGGTGTCCAGGAGGGTGGGGGTTGTCCAGGGAAGTGGGGGGCTGCCCAAGTGGTGGGGCAGTCCAGCGGTGTGGGTGGCTGTCCAGGAGGGGGGGGTGGGTTGTCCAAGGGTGTGGGAGGCTTTCCAGGGGGGTTATGGTTGGGTTTTCTTCTGTTTTTTGTCTGGGGGTGTCCAGTGGGGTGGGTGTCCAGGGGTGTGGTGGGGGCTGTACAATGGGATGGGGGGGGGGGTACTGGTCTGTTTTTGGTCTGGTTTTGGTCTGGTTTTGGTATGTTTTTGTTCTGTTTTAGGTCTTTTGGAAGAGCATAGTAGTGGTTGATCGGTAGTGGGGGCTGTCCAGTGGGGTGGGGGTGGGGTGGTTCTAGGTTGTTTTTTGTCTTTTTTTGGTAAATTTTTGGTCTCTTTCAGGTATTTTGGCTTCGCATAGCAGTGGTTGATCAGTTTCATTTAAAAAACCAATTTGTTTTACATCGGTTATTTCATAACCAACGTAAAAAATGAATTGGGATTAGTTTTAACATCGGTTATTTTTAAACCAACATAATAAATTCACAGGAAATGGTTTTTATGTCGGTTATTTCATAAATGATGTTATAAATGGAAATGGATAGTTTTTAATGTCTGTTAAAAAATAATGGATGCCATAGATATGTTTTCACATCAATTATTATATAACGGACATAGGAAACCACTTGGTAGATAGGTTTATCACAATGGTTATAAAAATAACCGGCATGATAAATACTTTAGAGGAGTGATTTATGACGTCAGTTATATAATAACCGACATGAAAGGGAATATACCACACTAGTTATTAAATAAATGAAGTAATAAACCATGACTCAGATGAGTTTTCCATGTCGTGTTTTTAACATATGATGTGAAATTTTTTTCAAATTTGTGTTTTTACATCATTTGTAAAATAACTGACGTAAAAAATAATGTTTATAATGAATCATTTAATAACATCGGCCAAAATCCGGCGTAAAAAATAAAAAATAACCACTGCAAAAAACGTTTTCTACACTAGTGGATACATGTAGTGGTAGTCATCAATGGGAATGATGGTGTAGAGACCTTGGTAGTAGGTAGCTGATAGTATTCACCATGATCCAAGAGACTCTAGCTCTTCAATAGGTTATTTGATGATTGCTCAAGATGGCATAGGGAGAGACTATGATACTCATTCCATGGTTGGATACATATGGAACGAGATTCCCAGAATCGTAATAGATTTGATTAGAAGATAGTCCTATGACCAACATTGTAGAGACAGAGGTTAAAATCGAGTGGTTTGCAGGGTTGTATATGTGGCAGAATAGAATGGAGGGTGACATGTGGTGTTCAAATGTTCGACCCACTACCAAAACTATCCCTAGGTGGTCCACCACAAAATCAGGTGTTTTGGAAAAAAGAAGTGGGTAGTTGTAGATGATGGAGGCTTATGACCCCGAGGCACCTGGGTTGTTATAAGGTATGATATGTTTCATTTTCAATATAGCTTCAATTTTAACAGACACCAGTACAAGTCATTATTTTTTTACAGGAATCTTGTTTGAGATTCAGAGATCTTGGTTGAACTGTTTACTCAACCCATACATTTAGTGACTCAAATGAGAGAGATGTTAAGGATCATACACGGGTTACATTAGTATAACCTTACTCTTGGAGTTGAGTGTTTCGGTTGGGATATCATAGTAGTTGCGTCAAGGCCTTACGACATCATTCTCAATTTGGACTAGTTATCTACAGTCCATGCTAAGATTGACTGTTTTAGGGAAAGAGTGTTGTGTGTCCATTGTGATGGGACTTGGTTATCCTTTTTTAGTGAAAGGAATCCTAATATGAACTGGATTGACTGACATGTAGGATGGTGTTGCTAATCACTTGTCAGTTGGACAGCTTGACCCTCATCGTGGTGGATGATACAAACCCTCAGTTTCCTGCATTGGTGGTGGAGTAAAGGGAAATACTTCATGCGGATGTTCTAGTATTTCCTCCATATAGGGAGGTAGTCGTTTTACTTGTTATATATCCTATTATTAAACTGATATCTACACCATCATATCATATGGGTCTCGTAGATCTTTGTGATCTGAGGGTACAGTTAGTGGTCTTGGAGAGGAAGGGCTTCCTGAGACCCAGAACGTGATGTATAAAATTTTTCCTCACCAATTTATGTGAATGGTTATAAATATGTATGAAATGAATATATATATATATATATATATATATATATTATATTAATTTAAATTATATATATGATTCAAAAATAATCGAATTTCATGGATCATGATTATCAAAAAGAAACATTATTGAAAAAATGGAACAATTATCACACAAAAAAGAATTTTATGAATGAATTTAAATGAAACAATTGTGTAATTGTTATAAGGGATTATACATGGTATTATAGGTATGCATATTTTCAAAATATAAAATATAAATTGTATATAATTTATAAAATTTGAATATGGTGTGCTTAAAAATTAGTTCAATTGTGATGTATAAATTTTATGTTACTATCTCATTCATTAATGGGATTTTTTATATATAAATTTCATATTGATATGTCAATTGATTTAACTATCCAAAAACGTAATTAATATTTTCACATATGCTTATTTTATGATAATACATGTTTTCCTTTATTTTAATCTCCCTATTTTTTAATTGATCATAAATAGGGGTCTTTTTATTAATAATAACATTATTTCTCACATTGAATGGTAATATTTTACTTACATGTGCATAGTTTCATTAAATTATCTTTATGATTGAATTTTATAATTCCTTAATGATTTTTTGGTCTTTTGTTACATTTATGAATTTTAATTGTTTCTAATGTCATCATCTTAACCATTTTTTAATGAGGTACTTTTAAATATTTATTGATATGTTTAAAGGATGTTTATCTTTAATATACATTGTATAAATAATTATTCTCACCACAATGAAATATCATTACATTGATTATTCCAATAACAGATTCCCTGGGTCTTTTCAAATAAATATATCCCAAATAATAATTTTATATTTAAAATAAATTATTTCAAAATTATATTTAAATATTCCTCAAGAAATTTCTAAATTATCATTTATTGTTATTGTTATCTAGAAAAAATCCTTTCATTTTTTTTATAATTTAATGGGGTGGTTTTCAAAATTAATGATATTTATTCTTTATCTAAATATTTTTTATTTTTATTTTGAAATATTTTTTAATCTGATTTTATATTCCACAGGTTTTGGTTGTATGTAATGACAACTATTGTTTTCATCATTTCCTATACAAATGAATGGATTAGGTTTATGTGATAGGTGGTTCTGTCAAATCCCCTTAATGCATTAGGTACAGATTATTGTTTTCTGATATTCATAGTTTTATATAATTTTATTACTATCACAAAATAATATGCATGAATGTTTATTCCAATCCTAAGGCATGGTATAAGAAATGTGTTCCCAAGACTGTTTGTGTTTCTTATGATGTTATCTCTTGACTATCAAATTGTTAATGTCTTGGTGGTAGCCTTATAATATTTACTCTATAATTATTAAAATTCCATAATTTTTGATACACTTTTATTACATGATTATATAAAAAAATTTTCCTCCCATGGACCATGTTCAGTGATTCATTAATGATTCATGTCTTATAAACATCATGGATTTATTAACTGATTGAGAATTATAAGAAATGTTGGGTATGAATTTCAAATAATAACGTGATGTTCCCATACCATTATGACCATGATATTCTTATGTTTGATCAATAATTAATATAACATTTTTACACTTATTATGAATCTAGTCTAACCTTTTATTATGTTTCCAATTCCTCAATATATCCAGAATGGTTTTTTATAATATTTCTATCATGGGTTATAGTCGAGACAAATTGTCTGTGAGATGATGCAAATTTATTTTTACATTCTGTTTACATACCCTAGTTTCTAAAGAGAATTACATTTATTATACTTACATAGATTATATTGATATATAATAAATATTTTGATAATTAGATGTATAATTTATGAATTAAATTTTGTGTTTGTTAAAGTTGGAATCAGATGAAGGTTTAGTTATTTTTTAAAATTATGATGAAAAATAATGAATGTTAACCCTCATTATAGCTATAATTATAAGATAAAATCCTATGTTATTATAGAGAAATGAGTGTGATTTTCTAGAATATACATTTATCTATGGATACATTAATTTTTATTGACTATGTAATATATCACCCTTAAGGGGTAAAACAGTAAATGGGGTAGATTCATTACTAACAAGATCATCACATGTGGGAAATGCGTGGAACCAAGAATAAATAAATTGTTAGATAGTAAAAGGGGATAAGATTATGATAATTCACTAGTTTATTATGATTCATTATGGATTATTTAGGTAGATATTGACAATAGAATAATTAGTTTAATCCTGATATGTCAAATTTTATAAATAAAGTTTCAAAATTTAGAAAAAGTATAAATGATTTAATTATTATAATATTTTGTACTATGGATAGTATTTTTGATACTATGTATTTTGGAACAAGTGAACGACTAAAACTAGAAAGTATTGGTAATACTTTAAATTCTATTGGAAATGTAATTATTTTCATGTTGAGCAATCGAATGTCATTGGTATGAGAATATAAAAATATATTTCTATGCTTCAAAAAATTTCGCAATCAATTAATGATATGGTGCATCCAAATATGAAGGCGAGGGAATTATATATTATTCAGTGATTCACGAGGAATCATCAAACTTATTTTAGAATTTTCACCGATCGACTAATTTCTTAGAAGTTTATCATTACCCTTAAAATTTTCTTTTTATTTTCCTTAATGATTAGAATATAACTTTTTTAGTGATTTTACATTTTGAAGGTGAACTGGATGAATGGTATACAATTATCAAGAATAAAAGGAAATTTTAATAAATATAAACAATAAATTTGTAGAATGTAATGATCATTATTTTTAGTAAGTAATTCCTTTTTGTTGACTATTAAAAAATGGATATTGAATTCCACGACCTAAGAAATATGGATGAAGAATCTATGTCAACCATAAGGAATCATATAAAATACATGTTATTTATTCTTATGGTATTATCATTGGCTCATATATAAAATATTAATTGATAGTTCAATGACATAAAAAATATTCTAAATTAAGTTACTAGTAAGAAAATTGAATAGCCTTGAAAAAAAATCATAGATCTGTTTTCATGGTGGAAATTAATATTAGAGTCACACATTAATTTCATAGTATTTCTACGAATATAAATATCGAAATCAATGGTATTTATGAAATAATATACCAATTAGTAAAGAATATGTGTCTTCATTTGCGTTATTAATGACAAAATAATCAGGAAATAAATTTTGGGGACTTGAAAATAATTTAACTATAGAAAGTAATGTCGTTATGTATATAATTTCTTATGTACTTAGAAGAAGTAAGATGATGATATGAATAAATAGAAATCTAAAAATTGTAAACCATACAAAATATAATGTATCAAATTAATATATTATAGTAATTATGTTATCTAATACTCGAATCCATGGTATAGTGATGATGATCAACATCAGTACCAATATATGCTCTCAAAAAAGTCATATTTCATCCAATCTCCAGTGTTGATGTTGGGTATGATAATAATGTGGTGATTGTACACATACTATAAACTCTATAACTTTTTATGTAATATATTATTCTAATTCATCCCTAAAATATATATCATCAAAATTTTCGAAAGGTGTTACATTACCAAATGAAATATTCCAGATTGAATTAGTTAGAACAACAAATAAGGGAAATATGATCACATCTTCATTATAAAATTATTATTCAATTAAATTTTCTATGATTTCTCTTCCAGAATGATTTCTCTCTTAAATCAAGATGAATTTTATGTGCTTTGGAGAATATATTGGATTTTCCAATATATAAAACCATTATTAATTACTAAATAATAGACATAATTTTTTTTCTTAAAACCCAATTTTTAATTTTTTATCTACACATGAATAAATATGATCATCCATTCGAAATTATATATGTTATATGTGTTTTGGTTCATATTTAATGGGGTATTTATCTTCTCCGTATATATTTTTAGTTTGATCAAAATATAAGAGCGCAATTTTTTTCAATGATTGGTCTTCAATCTCGTTATTATAAACTGAGTTTCAAAAGTGAGGATGTAACCAAGAAATAATTTTGGTTT
Source organism: Viscum album (assembly GCA_963277665.1). Lineage (NCBI taxonomy): Eukaryota > Viridiplantae > Streptophyta > Magnoliopsida > Santalales > Viscaceae > Viscum > Viscum album. The sequence continues at coordinate 2,056,036,371 of OY728137.1, forward strand.
TGGTTTACAAACAATTAATTAATAGTGATTCCATTTCATCTTACTATTTCCCCCTATGCCTATGTAGATTTAATTTTTATATTCATTGCATGTAAACTTGATCAATTTTTTTAGTGTTTTTAGAAAACAATTTAGTATATGGAAAGTGAAATGGTGATATTGAATATCACATTATGTGATTATCTAAAACTCTAAAGAAGAAAAATATATATGTAAAATTTACAGAGTATGAATTTTTTAAAAAACAATCAATTTTTGGTCATATAATCTTGAGAATGGGTATATCTATGGATACATAAAAAATGAAACATATTGAAAACATCCCCAAAACAACCAAAAAGAATGAGACCAATATAATTTATGGATTGGATTGATATTAAAAATTATTTGTGATGATTTTATCATGGATACAATCATATTTCCATTTTAATTCAAAATAGAGGCATGTTTCATTGAAATAATGATTGTGAATAAACTACCACAGAACCCTTAGATCGTTCTTATTCTTGGAAATATGGTTGGTCGTTACCTATGCTCTGACAGCAAAACAGAGGTTGTGTGTAACCCCATTTTTTCCCTACACTTGTGTAGAGGTTGATATTTCCAAGCCCCTGGTTGAGTAGGTCTATATTACTAATGGAAAAGAGTTCTAGTTGAGATAGGTTGTGATGTTTGAGTCTTGGAAAATGTTTTGTAGCTCTTGCATGCGGCTGGGTAATATTGATTTAGCTATCCACAGTGGGTCTTTGAGTAGGAAGGTGAACATGTGGGGAATTTTTTTTCTATTGTCCATGATGGTCCTATGTTGGATGATCTGAATCTGCATGGGAAGGAACAAGTATATGGCCTCTTACATGAAGCCTAAGATATGATCCCTCATCCATTGGTGGCATATGTCTTACAAGATGGTGGCACATGAAAGAGGGCTGGATTAGAGAAATCTATCTTGGTGCCTCCTAATCCGAATATCATGTATATATTTTCATGGTTAAAGTGAGTTTTGAGAGTTTCTTTGAATTTTAATGGGACTCAAGGTGGATTTGTTATGCCTATGATGGCTGCGGGGGGAGCTCATGACTCTCCAGTGCTTGAGGGATCCTCAATGATGGAATGCACTCAAAGGGAAGTGAACTGTGTTGAAATGGGTAATCTTTTTGAAGATCTTTCCATGGATCTGGAGTCTGAGGATTCCTATCTTGTGGATAAGGAGATTCTTTTAGAACCAATTTGTGAAGTGGCAATAAAGGATGTAGTCTTTTGTGGTCAAGTATGTGGTGAGGACTCTGTTAGTTTGGAACTAGTGGTTGAGGCTGTATTAAAAAATGCATCATGTGCTGGACAACACAAAGGTGATGGTTCTCTATGCTTAGTTTATGAGGATACTAATACAATTCCCCATTACATGGTTCATGGATTTGTGCATCTATCTAGATTAGATTTGCTAGTGCAAAATCCAATCAATAAGATGGAAGTTCCTCAAGTGAATTTTGATGTGGGAATTCATCTTGACTGCAAAGGTCAGAATGCAATGATGGTAGAGAATGTTTTAAGGATGGAGCCCCAAGATTTCAATGGAACAAGGGTGAACTACCAATGCTTCAACTTGATTGATTCTAACAGACTCACCCTGATGGAGTAAGGAGCTTTTTTAGAGGGTGTGGTGTTGGGATTAAATGAAAGATTCCAATGTTATGTCTCAGTGAATATACCAGATAAATGTAAGGATGTCTCTTTTAGTGATAAGGAAAATGTTTGTGGAGTTTTTTGGCCTTCAAATAGAAATATTGTGAAATGTGGGAAGAATTGGATGTCTAAAGATGAAGGGATTGTGACCCCCCTCCAAAAGAGAATTCCGTGAAAGGATTATTTCAACCTGCGGAAGCTAATGTCTACCAGGTCCTCCTCCATGAAAAGGGGTTTTTCCATGGTGTTATGAAGGATCCTGTTGACAAGAAAACCAGTAAGGATCATTTATCATTGGATCAAATGAATTTGAGAATGAAATATATCAATATTCTAAAGTATTAAGAGTCACATTCATAGTTGGTGTCGGATAGTGTGGGCGAATAACCCCATAATGATAATGGTGAGGGGATTAACTTTTATGATATATAATTTTTTTTTCTTGTTGGGACCTTTATTGCAACAATTTTCATTTCTTATAATCTATGGTAATCGGTTTTGTTAAAGTACCATAGAAAAATGTGAATATTTTTCAATGAAAATATAGTCATAATATTGTATAGTTGACAATGGTTTTTTACTTGATTTGATTCATGAAATGGGTATGGAATGTTTTCTTATGAATAATGATACAATGATAGATTATTCCTCATACCCAGTGATGGATCAAGTGAGAAATTAATCATCTCCTAAATTATAATTAACAACAATATACTTTAACATAAATATATCGAAGAATACAAATTATGGAAAAAGGGTATATAAATATTATAATAAAGTTTAAAAATATAAAAAAAATATCTAAATATATCCTAGAGATGGGTTTTGGATTTGATTAAATATTATGACATAGATAAACATTACCACCATCTGAAAGAGAACATGTTTTATAAGGATTTTAATGGAATGAATCATGCCTAATTATGGATTGTGAGGATCACATAGATCCATTTTGTTGTATTTTCCAGGGAAACCCTTATAATCATGATTGGGTGGTCAAAATCAAAATTTTCTTATGTTATTGTTCAACCATAAATCTATATGATGATTAATGAGTCACGAATAAGGTATGTATATATAAAAAAATCGGTTAAAAATTTCTTCCAATTTATAATGATTTTGATGGAATGATACCATTCAAGAATATATTATGTTACATAGAAATATTGGGACATCTCCGAACCAGATTCCACTTAATACGTTCCATGAGCCCGATGTTCCAAATGGCCTCAATCACATCTCCCCAAATTCTAGAGTTGGTCGACTAGATGTGAGGGCCTAGGGTGTGTGTGTGGATATTATACACCAACTAAAAATGTTTAGTGTAGTTTTTAAATATATAATTATGTAAATAGAAGAATAAATAAATGTAAATATAAGGAATAGCTAATAATTTGAGTCCACCATAATAATAACTGAAATTACCGAATTAAAATACAGAAAGATGATGATATTTCATGTATCTAGAAGACTAGAAATAATGGATACAAAACAATATGCATAAAATGTTCTAGAAAATATAAAGGAAATCAAAATAATATCCTAAGAATACCGAGTTATGGCTCTGTAATATTTTAACATGCCCTATATTAAATAACAATAAATCAAGTGTTATAATATGTACGCCTCCCTTAATAAACACCTAAAACTATGTGATATACATGGGATTCCAAAAGGCACCTGAAGATGGTGTTAGATATATGTAATGACCCGATAATTTTTGAATAAAATTTCCTTTGTTATGTATAATGGATATTGAAAAAACATTCACTTTTTTAGGGTTTAAATGACCGTTATATATCACTACCGTTGATAATATAGCCATTAGACAGTGATCACACATCTGATATAAATATAAGGCCTTAGAAAATCCTTTCATCACATAAAAAGGAGAGGATGGCCTCACATAGTAAACTTGAGCAATACAAAGCTCATTTTTCATAACTCATAAAAACGTAGAGTCACTGGGATTTAATCTTGACCAAGCCCAAACTGAGCACCAACATGTCAAGATTGAACAAAATCTTTTAAGGGAAAAGTCCATGTTAATAATGATTACCACCAGGGTGATGTTATTCGAGCCACCCCAAGATCCAGTCACAATTTCACACCATACCGTTAGGTCTTATACAATTGTTATAAGGTGTTATGTATTAAGATATTAGTTATTTATTTTATAATAATTTTTTTATAAATAAATATCTTCCCCCATCAATTTCTTTAGGAAAACTGTCTTTCTAAAAAGAATGATAAATTTTATAAATTAATTTTTATGTAAAAATGTTAATTTAAAAAAATATATATATTACTATATTAAAATAAGTTTTATATTAATAATATAATAAAAAAAATTCTAAGAAATTATTATTATACTAGTTCATTATCTGTAAATGATTTGGTAATCAGATTTATAAGAGTTATAATTATTTATACAGGAAAACAGAAAGTGTATTCTGAAATTTTTTTTAAGGAATTAATGAATTTTTGAAACAATAAATATTTAAAAAAAATTATTACCAAATTAGTTTTATGAATAAAAAATGTGTATATAATTTTTATGATGTTGAATGTAATTTTTATTACGGTTTGAAGAATATTTTTGGTCAAAATCCATGAATTGACAATAAATGTCGATTTTTATTTTAAAAGAGAAAATTCACACACACAGAACATTATTTAGATAAAATGAATATTATTTTTCAAAACACCATATTGAAATATTCTAATGGTGAATTTATCATAATTTTTATAGACATCCTAATTTTTGGGTAAAAATTAAGAACTGTATAAATAAAATATGTGTTTTATGACATGATAATGACCCCAAAATAATGTAATACCAACCATAATGGGTATTCTCGGTCCAATATATATTTTATCATTAAAATAATATGATTTTATATTTTTATTACTTATTTTATTAAGCTATAGTTAATCCTTTAAAATGTATAATATATTTTAGGATTTAAATTCGTTTCTTTAATAATGTGTCTCACCTAACCTTAATGAAGTGTAATATATTAATATGATCAGATATTATCCTTATAAAATAAATTTTCAACTATTATTTGGATAGAAACAAAGTGAAATACAATGGATTAGTTTGTGGTTTTGAATATGATAGTTTATAGTGTCCAAAACCTAAATAATAATGAATTTCAACACCTTTCCTATATAAAGCCATCCATGATTCTATTCATCTTTAGTAGAATACCTTAAAGAAAATCCTCACTACTATACCCACTCCATATCGTCCTTCCAAGTTTCCAAATTCTCCCATGTATCCTCTCTCAAGACTCTCCCATGTCTCTGTGATCATACATCCAAGTAAGGGATTCCATCCTTTCTCATTTTCTTCCATGTTTTATTATGTTTTTTTAACCTTTATAGTCAATTGAAAATGTAGGGGTATGATATCGCACCTCCCCCATACATTCATCTTTATTATTTAATGGTTAGAGACCCCTTTCAATAAGGCCCCAGCCTTAAACCTTACTTAATCTTGAGTTATTACAAGATTACACATTGAGGATCTTTTCGGGTTTAGAGTTTTAGAGAATTAGATCATAAAACTTGCATTACATTCCACATATAAACAAAGTGGTTACATAAAGATAGTATTCTTCATTCCCATCAATGGAAACACATTTAAAATAAAACATGGATTATTTCTTGACACATCCTTGACTCTATCATCTTATCATGTACCTTTCCCTTGACCTGTGAAAAATATTTCAAAAACTTTGGATGAGCATAAAAACTCAGTATGGGTTATAAAAAAAATGGAAAGGAAACATGAGTTCATATATACATAAGAATGAAATCATACTTTACCCATAAAACATAGGCACTTTAACATACCTCATAAAATCATGAATAAATCATAGAAATCATAAGACATAAAGGTAACTTGAGGCATTCATAACATTCTTACGTAGGGAGTAACCCTCTTGGTTAGGTTTGGAATACCCATCACAGTATATTCCCTAAAATCTCTTCGGAGAAACCTTAACGTTTCCCTCCTTCACGTTACCCAATGCATTGGAGAGCTATAACGGGCTCACCCGCCCTTAGTTTATCACGGAACCACCCGTCTTTATAATAATGCCCAAGAACCATAACATAATCATATCACATAAAACATGCATAAAGGAAACATAAAATTTCCACATTTCAATCACGAGATATCAATACAACACATTGATATAAAAACATTATGAAAACAATTTTCAATACCAAAACAAAAGAAATGTAAAACATGGTATTTATTTTTCTTTTAAAAAGAAGGTATGGCTTGTAGAGGAAGCCGAAACTCAAATAACGGTCACGACGGCGGAGAAGTCATTGTCGCCGCATACGTATGACAAAAACATTCCCTTTTGTCGTTTAGTAAACGCTTCGTATAAAGAAGATTCCTTTTGAATAAACGTAAAAGTCAAAGGGGTTTATACACCGTATAAAAGAAAGTTGTGTATAAAATAAAATATGTCTCAATGAAAGGAGATTGAGACGAAGTCCCATACCTCGTATCCGACTTGACCCGACCGTTCTTTAATCTCCTGAATAATAAACTTGAGTTAATCTATACTTGCTTATGAACCTTTTCCAAGTTCATTATTCCTTTTATACCATGTTATTAACATCATGTAATCATTTAAGTTAATAATGTTCATTTTGTCGGTATTTGGTTCTTAAGTCAAAAATAGACTTCTTACACTTACATGTTGTTAATTTGGTCAAAGGTTCATTATATCCAGAATGATATTAATGATTTGGATAACATATATATCATATATATTCATCATACACATGTATTTATAATATTACATCACATTTAGAGGTAAGAAATGAAATGCACCGTTCATGGAGACGGTAAGCCGTACGTACGCATGAACGCTACTTCCATTTCTATTTCGTATTTTATGGAATGAATTCATAATTATATAATAGTATATTATAATTCCAGTATAATAACATATATAATATCATTAACTTTATCCTTTTCACATCCCACATATGGTATTAACGAATCAAATCACTTTCAGGGGCGGTAGTCCGCACTTCCTAAAATGATGATATCGTGTTTACCCATAATGGAAACCATAAAGGTATGCCAAAAATGAAAAAAAAAACAAAAGCTTAAGGAAAACATAAACATATTATATATCATATATAAAAATAGTGACATCATAATTGACACCTTTGAAGGTGTTAAATGAGTATTGAACAATCATCGTTTCGGGAGGCAGAATTTCGACATCCACGGAAACCGTATGTTCTTTAACCATTTGATGTAGTTGTGTGAGAGTGTAGCTCAAATAAATATTATAACATCATCCTAGTATATTTAAGATACTGTTTTTGTTACAAAAGAAGTAAATAAAAAGAGTTTAGGGGGTTTGAGAAACAAAATAAAACAAATGAACATGAGAGAATGAATTACCTTTAAAAGTGTAACTCCTTTTGATTTGAGCCTAAAGGCTTCCTTTGAAAGGATTCTGCCCAAAGTTAATCCTCTAGGATGAGGAGAGGGATGTGGAGAGAGTAAATGGGCAGGGGTTGGCCGAGCCAAAGGCTTTAGGAGTGTGTGAAATGAGGTAGAGGTGGGGGCCTTTTATAAGAGGAGAGGAGGGGCACTTTTGGAAAGTAAAGAAATATTACATTATTTGAAAATGTGTTTCGGTTTTAAAAGGTCCCACATTGATATAATTCGTGGATAAGGTGATAAGGGTTCTAAATCCACTCATCCAATTGGTTTTGTCCATGTGTAGGTTTTATATTTTTCATTATCTTTCCATTTTATTTAAATCGTTAAATAATGAGGTCATCACTACATCATCATGATGTCATAATAATTTAATTTATTTAAAGTCTAAAAATTATAAAAAAATAATATGATGTTGTAAATCTTCTTATCTTTCCAATGACTATTTATAATCAAAAATCGGATCTTTATAACCCCATGTAAAAAAAAAATTTCGTAAAACATATTATGTTTGTGTCATTTTTACTTTTACATTAAATAAAAAGTTATATATGTCATTTCCCAACCAAAGTGGCTCCATGGGGTCCCCAAGTTAACCCATGGCTTTTCTTGGTCGGCCATGACACAACCAATGAGGGTAGGACATGTGTCAAGCTTATATCATTTTATTAAAGCATTATTTTTACCTTAAACTACACTAATTACCACTAATCGCGATTAAAAACTTAATAAGTTACTATTCACCAAAAAATTATTATAATCTCATTGAACCACATTTTACTTCTTAATGACAACCATGTATGTCGGATTTTTGAAATTAAAAACACAATGATGGCAAATTTTCATTTAAACGGAAAAATCAGTTTTTTTAAGTACCACTTAGTGGTTTCACTATTCATCAAAAATTGATGTTTTTCAGAAAATTACCAAAAATTCACCCTAAGATATATTTGATATTAAAAATTCAAAAATGAAGTCTATTTTACAAAATTCAAAACATATAAGTCACATTAATTAATTTAATAATTAATTCCCGCTATCATAGCAAATAGCGTGTTTTTATAAAACAATAAGTATCAAAAGATTGACACCAGTTTAAGTCTAATTTCAAAGTGAAATTGATTCCAATGACCACCATTGGATTAAATGGTAAAAATATATTCTAATTTCACTTCAAAACCAATTCAAAACATAATCTAATTATATAAATAAATTAGATTAAAAAGCAGTTTTGAATTAAAATGCAGTATTTTTCACTATTCATTAAAAAATGATCATTGTCAGAAAAATACCAAAAATTCACACAAAGTAAATTTTGATGTCCCAATCATAAAGAATAAGTTTATTTTCACAAACATAGTTTATAAAATTGTCAAAAGATAGATTTAAAAAGGGTTTTCCATCATAAGGCAGTAAAACAATCTTTTAAGAATATTAGTGTATTCCGTGCTTAAGATTGGATTTATTTTCATTTTAAGCATCTAAAACACTATCTTAATCATTAATAGACATAGATAAAAATATCTATTATTCATTACTTACTTGGGATGTTACATCCTTCCCCCCTTTAGAAAATTGCGTCCCAGCAATTTATTTACTTATCGAATAAATGGGGGTACTTATCCCTCATTGCATTTTCAGATTCCCATGTTGCCTCTTCCATCATGTGGTTTTTCCACAAAACCTTTACCTGCTTAATCACCTTATTCCGTAACACTTGCTCCCTGTGGTCAAGAATCTGGACCGGTTGTTCCTCATAAGATAGGTTCTCTTCCAGCTGAACTACCTCTGGACTCAAAACATGAGATGGATCTGGCATATACTTTCTCAACATCGAAACGTGAAAAACATTGTGTACCTGAGATAAAATCGGAGGTAAAGCCACTCAGTATGCAACTGATCCAACTCTCTCCAGAATTTCGTGTGGTCCAATGAACCTTGGACTCAACTTTCCTTTCTTACCAAATCTCATCACACTTTTCCAAGGAGAAACCTTGAGAAAAACATGATCACCTACCTCGAAAGATAGATCCTTCCTCCGGTTATCCGCATAACTCTTCTGCCTGCTCTGAGCTGTTCTCATGTGTTTCTGAATCAGCTGAACTTTTTCTGCCATCTCTTCTACCAATTCTGGTCCCATCAACTTCCTTTCACCCACTTTATCCCAGAAAGCTGGAGTTCGACACCGCATCCCATATAATGCCTGAAATGGTGCCATCTGTATACTGGAATGAAAACTATTATTATATGAAAACTCAACCAAAGAAAGATGTTGGTCCCAACTTCCCTGAAAATCCATAGAACAAGCTCGTAGCATATCCTCCAATGTCTGAATTGTTCGTTCTAACTGCCCATCTGATTGAGGATGAAAAGTTGTACTAAAATTTAATTCAGTACCCAACGACTTCTGAAGGCCTTTCCAAAAGTTAGAAGTAAACCTGGGATCACGATCCGATACAATAGAGAGAGGTACTCCATGTAACCTGACTACCTCTTTAAGATACAAACGGGAAAGTTGATCAAGAGAGAAAGTATCTCGTATAGCAAGGAAATGAGCAGATTTGGTCAAGCGATCAACAATAACCCAGATTGCATTATTACCTCGAAATGTCTTCAGTAATCCAACAACAAAGTCCATGGATATATTCTCCCATTTCCACTCTGGCACTGGTAAAGGCTGAAGCATACCTTTCGGTAACTGCCGCTCGGCTTTAACTTGCTGACAAGTCAAACACTTCACAGTAAAATCAGTAATATCTCTTTTCATTCCATCCCACCAGTAATACTCCCGCAGATCTCTATACATCTTAGTACTGCCCGGATGAACTGAAAATGGAGAACTATGAGCTTCACATAACAACTCTCTATTCAACTGTGAATCACAAGGCACACACAATCTCTTCCCAAATCTCAAAACAAAATCATTATCATTGTTGAATTCAGGCAACCTTCCTTTCTGAACCATCTCTACCTTTTTCTGTAACTCACTATCTTGCTTCTGTGCTTGCTTGATTCTATCTGATAGAGATGATCTCACTGATACCTAAAACAAAACAGAAGGACATCCCACACCAACAACTTCTATGCCAAAGTTCATCAAATCCTTAACCAATGGATCACGTTCCAAACGCAACATTGTTAATGAAGCATTACTTTTTCGACTCAAAGCATCAGCCACTTTATTTTCTTTTCCCGGATGGTAATGAATTGTACAATCATAATCCTTGATTAATTCTAGCCATCTCTTTTGTCTCATGTTTAACTCTTTATGAGTGAATATATACTTTAAACTTTTGTGATCGGTATATATTTCACACTTTACTCCATACAAATGATGCCTCCAAATTTTTAAAGCAAAAACAACAGCAGCTAATTCCAAATCATGTGTAGGGTAATTTACCTCATGATTTTTCAACTGTCGTGAAGCATAAGCAATTACCTTATCATTCTGCATAAGGACACATCCAATTCCATTCAACAAAGCATCACTGTATATAACAAACTCACCATTCCTGGAAGGAAGTGCCAAAACTGGAGCATTCACCAATCTTCTTTTCAATTCTTGAAAACAATCATCACATTATTTTTTCCAGATAAACTTAACACCCTTCCGAGTTAGTTTAGTCATTGGACTAGATAACCGTGAAAAATTTATAACAAACCTTCGGTAATAGACCTCCAAACCAAGGAAGCTACGAATCTCGGTTACATTTGTGGGTCTTGGCCATTCTTCCACAACTTTTGTTTTTGCAGGATCAATAGGTATTCCATCTTTAGAAACAATGTGACCAAGGAAAGAAATTTTTTGCAACCAAAACTCACACTTGCTGAATTTCCCATTCAGTTTCTTTTCTTTTAAGGTTTGTAAGATAACCCTTAAATGTCTTTCATGCTCCTCTTTACTTTTAGAAAACACCAAAATATCATCAATGAAAATCACCACAAACTTATCCAAGAACTCTTGGAAAATTCTATTCATTAAGTCCATGAATACAGCAGGTGCATTGGTTAGCCCAAAAGGCATTACTACAAATTCATAATGGCCATATCTCGTACGGAACGCGGTCTTCGGAATATCTTCCTCCTTTACCTTCAGCTGATGGTACCCCGATCTCAAGTCAATCTTTGAAAAAAACTGATCTCCCTGGAGCTGATCAAAATAATCATCGATATGAGTAAAAGGATATATGTTCTTAACAGTGATATTATTCAAGGCTCTATAATCAATGCAAAGCCTCATAGAACCATCTTTCTTTTTAACAAACAAAACAGGAGCACCCCGGGGTGATGTGCTAGGTCTAATGAAACCTTTCTCTAATAAATCTTGCAATTGCTCCTTCAACTCTAAAAGTTCAATTTGTGCCATTCGATAAGGGGGTTTTGAAATTGGCTTAGCATCAGGAACTAAGTCAACAGTAAACTCAACTTCCTGATCTGGTATTATTCCAGGCAACTCATCAGGAAAAACATTAGGATACTCATTTACCACTGGCGCATCATAAACCTGAACAGTTCCTTTATTTTCAACGATGTGTGCAAGGTAACATTCATTTCCATCTTTTACAAGTTTCTCGGCCTCTTGATATGTTATCAAAATTAAGGGTTCATTATTGTAAACAAACTGAAAGTCTTTCTGAAAAGAAACTTCTTTAGCTCTACAGTCAATCTTAGCATGGTAGATAGAGAGCCAATCCATACCCAGGATAACATCGAACTCTAATAGAGGTAGAATAATAAGGTTTGCAAGCAGGTTCTTTCCACAGATAAGAATAGGAAGATTCTTATAAATTCTTTTTGCCTCAACATTTCCCCCAGGTGTTTTTACCAAATGTTCAGGAGTCATTTCTTGAGATGGTATTCCCATTTTACTAGAAAAGGTTTCAGAGATGAAAGAATGTGTAGACCCCGAATCAAACAACACACTGGCATAATCTGAAAAAAAACAAACAAAGTACCTGATACAACTTCATTTGATGGCCCGACATCTGCTGAAGTAGTTGCAAAGGATTTCACCACCCCTTTCTGCTTGTAGTCTAACTGTTTCCCATCACTCAAGCTCTTTGTCGGACACTCGTTTGCATAGTGACCCATCTCATTGCACTTATAACATTTTACTAACTCTAAATCAAATTTGTTCTTACCTTCACCTTGATCCTTCTCAGTGCAATCACGAGCCTTATGTCCCATCTTACCACATCGGTAGCACTTTCCAGAATTCAGAAGACATTCCCCAGCATGCCTTTTGCCACATTTATCACAAACTGAAAACTTAGTTCTCTTACCATCAGACTTTTTTGAAGAATTCTTACATTTCTCCTGCCACCTCGGTCTCTTCTTCTGCTGGTTGTTATAGAACACTTGGTCATCAGAAAACTCCATTTCCACCTTCTCAGCACATCGAAAAATCTTTTCATAACTTTTAAACTCACGAGAAGCTAATTCCCTTCGATATTTTGGCTTTAATCCTGAGTAAAAATGATTGATTTTACTATCAAGGTCTCAGATAAAATTTGGAGCATACCTTTCCAATCGAGTGAACCTTTCTTCATAGGCAGCCACTGAGTCTTCCTCTTGCCTCAATTCCAAGAAATTCTTTTCCATCCTAAGTCGAACAGCCTTAGGAAAATACTTCTCAAGAAACATACCTTTGAATTCATCCGAGTCAAGAGCATCAATCTCATCGGCGTCCCTGAAATTTTTTAACCATAGACCACCACTGATCTGCTTCACCCTCCAAGCAGTAAATAGCAAGACTAACCTTTTGATTGTCTGAACACCCCATGACATCAAATATCTTCTCCAGTGCTTTAATCCACCCTTCAGCTAGCACAGGTTCAGATGATCCTCTGAATGATGGTGGATGTTGCCTCATGAAATGTTCCACCACTGACATGTTCCTCTGCGGTTGGTCTGGCTGATCTCGTGTATGGATACCACTGCCATTTATCGCTTGAGTCAACTGCGCCATTACTGCAACAAACTGTTTAGTTCTAATTCTGACCATTTCTGGATGCTGATTTGGAAGGTTATTTCCTTCTGTATTCCTTCCTAGAACTACTTCCCTATTTCCTCTGCGGAAAACCATTATGAACAAACATGTCTTAGATGAAGCAACATGGTAATCTTCAAATGCTATATCACTTCAATTTTACCATAAAAAATATTTTTGGATAATCATTTAATAGAATTCTAACTCCTAAAGTTATCTAAACCGACCTTTGATACCAACTATAAGGCCCCAGCATTAAACCTTACTTAATCTTGAGTTATTACAAGATTACACATTGAGGATCTTTTCGGGTTTAGAGTTTTAGAGAATTAGATCATAAAACTTGCATTACATTCCACATATAAACAAAGTGGTCACATAAAGATAGTATTATTCATTCCCATCAATGGAAACACATTTAAAATAACACATGGATTATTTATTGACACATCCTTGACTCTATCATCTTATCATGTACCTTTCCCTTGACCTGTGAAAAACATTTCAAAAACTTGGGATGAGCATAAAAACTCAGTATGGGTCATAAAAAAAACATGTAAAGGAAACATGAGTTCATATATACATAAGAATGAAATCATACTTTACCCATAAAACATAGGCACTTTAACATACCTCATAAAATCATGAATAAATCATAGAAATCATAAGACATAAAGGTAACTTGAGGCATTCATAACATTCTTACGTATGGAGTAACCCTCTTGGTTACGTTTGGAATACCGATCACAGAATATTCCCTAAAATCTCTTCAGAGAAACCTTAACGTTTCACTCCTTCACGTTACCCAATGCATTGGAGAGATATAACGGGCTCACCCGCCCTTAGTTTATCACGGAACCACCCGTCTTCATAATAATGCCCAAGAACCATAACATAATCATATCACATAAAACATGCATAAAGGAAACATAAAATTTCCACATTTCAATCACGAGATATCAATACAACACATTGATATAAAAACATTATGAAAACCATTTTCAATACCAAAACAAAAGAAATGTAAAACATGGTATTTATTTTTCTTTTAAAAAGAAGGTATGGCTTGTAGAGGAAGCCGAAACTCAAATAACGGTCACGACGACAGAGAAGACGTTGTCGCCGCATACGTACGACAAAAACATTCCCTTTTGTCGTTTAGTAAACGCTTCTTATAAAAAATATTCCTTTTGAATAAATGTAAAAGTCAAAGGTGTTTATACACCGTATAAAAGAAAGTTGTGTATAAAATAAAATATGCCTCAATGAAAGGAGATTGAGACGAAGTCCCATACCTCGTATCCGACTTGACCCGACCGTTCTTTAATCTCCTGAATAATAAACTTGAGTTAATCTCTACTTGCTTATTAACCTTATTCAAGTTCATTATTCCTTTTATACCATGTTATGAACATCATGTAATCATTTAAGTTAATAATGTTCATTTTGTCAGTATTTGGTTCTTAAGTCAAAAATAGACTTCTTACACTTAAATATTGTTAATTTGGTCAAAGGTTCATTATATCCAGAATGATATTAATGATTTGGATAACATATATATCATATATATTCATCATATACATGTATTAATAATATTACATCACATTTAGAGGTAAGAAATGAAATTCACCATTCATGGAGATGGTAAGCCGTACGTACGCATGAACGCTACTTCCATTTCTATTTCGTATTTTCTGGAATGGATTCATAATGATATAAGAGTATATTATAATTATAGTATAATAACATATATAATATCATTAACTTTATCCTTTTCACATCCCACTTATGGTATTAACGAATCAAATAACTTTCAGGGGGCGGTAGTCCGCACTTCCTAAAATGAAGATATCATGTTTACCCATAATGGAAACCATAAAGGTATGCCCAAAATGAAAAAAAACAGAAGCTTAAGGAAAAAATAAACATATTATATATCATATATAAAAATAGTGACATCATAATGGCCACCTTTGAAGGTGTTAAATGAGTATTGAACAATCATCGTTTCGGGAGGCAGAATTTCGTCATCCACGGAAACCGTATATTCTTTAACCATTGGATGTAGTTGTGTGAGAGTGTAGATCAAATAAATATTATAAGAACATTCTAGTATATTGAATATACTGTTTTTGCTACAAAATAAGTAAATAAATAGTGTTTAGGGGGTTGGAAAAACAAAATAAAACAAATGAACATGAGAGAATGAATTACCTTTAAAAGTGTAACTCCTTTTGATTTGAGCCTAAAGGCTTCCTTTGAAAGGATTCTGCCCAAAGGGAATCCTCTAGGATGAGGAGAGGGATTTGGAGAGAGTAAATGGGCAGGGTTTGGCCGAGCCAAAGGCTTGAGGAGTGTGTGAAATGACGTAGAGGTGGGGGCCTTTTATAAGAGGAGAGGAGGGGCACTTTTGGAAAGTAAAGAAATATTACTTTATTTGAATATGTGTTTCGGTTTTAAAAGGTCCCACATTGATATAATTCGTGGATAAGGTGATAAGGGTTCGAAATCCACTCATCCAATTGGTTTTGTCCATGTGTAGGTTTTATATTTTTCAATATCTTTCCATTTTATTTAAATCGTTAAATAATGAGGTCATCGCTGCATCATCATGATGTCATAAAAAATTTAATTTATTTAAAGTCTAAAAATTATAAAAAAAATACTATGATTTATTAAATCTTTTTATATTTCCAATGACTATTTATAATCAAAAATCTGATCTTTATAACCCCATGTAAAAATTGTTTTTGTAAAACATATTATGTCTGTGTCATTTTTACTTTTACATTAAATAAAATTTATTCTTGTCATTTCCCAACCAAAGTGGCTCCATGGGGTCCCCAAGTTGACCCATGGATTTTATTGGTCTTCCATGACACATACAATGAGGGTAGTACATGTGTCAAGCTCATATAATTTTATTAAAGCATTATTTTTACCTTAAACTACACTAATTACCACTAATCGCGATTAAAAACTTAATAAGTTACTATTCACCAAGAATTATTATAATCTCATTGAACCACATTTTACTTCTTAATGACAACCATGTATGTCTGATTTTTGAAATTCAAAACACAATGATGGAAAATTTTCATTTAAACGGAAAAATCAGTTTTTATAAGTACCACTTAGTGGTTTCACTATTCATCAAAAATTGAAGTTTTTCAGAAAATTACCAAAAATTCACCCTAAGATGTATTTGATATTACAAATTAAAAAATGAATTCTATTTTACAAAATTCAAAACATATAAGTCACATTAATTAATTTAATAGTTAATTCCCGCTGTCATAGCAAATAGCGTGTTTTTATAAAACAATAAGTATCAAAAGATTGACACCAGTTTAAGTCTAATTTCAAAGTGAAATTGATTCCAATGACCAACATTGGATTAAATGGTTAAAATATATTCTAATTTCACTTCAAAACCAATTCAAAACATAATCTAATTATATAAATAAATTAGATTAAAAAGTAGTTTTGAATTAAAATGCAGTACTTTTCACTATTCATTAAAAAATGAACATTGTCAGAAAAATACCAAAAATTCACAAAAAGTAAATTTTGATGTCCCAATCAGAAAGAATAAGTTTATTTTGACAAACATAGTTTATAAAATTTTCAAAAGATAGATTTAAAAAGGGTTTTCCATCATAAGGTAGTAAAACAATCTTTTAAGAATATTAGTGTATTCCATGCTTAAGATTGGATTTATTTTCATTTTAAGCCTCTAAAACACTATCTTAATCATTAATAGACATAGATAAAAATATCTATTATTCATTACTTACTTGGGATGTTACACTTTCTCTCTCATTAATGTCTTATGTGTACACCCATTAACATGTCGAAATTCCATAAGGGATTTCACTATTCTTATTTAAATTCATCTGTTTATTCTATATTATCCATTTAAATTCCATTTCATATGTTGGTATATTATGTTCCATAATTACCTAACTCTATATTTCATGTATAAATGATGATATACCCCTTTCTTTTTCATCAACATATTTTATGAATTTCCATATAACGTTGTTCTACATCTGAAATTGCACCTCCATTTTTGAAGACAAAATAATTTGTAGTGAATACCATAAATATTTCTCAATTAGGGGTATTGACCTTTATAAACATATGTCGATTGATTGGAACATATATTTATGTATTCTACATTCTTTGATCACGTAGAAAATGATAATGTTTAAAATATCTATGTATTATGATCTATGTGGAACACATAAGAATGAGATTGAAATGAATATTGGGGTTGTTCCTTAATAGCGGTCCAATGCTTTGGGAAATGCTTAATATCATTATATGTCATTTTGGTATAGGAGTTTACCTGATTCATTTTAAGAATTTTTTTCCACCATGTTGGGAAAGGGGATTACCTGGTTCTTTTATATTAATTATGTAGTGTTTTAATTTGATGCAACATTTCCATGTTATAATCATGCTATATCATGCCATTATATTCAGGTTTCTATTGTTCTCTATTGATATGTATATTTACGAAAATGTATTTTATTCCTCATATTATTCCTTTTTTACTCTGTTACTAGGATTTATAGATCGCCCTTTTCTTATGTATGTCCTCTAGTTATCCCATGAATTGAAAAATACGAATGAATGTTTTGGACATGTAAAATATGTTTTCAATAATGATGTTGTATTTTATATCTTAATGTTTCATTTAATGTTCCAAATACCCAAATACACATAAACTCTCTATCTTCTGGGTTGTATTATGTTTATTTTTATGTAATAAATCTTTTTCAAATATTAAATAAATAGAAGGGTTGTTATAGTTGGTATCAAAGGATAGGTATAGTTATTTTGGGATTAGGGTTATAATACACAAGTAAGATCCATTGAGATAAAAATGGGAATAAGAAAATAATCACTAAATTTTGGTTACTATAGATAACTGGTTTAATAATGAAAAACATACATGTCTGGATAAAAACAAGTATTGGTGGATCAGAATTAGTTATATCTAGGGGTAATAACTGAAAACACCACTTTGAGCTCGACTCAAATGGGAACTGGTGCACAATAATGGGTCTCACTACAAACTTCGTTCGACCCTCTTGGGGGATATTAATTGGTAAATTCATAAGATTTTTCTGACCCATTAGTAATGATAAAGAAATCACATAAGATTTTATGTTAGGAAATATATCACGGATAACCTAGATTGAAGCTTATAAATTCATAAGTTAAGGAAATAAACTTAATTTATATAGTACTAAATTTTTGACAATAGAATTTTGTGTTTCATAGTTTAAAATACATAACACTAGTTTTTCATTTATTTTTACCAAGGGCCAGTAATATGAGGACATGGGCTAACAACTAAAGTGATGATCAATGTGATGACTATTTTTCTGAGGTGTCCAATCTGATGGGATAGGTGATCACATGAATTGTCATGATACTATATTAGTTAACAAATGTTTTTAAAAGAACCATGGGTCAAGAGGAAGTTCCACCCCCCCCCCCCCCCAATAATAAACAATTCGTAATTGAGTGATACATGAGGCAAAGTCCTCCTACATTAACTGGACCACTTGATACCTCAATCGTCAAAAAATGGATCAACATCATTGAAAACATATTCTCTATCCTTCAATGATCCAAAAAAGAGAAGGCTTATCTGGATACTTATTGAATGTAGGGTTAATCTTATCAATGGTTTACATTGATCAAAAATGTTAATCCTGATGAAGAGATTTAGGTGTTGGAATAGAAGGATCTTCAGAAAATGTTTTTTGATTAAAATGTTCCCCACACCCTCCATATTAATATGGAAAGAGATATCTGTGAAATAAAATAAATTAATTAATATGTTGGGGTGTACAAGGGTAAATTTACTAGACTTTTAGGATACACCTCTGGTTTGGTCATTACCCTAGAATGCATGGTCGACCGCTTCATTAGTGGGATAAAATATAGCCTACAGAAATCCATGTCGATAATGGATTTCAAAATCTATGAAGAGATTTTCTAATGTTCCCTAAATTATGATATGGTGATCGCTGAATCACAATGGTATCCTAGGTATAATAATAAAAATGTGTTATTTAATTCTATCTGTTTGATGGAACACATCAACGGTGCTAAAAATTATCAGCATCCCACCTTCCAATGGTGCGGGAAGAGGCACCCTAGAAATTGCATAAAGGGTGTGAGGAAATTATTTTGGTGTGAATGATAGGGTAACCTCGCTAAATATTTCCGAAGGGAGAAATCCACTAGTGTGATAGAAGAAAAAAATGCTCCAGTCAACCCTCAACACATTTCTCATTTCTACAATTTCAAGGAACTGGGGCACTTTGGGAACCAATTCACTAATCAAGGGTTAATTGGAGGCACAAACAATTTCAAGGTAGAATGGGTGGAATTTTTCCATTACCACACCAGAAGAGAATCCTGCAAACAATGTGGTGAAAAGTACGCTAGTTATTCCTTCAACAATAGTGAACATACTTTTTTATTCTGGTTATAAACATTTTTTTATCATGAAATTTTAGTAGAAGAATCTCGACACCACCACAAATCATAGAAGTAGAGATATTAGTGGGAACAAAAAATGATGAAATTATTTCATCCCATGAATATAACATGTCCCCTTTCCAAATTTTTGGATTCAACTTCCCAGTGAACCTTTCTATACTCCCTATGGTGTAATTTTATTCAATTCCTAGAATGGATTAAATTTCACTATATAAAGTCAATATAAATTTCCATGAGGGGAAAATCACTATCCATATAGAGATTATACCACCTATTCTATACATGTTCGAGGAGGAGAATAAATCTTCTTTACCACCATAATCTCAAGACTGGATATTACCTATCTGTGAGCACACATATCATTCTCACTTGATTGATTATATGGAAGGAACCATCCTCGAAGGAATTCTAATTTTAAGGGAATTCAATGATGTGTTTCCTGAGAAATTTCGTGGTCTTCATCCTATAAAAGATGAAGAATTATCAATAGATCTTATACCTAGAGAAATTTAATTATCAATGACTCCATATAAAATGGATGTTACGGAGATTGAGGTGTTAAAGAAACAACAAAAAGATAATATAGATAAAGGGTTTATACACCCATGGGATACACCGTGGTGTGTACCGGTCCTCGTTTTCAAGAAAAAGGATGGGTAAATGTCCCTTTTCATTGATTATCTTGGGCTTAACTAAATCATGGTAAAGAACAAGTACAATTCTCCACGAGTTGATGAATTGTTCGATTAGCTATGTGGAGAACAAAACTTCTCCCTGGTGGATCTTCACTTATGATATTACCATGTATGGGAAAAAAGGAGGATATCCACAAGACTTCTTTTGTACAAGTTACGAGCTATATTATTTCATATTAATTCCTCTCATAATCACTAATGGTCCAAAAATATTCATGGACTTATAGAATAGATTCTTTATAGATTACCTCATCAAATTTGTTGTAGTCATTATTGATGACATTCTAAAATACTGCAAAACCAAGGAGGATCATGAAGACTATGTATGCAATGTACTGGAGACCTTGCCAAGGGAAAATCTCAATGAAATGTAGAACTACTGTGAGTTCTAATTGAATACAGTCTCATTCACGGGGATATCATCACAAGAAAATGTATATATGTGGATCCTTCCAAGACTAATGATATTGAGGGATGGTTAAGGCCAACATCTGTGATGGATATTATTAGCTTCCTGGGGTTAGGTGGATATTATTTCTGGTCTGTGATAAATTTCTCACAATTGACAAACACTATTACAAAGCTAACTCGGAAAAGAGTTATTTTTTCATGGAATGAAGAATGTTATGAATACTTCACAGTTTTGAATAAGAGGCTTATCACTTCCCATGTGATCACAATACCCCCATGTGGGGAGATTGAATTAATCCTGAACGATGATTCAACAAAGGGAATGCACTATGTTTTGATACAAAAATACAATTTCATCACTGATGCTTCAAGGTAGATGAAAATTCATGAGAAAAACTATCCCACACATGATCTGGTTTTTTCATATGTGATCTTCGTGTTGAAAATATGATGGCATTAACTCTTTGGGGAAATTTGTGAAATATATATAGATCATAAATGTCTCAACCATATATTCACATAAAAATAACATAACATGCGCAAAAATATATGGTTAGATCTCATCAAATATTATGACTGCTCAATCCATTACCTCCAAGGGAAATAGAACAAGGTGGAAGTTTATCTAAGTAGAAAAGACCATAAAATTCTATCATTGATGAGATTTTAAAAAGATCCAAGAATTTTAGATTTGATTAATACGGACATGGGAATCATGAGCAAGGGAATATCATCAATCCTTTACCATATTATTGATCATCTGTCTCTTTTGGAAAGGTTAATAGATGCTAAAAAAATATGATGTGGGAATTCAAAAGAAAGTGGAAACAATCATAAATTGGAAATCATCAGTGTTAAATGTTAATGAAGAATGATTTGTGAGAATGGGTCAAGACTATATGTTCCATCAAATCTAGATTTAAATTATTAACTTGTGGTTGATGCACATAGATCAAATTTCTCTATCAACCCATGAAACAAAATGATGTATCGGGATCTCAGAGAGCATTATTGGTCAGATAACATGAAGAAGGAGATAACTGAATATGCGTCAAAGTACCCAGTATTTTGGAATACGAAGGATGAGAAGAAGATGTCTAAGGGGATAATTCCAAAATTAACCATACCAACTAGGAATTAGTAGAACATAACTATGGACTTTTTCACCATACATCTGAATACATCCAAAGGAAACAATGGTATCTTGGTTGTTTTGGATCATCTTACAAAGACTGTACTCTTCATTTCAATTCGAGAGGATTTCTCATTGGATCAACTGGCATAAATATACCTCATAAAAGTGGTAAGGAATCATGTAGTACCACTATCGATTGAATCTGATCAAGATCCAAGATTCAACTCTATGTTCTGGAAGATTCTCCCACATGCTTTGAATACTGAGCTGATCTTCAGTATGACTTATCATCCTCAAAATTATTTTTAGTTTGATTGTACTATCCAAACACATGATTACATGTTGAGATAATTCTCAATGATCTTCAATGGTGGATGGGATCCAAATCGTCATATTGTTGAGTTCTCTTACTACAATAGTTTCCACTCAAGAATCGTAATGGATCCTTATGAATCACTTTATGGGAAGAGGGGTATACCACTGTAATTTTGTGATGATGTTGGGGAGAAAAAACATATATTTCTAGAAAAGGTCGAAGAAATGGTGGAGGAGGTTATGACCATCCATTAGCTCATCAAATCTTCTCAATTTTGAAAAAAATTATATGCCGAAAACCATCGATAAGACCTAGAGTTTGATGTTGGAGATATGTTTTTCCTCCACATATCTCCATGGAAGAGAGTGAAGATATTCGGGATGATGGGAAGTCATAGTTGATGGTACATCAGCCCTTTTTAAATCCTTTATCACATGGGAGCAGTGTCCTATTGAAAAGCACCCCCACTGAACCTATCTCAGGTACAAGAAGTATTCCAAGTATCACTCTTGATGAAGTACATACCTGAACCATCACATGTACTCAATCATGATATTGTACCATTGGGTAATTAACATTCCAATGACGAGATGTCGGTGACAATTTCGCTCATATAAAAAAATCCTAAGAAATAAGATGATGCCCCATGTCAAAGTGTTGTGAAGAAAACAGATGTTTGAATATGAAACGTGGGGACCAGATGAAGTGAAGAGGTAGATTTACCCTCATCTGTATTAGTTTTTGAAAAATTAAATTTTGATGGAGAAATTTCTTAAGGTGGTAATGTTGTAACGACATGATAATTTATGAATAAAATCCTCTTTAGAGTAATGTCTTATAGATATAGAAAATAACTGTTCTTTTTGTGGTTTAAATGACTGTTATGTATCATTGACATTGTCAATATATCCATTTAATAGTGATCAGACAACTTTTATAAATATAAGCCTTTATCAAATCCTTTCAACACAGAAAAAGGCGATGACGTCCTCGTCTAGTAGACTCAATCCATACAAAGATCATTTTTAAATTCTCTAAAAGGAGGTAGCATCACTGTGATTAACTTTTGACCAATCCAAAGATGAGGTTCAACATGTTAAGTATGAACAAAATCGCCTACGAGAGAAGGTCAGGTTAAAATAGATTACCACCCGGGTGATGCTATCTGAGCTTCCCAAAGATATTATCACCATCACACACCTTACCCTTAGGTATTATGTAAGTGTTATAAGGGTTTATGAAATAAGGTATTAGTTACTTATTGTGTAATTCATTTTAATAAATAAATGTCTTATTCCCTCAATTCCTTTATGAGAACATTATTTCTTAAAAGAATGATAAAATTTTTAAATGGTGTTTTCAGGTAAAAATGGAAATATTGAGTAATATATACATTATTATATTAAACTAATTTTTTTATTAATAATATTATAAAAATTTATTATAAATTATGATTATATAATTTCTTTATATATAAATAATTAGTTCATCAGTTTGATTAGAGGTATATTTTTTTATTTGATAAAACTAAAAGTGTATTTTTAATGAATTTATTTTAAAAAATGAGCGCATTTTTGTAATAAATAATATTTTAATAAAATATTATAATAATATTACTTTTACGAATAATATAATAATATATAATTTATATGATGTCAGATTTATTTTTTATTAAGGTTTGAAAACTATTTTTGGTCAAAACCCATTAATTTTCAATATATATCATTTTTCATTTTAAAAGGGGAATTAAAATATGTAGAAATTACTTTAGATAAAATAAATATAATTTATGGATTCAAAACATTGAAATTATCTAACAGTAAATTTTTCATTAATTTTCTGAGAAAATTGAGTTTTTATGTAAAATTAAAGAATGTTTGAATAAAATTTGGGCTTTATGACATCATAATGACCCAAAAGTGATGTAATAAATAATATTATGGGTATTATGGGCCCAATATTTTTATTCTAATTAAATTACATATTTTATATTTGTTTTGGTTATTTTATAATTCCATTGTGAATCGTCTGGAATTTTTAATATATTATATGTTTTTAAAAATAATGTCAATAATAATGTGACTCACATATACATAAGAAATCTAATATTTTAATATTTTATGCCATTGGACTTATAAAATAATTTTTTCCACTCCTATTTGTAAAACACTGTGGTAAATACCATGGTTTGGTTTGTGCTATTGAGTATTTTAGTTTGTCGTGTCCAAAACCAAAATAATGAAGAATTCCAACACTTTTCTTTTATACACCCACCAAATCTCACATTCTTCTTCACTAAAATTATTTTATGTGAATCCTCACTCATCTCTCCACTACCTATAGTCCTCCAATGGTTACTCAATTTCTCAATAAGCTTCTATCAATCCTCTCTCATGCATTTGGGATCACACATCCAAGTAGGGGATTCCTTCCTTTTTCATTTTAGTCATAGTTCTGTTATGTTGTTATAAAATTTCATTCCAAATTAAAATTGTTGGGGATTGACTTCACATTTCCCAATACTTCCCTCTTTATATTTGAATGATAAAATATCCCTTTCCCTCCCATAAATGACTTTCAGGTACACCTGATACCATGCTAAAATTCCGTAAGGGATTTATCTCTTATTATTTCTATTCAAGAATGTATTCTATATTATATATATAAATTCCATTTCATGTGTTGGGATATTATGTTCCATGATCCCCTTACTATCCATTTCATGTATATATTATGAGATACCCCTTTCTATCTCAACATCCCAAATTATTAATCTTTATATAATGTCATTATGTTTCAAAATTTTACAGTGATTTTACAAGTCAAAATCATCATGTAGTGAATACCATATCCATTTATCAATCAAGGGTATTCACATTTATTCACAAATACATATATAATGGTATATAAATTTATGTATTCCACATTATTAGATCATGGGAAAAATGATTATGTTGAACGAATCCCTATAATATATTCTATGTGGAACACTTAAACATGAGATTGAAATAAATATGAATGGGAAAATGGTTTAAAATGCTATGCTCCATATCTTCACATCTGTAATCTCCGAGAACACTTCTCATGGTTTTCTTGGTCCTCAGGCACCTTGTGTGGGATTGGATCATCCTCCTCCTCTATCCTTCAAGGATGTTATTCTGAGTTCACCTCAAATCCTTTGTCCTTTTCAGGGTGGGTTGCCGGATCCATTGGTTGCATCTTCTATTTTAGATGATGGGGGCCCCGTCCATGAGTTCTCTAAAGTTTCTTTTCAGGAACCTGCAAGGAATATATAATGAACTGTGGTTGTGAGGTTTGGCGATGATAAATCTTATCTCGTAGTCTTCCAGGGCTACATCAAATGGTGGGATATGGATTTTCCTGCCACGTTGCAGATCAAGGATCATAAGTCTTTCTACATTTTCCTAGCCTCCATTGAATATTTTTTTCAAGTGTGGTGTAGATTTCCTAGATATCTGGGGCACTGTTGTTTTTATCTCTCTCACCGTAAATCCCTCTCACAATGATCTGGATTTATGTCCCTGGTCTTCCTCTCCCACTTCTGTCTAATTCTTTCTATAAGCTAATAGTAGACATGCTGGGGTATTAAATTTTTCAGGATTAAAGGATGGTCCATTTGGAGGTGGGGTCAGTTACGAGGATTTGTGTTGAGTTTTACATTTCATGGATGCTTCAAAACCATGTTGTTATTTGGATTTTAGGGATGCAGGATCATCGTCAAGCCTTGATCAACCCTATTTTCTCTGTTACTAACCATTCTATCATATTCTTGGGCACTCTGTACATGTTCATTGCGAGGCCTGGGGGCATGTGTCTTAGGAGTTTTTAAGACCCTCCGGGCATTTCCCTTCATCACGGCCCTCTTCGAGGTTCATTGATAGTGGAAAATGGGTGGTCATATCCCCCCCACTAAGGCTTCTGAGGAATCTTCTCCTAGTTCCCATCCACTCGACCTATCTTTTAGCAGGGAGTTGATTCTGTTCAACCATGGAGATAGCAGGAAATAATATTTTCAATAGTGTGGAGCAGGCCCACCTATGGAAGGGACGGCTCTGCCAGTTTTGTGGGTAAAATCCCGCATCAGTAATTCGGAACATCCCTAGAAGGATCTGGGGTCTGATGAAGTGAATTTTCCTCAACATTACACATCCTGTGTCGTTCTACATCTTCCTTCTCCGTCTCTGACGATTGTGCCATATAATTACCTACCACAAGATCTAACGATGTTTTCCTCCCCTCAGGTCTCACCTATTACATCTCTTGTCATTTCTAAGGAGTTAGATCCCAGGTAATGTACGAGTGGAGCTCGCATGCTAGAGGTCATCAGCATGAAGGTGCTGAGCAGCATTGTCACCTGCTCTCAGTCAAAGGGTAATGTGTCAAGACCCACGCAGATGTCTACACCCTCCAATGGCCAAAAGTCTGGGGTCAGAGACAATATTCATTGGTTAAATGTTTAGAGTTTTAATCTAGAATGCCCAAGGGTTGGGGGCGTAGGTGAAGTATGATGTCCTTGTTAATGAACTCTTCAACCACTTAGTTTCTTTGGTGGCTATCTTTGAACAAAAATAGGTATCTAACAAAATCTTGGAGTATGCTCGGAAGTTGAATATCTATGAATGTATGCTTGGTAACCCTCTTAAATCACATATATGGCTATTATGGAAGGACAATTTTTTGGTTGAAATGCTCAACGTTTCTGACCAGTACATATCTACAAAAGTTTCAGTTGGTTCTCAGGTTTTTGTTTTCTCATTAGTCTATGCTAAATGAATCTCCCAAGAAAGAGAGGTAATGTGGCATGTTTTATATGTCCTTATAAATTATTCAAACCCTTGGTTTGTCTGGGGGGGGTTAATATTATTTCTTTAAAAGAGTAGAATCAAGGTGTAATTTCTCTTCTAAGGAGTTCAATCCAGGCCTTAGTTTCATTCTTGTCGAAAACAGGACTTATGAATGTGGGTTAAGAGGATGATCTATTTACATAGTGTAAAAATCAAAGGGTTGTAATGCATACTTGGTGTCATCCTAATTGGTGTTTGATGAATTATTCTGTTATGCCTCTTTTCTGGGAACTGAAGGTAAGTCACATGGCGCTGCACTTATCCGACAATTCACCACTGCAGCTTGATCTGAATTTCAAAGCATCGAGATATTTTTTTGGTCTATTTTCTGGGACATGGGTGGAAGAGACTAGTTTTAGTGATATTATCAGGGAATCTTTGAATTTTGCTCACACAAGAAATTCGTGAATATTCATAAAAAATAAAATTAGGCGGGTTAAACCACATTTACAAAGGTGGATGATGTATCTTCCTACTTGGGATTGGGAGTTTCATGTGACATGTATGGTGGTGGATCACCTTGATCCTAACAGGTGCAATAGTGGAATGAAATGTTATTTACTAAACTACGGGCTATGAAGGTTCACATATCTTATGTTCAATTAATATAGGAGCGGGTTTAAAGAGAAGGAGCTCATGTTTTTTGGCTTCAAGAGGGGAACCAGAATAATGGTTATGTTCATACTTCTAGTAAAGAGTATAGGAGATTCCACATGCCCAATATTCTCAGGGAGGATGGTTAATTCTCTAATGACTAGGACGATGTTGGGAAAAAGTCAAATTATATTATAAATAGATTATTGGAAGGACCTAATCCTATTATGTTAGATGGATATCCGAGTGAACCATAATATTTTTTCGAGGCTTTTCTAAGAAGTGTTACAGTGGAGAAAGATGAGTGCATGAGAAGGATTTCAGATAAAGATGATGTGATAAATTTAGTGGGGATATTGAACCCAGACAGTGCACCAGGTCTTGATGGAACACCTGTTTTTTTATTATGCTTCATGGGAGCTTTTCAATAGATACCAGGTGGGAGTAGAGTAGGATTATTTTTAGTGAGGTAATCTTCATCTCATAGAAAGTGAAACTATGATGGTGTTGATACCGAAAGTGTGTCACCCCCAATCGGTGGAGCAGTATCGGCCCATTCCCATGTGTAACATTCCTTCTATGGTTTTTTCTAGTATTATAAACAGATGATTAGCGCCTCTCCTTAACACTATGATGGCTGTAGAACAACATGGATTCATCCAAGTGAGATATATTTATGGTGTGATTAAGGTGGTGCAATAAATTGTTAGAAAGATAGATAACAAGAACTTTGAGATAAACCTGAATATAAAACATTATATGATTAAGGCCTTTTATAGGGTGGAATGAGGCTTTATTTTAATTTTTTTTCACTTGCATGGGGGTCTATAATTGGACCTATGACATACTTATTCTATAATTTTCCTCAGCATGGATATCTACTTCTTTTATGCCTAAGCAGTTTGGCTTCATCAAGTCTTGTCATGGTATTTAAAAAGGGGATCACATATCCCACACTCTATTTATTCTCTCTAAAAATGGGCTTAGCTTCTATATTAAAAGTGGTCTGAGCTTGGGGAAAGTTCTTCTATATCGGGATAGGTATTATACAAAGGCTATTTCGAACATGATGTTTGCGGAAGATACTATTCTTTTTATTTTTGGCACCAGGAGATCAGTGAATGGCATGAATGGGCTACTTGAGTAATATGGTAAATGGAGTGGGAAGGCGGAGAATTTGGAGAGTTTATATATTATTATTCTATGAAAATCTTGGTCATGAGGGCTAGGATCCATGAAGAAACATTGAGTATGAGGGGTGGTTATTTTCCCATGGAGTACCTCGGGGAGCTGGTTACTCCCAACACCCTTTGTGTTCATCATTTCGAGAAGATTATGGGAAAGATCACGATGTACATTTAAAACTGAAAAAATAGGTTCATTTAATTTGGAGGATGCATAACATTGGTTACTAGTGTCCTTGTTTTTATCCCCATGAATCTGCAATCCACATTTAAGGATCCCCAAACAGTTGATGCAAACATGGAAAGGATTATGGTGACCTTTATATGGGATGTACAGAATGAATGTAGACATCATTGGGCTTTGGGGAGGCATCTATCCAGATCAATAGTTGAAGGGGTATCAACATGGAGAGTGTCTCCTCGACCAGGCAAGGGATGCATGAAAAAATTTCTTGGGAGGCTATGGAAGGTTATACATTATGGGGAATGATCATACAAGATAAATATTCCCTGGATGAGGCAGTTCCTAGGCCTCAACCCTCAAATATATGGAAGTTGATCTACCCTTATACAGAGGGTTTACATCCTCACACTAGATGGCTGGTGGGGAGAGGGGAGATCAATTTCTGGTGTCAGGATTGGGGGTAGGAAGGTTGTGGTTTCCTAGTTTCCCTATACTAGATATTTCTGTTAGAGTAGTGTACATACACCTAGTTTTTCTTCAGTCCATTCTTGTTGATACCTAGCACACTGTCATCAATGAATTCATCTTTAATAAGGATCCAAATAGGCTCATTTTCACACTCTCATTGTCTGGATATTTATTTATAATGGCATATTCTACTTTGATGAGGGACCAAATTATTGGTGATTAGAGGGGGGAGACTCCGTGGTTCAAGGGGACATCCCCAAAAAAACTGGGTTAAAACTAAATACGGATGGTTCCTTATTTTCAAGAGAGATGATAGGTGTTGGATTTATTATGGATCTGAGGTGGTTTCTTATTGCTTCATTCTCAGCCTTCTATGGTATAGGTGATATTCTTTAGGCTGATAAAAAAGGTGATGGCGATGGGGATGGGGTTAAGAGAGAAAAAACCTATAAACATTGAGATAGTGGAAATAGACTCATTGAAATTTTATAAAACAATTAGTGTAAGTAGAAGTTGTTCCTGGAAAATATAATATCTCATTAGAAAGTGTAAACAGATCATGTGAACTCTTATATAGATCACTCACACTTGGCGAGAGTGGAATATCATTGTGGACATTGTGGAATCGTAAGATTCCTCTCTCCGAAATGTTTCTTTTTTACTTATCTTAGGATCATTTCCATCTAATGGAATCAACATTTTTCTTAATGATTCTATTGGGAATCTTTATTTTAGACCGCCTTGAGGCTTTTGTTGCTCTGTACTTTGTATTTTGTGGTTTTAAATCAATAAAAAAGTTATTGTCCATTCATTTAAATGAATAAGATGGGTGCATCATGACAGGGCTCTAATTCATTAGGAAATTTTTAGTATCATAATACATATTGTTGGGATAGGGGTCTATATGATTTTTTTTGGGAATTTTTCCATCTTGTTGGGACATGGGTTTACCTGATTGTATTATGTTAATGATGTAATTTATTAATTTGTTTCCGCATTTCCATTTTACAATCATTCTATATCATGGAATTATGTTCATGTTTCCCTTGTGATCCATTGATATGTCTATTTCCTAGGATGTATTTTACTCTATGTTATTCTTTGTTTACACCCTTATTGGGATTTATATCTCACCCTTTTTTGGTATGCCCTTAGTATATCCCATGCAATGCTATGTACAAAATAATTTTGTGGTCATGTATAAGAGGGTATTAATATAGATGTAGTATTTTATGTCTCAAGTTTTCATGTAATGTTCTTAATCACCAATGAAACTATAAATCTCAATCTTTTTTGTTGTATTAAGTGAATGTTTATGTAATAAATCTTTTTTATATATGAGATAAAGGGAAGAGTATTTTTATAATATATCTCAGCGGTCCACTACTAAAAGTGTTTATAACATTAGAACCATGAAATGGAAATGTAACAGTGTAAAAACATGAATATATATAAAGTAAAATTGTACAATTTAATCAAAATCCCATGTACCTTCTTCATCCCCCGACTGATATCTGACAATGCAAAAAATTCAACAAATAACTAATTAACAATTTATATTGATAGGTAATGTGAGTCTTAGCTCATATTGACAACTCATTTTTAGTGTATCAATAGTTATGTATCCAATATGTAATATGAAAACCATGGTTAATGGTATTTTATTATTAATTTACAAGGTAATGACTAAGGAAATGTAGAACTCAATGTCTACTAACATAGTAATATATGAGTCTATCTAAGGGGTTATAGTGTAATCCAAGGATCATGTTCCAAGGCACTCTAAAATAAGGTTCCAACCGATTCCAAAGTGATCAACCAAGGTAAAATGGGGATATGTTGTGACTAGGACCTATTTGATATAACAATGGAACCTACTTTTCAATGTAGGATCCAAGGACTGTATCCATGGCATCATGTAATACTATGTGAGGGATCCTACAATGTCATATTGGGTATCCAAGAATATACAAGGATCGTGATCTAGGTGGGTCTCAACCTATGAAAGATACATTCTTGAATCGCGATGTGGTTCCTATGTGATCAAGGCATTCCTTGAAATGAATCCAATGTGAACTTGAGCCAAGACAGTCTTATTTAATGATGAATTCATATATAAATCCCATTAGATCAAGACTTCCCATTCATTAGTGTGATAAGGAAAAGTATCATGCAACCATTAAAATATATATTTATGTCATATTAAATAATTAATGTTCATTGCGCTATCTTCCATTAAAGTGGAAGGGGGTGCTATGGATGTGAAACCTATTATATAATAGCATTTTATGCAGTCAATTCAAATACATAGTATACATGAAAATTTCCTTTAAACATTTAATTTTAAATTGATGCACTTACCTTAGGCATGTCAAGACATGAGCGTACATTGAACATGCCATTATGTAATTCAAAAAAAAAATCCATTTAATGTATAAAAGTATACACATAGAAGGGTCAGTCCATGTCACAGCTGAACAATGGCTTAAACGTGTCAAATACTAGAACCCCAATTATGTCATATCATATAATTTGGGATTTATGGAGTTTTGTTCATAAAAACCAATACCTAATAACATATATAGAAATAGCATAACCACATAGTTCTAATGATTATAATAATGGAATATAAATTTAATAAATGACAGTGGATAAAATCAGTGGGCCCAATATGATAATTCCAAAATGAACAATCATGGGGATAATTTATAGACAACCCATGATAGGGTTATACGATGCTTCTACTCTAATATCATCTTGAAATTGATATTAAAATGTGGTATATCAAATAAAATGGGAAAATTCTCACATGTAAATAACTTGGTTGAAAGCAAGATAGGAGGAGGGCGGCAAAAAAGGACTCAAGTACTAACTATTGTGCATCAAAAGTGATGAAAAAAAGATCAATCAGATCTTGGAAGAGATATATCATTTAATTCATACCATAAGACTTTAATAAGCTACAAAACGAGATGAAAAAGAGGTTAATAATGCATGAATTCAGATTATGAGGAACGAGGATGCTTAATTAGACTGTTACGGGAAAAATCATAAAATTGCCCATAAAATAGAACCACCGTGTTTTATCCACATGTTTGTCCAAACTGCGCACATATAATGCATGGATATAAAGGAAAATGGGAAAATCTAATGGTTTTGAAACCCATTTGATAACCATGCAGTAAGGATCTTTCCAAAAACATTCCACCTATAGGGTTTTCTCTAACCGTGTCAACTTCCCCCACAGTTTACAATAATCTGTGCACCATGCCATTTTTCCCAAAAGTTGGGATTCACGCACCAAATAATCCCCAGACACCTTTAGAACCATCACTAACGTATTAGGCATCCAAATTATGATGATAATAAATAAATATACATAAATGTAGAGGAACCATAACTAAGTGTAAAACAGTGTGCTTATAGTCTTTCCCCTTTAAAAGAACTCATCCCAAAGTTCACATTCCAAGGGTGGTGAAACACTATCTAAGAAAAAATATGGCCACTGGATACTCATGAATGATTTCATCAGTATCTAACACAACATCCTCAGGATCAAAATTATGAGATTGGTCGGCATGATATCAGCAAAGCAGTGAGACATGGAAGTGTTCGTGCTTGGAATGGTACATCTATGGTATTAGTAACCAATATTCTACTATCCCGACTCTCTCTACGATATTAAATAGGCCTACATAACAAGGTGATAGCTTCCCCTACTTCTGTAACCCTCTATTCCCAAGCATGTTCGATACCCAAAAGAAAACACGATCTAAAACTTCTAACTCTATAGGATGTCAATGGTGATGATCATAAGATCGGTTCCTATACTAAAAAGTACTCATACACTTTTTGTTCATCTCTAACAGATCTAATGTCACATAAATTAGAAAAGGACCGATTCGAGCAGTGACAATTTCTTCCTTCCAGTATAATGGTGAACAACACGACCTACCATATAAGCCTTAAAAGGCACCATCTCAATTTCCTCCAAAAATATATTATTATAGAAGAAATCATGTAGAGGGATATTAATTTCCCATGATCCTATGAAATCATGGAAACCTGATCAAAGAATTAACTCTATATCGTGTATTTCTCGTTCTGATTTTCCTTAAAACTGATGGTGAAAACCTGTTCTTAGAAGCACATGTGTTCTCATAGCCTTCTGAAATATCTTCCATAAACCTGACATGATGAAGTATTTTCTCTCAAAAAAATGGTATGAGGGACACTATGTAGTCATATGATCTCACGGACACATAGTCTTCTTAGATCATCAAATGAGAATGTATCTTGAATAGGGATTAACTAGATACATTCATAAGTTAGTAAATGACAACCCATAAAACATCACAACCAATATTAAACCTTGGTAAAATGACTATGAAAAATCTAGAAACATATTTCCATTTCTATTATGGGATTAGAAGAAGTTGTAACAAGCCTGCAGGACTCTATTCCACCACATTCACCTATTAATATGTGGAACACCTAATTATAAATCCTACAACCAAACTCTTCATCCGAGGACACCATTATTGGAATTACATGTCCTAATACATCGTCATTAATCCTTGATGAATATTACGCTGGTACGTGTGGGAATCATGGATCAAATACCTTTTATATCTATAGGACCCCAGACACATCCATGAATTCGCCAGTTGTCGTCTTTATCCATAAACCAATCCGAAAGCTGGTTATCCCGCTATATACTCACTCGGATAATCATTTCTTTAGGATCTTAAAATTATATAAACTTTACCATCTCATTTAGGGAATATGTAACATCCAAATATTTTAGGTAAGACATATCATGAAGATCATGAAACATCATATAATGTTTAGAAAAAATTGACATTAACTTCTATTTATCACTGGATTCATGTACGACCTATGATTGAGTTTTTCGACTTAGAGCATATTCAACCACATTTCACTTCCCAGGAATATAGTCAAGATCAAAATCTAGGTATTGTATAAATTCAATACATCTCTTCTATTTTAGGTTGAAGTCATGATGATTAAAGATATAATTGAGGCTCTTCAGGTCTGTGTACACCAAAATGCTCTAACCCAAAAGATAGTGTCACCAGCAAAGTAAGGATTGGAAAACTAATACTTTCTCATATTCATGTGTTGGGTAATTTACCTCATGAGGCTCAATTACCAAGACACATATTCTTATTAATCTGACCTCATGTATCAACACTACACTTATGCTTATTTTTGATGCATCACATATGATGGTGTAACCTCTTACAGGTTCTGGCATAATTAGATTTGGTTCTGAGGAAAGCCTTGCTTTCATCTCATGAAATGATTTCTCACATGCTTCTATCCACAATAACTAAGATCCCCTCATGGTATGTCCAGTTAGAGGTGAAGAATGATGTGAGATGTCTTTTTTATGAAATGAATGTAATATCTATCCAGCCTTAGAAAATCCTTATATTAAACGTGTTCTTGGGGTTTTCCTAGAAAACTTCGGCACTAACATTTTATAGTTCAACAGAAATGACTAGTTCTAGGATAATATGAACCAGGAGGTGAATTTGTTCAATTCAGAAGTGGAACATATCTATCTTGACATTAATATGATTATCTCTTAGTGTACTCAGACTGATCTCAAGTGGATTGTCATGGTCGCTATGAGTGTAATAATACAAAAAGATTTCATTCACAAAAACCATGAAATAAGTATCCAAATAGGGTTGGAACACCTTATACATCATAGAAATGAAAATGGTGGGAACATTCATAAAACCAAACAACATGACTAGGTACTCATACATCCCATAATTGGTATGAAATGTTTAAAAATGTATGTCTAATGTCCTTACATGGACTTGTTGATATCCTAACATTTGGTAGATCATAGAGAAGACCATATCACCTTAGAGATGGAAGAAGGGATCATTTATTACAGGAAATGGATAGTAGTTCAAAAACATATACTGGTTCAAACGTCTGTAATCTGCACATATTCAAATGTTTCCATCCACCTTCTTGGAAAAAATCATGGACCAACTGCAAGAGGATGTATCAAATCGTATAAAACCATTGGCATATAAATCCTCTAAAAACCACTTTAGCTCTAGAATAACTGAAGGATTCATCCTATAGAAATGAATGGACACTAAAGCTTCTTCTAAAATAACATCAATTTTAAATTCTACCTCTCTCTGAGGAGAAATGATAGAAAAATTATCAAGAAGGACATCAAAGAAATGATCAACTCACTACTGGAAAAACGATTTATACCCACAGTTCAAAACCGTGGGTATAGCCCCCAAAACCGTGGGTATAGGCTATACCCACGGTTTTGGGAACCGTGGGATGGAACGACATCAGTATATGGGTCTCAACCTATACCCACAGTTTTGGAGAATCATGGGTATAGGGGCATCAATTGTGCACCATGGCTGTTCCAGCATGGCACATAACAGACCGCAACTTACGCTGCACGCCAGCAAGGAACCAACTGAGCTACATATTATTTTTGTTGCATAATTATACAACAATGTATATATATTCTTTTTATCGGTGTGGGGTACTAAAAAATACAGAAAAGCGCAGCCAAGGGGTTTCGAACCCTCATCGCACGCTGGAACTCCATCCCGCGCACCTACAACGCACCAACCGGGCTACGGTTTTCTATTGTTATTTATCTATACATATACGTATATATATTAATATAATCTAATCGGATATTTAAATTCAAAAATTGAAGAGAGCGGGAATCGAACAAGAGTCACAGCAGCGCCGCCACTAGTGACCAACCGCACTATAGGAATTCTGCTTATATAAATTTATATTTTTATAAATATATTAAACTAAATCGTGAAAAATACTTTTCCTGCCAATTTTTTTTCATGTCCCGCCTAATTTTAATTCCCCGCCATAAACTATACCCACGGTTTTCCAGAACCGTGGGTATAGATCTTCCAAAAAAACCAATACCCACGGTTATCCAAAACTGTGGGTATAAGTCTTTGAAAAATACTCTATACCCACGGTTCTCCAAAAACGTGGGTATAGGTGAACCTATACCGACGGTTTTGGAGAACCGTGGGTATAGGTTCACGTACTATCCCTATACCCACGGTTTTGTAAAACCGTGGGTATAAGGGTATCCTATACCCACGATTTTTTGCAAAACCGTGGGTATAGACTTGTTTTCCAGTAGTGACTACTAGAGGAAAATTAGTTTTTCATAAAACCTAATAATCCATGATGATATTTTCATTCACTGTGGTCACTCCACAAATACCATGAAGCTTTGGTCCCACTCTACAAGCCCCCACATCCCACTCACCCATATGTAGATAACATCTTCCCTCAAATGATGTAAACTATACCATATGGTGACAGATGTATACAAAATCATGATACTAAACCAACCAATCCATCCCATGAATGAAATCTAAACCTACCATCTTAAGAATGATGATGATATATAAGAAATGGAAATAGACTACCTCAAGGGGATAGACCGTACACTTTCATATTCCCTCTGTTCATATCCCTAACGGTGTATCTAGTGTAATTACCCCATAGTAATATTGTATAACAAATCCGATAATTTCCATGATAAATATAGAGATAAAATAATTGAATAATCTATATCAATAAATAAAAATATATTTTACATTCCATAAGAATAGTACCTATTACTATATATTTTCCCATAGAGTAATCATAGGGTATCATCTGTAGTGCATGAAACTAGCCTGATCTGTAGACCTATGAGAATGATTGACTACTGCGATCATAATTGCTCTGCTGGCACTGCTAAATATTCAGGTTCTGGAAACCATGGCCAAATACTCTTCCTCGTCATGTCCTACCTATGCTACAACAATTCACTACCTATCATGGTGTAAAATAATCCACTTCTGATGGTGGAGCTGGCATTGATCCTTTTCTAATAGATGTAGGTGTAATTGTCCGAAAAATATCCTTGAAGATGGCCCATTTGGTCGCAACCCCAACACTCCAGTGTGACTCTATCATATAGAGGCTTCATATTACCCCATCATCCAAAATAATAAAAAAATAAAGAGGTATCAAAATAGGGAATCTGGTTGAAACTATCTTGAAGGAAAACCTCATGAGAATTATTCCTTCCACCTTATGAACTACCATTCTATCACGGAACAAGTCCTCTTCACCCACTACTATTTCCATTCTTTAGGTTACACTCTCTGATAATGTCATTATATAAAATGGTAGTGAATTTTTGAAGGAGAAAGACATTCACTAATGTATGGAAGGAATACTGGAGCCCTTCATAAAAATGTATCGCACAAGAAATATAATCACTGGGTAGAAATGGTGAATAACACTAAAACAATATGAAATGTGAGGAATTTTTTATAAATGGCATATAACTTTGCTCATGATGCATGAACTATCTTCTTCTATTATCTCTGAGTTTCAATTGAAAGAACTGGTCATATAAGGAAGTTTTAAAATCAATCTATAACATCCCATAATGATAACCATCCTGGGTAATCCCATCCCACCAATGTTTTGATGATTAATAAAGAATTTATGTAAAAAAAGATGACCCTCATCCTTAGAGTCATATCTAGATGATAAAAGATAGATACGGTGGCACATAGCTAGGAATCCCTAGCCAGTGGACCACCATCCCTAGAGAAGGTAAGGGGATGATGTTGTTGGAACTCATGAGTATGAGTATCCATCATAGGTGTAAGTCTTGGAGCACCTTTCATAGACTACATCAGCCATAAGAAAATATCATGAACATGTACACTAGTTCCCAGATTAGGTAAAATAATTGGTTCCTATAGTGGAACTCTAGGTCATATGTTATGCAGATCAAGGCCCACCATGTCACGACCCGTCCTCGGGGCCCGTGCCGTGACTACCCCAAGCCCGCCTTCCATAGGCCAGGGGCAGGCGACTAGCACCAAGGCGTAATTCCCGATAAAAAGGAAAGGCATTGCCTTTTTAAAGTAAACAAACACCACATAGCAAGCAATCAAGAAGAAGCAAACACTAAGTAAAGCTGGGTACAATAGTAAGTGCGTAAAAGTAAGTGGACCAGAATACAAACCCAAGATGAAAGTAAAGTACAACATAAAAGGGGAGTACATCAACTGAAAATTAAATCCGCTACGGCGAGCCGTCCACTGGTACTCCCACCTGAAGGGTGGGTACAGATATCCACCTCAGCTCCTCGGGTGTAGCCGTCCACTCCGTGTACGTCCCGCCCAGTGGTCCACCTCTAGGTACCGACTACTCCGCAAGCCTCAACCACGATCAGCGATGTCCGTCATCTGCAACCAACACAACGTAGTGCGGGCATAGCTTGTGCAGGGGTGAGTATAAGCTACTCAGTAGGGACCCCGAGACCCCTGAAGGTCTCCCATAATCCACAAAGGATAATCCACAAAGGAAATATACAATCACGATGTAACATCAGACACTACTTAGGTATATTCCCACACATATACCTAAGTCATCAATTCCAGTTCAGCTCCAACATCTGAGCCCAAGTTCGATCACGTCCACACAGGATAGCACAACACAATCCACATAAGAAAGCAAGTCAATCATATCGAAGATAATGATTGAAATTCAATATTCAACTCACACAGGTATACTTCTTCGTAAGACTATAGAGATGATCAGATGTAGCCACTGATTCATCTAAGCCGTCAGACCCACACATGTTCGATAGGTACTAACCCCTGCAATGACCCACAAAGGATCGATAGGTACTAACCCCCACAATGACCCACACATGATTTGACACACACAAGATCGGTAGGCGCTGGCCCACACAGGACCGCTGAGCGCTGACCCACATAGGATCTGACCCACACATGATCGGTAGCACTGATCCACGTAGGATTGCTGAGTGTTGTAGTCATCACCGTCAAATCCACGGAGGATCTCTGTACAGTCGTCATCGTCGTCGCAGTCGCAGCCAGCTCTAGGGTTCTCGCACACATCAAGCTCGTTCGGGAGGGTCCGCTCCACGAGCCGAGGGGCTGATACATCAACTGACACAAAGTCCGGAGTTGATGTATCCAAAAGTTCCATATCATCAACAGGAAGTCAACGACACAGACGGTGCGTCAATCGG
Source organism: Viscum album (assembly GCA_963277665.1). Lineage (NCBI taxonomy): Eukaryota > Viridiplantae > Streptophyta > Magnoliopsida > Santalales > Viscaceae > Viscum > Viscum album. Next base: position 2,056,076,028 of record OY728137.1, read on the forward strand.
ACTCCCGGTCTGAGAGTTATTGGCTTTTTCGTCCTAGGGGCCCGGTTGGTTTTTATGTCAAAAACAAACCTACCTCACTCCAACTGTGTCCAAACCTCGAGCGAAGTAAGAAAAAAGGTCCGTCTCACTAATAGGAATCCATCAAAGTTGACGGCACGTCAATCAGACACACGAAGCTCAAGTTATAAGCGTTTCCATTCCGAGGGCCCTGTTGGATTCGTGTACGAACCAACCCGGCCAAACACAAAGTTCTCTGAAACCTTGAGTGTAATATACCGAAACGACATTCTCGATTCAAGGATCGCATTGCAGCTGACGGTGCATCGATCGGAGGTCTGCAACCTATGTTATGGGTAAAAGACCGAAAGAGGTCTGGAATAGGGGGTTCGAGCCCGGTCCGACCTGGTCCGATACCCCCAGGGTCGGCTCGAACTGGGTCGACCCTCCCCGGGTCCGGGTCCAGCCTGCTTGGGCGCGGCCCGGCCCGACCTGGGCGCAGCTCGGCCAGGCAGCTCGGCGGTAACAGCCGAGCGATGAGGGGAGGGGGGGGGGCCCTGCCCCCCGCGTTGTGAAACCGTGGCCCCCATGTGGGGGGCCGCTCCAGCTGGCTAGCCGGGGGTTACGACCCCTGGCACTTCCCCCTGACCGGCCGGCCCACACCGGCCGACTGGCTGCTGCCGCCACAGGATTGGTGTGGTCCCATCCCCCTGCTCCGACGCCGGCGGCCGGAAACTGGCCGCTGTTCCCTGCTCCGCCACGGCACGATGGTGCCGCGCCCCTCCGCCGCATCCCCACTCTGGCCGCAGTGCCTTTTTGGTTCTCCAGCGCGGCGCAACGACACTCTGGTTTGGTTCGTCTTCAACGCCTCGGTGCGACGGCGCTACGCTTATCCTCCCTTTCTTTAATATTTCCCGCACGGTGCTTCAGCACCACGTTGCCTTGCTCATGCCGCAAACAATATCAAACAACCAAAGGGGAGAGGAGGGTCGACTGTGTTCGTGTTGTCTGACCTCCTACTGTTATTGCGAAAACAGGCGGCCCAAATAAGACGATAAGTCAATGATGAATGTAATCAGGAAAAAGTGATATAATAATCCCCCTACCTCAAACATAGTTGAACGAAGGCTCGTCGTGGGATTGCACGTCGCGGAAGGAGGCATCGCGAAAGGAGGATCGTCGCGTCGCGGAGAAAAGATTCGTCGGTGTCACGTCTTCAATCTCCAAGGATCCGACGTTCTTGTCGACCTTGATCGGAGGTTGGCATTCTTCGCATTCTTCGCGTTTTTCGTCGAGGAAGAAGAACTTCAAGAACTTGAGCAAATTCTCTCAATCCTCCCACAACCCAACAACTCTAATAAAATAAGAGTTTGCCTTATTTTATTTCTCAAGCCATGCGTTTTAAAATTCAAAAACGAAACAATCAATTAAATGAATTAATTTCAACGTTTAAACCGCCCAAATGAATTGAGGCGTTTCATAAACAGAAAAACGCAAGGGTTTACTTCCAAATAATAGGGGTGCGGGTGCGTTACCTTATTAAAGGAGGGTGTGAAAAAAACAAACGGTGGGCATCATGTGGGCCCCACCTCACAAATATCCTACCTAGTGGGTAGGATATTGTGGGTCCCACTCCAATCACTTATCTTAGGATAAACAATTTTAAGTAAAATAAAAAGTGGTCGCACCATTTTTATTTTATTCCTTTACTTAACCCAAAAATTTAAAAACCACACCCGAGAAAACGCAACTCCAAAAAAGGTGTTTCTAAGAAATTACCGATGATGTGATTCCATCCGTGACCTCGGAATTCTATTACGAGCACCGATTCAAGAGTTAGAAAAACCCACTCGTTCGTTCAATAAACGTATCCGAGCTAAACTTCGGAAAATGATTCCAGGCACACCGGGCCTCAGAATCAGGTGTCGTCCGAAACTACGTTCTTGTAAAATCCAAAAGAAAATTAAGAAAAAAATTACCTTGAATTTTAAGGGTCTTTACATTACTCCCACCTCAGGGATTTACGTCCCCGTAAAGATACATCAAAAACTAGGGAAACAAATGTGGGTACTGAGCACGCATCAGAGCCTCCTGCTCCCAAGTGCTCTCCTGGAGGTTCCCGTGCTGCCATATGATGTGCACTAGAGGAATCGACCGTCCACATAGGACCTTCTCTTATCAATCCTCAATCTCTACTGGGACCTCCACAAAATTTTCCTCATCATCAATGTCCAGCTCCCCATGGTCAATGATATGTGTTGGGTTGTGCACGTATCTCCTCAGCTGGGATACGTGGAAGACGTCATGCACCTGGTGTAACTGAGGTGGTAGAGCCAGGCGATAAGCCACCTCGCCAATCCTGCTGAGGACCTGGAATGGTCCGATGAAGCGTGGAGACAACTTTCCGCCTCGGCCAAATCTCTGTAATCCACGTCGAGGTGAGACCCACATGAAGACGTGGTCGCCATCCTCGAACTCTAGTGGCCTCCGCCTCCTGTTAGCATAATACTTCTGCCGGCTCTGAGCTGTCCTCATCCACTCCTAGATGACCTGGACCTTCTCTGTCATGGCCTGGACCATCTCTGGTCCCACAAGTGCTGACTCCCCAGGGTATGTCCAGCACAGAAGAGATATAAAAGGTCGGACGTACAACGCCTCATATGGTTCCATCCCGATGGTGGAGTGGTAGCTGTTGTTGTATGAGAACTACACCAAGGGTAGGTGGTCCTCCCACCTGTGACCAATGTCGAGGACACATGCACGGAGCATGTCCTCGAGAGTCTGAATGGCCCTCTCCGTCTGACCATTTGTCTTGGGGGTGAAAGGCGGTGCTCAGACGTAGCTGCGTCCCGAATGCCTCCTACAACCCCTTCCAAAGCCGGGAAGTAAAGCGAGCATCATGATCAGAGAAGATAGATGATGGCACACCATGAAGCCGTACAATCTCTTGAACGTAGAGACGTCCCAAGCTCTCCACTGAGCCATGTTCTCTGATGGGTAAGAAGTGAGCCGACATGGCGAGTCAGTCGACAATAACCCAAATGGAGTCGTGACCTCTGGAAGTGTGTGGAATTCCAGTCACAAAGTCCATAGATATGACATCCCACTTCCACTCCGGGACCTCCAAGGGCTGTACCAAGCCTGCTGGTACCTGGTGCTCTTCCTTCACCTACTGGCAGGTGAGGCATCGAGAAACGAACTCAGCCACAACCTTCTTCATGCCCGGCCACCAGTGCTGCCGTCTGAGATCCTGGTACATCTTCGCCACTCCAGGATGTAACACCAAAGGGGAAGTGTGAAACTCTCTCAGCACCTCCTCCTGTAAAGAAACTGTTACCAATGTACATCCTCTGAAAAGGACTTCGTGCTCTCGTCCTAAAGAGAAACCATCAGGTGCCTGTCCTGAGGATATCTGCGCACGCCGCATCTCACAGTCAGCGTCCCCATGCTGTGTCGCTCTGACCCGCTGCAGTAGTGGAGGAGTGACTTTTAGTGACTGAAGAAAGGCTTCTCCATCGCTATACATGATGGATATTTGCAAAGCGACTAGCTGCTCTGTCGCCTTCCCAAGTAGCTGAATGCCCGTCCTTCTGCTGAGAGCATCAGCTACTACGTTCCCCTTTCCAGGAGTATATACTATCTCAGAGTCATAGTCTTGGAGGAACTCGAACCATCGTCGCTGTCTCAGGTTTAGGTCCTTCTGCGAGAAGATGTACCTGAGACTCTAATGGTCAGAATAGACTGTAAAGCACTCGCCCATCAGGTAGTGTCGCCACATCTTCAGAGAGAAGACCACTGTTGCTAACTCCAGGTCATGGGTAGCATAGTTCTGCTCATGATGCCTCAACTTAGGTGATCCATAGGTGATCAAGGCCCGCTCCTGCATCAGGAAACATTCGAGTCCGGTCCCTAATTCATCACAGTAAACTATGTACCCAACTCCCTCCTCCGGTAGCCTCAAGATAGGTATGCTGTTCAATCTCTGTCTCAGCTCCTGGAAGCTCTGCTGACATATGTCTAACCACAAAAAGGGTTTCCCCTTCTTCGTCAATGTTGAGAGTGGTGCTGCAAATCTGGAAAAGTTTGGCACAAATCTCCGGTAGTACCCATCTAGACCCAAGAAACTCCACACCTCCGTCACGCTCCTGGGTGGCTCCCAAGCTTGCACTGCCTCGATCATCGCAGGATCCACCGAAAATCCCGCCTCAGAGATGACGTGTCCCAATAAGTGGACCTCGCATAACCAAAACTGACACTTCGAGAGCTTACCATAATGCTGGTGCTCTCGGATTGTGTCCAGTACAACCCGCAAGTGGTAGGCGTGCTCCTCCTCGGTCATCGAGTATATCAAAATCTCATAAATGAAGACCATGACAAATCGATCGAGGTATGGCTGAAAGATCCTATTCATGAGGCCCATGAACACTGCTGGAGAATTGGTCATGCCGAAAGGCATAACCAAGAACTCATAGTGGCCATACCAACATCTGAAGGCCATCTTCTGCACGTCCTCATCCCGAACTCTGAGCTGATGATAGCATGACATGAGGTCTATCTTCGAGAACCCCCGTGCTCCCTTGAGCTGATTGAAGAGGTTTTCAATCCTCGGTAGCGGATACTTGTTCCTCACTGTCACCTAGTTCAGGCGACGATAGTAGACACAAAGTCACAACCTCCCGTTTGCCTTCTTGGCGATCAATATCGGGGAAGCCCAGGGTGAAACACTGGGTCGGACGAATCCCTTGCCTTGCAAGTCCTCCAACTGTACCCGTAGCTCTCAAAGCTCAGTGGGGGGCATCTAATATGCTGGAGTGGATATCAGGGCTGTCCCGAGGTACAGATCAATATAAAAGTCTCCCTCTCTACGAGAAGGTAGTCCTGGAACGTCGTCGGGGAAAACATCCGCATACTGATCCACCACTACAGGAAAACCAGGACTCCGCACGTCAACTGCTCCTAGGATGAGGCTCGACAACTGATGAGTGATGGGTTGTCCTCTCCTCTGTGAGAGTCCATACTGTGCTGTGAAGGCTCCCTTCTCACTGGTGAAGGTGAACCTGCTCCCATCGGTGCGTACACACCGCACCATGCGCCTAATACAGTCAATCTGAGCATGGACTGTAGATGACAAATCCATGCCCAAGATGACGTCGTAAGGCCTCGACGCCGCTACAAGAAGATCCCAGATGAAGCTATTGCCTCCTAGAGTAAGCTCACACTATCGGAACTAGTGTGTAATCGTCGAGTCTGCTCCCGTATGAGTCTCTAGCCGTAAGGATCAAGCCAATGGCTCTGTCAGAATCTCCGAGCTCTGAACAAGGGCATCAGCTATGAAATAATGACTCGCTCCTTTGTCTTCTATAGGTCTTTACACACCATGTCTGGAGCATGGTCATCACCACCTTCATAGTGTAATATACAATGAAATCATGGAAATATTTGTATATAAAATCTAAGAATGTGCCTCAGGACAAGAATACGTAGAAAAACATAATCACTAGAAAAATATGAACATAAGAAAATTCACTACCCATGGAATATCACCCCAACTACCTTCTTAGAATTTCATGTACCAGTGAGTCCATAAGTGTATGTTTCATTTCATTTTACATTAATTATGAAGTCCACTCCTATACCTTTAAAAATAATCACTAGACAAGACAAGGATGTTCAACCGATTCATTTTTGATGTCATCATTCACCTTCAGATGGCTATCTATTACCAATGATTCATTTCCCATGGACCATATCACAGGAAAAAACACCCATTTAATAATTTCATAATCTCTTAACTCGGTAAATTACTCATCCCAAGACATGGTGTCCCATACACCTCATGAAATGAGATAAGAAATCAATCAATAAAAAAAGAATAATATAAGTATTAGCTAACTATCACAACACCACACAAAAATCATAGGCACATCATGAAATGAAAAGTAGTGAGATGAACCTATATGGCATGGATATATGCATGACATGTGAATTCTATGTACCTAATATAATGAATGTAACAAATATCCTAGCCCTCATATCATCAGGCCAAGGATGAATGGAATATTAATTAGAAAATTAATCAATGAAACTACAAAGCCCATGGGTCATCCATTGGTGAAATATTGTAAACTGTAATAGGTAAAATTGAATAACAATTATTTTTTTGGTGAGTTGGATTATACTCCGAACTTGGCTTCGTGACGCCCAAGAAGGGATAATGAAAATGTCCCAAGAATTTCTACCATACAATATATTTTCTTATATTATTAATGTAAGAAATGAACCTTATCTAATACCACTTTGTGAAATCCTTGACCCATATTCCACTTAATCTGTGCACCATACCTATTTGGCCACATGGTCCCAAGCGCATCTCCCTAAACACCATATGTTTCTAACTAGGAACGAGGGCCTAGGGTGTCGTCTTGGGGAAACTATTACCTTATTAGAAAAGTGTAGTGTAGTGGTTAAATATAAACTAAGGTAAATAGAAGAAGCAATATATATAATAATTTGGCATAATAGAAAAATAGAGACAATAATTACAAAAAACTAAAATAACTTTAACAACACACAACAACTGAAGATGATATATCATGAATCTAGAAAATTAGAAAACATGAATACAAGAATGTAGGAATAACATGTCCAGAAAAATACAATTGAAAAAAAATTATCCCCTAAATTCCAAGATTTCACTCAGTCATTCCATATCATCCTCCATCCTAAATAGCAAGCATTCAGGTGTTCAAAGCCATAAACTTCCCTTTTTCAAAAAAAACAACCATATGATCTATTATGGGTACCAAACTAAACCTAGAGAGGGTTTGAGATATATATCAATGTGCCACCACCAATGGTTTCTATAACATCAGGCATGTGTAATAGAAATTTAATAGTGTGCATGAATTCGTATATATATATTGTAAAATAGTTCAATTTAACTAAATAACCAAGTACCCACTTCAACCCTAGGCTAGTGTTTGAACATGGAAGTACTTCATTTACTATGTAATTCTTAATTTCTATTGATAGGTCATGTGCAGAATCACCAGCACTAATATCACCTGATGATAGTGTAAATAGTGAAGGTTCTTAGATGTAATAAAGAAACCATGGTTGATGATATTTAATAATGATGTTAGAAGGTAATGACCAAGGAAATGTAGAACTCAAGGGACACAGACTCAGTAGTATCTGAGTCTATCTCATGGGTAATAGTGTAATCCATGAATCATGTTCCATGGAATTCTACAATAAGGTTTTTATCGAATCCAAGCATATCATCCAAGGTAATATGGGGCTATTTAGTGACTGGGCCAAATGTGTTGTAACAAGGGGATCTAATTGTCAATGATAGATCAGAGGAGTGTATTGAAGGAATCCTATAATACTATTTGAGGCATCATATAGTGTCATACCAGGAATCCTAGAATATAAATGGACCAGGATCTAGGTGGGTCTCAACATAAGAAAGATGCATCCTTGAGTCAAAATGGGGTTCATGAGTGCTCAAGGAACTCCCAGATAAGAATTCAACGCGTGCATGAGTTAGTCTACCCATGTTTAATAATGAAGTAATGTATAATATATATTGATTCATGCCTTTCATATTCTTATTGTGACAAGGACATGTAGTATGCAGCCTTTTTAAATTCAATTTTTGTATATTCAATATTTATGTCCCACTATGCTACCTTCCATTAATGTGGTAAGGGGTACGACATACATGCAACCTATTATCTAGTTACATTTGAATTTTTAAAGTCATGCACTTATTATACTTTTCATTTTCCATTTCACAATTAATTATTAACTAAATCACATACAATTGAAAGGTTACGCGATGGGAATACATGGATATTTCCATTAAAAAATTCACAATATAAATCAAGCCATTTAATATTGAAATGATTACTCTTAGAAGGTTCAATCCAAGTCACATCTGAACGGTGGCTCAAACATGTAAAATACTAAAAACCCAATTATAACATAAAAATCTACATGGGATGTATGGATCTGTGGGAATAAATACCAATAATTAATCATATATATGGAAGGATCATAAAATTTCAGTTCAAATGATTATAATAATTTCATATAAATTCAATAAATCACACTCGATGAAGTCAATGGGGTCCATAGTAAAATTCCATACTCAAAAAAACTAGAGTGATGAGTTATATACCACCCAAATTAAGGTTATATGAACTTTATACTCTTATATCATCCCCTAATACCACATAGAATAGAGTAAATGTGAGAAGAAGTGCAAAAATCACACCTTGAAAACTAGGTCGAGATCAGGAGAGGATAAAAACAAATAAAAAGGACTTGAGTAATTACCATTGCACTTCCAACGGGATGAGGGAATGATCGATCAGATCATGGATACATTAGATATTTTAATCCCTACATTAATCCTTCAAAGAGCTCCAAAATGTGAAAAAAGATAATTCTGTAGGAATATGGATAAGGGGAAGGAGGAATATTTATTATATCATTATAGAAAAAATGATAAAATTACCCATAAAATAGAATGTACAACGTTTTTCCATATGGTTTTCCAAAAATTGTGAAAACCATTCAAGAGTACCTAGGAAATTGGGATTCTCACACAGTTAGGCGACATGGTTAGGGAAATTGTTCAGAAAGCATGCGATAAGGCTTTATCCAAAAATATACCACACACACAAGTTTCTCTTACAATATAATCATCCTAATGGTTTACTATAAAACATTCCCTATTCATGTTTTCCCAAAAGCTACGATCTAGGATCCAAAAAAGCCCCAGTCACCCTAAGAACCATCAATAGTTATTTAAGAATTAAAATTAGGTCTAAAATAAAGAATTAGACTAAAATTTGAAGGATTTTGATTTGAATGAACAACCAGGTTCTTACAAATACCTAAAATAGATAAATAATGATCGGAAGTATCATATAGATCATCAATATCATTATATCCTAGATATAAAAATATGTATTGAGATCCGAAATTGTTTTCATTTTGGATGACATAAATAGAAGTATTGTAGGATATGTGCTTCATTTTTTGGTATGTCATCATGTTAATGTTTACTGACATAATTCTACGGGTTCTTTATGACCACTAATCAAAAAAATATGTTACATCCCATGTAAAAAAATATTATGAAATCTTCATATTCATTAATATTTTTGAAATAAATATTGATTTTACTTTGAAGAAGGATTCTATGTTCGATGGTGTACCCCACACAGAATAATGCGTTTCTATGAAATCTCATATTGCACACAAGGCTGAGTCATACAAAAAAATAATAATATAACATTATTTTAAATGGAATATAACACCTATCCATTGTATTGACAGGAATGAAAATAACTAACTACAATATGATTATAAATATTTGGTGAATGTCTTTACATTTATCAAATAAAATTTACTGGCTAATGATAAGGAAGAATCGGATTGTAAGCATGAAATAGTCTAATATTCTTTAAAGGTCTTTTTATAGCCTTTTGATGGAGAATACCTTTTAAATATAGTTTTTGTCACATTTAAATGTTTTTTTGAAAAAAAAAATACAATTAACCTCTATAATTGGGACATAAAAATTTAATTTGGACGAAATTTTGGTATTTTTTGGATAAAGATAGTTTTTAATGAATAGTGAAAAATAATGCATTTTAATTCAAAACATCCTTTAAAACTAATTTATCAATATGGTTAGATTAAATTTGTATATGGGTTTAAGGTGTAATTGGATTATATTTTTTCTATTTAATCTATTTTTTCTCATTGGATGTAATTTTACTATGAAATTGGATATAAAAATATTTTAAACATTTAATATTTAGTATTTCATAAGAACATAATTTCAATATTAGCAATTAAAAGTAATTTTAAATTATTTAATGAAACTTATATGACTTTAATATGATAAAATAAACATCATTTTTGAATTCATAATATCAAAATTATATTGGGGGGATATTTTGGTGATTTTTAGAAAACGTTCAGTTTTATGAATAGTGAAAAAACAATACATAGTAGTTAAAAACTCACTTTTTCATTTAAATGAAATTTTACCACTTTTGTAATTTGAATTTCCAAAATCAGACATAAATGGTTTTCATTAGTAAGTAATGTGTGGTCCAATAAGATATAAATAATTTTTGGTTAATACTATCTTTTGAATTTTCTTTACTGTGGTTAAAGCTAAATAGAGTAATTCAAGGTAAAAATAAAATTATAGTAATATAAAACTAACATAACTCTTCTCTTAACCATATTGGATGATTAATGTCCAACCAAGAAAATCATTGGGTAAGTCTTTTGGCCCTTGAAAGACATTTGGCTAAGATAATGACATTAATAAGATTTTATTTAATGTAAAAATAAAAATATCATAAACATGTATTGTTTTTTCAAAACAATTTTAATGTGTGGATATATAATTGATATATTTGACAATAAATAGTCATTATAAATCTAAAAAACATTCTTATGTCATGGTATATTATTTATAATTTTTAGATATTATATAAATAAATTTAATTATGACACAATGATGTTGTAATGATTACCTCAAAAATGAATGTTTTAAATAAATTACATTATAAATATTGAAATAAATATATTTTAAAACTTTTTATACCATAAACGAAATTTATAGATGAGAATGACTTATTATGTTTGAAATAATTATGTTTTTTCGAATTAATAAAGTTGGTTTGGATTTTATAAAAAGTCAGGACCTGAATTGTATAAAACTTGACAAAAATGAGTTTTTAAATGAATTAATATTTTTTTAAATGATAATATAGTCCTAAAAAATGCAAGATTCTGCCTAGTGACATATGTGATGTTAAAAATGTCCTTAATGATCCATTTTGGGTCCGTTGGAATTTTATTGTAAATATATTAACCATATACTTTGAATATACAAGAAGACATGGTAAAAGTTAAATAAGTTAAGAAATGGTTAAATAAGAAAGATAAATATTGAAAAATCCCGAAACCTTTCCAATTATTATTGAATGATTCTATGTCTACTTATATGTACATTATCTTCTAATTAACTATGTTTTGGACTTTTTAATGCTGAAAATAATTTTATAATAAAATAATATTTTAAAACTTTCTTAGACATCCCCTCATCTCCCTTATAAAAAGACATCAACTCTAACCCAATAAACACACATTTCAAGCCCCTTGTCTCGTCCAAACTCTTCCCAAATAATATCTAAAGATCCCTCCCTTCAACCTAGAATCCTTTCCTTATGAAAAAGGCACTTCAAGGAAGCATTTTGGTTTAAACCAATGGGAGTTACTCGATTTTAAGGTCACGTCTTCCCTCATATTCTATTCATTTATTTTACTTCATTATTCCCTATGCTCTTTTTATTATTTTTTTACATAAAAAACTATTTTCTTCAATATACATGGTTGGTTTTATATGATTCATTCAAACTAAACCTACAGAAACCTCCATCTAATGGATGTGAACATACTGTTTCTGTGTACGACGAACTGTTGCCTCACGAAATGATGATTGTTCGATTATCTCCTACTGCCTCTCATGGTGGATATTATGATGTAAATGTATTTATATGTGATATATATTATTTTTATTCTGTCTCTATAATTCTTCATTTCTCATTTATATCATACCTTTATATTTTCCATGATGGGTGAATACTATAATTTCATTTAAGGAAATTTGGACTACCGCCCCCTCAATGTGATATGACTCGTTCATGACATACGTATAACTTATAAAGGAAGGTGTTAGTGAAATTATATATGATATTATAATGTAATTATAATATATCTATTTATCATTATTTTTTCATTCCATTAAATACGAAATAGAAATGAAAGTAGTGTTCATGCGTATGTATGCCTTACCGTCTCCATGAATGGTGGATTTCATTTCTTATCTCCAAAAATTTTGTGCTATTATAAATACACATATATATATATATACTGGATATATATGATATATATTATATATAATTCATGAATATTATTCTGGATATAATGTAATTTTGACCAAAAGGATTACTTTTAATTAAAAGAGGTTCATTTTTTACTCCATTACCAAATATTAACAACACGACCATCATTAAAATAAATGATTATGTAATTATTATATCATGGTAATAAGTAATGTTAAAGTAATAATAAACATGAAACAATTTCTTAAACAATTAAAAATTAACTTTAGTTTATTATTCAGGATATTAAAGAACGAACGAGTCAAGTCGGACACGAGGTAAGAGACTTCATCTCATTCTCCTTTCATAGAGGCAAATTTTGATTTATACATGAAATTATTTTATCGGGTGTATAAACCCCTATGACTTTCAATTTCATTAAAATGGAATCATTTTCTATGTAGAGTTTTACAAAAAGGAAAAGGGAATATTTTTTTTAACATAAGGAATGAAAACGGATTTTCCGCCACCGCGTGCGTTTTTAGATATTTGGCTTCCTTAACAAGCCCTAATGTATTTTAAAAGGAAAATAAATACCATACAATCTTTTAAATATTTTTCACTGAAAATGGTTTTGATAATGGATTGGTTATGTCAATACATTTAAATGATATATTGTGATTCAAATGTAGAAATTTTATCTTTCCTTTTTTTTGTTCTATGTGTTATAAATATGTAATGGGTTCTTAGCCATTGTTTATATATATGGGGGGTCCTGTGATAAACCTAGGGTGGGTGAGCCCGAGATAACTCAACAATGCATTGGGTAACGTGACAGAGGTAAATGTTAATGTTTCTCCTAAGAGATTTAGGGAATATACTCTGATGGGTATTCCAAATGTAACTCCCTACATAGCTGTGAAACTACAACGTAAGTATGTTATGGATGCCACAAGATACCTTTATGATTTATGATTTCCATTTGTTATTCATAATAATTATTATTTTGTATGGTAATTTAAATAAAAATAGTATGATTTGATTGATTTGTATGTATTGATGGACTAATAATTTTTTCCTTGTTTTATAAACCTTACTCAGCTTTTAATTCTCACCCCAAGTTTTTGAAATGTTTTTCGCTGGATATAAGGAAGGGTAATGGAATTGAAGAATTAAAGAATATTTTTATCAAGAAAAAAATCTTTTTTTAATTTAATAGTGTTTATATTATGAAAAAAGTATACTGAGTATGAGTGTCAACATTGTAACAATTCAGTTGTAATATTATAGTTATGGACTAGTTCTCTAAAACTCTAAAACTGAATAGACCATCAATGTGAATTATTTTCATAATTAAATATTATTTAATGTTTAAGGTCGGATCCTTATAGTTTTTAATAGATGTCGGTATAGATAACCTTATAGGTTAGGGTGTTATTTAAGGATAATGGAAATAACCCTAATGGTAGAATATTAGAAAGCGTAATAGTTATTTTAGACAAATTGAATGGGTATAAGATAACATGAATAAGTATATCTTAGTTTTTACCCTCCTCATAAGATATTATATGATTATTTTATTGATATACTCATACTGAACTTTTTCATTTCAGTAAATGACTAGATGTAGTTGGCACCAATGTAACAATGGATATGAAGAAAATTGTGACTATTTTCAGTATAACCAACTAATAAAAATTTGATCTCTAATGAAAACTCTTTTTTTTATTCTCAACCAAATATATGGAGTCAGGATTGACCACTAGAACCTCTGTGATTTTTATAACGCATCGTATATAGAAGAAATGAATCCCAATTGGAGATCAGGTAATAACCATAAAGGTAAGTATATAATCAAAAACCTATTTTCTAATGATGTGGAAATAAGCACGTAGGAAAATGTTTCAAAGCAACGACAAGATTCTACAGATGTGGTATTGAAGGTGATAAAGCAAGAACAAGTCATGGAAAAAGGAAGCATCCAATTGACTCAAGGAAAGGGAAAGAAGTTAATTCTTAAGAATTAATCGAATGTTTTAAATGTTGTGTGAATGGTCCTTATACAGATAGATATCATACAAATTATGTTCAGGAATGGGATCAACAAGATAGTAAAAATACATGTTTACCAATTCTTAATTCCATTCCAATTGAAAATGAGGATACTAAAAATGACCTATAAAAGGTATGGATTATTTAATAGGTATTGTTTTGATATTATTGAATTTTAGAGCATGATTCATGATTTTTGTTTGTAGGAATAATGTATTATGGAATAAGTTTGAAAATAATTGTTAATGGATCTTGAAAAACATTGAATTAGTATGATTTCTGCATATAAAGGATTCAAGAATTGTGGTATATTTTAGTATGATGAAATGATTAAAAGTATTAAGGCTTCTTTGATGATGGAATTACTTTTGAATACTTTTTCTAGAATTTTTAACCGTGATGTGGGATATGTGAACATGTTATTCACGAAGAATTATCTTTTCTTGTGTGGACATAATGGATGACATTAGGGTTCATGTGATATTTTGTTTTTAAGGCAGTTATTGGTTATTAATTTTTGGGATGAAAATTCAAGTTATGATATAACATTTGTGGTTAAAATATGATATGGTTATTTTATAGTAATTGATCGAATTTTTGGGAATTTTATAAAAATATATAATTTAAGAAAAAGTCATCATGAAAACCGTGTGATAACCCATCGTACCATACAATGATGAGAGATTCAAATCCACAACCATAGTATGATTGGGATTTATCACCTACCACTAGACTATGTGATGTCCCATCTTAGTATGTCTAATTCGATTCGGTTAAATTATTTTCTGGATCCATAAAGAATAGATTTGGGGAACATATGTTTTATCAAATGGATATCCATAGTATAGGAAATTGATTTTATGTTGAAGTGAAAAAGGTAATTTTTGAATGCGTTCTTTGTTTTGAGGAAACACTATATACAAAAGGAAAATACAATACGATGGGATTTCATTTGTGTAGTTATTTTTGAAATTTTATTTTGGAAGAGTCTATATTTTTATTGTGGACATATGGAAATTTGGGATATTTATGGAAATGAATAAACTATCATAGGGAGTATGTGATTTGGTTAATTTCACATTAGTATGAGACTTTATGAGAAACTGATGTTATTTGGATATAAATGTTATGAATTATGTGGAAGACTATTTGATAAAATACTTCATAATTTTGTGTTTCAAACATATTTTAGATTATTTTGATATATTTTAAGTATAATTGTGTTTTAAAATGTCTTTTTCGAACATGGGGTATTGTTTGTTCCGTACTGGATATTAAGAGTATTTTTTCTCTTTATTATCATTTTTGGGGATTACATGATCTTGTACAAACCATTTTTTGGGTATTTTCTAAAAAATGGGGAAATATACAGTTCAACATTATTAAGAATATGTGATTCCATAGAAACATAGTTTTTTCACTTCAGGTGTGACCAATTCATCTAGAATACTCAACATTTGGAGAAAAGATGAGATTTTGGTAGAATCATATTAAAGGATGAAACTCTACTTAAAAAGTAAGTATATTTCCTTATGTTATTATTCAATCTCATAAATAAATTCTCCAACATTCGGAAGGGGACCCTAAAACAAAAAAACCTTGTCACTTAACTTTTCCTTATGGGGAATCAATTATTGTTTAACCTATCATGAGTTTGTGGTTTTCTCTCTTATAACTTTCTCCTAGTCAGGTTTCCTATCACTCTCCATGAGAACATGACACATAGTTTCTCCTCCAAATCCGTGTTTTTATACATGAAATCCTCGTATGAGTTATCTTAGGTGACCTTTGTACTTCTCTTTCATTCTTTTGAAGTGATAGTTTTATTCACTCTTTATTCAATATGGGACTTTTAATGACGTTTCTGAGCCCAATATTAAAATATCAACAATGCAATTCCCAAAATGGGGGAAGGATATAACATCCCAAGTAAATAAAGAATATGACATTTTCAAATTTATAAATATTTGTGAATTAAATAATGATTTTAATTTAGAGGGGATTCTATGTTCGATGGCGTACCCGACATGCAACAATGGGTTTCTCTGAAATCTCAAATTGCACACAAGGCTGAGTGATACTAAAAAATAATAATATAATATTATTTTAAATGGAATTTAACACCTAGTTGTTGTATAGTTATGAATGAATATAACTAACTACAATATTTTTATACATGTTTTTCAAATGTCTTTAAATTTTTTTAATAAATTTTAGAGTTTTAAGATATGAAAGAATATGATTTTAAGCATAAAAATCTCTAATATTTTTTTGGTCATTTTGCAGCCTTTTGATAGAGAACACCTATTAAATCTAGTTATTGTCACTTTTTAATGTTATTTTTGAAAAAATAAAATTCTTATTAAGAATTGAGACATAAAAATTTACTTGTGATGAATATTCGGTATTTTTCTAATAATGATCAAATTTTAATGAATAGTGAAAAAATACTGAATTTTAATTCCAAACTGTCTTTTAATCTAATTTAATTTTATGGACAGATTATCATTTTAATTTTTTTTAAAGTTTAATTGGATTATATTTTTACCATTTAATCCTATTTTCACCCATGGAATTAATTTCACATTGAAATTACATATAAAGAAATGTCAATCATTTGATAGTAATTATTTCTTGAAAAACAAATTTCTAGTTTGACAATGGAAAATAAATTTAAATTAATTAATGAAACTTATATGGTTTGAATTTGGTAAAATAGACATCAATTTTTAAATTGGAATATCCAAATTTTCTTTGGTTAAATATTTGGTATTTTTCTGAAAATGATCAATTTTTAATGAATAGTGAAAAAACAATGCATTGTAGATAAAAACTGACATTTACATTTAAATGAAATTTTACGACTTCTATGAATTAAATTTTAGAAATCTAGATTACATGTTTTTCATTAGTCTGTAAACTTTTTTTCAATAAGATGATTTTTTTTTTGAATATCAACTTTTGACTTTTATTTACTACTTTTAAATGTAAATTGGGTAATTTTTGTTAAAAATAATATTATAATAATATAAAATTACCATAACCCTTGTCCTAACCTTATCGGATGAGTAATTAATGACCAATAAAATCATTGGGTAAGTCTTTTGGCCTTTTAATGCCATATGTGTATGATAATTCCATTAACTACTTTTTATTCAAAGTAAAAATAAAAATAACATAAAAATGTTTTGTTTTTCCAAAAAAAATTGAATGTGGGACTATATAATTGATATATTTGACTTAAAATAAACATTATAAAGATAAAAATATTTCATAAATCAATGTATATTATTTATAATTTTTAGGGGTTATATAAATAAATTTAAATATGACGCAATGGTGATGTAATGATTACCTCATTAATGAATTTTTTAAATAAATTATATTATAAATATTACAATAAATTTATTTTGAAACTGTTTATGCCATCCAAGAATTTTAGAGATGATTATGACTGGTTATATTTTTAATAATGAATGTTCTTTGAAACAATCAAGTTTATTTGGATTTTTTAAAAACTCTTGATATGAATAGTATAAAATTTGACATAAATGAGTTTTTAAATCAATTAATATTTTATTAAATGATAAATTAGTCCCAAAAATCTACGATGAAGACAGGTGATATATATTATGTTTATAATGTCATTAAAGATCCATTTTAGTTCACTTGGAATTATATAGTAATTATAGTAAACATATAGTTTGAATATACAAGAAGACATGGAAAAAGATAAAGAAGGTAACGAAGGGTTAAATAAGAATGATAAGGATAAAAAATATCCCCAACCTGTCCAATTATTATTGAATTATTTTATTTCGACATATATGCACTTTATCATTAAATTAAATATTTTTTCTACCTTTTGAAACCAAAAATAAATTTATAATAAAATAATATTTTCAAACATTCCTAAGGAGACCCTCCTCTCCATTATAAAAGCTCATCCCCTCTAAACAATTAAACACGACTCTCAACAACTTGGTTCATCCAAAATCTTCCTAAATAACCTCCAAAGATCCCTCTATTCCTTATAATATCCATACCTTACGAATAATGAACTTCAAGGAAGCCTTTTGGATCCAACCTAGGGGAGTTAGTCGATTTAAAAGTAATGTCTTCACTCATGTTCTATTCTTTTATTTTACTTCATCACTAACTATGCCCTTCATATTTTTTTACATAAAAACACCAGTATACTCAATATACTAGGTTTTTTTTGTGAGAATGATTCAAACTACACTTACACACACCTTCATCTAATGGATACGAACATACTATTTCTGTGTATGGTGAACTGCTACCCCACAAAACGATGATTGTTCGATTTTGTCCTAATGCCTCTCATGGTGGCCATTATGATTGCAACAATATTTATATTTGATATATATTATTATTATATTGTCTCTAGGATTCTGTATTTTTCGTTTATAGCATACTTTTATTGTTACCATAATGGGTAAATACAATAATGTCATTTGAGTAAGTGTTGACTACTATCCCCTAAAAGTGATTTGACCAATTAATGATGTATGTGGAATGTATAAAAGATGTAATTACTAAAATTATATATTATATTAAACTATAATTATTATATTAATATGTATCATTATGTTTTAAATCTATTAAATACAAAATAAAAATCAATGTAGCATTACTTCATACGTACAGCTTACCGTCTACATGAACAGTGCATTTAATTTTTTATCTCCAAATGTTATGTAATATAAAAAATACATACATATAAATATATTGGATATATATAATATATATGATAAATAATTATTTAATATATTTCAGTAGGTCATGGACTTTTTACCACATGGATAAATTTTAATTATAAGAGGTTCATTTTCGATTCAAGTACTATATATCGACAAAGCGACTGTTATTAAAATAAATGATTATATAATGTTTATAAAGTTGTAATAAGTTATATGAATAGAATATTATAATTTAAAAAATTTCTTACGCAATTATAAATTAACATTATATTATTATTTAGGATATTAAAGAACGAACAAGTCAAGTCGGAAATGAGGTTAGAGACTTCGTTTCAATCTCTATTCAATGGGGGATATTTTCATTTATACATGACTATCTTTTATTCGGTGTGTAAACCCATTTTAATTTTTATTTCTTTCAAATAGAATCTTCTTCTATGTAGAATTTTACTAAACGACAAGGGGAATGTTTCTTTATAATGTATGTAGTGACAACGACCTTTCCCCCACCGTGTGGGTTATTTGATATCTAGCTTCCTTAACAAGCCATAATGTTTTTATGAGAAAAATAAATATCATATATTCCTTTACATATTTTGTTATTGAAAATGGATTAGATAATGGATTTTTTTTTGTAAATATATTTAAATGATATATTTTTATTGTAATGTGGAAATTTTATCTTTACTTTAGGTTTATTTTATGTGTTATGAATATGTTATGGTTCTTGGGTGTTGATTGCATCTACGGGTGGTTCCATAATAAACATAGGGCGGGTGAGCACGAGATTCCTCTCCAATGCATTGGGTAACGTGATGGAGGTAAACATTAATGTTTTTCCTAACAGATTTATGGAATATATAGTGATGGGTATTTCAAATGTATCTCCCTACAGATCTATGAAAGCTACAATGTATGACTATTATGGATTCCACAAGTTACCTTTATGGTTTATGATTTCCATTTGTTATTCTTAAATATTAAGATTTTTTGTGGTATGTTAAGGATTTAAAATTAAGATTTCATTGATTTGTATGTATTGATGGACTAATGTTTTATTTCCTTGTTTTATAACCCTTATTGATATTTTTATAGTCATCCCATGTTTTTTAAAAAAATCACAGTATATAAGGGAGGGTAAGAGAAAAGAAGATTTTAGGAAGATTTTTATCAAGAAAAGAACTCTTGTTTTATTTTAAGAGTTTTTCATTTTATTCAAAATATTGATACTGAGTAGAAGGGTCTACATTGTAACAATTGAGATGAAATGTAATGGTAATGAAATTTTTTTCTAAAACTCTAATTCTGAAAATATCCTCAATGTGAATTATTAACTAAATTCAAGATTAGGTAAACTTTATGGTCAGGTCCTTATAATATAAAAAAATATGAAAACCTAACTATGGATTTCAACATCAGACTCGATAAAACATGTAATGGACATTATGAAATTCAATTTGTAGTATATTTACCTAAGATAAAAATACACTAAATTTATATTAGAGATCATTTATCTCTTAGTTATATTTATAGGATATACATTAATGTTTTGTTAATGTTTTATGGATATCTATATTCTATTGTATCTAATCATGATCTAATAATTACAACAATGTTATATAAATGTCTTTACAAATCATTGCATACAGATTTGTGTTTTAATAATTATTATCATCCATAGGCATGAAGTCATTAGTGGAGGAAAAATTAAACCATTTAGGTATATATTGCGATCTAATTTAGTATATTTTAATTAATATGGGTATCAATACCTTCCTCTAATTTAGTTTTTATACACCAATATATTTTAATCGATAATTATTATGGTTCTTTATGAATCCCTATATGGAATTAATTACAAAATGGAAACATTATTGAATGAATGTTGAGAATTATATATATTGGGTAATTATTTAGTTACTGAAATAGAATAGACGGTTAGATCCACTCAGCAGTACAATATGAAAGCTCCGATATGACAAAACTCTTATATTGTAAATCATTAGTGAGATCAATAATAGGATGATATTGACATTGTATTATTATGAATTTCTATATGCAATAATGTATTGATATTTTATAATTATTTAATGTTTAAACCTAGAAATATTATTCCTTTTGTGATTCTAGATAGAATATGGATTTTTTCTTATCACATAGTGGTTTAATAGAAATACACTAATGTTCATTTTTTGTTCAATGTAAATCATTTGTGTACTCTAATAACTAATCATTAATCTATATTGGGATCAATTTTTGTACTAATGGTTACTGTTTTTTCAAATGAAAAAAATAACTTTATGTCTTATATCATACAGATAAATATATATGGAACCAAAATACATTCTTTGTTAATGTTCATTATAGAATTATGTAATTTGATAAAGCTACATGGACAATCAAGGATGTGATAAAGATGATATAACCATATTTTTTTTATCATAGTGTGAAATAATAATTCAATGGAAGAAGGTTTTGAGATTTTATATGAAGGGAATTATGAGGCATAGTAATATTTTCCCCTTTGAGATTCATGATCGACTAGGGTGAGTATCTTACCACATGATGTTTTTACCGGACCTCTCCCATATCCTTAATGTGTTCATTGTATTTATTTTGAGAAATTAAATAAATTATCCATTAAATTTATCTATATATATTTTTATAATAGAATTGAATTACATTTTTTATAAATAGAGATAGGTAAAAAGTATTAGATCATTGAGATAAACCTATGTTAAACACGATGACTAACCTAGTTAAACCACATTTGAGAAATCATATATTTGAAAAATCTATATGGGAACCGAAATATATAATGAAGCCTATATATTCATATTTATTTATCATATTTTCATAAAATGTAAAAAATTTATTTATTTTATTTGGTGTATAGTGTAGTAACAATAATTTTTTTATGCATTATTTTCAAATAAAAATGAGGAGTTCACGGGCACTCATTACACGCAACTTTATGTCTAAATTAATTGTGATGTACTAATTTTTTAACCAATTTAATAAACTACCATTTTTTAATACAAATACAAAAAATATGAAAAATATTGAAATATTATTATTAAAAATTATATTTATAGAAAATTTATAAAAAATAATTTCTCAATTTTAATTTAATAAATTTTATGCTTTAAGAACATATTACCATCTTAAATGGTTTATATTAAATTTCCCATACATGTGACATAATAAATTTATATATTTTTTTTAAATTTTATATTATTTTATTAATATCATTTCATAAATAATCATGTATTTTTTGTTATATTTATTTTTTTTGGATTTTTCTAGAAAATTTTTTTTTATGTGAATAGTGAAAATACATGTTTTAAAAAATGACAAATTTTTCATTTATAATTAAAATTTTATTATCAATTTTATCATAACATGATACTATTAAATTTTATTTATAAATACTATAATTAATTATATTGTAATAAATAATATAGTTCAATTTAGAATATGTTCATTTTCAGTCTTAAAACAAATATTTTAAAAAAATTCTAATGGAATCAATGAGTTTGTATTATCAGAATTTAAAAAAATTTCTATTTATTAAATAAAGTTATTGAAATATTTTTATTTTAAATTCCACCAATATTTTTTATATAGTTTCATGGTTTTTAATGGACTATAACTATTAAAAAAATCATATTTTGTTATTAAATCGAATTTTTTTTCCAAAATAGTTTTTATTTTTTTATAATATTAAGTTAAATACCAAATTATATAAAAATTGAATCTAGTAAAATGGATTACAGAATTGTTTTCTTTAAAATTAATATAATTTAAAAGGAAATCTAAATTTTCCCTCATACGGGATTGTAGAAATACATAATTTTTTTTTTGTAATGGATATGGATAAAATGTGTTTCCTAACTGATTAAACAATGTGATAATTATAATAATTCCAACCAAAATTAACTAAATATATTTTTAAAAACAAATTGAGAACATTTACTATCATACCATGAAATAATTTTCAATTTTGATCCCCAATCAAATAAATGTATTCTTAAATTACATAAATCCATTATGAAATTTCAGGCATTTCCTTCTCGTACGTAATAAATCACACAAAATCTATTCCACTTTTGACACAATTTGTTCCATATTTCATAAAAATTACCATATCTAAAAAAATATAGATTCATTCCCATGATTTTATATATTTTACTATTCCCCAAAGACAACACAATTAATGCTTACAATCTGATCCAATAGATTCTCCAAAAAAGTGGTATAAATCATAAATGATCTCCTTAAATTTTATATATTCATTTACTATCTCTAAACCAAGTATATATAAAAATGATTAATAATGAATCATATTTATTATTTTATTTTATAATTTTGATCAAATATACATTTCCATATCATTCATATTACATTGGATATGAAATATCCTCTTGTGCATAAATGTGTATTATCTATTCCATGTTGTGACACAATTCATTTTCCATCCCCATATATCATTAAAGTATAATATGATGTATTGTATGTAATAATATGATATTTGGGATTTAATAGTTATTATTTTATGATGACATATTATTTAAATTTTTTATTCTAACAATTGAAATGTTGACACATCACTCATGTTTGCATATAGATAACAACATCCAATGAGTGATGTAATTTATTTTACTTCACCACCATATTGGAATGGTTATACATACATGTATAGTATTTATTATATTAATATCATAATTAAATATATGAATATTATGAAACCATGATCAATTTTTATGGATAATAACTTTTGAACCAAATCATGTTTGAGAAACAAAAGAGTTATCACATTGAAATGAGGATTCTATGAATGAATGTCTAATTAATGTCTGAAAAAAAAATTTAAGTGGAAAATATATTTAATAATATGTATTAATATTGTTCCATAATATAATTATAAAAAATTATATATTATTATATTGTACGTAAGAGAACTTATCAAGGAAGTTAGACTTCTAGTATATAATTTTTGTAACCACATCTTTTTTACTCGGATTGGTTTTGATTAAATTTGTTATGATTAAATTACATGATTTCCTCCCACAAATATTTTTTTATTTCATATACATTGTCAAATTTTAATTTTAGATGTTTTACATTTATTTACATCAATTCATATATTAAAGAGAGTGAAATAATGTTTTAAAAAAAACATACATTGTTTCCTTCATTAATTGGGATTATTTTTCATCTTATTCAATACATTATTTATAATGTATTTAATAATATTTTATCGTTATTAAAATTTTGTAAGGAAATATTTATCCATGTATTAATTTCATTTAAAAAGTTATTAATTAATCTTCTTTTAATTTTCCAAATGAGGTTTATTTTTGTTTTTATAGAAAATGTTAATGGATGTTTTAAAATAATATATAATGAATATAAGTAATTTAATAAATTAATGACTTCCAATTTATTTTAATATTCATTTCATGATTGATTGGTTTTTTCAATGAAACTATCTTCCATTCTATTTAGGAAATTTAGGTATATTAATTAAATTATTTCCAAATTAAATGGTAATTTTCCTCAAGAAATATTCGAGTGATACATTACATAATTTTTATGTAAAATGTTATAATTTTTTTTGTAAAAGGATATATAATAAAATGATACAATTATTATTCATTATTTTGATATTTTATTTTTATGATGAATACAGATTGATAAAATATGTTTTTTCCCATTGGAAATTCTTTGATTTGATAATAAATTATTTATTATTATTCATAAAAACATACTAATAGATTATTTTTATGTTATTAGTGGTTTTATAGTATCCATATAATTAATATGTAAGGTATTATTTATTTATTACCTCAAAGGGTACAATTGTGGTTTTCCAAAGCATAATAGAGGGCACACCGGTGGATACCAAATAACTAATAGAGGCTATGTAAGATGTTATCCCTTACCTAAAGAAGGTACATATGTGGTTTGAAAATTACAACAATGTGATAAATATATAGGTGGAATTCCTTGAAATATGATTTATTTGATTATGACTATACCTCACAATATCATACTATTTTATGAAATGATCCAATGATAAGTTTGTATACTCATGGAAAATTTTCGTTGATTCCTTTATTGTTAATTTCTTAATAACTATAAATAATTATTCCTTGAATAAGAAATATATCTATTTTTGGGTACTAATTTATAAATTTTAAGATGTTGTTCTCTAATAATAAATATCACGATATTCATAGTAATGATAATTAGTAGATATAATTATTCTATTCCCTTACTAAATGTCTGATATCAAACCCTATTATGATTCCTCCTCCCCAGGGTATAAATAATTTTTTTGATATTTCGAGGATTCATATTAGTTTTGAATAACTAATTTAGAGTTTTTTTGATATTTTATATACCAATTTGATATACATATATGTAAAAAATGACAATATAATATTATAGTTTGGGTATGAATTCTATTGATATATAATTAATATTGAAAACATAATATGTAAAATTTATATGTGAAATGTTTCTTTTAAATAGTTGATCACTTTTGGTGATGAATTTATGCTAATATGGTAACAATAAATATATTCTTCCAGATGAAAATTCTATATTACCCCTTAGGTGGCGAGACTAGTGATAAAAACCCATTTTTCATGATGAAGAAAAATTGTGGGATGTTTCATACCTCTTTAACTATCAATATATATTGATTAAATTTATGATAGATTTTTTATATTTTACATGTTATGGCTTATATGGTTGTGCTTTTTTTTAAATATTTCGGTCTTATATCATGGATTGTTATTTATAGTTTGGAAAAAATATCATTTTCTTATGTAATTTTTGGAGATGTTTCTTTATTGGATGATACTTTCACAATAGTTATACTATCCATTATATCAACAGTTTGAATGATCTAGTACCGAACCCATGAATTACAATGGAATATTATTAGATAACCTTCTAATAATATGGAGTTGTTGAAACATTTAAGAATATTCAATAGATAAGGGAATGAAATGTACGAGTAAATCAAAATTATTATATAAAAATAATAATAATAATTCAACATTTGAACATTATAATAAATTTCTTGTTAGCATGTTAAATTTTTCATTTCAAAATGCATTGATCATCTTTGATCTTCATTTTATAATCATATATAGTTAGAATATTTCTAATGAATTCAGTGACCAATTCCACACCTGTATCAAATATTTCTAGATTTTATTCAATATCTCAATTTCCCTACAAATAAATGTAAAATTTTATTCAATTTTGGATGATTAAAATCAACGCGTTAACAGGTTTAATTGCAATAATGAATGAAAAATATATCAACATTTGTTCGAATGGTAAATGGAATCATTAAAAATACCCCAATGAAACACAAACTTTGTACTCAGAACAATCACATGTAAATTGAATTTGGGGTTTATTATTTTTCTATGTTAGGGATTATTATTTTCTAAAATAAATAATATGGAAGAACTATTGAAAATTTTTCATAAAAATTTAAATTTTCAATTTATTCATCATGTATCTTGAAATCATTAACTGAGTTGTTCGTTCGACTTAGACGTGTAATATCAGATTTTATGAAATTTAGAGTACACAAATATATTTTATAATTGGAATATAATATGAATTTTTTTTACAACATGTGAAATTGAAACAAAATCTAAAATTGAAATTGTTTTAAAATGTTTAATGGTATTAAATATAATAAAAATATGGTAATCTATTACTATAAATAGAAACATTATGCATATTTGAGTATGTTGTAAAACTTTGAAAAATAATTCACATTGTATGCATACATCTATATGCAATTTTACATAATTATTATAACATTGTCTGTGTTATGTATGTTTAAATTTCTACATGTGATACATATTACATCTAGAGTATTAGATCTGGGACATAATCAAATAAAATTATTCTATTTATATTATACGGAATCATAAGTAGTCTATAAAAGTATCTGATTGATATAACATTCAATTAGTAAGGAATTTAAAATAAAACTAATCAAAATCGATGATAATTAAAATGATTATAGATATTTTTTTAAGTGGCATAGCCCACTCCATATCATCCAACACCGCCCATTGAGGCATTTACATTGAAATAGGTGGACACGAGTTATTTGGACAAGAGAATAAATTTCTCACACCATGATAACACAAAGGAAATTAATAAGATTATTTTATTAATATGTAACAAAAATTATAGATGATATATCTAGAGATAAGGATTTTATTAGTGGGATAGATTCATACACAAGAACTTCATATCCCGCAATCATTCCCAAAAAAATTACACTCACATGAGATGCATTGACTCATTATCCCAAGCCACAAAGCCTATAGAACCTTGATCGTGGAAGGTTATGTGATGAAAATGAAATAAAACGACATATTAATCAATGCTTGAAGTAATATAAATACTCTGTTTTGATATAAATTTATTCCAAACCCATATTTAAAACATAGATAATTTGAAAAAATGGGACTGATATCATGTTTTAATTATTGATAATAAATATGTAAATATGCTTCTTTAGAATGAATAAATTGATATTTATTCTACAAGAGTAGTTTCAAAAAATGTAAATTACTTTTCTTCAACATCTAAGATACAAAATAATTTCATCTAAATTCATGTTATTTGACATTTACATGTCCCATGTATAGATGAAGGTTTATATCGGTCTCCATCTCCATTTAGATTATGCATATTTTCTGTATTGCGGTATTGGATCATATCCCAAAAATATTGTTTACTAGTAATTTATTAATTTTCTTTTGGTTTGTTATTTATCCAAATATATCCTTTAATTAAACCTATTTTAAAAACACCAATAATAATATGGTATTAATACCTTTAAAAAAGAAAAGTAATCATTTTATATTATATTGGAGTGAGGGGTACTATATAAAATGTGATCATAAGCATATGAAATGTGATGGTATTTATATTAATTTTTTTTCCAAAATAAAAATCAAACTGAAAATAAATAAACACTTCATACCATTGATTATAAATATTTCTTTTAGTACCTAAAAGATATTTTCAAGAGGTTTCGTCAGAAGTCACATATTATAAGATAATTTAATTTATAGTTAGTCCCTATAAATAATGACATTTTTTTATGAAACATGATTTAATGTTGTACTGTTAACGTTTATTATAATAATAGTATAAAAATAATCAATTAATAATAATAAGATTATTTATTTTTATAACATCAATTATTGGATGTTATCATAACTTTATTGGATAAAAATGTTAAAAAAACCATTTATAGTTGTTTTGTACTTTTAATAAATTTCAAATAGTAAATATTAACTAATATTTAATGATAATTTATTTGGAAATAGGATTATCTGAATTTGTTCATAGGTTAGAATATTTTTTGTCAAAACAATTATTTTTATATAGTTCTTTATTATGAAACTCTAATCATCTTCTAGAGGAGAAGTAAATATTCATATAATTTATGAAATAAAATTCTGTGGTCATTATCAATATGTTTGTTAATTAAATTATATGTATAATTATTTTTTTTAATATTTAATGAATTTTTTCAGATATTAATCACCAACATGTTTTTTATTATTTTATCAACTATTCATTATAGTTTGACGATATACTAACTCAAATTTAAACTCACCCACACTAATTCCTTTGAAATATATCAACATTTTCAAAATAAATATATTCTTGAAAAAAATAGACAATCCAGGATGTACTGGTTTCATAAATTGAGATATAGTTTTGGGTTATCAACATAACTATGTTTTTATTTTGATGTACTGTTTCATCTTTATGGAGTTGGATTTATTCTCTAGAATTACATTTGATGATCTATTGAACATAAAAATAGTACATAATAATTATAGAAATAATATACTAACATCACAAGAAAACAAATAAACCATATTATGATATATATATATATATATTATTTATCACACAAAAATATTTCCACTGTATATTTTTTATTCTTCTGGTTGTATGTAATCTATAAAATAATTTTCTCCTATAAATTCACTTACACATATATTAGATTTTTACAATATTCATTCCTAGAAAAAGATTTCATACATTAATGGATAAATATTAATATCTTATTTTCTATATAAGTGCATAGAGGTAATACATAGTAAAAAAACATTTCATTCAATAATCATGTCACAATAATTATCTAAAATAGTTAAAACTAGTAATTCATATTGGATAATATCCTCATACATGAATTTTTTTTGGTATTGGAAAATATATAGAAATATGAATCTATTTAGAGAATTAGTGAATATAGAATATGAATAAAATATAAGTGCATATTGGAATGCACTTATTTTCTATATTCATTTCCATTAAATAGATACAAAAATATGTAAATAAATGTGTAAATATTTGTAGTTATTTTTTATTTGAATAAATATATGGAATTACTCAATATACTAATCTATGATATGAATTTACATAGAAATTAATTGACAAATAAATTCATACCGAAAGGAGTGAATATAAAAAATAAGTGAATATAATATCAATATGGAATTATTTTCTTGTAGAAATGTACTAATTTTCATTATGAATTAAAATTCATTTAAGAATATATTTGTATAGAAATAGGTTCATATCTGTACTTATTTTTACATAGAATTAAACACATATATATATATTCAAATTCTATATGAAATTATCTTTCTGTGGAATTATTTTCTTTATGTTGTAACTGTGTAATGATTTGGAAATTGTTAAAAAATAGAACAAATAAATTCATTCATGTCAATTATTTTGCATATATTATCACATTACAATATAAATATTTGAATAATTACCTATTATAATTTAAATATTTATTTAAATTGATTTTATATTACAATACCATGATATTATTAACAATGATAAGGAGTTAATTTGAGAGATTATAAATATATATTCATAAGACATAAATAGTTTTATTTTTTCCTTTCATTGAAAAAATTATAATCTTTTTTTCATGTAATAAAATTAAACATAAAATCACATGCTATAAAAGATTTCTGATTCAACAATGAGTATATAGAGAATTTATATTAATAAATGAAATAAAACAAAATACACAATGATTTCAAATTGAAACATAGTTTATAATCTAAATTTTCATATTCCTCTCATCATTTATTAAACATGTATATCCCAATCAATAAATTCATTATGTATACAAAATAATTAATATTATATTTCAATAGGGATCTCTATAAGAATGTAACTAAAAATTGTTTGTTTAATGTATTTTAAGTTTTCAAAATTGGCCATGCCATAACAAAAGAACTATTTGTCGGTTCCTTATGTATTCAATGAATATATATATTAGGCATCATCTAATGATTATTCACAAAAAAGGCTATTAATCAAACATTCCTATTGTCATATGTTAATAATTAATTTATTTCTACAATATTTGGGATGGATTAACGAAATAGAATTCAAAAAAAATTATAAATAAGTGACTATTTCTAGAAGGTTAGTTATAGTGGTGAAAATTCATAACATAGCACTAGAGTTCAAAACTGTTTCACTCCACTGGATTATTTTTTTCCATTAGCACACATCTAATATATGATATTATTCTGTATTATCTATCATAATCTATCCTAAATGGTTAGATGGATTTATTTTTATTAATATCTGGATAATACCTCTTTTTATGAGTCGAGAGGGAACCCTTACATGTCCTATATGCCCAACACCACAAGGCCTTGTATACGACCCAGAGACCCATATACATAATTACCAATACATGACCCCAAAGACCCAACCCACTATACAATTCCCTTCCTAGAATATAAAAAATTGATTTTTCATATATCCCCACCTCACATTAATGATCATATAGTATTTCCCCATGAAAATATTCACAATTCATAGTCTTGATGGATATTTTCATATCGTCTAATTCTTCCAATATGGTTAGCTCTTCTCTGGTAGCTACTATGTTTTCTCTGAATCATCTTCAAGGGTTTCTCTATGTGGAATATGGGCTTCTGTAAGGTTTATGGGGCCCGAAGTCTGGCATGTCATGACCCCTCCCCCAGGGCTCATGCCGTGACTACCCTAAGCCCGCTTTCCATAGGCCAGGGGCTGGCGACTAGCACCGAAAGGTGTATTCCCTATAAACTGGGAAAGCATTTCCTTTTTATCCTGTAAACTTACAAAACAAAGCAAAATTTAACATATAATGTAAACAAGGTGTGTAAATTTTGAAAAGGGGGGAATAATACAAGCCCAACTGAAAATAACATGTAAAACAAGAAGGTACAAGTAAACATAAAAGTACAAATATAATTGAAAACAACTCATGTGAACACCTGCCAAGGATCCTACCTGAAGGGTAGGTACAACTCTGGAACAGTCTTCTCTACGGTATGCCTCATCTAATTTCCAACTCCAAACTACCTCCAATCCTGGTACTCTCTTCCTCAGTTAGCACTATCCATCATCTGCACCAATCATAACAAGGTGCAGTTAAAGCCCGTGCAGGGTTGAGTATAACGATACTCAATAGGGACCTAGAGACCCTCGAAGTTCTCAAAATTTCCACAAATGATAATCTACAAAGCATGAAAACAACAGACAACCCTACTTAGTTATATGCCCATAAATATACCTACGTTTTCGAGTATACACATCTCAATAATGGGGAAACACATGTCCCAACTGAAAGGCCAAAGCTCAATTGTTCCACAAAGGAAGGAATACCACAAAGGTGATTACCAGAAATATAGTACCACATAGGTAACGCCACAAATAAAAATAACAAAAAAGAATCATCAAACATTAGTGTAACACAATGATATGAACTTATCTCACACCAGATATAACTTAGGTACAATAGTAAGGATTATTAGATGTAACTACTGAATCGTTTTACTCTATTGAGAGGCAGACCCTAGTATGATCCTAAATCATCAAACCCACGCATGATCCTAGTACAGCAGACCCATGTAGTTTCCTAGAGTAGTCCCACATTTATTCCTAGAGAAGATACATGTGGTATCCCAGAACACATACCCACATAGGATCCCAAAGCACAGACCCACGTAGGATCCCTTTCCGATGTTACAGACAGCCACATGGATCCCACACAAAGCTCGCTTGATTTAGGGAGGGTCTTCTCCTCAATAAAAAGGATGATACTTCAACATCCACGAAGTCCCACGAAAAATAATCCCAAAGGACAGCCAAGTAAAAGGGGTCTCAACGCAGCAGACAGTGCGTCAATCGGACACCCGGTCTATAAGTTATTGGCCTTTTCGTCCCGAGGGCCCGGTTGGATTTTTCAATGATCGAACCTCGCCATAACCAAAATTAATCCAAAACTTATGTGGGTTATACCAAAAGGACAGTGTCAATCCAAGGTTTTTGGTGCGATAGACGGTTCATCCAATGGACACCCATAGGTCAATTTATAGCCGAAAGAGTGAAAAATGGTCAAAGTTAGTACATGTCCGGTCTGACCCGGTCGGACCGACCTGACCTGACATGACCCAGGCTGTCCCGACTCGGTTAGGGTCAACCTGGACTGACCCGGGTCCGGCCACGGTTCCGACCCGGCCCGCTGGGTCTGGCCCGGCCCCCCGGAGCGACCTTACCCGTCGATGTGACCCGTCCTGCCGGCGTGACCTGCCCCGCCGGCACGGCCCGTCCCGTTCTGGCCCGCGGCTGGGTGGCCCCACGGTGGGGTCCACCCGAGCCGCCATCAAAGGGGGAGGCACCCCCTGGGTACCCTGAATGGATGGTCCATTCGGTTTGGTTGGCCAACCAGTCTGTGCCACCTGGCGCCCGCAGCTCGCACGCCGGACCTGGGGTCCCGCTCGGCTCCCCGGCTAGTCGGACGGCATGCCTAACTGTGTGGCGCGGTCGCGTGCAGCACCACAACCTGTGGACGGCAGCGAGTCGGCCGCCCCTCCTTCACCTTCGTGGCCTCCTGCCGTGCCCCCAACATGCCCGGTGGCGCGAACGGGTGCCACCACCCCCTTCACGCGGCCGGTCGAGCGCCGGCCGCCGCCCATGCATCGCCGCGGCCGATGGGTTGCGACCCTTCTCCGGCGGAGCTGTCACGCTACTCCCATCGTTGCGGCTGGCCAGAGTGCTGATCACCACTCCAAATCCCTTTCGGCGCCGGTCGCCGGCACCGCTCGCCAGAGATTGTCCTCGGGTCACCGGGGGCGCCCCGGTGTCCCGTTCTTCATTCAGTAGACTTCCGCACTTGTCTTTGGATGTTGCCATCGATTCAAGACCACAAAATTTGGAAATTTCTCAACCCAAAAAACAAACCCCAAAGAACACCAAAATCCACAACGGTTGCGGAGAGGTCGGGCCTTATTCATTTGGCATGCACTCTCCACATTATAATGGTAGCAACCGACATATTTGTACTTGAATTCAGAAGAACGACAAGAACGAGTAATGGGTATAAAAAAGTATCAATCCCTATCTCAAAGATTCACTGATGTCGGTGAGGAGGGGGAATAAAAAATGACGGTTCATCGTCGATGATGACATTCCTCATTGGAGATCCTTCGACGTAGTTCATCGTTGGATAAATGTTCGTCATTTGTAGGAAGTGTTTCTCCAAGTTCTCCCCCAGTCTCATATTTCCAACACTCCCACAATTCATCAAAAAGATAATAAAACTTGTTAAATTATGTTTTATTAGTTTAACTTGAGTTGGCACATTAATTAACTTTAAAGGTGGCACAATTAGTTGGAACAGAAACCAAGAGTCACCTCCCTCATTAAAGAGGGAGTTCAAGGGGTAAGGTGGTCCCCATCACAAAATTGAAATTGGGAGGATTAAAATTCGAAAATAAAATAAAGCTAGTTTATTTTTATTCTCCCGCGAAATGTCTAAAAACTAAAAACCACCTATGTCCAACTGTTGTCGAAGTGAAGGTCTGCTTAAGCGAATATCGACACTGTGAGGTTAACGGTGCACTCAGATTTCAATTCTGGGCAATGGCTCAAAAGTTACAAAAAAAACCCGCTCACACTCTTACTAAAAGTAATTAAGAAACATAATAAAAATAATCCGTGCTTTCCAGGCCTCAGAATCAAGTACCATCAGAAACTGAACACTCAAATATTTCCATATAATTTTGAAAACAAATTACATAGAATTTTCGGGTCTTTAAAATGCCTCTTAAACAAACACAGCTAATACATTGGAGATATATATATGTACCACCATTAATCATATTAAAATCCCATTAATAATAAAATAGTAATAAAAATTAATACTTTCATCACAAAAAATTTTCTTTTAAATTTATTATTAATATAAATTAAAAACAATTTTTTTAATGAAATGTCTTATACAAATATCATATAATTGAAATGAGAATTATTAAAATGAAATAAATATGTATATTTACTACAATTAAGAATAATAGAAAACAATATATTAAATATTGACTTCACAAAAAATCATAGCAAACCCAAGTCAATGAAGTAAAATCTTATCCCAACGAATAAAAATTTTGTTAAGAATTCTATCGCATTGTGTTTTTCTTACACCAAACATGTTCGAACTACTTATGAAATGGATCAAGAGTATTATTGATATACTGAATAACTATATTCATTTTTATAATATCATACTTGATATTTAATAAATATATAATAAAAATAATATTTAACACACATTTATTATATATTTATTTACCAATTTTAACTATATCTGCACTGTGAAGGCACCACATCTGTAGTAAAAATGTTTATTACACATATCCTAAAAAATATAATTTTCATGTTCAAAATTAATTCTAAATAATAATACCTTTATAATAACATTAATTAGTAATACAATTGTTTTAATAATTTTTTTGGGATTATAATTTCATGATGATTTCACAAAAACTTCATATTTCATAAAAAACATTTTTTTACACTTAACCAATAATTACCAATCATAGAAAATTATTTAAATTTTACCATAGAATAATTTTGGTATTCTGATTATAAATATGATTTTTTTTAAAAATTATATTTTCTCAATTCTCTAGAATGTTTTTATATTATTTCTACACAAAAAGAAATAAAAATTATTTTTTGATGCAAACATAGTTCTCATGATTAAATGACTGTAATAAAAATTATTTTATTATTTTATGATAACATAACAATAAATTCATATTGAGTTAGAACATTAAATTTTTTTAATAAATATATTATTTATACTAATACATTTAAATTTAATAACATGGCTATAAATGTCACATAATAATATTTAGTTTAGTTCTGCATGATGTGACATAGTGTTTCCTTTTGAAATATTAGGATGTTACATTTCCACCCACCCCCTAAATTGAATGTAACCCTCTCAGTTCATTATTTGTACATATAAATCTGATTTTATATATCCTGAATAATGAAAAACTACTTTCTTATACATACATAATTAACGAGAATTTCAAAAGTACATTCTATTGATGATGTTTTAAAAAAAATGAAAATTTATAATCTCCCTTGATTTCAATATTGTTCTTCTCATATCAAATGTAAGTCCCTGGATCCAAACATATGGATTTAGTACTAAAACATATTGTGTAATTTTTTGATAACATAAAAATTAATTGTACAATATACTGTTTATGTCCTTTTTCTGTCTTGGTTTTTATGGATTAGACAAACCATGAATTAAATAATATTTTATAAAAATAATTACAAAATAACTAATTGGATTCACATGAACTAGAACCTTAAATTTTATTTTAAAATATATTTCATCCTTTGAAATATATTTTAAAAACATGGTATGAGCCCAAAAGATTAGTATGGGATATAAAAATAAGGAAAGAAACCATCAGTACATAAATACAGATAAGAATATGAAATCATTTCAACAAAGACATTCATCTCACCCAGAATGTATCATATATGTACATGTAAAAATCATTAGATTTCAATGAGACATAGAAATATAGAAATAAACCCTATATATAACTTTTTTTCCATACATACTTAATATTGTATCCCTCAAGGATACCATGTGCTTTTAACCCTCATATATACCTTACATTGTAACCCTTGTGTCTACCTTATTGTAAAAACATCGCAATCACATTTGGACTTACCATATAGATGAACTCTAACATAAATATACCAAATGAATTAGAGGGAGATATAGGTCTCACCCTTCATTATAAAAAAATTTCATGAATAAAAAAATTAATAAAACAACAATTCATTCACAATAATTAAATTAATTTTGATTTACTAAAAAATGAAGGAGGAATTTTAAGAATTATCGCATACAAATATCATATTGTTGAATAGAGAATCATTCTAATGAAGGGAATATGTATATTCACTATAAATAAACATAATAAAATACAATATAATCAAGATCCACTTCACAAATAATCTTATAAAAAAAAGTATTAAAAGGTTAACACAAATAATACAAATTGGGTTAAGAATTCCCTTTCCATGTGTTTATCTTACTTCATACATGTTCAAACCACTTGTATAATGGTTTTAAGAGTGTTATTGATATATCATATTAGTGAAATCATGTCTATATTAACATACATGATAATTAAAAAATATTTCATTAAAACAATTTTTAGAAATCATATATTATATAGAGGATATAATATTTGACTATTCCAGTGTTGCGTAGGCACTGCAACGGTACTAACAACAATTTTTTTCTTATCATGGAAAATTTTATTTTCATGATATAAATTAATTTTTTCTAATATTTATCTTATAATATCACTATATAGATATTACATGTGTTAAATAAATTTTTATATCATAATAATTTCATGGTGATGTCTTAAAAAATACCATACTTTATAATAATCAGTATTTTTTACTATTCCACATAGATTAATCATTCTAAAAAATTTCTAAACAATTCGTAATAGAATAATTTTGAAACAATTATTTCAAATATTAATTAATTTCTATAATATATATTTTCAACAACTGCAATAAATTAATTATATTATATGTACATAAAAATCCAAAAACCATTCATTGAATAAAACTTATTTCTAAAGATTAAAATATTTTCAATAAAATTCATTTTATTTACTTTATATCATCACACCATGAAAAACATTTTGAGACATAAAACAATATATATTTCAAAAAAAAACTTAATTATATTCATTCCCGTAAATTAAATGTGATGGATATAATGGTAACAATTATCATTTAGTGAATCATTTAAGAATGATGTGGCAGAATGTTTCCTTTTAAATTATCGGGATGTTAGAGGGGTGGTCCTTCAATGATACATGAGATATTTTTAGTGTATTTATATTTTTATGGGAGAAATTCTTCTCCAGATTATTGTGTTGTGGTGATGCAAGGGGGCCGATTTGTAGGCAGCCTAATTAGGTTTAACATGGTTCCATTTAAAGGGAACTAGAATCGGTGAAAATGAATGGGAGGATGCGATGAGAAAGGGAATTGGACGTTGAATATGAACTGGGATTGTGAGGTAGATATTTGTGTAGTAATTGAATGGGATGAAATTAATCTCAAAGTAGATGATGTGTAGGTTTAATAATTCTATATTTGACCCACATGTTGTGGGTGGAAAGATGAATATTAGAGAGGCTACAATAGATACCAAAACAAAATAACTATATATTATAAAATGAACAACAGTTTTAATTATTTTTAGAATAAATTACAATAAAAACTTATATTAATATGTTAATAACAACACAATAAATGTAAATAGATATAAAAAAGAGATATATAACAAATATTATATTTTATGAGCATGTTTTCATATCATTTGGTAAACTAAATACAAGAATTTATTATTGAATTATCACATATATATAATCACATTAGAAAAGAATCATATGATGTAATAAATCAACGAAATAAAAAATTAAAACATACTTTCAACATTCCATGTATATTTAAATGGAATTCATGAGAAATTTTAAAGAGAATATAAATAATTGAACATGCCTTCTAGTAATAAATATCAATTTCATTATGACATGTAATTAGATAAACATGACAAACATGACGGAAATATCATATTTTTTAGGAAATAGAGAACCAAATTTTATATTCATTAAAAATAAATTTCAAATAACATTTCTCCATATTATCCCCCAAATCGGTAAAATTAATAAATTTATAATAATAAATCACCATATCATTATTAATAAAAACAATCATGATAATTAAAGATATTAAATTACTTAAGGTTTAATTAATATTGACAGTGTAATCATGAAATGATATAAATTAATAAAAGTAATATAATGTATTCTGTATTCTTAAAACATAGTAATGCTACATTAATATTTATAACATGATTTACCATGATATCCCTGAATATATGCTTGTACCTACAACAAGATCATAATATATGACCATCAACTAATAATATGAATCAATTTCATTCAATTATATAACAAGATCCGTTATATATATTAATTAATCTTATGCATCTAAAATATGAAAATGGTTATAATCATAAATTATATACATCATTAATTTTAACTAAATGATCAAATATAATGAAATATCTAAATTTTATGAAATGAATCCAACCAGACAAAATGATTCAATAGATTTGGAATATGTAAAGACCCTTAAAATTCAAGAGAAATTTTTTCTTAATTTTCTTTGGATTTTACAAGAGCGCAGTTTCTGACGGCACCTGATTCTGAGGCCCGGAGTGCCCGGAATCAATTTCCGAAGTTTGGCTCGGGTACGTTCAGTGAACGAACGAGCGGGTTTTCCTAACTTTTGATCCGGTGCTCGGAATTGAAATCTGAGGGCACCGATGAACTCGCAGTGCCGATATTCTCTTAAGGAGACCTTTTCCGAGGTTGCGTTTATTTCGGGATGAGAGTTAGTTTTTGGGAGTTTAGAATAAGTTAAATAAAAATTGTGGATTACAAATTTTTATTTGAACTTGTTAGTTAACTTCTCTCAAAGGAAGTTAGGGGTGGGACCCACACCCACTTAACCTCCCTTGAGAGGATTAAGTGTGGTGGGGCCCACACGAACCCTAAACTTTTCATCTTCTCCCAAACTCCCTTAACCCCTCTTTAAATGACATGACAATTGTTATTTAATTTTGGAGTTATCCTTTTTGAATTTCAAACCTTTGAAATTCATTTGTTAAGTTTGTGAATAAAATAAGTCTTAATCATATTTTATTTGGTTAGTTTTTGTTAGACTTCTTGAGATCTTTTGAGAGCTTTTCCTTCTTCTTCAAGCTTTGACGAAGAACGCTCAAGCTTCGACGAAGAACGCTCAAGCTCCGACGAAGAACGCCGCTCCTCTTTTCTTCGTCTTCTGTGTAAACGAAAGGAAACACCGCTTCTTCCTCGGACTCCCTTCGTCGGCATACGAAGATTCGCCAATGACGTACCTCTTCGGACGTATCTCTTTGTCGATGGATTCGACGAACGACTACCGCGACGCCCCGACCTCCGCGAAGATTTCTTCCGCAGGTCATTGACGATCTTCGAACTTGAACCCAAGGTAGGGGTTGTTGTTATTTGTTTGTTTATTTATCCTTGATCGTGGTTCTAGCATGTCTAATGTTCAGATTCTTAAATATGTGATATTGTTTAACGTGAGGGGGCCGGACCGCATGAACACGGCCGAACCCCCTCCTTCGTTCTTGATGTTTTATAAAGCAGATGAAACAAGGTGGCGTGGTGCCGTCGCACCATGCGGTTATTCACCCGATTATATTGCAGGGCGCCGTCGCGCCGCACCGTGGAAGAATCATCAAGAACGCGACGCCTTCGCGCCGCGTCAAGGGGAATCGAAGGCGCGGCGGAGGGGCGCGGTGCCGTCGCACCGCGCCGGACGACGAACACCGCGGCCGGTTCCGGGCCGCGGCGGGACGAGAAGACCGGCGACCGGGCCGCCGGCGTCGGAAGCCGGAAAGGGGACCGGATTTTCCGGTCCCGTTGGAGAAAACCGGCCGGCAGTTGGCCGGCCGGAAGGTCAAAAGGCGGGGGAAATAAACTCCCCCTGCCAGCTTAAAAAACCCCCCTCATTTATGAGAGGGGCGGTTTCCTTGAGGGGGGGCAGGCGGCCCCCCGGTCCTCTTCAAAGCAGGCCCCCCACGAAGGGGGGGAGGGCGGTTTCTAAAGGCGCGGCTAAAAGTCGCGCCGCCTTCCAATCAAGCGGGGGCTGTGCCCCCCGCGTGCTTCCACCATGCGCCGCCAGGCCGCCACGCCGCCGGCCGGCCGGCCGGGCCGGGTTGGCCCGGACCCGGACCCCCCGTTTTCGAGACGGTTTCGGTCTTTTGACCATAACTTGAGTCACGGACCTCCGAATCATGAACCGTCTGCGGAAACGCGATCCTTGGATCGAGACGGTCGTTTCGGTATATCGCACTCAAAGTTTCGGAACATTTTGAGTTCGGCTGGGTTGGTTCGTTCACGAAACCAACTCGGCCTTCGGAGTGGAAACGCTCATATCTTGAGCTACGGACGTCCGATTGACGTGCCGTCAGTTTTGTTGTGTTCCTCTTAGTGAGAAGGTTCTTTTGGTATGCTCCGCCCGAGGTTTGGACGCAGGTGGAGTACGGTCGGGTTGGTTTTTCCTTAAAAACCAACCAGGCCCCGGGGACGAAAATGCCAATAACTCTCAGACCGGGCGTCCGATCGACGCGCCTTCTGTTGCGTTGAGTTCCTGTTGACGATACGGAACTTTTGGATACATCAACTCTGGACTTTGTGACAGTTGATGTATCAGCCTCTCGGCTCGTGGAGCGGACCCTCCAAACGATCTTGCTGTGTGCGGGAACCCTAGTGCTGGCTGCGACTGCTTCTCCGACAGCGACGATTGTGCAGAGATCCTCCGTGGACTCCGAAGATGACCATGCAGAGATCCTCAGTGGACTGCGGCGACGACTGTGCAGAGATCCACAGTGGACTGCGACGACTACTACTCTCAGCGATCCTACGTGGATCAGTGCTACAGGTCCTGCATGGGCCCGATCCTGTGTGGGTCTGATCCTGTGTAGGTCACTGCGGGGGTTAGTACCTATCGATCCTTTGTGGGTCCAACGACTTAGATGGTTCAGTGATCATCTTTATCGTCATCCGAAGAAGTATACATGTGTGAGCTGAATCTTCTGTTTTACTCGATAGAGGTGGTGCGCTTGGTTGTAGCGGCAGACCCGCGATACTGGAGACGAGCGTACGGAGTACGGAGACCGTGTAGCCGGCTGAGACCTGAAGACTACTCGACCGACTCGACTTGGAGTGAGTCAACTAGCCCAGTGGACGGAGCGCCCGGTATTTGGCGGCAGACCCACGGCGGACGGAGCGCCTGGTAGTTGGCAGCAGACCCGCGGTACTCGACTGGAGGAGTACCTCTGTAGGCTATTTGGGTGAGCGCCCGGTATTTGGAAGCAAACCCTCAGCGGACGGAGCGCCTGGTAGTTGGCGGCAGACCCGCGGTGCTCGACAGGAGGAGTACCTCAGCAGTCTTAGGTTAGTGAGCAGTATCTCAGAGTCGTGACAGGACACTGTACACTTCAGAGATGGGGCTCTTCAGAAGTTACGTTTTTGATAATGAAAATCCTGTGTGAGCTGAATCCTGTTACTTTCCTGTGTGGATTGTGTTGAGCTATCCTGTGTGGATTATGTTTTTCTTTCCTGTGTGGAATACGTTTACTTTCCTGTGTGGACTGAGTTGTACTTGGTCTCGGAAGTTGGAGCGTATTTGAAATTGATGACTTAGGTATATGTATGGGCATATACCTAAGCAGTGTCGGTTGTTACTTCGTGATTGTACCTTTCTTTGTGGTTTATCCTTTGTGGATTTTGTGAGACCTTTAGGGGTCTCGGGGTCCCTACTGAGTAGCATATACTCACCCCTGCACGGGCTTTGCCCGCACTACGTTGTGTTGGTTTCAGACGACGGACAGTGTTGATCTTAGCTTAGGCTTGCAGAGCAGGACGGTACCTGGAGGTGGACCACTAGGCGGGACTTACTCGGAGAGGAAGGCGGGACCCGTGGAGCAGTGGAGCTATCTGTACCCACCCTTCAGGTGGAATTTCCAGTGGACAGCTCGGTGTAGCGGCTTTTACTTTTCAGTTGCTGTTTTCCCTTTTCGAGTTGTACTTTACTTTCAGTTTAGGTTTGTATTCTGGCCCATTTACTTTTCCGCACTTTCAGTTGTACTCTGCTTTTGCTTAGTGTTTACTTTCCGCTTGCTTACTCTGTGGCGTTTGTTTACTTTACAAAGGCAATGCCTTCCCTTTTTACCGGGATTTACGCCTTGGTGCAAGTTGCCAGCCCTTGGCCTATGGAAGGCGGGCTTGGGGTAGTCACGGCACGGACCCCGAGGGCGGGTCGTGACAAATTGGTATCAGAGGAGTTCGGTTCTACCGTGAACTCTGATCTTTTCTATGTGAAGCAATAATGTTTAACGTATTAAGTGTGGTTATCAATCCAGGGAGTCCAGTGTTGGTGCGGCGGCCGATGTATCCGTACAACAGGACCCTGACTTCTGATTTCCGACTTAATGCACGAAAACATTGATTGCGTGTGTGTTTCAAAGTTTTCTTTGTGATTACTTATATCAGCTCACCAGGTATACTGTTCTGACCGTGGCGCACCTGTTTTCTTTTAAGAATGGCCCCACGACGGCAGCCAGCTAGGGTTCCGAGAGTCGATCGTGACGACAGCCCACCGAGCGACGAGGCCTCGGTGCAGGGCCCTTTGTCAGCAGTGGCACCGGCGGTAGCACTACCCGCCGAGCCCCCGATGCTTCCAGCGCCAGCCGCTGACGATGCACGTCACCTCAGCGCACTGCATGAGATTCAGTGCCAGCGACCACCCCGGTTTCGCGGGGAGACGGATCCCCAGGCAGCAGAGGACTGGCTGGAGGCAGTGGTACGAGTGTTTAGGCTAGTGAGGACACCAGCAGACCTCATGGTGATCCTCGCTGCGAGCCTACTACACGCAGCAGCAGGACGATGGTGGAGCTTGATGCTCCAGGTACACGATGAGGCATCTCTACTTTGGACGGACTTTGAGAGCCTCTTCCGCTCGGAGTTCGTCCCAGCCACCCTTCGTGCGGTGCGTATCCAGAAGCTTCTTCAGCTGCGGCAGGGCAGCATGACGGTCGCTCAGTACTCGGCGAGATTTACCGATCTCTCGCGCTACTCGACAGACATGGTACGGGACCCTTTCTTCCGGGCCCGGACCTTCGAGCAGGGATTGAGACACGAGATCAGGGCATCACTGATCTCCCTCAGCATACCGACCCAGGAAGGAGTGCTAGAGCGAGCCCTCCTGATCGAGAGTTTCCTGGATGAGTCCACAGCGAGACCTACCGCAGGGCGGAAGATAGCGGAGTTTTCGGCAACAGGTAGCCGACGGATGACTCAGGGTTCCAGGCAGACCAGACCTACCGGTGGCCGACTGCACGACTCAGGCTCAGTTGTGCGGGGAAGCCGGGGTGGAGTCAGAGCCAGGCGTGCCGAGAGTGGGCAGTGTTACTCCTGTGGCGGGATTGGTCACATGGCTCGTGACTGTCCGACCCGCCATGCTGATGATCAGCAGTTAAGTGAAGAACCTCCCAGGCAGAGGCAGAGGTTCGACCGTGGCGGTCCGCAGGGAGGAGGCGGACGAGGCAGAGGAGCTGGCCGAGCAGCAGGAGGTGGGTGACGCTTTGAGGCTCTTCCACCACCACCACCAGGAGGTCCACCCCGACTACAGGGAGTAGGTGAACATGCGAGATCTCAACTTCAGGCAGCTGAGGCCTTCGATCATGGAGCTCTGGGAGCCGATGGACAGGAGCAGATCTAGTTGATACGTCCTTTGTACTTCTGGTTCCTTGTTGAATTTGTGTAGCGTCTTGTATTATGAGCTGCAATAATAAAAGACGCATACCTTTGTGATATTTTCGTTCCTGTCCTCTTTCGTGATATTACTAAGAGGTTCCAGTTTTGGCTTTTGACTTGACCCTCACTTGTGAGACATCTACTGGAGGAGACCCAGTTACCACACACTGATGCCGACAGTGTCACTCAACCCTTGGAGGCGAGAGTAACAGTTGAATCTCTTAGTAGTAGCATCGAGGCCTTACGACGTCATCCTTGGTATGGATTAGTATCATCCATGTTAGGATTGACTGTATTAGGCAAAGAATGTGGTTCATCCAGGGGATGAGACCATATTTCTCTTATCGGCAAAGAAGAAATCTTGCAGCTCTTGTGGGACCGGAGATGGTCCAGGCCACGACAGAGAAGGTCCAGGTCATCCAGGAGCGGATGAGGATAGCTCAGAGCCGGCAGAAGTCATATGCTGACAGGAGGCGGAGGCCACTAGAGTTTGAGGATGGCGACCACGTCTTCTTTCGGGTCTCACCTCGACGTGGTATTCGGAGATTTGGCTGAGGCGGCAAGTTATCTCCGTGCTTCATCAGACCCTTCCAGGTCCTCAGCAGGATTGGTGAGGTGGCTTAACGCCTGGCTCTACCACCTCAGTTGCACCGGGTGCACGGCGTCTTCCACGTGTCTCAGCCGAGGAGATACGTGCACGACCCGACGCACATCATTGACCATGGGGAGCTTGACGTTGACGATGGGGCGACTTTTACGGAGGTCCCGATGGAGATAGAGGATCGACAGGAGCGGGTCCTGTGTGGGCGATCGATTCCTCTTGTGCGCATTAGATGGCAGCACGAGAATCTCCAGGAGAGCACATGGGAGCAGGAGGCTCAGATGCGTGCTCAGTACCCTCATTTGTTTCCCTAGTTTTTGGTGTATCTTTACGGGGACGTAAAGCCCTGAGGTGGGAGTAATGTAAAGACCCGTAAAATTCAAGGGAAATATTTTCTTAATTTTCTTTGGAATTTTACAAGAGCGCGGTTTCTGACGGCACCTGATTCCGAGTCCCGGAGTGCCCGTAATCAATTTCCGAAGTTTGGCTCGGGTACGTTCAGTGAACGAACGAGCGGGTTTTCATAACTTTTGATCCGGTGCTCAGAATTGAAATCCGAGGGCACCGATGAACTCGCAGCGCCGATATTCGCTTAAGGAGACCTTTTCCGAGGTTGCGTTTATTTCAGGATGAGAGTTAGTTTTTGGGAGTTTAGAATAAGTTAAATAAAAATTGTGGATTACAAATTTTTATTTAAACTTGTTAGTTAACTTCTCTCAAAGGAAGTTAGGGGTGGGACCCACACCCACTTAAC
The DNA here is from genome assembly GCA_963277665.1 of Viscum album. Taxonomy (NCBI): domain Eukaryota; kingdom Viridiplantae; phylum Streptophyta; class Magnoliopsida; order Santalales; family Viscaceae; genus Viscum; species Viscum album. The sequence continues at coordinate 2,056,120,943 of OY728137.1, forward strand.
CTCCCTTGAGAGGATTAAGTGTGGTGGGGCCCACATGAACCCTAAACTTTTCATCTTCTCCCAAACTCCCTTAACCCCTCTTTAAATGACATGACAATTGTTATTTAATTATGGAGTTATCCTTTTTGAATTTCAAACCTTTTAAATTCATTTGTTAAGTTTGTGAATAAAATAAGTCTTAATCTTATTTTATTTGGTTAGTTTTTGTTAGACATATTGAGAGCTTTTGAAAACTTTTCCTTCTTCTTCAAGCTTTGACGAAGAACGCTCAAGCTTCGACGAAGAACGCTCAAGCTCCGACGAAGAACGCCGCTCCTCTTTTCTTCGTCTTCCGTGTCAACGAAAGGAAACACCGCTTCCTCCTCGGACTCCCTTCGTCGGCATACGAAGATTCGCCAACGACGTACCTCTTCGGACGTATCTCTTTGTCAACGGATTCAACGAACGACTACCGCGACGCCCCGACCTCCGCGACGATTTCTTCCGCAGGTCGTTGACGATCTTTGAACTTGAACCCAAGGTAGGGGTTGTTGTTATTTGTTTGTTTATTTATCCTTGATCGTGGTTCTAGCATGTCTAATGTGAAGATTCTTAAATATGTGATATTGTTTAACGTGAGGGGGCCGGACCGCATGAACATGGCTGAACCCCCTCCTTCGTTCTTGATGTTTTATATTGCAGATGAAACAAGGTGGCGTGGTGCCGTCGCACCACGCGGTTATTCGCCCGATTATATTGCGCGGCGCTGTCGCGCCGCGCCGTGGAAGAATCATCAAGAACGTGACGCCGTCGCGCCGCGTCAAGGGGAATCGAAGGCGCGGCGGAGGGGCGCGGTGCCGTCGCACCGCGCCGGACGACAAACACCGCGGTCGGTTCCGGGCCGGGGCGGGACGAGAAGACCGGCGGCCGGGCCGCAAGTGTCGGAAGCCGGAAAGGGGACCGGATTTTCCGGTCCCGTTGGAGAAAACCGGCCGGCAGTTGGCCGGCCGGAAGGTCAAAAGGCGGGGGAAATAAATTCCCCCTGCCAGCTTAAAACCCCCCCCCTCATTTATGAGGGGGGCGGTTTCCTTGAGGGGGGGCAGGCGGCCCCCCGGTCCTCTTCAAAGCAGGCCCCCCACGAAGGGGGGGGGGGCGGTTTCTAAAGGCGCGGCTAAAAGCCGCGCCGCCTTCCAATCAAGCGGGGGCCGTGCCCCCCGCGTGCTGCCACCATGCGCCGCCGGCCGGCCGGCCGGGCCGGGTCGGACCCGGTTCGGGCCGACCCAGGGGGGGTCGGGCCGGGTCGGCCCGGACCCGGACCCCCCGTTTTCGAGACAGTTTGGGTCTTTTGGCCATAACTAGAGCTATGGACCTCCGAATGACGAACCGTCTACGGCAACGCGATCCTTGGATCGAGACGGTCGTTTCGGTATATCGCACTCAAAGTTTCGGAACACTTTGAGTTCGGCCGGGTTGGTTCGTTCACGAAACCAACCGGGCCTTCGGAGCGGAAACGCTCATATCTTGAGCTACGGACGTCTGATTGACGTGCCGTCAGTTTTGTTGTGTTCCTCTTAGTGAGACGGTTCTTTTGGCATGCTCCGCCCAAGGTTTGGACGCAGGTGGAGTACGGTCGGGTTGGTTTTGCCTTAAAAACCAACCGGGCCCCGGGGACGAAAATGCCAATAACTCTCAGACCGGGCGTCCGATCGACGCGCCGTCTGTTGCGTTGTGTTCCTGTTGACGATACGGAACTTTTGGATACATCAACTCTGGACTTTGTGACAGTTGATGTATCAGCCTCTCGGCTCGTCTAGCAGACCCTCCAAACGAGCTTATTGTGTGCGGGAACCCTAGTGCTGGCTGCGACTGCTTCTCCGACAGCGACGATTGTGCAGAGATCCTCCGTGGACTCCGACGATGACCATGCAGAGATCCTCAGCAGACTGCGGCGACGACTGTGCAGAGATCCGCAGTGGACTGCGACGACTACTGCACTTAGCGATCCTACGTGGATCAGTGCTACAGGTCCTGCGTGGGCCCGATCCTGTGTGGGTCCGATCCGGTGTAGGTCACTGCGGGGGTTAGTACCTATCGATCCTTCGTGGGTCCGACGACTTAGATGGTTCAGTGATCATCTTTATCGTCATCCAAAGAAGTATATCTGTGTGAGCTGAATCTTCTGTTTTACTCGATAGAGGTGGTGCGCCTGGTTGTAGCGGCAGACCCGCGATACTGGAGACGAGCGTACGGAGTACGGAGACCGTGTAGCCGGCTGAGACCTGAAGACTGCTCGACCGACTCGACTTGGAGTGAGTCGACTAGCCCAGTGGACGGAGCGCCCGGTATTTGGCGGCAGACCCACGATGGACGGAGCGCCTGGTAGTTGGCAGCAGACCCGCGATACTCGACTGGAGGAGTACCTCTGTAGGCTATTTGGGTGAGCGCCCGGTATTTGGCAGCAGACCCTCAGCGGACGGAGCGCCCGGTAGTTGGCGGCAGACCCACGGTGCTCGACAGGAGGAGTACCTCAGCAGTCTTAGGTTAGTGAGCAGTATCTCAGAGTCGTGACAGGACACTGTACACTTCAGAGATGGGGCTCTTCAGTAGTTACGTTTTTGATAATGAAAATCCTGTGTGAGCTGAATCCTGTTACTTTCCTGTGTGGATTGTGTTGAGCTATCCTGTGTGGATTATGTTTTGCTTTCCTGTGCGGAATACGTTTACTTTCCTTTGTGGACTGAGTTGTACTTGGGCTCGGAGGTTGGAGCGTATTTGAAATTGATGACTTAGGTATATGTATGGGCATATACCTAAGCAGTGTCGGTTGTTACTTCGTGATTGTACCTTTCTTTGTGGTTTATCCTTTGTGGATTTTGTGAGACCTTTAGGGGTCTCGGGGTCCCTACTGAGTAGGTTATACTCACCCCTGCACGGGCTTTGCCCACACTACGGTGTGTTGGTTGCAGACGACGGACAGCGTTGATCTTAGCTGAGGCTTGCAGAGCAGGACGGTACCTGGAGGTGGACCACTGGGCGGGACGTACTCGGAGAGGACGGCGGGACCCGTGGAGCAGTGGAGCTATCTGTACCCACCCTTCAGGTGGGATTTCCAGTGGACAGCTCAGTGTAGCGGCTTTTACTTTTCAGTTTCTGTTTTCCCTTTTCGAGTTGTACTTTACTTTCAGTTTGGGTTTGTATTCTGGCCCATTTACTTTTCCGCACTTTCAGTTGTAATCTGCTTTTGTTTAGTGTTTACTTTCTGCTTTCTTACTCTGTGGTGTTTGTTTACTTTACAAAGGCAATGCCTTCCCTTTTTACCGGGATTTACGCCTTGGTGCTAGTCGCCAGCCCCTGGCCTATGGAAGGCGGGCTTGGGGTAGTCACGGCACGGACCCCGAGGGCGGGTCGTGACAGAATATACCAAAATCATGATTAAGTGATCAAAAGACATTCAAGATCAACTAATCATGAAACATGAAAAAATAAAATTAATGTTGATGGGATGGAGAGCAGAATAAGCAATAGGTTGAAAGAATTTATGAATTATATGAAATATTGGTCAAATAGCTGTCAATCATTCTTTAGAATCCATTTTCTCAAACAAATAAAGAATATATTAAAATTAAAAAGTATCATCAAGATAGTTTTTTCTATTTTAAACTATCATAGTACCTCCAATTAAAATTTGATTTCAATAATATTTAAATAATTTAAACATTCCTAGTATACTAGAAGCTATCAAAGTAAACCTCTATAACCTACGCCTACACCCCATGAAATAATTTTTTTATCAAAATTAATTAAATAATCTAGAACCTACATTTTTACATGTAGAATTATATCAAAAAACAAAACCTCAAAAACTTACATTTGAAATAATCCATGTTCAAAATGTGTCATTATTTTAAATGAAACAGTTCAACTATTATATGATACGTCGAATAACGGAAATACTCCAAATCATTAAACAATATTCTATCACCCCATGAAATATTTTTGGGTGAAATTAAAGCAATTATCATGTTTCATGTTTTCAATAAACAACCAAAAAAATGGAAACAATAAATATATTTAATTTAAATCATGTTACATTAAACATTACATGTTCATAAGTTATGATAGATAAGATTTCCACCATGAGGTACAATAATGACATTATAGTGTACCTTATTATTCTTTTTATCCCTTGATGAAATGCATAATACATATACATATATATATATTGAAAAATAAAATTAATAAAAAAATATTTATCAAGTGAAATCTTACCATTGGGAATTATTTTTGTTGTTATGAGGACTTATGAAGTCAGAAGAACATGAATCCAATACGTGACATTATTAATAATATAGTGAATTGGAAATACCCTATAGTGAAGATTTCAATATTAATAGGACAATGAACCAATACCATATAAATTTTGGTTCTCCCTAATGAAATAAATCTATAAAGTTTTACTCATATATGAATGAATAAAGAACTTGATTGAATCAAAAAATGTTATCTCATGTTGTTTCATGGGTACAATTCAAGGAGATGCAATGTGTTGTGTTTTTTTTGTGAGGATATATGATTGGTGTGATTTGAGAGGATTTGATTGAAATGTAAATTGAAATAGGAATGGAAATGTTGGAAATGGAGAAGATAACTTTTAGGTATAGGTATTTAGAATAATAAATCTATAAATGAGTGGTCCTATGTGTGAAAATAACAATTAAAAAGAATTCAGAAGAGGAAAATCAGCTTGGATTCCATGGATACAATTCGAAGGAGAAAGAAAATTTTATATTTTTACAAGAGAATTAGTTATCAAATTGTGGAGATATGGATGGATGTAAATCCAAATAGAAACCAAATAATATGAAATTGTAGGGGGGAAAATATCAAGAATGAAAATTAATATTGAGATAGTGAATGTAATGGGTGAAAAAAGTGAGGTAATGGCACATACAAAGCCAGAGGTGGGAAAAATAAATTATAGAGGGAGGGAGAAACAGGAGGATAGGAGGAAATATGAATTAAGGAGCTGGATTCTAGGATTATGTGTAGATGAATACATGGAGGTGGAGGTGGTGGTATTTAAAGAGGTGGATATACGATACAGTGTGGGAAATGGTGTAACATGAGGTTTCAGAGTAGACTAGATAATATAATATAGTTGGTGTGAAGATAATGAAGCCATGTTAAGGGAAATAGATAACTTGTTGACATGTGGAAGGATAAATCACATCCTATAGTATATATGATACATTTTAAAAGGTGTGTAGGATGATGTTAGGTCATTATAAAATTTAGTTCATGTACCTTGTGAATTTATTTGTAATCTTATTGGATATAACATATAATTTTTATGGAAATTTTTCTGGGTTTGGAGAAATTTTTATGTTATTTTATTTATTTTGTTAGAGTCCATTTTATTTGTTTCTAATATAATCAAATATCACACGTAACATTCATGGTCTCATCTTTTTCACTCATTGTACTTATTAAAAAAAATTGGGGTTATTAAACTAGTTTCGTAGGAACAATTATGAAATGTTCCTAATATAGATTTATATTATTATTTAATATTTTTATTTATTTTTGTGTATCAAAATGATTTTATCTATTTCAGTTGTTTCAGTTGTCATAGAGAGTTGCAGGATGATATTTGAGAATTCCACTCTACTTTATAGTGAGAGAACTTCATATCCCATAAGATATCTTTAAAAAACTATATTAATTACTTTGGATTGTATCATGATTTTAAAATTTTAATTTTTTTAGGTTTCTATGTTTGGAGAACATCATTATGATATAATATTTACATCATGGGGGTTCAGAAAAGAAATTGATCACATTCTCTCTTTAGGGGGAATATAGTAAGGAGCTCAAGCCCTAGGATGAAATCTTATGTATCTTGTTTATAATATAAAGTAGTGACTTCTTATTTCATTTATTAAATAAGCCACTGATGGGATTGTGGTACAAGATGTAATAGTTGGGGCTTACTTAAAAAATGTTTCTTGTGCATAATCCCACTTATCATCCACTTATGGATAAGGAATAATGTTTTACGCAAAGAATAATTTAATCCCATGAGATGACAATATTTTTAATATGGAGGGCCTTACACTGGTGTGGATTACCAATTGATCTTATTCCCTAGGATGTTATCCTATATATCCTGTTTGGATAGGATTTTATTTTATCATATTTCATATTATTACTAACCCACTGAGGGGTTAGAGTTATTGATTAAGAATAAATTAATTATTTATATACCAATATTTTAGGAATTGTTTGGCACTTATACCATGATGGATTACAATGATATTTATTTATTATCTATCATATAATACATAAATAGAGGTGATGCTTATTTATGGTCTTCACAGAATGATTGGTATGACATGAGGTCTCATCTTAGAGCATGAAACACAATTGATTTTGAGAGTTCATTACCCTACCCCATTAAAGAAAATTACATTGTAAGGAAGGTTCTCAACCGAAGCCTTTGTGTCGGGAGTTTACATATTGTATTTCCATGTGAGTCTGTTAGATACAGATTACATGTCCTAAGGTGGTTGCATTTTATGTATAGCGTGTCTAATTGGCATGGTATGATTGTCAATCTAGCATGCCAGTATTTTCTTCATAAAATGTCTTATGTGTTTTCATGAAATGGATGACGATATCTAGTCAATTCTTGGTCATTTTATATTTGGGTATGATAATTTCTATATATTTCATGTGTGCTTATCTACAATTTCATGGGTGTCAACCTGACATGTCTTCTATAGTATACTTAACATTTTAGAAATGTCGGAGGTTGATTTCCTGAAATTTTCTAGGGTCCTAACATGGTCAATGTTGACATGACCAAGGTGATTCACAATTATTGAAGTTTAATTTTCTATGATTTATTCATATGATCAAGATAAAATTTCTAGGATGTCATTAATTGAGCATCTATAAATTTGGAAGATTTATTCACTTGATCAAAATCATTTTTCTGGGATTTAATCACATAACCATGTTGAAATTCCCTTGATGTCTTTTTCATAATTGATATATACACATCCAAAGGTGTCATGTTATCAAGGATGACATACTAAGGGTTGGATCATGATTTTTCCATGAGAATAATATGAATTCATGTGATTAAGTAATTACTTCACATAAATTAATATTCATGAGAGTGTATTATAATAAATCAATAAAGGTATATGGACAAGGATTCATTTCATGGTTGTACCTCCTAAGGATTTTATGGAGAATGTGGTTCACATCCTCAATTTCATATACATATTAAGGGGTTTTCGCATGACATTATAAACGACCAAAACCATTCCCATGGGTGATTCACATAATATAATTCCTATATTATGTTGAAATCATCAGGAATTTACATTATTCTTGGTTAATCTTGTGATGCAGTGTCATGATGAAATATCACGAGGTGTATCTAGATTAAAATATGATTTACTATGAAGGTAACAATCAACTCTTTCCCTCTACAAAACCTAATTGATTCAACATATTCCTTTCCACTCCTCCACTTATTTTTTATGTTGAGCCAGGATTTATGTAGGTTTAGTTCACCTAGTATTCAGCGGCATTTCCCAGTGAATACCCTTCATTCACTAGCAAAAGGTGGTGGGGATCATCACCCTATTTACATCTTAGGATTGTATGATGTATCTTCATGATCATGGAATATTTCATGTCATAGTATAATGAAATAAAATAAATAAAAATTCCCATGTAGGAATCATATCTTGAAGAAGGGATTAAAATTTTTTATGTGAACCATGTGATGTATTGTTGGATTTCATGATTATCATCTCATAATTACAAGAACCCTGATACAACTAATGATGGACTCTTAAAATTGAATGTCCAGTTCCTTGTGATGGATTTTTTTTATGAATATATCATAAATGAATTTAATTGTGTCCATGTAATTCCATCCGCCACATGATATGGTAAAAGGAAGTCGATTATGGATTCGAGTGATTAAGGGGTTCCTGTGATTGTTCAACATGTATGTGTCTAAACATATAACAACTACTAAAGGATTCAAATCAGAAGTGATTTAAAATATAGAGGCTTATTGTGATGAAACATATATTCAATAACATGATATTTTCATTTTGTCATCATGTATTTCATGATCATAATTTCAATCACATTATCCATTTATTATTGTCATGATTCATTAGAAATAAGTGACCACCTTGATCCAAAATTCTTCTTGAAAGATATTCATGATAAGGATGATCACCTAGTGGTTTTTGATCTTAAAAAAACCGTTTAATTCAAAAAGTATATCGCGTACTTGTTTTAATGGTGAAAATGAAACTATGTGATTCTTGAAAACTAAATTTATTGTCCAAGATCATGTGATAACTCAATCATTCCATATAACATTCCAATGTTTGCAATGTTTCATGAATGGATTTAAATGGTCGCATTTTCATTGATTTATTAGCTCAATCATTGAGAATGGATTTCCAAAAGGACCCATAATTTTTAATTTAATGTCGAGTATCTATGGATCAATCCAGTTGTATTATTGAGTGACATATATTGATGGAGGATTATTATTTTCTCTAATGAAAATTAGATGTTGTTGAAATCATTGATCGAGCGATTGTGGTTACATCTATAAATATCTTATGGATGAATATTTCTTATTCCGTGGGAAAATAAAAAATATATACTTTATATACAATTTTTATGGTTAATACCAAATTCTACAGTAGCACAACATTTACAGTTTCATAAGGTCAACACTCGTAACACATGAACTCATGCCGTCAACATCTGCACCAAGCCAATGAGAGGCCCACTTAGGCACCACATGCATGTTAACTATAGATTATGTAATATCTATCCTTCATCCACATGGTTAGTCATCTCCCTAGTGCTGCTGATGAGACATATGCATGTGCCCTTGTTGATTTTTACAACTATTTATCTTGACTGTATAATTATTAACAATTTTAATCCACAAACTACATGGAATAGTTATCTATATAAAAGAGATATTATAATTACAAAAATTAGACGGCCTTATAAAATGATTCCATCAAAAGTACCCTATGATGTCCTTCATGATAATTCTAAAAAAATATTTTCAATGGCCTTCATACTTATCAAATCCTTTATTTAATCATGTATGGTTCACAAATATGGGTTGCAAAAAAATCCCCACATATAATGGGATTCATATACAACAAAATGAATTCCATTACATGGTAAACATAGAACACTATGAAATGAAAATTATAAACTAATGGGCCTTTGAGTACCACCAGGAAGAGATTATAAACTCATAGTATTCATGTTTTTGGAATTGATATCCAATGGGTTTCTATGACGATTGATCACTTCATGGAATTGTGTTTTACAGATGAATAATATTATACTAAGGCATTGATACAAAAAATTTCATAGAAGGTAAAATTCAAAGTTGTACATATTATTGGTACAAAAATAAATTTGTGGCTGCATCAATGATAAGATGCTCGACCATCAAAATGTATCCAAAAGTAATTGGATCAATCCCTTCATCTTTTTGGGATGTTATAATTCTATGCAGATCATGATCATACATAATGAACATAAGTTCAAGGATGAATAAATATATGATGAATTAAACTACATAGTTGTGTTTCATATGTAGATAAGGGAATATCATAATACTGTGATGATATGATTTCTAGAGACCATTGGTATTTTGGAGATTTTTTTGGATATGTCTCTCAATGGTGAAAATCATAATGTCATGATATCAGAGATTAGATGGATCAAAAGACCCTACCTTGAAGGACACAATTCTTTAGGATGATGGGTCTAAGGGCCATATGAATATCCATCACTAATATAGTCCAATAGATATATCTTTCTTACATCCACGATTTTTGAAATGATTTTAAAAACCTGAGGTTTTGAAGAAATGATGTGTGATTTATGGATCAAGGTTCATGATAAGACAATGTAATACCCTCAAACATTTATTGACTAGGGTCATGATCTTATAGTCCGTTGATAAGGACTTATAATGAGATATTTTCTATATAATTTAATCTTATGCATTGGGGATTAATTTCTCAATGTTATTAACATCATTCGATAAAGTGATCTTCCTAGCTATTCACAATCAAGTGATAAAGACAGAAGGAAAATCCAGAAATTGTGAAATATATCCTTCGGGAAAATTTTCATTAGGTTGTGTAATTTAGATGTATAAAACAAATTTATTCCATGTATATGATTATTTATGGGATTCCTTATGCTAGAGACCTTCTTGAGTATAGTCATCTCACGTTTGAGGAAGCTACATATCGATTTGACTCATAAATAGGCAATGTGAGTCTATATGAAACGATTATTATTAAACAAAGTCATATTAATTTTTTATTTCGTAGATTACATGGGATTATGTATGAATATTTGATGGGATTTAATTAATAAATAATTGGATCATTTAGGGACATCCCTCTACATAGGTTAGAATTATATATAGGGGATATGAGAATTCTATTTTATTCCATTAGAAATTTTCATCATCATGGTTGGCTATTAGGTCCTCAATATAGATCGTTTTTATACATTTGGATAATTAATTTCTATATTTCATTCCACTATGGGGGTAAAAATTCAGTATAAGTATAGATTCATGTACACGACAACCCACATACATAATTTTATGTGTTGTAAGATAGACCATATCTCATGTAGTTTAATTTAATGAATCTAAGATGTATCATGGAGATGATTGAATAAATCAGTGAAATAGGGTCATTAATGATGATTTATATCCCAAATTGATGTTTACTTGGATAAAATATTAAAATACATTATATAAAATGATTACGATGCATCTATGTGTAGTATTGAGAGTATCAGAATCCTATTGAATAATAGGGGTATGATTAATTTAAATCATAACCAATGAATATTTGATTTTACTATAGGTGGAAACTAGTGGGTAGAGTACAACTATATATAATGGTGGATGGAAATATTTTATATAGTTGGAATAATAACTCCAGGGATTATGGGTGAGATCTATTCAAGGACCAAACATCTCCTAGGAATAAGCTCTTTGGATAATTTTCATTCTTCAATGACTCCAAACGGGGTCCCATTGGATCATCCAACCAATGATAGCAGTTTGATATAAGAGAGAACATAAAGGATGGGATCTGAAATTCCATTGTGTTTCATGAGAAATATATCAACTCAAATAAATGGTAAGTATTAACTCATATATCAATGATATAATGTTCTTTTATAGGGTAAAGAGATACTATATGTTCTTGATATCTATAAATTTTATCTTAGAATGTATTGAAAAAATTAATGGACAGGATAAAACATGTGATTATTGATTAAACTATCCTCATATGGGTTGATTGTTCAATGTGAGGATTTATTATAATGTTGTTTAACCACATTATACTAAGGTGTTTTCATTCAATTTAAATTCTTGTGACTATGTTTTTTCAGTGATGGAATAACATATTGATTATTATGTATGAAAACATTAAATCTATTTAGATGTATAAAGAATACATAAAAACAATCTCAACACCATAATAATAAAGGATTCAAGTCCTTGGAGATTAAATATAACTTCTTATTATTCAATTTATTTTATTCAACATCTCCCATAATGATCTTTTTACCTAGTTCTCTTCTTAATCATACCCAACCTAAACCTATCATGATTACTCAGGTAAATAAATATAAAAAGGGGTGGGCTCAGATTCATTAAAATGGTAAAAAAAATGAAATATCAATCTATTAACACTTGAATGAGTTAAATATTAATAAGGAAATATTATTTGGAACATAACATAAAATTTTCATTCCAATAATTCTATAGATCATCAACATGAGTCTTGGAATAAAACTTTATAATTTCAGGAAACATGGAGCAAAAGAATGACATGATATTATAAATATATCAAGATACATAATATATTTCCCTAAAACAATGGAACTATAATAAATATAGAAATAAATTTCATATAGTAACTACCATGACCAGCAACCATGTTTCTCCTGACAAACATGTTTCTCATAATGGATGAGGATGCACCTATTTCTAATAGTGGATCAATCTCATCAACTAGAATCTCATTGGTATGTCATGAAATATAAATAATTAACAAATGTATGGGGCCATATATTGGTCCCAACCATAAAAAAAGAAGAAAACTATACATATTTTTGATATAAGAATATAAATCATTCATCCCAAGAAATTAAATGGGTTTCACTAACATTCATCATATTTGAACCCACAAAAAATAGAGAGGTTACATAAAAATAATTCCATAATAATCATAAATAATCCATATAATGAATGATAATGGTTTCCTTGTACAATATACCCATTAATTCATAAGTGACACCAAACAATGTTACCTTAGACATAAAATTATTTAGAATTATTAGTAAATATAATTTTTCATTAAAATTTCTTTATCATTTAGAATTATTAAACCCATCCTAATACGGCGGAAATATTTGTGTGTGAATATAATCCTTTTATAAACATAATGGATGATTTATATAATTAAGGATTCATAATGGTGTGAATTTATACTCACTATATACATGTTAAAAACAAATATTTTATATTTTATCTAGAAAATCCAAAAAGTACCTCACTTTTAAAATGATAAAAATAATCTTTTCATACAACTATGTAAAAATAAAACATTGTTAAATTTAATTTCAAATTTTTTTGATTAATATTATAAAGAATTTTGAAATAAATTTTAAAAAACATCAACATGGAAGAAAAATATTCTCTAATGGATACTTAAATATAAACAATTTCAAATGTAAATAAGATTGTGTAATAAACTCTTACCTAATGTATTTTTTTCATTACTAATGTTTATAAACTATGTATAATAATTATAAATTTACTATAAATTTATTCATTGACATTAATTCTATCATATGATGAATTATTTATTTATAACAAGTTATAACCCATTTATTATTATTTTCTTATTAAAATCATCATTTTGGGTGTTATTTTTTTTGTTTTCTAAGAATGTTTTAGTTTAGAAGTCTTTCTCCTTATACATTAATCATATCCATCATAATTTAGAGAATATTATTCATCATACAAAGATAATATAGAATAAAAATATATATATTTAAAATCATCCATATAAATAATTGATATAAAATTGAATTACACTATTCATAGATATGGTTGGCCATACATACATGTGAATGATGTTTTTATTTATTTATTGATGAAAATGAAATAAAGGAAAATACTAATATATGTTTCCAAAATAATTAGTATTTTTTATATATAATATATATTAATTAAAATCACCATAATACTGAAACATAAAATATGTCAGGGAAAAATGAATTGTATCTTTATATGAGGTCAGTAAGTTGTATCTACATAAGTAAGATACATTCAGTTCTTTTTTTGAAAAGAGGTTGTATAATGGTATTTTAATATTCATCATATCATTTTATAATATTTAAGATACTATTTTTATATTTTATGATAAAAATCATAGATTTTGGGGATTTAAGGAAGATTATATGAAGAAAGTGATTGGTTTCATAGATTTACTCTTCTTTGAAAAACATCCTTTGTTTCTCATATAAAGGTATGTAGGAATTGTATTTTAAGTAGAAAATCACCACTAAACTGTTTACATAGAAGTGTAGAATATAATTTTACTGAGTATTTTCGATCATAGAGGCTCACTATGGTGTAAATGAATAGAGGGATGAGGTTTTATTTTATAAATACGGTGAGGGGAGCTTTTTTTCTCTCATAATATTAAATTATAATAAATACAGTTTCTATTCAAATATGATAAAATTAAAATATATTAAAATATATGATTAAATAAGATTAAAATATAATCACCAAATATATTTTATAAACATTTCTTTGTTATTGTTAAGCATACCAATTGGATTAACCCTTAGTTAACCTATTTAATTTTTTACTTTGGCAGTAATGTTTTTATTAATTCATGATTTTAATTTTATATTTTATTGTGTCATTTGGACCATAAGTGGCCAATTTAGGACTTTTTAGGTCATATACTAATCAAATTGTTATTTATAAATATTTTAATTATTTTTAAAAGAATTTATCCTATAAAATATCAATATTGTCAGTTTTGATATTATTCACTAAATTTAATTTTCGGAAAAAATGGAGACACCATTTAAAATTAAAAAATGACAATTTAATTATATCCCTAGAATTTCATGGTTAACCAAATATTTCATTTATAAATTTATGTAGTTCAATGTAATTTTATATTAATATTTATAATAACATTTATTTTATATTTTTCATTTAATTAAATAATAATTCCATTAGAGTTGTGAAATAATATAATAAAATAATTGACTCCCAAAAAACTAAAAATAAATTACCATGATGAAGATAATTACATTATATTTTTAAGAACTATTTACAGAGAAATAAATCATTTGGAAAACACAATATTAAATATATCACAACTATTAAAACATTAGTGTGACATGTTTTACTTTTAAATCAAAAAATTATATATGTCAAAATTTTATAAAAGATGAAAATAATAGTAATAAATAGATCATTTCTATTATAAGGGTTAATATAAAATATAAAAAATTAGATTTAGTAATTTTTTTCAGTCATTTAATGGTTCTTATAAATTAAAGAAACCTAATTTTATTTAATTCTATTATGATTACACAACCACTACGTCAATCATGCATATAAAATAAAGGTGATCATTTCATATAAAAAAATTAAAAAATAATTACTATCATAAAATTAGTTAATTAGTATCATGATTATTTGTTAGATTCATTAATTATATATATTTATTCACATCCATGCCACAAAAAACTTATTTAATATGTTAATTTGATATTTCTTACCTTACAGAAACATTGCACAATAATTTGGATAAAATCTTTTTATACGACCATAAATTTAAAAAATAATAATTTTTAAATAATATTTCAAAATTATTTCAATAAAATATTTTTTACATATCTTTTTTATCTATATGTCATGAAAACTGACTTTTCAAGTGATGTGCATGCACTACACATTATTTTCTCATTTTTCATGGAATAAATTATGATTTACATGTTATGAATTATTTTTGTTTGATATTTATATTATAATATCACACATGATTCATTAAATTATATTAAAAAAGGTTGATATAATATTAATCTCTTAATGATATCACAAAATATAGCATATAAAAAATTATTTTTATTTACTATAGACTAAAAAATTAACTTATTTTAAAAAAACTGTCACTATCTTTCATTTTACTAATTTTAATATGTTTATTTGAAAAAATGAATTTATCTTCTCAAATTAATTTTCAGCAAAATTCATTCATTAAAAATTAATTAATCTATTATTAAAAAACTATATTATACAAGAATGAAATGTCTGTACTAAAAATTATGTTCTTATTTTCTAATCATTCACAAATATAATAATGTTCACTTTGATTCTTAAATTTATTTCTTAAATTATTTGTTATTATTCCTTCCTTTTTTTATTACAATTATATTAAAATATATTATATTTTAATATCATTTCATGGTTTATCTAATATTTTTGTTTTGTGAAACAAAATCCATCATAGAAAAAAAAATTGGTTTCATATTGATTTTTGGGGTGTTACATTCTTCTCCCTTTAAAATTATTTTCTACCTCTAATTTAATCAATTGAATACATAAAGATAAGGATTCCTATACATCATCACATCCTTTAGTTCCAACGTAGCTTCCCCAAATTTGATGTTTCTGCAAAAAAAATTTACACGGAAAGTGATTTTGTTGCGTAGAAGATTATCAATATAAACAAAAATATATACTAATTATTATTTATAAGAAATATCATACTCTTACATTGTGAACACTATATATTTACATACTCTTGATAAATACATGGAACAAATCATTAACTTGGAAGGGATTTAGAGGAAGCACCAACAATAAGCTATTGTCTTGATATGGTCACCAATTTAAAAGTGGGAGATATACAAATGGTTTATTTTCCCATTAATTATTATTATATATATATTAATATAAATAACTTATCAATAATATCATATACTGGACCACATGGATGATTTTATATATAATGACTCGAACCTTCTATGCCTTCTCACCACCCTTCTCAGGTCCCAACTACTTTTTTCCGCAACATCTTTCAAGTATGTTCATGTTATAAAATTATTTCAATAATGTGATTAATAAATAGACAAATTATTTCATGAGGGAAATATATTGTTGAAAAAAATAAACTAGAGGATGTTCTTTAACTTAAAAAAATTTGAAATCCATAGAAAAATATTTCTATATATCCTATAGACTAAATACTATTCTCCCAGACTAAACATCTCCCAAAAGATGATTCTTGGTGCTCAAAGTCAACACTTTATCAAGATATTTCTAATAAATTCCCCAAAACAACCAGATATAAACTAATTAAGAATTAGATACAATTATTTAGTTAATCTAGGAAACATTTACACATCCATAAGGTATATTCAGGGAATATGATCTACATATAAATATTATCTGAATGATAATTGTTGAATTAATAAGGTTATTAAATACTTCCCATAATTACATTATTATAAAAAATAAGTTAAAACATAAATTTTACCAATACCATTAATCATATTACCACAAAGATTATAGGCCTTCCTCATTGAGTATCACTGTAAAATATTCATAACCAAAGGGTTGGGTTTCCATAAATGTATCATATTGTATCATTAATATTAATAAAATCACATCACATAAAAACCTCAAAAGGGGTTTCAACACATATATAACCGATGGTATCCAAAAAACTTATGTTAATGTTATGTGAATACATATACACTTTGAGTAATTAATTAAACCTATATTCCTTTTATATTCTCTTATCTTATAAAAAATAGTAACATTGTATGCCTAGTGATTAGATAATAAAAACACATTTTATAATTACATTTTATTGGTATTAAAAGTTCATTTTTGATCATATGGGCCTGAGTTAGTACATTTTAATTTTAAACATCCACTCTCATCAATTGTGCACTTCATGCCTAATGTACACCAATTTAGGCCCAATGAATCATCTGATTCTATTGAATGTAATTATTCATGTTTTAATATTATATTTTTGGAAGTTTATCTTCACTTCAAATTTAAATGTTTCTCATTTAGGGATCAAAGAAAGATTCATAAAGGATGATGAAGATATTTGGTGATGAAAGGAGACAATTCTGGTGAAGGCAGATTGGACACCAACCCACTGTTGATGATGTGGGTCCCACAATACTCTAGAAATGAAGCCCAAATATCTTGTGATGATAGAAGACATACAGGGAAACAAATCCTTCTTCAGGACAAAGTGCTAATTCGGTCTCCATGATGGTGATCAAGGCAGCCCAAATGGAAGATCAGAATCTGGGCCAGAATCTGCGGCCCAGAATGTCAGCCCACTGAATCTTCCATATCTCCCGAACCACAACGTAAATTGGGTCGATATTTTTCAGGCTGTTAGGAGACATCCGGGGCTTCATATTTGTCTTCTATGGCCCACTCCAAATCTGCCATCTAGAAGGACTTTGAAGCGGATCTGTAAAGTGGATGCAAGCTGGATGTCATCTCGGGTCAAGGGTGGAGAAGTCTCCTCTCAACCTACTTTCCACCACCTATGCCTACCCTCATTGATTGGGATGACTTGGACTATTGGAGCTCGGCCTAGGGATCCAAATTTGCCTATTTATGGCAGTGGTGGTGAGGTGGAACTCATACCTTCTTTCAGGTAATGTTATTATGCTCAATTTTCGTTGTAATGCTTTCATTTTCCCCATGTAAGTTTCTTTTTGTATTTCTAAGTTCTTAATCCAATTCCTTCTCTTCTCTTCTTCCAATTTCTATAATTAAATCTCTAAAATCACAGAAGCACAGTGATAACTCTATGTGTTGGTGATA
Source organism: Viscum album (assembly GCA_963277665.1). NCBI lineage: Eukaryota > Viridiplantae > Streptophyta > Magnoliopsida > Santalales > Viscaceae > Viscum > Viscum album. The sequence goes on from OY728137.1 coordinate 2,056,138,929, forward strand.
TAGTTCACACATAGGTGTGAATTCCATTCACACACACGGAGGAGTGCTCGTTATTTCCGCAGTTTTAATCTCTTCAATTCAATTCTTGTAAGCCGTCTTCCGCCCACCATTGATAGTATATCATCAATGGAGGGATAAAACTTTAATGGGTTGATCTTAGGAAGATGGAAAGGCTAGATTGAATGTTATTTAATGCACGAATTGTTGTTAATTGGTTAAATAATTCAAGACTTCCATTCTTCAATTATTTTCGCTCCTCATCTTCACTGTGTTTGAGAAAGCTAATTCCAATTACTAAATTGACCATATACCTTGGAGAGATCATGAATATGGTTCTCTAAGTGTGTTGGTGACTAGTAATTGAGTTTAGTTAGTATCTAACCAGAAAATGATGAAGGTAGTGTTATTTTGAAGAATGGTTTCATCAAGAATTAATAAAACCAAAAATTTGTCTAAGGAAATAAAATGCATTCAATCCACTCAAAGCGTAACCCTAAGATCAACCCATTTCATTATAATTGAACTCAACTAAGCTTATTAGTCTTCTCCCAAAACACTTAAAAACAAATCCAAGTTGGCCACTTCATAGACAAAAATCCATCCCTTAGGTTGTGTATCTTAGGTATCTTCTTAGGTCTCTGTGGAATCGACAACCCAAGCTACACTACAAGGACCGTTCTACCCTTCTTCTCTTGGGTAAATTTGGGCATGAACCAAATTTTGGCGCCGTTTCCGGGGACCAAGTAAGTACCTTAGATCCAAAAAAAACCTTCTTTCCTCACCTCCATTCTTCTACTCTCACCCAAGATCTCTTATCTTGTCCCTTTCTCTCTTTTTTTTTGGCGCATGTCCGCCTACACCCGCGATTTCTCAAACAGACTAGTTAGGGTGGAATGTCCTAGGATAGGGGAGTCAAGTGCACCTAAGGGATTGCTTAAATCAGATTCAAATATTCTTGAAACCCCAAATTCAGAACTTGAAACAAGTCCAATGGAGGGTCATCCACAAAATCAAATTGTAAACCCTGGGGGGAATCAAATGGGAAACAAAAACCAAGAAGCTCCAATCTTAGGGAATGTAGTTGATCAAACCATGAACGACTACCTCACTCCAGCTTGGACCAATGCCCCCTCATGCATTAGACACAATTCCATAGGAGACACAAACTACATATTCAAACCCCATGTCCTAAACCACCTTTCAACCTTTCATGGGATGGAGTCAGAAATGCCATACCTTCATGTCAAAGAGTTCAACGACATTGTTGAAACCATGTGTCCCCCACATCAACTAGAATCCGCTAAGATGAGGCTATTTCCTTTTTCACTAAAGGATCGAGCTAAAAATTGTCTAAACAACTTGAGACCTGCATCAATCCACTCTTGGGACCAACTGCAAAGAGACTTCTACAAAAAATACTTCCCTCATCACAAAACAATTTCACTTAAAAAGAGCATACAAAACGTTTTTGAAAAAGAGGGAGAGTCATTTTATGAAACATGGGAGAGGTTCAAAGACACCCTAAACATGGTTCCACACCATGGGTATTCCATACCTGAACAAGTGAGAATTTTCTATGAAGGGTTGGGTCCGGGGAACAAACAGTTCATTGACATGATGTGTAATGGAACTTTTAAAAACAAGGACCCAAATGATGCTTACGAGTATCTGGAAAGTCTGGATGAACAAAAACAAACTTGTGGAACATCACCTTATTCTGAAAAGCCACAAAGAACCACTAGAATTCATACACTTAGAGAAGAGGAAAGCCTTAGGGCTAAACTCGCAGCACTCTCTAGGAAGGTTGAAGAGATAGACCTTAGGAAAGTCCATGAAATCCAAAATGTAGACCTTGTTTGCACAATTTGTGACAAACATGACCATAAAACAGACAACTGCCCAACCATTCCATCCATCAAGGATGTTCTTCTAGGAGGACCCCCAGCGGAAGTCAATGCCCTAAACTTTCAAAATCCCCAATACCAAAACACCTTCAATCCAAGGTACAACGACCACCCAGGCTTCCGCTGGAAAGATAACCAACAACCTAGCCGACCACAGGGACAAAATCCTTACCCCCATCAGAACTACCAAACCCATAACCAGTTCCAAACCCAACCTATCCAATACCAACAACCACCGGTCCATTTTCAACAAACCATCCCACCTCCAAAATATCCCCCTGGGATAAACCAACCTACTCAAGCACCCACCCAAACTGTTCCACAAAGCCTACTAGAACAACTGTGCAAACAAATGGAGAGGATGAACTCGAAGGTATCTTCCCTAAAACAAGAACTTCAAACCATCAAAATAGGAAAGGCACCCATGCCTACTCAGGCGGTGCCATCCTAAACTTCAAGGGGAGAGTCAAGTTGTGCTCAAACAACTCATGAACAACTAAAGGCTGTGACTGTTTTAAGAAGTGGGAAATCAATTGAGAAACCTGAACAACTAATTCATAACCCACATGAAGATTCAAACTTGGATGAAAATTTAAATGAACCACAAGATCAAACTGCGGAAACTGATAACAATGTGAAAGAAACAACTCTTCAACAAACAACCCCAAAACCTGCACCATTTCCTCAACGCATGAGGGGGAAAACCAAGCCTGAACTGAGTGAAACATTGAGGGAAATATTTTCACATGTCAAGTTGAACATACCCCTTCTCGATGCCATACAAACTATACCTGCCTACTCAAAGTACCTTAAGGACTTGTGCACTTTTAAAAAAAAATTCACATAAAAACCAAGTCCTTTTGGCTGCTAATGTGAGTACCACCATTCAAGGGACCATTCCTCCTAAGTTAAAAGACCCAGTTTTCCCTTACATCAATGTTGAACTAGGAGAAAGAAAAGTTGTCAAGGCCTTGTGTGACCTAGGTGCTAGTGTCAATCTCATCCCATATGCTGTGTACCGCCAGTTAGGCCTAGAAGAGCTCTAACCCACATCTGTCACACTTCAGATTGCTGATCGTAGCATTAGGGTTCCAAAGGGGATTTTAAAGGACGTTTTGGTAAAGGTTGAAAACTTCATATACCCTGCTGATTTCATTGTCCTTGACAACCATCCAAATTTAGGAAATAAGGAACAAACCCCAATCATCCTTGGTCATTCTTTCCTTGCAACAATCAACTCTGTTATCCGAGTCCGAAATGGGAACATGACCATTACCTTTGGGAACATGAGTCTAGACTTGAACATTTATAATGCAAGCTCACAAATAGGAGATGATGAGGACATTCATGAAGTAAACATGTTAGGAATCATTGAAAATGAATCCATAGAACATCATGAAATATTTGATGGATGTTTAAGTCAGGATGAGATTGATTTCCTTTGTTCACATGAAGGAAGTTTATCTCCTTGGCTCGAATCATTTTCAAATTGCTCCTATGATGATGTCTTAGGACCAACAATCAGTGAAACCTTTCAGGAAACCACATTCATGGAGACAACTCAAACTCCCTTCCCTAACCCAGGTCAATACAATCTTGTGGCTGAAACTTCTACACATGGGGAATCAATTCAATCTGAAAATCTAGGAAACAAATTTGATCTTGATCCAATGCCCCAATCTTCTGCTGAAATTATGAACCAACCAGATCTTGAATTAAAGGAACTTCCTACTTCCCTCAAGCATGCATTCCTAGTGGAAAATCAAACACATCCTATAGTCATATCTTCTTCTCTTGAAGCCAATCATGAGGGGATGCTTCTAGATGTCCTTAAGAAACACAAGAAAGCCATTGGTTGGACCCTGTCTGATATTCCTGGGATTAGCCCACTTATTGGAACTCATAGGATTACTCTTGAATCTGAATCCAAACCATGTCGTCAACCTCAGAGGAGACTCAATCCAAATCTTATGGATGTGGTAAGGAAAGAACTTCTTAAGTTGTTGAAAGATGGTATCATCTACCCCATAGGTGAGAGTGAGTGGGTAAGCCCAATTCAAGTTGTCCCAAAGAAAACTGGAATCACTGTGATCACTAATAAGGATGGGGAAATTCTTCCAACTAGGGTGAGTAGTGGCAGGAGAGTCTGTATTGACTATAGGAAGCTCAACTCTTATACCAATAAGGACCATTTTCCCTTGCCCTTTATTGATCAAGTCCTCGAGCGAGTGGCGGGTCATCAATTCTATTGCTTCCTAGATGGGTACTCAGGGTACAATAAAATCGAGGTCTCCTTGGAGGATCAAGGGAAGACAACCTTCACCAGTCCATTCGGCACCTTTGCCTTCAAACGCATGCCGTTCGGGTTATGCAATGCCCCTGGAACCTTCCAGCGGTGCATGATGGGAATTTTCTCAGATATGGTAGGGGATTTTCTAGAGGTCTTCATGGATGACTTCTCTGTATTTGGGGATACATTTGAGGGATGTCTTAGGAATGTGGAGAGAGTTTTGTCAAGATGTGAAGAAACGAATCTGGTCCTAAACTGGGAAAAATGCCATTTCATGGCAAAAGTGGGGTTAGTCCTTGGCCATATAGTCTCGGGTTGGGGAATTGAAGTTGATAAAGCAAAGGATGACATCATTCGTCACCTTCCATCACCCAAAACTGTCAAGGAAGTGAGGTCTTTCTTAGGACATGCTAGTTTCTATAGAAGATTCGTCAAAGACTTTAGTTCAATATCCCATCCCCTTTGTGCTCTCTTAGTAAAGGATGCTCCATTTGTTTGGACAGAAAGCTGTGAGGGTTCATTCTCAACCCTCAAATCCTCTCTCACCTCTCCTCCCATTATGAAATATCCAAATTGGAACCTTCCTTTTGAACTTATGTGTGATGCCAGTGAATTTGCCGTTGGAGCTGTGTTAGGAAAACGTTGTGATAAAACTCCTTATGTCATTGCTTATGCAAGAAAATCCTTAAATGATGCCCAAATAAACTACACCACCACTGAAAAGGAGTTACTTGCTATTGTGTTTGACTTAGAGAAGTTTAGGTCCTACCTCTTAGGATCACCCATCACTGTGTTCACTGACCATTCTGCACTAAAATACCTCTTCCAAAAACAAGATGCTAAGGCTAGACTGATTAGGTGGGTCATTATCTTACAAGAATTTGACCTCACAATCAAGGATAAAAAGGGAGTTGAAAATTTTGTAGCTGATCACCTCTCTAGGATGGAATTCAAAGACAACTCAAATCACATTTCTGTGTCTGATTCGTTTCCTGATGAACACTTATACTCTGTGAGTGACTACCCTTGGTATGCTGACATAGCAAATTTCTTAGTGACAGGAGTCATTCCAAAATTCTTAGGGACTCAAGCTCGAAAGAAATTCCTTTCTGATGTTAGACACTATGTGTTTGATGATCCATACCTCTATAAGTTCTGCCCTGACCAAGTCATTAGGAGGTGTGTTCCAGAATCTGAAAAAGAGTCCATCCTTAAATTCTGTCATAGTGAGGCATGTGGAGGTCACTTTTCCTCTAAGAAATCATCTACTAAGATTCTTCAATGTGGTCTTTTCTGGGCCACCCTCTCAAGGGACTCCTACACATTTTGTCAAATCTGTCCTAGGTGTCAACAAGTAGGGTCCATCACAAAAAGGAATCAAATGCCACTCACTCCCATCTTAGTGGTTGAAATCTTTGACTGTTGGGGAATTAATTTCATGGGTCCCTTCCCAAACTCTCGGGGATACCTCTACATACTCTTAGCTGTTGATTATGTCTCAAAATGGGTTGAGGCCATTCCCACAAAATCCAATGATCATCAAACTGTGATTAGATTCTTACAAGAAAACATATTCTCTAGATTTGGAATTCCTAGGGCTATCATAAGTGATCGTGGAACTCATTTTTGCAATCGTCCATTCTCATCACTCATGGAAAAATATGGAATTTCTCACAAAGTGTCCACTGCTTACCACCCACAGACCAATGGTCAAGCCGAGTTAGCCAATCATGAAATTAAGCAAATTCCTGAAAAAACTGTCAACCCCTCTAGGAAAGATTGGTCTGAGAAACTCTTAGATTCTCTTTGGGCCTATATAACTGCATATAAAACCATTTTAGGAATGTCCCCATATAGGTTGGTTTATGGTAAAGCATGCCATTTGCCAGTGGAGATTGAACATAAGGCCTTTTGGGCAATTAAGAAAATGGATTATGATCTCTCATTGGCTGGAACAAAAAGGAAATTAGATCTCAATGAACTGGAGGAACTAAGGATGGAGGCTTATGAAAATTCAAGGATCAATAAAGCTATAGTTCAAGCCTACCAATCTAGGAATATTAAGGTCAAACATTTTTAACCGGGAAAACCCATTCATTGAATCATTCAATAAACAAGAAATATATATTGAGTTAATTGATCCAATCTATGAACCAGAAAAAAATTGATAAATTTGGGATCTATGTCGGGCTAACGACGTTAAACAAAGCGCTGCACGGGAGGCAACCCGTGGTTTTTATGTTTATAATCTTTCTGAATAATATTTATTTTTCAAATAAGATTAATTAATCATTTTTATATTTAAAAATAAAAAAATACACTTTTGACCTGTTCTTCTATTATGAGTATGGATGGGTACGAAAGAGGAGCACCATATTCATCCGTGTCACGTGGTGTGATCCTTGAGTAATACCTTACCCAGAAATTTAAAAAGAAGACACTGTATCATCGGTTTATTTTGTTTTTATTATTCAATAGGTTAAGAAAAAAATAATAATAATACAAAAAAAAAGTCCACGCCATAGGCCGTGGGGCAAACCCCGTCACAACCGGCGAAGCCGCGGGGACTCGAACCCGGGACCGAAGGGAGATAGGGGCGCGCGCTTACCACTGACCTACGGCTTCTTGTGCTACCTTATTCTATAATTTTTATATATATTCTTATATTTTACTTCCTTTATTATATAAATATATATATATATATATTGTTTTTTTTGTTTTTTTTGTTTTTTTTGTTTTTCCCTTTTTCCACTAGGGAACTTTGCAAGCGACATGGATATCAAAGGAATAAATTCGAGCGGCAAGAACTTCAAACTTCAACCACCAGGTGACTTCATTCCATAATCCTCATTTTCAATTTCCTTTTTAAATTTTTATTCCCTGCCTCTACTCCTTCTAATTTTTCATTTCTTCAAACACTGGGGACAATGTTGTTTTAAGTTCGGGGGGAGATAAAATAAAATAATATGATTTTGTGTCAAAAAAAAATGAATGATTTGAAAAAATAATTAAATGGAAGGAAAAATTCCTTTAACTTTGAACATGGTAATATGCATTGCACACTTTGAAACTGAATATCAAATAATTTAGCATACCCTAATTCTGATTTTAATCCTTGTATAATTTCATGAGCATAGATTTTGGAAAGTGTGGCTGTCCAATGTGATATTTCATCGTTTATATTTTCATCCAAATAAAAAAAATGTCACAATGCACGTCCTCTAGACTGTGGGGTACTAATTTGAATTTTTGGGGTCCCATAATAAATATCATAGGATGGTTTTATTTTAATGAATAATATGAGTATTCAAAAAAAACATTAAAAAAATTATTAAAAAATAAAAAATAAAAATAAAAATTTGCGTGTAGAGCAATGGATTGATAAAATGTGAGGCTTTCGGCACTTGGGGATCGTGACTCCAGAGTTGTCTAGCCCTGAGTTTTTCAATCTATCTCTATTTATGGTAATATGACTTTGTTTTTGATTAAGTTAACTCGAGACGATGCCTGAGTATGTGGGCATCACTTGGTGCCCTAAGGCCTTTGAGTCTGGGAGTCATCGGCAAAGTATTGCTACATGGGTTAATTTGATTAATTGCAATCTCAATTACTATAGAAATATTGCAAAAAAATAAAAAAAAAAAAGATGGATGAAGAATACTCATATTAGGATTAAATGTGATTCCACCTAGCGCTTCCATGATTTTCCCCTTGAATGAAAATGAACCCACATATCTATTGTGATTCACAACACATCATTACACCTAATTGAGTTGGATGAAGAATGATGATGGATTTGATCAAAGGAATGGGCTTGGGATTGGGATCTGCTTATGAAACTATCTCGTATTAAAATATTTTGATGGGATGCATAATTTTTTGGTATGAGGTATTTTGGTGAGCATTGTTTATTAAAATGTTTTTGGAAAAGGGATTTTGATTTTCATAATCTTTGAGTTATTTGCTCGGGACTAGCAAATCTCAAGTTGGGGGGTGTTATTAGACAATAAAAACACATTTTATAATTACATTTTATTGGTATTAAAAGTTCATTTTTGATCATATGGGCCTGAGTTAGTACATTTCAATTTTAAACATCCACTCTCATGAATTGTGCACTTCATGCCTAATGTACACCAATTTAGGCCCAATGAATCATCTGATTCTATTGAATGTAATTATTCATGTTTTAATATTATATTTTTGGAAATTTATCTTCACTTAAAATTTAAATGTTTCTCATTCAGGGAGCAAGGAAAGATTCATAAAGGATGATGAAGATATTTGGTGATGAAAGGAGACAATTCTGGTGAAGGCAGATTGGACACCAACCCACTGTTGATGATGTGGGTCCCACAATACTGGACCAATTAAGCCCAAATTTCTTGTGATGATAGAAGACATACAGGGGAACAAATCATTCGTCATGACAAAGTTCTAATTCGGTCTCCATGATGGTGATAAAGGCAGCCCAAATGGAAGATCAGAATCTGGGCCAGAATCTACGGCCCAGAATGTCAGCCCAATGAATCTTCCATATCTCCCGAAACACATCGTAAATTGGGCTGATATTTTACATTCTGTTAGGAGACATCCGGGGATTCATTGTTGTATTCTATGGACCACTCCAAATAGGCCATATAGAAGGACTTTGAAGCGGATCTGTAAAGTGGATGCAAGCTGGATGTCATCTCGGGTCAAGGGTGGAGAAGTCTCCTCTCCACCTACTTTCCACCACCTATGCCTACCCTCATTGATTGGGATGACTTGGATTATTAGATCTCGTCCTAGGGATCCAAATTTTCCTATTTAAGGCAGTTGTGGTGAGGTGGAACTCATATCTTATTTCATGTAATGTTATTATGCTCAATTTTCGTTGTAATTCTTTCATTTTCCCCATGTAAGTTTCTTTTTGTATTTCTAAGTTCTTAATCCAATTCCTTCTCTTCTATTCTTCCAATTTCTATACTTAAATATCTAAAATCACAAAATCACAGTGATAACTCTATGTGTTGGTGATATAGTTCACACATAGGTGTGAATTCCATTCACACACACGGAGGAGTGCTCGTTATTTCCGCGGTTTTAATCTCTTCAATTCAATTCTTTTAAGCCGTCTTCCGCCCACCATTGATAGTATATCATCAATGGAGGGATAACCCTTTAATGGGTTGATCTTAGGAAGATGAAAAGGCTAGATTGAATGTTATTTAATGCACGAATTGTTGTTAATTGGTTAAATAATTCAAGACTTCCATTCTTCAATTATTTTTGCTCCTCATCTTCACTGTGTTTGAGAAAGCTAATTCCAATTACTAAATTGACCATATACCTTGGAGAGATCATGAATATGGTTCTCTAAGTGTGTTGGTGACTATTAATTGAGTTTAGTTAGTATCTAACCAGAAAATGATGAAGGTAGTGTTATTTTGAAGAATGGTTTCATCAAGAATTAATAAAATGAAAAATTTGTCTAAGGAAATAAAATGCATTCAATCCACTCAAAGTGTAACCCTAAGATCAACCCATTTCATTATAATTGAACTCAACTAAGCTTATTAGTCTTCCCCCAAAACACTTAAAAACAAATCCAAGTTGGCCACTTCATAGCCAAAAATCCATCCCTTAGGTTGTGTATCTTAGGTATCTTCTTAGGTCTCTGTGGAATCGACAACCCGAGCTACACTACAAGGACCGTTCTACCCTTCTTCTCTTGGGTAAATTTGGGCGTGAACCACCTAGCTTCAAAATTTTACAAATAAACTATCAAATCTAATTTCATTACTCCAAAAATCTTGTAGTAAGATATAATCACATGATATTTCACTATATAAAATATAAAAAATAATATTTTCATAGGGATCATTATCATGACCAATCCCCCGGGGCCCACATCGTGACTACCCCAAACCCGCCTTCCATAGGCCAGGGGCTGGCGACTACCACCAAAGGCGTAATTTCGTAAAACTGGGAAGGCATTGCCTTTAGAAATCATAAATACACACAAACAGAGTACCATCAGAAGCATAAAATAAGTAAAAACTATATAACAAGTGTACTGAAAGTAAAGGGGGCCAGAATACAAGCCCAACTATAAAGTACAAATACAACTGAATGCATGTACAACTAAAAAGGAAAAAACTACAGAAAGGTGAAAGAAGCTCCTAGATCATCCTCTATGGTTCCTACCTAAAGGGTATATTCAAATGTCCTCCTCATCACTCCACGTCCTTGAGACTCCATCGTGTACCGATACATCGTATGGTCCTCCTCCGGGTACCGTCTAGTCCTAGCGCTCTCGGCCTTCGTCAGCACTGTCCTTCGTCTGCATCCAACAAAATGAGGTGCGGGCATAGCCCATGCAGGGGTGTGTATAAGGATACTCATTAGGTACCTCGAGACCCTCAAAGTCTCACTAAATAAAACAATGATAAACCACAAAGTATGATTTCAATGGATAACCATTACTTAGGTATATTCCCATACATATACCTAAGTTATCAAGAAACCCATCTCAATCATGAGGAAAACTCAAAGGTCATTGACTCAGCCCAAACCATTATTTTCATTAAAAAACCATGGATACTGGAGAACTCCTCCTCTGTCGAGTACAGTGGCCATGTCACAACTCTGAGGTGCTACTCACTAAACATGGACTGCTGAGGAACTCCTTCTATCGAGTACCGTAGGTCTGCTGCCAAACCGGGCGCTCCGTCCGTTGTGGGTCTTCCACCAAACTGGGAGCTCCTCCAAATAGCCTAGAGAGGTACTCCTCCTATTGAGTACCATGGGTCTGCTGGAAACTACCAGGAGCTCCGTCCTCCATGGGTATGTCACCAAACCGGGTGCTCCGTCCACTGGGCTAGTCGAATTCCTCCGAGTCGAATCGGTCATGCAGTCATCAGGTCTACAACTACTAGGTCTTCACCCTCCATCTTCTCGTCTCCGGGAGGTTCCTCTCCATGAGCTACTGATCGATACTCCATGTGTCATGAGGTCTCACATGGTTGTATCTAAAAAGACTTCGATGTTATAGGGGTCTCAACGAAACAGACGGTGCGTCAATCGGACGCCCGGTCTATGAGTTATTAGCATTTTATTCCTGGGGGCCCAGTTGGATTCTTCTATGAACTAACCTGACCATGACTCAACTATACCCTGAACCCCAGCGGGGAATACCCAAAGAGACTGCTATTCTCCCGAAATACAGAGGTCGCTGACAGTTCGTCAAACGGACGTCAAGTTCCAAAGATAAAGCCCAAGAAGGTAATGGGTCAACAATTAGCCTGGGTCCAGTCCGACACGGTCGGACTGATGCGGCCCAACCATGTATGGGCCGACCCGGTCTGGGTCAACCCGGTCAGACACGCTGGGTCTGACCTGGCCCATTGGGCGGGTCAGCCCGCTATGTTTTGACATGGTCCGCTGGGCTCGGCCGAGCGGACTGTGAGGGCAGTTCAGCCCGATAGTTGCCACGTAGTTGGCTCGGTAACTTGGACCCGGAGACTCGGCCGGTTTGGCCCGAGACACCGCGGGGAACACCGCGACTTGGCTCGGGAATCCATTTGGCCGGCCCTGTAGGGTGCGGGTAGGCCGGATGGTCACCAACAGGCCGCGGGTGCACCGGGTAGGGCACCGGTGCACCGGGCAGGGCGCGTGAGTTCCGCACATGGTGTCAGGATGTCGGGCAGGGCATCGAGGCGACAGGCATGCCACGACAGGGGCGCCGGGCAGTGTGCAGAGGAACCGGGAAGTACCGCGGGGGCTCCAGGTAGCAGTACGGGGCACCGGCAGCATGCTAGGCCGCCGAGAAATGCCGCGGGGCCGCTGGGCAGCAGCGCGGGGGCACCAGGCCGCAGCGCGGGGCGATGGGCAGCGGCACGGGGCCTCGCGCAGTGGCACGGGGCGTCGGGTAGTGTGACAGGGCACCGGGAAGTGCGACAGGGTGCCCAGTTGCGGCGCAGAGTGCCTGGAAGAGCGTTGGGGTGCTAGGAAGCGGCGCGAGGTGCCAAGAAGCATGCTGGGATGCCTGGCAGTGGCGCGGGCCACCGGACAAAAACGCGGGGAACGAAGGTGCACGGAGGGCGTGGGTAGCGCGGCCTTTGATCTCAATCATCGTCGTCATCACCGCATGTACCGCCTCCTTCGTCATCAATCAAGTTCAAGAAAAGGGGAGAGGGTTGGTCCATGTTCGTGTGGCCCGAACCCTCCTCGTTACGGTGATAGCATTTGGAAACTAAGTGTTCAACAAATGACGAAAAACGGAGGTTTAAACTAATACATAAATTAAATAAAAAATCCCCCTACCTCGCATGTCGTTCGTCATTGACGAAGTCGCGGGAAGCGGGCATTGTTCCGTTGATGTCAGAGGAAGAAAAGCTTGATGAAGACAAGTCGAGATGATGTCGTCGGCATTCTTCATGGGCGACAGTGCTTCCCTTTCTTGCCTCGGTTGATGAAGGATGAAGAAGGCCTTCTTCATTCTTCATTCTTTGTCTGTGATAGTTATTCTTTGGAGGAATAATTATCCAAGGGTTGGGCATCGCGTCTCTTTTCCAGCGTTTCACCGCTTGAAAAAGTCATCCCAAAACCCTTCCTTATCTTCCTTTATATAGGAGAGGGGGAGAGGTAAGTAACCATTTTGGAATTTATGATAGTTCATTTATTAGGAACCTTCCTAATTTCCAATGATGCAGTTACTTAATTTAAAAAGGGAGAACAAATTAATTTTCTCCACTAAAATAATTGCATGAGAGGTGGCGCAATTAATTTGAAAGATGTTAAGAGGCTCCCTATAATTAATTTACTTGCATTGGAGAATTAATTGGCACACGCTTTGGCTCAATTATTTGGCACGTGCATTGGCACGTGTTTTGGAACAATTATTTGCACACAGAAGGTTAAGAAGTTCTCCCCCATTAATGAGTGGTTATGCATCTCGGGTGGTCCCCACGTCCTAACCCCTTACAGGAGGTTATTCTCGGGTGGACCCCACCACCATAACCCTTCATGGGAGGTTAGGGTGTGGCGGTCCCACCCCCAACTCCCAAGGGGTGGTTCCAACTATCCTCACACACATGGAAGCTGGAATAAAATAAAGCGTGGATATACTTTATTTTTTTTATTATTTATTTAAATCCAAAAACTAAATTTTATACTTGACAGAACGCAACTACGATGATGGTATCACTAATAATATACAGATGATGCGTGTTCAACGGTGCCCCCAAATTTACATTCCAATAACTAGTTCAAAATTTATAAAAACCTTCTCCTACATTTACTGAACATACCTAAATAAAACTTCATAAATTGATTCTGGATACACCGGGCCTTGGAATCAAGTGCCGTCAGAAACAGAGGACACTTAAAATTACCATGTATTTAAATAAAATCCACTAGAATTCCGGGTCTATATAGTCTCCCCATTTCAAGGATTTACGTCCCTATAAACTACATCCCACACTAAGGGGATAAATGGGGGTACTGAGCACGCGTCTGAGTCTCCCGATCCAATGTGCTCCCCTAGAGGTTCTCGTGCTGCCAGTGAACGCCCACTAGAGGTATCGATCGTCCACGTAGGACCTACTCCTGTCAATCCTCAACCTCCACTAGACCCTTTAGGAATGTCACCACGTCATCGATGTCCAGCTCCGCATGGTCGATGATGTGGGACGGGTCGTGCACGCATCTCATCAGCTGGCATATGTGGAAGAAATTGTGCACCCAGTGCAACTGATGTGGAAGAGCTAAGCGGTAAGACACCTCTCCTACTCTGTTGAGGACCTTTAAAGGTTTGATGAATCTCAGAGATATCCCGTCGCCTCGGCCAAATATCTATAGACCTCATCGAGGTGAGACCCGTAAGAAGACATGGTGCCATCCTCGAACTCCAGAGGTCTTCGTCTCCTGTCAGCATACGATTTCTGCCTACTCTGTGGAGTCTTCATCCACTCCAGGATGATCTGCACCTTTTCTGTGGTATCCCATAACATCTCTTGTCCCACTGGTGCTGACTCTCTTCGGTCTGTCCAGTACGGTGGCGATCTGCAAGGTCGTCCGTACAACGCCTCGAAAGGTGCCATCCCTATAGTGGATTGAAATCTGTTGTTGTAGGAAAACTCCACCAAAGGCAAGTGATACTCCTAGATGTGACCGAAGTCGATGAAACATGAAGAGAGCGTGTCCTCGAGGGTCTGGATGGTCCTCTCAATCTGACCATCTTTTTGAGGATGGAAGGTGGTGCTCAAGCGAATCTTTGTCCTGAAAGCCTCCTGCAACCCCTTATATAGCCAGGAAGTGAATCGTGCGTCACAATAGAAGAATATAGAAGTAGGTACTCCATGTAAACACACAATCTCCTACACATAGAGGCATCCCTAGCTCTATACTGATCCCTTCTCTCAGATCAGTAGGAAGTGGGCCGACTTGGTGAGTCGGTCGATGATCACCCAAATCGAGTCGTGACCCCTGGATGTACATGGAATACCCGTCACGAAGTCCATGGATATGCCATCCCACATCAACTCTGGGACCTCTAAGGAATGAACCAAGCCTGCTGGTCCCTGGTGGTCTTCCTTCACTTACTGACAAGAAAGGCACCATGAGACAAACTCCACTACTGCCTTCTTCATACATGGCCATCAGTGCTGTCGTCGATGGTCCTGGTACATCATCACCACTACTGGATGTACGTCTAGAGGAGAAGTGTGGAACTCCCTCAACACTTCCCCCTGAAGTGAAACGGGTACCATGGTACATCCTCTAAAGAGGATGACATTCTCCTCACCTTCATAAAATCCATCAGGTGCCTACCCTATAGATATCTGACCATGTCGCGTCTCACAGTCAGTGTACCCATGTTGCGCCTCCCTGACTCGCTGAAGAAGTGGATGAGTGACTGTAACCATCTATATCCACAAAGGATATATGTAAGGCAGCCATCTACTCTTTCATCTCTCTTAGCAGCTAAATACCAGTCCTCTTGCTGAGCACATCCACAACAACGTTCCCCATCCCAGGATTATAGACAACTCGAAGTCATAGTCCTTGAGAAACTCAAACCATCACCGCTATCTCAGGTTCAGGTCCTTCTGATAGAAGACACACATGAGACTGTTGATATTAGAGTATACTGTAAACCATTCTCTCAATGAACTATGGGTGAGACTAGCCAATTGTAAGAAATCGACTTCAACCTTCTTCTCCTATGTTCTATGAGAGCTTCTATGATTTCTACTTTACCAAAAAGTTTAATCAGGTCTCATACTTGGGATGAACCACGTCTTTTGTCTAATACAGCCAATCCTAGAATGAACGGTACTAATTCATGCCATGGAAGACATCATATGGCCTCAACGCTACAACCAAGAGATCCAACCGTTACACTTTCCTCCAAGGGTTGAGTCACACTGTCGGCATCAATGTGTAGTCACTAGGTCTCCTCGAGTAGCAACATCGAATGTGAGGGTCTTGACAATGGTTTTAACCAGAACATCTTAGTATTAACCACACAAAAAGCAAAAAATCAAACGTCAAAAAGTCAAGTATCTTTTATTACTGCAGCTCAAAGTACAAATACATAAAGCAACCACAAACAATGACATCAACGAAGCTAGAAGCATAATGAACAAAGGCCACTATGCCTGGAACTAGTCATGCTCCTGTAAACCTACTTCCAGAGCTCTGTGGTCATATGATTCAGCTTCCTGAAGTTGTTCTTTCCCCTTTACACCCTTTCCATGCGGTATGGGTGGACCTCATGGTGGTGGTGGTGGAAACACCTCGAAGTGTCGTCCACCACCAGCTGCACGACCAGCTCCTCTGCCAAGGTCTCCTACTCCTTGCGGTCTGCCTCAATAAAACCTCTGCCTCTACCTGGGAGGTCCCTCAACTGTCTGCTGATTATCTGAGCAGCGTGTCAGATAGTCACGAGTAATGTGACCAAGCTCGTCGCAGAAGAAACACTGTCTGCTCCTGGGATGACTGGATATATCTCCACTCTGGGTGCCCTATACAACCGATCTTGAGTTGTGCAGTCGACCACCTATGGGTCTGGTCCTCTTGGACCTCTGTGTCATCTGTATACTACCAGCTATAGAATATTATGCTACAAGTATACTAGTGGGGGGTCTCGCAGGTAGATACTGCTCAGCAAGGAAACACTCCACTAAGAGGGCTCGCTCCAACACCCCCATCTGCGTCGGGATGTTGTGGTAGATAAATGATGCTCTGATCTCTTGCTTGAGTCCCTACTCAATGGTCGGGGCCCTGAAGAACTGGTCTCGTACCATATCAGTGGAGTAGCGAGAGAGGTCAGTGAACCTCACTGAGTACTAAGCTACACTCATGCTGCATAGCTGTAGATGAAGTAGCTTCTGTATCCACACCGCTCGAGGGGTGGCTGGTACAAACTCCGCCTGGAACAGGCTCTCGATGTATACCCATAGAAGTGTTGTATAAGCGTGCATCTTGAGCATTAGGCTCCACCATATGCCTGTTGCTACTTGAAGGAGGCTGGCAGCAAGGATCAACATGAAGTCTGTTGGTGTCCTTACCCGTCTGAAGACTCTCACCATAGCCTCTGGCCAATCCTCAGCCGCCCATGGGTCCGTCTCTCCCTTGAACCTGGGTGGCCTCTGATGGTGGAACTCGTGCAGCGATCTCATGCGGTGTGCATTTCCTGCTGCTGGGGCTGATGGCATCAGTCTCCCAATAGGGAGTAGTACCACTGGTGCCTCAATTGGAAGAGGACCCCTCTACGGAGGCCTCGTCACTCGGTGGGCTGTCAGTACGTACGACTCTCAGGGCTCTAAGTGGTTGTCCACGGGGAGGCATCCTAAAAGAAACATATGTGACACGGTCAAAAGACTATACCGATTGAGCTGACCTGGTTGAGCTAACATAATTAAACACATTTGAAAACACACACTCAATCAGTGTTTTCGTGCACTGAGTCAGAAATCAGAAGTCAGGGTCCTGGTGTATGGATACGTCGGCCGCCCCCACCTACACTAGACCTCCTGAACTAAAAACCACACTTAGTACCCTTAACACTATTTCTTCACAAAATTTAATATCAGATTCCTAAGTTCTTTGGTCTAGCCGTCATCCTCTGATACCAATTTTTCATGACCCGTTCCCTGTGGCTTGCATCGTGACTACCCCAAGCCCATTTTCCACATGGCAGGGGCTGGCGTCTAGCACCCAAGGCGTAATTCCCTAAAACTGGGATGGCATTTCCTTTAGAAATCGGAAACACACACAACCAGAGTACAAGAAAAAGAAAACACTATGTAAAAGATGTATAACAAATGTACTGAAAGTAAAGGGGCCAGAATACAAGCCCAACTGTAAAGTAAAAATACAATTGAAAGAAAGTACAACTAAAAAGGGACAATAAACTGAATGGTGAAAGCAGCTCCTGGATCGTCCTCCGGGGTTCATACCTGAAGGGTTGGTACAGATGGCCTTCTCAGCACTCCACGTCCATCGGACTCTACCGTGTACAAATACGTTGTAAGGTCCTCCTCCGGGTACCATCCAGTCCTAGTGCTCTCAGCCTCCGTCAGCCATGTCCGTCGTTTGCATCCCACACAACGAGGTGCGGGCATTTCCCGTGTAGGGGTGAGTATAACGATACTCAGTAGGGACCTCAAGACCCTCAATGTCTCACAAAATAGAAAAAGGATAAAACAGAAAGTATGATATCAACGGATAACCATTACTTAGGTATATGCCCATACATATACCTAAGTTATCAAGTAACCCATCTCTATGATGAGGAAAACACAAAGGTTATTGACTCAGCTCAAACCAGGATTTTCATTAACGAAACAACAACAGCTAGAGAACACCTCCTCTGCCGAGTACCGCATGTCTTCTACCAAACCAGGTGCTCTGTCCGCTGTGGGTCTGCCGCCAAACTGGGTGCTCCCCCTAATAGCCTACAGAGGTACTCCTCCTGTCGAGTACCACATGTATGCTTCCAACTACCAGGCACTCCGTCCTTCGTGTTCCTTCCACCAAACTAGGCACTCCATCCACTAGGATAGTCAAATCACTCCGAGTCGAATCGGTAAAGCAGTCATCAGGTCTATAGCTACTAGGTATCTGCACTCCGTCCCCTCGTCTCTGAGTGGTTCCGCTTCACGAGAAATTGGTCGGTACTACAAATGTCACAAGGTATCATGTGAAAGTATCTCAAAGGACCACCACGTCCTAGGGGTCTCAACGCAACAGACGGTGCGTCAATCGGATGCTTGGTCTGTGAGTTATTAGAATCATAGTTCTGGGGGCCTGGAAGGATTCATGTATAACCCTACCTGGCCGTTAATCAACTATACCCTGAACTCTCGTGGGGTATACTCAAAGGGATGAATATTCTCCAAGATTACTGGTGCTGCTGACAGTTCGTCCAATGGACGTCCGATGCCAAAGATATGGACCTAGAAGATAATGAGTCAGTAATGGGCCCGGGTTTGGTCCGACCTGGTCCGACTCACTAGGTCTGACCAAGCCCATTAGGCGGGTCATCCCGCAATGTTTTGCACCAATCCACTAGGCCTAGCCCAATGGGCCGTGAGGGAGGTTCGGCCCGATAGTCACCACGTAGGCGGCTCGGCAACTCGGCCCGGGAGACCGGGCCAGTTCGGCCAACGACACCGTGGGGAATGCCGCAGGTCAGGTTGGAAGGCCGGTGGCTGGGAGGCCGGTGGCTGGGAGGCCAGCAGGTAGGCCGCGTGGGTCGCGGGATAGACAGCTGGTCACTAACAGGCCACAGTTGCACCGGGTAGGGCGCAGGTGCGCCGGGAAGGGCGGGTGGGTGCCAGGATATTGGGCAGTGCGTCGGGGCGCCGGTCAAGCCACGACATGGGCTACGAGCAGCACGCGTGGGCACCGAGGAGCAGCGCGGGGAGCCGGGCAGCGGCACGGGGGCACCGGGCTGCGGCACGGGGGTGCAGGGCAGCGGCACGGGGGCGCCCGACATCGTGCGGGGCGCTGAGCAGCGGCACAGGCCGCCGGGCTCCGGCGCGGGGTGCGACGGTGTGCGAAGGTCGCGGGTGGCGCGGCCTTTGATCTCCGTCTTCGTCACCGTCACCGCGTGTACCGCCTCCATCGTCATCAATCAAGAACAAGAAAAAGGGATATGGTTGGGCCGTGTTCGTGCCACTCGAACCCTCTCATTACTGTGATAGTATTTGGAAATGAAGTGCTCAAAAAACGACAAAGAATGGAGGATTAAACTCATACATAAATTAAATAAAAAATCCCCCTACCTCTCTTTTCATCCATCATTGACGAAGTCACAAGAAGAAGACGTCGTTCCGTTGACATTAGAGGAAGTAGAACTCGACGAATACGAGTCGATATGACATCATCGGCATTCTTCATGGGTGGCAGTGCTTCCCTTTCTTGCCCTTGTTGAAGAAGGATGAAGACGACATTCTTCATTATCCATTCTTCGTGGGCTATGGTTCTTCGTTGGAGGAATAATTCACCAAGGGTTGGGCGTCGCGTCTCTTTGCCAGCATTTTTCCGCTGGAAGAAGCCATACCAAAACCACTCCCCAAGCTTTATTTATATAGAAGAGTGGGAGAGGTAAGTAACCATCTCGAAATTTATGACAGTTCATTTATTAGGAACCTTCCTAATTTACAACGATGCAGTTACTTAATTTAAAAATGGAGAAAAAATTAATTGTCTTTACTAAAATAATAACACGAGAGGTGTCACACTTAATTTGGAGGATGTTAAGAGGCTCCATATAATTAATTTATGCACTTTGGACAAGTTAATTGGCAAGAGCATTGGATCAATTAATTGGAACTTTCATTGGCACAATTAATTGGAACGTGCATTGGAAAAATTAATTGGCACGTGTGTTGGCACAATTAATTGCGTAGAGTAGGTCAAGAGTTCCTCCCTCATTAATGAGGGGTTATGCGTCTCGGGTGGTCCCCACGCCGTAACCCCTCACATGGGGTTATGCTCGGGTAGACACCACCACCATAACCTCTCATGGGAGGTTAGGATGTGGTGGTCCCACCCCCAACTCCCAAGAGGAGGTTCCAACTAAAGTCACACACATGGCAGCTGGAATAAAATAATGTGTGGCTACACTTTATTTTTTTATTATTTTTTTAAAAAACCAAAAACTAACATTAAAACTTGATAGAAAGAAAATGCAGTGAAGGTCTCACTAAGAAATTTTTTATGCTACGAGTTCAACGGTGCCCTCGGATTTCCATTCTGAGGACCTTTTCAAAAGTTACAAAACTTGTTCATATGTTTACTGAACGTACCCGAACCAAACTTTATAAATTGATTCTGGACACACCGGGCCTCATAATCAAGCGCCTATAGAAAATGAGGACACGTAAAATTTCCATGTATTTAAAAAATAATAATTTCCACAGGAATTATGGGTCTTTACAATCATTCATAAAAAATTTCACTTGGAACTATCAACTATGGTTAGGAGAATATTGGTTCTATAATTATCCTGATTTACATAATCCATTATAATGGAATTAGATTTAGATTTTTTCTCTATCTTTAGAAGTTGTTTTGGTTTATCATACACATTATACAATTGATTGGTGAATATATTAACATAATTCCCAATCATATTTCACTTAAAAACAATAGTTTTGGTGGACCTTTAGTTGGTATCCTCTCTTATATTAAATAACTAGATCATTAATCACATTTCAACGTACTTAAGCATTATTACCTACCATTACACATTTAATGAAATTACCAATTCATTTTAATCACATCCAATGATTTTTATTTTAACATTACTGACGTGTAGATGATGTGATTTTTTTCATAATGTAATTTATTCGAGTTTTCATGAAACTGACTAATTATTTTCACAACAAAACCATGGGGATCATCGGAATCCCTATTTTCCATGTCTATATTGACTACACATCAAATAATTTCATCATATTAACAGAAGATTCATAGAGAAAATTATATTTGTTTACGTGGTTAATGCCACCATTGAGTCAATCAATTTTACTTTTTGGGATGATAATTAAAACATAGACATACCTTTCGAGTCCTAAAAAATATTCATCGCAATTACCAATAGATTAATCATACTTTTGATTCCCCTCAATAAATTACATATCCATAAAAATATACAGAATAAATGGAATGTAATTTCAGAATAATATCCCATTAAACTCATCACATTCTATACATTCAATCTATTTCACATTCCTCATATTCTTACAAATATTCATCCATTGATCAACTTTTTCATCCAGATAATAAATCGCTAGGAATTTTTTTTTCATTTTCCAATAATTCAATAATGGAAAATGTTATCTCAATAGAGTTGATCCATCACTCATCATGTAGTGGATAATATGACCTGGTAAAATATCAGTGATGATTCCCCGATGAAAAATCAAAAGCATGTTCTTCCCTACAATGTTAATTTGGAATCTATGAATGATTCATATGCTAAGATTTTTAATGGGAATAGTTAAATGATTGTCTTTTATAACTCCCATAATGTATGGTTACTATATATTACAATTTTTTATTATTTTTCGCACTTATATTTATCATAGTTTCTTCATTTTCTAGAAATTAACAAAAACAACAAGCCATATCTTGAGAAAAACTAATAAATGTTGATATCAACCTAATTATGAGAATCCATTAATATAATTTGTAAATAGAAAAACCTACTTCTATAATAATTCAGTATTATCCATGTATATTATTAATAATTATCAAAACATTAGGATGTTATACTATAGTTAGTTTGATCCTAATGCTTTCCATATATGTTGTCTATCCCTAATTTCTAATGATTGTCTAAACCATTCGCTAATACCAACTATAATGTCCAGATATATTCATAATCAAATATTACATCTATATAGATTAATATTAAATACATACAAACACATTCGACCCTATAATCATATATTATTACATTATTTTTAGATTAGATATAAAATCATAAAATTCTAAGGATGTTCCTCAACATCTACCAAAATGATCTTCTCACATAATAATCCTATTAGTCTTAGTTTACTAAAACCATTCCTCAGTAGCTATGGAAAGAAAACATAAGAAATGTTGAGAAAGGATAATCAATAGGCATAAAAAAACTATTATCATATGAAATAAGAAGATGATAATAACGGTTTTTGATTTTGGACATACATTTGACACTTTATACCCAACCGGTCATGTTTCATCAACATGAGTCGTGGAATAAATCATTATCAATTACAGATATATGGGGCATAAGAGTGATAAATTATTATAAATCATTACTGAACTATAATATTACATCATAATAGTGTGTCCCCATAATAAATATAGAATGTAATTTCGTATTAAAAGGTTAGATACCAAGAATATAAACATAGTGGATCAGGACAAATTTATTTCCCATAGTGTATTTGGACAAACCTATTTCCCATTTTTGATAAATCCCATATATCTATTTCCAATTGATATCTCATATGATATAAATCATTAAAACAAATAATCTGAGGGATTTTTATTTCCCACCCACCAAAAAATTAAATCTATACATATTTCTAATGCAATAACATAAATATTTTCACATATTAGTAGCCATGAAATGAAATATATTTCATTTTCATTCATAATATCAGATGTTAAAGACAATAAACTGGTTTCTTAAAAATCAAGATAAAAAATAAATGTAATATATTTATATATATATGGGTATATATTTCTTTTATAATTTCTCATTAATGTATATGTAACAACGATATAATGTTATCTCAGATGGTAAATAATTTTGAACGATCACTTGAAATAATTCATCGAGAAACTATATATATTTTTGAAATCATTAAATCCGCACAATTAAAAAGGAACTGATTTTAATTTAAAACATCCTTGTAAACATATAATTTAATATACAACGAATTAATTTATCCTGATGGAAAAATAATATTCTCAAGTTGTATATGCTAAAAACCATTCCACCATCATTGTTTTCAAACATGCCACAAAATATATTGATCGGAAAATGATAAAAATTTTCATTTAAAAACGTTATGTAAAAAATAAATAATGGGTAGAAATGAACTTAATAAAATTTTAAGAGATTACTAAAACAAATTAATACTTTTTCATTGAACGTGGAAATTGAATATAAATACCCATATGAGGAAACCAAAAATATAAATAATCTTTAATAATAACGACATTGTGAAAGAAAACCATACCTCAGGTCTTTCCTTTATTCTTGCATATTAAAAATCCTTTATAATAAATGGTTAATTATGATATTTTTTTTCATAACCATTTTATTATAATAAGAATTTTTATTTATTTTTAAAATCACATCATTTATTTAATAACAATTTTTTATTAAAACAACTTTTCTAGGTAATAACATCTTCATTATGCAAGAATGCTTTCATTCGGTAGTCTTGGTCCATATAACATGATCAATGGTATCATAATTAATATAATTTTAATCATGGTTTAAAAATAATATAAAATATTTTTGTACATTGTGTATAATCATTCAATTAAATTAGTGATTAAAAATTGAATTACACATTTCATCAACATGGTAGGCGGTGCGTACAGATGAATGGCTATTTCATTTTTTATTACTCCAATGAAATAAAGGAAAAAATATTTCATATTTATAGATTAATTATTATATAATATATATCATATTAATTAATTAAACTCATCCTAACACCCATCAATAAATGACGATGATGAAAAATAAATTGTATTACAATGTGGAGACGGTAAATTGTACGTATGCACAAGCGAGACAATCTATAATTGTTTAATGATAAAGTGGATTTATAATAGTGATTTCATAAGAATAATAAAATATTACCATATTTGAGATATTAAAGTTATCATTTTCTTAAAAAAAATTATATATTTAGAAGAGGTATGGAGGCATTGAAAAAGAAAAAACTAGTTAAAGTGATCACCTCTTCGTCAAAATGCCTCCTATCAATATCCTCTATTTTTTTCATTTATATTTTTAGAACAAATACACTCTAGAATGTGATTGGATAATTGGAGAAGATAAATTGGAATAGTAAGTTTGATCTCTAAAGATCAATGTGGTTTAAATTATTGAGTAGGTTATTTCCCTTTTATAAATGTGTTAAGGTGTTATATTTGTATATCTCAAAAAAAGTATTTATAATAATTTCATTTTCTATCCAAATACCACAAAATGAACATGGATTCAAATAAAATATTGGAAATTTCGTAATTTCATTAATAAATATATTTTATAAAATATTTGTGCTATTTTAAACCATATTATTTTTATTACCCCTTAGTTAACCTATTTTCATTATATCTACGGTAACAATGTTTTTAATGTCAAAAACATGTATTTTTTAATTATATGTTGACCATTGGATTATGAATAACCAGAATATGATATTTTAGACCGTATAATAATAAATTTTTATTTTATAAATATTTTAAGGATATTCAAATAATTCAATATAATATTAATCCCATAAAATGTCATTATTTTTAATTTTGAAAAAATGAACACAATTTTATTTTTATAACATTTCATTAAAATAATTAAAATTAAAAAATCTATTTTATTACATCAAAAACTATTTATATTAATCTATTAAATACTTGTATAAGGTTCAATACATGAAACTATATTTAAAAAAAATTAATATCAATTAATGAATTTTTCAATTAATTAAATAATTATCTAATCTATAATGTTAAAACATTTTATGTAAATATTTTTTCTTCATTAATAAAAAAAATTCTTATGATGAAGATAAATATTATATTTTTGAATATAATATATATAACTGATGATATATTCCACTTCATAATATATTAAAAGTATCACCCTTATTAAAACAAGTGTTTGACCTGTTTGAGTTTTTATTAAATAATCTACTATAAATATATTAATCTTACCAAAGTGGATTTATATTGTCATATGTATGAAATTTTTATAATTATTTTTTATATATAATCATCAAATAATATTAAAAAAAATTGTGTAATTAGATGATTTTTATCATTTTAATAAATATCATTTTATTGATTTTTGTTCTTATTGCACAAGCATTGCGTCATTGATTCATAAAAAATAATGGTAATAATTATATATATTATGATTAAAAATAAAATAGTAAAATTATTATAAATTAATCAACATCATGATAATTATTAATATTCAATAATTATGTATATTTACACATATCAATGTCAAGAAAACATATTAAATTTGTGATTTTGAATTTTCATTTCTCGTCAAAGCATTGCACATTAATATAAATAAGAATCATTTTATATAAATTTAATGTTAAAGATATTAGATAAAACCATAATTTATACAATAATATTTAATATAAAATTTGTTAAATGACTTTATATATCACAGGTAATATATATGAAGCACAAAATCATACTTTTCCCACATTGTGTTGGCTCTAGAGAGACACTTAAAATGATTTTCATATTTATAATATACTAAATTAATGTTATGATGTAATGAAATATTATTTTATGGAAAATTATATTATAATATTATAAACAAGTCATTGCATAGGTTTAATTTATTTTTTTATCACATATATGTCACGAAATATCATAAAGGTTCACATTTGAATTTTTTTTAATTTTCTACTATTCAGTAAAAAATTAACAATTTTAGAAAATTAAATTCATTTCACTAGAGAATAATTTTAATATTATTATTTCAAAAATGAATTATATTTATTTAAAATGAATCTTATAAAACATCCATTCATGAAAATTGATAAAACCCATTTTTCATGAAACTGATTTCGTGTAGAATACAATGACATTACTAAAAAATTATTTTATTATTTTAAAATCATATACCAACACATTCTTATTAATTTGAAGAATTAAAATTATTTCAAAAATTAGTTAGTCCTATTCATGTCGTCATATTTCATTTATAGGTTATAACATACATATAATAATTTATTAATATTTTTTGGCTCGTCTAAACATATTGTAGCGTGAAATACAAGAAATCAAATGAATGAAAAAATTCAAAAATATATTTGATAAAAATCCAGATGTGTTTTATTTGGATCCATGATTTAATAGTCGGGTTTTGATATTAATCGTGTGGTAACATGAAATAAACCACATGTAGTTCTTATATAAATGTTATGTAGTTTACAGTCATTCTTCCATTACTTGGAATATGGGAGAATATACAATCGAGTCATTATTGATCCCTCTTGGATGAGGGTAAAATGTGTGACAATTATCTTGAGTATGATGATTGAATAGGGGAACACCAAGGATATTTTGGTGCTTATGTAATTAAAGTCTTCATGGGGGATGAACACACTTAATGGGAGGGGTATAATAATAAAATGATCTAATCATTCGTTAATAATGGGTGTGCTTTAAAAATGAGTAACATCAAGGGTATCAAAATCTAAAATAACAGTTATGTTATATGGAGAGTAATTTTTTAACCAATAATATCTGATTCAAATAATTGTGGAAACTGGTGGGTATAGGCTAAACATTAATAATGGAGGAAGCCTGCATTCATTGTTTTCAAGACAGTAACTCTTTGGTTTTAATGGGACATGTCCTCTTGGACCAACCATCTCTAGGGAAGATCTTTTTGGATTTGTGACATCCACTATTGATTCCTAGTGGAGTCGATTGGGATTAACCAATCCATATTACGATATTTCTTTATGGGAGAACTAGAGGATTAGGATCCCAATGTCCATGGTGTTCAAAAGTCGGGATATCAATTCTGTGAACAAGTTGGTGATACCTAAGATATAGAAGATATGATACTATATGATGGAAACAATAGTATTCAATATGTGTGTGAGAGAATAAATCCCTATGCTAGAATGTGATCAGTAGATTTTCAAGGATAAGGGGAAGGGGATACAATTCATATTTAAATATTAATTATGGGGGGTGATCTATTTATCAAGAACATCTATGGTCATGTTAAATAATTTCATGAAACTAGGTTATTGATGTGCATTTTATACTAATGTTATTAGAAGGTGGTCATGAGGTTTAACATCATTTGACTCGACATGGTTCTCTATTCAATAAAATTATTCTTCATTCTAGTGAAAATTGGCTTTTATGTTCCTTATTCTCAAATGATACATGATCATAATGAGAGACAAAGAATAACTGGGATGTTTATTAAGTTGTGATAGAGTACATGACCAATTATTGATAGAGATGTTCACAATTGTTTATGTATTGGATCATTTAAGAAGATCCTACTCTCATGGATGGTCATTATTGGCTGTGGTGTTAAATTGAGGATGGGGGTGGGTATGGAGGATTTAGGTGTCACTACATCTATAATGATGGTAATAATATATCCACACATAGTTCATATAAAGTTCCCTTCATAGGTATAGTCTATTTATATATTTTTTCATTTTTTCATTCTATATGTTCTGTCTAGGAACATTATTAGGGATATGGGTAAAAATATATTTCATGTGATATCAGAAATCATGACTAGAGTAGTTATAGAATGGAAAACTCTTACTAAAGGTGTAACCCATACCTATAGGGGGAAATTTTTCATTATTTTGATATTGTGGGTTGACCCGGGAATTTGGATCTAGTTGTCACTATTCATCCTATTATATAAGGAGTCAAGACACATGTAATTCTTGAATTTAAAACATTACACATATGTTTTAACCATACACTATGGGGTTATTTTTCTATTGATTTTGTGGATGGGCTCAGTATTTGGGATATGGGTGTCAATATGTATCCTATAGAAGTAGAAATAAAACCAAACATATGTCCAATATTTGGAGAATACCTATTTTTATTTTACTATCATACAAGGGTGGTAGTAAATCATATTTCATTCGCATAGATCTAGCTCGTGTGCAGTGAATAGTGTGTGAAGTAACATTTTTAGTTTACATTAAAAAATGTGATAAGGACATATTCCTTTTAGTTTATTGCTTTTCAGTAAAGACAAAGATGATTTCTTGTATTATATATTACTTAAAAAACATGGGATGTTGTTCAGTTTAACGGGTTTAAATGCAGAAATGGTATGCCATGCATTTTAATGTCATGCTTCTAGTACATGGTATTTCATGTAGTTTAATTTATTTCTTTGAGGAATTTTGATTCACTATTGTGAAAAAAAAATCATGAGTATAGGATGTTATGAAGTTTAAATCATTTTTATGATAACTTAGGTTGTTGGGAAGTTTGATGTCATACTTTTAGTACATAGAATACCATTCAGTTTAATGTCATGGTTCTAATACATAAGATACTAGGTAGTTTAGTGTCTTTCTTCAATGATTTTGTATACCATGAAGTCTAATTTCTATATTATAGGAGTTAGGATACCATTAAATTTAAATTATTTTTACAAGGACATGGGATTCCATGTAGTTTAGAGTCTTCCTTCTATAAAGTGGCATTTCATGTAGTTTAATGTCTTGTAACCATGAAAAATGATACAATGTTGTTTAATATATTTCATAATAACATATGAAACAATGTTTATTAGTGACTTGATTTCAGGAAATAGGGTATCATGTGGTTTAAATTCATATTTTTAGGACATTGTAACCTTGATTTTCAAAGCCTTCCTTCCAGGATATATTGTCCAATGAATTTTAGTTTTATTCTACACGGACAGTGGATACATTGTAGTTTAAATTTCACATTGAAGGATACAGGATGATGTTTTTTAATGCCTTACTATTTTGACATAGAATAATTTGATGTATAAATTCTTAATGCTAGGTCATATTAATTCTTATTGTTTAAAACCTTGATAACAAGACATGATATGATTTTCAATTTAATGTTTTACTATTTGGACATAGGTTACAATGAAGTTTAATTTATTTATAATGAGATTTTGAATACATTTTAATTTAAATTATTTCTACCCTGACATAGTATAATCTGTAGTTTATTGTTTTGTTTCTATGACATAGGAATCTTGAAAAAAGCGGTGAAAGGTTCTGTTTGATAAACAATGTAGTAGTTGGGTCATAACATGTTCCCCAATAATTTTGGCCAAGGAGTAATCTCTATTATAATAAACCTTATTAATAGGTAATAAAAAAAATTCCATCAATATATGATTCATTCCAAATGTTCATTTAGGTTCTGAGAGTCTATTATT
The DNA here is from genome assembly GCA_963277665.1 of Viscum album. NCBI lineage: Eukaryota > Viridiplantae > Streptophyta > Magnoliopsida > Santalales > Viscaceae > Viscum > Viscum album. Next base: position 2,056,168,303 of record OY728137.1, read on the forward strand.
GATTTCCTTGAAGGAATGAGGAGAGGTTAATTTTATTTAAAATAATCATGCAATATGATCCCTTGGTTTTTCATATGGTGGTGAATTTTTTGGTTGCCACATCCAAGGAGTTTCCCACACCAAGGGATATGATAAATTAATATTTTATATACTATACACATCCTATGATATAGATATCTAACAAAGCATTGAAAATTAGTCAATGTAGTTTTTTCATGATACATTGAAAATCATTACATAGGTGTTTGTAATGATCATATGATCCAAGGTCTCGGGACATGGATTGAAAAACCCAATCCAAATGATAATAGTGGGTATTTCAGGTTTTGTGAGTTTATTTATATCCTTTAAAAGGAAGGTTTCTATCCATTAGTATTTGAAAATTCACCAACATATTTGGGTGAATGTAAAGCATTTAATCATCTTCTGACACGCCTGAGACCTCATAATTTAAGGTAATGACGGGATAGACCACGGTTGAGAGGTTATTTCTAGAAATATTTCTCTATATGGATAACCCAATTATTTTGATAGCCTCTTTATGTGATGGTGTATATTTTTGGGGGACCTCACTATAATATTGTGTCAATAAAGGGTTAGTATTTCATTTCCCATTAGATATATCACTATTGGAAGGATTACGAAGTTGGATTTGAGGTATCGTGTTTAGGAAATCCATATATATAATACCGGGAGTAGGAATATCAATGTTTTTATTTAAATTAATTTTGGTTAAATAGTTGATTGACCATTGCGGTGATGCAGATATGCATTTTATATCCCAAATGACAATTCACTAAGCAGATTTGGAATATGAGCCCCATTCTTCATCATGGTCGGAATATTTTTACCTTCCTTTTGGAGGTGATATATAATATGAGAATACTATATGATTTATTCATTAATATAATCATAAACATATAAATAATTGGGTATTTTATATTTCATCTGATAAGATACTAGAGTGTGATACTATGTTTTTTTGTCATTTGTAGGAATATGAGCATACATGTGGGTGGTTTCTAGAATAATTCAGTCAGTCTCAGTGGAAAATGTGGTATGGGACATGTTCATATATGTATTACCATATTTATATACTAAAGGACCTCCAAAATGGGATAGAGGGTTAGGTTAATCCTATATAATTTCCCTGAACGGATGGTGATACAGTCATTCATTGATAAGGGTAGGGATGTGATCCTTGTTCTTTAAGCCATTAGAATATTATGACTAGATTCATTGGAACGAGCATGAGTCATCCCCAAGATGATTGTATCACTATGATGATGGTCCTTGATTATTGAGGGGTATAATCCTATTCATGTACCATTTATGTTTTCCAATATATATATTAGAAATCAATGTGTTCATGTCCTAATCCATTCCCCGAACCATCATGTTCAGCCATTGTAAAAGTTGGGATATGATCCCGGACCTATTCCTCATCCATTAACATAATATTCCTATAATACTAATGGAAATGAGATTTAATGGTCACTCTCTCAATAGTAGCCACTAATTCATACTGGTCATGGTGATATACTGCTCTAGAAGATAAAATCCGAATGTATACATGTCCATGTATCATCACTAGAATATAATTTTGTAGCTTCTCTATGGATTTCAAAAGGTATTGAAACATTATAAGGGTATGTGAATGATTGTAAACCTACCCACTCTTAGCTTCTAGAAAATATTGGACGATGACATTTATTTAATTGGTGATGTATTCCCACCACTATCCTCATCATGACATCAGAAAATGATGATGATATATTTTCAAATTGGTGAGGTCACATTTCATCCCGTTCTTAGCACCCAGATATGATAGAAAACGTTTTTTGAGATAGCATGTAATGATATCACATCTGATGGCCTGTATCAATCCACACTCAATAGGGTGACCCTGTTTCATATATCTATGTGTCTTTTGAGTTGATTCATTGATTAGATTAAATAGTTGGAGACTCAGGGGAATCAGTGGTTATGTGATATTTATAGGATACAAATTTTAATATATTTTTGTTATATTAATGGGAACAATTACATGATAATGATTCATAAGATATCTCCAATAGATTTTGAATTCAAAAAATTTATCATCCTTTGACTATGATGAGTTTTGTGTAGTTTCACATCCAGTAGTATGGATGTTGTCATATTGTTTTTCATTATGTGACTATGAAATTGTATAGAGGGTTAATGTGGTGATACAAGGAAGTTATTATAAGGACCTGGCCTTATTACATAACAAAATCTGGAATATTAGTCATGTAGTCACATTCTTCCACATTGAGGATCTTTTCGTGTTTAGAGTTTTAGGGAATTAGGATATAACACATAAATAACATTCCCACATTTATATAGAGAAGATACCGCAAAAACAGTATCCATTTCGTCGAAAATATAAATATTTTAAATAAAGCATGATTTAATTGAAAAATATTCATAATATTTAACACGGATTCAATGATTATCTTACACATCGTAATAACCTTTGAAAATCATTTAAAAACATTGGATGCGCACTAAAATATCAGTAAGGGAAATAATAATAAATAATGAACACATTAGTACATGAATACATATAGAATATGAAATGATTTTCAAAAAGGCATACTTTTCACCCATTTATACATACATTGTGAAACTTGATATTTACACAAGATTCCCACAAAACATAAATAACATAAATATAACAATAAAGGTATATTGGGGAATTACTTTCATAATCTTGTAACCCTCTTGGCTACATTATAATTTGTATCCCTCAGGGATACCTTATAATTTGGGTTACCATCACATTTACACTTGGAGTAACCATATTTATAACTTCCATCATACACATACCCAATGAATTGTATGGACATATATGTACAACCCTTCATCATAAAAAATTACTAATAAGCAGAAAAAAATAATATAACATGAATAATTGCATTAAAACATTTCTTTTGAATTTTGTAAAACAATACTTTAAAAGAGGATTTTGAAAGAAAATACCTTTGAAAATATCATATAATTGAAGTGATACATAATAGAGTGAATGTAATAGTTATATACAGTATAAATAAAAGTAATTCAATATAATATATGCAAAATTAATCACAAAAACAATTTTAAAACCACCTAAATAAGAGAGTAGAATGTTAACACAAAGAATGGAAAATGGTGTTTTTAATTCCCTTAACTAGGTTTTGTCATACATAAAACTCATTTTAACCACATGTATAATGGTTAAAAATGTATTATTAATATATTAAAGATACATATTCATGTTCATAGAACCTTATATGATCATTTCATGTCATCATTTTACCCTTTAGTTATTGGTATTTTTTTCCATCCATTGGTTCGGGTTTGTTCTTTACATGAATTTCCATGGCTGGTTTGTATTTGATTTTTCTTGTCGTATGGAAATAAAATATTAAAAGTGGCGTAAAATTGTATTCATATCATTATAGAATATATAATAATACCATAAAGATTTTTTCTATAATATATGATGATTGATCATTTGAAAAAACACTAATGATGTTTACTTAGATCATTTTTGGTGGTTCCTCAATAATCATGAACCTGATTCTTTAAATAATATAATTTCATTAATAGAAATTCATTATAGAAAATGAAATATGATAATGAATAAAACATACTTTATGATTCAACCATTAAAATGGTTTTGTGGTCTTCTATGAAGGATGTAAGGGAAATTAAAGACACATTGTCCATGATTTGGGTAAATCAGCACATCAAGGATGATGTTTTTATTCTTAGAATAACAGGGAGAAGAGATGAAATAATATTATGAATCATTTACATGAGAATGTTAACATACATAATTTATATGATTCAATAGATTTCATACATCTTGGATAAGGGGAGGAGATGAGAGTATAAGAAAAAAAGGAATTAGAAATAAAACAGATCTAAAAGGAAGAGGATTCTTGCCTATTCATATCTTCTCCTTGAGATATTCTTTAAGGAATTTTTTGATGGCCTTTTGGTAAGACCAATATCTCGAGGACATGAGAAATTTCCTTGGGGAGGTTATTTGAAGAAACATAGACAATTATCAAGGCATGATAGGTTTCCGAGTAAGAGGGGAATGAGGGTGATATTTATAGTGGATTAGAGGAGGGATTTGACATTATTTTAATCATTGTATTAATATATTTTCTCATGACTATGAATAGTCTTGATTCATGTGACCTAATATAGTAAAAATATCATTTCAGTTCAAAACAGGTGTGCTTTCATAATATTTGAATCACATATGATACAGTAAAACAAGTATTTAGTTTTTATCTTAATTTATGTTATTTTTCTACTCATATAAATTCATTAATTTCATAAAAATCCCAAAAATTTACCCTAAGCATTATTTTAATTCTATAATTCTAAAATGAACTCCATTTTTTGAAAATATTTTTCTAAATATTTTTAAATAACTTTTTTTTAAAAATTTCATAATTTATTCAAAATTAATAATTTTAAATCTATAACTCATTTTTAATAACGTGAAAAAATAATCAAGTTGTCATTTTCATAAATTCATAAAAAATATATATTAAAATAAACTATTAATTAGGTTCCTATTACTATTCATGTTATAATTCATATCGGTATGTTACTATTGACCAAAAATAATTTTGGTTTAATAAGAGTTCAAATTACTTACTAATCCCAACCGTAGATGACTATTTTTATAAATTCAAACGATAGATGCAGAAAAATTATGTTTAAAGGGTATCTAAAATATATTCTTAAAAAATGTTTAATGCTTTAAATTTAATTGTTATAAAACCATTGGGTGATAAATTATCCCCACCTTCATGAAATTGTTCCCTCATAATTTTATATACTTATTAAATAAGTGAGGGAATCGTTCTCTCATATCATTTTCATACTCGCATGTTGCGTCATCAACCATGTGGTTTCTCCGTAAACCCTTTACCTAGTGGATTACCTTATTCCACAATACTTGTTCCCTTTCATCAAGAATCTGAATAGGGTTCTCTTCATAAGAAATGTTCTCTTCCAACTGAATTGCTTCTCAGCTCAAAACATGATATGAATCTGGCACATATATCCTCATGATTGAAACATGAAAAATATTGTGTACCTAAGATAAACATAGAGGAAAAACTAATTTCTAGGAAACTGGCCCATCTTTCTGTAGGATTTTATAAGATCCAATGAACTATGGAAACATCTTCCCTTTTTTTCCAAAATGCTTAACAGTTTTCCATGGTGAGATAATAAGGAAAACTGATCACCATCCACAAAAGGAAAGCCCTTACTCTTGCTATCTACAGATGGTTTCTTCCTATGTTGTGTTATCCTATTGTGTTGTTGGTTAATCTTCACCTTCTCGTCCACTTCGCCTACTAATTCTAGTCTCATCAACTTCCTTTCCCCAATATCATCCCCAAAATCTAGAGTTCTAAATCTCTTCCTATACAATGCCTCAAATGGTTCCAGTTGTATACTGTAATGGAAATTGTTATTATAAGAAAACTCTACATAAGAAATATAATGATCCCAACATCCCAGGTACTCCATTGGATGAGCTTGTAGAATATCCTACATTGTCTGAATAGTTCATTTTGACTGCAAATATGATTGATGATGAAATGTTTACTGAAATTTAATTTTGTTCACAATGAATTCTAAAGGCCATTATAAATGATAGAAGTTACCATGGTATCCCAATAAGATACAATTGAAAGGGGAACTCCATGTAACCTGACAATCAAATTGAGGTACAATTGAGAAATCTGATCCAAAGACATTGTATCACGTATATAAAGAAAAAGTGTAGATTTTTTCAGCTGATAGATAATAACCCCAATTTCATTGTTAACACAAGAAGTCATAGGTAGTATGACCACGATGTCCATGAAAATATTCTTTCATTTCCCCTCTATAACATGATGTGTATGAAGGATCTGATGTGGTATCATCTGCTCTTCTTTACCCTATTGACATGTCATACATTTCACAATAAATTTTACCAATTATTTTTTTATTCCATCCCTCTTATAAAAATATCGAAGTTATTTTTAATTCAATGTATTGCCAATATAAACTAAAAATTGAGATCTATGATCTTCATGAAAAAAATATTTCTTTAACTGGGAATCACAAGGCACACACAAACTTTTACCAAATCTTAAAATACAATTTTTATTAAGGAAAAATTCTATAAGCATACCCAATTTAACCAATTATATTTTTTTTGTAGCTCATAGATATCCTTATATTCTTTCTTAATTCTATATGATATCGATTAATTTATTGAAACCAGGAAGAAAATAGATGTACTTTCATGACCAAAAACTTCTAAGAAAAAATTCATTAAATAATTAATCGCCGGAAATTGTTCCAAATGTAACAAAGTTAATGATGCATGATGTTTTCGACTCAAGGAATCGTCCCATTTGTTTACGCTTCCTGAATGGTAATTGATCATGAAATCATAATCTTTTATCAATTCAAGACACATTCTATGGATCATTTTTAATTCCTTCTGAGTGAAAATATACATTAGACTTTTATGGTTAGTATATATTTGAAATTTGGTCCAATATAAATAATGCCTCCAAATTTTCAACGAAAAACCCACAACTACAAATTAAAAATCATTTGTGGGATAATTTAACTCATTTTGTTTTAGTTGTCATGAAGCATGATAAATTACCTAATATTTCTTGATCATATAAGAACCACGTCCCTTTAGTGAATCATCACTTTATATGAAAAAATCACCATTATGGGAAGGAAAAACTAAAACTATAGTATTTACCAGTCTCTTATTCAGTGTCACAAAACAAACATCACATTCTTATGTCCAAATAAATTTTACCCCTTTTGTGTCAACTTAGTCAGTGGGGTAGATAACCATGATTTTTTTTACCAGATGTCATTAATAACCTACTAATCCTACAATACTATGAAACGATGTAACTTTTTTAGGTCTTGTCCATTCATCAACCACTTTTTTTGGCAAGAACAACTCTTATTCCATAATTATTTACAGTTTTCTCAAGAAAGTATATCTTTGGTAACCAAAAAATACACTTGCATAATTTTCCATACATTTTATATTTTATTATGGTTTAAAAGAGAACCCTTAGTTGTTTTTCAGATTAATATTTACTCTAATAAAATACCATAATTTCATCAATAAAAACCACCAAGAACATATCCTATAACTCATGAAATATTCTATTCATAAGATCCATGAATACATTTGGTTCATTATTTAACCCAAACGACATAACAATAAACTCATAATTCCCATATCTAGTACAAAATGTTATCTTTGGGATGTCATCCTCCTTCGAGATCAGCTGATGGTATCCAGATCTCAAGTCAATCTTGGAACATTTATGAGCTCCCTAGTGCAGATCAAACAAGTCATTGATATGAGGCAAAGCATATTTTCTTTAAATAGTGATGTTATTGAAAGCACTATAATCAATGAAAAGTATCATGGAACAATATTACATTCTATCTATCACTATAGAAGAACCCTATGGTTATGTGCTAGTATAAATGAAGCCTTTATCAAGATAATCCTCAAACTGATTTTTTCAATTCAAGAAGTTCTATTTGAGCCATTAGATAAGGATTTTTTGAAACTAGATTCGCATCAGGAACTATTGTAACGTCCCGGTTCCGGGTGCCACTAAACAGGTACCCTAAACCCGGTTCGCCACATGACCTCAAGCGCATTTACCCAAACCCCAGAGGCTTCCGACTAGCAACGAGGGCCCAGGTCTGATAGTGGGGTAATTATGCCCTCATTTGTCCATGTGTAGCATAGCGGAATAAAATAAAAATCATACAACAACAGGGGAAGAAGTAAACCATGCACATTTAAAATAAACAACTACAGTAAAACAACCAAAAACCATATATATATAAAGATAATGCAACATGCCTCATGTTCTAAGAAAAATAGCCAGAACATGTTACAAAGCTGTACAATATGATACAGAGTAGAACAATAAAAAACAAAACAGCCGGTAGCATCGCGTGCCTAAGCCCGGTCCCATGATCCCCTGCTCCTCCGCAGTAATCAAGTATCTGTATAAGGGCCCTTTCCCCTATCTACACATGCAGAAGCATAATCTGTTTGAGCTGAAAAGCATGACCCAAACAGGGTGTGAGAAATAATCTTAGTAGGCACCCACCAAAGGAACGTGCTCAACTGTGTGTAAACATGCAACAAATGTGTGCAAACGTAAATGAAATAAACTAAGCAGTACTCAAAAGTAACTATATTTACCATTTATATTGACATTTTAATATTCATTTCATTATTTATTATTAAGAAACCACCATAGTGAATTTCTAAGTAAAAGTCAGTGTCCTCAGAAACACAAACCCTTACCCTCAGGTAATCAGAAACATAACACGCAGGAAATTGCCCACAAGAATAACAGATTTTTCCCTCAGGCGTCTGAAGTGTCGCCCTTGGGCACATAGTCTATTGCCCACAAGCACATAAGAAGTTTCCCTCGGGCTAAAAGTTGCACTGCCCACCGGCTAAGTAAAAAAAATTCCCTTAGGCTAAACAAGTAAATGGGCCATTCCAAACATATAAAAAAGAAATTTTCAAACAATTCCTCTCAAGGAAAAAGTAATGCATAAAATAAACATTTCATACCCTCGGGTATTCTGGCCAAATGGCTAAACAGAGGAACACACCCCCGGGGTGGTCCTAGATCAAAACAGCGATTCCAAAAAATAGTTTATTATCACATTTAGATTACCTAACCCATTCTAAGTGTTTAATTAAACAAGGCCTCAGCCATAAGACACCCCATTTATGGGTCCGTAGCACAAAAATAAACAACACGCACAATAGTTTGAAAATATGAACACCAAGCCACCTACCTTCAACGCCCCTGATCAGTATACTCGAACATCGCTTCCAGAAACGCCCACGAACGACGTAGATCTGATGTAGAATAAAACCTGTTAAAACTCAAATAACATCCCTTTGAGGAAGAATTGGAAAGATCTACGCAAGGAGAAGGAAGGGATTACCCGTGCGGTTCCAACATGATTGACAGAAGCAGAAAAGGATTCCCGACGCTTGATCGGTTGATCTTCGATGGTCTAGCTATCCTCTCCCGAGCTCCCGTCTGGTTCTAATCCAATCATGTGAACAGGGTTGGATACTGCCCATTTTAAGCGAAAAAAACAAAGTACATGGCATCTACTTTTGAATACATGGCGTGTACTTCTCTCATTTAACTGTTCCTCTGGTGGCACCGCCAAACTGTTCATCCGTCGACATGACTACACGATATGTATTTCCGACTACACGGTGTTTACTGTCACCCAGCTAGAGGTTGCTTCCATTGACTTATTGTTTCTCTTTCCGGATGACTACATGGCATGTAAAGGACCACTACACGGCATGCAGTTGACTTTTACACCCTTCGTTGTTGACATGGCTACACAGCCTATGTACTCATCCCATACGGCCAAAGTACACAGCGTGTGGAATAGTACATGCCGTGTAGTCCCAAAATTTAAGATTTTTCCCAATTTTCCTTATTTTCTCAAAAACACTTAAGGAAGAGAGAAAAGAAGACACCCATACCTCAAAGGTAATAACCAGATTCTTACTGACTTCCCCCCTTAAAGCAATTCGTCCCCGAATTTCCCTTCTTAGGGTGCTAAAGATAATGGTCAGAACAGCTCTGGCTACTGAGCATGTACGTCGGTCTCCCGCTCCCAGGTTTCATCCTGCACTCGGTCATGCTGCCATAGCACCTGTACGAGAGGAACTGACCAGCCCCAAAAACCTTTATGCACTTATCAACGATACGAATCGGATGCTCCTCAAAGGACACATCGATCTGAAGCTCAACCACCTCTGACTGAAAGACATGAGACAGGTCTGAATGATAGAGGCACAACTGAGATACATGGAAGATGTCGTGCATGGCCCAGTACCTCTGTGGTAACTGAAAATGATAGGCAACCGACCCGAATCTCTCCAGAATCTCAAATGGCCCCACATACCTCGGTGAATGTTTACCCTGTTTCCTGATCCTCCTATGTCCCAACCTCAGCAAAACACGCAAGAAAATCTAATCCCTGACCACGATGTCCAAAGGACATCTGCAGCTATTAGCATAAGATTTCTGACGAGACTATGTGGTAGCCATCTGCTTCTGAATCAACTGGACCTGTTCAGTAGTATCCTACACGAGACATGGTCCCAGTAAAGCTGCCTCACCTATCTCTAACCAGCATGAAGGTGATCGGCATGGCCTACCATATACAGACTTGTAACATGCCATCTCAATATTTGCCTAAAAACTACTATTATAGGAAAACTCGACTAGGGGTATGTTCTTCTCCCAAGAGCCCCCAAAGTCTAGGATTCATACACGAAACATATCCTCATGCACCTGTATTGTACGCTCTGACTGGCCATCTGTCTGAGGGTGGTAATCTGTGCTCAGAAGCACCTGTGTACCCAGTGCCCTCTAAAAACCCTACCTGAAACGAGATGTAAAACGTGTTTCCCTATCTAAAATGATAGAACGAGGGACCCCATGAAGACATATGACATATCAGATATACAACTTCCTGACCTCATCAGCACTGAAGGTCTCCTTGATCGGCAACAAGTGAGCTACCATCGTGAGTCTTTCTACAACAACCCACACGACATCATTGCCTCTAGGTGACCTCAGCAACCCAGTCACGATGTACATCGCGACATCATCCCATTTCTACTCTAGGATGGGTAACTTCTGTAACAGTCTGGATGGCCTCTAATGTTCCGCCTTCACCTGTTGACAGGTGGAAAATCTCCTAACAAAACCAGATACAACTCTTTTCATACCCGGCCACCAGTACTGACGTCTCAAGTCACGGTACATCTTGGTAACTCCGTGATGAACTGCCCAAGCTGAAGAATGAAAATCCCGCACCAACTCCTCATGTACATCCCTCAGAACCCACACTTGTCCATGGAAATGCATAACTTCATCATTGCCTATTATCCAACCAGGAGGAGGGTCCTCACTAGCCACCGACTCCAGTAGAACTAGGCCTTTATGATCAGTTAGCTGTCTCATCATCACTCTATCGAGGAGGGTAGAAGTCACATCTAAAGAAGAAATTTATGTTTTCCCCTGACTTTTGTGCACTCTAAATGCATCTCAGAGAACAAATCCATGAGATTCCACTCACCACTGGCCTCTTACACAGCCTATATCTGAGTCTTCCTGCTCAGTGCATTAGCTACTGCATTACCTTTACCAGGTGTGTAGGCAAGCTCAAAATCAAAGGAATCAAGGTATTAGACCCACCTTCTCTACCTCAGATTCAAGTAACGCTGAGTAAATATATACTTGATACTTCTGTGGTCGGTGAAAACCAAAATATTCTCTCCCAGGAGACAATGTCTCCAGAATCGTAACACATGCACAACTGCAACCAATTCGAGATCACGCGTCGGGTAATTCCTCTCATGTGTCCTCAACTGCCGAGAAACGTATGCAACAACTCGATCGCCCTGTATCAACACTACTCCCATCCCAATACCTGATGCATTATAGTAAATTGTATAACTCTTCCCTTTCTCTAGAAGTATCAGGATGGGCGCTGATGTCAACCTTCCCTTCAGGTCCTGAAAGTCTGTCTCGCAAGCTTCTGTCCAAACGAACTTCACACCCTTCTTAATCAAACCCGCCAATTCCACGTCTAAGAGGGAGAAGACCTGTATGAAGTGTGTGTTATAACCATCCAGCCCTAAGAAACTTCGTATCTCAAAAACATTCTTAGGCACCTCCCAAGAAACTACAGCTCTCACCTTCTATGGGTCTACTGCAACTCCTTCCTCTAAGATGATATGACCCAGGAAGTGAATCTGGTCCATCCAAAAGTAGAACTTTTAGAGCTTATAATATAGCTGATTCTCTCTCAGTGTACTCAATACGATCTCAATATGGGTGGCATGGTCATGTTGAGTGTGAGGATACACCATGATATCGTCCACGAATACTACCACAAAAGAATCCAGATATGGATAGAAGACACGATTCAACAGATCCATGAAAACTACTACTGCGTTTGTGAGTCCGAACAGAATAACAAAGTACTCGTACAGACCATATCTTCTCCGAAAAGCTGTAAGAAGTATATCCGATGGTCTCACACACAACTGATGATAACCTGATCTCAAGTCAATCTTCGAGAACACTCGTGCTCCCCAATGTTGATCAAACAGATCATCAATCCTTAACAAAGGATATAGGTTCTTAACCGTCAACTGGTTCAGCTTACGATAGTCCACACAGAGTCTGAGGGTACCATTTTCCTTCTTTGCAAAAAGGAACGGAGAACCCCAAGGAGAAGTACTGGGTCGGATGAAACCTGTTGCGTTTAACTCCTCAAACTGCATCTTGATCTCCTGCAACTCTGGTGCATCCATCTTATAAAGAGAAATGGACACCGGTACTTCTCCTGGCTCAAGATCAATAAAGAAATCTACCTCTCACTCCAGAGGTAGCCCTGAAAAGTCGTTCGGGAAGACATCCCTGAAGAGATCAACCGCTGGAGGGAAATCTATCTAACAAGTCCACTGATCATACAGATATAAACTCGCAATCTGGGTTGTGACTCCACCTCACCCATGATGCTTTGGTCCAGCTCGACTCGCCTGAATATCCCACTCACCCTTGTATAGAAACTGTTCACCCTCTGGTGACGTGAAGCTCACCCTGTGATGATAGCAGTCTACAAAGGATCGAAAGGGAACCAACCAGTCCATCCTGAGAATGACGTCATAAGATGTCATCTCTAAGACATAGAGGTCCCAAAGAAAGTGACACCCACCAACCTCTATGGGGCACTCATTGCACTGATAGACATATGACGTTCTAGTTCCCAATGGAGTGTCTAGCGTCATGAGATTAGAAAAAGTAGAAACACAGAGCCCAAGTCTCTCTACAACGGGTAGAGATATAAAACTATGTGTAGCAACCATAAAAAAAGTATTGAAGATAAGACATAAGCTACTAGAATAGTATATTTGACGGTAGAAGGTCCAGGATCCTGCTCCTCCTGGGTCTGTTGCACTGCATATGCCTGTCCAGCGTCGCGGCCCTGCGACACAGCCTGGATACTTTGAGTTGTCCCGCCCTGCTGACTCTAAGATCCTGGTGTCTGGCTACCACGGCCACGACCACCATCTCTACCTGCATGCCCTGACGTATTCCAGTTTCTCGACTAGTAAGAATCCACTGGTCATGATCTCGCACTCAGAGTTTGCACAAAACCCCTCTCACTATCCACTAGTGGAAACACCCTACAAAAGCGCTGTAGATGACCCATATCACCGCAAGCTCGGCACTCCACTGGATCATGTGGACACTGCGGTCTCTTGTGCCCCTCTTTACCATGTTGGTAGCACCTGACCTAACCACCTTAAGCATTATTCTTGCTGGTACTACCACCATGAGAGAATTCCATATGTCTCTTCCTCTTACTAGTAGAAATAGTACCAGAAACTAGTGCTGAACCGCCCAAGCCCACACCACTAGCTTCCCGAAGGTTCCTATCTGTAATCAGCGCCTGGTTCACAAAAGAATGTACTAAAAGATACCTGAAAACATTCACCAGTGCTCAGATGTCATAATGAAGACCATCCTCAAAGCATCTGGCTCTCCACGACTCATCACCCACCAAAACGGGTGAAAAATGCTGAATCTCGGTGAAACAAGAAGAATAATCTATCACCGACCTAGCGCCCTGCTATAGATTTATGAACTCTCAAGCTCTATCTACCATCAGCATCTTTGGGAAGAAGATTTTATAAAATCCTGCTTGAAAATCATCCCACGCCATGTCTCTGTGATTCTCTGTCTGGGTGGTAACATCCCACCAACTCTCTGCGGAATCATGTAGCATATACGTCACGAGCATGAACCTCCGCCCTGGAGGCATCTAAAGATGATCGAAGATAGTCTGCATGGACCCCATCCAAGACTCCACAACATGTGTTCTGTCATTCCCTGAGAACATAGGAGGATGCTGCTACTGGAAGATACGAGTCATCTCAGCCATAGATGTCGCAGCCGGCGGTGCTCCCTGAAAGGTATGCATAAACCGCATAAAGCCTTCACGGAACTGTGCATCCACGCCTGTGTCCAGTACAACAGTTGGCGCCGCATCTGGATCTACTGGAGGATCCATTGGTAGCCCGTGGCCCACCATCTCTAGAGTATACTCGTGCCACTCTCCTAGCGAAAAACATGTGGTCGTCTCGGCGAAATGACACTACAAGGTCAAATGCAAACCTTAGATCCAGATTTATCAATGACTGAAGTGAAGGAACCCTAAAAGGGAACCGGAGGAAGAAGGAAATCAAAATTTTCTAAACAAGACTACATGGAATGTATGATGACTACACGACGTGTACTTGACTTCTCTTGCCCTGCCCGGGTCCTTCTACATAGCTTAGCCACACAGCTTCTATTGAACAAAACTACACTGTGTGTATATAATCTACACGGTGTGTATGGTTAAAATTTACAACTGCCCGTGTCGTTTGTGACATGGCCGACTAGTCGGCATAAAACTACACATTGTGTTTACACCCGCACACGGCGTGTACACCACCTCGTTTTCTCAGCCACATAGCTAACACCACACGGTTCATCCTCAGACAAGACTACACGGTGTGTCCCATAGGTACACGATGTGTATTAGATAGGCTCCGCCAACCCGTGTTGTTAGTTACCATGACTAACACATGGATCAAACTACACGGCGTATTCTATATACACATGGCGTGTCCACGGAAGGATTACCCCAACCTGTTTTGTTAGTTACATAGCCAGGTCCCCAGGTCACACTACACGTCGTGTTCTTCACTGACATGGTGTGTTCAAGAAAAGATTACACTGACCCATTTTTGTTAGTTTCACGGCCGGGTCCTTAGGTCGCAATACACGGCGTGTTATTCATTGAAATAGAATGTTCAAGAAAAGATTACATCGGCTTGTGTATGTTAGTTACACAGACGGGGACTCAGGTCACACTACACGACGTGTTCTTCATTGACACGGAATGTTCAAGAAATGATTAAACCGGCCCATGTTTGTTAGTTACACGTCCGGGTCTCTGAGTCCACACAAAACGACATGTACAGAAGCCACACGACGTGTTCACCCCATGAGCTTCCCTTCCCTATTTCGCCACCCACACAGTTTGTGACATGGGAGGAGACTACACGGCGTGTACTCAGGGTACACGGCGTGTACTCAAAAAGTTTACTTTTCTTCTCTAACAAAAAACCATACACGACATGGTCAAGGTACTACATGGGGTGTATATTGGTTTTTCTGGATAGTATGCCTCAAAAAATTCCCAGAACCTAGAAAATACTGAAAAACAACACCTAAGTGTCAAATTCTGACCCGTGAGGGCCCATACACCCCACAAATCAAAGTTTCACATCTTATATATGTTATAAAAAATAAACATCTAATGTTCCACCAAATTCCAGTCAATGAGGGACCATACTCCCAAAAAATCAACGTTTGTAATCCATTCTATCAACCGGCTCATACAAAAACTACCCTATCACATAGAAGGTATTTATCAAGTATCTATCACAACCTCATGCTTTTCGAGATTAAAAGCTATCACAACAACATGCGATTCTAATGCACCTACATGTCATGGAAACTATGCATGTCATGTGATTTCAAGAATGTTTCTAAATGATGCATGAGATAGCATACCCTCATCTCATCGGGTTGCAACTAAATATAACCCATGGATAAAAAATAAACAGAACAATCACAAGTGTGTCATCCAACGGTGAAATCAAATCAACTGTAAAATTGAAAAATCAGAAAAATTGAAAAAATACAAGGTAGAATGGTTTTTCCCTGTACACGGGTTAGCTACGCCTGGGCACAGCTTATTACTAACTTCCATTCTCATCTTATCCCTGACTATAACTCCAAATAGTAATTCAAAGAAAAGAACAACCTCTAATACCACTTTGTAACGTCCTAGTTCCGGGTGCCACTCAACGGGTGCCCCAAACCCAGTTCTCCACATGACCTCAAGCAGATTTCCCCAAACGCCAGAGGCTGCCAACTAGCAGCGAGGGCCCTGGTCTGATAGTGGGGAAACAATTCCCTCATTTTTCCAAGTGTAGCGCAGCAGAATAAAATAAAAAGCATACAACAACATCGTAAGTAGTAAACGATGCACAATTAAAATAAACAACTAAATTAAAACAACCAACATACATATATATATAAAGATGATGCAACATGCCTCAAGTTCTAAGAAAATAGCCAGAACATGTTACAAAGTAGTACAATATGATACCGAGTACAGCAAAACAAAACAAAATAGCTGGTAGCATCGCGAGCCTAATCCCGATCCCATGCTCCCCTACTCCTCAGCAACAATCAAGTACCTGTATAAGGGCCCTTTCCCTTATCTACACATATAGAAACAAAATATTTTTGGGCCAAAAAGCATGACCCAAACAGGGTGTGAGAAATAATCTCAGTAGGCACCCACCAAAGGCCCATGCTCAAAAATGTGTAAACATGCAACAACAGTGTACAAAAGTAAATGAAATAAACTAAGCAGTACACAAAAGTAATTATCTTTACCAGTTATATTTCCATTTTAATATTCATTTCATTATTTATTATTAAAAAACCACCACAATTAATTTCTATGTAAAAGTTAGTGTCCTCAGACACACAAACCCTTACCCTCAGGTAATTAGAAACATAACCCGTAGGTAATTTCCCACAGACATAACAGATATTTCCCTCATGAGTACGAAGTGTCTCCCTCGGGCACAAAGTCTATTTCCCACAGGCACAGAAGAAGTATCCCTCAGGCTAAAAGATGCACCGCCCTCAGGGTAAGTAAAACAATTCACTCAGGCTAAACAAGTAACCGGGCCATTCAAAACATATAAACAAGAAATTTACATACAATTTCTCTCAAATAAAAAGTAATGCGCAAAATAAACATTTCATACCCTCAGGTATTCTGGCCAAACGACTAAACAGAGGAACACACCCCCGGGGTGGTCCTGGATCCAAGAAGCGATCCCAAACAACGGTTTATTATCACATTTAGATTACCTAAACCATTATAGGTATTTAATTAAACAAGGCCTCATCCATACGACTCCCCATTCATGGGTCCGTAGCAATAAAATACACAACACACACAATTGTTGGAAAATTTGGACACCTAGCCACCTACCTTAAACTCCCCTAATCAGTATACTAGAACGTCGCTTCTAGAAACGCCCATGAACGATGTAGATATGACGTAGAAGAAAACCTATTCAAACTCAAATAAATTCCCTTAGAGTATGAATTGGAAAGAACTATACAAGTAGAAGGGAGGGATTACCCGTACAGTTCCAACGTGACTGATGGAAGAGGAAACGGATTCCCGACGCTCGATCAGTTGATCTACGTAGTTCCGGCCATCCTCTCTTGAGCTTCCATCTGGTTCTAAGCCAATACTATGAACAGGGTTGGCTACTACCCATTTTAAGAGAAAAAAACAAAGTACACGGAGTGTACTCTTGACTACACTTCGTGTACTTCCCTCATTTAACTGTTCCTCTGGCGGACCACCAAACTGTTCATCTGTCGACATGAGTACTCGACATTTATTCCCGACTACATGACATGTACTGTTGCCCAGCTGGCGGCTGCTTCCACCGCCTTACTGTTTTTCCTGCCGACTGACTACACAGCGTGTAATGGACCACTACACGACATGTAGTCAGTTTTTACACCCTTCGTCGCCGACATGGATACACACCCTATGTACTCATCCCACACGACCAAAGTACATGGCATGTGGAATAGTACATGGAGTGTATTCCCAAAATTTAGGATTTTCCCCCATTTTCCTTATTTTCTCAAAAACACTTATCGAAGAGAGAATGAAAGAAACCCGTACCTCAAAATTAAGATCCGGGTTCTTACAAACATCCCCCCTTAAATCAATTTTTCCCTCAATTTCCCTTCCAAAGGTGGCAAAGATAAAGCTCAGAACAGCTCTGGGCACATAGCACGTATGTCGTTCTCCTGCTCCCAGGATTCGTCCTGCACTCGGCCATGTTTCCATAGCACCCGTACGAGAGGAACTGACTGGCCTCGGAGAACAGTCGTGCTCATATCAACGATACGAATCAGATGATCCTCAAAGGACGCATCGATCATAAGCTCAACCTCCTATGGATGAAAGATGTGAGACGGGTCTGAATGGTAGCAGCGCAACTGAGATACCTGGAAAATGTCGTGCATGGACCGATACATCTGTGGTAACTGCAAACGATAGGCAACCGGCCCGACTCTCTCTAGAATCTCAAATGTCCCCACATACCTCGTTGAATGTTTACCCTGTCTCCTGATCTTCCTTTGTCCCAGCCTCGGTGAAACACGCAAGAAAACCTGATCCTCGATGACGAACTCCAAAGGTTGTCTGCGGCGATCAACATAAGATTTCTGACAAGACAGTGCGGTATCCATCCACTTTCGAATCAACTGGACCTGCTCTGAAGTCTCCTGCACGAGACTTGGTCCCAGTAAAGCTGCCTCACCTATCTCTAACCAGCACGAAGGTGATCATCTTGGCCTACCATATAAAGCCTCATAAGATGAAATCTCAATAGTTTCCTGAAAACTATTATTATAGGAAAACTAGTCTATGGGTATGTGCTTCTCCCAAGAGCCCCGAAAGTCTAGGATGCATGCACACATCATGTACTCAAGCACCTATATTGTACGCTCTGACTGGCCATCGGTTTGAGGGTGGTAAGTTGTGCTCAAGAGCACCTGTGTACCCTGTGCCCTCTGAAAACCCTACAAGAAACGAGATGTAACACAGGTGTCCCTATCTGAAACGATAGAACGAGGGACCCCAAGAATATGTATGACCTCTCGGATATACAACTTCCCGAGCTCGTCAACACCGAAGGTATCCTTGATTAGAAAAAAGAGAGATACCTTCATGAGTCTGTCTACAACAACCCACGCGACATCATTTCCTCTAGGTGACCTCAGTAACCCAGTCACAAAGTCCATTGTGACATCATCCCATTTCCACTCCAAGATGGGTAACTTCTTTAACATTTCAGCTGTCCTATGATGCTCCGCCTTCATCTACTGACAGGTGGAACATCTCCTAACAAAACTAGCCACTTTTCTCTTCATACCCGACCACCAATACTGATGTCTCAATTCACGGTACATCTTGGTAACTCCGGGATGAACTGCCTAAGTGGAAGCATGAAACTCTCGCACTAGCTCCTCGCGTATATCCCCCGAAAACCACAGTTGTCCATGGAAATGCATAACTTCATCATTGCCTATCGTCCAACCAGGAGGAGGGTCCTCACTAGCCACCGAATCCCGTAGAACTAGGCCTTCTGGATCAGATAGTTGTCTCATACTCACTCTATCCAGGAGGGTAGAAGTAATAGATAAAGATGAAAGATAAGTTTTCCCCTAACTATCGTGCACCTCCAAATGCATCTCAGAGGACAATGCCATGAGCTTCCACTCCCCACTGTCCTCCTGCACAGCCTGTATCTGAGACTTCCAGTTTTGTGCATCAGCTACTGCATTACCTTTACCAGTTGTGTAGGCAAACTCAAAATCAATGGACTGAAGGAATTCGACCCACCTTTACTGCCTCAGATTCAAGTCACGCTGAATAAATATATACTTGAGACTTTTGTGGTCGGTGAAAACCACAAAATTCTCTCCCTAGAGATAATGTCTCCAACAGATTAACGCATTCACAACTGCAGCTAATTCGAGATCATGTGTCGGGTAATTCCTCTCATGTGGCCTCAACTTCCAAGAACCATACGCAAAAACTCGATCACCCCGCATCGACACTACTCCCATCCCAATACTAGTTGCATCACAGTAAACTATATAGCTCTTCCCTTTATCTAGAATTATCCAGACTGACACTGATGTCAGCCTTCCCTTCAGGTCCTGAAAGGCTTTCTTGAAAGCTTCCGTCCCAACAAACTTCACAATAAACTTAGTCAAACCCATCAATGGTGCTGCTAAGAGGGGGAATTCCTGTATGAAGTGTCTGTAGTAACCATATATCCCTAAGAAACTCCGTATCTGAAATAGGTTCTTAGGTTGCTCCCAAGAAACTACTTCTATCACCTTCTCTGGGTCTACTGCAACTCCTGCCTCTGAGATGATATGACCCAGGAAGTGAATCTGGTCCATCCAAAAGTGGCACTTTGAGAGCTTAGCATATATCTGATGCTCTCTCTGTGTAATCAATATGATCTCAATACGGGTGGAATCATCATGTTGAGTGTGAGATTACACCATGATATTGTTCATGAATACTACCACAAAAAAACCTAGATAAGGATGGAACACATAATTCATCAGATCCATGGAAACTGCTGGCACGTTCGTGAGTCCGAACGTCATAACCAAGTACTTGTACATACCATATATTCTCTGAAAAGCTGTAAGCAGTATATCTGATGGTCTCACGCGCAGCTGATGATACCCTGATCTCAAATCAATATTTGAGAACACTCGTTCTCTACATAGTTGATCAAACAGATCATCAATCATCAGCAATGAATATCAGTTCTTAACCGTCAACTAGTTTAGCTCTTGATAGTACACACAGAGTCTGAGGGTACTGTCTAGTTTCTTTGCCAAAAGGACCGGCGAACCCCAAGGATAAGTACTAGGTTGGATGAAACCCTTTTCCTTTAACTCCTCTAACTACCTCTTGAGATCCTGCGAATATGGTGTAGCCATCCTATAATGATGAATGGACACTGGTGCTGCTCTTGGCATAAGATCAATAGAGAAATATACCTCTCACTCTGGAGGTAGACCTGAAAAGTCGTCCGGGAAGACATCCCTGAAGTGATCAACCACTGGAGGGAAATTCGTCTGACAAGTCCACTGATTATGTAGATATAAAATCGTAATATTGGCTGTGACTCCACCTTTCCCACAATGCACTGGTCCAGCTCGACTCGCCTGAACATCCCACTTGCCCTTGTATAGAAATTGTTCGCCCTCTGGTGATGTGTAGCTCACTCTACAACGATAGCAGTTAACAATGGCTTGAAAGGGAACAAACCATTCCATCCTGATAATGTCGTCATAAGTTGTAATCTCTAAGACATAGAGGTCCCAAAGGAAGTGACACCCAACAACCTCTAGGGGGACCTCATTGAACTAACGCACATATGCCGTTCTAGTTCCTAATGGAGTGTCTAGCGTCATGTTATCAGAACAAGTAGAAACATAGAGCCCAATGCTCTCTAGAATGGGTACAAATATAAAACTATGTGTAACAACCTTATCAAAAAGTACTTATGAAACGACAGAAGCTACTAGAATAGTATCTCTGATGGTAGAAGGTCCGTGATACTGCTCCTGCTAGATATGTTGCACTGCATATGCCTGTCAAGTGTCGTGGCCCTACGACACAGCCTGACTACACAGAGCTATCCAGCCCCGCTGCCTCTGAGATCCCGGTGTCTGGCTACCACAACCACAAACACCATCTCTACATGTATGCCCTAACGTATTCCTGTTTCTTGACTGGTAGGAATCCACTGGTCCTGCTCCCGCACGCGGAGTCTGCACAGAACCCCTCTCACTAGCCACTGGTGGAAACACCCTAAAAAGAAGCTACAGATGACCCATCTTGCCCCAATCTCAGCACTCCAATGGATCACTTGGACACTACGGTCTCTTGTTCCCCTCTTTACCACATTTGTAGCACCTGAACTGACCACCTGAAGCATTCTTCTGGCTGGAACTACCACCCTGAGAGAAGTACATTTGTCTCTTCCTCTTACCAGAAGAAATATAACCAGAAACTAGTGTCGAACCTCCCTAGCCCACACCACTAGCTATCAGTAGGTTTCTCTCTGTAATAAGCGCCTGATTCACAATAGCATGTACTGAAGGAAACATGAAAACATTCACCAGTGCTCGGATGTCATAACGAATACCATACTCAAAGCGTCTGGTTCTCAACGTCTCATCACCCACCAAAATGGGTGCAAAACACAGAAGCTCAGTGAAACGATCAAAATAATCTATCACTAACACAGAGCCCTCCTGCAGATTCATGAACTCTCAAGCTCTATCTTCCCTCAACATCTCTGGGAAGAAGAATTCATAAAAGTCTGATTGAAAATCTTCCCACGCCATGTCTCTGTGATGATCTATCTTGGTGGTAACATCCCACCACCTCTTGGCGGAATCACGTATCATATACGTCACGAGCTTGACCCTCCACCCTGGAGGCGTCTCAAGATGCTTGAATATAGTCTGCATAGACCCCATCCAATATTCCATAACCTGTGGTCCGCCATCCCCTGAGAACGTAGGCAGATGCTGCTGCTGGAAGTAATGAGTAAGCTCATCCATCGATGTGGCAGCCAGGGTGCTCCCTGAAAGGTCTGTATAAACCACATATATCCTTCACAGAACTGTCCATCCATGCCTGTGTCCGGTACAACGGCTGGCAACGCATCTGGATCTGCTGGAGGATCCACTAGTAGCCTGTGGCCCACAATCTCTAGAGTATACTCGTCGCCACTCTCTTGTCGAACAACATGTGGTCGTCTCGGCGGTATGAAACTACAAGGTCAAACGCACACCTTAGATCAAGATTTATCAAAGACTAAAGTGAAGGAAACCTAAAAGAGAACAGGAATAAGAAGGCATTCTATATTTTCAAAACAAGACTACATATCATGTATAATGACTACATGGAATTTACTTGACTTTTCTTCCCCTCCCCGGGTCCTTCTACACGGCATAGCCACAAAACTTCCATTGAACAAAACTACAGAGCGTGTATATAATCTACACGGCGTCTATGGTGAAAATTTCCAACTGTCCGTGTTGTTTGTGACACGGCCGACTACACAGCTCAAAACTACACGGCATGTTTACACCTTCACACAGCGTGTACACCACCCTGTTTTCTAATCCACACGGCTAACACCACACGGTCCATCCTAGAACAAGACTACACAATGTGTCCCACAGGTACACGACGTGTATTAGACAGGCTCCTCCGACCCGTGTTGTTAGTTACATGGCCAGACACACGGCTCAAACTACATGACATGTTATATATACACACACGGTGTGTACAAGAAAGGATTACCTCGACCCGTGTTGTTAGTTACACGAACAGGCCCCCAGGTCACACTACACGACATGTTCTTTATTGACACTATGTGTTCAAAAATATATTACACCGGCCCATGATTATTAGTTGCATGACTAGGTCCTCATGTCACACTACACGACGTGTTCTTCATTGACATGGCATGTTCAAGAAAAGATTACACCGGCCCATTTTTTGTTAGTTACACGGCTGGGTCCTTAGGTCACACTACATGGCAGGTTCTTAATTGACACGACGTGTTCAAGAAAAAGATTACACCAGCGTGTGATTGTTAGTTACACAACCGGGTCTCCGGGTCAACACTACATGGCGTGTACAGAAGCTACACGGCGTGTTCGCCCGATGCTCTTCCATTCCCTGTGTTGCCGCCCATACGGTTTGGGACACGGGAAGAGACTACATGGCATGTACTCAGGGTACACAGCGTGTTCACAAACTGTTTATTTTTCTTCCCTAACAGAAGACCATACATGGCATGTTGAAGGTACTACACTGCGTGTATACTGGGTTTTCTGGACAGTATGCCTCAGAAACTTCCCGGAACCCTGAACATACTGAAAAACAACACCTAAGTGTCAAATTCCGACACGTGAGGGCCCATACTCCCCACTAATCAATGTTTGACATCTTATCTGTGTTATAACAAAATAAACAGCTAATTATCCACCAAATTTCGGTCAAGGAGGGCCCATACTCCCCAAAAAACAAATTTTGGCATCCATTCTATCAACCGGATCATAAAAATATACCCTATCATATAGCAGGTATTTATCCAGCAGATATCACAATAACATGATTTTCTTGCACAACAACTATCACAATAACATGCGATTATAATGCACCTACATGGCATGGAAACTATGCTTAGCATGTGATTTCTAGAATGTTCGTAAATGATGCATTAGACGGCATACCCTCATCTCATCGGGTTGCCACGAAATAGAACCCATGGATAAAATATAAACAGCACAATCACAAGTGCTTCACCCAACGGTGAAATATAATCAACTCTAAAATTGAAAAATCAGAAAAATTGCAAAAATATGAGGTAGGCTGGCTTTTCCCTATACACGGGTTAGCTACACTCGGGCACGACTTATTACCGACTACCATTCACATCCTATCCCTGATTATAGCTCCAAATAGTAAGTCAAAAAAATAACAACCTCTGATACCAATTTGTAACATCCTGGTTCCAGGTTCCACTAAATGGGTGCCCCGAACCAGGTTTGCCACATAACCTCAAGCACATTTCCCCAAATGCCAGAGGTTACCGACTAGCTGTGAGGGCCCATGCCTGATAGTAGGGAAACTATGACCTCATTTTTCCAAGTGTAGAACAACGGAATAAAATAAAAAGCATACAACAACAGAGTAAGTAGTAAACCATGCACATTTAAGATGAACAACTACAGTAAAACAACCAACAACCATATATATATAAAGATGATGCAACATGCCTCAAGTTCTAAGAAAACATCCAGAACATGTTTCAAAGTAGTACAATACGATACAGAGTACAGAAAAAAAAAGTAGGTAGCATCGCGAGCCTAAGCTCGGTCCCATGCTCCCCTACTCCTTAGCAGTAATCAAGTACCTGTATAAGGGCCCTTTCCCTTATCTACACGTGCAGAAACATAATCTGTTTGGGCCGAAAAGAATGTCCCAAACTAGGTGTGAGAAACAATCACAGTAGGCACCCACCAAAGGCCCGTGCTCAACTGTGTGTAAACATGCAACAATATGGTGCAAAAGTAAATGCAATAAACTAAGAAGTAATCAAAAGTAATTAACTTTACCAGTTATATTTCCATTTTAATATTCATTTCATTATTTATTATTAAGAAACCACCACGGTGAATTTTTTTGTAAAAGTCAGTGTCCTCAGACACACAAACCCTTACCCTTAGGTAATCAGAAACATAACCCACAGGTAATTTCCCATAGGCATAACAGATATTGCCCTCAGGCATACAAAGTGTCGCCCTCGGGCACAGAGTCTATTGCGCACATGCACGAAAGAAGTTGCCCTCCGGCTAAAAGATGCACTGCCCTCAAGAGAATTAAAAAAACACCCTCGGTATAAAAAAGTAACTGGGACATTCCCAACATATAAACAAGAAATTTACATACAATTCCTCTCCAGGAAAATGTAAAGAGAAAAATAAAAATTTCATACCCTCAGGAATTCTGGCCTAACTGCTAAACAGAGGAACACACCCCCGGGGTGGTCCTGGATCCAAGCAGTGATCCCAAACAACAGTTTATTATCACATTTAGATTACCTAAACCATTATAGGTATTTAGTTCAACAAGGCCTCAGCCATACGACACCACATTCATCGGTCCGTAGCACAAAAATACACAACATGCACAACAGTTAAAAAAATTTGAACACCAACCCAACTACTTTAAATGTCGCTGATCGGTATACTCAAACTTCGCTTCCAGAAACACCCATGAATGATGTAGATATGACGTAGAATAAAACCCATTCAAACTCAAATAACTTCCCTTAGAGTAATAATTGGCAAGAGAGATGCGAGGAGAAGGAAGGGCTTACCCGTGCGGTTCCAACGTGATTGACGTAAGCGAAAATGGATTCCCGATGCTCGATAGGTTGATCCATGAAGGTCTGGCCGTTCTCTCCCGATCTCCAATCTGATTCTAAGCCAATCCTTTGAACAGTGTTGGCTACTACCCATTTTATGTGAAAAAAACAAAGTACACGACATGTACTTTTGACTACACGGCGTGTACTTCCCTCATTTAACTATTCCTCTAGTGGCACCGCCAAACTATTTATCCGTCGACATGAGTACATGGCGTGTATTTCCAACTCCACGGTTTGTACTGTCACCCAGCTGGCGGCTACTTCCACCGCCTTACTATTCCACCTGTCGACTGACTACACGGCGTGTAAAGGACCACTACACAGCGTGTCTTTGGTATTTACACCCTTTGTCACCGACAAGGCTACACACCCTGTGTACTCATCCCACATGGCCAAAGTACACAGTGTGTGCAATAGTACATGACGTGTAGTCCCAAAATTTAAGATTTTCCCCATTTTCCTTATTTTCTCAAAAACACTTAAGGGAAAGAGAAAAGGAGAAACCCGTACCTCAAAAATAAGAACCGGGTTCTTACAACAATTTCAATTTTGAATTTGAATTTCTGATTATGTATGACAAGAGGTAACTCATGAGAAAAAATATCAAGGTATTCATATACCACTGGCAGAACATTAATCTAAATAGTTTCATCTTTTAGATAATATGAACAAGATAACCTTGATTCTAATCATTCAATAGTTTCTCAGCTTCCTGATATGTTATCAATTGTGTGGGTTCATTCTTGTATACAAACTAAAATTCATTCTAAAAAACAACATTTGTAACACCCGAGACTTTTATGTTATATAAATCATCAAATGAATCTTTTTATACACAACACTTTCTTGGCTTGCTTTACACGCAATCGCGACCTTCCTCGATAGCTTGCGTCGTACGCAATACCGAGTTTCACTAAACAACAATATGCTATTAAAACTAGCCGTTATGAATAGTAATAACCACTTTTTGAAATTTTATTTTTCAAAATGGACTTCATTTTTGGACTCAGAATATCGAAATTAGCCTAGGGTGAAATTTTGGTATTTTTCCGAAAACTTTCAATTTTTGATGAATAGTGAAACCACTAAGTGGTAGGTTAAAAACTGAATTTTGCATAAAACTTAATTTTACCGCTTCTGTGAATGGAATTTCAAAAATCCGAGAGACACGGTTGATATCAGTAAGTAAAATGTGGTTCAATGAGATAAAAATAATTTTTTGGTGAATAGTAACTTTTTACTATTTTTACCGCGGTTAATAGTAAATAGGGTAACTAAGGGTAAATATGATATTAATATTACCCTAACACATGACCTAATTCTATTGGACAAGTTTAATTCGACCAAAAACAAACTGAGGAATAAAATATGACCATTTAGGCCCACTTGGATTAGATTAGGACATTTATTATTAATTTATTTAAAGAAGGGTTAAAATAGTTAAAATCAAAGTTTAATAAGTAAATCATTTTTAATATGGGGTTATACATAAGATATATTCGATTGTAGATATTCATTAGAAAGATAAAAAGATTTCCTACATGATGGTATTTTATTTGTAATTTTTAGACATCAAATAATATAATTTATTTATGACACAAAGATGATGCAGTATTTATCTTATTAATGAAATATTGATATAATTGATAACATAAATACCAAAATAAATGTAATTTAAGACTTTTTATGAATTCCACTAATTTTCTAGGTTACTATGACATATTAGTGTTGATTTAATCAACTTTGTTTGAACATATAAATCTGTTATGACTTTCACAAAAATCATATATCAAATAGTGTCAAAATTGACACAAAATAGTTTTTAAATCAAATATTATATTATTAATTGTTATTTTATTCCTAAAAATATAAGGTTCGGCCAAATGACTTATATAAGGATATATATATTAATAATAAACAATTTGGGGTTCGTTTGGCATGTTATAGTAAGTGTATTAACCATATAGTGAAAGAAAACAAAAAGACATGGTAAAAGTTAAATTATTTAACTTAGAGTTAAATCTAATTGATAAGGTTAAAATAATACCCTAAACTTGTCTAAATCCTATTGGTTGATAGGATTTCGACCCTTCCCCACTTTAGCTTCGAAATAAGACCCTTTGGAACCATTATAAACCGATTTTGACTTTAATATAAAATAATATTTTTAGATATTCCTAAGGTGCCCCTCTCCTCCCTTATAAAAGGGCACCTCCTCCCCCTCCTCCTCACACCAATTTGAGCACTCACGCTCGGCAAAACCCTGCCATTTTCTCCTCTCCACTTACCTAGAATAATCCTAGAGGTCCTGGTCTTCTCCAAAGACCAATCTTAGTTCCTTAAGTGGAGGATTCAAAGAGGCGTTCCAAAGAAGAGGTAATATCCATTACCGATCTTTTCAATTTCTTTCTTCTTCAACTTCTTCTTATTTAGTTGTTTCATGATAAAGTAATAACATCAGTATTACTTACATACTGATATGTTATTATAAATATGAAACAACCCTAATTCACCTTCTATCCATCCTACGGAAAAATGAAATCACCGCGCGTGCGTACGTACGGAATACCGTCTCCACGCCGTGGTGTAATCTATTTTCCACCATCACCTTACAAGGATGGGTATAATGGTGTAATGAATAACTATATATGATTATTATGAAGTAATATTGATACTGAAATAATATATATATACTCCAATACAATTCCACGATCATAGGAACGATATCATCACTCGTGCGTACGTACGGAATACCGTCTCCACGATGTGATGCGACTCGTTCTACATGATCTTCATTTCATAATGATTATATAAATGAATTGAATGAATTAATATGGAATATACTACACTAATACCATTCTGGAAATGAATTATCTATAACCTAAAGATAAGAATAATAATTTATTCGACAAAACACGCATAAGAACAAAAAGTTATAAACACCCAAATAACAAGTAGCAATGAAATATTACTACTAAGAAGCTAAGAATATGACCATATATGATATCATATCAATATGTATGATTCTGGAATAAGTCAATAACATTATTTAAACCATTATACAGGAGCTTCGGACACGTACAAAGAAAATCGGACCTAAGGTAAGGGAAATATCACAATCTCATTTTTATCCGAGATTGTTTATTCGTAAGTATTTACTGGGGTGTATTTTATCATCCACATCCATGTTTCATCAATATGTAATATTATTTCCATCCACCTACAATTTTTTAAATCCATTTTTACCCTTCGGTGAGTTTTTAGTAATATGTATGAAAGGAATCTTTTGTCGTTTTTCGTACGAGGTACTTTTTGACTTTTCCGAAAAAAGTATGAAGAATGTTTTTTTAACTTATATGGCATGAATGGATTTTTAAAACATTATTTCCAAGAATATTACTTTAAAAGTTTTCAAGTTTATTTTTAATCAACTTTTTTTATTTTAAAGTCGTATGACATGTTATGAAAGGAAAAATGTTTTTGAAGAAGAAAGGATATTTTCCTCAAGAATGGAGTTCAAGTGTTTTATGAAAATAATTTTTCATCTAAGATAATAAAGGGTTCTGTTTTTATCCCTATTATTACATGGATTTGATTATGTTGTGATGTAAATATTTTATGAATTCCTTTATCTTATATGAATTGTTTTATGATGTCATGTTGTTTAAGAATCCCATTTTTATTACATGGGTTACGCTATGATGTATGGTTTATGATTATGTGGCACACATAAGAAAGGATTCATTATAAGATGGGTGGGACCTATATCTCCCTCCAATGCATTGGGTAAAGATTTTATATCTCATGAGATAGACAGGGCTGGAACGGTAGGTTATACCGGTTCAGTGAAACAGGACTGAAACGAGGGTTACTCGATTCAGAAAGGGACTTTGTCCACTAAGATAGTCTTGGCAATGAGTCTTGACTAACGAGAAATGATTCTCTATGATTATGTGTGAATGCCACAAAGTTTCATGTTTTAAGTTATGATTATGGGGATCTCATTTTCACTTCTATGATTTGTTCCATGTTAAGATATTATGATCTCTTTTGCAGGTTATAATTTTCAAAAAGATATGATATGATTTTTATTTCCTTTATTTGCCCTTACTGAGCATTTGAGCTCACCCTTTTATGTTTTCTTTTCCCCAGGTTAGGAAGATGGATATTAAGTAGAATATGCTAAAAGGGACCCTAGATATGATGAAATAAATGGGAGACACTGTAGAAGGTTTATGAACCAGTTGTTTATGTTTCCCAGTTTCTAATGACACTATACCTATACCGTCCTTTGTGGTTTTGTCATTTGTTGTAAAAGTGTGCTTCAATTTTGAAGTATTAACAATGTATGTAAAGTATGGGTCATTATAGTTGGTATCAGAGGAAAGGTATAGTCAATCTTTGGAAACTAGGTTGTGAAAGCCTTAGTAAAAACCCTAAGGATAAGTCTAAGCATAGAACACAATCTTAGTGTTTTAGAAATGTCCTTGAATAACCTAGGATAAGACCTTAAGCATGAAAATTTTATTCTTGAATTATGTGGTTTTCCTATTATAATTAGTGTTGCTCACACTATTCTTCTTGGTTTTAGTCAATGGCTGGAACCCGAAGGAACCGTGTTAAAGCGGAATGCGATGGGCAATGCAATGATTGTCCCCCTGAGCAACCAAACGATATGGGAGCTGGAATGAAAAATCTTGTAGCCATGCTCACACAACTTTCTCAAGCTATGAATCATGCAGGACTTCCAAACGAGCAAAGGAAGGAGCAACATTCTGTTGAATCCTTCATGAGGCAGCGTCCACCTTCTTTCAGTGGGTCTACTGATCCATTAGTTGCTGAACAATGGATTAGTACTACTGAAAAGATATTTTCAGTTCTTCAATGTTCTGAACATGATAAAGTCATCCTAGCAGTGTATCGTTTGGAAGGAGATGCTGATCAATGGTGGAATCTTATTAAGAATACGAGGCAAAGGGATGAAATTGAGTCTATTGAATGGGACGAGTTCAAGAACTTATTTTTCAATAAGTACTTCCCTCGTATTCTCCGAACAAAGATGGAGAAAGAGTTCCTTGAACTGAAGCAAAGGGATGATGAATCTGTTAGTACCTATGAAGCAAATTTTACAAGACTTGCAAGGTACGCTTCTGGTATTATTATCCAACCTGAGAGTAAGATCGATCGATTCTTTAGTGGCTTAAAACCAAGTCTTCGAAGGGCGTTAGCCATAAGAGACTTCAATAGCTACGAGGAAATCGTTCGATGTGCTCTCAAAGTCGAGATGGAGATTGGAGTAACCCATCAGTCACATGGGTTTGATAAGAAGAGGAAGATGGAATTCAAAGAAAAATCTAAAGAGCACACAGAAAAGAAGATGAGCTTTTCCTTATGCTCAAAGTGTGGAAAGAAACATGGAGGGAGTTGTCTTAAAGGGACAAGTAAATGTTTTAAATGTGGAAAAGAAGTTCATCGGGCATTTGAATGCCGTGATAATGGGAAGAATATGTCTAATGACGCAAACAAAGGAAGGGATACACAGAATGAACCTACTACACTTCAATGTTTCAAGTGCAAGGAGATGGGGCATTATGCCAATCAATGCCAAAATCCAAGGGTTGATGATGATGGTCGACGTCAACAAAATCTTAAGGCTAAAGACAAAGGAAAGTCACATGCAATTTCTATCAGCGATGTGGAGTACGATAACGAAGTGGTGAAAGGTACACTTACCATCCACTCTAAAGTAGAAAATGTTTTATTTGATTCTGGATCCACCCACTCTTTTATTTCTAAAGAATTTTCTAAGGGTATCACCGTATTACCTCAACAATTAGATGTTGAGTTAGCTGTGACAACACCTAATGGCACAACAGTCGCATCAGAAGTTTATAATTCTTCTCTGATCGAAGTTTGTGGGAAAGTGCTTCCTGCAAATCTTGTGATCCTTCCTTTAGTGGAATTTGATGTGATTCTTGGCATGGATTGGCTTTCTCTACATGGAGCTCATATCAATTTCCAAAGAAGGGAAGTCACATTTCATATTCCAGATCAATCTATGATCGTCTATCAATGCAAGGATGAACATAACCTTCCAGTGGAAATTTATTCCATTTTATGGGTATTGATTCCACTAAATGAAGGATATTTATCTCAAATGGTTGGTGAGAAACTCACGATTAAGAATATGCCCATTGTACGGGAGTTTGATGATGTCTTTCCGGATGAATTACCGGGTCTTCCACCAAATCGTGAAGTTGAGTTTTCAATAGAACTTGTACCGGGTGCTTTGCCTATTTCAAAGACACCTTATAGAATGGCCCCAATTGAGTTGCAGGAATTGAAGAAGCAACTCCAAGAGAATCTTGATAAGGGATTCATACGCCCTAGTGCGTCACCTTGGGGAGCACCTGTTCTATTTGTTAAGAAGAAAGATGGATCAATGAGACTCTGCATTGATTATAGAGAACTTAACAAGATCACTATCAAGAACAAATATCCTCTCCCACGCATTGATGACTTATTTGACCAACTACGCGGAGCTCAATACTTTTCCAAGATTGATCTTCGTTCAGGGTATCATCAATTAAGGGTCAAAAGGGAGGATATACCAAAGACGGCTTTCCGTACAAGGTATGGACACTATGAATTTATAGTGATGCCATTTGGTCTTACTAATTCCCATGCTATCTTCATGGATCTAATGAATAGAGTATTTAGAGACTATCTTGATCAATTTGTGGTAGTCTTTATAGACGATATTCTTGTCTATTCAAAGAGCAAGGAAGAGCATGAAGATCACTTGAGAATTATATTGAAGACCCTGAGAAAGGAGAAGCTTTATGCCAAATTTACCAAGTGTGAATTTTGGCTTCAAAAAGTTGCATTTTTGGGTCACATAATCTCAAAAGAGGGGATATCTGTGGATCCAGCAAAAACAGAGGTTATCAAAAGATGGTCGAGACCAACAACGATAACTGAGATTCGAAGTTTTCTTGGTTTGGCTGGATATTATCGACGTTTTGTAAAAGATTTTTCACGATTATCTAATCCACTCACCAAGTTGACTCGGAAAGGAGTTAAGTTTGTCTGGACAGAGGAATGTGAAGAGAATTTCAAGGAGTTGAAAAGAAGGTTATCCAGTGCACCTGTTCTCACACTGCCTTGTAGTGGAGAAAGGTTTGTGATCTACAGTGATGCATCCAAGAAGGGATTGGGCTGTGTTCTTATGCAAAATGATATGGTGATAGCTTATGCCTCACGACAGTTGAAAATCCATGAGCAAAATTACCCAACACATGATTTGGAGTTGGCTGCGGTAATCTTTGCATTAAAGATTTGGAGGCATTACCTTTATGGTGAAAGGTGTGATATTTATACTGATCATAAAAGTTTAAAGTATATTTTCACACAAAAGGAGCTGAATATGCGTCAAAGAAGATGGTTGGAGCTGATTAAGGATTATGACTGCTCAATCCATTACCACCCTGGGAAAGCAAAAAAGGTGGCAGATGCATTAAGTCGACAAGACCATGCTAGTTTATCCATGATGAGGATCACAAAAGATCCAATATTTATGGATTTACAAAGGATGGATCTTGGAATTATAATGGAAGGGGAAAAATCTTATCTTTCTCAAATGAATGTTCAACCATCTATACATGTGAAGATTAAAGAGGCACAGAAAGAAGATGTCGAGTTACAAAAGAAGGTGAGAAATGTTCCTGAATTCAACCTTGATTGTGATGGGATAATAAAGTTCAGGAATCGGGTTTGTGTTCCTTCCATCCCCGAATTAAAGAAGGAGCTGCTGGATGAGGCTCATAGTTCTTCATTCTCTATTCATCCTGGAAGCACGAAGATGTATAGGGACTTGAAAGAGTACTTATGGTGGGATGGCATGAAAAGAGATGTTGCTGAATATGTCTCTCGATGCTTGGTTTGTCAACAAGTTAAAGCTGAGAGACAGAAGTCTAAGGGGATGTTACAACCATTACCCATACCCGAATGGAAATGGGAAAACATCACTATGGACTTTGTCACAGGACTTCCTAAAACATCCAAAGGCAATAATGCTATTTGGGTCATAGTTGATCGTCTTACAAAGTCTGCACACTTCATTGCTATTAGAGAGGATTTCTCTCTAGATCAGCTTGGCAGGATATATGTAAAGGAAGTGGTAAGATTGCATGGAGTGCCACTTTTTATTGTATCTGATCGGGATCCAAGATTTACCTCGAAGTTCTGGCGAAGTCTTCAGCATACTCTGGATACAGAGTTGAGTTTCAGCACTGCTTATCATCCCCAGACAGACGGTCAGTCTGAGAGAACAATTCAAACCCTAGAAGATATGTTGAGAGCTTGCTCTATGGATTTCAAAGGAGGTTGGGATCAACACCTACCTTTGGTGGAATTTTCTTATAATAATAGCTTTCACTCCAGTATTCAGATGGCTCCTTATGAAGCTCTCTATGGAAAGAAATGCAGGACTCCAACTTGCTGGGATGAAGTTGGGGAAAGAAAGATATTAGGACCTGATCTCATTGATGAAATGGCAGAAAAGGTCAGATCTATTCAACAACACATAAGCGCAGCTCAGAGTCGACAGAAAAGTTATGCCGACAACCGAAGAAAAGACCTAGAGTTTGAAGTGGGTGATAAAGTGTTCTTACGAATATCTCCCTGGAAGAGGGTTATGAGATTTGGAAAGAAGGGGAAGTTGAGCCCTAGATATATCGGTCCATTCGAAAAACTAGATCGTGTTGGGAAGGTAGCTTACCGATTGGCGCTTCCACTGAATCTATCTCAAGTTCACGATGTGTTCCATGTATCTCTCCTGAGAAAGTACGTACCAGATCCTTCACATGTAATCAGCTCAGAAGTTGTACCGCTGGAGCAAGATCTTTCTTATGAAGAACAGCCGATAGAGATTCTGGATCGTAGCGAAAAAGTCCTACGAAACAAGACCACTCGATTGGTGAAAGTTTTATGGAGGAACCACCAACTTGAAGAAGCTACATGGGAGCTTGAGGATATGATGAGGGAGAAGTATCCTCACTTGTTTGTTACAAAGTGACGAATTTCGAGGGCGAAATTCTTTTTAAGGGGGGTAGAATGTAACACCCGAGACTTTGTTGTTATATAAATCATCAAAGGAATCTTTTTCTACACAAAACTTGCTTGGCTTGCTTTACACGCAATCGCGACCTTCCTCGATAGCTTGCGTCGTACGCAATACCGAGTTTCACTAAACAACAATATGCTATTAAAACTAGCCGTTATGAATAGTAATAACCACTTTTTGAAATTTTATTTTTCAAAATGGACTTCATTTTTGGACTCAGAATATCGAAATTATCCTAGGGTGAAATTTTGGTATTTTTCTGAAAACTTTCAATTTTTGATGAATAGTGAAACCACTAAGTGGTAGGTTAAAAACTGAATTTTGCATAAAACTTAATTTTACCGCTTCTGTGAATGGAATTTCAAAATTCCGACAGACACGGTTGACATCAGTAAGTAAAATGTGGTTCAATGAGATAAAAATAATATTTTGGTGAATAGTAACTTTTTACTATTTTTACCGCGGTTAATAGTAAATAGGGTAACTAAGGGTAAATATGATATTAATATTACCCTAACACATGTCCTAATTCTATTGGACAAGTGTAATTCGACCAAAAACAAACTTAGGAATAAAATATGACCATTTAGGCCCACTTGGATTAGATTAGGACATTTATTATTAATTTATTTAAAGAAGGGTTAAAATAGTTAAAATCAATGTTTAATAAGTAAATCATTTTTAATATGGGGTTATACATAAGATAAATTCGATTGTAAATATTCATTATAAATATAAAAAGATTTCCTACATGATTGTATTTTATTTGTAATTTTTATACATCAAATAATATAATTTATTTATGACACAAAGATGATGCAGTAATTATCTTATTAATGAAATATTGACATAATTGATAACATAAATACCAAAATAAATGTAATTTATGACTTTTTATGAATTCCACTAATTTTATAGGTTACTATGACATATTAGTGTTGATTTAATCAACTTGGTTCGAACATATAATTCTGTTATGACTTTCACAAAAATCATATATCAAATAGTGTCAAAATTGACACAAAATAGTTTTTAAATCAAATATTATATTATTAATTGTTATTTTATTCCTAAAAATCTAAGGTTCGGCCACATGACTTAGATAAGGATATATATATTAATAATAAACAATTTGGGGTTCGTTTGGCATGTTATAGTAAGTGTATTAACCATATAGTGAAAGAAAACAAAAAGACATGGTAAAAGTTAAATTATTTAACTTAGAGTTAAATCTAATTGATAAGGTTAAAATAATACCCTAAACTTGTCTAAATCCTATTGGTTGATAGGATTTCGACCCTTCCCCACTTTATCTTCGAAATAAGACCCTTTGGAACCATTATAAACCGATTTTGACTTTAATATAAAATAATATTTTGAGATATTCCTAAGGTGCCCCTCTCCTCCCTTATAAAAGGGCACTTCCTCCCCCTCCTCCTCACACCAATTTGAGCACTCAAGCTCGGCAAACCCCTGCCATTTTCTCCTCTCCACTTCCCTAGAATAATCCTAGAGGTCCTGGTTTTCTCCAAATACCAATCTTAGTTCCTTAAGTGGAGGATTCAAAGAGGCGTTCCAAAGAAGAGGTAATATCCATTACCGATCTTTTCAATTTCTTTCTTCTTCAACTTCTTCTTCTTTAGTTGTTTCATGATAAAGTAATAACATCAGTATTACTTACATACTGATATGTTATTATAAATATGAAACAAACTCTAATTCACCTTCTATCCATCCTACGGAAAAATGAAATCACCGCGTGTGCGTACGTACGGAATACCGTCTCCACGCCGTGGTGTAATCTATTTTCCACCATCACCTTACAAGGATGGGTATAATGGTGTAATGAATAAATATATATGATTATTATGAAGTAATATTGATACTGAAATAATATATATATACTCCAATACAATTCCACGATCATAGGAACGATATCATCACTCGTGCGTACGTACGGAATACCGTCTCCACGATGTGATGCGACTCGTTCTACATGATCTTCATTTCATAATGATTATATAAATGAATTGAATGAATGAATATGGAATATACTACACTAATACCATTCTGGAAATGAATTATCTATAACCTAAAGATAAGAATAAGAATTTATTCGACAAAACACGCAATAGAACAAAAAGTTATAAACACCCAAATAACAAGTAGCAATGAAATATTACTACTAAGAAGCTAAGAATATGACCATATATGATATCATATCAATATGTATGATTCTGGAATAAGTCAAGAACATTATTTAAACCATTATACAGGAGCTTCGGACATGTACAAAGAAAATCGGACCTAAGGTAAGGGAAATATCACAATCTCATTTTTATCCGAGATTGTTTATTCGTAAGTATTTACTGGGGTGTATTTTATCATCCACATCCATGTTTCATCAATATGTAATATTATTTCCATCCACCTACAATTGTTTAAATCCATTTATACCCTTCAGTGAGTTTTTATTAATATGTATGAAAGGAATCTTTTGTCGTTTTTCGTACGAGGTACTTTTTGACTTTTCCGAAAAAAGTACGAAGAATGTTTTTTTAACTTATATGGTATGAATGGATTTTTAAAACATTATTTCCAATAATCTTACATTAAAAGTTTTCAAGTTTATTTTTAGTCAACTTCTTTTATTTTAAAGTCATATGACATGTTATGAAAGGAAAAATGTTTTTGAAGAAGAAAGGATATTTTCCTCAAGAATGGAGTTCAAGTGTTTTATCAAAATAATTTTTCATCTAAGATAATAAAGGGTTCTGTTTTTATCCCTATTATTACATGGATTTGATTATGTTGTGATGGAAATATTTTATGAATTCCTTTATCTTATATGAATTGTTTTATGATTTCATGTTGTTTAAGAATCCCATTTTTATTACATGGGTTACGCTATGATGTATGGTTTATGATTATGTGGCACACGTAAGAAAGGATTCATTATAAGATGGGTGGGACCTATATCTCCCTCCAATGCATTGGGTAAAGATTTTATATCTCATGAGATAGACAGGGCTGGAACGGTAGGTTATACCGGTTCAGTGAAACCGGACTGAAACGAGGGTTACTCGATTCAGAAAGGGACTTTGTCCACTAAGATAGTCTTGGCAATGAGTCTTGACTAACAAGAAATGATTCTCTATGATTATGTGTGAATGCCACAAAGTTTCATGTTTTAAGTTATGATTATGGGGATCTCATTTTCACTTCTATGATTTGTTCCATGTTAAGATATTATGATCTCTTTTGCAGGTTATAATTTTCAAAAAGATATGATATGATTTTTATTTCCTTTATTTGCCCTTGCTGAGCATTTGAGCTCACCCTTTTATGTTTTCTTTTCCCCAGGTCAGGAAGATGGATATTAAGTAGAATATGCTAAAAGGGACCCTAGATATGATGAAATAAATGGGAGACACTGTAGAAGATTTATGAACCAGTTGTTTTTGTTTCCCAGTTTCTAAAGACACTATACCTATACGGTCCTTTGTGGTTTTGTCATATGTTGTAAAAGTGTGCTTCAATTTTGAAGTATTAACAATGTATGTAAAGTATGGGTCATTATAACATTTTTTCTCTATAGTCATTAATAGCATGATAATCATAAAAACAATCCATTCTAAGAATGACATATAACTCTACTAAGGTTAAAACTAAAAAGTTTGATGTTAAATTCTTTCCATATACCAAAACAGAATGATTCTTATAATTCCACTTTGAAATAATATTTCCCCTACATGTTTGAACAATATGATCTGATCTCATTTATTAGGATGATATTTTCAATTTAGATGAAAATTACACAGAAAAAAAGGAATGTGTAGACCTTATATTAAACCAAATGTTAGAAAAATACATGTTTACAAACAAGTTACCTGATATAACTTGATCAGATGGCCTGACCTATATTTTTGTAGTTGTAAATGATCTCACTACATCGTTTGGCTTATATTCTATATTATTTTCATCGTTTGGATTTCTATTTGGGAACGCATTTTCATAATGACCCATCTCTTCAAATTTAAAACACTTTATAGTTTTCTTATCAAAAATAAATTTAGGATCATTTTCATTACAGTCCTATTCCATATGTCAAAACATACCACATTAAAAACACATCCTAGTTTTGGTGAGGAATTACCTAAGTTTCTTTTTTAAAAAAATATTACAAACTAGAAACTATAATTTCTTACCATCAGATTTCATCAGATAATTCTTACACATCTCTTGACACATGGTATTCTTGTTCACCTTATTGTCAATGTGAACATTATAAAAAAAACACCATTTTTACCCTCTCATCACATTTGGAAAGTTTTTCATAACAACTGAATTCATGGGAGGACAATGCCCTTCAATACCATATCATTAATCCTGAGTAAAAGTGAATGATTTTTCTATAAATGTCTATAATAATGTTTGGATCATACCTCTCTAGCTGGGTGAAGTTATCTTAATAGACGACCACAAAATCTTCCCCCTTTTGATTCAATTCATGGAATTGATTCTCTTTCATATGTCACTGTACCTCAGAAAAATATTTTTCAATG
The DNA here is from genome assembly GCA_963277665.1 of Viscum album. Taxonomy (NCBI): domain Eukaryota; kingdom Viridiplantae; phylum Streptophyta; class Magnoliopsida; order Santalales; family Viscaceae; genus Viscum; species Viscum album. The sequence continues at coordinate 2,056,207,871 of OY728137.1, forward strand.
AAAACACTTTTAAAATAGTCCCCGACTAAGGCATCAATATCCTCTCTATCCCTGATATTCTTGACCATTTACCATAATTGATTAGATAAACCTACAAAATGATAAATGGAAAGACTTACCATTTGATTATCTGAACATCCGAAAACATTGAATATCTTTTCAAGTGCATTAATCCATCCTTTAGCCGCTACTGGGTAAGAATATCAATTGAAAGAATGAGGGTGTTTTCTTATAAAAATTACCACAATCATCAGCTTCTGTCATAGTAACTATGATTGCTCTCTTGCAGAGATGTCACCACCATTTATTTCCTACGTCAGCTGATCAATTTTTGTCAAACTCTACTCAGTTCTAATCCCATCCACTTTAGGTATCATATTCAGAAGGATATCATTCTTCCAGTTCCTCTACTCATTATCATTCATGTTCCTTCTGTGGAAAACAATTATGAAAAAACATATTTATGTCTAAGAAACATGTTAATCATTAAATTAAATATCAATTAAAATTAACCATAATGTAAAAAAAATCATTATGGTATCCAATTAACATTATCCAAGCCCCTAATGGTATCTAAACCTTCCTCTAATACCAACTATATGGACTCGGCCTTATTACATTACATTATTTGGATTTTTATTCAAGAACCAACTCTCATTCACATTAAAGATATTTTCATGTTTAGTGTTTTATAGATTACGGATATAACACTTACACAACATTCCCAAATTTTTATAGAGAAGATTCAATAAGAACTATATCCATTTTATCTAAAATATAAATCATTTCAAATAAAATATGATTTCATTAAAAAATCAGTATAAAATTTAACTTGGATACCTTCTTTAAATATATTTATAAACTATTAAAATAACTAAAAAACATGGGATGAGCACAAAAATCCCATTAAGAGATATACCATGAAGGAAAGAACACAACAGTCCATGAATACCTATAATGTCTGAAATCATTTTAAAAAACACATACTTGTCACCCATATATACATACATTTAGAAGCATAAGATTTCAACAATATTGAAAAATAACATAAATAACATTAATAGAACCATAGCGGTATCTTGGTCCATTACATACATAATCTTGTAACTCTCATGGATACCTTATAATTTGTAACCCTCACAAATACCTAACAATTTGTGTAACCATCACTATTACACATGGAGTTTCTATATGCCAGACCTACAACATACACATAACCAATTAATTGGTGGTATATATAGGTCCAAATATTCATCATAAAAAATTCTCGAGTACCATAACTATAAGTACCCGACCATAAACATTACTTAATCATGAATTAAATGAATAATTCACATTGAAGATCTTTTCAGGTTTAAAGTTTTAGAGAATTAGGCCATAATCCATACATATCAACTTGAAATTTATATGTAGACACATGTTCTTAGTATCCATATTTTTCATAAAACAAAAACTCTTAAAAAGAAACATGTCTACTTCGATGTTTTTGATAGAGTGACTTTTTATTGATCCCATACTTCACCATATTCATCTTTATGTCCTATGGAAAACATTTCCAAAACATGGGATGAGCATAAAAAATCTCAGTATGGGTTATAAGATAAGGAAAGAAATCATTCTCCCATCAATAAATACAAAACAATGAAACCATACTTTTCAATCATAACATACCTAATGAAATCATAAGATTAATGAATAACACACAGAAATAATAAATCATGTAGTTATGTTATGGCATGAATAACATACATACATTGTAGATATCTCTTCTACGTAGAGATATAGGTTGGTATACCCATCACAGTATATTCCCTAAATCTCTTAGAAGAAAAATTAACGTTTACCTCCGTCATGTAACCCAAGGCATTGGAAAGCTATCTCAGGCTCACCCACCATAGTTTTATCATAGAACAACCCTTATACGTAAAAAATTATTAATTACAATAACATATTCATAACATATAAATCAAGCATAATGTAACGATAAAATTTCCACATTTCAGTCACAATATCTCATTTCATGATATTGACAAAATCAATGCTTTATCAAATCATTTTCAAAACTGTTTAAAACATTTAATAAAGAGATTTTTGAATCAAAGTTTCACATACCACATTGAAACATTTAATTGAATCATAATTTAAAAACATTAATGATCATATATATAAATCCTAAAAACCATTTTGAAAGCATGGGAATTAATGAGAAATATTTAGAAGAATAAATCACTAAAACATTTTAACCGATATATTAGTTAATGCGATTTTACCAAAATTAGATATTCTTGATGACCAATAATTGATGAATAACATTTAATAATAACTTTATAATATTATAAAAATAAAGGGACTCGAGATATAATATTCCAAATGATAGTATATACACCATATAATAGTGAATTGGTGCATACCAACAATGATGTCTTAATAGAATGTAAATTGAGACGAATTCCATTATAAAGATGGAATCCTCAGATTAAGGATTAATAAATTACATAATTATCTATGAAAAATATAATTTTACTCAATATTATTGGATATTCAGTGTAAATCAATTATAAAATATTCACACATATTTTTTTAAAAACAACACCAATTACTTGGATGTTTAACTCAATGAATGGAAACTGAGTCAAAATTACACTTATCAAGTTCATATAGATGACTTGAGAGATTATAAATGGAGTGTTTAAATTTATCAAAAGTATATCAAAACAAAGGGGAGTGGAAATTACCAAAAAATTAAATAAATATTTATTCCACACTTAATCATATCAAGACATAATTAAGAATTATAAGATCAATGAAAGGAATTGAAATTGGGTTAAGAAGTTCCCTTACTGATTTGGTAATTTATGAAGCATAAACCCCATTAAAGAAGGATAATTTAATGAATATTTAAATCCCCATAAATTAATTTATATTACAAAAATAATACAATGATTTTCAAAACATACACCACACAAAAAGAAATAGTGGAAAATATAGCATTAATCTCACAAGAATAAAAAGTGAGTGGAAAACCTCTTACCACATTATAATCGATCGAGTCATATGAAAAAAAGATAATAACCACAAATTAAATCACATAATACCATGAATATAAATAGATTAATGATAATATATACCAAATGTAATTACACAATACATCACATGCAATAAATAAGTGGTGATCAATGGAAATATCACAAAATTTAAAATGAGATGAGAAACCCCTTACCTCGTGTTCGACTTGACTCGTTTGTTCTTTATTCTTCCTGAATAATTATCCTAAGTTAATTTCTACTTGATTAAGAACATTTTGAATATTTATTTTTTCATTATATCTCTTATTACCTAGATAAAACAATTAGTTAATTATTTGAGTTCATCTTGGACATTTTGTCGATGTTTGGAACCTGAGTCAAAAATGAACATGTAATAATTACAAATTGTCCCTGTGGTAAAAATTACATTATATACAAAATAATATTAATGATTTAGATATCATATATATTATACATATCTAGAATATATTTATTTATAATAGTACATTACATTTGGAGATAAGAAATGAAATGCACCGTTGACGGAGACAATAAGACATATGTACGCATGGACGCTACTTTCATTTGTATTTCATATTTAATATAATGAAAATGTAATAATAAAAAAGTATATTATAATTCCAGTATAATATAATATATAATTTAAATATCCCCTTCAATTATATGTTCCACGTATGGCATGAACAAGTCATATCACTTTGAGGGGGCGGTAGTCTGCACTTCCTCAAATGAAATTATCATATTTACCCACAATGGAAACCATAAAGGTATTATATAAATAATAAATACATAAACATATATATAATAAAATATTATATGTATCACATATAAATGTAGTGCCTTCATAATGTCCACCATGATAGGCGGTAGGAGAAGATTGGGCAATCATCATTTCGTGAGGCAGTAGTCCGCCATCCACAAAAAAAATATGTTATTTACTCATTAGATTGAGGTGTGTGTAAGTGTAGATAAAATAATTCTCATAAAAACCCTTTTATATTGAGTATAATTTTGTTTTTATAAAAGAAAGGAATAAAAATATTTTATGGGGTTGGAGAAAAAAATAAAACAAAATAACTTAATAGACCGTGTTACCTTTAAATCGGGAATATCCCTTTGGTTTGAACCAAATAGTTTACTTGAATTACCTTCTACATAGGGGAAGGATTATAAGAGTAGGATAGAAATGTGGGGAGATTAATTGGGTAGAGTTATGATGATCCAAGGGGCTAGTGATGTGTGAGGAATGGGTAAAAGTGAGGGATTTTTATAATGTGGAGGGGAGCTTTTTAGGAATGTTTAGGAATATTATTTTATTATATAAAGATTTTCGGTATCTAAATGATCAACACTTATTAAATTTGACGATAAGAGGACTGATTATCGAAATAAAAACATCTGCTAAAAATATTATAGGTTTTGGATATTGTTTTAATCATTATAATTTTATTTATTTAACTCATTCATTAAAGAGGTAAACACTGCATTATTATTGTGTGATAAATAATTTCTTTATTTGATGTTTAAATATTATAAACAAATATCATGATATAGTAAATGAATTTAGAATTCATATAAATGTTTATAGATAAAGATATAACTTATATAACCCCATGTAAACATTTATTTACTAAAATATATACGTTTAAGTCATTTTTGTCTATACTTTAAATTAATTAATATAAAGTGTTATTATCATATAGATGTTTCTCCATGGGGTCCCAAAAACGACTCAAGGATGCCAATGGTCAGAAATGGATCAAAAAAAAGGATTAAGACACATGTTAGGGTAATATTATATTATTATAATAATATTTTGACCCTTATTTACCAGATTTACCCTTTGACCATGGTAAATAAAATATTTACTGATGTAAATATTCATATTGTCCAAAATTAAAGGTTACCTATTTACACGATTTGGACCTCATGATTAAAAATATGTAATAAATTTTTTCAAATTAAAAATAGAGAAGTGGAAAAAATTACTTTAAAATTAATTCCAGTTGTGAAAACAAAAAGCGTGTTTCTAGGAAATTTTAACTATCAAAAGATTGACAGAAGTTTATGTCCAATTTCAGAGTGAAAATACATTCAATGATAAATATATGATTAAATGTTAAAAATATAATCAAATTATACTTTAAAACCTTTTATAAAGATAATATAACCATATATGTAAATTTTATTAAATGCATTTTTGAATTAAAATAAAGTATTTTTTTACAATTCATAAAAAATCATTTTTTTCAGAAAAATAAAAGAAATTTGTCCAAAGTAAATTTTGATATCCCGATTCAAAATAATAATATTATTTTTTAAAATAGAACATATAAATGTGATAGAAACTATATTTAAAGGGGTTCCTACATCAAAAGAATATTAACTGACTTTTTAATGAATATTAGATTATTTATGCTTAAATTCATATTCTTTCTTATTTTAAGCCTCCAAATTTTATTGGATAAATGTAAAAACATTTAACAAACATGTATATTTATATTTTAGATAGTTATATATATTCCTACTAATACAATAGATAGTCATTAACAACTATTTAAAATAATATTATATTATTATTTTTCTGTATGACTCAGCATTGTGCGAAACATAATATTTCAATGAAACATGTGGTTGTGTATTGGGTACGTCGTTGAACATATCATCCCAATTAAATTAAAATAAATATATAATTCATAAATTTTAATAAATATGAAAAAATTATATTCTTTATTTACCTGGAATGTTACATCCATCATAACTTTTGGGAATTTCATCCTCGCAATTTTAAAATTGGGCATTGAAACTTCATTGAAAGTCCCACATCAGAAAAAGAGTCAACTAAAATTTCACATTAAAATAAAGGAGGAGATGTTCAAAGGTGACACAAAACCAAAAATAATAGGATTCCATGATAACATGGATATTGTAGTGAAACTAACTATCATAGATTAAAAATTAGTGGTAGAGAACTTGATCATGGAAAGATAACCTCCACAATACCATAAATTTGTTTTTGGGTAAATGTATGATAATAAAAGAGATCTTATAACATTTTTCCTTCAGGATCCTTTTCCGATAGTTGAAGAATTTTATTAATAAATAGAATAAGATCTTATGGAAATATACTTATTTGTCATGTTTAGTGTCATCCTTTAATAAAATTCTACCGCAAACTTATCTTTTCTCCAAATGGTAAGTATTCAAGATGACCTTGTCACACCTGTAGTGCTAGAATAAACTTTTGCTGTATCACATAATCTAAAAAATATGAACTATATATTACCCCTATCTTTAGACATCAACCAAAACAAAAATTTGGTAATACAAGATCATATAATCCCCAAAGGATAAACCATTATAAAAAAATACTACTCAAAATCATCTAAAATTCAACAAAAAAATCAAAGTAAATGAAATACTATTATATATACATGTGTCCCTAAAATTCATCAAAATAATCCAAACTAATATTGAAACCCAATACTCAAAAGGATTTAATCACATAGTCTTTCACAACAAATCTTCATATTTATCTCCAAAAACATCGACTACTCTCAAAGTCTCATACTGAAGTGTAATTAACCTAAACACATATTTTCTATGATAGATTAATCATTTCCAAAAATAACCCAAATCAACATATTCACACAAAAAAACATAGATTCTTCCAAAATAATATTTCAACCATTACTCCTAAAATTAAATCCCATAGTTTTTTAGTTCCCTTAAGCTTATAATGTTTCCAAAACAGCAAACATCTTGTAAAATAACCTATATCACTTAATCACTAAATAAATTTCCTATATTAAGGATATCAAATTTATAAATCTTAAGTTCCAAAAATCAAGTTATTCTTGATCCATAATATAATTTAATATAAAAAAATAAGTCATACTGACTAGGGACTTCACATAGGATAGTGGTAGGCAATGCGCCCGTGTCACCCTTCGGTTGTGGGTACGATTCCTATGGCCTTGTCGGACGCGACAGGTCGCCACCCATCTTACGAGATGTCCTTTTTATAAAATTCAAAAATATAAATAATTTTTTTTAACCTCAATGGTTTTCTTATGCCTTTCAATTTTACCCCAATACATTAAGTCCTCAACATCTTATATATTGACATTTGTTTCACCTTCATATGATAAAATAAAAATATTCCAAATATAAAGAACATCATATCTGGATCATAGTGTCTATATAGTTTCATAATCATCTAGTTCACATAGGTAGAAGGTCCATGAATTGAAATAATGATTTATATATCCTTCAAAATCATTTGATTCATTCATCCAAATATGCATTGTAAAACTCGGGTCATATGGGTGTTCGCAAAAAAACAGTTTTGGAAAATAATCATGTATGACATATAATTTCAAAACATATGATAAAACACGATTTTTATAAAATAGTTTGACCGAGTTTGAATTGAAAATTTCAATCAACGGTCCTTTTAAAATACCATAGGTATTTTATGATAGAATATATTGTAAAAGAAACTATAAATAGTTTGTACAATGGTCTCCTTCTTCAGAAACATTTTCAAAATCATAAAATGCTTTAAAATCTTGTGATAAGGTGAAATATTTAAAAATGCATTGATAATATTTAACTTTTTTGAAAATATATGAATATTGAGAAAATATGATTTGATTAAATACAACCCATGATACATGATGATATCAAGGTATAATGGAGTTGTTTTTTATCTCAAAAAATTTATTGCAAGAGAGTTGTATGCTTGAAAAAGATTCACAATCATCTGAACCCGTCTCTTTAATAATTAATGCAGGCATGTCATCAGGAAGTGATATGAATGTTGTCTGAGATCCTTCTCCTTACATTTTTATCCAACATTAATTGATCTGAAAAACTTATTAAACAAGGTTTTGACTAAAATAATATACATTTGGACTAACCATGTGTTTAACTAAAACTCACCATCCCAAAAGTTGTCTAAAGTGACCTTTGATAACAACTATAATGATCCACCCATAAACATTACTTAATTTTGAATTAAATAAATAATTAAAATTGATGATCTTTTAATGTTTAGAGTTTTAGATTATTAGGCCATAACTATTACATATCAAAATTAAAATTACATGTCGACATTATTAATTAGTATCCATTTTTTCATAAAACAAAAACTCTTAAAAAGAAACATATCTAGTTCCATGTTTTAGACAGCATGACTTTTCCTTGATCCTATCCGTGAACCTATTCATATTTAAGTCTTGTGTAAAACATTTCAAAAACATGGGATGAGCGTGAAAAGTTCAGTAAGGGATATAAAATAAGGAAAAAAAACATTACCCATCAATTAACAAGAAACAATAGAACAATACTTTTCATTCATAACATACCTTATGAAATCATAATATCAGTGAATAACACATAGAAATAATAAATCAAAAATGTAAATTATGTCATACATAACATAATAAAATTGTAGAGATCACAGATATATAGGGAGTTACGTTGGAATACCCAACATAGTATATTCCCTAAATCCCTTAGGAGAAACATTAACGATTACCTCGGTCACATTACCCATTACATTGGAGAGCAATCTCAGGCTCACCCAACCTATGCTTATCACTGAACCACGTGTATACGTAAAAAATTCCCAATAACCATAAAATATTAATAATACATTAAATAATAATTAAGGAATTATAACATTTCCACATTGCCATCAAAATATATCATTTCAAGATAGTGATGTAATCAATGCTTTATAAAAAAAATTCAAAACCATTTAAAACATTTAATAAAGATATTTTTTAATCAAAGTGACACAAACCACTTTGAAACTTTTAAAAGAATCATCATTTAAAATCATGAATGTCCATATAAATAAATCTAAAAATGCATTTTGAAAACATAAAAATTAATGAGAAATATTTAGAAAAATAAATCTTTAAAACTTTTTAACTGATATTTTAGTTAAAGAGTTTTTAACAAAATGAGAGACTCTTAAATAAATATAATTGAAGAAAAAAATTTAATCATAAAATTATAATATTAGGAGAATAAATGGAATAATGATATAGTATCCCAAAGGACAATATATACACAATATATGAGTGATTTGGTTCATAACAACTATGAAGTCTCAATGGAATGTAAATTGAGATGAAATCCCTTATAAAGATGGTATCCTTATATTAAAGACCAATAAATTGAATAATTATGTTTGAAAAATATAAATACAGTCAATATTATTCGATATTTAGTGTAAATCAATCAGAGAACACCCACACATAGTTTTGTAAAATAGCACCATTGACTTGGATGTTTTACTCAATGAATGGAAATAGAGTTAAATTTACACTTATCAAGTTTATATCGATGACTTGAGAATTTATCAATGGTGTGATTATGTGTATCAAATTTATATACACACAAAGGGGATTGGAAATTACAACATAAATAAATAAACATTAACTCCACACATAATCATAGTGTGGCATAATTAATAATTATAAGATTATCCCAAGGAATTGAAATTAGGTGAAGAAGTTCCCTTACCGATTTGGTATCTTATGAAACATACAACCCGTGAAAGAAGGACCGTAAAATAAGGATTTAAATACTGATAAATTAATTTATATTACAAAAATAATACAATAATTGTCTGTACATACACCAAACAAAAATAAACAGTGGAAAATATAGCATGAATATCATGGGAATAAAAAGTGAAAGGAAAACCTCTTACCATAGTGTAATAAATCGATCCGTATGACCAAAAGATAATAACCACCAATTGAATCACATAATACCATGAATATGAAGAGATTAATGATAATATATATCAAATGGAATTTCCCAATACATTGTAAGAAATAAATAAGGGGTGAACAATGGAAATCTCATGGAATTAAAAGTGAGATAAGAAACCCCTTACCTCGTTTCCTACATGACTCTTTTGTACCTTGTTATTCCTAAATAATAAACATGAGTTAATTTATATTTGCATAAGAAAAATTTAATGTTTATTATTCCTTTTATATAACATATTACTTATCTACAATAATTAGTTAATTATTTGAGTTCATATTGGTCATTTTGTCGATGTTCGGAACATTAGTAAAAAATGAAATTGTTATAATTACAAATTGTACATGTTGTAAAATTTAAATTATCTCCAAAATAATATTCATGATTTATATATCATATATATAATATATATCCAGTATATATGTATTTATAATAGTACCTAACATTTGGATATAAGAAATGAAATGCATCGTTCAAGGAGATGGTAAGTCGTACATACGCATGAATGCTACTTTCATATCTATTTCATATTTAATGGAATGAAAATGTAATGATAAATAGGTATATTATAATTCCAGTATAATATCATTAATAATTTAATTATCTTTTTACTACATACGTTCCATGTATGGCTTGAATAAGTCATATCACTTTGAGGGGGCTGTAGTTCGCACATCCTCAAATAAAATTATCATATTTACCCACTATGGAAACCATAAAGGAAATCTATAAATGTAAAATAAATAAGAATATAAAAAATATAAATATAATATATATCACTTATAAATACAGTGCTATCATAATTTCCACCATGAGAGGTGGTAGGAGAATATTGAACAATCATTGTTTTGTGAGGCGGTAGTTCGCCATCCAAAAAACAGTATGTTCTTTACCCATAAGATAGAGGTGTGTGTTAGTTTAGTTATAATAATTCTCATAAAAACAGTCTTGAATATTGAGGATAATGGTGTTTTTTTAAAATAATGGAATAAATATAGTATATAGGATTGGATAAGTAAAATAAAGAAAAAGAACTTAAGAAAATATGTTACCTTTAAATTGGGTATCTCCCATTGGTTTGAACCAAAAAGATTACTTGGATTTATTTTTTCATAATGAGGGATTATAAGAGAAGTTGAGTTATGTATGGAGCTTAATTGGGAAGAGTTTTGATGAGCCATGGGGCTTGAGAAATGTATGTAATGGGTTAGAAGTGAGAAATTTTTTAAGGGGGAGGAGGGGATCTTTAAGAACGATTAAAAATATAATTTCATTATATAAATATTTTCAGATTCTAAAGGTCCAAAACAAATTAAAGTAGAATATAATATGACTAGTTTTAGAAATAAAATCATCCAATAATAATTAGACTGGTTTTGGATATTTTTTTAATCATTATAATCACGATTATTTAAATCATTCATTAATGAGGTAAACACTGCATCATTATTGTGTCATAAATAATTTTATTTATTTGATGTCTAAAAATTATAAAACAAATACCATGATATATAAAATATTTTTAGAATTAATATTAATATTTATAGTCTCATTAATAACATATATATCTATAGGTAAAAATTGATTAACTAAAAGATATATGTTTAAGCCATTTTTGTCTTCACTTTAAACTAATTAATATAATGTGTTATTATCACTCCCATGTGGCTCCACGGGGTCCAAAAATAGACCCAAGGATGAACATGGTCAGAAATTTATCCTCTAATAGGATTAGTACACATTTTATGGTATTTTTATGTTATTATAAAAATATTGTGTTACCCTTATTTACCATATTTACCTTTTAACCATGGTAAATAAAATATTTTCTGAAGTAAATATACATAATGTTGAAAAAAGGTTACCAATTTACACAACTTGGACCTCCTGATTCAAAATATGGAATCAATTTCTTCAAAATCACAATAGAGATGTTGCAGAAATTATGTAAAAATTAATTCTTGTTGTCAAAACAAAAAAGTGTTTTTTAGAAATAAATACTATCAAAAGATTGACAACCGTTTATTTCCAATTTCAAAAATAAATTACATCCAATGACCAACATAGGATTAAATGGTAAAAAAATAATCTAATTATACTTTAAAACTATTTATAAGGATATCCAATCCATATAAATAAATTATATTAAACATCATTTTAAAATTAAAATGCAATATTTTTCACTATCCATAAAAAATGAACATTATCAGAAAAATTCCAAAATATTATCCAAAGTAAATTTTGATTTCACGATTATAAATGATAATATGATTTTTTCAAATAGATAAATATAAAAGTGACCAAAACTATATATAAATAAGTTTCTCCCTCAAAAGGTAGTAAATCAACCTTTTAATTAATATTAGAGTATTTTTTCTTAAAATCAGATTATTTCTTATTTTAAGCCTCTAAAATTTATTAGATAAATGTAAAAACCTTTAACAAACTTGTATATTAATATTTTAGTTAGTTCTTTCCATTCCATCTAATACAATATCTATTCATTAAAAACAATTTAAATTAACATTATATTACTATTTTTCAGTATGACTTAGCATTGCGTACAGCATAAGTTTTCAAAGAAACATTTTGTTGCGTATCGGTTACGCCATAGAACATAAAATCCCATTTAAAGAAAAATTAATATTTTATTCATAAATTTTATTAAATATTATAATGTTATATTTATTATTTACCTGGGATGTTACAATTAAAATGTCATAAAACATTAATTATTTCATAAAAACATTTATTTTGAATTTTGTAAAACAATATTTTAAAAGAGGATTTTAAAAGAAAAGACCCATAAAAATAACATATAATTGATGTGATACTTAATAGAGTGGATGTAACAAGTAAATAAACATAGATACACATAATAAAACTTAATATAAAAAAATATTCCCACAAACAATTCTATTACCACATAAATAATTAAGTATAATGTTAACCCAAAAATGGAAATTTGGTTATAAATTCCAATACCTAGGGTTTGTCTTACAAAAATATCATTTAAATTTACATTATAATAGTTAAAAGAGTGTTATTAATATTTTAGAGAAACATATTAATGTTTATAACAGCCTATATGATCATTTCATAACATCATTTCACCCTTTAATTGTTAATATTTTGTTCCTTCCATTGTTTTGGGTGCGTTCTTTGAATGATTTCCACGACCTATTTCTATTTGATATTATAGTAATATGGAAATGAAATTACAAAATTTGAATAAAATTGATTTCATATGTTTTCATAATATATAATTTTACCATAAATCATTTTTTTATAATATATAATAATGGATCATTAGATAAAAAAATTAATGAAGTTTGTTTAGATCATTTTTGGAAGTTCCTCGATAATCATGAACATGTTTCATTACATAATTTTATGACATGAATATAAGTTCATTATAGAACAATAAATAGGTTAGAAAATACTCTATAAATAATTATTCCTTCATTAAAGGGTTTTTATGGTCACATTAGAATGAAATGATAGAAATTAGACACACATCATCTATGATTTTTGTAAATCGGCACATCGCCAAAGGTCTTTTTATTTTTAAAATAAGTGGGAGTAGAGAAGGTGGAAGATGAATAATCTTTTACAAGAACATAGAAACATAAATAATATATATTATTTTAGATATTTCATACCTCTTTGATAAGTGGAGGTTAATATAGAATAGGAAAACAAATTAATTATAATGAAAAGACATTAAAAAGGAAGATGATTCTTGCCTCTTCATATTGTCTCCCAGAGATCCTCCTTAAGGCCTTTCTTTTGAGCATTTTTGTGAGACCAGGTGATCTAAGACGTAGAGGATATCCTTGGTGAGGGTATTTGGTATAACATATAAAATGATCATGCCTTTAGAGGTTTGAGAGGATGAGGAGGATGAGGTGGATTATATTGTGGAGGAGATGATGGATTTTAGATTATTTTGATCCTTATTTTAATATTTTTTCTCATTACTATGAATATTATTGATTAATGGGACCCAACATAGTAGATATTTCATGTGATTTTGAAATGAGTGTCCATACATCGTCCTTGAATCACCAATTATGTATTAAAGCAAGTACTTAGCATTTATCATATTTTACTATTCATAAAAAATTCATGAATTTCAAAAAAATACAAAAAATTCCCACTAACAAATTTTCAATGAGTATAATTCAAAATTGACCATAATTTTTGGGAAACAATTTTTAAATATTATTAACTTAATTTTTTAAAAATCATAATTTATTCAAAAATAACAATTCTAAATCTACAATTTCTTTTTTAACGCCTTGAAAAATTAATCAAGTTGTCATTATCTTAAAGACATAAGAAAATAAAATTATAATTCAATTTATTATTAATTTGGGTCATATTACTATTGAAATTACTATTCATAATGGTATGATATTAATTACCAAAAATTCAGTTGGTTCTATCAGATTCCAAATAATGTACTGATCACAAACGTAGATGACCATTTATTAAAATTCAAAACATATAATTGAAAAAAAATTAAAGGCTATCTATAAATATCTACTTATAAAATTTTCATGCATTTCAATTTATTTTTTTAAAACTGTGGGGTGTTAAAATTTTTGTGCAGTTTAATGTCACAATAATAAGATTTTTTTTCATGTAGTTTAACATATATGGACTTTGATGTATCATTTGGTTTAATGTAATGTGAATTGGATATATCATGAAGATTAGTTTTATTTGACTTGGAAACATTGTACCATATCATATATATATTTCAATTTTTTCATGGATATTATATGATTCTTATGTATATTTCATTATTTTTCAGATCCTATAAAAATATCAATACATCAATTACCACTTTCACTAAAAAATCATTATTTACAAAGAAACTATCTATTGTGTTATCAAGATGGCAAGGCTAGGGGTACTAACTGGCATGGCCTACCAACAATACCTCACTTGAAATTATGGTTGTTGGGAGTTCTATAAAATAATTTTTCTTAGAAATTACAAGTGAAATGGGGATGTTTATTTCATAGATTGAAAATGAAATGTTTGATCTCATGCTGAGATATGGTCATCTATATATTAAAGATATGTGGATCATGTTTTGAGGAACAACATGTGTTTTCTATTTAGAGTTCTCACATGCCTGGAATACAAATTTCTGTGTCGATGGTTCCAATATCCCCTCATGAAACCTTTTATAAATCCCATCCTAAAAGCTGCAACAACTCCCTATCAATTCCTCACGTCCTTTATGATAGGTGTAGTGATATTTATGGCTGGTCAACCCCATATCATTCAATTACATCATTTTTTGTATTTTTACCAAACCATTACCCCTGAAATTGTCAATATTCATAGGGATATGTTTTGGTTACAAGGAATATGCAGTTCAATATTTATGATCAAGAGATTGGAAAACACACTATGTCTCATACATTATACCAATACATTCATTGATGTGGGAACATGTACTATTTTAAAATCAATAGTGAGTAGACTAGGTCATTATTTATTTGGTCCTATAGTGATGTATAATTCAGGTACATGGATGTTTTAGATGCTTCCCAATGATTGGACAAACCAAATTCTATTGTAGGATTTGTGATGATTGTTACGATTAGATAGATTCCTGATTAACCCTAATAAGGCTTTGTAAAATAATGAAATTAACTATTCCAAAGGTATTAAGGCCTTAATAATATAAAAATGACCAATGTCCTAAAATATGAGATAAATTTAAATGAAGTATGGATTAAACCCAATAAGGGAAAAATGAATATAAAAATTATTCATCCCTAGGATTTGGGGTACCTCATTATCTACTAGAACTCTATAGGAATATGATGTTGTGTTATTCTAGTGACGGGATCCGATGACCATTCCCACAAAAAATTCCTATATATACTCATTCTAGTAATGTATTTGGGTGATATTCTTTATAATAGAAATTTCTATATAATCATTAATCGGATGACTCGAAGTAGTCATGAAGAAAAAATTTCATATGTAAATGGAAGGGAGAGTGGATGATAATGGGATTCTCAACATTAACCCTATAAAATTAATCCACTAATTCATCATGATATATTCTCTATCAAAATATCACATTTAAACTCTAGCATGGTGTATTATACCTTCTTTAGATGCATGAACGATACATTCAAGCCCATTATTTCTTGTCTCAGAGGCAGAATGTGGGACAAAATTCTACATCTCTGAATACTACAGAAGGATGTGATTATCCTTTTTAATAGTATTATCATTTAAATTTGATGGAAATTCCCCATATTTTCAATATCATATTAATTTGGGCATATGTTTCATGATGCTACTCTTCAATGAATAATCTTGTTTGATGGGTCAGTGTCCCTTATACCATTTAGTGGGATAGTGCCCGATGTACTGTTTGGTTGGTCTATTACCACTATACTATTTTCTAGGTCCACACCCGTTATAAAATTAGGTGGTTCGGTGCCCATTGTATGAATTTTTTTTGGTTCGATGCCTATTTGAAAGACGATACGAGGATTAAAAACAAAACTGATGGACTACAGATTGGGGATCCCCCTTGGATTCCACAATCACCGTGTCTATATAAGACAAATTTCAAGGTTCCGGATAGTTATGGTTATGGGTTGATTCTATGAAACTGGCAATAATGATGGGACTTTCACATGTTGGTTATAACATGGATATAAACCGTATCTAGTTTTTTATATTTTGGTACACCAAGTGAGTAATCATGTTGGATGCCCCAAATTGGAAACAGAGGGTATGGATATCTTCCTCTTTATCACTCTATAGAATTAGGGTTATATGTTTTGGATGATGGCAGGAAGGGATAAGATACATCCTAGGCCTCTCATGAGTGGTTGAGTCAAAAAATTGATTTTCATAATCCACCTCCCTTTGGATTGGACATTGTGTCATTCTAAACTATAGAGACAATCTCACAATGTGGTTGAATGGTGAAAAAATGTCCACTTACTCTTCTACAACCTTTAGATGGAATTACATCTTGTTTCGATTCATCCTATGGGGTATTTTATGAGAATCTTATAAATTCTAGAAGGATCTGTTGTGGTGGTATTACTAAATAGAAAAATTCAACAACTAACACTATATGTGATATGTTGGTGAGAATGTATGTTGTGGTCTCTAGTACATGGATTATTTATTAGTTTAGGGACACGAATGGTGTGTAATATAGATGTTCATAGTAGCTAAATGTTTTATATAAGAATTAATAATTTTTCAGAAACATCATAATCTATTGGAACATTTGATGATTCCATTTAGATTTTATGGAGTCTCTAATGTCTTGTAGAGGAAACATGAGACCCTATAAATTTATCATCACATTTAATAGTACTTTTTCTATTAATTACATTCAAAGATAAATGATAAATAGGTGGTCCATTATTCTATTAAAGGATCATCAAAGTTAAAATAATTCACATTAGGTAAATTATTTTGTTTCCAAACAAAAATGAATCATGGAATGATGAATATATATCATTTTATACTCATGAAGGATTGATAAAATTAAAGGATTTCACATTGGGTTAACCATTTTTTCCCCAATACATTAGTATAGTTTCACCTAATTCTTTGTAGTGGGTTACAGAGGGTATTTTCACAATCATATGAGATTAGATTACCATTAATGAATTTAATAGAATCTCTAAATGGTTCCACCAACCATGGAAAAAAATGTATCATAATAGTAGGTAGTCAATTAGGGTTTGATACCCAATAACACATAGGAACCCACAATGGTCGGGGGGATGTGAGGTCTGGAACATTGCACCATTTTAGAGGGATTTAGTACATAATCATTCAATCTCTTATATATTTCTGATATTTATGTGAAATCCATCTGAATACCTATTACCTGACTAGTTTCACATGTGCCAATTATATGATTGAGACAATATGTTTATGGGAACAATTTTTTGTGTTATATTTCCTCAATTATTCTTTTCTTCATTTCTGATGCACTGGTTTATAGCTATGTTTAAGATGTCATTATTTTATTTCCATATAGGTAAGTGGATGTTATCATGGATATATTATTGTGTCATTACTAATCATCCCACATATCCTTTGAGAAATGAAATAAAGGCAAGTTTTGATCCTTTGACATTGTTTATAGTCATATGATTAGACTATAAATTATAGTTTGATGTCATGTGGAAAGGATGTAAATATATGGATATATAATTGAGAATGTGTCATAAAATTACTTTTAATATTGGTATTGGAGTTCACATTGTTCTTGTGATGGGATTATGTGTCATAAATGATGCGACAATAGAGTACTTTAGCGGTAATTATGCCTGTAAGGTTTCCCAACAAGGATCTATGTGACTATGAACCATTCAAGGAATATTATATGTAATCAGGATTACATACTGATGATGTCCCCCGCTGATTTAAAACACATTATTATATTGGTGAAATCATCAGTGGTGTCTATGTGTAAGTGATTCATGCATGTATAGAGTAACTATATATAGAAAAATATTGCATACATCATATGATATTTGATTTGTATGGGGCCTACATGTTAATTTCTCCAATAAATTGGAAATATTTTTCAGTCTAACAGAGAATATGATATAGATATTGTTCCTTTAGTAGGTGTCCAATGTATCATATTAATACCGAGAATTAGAGTTTTCTTAGTAAGGTTTATCCCCGACATGAAGATTGGTTTCTGTTAATTAACGGAATAATTTGGTTTTAAACATATAATGATGATCGTGCATAATCCCACATATCATCCAATGATGGAAGTTGATTACTGGTTGAAATTTTGGTAAATTTTATCCTATTAGTTATGAATATTTTTGATATAGAGGTAAAAAATCTATGGTGTATTCCCATAGGAGAAAGGTACTTGGTATGGAATCCTACAAAACTGGTTTAGAAATGAATTATAGTTGACATAGACAAATTGTTTGATAACCCACTAATGGGTATTAATTGGTGATTACCGACAATGATATTATTGTTGCTCTCATGTTTTATGAATGTTTGGAACTTATACCCTGATGGATTCCAATGATACATATTCATTATATATCAGTAGATAGATAATGTTATGTGATGAATATTGTGACTCTATTTAATTTCTCAATTATACGGAATATATATAGTGAGGGAAATCAAGAGATGGAGATGATGTCAAATGTCTTATGATTGAACTAGTGGAATCATTGTCTTAAGAGGATGGGAAGAGGTTAAAGATGTTTTTGTGATGATATTAGATGACATTGATTACATTGATCAAGAGGATCTTGATGGGTCCATTTAATATTTAATGAAGAAAAATGTGAATTCCATAAAGCTATCCCATATTGATTTTTCAGGAAGAATATATGTTCTTAATAATTGATTCACAGAAGCACTACATTCAGCCAACAGTGATGTTGGAATCAGAAACACTTGTAGCCTCATCCCCACTAATAGCATTTTACCATTGTACAACCCGTCTTGGCTTGCCATGTGCACCCACTATGGTCACTATTCATACCAACCATCTGCTGCCAGTCTAACTAGTGTTCCATATCTTAGGTGTGGTTGAGGAGACACTAGCAAGTGTACTAGAAGGGTTGGTGTTCTAGTTAGCTTAGCGTGCCAATTTTTTGATTAGTGGAATCTATAAAATGAAGATAATTAATAACTCTATAAAGTGAGATGATGAAGGGAAAAAATATATTCCATTATAAGTTGATTCGCAAACCAAGACACTTCAAATACCATCATGAAATTTAAATTATTATTTTTTAATGTCCTTCTTAATTCTAAAATCCTTAATAGCAATGTGTGTAGTGAAATATTATGGGTTCAATAGGGGTTTCTGTGAAAGGTATTATATTTCAATTCTATATGGTTCATTCCAGAATTATAATTCATAAAAACTAAGGATGGTTTATAAAAAGGGCATTAAATGATTATTGTTTTAATTTATACATGAAATACTTATTGATTATTTTAAAAAATATAATTAATTAAATTTATTTTGAATGTAATTTTCTAACATATTTTTATGGTATCATATTTGGGTCTCTTTCTCCACCAATCGATTTAGACCATTTTGTATTTATAGCCCACATATTTTCTTTCATGGTG
Organism: Viscum album; assembly: GCA_963277665.1. Classification (NCBI taxonomy): domain Eukaryota; kingdom Viridiplantae; phylum Streptophyta; class Magnoliopsida; order Santalales; family Viscaceae; genus Viscum; species Viscum album. The sequence goes on from OY728137.1 coordinate 2,056,227,847, forward strand.
ACCATGCTTTAATCACTTATTTAGACTTATTTCATGATGACATTAGGATGTATAATTTTTTATTTTGAGAGTGACCATGGGTCTCGAATTGTTGCTCATATTTTTATCTTATTTATCATTTTATGTATGTTTTTTGACATTATCATATAGGGATTTACTTATGGTTTTTCATGAACAATAGATAGTTATAAGTATTTATTTTCATCATTATATGATGGTATGAGTAAGGATTCATCTTAAATATTCATTATCTATTATAGTAAGTTTTATTTTTTCATTTTTTATTGATGTTTTTAAAGTGTATGTGGTTGTCTATTATACAGATAATTGATATGAACTATCCAAATTGAATTTTGGGGTTGGTTAACAAAATTATGTTGTCGAAATTATTCCCAACGGTTATATTTGGATATCTTGGATCTTCTCCCAAGCTCATATTGATCAACAAATGTTTTAGGCCTTATGGAGATATGGCTCTGGCGACTTGTTTGGTCAGCCCATGCTTCTTCGTTTTGGATGGGATAGGGTTTCTATACAAAACAAATTTAATATTTTATTGAAATTAATTTTTTTATACTATAATTAATATTAAAATTACAAAAAATAAATATATGTATGGGGTTGAACTTCTATAGGTAATGTAGTAGTATTGTAAAAGGGTAGGTAATATTTTAGGTACATTAGTTTCATTCAGAGTCATTGAAATCATTAATGATGAATGAATGATATTTAAGTGGGACATTTGGCTCTAGGAAGTATAGACCATATTGTGACATAGTTTGAAAGGGCCTCTAGGATAATGAGCCTCTCACGTAGAGTAGGCGTAATGGAAGAATACGGAAATTGAATATATCAACTCCATTACGTGTGTAATAGTGGTGAGAACAAGCAATTATAGTAATGAATGGTTACATAGGGAACACAACATGAAAATATATTAAACAGAAGGCATGTGAACATGATGAGCTTATAGATAATGTTGATGGGCTTATATGAGGTGTTTTTAGATTTTATCCCTTATTCCAATAGGCCTTCATCTCACATAAATAGTTCTCTATCAACCTGGTTAAAAAGGCATAATATAAGGGATAATAATTATTTATTATAATAATACTATTTTACTGATAATTAATTATATATATAATATTAAATATTATTATAATATTTTATAACAATTCATATATTATGTATAATCTATTATATAATTAATTTATTTTCAGTATATGGGAAATTGAAAAACTCATGAAAGTACTCACTAATATAGGGATCTCAGACCTATAATAAATGTTAGTGGTGCCTGTATTGGATATAATAATCATGAAAATCTATAATCCCTTTATATTGAATGAGATCATGATTTACTATGATTTATCATCTATTTCTTCGATGATTATGTTTTCCTTCACAAAATCATGTGATGCATTTGAGTATGATTATGAAATAATAACTCCCTTGTGAATTTATTTTACTTCTAATAATAAAGATGGGAACCTGGGCATCTGAGAATCATTGTTGGATATTTATAGTTATTATATTTATAGGTATATTATATTAACTATCTATTAGTTTATAAAAACTATTGTCTACTACTAAATATTTTATATTAAAAAATAATTAGTTAATTATATTAATCAATAACTAATTAGTTATATTAATTAGAAACTAAACACTAATTATTAATTAATATTATATATCTTATTAAATAATTATTAACTAATTCTTATAGTAGTACTTAATTATCAATTATTGATTAATAAATATTTGCATATATCAAATTTTATTAATTAATTACAACATTATTGGTAATTCTTATTTTAAAAAATTACATAATTAATGATAATTTTATACAGTGTGTACTTATAATTATAATTATAGTTACTAGAATTTATTAATTATATATAAATAAATAATTATTTCAAACAACTTATTAATTATTTAATTTGATATCTCTAATGATAGTGATTTTAATTATTTTATTTATTCATTATCAACATCAATAATTTTTTATTATTAACATTAATATAATTTATATAATAGATTGTCCAATCATGAAATTATTATATTAACTAGAATATATATATATTTGGGTGTGTGGGTGTAAAAAAACATAATAATAATTAGAACTTCTTTTCATAAAAAACATATGAAGCATGAACTACGTTCAACATTCATAGAGAAGGAAGAAGTTCCATCTAGGATCACTCCACTCAGGATATATTTTCCTAATATTTTAACATGACCCACTTTTTCAAAAAATAATTAACACCCCCCCAAAACTCATAGAAACCCACCCACACACTCACACCCCATCAAAACACACATACACAAAACCAAATCTATTAAATCAATTATTTGTAGGTTTCATTACACCACCTGTATGGTCCAAATCATCATTGATTGAAAACTAGATCATTCCATTTTAAAATTCAACAAGATCATGCAATGAAATTTTTTATGCATAGATAGTTAAACACTGAAAACTAATCCATACAGTTGTTCTATCATTTGTAGTAGTATAAGTTTTTCATTGGTTCACTCATAGAATTTATAATTTCACAAATCCCATATCATGTTTTTGGGTAAACTAATAACAATAAAACTGGAAAAATCAATATAGAAACATAATTCAATATACTATCTCTCTCTCACATGTTTTATTTCTTAATTTATCCAACAATACAAAGATAAAATCCCATACACTATCATTATCCGATAAAATCATAAACTACATGAAATTCTATGGAAAAATCCCTAAAATTATGTTCTTATAATGTTTATTTATTATTTTTCCTTAGTTAAATCTATATATGAAAATTATTATAAACTGATTGAATCGATGTTAATCATTTGTCCCAGTACAGGGAATTTTTAATGAATGGAACTATTTCACACATTTAGTTCATCATATGAACCCAAAGTGCGAAATAGTTGATTGATTTTGCCACATCAGATAATATATATTAGTTTTTTAAAAAAATAAAAAAAATTGGACAAAATTTAAAATAAATTAATCATTTATTTAATTAAGATAATTTAATTAATCATAAAATATAAATAAAAATCAGACCCATGACTTCTATTTATAATGAAGGGGCAATTTACGCCCCTTGGGGATTTTGCATGTGGATTTTATCTTTCACTATATAGAAAAAACATATTAATATATTTTTAATATTATTAAATTTTTACTAATAATATATATTTAACAATTATACATAAAAATTAATATACAATCAATTATATAATTAATTTTATTAAAACATGTTTTTTATAAATTTAAACTAATAATATTAATAATAAAAATTATTAATTTATCTAATATATTTATTAATTAAAATATGAATAGTATAGATCACAAATTACATGTATCACATCATAAAATGATGTCAAATAATAAATTATTTGATATGGGGCCAAAAATTTAATAAATTTTCCTCATTATAAAATATCACAACTCCTATTAATATACACCAATGAATCCAAATAAAAAATTTATTTCATTCTACACTATCTAAAACGGATATTATTAGGACTACCTTATCTAGGTAGATTTTGTCTTCTACAACATTATCTAACTTTATTCAATGGTTCTTGATCATAATTTCCAAAAATACCAATACTTTTTACCATTAACTGTGTAATATCTCTCATTCCAAGTGAAATCCAACCATATCATTATATAGAGTAGATAAATAGAGAAAAAAGGATCCCAATAACCATGTAATTCAATATATTCTAAAAAAATCAATCTAATTGATTCATCCCCCATATCCCATGTTCTGATGATTTTGTTATAATTCCTTAGTTTCAAAGTTTATAATGTTTGTAGGTTAAAGTGGTCATGGATTCATTTTAATATTCTTAACAAAAATAAGTAATATTACCAAAAATCATGAATAAATTTTTAGGGGTTGATACAATTGACAAATAAAATACATTTAAAGTGTTCGTAAATACATTTTTTCTTAATCCATGTACTATGTGGTCCTAGGAAACTACTCCTACGGTCAAATGAATAATAACCCTAAGTGATGATTCTATAGAAGAAACTATAATCCCTAGATTTCTTAATGGGGTGACTACCATTTTAGTATCTAAGTAAACAATATTAGGCCCTAAGAACATTATATTTAAAGGGATTTAGAACAAAATCACTACATTCCACTTAGAAAAGGATTTTGTGGGGAGGAAAAAAATTATATAACGATCATGATTTGTCTTTTGATCAATTATACTATGAGACCGTGAATTTTTTATTGTAGGAGCCCCATGTTTCCTCTTAATATATGCATTAAACATTAATTTTTACCTTAAACATCATAGTAAAATCATTATAATTCAAATTCAATTTAATTTTATTATAATTTGAGTCAATTTTTAACGAAGGTAGACATGTTTCCCTAATGACATATGATTCATCACTAAAATTAATATCCTGTGTAAAATTCTATATGGATACAAGATTTTGATGTGTTTATGTGTTCTCATTTCTCACCATATCCTAACGATTCATTAGTTCGATTTGGGTATGAGTTAGATAGTGATAGAGAGACCACCATATTGGTATTCCTAATATTCCATGTGAAAAAATTAATAAAATTAACATTATCAATTTTCTATTGATCAAAATCAGAGAACCCATCAAGATCAGTCTCAACCTGGAGCTTTTAAATGATTAGTAAATATATTTTAACAGCCAGTTGAGTCCATAATATAGGACTATTTCTAAATTGAAATAACATTATTGAAATGTAGATCATAAAAAAATATAATATTTAATATTTAGGATCCCATCCATAATGTCCTAGTTAATTCAAATATAAATCATATAATGGTGTGATTCAGGAGTCCACATGTCTTGTGATGTTTATTCACCCAGTATGGTGGCTGAACAAACACATTTAATTCCACAATCATATCAATGAATGATATGAACCATAGAGATATGGTATAGTCCATCATCAATGGGGATTTCATGTGAATACTTTATGCGGGTAGATACCTTTTGACAACCATGTTGTTTTGCAAGGTGATCCTTTCAGGGAACCACATTTCCTATAATGGAATTCTTTAAAAAAATTGGAGGGACATCTAATCAGCATAAATAATTTAAAACCATAATTATACAAACATTATCATATTTTCATCATACATTAATACATCTATTTTCCAAAAGAATTAAATTTTCTTTAATATACTAGCTATTTAAAATGAAGTCCATAAACATCATAATTAATAGTTTTAATCAAGGAGAAACTATGGTTAACCTACTAAAAGAAATGTTGAAAAGCGAATAAATATATATTTTCCCCTTTCATAATCTATTTGTGTAGTCATACAGACTATAGAGGATATCTCTAATAATTTTTTGGATTCTAAAGGATTTAAATCAATCCCCATTATAAAATCTATATTTATGTGATTGATATTTTTAATATTAGATGATTAACATGATTGACTAAAACATAGAATATTAGAAATCATAGGTATAGTGCCACGATACCAAAACCCCAAAATTTATAATTCAAATCCCATATTTGGGATATTGTGTGAATACTACATCCAACTTAGAAATTGAAATATTAACCATAAAAAACCTAGTAAGAAACAAAATTTTTCTTATCATTTAAAGTCTTCCAATGGGAATCATTGTCTCATAAATATGAAAATTAAATAATAGTGTTCTCACATTCCATAATCCTATCAAAAATAATATATTGAGTTCCATGAACATTATATTCTACACCATTCTTTATAATATTCTATGAAAAAGTATTGGTTTGTCATACACATTATACAGTGGATTGGTGAATATATTCACATATTTCCCAATCATATTTCACCTAAACAAAATTGTTTGGGTGGACCATTTGTTGGTATCCTCACTTATATTAAATACTAGATCATTAATCACATTTCATCATACTCAAGAATTATTACCTACCATTACACATTTAATGATCCTACCAATTCATTTTAATCACATCCCATGATTTTTATTTTAACATTACTAACATGTAGATGACATGATTTCTTTCATTATGTGATTTATTCGAGTTTTTAGGAATTTGAAAAGTTATTTTCTTAACAAAACCATGGGTATAAGGCCCCAACCTTAAACCTTACTTAATCTTGAGTTATTACAAGATTACACATTGAGGATCTTTTCAGGTTTAGAGTTTTATAGAATTAGATATTGAAACTTGCATTACATTCCACCTTTAAACAAAGTGGTTACATAAAAGACATGATTCATTCTTCCCAACAACGAAAACATATTTAAAATAAAACTTGGATTCTTTCTTGACACATCCTTGACTCTATCATCTTATCATATACCTTTCCCGTGACCTGTGAAAAACATTTCAAAAACTTGGGATGAGCATAAAAATCTCAGTAAGGGTTATAAAAATATGGAAAGGAAACATGAGTTCATATATACATAATAATGAAATCATTCTTTACCCATAAAACAAAGGCACTTTCATACCTCATCAAACCATGAATAAATAATAGAAATCATAAGACAAAAAGGTAACTTGAGGCATTCATAACATTCTTATGTAGGGAGTAACTCTCTTGGTTACGTTTGGAATACCCATCACAGTATATTCCCTAAATCTCTTCGGATAAACCTTAACGTTTCACTCCTTCGCGTTACCCAATGCATTGGAGAGCTATATCGGGCTCACACGCCCTTAGTTTATCACGGAACCACCCGTTTTCATAATAATGCCCAAGAACCATAACATAAATGTATCACATAAAACATGCATAAAGGAAACATAACATTTCCACATTTCAATCACAATATAACATTTTAGTATATTGAAATAATGAATCCATTCAAAAAGAAACCATTTCCAAAACCATTTAAAACATTTAATAAAGAGATTTTTGAATCAAAGTGTCCCCTACCACCTTGAAGATTAAAATTTTAAACCATTAATATCCATATAAATAAATCCTTAAAACCATTTTAAAAACATTGATATTAATAAGAACAAATAATTAAAACATTTAAAACGATATTTTGGTTAAAGGGGTTTTACCAAAATTAGAGACACTTGAATACAATAATTGAGGAATAACCTTTAGTCAGAACTTTATAATATCATGAGATTAAATGGATTCATGATATAATACTCCAAAGGACAGTATATACACCATATAAGAGTGAACTGGTGCATAACAACAATGAACCCTCAATAGAAATGTCAAATGTGATCAAATCCCTTATAGAGAAGGTATCCTTAAATTAAGGACAAATCAATCTCAAAAATATGTGTGACCAATATAAGTACACCCAATATAAGTGGATATTAATTTTAAAACAATAAAAGGTCATTCACACATATTAAATGGACGACATATTCAATGACTACATGTTGAACCCAAAGAAATCGAAATTGGGTTAAAAAGTTCCCTTGACAGCCTAACGACATCACATCAAAATGAGTTGATGAGAGATAAAAAGTGTATCTCATCACTTGGACATAAAATTTACATCAATAATTATATATTAGAACATATCCCAACATAACAATATGTGAATTAAAAGACCCAACAAAAGAAGTATTTTAAAAAAGAGGAGGGTGAAAGGTTCCCTTACCGACTTGGGTATCTTTCAAAACATACACCCCATGAAAGAAGGACAATAGATCATTGATGTAAATACTCATAAAAGAAAGTATATTACACAAAGAGTAGAATAATGGGCAGTACATACACCACTCAATGGAATTTGTGGCAAATGTAGCATAAATCTCACGGGAATAAAAGTGAGATGAAAAATCCCTTACAAAAACTCGGCAGCCTAACGGCGCCACATAAAACTTAAGAATATGGATTGATGAGATCAAATAGGGTATCTCATCACATTAAAATAAACTTTGCAGCAAGATTAATATAAAATAACATCCCCCAACATTACAAAGAGGAGCTTAAAAGAAGTGACATAAAGGAGAGTACTTAAAAAGAAAGAGAAAGGTTAGATGTCTTACGAAAGTTCGGCAGCCTAACGGTGCCACTCAAAACATCCAAAATGGATTGATGAGAGAGAATAGGGTCTCTCATCACATGAACATAAAAATTACAGTAAGTGTAATATAAAATATCATCCCAATAACAAGAAAGATGAGTTTTAAAAGGAATGACATAAAAATGTGTACTTAAAAAGAATGAGAGGAGTAGGATCCCTTACCTCGGGTCCGACTTGACTCGATCGTTCTTTAATATCCCGAATAATAAACTTGAGTTAATCTATACTTCCTTAAGAACCTTTTTGAAGTTCATTATTCCTTTTATATTACTTATTACCGTGTTCTAAACATTATATAATCATTTCAGTTAATAATTTTTGTTTTGCCGATATTTGGTTCTTAAGTCGAAAGTGGACTTCTTACAATTACATGTTGTTCGTGTGGCCAAATGATTATTATATCCAGAATTGTATTCATGATGTAGATATCATATATTTCATATATATCCAGTACATTCATGCATTTATAACATTACATAATCATTTAGAGGTATGAAATGAAATGCACCGTTCAAGGAGACGGTAAGCCGTACGTACGCATGAACGCTACTTTCATTTCTATTTTGTATTTTATAGAATGGAATAATAATTATATAAAGGTATATTATAATTCCAGTATAATATCATATATAATATCATAGTTCCATCCTTTATACATCCCACATATGGTATTTAACGAATCAAATCACTTTGAGGGGGCGGTAGTCCGCAATTCCTTAAATGAAGATATCGCGTTTACCCATAATGGAAACCATAAAGGAATGCCCAAAATGAGAAAAAACAGAATCTTAAGGAAAACATAACCATATTATATATCATATATAAAAATAGTGATATCATAATGGCCACCCTTGAAGGTGTTAAATGAGTATTGAACAATCATCGTTTCGGGAGGCAGAATTTCGCCATCCACGGAAACCATATGTTCTTTAACCATTTGATGTATTTTTGTGAGAGTGTAGCTCTAATAAATCTTATAAAAACATCCTAGTATATTGAAGATACTTTTTTTGTTACAAAAGAAGTAAATAAAAAGAGTTTAGGGGGTTGGAGAAGCAAAATAAAACAAATGAACATGAGGGAATGAATTACCTTTAAAAGTGTAACTCCTTTTGATTTGAGCCTAAAGGATTCCTTTGAAAGGGTTCTTCCCAAAGGCAATCCTCTAGGATGAGGAGAGGTATGTGGAGAGAGTAAATGGGAAGGGTTTGACCGAGAAAAAGGCTTGAGGAGTGTGTGAAATGAGGTAGAGGTGGGGGCCTTTTATAAGAGGAGAGGAGGGGCACTTTTGGAAAGAAAGAAATATTACTTTATTTGAAAATGTGTTTCAGTTTTAAAAGGTCCCAAATTGATATAATTTATGGATATGGTGATAAGGGTTCTAAATCCACCCATCCAATAAGTTTTTGACATGTGTAGGTCATAGAGTTTACATTATCTTCTCATTTTATTTAAATCGTCAGATAATGATGTCATCACTGCATCATTATAATGTCATAAATAATTTTATTTATCTAATGTCTAAAAATTAAAAAAAAATTACTATGATGTTGTAAATCGTTTTAGCTTTCCAATGACTATTTATAATAAAAAATATGACTTTTATAACCCCACCTAAAAATTGTTTTAGTAAAACATATCATGTTTGTGTCATTTTTACTTTTACCTTAAATAAAAAGTTATTTATGTCATTTCCCAACCAAAGTAGATCCATGGTGTCCCCAAGTTGACCCATGGCTTGTCTTGGTCGGCCATTACACATCCAATGACGTTAGGACATGTTTCAAGTTCATTTCATATTATTAAAACATTATTTTTACCTTAAACTACACTAATTACCTCTAATCGCGATTAAAAACTTAATAAGTTACTATTCCCAAAAAAATTATTTTTATCCCATTGAACCACATTTTACTTCTTAATAAAAACCATTTATGTCGGATTTTTGAAATTCAAAACCCAAAGATGGAAAAATTTCATTTAAACGGAAAAATCAGTTTTTATAAGTACCACTTAGTGGTGTCACTATTCATCAAAAATTGATATTTTTCAAAAATATCCCAAAAATTCACCCTAAGCTATATTTGATATTCAGAATTCAAAAATTAAGTCTATTTTAAAAAATTCAAAAAATATAAGTCACATTAATTAATTTAATAATTAGTTCCCGTTGTCAGAGCAAATAGCGTGTTTTTATGAAACAATAAGTATCAAAAGATTGACACTGGTTTAAGTCTGTTTTCAAAGTGAAATTAATTCCAACGACCACTATTGGATTTAATGGTAAAAATATATTCTAATTTCACTTTAAAACCAATTCAAAAGATAATCCAATCATATAAATAAATTATATTAAAACGAGGTTTTGAATTAAAATACAACATTTTACACTATTCATTAAAAAAATTAACTTTATCGGAAAGATACCAAAAATTTACACAAAGTAAATTTTGATGTCCCGATTCTTAATAAGAGTTTTATTTTGTCCAAAAGAATTTTTAAGAGTGAACAAAACTATATTTAATGATGGTTCAACATCAAAAGGTGATAAGTGAACCTTTAGTGAAAAACTAGGGCATATACGCCTAAAATTGAATTCTTTCCATATTTTAAGCTTCTATCCTTTATTGGATAATTATAAAAACATTTAAAAACATATATAATCATATTTTATTTATTTCTATCCATTACCACCATTACAACGGCTACATGTTAACTACCATTTAAAATAATATTATTTTATTATTAGAGTGCAACGTAAGATTCCCAAGAAACTCATTGTTGCTTGTTGGGTACGCCATCGAGCATAGCATCCCCTTTAAGGTCATATTAATATTTTATTCACAAATATGGATAAATATGAAAATGTCATATTATTTATTTACCTGGGGTGTTACATCCTTCCCCCCGTTTTGGGAATTGCGTCCTCACAATTTTTAAAATTGAGCTTGGAAACATCCTTGAACGTACCACATCGGAATAAGAGTCAGTAAAACACTCACATTAAAATAAAGGAAGATAAGTACCGAGGTCACCCGAGTTAACCCATACTAGGATTCCATGTAGAAAAACATAGACATGGAAGAAAAAGCAAAGGGTCATGTTCTTGAGGGAGAGTGATAGTAAACATGTCTAGGAGAAAGTTAACAATTAGAAAATCACAAACTTGTGATGGGTTAAACGGTATTCGATTCCCCAGTAGGAAAAGCTAATAGACAACATTTTTGTTTTAAGTTACTTTTTATTGAGGAATTTATTCATAAGGAAACATAATCACTTATCATGTTGACTTTCAACTTTTACTAGATTCCTTAATCAAACTCATATTTTTTCCAAAAGGCGAGTATTTAGGGAGACTTGTTCGCATTAAGAGTACTATAATCAACTTCTATAGAATCACCTAATCCACAAAAGAGAATTATATACATCCCATGTCTTTAGGCTTTAACCAAAACCAAAACCAAAAAGGTTAGTACAAGGTCAGATGATCAAGAAAAGGATAACCCATTAAAAAGAAAATCTATTCTTAATCTCTAAAATTTTTCCAACAAAACCCAAAGTTCAACGAGGACCATCCGATAAACATTTTGTCCATAAAATTCTTCAAAGTAAACCAATATAAGATTGAAACCCAAATATTTGAAGGATTTAGTCACATAGTCTTCCAAGTTAAATCGTAACATTTATCTCCAAACAACAACAGTTGCTCCTAAAGTCTCATATTGAAAAGTAATTAACCTAATCACATATCCTCTATGATAGGTTAATAATTTTCATAAATAACCCAAAATCAACTTACTCTTAAAAAAACAATCAGTCAAACTAACCAGGGACTTCACGTAGTCCAGTGGTAGGCGATAAATACCAGTTGCACTTTGATTGTTGGATCGATTCCCGCAGCTTTGTCCGACACGACGGGTAGTCACACTGTCTACGTGTTGTCCTTTTTCCAAAACTATATAATTCTCAAATCATTCCCCAAAAAGGGATAAAATCATCAAAAATAACCATAACATAATTTAACATCAATTTTATCTCATGCCTTTCACTTTAATCATAAAATATAGTAACCCATAATTACCTCAAAAGTAAGGATCATATAAACCCAAATGGTTCTTTATAACTATGTCCACAAAAGAAAAGATAACTATTACTTGAATAAAATTTTCCTATATTAAACATCAGGGTTACACATAATATAAAAAGTCTTCTAATGTAACCCCATCATCAAAAGAGACATAATACTCTTAAGAATTTCACCATAACTCTTGAAGCCCTTATATGTTGACATCTTACTCATTCAACATTCTTCATGATCCATTATCCATTCCTTTCCAACATATTCCGAAATACCTCTTTCCTACAAACAAAATCATGAATCATATCCTAAGATTCCAAAATAGGAAAACAATAGTCATGAAATAGTACATACCTTTGATTGGTCATTGTCAGTTTCTTCATCCTCAATCGGAATTGCATTAGGTATTGGTAAACGAATATTGTTATGCTCTTGGTGACCCCATTCACGAAACATCTTCATAGGACATGTGTTTGCATAATGACCATGCACACCACATTTAAAACATTCAATTGATCCCTCAGAAAGAACTTCTTTCCCTTTCCTCGAGTCAACGGGATGCTTCCTTTTTCCATGGAAGGTTCTTGCTTTATGACCTTCATTTCTACATCTATAGCATATTTCTGTCCCTTTGAAACATTTTCCTAGGTGTTTCTTTCCACATCTTTGACACATAGGTTTTTGAACACACTTACCTTTATGATTATTACCTGTACATCCGTAGGGATTTGTTTCTTGCATATATGATGCCTTAGAGAAATATCCAAGGTTTAGGTGGTCAATCATGACTCCAGATAGTTGGTTGAGGATAATCACATGAGTTCTCATTGCAGCTCCCATATCATTCATTGCTTGCTCAAATAACTGTCATAGTTTCCTTCACATCCACTGTTACTTTGGTGCCTGCTAGATCCAACCATTTACTAAAACCAAAAAGGTCAGTGTGAGTATATCAACAAAACCATCATGTACTAATGAGTAAGATAAACACTAAGATATACTTACTCATTCACTTTATCTAAAACTAGGACTCTTTCTGAAATCCTAACCATTATGGTAATGTCACTTATGCTTAAAGAATACCCTAACCTCTAAAGTTATCTAAACCGACCTCTGATACCAACTATAAGGCCCCAACCTTAAACCTTACTTAATCTTGAGTTATTACAAGATTACACATTGAGGATCTTTTCAGGTTTAGAGTTTTAGAGAATTAGATCTTGAAACTTGCATTACATTCCACCTTTAAACAAAGTGGTTACATAAAAGACATGATTCATTCTTCCCAACAATGAAAACATATTTAAAATAAAACTTGGATTCTTTCTTGACACATCCTTGACTCTATCATCTTATCATGTACCTTTCCCGTGACCTGTGAAAAACATTTCAAAAATATGGGATGAGCATAAAAAGCTCAGTAAGGGTTATAAAAATATGGAAAGGAAGCATGAGTTAAAATATACATAATAATGAAATCATTCTTCACCCATAAAACAAAGGCACTTTCATACCTCATCAAACCATGAATAAATCATAGAAATCATAAGACAAAAAGGTAACATGAGGCATTCCAAACATTCTTATGTAGGGAGTAACTCTCTTGGTTACGTTTGGAATACCCATCATAGTATATTCCCTAAATCTATTCGGAGAAACCTTAACGTTTCACTCCTTCGCATTACCCAATGCATTGGAGAGCTATATCGGGCTCACCCGCCCTTAGTTTATCACGGAACCACCTGTTTTCATAATAATGCCCAAGAACCATAACATAAATGTATCACATAAAACATGCATAAAGGAAACATAACATTTCCACATTTCAATCACAATATAACATTTTAGTATATTGAAATAATGAATCCATTCAAAAAGAAACCATTTCCAAAACCATTTAAAACATTTAATAAAGAGATTTTTGAATCAAAGTGTCCCCTACCACCTTTAAGCTTAAAATTTTAAACCATTAATATCCATAAAAATAAATCCTTAAAACTATTTTAAAAACATGGATATTAATAAGAACAAATAATTAAAACATTTAAAACGATCTTTTGGTTAAAGGGGTTTTACCAAAATTAGAGACACTTGAATACAATAATTGAGGAATAACCTTTAGTCAGAACTTTATAATATCATGAGAATAAATGGATTCATGATATAATACTCCAAAGGACAGTATATACACCATATAAGAGTGAATTTGTGCATAACAACAATGAACCCTCAATAGAAATGTCAAATGTGATGAAATCCCTTATAGAGAAGGTATCCTTATATTAAGGACAAATAAATCTCAAAAATATGTGTGACAAATATAAGTACACCCAATATAAGTGGATATTAATTTTAAAACAATAAAAGGTCATTCACACATATTCAATGGTTGACATATTCAATGACTACATGTTGAACCCAAAGAAATCGAAATTGGGTTAAAAAGTTCCCTTGACAGCCTAACGACATCACATCAAAATGAGTTGATGAGAGATAAAAAGTGTATCTCATCACTTGGACATAAAATTTTACATCAATAAGGATATATTAGAACATATCCCAACATAACAATATGTGAATTAAAAGACCCAACAAAAGAAGTCTTTTAAAAAAGAGGAGGGTGAAAGGTTCCCTTACCGACTTGGGTATCTTTCAAAACATACACCCCATGAAAGAAGGACAATAGATCATTGATGTAAATAATCATAAACGAAAGTATATTACACAAAGAGTAGAATAATGGGCAGTATATACACCACTCAATGTAATTTGTGGCAAATGTATCATAAATCTCACGGGAATAAAAGTGAGATGAAAAATCCCTTACGAAAACTCGGCAGCCTAACGGCGCCACATAAAACTTCAGAATATGGATTGATGATATAAAATAGGGTATCTCATCACATTAAAATAAAATTTACAGCAATATGAATATAATATAACATCCCCCAACATTACAAAGAGGACCTTAAAATAAGTGACATAAAGGAGAGGACTTAAAAAGAAAGAGAGAGGTTAGATCTCTTACGAAAGTTCGGCAGCCTAACGGTGCCACTCAAAACTTCCAAAATGGATTGATGAGAGAGAATAGGGTCTCTCATCACATGAACATAAAAATTACAGTAATTTTAATATAAAATATCATCCCAATAACAAGAAATATGAGCTTTAAAAGGAATGACATAAAAATGTGTACTTAAAAAGAATGAGAGGAGTAGGATCCCTTACCTCGGGTCCGACTTGACTCGATCGTTCTTTAATATCCCGAATAATAAACTTGAGTTAATTTATACTTCCTTGAGAACATTTTTCAAGTTCATTATTCCTTTTATATTACTTATTACCATGTCATAAACATTATGTAATCATTTAAGTTAATAATTTTTGTTTTGCCGATATTTGGTTCTTAAGTCGAAAGTGGACATCTTACAATTACATGTTGTTCGTGTGGCCAAATGTTTATTATATCCAGAATTGTATTCATGATGTAGATATCATATATGTCATATATATACAGTAAATTCATACATTTATAACATTACATAATCATTTATAGGTAAGAAATGAAATGCACCGTTCATGGAGATGGTAAGCCGTACGTACGCATGAACGCTACTTTCATTTCTATTTTGTACTTTATAGAATGGAATAATAATTATATAAAGGTATATTATAATTCCAGTATAATATCATATATAATATCATAGTTCCATCCTTTATACGTCCCACATATGGTATTTAACGAATCAAATCACTTTGAGGGGGCGGTAGTCCGCACTTCCTTAAATGAAGATATCGCATTTACCCATAATGGAAACCATAAAGGAATGCCCAAAATGAGAAAAAACATAATCTTAAGGAAAACATAAACATATTATATATCATATATAAAAATAGTGATATCATAATGGCCACCCTTGAAGGTGTTAAATGAGTATTGAACAATCATCGTTTCGGGAGACAAAATTTCTCCATCCACGGAAACCATATGTTCTTTAACCATTTGATATATTTGTGTGAGAGTTTAGCGCGAATAAATCTTATAACAACATCCTATTATATTGAAGATACTGGTGTTGTTACAAAAGAAGTAAATAAAAAGAGTTTAGGGGGTTGGAGAAGCAAAATAAAACAGATGAACATGAGGGAATGAATTACCTTTAAAAGTGTAACTCCTTTTGATTTGAGCCTAAAGGCTTCCTTTGAAAGGGTTCTTCCCAAAGGGAATCCTCTAGGATGAGTAGAGGGATGTGGAGAGAGTAAATGGGCAGGGTTTGGCAGAGCAAAAGGCTTGAGGAGTGTGTGAAATGAGGTAGAGGTGTGGGCCTTTTATAAGAGGAGAGGAGGGGCACTTTTGGAAAAAAAGAAATATTACTTTATTTGAAAATGTGTTTCGGTTTTAAAAGGTCCCAAATTGATATAATTCGTGGATAAGGTAATAAGGGTTCGAAATCCACCCATCCAATAAGTTTTTGACATGTGTAGGTCATAGAGTTTACATTATCTTCTCATTTTATTTAAATCGTCAGATAATGATGTCATCACTGCATCATTATAATGTCATAAATAATTTAATTTATTTAATGTATAAAAATTATAAAAAAATTACTATGATGTAGGAAATCGTTTTAGTTTTCCAATGAATATTTATAATAAAATATCTGACTTGTATAACCCCACCTAAAAATTGTTTTAGTAAAACATATCATGTTTGTGTCATTTTTACTTTTACATTAAATAAAAAGTTATTTATGTCATTTCCCAACCAAAGTGGATCCATGGGGTCCCCAAGTTGACCCATGGCTTGTCTTGTTCGTCCATTACACATACAATGACGTTAGGACATGTTTCAAGTTCATTTTATATTATTAAAACATTATTTTTACCTTAAACTACACTAATTACCTCTAATCGCGATTAAAAACTTAATACGTTACTATTCACCAAAAAATTATTTTTATCCCATTGAACCACATTTTACTTCTTAATGAAAACCATGTATGTCGTATTTTTGAAATTCAAAACACAAATATGGCAAAATTTCATTTAAACGGAAAAATCAGTTTTTATAAGTACCACTTAGTGGTGTCACTATCATCAAAAATTGATGTTTTTCAAAAAAAATCCCAAAAATTCACCCTAAGATATATTTGATATTCCGAATTCAAAAATGAAGTCTATTTTACAAAATTCAAAAAATATAATTCACATTAATTAATTTAATAATTAATTCCCGATGTCAGAGCAAATAGCGTGTTTTTATGAAACAATAAGTATCAAAAGATTGACACTGGTTTATGTCTGTTTTCAAAGTGAAATTAACTCCAACGACCACTATTGGATTTAATGGTAAAAATATATTTTAATTTCACTTTAAAACCAATTCAAAAGATAATATAATCATATAAATAAATTAGATTAAAAAGAGGTTTTGAATTAAAATACATCATTTTACACTATTCATTAAAAAATGAACTTTATCGGAAAGATACCAAAAATTTACACAAAGTAAATTTTGATGTCCCTATTGTTAATAAGAGTTTTATTTTGTCCAAAAGAATGTTTAAGAGTGAAAAAAACTATATTTAATGATGGTTCAACATCAAAAGGTGATAAGTGAACCTTTAGTGAAAACTAGGGCATATACGCCTAAAATTGAATTCTTTCCATATTTTAAGCCTCTATCCTTTATTGGATAATTATAAAAACATTTAAAAACATATATAATCATATTTTATTTATTTCTATCCATTACCACCATTACAACGGCTACATGTTAACTACAATTTAAAATATTATTATTTTATTATTAGAGTGCAACGTAAGATTCCCAAGAAACTCATTGTTGCGTGTTGGGTACGCCATCGAGCATAGCATCCCCTTTAAAGTCATATTAATATTTTATTCACAAATATGGATAAATATGAAAATGTCATATTCTTTATTTACCTGGGGTGTTACAATGGGGATCATGGAAATCCCTATTTTCCATGTCATTATTGACTACTCATCAAATAATTTCATCTTATTAACTAAATATTCATATTTCTAATTATATTTGTTTATGTGGTTAATGCCACCATTGAGTCAAGCAATTTTACTTTCTGGGATGATAATTAAAATGTAGTCATACCCTTCCCATCCTAAAAAATATTCATCGTAGTTACCAGTAGATAAATCGTACTTTTGATTCCACTCAATAAATTACATATCCATAAATATATGAATAATAAATGGAATGTAATTTCAAAATAATATCCCATTAAACTCATCCCATTCCATATATTCAATCAATTTCACATTCCTCATATTCATACAATTATTCATCCATGGATCACCTTTTTCATCCAGATAACAAAATCGCTAGGGAAAACAAAATTTCTTTTTCCAAAAATTCAATAATAGAAAATATTATCTCAATGGTGTTGATACATCACTCATCATGTAGTGGATAATATGACCTAGTTAAATATAGGTGAGGATTCCCTGAGGGAAAATCAAAAGCATGTTCTTCCATACAATGATAATTTGGAATCTATGAATGATTAATATTCAGATATTTTTAATGGTAAGAGTTACATGATTTTCTTTTCCAACTCCCATAATGTTTGGTTACTATATATTACAATTATTTGATTATTTTTCGCACTTGTATTTTACATAGTTTGATCATTTTCCAGAAATTAACAAAAACAACTAGCCATATCTTGAGAAAAACTAATAAATGTTGATATCCACATAATTATGAGAAATCATTAATATAATTTGCAAATAGAAAAACCTACTTCTATAATAATTCAGTATTATCCATGTATATTCATTATAATTATCCAAACATTATTATGTTATACTATAGTTAGACTGATCCTAATGCTTTCGATATATGTTGTTTATCCCTAATTTCTAATCATTGTCTAAACCATTCGCTAATTCCAACTATAATGTCCAGATATATTCATACTCAAACATTACATCTATATAGATTAATATTAAATACATGAAAACAAAATCCACCCTATAATCATATATTATAATTTTCTTTTTATATTAGATATAAAATCATAAAATTCTAAGGGGGTTCCTCAATATTTACCACAATGGTCTTCTCACATAATAATCCTCTTAGTAATACATTACTGAAACCGTTCCTCAATAGATATGGAAGGAAACATAAGATATATTGAGGAAAGATAATAATTAGTTATAAAAAAACTATGATCAGATGAAATAAGAAGATGATAAAAATGGTTTATTATTTTGGACATACATTTGAAACTTTATTCCCAACCATTCTTGTTTCATCAACATGAGTCATGGAATAAATCATGATCAATTACGGATATATGGGACATATGAGTGATAAATTATTATAAATCATTACTGAACTAAAATATCACATTATAATAGTGTGTCCCCATAATAAATATAGATTGTAATTTCATATTAAAAGGTTAGCTACCAAGAATATCAACATAGTGGATCAAGACAAATCAATTTCCAATAGTTTATTTCGAATAACCTATTTCCCATTGTTGATATATCCCATATATCTATTCCCAATTGATAGCTCATATGTTATAAATCATTAAAATAAATAATCTGAGGGAGTTATATTTCCCACCCACCACAAAAAGAAATCTATACATATATATGATGCAATAACATAAATCATTCCACATATTAGTAGACATGAAATGAAATAGATTTCACTATCATTCATAATATCAGATGTTATAAAAAATAAAATGGTTTCTTAAAAATCAAGATAAAAAATATAAGTAATACATATATTAATTGGTATATATTTCTTTTATAATTTTCTCATTAATTTATAAGTAACATCCATATAATGTTATCTCATATGGTAAATAATTTTGAATGATCACTTGAAATAATTCATCGGGACATTATATATATTTTTGAACTTATTAAATCCACACAATTAAAAAGGAACTGATTTTAATTGAAAACATCCTTGTAAATATATAATTTAATATACAATAAATTAATTTTCCCTGATGGAAAAAGAATATTCTCAAGTTGTATATGCTGAAAAACAATTCAAAATCATTGTTTTCAAACATGGCACAAAATACACTATTTGGAAAATGATAAAAATATTCATTTAAAAAAGTTATGTAAAAAATAAATAATGGCTAAAAATGAAATTAATAAAATTTTAAAACATTATTAGAAAAATTAACACTTTTTAATAGAACATTGACATTGATTATATATATCCCTATGTGGAAACCAAAATATAAATAATCTTGTATAATAACGATATTGTGAAAGAAAATCATACCTCTGGTCTTTCCTTTCTACTTTCATACTAAAAAATACTTTATAATAAATGGTTAATTATGATAATTTTTTTCATAAACATTATATTATAATAAAATTTTTTACTTATTTTTAAAATAATATCATTTATTTAATAATAATTTTTTATTAAAACAACTTTTCTGGGTAATAACTGCTTCAATTTGCAAGAATGCTTTCATTCAGTAGTCTTGATCCATATAACATGATCAATTGTATAATAATTTTTATAATATTAATCATGGTTTAAAAAAAATATAAAATATTTTTGTACATTATTTATAATCATTCAATTAATTTAGTGATTAAAAATTGAATTACACATTTCATCTGTATGGTAGGAGGTACGTACAGATGAATGATTATTTCATTTTTTATTGCTGCAATGAAATATAGGAAAAAAATAATTCATATTTATAGGGTAATTATTATATAATATATATCATATTAATTAATTAAACTCATCATAATACGCATAAAAAATGACGGTGATGAAAACTGAATTTTTTTACAACGTGGAGACGGTAAATTGTACGTATGCACAAGCGAGAGAATCTATTATTGTTTAATGATAAAGTGGATTCATAATAGTGATTTCATAATAATAATAATACTAAATTACCATATTTGAGATATTAAAGTTACTAATTTTTTAAAAAAAATTGTATATTTAGTGGATCTAATGAGGCATAGAAAAAGAAAATAACTAGTTATATTGATCACCTCTTCTTAAAAATGCCTCCTTTCAATCTCATATAATTTTTTTTATCATTTTTATTTTTAGAAGAAATACACTCTAGAATGTGAATAGATAATTTAAGAAGATAAATTGGAATATTATGTTTGATATCTAAGGATCAATGTGGTTTAAATTAGTGAGTATGTTATTTCCCTTTTATAATTGAGTTATGGTGTTATATTTGTATATCTCAAAACATTTATTTATACTAATGTCATTTTCTATCCAAATACCACAAAATGAATATGGATTCAAATAAAAGATTGTAATTTTCTAATTTCATTAATAAATATATTTTATAATTTTTTTTTTCCATTTTAAACCATAGGATTTTTATTACCCCTTAGTTAACCTATTTTGATTTTAACTACTGTAAAAATATTTTTAATGTCAAAAACAGGTATTTTTTAATTATATGTTTACCATTGGATTATGAAAAACTAAAATATGATATTTTAGACCATATCATAATATATTTTTATTTTATAAATATTTTTAGGATATTTAAATAATTTAATATAATATTAATCCCATAAAATGTCATTATTTTGAATTTTGAAAAAATTCACACAATTTTATTTTTAGGAACTTTCATTAAAATAATTAAATTTAAAAAATCTATTTTATTACATAAACAACTAGATATATTAATCTATAAAATACTTGTACAACCATCAATACAAGAAAATATATATTTTTTTAAAAAATTAATATCAATTAATGAATTTTTCAATTAATTTAATAATTATCGAATCACTGATGTTAAAAAATTTTATGTAAATATTTTTTATTCATTAATAAAAATAATCAGATAAATATTATACTTTTCAATATAATATATATAACTGATGATATCTTCTACTTCATAATATATTAAAAGTATTACCCTTATTAAAACAAGTGTTTGACGTGTTTGAGTTTTCATTAAATGAACCACTAAACAAAATATTAATCTTACCAAAGTGGCTTTATATTGTCATTTTTTTGATATTTTTATAATTATGTTTTATATATAATCATCAAATAATATTAAATTTTTTTTTGTTATTTGATGACTTTTATCATTTTAATAAATATCATTTTATTGATTTTTGTTCTTCTTACACAAGCATTGCGTCATTGATTCATAAAAAATAAAGGTAATAATTTTTTATATTATGATTAAAAATAAAATAGTACAATCATAATAAATTAACCACCCTCATGATAATTATTAATATTCAATAATTATGTATATTTACACATATCAAAGTCATGAAAACATATTAAATTTGTGATTTTGAATTTTCTTTTCTTGTCAAAGCATTGTACATTAATATGAATAAGAATCATTTTATATAACTTTAATGTTATAAGATATTTGTTGAAACCATAATTTATAAAATAATATTCAATATAAAATTTGTTAAATGACTTTCTACATCACAAGTAATATATATGAGGCACAAAATCATACTTCTCCCATGTTGTGTTGGCTCTACGGAGACACAAAAAATGATTTTCATATTTATAATAAACTAGATTAATGTTATGATGTAATGAATTATTATTTTTCAGAAAATTATATTATAATATCATAAATGAGTCATTGAATAAGTTTAATTTATTTTTTATCATATATATGTCCTGAAA
This sequence comes from Viscum album, assembly GCA_963277665.1. Lineage (NCBI taxonomy): Eukaryota > Viridiplantae > Streptophyta > Magnoliopsida > Santalales > Viscaceae > Viscum > Viscum album. The sequence goes on from OY728137.1 coordinate 2,056,250,659, forward strand.
TATCATAAAAGTTAGCATTTGAAAAAAATTTAATTTTCTACTATTCAGTAAAAAATTAACAATTTTAGAAAATTAACATCATTTCACAAGAGAATAATTATAATATTATTATTTCCAAAATGAATTATATTTATTTAAAATGAATCTTATAAAACATCCATTCATGAAAATTACTAAAACCCATTTTTCATGAAACTGAATAATTGTAGAATACAATAACATTACAAAAAAATTATTTTATTATTTTAAAATAATTTACCAAAACATTCTTATTAATTTAGAGGATTAAAATTATTTAAAATTTTTTTTATTACTATTCATGTCGTCTGATGTCTTTTATATGTTATAACATACATATAATAATTTATTAATATTTTTTATATCGTCTAAACATGTTGTTGCATGCAATACAAGGAATAAAATGAATGAAAAAATTCAAAAATATATTTGATAATAATCCTGATGTGTTTTAGTTGGAGCCAAGATTTGATGGTCGGGTTTTGTTATGTATCATGTGGTAACATTAAATAAGCCACATGTAGTCCTTATATAAATGTTATGTAGTTATAGTCATGTTTCCATTACTTGGAATATGAAAGAATATAAAATTGATTTGTTATTCTTCCCTCTTGGATGAGGGTAAAATGTGTGAAATTTATCTTGGGTATGAAGATTGAATATGGAACACCAAGGATATTTTGGTGCTTATGTAATTAAAGTCTTCGTGGTGGATGAAAACACTTAATTGGAGGGGTATAATAATAAAATATTCTAATCATTCTTTAATAATCGGTGTGATTTTAAAATGAGTAACATAAAGGGTATCTAAATCTAGAATAACAGTTATGATCTGTGGAGTGTAATTATTTAACTGATAATATCTGATTCAAATAATAGTTAAAACCGGTGGGTATAGGCTTACCCATAATAATGGAAGAATCCCACATTCTTTGTTTTCAATTCAATAACTCCAATGTTTTAATGGGACATGTCCTCTTGGACGAACCATCCTCTAGGGAAAATCTTTTTGGATTTGTGTCATCCAATATTGATTCCTGGTGGAGCCGATTTCGATTAACCAATCCTTATTATGATATTTCTATATGGGAGAACTAGAGGATTAGGATCCCAATGTCCTTGTTGTTCAAAGTCCGAGATATCAATTCTGTGAACTAGTTGGTGATACCTAATATATCGAAGATATGATACTAGTTGATGGACAAAATAGTATTCAATATGTGTGTGAGAGAATTAAACACTATGCTAGAATGTGATCAATAGATTTTCAAGGAGAAGGGAAAGGACATTAAATTCATATTTAAATATTAATTAAGGGGGGTGATCTATTTATCAAGAACATCTCTGGTCATGTTAAATAATTTCATGAAACTAGGTTATTGATACGAGGTTTATAATAATGTTATTAGGATATGGTCATGAGGATTAACATCATTTGACTAGACATGGTTCTCTATTCAATAAAATTCATTTTCATTTGAGTAAAAATTGGCTTTTATGTTCCTTATTCTCAAATGATACATGATCATCATGAGAGACAAATAATAACTGGGATTCTTATTGAGTTGTGATAGAGCACATGACCAATACTTAATAGATATGTTCAGAATTTTTTATGGTTTGGATCATTTAAGAAGATCTTAGTCTAATGTATAGTCATTATTGGGTGTGGTGTAAAATTGAGGATGGGGTTGGGATGGAGGATTTAGGTGTCACTATATCTATAATGATGGTAATAATATATCCCCATATAGTTCATTGATAGTTCCATTAATAGGGCTAGTCTCTTTATATATTTGTTCATTTTTTCATTCTATATGTTCTGTCTAGGACAATTTTTAGGGATATGGGTAAAAATATATTTCATGTGATATAAGGAATAATGACTGGAGTAGTTATATAATGGAAAACACTAACAAAATGTGTAACCCATGCCTATAGGGGGGAATTGTTCATTATTTTCATATTGTGGGTTGACCTGGGAATTTGGATCTAGGTGTCACTAAGAATCCAGTTATATAAGGATTCAAGACACATGTAATTCTTGAATTTAAAAAATTACACATATGTTTGAACCATACACTATGGGGTTATTTTTCTATTGATATTGTGGCTAGGCTCGGGATTTTGGATTTGGGTGTGATTACGTATCCTACGATAGTATAAAAAAAACCAAACATATGTCCAATATTTGGAGAATACCTATTTGTATATTACTAACATACAAGGGTGGTAGTAAATCATATTTCATTCGCATAGATCTAGCTCGTGTGCAGTGAACATTGTGTGAAGTAACGTTCTATGTTCACATTAATGAAAATGTGATAAGGACATATTCCTTTTAGTTTAATGATTTTTAGTGATGAAAAATGACGATCACTTGTATTATATATTACATTAAAAACATGGGATGTTGTTTAGTTTAACAGGTTTCTATGAAGAAATTGGATTCCATGCTGTTTAATGTCATTCATCCAGTATAATGTATTTTATTTAGTTTAATTTATTTCTCTGAGGACATTTGATTCACTAAAGATAAAAATAATTTTTCTTGAGTATAGGATTTAATGATGTTTATAGCATTATTATGATAACGTCCATTATTGGGAAGTTTGATGTCATACTTTTAGTACATAGGATACCATTCAGTTTAATTTCATGGTTCTAATACATAGTATACTAGGTAGTTTAATGGATTTCTTCAATGATTTTGTATACCATGAAGTCTAATTTCTATATTATAGGAGTTAGGATACCATTAAATTTAAATTATTTCTACAAGGACATGGGATTCCAAGTAGTTTAGAGTCTTCCTTCTTTAAAGTTTCTGTTGACACTCCTTTCCGTCAAAGAGTCTAACGACTGATAAAAGGGAAATACCTTAGCCCAAAGTGATTCATCCTTTGAAGAAACATCAAAAATCGACAAAGGGATGAACAAGGAGAACATTGCCCATAGGTCGCGCAAGTTCCCTCATGGTCGCGCAAGTACACTTGTGCGCCGCCTAGTGGTCGTGCAAGTCTACTTGCGCGACGCCATATGGTCGTGCAAGTGACTTGCGCGACCTATGTGATAACCACCCGGTAACCGCCCGGGGTCTTCTCCTGCCTATAAATAGACCCTGTGGGCCCCCCATTCAAGAGAATCTTTTTTCCATAAACTTGGATTGAAGCTCCCGATTCCCAAGTCTCTTCTCAAAGCTTCTGAAACACTTCTAAGGGAATTTCTTACCCAGAACGGAAGATCTAAAGAGGAGGAAGGCCTAAGTGTTGAAACTCATCAAAACTTGCGTGCCTGAGTGGCCATCCCTTAAGGGAAGTGGCCACACTTGCGTGCCGCCTTCTTTCTTCGATAGAACATGCACGTCCTATTGATGGAAGAATCTCAAGAGGATCCTAAAGGCTTTAATAAAGAGTCACTCAAGTATTTCAGTGCTGGTTGAATATCACGCAAGTACCCACCATGTCGCGCAGGTATACCTGCGCGACCAATACTTGCGCGCCCCCGCAATACTTGCGTTCCTTCCAAGACTTGCGCGCCCCTTCCTTTTTTGGGTGCCTTTCTTGCCCATTTCACCCCTCTTAAGCCATTATACCTTTCCTTTTCAAGATTCAGTCTTCAAGACACTCTTCAAATCCATTTATGGCATGATTTCTTGATTTGACTTCCTTATCTGAAAGGAATTCTGTGGAATATCTCTCAAAACCTAGTGATTTAAATATCTTTATGTCACTAAATATGGAGAATTCATTCATTCAACCTCATCCTTTAAGATGAGATAATCCTTAACCTGGGTCTCCTTTTCAAGAATAATCCCCATTCATAAGTCCTCTAATATGGGCATCCTTCTTAGGAGTAAGCCCCAAGCCCCTTAATTTTTTGGGCATCCTTCTTTGGAGTAAGCCCCAGGTCCCTTAATTTTTGGGCATCCTTCTTAAGGTTAAGCCCCAGATCCTCTAATATGGGTCTTCTTTTCAGGAGTAAGCCCCAGTCTCTAATATGGTCTTCCTTCTTAGGAGTAAGCCCCAGATCTTAATCCTTAACCTTGGCTTCCTTTTCAGGCATAGGTCCCAGTCATAAATCTTGGGCTTCCTTTTCAGGAGTAATCCCCAAGTCCCTTAAATTCTCTTTAACCAGTCCGAATTTACGTTTAATCTGGGATTCCTTATCAGGAGTAAAACCCAATTATTAATCCTCTCCTGATTTGGGTTTCCTTTTTAGGAATAAGTCCCAAGTTAGAGTGTTCAAATCTCCATAAAGTACATATACCTTTATGGACCCTGTTCCTGGATTTTCTCCCTAAAGTAAATCCTAAAATTTATCTGGGTAGTCATACATACATAAGCCGCACATTACTTCTTATGATTGCATATTTCATGGCACAATTGTATAATTTTTACCAATACCTCTTGTTTCTCACACTGAGCATGAATCACGTGTGCTTATAGTGTAAAAGTAATTGTGACATCCTTCTTTGAGCCATCAATCATAAACATCATACTTCACCACTCCAACTACGTGGGTTCTGATTCCTTTTCCAAAAAAAAAAGGATACGTAGGTATCCCATCTATGGGTTCGATCCCAACTCTGAAATAATTCATGTCCTTATGAATGACAATAAACTTCAAGTGCCCCACTGAGTGGCTTTAAAACCAGCCTGGTCATCATAATGACCAAGAGACTTTTATATAAATATTTTGAAGGATACCATTGACCAAGAATCTCTAAATAGATATAGATGATTCTCTATTGATGAAGAACCTCGAATATATATAAAAGATTCTCTAAATTTCTTACATATTTAATCATTGATTGTTAAACTGAAGGAAATCTCATTATATACTTGGTAATATAATAAGGATTCACGAACATAACATAAATATATAAAGAGAGTCCCGGAATTGACAATAATTCCCCTCAAAAAGGTGTGATGAGTCCGACCTCCCATCCTCTCGACTAATGCAAATTCCTATTCCTCGTCAGTTCACAAACTAATGAAGCACCTACCTTTGGAAAGTAGGTCCAAGTGGATGTGGAATCATTGGATGTTTCCGGTTCTATGAACAAACCCGTTAGAAACCGATCGGAATGTTTGAATCTCCCAATCCAGGAGGTCATCCCCGAATTCCGAGGGAAACAAAAAATGGTGAATCTGACGTGAATCCTTAACCAAGTTAAAATGATGTTTTACCTATTTGTTAAGCCCCTATTTAAAAATCAATAAGAGGTCTAACAAAAACAATCATTGACATGTGTTCTCAACCAAAGGATGAAGTGGATGAATTTTATCTTGATTACGTCTGTTATATCAAACATGCACTCTTTTCCAAGATCCTCTGTATTTCCATAATGGCTGCTCTAAAATTCACATCTGTGAATACTGCTGCTGCAAATACCACTGCTGCTATTCCTATTGGATCGTCATCCACTCTGAGGATGACATCACCTACTCAGCGTCTTCAACGCTGGGTATCAAATGCGCTGGTTAAGGAGTACCGTCAACACGGTACCATCCCAACTCTGGAGGCTGCCCGACAAGCCCTCCAAGTGAACAACTCACACAGGTCGTCCGGACAACGACGACCAGTAATCAAAAGGCAGGCGGTGCTGACTACCGTCTCCAACCGTTTCGGGTCGTTATCCCCGGAACGCAATTTCCATTCACTCCCTTACTCTGAGGAAGTGAATGAGCAGGTCTCTCAAGGCCTTAATTCAAAAAGACATGAGTCCTTCCCGAGGGCTCCCATCAACAATCGCCTCCAGACGTGTGTAGCAGTGCACCCTCAACATGATGAGGGTACCGAATCCAGGCATTTGGCTCAGGTTCCTCGAACCCAAGCAGGAAAGACGAACCGCCAGAGATGGAATCCGGTTAACAATGGGAAGGTTTTCATCCCTGCCATCTTCGGATAAGTCCACCAACCTAACTTGGTGGAAAACAACGAGCAGACACACACACCTGTCCGTTTTAATTCCATTGTCCTGTAGACTCGTCTGGCAGCATCATACCAATCCCGCCAGGCAATTCCGGCGGAGTACTATAGGCAGGAATATACACCTGCTTATACATCACCAGTTAGTCAGCAGGCTCGCCTGACTACATATGATGGATCTTGTCAACCACGTTTGTCAAAGTGTAATCATCAGGCACATACACCTGCTAGTACTAATCATTCCTACCAACAGTCTCGCTTGGTAGCACACGGAGAAGTCAGTCGAAAAGCTTCGACGACAAACAGGAGGCAGACTCAACTCTCGGCCTCCACACTTGAGTACTGTCAGGATTCACTGACAGGAAAAGGAGGAAAGGAGCATACATATACACCTACTCCAAGCCCGGGATGGACGTATATTCCCGTTCTGGCGGCTGAAGTCACCAAGCATATTTTGTCAATGGTGAAAGAGCAGAAGCAAATTCCTTCTCATATTCTGGATTCTTTCCAGGATATCATAACAGCTTCAGCATCATCTCAGGGAAAGACACATAAATCTATCTCTAGCAGTGGAGTGACACATCAACAATTCACTCCGGAACAGACACACACATCCGTTCCAGTTCAAGAGGGTTATGGGGCATACTCCCCCATATCATACGGACAACCAAGTCAGGCACATACACCTGATTTGAGTGGAGATCGTCAGCCTAACCGGACCATCATTCCTAATCAGGCACATACACCTGCTCAGAGCAATCACTTTCATCAACAAGTGGTTTCTAAAAAGAGTAAGAAGGCATCTAAGAAAAAGATCTGCCCAGCACAGTCAGGAGATCAAAGGCCAATCTGTAACCAAGACTTGCTCGATGCTGGAGTTCTTTAAGCCCTCAGACATTTATCTGTCGGAATTCAAGATTCTACTCCCTCAGTTCCCAATAATGGGAACATTAATTCTAAAGGTCTTCAACAGACACTTCCTCATGAAGGCTTGCTTTGTGACAATTCGGTAAATCTTGAATTTTCATCTTCATATGAGAGACACAGGAACCCTCTGTGTGGTCAGATGACCAAGGAGCAAGAGTTCTCATCTTTTACTGTAATCCATTATGGTGGTCCTCCCCATAATGATGAATTTAGCTGTGAAAGTCCTCTCCTTAGTAGTGATTCACATTGCCTGGAAAATACTCCAGTGGACAATGTAGTGCCGAGAAAGCCCTCTTATCTTGAGGCACTTGAAAATGAGAAACCAGTCATGTCTGATGCTTTATCGCTAGCAAGTGAAATACTTTCTCAATCAGAAGATAGCCCAAGGTGTAGGTCATTATCCGAACCACCCCTAAGTCATGTATCTTCTAGTTTGATCAATGATATCTCTACCAATCTTGTTGAATCAGATGAAGCAACAAGGAAACACCAACTCTGGTCAAAACAGGTAGAAGAATATTCATTTAATGATGAAGAGGAAATGTTGAACATGAGGAAAAAACTGGCGAAAAGTGAGGTACCGGTCATGTTTTGGCCTTTGGCTGACTCCCAGTATGACATTCCAAAGATGTTGACGGAAGATGGAGTCCATGATATTTGTCTCAACATATGTAAAAATCTTTGTCAATTGAAGAATAAGGTATTATATTATGATGAATATGAAAATCATCTTAAGATAATAGAAGGGCTACAACGTCAGATTGATTTGTCATCTCTATCAGTCTCTCGATATTCGAAGGCTGAAAAGCTATAGAGAACCCTTCAACGTTCATGCCTTGGAGCACTAAGAAAATTGCATCAGTTAATTGCCAATGCTCCATCTGGTGTTCATATCAGAGGATGGGGTGTTCACGGAGCACTACATTTCACAGTGCTTCCCAGTCAGCAAAGCCCGCCAAAAATGGTGTCATGCAATGTTATAGCCCATGGCCGGCCACAGTCAATGGGATTTGTTCATAATCAAAAGCTTGCTCAAGAACATGCTTCAACTAGTTCCTCTCAAAATAAAGAATATAGAGAACAAGTTGTTGAATTTCTCCTACATCAAGAAGGCGAGAATATTGCACAAGCCTCTCGTATGGAGAAAACACATCATCAAATGACAGAAGTCTCAGAAATCATACAACGGTCTGTTGAACCAGGTGATAAAAGTGGATACAGGTTAATGCATCGAGCTAATTTCTGAACTAAGATACGCAAGATCAAGAGAGCTTTTAAGAATTTCTCAGACATAGAAAGTCAAGAGACACCCCAGCTTGTCAGACTGGGGACTCCTTTAACCCAACCCTCAGAGTCAACAAATGGGATTCGAAGAGTTGAGCGGAAGCAGCAGGAACATCCCCAGTTCACGAGACTGGGGACTCTTTCAAATCATCAATCCCCTTCTCAGAGAATTTCGGTCTTTTCTCGATTTGGGAAGAATCCCCAAGAGGAACGAAGAGCCAAATTATAAAGAGATTCCCTCCAAGTTATAGCTCGTCAAGAAGTTCCCAAAGGATTGAATTAACAAAAGGCAATGTCTCGTCAAAGATATGAAAGTAGACAATATCATAGAAATGTTGATAGAAGGGATGCGATGCATTATAAATCAATCAATGTCATAAATGCCATTGTTGATAATCCAACAGAGGAGACTCACTTAGGGGACTCAGATGAAGAGCCTCCTGCTCAAGAAAATGTACGCACCGATACAAATGAAGAAGGTGTGCGTACACGAAGTCAAAGGATTACTCAGAACCTAGGTAATCCACTTCCCTCTCTCCAAGAAGTATCCAACAAAGGGAGGGGAAAGAATCAGGTTACATATCCTTCCTCTGGAGAAGGTCAATCGCTCTCATTAGAGAAAAGTTTTGTACAACAGGAGGAAGAAATGAAAGAATTAAGAAGGTTGAATGCAGAACTACTTTGGAGTAGTCTTCTTCTTAAAAATGATGAAGTCCGACAGCTGAAAGAATTTGTTTCAGTTACTGAGATGGATCAAGAATATCCTCCTTTATCAGTACACCCTCAGAGGTCTAATCCTATGGGTCAAGCGCAACAACGATTGGCAGTGCTACCATCAGCTGCAGCACCAACCACCACATCTGTCCAAACTCCATTCATTACACCTACTCAAGACCAAATTCAACCGGATGTTTCTCAAAAGTTAATAACTACTATTGAGTCATTAATAGCTCGGTTAGAAAATATGGAAGGGAAACGGGCGCAAGTTCAACCAGAAATGAAAGTTTACCCTGAAGGGGTAGATTAAATTTCTCCTCCATCCAGTTTTGGAAACCCTGTTTTTCCTACTTTCAATGGATCAGGAAACCCTGAACAACATTTGACACATTATGTGTCTTGTTGTGATCCTATGATGGGAACTCCAGAGCAGCAAGAAGCAGTGAAACTTAGATGCTTTGTGCGAACCTTGCAAGGACCAGATTTTGTCTGGTATACAAGCTTGCAATCCCGGTCAATCATCAGATGGGAGGATCTTCGCCAAAAAATCCTTCTTCAGTTCATCTCAACTTTTCCAAAAACGACAGTTTTTGATCTTACAAACTGCAAGAAAAGGGAGAATGAAAGTGTCTCAGATTTCATTGCTCACTAGAAGGGATTAACATATTCCCTGAGTTTAGCACTCCCTCGGGAGGAGCTGTTTCCAATCTGTGTGGCAAATCTGTGTGACGAATTACGCACACCATTGATCCCTGTGAAATACACAGGAGGGTTTTGAGACCTTACTTCAATCGCTCAGCAGATTGAAGATTCCCTTATACAGGATAAGGTTAAATCTTGTGTAATTCCATCAGCTCCAGGAAGGAGAATGGGTAAAGCAGAAACTGCTACAGTTATGCTTAAACAAGCACCTGTACAAATTTCTACTTCAAAACCTTCATCTTCTCGAAGTACTTCACCTCCTGAACGCCAAAAACAAAGGCTGTTTTGTCCAAATGATCAAATAGATCAATGACAAAAACAATTTGAGGATTTGAAGAGTAAAAAATACTCTTTCTGAAATGAGAAAGTTCCTATTTACTTCATTTCAGCTCTGGAAAATAATTTGGTTCAATTACCAGTGCCCAAGATGCCAAACAAGGAAGGAGATGAAGACCATCCCAATTATTGCCCCTTTCATCAAATGTTAGGGCATCCCATCCAGGAGTGTTTTGTCTTTAAAGACCTCCTACAAAAGTTGGTCGACTTGGGACAAGTCAAGTTGAAAGGTTCTTCAACTCAGGTAGCATGTGTTACTGCTACAGTTCCAGAGGAGGAAGGTGAATGGAAAGAAGTCAAAAGCAGAAATGCACAGAAATATGATGATTGGATGGTCAGAAAGACAATCAATCAGACTCATGCCATTTTGCGAACACAATTAAAGAAACCAATTGTGTCTTCTGCCATGAATATTGCGGTAAAACCCTCTTTGTCAGAGGGAAAGTCCTCAAAGAAACAGTTTGATTCAAAGAAGGAAAAAGAATCAGAAGAAGATGAGTATGTGTCAAAGCCTAAATTGTCTTTGACTCTGGCAGACTTTATGCCATCTACTTCAAAACCACGGGCACCGCCCCACCAAACGGCACAGCCTAAACAGGCTAGTCAGGCAGAGTCTTTATTAGACGAAGAGTTAATCTTCGGTTCTGTTAATATGATTCAATTAATAGTTCTGCATACCAGTTCGTCCTTGCTATATGACGTTAAACTATACATCAATGGTCCAGTATGACCTTAAACCGCAACTTCGTCCCACACGACGTTAAAACTGTGAAAACTTTCCCTAAAAAGTCCTGTATGACCTTAAACTACACCATGGTCCTGTATGACATTAAACTACACCATCCATGGTCCATGCATTTGACCCTAAACTATTTAAAAGTCCCTTACGTCTGGAAAGATGTTAAACTACAAAATCATCAAAGGTCCTGTATGGCCTTAAAACAACACCACCGTCCAGAAAGACATTAAACTACACCATCCACGATCCATTTATATGACCTTAAACTATTCAACCTTTGGTCCAACATGACACTAAACTGTAGAAGAAATCCCCAATGCGTCCAACATGACATAAATGGTGTGTTATTTTGTCCTTACTGCATGACATTAAAATGCGCAGTCCCCCTTTTTTGTCCAACATGACGTTAAACTGTATTGTCCCCACCGTCCTAACTACATGATGCTAAACTATATAGAAAGTCCTTGGTATGTCCTACATGACATTAAACTGTATTTTGTCCCTGCTACATGACACTAAACTGTGCAGCACCAATAGTCCTAACTGCAAGACTTTAAACTGCATGGTCCCTTTATATGTCCTACATGACATTAAACTATGCATCGTTAAGGTTTTTGTTACCTCTTATTTCTCACATCGAGTATGACTCGCGTGATCTTAGAGAAAACCTCAACCGTAACACTCTTTTCAGGCCGCTAACCATGTATAAGTCCCAACAACATTTTTTTAGGTCATTGTCCCCAAGAACAACTTGATCATTAATTCATTCTTCAATTGAACTACACAGATTTTGATCCTTGCATTCCAGGCTGGGTACGTGGGCAACCTCCCAAGGTTCAATCCCAAAAAAATCTCTTCACTTCGGTTCACCTTCATCACATACGATGTTGATTTGTGAAACCGCCTTTAGAATCAATATCTTTACATTTGATTCACTTTCGTCCTTGGTATAAGACTTTAAACTATACAACACTTTTGTCTGGTACGACAATAAACTACAATACTCTTTGATTTCCTCATTTGAGACGGAACCATTATTTACATTGATTTTTCAAATCATGTTTCATTTCAAAAGACTACGTGCATACATGGCAATGCCTAAACGTTTTATCTCGGGTTAAACCATAATTGTACTAAAGTCCCCTTTCACCCTTCACATTTATGAACCAAATTTGTACAAAGGGTAGTTCTAGAACTACGTGGACTTGATTCCCATCCTTATGGGACACGTCGGAACATTCGAGTGTCCCTCGAATCCAGTCCCAAGTCTTTTGGGCCTAACCCCAAATTTCACTTTCAGTCCCTTAGCTGAAAAGTCCTCATGAAAACACACATTGTGTATTCATTATTACGGTTCGAACTCTATGACCCTAAACTAAGATCTCTCATACTATCGTCCTAAACGACGTTAAACTACATTTCAAGAACTACGTATGGCTTGATTCTCATTCTTATGAGATACGTAGTGAAGTACAAAATTTCAATTTAGGACCCAGCCACAACATGATTATGGTTATCATTGACCTATGTATCTCTATATACATTGGACAATACCCATCTTTATGTGTTATAATCCTAACCTTAAATATTTTTAGATCTTCATAACCCTTTTCATGACTTCTAGTCACAAAAATGTCAAAATTCTGAGAATTCTTTTTCCTGACTATGCAGTACGTGCCCATAGGTGGCCTTGCATAAACAGTCCACATAACAGACTTGTCTGCCGAAAGATACTATTTATTTGACTATGCAGCCAATGCCCTTAGGTGGCCCTGCATAATTCAACCCCCTAACGGGTTTGTTGGATAATGGTAACTTCATTCTTGGGAAGAATGCCTCTTTTGTCCTTAGTTGTCCTAAACGACAGTATGTAGGGATCCGCAAAAAAATATCCATCCTTAACATATTTGTCCCATATCCTTTTTCATGATCTGAAAGTATTCAAGTCTATGGTTTATTCTTCTTCCCTACGTTTGGGTCAGACCTTCGTAGGAGTGATATTCATCCAGTTCTTCGATAATCTTGTCTGGAAATATCTTATCTATATTCAAGTACCTCTTTCCATACATAAAACTCTATACTTTAGAAAATTTGAATCTCCATAAACTTTCACTGGCTTTTATCACTAGGAAAGTAAATTTCTGAGAATTCTTTTTGCCTGACTATGCAGCACATGCCCATAGGTGGCCTTGCATAAACAGTCTACATAACAGACTTGTTAGCCAAAAGATACTGTTTTATTTAACTATGCATCCAATTACCTTTGGTGGCCCTGTATAATTAAACCCCCTAACGGGTTTTGTTAAATAATAGTAACTTCATTCTTGGAAACTACTTCTTCTAAATGCCTTTTAGCTCTCTTTCATATCATTCCTCAGATTCAAATATTCTTAAGTCATAGCTTACATATTTTCCCTCATACTTGAGTATGGTACTATGTTTTCAGATGAGTTGTCACAGAATTGAGTCAATTCTAATCCATTTTGGTCAAATCTATTTAGACCTTAAACATTAGCCATTGTATGTCTGACATGCATGACTTTAAACTGCCAGATTTCTTGTTTTTCTTTTCACCTCAGAGTCAAATCCTCTTTTCTCTTCGGATCCAACTCTGAGGGGGGACTTTTGTTGACGCTCCTTTCCGTCACAGAGCCTAACGACTGAAAAAAGGGAAATACCTTAGTCCAAAGTGATTCATCCTTTGAGGAAACATCAAAAATCGACAAAGGGATGAACAAGGAGAACATTTCCCATAGGTCACACAAGTTCCCTCATTGTCGCACAAGTACACTTGTGCACCACCTAGTGGTCCTGCAAGTCTACTTGCGCGACGCCTTATGGTCGTGCAAGTGACTTGCGCGACCTATGTGATAACCACCGGGTAACCGCCCGGGGTCTTCTCCTGCCTATAAATAGACCCTATGGGCCCCCCATTCGAGAGAAGATTTTTTCCAGAAACTCGGATTGAAGCTCCCGACGCCCAAGTCTCTTTTCAAAGCTTCCAGAAAACTTATAAGGTAATTTCTTACCTAGAACGGAAGATCTAAAGAGAAGGAGGAAGGCCTAAGTGTTGAAACTCATCAACACTTGCGCGCCTGAGTGGCCAGCCCTTAAGGGAAGTGGCCACACTTGCGTGCCGCCTTCTTTCTTCGATATAAATTGCGCGTCCCATTGATGGAAGAATCTCAAGAGGATCCTAAAGGATTTAATAAAGAGTCACTCAAGTATTTCAATGCTGGTTGAATATCGCGCAGGTACCCACCATGTCGCGCAGGTATACCTGCGCGACTAATACTTGCACGCCCCCGCAATACTTGCGCGCCCCCACAATACTTGCATGCCTTCCAAGACTTGTGCGCCCCTTCCTTTTTTGGGTGCCTTTCTTGCCCATTTAACCCCTCTTAAGCCATTATACCTTTCCTTTTCAAGATTCAGTCTTCAAGACACTCTTCAAATCCATTTATGGCATGATTTCTTGATTTGAATTCCTTATCTGAAAGGAATTATGTGGAATATCTCTCAAAACCTAGTGATTTAAATATCTTTATGTCACTAAATATGGAGAATTCATTCATTCAACCTCATCCTTTAAGATGAGAGAATCCTTAAACTGGGTCTCCTTTTCAGGAATAATCCCCAGTCATAAGTCCTCTAATATGGGCATCCTTCTTAGGAGTAAGCCCCAAGTCCCTTAATTTTTTGGGCATCCTTATTTGGAGTAAGCCCGAGGTCCCTTAATTTTTGGGCATCCTTCTTAGGAGTAAGCACCAGATCCTCTAATCTGGGTCTCCTTTTCAGGAGTAAGCCACAGTCTCTAATATGGGCTTCCTTATTAGGAGTAAGCCCTAGATCTTAATCCTTAACCTGGGCTTCCTTTTCAGGAATAAGTCCCAGTCATAAATCTTGGGCTTCCTTTTCAGGAGTAAGCCCCAAGTCCCTTAAATTCTCTTTAACTAGTCCTAATTTACGTTTAATCTGGGATTCCTTCTCAGGAGTAAAACCCCATTATTATTCCTCTCCGGATTTGGGTTTCCTTTTCAGGAATAAGTCCCAAGTTAGAGTGTTCAAATCTCCATAATGTACATATACCTTTATGGACCCTGTTCCTGGATTTTCTCCCTAAAGTAAATCCTAAAATTTATCTGGGCAGTCATACATACATATGCCCCACATTACTTATTATGATTGCATCTTTCATGGAACAATTGTCTAATTTTTACCAATACCTCTTGTTTCTCACACTGAGCATGACTCACTTGAGCTTAGAGAGTAAAAGTAATTGTGACATCCTTCTTTGAGCCATCAATCATAAACATCATACTTCACCACTCGAACTACGTGGGTTCTGATTACTTTTCCAAAATAAAGGATACGTAGGTAGCCCATCTATGGGTTCGATCCCAACTCTGAAATAATTCATGTCCTTCTGAATGAAAATAAACTTCAAGTGCCCCACTGAGTGGATTTAAAACCATCCTGGTCATCATAATGACCAATAAATATTTTGAAAGATACCATTGACCAAGAATCTCTAAATAGATATAGATGATTCTCTATTGATGAAGAACCTCGAATATATATAAAAGATTCTCTAAATTTCTTACATATTTAATCATTTATTGTTAAACTCAAGGAAATCTCATTTTATACTTGGTAATATAATAAGGATTCATGAACATAACTTAAATCTATAAAGAGAGTCCTGGAATAGACAATAATTCCCCTAAAAAAGGTGTGATGAGTCCGACCTCCCATCCTCTCGACCAATGAAAATTCCTAAGCCTCATTAGTTCAAAAACTAATGAAGCGCCTACCTTTGGAAATTAGGTCCAAGTGGATGTGGAATCATTGGATGTTTCCGATTCTACGAACAAACCCGTTAGAAACCGATCAGAACATTTGAATCTCCCAATCTAGGAGGTCATCCTCAAATTCCAAGGGAAACAGTGTCTTTTCATGAAGTTTACTGTCTTGTAACCATGACATATGATATAATGTTGTTTAATATATTTCATAATCACATATGATAAAATGTTTATTAGAGACTTCATTTCAGGAAATAGTGTATTATGTTGTTTAAATTCATACTTTTAGGGCATTTTCAACTTGATTTTCAAATCCTTGCTTCCAAGATATATTGTCCAATGAATATTAGTGAAATTCTACCCGAACATAGGATACAATGTAGTTTAAATTCCATATTAAAGGATATAAGATGATGTTTTTTTAATGGATTACTATTGTGACATAGAATAATTTGATGTATAAATTCTAACTTCTAGGTTAAATTAAGTCTTATCGTTTAAATCCTTGATAACAAGGCATGGGGTGATTTTCAATTTAATGTTTTACTATTTGGAAATATGTTACAATAAAGTTTAATTTATTTCCAAGGGGATTTAGAATACATTTTAATTTAAATTATTACTACCTTGACATAGTATACTCTGTAGTTTATTTTTTTGTTTCTAAGGCATAGGATGTTTGAAAAAAGTGGTGAAATGTTCTGTTTGATAAACAATGTAGTAGTGGGGTCATAACATGTTCCCCAATAATTTTGTCCAAGGAGTAATCTCTATTGTAATAAACCTTATTTATTAGGTAATAAATGAAAAAAAAATTCCATCAATATATGATTCATTCCAAAAATTCCTTTAGGTTCTGAGAGGCTATTATAGATTTCCTTGAAGGAATGAGGAGAGGTTGATTTTTTTAAAAATAATCATGAAATATGATCCCTTGGTTTTTCATACGGTGATGAATTTTTTGGTTTCCACATCCATGAAGATTCCTAGATCACAGGATATGATAAATTAATATTTTATATACTATACACATCCTATGATATAGATATCTAACAAATCTTTGAAAATTAGTCAATGTAGATTTTTCATGATACATAGAAAATCATTAAATATGTGTTTGTTATGATCTTTTGATCCAAGGTCTTGGGACATGGATTGAAAAACCCAATCCAACTGAAAATGGTGGGTATTTAGGGTTTTGTGATTTTCTTTATATCCTTGAAAAGGAAGGTTTATATCCATTAGTATATGAAAATTCACCAACATATTTGGGTGACTGTAAAGCATTCAATCATCTTCTGACACGCTTGAGACCTCATAATTGAAGGATATGTTGGGTAGATCACGGTTGAGAGGTTATTTCTAGAAATATTTATCTATATGGATAACCCAATTATTTTGATATCCTCTTTATGTGATGATGTATATTTTTTGGGAAGCTCGATATAATATTGTGTCCATAAAGGGTTAGTCTTTCATTTCTCATGAGATATATCACTGTTGGAAGGATTACGAAGTTGGATTTGAGGTGACGAGTTCATGAAATCCATATATATAATACCGTGAGTAGGAATATCAATTTTGTTATTTCAATTAATTTTGGCTAAATAGTCGATTGACCATTGAGGCGATGCAGATATGCATTGTATATCACAAATGACAATTCACTAAGCAGATTTGGAATATGAGCCCCATTCTTCATCATGGTTAGAATATTTTAACTTTATTTTTAGAGATGATAATGTATATGAGAATACTATATGATTTATTATTTAATATAATCCTAAAAATATAATTAATTGGGTATTTTATATTTCATTCGATAATATACTAGAGTGCGATACTATTTTTTTGTCATTAGTAGGAATATGAGCATGCATGCGGGTGGTTACTTGAATAATTCAGTCAAACTCAGTCGAAAATGTGGTATGTGACATGTTCATATCTGTATTCCCATATTTATATACTGAAGGACCTCAAAAATGGGATAGAGGGTTAGGTTACTCTTATTTAATTTCCTTGAAAGGACGGTTATATACTCATTCATTGATAGGGGTAGGGATGTGATCCTTGTTCTTTATGCCTTTAGAATATTTTGACTAGTTTCATTGGAAGGGTAATGAGTCATCCCTAAGATGATTGTATCACTATGTTGATGATCCTTGATTATTGAGGGGTATAATCCAATTCATGTACCATTTATGTTTTCCAATATATATATTAGAAAGAAATGTGTGCATGTCCTAATGCCTTCCCTGAACCAGCATGTTCAGCCTTTGTAGGAATTGGGATATGATCCCGGACCTATTCCTCATCCATTAACATAATAATCCTATAATACTCATGGAAGTGATATTGAATGGTCACATTCTAAATATTAGCCACCAATATGTACCTATCATGGTGATATACTGCTCTAGAAGATAAAATTCGAATGTGTACATGTCCATGTATCATCACTAGAATATACATTTGTAGCTCCTATATGGATTTCAAAAGGTATTGTAACATTATAAGGGTATGTGAATGATTGTAATCCTACCCACTCTAAGATTCTATAAAATATTGGTTGATTTATTCTATTTAATTGGTGATGTATTCCCACCATTATCCTCATCCTGACATCAGAAAATGATGATGATATATTATCAAATTGGTGAGGTCACATTTCATCCCGTGCTTAGAACCAAGATATGATAGAAAACGTTTTTTTTTGAGATATCATGTAATGATATCACATCGGATGGATTGTATCAATCCACACTCAACAGGGTGACCCTGTTTCATATATCTATGTGTCTTTTGAGGTGATTCATTGATGATATTAAATAGTAGGAGACTCAGGGGAATTAGTGGTTTTGTGATATTTGTAGGATCCAGATTTTAATATATTGTTGGTGTATTAATGTTAACTATGAAATGAAAATGATTCATAAGATATCTCCCATAGATTAGGATTTCAAAAAAATTATCATCCTTTGACGATGATGTGTTCTGTGTAGTTTCACATCCTATAGTATGGATGTTGTCATATAGTTTTTCATTATGTGACCATAACATTGTAGAGATGGTTAATGTTGTGATACAAGGAATTTATTATAAGGACCTGGCCTTAATACATAAAAAAATCTGGAATTTTAGTCATGTAGTCACATTCATCCACATTGAAGATCTTTTCAAGTTTAGAGTTTTTGGGAATTGGGATATAACACATACATAACATTCTCACATGTATACAGAGAATATACCCTAAAAACAGTATCCATTTCTTCGAAAATATAAATATTTTAAATAAAGCATGATTTCATTGACAAATATTCATAATATTTTATAAGGCCCTGGCCTTAAACCTTACTTAATCTTGAGTTATTAAAAGATTACACATTTAGGATCTTTTGAGGTTTAGAGTTTTAGAGAATTAGATCATAAAATTTTCATTACATTCCACATTTAAACAAAGTGGTTACAAAAAATATAGTATTCATTTTTCTCATCAACAGAAACATATTTAAAATAAAACATGGATTATTTCTTGACACTTCCTTGACACTATCATCATATCATGTACCCTTCCCTTGACCTGTGAAAAACATTTCAAAAACTTGGGATGAGCATAAAAAGCTCAGTAAGGGATATAAAAATATGGAAAGGAAACATGAGTACATGTATACATAAGAATGAGATCATACATTACTAATAAAACATAAGCACTTTAACATACCTCATAAAATCATGAATAAATCATAGAAATCATAAGACATAAAGGCAACTCGAGGCATTCATAACATTCCTACGTATGGAGTAACCCTCTTGGTTACGTTTGGAATACCCATCACAGTATATTCCCTAAATCTCTTCAGAGAAACCTTAAGGTTTAACCCCTTCGCATTACCCAATGCATTGGAGAGCTATATCAGGCTCACCCACCCTTAGTTTATCACGGAACCACCCGTCTTCATAATAATGCCCAAGAACCATAACATAATTGTATCACATAAAACATGCATAAAGGAAACATAACATTTCCCCTTTTCAATCACAAGATATCAATAAAAAACATTGATATAAAAACATTATGAAAACCATTTTCAATACCAAAATAAAAGAAAAGTAAAACATGGTATTTATTTTTCTTTTTAAAAAAGGTATGGCTTGTAGAGGAATCCGAAACTCAAATAATGGTCATGGCGGCGGAGAAGTCGTTGTCGCTGCATACATACGACAAAAACATTCCCTTTTGTCGTTTAGTAATACGCTTTGTATAAAAAAGATTCCTTTAGGATAAATTTAGAATTCAAAGGGGTTTATACACCATATAAAAGAAGGTTGTGTATAAAACAAAATATGCCTCAATGAAAGGAAATTGAGACGAAGTCCCATACAAAGATGGTATCCTTGGATAAAGGATAAATCAACTACATAATTATGTGTGACAAAATAATACACCAAATATAAGTGGATATTAAGTGTAAAACAATCAGAGGTTATTCACACATATTAATAGAATTACATATTTAAGGGTACAAGATTATCCCAAAGAATCAAAATTGGGTTAAGAAGTTCCCTTGCAAAAATTTGACAGCCTAACGGTGTCACTACAAAATTCAAAAAATGAGTTGATGAGAGATAAAAAGGGTATCTCATCACTTGGACATAAAATATAAATCACTAAGGATATAAAAGAACATATCACAACATAATGTTATGTGAATTAAAAGACATAACAAAAGAAGTCTTTTAAAAAGCGGAGGGTGAAAGGTTCCCTTACCGACATGGGTATCTTTCGGAACATACACCCCGTGAAAGAAGGACAATACAACATTGATGTAAATACTTATAAATGAAATTATATTACACAATGAGTAAAATAATGGGCATTAAATACACCACTAAAAGGAAATTTTGGAAAATGTAGCATAAATCTCACAGGAATAAAAGTGAGATGAAAAATCCCTTACGAAAACTCGGCAGCCTAACGACGCCATTAAAACATAAAAAATGGATTGATGAGATCAAATAGGGTCTCTAATCATATTAACATAATGTTTTCAGAAATAGTAGTATAAAAGAACATCCCACAACATAACAAAGAGGATCTTAAAAGATGTGACATAAAGGAGAGTACGTAAAAAGAAAGAGAGAGGTTAGATCTCTTACGAAAATTCGGCAGCCTAACGACGCCACTCAAAACTTCCAAAATGGTTTGATGAGAGATAACAGGGTCTCTCATCATATGAACATAAAAATTACAGTAATTTTAATATAAAATAACATCTCAATCACAAGGAAGTTGAGCTTAAAATGAATGACATAAAAGAGTGTACATAAAAAGAAAGAGAGGAGTAGGATCCCTCACCTCGGGTCCGACTTGACTTGATCATTCTTTAACGTCCTGAATAATAAACTTGATTTAATTTCTACTTGCTTAAGAAAATTTTTCAAGTTTATTATTACTTTTATATCACTTATTTCCATGTTATAAACATTATGTAATCAATTAAGTTAATAATGTATGTTTTGTCGATATTTGGTTCTTAAGTCGAAAGTGGGCTTCATAAAATTACATGTTGTTCGTGTGGTCAAAGGTTAATTATATCTAGAATGATATTCATTATTTGGATATCATATATATCATATATATCCAGAATATACATGTATTTATAATATTACATAATCATTTAGAGGTAAGAAATGAAATGCACCGTTCATGGAGATGGTAAGCCGTACGTACGCATGAACGCTACTTTCATTTCTATGTCATATTAATGAAATTAAAACTAAATGAGAGGTATGTATATTTTAATTCCAGAATTATATTCATCATTTATATGTAACCTAAATCATATATAATAACTTTAAATACATCCTTTATACATCCCACATATGGAATTAACGAATCAAATCACTTTGAGGGGGCGGTTGTCCGCACTTCCTAAAATGAAATTATCGTGTTTACCCACAATGGAAACCAGAAAGGTATGCCACAAAAGAAAAATAAAGAAGTTTAAGTAAAACATAAAAATATTATATATCATATATAAATATAGTGACATCTTAATGGCCACCTTTTAAGGTGTTATATGAGTGTTGAACAATCATCGTTTCGTGAGGCAGAAATTTGCCATCCACAGAAACAGTATGTTATTTAACCATTTCATTTAGGTGTGTGTAAGTTTAGCTAGAATGATTCTTATAACAACATCCTAGTATATTGAAGATATTATAGTTGTTACAAAAGAAATGAATAAAAAGAGTTTAGGGGGTTGGAGATGCAAAATAAAACAAAAGAACACAAGTGAATACATTACCTTAAAATCGGGTAACTCTTTTTGATTTGAGCTCAAAGGCTTCCTTGGGAAGACTTCTTGTAACACCCCAGGTAAATAAGGAATATGAAATTTTCATATTTATCCATATTTGTGAATAAAATATTAATATTACTTTAAAGGGGACGCTATGCTCGATGGCGTACCCAACACGCAACAACGAGTTTCTTGGGAATCTTACGCTGCACTCTAATAATAAAATAATATTATTTTAAATGGTAGTTAACATGTAGCCGTTGTAATGGCGGGAATGTATAGAAATAACTAAAATATGATTATATATGTTTTTTAAATGTTTTTACATTTATACAATAAAATATAAAGGCTTAAAATACGGAAAGAATTCAATTTTAGGCGTATATGCCCTAGTTTTCACTAAAGGTTCACTTATCACCTTTTGATGGAGAACCGTCATTAAATATAGTTTTGTTCACTATTAAAAATTCTTTTGGACCAAATAAAACTCTTATTAAGAATCGGGACATCAAAATTTACTTTTTGTAAATTTTTGGTATCTTTCCGATAAAGTTCATTTTTTTAATGAATAGTGTAAAATGTTGTATTTTAATTCAAAACCACTTTTTAATATAATATATTTATATGATTAGATTATATTTTGAATTGGTTTTAAAGTGAAATTAGAAAATATTTTTACCATTAAATCCAATAGTGGTCGTTGGAATCAATTTCACTTTGAAATCAGACTTAAACTAGTGTCAATCTTTTGATACTTATTATTTCATAAAACACGCTATTTGTCATGACAGCGGGAATTAATTATTAAATTAATTAATGTGACTTATATGTTTTGAATTTTTTAAAACGGACTTCATTTTTGAATTCAGAATATCAAATATAGCTTAGGGTGAATTTTTGGGATTTTTCTGAAAAACTTCAATTTTTGATGAATAGTGAAACCACTAAGTGGTACTTATAAAAACTGCTTTTCCATTTAAATGAAATTTTGCAATCATTGTGTTTTGATTTTCAAAAATCTGACATACATGGTTGTCATTAAGAAGTAAAATGTGGTTCAATGAGATTAAAATAATTTTTTGGTGAATAGTAACTTATTAAGTTTTTAATCGTGATTAGTGGTAATTAGTGTTGTTTAAGGTAAAAATAATGCTTTAATAAAATGAGATGAGCTTGAAACATGTCTTACCATAATTGGTTGTATCATGGCCGACCAAGACAAGCCATGGGTCAACTTGGGGACCCCATGGATCCACTTTGGTTGGGAAATGACATAAATAACATTTTATTTAATGTAAAAGTAAAATTGACACAAACATGATATGTTTTACTAAAACAATTTTTAAGTAGGGTTATACAAGTCATCTTTTTGATTATAAATATTCATTGGAAAGATAAAAAGATTTACTACATCATAGTAGTTTTCTTATAATTTTTAGATATTAAATAAATTAAATTATTTATGACATAATAATGATGCAGCGATGACATCATTATTTGACGGTTTAAATAAAATGGAAAGATAATGTAAAATCTATGAACTACACATGTCCAAAAGTTATTGTATGAGTTTATTTCGAAGCCTTATCACCTTATACACGAATTATATCAATGTGGGACCTTTTAAAACCGAAACACATTTTCAAATAAAGTAATATTTCTTTACTTTCCAAAAGTACCCCTCCTCTCCTCTTATAAAAGGCCCCCACCTATACCTCATTTAACACACTCCTCAAGCCTTTGTCTCGGCCAACCCCTGCCCATTTACTCTCTCCACATCCCTCTACTCATCCTAGAGGATTCCCTTTGGGAAGAATCCTTTCAAAGGAAGCCTTTAGGCTCAAATCAAAAGGAGTTACACTTTTAAAGGTAATTCATTCTCTCATGTTCATTTGTTTTATTTTGCTTCTCCAACCCCCTAAACTCTTTTTATTTACTTCTTTTGTAACAAAACCAGTATCATAAATATACTATGATGTTGTTATAAGATTTATTCGAGCTACACTCTCACACAACTACGTCAAATGGTTAAAGAACATACGGTTTCCGTGGATGGTGAAATTCTGCCTCCCGAAACGATGATTGTTCAATACTCATTTAACACCTTCAAAGGTGGCCATTATGATGTCACTATTTTTATATATGATATATAATATGTTTATGTTTTATTTATGCTTCTGTATTTTTAATTTTTGTCTTACCTTTATGGCTTCCATTATGGGTATACGCAATATCTTCATTTAAGGAAGTGCGGACTACCGCCCCCTCAAAGTGATTTGATTCGTTAAATACCATATGTGGGATGTATAAAGGATGGAAATATGATATTATATATGACATTATACTGTAATTATAATATACTTTTATATCATTATTATTCCATTCTATAAAATACGAAATAGAAATGAAAGTAGCGTTCATGCGTACGTACGGCTTACCGTCTCCATGAACGGTGCATTTCATTTCTTACCTATAAATGATTATGTAATGTTATAAATTCATGAAAGTACTGGATATATATGACATATATGATATATACATAATGAATACAATTCTGGATATAATAAACATTTGGCCACACGAAAAACATGTAATTGTAAGAAGACCACTTTCGACTTAAGAACCAAATATCGGCAAAAAAAATATTATTAACTTAAATGATTACATAATGTTTATGACATGGTAATAAGTGGTATAAAAGTAATAATGAACTTGAAAAAGGGTTATTAAGGAATTAGAAACTAACTCAAGTTAATTATTCAGGTGATTAAAGAACGATCGAGTCAAGTCGGACCGAAGGTAAGGGATCCTACAACTCTCTTTCTTTTTAAGTACACTCTTTTATGTCATTCCTTTTAAGCTCATCTTTATTATGATTAGGATGTTCTTTTATATTACTCCTACTGTAATTTTTATGTTCATGTGATGAGAGACCCTATTCTCTCTCATCAATCAATTTTGGAAGTTTTGAGTGGCGCCGTTAGGCTGCCGAACTTTCGTAAGAGATCTAACCTCTCTCTTTCTTTTTAAGTAATCTCCTTTATGTCACTTCTTTTAAGCTCCTCTTTGTAATGTTGGGGGATGTTATTTTATATTCCTCTTTCTGTACATTTTATTGTAATGTGATGAGATACCCTATTTGATCTCATCAATCCATATTCGGAAGTTTTATGTGGCGCCGTTAGGCTGCCGAGTTTTCGTAAGAGATTTTTTCATCTCACATTTATTCCCGTGAGATTTATGCTACATTTGCCACAATTTCCTTTGAGTGGTGTATGTAATGCCATTATTCTACTCTTTTTGTAATATACTTTCTTTTATGAGTATTTACATCAATGACATATTTTCTTTCTTTCATGGGGTGTATGTTTTGAAAGATACCCAAGTCGGTAAGGGAAACTTTCACCCTCCTCTTTTTTAAAAGACTTCTTTTATTGGGTCTTTTAATTTACATATTTTTATGTTGGGATATGTTATCATACATCCTTATTGATGTAAATT
Organism: Viscum album; assembly: GCA_963277665.1. Lineage (NCBI taxonomy): Eukaryota > Viridiplantae > Streptophyta > Magnoliopsida > Santalales > Viscaceae > Viscum > Viscum album. Next base: position 2,056,275,924 of record OY728137.1, read on the forward strand.
TTATGTCCAAGTGATGAGATACACTTTTTATCTCTCATCAACTCATTTTGATGTGATGCCGTTAGGCTGTCAAGGGAACTTTTTAACCCAATTTCGATTTCTTTGGGTTCAACTTGTAGTCATTGAATATGTCATCCATTGAATATGTGTGAATGACCTTTTATTGTTTTACACTTAATATCCACTTATATTGGGTGTATATATATATTTTTCACACATATGTTTGAGATTTATTTGTCCTTAATTTAAGGATACCTTCTTTATAAGGGATTTCATCACATTTGACATTTCTATTGAGGGTTCATTGTTGTTATGCACTAATTCACTTATATGTGGTGTATATACTGTCCTTGGAGTATTATATCATGAATCCTTTTATTCTCATGATATTATAAAGTTCTGACTAAATGTTATTCCTCCATTATTGTATTCAAGTGTCTCTAATTTTGGTAAAACCCCTTTAACCAAAATATCGTTTTAAATGTTTTAATTATTGTTCTTATTAATATCCATGTTTTCAAAATGGTTTTAAGGATTTATTTATATGGATATTAATGGTTTAAAATGTTAAAAGCTTCAAGGTGGTATGGGACACTTTGAATCAAAAATCTCTTTGTTAAATGTTTTAAATTGTTTTGGAAATGGTTTCTTTTTGAATGGATTCATTATTTCAATATCCTAAAATGTTATATTGTGATTGATATGTGGAAATGTTATGTTTCCTTTATTCATGTTTTATGTGATACGATTATGTTATGGTTCTTGGGCATTTTTATGAAGAACGGGTGGTTCCGTGATAAACTAAGGGCGGGTGAGCCCGATATAGCTCTCCAATGCATTGGGTAACGCGAAGGAGTGAAACGTTAAGGTTTCTCCGAAGAGATTTAGGGAATATACTGTGATGGGTATTCCAAACGTAACCAAGAGGGTTACTCCCGACGTAAGAATGTTATGAATGCCTCAAGTTACTTTATGTATTATGTCTTCTATGATTTATTCATGATTTGATATGCCTATGTTTTATGGGTAAAGTATGATTTCATTCTTATGTATATATGAACTCATGTTTCCTTTCCATATTTTTATAACCCTTACTGAGCTTTTTATGATCATCCCAAGTTTTTGAAATGATTTTCACAGGTAAAGGGAAAGGTACATGATGTGACGATAGTGTCAAGGATGTGTCAAGAAAGAATCCATGTTTTATTTTAAATAGGTTTCCATTGATGGGAAGAATGAATATTGTCTTTTATGTAACCACCTTGTTTAAATGTGGAATGTAATGCAAGTTTCAGGATCTAATTCTCTAAAACTCTAAACCTGAAAAGAATCTCAATGTGTAATCTTGTAATAACTCAAGTTTAAGTAAGGTTTAGGGTTGGGGCCTTATAGTTGGTATCAAAGGTCGGTTTAGATAACTTTAGAGGTTAGGGTATTCTTTAAGCATAATTGACAATTACCATAATGGTTAGGATTTCAGAAAGAGTCTTAGTTTTAGATAAAGTGAATGAGTAATTATATCTTATTGTCTATCTTACTCATTATTACATGATGGTTTTGTTGATATACTCACACTGACCTTTTGGTTTTAGTAAATGGCTGGATCTAGAAGGCACCAAAGTGATAATGGGTTTGAAGGAAACTGTGGTGGTTCTCTGATTAAGATACTGGATGAGATGGGGGATTCAATGAGGAATCTCATGGTTTTTCTAAACCAACTATCAAGAAGTCATGATCAACCACTTGAACCTTGGTGAGTTCTCTAATGCATAATGTACGAGATGGACAACTCGATGTGGAAATTCAGGTAATAATTATTAAGGTAACCATTAGGGTTTATATGATCCTTACTTTTGAGGTAATTATGGGTTACCATATGTTATGATTGAAGTGAAAGGCATGAGATAAAATTGAGGTTAAATTATGTTATGGTTATTTTTGATGATTTTATCCCTTTTGGGTAATTATTTGAGAATTATATAGTTTTGGAAAAAGGACAACACGCAGACCGTGTGACAACCCGTCGCGTCGGAAAATGCTGCGGGAATCGAACCCACAACCAAAGTGTGACTTGTATTTATCGCCTACCACTGGACTACGTGAAGTCCCTGGTTAGTTTGACTGATTCTTTTTAGTTATATGATTTTATGAATTAAGAGTAAGTTTATTTTGGAGGATATGTGATTAGGATAATTACTTTTCAATGTGAGAATTTAGGAGCAACTGATGTTGTTTGGAGATAAATGTTACGATTTAACTTGGAAGACTATGTGAATAAATCCTTCAAATATTTGGGTTTCAATCTTATATTGGTTTACTTTGAAGAATTTTATGGACAAATTGATTATAGAATGGTCCTCGTTGAACTTTGGGTTTTTTTGGACAAATTTTGGAGATTAAGAATAGATTTTATTTTTATAAGGGGTTATCCTTTTCTGGATTATCTAATCCTGTACTAGCCTTTTTGGTTTTGGATTTGGTTAAAGTCTAAAGACATGGGAAGTATATAGTTCTATTTTGTGGATTGGGTGATTCTCTAGAAGTTGATTATAGAACTCTTAATGCGAACAAGTCTCCCTAAATAGTCGTCTTTTGGAAAAAATATGAGTTTGTGTAAGGAATCTAATAAAGGTTGAAAGTCAATATGATAAGTGATTATGCTTCCTTATGAATAAATTCCTCAATAAAAAGTAACTTAAAAAAATGTTGTCTATTATCTTTTCCTACTGGGGAACCCAACACCGTTTAACCCATCACAAGTTTGTGATTTTCTTATTGTTAACTTTCTCCTAAACATGTTTTCTATCACTCTCCATCGGAACATGACCCTATGATTTCTCCTCCATGTCCATATTTTCATACTTATAATCCTAGTATGGGTTAACTCGGGTGACCTATGTGCTTATCTTTCTTTATTTTAAAGTGATTGTTTTACCGACTCTTGTTCCGATGTGGGACGTTTAAGGATGTTTCCAAGCGCAATTTTAAAATTGCGAGGACGCAATTCCAAAAAGGGGGGAAGGATGTAACACCCCAGGTAAATAAGGAATATGACATTTTCATATTTATCCATATTTGTGAATAAAATATTAATATGACTTTAAAGGGGACGCTATGCTCGATGGCGTACCCAACACGCAAAAACGAGTTTCTTGGGAATCTTACGTTGCACTCTAATAATAAAATAATATTATTTTAAATGGTAGTTAACATGTAGCCATTGTAATGGCGGGAATGGATAGAAATAACTAAAATATGATTATATATGTTTTTTAAATGTTTTTACATTTATACAATAAAAGATAAAGGCTTAAAATACGGAAAGAATTCAATTTTAGGCGTATATGCCCTAGTTTTCACTAAAGGTTCACTTATCACCTTTTGATGGAGAACCATCATTAAATATAGTTTTGTTCACTATTAAACATTCTTTTGGACCAAATAAAACTCTTATTAAGAATCGGGACATCAAAATTTACTTTGTGTAAATTTTTGGTATCTTTCCGATAAAGTTCATTTTTTTTAATGAATAGTGTAAAATGTTGTATTTTAATTCAAAACCACTTTTTAATCTAATTTATTTATATGATTAGATTATATTTTGAATTGGTTTTAAAGTGAAATTAGAAAATATTTTTACCATTAAATCCAATAGTGGTCGTTGGAATCAATTTCACTTTGAAATCAGACTTAAACTAGTGTCAATCTTTTGATACTTATTGTTTCATAAAACACGCTATTTGTCATGACAGCGGGAATTAATTATTAAATTAATTAATGTGACTTATATGTTATGAATTTTGTAAAACGGACTTCATTTTTGAATTCAGAATATCAAATATAGCTTAGGGTGAATTTTTGGGATTTTTCTGAAAAACTTCAATTTTTGATGAATAGTGAAACCACTAAGTGGTACTTATAAAAACTGATTTTCCGTTTAAATGAAATTTTGCCATCATTGTGTTTTGATTTTCAGAAATCCGACATACATGGTTGTCATTAAGAAGTAAAATGTGGTTCAATGAGATTAAAATAATTTTTTGGTGAATAGTAACTTATTAAGTTTTTAATTGCGATTAGTGGTAATTAGTGTAGTTTAAGGTAAAAATAATGCTTTAATAAAATGAGATGATCTTGACACATGTCTTACCCTAATTGGTTGTATCATGGCCGACCAAGACAAGCCATGGGTCAACTTGGGGACCCCATGGATCCACTTTGGTTGGGAAATGACATAAATAACATTTTATTTAATGTAAAAGTAAAATTGACACAAACATGATATGTTTTACTAAAACAATTTTTAAGTGGGATTATACAAGTCATATTTTTGATTATAAATATTAATTGGAAATCTAAAAAGATTTACTACATCATAGTATTTTTTTTAAAATTTTTAGACATTAAATAAATAAAATTATTTATGACATAATAATGATGCAGCGATGACATCATTATTTGACGATTTAAATAAAATTGAAAGATAATGTAAAATATATGAACTACACATGTCCAAAACTTATTGTATGAGTGGATTTAGAAGCCTTATCACCTTATCCACGAATTATATCAATGTGGGACCTTTTAAAACCGAAACACATTTTCAAATAAAGTAGAATTTCTTTACTTTCCAAAAGTACCCCTCCACTCCTCTTATAAAAGGCCCCCACCTCTACCTCATTTAACACACTCCTCAAGCCTTTGGCTTGGCCAAACCCTGCCCATTTACTCTCTCCACATCCCTCTACTCATCCTAGAGGATTCCCTTTGGGCAGAATCCTTTCAAAGGAAGCCTTTAGGCTCAAATCAAAAGGAGTTACACTTTTAAAGGTAATTCATTCTCTCATGTTCATTTGTTTTATTTTGATTCTCCAACCCCCTAAACTCTTTTTATTTACTTATTTTGTAACAACACAAGTATCTTCAATATACTAGGATGTTGTTATAAGATTTATTCGAGCTAAACTCTCACACAACTACATCAAATGGTTAAAGAACATACGGTTTCCGTGGATGGTGAAATTCTGCCTCCCGAAACGATGATTGTTCAATACTCATTTAACACCTTCAAAGGTGGCCATTATGATGTCGCTATTTTTATATATGATATATAATATGTTTATGTTTTATTTATGCTTCTGTATTTTTCATTTATGTCTTACCTTTTATGGCTTCCATTATGGGTATACGCGATATCTTCATTTAAGGAAGTACGGACTACCACCCCCTCAAAGTGATTTGATTCGTTAAATACCATATGTGAGATGTATAAAGGATGGAAATATGATATTATATATGGAATTATACTGGAATTATAATATACCTTTATATCATTATTATTCCATTCTATTAAATACGAAATAGAAATGAAAGTAGCGTTCATGCGTACGTACGGCTTACCGTCTCCATGAACGGTGCATTTCATTTCTTACCTCTAAATGATTATGTAATGTTATAAATTCATGAAATTACTGGATATATATTACATATATGATATATATATAATTAATACAATTCTGGATATAATAAACATTTGGCCACACGAACAACATGTAATTGTAAGAAGACCACTTTCGACTTAAGAACCAAATATCGGCAAAACAAATATTATTAACTTAAATGATTACATAATGTTTATGACATGGTAATAAGTGGTATAAAAGTAATAATGAACTTGAAAAAGGGTTCTTAAGGAATTATAAATTAACTCAAGTTTATTATTCAGGAGATTAAAGAACGATCGAGTCAAGTCGGACCCGAAGTAAGGGATCCTACAACTCTCTTTCTTTTTAAGTACACTCTTTTATGTCATTTCTTTTAAGCTCAACTTTCTTATGATTAGGATGTTCTTTTATATTACTTCTACTGTAATTTTTATGTTCATGTGATGAGAGACCCTATTATCTCTCATCAATCCATTTTGGAAGTTTTGAGTGGCGCCGTTAGGCTGCCGAACATTCGTAAGAGATCTAACCTCTCTCTTTCTTTTTAAGTAATCTCCTTTATGTCACTTCTTTTAAGATCCTATTTGTAATGTTGGGGGATGTTATTTTATATTCCTCTTGCTGTAGACTTTATTGTAATGTGATGAGATACCCTATTTGATCTCATCAATCCATATTCGGAAGTTTTATGTGGCGCCGTTAGGCTGCCGAGTTTTCGTAAGGGATTTTTTCATCTCACATTTATTCCCGTGAGATTTATGCTACATTTGCCACAATTTCCTTTGAGTGGTGTATGTACTGACATTATTCTACTCTTTGTGTAATATACTTTCGTTTATGAGTATTTAAATCAATGACCTATTGTCTTTCTTTCATGGGCTGTATGTTTTGAAAGATACCCAAGTCGGTAAGGGAAACTTTCACCCTCCTCTTTTTTAAAAGACTTCTTTTATTGGGTCTTTTAATTTACATATTTTTATGTTGGGATGTGTTCTAATAAATCCTTATTGATGTAAATTTTATGTCCAAGTGATGAGATACACTTTTTATCTCTCATCAACTCATTTTGATGTGATGCCGTTAGGCTGTCAAGGGAACTTTTTAACACAATTTCGATTTCTTTGGGTTCAACTTGTAGTCATTGAATATGTCATCCATTGAATATGTGTGAATGACCTTTTATTGTTTTACACTTAATATCCACTTATATTGGGTGTATATATATATTTTTCACACATATTTTTGAGATTTATTTGTCCTTAATTTAAGGATACCTTCTTTATAAGGGATTTCATCACATTTGACATTTCTATTGAGGGTTCATTGTTGTTATGCACCAATTCACTATTATATGGTGTATATAATGTCCTTTGGAGTATTATATCATGAATCCTTTTATTCTCATGATATTATAAAGTTCTGACTAAATGTTATTCCTCGATTATTGTATTCAAGTGTCTCTAATTTTGGTAAAACCCCTTTAACCAAAATATCATTTTAAATGTTTTAATTATTTGTTCTTATTAATATCCATGTTTTCAAAATGGTTTTAAGGATTTATTTATATGGATATTAATGGTTTAAAATGTTAAAAGCTTCAAGGTGGTATGAGACACTTTGAATCAAAAATCTCTTTATTAAATGTTTTAAATGGTTTTGGAAATGGTTTCTTTTTGAATGGGTTCATTATTTCAATATCCTAAAATGTTATATTGTGATTGAAATGTGGAAATGTTATGTTTCCTTTATTCATGTTTTATGTGATACGATTATGTTATGGTTCTTGGGCATTGTTATGAAGAACGGGTGGTTCCGTGATAAACTAAGGGCGGGTGAGCCCGATATAGCTCTCCAATGCATTGGGTAACGCGAAGGAGTGAAACGTTAAGGTTTCTCTGAAGAGATTTAGGGAATATACTGTGATGGGTATTCCAAACGTAACCAAGAGGGTTACTCCCTACGTAAGAATGTTATGAATGCCTCAAGTTACCTTTATGTCTTATGTCTTCTATGATTTATTCATGATTTGATATGCCTATGTTTTATGGGTAAAGTATGATTTCATTCTTATGTATATATGAACTCATGTTTCCTTTCCATATTTTTATAACCCTTACTGAGCTTTTTATGCTCATCCCAAGTTTTTGAAATGTTTTTCACAGGTCAAGGGAAAGGTACATGATATGACGATAGTGTCAAGGATGTGTCAAGAAAGAATCCGTGTTTTATTTTAAATAGGTTTCCATTGATGGGAAGAATGAATATTTTCTTTTATGTAACCAGCTTGTTTAAATGTGGAATGTAATGCAAGTTTCAGGATCTAATTCTCTAAAACTCTAAACCTGAAAAGATCCTCAATGTGTAATCTTGTAATAACTCAAGTTTAAGTAAGGTTTAAGGCTGGGGCCTTATACTTCTTCCCAAAGTAATGATTATAGGAGTAATATAGGGATGTGAAGAGGCAAAATGATCAGGGGCTGGCCGAGCCAAAGGCTTTGGAAGTGTGGGTAAGGAGGTAGAGGTGGAGGCCTTTTATAAGAGGAGAGGAGGGACACTATTGGAAAGTAAAGAAATGATACTTTATTTGAAAATGATTTTCGGATTCAATAGGTACCACATTGATATAATTATAGGATAAGGTGATAAGGTTTCTAAATCCACCAATGAAATAGGTTTTGGACATGTGTAGGTCATAGATTTTACATTATCTTTTCATTTAATTTAAATCCTTTATTAATGAGGTAATCACTGCATCATTATGATGGCATAAATAATTTTATTTATTTAATGTCTAAAAATTATAAAAAAACTATAATTATGTAGTAAATATTTTTATCTTTTCAATGAATATTTATAGTCAAAAATATGACTTGTATAACCCGATTTAAAAATTGTTTTAGTGAAACATCTCATGCTTGTGACATTTTTATTTTAACTTTAAATAAAAAGTTATTTATGTCATTTTCCAACCAAAGTGGCTCCATGGGGTCCCCAAGTTGACCCATGGATTGTATTGGTCGTCCATGACACATCCAATGAGGGTAGGACATGTGTCTAGGTCATTTCACATTATTAAAACATTATTTTTACCTTAAATTACACTAATTACCTCTCCTCGCGATTAAGAACACAAAAGTTACTATTCACCAAAAAATTATTTTAATCCCATTGAACCACATTTTACATCATAATGAAAACCATGTATGTCGGATTTTTGAAATTCAAAACACAGAGGTGGTAAAGTTTCATTTAAACGAGAAATCAGTTTCTTTTACTACCACTTAGTGGTTTCACTATTCATCAAAATTGACGTTTTTCAGAAAAATACCAAAAATTCACCCTAAGCAATATTTGATATTCTCAACTCAAAAATGATGTCTATTTTACAAAATTCAAAACATATAAGTTGAATTAATTAATTTAATAATTAATTCCCATTGTCAAAACAAATAGCGTGTTTTTATGAAACAATATCTATTAAAAGATTGGCACTAGTTTAAGTCCAATTTCAAAGTGAAATTAATTCCAATGACCGCTATTGGATTAAATGGTAAAAATATATTCTAATTTTACTTTAAAAACAATTCAAAAGATAATCTAATCATATAAATAAATTAGATTAAAAAGAGGTTTTGAATTAAAATACAACATTTTTCACTATTCATTAAAAAATGAACTTTATCGGAAAGATAACAAAAAATTACACAAAGTAAATTTTGATGTCTCTATTCTAAAGAAGAATTTCATTTTGTCAAATATAACACATAAAATTGTCAAAAAGTGGATTTAAAAGAGGTTCGCCATCAAAAGGCGGTTAATCGACCTTCTAAAGAACATTAGAATGTTTACGCTTAAAAATTAAATTCATTCACATTTTTAATCCTTGATCATTTATTGTAAAAAGTAAAAATATTTGAAAAACATATATAATCATTTTGTAGTTAGTTCTGTTCATTCCCGCCATTACAACGGCTTGGCATTAACTACCATTTAAAATAATATTATTTTATTATTAGAGTGCAACATAAGATTCTCAAGAAACTCGTTGTTGCGTATTGGGTACGCCATCGAGCATAGCGTCCCCTTTAAAGTAACATTAATATTTTATTCACAAATATGGATAAATATAAAAATGTCATATTCTTTATTTACCTGGGGTGTTACATATTTAACTTGGATTCAATGTTTATCTTACAAATCGTAATAACAGTTAAAAATCATTTAAAAAATGGAATGAGCACTAAAATATCAGTAAGGGAAATAAAAATAGAGAATTAACACATTAGTACAAGAATACATGCAACATATGAAATCATTTTCAATAAGGCATACTTGTCACCCATTTATACATACTTTGTGAAACTTGATATTTCCACAAGATTCCCATAAAACATAAATAACATAAATATAACAATAAAGGTATCTTGGAGAATTAATTACATAATCTTGTAACCCTCTTAGCTACATTGTAATTTGTATCCCTCACAGTTACGTTACAATTTGGGTTACCATCACATTTACACTTGGAGTAACCATATTCATAAATTCCAACATACACACACCAAATGAATTGGATGGAGATATATGTACAACACTTCATCATTAAAAATTAATAATAATCAGAACAAAATAATATAAGATGAATAATTCCATTAAAACATTACTTTTGAATTTGGTAAAACATTATTTTAAAAGAGGATTTTAAATGAAAATCCCCTTGAAAATTTTATATAACTGATGTGATACATAATAGAGAGAATGTAAGAAATATATACAGTATAAATAAAAGTAATTCAATATAATATAAGAAAAATTAATCACAAAAAAATTGAATACCACATAAATAAGAGAGTATAATGTTATCACAAATAATAGAAATTGGGTTATGAGTTCCCTTAACTATGTTTTTCCATACATAAAACTCATTTAAACCACTTGTATAATGGTTAAAAATGTATTATTAATATATTAAAAAATATATTCATGTTCATAGAACCTTATATTATCATTTCATATCATAATTTCACCCTTTAGTTATTAGTATTTTTTTCCTTCCATTGGTTAAGGTTTGTTCTTTACATGATTTTCCATGGTTGGTTTGTATTTGATTTTTCTTGTCATATGGAAATGAAATTTAAAAAGTGGCATCAAATGGTATTTATATCATTCTAGAATATATAATTATACAATATATATTTTTTCTATAATATACGAGGATGAATCATTTGAAAAACACTAATGATGTTGGTTTAGATCATTTTTGGTGGTTCCTCAATAATCATCAACTTGATTCATTATATAATATAATTTCATTCATAGATATTCATTATATAACTTGAAATATGTTATAAAATACAATTTACATTCTAATTCCACCATTAAGATTGTTTTATGATTTCTTATAAAGGATGTAAGGGAAATTAGAAACACATTGTCCACGATTTGGGTAAATCAGTACATCACAGATGATGTTTTTATTCATAGAATAACAAGGAGAAGAGATGAAATAAGTTGATGAATAATTTAAATGAGAATGTTAACATACAGAATCTATATGATTATATTGATTTCATATATCCTGGATAAGGGGAGGATATGGAATTATAAGAAAAAAAGAAATTGGAAATAAAACACATGTAATAGGAAGAGGATTCTTTCCTCTCCATCTCATCTCCTTGATATATTCTTTAAGGAATTATTTGATGGAATTTTCGTAAGACCAATAGCTCTAGAACATGGGGAATTTCTTTGGGAAGGTTATTTGAAGAACATAGCTGATTCTCATGGCTTGAGAGGTTTCCAAGTAATAGGGGAATGAGGGTGGTATTTATAGTGGATTAGAGAATGGATTTTACATTATTTTAATCATTGTATTAATAAATTTTCTCAAGGCTATGAATAGTCATGATTCATGTGACCTAAAATAGTAAAAATTTCATTTCAGTTCAAGACATGTGTTCTTGCATAATCCTTGAATGACCTATGATGTAGAAAAGCAATTATTAATATTTATCGTAATTTATGGTATTTTACAATTCATAAAAAATTCATTAATTTCATAAAAATCCCAAAACGTTACCCTAACCATTATTTGAATTGTATAATTCAAAAATGACCTCCATTTTTTGAGAATATTTTTGTAAATATTTTAAACTTACTTTTAAAAAAAATCATAATTTATTCAAAAATAATAATTTTAAATTTATAACTCATTTTTAATAACGTGAAAAATTAATCAAGTTGTCATTTTCTTAAATCCTTAAAAAATATATATTAGAGTATACTATTAATTAGGGTCATATTACTATTCATGTTCCTATCCATATGGGTATGTTACTATTGACAAAAAATAATTTTGGTTCAATAAGAGTTCAAATAACTTACTAATCCCAACCACAGATGATTGTTTTTAGAAATTCAAATGATAGAAGAAGAAAAATTATGTTTAAAGGATATCTACAAATGTATTCTTAAAAAATTTTCAATGCATTTAAATTTAATTTTTATAAAACCATTAGGTGATGAATTATCCCCAACTTCATGAAATTGTTCCCTCATAATTTTATATACTTATTAAATAAGTGAGGGCATCGTTCTCTCATAGCATTTTCATACTCGCATGTTGTGTCGTCAACAATGTGGGTTCTCCAAAAACCCTTTACCTAGTGGATTACCTGATTCCACAATACCTTTTTCCTTTCATCATGAATCTGAATAGGTCTCTCTTCATAAGAAATGTTCTCTTCCAACTGAACTGCTTCTTGGCTTGAAACAAGATATGAATCTGGCACATACATCCTCATGATGGAAACATGAAAATGATTGTGTACCTAAGATAAACAAAGAAGAAATGCTAATTGGTAGGAAACTAGCCCTTATTTCTCTAGGATTTTATAAGATCCAATGAAGTATGGGAATATCTTTCCTTTCTTTACAAAATTCTAAACAGTTTTGCATAGTGATATTCTAAGGAAAACTGATCACCTGCCACAAAAGAAAATCCCTTCCTCTTATAGTCTTCAGAACGTTTCTGCTTACATTGATCTATCCTCATGTGTTGTTGGATAATCTTTACCTTCTCATCCACTTCCTCTACTAACTCTAGTCTCATCCCATTTCTTTCCCCAACATCATCCCCAAAAGCTAGAGTTCTACATCTCTTCCTATACAATGCCTCAACAGGTGCCATCTATATACTAGAATGAAAACTATTATTATAAGAAAACTCAACTTAAGAAATATGATGATCCTAACTTCCCAGGTACTCCATTGGAAGAGCTTGTAGAATGTCCTCTAATGTCTGAATGGTTCATTCTGACTGCAAATATGATTGATGATGAAAAGTTTACTGAAATTTAATTTTGTTCCCATTGACTTATGAAGGCCCTTATAAATGGTAGAAGTGACCATGGGATCCAAGTCAGATACAATTGAAAGAGGAACTCCATGTAACCTGACAATCACATTGAAGTACAATTGAGAAATCTGATCCAAAGACATTGTATCATGAATATATAGAAAATGTGTAGATTTTTTCAGTTGATCGATAATAACCCATATTTCATTGATAACTCAAGAAGTCCTAGGTAGTAAGACCATGATGTCCATGGAAATATTCTTTCATTTCCCCTCTATAACATGAAGTGGTTGAAGGATATCATGAGGTATATTCTTCTCTTCTTTACCCTATTGACATGTCATACATTTCAATTCTACCAATTATCTTTTCATTCCATGCTTCTAGTAAGAATCTCGAAGTTATTTTTAAATCATAGTATTTCCAATATAAACTAAAAATTGATAACTATGATCTTCTTGCAAAAAACCATTCTTCAACTGGGAATCACAAGGCACACACAAACTTTTACCAAATCTTAATATAAAACATCTATCAAGGATAAATTCTAGAAGCATACCCAATTTAACCCATTATATATATTTTTTTAGCTCAAAGACTTCCTTCTATTTTTTCATAATTCTGTATGATAACAATGACTGTAATGAAACCAGGAAGAAAATATATGTACTTCCTTCACCAAAAACTTCTATGAAAAAATTCATTAAATAATTAATAATAGGAAATTGTTCCAAACATAACATAGTTAATGATGCATGATATTTTCGACTCAAGGAATTGTCCTATTTGTTTACTTTTCTTGAATGGCAATTGATCATGAAATAATAATATTTTATCAATTCATGACACATCATATGGATCATTTTTAATTATTTCTGAGTGAATATATACATTAGACTTTTATGGTCAGTATATATTTTAAATTTTGCCCCATAAAAATAATGCCTCCAAATTTTCAAGGAAAATCCCACAACTGAAAATTTAAAATCATGTGTGGCATAATTTAACTCATTTGGTTTTAGTTGTCATGAATCATAATAAATTACCTAATAATTCATCATCATAGAAGAACCACGTCCCTTCAGTGAATCATCACTTTAGATGAAAAATTCACCATTTTGGGAATGAAAGAATAAAACTATAGCATTTACCGGTCTCTTCTTCAGTGTCCTAAAACAAACATCACATTCTCCTTTCCAAATAAAGTTTACCCCTTTTTGTGTCAACTTTGTCAGTGGAGTATATAACCATGAATGTTTTTAACAAGCTTTCATTAATAACCTACTAATCCAATAATACTATGAAATTCTATTACTTATTTAGGTATTTTCCATTCATCATCTACTTTTTTGGCTGGAAAAACTCTTATTCCATCCTTATTTACAATGTTCTCAAGAAATGATATCTTTGGTAACCAAAAAAATACACTTTCTTAATTTTCCATAAATTTTATATTCCATTGTGGTTAAAAAAGAACACTTAGTTGTTTTTAAAACTAATATTTACTCTAATAAAATACCATAATGTTATCAATAAAAACAACCAAGAACTTATCCAAGAACTCATGAAATATTCTATTCATAAGATCCATGAATACAATTGGTTCATTATTTAACCCAAATGACATAACCATAAACTCATAATTCCCTTATCTTGTATAAAATTATGTCTTTGGGATGTCATCCTCCGTCAACATCAACTGATGGTATCCAAATCTCAAGTCAATCTTGGAAAATTTATGTGCTCCCTGGTGCAGAACAAACAAGTAATCAATATGAAGAAAATCATAATTTCTTTTAATAGTGATATTATTCAATGAACTATAATCAATGAAAAGTCTCATCGAACAATATTACATTATAACTATCAAGATTGGAGCACCCTATGCTGAAGTGCTAGGATAAATGAAGCCTTTATCAAGAAAATCCTCAAACTGATTTTTTCAATTCAAGAAGTTCTATTTGTGCCATTAGATAAGGATGTTTTAAATATATATTGGAATCAGTAACTATGTAAATTTTGAATTTGGATTTCTGATTATTTATGAAAAGAGGCAACTCCTGAGGAAAAATATCAAGGTATTCATATACCACTGGCACAACATTAATCTAAATAGTTCCATCTTTTAGATAATATGACCATGAAAACATTGATTTCAATCATTCAATAGTTTCTCAGCTTCCTGATATGTTATCAATTGTGTGGGTTCATTATTGTATACAAACTAAAACTCATTCCAAAAAACAACATTTTTAGGTCTACAGTCATTAATATCATGATAAACATTAAGTCAATCCATACCAAGAATGAAATCTAACTCTACTAAGGTTAATTCTACAAAGTATGAAGTTAAATTCTTTCCATATACCAAAACTGGATGATTCTTATAATTCCACTTTGATATAATATTTCCCCCTCATGTTTGAAAAATATGTTCTGGTCTCATTTATTGAGGTGATATTTTCAATTTAGATTAAAATTTCACAGAAAAAATAGGAATGTGTAGACCTTATATTAAACCAAATGTTAGTAAAATACATGAATACAAACATGTTTCCAGATACAACATGATTAGATGTCCTGACATATGTTTTTGTAGTTGCAAAGGATCTCACTACACATTTCTGCTTATATTATAGATTTTTTTTATCATTTGGATCTCTATTTGGGAAAGAATTTTCATAATGACCCATCTATACAAATTTAAAAAACTTTATAGTTTTCTTATCAGAATTAGTTTTAGGATCATTTGCATTATAAACCTGTTCCATATGTCAGAACATACCACATTAAAAATACATCCTAGTTTTGGTGAGGCACTCCCTAAGGTTATTTTTTAAAAAAATATCACAAACTAGAAACTGGAATTTCTTACCCTCAAATTTCATTGGATAATTCTTACACATCTCTTTCCAAATGGGCTTTTTGTTCACCTTATTTTCAATGTGCACATTATAATTAAAAAACACCATTTTACCCTTCTATCACATTGGGAAAGTTACTCATAACAATAGAATTAATCAGAGGACAATTCCTTTCAATACCATAACATTAATCCTGAGTAAAAGTGATTGATTTTTCTATCAATATCTATAATAATGTTTTTATCATACCTCTCCAGCTGGGTGAAGTTATCTTAATAGGCGATCACAGAATCTTCCCCCTTTTGATTCAATTCATGGAATTGATTCTCTTTCATATGTCACTCCACCTCAGGAAAATATTTTTGAACGAAAAAACTTTTAAAATAATCCCATACTAAGGCATTAATATCCTTTCTATCCCTGATATTATTGACCATTGACCACCATTGATCAGATAAACCTACAAAACTATAAATGGAAAGACTTACGATTTGATTATATGAATATCCCAAAACATTGAATATCTTTTCATGTGATTTAATCCTTCCTTTAGACACTACTGGGTAAGAATATCAATTGAAAGAATGATGGTGTTTTCTTATAAAACATACCACAATCGTCAGCTACCATCATGGTACCAATGATTGTTCTCTTGCAGAGATTCCACCACCATTTATTTCTTGCGTCAGCTGATCCATTGCTGTCAAAAGCTACTCAGTTATAATCCATCCATTTCAGGTAGCATATTTAGAAGGATATCATTTTTCCAGTGCCTCTCCTCTTCATTATCCATGTTTCTTCTACAGAAAACCATTCTGAAAAAACATATCTTAGTCTAAGAAACATGTTAATCTTTAAATTAAATATCACATAAAATTAACGATAAAGTAAAAAAGTCATTATGTATCCTATTAACATTATCCAAACCCCCAAAGGTATCTAAACCTTCCTCTAATACCAACTATATGGACTCGACCTTATTACATTACATAATTTTGATTTTTATTCAAGAACTAATTCTGATTCACATTTATGATATTTTCCTCTTTAGTGTTTCAGAGATTACAGATATAACACTTACACAACATTCCCAAATTTTTACAGAGAAGACTAAGAACTATATCCATTTCATCTAAAATAAAAAACATTTCAAATAAAATTGGATTTCATTAAAAAATCATTGTAAAATTTTACTTGGTTTCCTTCTTTAAATATCTTTATAACCTATTAAAATCATTAAAAAACATGGGATGAGCACAAAAATCACATTAAGAGATATACAAAGAAGGAAAGAACACAACAGTCCATGAATACCTATAATGTCTGAAATCATTTAAAAAAACACATACTTTTCACCCATAATTACATACATTGATAAGCATAAGATTTCCACAATATTCACAAATAACATAAATAACATAAATAGAACCATAACAGTATCTTGGTTCATTACATACATAATATTGTAACCCTCATGGATACATTTTAATTTGTTACCCTCACAACTACCTAAAATTTTGTGTAACCATCACTGTTACACATGGAGTTACCATATGGATGACCTAAAACATACACATAACCAATTAATTGGAGGTATATATAGGTCCCAACATTCATCATAAATAATTCCCAAGAACCATGACTATAAGTACCTGTCCATAAAAATTACTTAATATTGAATTAAATGAATAATTCACATTGAGGATCTTTTCAGGTTTATTGTTTTAGAGAATTAGGCCATAACTATTAAAATCAAATTAAAATTTACATGTATACATAAGTACTTAGTATCCATATTTTTCATAAAACAAAAACTATTAAAAATAAACATGTCTAGTTCGATGTTTTTGATAGCGTGACTTTTTATTGATCCCATCCTTCACCATATTAATCTTTATGTCCTGTGGAAAACATTTCAAAAACATGGGATGAGAATAAAAAAGCACAATAAGTGTTATAATATAAGGAAAGAAAACATTCTCCCATCAATAAATACAAAACAATGAAGCCATAATTTTTAATCATAACAAACCATTTGAAATCATAAGATTAATGAATAACACACAAAAATAATTAATCATATAGTAAAGTTATGGAATACATAACATACATACATTGTATCTATCTCAGGTAAGTAGAGATATGCGTTGGTATACCCATCACAATATATTCCCTAAATCTCTTAGAAGAAACATTAACGTTTACCTCTGTCATGTTACCCAATGCATTGGAGAGCTATCTCGGGCTTACTCACAATAGTTTTATCACAGAACAACCCTTATAACTAAACAATGCCCAATTATAATAACATATTCATAACATATAAAACAACCGTAATGTAATGATAAAACTTCCACATTTCAGTCAAAATATCTAATTTCAAGATATTGACATAATCAATGCTTTATCAAAAAAATTTCATAACCATTTAAAACATTTAATAAAGAGATTTTTGAATCAAAGATTCTCATACCACATTGAAACATTTAATTGAATAATAATTTAAAATCATTAATGATCATATATATAAGTTCTAAAATCCATTTTGAAAGCATGGAAATTGATGAGAAATGTTTATAAGAATAAATCAATAAAACATTTTTAGCGATATTTTCGTTAATGAGTTTTTAACAAAATGAGAGATTCTTGAATACCAGAAATTGATGAATAACATTTTATAAGAACTTTATAATATCATAATAATAAAGGGATTCATGATATAATATTCCAAATGATAGTATATACACCATATAATAGTGAATTGGTGTATACCAACAATGAAGTCTTAATAAAATGTAAATTGAGAAGAATTCCATTATAAAGATGGAATCCTCAGATTAATGATAAATAAATAACATAATTATATATGAAAAATATAATTTCTCTCAACACTATTGAATATTCAGTGTAAATAAATTAGATAACATTCACACATATTTTTGTACAAACAACACCAATTACATGGATGTTTAACTCAATGTATGTAAACTGAGTCAAAATTAATCTTATCAAGTTCATATCGATGACTTGAGAGTTTATAAATGGGGTGTTTAAGTGTATCAAAAGTATATCAACAGAAAAGGGTGTGTAAATTACAACATAAATAAATAAATAGTGATTCCACACATAATCATAGTAGGACATAATTAAGAATTATAATATCAACGAAAGGAATTAAAATTGGGTTAAGAAGTTCCCTTTCTGATTTGGTAATTTATGAGACATACACCCCATTAAAGAAGGATAATTTTATGTATATTTAAATACACAAAAATTAATTTGTATTAAAAAAATAATACAATAATTGTCAATACGTACACCACAAAAAATGAAATAGTGGAAAATATAGCATGAATCTCACGAGAATAAAAAGTGAGAGGAAAACCTCTTACCACATTGTAATCAATCGAGTCGTATGAAAAAAAAAGATAACGACCACCAATTGAATCACATAATACCATGAATATAAATAGATTAATTATAATATATATAAAATTGAATTACATAATACATCACATGCAATAAATAAGTGGTGAACAATGGAAATATCACGAAATTAATAGTGAGATAAGATTCTCCTTACCTCGTGTCCGACTTGACTCGTTTGTTCCTTATTCTTCAGGAATAATTATACTAAGTTAATTTCTAATTTATTAAGAAAATTTTAAAATTTTATCATTTCATTATATCACTTATTACCTAGATACAAAAATTAGTTAATTATTTGAGTTCATATTGGACATTTTGTTGATGTTTGGAACCTCAGTCAAAAATGAACTTGTATTAATTACAAATTGTCCATGTTGTCAAAATTTTATTATATCCAGAATAATATTCATGATTTAGATATCATATATATAATACATATCTATAATATTTTTATTTATAATAGTATATAACATTTTGATATAATAAATGAAATGCACCGTTGACGGAGACAATAAGACGTACATACACATGAACGCTACATTCATTTATATTTCATATTTAATATAATGAAAATGTAATGATAAATAATTATATTATAATTCCATTATAATATAATATATAATTTAATTATCCCCTTCATTTAGAAGTTCCATGTATGGTATGAACCAGTTATATCACCTTGAGGGGGTGGTAGTATGCACTTCCTCAAATGAAATTATCGTATTTACCCACTATAAATACCATAAAGGTTTTATATAAATAAAAAATAAAGAAGCACATAAACAACATAAATATAATATATATCACATATAAATATAGTGCCTTCATAGTTTCAACCATGATAGGTGGTAGGATAAGATTGGGCAATCATCATTTAATGAGGCAGTAGTTCGCCATCCACAAAAACAATATGTTCTTTACTCATTAGATTGAGGTGTGGGTAAGTGTAGATAGAATAATTCTCATAAAAACAACATTGTTAATTGAGTATACTTGTGTTGTTATAATACAAAGAAATAAAAACACTTTATGGGGTTGGAGAAAATAAATAAAACAAAATAACTTAATAGACCACATTACCTTTAAATCGTGAATCTCCCTTTGGTTTGTACCAAACTGTTTACTTGAATTACCTTCTACCTAGGGGAAGAATTATAAGAGTAGGATAGGGATGTAGGGATATTAATTGGGTAGATTTATGATGATCCATTGGGCTGGTGATGTGTGAGGAATGAGTAAAAAGTGAGGGGTTTTTATAATGTGGAGGGGGGATTTTAGGAATGTTTAAAAATATTATTTTATTATATAATGATTTTCGGTATATAAAGGTCAAAAACTTATTAAAGTTGACGATAAGAATACTAATGTTATAAACAAAATCATCCAATAGAAATAGGATAGGTTTTGGATATTGTTTTAATAATTATAATCTTATTTATTTAACTCATTCATTAATGAGGTAAACACTGCATTATTATTGTGTCATAAATAATTTCTTTATTTGATGTCTAAAACTTATAAACAAATACCATGATATAGGAAAAACTTTTATCATTCATATAAATATTTATAGAAAAAGATATAACTTATATAACCCTATTTAAAAATTTATTTACTAAAATATATATGTTTAAGTCATTTTGGTCTTTACTTTAAATTAATTAATATAAAGTGTTATTATCACATCGAATTTGCTCCATGGGGTCCCAAAAAAGACTCAAGGATGACAAATGGTCGGAGATGGATCAAAAAATAGTATTAAGACACATGTTAGGGTAATATGATATTAATATTATAATATTTTTGACCCTTATTTACCAGATTTACCCTTTAACCATTGTAAATAAAATATTTACTGAAGTAAATATTCATAATGTACAAAAATAAAGGTTACCTATTTAGACAATTTTCACCTCCTGATAAAAATTATGTAATACATTTTTTCAAATTCAAGACAGATAAGTTCCAGAAATTAATTTAAAATTAATTCTAGTAGTCAAAACAAAAAAACGTGTTTTAAAGAAATTTTAACTATCAAAATATTGATACAAGTTTATGTCTAATTTCAAAGTGAAATTACTTCCAATGACCAATATACGATTAAATGTTAAAAATATAATCAAAGTATACTTTAAAACTTTTATAAAGATAATCTAACCATATAAGTAAATTTTATTTTAGGCTTTTTTGAATTAAAATACAGTATTTTTTACAATTAATAAAAATACAATTTTTCAGAAAAATACAAAATATTTATCCCAAGTAAATTTTGATGTCCCGATTCAAAAGAATAATAATATTTTAGAAAATAAAACATATAAATGTGACAAAAACTAGATTTAAAGAGGGTCCTCCATCAAATTAATATGAACTGACTTTTTAATGAATATTAGAGTTTTTATGCTTAATATCATATTATTTCTTCTTTTAAGCCACTAAATTTTATTGGATAAATGAAAAAAAATTAACAAACATGTATATTTATATTGTATTAAGTTCATTCTATTCCTTCCAATACAAAGGATAGTCATTAACTACCATTGAAAATAATATAATAATGTTATTTTTCTGTATGACTCAACATTGTGTGAAACATAATTTATCAATGAAACATGTTGTTGTGTATTGGGTACGCCAATGAACATAGAATCCCCATTAAATTAAAATAAATATTTAATTCATAAATTTTAATAAATATGAAAATATTATATTATTTATTTACTTGGGATGTTACATCCATCATCCCTTTAGGGAATTCCGTCCTTGCAATTTTAAAATTTACCTTTGAAACTTCATTGAAATTTCCACATTAGAAAAAGAGTCAATTAAAATTTTCCTTTATAATAAAGGAGGAAATGTTCAATGGTCACCTAACATAAAAACTACTAGGATTCCATGAAAACATGGATATGTAAGTGAAACTAACTATCATATATTAATAATGAGTGATAGAGAACTTTATCACATAAATTTAACGTCCACAATACCATAAATGTTTTATTGTGTAAAAGTATAATAATAAAAGAAAGCTTATAACATTTTTATTTCAAGATCCTATTCAGATAGTTGAATAATTTTATCAATAACTAGAATAATATCATATGGAAATATACTTATTTTTCATGTAGGGTGCCATCCTTTAATAAAATTCTACCGCAAACTCATCATTTCTCCAAATGGTAAGTATTCAAGATGACCTGGTCATGCCAGAAGTTCTAGAATAAACTTCTACTATATCACATAATCTAAAAAAGATGAACTATATATTTCCCATATCTTTAGACATCAACCATAACCAAAATTTGGTAGTACACGATCAGATAATCCCCCAAAGGATAAACCTTTATAAAGAAATACTACTCAAAATCTCCAAAATTCAAAAAAAAAATCAAAGTTAATGAAATACCATTATACATACATTTGTCCATAAAACTCATCAAAATAATCCAAACTAATATTGAAACCCAATACTCAAAAGGGTTTAATAAAATAGCCTTTCATAGTAAATATTAATATTTATCTCCAAAAACATCGACTACTCTTAGTGTCTCATACTGAAGTGTAATTAACCTAAACAAATATTTTCTATGATAAATTAATCATTTCCAAAAAAAACCCAAATCAACATATGCCCAAAATAAAAACATAGATTCTTCCAAAATAATATTTCAACCATTACTTCACATATTAAATCCCATAGTTTTTTATTTCCCTTAAGCATATAATGTTTCCAAAATAGCAATAATCTTGTAATAAAACCTATATCACACAATCACCAAATCATTTTCCTATATTAAGGATATCCATTTTATAAAACATAAGTTCCCAAAATCAAGTTATTCTTGATCCATAATATAATTTAACATAAAAAATAACTCATAATAACTAGGGACTTCACATAGGATAGTGGTAGTTGATGCACCCTTGTCACCCTTCGGTTGTGGGTATGATTCTTATGGCCTTGCCGGACGTGACAGGTTATCACCCATCTTATAGGATGTCCTTTTTATAAAAATAAAAAATATACCTAACATTTTTTAACCTCAATGGTTTTCTTATGCCTTACAATTTCACCCCAATACATTAAGTCCTCAACATCTTATATATTTACATTTTTTCACGTCCATATGATAAAATAAAAATATTACCAATAGAAAGAACATCATACCTGGATCATGGTGTCCATATAGTTTCATAATCATCTAGGTCATGTAGGTATAAGGTACATGAATCGCAAAAATGATTTAGATATCCTTCAAAATCATTTTCTTCCTTCATCAAAATACACATTGTAAAACTCGAGTCATATGGGTGTAAAAAAAAACCAGTTTTGGAAAATAATCATGTATGACATATAATTTCAAATCATATGATAAAACATGATTCTTATAAAACAGTTGGACCGATTTTGAGTTGAAAATTTCAATCAATGGTCCTTTTAAAATACCTTATATATTTTAGGATAGACTATATTTTAAAATAAAATATAAATAGTTTTCACGAAGGTCTCCTTAAGAACCTTTTTCAAAATCATAATATCCTTTAGAATACTGTGATAAGGTAAAATATTAAAAAATTAATTTATAATATTTAACTTTCTTGAAAATAAGTAAATATTGAGAAAATAAGATTTGATTAAATACAACCCATGATAAATGATTATATCAATGTGTAGTGGAGGTGTTTGGGATCTCAAAAAATTTCTTTCAAGTGAGTTGTATGCTTGATAAAAGTTTCACAATCATATGGACCCATCTCTGTAATAATTATTACAAGCATGTCATCAAGAAGTGATATGAATGTTGTCTGAGATCATTCTCCTTTCATTTTCATCCAACATTACTTGATATGAAAAACTTATTAAACAAGGATTTGAATAAAATAATATACATTGGGACTAACCATGTGTCTAAATAAAACTAATAATCCCTAAAGTTGTCTAAAGCGACATTTGATAACAACTATAAGGATCCACCCATAAACATTACTTAATTTTGAATTAAATGAATAATTCAAATTGAGTACATTTTAATGTTTAGAGTTTAAGAGAATTAGTCCATAACTATTACATATCAACTTTAAAATTATTTTTTTACATTCTTACTTAGTATCCATTTTTTTCATAAAATAAAAACACTAAAAAAGAAACATATCTAGTTACATGTTTTACACATCATGACTTTTCCTTGATCCTATCTATAAACCTATTTATCATTATGTATTGTGTAAAACATTTCAAAGGTAACTTATGAGCATAAAAAGCTCATTAAGTAATATAAAATAAGGAAAAAAACATTAGACCATAAATTAACAAGAAACAATGAAACCATACTTTTCATTCATAACATACCTTATGAAATCATAATATTAGTGAATAGCACATAGAAATAATAAATCATAAAGGTAACTTATGTCATACATAACATAATAAAATTGTAGCTATAACAGCTATGAAGGGATTTACGTTGGAATACCAAACATAGTATATTCCCTAAATCCCTTAGGAGAGACATTAAGTATTACCTCTGTCACGTTACCCATTAAATTGGAGAGCTATCTCAGGATCACCCACCCTATGCTTATCACTGAACCACCCATATACGTAAACAATGCCTAATAACCATAACATATTCATAATGCATAAAACAATCATAAATAAAATGATAGCATTTCCACATTTCCATTACAATATATCATTTCAAGATAGTGACGTAATCAATGCATTATTAAAAAAAATTCAAAACCATTTAAAACATTTAATAAAGATATTTTTTAATCAAAGTGACCCAAACCACATTGAAACTTAAAAATTAATAAACATTTAAAATCATGAATTATGGTATAAATAAATCCTAAAATGAATTTTGAAAACATGAACATCAATGAGAAATATTTAAAAAAAATACATCTTTAAAACTTTTTAACCGATATTCTAGTTAAAGAGTTTTTAACAAAATGAGAGACGCTTGAATACAAATAATTGGGGAATAATATTTAATCATAAAATTATAATATTAATAGAATAAATTTATTCATTATATATTATCCCAAGGGACAGTATATAAACAATATACAAGTGAATTGGTGCATAACAACGATTAAGTCTCAATGGAATGTAAATTGAGTAGAAATCCCTTATAAAGATGGTATCCTTATATTAAGGATAAATCAATTAAATAATTATTTTTGAGAAATATAAATACAGTAAATATGATTCGATATTCAGTTTAAATCAATCATATACCATTCACACATATTTTTGTAAAAAATCACCAATGACTTGGATGTTTTACTCAATGAATGGAAATTGAGTTAAAATTACTCTTATCATGTTTATATCGATGAATTGAGAATTTATCAATGGAGTAATTATGTGTATCAAATGTATATACAGAAAAAGTGGATAGGAAATTACAACATAAATAAATAATCATTGAATACAGTCATAATCATAGGGTGACATAATTAAGAATTAGAAGATTATCCCAAGGAATTGAAATTGAGTGATGAAGTTCCCTTACCGATTGGGTATCTTATGAAACATACAGCCCATGAATGAAGGATCATAAAATAAAGATTTAAATACACATAAATTAATTTATATTACAAAAATAACACAATCATGGTCAGTACATACACCAAATGAAAAGAAATAGTGTCAAATATAGCATGATTCTCACATGAATAAAAAGTGATAGGAAAACCTCTTACCATAGTGTAACCAATCAATCCGTATGACCAAAAGTTAGTAATCACCAATTGAATCACATAATACTCTGAATATAAAAATATTATTGATAATATATATCATATCGAATTACCCATTACACTGCATGCAATAAATAAGTGGTGAACAAAAGAAATCGCATGGAATTAAAAGTGAGATAGGAACCCCTTACCTCGTGTCCTACATGACACTATTGTTACTTGTTATTAATAAATAATAAACATAAGTTAATTTCTACCTTAATAATAAATTTTTTAAAGATTATTATTCCTTTTATATAAAATATTACTTAGCTACAACAATTAGTTAATTATTTGAGTTCATATTAGACATTTTGTCGATGTTTGGAACATGATTAAAAAAAGAACTTTATAAAATTAAAAATTGTTCATGTTGTAAAAATTAAATTATCTACAAAATAATATTAATGATTTAAATATCCTATATATTATAAATATCCATTTTATATGTATTTATAATAGTACATAACATTGGATATAAGAAATTAAATGCATCGTTCAAGGAGATGGTAAGCCGTACTTATGCATGAAAGATACTTTCATTTCTATTACATATTTAACAGAATGGAAATTTAATGATAAATAGGTATGTTATAATTCCAGTATATGATCATAAATAATTTAATTATCTCCTTCCTATATACATTCCACATATGGCTTGAATAAGTCATATCACTTGGAGGGGGCATTAGTTCGCACTTACACAAATGAAACTATCATATTTACCCACTATGGAAACCATAAAGAAAATATATAAATGGAAAATAAATAATAATATAAAAAATATAAATATAATATATATAACTTATAAATACGGTGCTATCATAATTTCCACCATGAGAGGTGGTAGGATAAGATTGAACAATCATCATTTTGTGAGGCGGTAGTTCGCCATAAAAAAACAGTATGTTCTTTACCCATAAGATATAGTTATGTGTTAGTTTAGTTAGAATAACTATCATAACAAAAAAAATGTGTGTTGAGGATACTGGTGTTTTTATAATATAATGGAATAAATATAGTATATGGGTTTGGATAAGTAAAATCGAACAAAAGAACTTAAGAGAAGATGTTACCTTTAAATTGGGTATCTCCCATTGGTTTGAACCAAAAGGATTACGTGAATTTCTTTCTTCCTAAGGATGGATTATATAAGGAGTTGAGTTATGTAGGGAGATTAATTGGGTAGAGTTTGGACGAGCCATGGGGCTTGGGAAATGTGAATATGGGTTAGAAGTGAGGTCTTTTTTAAGGGGGAGGATGGGCTCTTTAGGAATGTTTAAAAATATAATATCATTATATAATTATTTTCGGATTCTAAAGGTCCAAAACAAATTAAAGTCGAATATAAGATGACTAGTGTTCTCAATAATATCATCCAATAATAATTTGACAGGTTTTGGATACTGTTTTAATCTTTATAATCATGATTATTTAAATCATTCATTAATGAGGTAAATACTACATCATTATTGTGTCATAAATAATATTATTTATTTGATGTCTAAAAATTATAAAACAAATACCATGATATAGGAAATATTTTTAGTTTTAATATTAATATTTATAGTCTCAGTGATAACTTATATAACTATATGTAAAAATTGATTAGCTAAAAGACATATGTTTAAGCCATTTTTTTCTTTACATTAAATTAATTAATATAATGTGTCATTATCACTCCCATGTGGCTCCATGGGTCCAAAAATCAACCCAAGGATTCCCATGGTCAGAAATGTATCCTCTAATATTAGTAGGACACATTTTAGGGAATTTTTATGTTATTATAATAATATTTGGGTACCCTTATTTACCTGATTTACCTTTTAACCATGGTAAATAAAATATTTACTGATGTAAATATTCATAATGTTGAAAAAAAGGTTACCAATTTACACAACATGGACCTCCTGATTCATAATATGGAATCAATTTTTTCAAAATCAAAATTGAGAAGTGGAAGAAATTATTTAATAATTAATTCTTGTTTTCAAAACAAAAAACGTGTTTTTAATAAATAAAAACTATCAAAAGATTTACAATATTATATTTCCAATTTCAATGAGAAATTAAATCCAATGACCAAAATATGACTAAATGGTAAAAACATAATCAAATTATACTTTAAAACCATTTATAAGTAAAACAAATCCATATAAATAAATTATATTAAACAACATTTTAAAATTAAAATACAGTATTTTCACTATCCATAAAAAATGAATTTTATCATAAAAATTCCGAAATATTATCCATAGTAAATTTTGATGTCCCGGTTATAAATAATAATATGATTTTGTCAAATAGAAAATATAAAAGTGACCAAAACTATATATAAATAGGGTTCTCCCTCAAAAGGCGGTAAATCAACCTTTTAATGAATATTAGAGTATTTTTGCTTAAAATCAGATTCTTTCTTAATTTAAGCCTCTAAAATTTAATAGATAAATGTAAAAACCATTAACAAAATTGTATATTAATATTTTAGTCCGTTCTTTCCATTACCTCTAATAAAATATCTAGTCATTAACAACCATTTAAATTAATATTATATTAATATTTTTCAGTATGACCTAGCATTGCGTGCAACATAAGATTTCAAAGAAACATGTTGTTGCATATCAGGTATGTCATCGAATATAGAATCCCATTTAAAGAAAAATTAATAATTTATTCATAAATTTTATTAAATATTATAATGTTATATTTTTTATTTACCTGGGATGTTATAATTACACCGTCATACAACATTAATTATTCCATAAAAACATTGCTTTTGAATTTTGTAAAACAATATTTTAAAAGAGGATTTTAAATGAAAAGACCCATAAAATATCATATAATTGATGTGATACTAAATAGAGTGGATATAAATAGTATATAAACTTCGATACACATAGTAAAACATAATATAAATGAAAATAATCCAACAAACAATTATAGTACTACATAAATAATTAAGTAGAATGTTAACCCAAAGAATAGAAATTTGGTTATAAATTCCATTACCTTGGGTTGGTCTTACAAAAATCTCATTTAAAAGTATTTTATAATAGTTAAAATATTGTTATTAATATCTTAGAGATACTTAATAATGTTTATAACATCATACATTATCATTTAATAACATCATTTCACCCTTTAATTGTTAGTATTTTGTTCCTTCCATTGTTTTGGGTGCATTCATTGAATGATTTCCATGACCTATTTGTATTTTATATTATTTTCATATGGAAATAAAATTCCAAAAGTTAAATGAAATAGATTTCATATATTTTCATAATATATAATTTTACCATAAATAATTTTTTTTATCATATGTGATTATAGATCATTAGATAAAAAAACTAATGATGTTTGTTTAGATCATTTTTGGTAATTCCTCGATTATCAAGAACATGTTGAATTATATAATTTTATGTCATGAATAGAAGCTCATTATAGAACATGAAATAGGTTAGAACATAAAATATAAATTATTATTCCTTCATTAATGGGGTTTTATGATCATATTTTAAGGAAATGATAGAAATTAGACACACATCATCTGCGATTTTCATAAACGGCACATCACTGAGGGTCTTTTTATTTTTAGAATTAGTGGGAGTACAAAAGGTGGAAAGTGATGAATTATTTACAAGAACATGGTAACATAAATAATATATATTATTTTAAATATTTCATATGTATTGGATAATTGGAGGTAAATATATAATAGGAAAACTAATGAATTATAATGAAAACACATTAAAAAGGTAGATGATTCTTGCCTCTTCAGATTTTCTCCCTGAGATCCTATTTAAAGACTTTCTTTTGGGTATCTTGGTGAGACCAGGTGATCTAGGATGTAGAGGATATCCTTGGAGAGGGGATTTGGTATAACATATACAAATATCAAGCCTTTAGAGATTTGAGAGGATGAGGAGGATGAGGGTACATTTTATTGTGGAGTAGATGAGGGATTTTACATTATTTTAATCCTTATTTTAATATTTTTTCTCATTATTATGAATATTATTGATTAATGGGACCCAAAATTTTAGAAATTTAATGTTATTTTAAAACGAGTGGCCTTACATTATCCTTGAATAACCTATTATGTATTAAATCAAGTAGTTATCATTTATCATATTTTACTATTCATAAAAAAAATCAGGAATTTCAGAAAAATCAAAAAAATTATTACTTACAATTTTTCAAGGATTATAATTCAAAATTGACCATAATTTTTGGGAAAACATTTCTTAAAATTATTAAATAAATTTTTAAAAAACATAATTTATTCAAAAATTAAAATTCTAAATGTACAATTTGTTTTTAACGCCTTGAAAAATTAATCAAGTTGTCATGATCATAAATACATAAGAAAATAAAATTATAAAACAATTTTCTATTAATTTGGGTCATATTACAATTAAAATTACTATTCATAATGGTATGTTACTAATTACCAAAAATCCAGTTGGTTCTATCAGATTCTAAATAATATACTGATCACAAATGTAGACACCAATTTTTTAAAATTCAAATCATAGAATTGGAAAAAAATTTAAAGGCTAGCTATAACTATCTACTTAAAAAAATTTCATGCATTTCAATTTATTTTTTAAAACCTTTGGGTGTTAAAATTTTTGACCAGTTTAATGTCACAATAACAAGATTTTT
Source organism: Viscum album (assembly GCA_963277665.1). Taxonomy (NCBI): domain Eukaryota; kingdom Viridiplantae; phylum Streptophyta; class Magnoliopsida; order Santalales; family Viscaceae; genus Viscum; species Viscum album. The sequence continues at coordinate 2,056,306,430 of OY728137.1, forward strand.
TTCATGTATTTTAACATATAAGGAGTTGGATGTATCATTCGGTTTAATGTAATGTGAATTGGATATATCATGCAGATTAGTTTCATTTAACTTGAACACATTGTACCATAATCTATCTATATTTCAATTATTTCATGGATATTGTCTGATTGTTATGTATATTTCATGATTTACCGTATCCTATAACAATATGAATACATCAATTAACTCTTTCACTAAAAAATAATTATTTCCAAATAATCTATCTATTGTGTTTTCAGGATTTAATGGGTAGGGGTACTGACTAACATAGCCTACCAACAATACCTAATTTGAAATTTTTTTGTTCGGAGTTCTATTAAATAAATTTTCATAGAATTTACAAGTGAAATGTGGATGTTTATTTCATAGATTCAAAATGAAATGTTCGATATCATGCTGAGATATGGTCATCTATCAATTAAAGATATGTGGATCATGTTTTGAAGAACAACATGTGTTTTCTATTTTGAGATCTCACATGCCTAGAATTCATATTTGTGTGTTGATGATTCCAATATCCCCTCATGAAACATTTTATAAATCCCATCCTAAAAGCTTCAACAAATCCCTATCAGTCCCACAGTTCCTTTATGGTAGGTGTAGTGATTCTTATGGCTGGACATCCCCATATCATTCAATTTCGTCATTATTGGTATTTTTACCAAACCATTACCCATGAAATAGTCAATATTCATAGGGATATGTTTTGGTTACAAGGAATATCTAGTTCAATATTTATGATTAAGAGATTGGAAACCACCCCATGTCTTCTACATTATACCAATACATTCCTTGATGTGGGAACATGTACTATTTTAAAATTTGGGGTGAGTATACTAGGTCATTATTTATTTGGTCGTAGGATGATGTGGAATTGAGGTATGTGGATGTTTTAGATGTTTCCCAATGATTGGAAAAACCTAATTCTATTGTAGGATTTGTGATGACTGTTACGGTTAGATAGATTCTTGATTAACCAAAATAAGGGTGTGTAAAATAATGAAATTGAATATTCCAAGGGTATTAAGGCCTTAATAATATAAAAATGAACAATGTCCTACATTATGATATAAATTTAAATGATGTATGGATTAAACCCAATAAGGGGAAATTGAATATAAAAATTCTTCATCCCTAGGGTATGGGGTACCTCACTCCTAGGTAGAACTCTATAGGAATATGATGATGTGCTATTCTAGTGACGGTATCCCATGACCATTACCACAAAATATTCCTATATATACACATTCCATTATAGTATTTGGGTGATATTATTTACAATATAAATTTCTCTATAATCATTAATTGGATGACTCGAAGAAGTCATTAAGACAACCTTTCATCATTCAATGGAAGGGAGAGTGGATGATAATGTGATTCTCAACATAGACCCTATAAAATTAATCCTCTAATTCATCTAGCTATATTATCTATCAAAATATCACACATAAACTCTAACATGGTGCATTATACCTTCTTTATATGCATGAATGATACATTCAAGCCCTTTATTTCTTGTCTCGGATTGAAAATGTGGGCCAACAATCTACATCTCCGGATACTACAGAAGGATATGATTATCCTTTTTAATAGTGTTCTCATTTAAATTTGATATAAATTCCCCATATTTTCTATATCATATTAATTTGGTCATATGTGTCATGATGCTACTCTTCAATGATGAATCTTGTTTGATTGGTCAATGCCTCGTATACCATTTAGTGGGACAGTGACGGATGTATTGTTTGGTTAGTCTATTCCCACTATAATATTTTTTGGGTCCACACCCATTATAATAATAGGTAGTTCAATGCCCATTATACCAACTTTTTTGGGTCGGTGCCTATTTGAAAGACAATATGAGGATAAAAAAAATAAAAAAAATGATGGACTGTGGATTAGGGATCTCCTTGGGATTTCACAATCACCATGTCTATATAAGAAAAATATCAAGGCTCCTGATAGTTATGGTTCTGGGTTGATTCTATGAAACTGGAAATAATGATGGGACTTCGACATGTTGGTTATAACATGGATATAAACACTATCTAGTCATTTATATTTTGGTACCCCATGTGAGTAATCATGTTGGATGCCCGAAATTGGAAATAGAGGGTATGATCATCTTCCCCTTTATCAATATATAGAATTAGGGTTATATTGTTCTGATGATGACAGGATGGGTTAAGATACATCCTAGGTATCTCATGAGTGGTTGAGTTGAAAAAGTGATTTTCATCATCCAACTCCCTTTGGATTGGACATTGTGTTCTTCTAAACTGTAGGTATAATCACACAATGTTGTTGATTGGTGAAAAATGGTCCACTTACTATTCTACAACCTTTCGTCATAAAGACATCTTGTTTGTATTCATCATATTGGGTATTCAATGAGACTTATAAATTGTTTAAGGATCTATTTTTGTGGAAATCATAAATCAAAAAATAAAATAACTAACACTATAGTTGATATGTTGGTGAGAAGGTATGTTGGGGTCTCTAGGCCATGGATTATGTAGTGGTTTATGGAAACGAATGGCGTATAAGCTAGAAGTTCATAGTAGCATAATATTTTATATAAGAATTAATAATTATTCAGAAACATCATAATATATTGGAACATTTGATGATTCCATTTAGATTTTATAGAGTCTCTAATGTCTTGTAGATGAAACATGAGACCCTATAAATTTATCATCACATTTAAGAGTACTTTTTCTATCAATTACATTTCTAAATAAAGTATAAATAGGTGGTCCATTATTTTATAAAAGGATCATCATAGTTAAAATAATTCACATTAGGTAAACTATATTGTTTCCAAACAAAAATGAATCACAGTAAAATGAATATATATCATTTTATACTCATGAAGGATTGATAAAATTAATGGATTTTATGTTGGGTTAACCATATTTCACCAAATACATTAGTATGGTTTCACCTAATTCTTTGTTGTGGGTTACTGAGGGTGGTTGCACAATCATATGAGTTTAGATTAGCATTAATGAATTTAATAGAATATCAAAATGGTTCCCCCAACAATGGAAAGAAAAAAAATTGATCATAATAGTAGGTAGTCAATTAGTGTTTGATACCCAATAACACATAGGAACCCACAATGGCCATGGGGAAGTGAGGTCTGGAACATTGCACCATTTGGTGGGATTTAGTACATAATATCTAAATCTCTTATAGATTTATGATATTTTTGTGAAATTCATATGAATAACTATAACATGACTGGTTTCCCATGTTCCAATTATATGATTGAGACTATATGTTTATGGTAACAATTGATTGTGTTATATTTCCTCAATTATTCTTTTCTTCATTTCTAATGCACTAGTTTATTGTTATGTTTAATATGTCAGTAGTTTATTTCCATATAGATAAGTGGTTGTTATCATGGTGATATTATTGTATCATTACTAATCATCCCACATATCCTTTGAGAAATTAAATAAAGGCAAGTGTTGATCCTTTGACATTGTTTATAGTTAGATGATTGGACTATAAATTATAGATTGATCTTATGTGGAAAGGATGTAAATATAAGGCTATATCCTTGAAAATGTGTCATAAAATTACTTCTAATATAGGTATTGGAGTTCAGATTTTTCTTTTGATGTGATTATGTGTTATAAATGATGTGACAATAGAGTCCTTTAGTGGGACTTTTTCCTATAAGGTTTCCCAACAAGGCTCTAAGTGAGTATGAACCATTCAGAGAATATGATATTTAATCAGGATTACATACTGATGATGTCCCCAACTGATTTAATACACATAATTATATTGGTGAAATCATAAACGGTGTCTATGTATAAGTGATTAATGCATGGATAGAGTAACTATATATAAAAAAATATTGTGTACATCATAGGATATCAAATTTGTATAAGGCCTACATGTTATTTTTCTAATATATTGGTATGATTTTTCAGTCTAATGGATAATATGATATGGATATTGGTCCTTAAGATGGTGTCATATGTATCCCATTAATACCATGAATTAGTGTTGACTTAGTGAGGTTCATCCCTAACCTGAATATTGGTTTCTGTTAATTGAGGGAATAGTTTAGGTTTAAACATATAATGATGATCATGCATAATCCCACATATTATCAAATGATGGAATTTTAATACTAGTCGAAATTTTCATAAATTTTATCCTATTAGTTAATAATATTCTTGATATGAAGGTAAATACTCTATGGTGTATTCCCATAGGAGAAAGGGACTAGGGATGGAATCCTACACAACTGGTTTAGAAATGAATTATAGTTGTCATAGAAATTTTTTTTGATAACCCACTAATGGGTATTAGTTAGTGATTAAAGACAATGATATTATTATTGTTCTCAGGTTTTATGAATGTTTGGCACTTATACCCTGATAGATTCCAATGATACATATTCATTATATATCAATAGATAGATAATTTTGTGTGATGAATATTGTGACTCTATTTAATTTCACAATTATATGGAATAGATATAACAAGGGAAATCAGGAGATGGAGATGATGTCAAATGTCTTATGATTGAACTAGGGGAATCAGTGTCTTTAGAGGATTGGAAGAGGTTAAAGATGTTTTTGTGATGATATTAGATGACATTGATTACATTGATCAAGATACTCTTGATTGGTACATTTAATTTTTAATGAAGAAAAGTGTGCATTCCAAACAACTATCCCATATTCTTTTTTCAGGAAGAATATATGTTCTTAATAATTGATTCATAGAAGCACAACATTCAGCAAACAGTGATGTTGGCATCAGAAATACATGTATCCTCATCCCCACTAATAGAATTTTTCCATTGTACAACCTTCCTTGGCTTGCCTTGTGCACCAAAAATTGTCACTATACATACCAACAATCTGCTGCCAGTCTAGCTAGTGTTCCATCTCTTAGTTGTGGTTGAGGAGACACTAGAAAGTGTAATAGAAGAGGTGGTGTTCTATTTAGCTTAGCGTTCCAGTTTTTTGATTAGTGTAATCTATAAAATATATATAATTAATAACTCTATAAAGTGGGAAGATGAAGGGACAAAATATATTCCATTATAAGTTGAATCACATAACAAGAAACATCAAATACCTTCATGAAAATTAAATCATTATTTTTTTAATGTCCTTCTTAATTTCATAATCTTTAATATTAATGTGTGTGGTGAAATATTATGGGTGGAATAGGGGTTTCTATTAAAGTTATTACATTTCAATTCTATATGGTTCATTCCACAATTATATTTCATAAAAAGTAAAGATGGTTTATAAAAAGGGCATGAAATGATAATTGGTTTAATGTATACATGAAATTCATAATGATTATTTTTAAAAACATAATTAATGAAATTTAATTTTAATGGAATTTCCTAACATATTTTGATGGTATCATATTTTGGTCGGTTTCACCCACAATCGATTTACACCATTTAGTTTTTATAGCCCATATATTTTCCGTCTTGGGGACCATGCTTTAATCACTTATTTAGTTTGATTTCACGATGACATTTGGATGTATAATAATTTATTTTGAGAGTGACCATGGGTCTCATAGAGTTTCTTATATTTTTATATTATTTATCATTTTATGTATGTTTTTTGTCTTTATAATATAGGAATTTACTTATGGTTTTTCATGAACAAGATATAGTGATTAGTTTTTATTTTCACCATTATAGGATGGTCTGAGTTATGATTCATCTTATCTATTCATTATGTGTTATAGTCAGTTTTATTTTTACACTTTTTATTGACGTTTTTATAGTGTATATGGTTGTCTAATATACATATGGTTTATATGAAATATCCAAATTGAATTTGGGTGTTGGTTAACAAAATTATGATATAGAAATTATTCCCAATGGTTATATTTTGATTTCATGGATCTTCTCCCAAGCTCAAACTGATCAACACATGTTTTGGGCCCTATAGAGATATGGTTTTGGTGACTTGTTTGGTCAGCCCATGCTTCTTCATTTTGGATGGGATAGGGTTTCTATACAGAACAAATTTAAAATTATATTGAAATTAATTTTTATTATATTGTAATTCATATTAAAATTAATAAAAATAAAAAAATGTATGGGGGTGAACTTCTACAGGTAATGTAGTAGTATTGTAAAGGGGTAGGTCATATTGTAGGTACATTAGTTTCATCCAGAGTCATTGAAACCATTAATCTTGAATGAGGGATATATAATTGGTACTTTTGGCTCTACGAAGTATAGACCATCATGTGACATAGTTTAAAAGGGAGTCTAGGAAAATGAGCCTCTCATGTAGAGTATGCGCAAAGGAAGAATAGTGATATTGAATATATCAACTCTATTAGGTGTGTAATAGTGGTGAGAACAACCACTTATAGTACTAAATGGATACATAGAGAACACAACATGAAAATATATGAAACAGAAGGCATGTGACCATAAAGAGCATATTGAGAATATCGATGGGCTTATATGAGGAGTTTTTAGATTTTACCCCTTATTCCAATAAGCCATCATCTTACAATAATTGTTCTATATCAACCTAGTTAAAAGGATGGAATATATGTGATATTAATTATTTATTATTATAATAATATTTTACTGAAAATTTATTATATATATAATATAAAATATTATTATAATATTCTATAAAATTTATTATATTATGTATAATCTATTAAATAATTAAATAATTTTTAGTATATGGGAAATTGAAAAATTCAGGAAAATATTCACTAATATGGTGATCTCAAACCAATAATTAATGTTAGTGGTGCCGGTATAGGTTGTAATTATCATGAAAATATATATGCCCATTAAATTGAATGAGATCACGATTTACTATGATGTCTCGTCTATTTCTTCGATGCTTATGTTTTTTCTTCACAAAATCATGTGATGTGTTTGAGTATGATTATGAAATAATAACTCCCCTGTGAATGTATTTTACTTCTAATAAAAGAGATGGGAACCTGGGAATCTGAGAATCATTGTTGGATATTCCCAGTTATTATATTTATAGTTATATTATATTAACTATCTCTTAGTTTATAAAACTATTGTCTACTAATAAATATTTTATATTAAAAAATAAATAATTATTTATATTAATCAACAACTAATTAGATATATTAATTAGAAACTGAACCCTATTTATTAATTAACATTATATATCTTATTCAATAATTATTAACTACTAATTATAGTTGTTCTTAATTATCAATTATTGATTAATAAATATTATCATATATCACATTTTATTAATTAATTACTACAATATTGGTAATTTTTATTTTAAATAATTACATAATTAATGATAATTTTATACAATGTGTACTTACAATTATAAATATAATAACTAGAATTTATTAATTACATTATAAATAAATAATTATTTCAAAAAACTTATTAATAATTTAATTTTATATCTATAATGTTAGTGATTTTAAATAATTTATTTATTCAGTATAAAAATAATTACTTTTTTATTATTAACATTTATATAATTTATATAAAAGATTATCCAATCAAAAAATAATTATATTAACTAGTATATATATATATATGTCTGTGTGGGTGTAAAAAACATAATATTAATTAGAAATATTTTTCAAAAAAATATATGAAGCATGAACTACATTCAACATTTATAGAGAAGGAAGAAGTGCCAACTGGGTTCACTCCACTCAGGATATCTTTTCCTAATATTTTAACATTACCCACTTTTTCAGAAAAAATTAACACCCCCCACAAACTTATAGAAACCCACCCACACACTCACCCCCCCCCCTCAAAACAAACTTACACAAAAACATATCCATTAAATTAATTATTTGTAGGTTTCATTACACCACCTGTATGGTCCACAACATCATTAATTGAAAACTAGATCAGTCCATTTTAAAATTAAATAAGATCATGAAATGATATTTTTTATGCATAGACAGTTCTACACTGAAAACTAATCCATAAATTTGTTCTATCATTTGTAGTAGTATAAGTTTTTCATTGGTTCACACACAGAATTTATAATTTCACCAATCCCATATCATTTTTTTTGGTAAGGAAATAACCATAAAACCAGAAAATCAATATAGAAACATAAATCAATATACTATCTCTATCTCACATGTTTTAGTTCTTAATTTATCCATCAATACCAAGATAACATCCCATACACTATCATTATTCGATAAAATCATAAACTACATGCAATTCTATGGAAAATCCCAAAATTATGTTCTTGTAATGTTTATTTTTTGTTCCTTGCTTAAATCTATATATTAAAATTATTATAAAATGATTGAATCAATGTTAATCATTTGTCCAAATACAGGCAATTTTTAATGAATGGAACTATTTCCCACATTTAGCTCATCATATGCACCCAAAATGTGAAATAGTTGTTCGATTTTGTCACATCTTATAATTTATATTAGTTTTTTTTTTTAAAAAAATTTGAAAATATTTAAAATAAATTAATCATTTATTTAATTAAGATAATTTAATTAATCATAAAATTTAAATAAAAATCACACCCATGAATTCTATTTATAATAAAAGGGCCATTAATGCACCTTGAGGATTTTGCATGTGGATTTTATCTTTCACTATATAGAAAAAAGATATTAATAAATTATTACTAATAATAAATTTTTAATAACAATATATATTTAATAATTATACATAAAAATTAATAGAAAATAAATTATATAATTAATTATATTAAAACTTGTTATATATAAATTTAAACTAATAATATTAACTATAAATATTATTAATTTATCTAATATATTTATTAATTTAAATATGAATAGTATAGATCCCAAAGGACATGTATCACATAATAAAATGATGTAAAATAATAAATTATTGGATATGGGACAAAAAATTTAATAAATTTACATCATTATAAAATATCCCAACTCCTATTAATATACACCAAAGCATCCAAATAACAAAATGTATTTCATTCTATACTTTCAAAAATTGATATTATTAGGACTACCTTATCTAGGTAGATTTGGTCTTCTACTTCATGACCTGTCATTATTCAATGGTTCTTGATCTTAATTTCCTAAAATACCAATACATTTTATCATTAATTGTGTAATATATATGATTCCAAATGAAATCCAACCATACCATTATATAGACTAGATCCTAAGAAAAAAAATAATCCCAGTCACCCTGTAATTAAATATATTCTGAAAAAAATCAATCTAATTGATTCATTCCCCATATCCCATGTTCTAATGATTTAGTTATAATTCCTTATTTTCGATGTTCATAATGGTTGTAGGTTAAAGTTGTCATGGATTCATTTTAATATTTTTAATAAAATTATTTAATATTGCAACAAATCATGAATAAATTTTTAGGGGTTGATACTATTTACAAATCACATACTTTTAAATTGTTCTCAAGTACATTTTTTCTTAATCCATGTACCATGTGGTCCTGTGAAAATACTCCTTTGATCAAATGAATAAGAACCCTAAGTGATGATAATATATAAGAAACTATAATCCCTAGATTTATTAATGGGGTGACAACCATTTTAGTTTCTAATTACATAGTATTATGACCTAAAAACACTACATTTAAATTGATTTTGAACAAAATCACTATATTCCACATAGACTGGGATTTTTTTGGGAGACAGAAAATTATATAATGATCATGATTTGTCTTTTGATCAATTATACTATGAGACCATGAAATTTTTATTCTAGAATCCCCATGTTTCCTATTAATTTATCTATTAAACATTAATTTTGACCTAAAACATCATAGTAAAATCATTATAATTCAAATTTCATTTAATTTGATTATAATTTGAGTCAATTTTTAATGAAGGTAGACCTGTTTCCCTAATGACATATGATTTATAACTGAAATCAATATTCTGTGTAAAATTTTATATGGATACAAGATTTTGATTTTTTTTGTGTTCTTCTCATATCTCACCATATCATAACTATTCGTTAGTTCAATTTTAGGTATGAGTTAGAGAGTGATATAGAGACCACCATAATGGTATTCTTAATTTTCTATGTGAAAAAGTTAATAAAATTATCATTATCAATTTTCTATAGATCAAAATCAGAGAACCCATCAAGATCAGTCCCAACCTGGAGGTTTTGAAATGATTTGTAAATCTATTATAACATCCAGTTGAATCCATAACAGAGGAATATTTATATATTGAAATCACTTTATTGAAATATAGTACATAACTAAATATAAGATTTATTATTTAGGATTTCCTCCATAATGTCCTAGTTAATTCAAATATAAATCACTATAATGTTGTGATTCAGCAGTCCACATGTCTTGTGATGTTTATTCACCCAGTATGGTGGCTAGAAAAACATATTTAATTCCTCATTCATATAAATGAAAGATATTACCCATATAGATATGGTATAATCCATCATCAATGGGGATTTCATGTGAATAATTTATGCGGGTAGATACCTTTTGAAAACCAAGTTGTCTTACAAGGTGATCCTTTTAGTGAACCACATTTTCTACAATGGAATTCTTTAAAAAAAATGGAGGGACATCCAATCTGCATAAATAATCGAAAACCACAATTATACAAACATTATCATATTAACATCATACATTTATACATCTATTTTCCAAAAGAATTAAATTTTCTTAATATACTAGCTATTAAAAATGAAGGCCATCAACATCCTAATTATTTGTTTTAATAAAGGGGAATATATGGTTAAACTACTAAAATAAATGTTGAAAACATAATAAATATATATTTTCCCCTTTCTTAATCTATTTTTCTAGTCATACATACTATAAAGTATATCTCTCATAATTTTTTGGATTCTAAAAGATCTTAATCAATCCCCATTTTAAAATCTATATTTATGTTATTGATATTTTGAATATTATAAGATTAATGTGATGGACTAAGACATTGAATTTTAGTATTCATGGGTATAGGGCCACGATACCGAAACCCCAATATTTATAATTTAAATCCCATATTTGGGATATAGTGTGAATACTACATCCAAATAAGAAATTAAAATATTAACCATTAAAACTTTAGTAAGAAACCGAATGTTTCCTATCATATAAAGTCTTCCAATGGGAATATTTGTCTCATAAATATGAATATTAAATAACAGTGTTCTTACATTCCATAATACTATCAAAACCAATATATTGAGTTCCATGAAAATTATATTCTCCACCATTATTTATAATATTCTATGAAAAAGTATTTTTGGAATGTCATAACACACCATTGTTTATATTACATAATGAATTGATTTTTTCACATAGTTCTAGAAAAAAAATATACATCACATCACTAAAATCCATCATTTCCCTGGTATATTATGATTATAGTAACTAATGATCATATATCTCAAGAAAAAAATTATTTTATTAATTAGGTTTGACTTTATATACTCAAATAGGAAACCATGGGTCTTATAATTAAAAATTAATTGAAAAATTCTATGTACAAAAATATATTCTCTAAATTTGGAAAAAAGTAATTTAATGTCTATATCAACATTATACACTAATAATTTATAGTACATGGATTCCATCAATTATTAAATTACCTAAATTATCACTCAGTCTCCATAGATATAGCCAAATCTATAAATTACCATGAAACCCATTGAGGGATCATTTATAATTTAAAATAAGATAATATATAATTAACTGTTTTTAATATAATTAATTATTAATATTATGGTTCAACATTATTATTTTAATATTTTAATATAATTATTTATATAATTATTAATAAATAAGAAATTTAAATAATTTTTAAATAATTTTAAATTGATATTATAATTTATGTTGACAGGGGTTATAATAAAATTAATCCATAATTTGGATTCAAAACTAGATTGTGATGAATTATGAAAGGAAGTGACATTATTATAAAATTGTTTTTTTAGTATACTATATAAATAACTATATAGAGTACAATAAAAATGTAACAAGTCTTTAAAAATGGTATTTTATGCAATATAATAGTACAACATGACACATGGATACAATCCATCACCTAAATGTGGTTATTATGGACTATGGGATTCCATAAGAGGGACTTTGGGATCATTGAAAAAACTTCTGCTGGTGGATGTGATGGTACGAATTTGGTCAATGTTAATTTAATATTTAAGATTTCTATTTATTTGACCTGTCGGAATATTTAGTGAATAGATTTTGATTCACTCCTAGAGAATTAGTGTGTGGTAGAGATGTCTAGATGAATACCTAAAATTATAGAATCGGTTCAAAGAACAATAAGATAGAAGGAAGGGATACTATAGAATTGGTCCTTATTACTCTTATCAAATAATAATATACCATAGGGAATTTAGTGTTTCTGTTAAAAATATTTTAGGATATTTATGGGTTTACACTCTTCCAATAATAAATAGAAATTAATAAAAATATTCTTTTAAAATATATTTTTAGGATTTTATATTAAAATGAACCACTATAAACACCCCTATATCAATTTGGGCACCCACACCTATTGACAAGATTGTATACTCCATAGATGGATAATTAAAATTTTAATATCATTAATTCCCCATCTTTTTGGAATGAATTTAACTTTATCATTAAATAATGTCTACTTTTACATCCCTCCATACCACCTATTATACACCATATAATCTTCTTAAAACTATTTCAAACCAAACATTTTCGTCATTGATGGCCACTATATACAATTAATATTAACATTAGACAATAAATATTTTTTTAAAACATAGAATAGTTGGTGTTTTATGATCTAGAATATTGTATAAAAATTTATTTGGTTTTAGTGGTGTCATGAATTTTACTTTAACTACCCATGTACTTACCTCTTCTAATGGCCAATAAAATATTGGGGTTTTAAATTTATTTCAAGTCCCATGGGTTGAAAATGATTTTACATTAGAGTATTTATATGACTTTCATAATGGGTCTTCTCAATTTAATACAATAAATTTTAATGGAAACAATTAATTTATTACAAAAATACACAAAATTAATGAGGAATAAAAAAATTCAATGTCAACCCACTATCGTTTAAAGGATTGGGATTCCTCTGAATGATAAACACTATATTCAAGAGGACCAACACAACTGGATCATTGTGAATGTTATATTTTGTTTACCACAATTCTATTTTATAGGTATGGGAATTTAATTCAATTTTTTATCATATAATTATAAGATAATTAAATATTCAGGCATTGGTTGTGTTTCCCTCAATGATTTTTATTTATGAATCCAATATCAGGATCGTTGTTATAGTAAAATATAAATTAATAATTTTATCACTGAAATATTTATTTCATTAGGGGAATAAATATTTAATTGTAGATATTAATCATTTTATGGAATGATTCCAAATACATTGTCCTATATATTATATTTTAAACACAAAAACTGATTTCCAGATATGATAGTAGTTCTACAAATTTCAAAAAATCATTATCACAGTTATAAATTCCTCAATACCATATTCTTTGTTTTCAATGATTTCAGGCCTCAGTGATCAATTTATTATTTCAATTTTCATGGTTATTATGATAATTTTAACTATATTGGAAAATATAATGATAATTTACATTGAAATACGAGTTCACATTACAATAAAAAGTTTCAAAATATTATTTTTCATTATAAATTTATGTTTATCTTTGAGATATTAACTCCAAATATTGGGTAGTCCTAGATAAATTATGTTGGGGGTTCATAATGTATGGATTATTAAACATCTATGATAATTAATTGATGTATTATAAGGAAATTCTACTAGCATAATGAAAAATAATTCAGTGTCGCATTAATTATTAACGGTCTATATAAAAAATGGATATAATATCTATAGGAAGAACGTATAGTATTGGTATGAGAATATAATTAGTAAATATTAGGAACAATATCTATAATTTTATTCCTATTATCCCCTGAAATATGATTATTCCATTCATATTGAAACTTCTAAGGATCTTGAGGAATTTTAGTAATATAAATTCAAAGCCCTTAATTAGGGTAGGTTAAAGTCTCCATCAATGTAATAGAAACTATAAGTCACTAGAAGGTTATTTAAAATGGAATCATAAGGATACTACATCATTACAATATTACTTTAAGGCTTCTACCCACATCATGAAACATGAAATTATTCCATTTAATATTCAGTGGATGTTATCACATACATATAAAGGACATACAAACATCTAAAACCAAATGATATGATAATAATACTAGAGAAAATTCTAAATGTAACGAAATGAAAATACATTAATATACAATTATGTTGGATTCAAGCTATTTTCAATATATATTACTTCCAAAACAATGTTAGTAATAGATTTTACAACTTTATCTATCTTTTATTATGATGGTCTTGGGGGTGATTTATCTACGAGAATCCATGGAGTGTCCTAGTGAAATACGGTTTACAATGAATAAGGGTTATTGAAAGGGACAAAATCTATTAAGACATATCAATTGGATAGGAATTTTTACAATATATATAATTTCAGGAAATTATTTATATATAGGTTTTAGTATAATAATAAAATGTGGCCACTTTATTTCTTAAGGAACACTTAAAATAAAAGAAGCAATTGATGTTTTTTCGTCTTCATGTTTTTCCATTATTTCCACAAAGAAAGGAAGGATCCCTTGAAGCATATTATGTGTACATGGATTCACTTATGGTGAAAAGGATGATTTTATTTTTGGTCCTTGTCAATACTACTTTCATAGGAAGTCAACCATGATTTTTAGGAAGTGGACCCTTCGTGGACTATATATTTTATTATATTTAAAAAATAAGTATATGATGGGAACAAAATTCCAGTAGTTATTTTTAGACCATCGATTAATACATTTATTATTTATGAATTTTCGTGGAATATTTTCCATCATTATGATCCCAAATATATGAAGGTTTATGCCTGAGATTGTGATAATTAAAAAAAATGCTAAAAATAATGCTTTAAGTGGGAAAATAATTGATTCTCTCAGTTACGTTGTTCTGATAGATTGTATTAATTCCCATGATTTATATCACATTTATAATGACATCACCTAAAGATATGGAATTAGAAACTAAAAATGTATTAAATGTTCATGTTCATCCCAATACTATATTCATGCATCCAACAGTGTTCCCAAAAGGACCCTATATAGTAAAAACACTAATGTTTCTATATCTTAAACAAATATATTTCCTAATTATCTCATATTCGAGGAACCATATTCGAATTTCCAAGATAAAACCACAGTATAAAATGTAGAGGTATCAAATTTACATATAATAAATTGTGTAGAAAGAGGAAATATATACAGTTAATAATTAAATGATAATTATATATAGAATTCTCGTGTTAAAAAGGCTTCAATTGGAAGGTAAATGAATGAGAATTCTCAGGTTCCATATAAAATAATCCCATGATATAAGGATGAGTCCCCAAACCATGATAATCAAACTACACCACATCATACCCCTAGGATATTTATGAGTGGTCGACCGTAGATAAATTGGTGTGCTTCCCACGATAGAGGAACTAGATATAAAAAAATATGTTTACTTCCTTCCCATAATGTTTTATTATTTTGTTTTTAGTTGAATTATTTTTTCAACCAATTATCATTATGAAACCAATATGTTTTCTTGTTCTTTTAAATGTTTTTTATTAATAAATTAACTAGGACATTGGGATTGGAATACAATATGAACTATTCATTTCATTTAATGTAATAAATAAAAAATATATGGAATTCCCACACACGGAATAAAATTAACTCGTCATGAAAAAATGGTGACACTATATTGGAGAGATTGATCAGTAATCATTGTAAGGTATAATTATTAACACATGATTAATTTCTGATTTTATTATAAGGAAATCATCCATCCTGAGTGCAAGAATATTTTAAAAACCACCATAATTAAACCATTAAATGTATAATTTATTTCATTATCCACAATAATGGGATCTACTTCTTGGTTTAATCTAGTTCCATCTAAAAAGGAATTTAGGTGAAAATAATTATAATTTATAACCTATAATTTCCTCATCCATTAATTAATTTGACCCAAGTAAAAAAATTATTTTATAATAACCTAATTACTACATGTAGAATCAGAGTTGATCGTAATTTCAACTACCTTCCTTGCCAAAATCATTCTTACTATTATGATATGAGGTGTTTTTATGTCAATTTTTTATGAATAATCTAATGTTATCATGAAAACATCAATTATTTTAAATTTAATAATGTGGTGATATAAAAATTCAACCTTGTAAGTTGATTTTTAAACCATGTATTTAACAATATTTCTTTCCTCACACTCTATATCAGATGATTAATTATGTGTAGTTGTAACATTACCTACTATTAACATGGGGAATTACTTTTCAGATAATCTTTTATAAATATAATCACTTACTTTAGAATTTTTCCTGAATGAATTACCCTTGTAATTTTATACAATGATTATATGAAGTTCACTACAAAAATCTTCGGTTTATTTTAATGAATGATAAATGTAATCCCATGACACATGGACTGTTTAATGATTATGTAACATGATTATTTCATAATATAGAAAGATCCTTACTATATTTTTCACTAAATGATAAATCACTTTTCAACATCAATTTACCTTCTAAAATCATAAATCTGCCACTTTTTATCCTTCTATAATTGTAGATATAAATCTTATTTTTATTCAATATCATAAATATGTTTTATACCTCATCAATAGTTCAATAAAATTAATTTTATGAATTATATAGTATTTATAATTATTATAATAATTATATGTTTACCTCTAATCACATGAATAATGCAAAAATGCATCATACCTATGGAATTTTATGAAAAAATTATGTTTGTTGATGAATTATTTCATTTTCAATATTTTAGTGTTAAAATCAAGAATATATGATAATTCTACAATATACCAAATAAATAGTTCACTATCTCTAAAATATATTTTCACATTCATCAAATTTTATTACTTGTAGACAACTCAAAAAAAATAATTGAGTTT
Source organism: Viscum album (assembly GCA_963277665.1). Lineage (NCBI taxonomy): Eukaryota > Viridiplantae > Streptophyta > Magnoliopsida > Santalales > Viscaceae > Viscum > Viscum album. The sequence goes on from OY728137.1 coordinate 2,056,323,520, forward strand.
ATTATTCCCCTTCATTATATATTTTCCCATATATCCTAGGATTTTCCTAAAATAATTATTTCTAATAATTTTAGAATAATAGACATTTTATTTTTCTATGTTGATTTCATTTTATATAAATGGTAATAGTATCTTATTACTTTAAATAATTAGAAAACCCATTTTCATAAACCCGTTAATGAAAACCAATGATTTCTTCCATTCCCTTAGAGGTTAACACACTTGATTCGACCTCCCTACATCACCTGTAATTAACCTTACATTAAAATAGTATGTTATAATTTGTGTGAAAATAACAATCTTGTAATCGTACTGAAAATTCCATGTAATTCGTTAAGTTGATTTAGATGGAAGATAATTTAAATTATAAATTTTAATTCTAACTTCATTCTATGTATTATATAAAAACACATTTAGTTAATGTTGATATGATGACCAAATCAACCAAAACCATACCAAATGTCCAAAAATATTACATTTATTGACATTATCCATTTTTATTCGAATGATATAACACAACAAATAATATAAAATTTTTAGTTTATCATAAGTCCAATTTAAAATGAATAGGTTTTCTCCAAAAAAATATTTAATCATAACCATAAAATCAAAAATAATAAACATTATATTACATTATTGAATACATAAAATAATAAATTGAGTAATGAGCTAACCATTTCCAAATCCATTCCATTTTATTCATGATAAGAGAATAGGAGATAATAATATCTATTACCAATGGAGTGGAATTTGAAGTTCAAATGTTCCCATGTAAAGTCCCGTAAAATTCAATGGAAATTTTTTCTTAATTTTCTTTGGAATTTTACAAGAGCGCGGTTTCTGACGGCACTTGATTCCGAGGCCCGGAGTGCCCGGAATCAAATTCCGAAGTTTGGCTTGGGTAGGTTCAGTGAACGAACGAGCGGAAATTTCCAACTTTTGATCCGGTGCTCGTAATTGAAATCTGAGGGCACCGATGAACTCGCAGCACCGATATTCGCTTAAGGAGACCTTTTCGGAAGTTGCGTTTGTTGCGGGACGAAAGTTAGTTTTTGGGAGAATTATAAAAAGTTGAATAAAAATTGTGGAAATCTTTTTATTTTACTTTTTTAGGTTAACTCCTCTCAAAGGGAGTTAGGGGTGGGACCCACACCCACTTAACCTCCCTTGAGAGGATTAAGTGTGGTGGGACCCACACGAACCTAAACCTCTCATCTTTCCCCTTAAACTCCCCTCTCTCCCTCTTAAAAGTTTGTTAACTTAACATCTAATTAATTACACATGACATGTATAATTAATTAAGTGTTATGTTTTTGAATTTGAAGTTTTGAATTCCTTGGCTTGGTAAATAAAATAAGGAGGAACCTTATTTTATTTGGTTAGTTTTGTTTAGCCAACTTAAGAGGATTTTTGAGAGTTCCTCCTCCTTCTTCTTCAACTTGACGAAGAACGCTCAACTTGACGAAGAACGCTCAAGTTCCGAAGAAGAACGCCGCTCCTCTCTTCTTCGTCTTCCGTGTCAATGAGAGGGAACGCCGCTTCCTCCTCGGACTCCCTTCGTCGACATAAGAAGTTTCGCCAACAACATGCCTCTTCGGACGTACCTCTTCGTCATCGGATTTGACGAACGACTACCGCGACGCCCGACCTCCGCGACGTTGTCTTCCGCGGGACGTTGACAAATCTTCGAACCTATACCCAAGGTAGGGGTTGTTGTTTTGTTTATTTATTTATCCTTGTTCGTGGTTCATTCATGATTAACTTAAGGATTTTATATAAGTGTTATTGTTTAACGTGAGGGGGCCGGACCACATGAACACTGCCGAACCCCCTCCATCGTTCTTGCTGAATTACCTTTCGGGTGGAAACAAGGTGGCGTGGTGTCGTCGCACCACGAGGTTAATCGTGCGATTATATTACGCGACGCCGTCGCGCACGCGCAATGGAAGAATCATCAAGAACGCGACGCCGTCATGCCGCATCAAGAGGAATCAGAGGCGCGGCGGAGGGGCACGGTGCCGTCGCACCGCGCCGGACGACGAACACCGCAGCCGGTTCCGGGCCGCGGCGGAACGAGGAGACCGGCGGCCGGGCCGCCGGCGTCGGAAGCCGGAAAGGGGACCGGATTTTCCGGTCCCGTTGGAGAAAACCGGCCGGCCAGCTGGCCGGCCGGATGGTCAAATCCGGGGGAAATTAATCCCCCGGCCAGCAATAAAGCCCCCCCCCCCATTTAATTGGGGGGGGGGGGGTTTCTTGAGGGGGGGCAGGAGGCCCCCCGGTTTCCGCACAAGCAGGCCCCCGCGTGGGGGGGCGTTTTTAAAACAAAGGGGCGCGGCTGATTGTCGCGCCGCCACCCCAAACAAGCGGGGGCTTAGCCCCCGCGCGCTGCCACCATGCGGCGCCGCACCGCCGGCCAACCGGCCGGGCCGGGTCGGGCCCGGGTCGGGTCGACCCGGTTCGGGCCGACCCAGGGGGGGGGGTCGGGCCGGGTCGGCCCGGACCCGGACCCCCCCATTTCGTATCAGTTTCGGTCTTTTGGCCATAACATGAGCCACGGACCTCCGATCGACGAACCGTCTGCGTCAAAGCGATCCTTGGATCGAGACGGTCGTTTCGGTATATCGCACTCAAGGTTTCGAATTACTTTGAGTTCGGCCGGGTTGGTTCGTTCACAAAACCAACCGGGCCTTCGGAGCGGAAATGCTCATATCTTGAGCTACAAACGTCCGATTGACGTGCCGTCAGCTGTGTTGTGTTCCTCTTAGTGAGACGGATCTTTTGGCATACTCCGCCCGAGGTTTTGACGTAGGTGGAGTACGGTCGGGTTGGTTTTGCCTTAAAAACCAACCGGGCCCCGGGGACGAAAATGCCAATAACTCTCAGACCGAGCGTCCGATCGACGTGCCGTCTGTTGCGTTGAGTTCATGTTGACGATACGGTACTTTTGGATACATCAACTCTGGAATTTGTGACAGTTGATGTATCAGCCTCTCAGCTCGTGGAGCGGACCCTCCGAACGAGCTTGCTGTGTGCGGGAACCCTAGTGCTGACTGCGACTGTGACTGTGACTACTGCTACTGCTACTGCTACTACTGCTACTGTGACTGTGACGACGACAGTACAGAGATCCTGTGTGGATTCGACGACGACGACTACAACACTCAGCGATCCTACGTGGATCAGTGCTACAGGTCCTGTGTGGGCCCGATCCTGTGTGGGTCTGATCCTGTGTGGGTCCTTGCGCTCAGCGGTCCTGTGTGAACCAGCGCCTACAGGTCCTGTGTGGGCCCGATCCTGTGTGGGTATTTTGCGGGGGTTAGTTACCTATCGATCCTTCGTGGGTCCGACGACTTAGATGGAACAGAGATCATCTTTATCGTCCTTTGAAGATGTATACCTGTGTGAGCTGAATCATGTTGCTTTCCTGTGTGGATTGTGTTGTGCTATCCTGTGTGGATTACGTTTACTTTCCTGCGTGGAATACATTTACTTTCCTGTGTGGATTTCGTTTTGCTTTCCTGTGTGGAATACGTTTACTTTCCTGTGTGGATTTCGTTTTGCTTTCCTGTGTGGAATACGTTTACTTTCCTGTGTGGATTGAGTTGTACTTGGGCTCGGAGGTTGGAGCGTATTTGAAATTGATGACTTAGGTATATGTATGGGCATATACCTAAGCATTGTCGGTTGTTACTTCGTGATTGTACCTTTCTTTGTGGTTTATCCATTGTGGATTTTGAGAGACCTTCAGGGTTCTCGGGGTCCCTACTGAGTAGCTTATACTCACCCCTGCACGGGCTTTGCCCGCACTACGTTGTGTTGGTTGCAGACGACGGACAGCGTTGATCTTAGCTGAGGATTGCAGAGCAGGACGGTACCTGGAGGTGGACCACTAGGCGGAACGTGCTTGGAGCGGACGACGGGACCCGTGGAGCAGTGGAGCTATCTGTACCCACCCTTCCGGTGGGATTTCCATAGGACAGCTCGGTGTAGCGGCTTTTACTTTACAGTTGCTGTTTTCCCTTTCGAGTTGTACTTTACTTTCAGTTTGGGTTTGTATACTGGCCCATTTACTTTTCCGCACTTTCAGTTGTACTCTGCTTTTGCTTACTGTTTACTTTCCACTTGCTTACTCTTTGGTGTTTGTTTACTTTACAAAGGAAATTCCTTCCCTTTTTACCAGGATTTACGCCTTGGTGCTAGTCGCCAGCCCCTGGCCTATGGAAGGCAGGCTTGGGGTAGTCACGGCACGGACCCCGAGGGCGGGTCGTGAAAAATTGGTATCAGAGGAGTTCGGTTCTACCGTGAACTCTGATCTTTTCTATGTTGAGCAATAATGTTTAGTGTATTGAGTGTGGTTATCAGTCCAGGGAGTCCAGTGTTGGTGCGGCGGCCGACGTATCCGTACACCAGGACCCTGACTTCTGATTTCCGACTTAATACACAAAAACATTGATTGCATGTATGTTTCAAAGTTTTCTTTGTGATTTCCTTGTGTCAGCTCACCAGGTATACTGTTTGACCGTGGCGCACCTGTTTCCTATTCAGGATGGACCCACGACGGCAGCCAGCTAGGGTTCCGAGAGTCGAGTGTGACGACAGCCCACCGAGCGACGAGGCTTCGATGCAGGGCCCTTTGTCAGCAATGGAACCGGCGGTAGTTCTACCCGCCGAGCCCCCGATGCTTCCAGCACCAGCCGCTGACGATGCGCGTCGCCTCAGCGCACTGCATGAGTTTCAGCGCCAGCGACCACCCATGTTTCATGGGGAGACGGATCCCCAAGCAGCAGAGGACTGGCTGGAGGCCGTGGTACGTGTGTTTAGGCTAGTGAGGACACCAGCAGACCTCATGGTGATCCTCGCTATGAGCCTACTACACGCAGCAGCAGGATGATGGTGGAGCTTGATTCTCCAGGTGCATGATGAGGCATCTCTACTTTGGATGGACTTTGAGAGCCTCTTTCGCTCGGAGTTTTTCCCAGCCACCCTTCGTGCGGTGCGTATCCAGGAGCTTCTACAGCTGTGGCAGGGCAACATGACGGTCGCTCAGTACTCAGCGAGATTTACCGATCTCTCGCGCTACTCGACCGACATGGTACGGGACCCATTCTTCCGGGCCTGGACCTTCGAGCAGGGTTTGAGACACGAGATCAGGGCATCGCTGATCTCCCTCAGCATACCGACTCAGACAGGAGTACTGGAGCGGGCCCTTCTGATCGAGAGCTTCCTTGCTGAGTCTACACCAGCACAGAGACCCGCCGCAGGGCGGCACGTGGCAGAGTCATCTGCAGTAGGCAGTCGGCGAATGACTCAGGGGTCCAGGAAGACCAGACCTTTGGGCAGACGACCTCAGGACACAGGCTCAGCAGTGCGGGGCACACAGCGTGGAGCGAGTCTTTCGAGAGGCAGACAGTGCTACTCGTGCGGCAGGCAGGGCCACATGGCTCGTGACTGCCCGACCCGCCGTGCCGAGGAGCAGTGGACAGTTGAGGGACCACCGAGGCAGAGGCAGAGGGTCGACCGTGGCGGTCCGCAGGGAGGAGGCGGACGAGGCAGAGGAGCTGGACGAGTAGCCGGTGGTGGGCGACGCTTTGAGGCTCTGCCACCACCACCACCAGGAGGTCCACCCCGACCACAGGGAGCTGGCGGGCAGAGACAGGCACAGCTCCAGGAAGCAGAGGCCTACGACCACGGCGCACCCGAGATGATTCGAGGTACTATCTGTGTCTATTCCACCCTTGCTGCAGTTCTTATAGACACAGGAGCGAGTCACTCTTTCATAGCCGCTGCCCTTGTTCGGTGCTCGGAGATTCCGACAGAGCCGTTGGCTCGATCCTTACGGCTAGAGACTCCTACGGGAGCAGACTCGACGATTACGCACTGGTGCCGACAGTGTGAGCTTACTCTAAGAGGCGAGAGCTTCGGCTGGGATCTTCTTGTAGCAGCGTCGAGGCCTTACGACGTCATCTTGGGCATGGATTGGCTATCTATGGTCCATGCACAGATTGACTGTTTTAGGCGCAAGGTGCGATGTGTACGCACCGACGGCAGCAGGTTCACCTTCACCAGCGAGAAAGGAGCCTTAGCAGCACAGGATGGACTTCCGCGGAGGAGAGGACAACCCATCACTCATCAATTGGCTAGCCTTATCCTTGGACCAGTTGACGTGCGGAGTCCTGGTTTTCCTACAGTGGTGGATCAGTTTGCAGATGTTTTTCCCGACGATGTTCCAGGGCTACCTCCTCGCAGAGAGGTAGACTTTTATATTGACTTGTACCCTGGGAAAGCCCCGATATCCACTCCAGCATATCAGATGGCCCCGCCGAGCTTCGAGAGCTACGGGTACAGTTGGAGGACTTGCAGGGCAAGGGGTTCATCCGACCCAGTGTTTCACCCTGGACTTCCCCGATTTTGTTCGCCAAGAAGGCGGACGGGAGCTTGCGTCTTTGTGTTGACTATCGTCGCCTGAACCAGGTGACAGTGAGGAACAAGTATCCGCTACCTAGGATTGATGACCTCTTTGATCAGCTCAAGGGAGCACGGTGGTTCTCGAAGATAGACCTCAGGTCAGGCTATCATCAGCTCAGAGTCAGAGACGAGGATGTGCAGAAGACAACCTTCAGATGTCGGTATGGCCACTATGAGTTCTTGGTTATGCCATTCGGTGTAACCAATGCTCCAGCAGTGTTCATGGCTCTCATGAACAGGATCTTTCAGCCATACCTCGATCGGTTTGTCGTGGTCTTCATCGACGACATTCTGATTTACTCTACGACAGAGGAGGAGCACGCCTATCACTTGCGAGTTGTACTTGACACACTCCGAGAGCACCAGATTTATGGTAAGCTCTCGAAGTGCCAGTTCTGGATACGTGAGGTCCACTTCTTGGTACACGTTATCTCTGAGGCGGGAGTTGCAGTGGATCCCGCGAAGATTGAGGTTGTGTTAGCATGGGAGCCACCCAGGAGCGTGATTGAGGTTCGGAGTTTCTTGGGACTAGCTGGATACTATCGGAGATTCGTGCCAGACTTCTCTAGAGTTTCGGCATCACTCACAGCTTTGACGAAGAAGGGGAAACCCTTCGTTTGGTCAGACAGATGTCAGCAGAGCTTCCAGGAGCTGAGACAGAGATTGACTAGCGCACCCATCTTGAGGTTTCCTGAGGAGGGAGTAGGGTACATAGTCTACTGTGATGCATCAGGGACCGGACTCGGATGTGTTCTGATGCAGGAGCGGGAAGTGATCGCCTATGGATCACATCAGTTGAGGCCGCATGAGCAGAACTACGCTAATCATGACCTGGAGTTAGCAGCAGTGGTCTTCGCTCTGAAGACATGGCGACACTATCTGATGGGCGAGCGCTTTACAGTCTTTTCTGATCATCAGAGTCTCAGGTATATCTTCTCTCAGAAGGACCTGAACCTGAGACAGCGGCGATGGCTCGAGTTCCTCCAGGACTATGACTTTGAGATAGTCTATACTCCTGGGAAGGGGAACGTAGTAGTCGATGCCCTTAGCAGGAGGACGGGCATTCAGCTACTTGAGGAGGCGACGAAGCAGCTAGCCTCTTTGCAGATATCCTTCGTGGATAGAGATGGAGCAGCCTTCCTTCAATCTCTCACAATCACTCCTCCACTACTACAGCGAGTCAGAGAGGCACAGCATGAGGACGCTGACTGTGAGACACGGCGTGCACAGATATCCTCAGGACCGGCACCTGATGGTTTCTCCCTTGGAGCAGAGCGCGACATCCTTTTCAGAGGACGTACCATGGTACCAGTCTCTTTGCGAGAGGAAGTGTTGAGAGAGTTTCACACTTCTCCTTTGGCGGTACATCCTGGAGTGGCGAAGATGTACCAGGACCTCAGACGACAGCACTGGTGGCCGGGAATGAAGAAGGCTGTAGCAGAGTTCGTTTCTCGATGCCTCACCTGCCAGCAGGTGAAGGCAGAGCATCAGGTACCAGCAGGCTTGGTAAAGCCCTTGGAGGATCCCTGAGTGGAAGTGGGACGACATATCTATGGACTCTGTGACTGGACTTCCACGCACTTCCAGAGGTCACGACTCCATCTGGGTGATTGTTGACCGACTCACCAAGTCGGCACACTTCTTACCCATCAGAGAGCAGGGCTCAGTAGAGAGCTTGGGACGTCTCTACGTTCAGGAGATTGTGCGGATCCACGGCGTACCATCATCTATCGTCTCCGATCGAGATGCTCGCTTTACTTCCCGGCTTTGGAAGGGGTTACAGGAGGCGTTCGGGACGCAGCTACGTCTGAGCACAACCTTTCACCCTCAGACGGATGGTCAGACGGAGAGGACCATTCAGACTCTCGAGGACATGCTCCGCGCATGTGTCCTCGACTTTGGTCGTAGCTGGGAGGACCACCTACCCTTGGTGGAGTTTGCGTACAACAACAGCTACCACTCCACTATCGGGATGGCACCGTACGAGGCGTTGTACGGCCGACCTTGTAGATCTCCTTTGTGCTGGACAGACCCCGGAGAGTCATCACTGGTGGGACCGGAGATGGTCCAGGCCATGACAGAGAAGGTCCAGGTCATCCAGGAGCGGATGAGGACAGCTCAGAGCCGGCAGAAGTCATATGCTGACAGGAGGCGGAGGCCACTGGAGTTCGAGGATGGCGACCACGTCTTCTTGCGGGTCTCACCTCGACGTGGTATTCGGAGATTTGGCCGAGGCGGCAAGTTATCTCCGCGCTTCATCGGACCCTTCCAGGTCCTCAGCAGGATTGGTGAGGTGGCTTATCGCCTGGCTCTACCACCTCAGTTGCACCGGGTGCACGACGTCTTCCACGTGTCTCAGCTGAGGAGATACGTGCACGACCCAACGCACATCATTGATCATGGGGAGCTTGAAGTTGACGATGGGGAGACTTTTACGGAGGTCCCGGTGGAGATAGAGGATCGACATGAGCGGGTCCTGCGTGGGCGATCGATTCCTCTTGTGCGCATCAGATGGCAGCACGGGAATCTCCAGGAGAGCACATGGGAGCGGGAGGCTCAGATGCGTGCTCAGTACCCTCATTTGATTCCCTAGTTTTTAATGTATCTTTACGGGGACGTAAAGCCCTGAGGTGGGAGTAATGTAAAGTCCCGTAAAATTCAAGTGAAATTTTTTCTTAATTTTCTTTGTAATTTTACAAGAGCGCGGTTTCTGACGGAACCTGATTCCGAGGCCCGGAGTGCCCGGAATCAAATTCCGAAGTTTGGCTCGGGTACGTTCAGTGAACGAACGAGCGGGAATTTCTAACTTTTGATCCGGTGCTCGGAATTGAAATCCGAGGGCACCGATGAACTCGCAGAGCCGATATTCGCTTAAGGAGACCTTTTTGGAAGTTGCGTTTGTTGCGGGACGAAAGTTAGTTTTTTGGAGAATTATAAAAAGTTGAATAAAAAATGTGGAAATCTTTTTATTTTACTTTTTTAGGTTAACTCCTCTCAAAGGGAATTAGGGGTGGGACCCACACCCACTTAACCTCCCTTGAGAGGATTAAGTGTGGTGGGACCCACACGAACCTAAACCTCTCATATTCCCCCTTAAACTCCCCTCTCTCCCTCTTAAAAGTTTGTTAACTTAACATCTAATTAGTTACACATGACATGTATAATTAATTAAGTGTTATGTTTTTGAATTTGAAGTTTTGAATTCCTTGGCTTGGTAAATAAAATAAGGAGGAACCTTATTTTATTTGGTTAGTTTTGTTTAGCCAACTTAAGAGGATTTTTTAGAGTTCCTCCTCCTCCTTCTTCAACTTGACGAAGAACGCTCAACTTGACGAAGAACGCTCAAGTTCCGACGAAGAATGCCACTCCTCTCTTCTTCGTCTTCCGTGTCAAGGAGAGGGAACGCCGCTTCCTCCTCGGACTCCCTTCGTCGACATAAGAAGTTTCGCCAACAACGTGCCTCTTCGGACGTACCTCTTCGTCATCGGATTTGACGAACGACTACCGCGACGCCCGACCTCCGCGACGTTGTCTTCCGCGGGACGTTGACAAATCTTCGAACCTATACCCAAGGTAGGGGTTGTTGTTTTGTTTATTTATTTATCCTTGTTCGTGGTTCATGCATGATTAACGTAAGGATTTTATATAAGTGTTATTGTTTAACGTGAGGGGACCGGACCGCATGAACACGACCGAACCCCCTCCATCGTTCTTGTTGAATTACCTTGCGGGTGGAAACAAGGTGGCGTGGTGCCGTCGCACCACGGGGTTAATCGTGCGATTATATTACGCGACGCCGTCGCGCGCGCGCCATGGAAGAATCATCAAGAACGCGACGCCGTCGCACCACATCAAGAGGAATCAGAGGCACGGCGGAGGGGCGCGGTGCCGTCGCACCGCGCCGGACGACGAACACCGCGGCCGGTTCCGGGCCGCGGCGAAACGAGGAGACCGGCGGCCGGGCCGCCGGCGTCGGAAGCCAGAAAGGGGACCAGATTTTCCGGTCCCGTTGGAGAAAACCGGCCGGCCAGCTGGCCGGCCGGATGGTCAAATCCGGGGGAAATTAATCCCTCGACCCGCAATAAAGACGCCCCCCCCCCATTTAATTGGGGGGGGGGGGTTTCTTGAGGGGGGGCAGGCGGCCCCCCGGTTTCCGCACAAGTAGGCCCCCGCGTGGGGGGGCGTTTTTAAAACAAAGGGGCGCGGCTGATTGCCGCACCGCCACCCCAAACAAGCGGGGGCTTAGCCCCTGCGCGCTGCCACCGTGCGGCGCCGCGCCGCCGGCCGACCGGCCGGGCCGGGTCGGACCCGGGTCGGGTCGACCTGGTTCGGGTCGACCCAGGGGGGGGGGGTCGGGCCGGGTCGGTCCGGACCCAGACCCCCCCCCCATTTCGTATCAGTTTCGGTCTTTTGGCCATAACTTGAGCCACGGACCTCCGCTCGACGAACCGTCTGCGGCAACGCGATCCTGCGATCGAGACGGTCGTTTCGGTATATCCCACTCAAGGTTTCAAATTACTTTGAGTTCAGCCGGGTTGGTTCGTTCACGAAACCAACCGGGCCTTCGGAGCGGAAACGCTCATATCTTGAGCTACGGACGTCCGATTGACGTGCCGTCAGCTGTGTTGTGTTCCTCTTAGTGAGACGGATCTTTTGGCATACTCCGCCCGAGGTTTGGACGCAGGTGGAGTACGGTCGGGTTGGTTTTACCTTAAAAACCAACCGGGCCCCGGGGACGAAAATGCCAATAACTCTCAGACCGGGCGTCCGATCGACGCGCCGTCTGTTGCGTTGAGTTCCTGTTGACGATACGGTACTTTTGGATACATCAACTCTGGACTTTGTGACAGTTTATGTATCAGCCTCTCAGCTCGTGGAGCGGACCCTCCGAACGAGCTTGCTGTGTGCGGGAACCCTAGTGCTGGCTGCGACTGTGACTGTGACTACTGCTACTGCTACTGCTACTACTGCTACTGTGACTGCGACGACGACAGTACAGAGATCCTGTGTGGATACGACGACGACGACTACAACACTCAGCGATCCTACGTGGATCAGTGCTACAGGTCATGTGTGGGCCCGATCCTGTGTGGGTCCGATCCTGTGTGGGTCCTTGCGCTCAGCGGTCCTGTGTGAACCAGCGCCTACAGGTCCTGTGTGGGCCCGATCCTGTGTGGGTCTTTTTCGGGGGTTAGTTACCTATCGATCCTTCGTGGGTCCGACGACTTAGATGGAAAAGAGATCATTTTTATCGTCCTTTGAAGATGTATACCTGTGTGAGCTGAATCCTGTTGCTTTCCTGTGTGGATTGTGTTGTGCTATCCTGTGTGGATTACGTTTACTTTCCTGTGTGGAATACGTTTACTTTCCTGTGTGGATTTCGTTTTGCTTTCCTGTGTGGAATACGTTTACTTTCCTGTGTGGATTTCGTTTTTCTTTCCTGTGTGGAATACGTTTACTTTCCTGTGTGGATTGAGTTGTACTTGGGCTCGGAGGTTGGAGCGTATTTGAAATTGATGACTTAGGTATATGTATGGGCATATATCTAAGAAGTGTCGGTTGTTACTTCGTGATTGTACCTTTCCTTGTGGTTTATCCTTTGTGGATTTTGAGAGACCTTCAGGGGTCTCGGGGTCCCTACTGAGTATCTTATACTCACCCCTACACGGGCTTTGCCCGCACTACGTTGTGTTGGTTGCAGACGATGGACAGCGTTAATTTAGCTTAGGATTGCAGAGCAGGACGGTACCTGGAGGTGGACCATTGGGCGGAACGTGCTTGGAGCGGACGGCGGGACTCGTGGAGCAGTGGAGCTATCTGTACCCACCCTTCAAGTGGGATTTCCATAGGACAGCTCGGTGTAGCGGCTTTTACTTTACAGTTGCTGTTTTCCCTTTCGAGTTGTACTTTACTTTCAGTTTGGGTTTGTATACTGGCCCATTTACTTTTCCGCACTTTCAGTTGTACTCTGCTTTTGCTTAGTGTTTACTTTCCGCTTGCTTACTCTGTGGTGTTTGTTTACTTTACAAAGGCAATGCCTTCCCTTTTTACTGGGATTTACGCCTTGGTGCTAGTCGCCAGCCCCTGGCCTATGGAAGGCGGGCTTGGGGTAGTCACGGCACGGACCCCGAGGGCGGGTCGTGACATCCCATATAGTGGATGGGCTGTTGGCCAAATTAGAAAACATCCATGACATAAAATATTTCCCTAGAAAAATAAGAATGATCATGGATTTCTTATTCATGTTGAGTTATTTTATATAGGATTTTGTATGGGATGCGACATGATATGTGATCACTTTCTTGAAAATCCTTTATAAATAATAATAATTGACGATGAAAAATATCCACCCATGAACATACAGGTATTCACCAATTCAACCTCCATCATCTTCAAATCATTTTGGAATGAAATCAAAGAATCGACAACCCATTAATTTTACACTGACCCAGTAAGAACACTATTCAGATTGCCATCTCCATCCATTGCGAAATCCATGGTTAACCATAGAATCTTTCACCAAAATAGTTTATTCTATTAAATTTCCACATCCCTATATTCACATAACTAAAATTATGATTAATATTAATTAATATATATAGTAATGATATTAACACTAATACACAAAATTTATTATACAATTATAAATATAAATAATATTATATTTAGTTTTTAATTATCAACTTCTGATGGTCAGGGGAGCTCATATAATGGTTATTGATAAAGATATTATGGTTTTTATAGTTTTATGGGTTTCCCAAGAGAAAATATTCAAAATATAAAATAGATACACTCTTTGGGATACCACAAGGATTATTATTTTGATGAAGTGATTCGGTACTGAAATGTTAAATCTATAAAAAATACTATGAAATAGAGTGATGATGAATGCAAGGAGAGTCATTTTTTGAACTTGTTGTTTTTAAGTAACTTTATGATGTTGATTCAAATAAAATGATAAAAAAGGCGGAACATGTCAATTATCATCCATGCTACATTTGATTTCGTTGATATTGGAATTATATAACAATTACATAATTTCTTGTTTTGTTCATATAAAAGGTTAATCCCCATGATGTAAATATTTTCAGGTACATTGATTATCTCCAATTAGTTTTTTTTATAAACTAAAAATTATTCTATAGAGTTATGGGTTTTTTCTTTTCTTATCCCTAAAATAAAAATTCAAGAATTTGGTGTTTTATTATGAAATTATTTCCCAATAACGAGTTTCAATTCTTATTTTGGAATATGATTTTATTTTCAATATTTTCATAAAAGAATTTATATCAACATATATTGGAAAAAAATTATATTAAATTTGATTCATCATAATCATAAGATACTATATCATATTTATTCACAAATTGGTGTCCCTATTAGTATGTATCATAATATAATTAAACCCATATTTTGTTTTTAACTTGAGTTCATATTGATGTGTAATTGAAATGGTTATTGACATAAATAGTTTTTTGTCCACCTATATAAATGAAGAGAATCATTTAATAATCAATGAAAAACTCCCTATATATTGACATAATTTTTAGGATATCGAGAAAAACATAGATAATTATAGAAACGTAAATATTCTTTTTATTCTCATTTAATGGGAATGATACTGATAATTATCAAAATAGAATTTCATAGTAACTATAATGATGACATGAAATATCACATATAATAGTAGTGTATAGTTGAAAATTAGGTAATGGTTATGTTACTCATAGTAATTTTTTATTGATATGTATGATATTTTTTAGGTTAATACTAATCTGGATTTTTATAACATAATAATTATGAATAATGTTCAAATATAGGGTTTTATCTAAAATATTGAAAATTAATATATTTGTACTATGTGAATTGTATAAATGAACCTAATATGCGGTATGGAGTATATGTATATCATTATTAAAATTTAAAAGTATATCGTTCATGTTGAAAGAACACAAGATTTTCAATCATTTGTTATGGGTATCCTTAATAAAACATTTCATGAGAGGGTTATGTAAACCATAATAAAAAATATCATTTATAATGTTGAAGGAGATAAATTAATTGGTTGTAGAGGTTTTGTAAATGTATTATTAATTTATAATTGTTTAGGAAAGGAAACTAATTACTCGAATGGGGACAACTAATAACTCAGATTTTTTTTTCGTGAAATATTTTGTTACTCATTAACTGATTCAAATAAAGAGTTATTGGACTTTAGTGGGTGAGGAATATATTGTTATAAATGGTCGGATATTCATGAATAAGGTAACGAAACAACTGAATTATTGTGGTATATCATCGTTCACTGACAAATTTTGGATGATGATAATTTGAAAAGGAATATTGAAAAAATTGAATGAAAATTTGTAGAAAATGAAGATGATAACTTGTTTCAATGGAGAGGTTCTTATATGTGTGCTATCATAGAGTGTTTGAATATATTGATTTATTATGAGGTATTCAAAATGAACATTCCCATAAGTAAATTGATGCATTATTATTATTTATATGAACAAATAATTAGGGTTTCAAGATCCCAAAATATTCCTTCTATAATTCTCATTTATATTATTAATTTTTTTTGCAAATGAGTTTTTATATTTTGATGTTTGATGTTTCTTCTATATTTTTTGGTACTGACTACATAATGGAATATGATGATGTTTGATCCCATTCTATCTTATGATTTTATATTTTTATTTAAATTAATGAGAAGGGTCATTTGAAACCCTTATCTAAATGTGTCGACATGTTATTATTATATGATTATTTAATACAAATATTACTAACTATAATAATTAATATTATAAATAATAGTATGACTAAAGATAATAACAAATAAAATTAAAATTATTTTTAATTATTTAATTAATTATTAATCATTCTTTTAGTTTCTAATTATATTATTACATGTTATTATTTATTTTATATCTTCTTATTAATAATATTACTAATTATATTAGTAATTATAAATTTTAATTTATTTTTTTATTTCTTAATTATTATAATAATATCTTCATAATATTATTAACTATTTTTTTTCAAAATTTTATTTTTATTTATTTATAATCAATTATAAATTTTATTAATACATGTATTTATTTATATTATATTGTTTGGATATTTCCTAGGTGGTAATGTTACCCATAATTTTTCATATTACTAGGGTTAAAAAACATGAATCATTCCTCATTGGAGGGGGAGGGGTTCTCATTACATTTTTATAAATATTAACATGTCACATTAACAAAAATATTTTAATATTGTGGAATGAATGGAGGTTGGTGAAAATCAACATGGGTTGGTGAACATTCATTTGCATGTAATTGGGTTCCTTCTAGATGGATAATGTTTACACCTATGGTGAATGGTGTTTTATGAATAGGTCAGAGTATCTAAAAATTTAATGTGGTGGGAATTTTATGTTTTGTGAATGTGGTACTAACCGCCCCTGGACATCATTAGTTCCCAATAGTACTATTCAAAAAAATATAAAACCCATAATACGATGCTCAATTAAATAAAATGTATTATAAAGAATGATTGGGTGTCGAATAGATAAAAACAAAGTGTATGTCCTTAATTAATTAGGAAAATGAAAATGAAATTGTTTAATTCCATTGGAGAAATTGGATATAGCGGTAATTTTTGGTGTATTGAATCAATGGATGTGGTATTTTATGTTCAGGAACTTCAAATTCATGTTATAGTTATTCGATGATAATTTATTAATTCAGTTTTATTTTGGGAGTAGGGTCAGTAGATATCCTTGGTCTCGGTATCCTATCCTATTCATATGATTAAACTGTTGGAATGGTTATCTAGTAAATAAAATCATGAGATTTGGTGACCCAAAACCATGTTTAAACATATTTAACATAAATTTCACAGTGTTCATGAGAAAATTTGGATAATTAATTAATGCCATTAAATAATACTCTTCAAATCACAAGAACTGGTCATTCATTTTCAAAAAATAAGGAGATTGGGAATGGAATGAATGAGTTGAAAAATCCATAACATGAATAAGATTTAGAAAAAAATTTCTATCATCACATCCCCCTACAATCACGTCACCTCACACTAATTTTATACTCGATCATGGTTAGAGCGAGAAACAAGGATTCTTATGGAAGAATGGAGGTGAAGAATGACAAAGGATTTCACTCATTGTGTGGGAAACTCCCCTTGATGTTCCATGGATGCATCTACCCTTGAGTGTTTTGGGAGGGGGCCTGAGGTTTTCTTATTATATATATGATCGTCCAAACCCCAAGACATGTTGTATTAAATTATTTTCTCCATGTCACCTTTAGAGAGTGTTTACTAGGGGTACACGATGTGTAATCCATATCCAGTTATTCCTCCACCCCATTGATTTGGAAAACACTTATTGGACTATTTAACTATGGTCACATAATGTACTCTTAGTTCACATCATGTAATTGATGTTCACTGTGTGTATTCTTGTCATGAATTATCCAGTGCCGATCTGTTTCTCTTGTAATGGTCACAATGTGTACTTGTGGTACACGATGTGTAATAGTGTTTTTCAGTTCCCTCTTTGGTTCACCTTCATAAACCCCTTATCATTCCGCGAGTGAAGCTCGCTGGGTGAAGGGTCATGGGGGTCATATTTTTTCCTATTTTTTTTTTATTTTTCAAAATTCCATAATTTCATTCCATAAAACATAAAACCACTATATGAGTTCCAATGTTGGGAAGATTTATCACTGAAATTCACAATTCCATATAAAAAAATACACTAAAATATATGCATAAAATGGAGAGATCAGGTACTGGATGACTATAGTTAACATTAAATGTGGATGTGTTGTTCATTTGAGGTGGTCTCGGTGTGTCACCACAACTGTGAGCAGCGGTATAATACCTGACATAGGATCCATGTCTATCCATGATAAATTTAATGTATATTGGGCCATCAATGCGATCAGATCTCATTATGAAGACTTTTATGACTCCATATATAGGTCTTCAGTGAATTAAAACACTTGTAAAATATTTCAGTCTATGATTGACATTCATTTTAGTGGTGGATGTCCCTTGGTCCACTGGTGTTATTTTGTGTGTATGTGTTGGATGATTGTAATTACCTCTACAAAATAAAAATTATTAATTAAATTATAAACAATTTAATATAAACATATTAATATTTTAAATTATTAAATTTAAATTATAATATATATTAATAATTTTTATATAAATATGATGTTTTTTTAATAAATCATAATTATATTATTGAAAATGTAATGCATTATAAATTTATATTCATAATATAAAATATTAATGATATTTTTTCTATATGTTAAATAAGGTGCAGTTGAGTGGTTGTCGTCGTTGGCATCCACATCTAAAAAACCATGGATTGATTATTAAAAGCACATTATTGGGTATTATATAGAATTAATGTAGGTAGTGATTTATGTAAGCAGTGATTAGAGATAACCATAACATGAGATGATATTTTCATATTGAGATATAAATGAAGACATAGGCATGGGGAAGACCTAGTTCAATGCAGTAATACATCATATGGACATGATGCAATGTATTAGGATTTTTTCCCACAAGGTATTCATCTCAGACATTGTGTTATAAATCTCTTATTGGGTGGGTTATTGATTGAGGTGAGGGATATATAGTATCCTTCCATCGTATCAGTGTTTTTTAATTATATTCTACCCCTAATAACCTACCAACATTTATTATTAATAAAATTAATTATATATATGTTTATTAGTATATATTAAAAAAATATTTATAAGAAATATATATATAATTAATTAGTAATATTATTAATTATAAATAATTATGTCATATTTTATAAATAACCATACTTTCAATGACCATCTAAAGTAAAGTAAACATACATGAGCCAAAAATTGGGAGTTTTAATGATATCAAAATCTAAAAATAAAATTAACCGGGTGGATCTCCTTCCATCAAATCTACGCAGTTACAAAAAACAACGTTCTTGAGAGGCCATCTAGTAATGTAATTTTGTCAATAATCAAATGTGAAATTTTAAAATTGGTAAAATAAATTTATATCATAAATATTTCTGTGGTGGAAATGTCTCATGAGATAGTTGGGTTTATGATAATTGAATTCATTAAATATTATATTTGTTTTACATAAACTTAATAGGATATGTCAATCATTTTTATACCTCAAAAATCGCGACCTTTTTATTGCTTTTGTAAAAGAACTAGATTGTAATAGTGTTTCCCATATGATCTTAAAGACCCCCCACAATGTTTATACCATATCACTAATTTATGCTAAATTAGTATTACTAATAATCCAACATTGAATTGAATCTTGTCAAATCATACTGAAGTCACGTCATTTTAATTTCATTTTGGGAATGATTCTCAACATTGTTGAGACAAATAGGTCATATATGTGGTTATAAACATTTTAATTGTGTATCTTCTCTGCACATTTAACCAAAAAGATATTTTTTTCAAATAAATCAATCATTTATTTGGGAATTACATATGAAAATAATATATTACAATTCATTCATATTATTGAACAAATTTCCTCCACAATAACATGAAACCGGACTGAATTTTAAATTTATAAACATGGATTCTTAGAAACTATAATCAGTTCCTCCATTTTTACACTTACATAAGTGGCACATCAAATAGGCCTATAGTGTCCATTCAGAGAGTCTTTACTAAGGTTTAATTCATCATGTTGTTTTAATCATCATTTATATTAGACCTGTATATAACAATTGACTAGAATCATGATAAACCATAGTTCATTATTCATTCCTTAGTATGAATACCATTTAATAATGATTATTTAATGAAGTATGGTCAATAAGGGTTTAATCAATAGGTTTTAATGTTACAAAACTATTTATAGGATTAGTTAATTATTTTATTTTTGTAAAAGTAATAAAGGTCACAGGTCGGTACCTCATTTTTTACAAAGTCCCAATTTGAATATCATTATGTGGTGATAAATATTATTAATTTATAAACTATTATATTATAGTGGGAAATCCATTAAAATTCATTTTGAAACAATAATTGAATGTTAAACGGGGGTCAATAGAGTAAAATTTAATCAATAATATTTGTTATATATAACTGCGTTTACTTATCCTACCAAAAAATATGTGAGAATGATATTGATACTAGTTGTTTTCATTTTATTATAATAAATTGACATTCATTTATCTGATCTAATAATATGGATTAATAAAAATAGGATAATTACTTGAGATGTTCATTTTTAAAATCCTCAATAATAGAAAAATAAGTTTTCTAGTTTTTCTACATGATCATATATATTAATTATTATTGTAGGATAGTATTGATTTATCATTGTTTCTTATTTAGCAATCCGAAATATTTTAGTGTGTAATACTATTAATTTAATCGTATATCCATGATTTTTTTTCTCATGAATATTTCAACTCGATGGAAAAATATGTGCATATTTGTCCTCATGAGATGTAATTTTGGCTACATGCATGCTATAAATTTGAAAACCAATTTGATAAAAATAGTTTATTAAAATAATAAATCATACCATACATGGAATTAGATTTTAATTGTATATGTTATAAGTTTCCAATAATATATTCCATTATTTCATTATATTATTTCAAATTTAATCTCACCCAAAGTATCAGTGAACATATGTGCAAGAGAGGAATATTTTCTTTCTCTCATTCCATGGTATTTAAAAAAATGCAATTCAATTAATAATTTTTATTAGAATCTATAAATTTTTTCTCTAAGTCAATTCATTCAATCTAAAAAATCCTTAATTTTGTTAATTTTCACATATATATGTATCAAATTCCTTTTATTTCCTCTGTAGAGTATTATAATATAAACTAAAAAGTGAGTTTTAGTTGTAGGTTTGATAAAGTTTCTAGCATGTATATTGTTACTTTTTCTATTCACCAAATTTGTGATATATTCTTCACATTATAAGTAAACATGATGAATCTGATAGATAAGAGAGGATACCATTTTATCTCACCTTTATATAATGTGATTTATTATATAGGGATGTTATTTATAGAAATGTAATCATTCATAGATGAATAAAATAACGTCAAACGTCTTATTCAATTTTCATATAATTAAAAAATTATAAGAACTAGGAAGATAAAATATCAAAAAATTATATCAAATTATTTTATAAAATCGGTCTTAATCGATGTTTTTCTGATCCACTGTGTTTTCTAATGATGGTTTAAACAATATGATGAAATTTTTAGGAAAACATGTATATCCTTATATTTGATGAATCCATATTAGTTATGTGATTCAAGAATGTGTGTAATCAAATAAATGCATCCAGAAATTGTTTTTCAAATTCATTTAAAAATGAAGGAGGAATACCATATAAAAATCTATATCATGTTTTATATAACCTTCCCATATATAATTTTTCCTTTTTTGACATTATTATTTATATTTTCTTATTAATATAATGATAATAATTATAAATATTATTATACATTTTAAAATACTATTGAAATTTTTTGGATATATATATATAATGTAAAAAATTGTATTAAACATTTAACAATTAAATAGTTTCAGTTTGTAGGTTAATCTATAATTGAAAAATTAAGAATGAATTTCAAACTATTATGTTGCAATTAAATTTGTTAAGAAGTGAGAAATTAATTCTTAAATACATGTCATATGTTTGAAACTAAATTTGTACTGTAGTAAAAAATTATAAAAACCCATATAACTAATATTTTCAGTAACCAGTGGACCTAACATTGATGATCATATAATGTATACTCAGTTGAACGGAACAATGATTCATACATAGTAATAATTTTAAAATTCATGATTCGACATGAAACATTAATATATTTGAACATATCTTACATCACAAAATAAATCTGTCAAACTTTTATAGTACTTATTTATAACTCAAATAATATGAGGAATAACCTATTAATATATATACATGATGAATAAATACCAACATGGCCAATGCCATATCCATTCATTTCATTTGGTTGTATGTATTCCAAAATTACATAGTACAATTTATGAAATGATTATTACATAGTAAAATGAGAATCTTATTTAACCCAAAAATACATGTTTTATGTTTATTAGGTGAGCTAAGAATTCACTTGTGTGTTTTCAATGATAAATTTTGATTATTTTAATTAATGATGAAGGTAAAGAAAATACTAATATTCTCCTTGATCTCATCAAGTGTCATTTTTGATGTAATTCTTGATATAATTAAATATATGATTTTTGTCTAAAATAATAATGCAAGGGATAAATAACAAGTACATTTGGTATGATAATGACTTTATGATCATAATGTTATAACATTCATTTAGGATATGATTGGATCAATAGAAGGGGTACCATGAGGAAATCATCCCGAATTATAAATTCCCAATTATGAATATTATATAACGATCATGGAATGAATTGTTTAATATGGTGAATAACTACAACACAATGACAAAGAATGTTGTAATTCACTCGGATATGGAAAATGGAACACATTATCAATATAATACTATTTTTTTGAAATAAGATGACACATCTAGAGGAAATTTTTATATAAGTGGCATACACAAATGATTGGGATGATAAGAAATGAGGATCACCATAGAGACTCATAATATTTATTTCTACTTGATCATAATGTTATATTTTATAGTGGTGTAAATATTTATTAAGCTAAATATTAATTTTTCTTGTTTTTTATAAATTATTTAGACTTATATAATATGAATTTTTGTTATTTAATATTTATGGATTCCCTTTAAGGTGGATTTTTTCATATCTAGGTAAAATTTTGATTATAATAGGAAAAAATGAATGGAAAATGTAAATAAGGGTTTTGTATAATACAATAAGTTCATTAAAATTGATGGACATATATATATATAATTAAAATATATTCCAATGTGAACGTATGACTAAAGAATCATATCTAATCTCATGTCACATGGTAGATTTTCAAAACCATCCTAAAAAAGTGATATCAGTATTTTGATGGATATTTATTGGAAATATTTAGATGAAAATATTTCTTTATCAATATCGTAGGATAACTTGAAAGAGTATAATTATAAAGGAGGGTGGTGATTTCTAAAATTCTAATTCATAATTTGTAGGAGTATTTGTTCGGATTTATTAAATTCCACCCTTTCTATTTTCAACACCTCTTTCTAAACTATAAATATATGAAGTTGAATCTTATTCTCGGTAAATAACAGTATATACACAATTATCTAGGAATTATTTACAAATCACTCATTCCCATTTTACATTTCACCATATAAAAGTAACTGTATAACTCTTATGATATGAAAAATCCATATGGCCAGACATGATTACTCGCTATATTATTTATATGATTAAATGAATAAAAAATTATTGCTCGTTTAAGGAGTCTCTATATTTTTTAAAAATAAAAATAAAAATATTATATTACTACAAACCAATTAAAGACTATAAATTACATAATCATAATTTTTTTAAAAATATATTTTTTATATAGGTATTTAAATTAATCATTATTATATTCATGATAATATTATTTAACAATTTTTTGGATCATGTATATATTATTCCACCAAAACATGTAAAATGATTATTAAATTTTGATTTTTAAAATTAACCTCTAAGGCATGGGTAATATTATTATTAATAGAAATTATTTAGTATTTTTCATAAAATTGTATTGAAATCAATAAATTGCTTTTTATTGACATAGTAGAGACCCCAATATGTAGAAGATTATAAAAATGTTGTTGGGATTTGTGAGAAATAGATGATCTTGGGAAAAATTGATGACATAAAAAATGAATATGTTTAGATAGATATAAAACATTATTTCTCTTCTTAAATTGTACATGACATAATATAATTATGGATAATTATAATGTTTGAAATACTTATGATAATATAACAGAATTTTGGAAAAAAATATTCATATTGAAATAATTAATAAACAAGATAAAAAATAATGTCTATTTTTTTTTGAAAAATCATACGATTAATTTTGGGTAGAGGATATCAATTTAGGTCAAATTGATGATTATAAATAAAATGTGTTTCAATGGTATTTTATAAGGTGATAAATATCAATGTGAATTCAAGGAGTCATTCTACACTACAAATATAAAATCCTAGGAAATAACAAAAAATATTTCATTCAGATAGACGGTGGATACAATTATATATTTCATTGATGACATGCTCATACATGGGTTCAATACAACTACTAAACTTACTATTTCTATAATAGGTAACCTTAAATATCATGTATCAATTATCATTTTATGGATTATTGGAATAATGCACACATGATGAATTATTACGAGGCTTAAAAATAACCATTTAGACAAGGATTTCATTTACCGCTTTATCATGCTAAAGGATTAAAATCTACAACATTTATGAGATAACCAAACTCCATGGTAATATTTTATCTAATAATTCCTTTGATTGTTTTTAAAATCTTATTTAAGGATGTCATGAATATGGTATTATTATATTATATTTTGATAATGGCCTTCAAAAATATATTTTATCCATATTATATTATATGTATTGATGAAAATGAGGAAAAATATTTACCCATTAACATTATCCCACATAGTAATTTTGACAATACAATTGTATTGGTAATGAACATGTTTCTTATAAGATGTGTAATTTTAAATGTTAGATATCAAATAATAGAAGACAGATTTTTTAGTCTTAAATTAATTCATTGAATAAATACATATTAATTTATGAATTTTTTACATTTTATTATTGTTCCTTTCATGTAATGACATGTAATTTTAGTGAGATTTCTTATTTTGTTGTTTGTACCATTATGTGGAGATTTTATATGTTCCATTGTGAAGGGAAATCATAATAGTAACAATAATGGAATTATGACCTATATTTAGGGGAGTAAATTAGGGAAATAAAAATAGAAACCACATTATTCAATCTACTAGTTTTAAAAAAGAATTTATCTTCTCTAATATTTTCTTTTGTTGAAATTTAATAACCTAGATATTTTATTTTTTCTATAAGAAATTGATAACAATTATTTTGGGTGGAGATCATGATGGTTATGGATTGTAACATATAAATCAATGAAAAAAAATAAAACACCATGGTAGGTAATGTTTATGATTACGATTTATTCTTTATCCACATTTTAATTCTCATAAATATCATGGAGAATGTATTAAAAAAACCAAGGTGTTGATTATTTAAGTAGAAATGATGATTTTAATTATGGTTTTTTATTTATGGATGATAGATATATTCGGGAAACCTTTTCAAGGAAAATGATATAGAGAGAGATGAAAATGGAACAAAAGATGTCAAGAGAATGATGTATTTTTGGGTAGATAGAGGAATATGTGTGGTTATATTCATAACCAGAAATTCAGAAGAATGAATTATTTTTTATAGAAGTAACTCAAAACTGCATTTCAGGAAATCCTCCAGGTCAGAAGAATTTTTTTATATTTATGATTATTTTTCATCATTAATACTACAAGGAATGTATAATTGATATACATGTTGTGTATGTTGGAATTTATAGTGATAGTATAATACTAAAAAATAAATATTTCACATCATGTATGGTGGAGTATATATTGTGTCCTCCTGTATATAATATATCCACTCATGGGAGTACATGCATGACAATTTCCTAGGACCCACATTATGCTTACCCTCTTGGACATGTCTTGTATGATAAAACCACAAGGATCAAGAAGTAGTATGGAATACACTCTATGTATATAGAGGACTCACATCACATATTGAAATTTCATTAATATTATCTGTATATTATGACCAGTGTGTTAGAATTAGGTGTATGAATAGTTTATTATAATCCTTTTTATGTATGTTGTTATGGTAAACTTCTCATTGTAATTATTAGTCATTCTAACAGACTTTTGGTATGATGGTGACTCATAAATTCAATGATACCATGATAGAGGGAGGTATTTTTATGGTAAATTGGTTTTGTAAATTCCCCACATGGTTTAAAACCTAACTCATGTCAATAATCCTGGGAAATAATTCCACCTAACCTCATACATGCCTCTTTGTATAGAATATACTTGTTTTAATTTTATAATATTTCATGATATGTTTACTTTAAAATTATAATATATCATGTATTGTTTTATTCATTATATTTTTGTCTTCTGGGTAATTAGCTCTCGATGATTATGAATCAATGGATGGATGGTTTTTTGGTGGCATGGTGGCATAAACGATGTGACATTATCTCTTCTGCGGTATACTGACCAGCTAGTGACCAAGAAAGAATGGGTCCAATTTATCTTGGAACACCATCCAATTTGTGGGAACTAATCGTACACTCATTCAAAGCCAAAATATCTTTATTTTATACTAGATTTTAGAACTTTTAAGTGTCATTTATTATTTTATATAAAGATTAATAATTAAAAAATCTCTCTAACATCAAAACCTAATGTGGAAAAAATAAATATTAGTGATCTAGTTTCCCCTTCCACCCTTCATTAATTATTTAATCCTATATTGATTTGTCGAGCCTTTCAATGTTATATCTATCCACTATAATCTGATTATCCTTCATTCATTATAATTGATCATATATTTAATCCATGTTAGCTATATTTATGGATCTCCACTAAGAGCTAATAGAAAAACTATTGCTCTACTAATAAATCATTGTTATATGATTATATTCTATGACCTATATTTGATTCATAATAGAACTAATAATTACGATGAATCATTTACCAATAATTTTATTTGGAATTGATCCCTCTTTCTAATCCCATTCTTCTATCAAGTGCTATTGATTGTGCATACTTGAATTCGAAATTATTCTAGAGAACAGAAGTGTGTCAGTGTTATCTGGGTGTCGTTCCATTAAAAATATTTGGAATTGACTTTATATAACTAAAGTGTGTAATTATATATCATATTGGTCCATTTTTTGTAAATGTTTTGAATTTTTTTTCTTTTTTATACACAATGTATATGTACTATTTTGTGATAGGTATATTTGATATGTATATGTCATCTTTTAGACACTTTTAAAAAATATTTTAATATAGATTTTTGAATACTTCATTAGTCTTCGGGTTGAGAGATGGCTCATATGGACTTCACCGGCTCCATATACGGGGAGAATGGATTACATGAATCATTAATGATTAGTCATTATTGGATTTTTAGTTCCAAATATTGGTTTTATTTATGGAATTTAATATTAAATGGAAAGATGTTATATATATGTTGGTGTGTTATATAACAATTGGGAATGTCCATGTGTATGATAGAGGTCCATTTATTGCGTCATGTCTAGTGTGTGTAACACCATAGGTGATACTGTATCCATGGAAAATAGACGTGAAATTACATTAATGGTGGTTGTTGGGTTGTTCCTTATTATTATAGTATGAAATATTCATAATAGGATAAAAATATATTAAAATATCAAATCTATGTGGTATAACTTCTGGAATTCTTCTAACTTGGTGATGAAGAAGGTACAGGCATTGTTTATCATATCAAGTTTAGTTCATGGTAACTAGAAACCATATTGTATATTGTATATTGTGTTACATTACATTTATATCAGGCCAACAATTTATATATAAATATTTCCTTATGTTTACTAACCATTGGTTGTTTCCTACAGGGTTTTTACTCACACCTAATTTTGGCATTTTAGTCTACATGCAGACATCATGATTTGGAATCTAGATGATAGTGAAGGTCATATGGATGGTTTACAAGGAGATAGAAGATATGAAATGGATTTAGTACTAGTATTTTAAAATGAAATTTTTTTCCACACCATTTATTTGTCTATTTATTGCTTTAGATTTTCCCAATTTACCTACATCATTCATAAAATAGTAAATTAGTCTTTGTGTGTAACTAACATGTCACTATTATAGTGTTATTTTGTATTGGTTTCTATTGTGGTCAACTATTTACTGATACTGATAATTTTTATTTTCATAGGGTCATTATTATCATGGAAATTTTCTCTAACGTTACATTATATGGTTGTGGTCAACTATTGGCTGATATTGATATTTTTTATTTTCTTAGGGATATTATTATCATGGACGTTTTCTATAATGTTACTTTATATGGTGGTTGATGGTTGGAATCCACTTTCTTGTGGGATCCACATGTGATGTTTTGTGGAAATCTATCTTTGACCTAGTGAATTGGGCCAATGTCCTAAATATTATATAAATAGATTTTATTTTCCATTATTTATTTTCTATTTTATGATATATTAAATATATGAAGTGTTTTACCCTAGTATGGAAGTATCCCTAATCATGGAAACGTCTTATGGAATTGAAAATTTAGTTATCAATGACTGGAATGTTGTTATAATTTTATGGGATTTGAGAGTGTACATGACTGATATTTATGAATGATAAATCTTGTTTCATATAAATTCATATTATTATTTAACAAAATATATTCAATTAAATTCAGGTTTTTGTGAAATAATTTTAGTAACATATCATAATTGTTTCTTATTGTAAATAAATATTTACGAGCAATTGTTTTTTGGAAATGTGTACTATGATATTTCATATAAATATTTATAATTATTAATATTTAAAACATAAATCACTAGGATTGACATATGGGTTGAACTTAGAGATTTATACCTTATTTTTGTGCATCTCTTAGGATTATTATTTATATATGAATTCCTTATCGATTCGATAAAAAAATGAAACATTTTTATATATGTTTCTATAACCGTTATTAATGTTTGATCTCAATTCAATAATATTATTCTTTGTATATTCTATAATTCTAATTCTTGGTATGAATTTACTAACCCAATATAGAGTATATATATATATGATTATTCACCTGAGAAAGCTCACAATAATTGTTTAGTGGTTAAACAAATAAACCCACCTTAGCTTGGAATATTATAGACCACACATTCTCAAAAAGAAGGGTCACAAAATATGATGATTGACAATGCCTAGTATTTTTAGATATAGTTTCTTCCATTATTTTTCTAAAAATTTATTCCTCGGGTCTTTTATAACTATATTGACATCATCAAGGTTACCACTAAACTTTTTGATCCTCAAGGGGATAGAAATGTAGAGATTTAATCCTTTATTCTTTATAAACCCACTAAGGGGTGTTTGTGAATCAAGGGGTATGTATTATAGGAAGAGGATACTAAATAAAATTTCATCATGGATTTATTAATTATGGAGTTATTTTCATAACACTATAATTCTTCACCAAGCTCAAGAGTTTGTAGACCTATAGATGGGATTATGTTGGTTTATACATATTCAATATTATTATTACAAAGGATATAATTTTCTATTTTTTAGATATGAATAAAGAAATAATGGATATTATGTTTATGAATTTCCAAAAATGCATAGCCCATATGATATTTTTGGGGATTTGAACTATGAACATAAACAGATGTTCTACTCAAGAAACTATCATTTGAGATGGACAATGTTGAGGACATGCAAACAATTTTTCTTCATGTATAAGGTTCTTTGATGACCAGACATACTGATTTAGATGAAATAGACTATTTTTATAGTATGAATAGGGATCCTAATTTGGTTTACACTAGTGATATAATAGAATAGATGAGTAGTTATAATTGTTCTACCATTATGTTAGGAGTTTTGTTTGAGTGCAATAGTTATTGAATAAATGGCCACATTAATACCTCAAGTGAAAAGTCACATACGGAATGTCACTGATATGAGATGATGGGAAATCATTAACACTTTTGTTCTAAAATGGAATTTCATGATTCTAGGAAAACATGAAAAGGTATGTGACACTGTCATCAACATTTGACCAATGCACTACATATGTTAAATAATTATGTGTATTATGAATTATAGAGGAATGGTCATGTTCTAGATATTGGTATGATTTATGTGATCATTGTGGTTCTAGATGCCTATAAAGTGGGAACTTTTTAATTTAGTGGTGTGGGAATTGTTAATACTGAACTATATATTTCACTATAATATATTATAGATTCTCATTCATTCATATCTACTCAATTGTTTTTCGTTTTTATTAACTAAAGAAGTTTTTCTATGAGATTCTTTCTCAGGGAATGCCGTTGGGAAATATATTAGACCAAATCTAATAATGTCATAAATGTTCAATGGTATTTTTAATCTATGAAATAATTTGGACTTCCTTATATTAAATATTACTAGTATTGATGTGATATTCATAATAAGCTAGTTTTCCAATTATTGAGCTCATGTAGAATGGTTCAATAGTCATATATCATTTCCTATACATTTAAGATGGAGGATCATATTGGTCAAAGAGTAGGATTTGGGGTAAAGAAGGATGAGACCAAACCGTAGGTAAATTAAATATATCACAACATAGATATTAGGCTTATCTCTCAAATATACATCATTATTAACCCATTCTATCGTCCTTATAGTGGCAGGTCCTTCTCATGATTCATTCAAATATTATTTCTATGTTCTCACTCTGAATAAGTGACTTTATTTTGATATTTAAATTGTTATTTTTGTGCAACGAATATTTATTCCTTCTTCATATATATCACTAGTTTAGATGAGAGAGTAAAGTGAAATTGTATTTTGTTGAGTTAGAGGGATTTATAATTCCAAGAACATCCCTATGAAATTCTAAAGTGGTGTTTTCTAAGAGGAATGAATATCGTATATGACTTTATATTGACAATAAAAATGTTAATATGGTAATAGTGTAGACAATGTAGATTTTAAAATTTTATAAAGGTACATTTTATCTATATGGGGATTTCTCTGGTTTCCCACAATTAATATTTATTTAGGCTAGAACAATTTTTAGTTAAGATAATAAGATATGTACAAGAATGTTATTACGAGTATATATTGATTGTATGAGTAAAAATTCATGACATTTGGTTTATATAAAGTTCATTAGTGGTGATTTCGTTCATAAAAATGTATCCTATTTGGTATCACCATGGACATATCTTAACAAATTAAGGGTAATGTTTGAGTTTCCTTATTTTTGTGATTCATATTTCACTACGATTATTAAAATATTTATGATAACCTTGATATTGATTATTTTGGAGCTTGGGGCTATATTTGAATAAAATTGTTATTCCAAAGGTTTTTTTCTGAGATATATTAATATAGAGTGATCATATAGTCACTTGTAGGTCATTTTGTATTCATTACCATAAGTATAAATACATGATGAGTGAATTAAAATTAGTATTTGTTGTATATAATTAAATTATTTGGGACATTTTATAGTTGGTGATAGTATCTTTAGGTACACAAAAAATAATAAAATTTGATAGCTCTTCTCTCAGTACGATATCAATATGATGTGGAGGAATTGGTTAGAGTATATAAATAAATTACAATTTTTGTTGTAATATTCTCAAGGGAAATGTATTCTATTTTTAGATTCTAAAAGTAGTAATATTCCATAGGCATGAGAGCCTATGGAGAATTCTTTGTAGGTGGTGTGGCATGTAATGAATTTGATTACATAGTGGATTATCAATGAATATGAGAGTCATGATGAATTTAAATGTGTTACAATAGTTATGAGTAATTCTTTAATGGATCATGTAGTGGGTAATTTAGATTCAAATATTTAGTTCTTTGTAATATATAAACATTTGGCTGGGAGAATCCTCAATATATGATGGATCATAAATGATGAAAATATGATCAAGGTTCATGGGAGGTTATTGGAAAAAAAATTATTGATGGAATAACTAAATAGAGGCTCTAATTCTGTTAACTGGGAACATAATATAGTGTATAATAAGAATTGGCATGTAATCTATCATTAGTTTTAGTGGAAAATTAGGAAAGGATTCATCATGGATTTCATTTCGTGATGCATTACCTTAATCATGTTAATGTATTAGAACCGTCAACAAAGGGGATTTCATCATGAAGATCCATTTTTTATGTGGATGTGGGAAATTTTTAAATATGATTTAGGATGGGGATACCTATATTACTGAGAAATCTCATTTTAGGGTGAGTGAAAAATGACCGACTTAATAAAGTAACTCATTTCATCCTTATTAAGATATCACATCAGGGGATGAGTTGGTAAACTTATATATAAGATTGGATTTATGCTTACATTTAACTCCCTTAGGGATCATATCATATAGAGTTTCATATTTCAAATCGTTGTATTGGCATGTCTTATATGATGCTATGTTTATGGATCTACAACAATGTACAACCTATAATCCCTAGGTAGTAGGAATATCTATTAGGATGATCAAAATTTTAGATTATATTTTGTGGGAATTGGTTTTAGATTTTTGAATAGAATGGTATAATCACCTAGTAATGGTTGATCCTTGATATAGTAATTACTCCCTTACATTGATTTAAATAGTAATATATGAGGCTCTTTATGGTATTTCATGACACCCATTGATGTTATGGGACAAGGTAGACGAGGGTGTAGATTTTGGGTTGATTTAGTTGATTCAAAAATGATTATTCACATAAAATATAATATAAAAAAACCTACAATGATATAAAGAGGTCACCCATGGACTTCCCTGTATATGTATGAGTTTTCTTTTCAATGACTCAATGATTGTGGTTGTAACATTTTATAATAAAATGTAATATTGTAAAAATATTTCATATACCTTTTGAGATTTGCAAGAATACTGAGTCATTGTCCTTCCATTAGGAAATTCACATATAATATTCATGTATTAATTAAGTGAACTATTTATCCCATATTCAACGATATATTCCTAACCCTATGAATCTGATCGACTGATCTTATGCATGTGATCATCTATGAGGATGATGAAATATATCCTGATGAATCATTTTTAGAGATGCCATTGTCGATCATTTACTAAATCTAGAAGGTATCGTGAAGGAATATAGGGACATAAATCATGGACCTTCGTTGGAATGGAAGTATTAATGTGGGAAAGAGATGGTGTGAATCTGATGAACCAGAATAATTGAAAGAGGTCATTGATCAATACGTTGTGATGTATATATTGAGGATTTGAATACCTTGTATGTTTATATATGTAATGTATAATTTTTTTTGAAAAAATGGTACATTCAATTAATGACATATAATTTATTTTCTCTCTTTCATGAATGTATTTATTATGGGTAATTGGTTCTCAGAGTTTGTGATTATGAGGTAGGGGACATATTGGAAAATAACGTGGTTAAAAAATCCATCATCTCACCAGTGAACAACAACATACAGAGAGTGGTACTAGTAGTGGAAACTCTATTTTTTCAAATAAATGTTGAAATTTTTTGGATGATTATGTAATGGTTAATTTTATATAGGCACATAGGTTTGACATTGTTAAGAATTACATTTATATCATTCTACAATGGCACAAAATTTGATAGGTGGGGACACTATCACTCTAGTTCTTTATGATTTTTCAAATTTTTTTAATTATTTTTAATTTCCTTCTATTTAGATTATTCACCTAACCCTATCCCATATATTTAAAAAACTAGACCATTACCTCTTTCAGATCTCTCCTAGGGCTCTCATGGAATCTCTATCCTATCTTCTTGAATCATTATTTATAGATCAATCTAGGAAATCATTTAATTTCATATCTAACCAATCTAATACCATTTCTCCCTTTTTAATTTGAATTATTTTTATTTATAATCTATTATATAAATACATATGGATATCAACCTATATATAATGGGTAATTCATTCTTTCTATACAAATTTACATTTAATCCCAAAATATTGTTGCCGCTCTTTGACCCTTCAATGATTTTTCATTAATAGGGATTCCATTAGAATACGTTGTTGTGAATATAACCCATTTGGAATAATTTCATGTCTAAATTTTAGTCCAAAAGTTTCAATGTTGATGTATTGGATATTGTTCATGTGAACATCAGTGACCCCAAAATATTTGTGTATCATTCCATTCAGGATCTACGGAATTGGAACCACTGCGGTATATGTTCTAATTCATTTTTATTTTAGAAAAATTTATTAAATTGTATCCCATGTTTTCCTTGTATATGTTCGAAGTGCTAATTTCATTTCAGGATATACATTTTTTAAATTTGTATGGAGTTTATTTGAACCATTCATCATTATGGATTATGATATCCATTCTCTGTCATTTATTAAATATGTAATATTTGATTGCCTTTGGAATTAATCATGTTGATATATTGATATTTGTAATTTAAATTCTTATATGTGTATTTATAACCATAACGTCCAATATTTGTTATTTTATTTTGATGATGTGTGTTTTAGATGATCATTTCCAACACTGTAGATTGTGATTGTGGATTAAATGACTCATTGGTGATGAATATATGTAGGAGAATTCGCACCCTTTCCTGGAATCTATTATGTAATTACAAGAACCATCTAAAGAATATTTATCAATGGTAGTGTGACCAAATGATTTTGAATGACCCTATATGTGTAAAGGACAATTTGGTTAGGAGATATAAGAAAGGAAACCGTTTTATATGATCATATATTCATGATTTTTCTGTATTTATTTCCATTAATAGAAGTAATAGTGTTGTTCTATAATTGAGGAACATGAATTTTAATTAAACATAGATGGAGTTACATGGATTCATATTTTTTATCTTCTAAATTTTATGATATTATTCACGTATGGCCCCAAATATGGTAAGATCATGGTTCATGGAATCCTTTTTAGCGCTGAGTTTCCTAGAAAATGATCATTTTAGGATTCATTGTGTCATTAATTCCCCACGATTTCATACACTTCTATATAAAAATCACAAATATGTTAAGGATTCAACTCTTGTGACCTAATGTGTTTATAATTGCAAATATAATGTGCATCCAATATCAGAGACATGTGTTTGTATTAAATAAATAAAAATATATTATAAACTCCCTTCAATATAAAATGGGGCTC
This sequence comes from Viscum album, assembly GCA_963277665.1. Lineage (NCBI taxonomy): Eukaryota > Viridiplantae > Streptophyta > Magnoliopsida > Santalales > Viscaceae > Viscum > Viscum album. The sequence goes on from OY728137.1 coordinate 2,056,357,978, forward strand.
ATGACATTTTTTTAGGTTCCAAGTAAATGGAATCATGTTTTTGATCACAAAATACCCCAAATTATATCAATAAAATGATATATATAAATAATAATCATTGAATCTGTTACATGAAACAAAAATACATAGACAAGTGACCATTCTAGGATTAAGAGCATGAGATAATATAAATTTCAAAATAATTTATCATATTTTTTGATTCAATAAATACAATGCTAAAAGAGATGTTAAATATTTTTTTTAATGAGTGAAATGAATACATATAGAACATTATTTTAAATGAAAACATATATATAATGAGATCATGATAAATATATAAATTTAATGATTGAAAAATGTAGAGTGAATGATAAAAAAATTGATGAAAAATGTAATAACATTTAATAATTTTTAGATAGATTGAATTTATCCCAAATCGATGAATGTGTAAAAAAATTAATATTGAATCACGAAAAATAAAAATGTGAAGTTTGTAGATGAGAATAAATATTTAAATTAATTTTTTTATAATAAATGAAATACTTTTGGGTCAGATATAATATAGAAATTTAATATAAATACCCAATATATTGGAATATTTTTTTAGCTATGTAGTAATTTATGATGAAGGAAATCTAACCAAGTAATGAATGATGAAATAAAAATTTAATCTTAATATAATGTAAAATTAATTTTACTATTTAAATGTAATTATGTAATATATGTCATCACTCAATGTAAATATTCAAGGATAATAGATTATATCCTAATGCATAGAGTTTTTTTAATGAAAAACCCTCTTATTTGAATAACGTTTTACTTAGACATTATCTAACAACCAATTTAATCAATTGAGGTTTTTTATTTCACCAATATAATAACCCCAATAATATTATTTTTTCATAATTTTAATCAATTATATTTTCTTATTACAAATTGTTTTATAATTCATAATTAAAATAAATCATCCAGTGTTAATTGTTATAGTTGTTCAATGTCTTCTTCCTTATGATTGTCTCAATCATTAATATTGTGTCATATATTCACCAAATTTATAATTGTTATATATATAATATATATGTCACTTTCTAGGATTTTGATTCCCCTAATTATTTAATATATGTTATAATGATGATTCGTAAAAATAAATATGAAACAACCCTTTTCTTTAACATTAGTCAATTAAAAATTATCTTGTGTTATAAAGTAAAATCATTTATATATTAATATATAGCATTACCTAAATTAAGATAACATATTAATTAATCATTACAAACATATATTAATAGTATTTATTATTTCTTAGTCACTATGGTGAAAATGATATAAAATTATTTTCATACGTCATAAAATTTACATTAAAGATCTTATGATGATGAATTAATATGTAAGAATATATTTTTAGACTATAATAATATTACGTATATAGAAAAATTATGATTGAAGAATGATTTTATTAATGTGTTACATCACATTGTGGAATAGGTGGATGAAAAAATAAAATGATAAAACACCTCAGATGATGTATAAACATCTTTTTATGGATTGAATCTTCTCATAAAGAAACTATTGAATATTTTGGATTATAAGATCTGTATTATTGTCCTAAATGATAAATTTATGTAATATTTCTAGGTTTTTGGGAATTTATATTGGAAAAACAACTATAATATTTCATTATCTGAAGATTAAATAATTTGAACATTATAATATTGAATGCAATCACTGTTTGTTAAAGTTTAAATGTTACAGAACTAAGAATAACATAATTTGAACTACTTATCTATTTTATTTTATATAATTTGAAATAAAATAAAATGAAATAGGAAACATATATTATTAGATAACAATATAAATATTCTTATAAATTATATATTTTCCAAAAAAATTAATTCCCAATAAATAATTTATTTTAATCAAAATTAGTATGATTTTTGATATCCGGAACCTTGTCATACAAGTTACACAACATGAAATTTGTTGAAATAAACTATCATAATGATAAATATTCAGCACTAGATACTTATATAGATGATTTTTATAATTTTAAATATTTATCCCTAAACACCACATAAATCATCACATTATTTATCTATTTTATATATCTGTAATTATTTGAATATTCATGTTCATAAATTGATGGTTCTATGATTCAGAAACTTAAAAATCAAAAAAATCAGAAGCAAATAACTATAATCCACATATTCTCATCAATCATGAATATTAGAGATAGAATGAAAAAAAATATTTCTTATATCATTATGATGGTAAACCTAAAAACTATATCTCTAAGTAAACACATAATAAAAAAATTGGATGCACTCAATTTAATGAAATGATGTTGGATTACACACGATACAAAACATTACTCAATATTATATCCACCAAAAGTAACTTTTTATTTGATTCCAAAAAGGAATAGACTCCAGTTTTATATATTGGTGTACCAATAATCTCTATAAAAATATTTTTTGGGTATAATATTGTTATATTACTTTGAAAAAAACTTTTGGTAAAAATGGTTTTGTGAAAATAATAAAAAATTAGAATATAACAATGCAGTTACATTTTCCGAACATACAATAATAAAAAATTGTGTCTACTTACTAAAACCTAAAAACCTATATTCTTTTTAATTCAATCACCTAATGAAATTTATTGTGATTTTGAAAACTATGGATATGAAAGAAATAACATAGAAATAAATAAATAATCTCACTCATTGTGAGAATAACAATAGATGTAAAAAAATTAGAAAAATAAAAATCATCACCTTGTAATGTATGGAGAAAATATATTCATTGAAAATACAATTCGCATAATTTTATAAAAAAAATTAATCAAATAAATAACAAGGAAACTAATTTGGTATTTCTAATTTTTTTCTATCCTCCCCCATTATAGATTAATGAAAAAAGTATAGGAATATAGAAATAAGAGATATAAAGATTTAAAAATTAAGCAGAAGGAAAGAAAATTTAGTCAAATAAATATATTTTTTACTCTTGATTGAAGTGTTTATACAAGATATGAAAACTATTTTATCCCTAGAATATTTCTATACATTAATTTTAGGATTATCACCCTTCATATTTTAATGAATAATTTTTCCAATTAAATATATATTAGCCTAAATTTCTGTTCTATAGATCATAATTTCAATAATAGATCATGAATGTTGTTATTCAAGTTACTCTGGATACTTGAAAATTGTAATTTTACTATTCATTTTAAATTTTAAGAATATCATAATGATTGCAGAGAATCACCCCAGGAATATTTAGAAAATATTATTTCAAAATTTGACTCAATTTTATGAAAATAATATTCTATATATGTGATATATAATTTTTTTGTTAAAAATATTATTTATTGGAAAATTGTATATTTTAAAATTATAACTGCTTTTATGACTATTTTGAAAAATAATTAATTTTTTAGAAAAATATTTATAATCATTAAAAAAAAATATTTTAATTTATTAATTTTATTTGTGAAAATAAATTTTATTTTAATGGATTATATTAGTTATAAAATTATAAATCAACAATTACCATTCCCAAAAAATAAAAATACTTAATATATCATTTTTCAAAACATTTAATTACATATTCTACTATATAAATATATTATATTTTCATTAATAAGATACATTAATATTATTTATACTATCATAGGTTTTATTACTATTCATATGGCCCAAATATTATCCTTACTTCTCAAATTACTATTCCAATGGCCATGTTAATATTTTTTTAGTATATCATTTTTCATTTATGATCGGTGTTATGCGAAATGTTAGATTAAAAATGAAGTGAATTTGATTTTTGAAGATACGTAATATTAAATAATGAGGTGTAACATTCTACCCTCTTTAAATAAAAGACATCCTTGCAATTTAAATTTTTCACTCTAAAAATCATAGGACAGTTTTAAAAAATTTCTTTATGGGAAACCCATATAATAAATTTAGTTTATAAAACATCATCTTAAAAAATAGGAAAAGATAAATTCAATGGTCCCCACAAGGATAGGATTCTGAAATAGGCAATCTTTCATAAATATTTTCAAATAGAAGATAAATATGACTATCATTCTCTGAGAGAGTGAAATAGAGAATATGGTCATTACATTGTATACCATATGAAAACAGTAAATTTGTGATCAGTTAAGAGACCATTGATTTCATTTTAATAAATTTAAATAGATAATGTTTTGGTTCCAAAATCCTTTTCATAGATTTGTGGTATTATTATACTGTACATATAAACACATCAGAAACATGACATACTTGATTTTATTCTTTTTATAAGCATATTTTCAACATTTTTTTAATAGATATGAAAATACAGCATTTCATAAACCAAATTATGGATAATTTAGATGATTTTTTTCCTATTGTAAATTTATCAAACGATCCAGTGGTTATTCTTTCAACCTTTAAATTTTTACTAAAAAATGTCTAGAACATGTTATCCATTATATCATATTCTATCCTAAAATAATTCTCTCTAAAGAACAATTTTTTCAAAATATGTAACTAAATTAAATTAATTAAAATATAAAATGACGTTCACTAAATTTCCTAAATCAACATATCATTAGATTCCTCAAACATGAAATTGTAGTATACAAAATATATGAATAACTTGATAACCATAAAACCTAAATTAAAACATGAAATCTTCCAAACCCATAAAGACTCTTCACTTCAATACAAACCTTATATATCTTATGATTCATATAATCATAATATCATTACCCAATCCTGGATTCCTACAACACAAATACATTAATTATTCTAATTTATCTATCATTACAACATACTCTTTAACTTGATATCATTTCATATTTTGAGGTATATTCTGTTGATACAGATGGATTTATCTTTTTTAGTGACTCATATCAATACAGTTAAAGTATTAAACATTAGAAAATTCATTCCTTCCCTTATAGCCATGAGCATGGTTTCTTTTTTCTCCACTAGTGATGTAAACTACTTTTCCTCTTAATGATATACTATTTTTTCCTTCCCCAATTATCACATGTTGGAAAATCAATTCTTTCACTTATCCCATTATCTATATTCCCCCCACCTTCTAATAACTGTCATTTTTCACACCAAATCTATAATATCTAGATAATTGTTTATCAATATTGTTTTTCATTGATACTATTTTCTCATATGGTGAGAATTTTTAGAGAATTGTTCCCATATAATGAATGGTAGAAGGCCATCAAATATTTGATCCTTATTACACTATGGATAATGTGTATGGGTGAGATTCCCTTTCATTATATGAGGTTCCATAAATACATACTAGAGATTAAATCATATCATTATGAAAATAAATGTATAATTCCAAATCATTTTAAATACATAACAGAATTTAAAAAAATATTTTGAACTTAAAATCATAACTATGTTTTTATGTTCTTTTTTGGTTTTTAACAAATTATATATCATGTTAATGTTCTATAATATCTGTTGAAAAAAATCTAGTTCATAAGGATTATACTTAATTTTATCTGATACTATCTCTAAATTCCCCAACACCTTTAGCTCGAAGCCAATGCCATTCATTATTTCACTAGTTCAATTAAGTTGATTATGAATTCCAATGCACCAATCAATATAGTATATTTATAAGAAAATATACAAAAACAATTTTTACATTCAAAATTTTAATTTAAATCCACATAAAAACTCCTTTGGAAACATACATATTCTTCTAGATTATATTTTCATGTCAATAATAATATATATCTTTTAATAATTAGAAAAAATAAAACATTATAAAGGGATGATCTCCGATGCTTGGTAAGGGTAAAAAATAAAATATAATCAATCATAATGTAACATAATCAATACAATAAGGTGAATAATAAAAAATCAATTCCATTAAAACTTAATATTTTTCATAATATATTGGAATAATAAATGATCAAATTATTCCATAGAAATAATCCCATGATAATGAAACTAAACATTAGGTATCCTACTAGTATAATAATCAGATAGAATATAAATAAAAATCTGAAAATGAGTGAATGCTAAATTTAGAACATCATAATCATACTCTCTATGGTTTGACCCAGTCACCATACATAAATTGTTGAAAACATAGTATTATTTGTCTCATGAGACCTACAGATGCCTCAACGGGTTATAGTGGGCCCCATAATTCACTTTCTATGTCCAATTCATTCATTATATTAATATGGTTGTAGCATAATCAATATATACATTCATATTGCAACTTGAATATGAACTATTAATATCTTTTCAAAAATAATAAACATAATCCTAAATTTTATAGAGTAATACGTGGAATGGTATCATGATAGTACATCACCAAAAATAATCATCAATAATTCATTAAATTGTGGTAGAGGGTACCATAAGTGATCACTATCATCAAATCAAAGGATTCGATATAGGATGTAGGAATTATGATAAAATCATTAAGGAATTATAGAAATACACTTTTTATATGGTGAGTTGAGTTATTTTGGAAAACATTTGTATTTATTAATAAAAAATATTGTAAACCAACATATATAACAAATAATATCCCACTACCATTAAATCATGTAAAAACAGTTTTTATGAAACATTAGAAATCAGCCACTTCTGTGTCGTATGAGGGAAAATATAAAAGATTCATTAAAGAGGTTAATATAAAAATATTTTTCATAAAACCAAAAACTAACTAATAGATTATTACATTATCAAATGAGTGACTTCATAAAAATTGGTTTCAAGAAACTAAATAATCATGCACATTAAAATGTGTATGAAAATTGGATGTTCCTTTTTAATCTGGCATGCTGATGGGGATGAATTATGAAGGGAACCATATAAAACATTTATTATCCCATAAAATATAAAATATTTGATCCAGATACATATTTTGTGATATAAAAACATAATATAACTATAGTACATAATAATAATTAAAAATTACACTGGGGTTAAGGGAGAAATCACAACCTAAAAGAAAAATAGAGGATCAGGGATAATCCATTAACATCATTCCCACTTATTTTTTTTGTGTTTACACCTCCTAAAAATAAAATTATTTATATTTAAATCTTAATAATGATGTTAAATATATTATTTAATATAAATATTTATCAATTATAATCATTGGATTTATATTAATAGATTTTTGATTAAATTGATGTGTGTTAAAATCATTTTTTTGTAGGAAATCCTAGATTTCCATAATTTCACTATTTTTTAAAATTAAATAATAAATTACTATAATAAATTTCAAAATTATAGAATAGATTTAATAATATATTTATATATTATATAAAATTCATACATTCCATCCATGAATTATGTTATAATAATTTTGATTTTGATTTCTACACTAGTGGTTAACCAACCTTTAATGGGATTTTATCGAAAGAGTATGAAAGGGGGGTTAAATATTTATGTATGCCATATATTTTATACATTAAGAAGGTTAATATCTTTAATATCATGGTAATGTAGTAAAAATTTATTTTATAATAAATTATTTTGTTTGTAATTAGAAAAAAGATGAAGAATAAGAAAAAAAGTTGGAAGAGTTAAAGGATACTAACTCCATCCATTGTGTGGATACTCATGTACGACATTATAAATCCATATATTTTTAGAGTGGGATTAATCCAGAACGTGCCAGGGGATTCTAATAGCCTTATATTAGATGATTTGGTAATATTCTTGTCTTTTGAATTGGTGGGATGAGCAGTATTATAAGTGTAGGGAGAGAATTAATTTACACTTGTGGAGAGGGGTATCTTTAACACAAAATATTAACTAATTTTTGTTTAGAATTTGAGAATCATAATAGAAATTGTTTTATAATATAAAATCATTATTAATATATAATAATTTTTGAATAATTTAAAACACCACTATAATTATAATTCATTATGTTAATAAAAATAATGTTGAAAAAAGAAAAAATATTTTTTCAAAGAATCATTGACGATATTTTATAAAAAATAATTAGTTTTTGAAATTGAGATTATTATATTTTAATGAATTATTTTTTCAATTAAATATATTGTTGCTGAAACTTTTTATATTTATAATTAATTCACTAATACATCATTAAGGATTTTATTTAAGTTACATTTTTTACATTAAAATAGTGTTTTTACTCTTCATAAGAAAATTGAAGTATATTTGAAAATTACCGGAATGTCACCCTTGGATAAATTAACATGTTAATTTCAAAAATGGACTCAATTTTTTGAATATAATTATAAAAATATGAAAATATTACTTTTGTAATTATAATTATCGTTTTTTTAAATAAAAATATAAAAATTATAACTCATATTATGAAACTTTTTAAAATTAATTAAGTTCTCATAAATTTATCATACAATTATAAGAAAATAAAAAGCTAACTAAGGAATCTATTTTATGAAACATAATTTTCATTTAACTAATTTTATTACTTAAATAATGCAAATAAACATCTACGTATTACATAAAAATAAATACTTAATTTATTATTTTGTAAAATATTTATTAAATAATTCCATGATATTAATATAGTATATATTAATTAATAAGATACCAAAATTGAATTTATACATTAATAGGTGAGGTTACAATTCTTTTGGCCATATTACTATTCTTAATGGTCACATTAATACTCCAACTTTTATGTTAATATTTTATAGTATGTCAATGGCCATATAATATCGGTATTTTCTGCAAATTAAGCAATCAATGGAATTATATTGATTTAATAAGACACATAGTATAAAATAATTAGATGATACACATAATATTACTTCTTTTATATCAACATACATAACCCAATATTGGTCTTAAAAAATTTACAAAATCATAAAAACTATTGTATCACTTCTATTGAGAAGGGCCTTTTTGGTTTAGTGTTTTAGAGAATTAGTTAAAAATCATACAAATTTTTGAATAATAAAACAATTTCAAAGAAAAATATATATCATCTCTCAATATTTAATTATATCTTCCACCCCTCATTGACATACACAACATAGAAAAGATCTTTGAAACTTAGGGAAAGGAAACATTTTATAATGGTGTTTTCCGAAGATCGGTAAAGATAATCAATTGAGATATCAATGATTACATAATACAATAAGGACATTACCTAATAAAAACTTGAATAAAACACTAGAAAATTATTCCATTCATATTAATGATCATAATTTGATTCATTTAAAAAAAGTTTGTGGTTTATTTGTCGTGAATCATAATGAAACATGAGACATGTTATTTTCACATTAGAATAATTCATGCAATTGGTGCATACACATAAAAATAATTAATAATTACAGTAGAAGTTGAGGATATTTTCAATGATGATAAATGTTTAATGGGTTTATTTCTAGAACTATTGAAGTAGCAATGATTCACATCAAATACAATTACGGTAGAAATGGCCACATTTCGGAACTGGGATCACTCCCAATTATAGTCTTTGTTATATCAGGAAATATAATTTGTTACCTAGTTCATTTGATAATGGTATATAATTTTCACATAAAATAATGGAAACTATACCCACATGTTCCACTAGATCATCAAACATTCATCGTCTCACAACTCATGAAAAAAAAAATTCCATCATTGTATAACAAGTAAAAAATATGATGGGGTTTTGAAAAATATTTTCACCATAAACATACAGTATCTAAGAAATGAATAAGGATGGTATTCTTGGATCACATATCTAGTGATGATTTTGTAATATCAAAGTATTTAATCATATAAGAATAAAATATTTTGAAATATCCCATGGAATAAATTGTGTGGAATATGACTTTTCTATTATGAAATCTGATATATTTTAAATAATATTACCAATTCTAAATTAAAACATTTTTTCCAAAATTAATATTGAATGAATATGCATAATGCTTAAAATAATAGAGGCATAATGACATCATAAAAATCATTTCATGATGTTTATGATAAAAACATTACATTAATACTTTTTTTTAAAAATTATCAATTTTCCTTTTTTGGAAAATGAAATAACGATTCCTATCAAATTTTTTCCAAAAAAGTTAAGGTTGGGTATAAATGATTATAAAAAATTTTAGGAAAGATTATAAAACCATTGTGATGTTATTTTAGAAGACATAGAAGAGAAATATTTCAAAATGGAAAAAGAAACATAAACATTCATGAATATTAATGATATTTTGAAATAAAATCCTTACAACTTTAATAATATTTAAATCATAATCCCCATGAATGAATAAAAATTATATAATTACGTAAATTCACATAACATTTATAATAATAATATTAAAAGGGAATTGAAGATAAATATGTTTACCATAAAAAAATAATTATGTGGTGAAAGGGACATGTGTCCTACGTAATTAAAATTGAGATGAAAATCCCTTCCCATAGGTCTGAATTCCATTAAATGATGTTTAACATCAAACATAATAAATTAAAATTTATTAAACATATAAACAATAATTATTTTCCTGATTTTTATATCATATCTATTAAATATAAATATATATAATATCATCCATAACGACAGATATATATAATTAACTACAATTCCATTATAGTCGGTTGGTCGTACGTTGGCATGAATTCAGTATTATTATTTTTGAAGGCTAGAACAAAAGAATTAGTAATAATTAACATTTTAGTTATACTTGTTATATCATATATATGAAATATATTCTTTATTTAAATCCTACTTAAAAACAATGATAACTGTAAATAAATGAAAGAATCACATCTGATCATGGAGGTGGTTTCCCACAAGTACGCATTAGCAACGTTATCATTTACCAATAAAATTGAAATTAACAAGGTAGGCATTATATTAAAATTAAAGAATAAATCCTACATCATAAAAATCATATATAAACATTTATCCAATAATAGTTACAATCCTTGAATGATGATGAAGTAAAATCATTTGTATCCTTATAAAGAGACGACATTCCATATGCACACACAAGCGATCCCATTAGTTATTGTTTGATAAAAAAGAGGGTTTATAATTGTGTTTTAATAATATAAATTATATTTCATCATATTTGTAATACTATAGATATTATTTTACGGTTAATGGAATATATATTTAGGAGTAAAAAATAATTTAAGAGATGGGGATTGATATGGCCGATTACTTCTTCGTTGATATGACTCCATTATATCTGCCAAAAAGGGAAATAAAGTTGGAATTTTGGGAAGAAAGAAACAACTATATTGTGATTCTTTAAGTTGAGAATGAATGTTTTGAGTATTATGGGCAAGGTAGATGGCTCTAATTAGTGTAAAGAAGTGATGTAGTAGAGGGGCTTTCATAATTTAGGTGAGGTAATCATTTGGAATTTCAAAAAATATTAAATTATTATAAGACTATTCTGGATCAAAATTCCACCAAAATTCCCATAAAATCATAAATGATTAAAATTTATATGATATGTTATCCCATTATCCGATATAAACTTTTTTAAATAATTGAATAATATATTATTTTCATAAAATAGAATTATTTACATTTTCTTACATTTTTCAGTACATTTAATGTTATATTACGACGAAAAAAATATTTGAACCAAATATTTCATTATATTCCAATCATATCCTGATCATCTAAAAAATTATTTTATCATATTATTTATATAGAATTATATTTAATTATGTATTTGTAATATCATTTATATGAATTTTTTAATAATTGAATAATTACATCATCAGTATTGTGCCAACATATATTAGAGTAATATTTCCACAAATAATAAGACATAAATTACCATGTTTAATATAACAGTTTTAGATATCACAATACTACTTTTAGTGGATAATAACAATTGGATAACAACATATTAAAAAAATAACTGTTAACAAAAATAAGATTATAGCATGTTTGATATTTATCTAATCCAAAGGGATCCAAAAGGTCAAAAATTTGACACTTAGATGTTTTATTTCTAGATATATGCATCAAATAAGATTAAGGTATGTTTTTTGGATATTTAGTAGTTCTTATTAGTTCATTTCTAACCATTAATTAAATAATTTTCCCTTTACTACAGTATCAGACATCACAAAGATTAATTTTCATAATTTCTAAAATTAAAGAACATTATTTAATAAATTATTACCTATTTATTTGAAATATACATTTTTTTGGAATGTAAAAAAATTATTTTTTAATTTTGATAAAAAAAATTAAATTTTCTAAATGTAATTAAAAACTTTTTATCAAAAGAACACATTTTTTATATAAAAAATGAATTTATACTAAATTCAATAAATAATTAATTTAAAAAACTAAATTTTCATTTTCTTAATTGAAAACATAAAAATATAAACTTAAATACAAAATTAAGAACATAATTTTTACATAAAACACATTAAAATAATTTAAATTTTCAATAAAATGAATATTTTCACTATTCATTAATAAATCAATTGTATTAAAAAATTTGAAACAACTCCTAAGACGATATTTTATTCCTGATTAATTATAAAATTATTTTCAATTTTTAAATGAAATTTTCTTTAACATCAAAAAACTAAAATAATTCAAAATTAATAATTTTTAAATTAAATATTAATTCAATAATAAAATTTATTCAATAAAAAAATACAATTTTAATTTAAAAACAAATAATTATTACATTATCAATGAGTAATACTATTATATATTTAATAACCTAGTCATTCTTATCCATATAATCCTACTTAATGTCTAGTTTATAATGATAGCATTTAAATAATAGTATTCCATTGTTCGATTAATATCAGTGTCATGTATCATTTATGTTATAAAAAAAATCCATTCCTTTTAAAATCATGGTATGTTACATTCACCCCCAATTAATAAATATCATTATAATAATCAAATCATTGTCCGGATACCCTTTTTCACTTTTTAAAGTACTTATGTTGAAATACCAAATCAGAAAAATGGTAAATGATTATTCCACATGAAAAGAAAGTGGTGTTTGAAGGTCACATAGGTAAAACAATTACTGGGTTTTCTAAATAGGATGACATTACTAAGAATTGAAATCATTTATATGGAAGATAAAACTAACTCCCAAGAATAATACAGAGTTATATAGAACATGTCAATGTAAATGTTAACCATTGTAAAGTCAAAAATCATAGATGGGTTAGAAGGCAATTTATTTATTCATCAAAAATGTAAACAAATAATGCTTCTCTCATGTTTCTTTTTTTATAGTTGAGAAAATATTTTACCACATTGAATATGAACTTATGGAAATATACATACATTAAATGAATAAATTTCTAATCAAATCAATTTTCACAACAATCTCATCTTATTCTACTAATGACGAGTTTTCACATAGATTTTTTATTTCTTGTAACATTAGAATAAAATTATATGGATTAAAAAATTATCAAATACATAAAAAATTATTCATCAAACCATTATGAAATTCTATGAACAAAAAAAATAGAAAAATGTATGTTGATTCGTAAAATCAATAGTGTCAAATCTAAAAAAACTACTTCTGATCTCAAAAATAAAATACTTATATCTAATGTCAACCATATATTTTATACTAAATATTTATTTATAAGGCTGTAAAATATATTTTAGACTAATATTAAAACACAAAAATAATAATTAATTGATCACATCATGTTACATGATATATTTTATCATTTATCTCCAAATAAAATCATTAAATCATAAAGTATTTCTCAATAAAAACAAATTTTCAAAATTATATAATATCAAAGTGATTATTATTATTTCATTAAATACAATAATAATAATAAAAGATAATAAAATAGTAAATTACCCTAAAAGATCATTTATGCTTTCTTCCAACAACAATTCCCATAATATTCTATTTTCCGTAATCTTATATGTTTCCCAAAATATTCAATGTATTCAAAATAAAAATTAATCATTTACCACCAAATAAATTGAAATCCCATTTTTATTAAATGAATAAAACATTTGAAAATAATCATTTTCTATGATATTGTTTAAATAATGAAAAGTAATATCATACTATTTTGGACATCTCATAGGTCATTGGTAGGTCTTACACCCTTATCACCCTCTTGTTTTGTCCACAATCCTCATTTCCATTAAGATATAAGTAATTTCCACACACCCTATATTGTTTAATTTATATAAAATAAATTTATATAATGGTTTTAAAATTTTAATAATTTGTGAAACATCATTATAAATGACATTAATATATTAGAATTTTTTTTAACATATTCGTTATCTCATACATTTTTTATTCCATCAACAAATATAATATCCATTAATTACCTAAAAATATTTTATCATATTAACCACATAGGTCATCTACACCAGTAAATTATAAACAAAACGAAATGATAATTTATCCTTATATAACGTGTTTAAATCAAAAATATAAGGGATATATATACCACTAAAATAAATTTCTCTTAAAATATTAGTCATCACCTTAAAAATTCATAGCATAAAAAAATTATCTAATACACTTTTCTTATGATCAAACCTAATGTTATAAACCCCTATTGAATTCATAAATATTTAGATTTCCACATCTAGAAACATACTGATCTCTAATTTTCTGTTAACCAGCTTCTGATTTGAATTGTAATACCCCAATTACTACACTCCCGTGTATAGTAATAAAATAGGAACATTACATTCCACTATTTGATTTTGATAATAATTAAAAAATTTATAAAATTCAAAATTTATATATTCAATGAAAATATTGGACTACTTTCATAATGAAGGACATTTTATAGCCATAACAATATATAATTAAGAAAAACTCTTCCATATCATGGAAAAATAAAAAAATAGAACCTAAAAAATCTATATCATGTCCCAAAATGTCTTCACATATAGCTCTATTCATATATACACCCACCTTAAACCCTCCTTCATAACCATGTGAAAGGAAACATATGAAAATGGTGGTCACAAATGCCAGGATAGGTTACAAATGAGAGATATGAATGATTATATCACTATAACAAGAATTTAACGGCATAGAAATTGGAATATTATATTTGAAAATTTTACCGTAAAAATAAATGGTCACAATATTGAGTCATGGAACAAATATTGTTAGTTAATATGCCATGAATCACAAAGTTAGATGGTTTATGACAGAATAAAATTTTAATAATACATATAATAATAACCTATACATTACCAAAGATAATTATTTCCTTAGTAGTCATGAATATTATCAACGAATAACATAGTGTAATGGGTTCACTCCCCACAAAAATTCATATTAGTCAATTTTCACTCCCAAGAAAATCATCATGGACAAGGTCGCATACTGAATAAGGTTCACACCACAATCAAATACAATTTATCTCATTAGATATCATTTTATAACCAATTCAATAGATGGAGATATAGTTTTGACCATTCATAGATAAAAATTGATAAATACATGTATAAAAAAATCCTAAATAATTCATCATCAAAGAAATATTGAAAATAAATGAGTATCATCATTGTATTACATTTGAAAAATGGAATGTGTTTCATCAACATTTTGTAATTTTAATCATTAACCATTTAAAAAAATTAAATAGATGTTATCCTTTGATAATATCCACATTTAATCTTATATATGCTAAGACTATTGAATCATAGATAAAAATATATTTTAAAATATCACATGTAATAATATTGGAATAAATTATATTTTCCATTTTAAAATCACACCCCTTTTTAAAAATCTACCCACTTATTTATGAAATAATATTATTTCAAAATAAAATTGTAAATATTAAAAATATATTTCAATAAATTTCAGATTCATGATAGAGGGAATATATACTCATTCTATATAAGATAACAAATTCATTTCATATTTTTTTTAGAAAAGTCACATTGTAAATTATTTGGAAAATAGTAAAAAGATTAATTTCAAATAATTTTGTAAAATATCATTCATTGTTGAAAATGAATTAAAAATATTGTAAAAATTTAATAACATTTTTTAAATAATTTTTAGAAATATTTTATGATAAACATTTCATAGTAGATGAATAACAATAAACAATACTGAATATTAATGAGATTATGAAATAAAAATGATACAACATTGCTAAATTAAAAATAAGGCCCCCATGGATGAAAAAACCATAAATGGATATGTATATCCCCAGAAAATTCGCAATTAAAATAAAAAAAGAAAATTAATGGGATGTATATAGACAACAAAAAATAAATAAGTGGATATTATAACATGTGTTTCGTATAAATAAATGTGGGATGAATATAGCTTACATTTGGTCTAATTTCCCTTGATGGTTCTATAATGTCACATATAATATATAAAAAATTATTATATTCAAATATAACAGAATTAATACCATTATTTTTTATCTCAAATATTTCCGTCTTATATATATTTAACATCATCTATAATTATAGAGTTGTAGAATTAATTATATCAACCCTAGAGACAGTAGGTCATACGTATGTGTGAATGATGTATAAATGTTTTAGAGGATGGAATGAAATAATGATAAATTATAATTCCCATTTCTAGAATCATTATTATATTATATATATTCATCATTATTATCATAATTACCATAAAAGATATATTTTTACGAAAAAAGGAATCACATCATTTTGTGGGGGTCATAGTCCACAAGTATGCACAATTGACATTATTTTTTCCCATAGTTGGGAAGGTAAGAAGGTATAAATTATAATATAATTATAGAATAGTATTTAATTCATAAATATATTATATAACCATTAAAACCATTATTGAAACAATCTATGAACGAAGGTATTGGAAAATTATTTCTATGGATATTAATGACAGTAAGTTGTATATACGCATGAGTGGTACTATCACAAAAAGTTTGATAGGAAAGAAGGTGTATAGTGGTATTTTAATAATAATTATTACTATTCATAAAATATAGAATACTTGAGTTATTATTTGAATTTTTAAATAATTATTTCAAGGATTTAAAAAAAATAGAAAAATCAATGTGATCTGTTATAATGATATCCTCTTCTATAGGACAACTCCCTTAGAACTACTCTTTAAGGATAGATGGATTTTATTTTTAGAATACCATAAAATATATAATGTGGATAATGAATTTGAGAATTATTTTTTTTTGGGATAGTCTAGATATAAGGATCCCGGTGTTGTAATGAATCGATGGAGGGGGGAACTTTAATAATTGTAATGAATTTCACTTTTGTAATTTTTCAAAAAAAATAAATTATTATAAAACTATTCGAGATTCCATTGATTACAAGTGAAGAAAAAATAAATATAGAATGAAATTTGATGAAAAATATTATTACCTATGGAATTGTACTTTGTTTTTATTATTTTTAAATAATTTAATAAAATAGTATTTTCACAAAATATCATTGTTGTCAATTTTTACACTATTCAATAACTTGGCTATATTTAATATTAAAAAAATATGTAAAATATAATAAAATATATTATTATATGTAAATAATGTTATGGCCATCTAGAATGTTGGTCTATCACATTATTTAAATCAAATATTTTTAATTTTTTCATTTTAATATCATTTATTAAATCTATTTATTAATTGAATAAACTATTAATTGACACATTGAAAGAATTTTATGTAATTATTTCATCAATAAAATATTTAAAAAAATAACCATGATTTATAAAAATATTTATTATTCAAAATACAATTTATAATCACTCATATCTTCTGGATAACAGCACATTTAAAATATTACAGATATTAAAAAGAAGTGTCACATGTTTGGAATTTGTAAGAATAAAATACATTAAAAGAAATAATAACATTCTATTGGATTAATAACATGGATAATTACATAAAAATATAAATATAAAGTAATATTTAGTTGTGTGTTTGGTTAATTTAATTATTCTTATCAATTTTTATTTAACTATGAATTACCTAATTTACTACTGGTTATGGTAACAAAAATTATTGAGTTTACAATTCATATTGACCAAAAATAAAAAATAAATCCATTTAATAAATTTGGTTCTATACTTCCAAATATCCAATTCATTTTTAAAAAAATTAAAATAATAAATATTTTTTAATTTAATATTAATTTGAACCAGGAAACACATTGAAATAATGTTTTTTTGGAAATATTTCTGTATTTTAAATAAATTTGGTTTTTTTAAATAATTTTTTATACTATTATAAAGTATAAAATCTATTAAAAACCCATAATGGGTTATTTTAAAGAACAATTAATCAATGTCCATTTAAAAAATTTAAATAAAATTCACCTAGTAAATAATTTAAAATAATGTATAATTTACAATAAAATCTAAATTTCCGCAATTCATGGAACAATCAATATTTTCAGATAAATTTACAAAATTAATCCTAATAAAATTATAAATTGATGAATTAAAAAATTGAAATCATTATTTCTAGTGCATATTAATTGTTATCAAATTATTTGTAAAATGTAAGAAAACCCATTTTTTAAGAAATCATATTCTTGATGAATAAAATGAATATTCTAAATATTTGACATCATATATAAAAATAATTAATTTGTAAAATATAAATGATTTATACCATTATATATGTAATAAATTAGTTCTTATTATTCACAAGTCTTAATTCATATGCTATGATATAATGGTCATGTTTAAAAAATAATATTTTGTTACGTTAATATAGGTCATGTGTATCTTATACATTATTGAACATTTTATTTCCATTTAAAATAAAATGTTGTTATACTTATCATAGTAATATTATTATAAAGGTATGGTTGGTATATATTTGGATGGAAAATAGAGAATAAAATTTTGATTAGTTTAAAATTATCATGTAGAGGACTTAGATCTTCTCTTGAAAAATTATTGAAAATTGAGGATCCGGGAGATGATCCTACAACTAAGGACTACAAAAAATCTAAGGGGACTATATTATATATATGATGATAAGGGTTTCATGTTAAATTTTAATGAATATAGTGGTTTAAATTGGATGTAACTGGGGATATTTTGCTGAAATGGAGGGAAATTTCATTGGAAATTGAAGATAAATAATGGGTAAAGTTGGAATCACATGTGACTTTTTTGATTTATATATGTAATGGTTTGTGGGATAATTTAATATGAAATTTCATACATAAAAATTTAATATATATATGACCCTTGTTAAATTTTAATTTAGTATGATTTGATCCACATTATGATAGCCCGTTTTAAAATTATTAATCTTGATTTAATTTCTGAAATGGAAATTATAATTTTACAAAAAACTTATAATGACCCCACAAACCTAATTTAGAATAAATTAAGTTAAATTATAACACCGTTAAATCATTTGTATTTTTAAATATGAAAATAATAACTTTTATATTAAAACATATCATTTGAATATTCATTTTTCAATAGAAAATGACTTTTTATACAAAAGGTTTTTTTATTATGTTATTTAAATTTTTAATTAAATAAGTGTTAATATATATAATTATAGGTTTAAAAATAAGAATATTTTTATTATTTCAAATAAGTATATTTATTTTATTAGGATACAAGTACCCAGAGGTAAAAATTCACCATAATAAAATCTTGATACTCAAAATCCAATAGTAATAGATATTTTATCTAATTATAAAAATGAATTTGAAATATATTAATAAATAAAATACCATTATTTTTTACTATAATAATGATTTAGTATAATGTGAAATTATGAATAATTTTTTGGTATACAGTTCACATATAATATATAAATCTTAGGTATCACATTTTCCCCTTAAATAATTTAATCCTAATAATTTTTTATACATGTTAATACATAAGAAATTGTGGGTAGTTCTTCGAAAATGGTTCTTATAGTTCCCATGAAGATTCAATTATTGTTTTCTTATTCTTGTTTAATTTCACTAATAATGTTGAAGGATTCCATAACACTTATTCACTAGTGTTTGTAATCTGAATATGATTAATATTATAGGATAATTGTGGTTATTACTCAATATCCTCCATGGTGAGTATGTGTGTTGGGTCTACCGTGTAATTCCTCAACCATAAAAACAAGACTTCATCATTTTTGTTTGTATATTCACATATAATAATCAGTTTTTATTCCCCAACAATGATTCTCTCTAGAATTGAAGAATACAAGATGCACCTAATACATAGATTCTCTTTATTAGCATACCATTTAATTACCTCCGATGGTTATACATTTAAAATGAAACGATACACAAAAACAATAATTATAACTCTTAACATTTGAATTAAAGAAAAATTCTACTCTAATATGTCTTTATATGATTATGGAATATTTTAATAATTTAAACTATGTACTCAATGATTTCATATCCGACTAGCCACATTTCCCCAAGTCCATTCTAATAGATTGTTGTACAACACCTTTTACCATAAAAAGGCTCATATGGTTACATTTTTATACATGGTTGTAAGATATTATTTAATTAATTTTTCATCAGATCAAGGTATTGGTCCTATGTTCACTATAAGTAAAATGAGCATTTGGGAATTTTATGAAATATTTATTTTTCAGTGAATAGTTAAAAACATAGATTTCTGTTAAACATTCATTTCATGTCAATATATTAAATAATAAAAAACAATTTGTATTTGAATTGTATTAATTTAACATAATTGTTAATTATTTATATTTAATCCAATTAATTACCTTTGAATAATAATTATACTAGATTTCTATGATGGTTTATTTTTATGTTTAAATACATTTTTTTTGGAATTGTTTTTTAAATGTGAATAATTGTTACCCATTTAAATTTATTTTGATAATATATAATGTGTACTTACTTAATTTAAATATATATAATATATATATATAAATATTAATTCTATTTAATATAATTAATACTAGTTTTAATTATGTAAATATAAGAAAATATTATTCAAGAAAAATATATTTACTAAAGAACCACATTTCCATATTTTATGTGGTTTTAATTTTAAATTAAATTATGAAAAATTGTGAATTTAATTTCATAATTTGGATTATGTATTTATAATAATAATTAATCTATCATAGAATATGGTCATCTTAGGTTTTGGTCTTAATAAATAGTGAAAACTGTTAAAATCAATTACTATGGTTAGGGATAAAATAGTTGTTCCAAGGGTAAAACATTAAAAATAACTTCGAAAAGGTTCTAAAATTAATCATATATTCTATTTTCAATCCATATTTAGTCTTTATGATATGTATTTCGTGAGAATATTACATTTTTGAGACCATTGGAATGTGTAAAATGTGCATATAAGTATTTATTTTTTTAAAAAATTAATTTTGCACTCTCCCCCACTTATAATAGTGGACCCTCTATCCTATCATATTCAAAACAATATAGCCTTTTGGATCCATAAAAATTATTCCAAAATTACACCTAAAATCATATATTATGTAGTTCGATCATAAATCTAGTCTAGGAAGTCATTGTTTATAATTCTAAAGAGGTGTTCTAAAGAAGATATATCATTATCAATAAGGAATTTATGTTTTTTTCATTTCAACTAATAAATATATTAATAAAAAAGGATGATATAATAGCATAAATATATCTCATATATTTTAATGTTATGAAGTTTTTGTAATAACCATCATCTATCTCCACTTCCATGAAATGGGAAACTACATTATCGTTCATGTGTGTTGATGATTGTATCCTCACGAACCAATGTAATTTGTTTTCCAGCAACACATCTCATGGCATGTTATAATGATGGAATTATTTCTTTTATTTTAGATTTATGAATTATTTTTCATTTAATTTTTTTTATATCATATTTTTATTTACATTTCAATTTATTGAATAATTATAAAATCTGTTTTCCATATATGTGGACTATAGCCTCTATGAAGAAATGTGATTATTTTTTCGACACAACATAATATGGATGATAAAAATATATTTTTATAGGTATATTATTATATTTTATAAGTAATATTTTTTCTATGAATTATAAATTAAAACTTACCATCTTTTCATTAATTTTTTAACATTGAAATGTTGTTATTGTGTACATACGACCTACTATCACCAAGATTTTAAACTAGCTCCTTTTTTATCATCATTAATCGTGGTTTTATTTAAATGTGTAATTGATGTATTAAAAAGATAAATGTATCTTGATTTTTAATTATTATATATTGTAAATAGGGACCTCATTTTCCATGATCAATAGACACAATCCAACATGAAAATATGGATGAAACATCCTCAAAATTCCGCATATTGACTTAACAAAATAATAAATTAAATAAGTCACTAAAATAAATAAAATAAATTGACTAATTTTAAATTATTAATCAATTAATTTTTTTATGAAATATTATAATTGATATATATTTATTTAAAAAGTTTTAACTTACATAAATAGAATATTTGGAATTGAGGAATTTGTTTCTCATATCACTTTAATTATTTTGAGATAAATTCCATATTCACCTATTATTTTAATTTCATGGTGGATACAGTACAGTTAAATGTATTATTTAATTGTTTTAATATAAAATAATCTTATTTACAAATCCAAATTAGGTTCAAAATTTCTAGAGGATTTGATCCATTTAAAAAAAATTGTATGGGGTTTGGTAATAATTTACCTTTATTGAAGAATATTTCCTAAAATGCACCATGTTTATTTTATATAGTGTATATACCTCACCAATACTAGTTATATCATTAATGATTCATTCTTAGTAGCATTTAATGTTTAAATTTTAATTATTTTATCCAAGTGTATTTGATATTAATGTTAAAAACTAGTATTTGGTTTTATAATTCAATTTATATTATTTGGTTTATATTACATATTCATTGCATTTGATATTATATTACGATATTTTTAATGAAACAGAATTTTATTATGTTTGATTTAAAAAAATGGTGTCTATTTACATTTATTTTACATATTCTCCTCATCAGTTAATTCCTACTTCAATTATATAATCTATTTATGTGTTAATCACCCCAAATCCATTCCATTGGGAAATATGCTTATGGTATTAACCAATATTATTTAATAAGATGAATATAATTGAACTATTACATTTCAAACTTTAATATCTATATAATATTTGTATTTATGAATTTTTAGATTATTATATCATGGGGTTTACGATTGAATTGTAAAAAACATGGAAATCGAATATTTTTACAATGTACATTCTTTTGGGGACTACATAAGTTCAAGGTTGTTTTTGAGGAAGAAATTTGGAATTGTATTCATGAACTAAAAAAATTTATACCCACACTTATCTGAATTTTTTTACAGATGATAACTTTTTATTTTATCCATGATTGAATAATGAAACACCAATGAGTTATTTATTAGTGATATTATTCTTATATGTTATTTTATATTAGGGTTCATTAACTTACATATTATTTTTTAAAATGATTTAAAAAAAGATATTTTATAAAAAAATATTTCCAAAAAATATTTAATCTAATATTTTACCCTTTTATAAATGGTTTAAGAATGTAAAATTCATATCATTTTCTGAATGGTTCATTTTTCTCCATTTTCAAAATGAGGAAACATAATTTTTTTTAATAGTTAAAACACAATTTAAATTTCCATACACCATATATATAACATTAAAATATGATTCCATTGTATTCTTCCATGGTTATGTTCAAATAAAATTATTTTCAAATTTTTTTTAGAAATTTATTTTTTTTATATTTTTTTTCAATTGAAAATTTTAATTTTCCACAATATTTTTTAAAATGATCTTTTAGTGTAATTTCCATAAACCAATTTCAAAAAAGCCTTGTTGCTAATTATTTAATAGTGGGAATATTTTGTAATGATTTTTTTTCTTTCTTCATCTATATTAATTAAAATTTATTCAAAAAAAATTCAAGTAACTCATTCCATTTCCAATTTTTAATAATGTTATGAAATGAATAAAATAAGATTCTATGATTTTTATAATGAGATAAAATATCAATGTTCTTTATTTTTATTTTTCCTCTTGGGGATTTCATTCAATGTTTTTAACACCATTATAGCTCATTAGTGAGCTCAATATAACTTATATAATGGGTTTATCCTCATAATAGCTAAAGATATGGCAGGTTGTGCCACATAATAGTATAAAATATAATGGTTTTATTCTATTTATAGCTTAGGATATGATGTGTTGTTCCTTATTATAGCTCAATATACGACTGGATACAGATAGTTATTTCATAGGATATTAGGGGTGATCCCCTTTATTGCTTTCCAATGTATTGGGTATTGATTTTGTTTTCTATAGTATTATATTTGTAGTCTTTAATATAGTTATTCAAACCTGAAAGGGTTTTGTAAGGGTTTTATAATGATAATTATCTAACATACCTATATGATTCATTTATTATTTATTTGGGTTTTAATGATCTCTTTAATTATTATTGACAACACATGGCTCATGATTATGGAATCTTATGACTCTTGATTTTTCAATTCCTTATGTGATGTTTCATGATTGATTATCTATTTATTAATGTGAATTATTATAAATATTTTTATACCCATAAACATGGATTATTTCTCTATAGCATTATGCTTATATGTTTATTACTAATTACATTGAAATGTTAATTATATTTTTACAAATGTTGATCATTTCTTATCACAATTATTATGTTTCCTTTTCACAATGCTATAATGAGTAATGTTAAATGAATTATGCCTATAAGGTTTTTGAATTGATGATATTGATTATTATATATGGAATATGAATATCTTGGCATGGTGGAGCAAATATTACCATCAATTCATGGTTATTGTTTTTTTAATAGATTTTCTAACACTCAGAAAGTCTAAAAAGAAAAGGAAATTGGCTATATAAATATTCCAAAGTTTAATTTCATTATATGTTTTGGTGGTGAATGATTAGGTAACATTTCTCATATCAATACATTAATATAATAATTATGTTTTTAGCTCCAGATTTAGAAGTTCAAGAATGGGATGTTATATTTTATCTCTAGGCTCGACATCCATTTCATAATTATACATCCGGTATTTTAAATAAGATATATTATTGTTAAACACATCATAGATTTATAATTCCAAATGACAACTAATGTTCCTCTCCCTTTATGCGGTAGAGATTTGAGAACATTACAAGCATCTTCAATTACCAAAAATTAATTTCTTTGGTCAATAACATTACATATGATTCTAATCATCTATAGATTTATCTATGTGATTCCATTTACAATCATACATTACCAGTATATTCATATACTACTAATAATGTTTTACATATTTAATGTGTTCATTCACATTGAAAAAATACATTTGACTAATCTAGACCTAGTCCAAGGAACATAACATTCATAGATTTAGAGTTTATATTTTTTCAGCTTTATTATTATCATCCCATTTTATGGGAACCATATTAATATTTTTTATGTTTTGATGATATTCATATAAAACATTAAAACAAAGTGTTTTAAATAGATAATCATCAGAATCATCAAACATCTATAGTTTTTTTCAATTCACCTAGTGTGTTTTGTTCATTGTTATTCCATATATATTGTAGTCATTATCAGAACTGGGTCTTCAATTATCAAATAATGATAGTATTGAAGTAAAAAGTTACATACATTGATACCATTTATTTCAAAAATTAGTGTTTCCCAATGAATCTTTAGGAAGAGATGGTGAATTGAGAACATAAAATTTTATTCTCATTGAAATCACTATCTCTTACGGTACAAATTATTATGATTTATTCTTATAAAATATAATAATTCAAATTAAAAACAATACGAGAATAATAGAACATTTATTCTTTCTCATGGTATGTGATAAAAAAATTCCAATGCCCACTACACTAACACTATATTCATCGAGTGCATTAAGTTTCAATGGACTTGTCCATTTTTGTGGGTTGACAAACTAGGTGAAATAAATTTTTACTTCTTATATTGGTCTACGATATTTTATTGATAATATCCATTGACATGAATTTTACGCCGTTATAGTACACTCAATGTAATGTGTGAAAATAATTAGAAAAAATAAATATGATAGATTAATGAAAAAATTTTAGTTACATTAAATATCAAACTAAAAGATGAAAAAGAAATAACCAAAATGAGAACATAATCAATGAGTATCTATAGACTCTCTTGGATAGTAAATGTGAGACATTTAATCAAAAAAACATATATTGTTAATAATTCATTTTTTAAAAAATAATGTCTTTGGGTTTCTGTCAATATATCTATTTATAGAAATATTTATTTTTATAAAAATTTAGTTCATGTTATTCCTTATATATACTATTATCTTATTATAAATCCCATTCACTTTTTAATCCAATAGTCTTTTGAAAATATTCTATTTAATATCAAAAATGTCAATATCTTAATTATCATGTTCCCTTCTTCAAAAAATATATCAAAAATTGATATATCTTGTTGTAATAGATTTCATCTTAATGGAATTGTAATGACTGGAAAATTATGTATAATTTTTTAGTAATTATATATAATTATTTCGAGACCACGAAATTTGATGGCGCGCATTTCTGAGGCTCGTAGTTCCCGGAATGATCCGTCAATGTTTTGTTAAGATTTAATTAGTAAGCGTAAGAGTTATTACTACCAAATGTGACAACTGGTCCCTAGTTACAGCACATACACCCCAAATTAACATGGGCATTAGGTCCTGGCCCGCCAGGTACCACCAGTTTCCCACAGACCCGTGGTCCTCACTCACACACACCCTGAGAAACTTCCCAGAAGGTTACCCGTCCTATTCACTACTCCAGGACAAGCATGCATAACTGTGGTATTCTAATCAGAAAGGCTCCAAAAAAGAAAGTTTCACCTAGTTGACATGAGTCATATCATTTAATCATTTAACCCTTTGTCATTCGAAGCTGTTACATTCACCCCCCCCCCCCCCTTAGAGAACAATGACCACATTTGGGGCCATACATCTCATCCTAGGTAGTGCACCACACTTAAGTATAGGTTCCTCATATGATACCAAATGTGACATCTAGGCCCCGGTGGCAAAATAGACACCCCTCCATAACATGGTCGTCTGGTCCTGGCCCACCATGTTTCACCAGTTGCCCTGTAGATAATTGGTCCCCACCCAAGGGTCCACCCATATTGCTGAACATGGATTTTGATAAATCACAACCCCCATAGGCCAACACATATCATTTCTAGTGTGTTTTGGCTTCACTCACAGACACCCTGGGAAACATCCCAGATGGTCACCCATCCTAATCACTACTCCAGTCCAAGCACATTTAACATTGGATTTCTAATCACTTAGGCTCCCGAAAAGGAAGGTGCACCTTGTTGACATGAGTCATATCATTTTTTCATTTAACCCTCACTCATTCGGGTGTGTTACATTAAATAAAACGGGCCAGAATACAAGCCCAACTGAAAAGTACAAGTAAACCATAAAAGTACAAGTAAACTGAAAAATACAAGTATAACTGAATGCATCTACATGGAACACCTGCCAGGTATACCACCAGAATGGTACGTACAGATCTCAAATGGTTATCTCTCTGGTATGACTCATCTAATGTCCCCTCAGAGCTACCCCAAGTCCTGGTACCCTTATCCTCAGTCAGTGTTGTTTGTCATATGCACCAAAAAACAAGGTGAGGGTATAGCTCGTGTAAGGGTGAGTATAATGATACTCAGTAGGGACCCAGAGACCCTCGAAGGTCTCACAAAATCCAGAAACGATAAACCACAAAGCATGAAAACAATTGTCAACCCCACTTAGGTGTGTGCCCATACATATACCTAAGTTTTTGAGTATACCCATCTAAATCATGATGAAACACAAGGCCCAACTCAAAATACCGAAGAAAAAATATTTCGTGATGGAAAGAATACCACGAAGGTAAAGACTCGGCTATGAGAAATAGAATTATGAAGCTAACCCACATAGGATCGCTAAGGAAGCTGATAGCTAGACAAATGATTCTCTAAGGATAGTAACAAGTAAAATTCCAAACACCTCAACTGTTGGAGAACTCCTCCTCTATCGAGTATAGTGGTCATGTTGCATCCCAAAGTGGTGCCTCCCACTAACCTTGGACTACTGAGTTACTCCTCCTATCAATTAATGTGGGTGTTCCGCTTCACACAGAGGTGCTTCCCACCATGGGTCTGCCGCGTCACACAGAGGAAGTCCCCCTCATGGAGGGTTGAGGTACTCCTCTTGTCAAGTATCATGGGTCTTCTACGTCACACAAAGGTGCTCCCCACCATGGGTCTGCCGCATCACACAAAGGCACTCACCATAGGGATGGTCGAGTCACTCCGAGTCAAAATGGTCAAAAATCATCATGTCTCAGCTAGTCGCAGGGTTCCTTACATATCACACATGGGATAAATTCTCCCCATTCCATAGTTAATTGATAATCCTCCCTGAAGATCAACTAAAAATTAACACAAAGGTCTGTCATCTCAAAATGACCCAATGCAACAGACGGTGCATCAATCGGACACATGGTCTGTATGTTATTAGTGTTTCTACTCCAAGGGCCCGGTTGGATTTGGGGTCCAATCCAACCTGTCCGTACTCCAACCCTATCCAAAACTCATGTGGATTATATGAAAAGGATCGTCTCGATCCAAGGATTTTGGCATCGTAGACAGTTCTTCAAACGGACACCAAGTTCTCATGTTATGGCAAAAAAGGTAATACTGGGCATATATGGGCCCGAGTCCGGTGTATCACGGTTTGAGTCCCCCCGACCCCATCCGGGTTTGGCCGGATGGCCTTGTCCATGGCGGGCCTGGCCCGACCAGTGATGTGTGTTATGCGTTAGCGCGGCCCGCTGGGCGGCTCGCGGTGCTGTACTTGGTGCGGCCTACTGTGCGTCCCATGGTGTGGCTCGCGGTGCAGCATGGCTGGATTGTGGGACTACTCTACGGTCCAACACTGTATGCCCCGGACGTCTGGAACGGCAGTCCGGTCTTCTTTCCAGAGGCACGGTGGCACCGTAGTCCACCTGCGGCCGGACGGGTGTCATCTGTCATCCGCCTCAACTGAGACCAAGTGTTAGCGGCCTCCAGCTCCACCGGTGGTGCGAACGTGCATCACCGCTCCACCACACGGCCTTCCACAATCCTCCATCACTGCGGACGATGGTTCACGGCCTCCTCTTCAACTTTCACTGTGGACATGCGCCACCCTTCCTTCCTCGTGGTCAGCTGGGTGTCGGCTGTTGCCTTCTTCCACGTGCCATTGTGGATGCATTCCAAGCCCGAAAAATTATATGATCGCATATTCACGATCATTGTGTCAAGGGCTTCACATCGATATATCACACTTAGAAAAAATCTGTATTTCCAACACCAATAAAAATTAGGAGGTTGCAAAATGCACAAAGAACACACAAAAAAGGAATTGATGCAAGGTTTATGTGTGCGACAATGGCCATGTATATTTTGTAATCATCATCATGAATTTAGGATATGAAGATTCAATAGAATAAATTCAACGTGTAAAAACCCTTACCCCAAGATTGTTGGAGAGCGTTCACAATTGTGGATGTCTCGGCGTTCGTTGTCCCCGCTACAAGCCTCCAACGACACTTATAGATCATTGTTCATCAGTTCGTGGTTTGGGGTCTCTCATCACTGCTAGTTGTAACTGGCTCCATCCTCCATGTTTTTGGAATCACATCACTTTACCCGAGCTTCGTCATTTGGTGAATTCCAGCCAAATCTTCCCCCCAAACTCCATATAAATAGGAAAGGGGCTGGGTATGTAATGATCGTGGAATTTATAAAGGTTCATTTAATAGCAACCTTCCTATATTTTAATGATTGTGTAACCTTGTATTAGAAGTGGGAAGCTATTTAATGGCTTGACTCGCCACATGTCCCACGCAACTGCTTTTTCATTGATGGAAAAGAAATAAAATATTGACATTAATTTATTTTGTTTCCTTTTAAAAGTCACAAAAAAACATCTTCTCCAAACATACTATGGTCAAAGTAATTCCTCCCTTAATAGAATCCTAACGTTGCATATTCTATGGTGCCCTCATATTTTTAACGTGAGCAATGGTTGAAAAGTTACAAAATGCCACTCGGGAATTTACTGAACTTACCCAAAAAAATGTTTAGAAAATTATTAATAGTCACCCTCGATCTCTGATGGTTGAGGTTAGGCTCTGCCTAAGTGAAATATTCCATAACAAACCCAACCATATTTTTGGATTTCCAGACCAAGTAACCTTTTAAAAGTTATGGAATTTACAATAAAATAATTGCCTCTTAATTATTTTATTTACGTCCAGAAACTAACATTCTCCGGTGGCCTGTTCCTCCCAACATTTGCATCTTCATAAAGAAAGAATACCCTCATGAGTTTAGTAGTGGTCTCAGATTTTTAATCTGAGTTATTTTTTTTGAGTTATAATTATTTACAAAAACAACGTTGTTTAATTATTTTATTTATTGTTCTTCCATTTTCGGGTTTTCTCACCATAGGCATGCGCCGACTAAACTTAAGTCACGCCAAGGGATGTCCTGCCATCTTGAGAACAATGGTACCCTCAAATTTCTGATCTGAGTAACCATTTATGAGTTATTCCACTTTTTTCGGAAAAATTATTACGAGTGCTAATTAAAGATTAAAAAAACTTCGATGGATCATTCGGGGCACTCCGGGACACGGAATCACACGCCGTCAGATTTCACTGTCTCAAAATAATTGCATATATCTAAAATAATTATACGGAATTTCTGGGTCATTACAGGAGTTATTATATTTATAGATTTATATAATATAATAATATCATACTCTATATATTTAAGAAATTTATTCTTTAATAAAGATAAAATCATAAGAATGATTTAGAAAAAATATGGAAACTATATACTGTGTTTCTGATTGATTGACTAATTAAAATTTTGAATGTTGATTAATCATATAAATATTTAATTAATTTATTAAAATTTTATTGATGTACTTCTTTCACAAAATTATTTCACCATAATAAGATAAAACAACTTCAATGGGATAATTATCTTTCAGAACATTGATAATGAAATAATGTAATATAACTTACATATGAAGTTATTTTTCACAATATAAATAAATATATATAAGAGAAATGATGTAGTTGATTATCTACCATCATTGGATTTAAATGAATTACATAAATTCATAATATAATTCATCAATGGCTTAAGATAGATTACCTAATATGTGTGATAATTCATTTACAAAGGTACTCAGGCTGATTAATTCATTTACTAAAAATTTAATATTATTAGACATTCTATGATGGTATAGAATAGAAATTAATAGCACTTATGATAAATTCAATAATTTATTGGAAATTCATAATTAACATTTCAATGAATAATAAAATAATTCAAATGAGTTATGAATGTGATATAAGATATTGAAAAACTTATGATAAATATATTAGTACTAAAATTTGAAAAATTAATGAGAACCAAAAATTATTTGAGATTTTTAGACCTGATGGAATGATAAAATTCAATCTTGCACATCATCTATTACATTGTAATATTATTAATAAGAACCTACATCACACATTCTATGTTTCCAAGGACCATAATGACTATAGTTTAATAAATTTTTATGAGGATTTGATTTAGAATTATCATATAAGAAAGTACATCGATGTCCAAAATAACTATGCATATAATCCAAATTTATTCCCATATAAATTTAATGTTATTTAAATTAATACTGTTTCAATGGATGTCCATCACATAAACATCATAAGGCATAATGGTTTCTTTTTCATGATTCCTAGAAAATACGAAACATTTCACTACAGCGCCCCGACCCTAGATTCCCTGAGTCAGTGCCTTATTTTAATACATTTGAATGATTACAAGGAATCATGTCCCGAAAGACCGATCAGTTTATCATTCTTGGAAAATATATTACATACATGTAATTTACATTACAATTTACAACATAAAACACACAAATTGTTTTTTGATAATTTCATTGTTCCCTTATCTTAACCATTCATCTCAAACATAAAACACTTCTTGGGATCCTAGGAAAATAAAACATATGAACTGGGTGATCTCAGATGCTCAGAAAGGGTAAATAATTTAGAAGAAGCTATATTATTTTAAAGAAATATTTGTAATAAAAACAATATCTTTTTAAAGATAAACTTGAACATAATATGGAAAAAGTTAAACATTAAAATATATACATGCACATTGATATTCTCATATTAGAATAATCACATGTAATAACTAATTTCATAATGAGGGGATGCATAGTACCAGACATTAATTTCTGTGTCAAGGACTTTTTCCATGTCGTAGGGGATAACTGTAACCGGACCCAAAACCGGTGAGTGTCTATAACCGGACTCCATCCTGAAGAGCCTCTGCAATCGAACTCCAACCCGAAAATCCTCTGTAACCGGACTAAAACCCATAGAGCCTCTATAACTAGACTCCAACATGGAGGGTCTGCTGTAACTGGACCCTAACCGATAGGGCTTACTTTTACCGGTCCCCAACCCTGAACATACTGGTCTAACTCATTAGACTTAAGAAGAGGCTGAAATATAACATAAACATTCATTTTAAAACTATCAAACAAAATGTCAATACATTAACCATAAACCGTGAATGGAATAAAAATAACTCATCCACAGTCAAACATATCACCAAAATTTTATGACAATATGGAATATTTATATAATAATTAATCAACTTCAAACAAGTTTAAAATCAATCTAAAGATGTTGACATAGATGAAAATGATCTGTAAAATGCTTTGAGAGAAATACCCGTTTTCATGAAATTGTTTAAAAGTCTAACAATTTGTAAAGGAATGAATTTAAATGATATTTTTGAATAAAAGTTTCCCAATCCACATTGAAACATTTGAAAAGATATATCATTTCAAAACATTCATGTACATATAAATAAATCCGAAAAATTATTTTGAAAACATGGACATTAATTAAAAGAGTTTAGAAAGATAAATCTTTAAATGATTCAAAATGATTATCTAGTTAAACAATCCCTCCCATAAAAGCATAAATGATTTCTTTTGAAATAATTTTTATGAAACATGCATATCGATGATAAGTATGTCCCAGTAAATACTTACACATAAACAATCTCTGATAAAATTTAGATTATGGAAATAACCCTTACCTTGTACATTTTCTTTGGTCAAGGGTACGTTTAACCTCATGTATAATGAAAATAGTATGTTGTTAAATTATTCTAGAACCATATTTATATGTATTATATCATACATGATTCATTTATGACTTTATATACTACCAATTTAATAAATATTTCCATATAAAATTAACATCTCGGGTAAGAATCGCTTTCTTTTTCGTCCATATTATAACTAGTTATTCTTGATCGTCTCATTTAGATCATTATTTAAATACATCCATAATATAAAAATTATTTATATATCATATATATTTAGAATATAAATATTTATAATAGATAGATATATAAAATGGAATACACCACTTATGAAGACTGTAGGCCGTACGTACGCATAAACACTATTTCTATTTTCATATCATATTGAATGGAAGTTAGTGAATGAAATGAATGTAAATAAATACATATATATATATATATATACAATATCAATATTAAATCTTATATTACATACTTATTAATAATATATATTTTTATAATCATCATTGAAAGGTGAACGTGGAAATGAATCTCATCGCGTCGTGGAGACGGTAATCCGTATGTATGCACGAGCGAAAATATCATTATATTGATGATAAAATTGAATGAAATTTGATGTTATATCATTTATACAGAATCATGGAAATGTTATACTTATTATTTACATTCAAACAATTATACCCATACGAACAGTGAATTCTTGAATTCTAAAATGCACCATGACATGGAGACGGTTAGTCGTACGTACGCACGTATGGTGACATTATCATTTATAGGATGGTGAGAATAACAAATATGGATGTACCATATTTATAATAAAATTAAATTATGTAAGAGGTAATGTAGTTTTAACTTTAGTATGGAAACAACAATGAAAAAGGAAGTGGAAGAAGAAAAGAACTTGAAAGAGGGTGGTGAAATTATTACATCTTCTTCGGGTGTTTCCTTTTGAGTTGATCAAACAAGATCTATAGGTTGGATTCATGACCAAATAAATGCTTCTAGGTTTAAGTGAGGGAATATTGGAGGATATTTGGGTAGGGGTTGGCCGAGCCAAAATACTTTGGAGCTGTTAATATGAGAGAAGAAAAAAGTGGCCTTTTATAAGAGGGGTGAGGGGCACCTTAAGAAAAATATAAAATTTTATTTTATTATAATGTCATATTTGGTTTATAATGGATCCAAATTAATTTATATCAATGATAAGGTGGGTATGGTTAGAAATACTCTCAGCCAATAGGTTTTAAAAAAGTTTTGGTTACCATTTAAACCTTATCTTTGAGATTTAACTATTTGTTAAATAGTTTAATGTTTACTGTGTCTTCTTGTATTCTAAAAAATATGGAGGATAAAGTTACTCTAAACATAAAAAAGAACCCCAAGTGGTTCATTAATGAAATATATTATATTATTTATTCCCTTTGTCCGTACAATAGATTTTTAGTAATATTATATCAACCAATAAAACAATATTTTTTACAAAATTATTTTATGTCAATTTTGACATTATTTAATATTTTGTTTTTGTGAAAGTCATAACAACCATAAAACATCGAAAAATTTATCAAATAAACCCTATAATGTCATATTAACGTAGAAAATTAGTCGAATTTATCAAAAGTTTCAAATTACATTTATTTTGATATTTATGATATCAATTATTTTAATGTCTCATTATGAATTTAATTACCGCATCATCATTTTGTCACAAATAACAATAATTATATAATGTTTAAAAATTATAAATAAAATACATTTATATAGGAAACCTTTATATTATTCTATGTAATATTTATAGTCGAATTTATCTTATGTATAACCCTATATTTAAAAAGTTTTAGTTAGGAAAACATGAATTTAACACTTTTAACTATTCATTAAATTAAATAATTATAAATTCCCTAATATAATCCATGTGGTCCTAAAGAATCTCATATTATTTATAAGGTTTTTTTTGTCGAATTACACTTATCCCATAGAATTAGGACATGTTTTAACATAATTATAATATCATTTTTACCTTTAATTACCCCATTTACTTTTAACTATGATAAATACAAGTCCAAAGTTACTATTTACTAAAAATTATTTTCAACTTATTGAGACAAATTTTACATTCTGAGGTAAACCATTTCTCTCGGGTTTTCAGAATTCAACTCATAGAATCAGTAAAATTATTTTTTTCCCAAATTTTCAAAAGCTCCAAGGAGGTGTGTAAAAGACGGTAAAAAGTTCAATAAAACTTTACACATCAAATGTTATTATAAAAAAATATTCCAATGAATTACATTGAACTAATATTGTTATTATGTAGCTATTTTGAATTAAAATAAATATAAAGAAAATAATTATTTAATTAA
Organism: Viscum album; assembly: GCA_963277665.1. Taxonomy (NCBI): domain Eukaryota; kingdom Viridiplantae; phylum Streptophyta; class Magnoliopsida; order Santalales; family Viscaceae; genus Viscum; species Viscum album. The sequence goes on from OY728137.1 coordinate 2,056,393,523, forward strand.
AATAAAAAGTGGGGTTTAAACAATAACATAGTGCTTTCCACTATTCATCAAAAATTGAAAGTTTTCAGAAAAATACCAAAAATTCACCCTAATCTAATTTTGATATTCCAAATTCAAATATGAATTATATTTTACATATTTCAAAACATATAATTTTTATTAATAAATTTAAAATTAATTCCTATTTTCAAAACCAATAATTGCATTTTTAAGAAATAATAACTATCAAAAGATTGACACTCGTTTATTTCCAATTTCAAAGTGAAATTACAATGACCATAATTGGATTGAATGGTAAAAATATAATCTATTTATAATTCCAAGCTATTAAAATGTATAATTTAACCCTATAAATTATTTTTATTAAAAAAGTTTTTTTCAGTTAAAATATTGTGTTTTTCACTATTCACCAAAATATGAATGTTATCATAAAAACACCAAAATTTTATTGAAACTAAATTATTATGTCCTGATTCTAAATAAGTAGTATATTTTGTCAAATTTAACATATAAAGGATTCAAATATGGGATTTAAATAGTTTTCACTAATAAATGGTGGTAAAATTTTATTTATGAAAAAATAGTTCTTTTCTCTGAAAAAAATGAATTTGTTATTACATTATGTCTTAGAAACTCATAATATGGACTATAAAATTATAAGGATTATATAATGTTCAAAATTCAGTTAATACTATTCATACCAACTTTTGAACGACTATTTTGTTAAGTCATGGTTCGCTTGAACTCAGTGTTGCGTGTAGTGCAAGTTATTGAATTACATTGATGAAATAATATACTATGAAATATGGGGATGTAAAATTATTCTGTCCATCAATAAATTGCGCCATCTCAATTTGAAATTGATTTTCAAAAATAAAAGTTTTGTAATAGATAATACCTTTGTGGGAAACCCACATCGTATATTGGGTTAATAAAATTTAGTTTGAATAAGAGGAAAAGGGAAATAAAACTGTAATCACAAAATTATGATCTCGACTAGGAGAACATTGGTGGAAATTAGAGACACATAATTGGAGGAAAAACGTAAATATTCATAGACAGTTATTGAGGTCATCAATCATAATCAAGTTTAAAATTGAGGGCCTTAAATCCATCAATCTATGATGATTTAAAATACCATTTGTTCAACAAAACATATGGTATTTGGATAAAAAAAATATGGTTTTAAAATCCACTTCCTAATGTTTATGAATTAATTTACCCATATAATAGGAGTGAAAAAATTATATATATATATATACACATAATAAGTTGAGTTTAATTCTTCAACTAATTCCTACCACAATGTCATCTTTCATTCCAAAATATTTTGAAAAAATATCCTATTTATCGTAATCAAATATTGTTCCAAAAATAATGAATTTATAATTCACCTATCATGCCCTTTAAAAAATAATATTCATTATACAATCCACGGACATAATTTATTCCATTGGTAGGAGATAAATCCCAATCACACTATGGTAGTTGGTTCGATTCCCTCACCTTTGTCCGATGTGACAGGTTGTCAAACGGTTTGCTTGTTTTCCTTTTTATAACAATCCAAAAATAACTATAACAATAGAATCCAATATCAAACATAATCCATTCCAACCTTTAGACTTATCCAATATACTTCTATCCAAACTCACAATCCAAAATTTATAAGGAATTTTAACACAATTAAGATCCATTTTTCCACGTAATAACATGTGATCACCTTCATCGTGTATTATTTTAAAACATGGTAACACCCTAAATTACAATTAATCTTTATATATTATATTCATGCTCCCTTATCGTTTATATAATACTGGGTATATTCTTTATATCAAAAAATTTTGAATATTCCAACAATTGTGAAATAAAAAAACTATTAATCAGTACCAAGGAAGTCAAGAATATCTAATATAATTTATTTGAATCAAACATCTCTTATTCCAAAATCAGTACCTCATTATCACGACCATATTAAGGATTACTGTTCCATAAACCATGTATCTTTCCAAAAAATGTATCTTACTATTAAGTGACATTTAATAGAACCAAATAATATCAAATCATTAATAAAATAGTACTTTAGTACTGTCCTAACTTATCACCATAATTCATATAACTATTATATTAATGATACAACACTCAAATGAAATAAATCTATAATAACAACATAAGAACACTACTCATTACAATTAATCTAAGGTATTATCATAACTTGCTTATTATCCAATAACATCATTTGCGGAATACTCTGATGACTGAGACATTGAACCGTGTAGTGTCCCAATGCCTTGAAGATGAATCATTTTACATTTTAAACCTTTTTCATACCCTTGCCATCATGTACATGGTGTCCATTTTCTCTTCACTTATAACAACACTCATTCCCTTCATGCATTTAACAAGGTGATTATTTACACATTTATAACGTATATGAAAATCCTTCTTTCCCTTCTTCCATTTATCCATAATTTTCTCTACCATCCTTTTATTCTCTTACTTCCCTTAAAATCCATAAGACTTAGAAAATTATTTACTTATCTTATTAACACATGATATTATTTATTTATATGATGAGAATACATTGGAGTCTATTTCCTTTCTAAATGTTGGCTTAATACCATTAGTGATATGATCCTTCTTACTCTTTGGATCATACATATTGTGGGAGTTCTCATTCCTTCTACTAGGTTCCATTTCTATAAAATGGAATAAGTTAGGCCAGTTAATGAATCACAATGAATAATTCCTGACTTGTAAAATACTTAACGTAAATTGAACAGTTTATGGATATAATCTATAATCGTAAAAATATTTTTTTTGAGGAGATATATACTCCTAAATCCTTGGTTATGATTTGTAATGAAAATGAAAATTATCCTAATCATATCCCCTAGGAGTGTCGTAACCAGGAGTGCAGCAAGAACCATTATCATTCTCATGTTCCCGTTTGAGTCTATCTCAAAGCAGTATTTTTGGGATTTACTACAAGGTACATCTATTCCAGAGCCGTCTCTACCTGCTCGTATCCAAACAGGGATGTATTTTCATAGAAAAATCACAAAATCTATACATTACAAAATTTCTAGGAAATTATTCTATACTAATCCTCAATGTCTATCTTAGGGTAATGTTCTCTAATCAGAGTTTATCTAAATATTGTTTCCAAGGTTATGACTAAACTTCATCTGATACCAACTGTAACACCCCGACCCTCGATTCCCAAAATCAGTGCATTATTTTAATACATTGGCATGATTACAAGGAATCAAGTCTCAAAATACCGATCAGTTTAGTTGTCTTGGAAAATAGATTACATAAATGATCTCCGTATTACATTTTCCAACATACAAAACAAAAAAAAATCCATTGTGAATGCCATTGCTCCCTTATCTTAACCTTGAATCTCAAACATAAACACTTATTGGGATCCTGGGAAAATAAAACATAAGAAACAGGTGATATCAGATGCTTAGTAAGGGTAAATATTTTAGCAAATGTTATAAAATTTTAAGGCAATATGTGCAATAAAAAATAGCCTTTTAAACATAAACATGAACATAATATGAAAAAAATGATCCAAAAAATTCCATATAAAAATGCACATGGATATTATACTAGTTGAATAATCACATGTAATAACTAATTTCATAATGAGGGAATGTATAGTACCAGACATTAATTTATGTGCCAACACCTCGTACGAGGACCTAGGGGATAACTGTAAGCAGACCCCAACCCGGAGATCCTCTATAACCAGACTCCGACCAGGAGAGCCTTTGAAACCAGACATGAACCCAGAGAGCCTCTGTAAACGGACTCCAACCCGGAGAGCCTCTATAACCAGACTCCAACCCGGAGGTTCTGTGGTAATCGGACCCCAGCTCGGAGGGCTTACTTTTACTAGTCCCCAACCTAGAACATACTAGTCCAACACATTCATCTTATGAAATATAACATAAACATTCGTATTAAAACTAGCATATCAAATGTCAAGAATTTAACTATAAACCATGAATGGAATAAAAATAACTCATCCATAGTAAAACATATAACAAAACCTTAAATACAATATCATAAGATTTATATCATAATAAATCAACTTCAAACAAGTTTAAAGTCCATCAAATGATGTTGGCATGGGTGAAATTGATCAGTAAAATGCTTTGAGTGAAATACCCCTTTTTCCTGAAATCGTTTAAATGTCTCAAAAATAATAAATGATATCATTTGAAAGAGATTTTTTAATCAATGTGTCCCATAAAACTTTGAAACTTTTTAAAATAAATATCATTTTAAAACATTCATTTCTATAAAAATAAATCCTTGGAATCATTTTGAAAACATGGACATTAATCAAAAATTGTTTATAAAGATAAATATATCAATGATATAAAAATGATGATATAGTTAAATAAACCCTCCTATAAAACCCTAAAATATTCCTTTTGAAAACATATTTATTAAATATGTGTATCAACAATTTGTATGTCCCAGTAAAAACATACACATAAATAATCTCGAATATTAATGAGATTGAAGAAATAGCCCTTACCTCGTACTTTTCCTTTGGTCGAGGGTACGTTTAACCTCTTGTATAATGAAAATATTATGTTATTAAATTATACCATAACCATATTCATTTTTATTATATCATACATGATTCATTTTTGACTTTATACTACACATTTAATAAATATTTACATGTTAAATTAACATTTTGGGTAATAATCGCTTTCTTTTTCGTACGTATTTGAACGTGTTATTCTTGATCGTATCATTTAGATCATGATTTAAATACTTTCCAACATATAAAAAGGATTTTTATATTATATATATTTAGAATATAAATATGTATAATAGATAGATATATGAAATGGAAAACATTGTTTATGGAGACGGTAGGCAGTACGTACGCATAAACAATGTTTCTATTTTCATATCGTATTGAATGTAAGAAAGTGAATGAGGCAAATGTAAATATATATATATATATATATATTTAAATTAGAATTATTATTTCATATATTACATTCATCTTAATAATATATATTTTTATAATCATCGTTGAATGGTGAACGTCGAAATGAATCTCATCGCGTCGTGGAGACGGTAATCCGTACGTACGCATGACCAAAAATATCATTATATTGATGATTAAATTGAATGAAATTGGATGTTATATCATATATAATGAATCATTAAAATGTTATATTTTTTATTTACATCAATTATACCAATCCAAATAGTGAATTGTTGAATGAAAAACTACACCACGACGTGGAGACGGTACTCCGTACGTACACACGTATGGTGACTTTTTTCTTTTATATGATGGAGAGAATAACGAATATGGTTTTACCATATTTATAATAACATCACAGTAAGTATAAGGTACTGTAGTTATTATTTAGTATGGTAACAACAAAGAAATAAGAAGTTGAATAAGAAAAGAACATGAAAGAGGGTGGTGAAATTATTACTTATTCTTCGGGTGTTTCCTTTTGTGTTGATCAAAAAGGGATCCTTAGGATGGATTTATGAGCATTGTAAGTCCTCTGGGTTTAATTGAGGGATTTTGGGTGCATATTTATGCTGGTTTTAGCCGATACAAATGGCATTGGAGGTGTGAATTTTAGAGAAGGGGAAGTGACCTTTTATAAGAGGGGTGAGGGGCACCATAGGAAAAACATAAAATATTATTTTATTATAAACTCATTTTCGATTTATAATGGATCAAAATTGGTTTTTTATAATATATGGTGGGTATGGGTCTAAATCCTTTCAACCAATAGGTTTTATACAATTTTAGGTTACCATGTTAACCATATATTTTAGATTTAACTCTTAGTTAAATTGTTTAACTTTTACCATGTCTTATCATATTCATACACTATATGGTTAATAAACATACTATAAACATTCAAAAAAACCTCAAGTGGTTCATTGATGAAATATATAATAATATTTAAGACCTTATATTTTTAGTAATTTTATATCAACCAATAATATTTTATTTGTTTTAAAAATTAATTTATGTCAATTTTAAAACTATTTAATATTTTATTTTTGTGAACGTAATAACAACCTTATCACTTAAAAAAATTATCTAATCAATCATAACATGTCATATTAACCTATTAAATTAGTGGAATTCATCAAAAGTCTCAAAATACTTTTATTTGGATATTTATAATATGAATTATTTTAATATCTCATTAAGAATGTAATTACTACATCATCAATGCATCATAAATGAAATTAATTATTTAATGTCTAAAAATTATAATTAAAATACCAACATGTGGTAAATATTTTTATATTAATAATTTATATATATAGTTGAATTTACCTTATGTTTAACCCTATATTAAAAATGGTATAGTTATGAAAACGTGAATTTAACACTTTCAACTCTTCTTTAAATTAAATAATAATAAATGTTCTAATCTAATCCAAATGGACATAAAGGATCACATTTTATTCCTAAGGTTTTTATTGGTAGAATTAAACTTATCCAATATAATTATAACAAGTATTATGGTAATTATAATATCATCTTTACCAATAATTACCCTATTTACTTTTAACTATGCTAAATAAAATTCAAAAGTTACAATTCACCAAAAATTATTTTCATCTTATTGAACAATATATTACATAATGAGGTTAATAGTGTCTCTCAGATTTTTTAAATTAAACACACAGAAGCGGTAAAATTATGTTTTATACATATTTTAAAATGCTATTAGAAGATGGGTAAAAGACGGTAAAAAGTTCAATAAAATTTTATACACCTAATTTTATTTAAAAAAAGATTAGAATGAATTAAATTGAATTAATATTTTTATTATGTATCTATTTCGACTTAAAATTAATTTAAATAAATATTTAATTATTTCAATAAAAAGTGGGTTTTAAACAATAATGGAGTGTTTTTCACTATTCATCAAAAATTTATTGTTTTTCAGAAAAAAACCAAAAATTCACCCAAAGCTAATTTCGTTATTCAGAATTAAAAAGTTAATTATATTTTACCAATTTCAAAACATAGACGTTTAATTAAATAATTTAATATTAATTCTCATTTTCAAGACAAAACCGAGATTTTTTAAGAAATAACAACTATCAAAATATTTCCACTTGTTTTTTATGATTTTCAAAGAGAAATTACTTATAATGATAAGAATTGGATTAAATTGTAAATATAAAATCTATTTATACTTCCAAACAATTAATGTTTATAATTTAACACTATAAAATGTTTTCATTAAAATGGTTTTATTCAATTAAAATATAGTATTTTTCATTTTTCACCCAAATATGAAAGTTATCAGAAAAACCCCAAATATTTATTGAAACATAATTATTATGTCCCGATTCTAAATAAGAAGTTTATTTTGTCAAATTTAAAATATAAATGTTTCAAATATTGGATTTAAAGAGGGTTCTCTATTAAAAGTCGGTAAATTGTATTTTTTGAAAAATACTTCTTTTATCTAAAAAATGAATTTGTTCTTACATTATGTCTAAGAAACTCAAAATATGGATTCTAAAATTATATATGGATTATATAATATTAAAAATTCAGTTAATACTATTCATAAAAGCTTTTGAATGTCTAGTTTGGTAAGTCATGATGTGCTTGAACTCGGGGTTGCGTGTAGTACAGGTTATCGAATTACATTGAAGAAATAACGTACTATGAAATTTTGTGGTGTTACATTCACCCACTGGATGACAATTCGTTCGTATAGTTACATATAATTCATCTTTTAATTTTTTACTTCTTAATAAATAAGTTATCATTATAAATTACATTTCTAAAAAATAAATAATAATTTGACATAATCATTTAAAATAATGACATTGTCCCCCTCCCATGTAGTTTTCTAATGAATTAAATTATCCTTCCCATATTGAAAATAAACCCATTATATATCATTTTAAATTACATATTCATGTTATTATATGATTTATAGAAAATTATAATTCAATTGAACCGTCACACAATATATGGATAATGAAATACAATATTCAAACATATAATATTTATGGATTCACAACCACGAAATGAAATTATCTTCATCATAAATTATTCAAACAATGGATTACACGCTTTTTTAATTATAAAATTTTTCAAGATCTCCATTAAAGAAATATATCTATAAATAACCCTCAACATTCAGATGATACATGCCCAATACTTTATAAAATATGATCTAAGAAACAGAAAATCATTGTATTAAATTACAATAAACTGAATAGGTTGTCCACTCAAATTTTTATTTTTTACATCTACGATATTTTACCATAAACTGGTCCCATGATCAATATAACACCCTCCAAAATCATGATATTAGATCTCCCATTAGATTTAGTTTAAAATTTATTTTATTAGGTATATTTAGATTCCTATAAATAAGATAAATATATTAAAATGAATAATATAATATAACTGAATTAAATAAAAAATAAATTTAAACGTCCAATGATTAAAATTATATAATCATAATAATAAAATTTAAATAGCACGTAAGGTAGTTAACGTGTGATGTATAGAAAATATTAATCATATGATGATGGTTTTTTAGGTTGTACAATAATCATTACTTGCCTTATATGACACATTCCATAAAATATAATCCCATTACTAACATGTGATCAAAAAAACAACACCCTGTACTTAAATAATTTAAATACCACATATGGAAACTCTTCTAAAAATTTCTAATCAGAAAAAATAATAGTAGAATGATTTAATATAAATTTAATAATAATATTTTTAATGTACATGTCTTGGAAAAATTTAACTGAACAAAATGTTATATTACAAAAAAAATGAATAAATTTATGTGTTGTGGTCTTGAAACTCATTTAAGTGTAATTCCATTTTTTTAGAAAAATTACTCACGTGTATTATTTTAAGCTTAACATTTCATTCGAAGAATCATTCCGGGCAATCCAGGCCTCAGAATATTGTTCTGTCAGATTTTTCTGTCTCATAAAAATTCCATATAATTAAAAAAATTACACTAAGTTTTTGGGTCTTTACATAGGGATTGTGTGGAATCCAATGTATCCATTCACTATGAAACTATTAACCTTCCCATAGACTATGTACATGTAGGGACATGTTGGAGGGAAAACCATGGTACATTGATCTTTTAGTAATTATTATCAGTTTTCATCACATTAATAATGATCCCTGATGATATAATTATTGAATGTAGATTATCCTAACATCTATTGGATGTACCCATGATGGAATACATCTCGGTTTTTTAGAAGGATGAAGAGAATGATCAACCTATTATTGAGGCTTCAATATAGGTTCATGTAGAGGAGGTGGTAACTCTTGGTGGTTAGTCAATTATATATCTACCCATTGAAATGTATGATAGTCTTTATGTTGTATATGAGGACATGAATTGGATTATTATACACCAATGGAATTCATAGGTAGAAAGCCCTCACGTTTGTGGGTGATCTAACCCCATGTATATTGGATGACCATCGTGAGGCATTTATTATTATTTAAACCATTTAAAGGTCCCTCTCAATCAGATATAAATCCTATGGGTTAGTCTTATGCATGGATCCATACATATATGGTCTAAATAAGTTACTTAGATTTATAATGAAGAAACTCTCTCTCTGATATATGTTTTATATCTCTTCATAGAGAAGTTCCTCCCAACAAAGTCAAAATCAATATTTATCTAGGAGAATATATATATCCATCAGGGAAGAATGATAGTTTTATAGTATGAGTTAATGTTTACCAACCTCTAATGGTACTCCCTGTATATGGTTTTTGATTCATATTTCCATGGATTTACCTTCATGTGTGGACTTCATCGAGACATTTTGGGCCGATGTAGTTTCTCATTGCATTCCATAATTTTTCATTTTGCTAGGGAATTACATTTTAGGGTTGATATTTATAGATTTCAAGACACCAATCATAGTTGATTTAAATTGGAAGAGTTCCATTGAGACTTTGGAAATAGTCTATCTATAGTATGATAAAGTTTCTAGGTGATTCATTCTCTTTCATAGAAATAATCAGGATGAATGGTGTATAGATCATGGCTCATGGGATGTCTTCTATCATTTGATAGAGAGGTTATGATAAAAAAATTGCAAGAATAGATATCATTTTATGGATTCTACGAATCATTTCCTGGTAGTTATGTAGATTGTCGATGGACATACAAATAATTTATGTATATTTGTTAAGGTATGCGTGAATTTAGGAATAATTGGAAATGACTAGAGTATAGTAGTAGTAGGTGGCCAAAATTTTGAACTATTACCACCACCACCCCTTTTTGGTCCAAACCAGGATCGTAGAGTTAGTGGTCAGAGATGAGGGTGGAATTTGGTTCTAGGGGCTTATTACCCATATGAAATATGTATTATTCTATATATGATGTGACCCTTATAAAAATTACATTAATTATTTAGAGAACCAATTCAAATCCAATCATTTCATGCCATATTTTTTTCTAGGTATTTATATTTTATTGGATCTTTAGCATGAATATTTTGATTAGAGACTTTTACCCGGGGAGATCCAATGATACAATCTTCTGCTAATAGTGAGACAATCTTTTTGAAGGGGAATGTTTCAACTAATATTTTTTATAGTAACAATGAGGACTGATTATGTAATTATGCTACACAAAATAGATCTCCATGGTACATATATGTTTTTTCTATTTTGAAAAGGGGATGTTGTGCATATGAGTATATGGGATTAGTGTTTCATTCATTTCTAAGAGAAACTCATAGGTAGTGAAGGATGTGATAATTAATAGGATTACATCAATGGTTTGTCATCAGTTAGATAGTGTTATCATTAGAGCTGTATATGTTATAATCTCTTATCTTCCATTAGTAGTGGATGAGTATGAGGATTTCTTCTCGGAAGATGTTAATGTCTTATCACCCTACTAGGATGCCAATGTATCTATATAAAGGTACCCATTGACTACCTTGATATTTTATACATCCTATTAGATGGTCCTTGTAGATAATATTAAATTAATGTGTGTTTTTCTTTTTTATAGAGTATGATTTTTTTTCAGACCCAAGGTGTACCCCAATGAATGCCCAGTATTGTTTTCTATAATGTTTTATGGGTTATTGAATTTATATATGGATTACCACCACATAAATCAGGTAATAGACCCTAATAATTATTCACTTTTCAGAATAAATGGCATATATTAACAAGTTGAATTGGATGATATTTTTATCTTATATGAAACTTAGTTAAGGATATAAAATACTCCATTTTAGAGATGATAATAAACATAAATGATAAGATTGATCTATATATGGTAAATTATAGGACATTTTGGTTCCAATTTATGGGAAAATTCCCCAAAATTATTCATGGGACTCAGGGACTAGATCATTCGTCCTTTTTCGATTGGATGGTGGTGGTATTCATCTATGAAATCCGTTTATACTCTACATTGTAGAAGTATCACATGATAAATTTGAGGATTTTCTGTGATATAAAATAAGGGAAATAACAATATTGTAATCTATTAGAGTATCAGATTTGGATTTCTGAGGTCCAAATTATATGAAATATTATCTTATTAAAGGGATATAGTATGGATCTAGAAAAGGATGAGGAATTGATATCTTGGGAAACTCATAAGAGTGTTTCTGATGTTTTAAGACTACCATTATTGGAAGATAGATATCATAGATTTGTGACAAATTTATTCTAAATTACAACACCATTGTTTGCCTTCTCTTGAACGGGGAGTCCATTGATGTGGATATAAAGGTTCTAATGAAATTCCATGAGTTTTTGGAGTGGTTGAAGAGAACCACCACCTTAAGATTACTCATGGTGGTCTCCTTGTAATTTTTTTTGGATGCCTTCAGAAGTAGGAAAAAAATATTTTATCACATAAAAGTAGTATGTTATATCCTATGATGTCTATATGTGTGAATCTCTGTGTAAAACAAAAAAACCTATAATCTAGTTCATGTTGAAATGGTATTCAACCAATATATTTTCAACATTTTCTTAAAGGGTGAGTGGTATATAATTCATTATAACCATTATATCTTCAATTATATTATTTCCCATATATATCATAACATTAAACAGAGGAGGTGAATTGATTTTCCCTAGGAAAATGGATTGAAAATTTCCAATACACTATAAATGGGGAACTTGGTGGAAGATGATCTTAGAGGGAGACCATTATATTATTTAATGGTAGATGAGTCAAATTAACAGTATCAATGCAGATATCATTTGTGGAAAAGGATAGATCATCTATACTCTATTTTATGTTTGTTACCACTGTAATTTTATAACATGTTACGGAGACTCATCATGAATATATTGAGTGTGATACCTTGTGTTGGAATATATCCTCATAATACCGTTTAGATGAATTTTATGATAGTTGGGATCAATCACTCTTTTCTATTATTGAATATGGTACCATTTATTCAATGATAGGATGTATTGATATTGTTTAACATGTTGATGGATAACACAACACTTTTACTTGGTTCACCACAAAGGGCTACGTCCCAGCAGCATACGATGACAGGATGCTAGTCGTACCTAGTTACACTAATCTTCACATGTTGTGGATTACATTGATATGGTATAGTAAATTTGTCTCAGGCGAACATCCTTTACATGGTTCAATGATTGCACATTGGTTCCCTTGGATTACGTCCATTGACTCCCCTAGCTCATTGCCTTGGAAAGGTCACACTTAGTTTATCAACGTGAATTTTTTGTCAGTGGATAATCATGAATGACTTTGTCTCCTATTCAGCATGAGACTATTCTTGCATCGAGGTCCCGAGATAATTATCTTTAACATTAAAATTCTTCTCCAGTGCAACTCCAAGATGTACTAAGACATTGTTTTCTTCTTGTCCATAATCACAAATTATTTTTTGAATACTCAAAACTATAAAATAGCTTACTAGGAATATTCAGAATAAAACATTTTTATTCCATGTATGCATGTGACTATACATGATACAATATAGATGTGCTCTTCCTCTTCACTTCATTAGACAATGACACCAACAGTTTAGGATGATTCTTTTCACTGTATTCTAGTATGCATGTGAATGAATGAATAGATGAATATCCTCTTCAACTATATCATGTGAATCTATAAAATGGATATGGTTCTATTAATCACACACACGACTTCCTTTCCCCATCTATTTATTTATTTTTCTTTCCACATGGTTTGGATATACTTACACCTAATGTATTTACTTATTCAAATCATGCATAAGAATATATACATCCATTTCCCATCACCATTCACAATCTTCCTTCTCCCTTCCTCAACACATGCTTGATCACATTGATAATCTTATAATTATATGAATGTGATTTTATTAATACATCAATGTGTCTATTTTTGTAGGGAATGGTGTTTCATGTTTTCCATTTTCACACCATTGGTATAATATTCATTTATGAAACACTATTCTTGTCTCCTCCATGAATTTGGATGATTCGTAGCCCCTCCTTTCTCTAAGGATGCATGAGATTCCTTCCCACATGAAGTGCGGACCTCCTTCCTGTACAAAAAGGAATGTGGTTCTATTTATTCAAAGTAACTTCTCTTCATAGAACCAAAATAGTATGTGGTGCCATTATCTCATGAACCTAGAATGGTTCACAAACACTCTATTCATGATCCTTGGACTATTCATGGGTCTCCCGCTTTGCGTACTGAAGCAGTTTATGGTTCACATCTTCTCCGACCATAGTGGTACGTGATACTTCCCTTCAAAAACTATAATGGTATGCGGGTCTTCTCTTTCACAAGAAGTAGAACAATATGCAGTTCACTTCACGAACCCAGAATAGTTCACGAATCGTGCATTCCCCATTCACACTGAATGAATGAAAAGAATCTATTTAAAAAAATATTAGTTCTCAAAGACTTGGGAGAAGCGACATCTTCTCGAATCGATAGGTCTTTTTTTATATGTATACATCATTTTTTTGTCCAAAATCCTCATGATACTCTCTTCAAGATTATGTCTTGAATAACCAAGCTCTTATGTTCTTTAATATCTTCAAACCAGCATAGAGATAAGATAAATATATTTGATGTTTCCTTTTTCAAACTCGTGGATTTCTCGCTGATAATTCAAGAATTGAAGTAGGAATGTATCATTTTTTTAATCCCTGCTCGAATCCACATAGCCTTGGCAACTTCGTTTTCCTCAGTTATTCACTAATTATTCATTTCATTCAAATTCATGAAAATTTAATTGTGTGCATGTGATCATAGAATTTAGAGGATCACTATGGGCTTGACCAGAGCTTAATTGATGACCAGAGTGGTGAGATCATTGTTCAGTTTGAGAATTGGTTTTTGGGTGCATGCGGGTTTCCTAAGGTTGAAGAAAATCTCGATGGAGAGATTGGACAGCACTAGTTTAATCCTAAACCACATGATCTGATGGATGACCTTGATTATAACACGAGACGCATGGTGTAGTGTGCATCTAGGGTCAGTCATGAGATCAGATGGACTATGCGGATCACGTTTTTGTTTATAAAATTTCGTCCCACATCGAAATGTTGGGATGTTTTCTCATGGATTATTAATAAATCTGTGGTAGCAGTGCCTCATAAATATCCTCCTCCCTCTACAGTACCTCCACAAACCATGTTCACCCTGTGGGTACACTCTTAGCGCCCACTTTTCTCCTCGGGCACGCTCCAAGCACCGATGCTGCACGGGTTCACCACCGTGAGGCACCTGTGGGCTTATACATGTCCCGTGAAAACCCTGCCTCATGAGGTTCTGGACATGAGGGCTTCCCTCAGGAACATTTGACCCATACGGTCCTGTATGTGCATGAGGTGAGGACCTCAACTAGCCTACATAGATGTCCCATTTCTTTTTGATAAAGGCATATAAAAAATATCTAAGTGTAAAACTAAGTGTCTACAAATATAATATGACAAACCACGATTCCATGCCTCCTCCACAAACCTCTTCTTCTCATAATCTTTTACTCCATCCAAAAACACTCCAACCATCGTTATTTTTTGTATACAATGTATCACTCCTGATAAAAATATATGATACATAGGATCAATAACATCCAACGTCTGGTTTTTATTCTCCATTTTATATTGGATATTTCCTTCCTTCATTTTGACCATCATTGACATCCATTGAAACTCATTGACAACAAATACAATCATTAAATACTAAGTGGTCCCAAAAATCTCCCCCTTTGTTTTTGATGTCAATACTTCAACCTTTTCTAAAATGAGCATGTTAATGTCAATATGAGAGTCTTATATCTTCCCTCTCCCAATAAATTTTTAAAATTAATTTCACTTTCTCTCACCCTTATTGAAATAAATTCAATGATCATTGTAGAGAGGGTGTTATTGCATACTTAAGAAATTATATCATCAATCATTTCTCACCAATTATACATGATCAATGCTTGATGTAGAAAAAAAGAGGATTTGATCTAGAAAAAAGAGATGTACATTATTCCCTGATCATAATACCTCATGTGATGAGAACTCAGGTAATTTTCATCAAGGAGCCTTCCACATTCATTACATGATAAGGATAATTAATGTGATATATGATTATCTACCTGAAAGTCCTGCTGTCACTTGAACAAATAGATCAAAAACATTCATGTGCAATGGGCAGGACAAGTGGCATTGGGTAACATCCATTCTTCTTACGAAACTGATTAGAATTTTTGCTTCCCATTTGAAAAATAATATTATTTTGACTAATGAAGGTTGAAAGATGAAATATCATTTCCAATGACCTGATCCTCAAAAATTCTTCAGAGTAGTTGAATTTAATAACAATTTAAGTTGATTCATGTGAAGATAATAACTCTAATATATTCTTCATGTGTCTCTCCCTCAAGGGAACACATCTCAGGTTCTCCCCCTAAGTGATTTCTTCACCTTCAATTCCCTATATGATTAGTATAATACCCAAATTGTTAAGGAAATAAGGTGGATCCTCCATGCATCATTAATATGAGTTGGAGTGCTAAGATGATTTTATCAACCAAGGTGATCTACTTTCTTCACTCCTCACACTTCCAAATTTTATTTTCAGTTCTGACTTTGGTTGTCTGGATCTCAATGTTTATTCCATTTCATTTTGTGTCAGTCTAATTTCATCATGTTCATTAAAAGTACTAGAATATATATTTTCAACATTATCATCATGAGGAATTCATCTTGGTATAGAATAAATTCACAACAATTCGTAAAATGTGACCATCATTTCTTCACCACACAAACAGGAATTTTCTATCATCATGTGGAATCTTATTATTTCATGTTACACTAGCCTTATCCAATTCATCTTCATTAACTCACGTTCGTTCCATATATTTTGGATAGATAACCAATATGTCTCATGGAACAATGGAAGTATATTTGGATTTTCCACATGGCCTCTTCAGAGTGTCATAGTTTTTAGAAATTCTTTTGTATGTACCACTCTTCAATTTAATGGATTTTGAATCCAAGGACTTCTCTGTTTTCCTTCTTGTGGACTTCTTGGTAGAATTCTATTTTGCAACATTATTCTGATTTCTTCCCAAGTTAGATACTTTTTTCTTGGGTGGATTCTGTGATCATATGTTCTTATCAGCTCTAGACATTTGTTACGATAAGAATGCTTAATTATCATGACAACTCAAATTGAATACATTATAGATGTTGTCAATCATTCGAAATCTATTTGCGGGATACAAAGGCTTATGGATCTATTAATGATTCTTTTTCTTCTCTGGTTTTCTTTCTATTGACGTAGGCTTTATCTGTGCTTTTTTATTTAATGTATTATACCAACATTCCAGTGCACAATTCCCAAATTTGTTGTAGCACCAACATTGACCCTCAAATCTTGTATTCTTGATATCATCTATATAAAGTTTTAGGCCTTCCTTTTAATATGTTGTGCACTATCTAGGTAACCATCTTCCAAATTCTTCTTCCTAACCATCCTTTTCATAGTAGTAGGTTTCTACTCCTCAGTTTTCCTCATCCATACTGTATAATTTTTCTCCCAACATGCACTTTTTGTAAAAAAATATTTATAAAGAATGGTACAAGTTGGTATGGATGGTACCGTCATCTTCTTAGTTACTTGTGATAAATCAATGAGTTAATTCATCGTATTATTATCTTATGATGGAGGCCTTTTGGATTTAGTATTCTACAATGGGAATTGTCTACCAGAATTAGCTGTTTCATTCCTTTGTTGAGTCTGAATATGTGTCTTCTCAAGATTGGTCATCTGGGAGTCCTGTTTTAGACATTCCATATTATGTATCATCTTCGGATCATCAATCATGACCATCTTCCCATCACAAGACATTTTCAATCATTCAATCCCATATTCATAAATCTTGACAGTGTATGGTAACAATGAGTCACGTTCCTCGAATTTCTTAGTTGTTTCATCCAAATTTAAAACCTTTTATTCAATGATATTTTCATATCACCTTTAAATGCATTGATCTTTTCATCTATGGTCTTATTTACCCCATCTTTTTCTTCAAAGGAATCAACGTGTCTGGATTGATTATAACATTCTCACACATTCTATTCCTATCCTTCCTCAATATTATCAACTTCGCTTTCTAGTCGGGAGATCTCATCCTGCATACTTAGAAATATTCTACAAATAGAAGCAACTCTTTCTTCAAAAATATCATGCAGATAGGTTCTTAATTTCTCATGATCTCCTGAAAAATGATATAGAAGTGTCTTCCTTTTCTCTAGTAGAAACCTGAGCCACATGGTCTTTACATCACAAGCCTAATATTTCATCATTATTGTCAGGGCATGGCGAACTAGACATTGCATCTTCTTCATACATGAGATACTTCTTCAACTGATTCTTCTCTTTCTTTTTCATGTTCATCGTGGTATTGTTGGGTATAGATTTCTACTCTGGGATAACTAAACATTCATCAAGACTGCCCTTCATTATTGACTTAGGAAACAAAATTCAAATCCTTTTCGGAATTTAATTACTGAAGAGTATCCAACATATATAAACCCTTTCCCTATGATACCAATTGAAGGAACCTAGGTCACCCTGAGGGGGGGGGGGGGTGAATTAGTGTGTTAATGTATTCTCCCATTTAATAGATCTCGTTCCCACATTTGTAGGAACATATTAAACCTTGTATGATTGATTTGTAAAGTAATTAATAAATTCACATGAAGAAGGAAAACACACCACTTTTAATTGCTTCACAACTAAGGGCGCTATCCATGTAGAGTAAGATGACAGGTTTCCGGTCGTATTTAATTCCACTAATATTCTCAAGTTATGGATTACAAGGTTTGGGAATAGTCAATTTGTTCTAGGCACACTACCTTTGCAAGGTTCTGGTATAGAACACTACATCGCTCAGATCACT
Source organism: Viscum album (assembly GCA_963277665.1). Taxonomy (NCBI): domain Eukaryota; kingdom Viridiplantae; phylum Streptophyta; class Magnoliopsida; order Santalales; family Viscaceae; genus Viscum; species Viscum album. Next base: position 2,056,411,985 of record OY728137.1, read on the forward strand.
TATGTTGACTCCCCCTGTCTCACTACCTTGGAGAGGTCACACTCAGTTAATCGACATTAAGGTTGATTTAAGGGATATTCATGAAAGTCTTTGTCTCCAATTAGGCATGTGACTTTTCTTGCATCGAGGTCTAGAATTTATTCTCTTTAATGTTCAATCAACTCCTCCAGTGCAACACCCATATGTAATAAGACATCTTATTCATTATGAATAGAAACAAAAATTATTTTGTGATTACTCAAACACTGAAAAACATCTTACAAGGCATCATCATAATCAACACTTCTTAATCTATTTTTGCATGTGACGATGCATATAAAAATATAGATATTCCCTTCCACATCACTTTTTTAGACATGTTCACCCTCAATTTAGGATTCCTCTCAACAATTTATTCTCGTATTCATGTCCACGCATGATTACATGCACTTCCTCTTCTACTCTCTTTCATGATGCCCGAAAATGGATATGGATCCATTAAGAACACACATGACATATTTTATTATTATATTTATTTTCATATCATTCCTCTTGGTTTGGATTTTCATACACCTAATGTATCTACTTCTTCAAATCATGCGAAAAAATATATACAAGAATTTCCCATCAGCATACACAATCATCCTTACCCCTTCCTCAATAAACACTTGTTCAATTTGATTTCTTATATTTTTATGAATATGATTTTATTCAAACCTCAATGTGTGAATTTTGGTATGGCATGGTTTTTCATATTTTCCTTTTACACACCATAGGTAAAATGTTCTGTTATGCACAAGTTTTCTTATCTCCTCCACGAACAGGGATGATATGTGGCCCCTCCTTTCTTTAAGGATGCATGGGCTTCCTTGTCACACGAAGTGAGGACCTCCTTCCCATAGCAAGTTATAAGTTGTTCTTTTTGTTCAGGGTACCCCCTCTTCATAGGTCCAAAATATTATGTGGTACAATTTCATCACAAACCTACAATGGTTTTTGGATACTCTATTCACGAACCTCAGATAGTTCACAGGTCCCCTGGCTTGTGTACCGAAGAGGTTTGCAGTTCACTTATTATCCAACCATAGAGGTACAAAAGTCTTCTCTTCACGAATCGAAATGGTATGCATGAATCCTCTTCTTCACGAACTAGAATGATACACATTTCACTTCACAAACCCAGAACGGTTCGTAGATCATGCTTTCCACTTTCAGACTAGAAGAATGAAGAGACTCAGTGTCTCAAGAAACATGAGCCCTCGAAGGATTAGGAGCCTCAGCCTCTTCTCGAATCGATTGGTCACTTTTTATAACTATAGATTAGATCATTTACAGATCCAATATCTTCATGATACACTGTACATGATTATGTATCGAATAACTATGATATTCATTTCGTTAATATCATCAAACTAGTGTGAAGATATGCTGCATATTTTGTATGTTTACCTTTTCAAACTTTCTACCTTCTCAATGATCATTCATGCATTCATGATGGCATGTATCATATTCTTTTGAATCCTGGCATGAATCCATGAGGCATTGGAAACTTAATTTTTTTTACTATTCAATCATTCTTCATTTTATTTGTATTTTTGAAAATGTAATTGCATGCATGTGTTCATAGAATTCCGATGATCATGGTTGGAATTACTAAGCTAAATAGATGACCAGAGTGGTGAGATCGTTATTCAGCACGCGCACTGGTTCATGAGTGTAGGCAGGTGTCCAAAAGTTGGAGACATCCTTAGTGGAGAGATCAAACGATTCAGGTTGAATCCCAAACCGTGTGATTAGAGGGACAACCTTGATTAGAACACGAGATGTGAAATGGAACATATGGATGAGATTAGTCGTGATTTCAGATATATAGCATGGATCATATCTGTTTTTATAAAATTCCATCCCATATGAAAAAGACATGATGTTTTATTTCAGTTTATTAATGAAGCTATGGTAGAAGTGTCTCAGAATTCTCCTCATCCCTCCATAGTACCTCATCGTACCATGTTCATCCTAGAGTCATGCTCGTAGCACCCATTGCACTCCTCATGAAAACTCCTAGCACCCACACTGCATGGGTTCACCACCGTGTAGAACATGCGGGGTTTTTTGTGGCTGGCGCACACCCCGCCTCATGCGGGGATGGCCTTGAGGGATTCCCTCAAGGATGGTTGAACCCTCGGGTCCTATATGTTCTTGAGGTGAGGACCTCAACATGCCTCCGTGGATGGCCCATTTTTTTTTGTAAAGTCATATAAAATAACTACTTAGTGTAGAATTATTTGTTTACAAATATAAAATTCCAAACCATCATTCCAAACCTCCTCCACAACCTCTTCTTCTCCTCGTATTTTACTCATTCCAATGAACACTCCAACCATCCTTAAAATTTGTAGAAAATATATCACTTCTAACACACATATATGATACATATGATCAATATCAACCAACATCTAGTTTCCATTCTCTATTTTACATAGGAGAGTTCCTTCCCTTATTTTCACCATCATTAACTTCCATTGACATTCATTGAAAAAAAATCATCTCATACTAAGTGGTCCCAACAACATCTGTTGTGGAATAGATGTAACCATAACTTCAATTTCTATTTTATTATATTTGGATGAATAGGTGATCCTATAGGGTTTTCACTCAATCGCTTAATGCTGATATGCTAAGGATGAGAACAAATATCATTTGCTTATAGATAAACAGGATGATATGCATCATTTAAAGGGGGATGGTATATCTATAGACATTGTGACTTGACATTCATGATCAGATCAAAGTCTTGATGCACACTAGGTAAATGTAGAACAACTCAAAAAGTTATCCCATATCCTATATATATGATAGTATATAATAGTACAGAGCATGAGGCATCATTACCTATAATATTTAGTCCAACATCATGGAGTTTAATTGATTATATTAGTAGACCGTGATTCTCACTACACACCACAATTGTGGTGAGAAATACGGTAGAACATTGTGACACGGTTACAATTAATTTGGGTGTTTCACCCATAAAAAATGATAATAATAATTACAAAATTCATTATATTATTAAAGATATTTTTGAATGAATGTTGGACTATGTATATTGTTGTGAGGATGACACACCTATGTAGATAAGTATTAAAAATTGTCACCACTTAGCAATTTGTAGGGATCTTTTCAGGGCCTTTTATATGAGACTCTTTAGGTCACCACAATGAAAGACTATTCTAGGAGACACACCACTCATTGTCCTGGAGGTGGTGTTAGTGGTGTTAGAGATGGATCAGATCATCTAGGGGAAAAGGTGGACTACGATATTCATAAGAATTGTTATTGGTAGTAATTATAGAGGGTAATGGTGTGTGATGATGGATACCATGTGTTCTTGAAGGTATCACCTCATTGAGAATAATAGTTATTTTTTTGAGGTCACCACTTCTCTCTATGATTTGTTGGTCCTTTCCATATACTAAATAGGGTTTGTGATTTGGTTTATTACACATCCCTTTCATCATTGTTAGGTCGGGTACACAATGTCTTCCACATGTTGTAGCTAAGATGACATGTGCATGAACCATAACATGTTATTAAATGTAATATTTTTAGACATCATGGATGGATATACCTTCATAGAGTACCTGGTATTGATCATGTATTGGTAGGATAATATCCTCTATCGGTGAGTGATTATATAGGTGTGTGTGTGGTGATTTTATAGGAATTATTATGCAAGAACCCAATAGTGGGAGAACAAGATGTGATCTCAGTACCGTAGCCTATTTTACTAGGTTTCTATTTTAATGTTGAAAATACATAATTTGGGAAGAGTGTAACAAGTATTTTAACTTTTCTAAATTTAATATAATTTAATGAATTCCATTAGATCCATTCATAGAGTCAATATGGGTTTCGATGGACTAAAAATACTTGGTGTTTTTATAATAAAAATATTAAATATATTATATAACATGCACACATTTCTATTTTGACATAAATTAAAACCTGTAAAATAGTTTTCTATATAGTAAATATGATACTACCATAAAATCCAAAATGTGTGTCTTACCATATTATAGACATAAAATTTATGGGAATCAAGAATTCTATTTATTTTCATTCATGGGAGAAATAATGTTTAAATAAGTTTATTTATATATTCATTAGTCATTAAATTCATTCAGGCCTAATTAATATTCACATTAAACAAATTAATCCAAAAATCATAGCATTATCATCCACTCTCAATAGATTTGGAGGGGATTTTTGGTGATTTATTGATGAATGTAAATGGATATAGGGATTGTTACTTTTTTTTCTGGTGGATTTTATTCTCAAAAAATGATCTTATATCTCATCAATAACAACCACATTAAACCATTATTCAATGTGGATTAATGAAATATCATGGTTTGGGATTTTTTTATATTTATATAATCCCCAATTTTTATTATCCCACAACAGAAATTGAATAAATTATACTTAAAATTGATTCATTGTCTAATCGTTGGTTTTATATTATGGTTTAACTTCCTATAATTTTAAATTCATAATGACCAAATTAATCCTTGAAATTTCATTGAATTTAAGGATTTATTTGTCTAATAATTGAGGCCAACAAATAATATGGACATAATATATTCCTCACTTTTGTATTTTATTAATTTCTCCACTTTTCATCAAACATTCTATATAAGTAATTATTTTTTTTGTCAGTTCGAAAATACCTAGAAACCAAACATTTCAATGGAATTCATTATCACATTAAGTCATTTATACTAGTTCTGGTTTAGGAATATGAGTTTTATTGATGTATGATTTGGTGTTATGATATATCATATATGGACTATTTCTCTTTTATTTATAGTTTTTTTGGGGTTTTAGATGTGTGGTGCGATGAGAAGGGCATCTAGAGGACAGAGGTGGAAGAAATCACTACAGTAGAAATATAATGAGCTTAATAAAATATAGATCAATGTTATATAGGATACATTGGTTCATAATACCAATGTGTAGATGAAAAATATGATACATGTTGAATTTTATAGAATATATTGAAATTTTCGTGTTACTGGTCATGCAGTTCGGATAGACACATGCCATGTGGAAACCATAATCTGGTAGATTGGGTTATCTAGAGAGATAAAAACCAAATTCCATGTTGTTTTAAGAAAAAGGATATAACCCAATACTGGTGACATATCATGTTCTTCATGGGTAAATTACTATAGACATAGCTCTACATATGTGCATGGCTAGGTAAATTGGGATTACCAGAGTAGTAGGACATGGTCAGGTGTATGAACATGACCAATGATCATTGTCACAGGTTAGAGTACATGGGAAATGGATTACATACACATTAATATTCCATAGGACATGATTGTACATAGATTTAACAAGACACTTCCTAAAACACTATACACACCGTGTACATATCCATGGATAGTTTGAATCCCTCATTCCCTTCAGTTTATCTCAACATATGTAGGCTATTATCCCTTAATACATCATTATATGGGTATAGTGAGGTATATAATTTTGATCACAGGTTGATTTATCCCTTCCATGTGATAGTATAAGATATTTTTAGGTTATCCTTATATGAGATGATGTTATGATCCCATATCATTCATACATAGGTTGGGTTAGTAGTCCTATTACTGAAAATCATGGTGTTTGACCCACAACCATGCAGGTTAATCTGAGTAATATTTTTATCCATCATAGTTTATTTATGTGATCCCCTATTGATATATCAATATCTTATGAGTTCTAAAGTGTACATACTATTAGTGAGGACCAATAATAACTTCCTCTCAGATGATTTCCATTTTTTATTGAATTTCAGAGGAGATAGTTCTCTCAGATGATCTTTACATTAAATCTGCTAGTATAATCATACTTTATTAGTGTTCCTATGTCCTTATTTGAGACATGGTGTCTATAATGGTTATATCAATGTTGATTTAATATTTTAATTTGATTGAAATCACATTCTTAATTATATATGGTGGTTTAAGGGTGTATTACTAGGTCTGTTATAGTCACCACTACATTGAATGAGCCCTTACTTGTCTTGTATTCTATGAAAAATGCCTCATGATCGTGTCATAGGTGGACTTGGAGATGGTGGAGAAACGTAGAGCTGAACAATCCATAATAGGATCAAGGTGATACATTTGGTAGTAATCCCCCATAAATACCATGTTGGAAATTTTCGTTATTTTTGGTGGAATTGTATTTACTCCTTTCATTTGAACCATTATGGTTTTTTTACTCTGACCATACATCTCATTATATAAAAGAATATTAGTAATAATTTTATAATTTTGTTCTGAATTATATTAGGATTTTAAAATTTGTTAATTTATATAGGTTCATATGGATAAGTCCTCTCATGTTAGTAAAAATCATGCTATGTTATTATCTCTATCCCTAGCCTATTAGAGGTGAGCATGGGGTATCACAATATCCTTAACACGAGAATGGTGTACGATGGTGGGCTAGGTAAAAACATGAAATCATCCAGAACCCCTATATCCCATTCATTTAATTAAACACCATCTATTATATGTTCTCTACTCTATCCCGTAATTGTTGATATATTTTTTATTGATCAATCATGGAGAACATCCATGATCACCACAGGTTATCAATGTGATCATCAATTCGTGGATAGGGATATATATTCATCACCATCACATTATTTAACTTCATTTAGTGTAAGTAGATTCAAGAAATATACTCATAATAAATGACAAAATAGTAAAACCCTATGGTGAATTAATCATATTAATAAATCATATATTATCCAAGTCAATGAGAAAAAACATGACAACCCAAAAAAATAATGGATTCTTAAAATAATAGTGAATCGTAATTGGAAGAACATCTGACATGATATATATCATGATATCAATATCTCTTTCTTGAGGGAGTTTTATAATTTTAATTTGAAAATATATTGTAAGAAAGTTTCACTAATAGAGGAAAAGACTAGGTACCTACAACTAATCTGTATGAAATATCAAAACCTTAAATATGAATCATGATAATCCCATGCTCACTCAAGCCTTGAAAAAATATAACTACTACAAGTTCCCACTCTCTGGTCGTCCTACACATTTCTCTATTTGGTTATTTAAATGATACCATTCTTGAAATAAAATCAATGTGAGAACAAAATTATTCCAAGAATCCTATGCCAAGAATTAATTCAAATATAATCATATCTATAATTATGACTATCCAAATATTTATGTTACATGGAATGAAAATATTTCACTACATGTATCAATTAAATCATCTATAATATTATGTAATAATGTATTTAGGTAAAGTAACATTGAAAAAACATGTCCATTATTTAATATACACTAACATATTATATATATATAATGGAATGGGAATAATATATCCCATATAAAGAAATAAAAAACATTTATTTGATTAAGATCATACCTAGAATAGAAGATGATCCTTCACTACCTTCTATTATGGTTTGATGAACTATATAAAATCATTCTAACTCAGCTTCATCATCTTTTTCTTTGATTTATTTGACCCTCTGGATTTTTCATCATTTGAGCCCAATATTTGGTACCCCAACTCAATCCTATGGTCAAAAATGATATATTTCATCCACCCATGTAATACTATACCCTTAAATTCCTTTTGGAAAATTAATTGGGTTTACCTATTTTCACACAATATTAAGACCTATGTTATGTTTATATTAAAAAAACTATAACATTCAACATATCAATAGAGTATTAACTACAGAAGCCACTATGAGGGTGTTGATGAATTAATTCTCTAATGAACCTATATAGAACCATTGTTTCATGTCCCTAGCTTTTCTATTCATATTTTTAGAACTGAAACTCACTATAACATTAGTTGATCTGCCTACCCTAGTACTTATGGGCAGAATATGATCCATGGTTTGTTCATCATCAAATACATTCTTCATATTTAAGGTCATCTCCTTCACATCTTGGTATGTCTTTAGGTTTTAAAAACTAACCTATAATATGAGGATAGCATGATGAAAAATCACCCAAAAAATCAGTAGCTACTCCTTTCCCTCAGAGAGATGAGAAAGTTTTATTATTATTAGTGAAATAAATATATTATAATGATACCATCATAAACCATTTATGTATATAAATAAACTCTAGTTATATGTATACAATTACTATATTGTTATATAATTCATCAAAGAAGAGTTCCTTAAAATCCTCTCACTTGAGACCATCATGTCATTAATCTTGTCCCATTATGTTAAACCACATTCAGGGTTGTCCTTATAGCATAAAAGACTCCATATTCACCATCATATCAATAAGAATCTAATTTAAGGAAAATAAAAACAGGAAGGTCTCTATCTAGTTTTCTATATCATATCTACCTCGTCTTCCATAAAAGGCTCGTGGATGATAAATCTTGGATCCTATGATTTATTAATCTATGGATCCCAGGATCTCTCCACATGTGCATCTATGAGCCAAAATATTAACAAATGAGGGGGCCCAATATATACACCATTAGATTAGGTGTGAGAGTGTGCTCTAGTGAACCCTATAACATATTATGTAAGAGAGTAAGTGCATCCTTATTAGTAAGAGATTCATGGACAACATCATCCAAAAATTTCTTCAGCATTTTTTATAATGGAATATTTTGAAAATTAAAAGAAACCATAAAATATTAAAGTCATTTGTACAGATCCTGGATAGTATATGGGATCATCGAAAGGTTATCTTATGAGTGTATCCAAAACCCAAGGTATATCCCTCTTGAAATATTCCCAGGTCATAATATCACCATGTTATTCACTATAATATATATATATATATAGCATAACCACATGGTTGGTTTTAACTAATTATTTTCAATAGATATTTCACAAAATCATGGAAAATAGTTACATAATTTTCTAAAAGAATAAATATCTATCCCAAATAGATAGATTAATCAAGCTGTTAAACTAATGATGTTATATGTATCACAAAATATATATATATAATGTGATCCTATGATCCATTTCATGCTATATAAAATAAAATAAAAGTCCCATTAAATTTTTACAATAGTCCAATAAATGGTAACACAATGTTGTGTAACACAAGATCTAGATATGAAAATGTGAAACCCACTAACCATGTCCCAAAAAAGATATCCCATTCCTACTAATTATTATTTTGTTCAAAATTATATAAGAAAACATGAATTTGACATAATTTTTTAATACCATGACCAAAACAATTTAGTTTGATTCGTAGTGTAACATGTCCTCAAATGTGCCTCACCGTATGAAATAGTCTATTGATTTTCAATTAGGTTATAAATTACATAAATGGGGAGTCTATACCATTACTATCATAACCATTTTAAAATAATACAAATATAATTATTATTATAAAATTCACTATATCAACTTGAAAAATAAACATCCATTGTACTATTAGAAGCAAGATTTATCTTACAGTTCATAAAAAAACGGGCACCTAAAGTGTCAATCCAGACTAGAGTATCCATATAATAGTGAAAGGAATAATACTATACTATCCAATAGAGTTTGTAAAATATCATTCCACTAAATCCATGAATAATTAATCCACTCTCAGAAATTATTCCATTACCCTTATATGGACCCCTATACATGGATTCTTTATATTCATCTAGATTATGATGCATGATCCGACTAATAACACCATGTTGGACACCACAAATACATCCATAATTAATGAAAAAATGTAATATATATTTATTTCCATATAATAATAAATACTCATTCATGTATATAAATTAATATAATATGTACCAACTTGTTGACTAGGACACTATAATCCCCAACTATACCTCTTTTAGATCCATGATAGCACGATTGATAGAAATGAAGAAAATCACCACGAACTAGTTATAAATATGGATCATTTAAAATAGTATCAATAAAGAATCTACAGAAAACTATTGATAAACATCTATAAGGAATGGAGTTCAATCAAATTACTCTATTTCAACAAAGCATCGATTTCTGGGTCATAACATATAAAAATAATAAACAAACCTTAATATTAATTCCTACATCATCATCATCATTGGTAGTTAGTACTCCTTCTCTAAGGGGTATTCATACTATGATGCTCTATAAATAATAAATACTATGAATAAAACTACAATTACATGGTAACAAACCTTACAATCAAGAGTATAGTAAGGAGAATATGACACACCTTTATGATCCCATACATTAAAACATATATTAAGATTTTATCAACACCTGGAATGATATAAAGCTAATCTAAGACATTAATAGAAACAACATCATATTTTGGTGTCATAGATATTCACACACCCAAAAGTAATAATTGTATATAAGGAATAAAAATACATTTCAATATAACATAAATCAAGGAATCAATAGTAAACAATTCCCACAAATTGTATGGATCATCCTACATCAGGATTGATGAAAAAGTACCCCAATTTTTTTAAATGATAGAAAAACCAACCCTTCCACACACTAACATATATCTAGCTCTGTATCAATAATGGCGAACTGGTTTTTCTCTTTTTCAAAAAAGGTCTTACAATAGAGATTGAAGATGATTTTATCTAAAATAATTATGTTTTAGAATCACATACCTTGTGTATTATTCCAAAGATTACGATTTTGTGTTACATTAATGTAGAGAATAGAAATTCACATGATCTTTAGTAAAATTCAAGATTTGATCCTGAATTCATCATCAATTCAATAAGATAAAATCAGGTATATCCAATGAATGGTGATCTATTGACAATTCATTGATGAAAAATACACTCATTAGGGGAATCCGAGAGAATAGTTCCTAAAGATGATATACCTATGATATAATTCCTATAAATAATCACAATTATTGAAAATATTCATGTTGATCATTGTGGGGTTGTCATCGATATGTCGAAACCTCCTCCAATATACAAAATAATCATCAATGGATTATATTTCTATCATAAATCCACCATGAAGAAGACATATAACAAAATAAACCCTAAAATATCACTAGTATAAAGCCTGTATTAGATGGTTGATATAAAATTTATCATTGAATCATGTTAACCCAAAATATCTACCTGAAATATATGAATAACGAAATGAAATTTTAATGTATTTTAATGGAATGAAAATATATGATATAGAAATATTTACATTTTTAATGGTAGAAAAAATAATAATTAATGGATATCAATGAAAAAACCACCATTATAACACCCTCAAGTTGTTAAATCCATAATGTGGATAGAGGATATGAATGGCAGAGTATAGACACAAGGTGAGAGGTCAAAATTAAGAATAGGTTAATTGGAGTAATTAATATTTTTTTAAGTGTATCAAGAGAAGATATGATTAAAATCATGTTTGGTGTATTAATTTTACCAACACACACGGTGCATCGATGAGTTTTTTGGCCTAGTAGAACCTCATGTGTTCTTCAAATACTATCTACAAGACATTGGGATCATCATCATTTTAATAAACTCTTGGAACCCCACATCGTAACTAGCTTGTTCTACTACCTAGTCACATAATCTTCTGTAGATTTCTCATGGTTGAGCCTCAATCCATATTTCCAATCATCTATATTGTGGCCCTTGTAAGATAATACCATCCCATTTATCAACCATTTCAAATATGAGACAATGTGAATGGATAATTTTTACACATGACATATCATTTACATTAATATATATAGTTGATGTTATATATAACAATACTATTCTGAAGCCTTGTATAATTTATCTTGAATTTAATCAACATCAATGTGTGTTGTCTAAATATAATTATATGGATATAGATGAAAAATATACTAATTTATTCACCTACATTTATCCATCGACCTTATCTATAATATTTTTAAATTATATGAATGTTCCAATTAATTCATTAATGACACGATTATTAGTAAGTTATTTAATATCAATCATTATTCCCACTGATTCTTATTTTATTGATATAATACAAATTCATATCCATACTCATTTATCAAAATATAAATCAAACTCACTAAAATAACATATAATATTGAAAATATCCTTTATACTATGGTTTATCTATGTAATAAATTAACTAGTTAGAAAATCATTTGATTTAAAATCATCCCTTGGTATAACACCTTTCATTTGTAGAACTATTGATGTTTTGATGAGTGTGACGTCTTTTATTTCTCATTATCCAGATGTTTTTACGAACAAAGTAACATACCTATATATATTTGATTTCATTCCCTAACGTATTTTTTTTTTCTATTGGTAATATATTGTAATTCAGTTTATTTTTATTTAGTAAATGTATAAATAACATTCTTTTGAATCATATAATATATATTCAAAATATGATATTCATGCACTCTAATATAAATAATATAGGTTTTATATAATAGAACCAATATTCTTAATACATGAAGTAAAATGTGAGAGGATGATTTAAATTTATAATTTCCAATGTTCTGTATAATACAATTCATATCATATAGAGCAATATATATTTCATGTAAAATTGTGGTGACTGTAATGTACAAAAAGTCACATGTATGGTAATATATTACTTTAAAAATATTTATAAATGTTCTAAATAAATTTATAGATTTATACAATATCATGTTTTGTCCCAATTAAATATGTTAAGGTATCTCCAAAAGGATCTGAATTGAATTTTAAAACACAACTCAAAATATTCCCTCTCTAATGAGTAAATAGTATTAAATTTATGGAATCAAAATATAGAAAATTTTAACAAAGTAGGAAATTATTTTTAAATAAGGATATTTTTATTTATATTCGATTATTTTTAATAAATAAACACATTAACAATTTTACACTGTGGTGTCTGCAAAAAACTTATATTATTTAAAATAAAAATTATATTACAATGAAGTAAATATTTACAAGTTATTCCAATTTTTAATATATATTCACTTTTAATCCTTGTTAGCAGGGCTTTTTATCCTGAACCATTTTTTACAATATCCATTATAGAAAAATCATTGAATTATCCAACAAGAAGATGACTAGTTTTTCACAATTAAATTAATTGATAGATCATAAAGGTCATATAGCTCTATCCATGATTTCTTTTTAGATATAGAAAATAACTACAACTGTATTCTCATTGGACATCATCGACCTTTAATGCCAATAAGTAAAATTTATGTAGCCTCAGAACTGCTTATTGGAGTAATATAGAATTATTAGGGTTAAATTCATTTAAAAAATAAATACAAATCCATTTTTAAATATTATTTAATGATTTTAAATTTAATTGAAATGAATTATATTACAGATTATACAAAATATAATTGATATGTATAATGAAATATAAATGTATTATCATAACTAAATTAGAATATTAGTTAATTGAAATAATTATTTATATAATTTATGATACTAAGAGATTGATATGAAGAATTAGATTAAATGGAAAATTTTATATAAACTATATAAAATAAAAGGAAAAAATTTGATAATGTAGTGCCATAATATCCTAATAATATCCCCTATGACTCCCTCCCCAATTTCATAAGTGATATTAATTTAATAGTGCTTTATTTTAGTGGAAGACCTAAAACCTGAAAATAATAAAAACCCTTGAACTTATCAGTAATAATGAAAAATTGAAAACTACATTGGTTTTTTGTGATAAAAATGATAAAAAAGAACACAGCGTTAACAGTAACTATGAATAAAAAAATGAAATATGCGGTCTTTATAGGCACCAAAATAATATTGAAATTCCATAACTTACCTATAAAAATAATGAATATTAAAATAATTGAGTGGGATAGAGAAATATATATGATTAAAATGATTTCTAAAATAAGAACAATAAATGTTCATGAGGTGGAATGAATGAATTAGATTTAAAATAAATGTTATATTGATCTAATAACTTCATATATACATAGATGAAGTTCATTGAAGATCGCTAAGGTTTCATACAATGCTTACCACATAATGTATTTATAGGAATCATTGGTGTATTGGATGATGATGATGTTTTTATGTGTTAATGATGTTATTGAATACCACGATCAATTATCCTTATAATGTATTACCTGATAACTCTAGTAAGATTCAATATTACACCATCTAGTCAGTGTATAAGGCACCGATATATTTTATGAATTCCATTGAAATAATATTTATGCATTTATTTACATTTTTAACAAACAACGATGATTCTAAAATAATTATTTCAGGTTATATCATTTTCCCTTAGTAATTTTATTAGAGGATTTAATTTGGAATATCCATATTAGTAAATATTTATAGACATGTTTTCATTAATGAAAATTTATTAATAAATTACTTTTAAACATTCATTAAATTTATAATATCATTTCATCATAAAAGATAATATTTTGAATAATTATAATTTTTTAAATGTATTATATATGTATATAAATCTAATTAAATACTATTTAAATTGATATATTTTTATTTTATGATTAATTATTCATACCTTAGATATCAAAATTATTGGAAAAAGATAAAATAATTTAAATTAAAGAAGATTTGTTTTATAGATAACTATTTTTATGCGTGCAATGTGTTTTTGTCATTATAAATTCATTAAATCATAATTAATACATGATGATAATATTATTTATATAATATATATTCAATAAATTATTCTATATTTCTATGAAATTTTTAATAGGAATGGAGTGATAATAAATTCATTTTAGGCTTAAAATTCAATTTTTTAAAATGTATTTTTCATGAATTTTTAGTGATTATTTTAAAATATTAATTTTTAAAATTATATAAATTTAATTTGATATAGTTGATACTATATTTTGAAGTATGACTTTCTAATATTGTAATAAGACCAATTTTTTTTGTTATAATTGACAGTAACAGATGTAAAAAATTACAATAGTTAATGTTAAATACTTATATCGGTTGTTTAAATAATGAGATAATGATCAATTGAACCTCAAATTGTCCAAATAATATTTTTTTGATTATTTATTATTTCCAAAAGTTGTTAACTTAAAATTAATGGTCATATTCTCCCACTTCCATATCAAATGGACATAATATTATTTAAAACATTTCTGTAATGCCATCTATGTCTCTCCCCTCATGCAGAAAGGGGAACCTCTTATACAACCATGTTAACAAATTTTTTTCCCTAAATCATTGAAATAACCTACACAGAAACATTCCTAAATTCATAGACTCATTATTGAGATCATTTTAATCTCCATTGACCATATTATGAATTCTTAATAGGTAATTTTAATGAGGTCTCTCAATGAATGAAAGATCATCTTACCTCACACATTTGAGGTTTATTAAATATTTTAATTCCAAAAAAATATAACATAATTTCTCACCAAAATATTATAGAATCATAAATATTTTAAAATCTCAATATTATTATGAAATAAAAAATTTCCACCTTCATTCCTTAAAATGGTAAAAGAAGGTATTTCTCATGCGTATGTGTGTGCTACCTCTACCATATAGAGATATGATTCACTTTTTATCACCAAATCCCACTGATTAATATAGTGGTAGATTTAATATATAAATATATGATAATTTTTATTAATTATTACTATTAAATGGAAAACAATATTTACCTTTAATTCCCACTTTTCATTGAAAAAATAAAACCTCATTCATTCATATAATTGACTACTATATCAATTAAATATGTAATTTGATTTTATATCCGTAATTTTTTGGGATGATTATTGATATTTACATAATTAATAGATATGATAATTATAACACTAATAAAACTATGGATAAAATAGAATAATTATCAATATAAGGACCAAAATTTTCAGTCCAAACATATATGAAAAATTAAGAAATTAACTCTTGAATGTTAGAAGATAAAGAAGGATTTTTAACGACTGAGTGATAATTTGGTAAAATTAAAAAATACATGGTATTATAATTGTGAATATGAGTCTCGTAATGAATTATATTAAAATTTTATTTATTATATATGAGATTGATATAACTTATGAATAATGTGGGACCTGAGGTTATGGTTCTATGTTAAAATCTCAAACTATTCATAATTTCATTATATATTAATTTTCAATGTGGTCATTTTTTATTTTTCATTGAAAAATTTCATTTCAAAACATATGGTTATTTCTAGAAAATACTTTTTATCTTATCATCTTTCTCTTTATAAAATCCATTGTTGGTAATACTTATTTTAATGATAACCAACTGAATTCATTCTGTTCAATTAGGTAACATTTTTATCTATATCTATATTTTCAGTAAAATATATTCAATGATGAATTTACTAATTTGGAATGATCTATCAAATTAATTTTAACCGATGATTTAATTTATAATATTTTATTAAATAAATCTTTTTATTCATTTACTTACTTGGTCCCTTAAAAAATGTGTGAAAGTAATCATTGTTTTATCATTTTTTACATTAGAATACTTTATCACTATCAAAAATATTATATTGATTAGATATTATTTTATTGGATTCCATTTTTTATTTGATTGAAACTTTTTATTCTAATATTCTTTAAATATTTATATTTTAAACAACATATTTATAATTTAAATGAGTATTCTACTTTGAAATGTTCCAGTGATCTCTTAAAAAAAATTTAATATATGAAAACATTCATTGAAGTTAATTATGATTAATGTATGATATGTTCCTATTATTACATATTTATATATTACCTATAGTGTTTATGATTATGATAGTGAAATATTAATGAAGCCGGTTTTCTTTTCCACTTGTTAAAATATGAAAAAATGATAAATTATTCCATTTACATGTGACATAAAATTATTGTATTATGGTTATGTGATGTGTGGGTCCATTAAATACATGTCATGTATTAGGTAATGATAATTTTTTTATGATATTAATTGACCAATGGGTGGATTATCCAATACAAAAAGAGTGTATGTATTTAGTTAGCTCATTCACAAAGTAGGTACACTGATGGATATCGATAGCCTAACATGAGATTAATGACTTGTTGGGTATAGTTTCTATAAAATTTCTAATATTGATATTATTTCAAAATAAAATTCCTTCCCTCTTTGACATTCTCTCATTGTTATTATAATATCTCATTTCTATTGATCTTAAATTCTACTATGATTCAAGAATTATCACCCAACATTTCATTATTTCTTGAATCTGATATTTAATATTATTGGTATGATTATCATATTTTTAGCTTGTATTCTCAATAAAAAATGATCATAATATGACTATATATGATTTAAGGATAATATCTCCCATTTTAACCGGAAATAATATATGATTCTGACTCAATCCTAAATTTAATTTTATTATCTTATCATGAATGTTTTTATATATTTCATATTGAAGACGTTTATTATGTGAGTATATATTAATGTTATATATAAAAATCAATCATGAAAATTGAGGATTATTTTTGTACTTTTGAAATGTAAAAAATCCACATGGTCTTAAATAGTGTATTTTTGTTATATATATATATTAATTATTCTTCTAAATTGATATAATCATAATTTATATAATAATTAGGTCCCATAGGTTTGTATCGATTATGGGTCCAATAATATTTGGGTTTTTAAAATAGGGGACTCACTGAAAATTAATACGAATAAGTATAATTATATGATAACATAACAAATATATGATATAGTAAATATTATATGGATTTATAAGAAAACAAATCCATATCTCAATATTAGAAAATGGATATGGTTATTGAACTGATGTAAATATGTGTAAGAAATTTGAAAGTTGTCGCTTCTGTATTAACAAGATTTCCAATGGTGCAGGATGAGTGGCCCTATGAATGAATGCATGGATAGTCACTCTAGTGGTATATTCTTAGATTAATTGTCATTTAATATGTTATTCCTCATGAAGTATTCAAATAGATAATGACAATGTATTACCTAGGTTAAAAATATAATATAATGTGTTTGAATTTACTTGTTATTATATATACATATTAATTATATTTTTTCATGATTATATTATTTCACACTTTGATTATTATATCTCACATTGTACTTTTTAGTTTTAGTTACTAGATATAATATAGATGGATTTTTAAAAATTGAATGTTATGGGAAATGAAATGATCTTCCACCATTGAAATTTAATTTAATTAGGCATGAAATGAAAAATATTATTTCTATTTTTTTTAAAAAATTCTCAAACTATGAATCATGTGGATATTTTATAATCAGTAATGGTTGGGACAATTTAAAATTGAGGCATTTATAATTAAATTATGTAAATTATTTTATCATGTATGTTGTTCCACTAAATATTGATCCTAGGAAATGTTTACTTGAAAAAAAATTTCCATCCTCCAGTATCAAATAATTGGTTATTTATTTTCATTGTTCCTCATTTTGAAGGTGATAAGGATAATTCGTTGATTCTAATTATTAATATGGGTAATCATTATTAAATTGAAACTATATATTGGAAGGAGTTTTGGAGGTCATTTTTCATTTTGTAATTTCCTAATATTTACCATATGAAAAAGGAAAATTAATTCATTTATATAAAGTATAGTAATTATGAATTCGTTAGTAATTATTATTAAAATATTTTAAGGAATTTGAGGTACACTTATAGTATTATCATTGAACATAAAAAAATTGATATTTACATTGGACTAATAAATCAAAGTCTACAGGGGTTATAGACCAAGGAGTAATGTGATTCCTTGAAACATAATTTGACAGGAAATTATGTTATAAAGGAAGTGTATATACACCCATAAAACTAAGTACTTTTATAAATATGAACGTTGAAATCAAAAAGAAAATTATAATAAATAAATCCATATAGGGAAAAAATTGACAGATCATTTACGCATGATTTGTGAAATAAAATTGAATGAAATTGTACAAAGTGGACTAGTAATTTATTTATATTTAGAAAATAATCCCATTAGAAAATAAATTATTTAAGTGATGATAATATTTTTCTTATCTATGTGATTATAAATAACTCCCCAGAGAATGCAGCACCAACAATCTCATGTTTCAAATTCAAGGATTGTGGGAACAATACTAACCATTTATAAAATATCGAGTTTAATATGATTTTTTTAGAAACCAATAAATCCTAGGGAAACTTGATATTTCATCTGGTTGCTATTTCTAATCTGGTTTAGGATTATAAACTGGGGAATGGTAGAATTATGATTGAATCTGGATCTGATAATTTTTTATTTGATTATAGTTTTAGCTGCTCTTTTATATTTAAGGAATATTATATGAGTATTACATTACCTCATAAAAATTTAAATTTTGAATTTTCCATGAAAACTATAAATTATATTAAGTCACAATACCATTATTATTCTCTAATAGACCATTATAGGTACATACATCTTATTAATATTGATTTTCCCACTCTAGATAAATTTTATGTGAATTTGCCCATGGATTGGATCTCATTATATATCATTCTTAACAATATCCATGAATGATCAATAACATTTCGTATACTAGAGTAAAATATGATAATTGTTTAGTGTGATGATGATTAGGAGCATCAAATGGAAATTACAACCATTTTATGGGTCTTGATTCCAAATAGTTTATTTTTTCGATGGACCGATATAAACACCACATTAATGATTTTAGCTTATATGTGAGTTTTAAATTTTCTATATTCAATGGCATCCTTATCAAAAATAAATCATGAAGTTGATTATTTAATGGAACACAACCCTAGTTCTACCCCTAATTTAAAGAACCTATATAGATTTTCCCTAATTGAGTTGAAAGAATTGATGAAGTAACTAAGGGATAATAATGATATATGAATTATCTTACCTTGTGATTAATATTTTGGGGATCCGTCAAATTTCATTAAAATTAAATATGAATCACCGTTTATTGATATTGTTTGTAAAGATTATAAATTGATTTAAATCAATAATATGTATTCTCCACTCTATATTTTGTGACTTTTTTGATCAATTACGAGGATCCAAATAATACTCAATGAATAACCTAGATTACAGATATTATCAATTGGGTTAAAACGTCATTATGTAAATAATGTATCCATAATTACGAAGAATTAAAAAATGAAATATTATTGACTTCAATTGAACATTCAAATTCAACTATTATCCTCATGAATTTAATCAATGGAGTATTTAGATATTACATTATTCTATTTTTGGTTGTCATTATAAATGATATTATTTTATTCAAAAACTAAGAGTAATATCATGAAGATCATTTGATATCAATTTTGAATACCCTAATGGAAGATAAACTATATTACAATTTTAAAAAATAGTGAATATTTGTGATAAGAAAGTTATTTATATGGAAATGTTATCATAGCCATTGGTGTATCACTAAATCTATATAACATAGATTTTATTAAAACATTTTAAAAAATTACCACTATGACATAGCTCTGTGGTTTTCAAATAACTAATAGATACAATTGATTATCAAGAAAGACATTTCCAACACTATTTAATACACTCACTAAGATATGAGATATGGAAGTCATGTTCCTTTTGACGGATTAGTGTGGTGAAAAATTCTAGTATTTGAAGAGATGGTTCATATGTACACCTATACTCACTCTACCCTATTTTAAAAAAAGGTGAGTTTTTATTGACATGAATCAATGAATGTAATGGGATTTAATCTTTATGAGAATTAAATAGAGATAACTTACGTCACTCCTCAAATAATATTTTTTTGAGTATAATTACTCATACCATGAAAAGGAATTGACAAGATTAATAAATGCCTCAATGATATAAATTTATTATATTTACATAGAAATTTAGGGCCTAGATCATAAGTATTGAAATTATATATTAATGCTGAAATAGATAAAAATGTGACATATGCATTTGTTGGATTTTATTAGAGATTATGACTGATTAATGTAATAACATCATAGGAATGTTGAAAATTTTGAAAATGCTTTGAGTCAAAATATTCATGATATGTTATCTATAATTAGGATCATAATGATCATAATTATTATTTATTTTTAAAATATAGACTTCAAAATCATTATGGTAGGGGAGAAATTTATCCTCACTCATTTAATTGTTCAACCACACACTCACTTGAATATTAATGGGTTATGGTATGAAGATGTATAGTTGTTATAGAAGGCGTGAAATGTTATTTAGTTTAACATTTATTTTGATGGAATTATAGGGTTCTTGAATTGAGTATGAATAATGGTTTTAAATAAATTAATTTTAAATTTTTAGGAATAATCTCATATCTTATAATTATCAATTCATCTAGGATTTAAGAATATGTATAGGGACATTAAAGATAATTATTTGAAGGGAAACATGAAGGGTGATAGTGTAGAATATGTGAAGTGTTTCCTTATATGGTAACATGTTAAGGATATAATGAATAAGTCTATGGGGATATTGAAACTATTTCATAAAACCTTATGATAATGGGAAATCACCATTATATATTTCATCATAGGACTCCACATGACATATAATGGGAATAATATTATTTTCTTATATTCGATCATATTTTAAATGTAATAGTTTTCATTGATGTCATAGAATATTGGGATAATGAAGAAATTTCACAGATACACATTAAAGAAGTTTTAAGGATAATTGGATAACTATATTCACTACAACATAAATAACCTTTAGCGGTGGTCTTTTAGCAGCAGTTTTCTTAACCACCACTAAAGTTTTCCTTAAAAAGTTTAAACCGATGTTTATTAAAAGGTGTCGTGATACAAATTTTTTTTATTGGAGACAGTCCCCTCCCCACCCAAGCCTATCCTCTTCTCCCCCTAAAAACTGTGACGCTTCTCCCCCCGACGAGCCCCAACCCTAGTTCTGCTCCCCTCTCTAGCCGCCGGTGACCTCGCCGCCCTTCGCCCCTGACCCCCCTTGTCCCCCGAAACCTACCACACCGCCTTCTCCCCTGATCCCATCGATTTCCCACCCTAGGTCGGCTCTCCTCCCCTTCCGCCGGTGGTTTTCATAGTTTTAGTTATTGTTTTTTTATATTTTTTGGAGCCTTTAGTGCATAGAGTTATAGACATATGAAACCCTTTATGAGTGTATCACAACAATGTGGTATGGTTTTGATAATTTTTGAATATGGAATGAATCATATTCACTGGGATACACATTTTCATCTCTAGTATTTCTTATGGGTTTTATTAATGTATACCTATAGGCAAGATCCCATTCATGCTTTGTGTTTCGTTTCCTTTGTGATGGTCGTGTTTCATGTTTTAATGATCACATGTTTATCATATAAATGCTTTGTATATATTAATTTATTTAAAAAAAATTAAATTTTTTTTTTCATGTTATGAATTTATTGGAATATGGAATGTTTTAAATTAAACTAATGGATGTTTAATTGGAATTATTTTCAAAATAAATTACTGAATCAAATTTGTTTCTTTTTTAAGATAGAATAATATTTTCCATGGTCATAAATATTGTATAGATTCATGATGGTATATTACTATGAATTTGCCGCAAAAATTTTATAATTTATTGGGTGTATGGAGTTATGTTATTGTAGTATGTAGATAAATAGAATTATTTTATATAGCTTGAATGCATCTCTGGGATGTTGTCACATTAATGGTGGGTTTGGATAGTGGTAACAGATGGTCACATGGAGACTTTGTTTTAGTTTCTTTTCATGATTATATTTCTCTATAAGTTTATTTATATCTCATGGTCTTGTAATTTTTCATCCATGAAGTAATCTGATTGATTATATTTATCCTTTTATATATGAGAAATATTTTATTTTATTTTTAGTGTGAAATCACTCCCATGGTTATGTGTGTTGACACCCAGGTGCTTGTTGCCTGCCCATGGTGATCAAGAATACACTTTGGGACCCATGTTGGGTCATTAAAATATATTACTATAAGAGGTTTTATTTCTATAAGTGGTTAGTAATATGGAATTATTTTATAACAATATATAGGAGTGTGTCCATCCATGGTTGACCACAGACATTGAACTAAGATATATTTATGTGGAATCAATTATTTTACATTTTGACTATACATTTCATGTGTTTATTTTAATTTCTAGATTTTCTTTATAACATCCATCTATATAACTAACATGTCAGTTCTTTCACTGGTAGAATTTTTAAACATTCAACATGGATAATTCTAACGTCCCTTGTTTTTATTAGTTCTTTTAGATGATTAACCTTTCATAAACTACCCAAATTTAGATTCCAAGGCCTCTTACCTTCCCTATGTGAAATATTTATAAGATGTTTTTTCTTACAATATTATTTCCCTTTTTCATAAGGATGCTTTTTAATAATTCATTAACTAATGTGGCCTTAATTTAATATTCAATTAATATATGTGGTTATATGAACATGGACCAATACTATGAATACTACTTTTTTATACATCAAAAACATTTTCAAAATTTCCAATTATTTTTTATGTATACATGTTTCTCTTAACCTATAGATGTTTCTTATTCGTATGTGGATATCTATCCATTAGAATTGGATTCCATTCTAATTTTTCATTTTACGGTCTATACCAATAATCTAATTCCCAATAAATTAATATTTCACAAAAACAACATGGTCCACAACCCATGATCATCTTATTTCATTTGAATAATGACATTAGGTCATCTTTATAACTTGTTTATATCTTTAAGGGCATCCAAAATCCTTAATTTCATTATCCACCATAGCTAAGGAGGAATATTCAATCAAAATTTTCCAAATACATACTTTAACATAATTTTTTTCCTACCCACTCCCTCCATAAAAAGAGATTTACAATCATTATTACAATATGGTATGGATGGTACCTATTATTTATTATAGGTATAATTCTACAAAAATTAAATGCCTGTAATCTTTTATTATAAATGAGATTCAATATGGCATCATTGATTCTCTTAGTTAAGACTTGGAAACCACTTTTTATTCTAGAATAATCCATTTTTATGTAATTCTAGATTCAACAAGTGACATTACTTCAGCATGAAAATTCTAGATCATGTTTTGAAGAAAAAAGTGGTTTATTAACACCCCTTTCTAAGTCATGATCATCCATGACACGTTTTGATCATATTTTATATCAAATAAGACTCGAAATAATTATTAAATCACTTATTTCATTCATTTTTTGGGTTTAATCAGATCTTCCTTTAGCTGAATAACTTGTAAATTATTAGAACATCCACCCCATGGATCATATCTCCCCCTAAATATTGGGAAACTTCAAACAATGGTTAGAATTATTTGATCTAAGGGGAGAGGGGAACCTCCAACTTTCTTAAGTTGAGTAATGTGGTTGGACTTTGTTCACACACCCTAATCTCTGAATTTAATTTTATTCTTTTGTGGTGGTACTACAATAGATGACACCACTAGTGTGTGATTTACCATATGTATTGATATAGGAAAACATTAGGTAAAAAATTTATATATTTTTTCAACTAGTATATATGAATTTCTTTCCATGTTTAGTAATAGTTATGTGTTTTATTTTTTTAAATATTGTGTAGGAACATTGTGACATAAATGGATAAAATATGGATCACATTACTGAGGAACGCACCGAAGTATATTATGGGATCGAATATTTTAATATGATTTTTCAATTTCCAATCGATCCATTGAAGGGAGAATATAATGACCATGACCTAAATATAAATTTAGAAGATGGTTGAAGAGAGATGAAGTTTATGAACATTTAATATTCAACCAATTCCTTGGTCAATATTTGTGTTGGATTTGGAACGGAAAATTGAACATTATAGAAAGGATGAGCACTAATGTCAATCCATGGAATGACCTCCCAACATTATCAAAAATAGAAAATGAATTTCAAAACCATATAAATGATGCATTCAGCACTGAAAGAGACCACCATCAACATCAAAACATATCAGAACAACCAGATGATGGTGCTACAAAGAGCAATGAGACAAGTGATGTTTATGAGACTATAGGACAACCATATCAAGATTTTAACATATCAGTGGATTGTTCTCTTGATTCTACAGAGACTAATGTAAGTGAAAATTTCACTGAAGAAAATAAGTTCCATGATTTAGTTGATGATGGAAATCAAGAGTGGTATAGTGTATGTTTAAAATATTCAAAAGAATCTTTTATGCTAAAGTGGTACCATATCAAATGTCTACATGGAATTACAAATAAGGAAACTTCCATGATATTGGAATTGTTTGGTGATGCATTTCCTGAAGCAAACATCCCCAAGTCTTTTTATGATATGAAAAAATTTGTTAACAGGATTGGTCTAAATTATACAAAAATAAATGCTTGTCCCAATGATTGTATACTTTATTGGAGAGATGATTAAAGTAGACAAGATTTTAAAAAATGTTCTTATTCTAGATGGTAGTAAATTAGTGATGTTGAAATTATGAATCAACATTCTTTCATAAAGAAGAAGAAAAGGAACACACCTGCAATGGTTTTGCATTACTTTCCTTTAACGCCTCGATTGAAATGATTAATCATGTCATCGAAAACCACCGAAGACATGATGTGGCATTCGGTAGATAATAACAATGATGGGTTAATGATACATCCATGAGATTCATAATCATGGATGATATTTGTTTTATTGCATCCATATTTCTCAACTGATCCTATGAATGTTCGATTGGGATTGGATACTGATGGATTCAACCCATTTGGGACTCTGGGTACCAGTTATAGCATTTGTCCCGTTGTTTTGATCCCTTTCAATATACCTCCTTGGATGTGTATGAATCAAAGTCTTTTATAATTTCGATGATTATTCCTTGAAAAAATATTCTTGGAAACGATATTGATGTATACATGAAGCCTATAATTGAAGAATTAAAGGAGTTTTTTAGTAAAGGTGTTGAGACATTTGATTATTCTTCTAAGACAATGTTCAACATGCATACTACTTTAATGTGGAAAATTACTGACTTCGCTAGGCTTGGGAATTTATCCGTTTGGAACACTTACACAAGTTTGGCTTTCCCTATTTGGAA
The DNA here is from genome assembly GCA_963277665.1 of Viscum album. NCBI lineage: Eukaryota > Viridiplantae > Streptophyta > Magnoliopsida > Santalales > Viscaceae > Viscum > Viscum album. Next base: position 2,056,438,021 of record OY728137.1, read on the forward strand.
ATTCTGAAATAGAATTTGGGAAGAATCATCATTTGAATGATAGCAAGAAATGGGTTCTAAGTGCATCGTCATGCGAAATTAGAACTTAATAATGGAAGAAGAAAAGTATATTCTTCAAACTGACTTAATGGGAATTTAATTTTTTGAAGCATAATCTGAATGTGATGCATATTGAGAAGAATGTCTGTGAAAATTTTATTTTCACATTGCTTAGTGAGCTTGGAAAGTCTAATGATCATCCCAATGCTCGCACGGACTTACAAGCAATGAACATAAAACATGATCTCTTTCCAGATGAGAATGAAAAGCATCCGCCAGTTATTTTTACAATGAAAAATAGGTATACAGATACATTCCATAGAATTTTAAAGAATTTTATGGTATCTGATGGGTATTTAAGTAACATCTCGAGGTGTTTTGACTTGAAGAATCCTATGTTACATGGAATTCAAAGTCACGATTCACTTATTTTGTTACAATAGTTACTACCATTGGCATTGCGTACATTATTGCCAAAAACAATTACTGTTGTTGAACTCCAATTCATCACATTTTTCAGACAACTATGTGACAAATCTTTACATCCATTTCAGCTTTACAACCTCTATGATAGATTTGTATTGGCCTTTTGTGCAATGGAGATAATCTTTCCTCCGTATTTTTTTAAGGTAATGATGCATTTAACTATGCATTTTGTTGTGGAAGCTAAATTAGGAGGCCCCGTTCATTATCGATGGATGTATCCAATTGAGAGGAACATTATCTATATTTTTTTCAATTACGTAAACATCTTTTGGAACTTAATTAAATGCATAATTTTTTTTATTTTATTTCACAGATATCTTGGGCATTTCAAATCATATGTGAGAAATAAAGCTCAACCAGAAGGCTCTATTGTTGAAGGCTATTTGGATGATGAGTGTCTTATCTCTTGTTCTAGATAATTGAATGATATTGAGACATGATTTAATCGATTTGGACGTATTGAAGACACATCGACCCAATCTCAAATACATCAGAAATCAAAAATATTTCCTGTTATTGGCTAATTAGTTGGGAGGTCCTCAAATGTGACACTGACAGAATTGGAATTATTACAGGCACATAGATATGTGCTGCTGAAAAGTGAAATTGTTGATCCATTTATTGATGAGTTGAGGATACAAACAAAGAGACTTATGAGAGGAAAAACATGAAATCAGATTGATATAACAAAATCTTTTAATACAGAGTTTTTAAAATGGTTTGCACGATGTGTAAGTTCATAAATATTGAAAAAATATGAATATTTGTTTGACACATATATTTTTTGTAATTATAATAAAGTATATTTAATTTTTTAGATCATGAATACTGATACTCGAGTAGAGGTGTCAAAATATTTTATGTTTCTTGCTCGAGGTCCTCTAAAACATGTTAGAAAGTTCGACGCTTATAACATGAATGTATTTAGATTTCATATAGTCGATCAAGAAGAGGGTTAGAAAATATAGAATAGTGGTATATTTACATTTTCTAAAGTGGAATACTATGGAAAGATGACTGATATTATTGAATTAAACTACCAAGGTCATTTTTCAGTTGTTTTATTCAGATGAAATTGGGTCAATATTATCAGAGGTGTTAAAAGAGATTCATTGCAATTTACTTCTGTGAACATGTCTCGCTTGATGGATGTTGGTGATCATGAACAGAATGATCCATATATCTTATCATCATAAGAAAAAATGCTATATTATGTGAATGATATTGGGGATGATGATTGGAGTATAGTTACTCACGTAATACAAAGAGATTTTTATGATATGGGTGATGAAGTGGAAGATTTGTCCTCCAAAATTGAATCTCATCAACAACAAGAAGCAGAATTATTTTTCCATCATGATATTGAAAATATTATTCTTGAAAGTATGAATGAAGTGGGTGAAGTAATGGAGTAGGAAACAAACATGATGGAATGGAAAAATGATTGTATGTTTAGTTATTTATTCATTGAGAAACCACATATATCATTTATGCTTTCATTCATTACCATTGTTATGTATATTTTGTTTGATAGTATTGGGAATATATTATCATTTTAAAATTTTCTTTCTGCATAATTTATATGAAATATATGTTTTGAACAAAATTTTATTTGATTAAATGACAGGAACACTTAGGAGGAATCGATAAAATGTTTCATCCGCTACTGTGATAGATGACGACCAATATGTCTCCCAACCCCATGGCATCTGAGCCACTAGCTGCCTGCCCCCAACACCATCTCCCCCAGCACCATATCTCACACCCTCTACGAATGTCCCTTTAGAAGCTGAGTTGTCAAATCCTCCTTCAGTAGCCTGATCAGTTGGGCGGTGGCGCGCCACATCAAGTTCATCACAGACATACTGGAGGGTCACTGTTATAGGTACAAATTTTTATATAAATAAATTTATTGCACTTTTTTATACAATCTATTTGTTCAATAAAGATGAAAAAAATGTTACTGTGGCGAAAAATATAAAAAGTAAAGATGTGTGGAATATGAATGGAGAGAAGATAGTTGTCCCATTTGATTCATATGGGGTCCCTACGGAGGATGTCATGGGATTACTTGGCCAAATTCTAGGCCAACTAGCAGCGGACCCGATTTCCCATCCAATTTATTATGATGATTGGATACATATGCCTCCATGTTGGAAAAATGATCTTTTTTGATTCCCCAATAATGGTAATTTTAATACATTATCAGGTAATTGAATATCAAGTTATTAATATGTTCAAAATGAAATTCTTTATACAGATGTTTTTCCACTTTACTGTTGCTGATGTGATAGGACGAAAGTGGACGTTGAAAAATCATAGTAAGAAATGTAAAGACATAAAATGAAGATTGAGGGTGATGTCAATGATTCTTCATTTACCATCCAAGAAATGAATTATAAGCTACCCAATGGGGTCCCCAAATATCAGTGGAATGTTTTTATTGACAGACATCGCGATGAGAAGCAGATGGTATTTAAATATATATTATTATATTAACCTTATTTTACATTTATACAAGTATATGAATAAGATATTACATTGAATAAATTACTATGAAATTGAATTTTATTTATTTCAGGATCATTCAAAAAATAATACATCAAGCTGATCAAAGAAAGTCATCCCTCACACTGGGGGTCAAAATGATTTTCTAGAAGTCGATCGTCTCTGGTGAACTTTTCATGAGTATAAATATTTATAAGACAATATTTTCTCTTTAATATATTAAATTATTGATTGATATTTATTTAATGTTGTCACAATGTATAGGGGACAAAGCATTCCGAACTAAAGTGTGGTTGTATGTTCACAATAAATCTGATGGAAGATTTGTTAATGAGCATGCCCAAGAAGTTGGGGTATGAAATCATTTTTTCATAACAATATATTATTATCAGTTTTTACTATGTTAATATATATTGATATTTGAATTATACGTAAAAATTAAAGAACTATGGGATGAAAATCCTGAGAAGTCCTACTCAGTCTCCCAGGATGACCCAGTTGCTAAAGTCCTTCGGAAGGAGCATCCAGGTAAAGTGGACGGGACGGCTTCAAGACCCGTACCATATGAGGCTTTTAGTATTCCACCATGGATGGCAGATACATATACTTTTGGTTGTAGTCATACCATACCCTGATATTCAAAGAAATAGATTGTTTCTCTATGAAACACAGTTCATGAGTAGGGGGTTCATATATCCTCTTTGAAGAAATATTTTCTTAAAATACATCAGTAGATGAGCAGATATTCCCCCGGTGGTATTGTATTAACTATTGGTGAGAAGGTAAATCAAAAAATTTAAAATTCATTTTTTTCAATCTTATATTGGTTTTATTTTTAAATATAAATATGCAACACTATTTAATTTTCAATATAATGTTCGTACAGGTGGTAGCCAGAAGTGGAGATGTAGGTGGAGAAGGTAACGATATGTGATCATCATCAGACAGTGATTAGTTGTCTTGTTGATATGTTGGAGGTGGAGAGGGTGACAATATGTTTTCATCATCGGTTTGTATAAGTATCATATATGGCACATAGTTTCCACTAAATATTTTCATGACCTAATATTTTTTTGATTTGCCATGTTTCGTTTAATGTACTTTATTGATTTTGATTGTTTCATTTATGTCCTAATTTCTTGAGTTAGGTATGCATATTTAGGACACAACATCCTACATCATTCCCCTACCAATGCATTAACAGGACCAACCATTCTCTTTCCAACAAATGTACCATAGTGGAGAATAGGGAAAAAATTACAAATTGACGGATTGAGGAATGTCATGGTATGCATATTATATATTGTTTTCTCACATATCTTAATTATGTTATTATACATAACAAGAATGCGTGGTTATGCGGGTAACCATGAAAGGGTTAAGGAATGTCATGGTAATTCAGTGTTCATAGGATGAGAAACACTCTTAGTGGTTTTTGTATTTAGTTCGGGGAAGCTGGTATGGTCAATGGGATAAAAATCCTTATAGATTGAGATCATATGATGTCAAGATAATGTTGAGAATAGAATAAGTATATGATCTCCATTTTTAGAATTACTCATATATGGTGGGTGATCATGTGGCTAGCCTTTGTGTGACTAAGATGCTTTGGGATATTCAATTTACTGACATGTAGTGGTTCATTGTAAGTGGGTTGGGAACATGAAATAGATATGACCAGACATGATTCACTGGATCATTATTATAGTTTAATGATCATGAAGTATGGGAGTGTGTACCCATTAAGTTTTGGAAATATTATATAGGATTACGGGAAAGACCTAGTGAGACAGTTCCCAGAGGATTACTCTATAGTGGGATGAAGAGAGTGTGTGTGTTGGTTTTTCATTCCAAAATAATACATTCTATGTGAGGGTAGTACAAACTAGGTATGTGTGGTTTTTAGTGTTTTTTTAATCATTTTTTATACCAGATGTGTGTGGTATGCATATTTTGGTTTTATTGGAATTATTTTTTTTCAGAGAACTGGTATAGAAGATGTATATGTTTCTGTTTTTTTTTTGAAAATCTATTTTTAGCGGTTGTTTAAACTGCTGATACATGTCAGCATTTTTCTATTAGTGGCAGTTATAACCACTGCTAATATAATAATTTTTCTATTAGTGGTGGTTATAAAAACATCTACGGTGTTAAATTTAGCGGCGGTTAAAATCGCTGCTACAGTATCCCATCTTCCGCGTTAAGTTCTGAGCGGTTATGATGTTTTTAGCTGCGGTTTTTTCAGCTAGGGACTTACATTTAATATGTGGCGGTTTTATCCACCCCTAAAAAAACTAATCATCTACCTTACAAAACCGTTGCTAAAAAAGCATCATAAATTCCGCGAAATGTGCAAACTATGATGGTTCAAATAAACCACTGCTAAATGCTTATAACCACTGACAATAGTGTCCCGACACACAATGTAGTGGTGATTTTCAGAAACTGTCGCAAAAGCATATGGCGGCGGTTTAAGCTGCCGCCATACCCAAAATAACCATTACGAGCTATGAATATTATTATTGTTATTATATTTTATCTTATTGATATATGAGGTTCAATATGATTATCTAGAGAACTATTATGAAATCAATGCACATGGAATAATTTTTTCTCTCTATCATCCTCAAATAGATTACCATTGAAAATAGAACCATTGAACCTCATGGGATTCTTCAAAAATCATGTTTGCTAGATTTTAGTTATGGTTATGGTTGACACCTTAATCATAATAAATTTTCTTATAACAACACCATTCACAATATAAATCACATGGATCCTTATGAATCCCTATATGGAATAAAATGAAGATATGATAAATTTTTAGATGAATTTGGATACTGAATTATATTGATACTTTGGTGAATTATTTAATTAGAATAGAATCACTGAGATAGTTAGTGGAAAAAAAATTAATATTTGATACTATAGATGTAATATTTTAGAAATAATCAAATATATATTGATATTGAAGTGAGTTAGACATTTTTCAAATGAATTAATACAAAGAAAAATGTTATGAGATTCAGAATAAAGGGAAATCTAATCCATCAGAAGAATTCTGTATTTGAGATTCCTGATCTATTATGGATGGTTTATTATCCTAGTATTCTTTAACCAAGCCTCTCTAGACATCATAAAATGTTCCATATATCACTATTTAGGAAGTTCAATTTCAAACTGTTACAAGTAATTAACCTAAATGATATACCACTAGACAATAATCGTTACTGTAAAAAAAATTGTCGAAAAATTGGTTCATTTAGACAATATTATGAAGATAAAGAATATACATATTCTAAATGTTATATACAATAATTAAATTTTCATGGTAGCATGATGAGAACACAAGAATAAGATGAAGTAGATTTATCTTCATTTTTTCTCAGAGTGAAAAAACCCATCTGACAAACTAATTTTTATGGGGATAAAATGTTACCCATTGATATTTTATTTGTCCTCATTTTATATAAATAATATGTATTTGACTACTTCCTTGACACACAAAATTTATTTTAATTATAAAAAAATAAATTCAACCATTTCTTAAATTCTTATTAGACAAGAGTATATTGATAAGGTTAAATACATTAATAAATATTTATATTTAATTTCTTTCCTTAATACATATATATTAAGTCATTTATATCTTAATAATCCATTAATTTTAAAAATCAATTCATTATTAAAATACATATTTATCAATGAATTATATTTTTTACCTATCATGTTTTTTATAAATTAATAACTATTTAAAAAATAGTATTACTAAAATTATATTCTCTTGTATGTTCTTATCTCACAAAAATCCTAACCAATGAAGGTTAAGTGTAATACAACTGAGGGTTTTCAAAGAAGATGTATAATGTTTTATCATGTATTTCTAGGTTTTTTCTTATTATAATTCCTTCTAATCCTCCAATAACTTAATGATATAATAAGACCAACATATACACTACCCTAAAATTTTTTTTATTGTGATATTATCCTTACTAATAACATTTTCCACCCTATGGGGAATGAAAACATCATTTCTACATATGTATAGACTACCACCTCCACAATGTTTAATTTTTTTCATCACATCCCTACAGGGATAGTGATTTTGTTGTATTTAATAAAACTATATAATATAAATGATATTAAAATGATTATGGAAATATTAAATATTATATTCATTATTACCTATAAATTATTTGTGGAATTAAATTGTCTTTCATGTGTATTTATAGACTCGGTCCTCTATATGAATTTTGATTCATTTTTCATGTGTACAAATAATTTACTATTCATCAAACATATGTATAAAAAATTTAACTTATTTCATTACAATTTCAGATATGATTTATTAACGACCCATCAATCCATTATAATCTTACCCAACTCAATATGCATTTAGGAATAGAACATCCTCAAAACACTATATGTGGACTTAATCACTTATGTTAAAAAATATTTAATTGAAAAAATTAAATTCATTAATAAAAAAATAATAAACAAAGATGTTTTTATTAATAAATGAAAAAATTTATATATTATTATTATAAATTATTTATAAGACATATATATCATATTGGGAATTATTATATGGGGTTTCTTAACCCAATTATTTACTATGATATACCAGATATTCTTTGCATTGTTATTCCATTATTATGTTGGAATTTATGTATAAATTTATTAATGATGTTTTTTCACATATTTTATTTGGATTTCAAATTATTCATATAATAACTTTATTTATAAATTATTACATCAAATGTTATTTTATTTTAACATGTTCCATGTGAATAAATCCCTTTTTTTTGAGACATGATTCAAGTCTGGAACCTCGATTTAATTTTATAGTGTACTCATATACCTATGAAATAATTTTGGCATATTAATTAATGCAAATAATAATATTATCAATTTTGTATAATATAATTAATTACACTAATTTTAATTTGAAAGTTACCCCATAGGTAAAGGCTATATGATACAATCACATTTCATTTCAGGTTATTTATGTAAAATGATCTATTATGTGAATTATTATGATAATAATTTATAAAAACACATTCACATTATTATATATTATTTATTTCCAAAATTTATATATTTTTACTTAATTATCATATCTTTGGTAATTATGAAGATCGGAGTTTTTTTGGATAAATGAACATTTTTTATCTTTTTTCTCATGAATAATTTCTCATCCATATCAATGAACATTAAAATAAATTAAATAATTTTATCTAAAATAATGATTTTAAAAAAAAATTACATTTAATATATATTTAACATTCATTATGAAGTATTAAACCAAAAAATAATATGATTCTTTATACAAAATACTTTGGGTATTCATAATATTATTGAAAATGACCATTTGTTAACATTTACTAAATGAATGGAATTTATAAAAAGTATAAAAACTATATTCTCATATTTTTTATTTAATTGTATTATTTGTAATTAATTAGAGATGGAAAGATGTCAACGATATTCTCTCAGTAGATCCATAGACAGAATAGTGCATGATCTCGCTGCGGAAGGCCCCCTCTGAGCCTTGGCCAGGAGTGGGCAATGGCTCTCCTCATCCTCCGATATTTGATCCTTCTTCTTTCCCAGATTTCTCGGTGATTGAGGTATGACCTAAGGTTCTGAATCATGTGAATGGTGAAATCTTTATCCCGATTTATTCTATAAAGTTTGTGAAGGTGGTTTTGCGGCCGGATCATGTCCTTGTCGTACGATTTGGCAAGAATTGAGCCTCAGTTGACAGCTTTCACGGGTTCTACTCCTCATCCTGGAAGTTTCAAGACCAAACTTTGGTAGGGCTGTTAGATTCGAGGCATTTTCAGATCTGTTTCTCTTGCGAAGATGATTTATTTTTTGCCTGGTCTTCTGCACCGAGAGGGGTTGATGGGTTAAAATTCTCCCTTTTTCGATGGTCCTTTGATTTTCTTCTCCATCGTGATCCTCTGACCACAGCGTTATGGGTAACACTTTGTGCCCTTGCTTTACCTTTCTAGAACCCTGAAATTCTATGTGTTATTGGAAATTTGATTAGTTGTTTCCTATGTATGGACATGTGGACCCATGTTGCTTGCCATCCAGCTACTCCGCGAATTTGCGTTGAAGTTGACATCTCAAAAACACATGTTGAATCTGTGTGCGTTGAGGTTGACGGTGAGATTTGATGGAATCAACATGTCTCCTTTCAGTTGCAAACTCCCTTCTGTGCGAACTGTTGTCACCTCGGTCACTTTGTTACCCTCTATCGCCACATTCCTCGCCAAAGAGTAGATGAAACAATGCAACCTATTGATGATCCTGGATTTCACACTACATCAGAGGCATGTGGATCGAAGGTTGCTGTCATTACTACAACTTCTAGAGATGCAAACTTTGAGGCATCGGGTGATGTTGATTCTGTTCGGAGGAAGGAGTCCAATGGATGTGTCAATCCATCGGTTGGAGAGGTTTTTGACAGGTTGAAGCAAGATCCCAATTACTGTGCAGCTGCGGAGTCCGGTAGTTTGAAGGAACTTTCGGATTCTGAATGCAGCAATAGGGTGTCGGGTAAGGGGAACTGTGATGTTGGTCTAAAGGAAGACAACAAAATATCTCTTAGTAACCGCATTGCAGATTTGTCTCATCTGGATTTCAATGATCATGAATCAAAACACTCACCACAGGATAATATCGCATATGGATATGATAAGTCTGGTCTTGGTGATAATTGGGGAATGGGGGAGGCTGCTGGGGACCCTACTGTCCTAATACAGGAGGAACAAAATGAGGGATGTGGTGGGCCACAGAAGAGGTAACTTATGAATCTGGTGAAATTGGTTTCTGAAACAGATACTGGGAAAATTTCTGAGGATGTGTTGAATGAGAATGCTACTTTGGAGCATCAAGATGTCGATGAGATATACTTGGATAGTTAGGAATGCTTAGAGTCAAGTGGTAAGAATCAGAACAAGGGGGAGTATTCTTTGTGTTTGACGCCTGTAGATGTTAACAAGGAACCATCCTGAGATACAGCCTCCTTGGTGCATGAGGGCTCTCAAATGGTGTATGATTAGAAGGAGAACCGAGGCTTCCATCTAAAGGGTCATATGAAATAATCATATAGTTATATTCTCAGGAATGGGGTGAAAAGGAATGAAATCAATGGACCTTCCACCGCTCCACCAATGAGGAAACCTAAAAAAGACTACTCCAACATGCAGAGGACCATATCCACTAGGTCTTCTACAAAAAATGGAAAATTGAAAGACATGGATCAAATTAGGGGACAAATTAGGATCATGGAACCCATGTCCCCAGTACAGTTACGTCGGCAAGAGAAATACATCCAAATGCTAAGTCAATACGCTCTGCAGTCTGAATGGGAGTCGGCGGATCCATATGAGTTTTGAGAAGGTGGTGGTGGTGACATCTTTGATGAATTCTGTTATATGATGTTGTGAGGTATGTTGTTTTACTTTATCTCTCCTCTGTACTTTGCAATTTCTCGCCTTTTTTATTAATATATTTCTAGGGGACTGGGGACTCGGCCTAGTCCTGCGCCTTTCTTGCTATTATTTGTAATTTATTATAAAATTATTTTCTAAAAGTATTCTGGAAATTTTTTAATATTTTTTTTATAAAATGTTTCCCTTGTTTTTAATGAAATTAATTATATGTTATTTTAAATGTTATTATCATATGTAGTAACATCCCTTTTATTTTTTCTATAATATAATGATGTAACATTACCATGGTTTCAATATTATTTTTTTATTGTACGAATTGTTATTTATTTGTGTCTTTTCATGGATCTCATTTCTTTTGCAGTGTTTGATCATGATAAAATTCAACATAGATGTTTTACAAGGAAGATAGATTTAAAAGATAGATCCAATAAATGATTTTTTTTTATTCTATGGAAATTGATGATATTTATTATTTTTATGGGTAGTTTACTAAGAATATGAGGAATGATTGGTCTATTATAGCATTCTAATGCATTGGGTAAAGGGATAGAGTTAACTATTATGTGTTACTTCTACGATAAGATACAGTTATGTCATTTATGGTACAACTAATAGATTATATATTTTTATGATTATGTTTACCTCATAATGGATGAATACTAATTTTTAAAAATATTCACCTACGATAATTTTAAATTTATTCAATTTAGGTGATTTTATAATGAATGTTTAATGTTATAATATTTAATCATTATTTCATTATGATTTTAATAACATATAAGGATGAATTTGATCAATGATTATTTTAGAATCGCTCTATATTATTGAATCATTTGTATTTAATATTTTTGTGAATCATTATTCGATTACCCATTTTTTCTGATCCATGTTTGTAAGGGTATTATAGATTCTTGCACTATGTGCCATTGAATTTCCCCTCGAAATGGTAGGTTTCAATTCCTCAAGGGAATCTCCTCGAACACTATAGGATTCCAACTACCAATAGGGTTCCTAAGTGTAAATATGGGGATACTATTACCTCATAGATCATATTATGAATAGTGGTAAACATGAAATAATAAATGGAGAAAGAATGAAAGGTAATAAATAGTTGAGGAATGTATAGAAACAAAACATTCATGTTTATAAACAAAAATATGAAGATGATTACCAATAGATAATATAATTATTATAACAGAATTTCACATGTCTATAAAAAAATTAGAGCACTGGGGAATATGTGATACAAAGCATATACTTTATGCTATACAAAAATATAACGGGGATAAAATATTATGTAGATTATTTCAAAAAAAAAAGACAGGTCCCCCCCCACACACAAACATCATCCTATGCTTCAAGTAAATCAAACCTTAGAAGAACCACACTTCACATTATCTATATATGTGATCATAAAAAATAATCACGTTCCAAAAGGCACCCGAGAAAGGTGTGAGGTTTAATCTCAGTATGTCAACACCCACAATCTCTTTGGAAATCAATTTTAAGAGATATATAATGAAATAATGATATATATAAATAAAATTATAGAATTAAAATAATTAAAACATGAAAACCATGGTCTGGGTTCCAAAATAGACACCAACCCCATACAACCTACTTTGAACTATGATGGAATTATTTACAGGGTACATGTGAAAGTCATAATATATTAATATGTGCTATTAATATTTTAACCAATCAAGTTAAAATAAAAAATCCCTAATCTTGTTCTTTTACTAGGGGAGAACATAGAAATTTCATTATTAAAGTATAATAATAAATATTAATTTAAGCACCACATGTGTATAAGAAAACAATCCCTCTATCCATCAAAATCCATTAGTAGTGTCATGATCCCATCTAATGTGATCTAAAAATAATCAAAATGGTCATTATAGGTGATTCTAAATAATGAAATACCTTGAGTTTATTCATGTAAATTCATCCATCGTTCCATATATCACTCCATGTACGGTGACTTTAAGTCTGTACCAAGTATCTCACATAGGGGATCATGTATGACATGGGGTATAAAATAGCTATCATGGCAAATATTTATATCCTCATCATATCCCTTATGGTTATAGTGTCACTCACATGTATATGTAGCCTCCCCATGAGTACATAGAATGAAATCAAGTGAATCAATATGGGTGTGTCACATAGACCCATCAAAACATAGTGAGTTAATCCATAGAACACTTAATCTGGGACCCATGTTCTTTCTTGTCCAATAGTGGTTCAGCCATATCAACCAAATCATGTAACATGACAAGAAATAAATATTTTAAAAATCCAAAAAAATAAAAATCTCAATTTCATAATCTCATCAAGCTAACAAAACAATTCTTTTTATAATATAAATAAGGAATATGGAATTAAGAACATGACTAATCTCAAAGATATAATAATTGATCCCCAGGTCACATGCATTAATCATAATCAATGGAATACATGAATATAAACAATTCATTTACATGTCTGAATTCACATTTCATCAATAAACTTTGTATAGATAATGTTATCATGCTTGACCAGGCATGGAATCCAATTCAAACTAATCTAGTGTTTTTAGAAATAATCCATAAATGAGGAAAGGGAAAATGAAACATGCCATAACATAAGGTAAGATGATCATATGCCTGAAAAAATGGTATTAATCCAAATTTCAATGAGAATTATAAATATAATGTGTGAGAAATTTATCAAGAAGGCCAAACACATGGAAAACAATTTATCCAAATTAAATTTATAATATAAATAATTTAATTAAATTACAACTCACATGAGGTAATTAACCACTGATGGCATAGGAAATAGGTTGTTCAATGATGTGACATCCAAAAGGGAATGATAATTATGACGTGAAAAAACTTTTATTTTGTTTTTCATTAACTTATGGTAATAAAAGGCATGGAAAGCCACATTATATAATTTATTTGTCAATGAAAAGCCTCACAATAAAATTCTAGTTAGCAAAAACACAGTCTGATATCTAAAATACGGTGAAATGATAGAAAAGTGTATAGACCTACTACCTAGATGTAGTATCACATCACATGTCAATTATCATTCCTTTCATTGAACTAAAATAGAAGTAATTGAAGGTTATATAAAAACCCACAAAAATTGGGATAACCCTATTGCACTAAAATAGCGCAACAGCTACAAGTTAAACCAAGAAACAGTGGAGTGAAGAATGAAGATCCTGTTGGGATATTTTTAATGGATCTAATTTCATGATTTAAGGACATCATAGGATTGAGAGAGAACAATCCCTGATATACGGATAAAGAGGAAGCTTGTGCATCATGGGGGGAGAAAATCTCATTGGAAATAGGAGAGAAGAATAGGAAAGGGTTAAAAAATTGCACTAATGTTATAAGGATATTTTTATCCTCATATACATTTTCCATAGTTTGGTAACATAGTTTGTCCAAACCATGCACTAATCGGGCACCATTCCTTACTATAAGTTGAACCTAGAAAGGTTTTCTGCACATTATTTTTAATTTTATGAAAACTATGTGGACCTGCACTTCTTAAAATGAATTCTTGTGATCACACGATCATCATCCCAGGTTCTCATTGTTTTAGAATGAATATGTACAACCCAATTTACCACAATAATTTATAACACGGTTTAGGGAAACCATTTATAATGGGACGTACAATTTCCTCTAAAGATGCAGTGACATATGTCTCTTAACATTTCATGGTCCTAAGAATTAAACACACCATTGAAGAACCAAATACCTTCTTAAAACCCATAGGAGTCCTTATTTTGGACGTTTAATAAAATTTGAAACAAAATTTAATGTTTCAATCATTTGAATAATGTCAAGATGTGTCAACCTACCCTCCATAAAATAAGATTTCCCTTATTTTCCCTCTAAGGGATTTAGAATTCCTTCTGGGGAAAGGAATTCCTCTACATGAGTACACATGTCTCCCCCTCCCAGTTAGCATCCTACATGCACCAATGCTATGATTTGACCCAGATTAGAAAAGCTGACCTGGCTCTGAGAACATTCTTGCTATGATCAATGATAAGTCAAAAATGCTCCTCAATGGACATAATGGTCTCCATCTTGATATCCTTGAGATGAAAAAAATGATAAGGTTTTGGAATATATTATCTAAGCTAGATATGTTAAAGATTTCATTAATGTTATGGTACCTCTGAGGGAATTACAATCGATAGACTACCGGACCAACCCTATTCACTATCTTGAATGGAATGATATACCATATTGATAAACTGACATGTTCCACGATTACATTATGTTACAACAATGGTGATACATATATGAAGACACTATATCCCATCTTGAACTCCAAAGGTATTTGATGATGATCGATATTAGACTTCTTCTAGGACATAACTATAATAATCCCCTTATGAATAATCATTACTTGATCTTATGTCTCCAAAAAGAGATGACAACCCAATAGAACTACCTCACCTAGCTTAATCTAGAAGAGAGGTTATAGGCATGTTCTACCATATAGGTCCTCATATAAATACACCTAAATTATTTTCTGAAAGCTATTATTTTATGAAAACTCAATAACATGAATATTTTTTTTACCATGAACCTCCAAAATCAAAGATTCAATCCAAATTCATATCATATCTCTCCGAAGTCTTCTACTCATAATTACCCTCGGTTTGAGTATTATATTAAGTTCTCAAGTGATATATTGAACCTGGTTCATTCAACATTGTGTTGCATAATCTTGACGTAAAATGGGTTTCTTGGATAGACAACAAATATTTGGGAACACCATGATGCCGCACTCTCTATCTGATGTAAATCCATCATACCACATCAATAGATAAGGGATCCTGGATTGGTAGAAAGATATAAGATTTTTCCAACCTATCAATGACCACCCACATATCACTTTTTCTTTAAGGGGATCTTGGTAATCATTTCACGAAATCCACTGTTATGTCACTCCATTTACACTAAGTAATGGATGGAGTTTTTAGAAGTTTTCTAGGTATCTAGTGCATTTACCTCTCCTATTGAGTGGTGGAGCACCATTAAATGAATTCGGCTATATGAGGCATCATTCTTGTACACCTGTACAGTTGACGTGTAACATCTTGAACCATGTTCCACACAATAGTTCCCCGATCTGGTTTGCCACGTGACCTCATGCACACCTCTACATTCACTAGTGGATTCCAACTAGGAGTAAGGGTCTAGCTAGTCATGAATGAGGATACTACACAAACAATTATTAGAGTAAAAAACTAGGGTGAATAATTAAACAAATGTGTAACTATATATAACTACAACAACACTCATGTCACAAGATAACCTAACAAAAAATACAATACACAACTGAAAGGGAAACTATACTATACCAATATAAGTATCATGTTTCTAAAATGAATATAAAATTAAATACAATACAACTAACCATGTGGTTTCCAACCCATACCTAGTCCCCTTATCCAAGATGCATTGCAAATTAGTAATCCATAAAAGTGACTGTACCCTTATACTATACTATAATAAAATAATCTATTTGGGTATAGATCCAGATTCCAAAAAAGGTTGAAAGTATAACTTAGTATTCCAAAAACAATGTTTTTTAAAACAATTCCAAACAAAAGTTAGTGTATGAAATTCTATTTGAAATAGGTACATTGAATAAATAACCAGTTATTTCATTATAATTTATTATATTCTAACTACATCTAATCTAGGGTTCCCATGGAGGCATGTACCCCAATTATAGATTCGTCTCATGCTAGAGCCCGATGTGTTCACTAGGTAATATAATATATTAATTCCTACATATTATTAGAGTGTGAATTATTCAAAAGAGATATGATATCTCAGTACCTGATTTAAATCATTTCGAAGTTCATAATATTTTCACGTGAGGCCATAACTCAAAGTGCCATTATTTCCATTTATTAAATTCACATTTATAATCCACATTTCCCAAGTTACCAATATCATTAATTTATGTAGAATGACCATGTTACAATCATAACTCTCCAATAGAATAACCATGTTCCCATTCTCTTTACTCATAAGTATGATCACCATGTTATTATGCATACTCCGAAATAGAATGACCATGTACCAATTTTATAAACTCATAGTTATAATGATCACATTACATTTTATGCATCTCAATTTTGAATGACCATGTTCCCATTCATTCCCACATCACTAATTCATAATTAATGATCCATATAAAAACTATTATTAATCCACAAACTAGTTAAATACATCAATCCCATAAGTTAACCCAACAATTAACTAAATGCCTTGAACCCATTAATTAATTCAATAATTAATTAAACAATATAACTATTCATATCCCATTATTATTTTTCCAGAATTAATTATCTCATTCTAAATCTCAACTCGTCATAATTAGTCCCACAATTAATTATCTATATCATATTCTCAAATCACATCATTAATTCAAAATCACTAAACCCAACATAACTAATTCAATATTTCGTAATTATTACCTAGATTAATTATCTATATTAGAATCCAAATATTATGTAATCAAATTTATAAATTAAATATCAAATAGATATCCCATTAGGATCATGATAAATTCCTCAACTAATAATTTAATTAAACCACTCTTTGATAACCCAATTGGTCATCCTAATTAACTGAATTTAGAAAAATATTTTCATAATGGATGGTATCTATTGTAAAATTCTGTATATACAAATTAAATCCATAAATATGGTAATAGGATTTAGACCACCTATATTGATTCGTTGATGGATATTCACTCAACAGAAATCCCCAACATCCAAGCAGTGCGGCGACATAGATATGAGTTATGGATAGAAATCACTAAACCAAAACCAAGCTATAATGATCTATTAAATCAAGATCAAGATCTAAAACATCAGATCTAGATCACACCATGTTGGTTTATATATAAATAAACGTAGTTTATCTTACATCACCATATCAATGAAATAGAGGAAAATGAAAATGAAATGCATTGGGATGAGATCCACATACCGGGCGAAGATGGGATCATCGATTAAATATTTCAAACTCACAAAATGGTAATTCAAGGGCCTTGGAATCCCTCATGGTCGATCAAAGAACCCTTTTTACCATTTGGATAGAAAAATCTTGAGTTAGAGATGTATAATAGATGAAACGGGTTACTAAAAGGTAAAAATGGGATACTTCCAAAATTTTAGAATCTCACTCCTATAATGTGCTTCTCATAGGGACACAGTTCGAAAAACTGTGTGCTAACTGTGTGTGGGCCATATCTTCAAGGGGATATTGTATGGTTTCCTCTCCTAGTCTCAAATACCATAATTTAATCATGACAAGGCCACTATCTCTAAATACAATAGATTGCACAGTTTCTCCCGGACAGCGGCACAGGTTGTAAAAATTGTGCACCAACCATGCACTACCCCATTTTATCAAGATAATTTTTAGACTCCACCCAAATTAATCACTTTTCATAACTACAATAAAAGGAATGAAATTAAAAACAAAAATTAAATATAATCACACACAATTAAAATATAGAAAATTTATTTTTCCTATATTCTTCCAACATTATAACAACTCTTCCACAAGATTCACTCCCAAGACTTTATATGATTTTGAACCAAATAGATTGGGTGATTGATCCCTTATATCTAATTCTCTTACCATTTTTTCCTCTTGTACATGTCCATGTTTCCATAACACATGATGTATTGGAATGGTCATTCCATACAATACTTTCTCAGTGTGATCCATCACATGTATGAGATGCTCCTCAAAGGTTGTGTCTATCATAAAGTGATCCTCATCCACATCGATCGCATATGAAGGATTGGGTTTATACAGTCGAAGTTATGATACATTTAAAAAATCATACCTAGAGATTCATGTATATGTATGAGCCAATTGGTGTGACACCTAACCGATTCTCTCTACTATCTCAAATTGTCCTAAAAACCTTGGATCCAATGTTCTATACCTCTATATATGATGGGGACCCAACCTTGCCATCACCTGAAGGAATACACAATCACCATCTATAAAATCTATGGGTATTCTCTCTCAATTAGCTCATGATATCTATCTACTCTGATCAATAACCATATGATTCATATTTAGTTTTACCTTTTCGAATGTCACCTAGATGGGACTTGGTGACAACAACTCTGACTCACCAGCATACATCATGTATAGCAATCGTCAACATTGAATTCAATAAAGAGCCTCATATGGTTCCATCAGTATGGTTTCCTGATGATTGTTGTTATATGTGAACACCAATAAATCCAAGTTCATTTCCCAATATCCACTGAAGTCAACACACATGGATGTATCATATTCTCAATCACATCTATATAACATTATGAGTACCCATATTTCTATTGGTGGAATGATATACCAAATAATACATGTGTGCTAAGCACATTATTCATGTCAAACTAAAATCCTTGTGAAATGTGTGAGTCACGATCTGAAACTATAGTATGTGGCACTCCAAGGAGATAGAAAATCTCTTAGATGTACATTTCTCCCAACTATTCTATAGTAATAGATTCCCTAATATGTAGGAAATTCTCTAACTTTGTCAGCTGATCCATAATGACCCCAATATCGTCATTCATACTAAGAATCTTCTTGAGTCCCACCACAAAATCTGTGTTCACATGTTCCCACATCCATTCATGTATGGAAAACAATAGTAACAACCCTCTAGGTCACTGATTCTTGTCCTTCACCTGATGATTGGTCAAGCATCATATCACAAACCCTGCTATCTCCATTTCCATGCAAGGAGACCAAAACAATCATCATAGGTCATTGTACATTTCGGTTACAACTTGGATGCAGCACCCATTTTTTGGAATGAAATTCATACATGAGCTCAACTCGCTTACCCATAGGTACCAAAAGTTTATTATTCATATATATGATCTCATCATCTTCAATAAACTATTCTGAAGATGTCACCCACAATCAAATCATTCCCTAAAGGATAATACTTCCATATCTTCATACATTCTATCCCTAATCTTCCTCAAAATAATTGACTCCACTTCAACTAAAACATTAGCCATTTTCCACTGACTCTCCGTAACCACCACACGCATTTCATTCTCTATGTTCACCATATTCTACTCTATAGTAGATTTACGGACCATCTGAGTCTAATTTTACTCTCTCAAGGACTCAGCCACACTATTTATCTTCTTGGTCATAAATTATTTTCATGATTAAAGGACTGCATATACTCTGCCAATATCTTCTACTGAAGATTAAATTCACACTCTGAGAATATATACTTGAATCTCTTGTGATATTTATAAACTGTACATTATAGTCCCAAATGATAGTGTCCTCAACACATAACAGAATAAACCATTACTACCAACATGATGTTGTCTATATTGTAATTCTGTTCTTGATTCATTGACTACCGCGACCCATATGCCATTACTCGATATCCTTACAAGTTCATGTATCCTTCTATCATCCCAAAAGTGTCGCAATAAATAGTATACTCCTCACCTAAGTCATGTTGAATTAAAATTGTAGTAATTTTTATACTCTTATTCAACTCCTGAAATTCCCTCTCACAATCCTCTGACATCTTTTGCACTACTCCCTTTTTGGTAAAAAAAATGTGGTGCTACCAAACTGTAAAATTATTGGATAAATATCCAATAATATTCATCTATTCCAAAAATTCATCAAATTTAGAAAATGGTTTCCAGTAATCCCAATAACCACTGCTCAAACCTTCTCTGGGTCTACTTACACAACATCCTTCATGATGATGTGTCCAAAGAGGTTCACTTGGTCAATCCAAAAAATACACATAGATAGCATAGATTATAATTGATGATCTCATAGTGTTCTTAGGAGGATGTCTGAATGTTTATCATGATCATCATGGGTCTTGGAGTACACTAAGATTTTTTCCACAAACACCACCACAAACTAATTCACAAACAACTGAATGATATATCTTATCAAGGATAAAATAATTTTATTTTCATTTATCAAAAAAAATTCATTATGAGAAACTCATAATGTTCATAAATTCTCCTAAAAGTAGTCTTCTGTAAATTAGAAGTCCATACTCTCTCCAGATAATGCCCTGATCTAAAATCGATCTTTGAAAATACACAGGTACCCTTCATTTTTTCAAATAGATCATTGATACACGGAGGAGCATATCACCTCTTCATATTCATTTTGATCAACTTCTAGTAATAAACACAGAAACATAAACTCTTGTCAGCATTATTTTTTAATAAAATAAGTGATCCTCATGTAGATGTACTTGGATTGATAAATCTTGTACCCTACAAATGAGTCTTAAGATTTTAAATCTCATTTGGTTCCATTCTGTATGGTGGAAAATGATATTGGCTCACCCCTGATTGGAACTAAATAAAGAATTATACATCTCTCTTCAGTGGTACCCCTATGACGTCTTTAGGAAAGGCATCATGAAACAATTCTACTACTTGTGGATGGAAATATTTTTTAAATCCTTGGTCATCCAACAGAAAATCTAGAAACATGGGCTATGATCTCTCCATGTTTCTATGTAATTGGCCCTATATGGACTTCTTCGATAACCCACTCCACATGATGAATATACATGTAACCCTTAGGAGACACAAATGTCACTCTCATATGGTAATAATCAATGTGGTCATGGTCGAGGACTGGACAGTCCATCCCTATTATCTATTGAAATACCATCATATCAAGAATAATAATATACCATATAAATTAGTTTTCACTAATCTCTAGGGAAATTCCCTTTCATAGATAGATATCTATAGACCACACTCCTATAGGTGTATCTATTGTAATTACCCTTCTCAAACATTTCACTATGAGGAACAACCCATAAAAATATTTTTAGATATAAAGGAATAGGAGGCACCAGAATCAAACAAGGCTATAAATTAAATAAAAGCTACTATAATAGTACATCTCACTATCTTTGTTATAGCCTCAAAATTCATAAGGGTAGGTTTTACTACATGTAATTGTGTTACCCCGCTTCCAAGTGATGTTGTATAACTCGCCTGAGTAACACCACACTCTTGATATGGTCCCTCCTAACTAAAATCACCATGTCCAGTACCACTACTGCCTCAGCTCATTGAACACCCACATCCATCTTAATATGGTGTAGAAGATCATATTCCCATACTCTGACTCTATTCAGCTTATCCTCTAATACCAGTATATCGTTGCTTCCAAAAAATATTTTTTAGATGTCTCGTCTTATTGAATGATCGACACTCCACTATTTTTCGGGAATAGTGTCAATGATAGTGTCCTATACTACCAAATTGATGGAAGATCAACCCAGTATGTTCCTATCCAACCAATCCTTTTATCTATGTACTCTTCTTCCCACATCCTTGGTTAAAGTTATCATAATGGTGCCTAATTATATCAGATTTCACACCTTCTAAGCATCTAGTAACAACTACCTATCCATCAATGTGTGCTTCCATTAGGTTCCCTTCAACTATACGATCTAGATCCACCACATCCATAAAAATTTTCCACCTGAATATATTCACCTAGTACTTAATCTCACACTTATGTTAACCATTGAAAAATGTATCCACAACTAGCTGATCTCTTTCTAACTTTGGAGAAAATCATTATAGATCTACGTAGAGTCCAGAATATTATATCATCAACATGATCCCCTATGTCAAATTCATGAACATGGCATATTTCTCTTGTCTCAACATATTTGGATAAATGTTCAGCAACAACCTCTCCAAGAAGTCATTATACAACATACCTTCAGTTTATGCAGTTCACTCTTGAATGTCCCACTAGTGCTTTATTGATCCCTATAGCATATAAGTAGTCAACATAAACCTACTCATAGTCATAGTCTACAAATGGTCATGTATTTTATCTTTGGACTCTACCCACAAATCATCTCCCTCTTTACCACCCTCTCTAGTAAAAGTCAGAGGGTGATGCAACTAAATTTCCCTTGTCAACTCATACATAATTTTCACAACTCACCCAAGGTCTATTCCATCAATTGAATGAATTGAGCGATGTTCTCTCAAAAAATCTCCCCTTTATCTTCGCCTATAATGATTGGTTCCTTGTATCCCTAAACTAGAAAACCATTCACTGGAATTCTCCTCGGTTGTCCCCCCAACCAGCATTGTTGAGGCATACTCTCTACAATTCCAATCAAACATATTAGGTCTCATATAAAAACCTTATAACATTTACATAAGTGGAAATAATAACAATATACCTCCACATGTATTTCCCCCCAAATCATGACACATGATAAAAACAATGCACTATCACTCATATCAATCCTACTCTTGTGATTTGGTTAACATGGTTAAACATGCAATCAAAATAAAACCCTTCATTTAGAACCCCAATTATTCACAATTTTCATTATTTTACCATCTTTCTCAATTCATGTTATGAACCATTTTTCTTTATAATCTCATGAAAAAGGAATGCAATTCATGTGTAACATCTTTCCCATAACCTTTTTTTAAGTTCGTGCCATAAATAATGCATTTCATAATAACCGTGAGTGGAAAAAATGATGCATGTATACTCAAAACTCATTCAATTCTAAGACATGAATCAATACTCAAGAATTATCTGAAACAATTACCACATCCCATCATAAGTGTCTCACCCAAGGTGAAATAATATTCAACTATAATAGAAAACAATAACAACAACAATCCCACCCTTAGTACTTGTATTTTACCCCGTACATGGGTTTGAAAATCTCGTGCATGAGATCGTTACGCAGACCTGCATATTCTATGTTTCATACCTCCATTTCCAAAAATAGTAATACAAAATAATAAGAAAGAACACCCTATAATACCACTAGGTTACGTCTTGACTTGGGTGCCACACGACGGTTCCTCGAGCCGATTCGCCACATGATGTCAATCGTTCCTCCATGTATGCCACAAAATATCGACCATAAGCGACGGTATGGTAATTCATTCAAGGGAAATATATACTCTCATTTATCATATTAAAACACCAGCGAAACTAAATAAACAAATGAAGAAACATATAGGACCTAAATAGCACTCATTTCACAAGATAACCAAACATAAAATAAAATAATCAACTGGAAGGAAATACATGATATTCCATTACGAGTGTCATGTTTCTATAATGAAACTTAATGAAATGACACTATAACTCCCCATGTGGGTTTTTAACAATATATGGTCCCCTCATCCAAGATCTATCCAAAATCAGTAACCCATCAGACATACTTTTCCCATATCCCATATTGTCACAATATAATCTATTCGGGTACCGATCAAGTAGCTCAAGTAGGTTGTGAGTAAAACTAAATATGCCACCACTAATTATGTGTAAAACAAATCCATTCAAAATTTAGTGCACCACCCCAAGCATATATGTTCCATATATTTTTTAATAATTCAATAGTGTGTGCTCCACACAACACCATCTTCGAGCGCACCATAACTAACCATTTAAAATATGAGGCTATGAATAATATTAACGACATTTTGAATTTTATATAATTTAAAAATTCACCTCATGTCTTTCATAAACATGATATAAAAAAATCCAATTTTACAGATAAAAGGAGTATTTTTAAAAAAAATGTTGTTTTATCTCCTTTTAATGGAGAAGTTTTTTTAAATCCAATATTTGAATATTTTATATATTAGACTTTAAAAAATAATCATCTTTTTATAAGAAGGAAAAAATTTATTGTGGACATGTTTTTGGTGTTTTTCTGATAACTTTCATATTTTAATGAATTGTGAAAATTTTGCATTTTAATTCAAGACTACATTTTCATCTAATTAATTTAATATTATTTAGTTCATTGGAATTATTTTCCCATTACAATTAGATATAAAAACATGCCAATCTTTTGATGGGTTTTATATTTGAATAACTCATTTTCTCGTTTTTTTTCAATTGGAATTGATTTCAAATTAATTATTGAAACTAATGAATTTTAAAATTTGAAAAATTTATATCAGTTTTGGAATCAGTTGGTCTAAAAATTTTTAACAGAGTACTTTTATTTTCTGGAGGTTATTAATAGAAATATTAGTATATTTTGTTGATGAGCGAGATGAGAGAGGAGAGACTGTATCTCTACGAACTGCGGTGACTAGGGTTTTGGAGATCGCGATGATGTCTCCTGCTGCAGATCTATTTCTTCTTGGGAGGTTTTACTCCCATTGATCTTCTACTGCGACTGGAGTTCGAGGTTCTACTTCGGTGGTGATGCCCGGAGTTGTCGGCGATGTCCCAGTGGATGCTGATGGTTCGAACGATGCGATGAGAGTGACATCTGGTGTTGCGACGAAGTATCGATTTGTGGTGGAGGGATGCAGGATCTTGATGAAGAAGATAGGGGTTGCAGGTTTCGGCTCTGGCAGCGCGAGCTCATTTCTGGAAGGGGTGAACACTGCTTCAGTGCCTGTCGTGGGAGGTATTGAGGGTGGTTGCAGGTCAAAGGATAGCGTGGCTGCTAGAAAGAAGACCACATTTGGCATTTCCATCCTAGTTTCGGCTGGATCCGCTGTTGGAGCACGTACAATTGAACCTGTTTTGGAGAGCTCTGAGGCTGTTAGGCAGGATGGCAGTGCTCGCTCATTTGTTCATCTTAAAGGTGGGATTGAATCTTCCATTACAAGAAAGGGAATACTGCACACATCAAGGCGGATCCTATTGCGGTCTCCGAAAGGCTCAAAATGGGTGAGTTCTCAATCATTGCTCACTATTTCCTTCCTAATGGTACACAACCTATAAAAATTGATGATCTCAAGTAACGTATTTCTCTAATTTGGGGCTTCTCAACATGGAAGTGTGTCTCGCTTGATCAGGGATATTTCCATATGCATTTCCCCACAGATGAATTAAAAGTTCGAGCATGGGGATTTGGTTCCATTGCCCTAAAACCTGAAATTATTCATTTACGAGAATGGGATAAAAAGTTCAACCCTTTGGAAGTTGATAGCACTACGACTCGGGTTTGGGTTAGAGTTTATGGATTAAACTGGATACTTTGGCATCCTAAAATATTATATGATATTGCATTATCCATTGGTATACTAATAAAAATTGATAAGGAGACGGAAGTAACCCGTTTTGGACACTTCGCTAGGTTTACGGTTGAGATTGAACTGAGGTCGACTCTTGTTGATAAAGTGATGCTTGATACTGATGAAGATATTATTAATCTGAAGATTGTTTTTGATAAAATTCCTTTGTTCTGCAAAGACTGCCATGTTATTGGTCATGATTTAGCTTCTTTTCGGCATTCTTTAGTGTGCAGTTTTTGTGCATTGCGTGGCCATATTGTCAATAACTATCTCAAGAAGGAAAAATATGCCACTGTTGGGAAAAATGAATCATAGTTGTTACCTAAGGACGGAAAAAATTTGGGTATGTCAAAGCTGAGAACGGTTGCTAATCAGGTTGAGAAAGCGGTGTAGGGTGACGCTCATGAAGAGGCATATAAAGTTGATGTTTTGGGAGACCGACCATATTTTCCCAACGTATGTACTTTCCATGAAAATCAGAAGAAGTCTTGGGCTGAGATTTTTGCGGATGCAGATAATTTCTAACATGTTGATTCTACAAGCAAAGGAAATGAGAGGCAAGAGAAGTATAAGCACAGCTTGAGGTTGATCAGCAACTCTCTCAAGGGAAATTGATTCCCTTTGGGAATCGAAAAGGTAAAAAAAACTATAGATTATGACTCCCCAATCATCTATAATGATTGTCACTCTTCTGCAAAAAACTTTGTGGATAATTAAGGATTTCAGATTGTTTCATACAAGAAGACACCATCCCCGGTTGCATCCTCTACGGCAGTTGAGAATCCTACTCCAGAAGAAATGATGATGCCAGTTAAATAAAATTCTTCTTCTATCAATGACAAGGAAGATATAGAGGATAGCTCGGGTTCTGATAGCACTGATGTTGAGACACTGCAGTGAAGGCTTTAAGTTCTTGAAAACATGTAAATTTCTAGTAGAGGGTGATCTAGAGGTCGTGGAAGAGGATGTGAAAGAGCGGAGCTGATTTTTTTTAAAGAAGAAGAGAAAAGGCTAACCGAGCGTTTGCTGAAAAAGGTTAGGAAATAGATATTGTTTCGGGGTTTCCCTAATTTTTCTAGTACTCTTTTATTTCCTTTCTTATTTCTCTTGCATTTAATAAAGGTTGATTTTCCTTAAAAAAAATTAGTATATTTTTATTACCACGATTATGGGTAAATCAGGTAATTAAAGGTAACGATAAAATTATAAAATTACCCGAAACATATAAAAATCATATTGGATGACTATATTCGACCTTTATCACCTATTTTTTGAAATTTAATCCTTATATAGACCATTTTCTATTAATATTAAATGAATATTATTATAATTAATGAATGTGAAAAAATGACACACTCTCAATTCTAATAAGAATTATAATTTTAATATAGAGATATCCTGGAAATAAAATCGTTTATAAATAGAATTTATAAATATAAAATAAATAACCACATAATGGAAATTTATTTATAATTTTACGAGATTAAATAATTAAAACAAATAATGACACAATAGTGATGGAAAATTTATTTTATTAAAATAAATATCAATTAAACGATATAAAAAATATAAAAAAATTAAAATTTTAATTAATTAATGTCATAAAATTATTTATAAAAAAATATAAATATTTGAGGAATATTGTAGATATTTAATTTATATAATTATGATGTTTTGATATTTTGAATAATTAATATATTGAATAGTATCTGAACTGACCTAAATGATACATTAAAATAAATATTATTTTATTAATTGCTATAAAATTCATAAAATTATAAAGATTTTAAAACTACTAGTATAGAGTTAAATATTTCATAAATGGTCCAATAGAAGTTATTTTGGTATTTTATAGTATGCATATTAACCCTATAGTATAGAAAGACAAATAGACATGGTAAGAGTCAAACTGCTTCACTAAGGGTTAATTCAAAAATATAATGTTAATTTATTGACATAAACTTCTATAAACATAATTGGATGATGATATTTTAGACCCATACTAATCTTATCTTATATATAAATCATTTTATATCTAATTTAAACCTAAAAGAATTACAATAAATTAACATTTTAAGATTATCTTAAAGTGCCCCTCACATATCCTATAAAAGGGAACTTCACTTTATTATTAATTTACACCTATAAATCCCTTTTTCCCATCCTAAAACTACCCATGTACTCTCTCAACTTCAATAAATACATCCTAGAGTACATATATTGGGATTAAATCCATCATATGTTGTTCGTTTGAGAAATCTAAAAAGAGATACCTGAAAAAGATGTAATTGTTTTATCACCTTTTCCAATGAAATTCTGTTTTATACTCCATAATAATATTTTTTTTCATACCATATTAATAAATCCAGTATCATATATATATTGAAATGTTGTTATATTCATGGGAAACCCTTTTTTTACAATTTATTCATCATGTTAATTACAATATCACCATGTGTTCATACATATAGTTTACCGTCCCCACATCGTGGTGCATTTTATTATTCAACACTAATTTATTTGGATGGTTATAATGAAGAGTATAATGGATATAAATAATGAAACCAAAATTATAATTATTCTATATAATTACTATACCATCTAATATATAACATTAAACTATCTAGGGAATGATAATGTCGCTCGTGAGTACGTAAGACCTATTGTCTCCACAATGCGGTGAGATTAATTATCCACATTAACCATTAAACATTGATTTTAAAATTCATATTCTGAGTAAAAATTATAATCATGAACTTACGTTCATTCTTGATATGAATAAAATACATCTAATTCACAACAAATGTGACTTACATGACAAAACAAGAATGGTAAAAATAAGCATCTAACACCTAAAACAACGGTTATATTAAAATATTATTACCAAAATGATATAAGATGATAATATATGTTATAATAAATATGGATATTTTCTTGGAATAATTTAATAATATTCTGTAACCATTATATGGAGGCTAACACACCCACAACAAAAGGATGATACAAGGTAATGGTAAATTTCACAATCTCTTTTTTTAGTTGAGCTTATTTATATGTAAGTATCTGTTGGGACATAATTATTATCCATGTCAATGTTTCATAAAATGTATTTCCTAATTTTATATATAATTGTTTAAAGTATCGTTTACCCATGTTGTACTATTTATAAAACGTTTTTAATGGAATATTTTTATTCGATTTCCAAACGAGGTACATTATGACCTATTCAACCAATTTAGGAAGGAATTTTTTATTATATTATACGGTGCAAGAATCTATTCCTTGAGATTATGACAACATTAAACATTTGAAAATAATTTTTTTATTTTATAATTATGTGGAATATAAATTATATCAATGTAAAAAGGAATATTTATCTCAATGAGTTTTAATGAATTTACTAGATTTTTTTCATCCATGTCAACATCCTTTGTTGGATTTTATTCTTAATTGAGGTTAATTTATTTTTATAGAATCTTCAATATTATATTTAAGGGATTATGATATATTTTACCATGGATGTATAATTTTGATACCATTTATGGTTTATAAAACAAGTATTAATATTTTATTTTCTAGTTTTAATATGAAATTTATGTTATGTTTTAACCCATAAATAAGTGTACTATATGGGACATATTTAGTGATGGGTAGGGACCACAATAGACCATCAATGTAACCATAGGTCTCATTATACAGACTAGTATCTTGTCATAAGGCCTTGATAGTATAGTTATATATAGTATTGGCACCGAGGCTTGTTGTTATGGTTATGATGTCTGGAATTGTGCATTCCCTCACTAAGAAATTAGTTGTTGATATTAAATGTGAATATTCAAATAGAATAATATCCATTTTAATTATTAAATATAATTATTTGATTTATTTCCATCTATGTTATTCTGAATAATATGTTTAAAAGTCTTGTTTTTCAGTTTTGTACCTTGCCTTAAAATTGTATTTGTGTTTATCATAGCTTCCTCTATATTGTTTATCCATACTAATAATTTGATATCACCCCTTTATTATGTTTCATTTTTTCCCTATGACATGAAGTTGTATATTATAATTGAAATATAGAGATATTCTATTTTTAATAGAGATTTTAATGGTGATAATTTTTTTTAATTTCAAGATGTAATATAAAACAAATGTTTGTATCTTGTATTTCCATGGCTACTAAATAGATAATCCCTTAAAAATTTTATTCCTTATCAATAATTCCATTATAATATTATAATGCATAGTCATTATAAAAATATGGTTGTGGATTTATAGATAGTGTATCATATTTTATAATTAATAAGGGAAATGAAAAAAACCCATTTATGACGTTATCATCTTTTCTAACCTAACTACATTCACAACAGGGTACCCAAGGAGGCATGTACCCCAATACCAGAGTCATCTCATGCCGGAGATCAAATTTTTCCATAGTGAATGACATATCCTAATAAATTCTTCTTTCTGGAGCTCGACAGATTCAATATTTCAATGATATCTTAGTAACTCATTCAACTAATGTCTGAGTTAGAAATATTATTGACTGAGGATATAACTCGGAGTTCCATTATATAAATTATATAATTTCCCATTAATTATCCACATTAAAAAAGTTAGAAATATATTAAATTTTAATAATATGGACATGTTATTAGGATTAATCATCAATATAATGACCATGACACCATTATCTTAATACATAAGTAAGATGACAATGTTACCATGCTTAGTCCTCAATAGAATGAACTTGTTCTCATTCCCTTTACTCATAAGTATAATGACCACATTAGCATGAATATATATCAATTTATAATTTATATACCCCCATTCATTCCCACATAATTAATTCATAATTAATTATCCACATCAACAATATTACTAATCCAAAAATTTGTAAAATACATCAAACCAATTAGTTTACTAATCAGTTAAGTAAATGCTTCAATCACATAAATTAATTCAATATTTAATTAACCTATATCAAAATTCATATCCCATAATGTATTTTATAGAATTTCTTATGTCATTTTAAATCTCAACTATTCATAATTAATCCCACAATTAATTATCTATATCATATTCTTAAAGAACATAAATAAATCACAATTAATTATCCCAACTTAACCAATTAGATACCACATAATTAATCCTTTGATTAATTTTCGATGTCACCATCCATAAATATTGTAATAAATATTTCAAATTAATCATCTAATATGGAATCCCATTAGTCTCGTGATTAATTCTGGAACTTATCATATAATCCAATAAATCATAGATAAATCAATTTTTTAACTTAATTAACAAAATATAATAAAATATGTTGCGAAAGGATTCTTACAATTCAAAAAAATTATATACTTATCAAATCCATTAAAATGGGAATCTGATTTTATACCACCTTCCTCTATTGGTTGAAAAATGATCGCTCAACCAAAATCTCTAAAATATGACCATCATAATGACATAGAAATGAGCTCCAGGTCTAAATACCTAAACCAAAACAAAAATATCTAGATCTATTCAATATATATCTAGATCTAAAATATTATGTATAGATATCTCAAAATAATATTTCATATAAATAAATAGAGGATATCTTCTCTGAAAAGATAATGTAAATTGAGGAGAATGAAATGAAAATGTATTGGGATGATATACACTTACTAGGTCAAGATTTGATCTTCAATTCGGTCCTTCAATATCAAATAACGGAAGTCTAATGATCACAGAATCCCTTTGTTTAAATAGGAGAACCTCTCCTTCCCCTTAGGAAATTAAAATATATTGTTTTGGCCAAATAGGAGAACAAATTGGTCACTAAAATTAAAAAATGAGTGAGATCCAAAATTGTAGAATCTCAATGCAATGCCACATATGGTTTATTAACACTGTTATAGAAACTATGCATTAACCATGCATTAGACAGTACATCAATGGGATCCTACTATGTTTCCTTGAACATCCTCCTAACCTGTTCATTAACCATAATGACGCCACTACCTCAAAAGACCAGAGAGCACACAATTTCTCCATTACAGCCACACATTTTATTCAAACCATGAACTGCCCATTTTTATCCCAAATTTTCTTAGACACCACACAAATGAACCCCATGTCATACCTCCCATCAAACATACTTAAGTGAAAACAAAAAATTATATGAAATCACACCCGATATAATTCCAAAATTTTTATATCTTAAATGATTTATATATCTATACATCACGGTTATTTTAGAATAAAAATCCCATAAATAGGCATGAGATTCTCGTGACAATTGTTCCAATATATCTAAAGTCACTCATACATGGCCTTGGTAGAGAGGGGTCTTATATAAATCCACATCCCAACCTTTTGGTGAGTTATCATTCTTTTTC
Source organism: Viscum album (assembly GCA_963277665.1). Taxonomy (NCBI): domain Eukaryota; kingdom Viridiplantae; phylum Streptophyta; class Magnoliopsida; order Santalales; family Viscaceae; genus Viscum; species Viscum album. The sequence continues at coordinate 2,056,470,024 of OY728137.1, forward strand.
TCTCCCTGCGAATGAGGAACTTAGTATCGAAAAACTAACACATTTGAGACTATTGTAGAATATGTGACATCACTAAAATAGAATCAAAGGATAATTTTTTATGTTTTTCTTGAACCTCTAGATGAAAACTAAAAAACAACTCAATCATATTTCATTTACTTTTGGCCACCAATAAATCTTGAATCTTCATGTTTGGGCTCAAGGAATCTACCACGACCTTTTTTTGAAGTTATAAGATAATAAATCTTTTTATTAATACAAATATGGAATCCATTTTACCAAAATAAATTCAAATAAAAAGAAAATTTTATTTCAAATTAATCATACATATGAAATAAAAAATGATTGAATGAATATAATTTTAATGCTAAAAAAAGTTTATAGAAAAATATAAAAATAATTATAATAATTGTATTAATTTAAATAAATAAATAAATAAATATATATATATATATATTTGTGTGTGTGTATTGTTATATAATCTATTAAGATATTTTAAAACATTCATTATAATGGATTTTATAGTTAATCAACAGTTTGAAACATGTTGCTATTTAAAATAGTTTCCAAAAAAATCACATATTTGAACGAAAAAATATAATTATACTCAATATGAATTTTATTGTATGTTAACTAAATATATTAAATATAAAATATTAATAATAACTTTTTATGAAATAAAATTAATTTTCCATTTACACAGTTCATCAAAATATCAATATTTTAAGAAAAAAATGAAAATTTCAAAACTAGTTAATTGTTCCATTATGATATCATCAATTATGTTTGTTTAATAAAATAATTTTCCACACTTTTATAAAAATTAATTATAATTATTTATTCATGAAAAATATTTTTTTAAAAAAAATCATTTTTTTGAAGAATATAATTACGTTAAAAATATATAATGATTATTTTCTACATATTTATAAATAACTTATATTTAGTAGGACATTAGTATATATATATTTCATAAATTTTTTTAACACTATTCATACCCACAAATTAATTAGTTAGGTTATGATGGTAATATATATTATTAGTCATTTTATCTTATTGTTGCATGTCATATAAGCTATCGAACCCAAAAATATTGAGGATTCATATACTGAATGATATCGATGAGATTAAATTTACATTAAAAAAAGATAAATAATATTGTATTATGTGGTTACATTTTCTTATAATCTTGGTGTTACGTGTAGTATATTCTATCTAACTTAATTTAATATTTTAAAAAGTTTGGGGTGTTACACCGTATCTTTATTGAATCCCCACATATACAGAGAAAATATGTTTTTTCTTGTGATACATATTTTTTTTAGAATACTATCCTTGAATTATATATAGTTCTAGGATTCATATTGATGGAAATTTTCTGCATCATGGTACTAATTTTTGAGAAGATAACAATAGTGCATTCTGATGAATCTGTAACCCTAGTTTATGAGTTAGGTAGCAGAGTGATCACAAATTAATTAAAATCATCTTAGAGAATGATCTTAATTATCATGTGTTTAAAAAAGCTATATATTTTGTGTATAACTAGCTATTAAAAAAGAATATGATTTCAATGGTTTCATTATGAACGTAGAACTCCGTTTTAGGTAGTGAAAATACTAGCTTCTTCCCAATTGTTCCACTATGGTAGAAGAACCATATATGTAAGAGATTCTATGGGTTTGTTTTCAAATGGTCCACTTCCCAAAGAAAAATACAATAGTGTAATAATATAATCCTCAATATCATGAATTTAGTACCATACATTATTACATTGGAATAATAAATGAGTAATTCACATCCCAAAAGACCATATAGTTTAGTAGATTTGAAAAAACTGATACATACATAATCGATAAATTGAAACAATAAATGAAAAAAACATTGTATCTCAATTAAAAACACTCTTATTCTCTTATACTATTCATACATTTCAATCATAATATACATGTTGGTGTGATATGGAAAAATAAAAAATAAGAATGGGGATAACTCATATTAATAATAAAGGTAAGAAATAAAATATAATATATAAAAAATAAACATAAATAATATAGGGTTGTAAATAACAAAAAAACTCAGGATGTTAAAACATAATATTGATAAAAATATTTCTAGACCAAAATGATATCAAATAAACCTTTATAAAAAAACACATTATAAAAAAACATAAACATGGTTATTTTACAAGTAGGATAATCACATGGAATATAAATAATAATACCATTATTAGGTATTTCATAATGTGGGACATCATAAACACACCGTCATGGTTTTATCCAATACACTATACATAGATGGGTATAGAACCGGTGTAGGTTGTCTCTTGAGACCCACAAATTAATTAAGGTTCTAAAGAGGTCCCCACCCATCACAAAAAAATTCTAATTCATTATTCATGTTAAATGTGTGTAACAAAATCAATCTATATATTCATATTGAAATTATAAAATCAAATATTTATAATTCTTCTCAATTGGAAAACATAATCATAAACTAACCAGAGTAATATAGAGAATGGTTTCAAGAGAGTACATCCAACAAAAATGAATCATAAATCAATAACTAAAATATGTTCGATGGTAAAAAATATATCATTCTCAATAAATCATAGGATAAAAATTGTATATTGAAATATTTGAAATTATTCTGATAATGTTATTGATAAATTATTGACAGAAATTACCTTTTTAATTTGAAATGAGAGTTATTTTGGAAAATAATTTATATTTTTTATAAAATAATTTTTTGAACGTGTATGTCTCATTAATTCTCAACATATTAAGTGATTAAATTTAAAAAAATATTTTATGGAACATTAGAAATGGGCCACTAAAATGTGGTATGAGGGAAAAAATAAAATATTATTTAAAGAAGAAAATGTCATAATTTATTACAAAAAAAATAATGAATGAATATTATTTTCAGTTATGAAATTATTTATTCAAAAAAATTGTTTTCTTAAAAAATATTATGGTTTGTACTTAAAAATTGGTAATAAAATGGGTTGTTCTATAAAATCGAGATTGGTTATCAGTAATAATTGTGAAGGGATACTTATAAATCATGTGTTTCCGCATCAAATAAATAAGAATTGATAAATGTATATAAGGATGTAACATAAAAACATAATCTAGTAGGATTAAAAAATATTAATTAAGATTTACATTGGGCTAGAGAAAAAAGGGAAACCTGAATGAAGATTAGAGTATTGGGTAAAATTCCTTCCAACTTTTCAAACAGTCAAACCATATGCCCTATAAGATTAATAATCATAAAATGAAACATTCAATTCAATTAAGATAAATATAGTAATTATATAATAAATCAAATAACAGTAGACATACACTATTCACAATATATAGTGTTGAAAAAGGAATATCTCTAAGAAATTAAATGGATATGAGAAAACCGTTAACTTAATTACTGCTAAATTTTATCGTCTTTGACTTCCCTCAATAATAAACATATGTTTATTAAATACCGATATAAAAGTAAATTTTAGTAATTTTAAAAAATATTTATAAATTATATTAATTGGATTAAATTTCATAATTTTTTTTAATTAAATTGAAGTGTTTTAATATAATGGTTTTCATGAAAAATCCCATTTTCCTCGATTTCTCTATTTTGTTAAATGTAAATAATATATTCATATAATTAATTCCAAAATCATAGAACAAACCTAATTGTATGTTTATATACAATATATAATTCATATCGTCCACACATGAAGGAAATTATAATAATTATCTTATCAATGTCTCCATAGGTGGTTAAATAACCTTTAACGGGATGCTGTCGAAAGAGCCAGAAAAGGGAGTATGAAATTTAAATATATGTTATATATGATAATTTATGATGTTTTAAAAATATAATATAATGTTAAATTAATTCATAAATATTATTACAATATATGGGTTTGAAATTAATTGTATAAAAAAGGAAATACAACAAGAAAAATAGGAAGAGTTAAGGGAGACTTAGTCTTTTTTGATGCGGCTTCTCTTGTACGACACTATAACACCTTGGTGCCAAGAGTTGTATCACCCAATAATGTTCATATGGATTGAAATAGTAATAAGATAGAATATTTTAGTTGATAATTTTCTATATAATTCAAGGAATGATTATTTTACAAGGGAAGGGTGATGTGTTATTTATCAATGAGGAGAGATATATTTTTAGAATAAAATATTGAAAAAATCATTATAAAAATTTTGAGAATTGTAATAGTGAATTTTTTATTATATAAAAAATACATTAACATAATATAATGGGTTTAAGACATAATACAAATTTATAATTATAATTATTTGTTTTATTAAAAAATAATGTGGTAAAACAAAATATTTATTATTTTAAATAATCACTTTAGACAATAGGTTTTGCAAAATATTATTTATGTTTGTAAATTTATTTTATTTTATTATTATGAGTTAATTTTTGAATTAAATATATAATAGCCTAACTTAATGTTCATGATGACAATTTTCACTAATACAACATCAATGATATAATTTCAATTACACCAGTTATATGAAAATTTAATTTTTTACTATTCATCAAAAATTGAAGTATTTTAGAAATTTACATGAAAATGTGACTTTGACATTTTCAATGTGTTAATTTCATTAATTAACTCCATTTATAAAAAAATATTTGAAATATTTGAAATATAATTTTTTTAAATCACTAATCATTCAAAAAATAATGATATTAATTTTTTAATTAATTTTGTGACACATGAAAAAAATTATGTTATAATAAAATTAGACTATAGTATATAAAAAAAATTCTTTTTTAATTTATTATACGAAATTAATTTTTTTTATAAATATATTAATTATAATATTTTAATTAAAAATTTATATTTCTTAAAAGAACAAATAATTTTTTTCATTTTTTGAACATTTATTAACTTATTCAATGATTTTAATATATTATATTTCCATTCAAAAGATAAATAAAATTTATTTATACTTTCATATATAATGTTAATATTCTATTGAGAAAATTAAATTTCCAAATGGTTATATTACTATTATAATGGTGTAGTTGCAATTCTATCTGTATAGATTCCACAATTTCTTGAAATACCTCTAATTTCATACATTATTTATTTATAAAGTTTTTATAGTGTTATCTATTTGATTTTATGTGATTTATATTATATATTATAATTATATTAAGGGAAATTGTATTTATAAAAATCTGGTTCATTACAATCTCCCCACTTTCAAAAAGTTTATGTCTTGAGATTTTGAAACATCACTTCAAAACTAAAAGGTTGATACATGAAAATTATTTTTTTTGAAACCCACATCATTAATTTTATTAATAAAACATGCCCTTAAATTGAGGGAAATGAATGTGTGATGGTCCAAAAAAAACACTGATTCTGGTTATAATAACATTATTAGGAAATGATATAATCATCATAGAAATTAAATCTAAATAGCATGTTCTAAAAGAGAGTGATAGTGAACATAGTAATAATGATTTATATAATAAAAATACCATAAATTATTGATTGGTAAAAAGAACATTAATTTCAATGAAGGAAAATTAAACAGAATATGTTTTTTTCTAAAATACTTTTCCAGTTTGTTATATATTTTTTACTATCATGAGAATCATTTGATAAAATCATCATACTTAATAAATTATATGTCATAATATAATCCATTGGGTTCACTTTATCTATATCTACTTCATTTAATATATGATGGGATGTATATTTGAGTCACATTTTTATTCCCACATCTCTTAAAAGAATCCTAAAATCCACACAAGTCATTCCTCATATTTTTAAATGTTATTTGAAGCCAAAATTGTTATCTCAGGTTACCAAATATGATAAATCATGATGTAATATTATATAATAATCTATAGAATCAATTCAAATGAAAATAGACGTAAGAATCAATGATGATATGTCTGCCCAAATTCAAAGACCAATTTTTTTAAAGAGGGTCCTTCAATTCCAAAAATCCACTTAACATAATATTCACCGAATAATATAGCTCTTATGGTCCCATTATAAATATATAGAAACCAAAATTCCCTTTAAACATTTATGAATAAATGATTTATTCCAAGATTAAAATATCATGTTCCTAAATATATGCCTTAAATCCAAACATCAAATAATTCCAACATAACATAAACCTTCAGATTAGTAACCACCTTTATGGTCACCAACATTTTACTATAAATATATGTTTATTAAAATATCAATAAAAAAACATATTTAGGGTTATATTTTCAAAGTCTTTTTTCAAAAGGATCATCCTACTAAAAAATCAGATCACTTGATTATGGGTCTTATTCCTGTCATGCTTATAATTCCATAAATTAGAAGCATGATAGTCTAATATATATATATTAAATTAATCATATAATAAAATAATTATTGAATAAATAATCAAATAACATAATTCATTAATCCATACACCAGCATATTAATAATTTCACTTCATCTAATGTATTAACAAATTCTTGGCTATGACCCCCTTACTTATTCAAATCTATATTAATTTTATTCCTATGATATTAATCTTTATAGTCCAATATCCCCTTAAAATTAAATGATTGGACATATGTATCTTCTATACATCCCTTGAAACAATGAAATTGTTCTCTATTATATCCACATTTTTAGCATACTTTGATTACCTTCAAGCATGTACTAAGGTGTTTCTTCCCACAATTACCACATGTGGAAAAATAATTATTTATTTTCTTTTCATTAATCAATTTTTGATCATCCTTCCTCTTCTCCTCTTCTTTGAATTTAGAAAAATAATACATGGAGATTTTAGTCCCTATCATGAAAGAACAAGATATTTTATCCTCATAAGATTAGAATAATTTAGAGACTATTTAACTTGGAAATATCTCATTATTATGATCAATAAAGAGTCAATATTACAATTTTAATTATTTATGTTGTTCCGAACATGACATTATAACCATATAATGATAATTACAAACATTTAATGGTTTTCATATAATTTTTCTAACTGAATATTCAATTTTATCTCTATTTCTACACATTATTCGTGTGGGAAACTATTTTCTAGAAAAATTTCCTTAAAATAATTCCTTTAAATAATTCAAATTTTATCCTCCTCTTTTTTGTTTTGAAAAACGACCTACATTGATCTTAATCTCCCAATAAAATAAAAAATAACCAGATAACCTTCTTTGTTTTGTTTCTTTGTAAGGAATGAATTAATTTCTCAAAGGAACTTATCCATTTCAAAACAACCAATGAGTATGAAGTCTGATAGAATGGTGGGGGTTTTTTCCTATGAAGTGGTCTAGCACTATTACCCAATAGTGTGGATCAAGTTGATCCATATAGGTACGTTTAGTTCCCATAGTCTTAGAGATTTTTCCCCATATAGTTATAATTTTTTCACATATTACTCTAACTCTGGATCCTGAATAATTAGATTTCATATGAGGTAGGTCACTATATAGAATACGTGCATTGATACGGTTTCCATTACATTAACTATGAACCATTTCTAAATGATTATGTATATTAGAAAACATTATGTTGATATTTATAATTCTATAACTAGTGTAATAATTAACGTAAATTAAAAACATTATGGATAGATTATCTCTAAAAAATAGTTTTCTTGGATTATTCTCTACTATTATCCTCAATTTCTATAATATTGTAATATTCCATAATCAATGTTTTCCTAGTTATAGTTTCCAAAGTCTCTACTAAACCTCACTCTAATAAAAATTAAACAGATTTTGCCTTCATTATCCTAGATCTAGTGCAATACATTTTTACATTGGTAGATCAGGAAAGGAATTATCATCTCAAAGGTTCTAATAAATTATTATATTTTGAATACTAGATACAAACGAAATTTTTAAATTACAACTTTCAATGAAAAACAACATAGTAATTCAATAAAAAACACTCTTATTCTCTTAGCTTGTCCCAACATTCCAATCATAATATACTTCTTGGTATCCTCATAAATAAATGGTTGATCTCATATTCCCTCTAAATATATGTAATATAGTAAAAGCTATCATAAATAAACATAAACTATATTTAAATTTGAATATCTAAAAATCCATTCCATTAAAAAAATATTCCATCAAATGGAAGGAATAAAAGCTGATCAAATAATTCCTTATAAATAATCACAAATGAATGAAACCAAACCATGTATATTCTACTATTTGAGTGAAAATATGTAATATAAATTATAAATCATATTTAAGGAATGCATAATGAGAATAAAAATAAACATACCATCAATGATTCGGTTAAGACAACGTACATAAATGGGTAAAAATTTGGTACTGTTTTTCACATTTGACATACTAATGCATCAATGGGATTCAGGGGGCACGATTGACCACATACTAAGTCCAATTAATTCCTCATATAAAAGGGTTGTAACATAATCAACATATACATTCATATTTAAATTATCATATTCCTTATTAATAACATTTACCAAATAATAAACATTATAAAAAACCATCTAGAGTAATATGGAAATTATATAAAAATAACAAATCTCCCAAATAATAATAATAAACCATTTAATAAAATATCTTCTATTATAACATAATATTCCTATATCAATAAATCATACAATTCAATAGAGGATGTTAAAATAAATGAAAAAAAATCTAATATATTTATTGAGGAATTCTTGAAAGAAATACACTTTTCTAGATGTAATGAAGAGTTATTTTAGAAAATCATATTTATATGTCCACAAATTAAACTATTGACACATATATCTCATAAATCAATACTAAATTAACTGAAAATATGTAAACTGAGTCTTTATAATACTTAATAAATGGTTCGCTTCAATGTGGTTTGAGGGAAAATATAAAACAATCATTAATGGGGGAACTAGAATAATAGTTTTCATACAACTAGATGTAAAATAAGATAGTTTTTCATGATGAAATTAGTGATTTTATAAAAAATAAATTTTTCTTTAAAAAATTATAGAGTGTGCTTTTAATAGGGTAATAAATTGGGAAGTTCCCTTTAATCGGGAAATCTTATGTGTGGGAATTGAGATGGAAACCTTATAAGATATGTATTTCCAAAATAAATAATGAAGAATTGATCTATGTATATATTCATGGATTATAAAATAATAATTTATAAATATTATATAATAGAAATTAAAAATTACATTTTGGTAGAGAGATAAAGTGAATCTTGAATAAAAAAATGGATGTTCGGGGAGATTTACATACCACATGGTAAAAATTAGAATTTAATGACACATAAAATTAATAATCATAAAATGAAACAATAAATACAATTAAGATATATATAGATAATATGATACATCAACATTTCTTATACATCAACCACACACAAAAAATAATGTTGACTAGGGATTACCTTATGGGAATAAATGTGAGATGAGAATACCTTACCTTAATTCCCAAATAATTTTGTTGTGTTTATGACTAATGAATAAAAAAATTATTTTAATAAAATTTTGATCCATAATTTAATTATATCATTTAGTAAAAATATTTATAGATTATAATCAATGGTTTATATATCATAATTTTTTTATGAAGTAGGATAATTTAGATATCATGATTTTCATATAAAAATCATTCTTTTCATCGATTTTAAGATTTTGTAAAATTTAAGTAATAAATTTTTATAATTAATTATAAAAAAATATAATACATGTAATTAAATATTTAAATATTATAAATAATTTATATTGTCTATACATGATGATATATATATTAATTGTTGTTGAATTTTATTTGAAGGTGGTTAATCATCATTTAACAGGGTGTTGTCAAAAGAGAGGGAAAATAGAGAATAATATTTATATATTCCATATATGAGATACTCAAATTCTGTTAAAATCATTAATATCATATTAAATTACTACCTAATCAATTTTATAGTATATCGTGTTATAATGGAATTTCAAAAAATAGATTTAGAAGGAGAAAAAAGGAAGATTTAAGGGAAACATACGCTTCCCTTGGTGTGTCTTCTCTTGTATGACCCAATAACTCCTTGATTATTGGATTTGTATCACTCAATAATGAACCAATTTATTTTGACAAGATGAATAGGTAATATTTTATAAATAAAATTGTATTTGGAATAGGTCAGATGTGTTGTTTTTAGGTTAAATGAGTGGAGTTATTTTTTACAATAAGGGATGGGTAATTTTAGAATATAGTATTAAATAAAATATTATATCAATGGTGAGACTAGAAATAGTGATTTTTCTGAAAAAAGAAAACAAATGTTAACATAAAAATGTTATTATAATTTTAAAACAACTTTATTATTCTAATTCATTTTTATATTAAAAAGGAAAGTATAACCCAATTGTTATTTTAATGAATAAATTTTTATTATGGATTTTCCAAAATTCTCTATAGGTTTGGATATTAATTTTATTTCATTTTTTAAATGATTTTTTAAATTAAATATATAATATCTGATCTTTACAATATAAAAATAATTATGTAAATGAAAAATCATGAGTGGTGTTATTTATACTGCACTGGTTACATGAAAATTGTAACTATAGTATTCATTAGTTAGTTGATGTATTTTTGAAAATTACAAGAAAATCACCCATGGAAAAATTTAACGTGCTAATTTGAATAACATATTTAATTTTATGAATATAGTTTTCAAATATTATAAATTTAATTTATATATTAAAGTTTTTCATTTATTTGAAACAAACCGATTTTGAAATTACAACTGATTTTATAACACAATAAAAATTTATTTTGTTCTCATAAAATTATCATACAATCATAATAAAACAAAATATTAATTTTAATATCTACCTTTTAAAAATTAATTTTCTTTCAAATCAGTATATTTTGTAAATAATTAATAATAATCATTTATGTTTTACAAAAAGTAACAATACATAATTTAAATTTTTACAACATTTATTCACGTATATCGAGATATAAACATTAAATATTTTCAGTCGTAAGGAACCGAATTATATTTATACTCTCATATGTGAGAATAATAATATTTTTGGTGAATTACTATTCATATTGGTCATATTACTATTACAAATAGTCGTGTTACTATTCCATTAGTATATTCTCCTTAATTTCTTGAAATACCTCTTATTTAATTGTTAGTTTATTTTTGATGTTTTTATTATGTTATTTATTTTGAATTTATGAGATTTATATTATATAAAATAAATATATGAATAGAAATTACATTGGTGAATTTTAGGGTCGTTAAAACTAGGAATACAATTTTGTTTTCATCATGTATGTATATCAATGGGTAGGTAAAACTTTGATCCACTCCCATGAACATTGCCTATATGTAGTACTCCTAAAGATGTTGGGTGTATCTACTCAAGGAAGTGGTATCTTGTAGAAGATGGAGAGATTTATGTAATCATTCCATATAGGGTTAAAATATGATTTTTTTAATTTATTTCATTTCACTTGTACTAATTAATCTTTGTTTGAGTCGTACTATTATTTTTTTATACATTCTTCATGAGTTAGATATTTTAGTTGATCCGCGAGTGATACATCTTTTTCTAATGAAAACTATGATAGGTAATAATAATATTACTATTATCTTACATAATTTTGAGCATACTCTATGAAGAGAGACATCTTCTTGGGTTCTAATCATAGTAGAGATGATTTTTTGACATCATCATGATCGGGTAATAGATAACATGAGTTGAACTATAGGTATATTTAATCTACTGTAGAGTTTTTTTCATCCTATATAATGGTAGAGTTTGAACATTACTAGTTATTGGGGCCCATATATTTGATAAGAAAAGACTAACCTGGATAAATTATTTATGATTTCATATATCATAGTGTGAATGGATTTCTATAGTATTTATTATAGGGATGATTATTTTCATGACCCCATCCCCATAAAGTGTACCCCTCTTATGCTGGAAATGTGATAAGAGATTTACTCACCTTCGTGTCCCACCGCTACTAGGCCCCGGGATGGTGCATAGCACTGAGGTTATAGTAAACACACAAATTTGAGACATTAAACTATAAAATAAAACATGATAAAGAGATATATAAGATATAAAAAACTAAATCATTGTCAGACAACATAGTAAAAGAATCCCAAGTTTACGTATGCAATGTCATTCAAGGACTACTACAACTGAAAGGGAAACAGAATGTACCAAAGGAAATTAAAACTATAGAAAACATGAAGCCTAAATTACTCCATAAAAACCCACATATAGTAATAACATTACAAATCTCTATCCTTTTCTAGGTGACATGAAAAAAAATTATATATATGTAGTGTGAGAAAAATAATATACTCAGTAGGATCCTCCTGGAATCTTCGTGTGAAAAAGTAAAGAATGCATTCTAAATCACACCGAACAATATGTAAAACTGGATCATCACTTAAATAGGTATACTATATTCCTAGACACACCATGGATACACTAACATTTTATTGTTTAAAATAGTATAAAATATAATGAATAATGTCTAGGGTATCCTACTAACACTTCCCCACTGTTTTGATGATTTTACCCAACGTCGCACATCCTAAGCATCTCTCTCTAAAAAGCCTTGCCCGTAAAAACTTGGGCAGAGAACCATAACATGAACCTCATGAAATTTACCACCACAACCACTCACCCAAAATTAACTTGTTTTTTCCATGATCCACAAATTTATACATATCATGTATCATACAGAAGGTATTATTCTTCATATCATTATAAACCATACACTTAGTAATGATCCACAATACATCATTGTGTATAGAGGTCATACCTGTAGTCTTCCATCAAAAACTATATCTACAATACATATCTATGAAATGACAATAATCCATTAAATCACTATACACATATATATGGGGAAAACTAACCATAATGCATACTATAACTTGAAACTACCACGAGAAAAGAGGGGGTCTAAAGGGGGTAGTCAGCCATCCATCCTCCCATTGGATTATTAGGGGAAACACCCCCTACTATATTAGATTCAATGGGGTTTTGGTCACCATAACTGACAAGATGCAGTAGTCTTTACAAATAGAATAATTACATGATATAATATATCTCACTACCAAACTTTTGGAAACACCTAGTCATAGTCTCAATGTCATCTAACATCTCTCGAACTCCTAGATTCATCTACTAAGCCTACATATATAAAAAGAACACAACCATTTAAATGGATACATTAAATTAATATATACAATTTTATTAGATTCACATTACATTGGTTGATTATTTAGAGAATAAATAACCATTACCCTTTCCATAGAACATTAATTAGCATCACAACAATGTTTCATTCCATCTAGGAATAACCAAAAAATTTCCATGGCTCCTCAGAAACATAACCCCAGCACTATATCCTAGCAATCTCAATCCCCAGGGGTGAAACATATTTTATTCAGTTAATTACCAAATTTACCATTTTCTATATTTCAAACATTACTGGTATTCTATGAAATCATTCTAATATACCAAACTCATGGGGATCGACATGGTAATAAGGTAAAATAAATGTTGAGTCTTTTCCAAATATAGTAGGAGCATAGTCCCAACAATCCTCGAGAAGTTAATCATAGAAATAATATGGAATACCCCACGCGACTTCACCTATTTTGGAAAAAGATTATGGAAGAACATATACCTCAAGAAGTTGGGAGACTAAATAAAAAACACAGTTGATTCAACAACAACGACATTCACATCAATGGATGAGCACTACTTCAACTCGTTCCATTATCTATGGTGTCATCACTGACTCCAGTATGCATAAACCTATACATCTTCACACTATAGTCATCAACTGATACCACAACCACTAGACCTCCCTTCTCCCACAAACCAAAAATTTCATCAAGGTTTAGCCATCCGTAGCTCATTTCACATCCGGGCCTCCCTTCCCCCAACAAACAGAAGTCTCATAACCAAACCACCTCAAAGTATGTAATAACAATGTAGTAACGAGATTTATACTCTAAAACAAGGCTTCCAACCTTCAAACAAAATAAACTCTCATGGGCCCTAAGCATAAGGAACTCAGCCTTTACCCTTTAGTGAAGAAACTCAACCCCTATAAGTCATTATCTTTATCACCCAACCAGTTCTTATTCCATCATGAATTACCTAATTAAATATTAACTATTCCCACCTATGGTAAAACTATTAAAACATATATCACTAGCTCTCTCAAAATTAATAAAATAGTATATTTAACATGCCTTTAGTTCCTTTATAAAAAACATCAACATCCATTGGTTCACTAATCAATTCAATTAAACATAATCACTTGCTTAAATTTGACTATCATCAAATTACAATAACAACAAAACTATTAATTAAACATGCCTCATTATCATTTATCCAATTAATAAAATAATTAATTACACTTTATGTTATTTACCAATTAACATTATTTACAACATTCTAACCAGGAAAGGCATTGATATCACACTATCTTGAAAATCAGTTCAAAAACTATTGACAGTCTATAAAGAAAAGACATATGATTGATTCTAATTAGTTAAACTAGTTCAAGTATTTAATTATATTAATTTCATTCTGATTTAGGTGTCTAAATCATGAAATATCTATGATTACAAATAAGTAAATAGAGAATAATTTAATCCACTACCTCAAAAGGCATCCAGCATTCCCTTTATGAAAATGGTCAAACAAAACTGATCATCATCACATCTCCCGCAACGACTACATCCACCCAAAGATGTCAAGAAAAAAATACATCAACCAACAACCAAGAATTTATCCATTAGAATCACAAATATCACATGAAATAACATGGAAGGGGGGGAAATTAAGAAACATATTTAAGGGATCTCAATAACTGAGGTAGATCATAACTTATATCGGAGAAATATTTCTAAGACTTAGATAATGGAGATAGGGATCGTTCCATGACGAAGGAATCCTCAAAACAATGAAGAGAGGGTCGAAATGTCACTTAGGGTTAAGGGAGAGTCACTGCAGCCATAGGTTTTGAAATAAAATAACCATCTAGAAAACACATAAAACATAAAATGTTGTGGCACACGACATGTAATCCCCATTCATATCATTTAATTTTTTATGTTGTGTTTTGATGAAAGATGCATCACCTCAACATATTATTTTATTTTTCAGACCTCAAAGTATTTTACATCATGAACCTCTCTTTTACAACAAATAATTTTTTTACATCATGATGGTTTTTAGGATAACTCGTTGAACATCATTTCACATCGTGCAATTCAATTACATGATCTGTAATCCCCCCATTAAAATTTTTTTATCCAAAATTCTCAAAACATATTACAGGACACCTACAACCACTTCATTCTTCAAAAAAATGAAGAGGGTCAATCCATTAAAATTGAGGCCCTTGCATCAGATACCTCTAAAAACATTTTCAACCTCATGAATCTAAAACTTACCCATTGAGGAAACAGAAAAAGGTAATCCAAACAACCATACTGTGAGGTACCTCTCAATGCTTTCTCCACCTCAGGAACTCACCACCTCATTGGAGTAATAAGTGTAAAACCATAAAATAACCACTACCAACTCTTAAACACTCTATCAGGGGAGACACCTCTCAAAAGACATTAATCCACATCAAAAAATATGATAAATCCATCTCATAATCAGAATGGTTCTACAACCATCAAATGAATGAAATCACAAGAGAATAGCTAACCATCAAACTACTCAAGGTAATGAGTGCATATCTACAACTCATGTTCTATAGTACTCTCTTATACACCTCTATACCACCACAAGAGACAAACCAATGGATATCATGAATGACCAACACATTATCCCCGCGTCTTGTATCTCTATAGTTTGCTCCTTGAAGGTCGCATCATCATTAACATCGATCTAGCCCCAATTGATGATGTGAGAGTCATCATGAAGAATATGATGGAGTGGTGAGATATGAACAACATTGTGTATCATTTTCATCTATGGTGGAAGGGATGCCCAATATGATAAGGTTTTAACATGATCCAAAACCTTCAACAGCCTAACAATCTAGGGTGAAATCTTACACCGACGACCAAACCTTCATTTCCCTTATAGGGGAGTCACCATCAGAAACACATGATCCCAAAATTAAAACATTATAGGTCTCATCCTATAAATATTTTAGTACATATGATGATCATGTGCTCCATTAATCCTCTTGAGAAACACCTAAAACCTCTATGTCATACTTTGTACTAGTTTCGGCCCAGGATTTGAAGAATCTCAGACCCCAATCTAGTATAATAGATAATGGAATGGTCAGATATACAATTAATAAAACAGTGAAATCGTGAGGGTGGAGTGGAAACTATTAATGTAATAGAACTCTACCGTGGGTATTCTCCTCATCCAAAAACCTCTAAAAACTAGGATAGGAGAGGAAAAAATGTCATCGAAATTCTGGATGGTCCTACTTGTCTGACCATCCATCTGCCGATGAAAAGTAGTGTTAAGGCATAGCTGAGAAAAAAATAATACTGAATACCACTCCACACCCTAGAGGTAAAATTAGGATCTCGATCTGAAATTCCCATCATCGGCACTCCTTGGAGTCTCTCCATCTCATCTAGATATTTCCTCAAAAAAACCTCCACAAAGATCAAAACATTTATTATAATGAATCGGGATGATTTCGTAAAACAGTTCAACACCACCCATAAAATTTCATATCCTCCTTGAACTCAAGGAAAACTGGTAACATAGTGCGTCAAGATGTCCTCCAACATCGATTAAGGATCATCTAATGACTGGAGAAAACCACCTGTGACATCGTGCTCATCCTTCATAGTTTGGAAGACCAAACAACAAACCGTGATCTTCAAAACTACACGCTTCCACCTAGACCACCATAACTAACTCCTAGATGCTCAGTAAATCTTTTTCATGTTAGGATGTACCACTAAGAGTGAACTATGGAACTCTCTTGAAAACATTCCATGCATCTCCAAAGTAATGAAAATCCTTCACTGAAAAAAAATCCTTATTGTTCATCCTCAGACCAACCATCAGTGGCCTCTCCACAAAAACATGGTCTCTCTAGACCTTCACGTCAAGATCCCCCAACTATGACTCTCATAAAATTTTATAAGAGATGACAACACCTAAATTTTCAAAATATAGTATCTTCCCCCATCTTATCCAATGCTTATATGTAATTCCAAAATTTCTTCCATGGAACTCAATAAATTGTCAAGTTTCTGCACTTCATCGCTACATGAAATCCTACTAAATGCATTAGGAAAAAAATTCCCCTTTCTAGGAGTATACAAAATTATGAATTCATAGTCTTGTAATATCTCCATCCACCAATGTTGTCATGATTTCAAGTCACGCTGAGAGAAAACATACCACATCCAATTATGATCGTTGAAGACAACAAAATGCTCACGAATGAGGTAATGTCTTCAAAATTTTAGGGAATCACCACTACCTCCAACAAGAGATCATGGGTGGCATAGTATCGTTCAGGAAGATGAAACTGTTATGAACCCTAAGAATCCACCAGTCTCTAATTCATCAAAATACTGCATGACCCCATATGTGATGTATTATAGAAAAATTCAAAATAATCTTTTTCTGGTGGTATAAAAGAACCATATAAATGAAAAACGTATCCTTATTATTATCAAAAGTTTTCTAACATTGATCATTACATATGGAAACCTGATGCTTTTTATTTAAAATTGTTATATGGGTCGAAATCCAATACATATCGGATGCAAACCTCCTGTAATTGCTTGAGAGACCATGGAAGCTTCTCTCCCAAATAACTATATTTGGGACTACCAAAGATGCAATTTATTCTACCATAGATGACTCCCTATCTACACCATGTTTGGATACAAAATTCTCAAATAAACTAACTTCTCGAGCGAAATAATTACACCTTGAGAACATCCCAAATAGCATCTAAGGGTGTAGAACTCAAAAAAAATCATGTTGATGCTCTGCATGCTCCTCGTTAGATATTGATTGCAGAAGGATGTCATCGATGATGACCACCTTGAACATGACTAGTAACTCAATAAGAACAGCATTAAATAACCCCAAGAGCACAAATTAAGAATTTATCACACAAAATGACATCACAAAAAACTCATAATCCCCATGATGATGCCAACAAGAAGTCTTAAAGATATCCTCATCATTCCTATGTATCTGATGATGTGATTATTATGAGTAAATCATAGGGAACCAACTTTCACCATTCAGTTGATTGAATAAGTCATCACTATGTGGACGAGGATAATGATTCTTAATTGTCACATTGTTTATGTATAGATAATAAACACAGAACTGAAAACAATTTTCCACCTTGCTAAAGAAAAAAATTGGTGCACCCCAGTGTAAAACACTCATCGTTACAAAAAAACACTGTAATATGCCATAGAAATATATACATAGATCCCAAAACTCATATAACGCCATATTATATATATACATCAAGATAAGATACACGCCAGTTTGTAGCTCAATCCTGAACTTGGTGTCCCATTGAGGGGTAATGCTATAACATCATATGGATAGAAATCAGGGTACTCTTCTAAGAACCTGGTAAATGTCGACTACTAAACCAATAATGAACTCAACATCAGATCGTACATCATAAATGATATGGACATAATATTCCCCTATCCCATCTAAGGGAATATCTCACCAACAAACACTTATATCTATCCATCTACCTCAAACAACACCACATACCCCAAAGAGAAATCCATAATAGCCTACACCGAATACAAACAATCCATGTCAAGGATGAAAACTTATTATTGTATCTGTAAACATTATAAATATACCTAATAGTAGTAATACCCCATCACTAGGTCACATTTTCTACATACTTTAAACAAGCCAGCTCAGCCTCCAACTGGTGTAGTCAACAACAATGGCACTGGAAGCCTCCCTACCTCAATTCCAATGAATGGACAAGGGAATGCGATATTAAGTAGTTTTTATCTCATTCACCCATGTAGGAAACAAGAATAGGGTACCTTGAACGATTTTCGGCTCACCTGGCACTGGTAATGATAAATCATGAAACTGACAACGACCTATCTAACCCTTCTAACAACTCCCTTGACGGACACACTCTTCTCTCAGATGATAATGAGTGGCCTGGGATTATCCTCTTCTTGTCCCATCTGCAATCTTCCAAAAAAACTAGAGCAACATTTTATTGTTGCCTTAGCTGAAACTGCCTCTATTAAATAACCTAAAGTAGAATGACTGGCACACACTGACTACTCAAAATGGTTTAAAAATCATTCCACTGATGACTATAGAATCCAAAAGAATAAAAAATGAATGATCCCTCATAATAGTCCTGATATCCACTACCCCAAAGAATAGATACATTGAGGACTATGAATTACATTCAGCCAAACAAAAACTCTTCTTCCAAGAAATCCATAATCCCTGTACTATCTATTTTCTTCATGAGGAAACTTGATGAATCCCCTCTAGTTACAATCCATTTCTAGGTAACATCATCTTGACGACATCTACACTCACTACCACATCGAGATATGTCATTAGCATAAGTGGGGTGACTTCAATTTTTATCTCTGCATGAAAAACAAACTCGAAATTCCTTTCTTTCACCTCCTCATTTAAAAATAGTTATGAATCATATCATAAAAGGATTCTAAAATGGATTCAAAACTGTTGCAAACTAGTGCACCCCTTTCAATGGGTTCAAAGATCATGCCAACTTCCCACCTTCATGGTCCAAGAATAGAACATGGCTCTAAAAGTGTCTCAGAAATAATCCGGAAAGTCTTTCAACTCTTTGTGATCTCTGAGGAACAATTATCACTACAACTTCGTTGCCCCATGCAATATCGTCACAACCAATTATACATGGTGATCCCTCTAAGCACGGGTTGGACAAAAAGATATCTCAAGGTCCTTCATCATGTATTCCATGACTACATCTTAGAAGGATCCTCTATACTTCTATATACTCTACTGATGAAACTCAAAAAGGGTATTCCTCCAAGTGTCATCGTTGTCAACCTCTACTCTGCATTGATCTACTGACATGACATGTTGGATATCTTCTACATGAAACTGATGAGGAAAAAATCCTAGAGCCATAACTGGAAGAGGAAAGATAGTTATAGATCCTAAAAGTAGAATATATAATAATTTAACATTAGATAATTGTTTTCTTTTGTTCATTTTAGTTTAAACTATATTACGTTATTTCCATTCAGACACAGGTGCAAAGAAGAACGATGCAAGATTCTTACTATGTTCTTCACCTTGTAACAAGTATCACATCCTTTTGATGTAATTTTAAACTTAATGTTTCATTAATCAAATCAAAATTGGATTAAAATCCCAATCTATTAGAAGGTCTGAAATGTTCATAGCACATTATAAACATATATGTAACTATTTCCCTACCAAACCCATTCAACCTCAGTTGTGCCTAACTAGAAACTTCATCATACCCGTAAACATGCTTGTAATATCACTCCATCATGACCCCCTCAAATATAGAATACCCCTCCATGGTTGGAAATGTGAGAAAAAAGATAATGAATCTCCAAGACACAACACATGTTGGCCCGAGGTTGGCGACTAGCCCTGAGGGTATAATAAACACATATAACGGAGGACTTACCCTCTAAGGGAAAACAAGTGAAAGAGAGAGATAATATAGACACCAACCAACTCATTATTATACCATAAAATAAATGAAAACCAAGTTCACATTTTTACATTGATGAAAGAACATCTACAATTGATTGGGAGAAACTATAAGTACCAAACGAAAGTAAAATAGTAAATTCCACGAAGTCCAAATAGCTCATGAAAAACACCAAGATTGTAGTTACCAGCCTGATCTCCAACATGGTCCAACCAAGTTGAAAAAAAATGTTTCTATATACATAGGGTGATTATAATACCATACTCATTAGGATCCTCCCTAGATCCTCTCATTGACAATTAATTAAATCATGATAAATCATTGTGAACAAATACTGAAAATAACTCATCACTAAAATAGTTATACTATGTTTACAACCTCACCATGGATACTCACACCATGTATCACATAAAAGAGTAAATAATATAATGAATAATTTAATGGGTACCCAATTACAACTTCCATACTAGTTTTCCACTTTTACACAATATTGCATGTCCTAAGCATCTCTCCCCATATAGGATTTTCTGTAAGCACCTAGGTGAAGAACCACAACATGAACATCATCTAACTCTCCACCACAACCAAAAAACCAAAACATATCCAGGTAGCTTCCAGGATCCACCATAGCTTGAATAGAGTGTATCATACATTCGGTATTATACATCAAACCATTACATTCATTACATAGTGTATGGATCCTCAAGACATCACATCCTATACATGCAAAACCTATAGTCTTATATAGGAAATTATATCTAGAAGACATGTGTCTGAAATAACAACAAGCTATTATAGGCCTCTACACACATATATAGGTAAAAATAACAAACATTCATACTCGGAAAATTAACTACCAGGCGAAGAGAGTATTGATAAAGGGTGTAGTCACACATCCATCTTACCACCAAAATATTTGGAACCCCCTCCCCCCAGGATCAGAATCCATAGGGTGTTAGTCACTCTAACCGACATGGTGGGGTAGTTTATAGAAACACAAAAATATAGGGTATATTTTAGATCCCAACCACACTATGGGTAAAACCTAGTCTCAGACTCAACTAACACTTACATCTCTTGGATTTCGACTTCCACAGATAAAACTAGATATTATATAAGCATGCAACAATGTAAAAGGAAATATTAAATTACTTTTTTATAAGTTTTAATTGACATTAGTAAATTATTTAAACATTTATTTACAACTATCATTTCCACATTACATTTCATCTGCATCACAACAAAGTTACATGCCCTGCAAGCATAACCAAACTAATTCCACGTCTCTTTAGAAACATTACCTCATCATTACATCCTACAAATATCTAACCCCATAGGTTCAACATCTTTTTTTAATTTTTTTTATCAACATTATTATTTTTCAAATATAAATATTTTTAGGTATTCGATGAAAGAATTATAATCTACCAAAAACAAGGATCTCAACAAGGTGTGTAGATTAACTATCTATTGAGACTTTCGTGACATATAAAAAGAGTGTAGAACCATCCGTCCTTGATAAGATACACAATGAAAGCATGTGGAATACCCCTAAAGTATTATCCCCTTTTGTAATATGGGTTATAAAGGCCATATTCCATGTGTAGTGGGGAGATTAAAACAGATAACAAGCATCAGATTCCACAACAACAACTTTTACATCAACGGGTAAGCCCTGATTTAACTCATTCCATCATATAGGGTGTCACCCCTGAAACCCATATGAATAAATCAATGCATCTCTCCACATGAGGCATCAACTTATTCAACAACCACATGACCTCCCAGGACCCACATTCCACAAAATCCCCCCAGGATAATCCATACCAAGCAAATGTCACATCTGGGACTCCCTTCCCCCATAACAACAAGTCTCATAATAGTTCACTTCAAAAGAAGAAGTAATAACATATTAATGGTCTCTCATCCCTAAAAAAATCCATATATCATTCACACACAACAAGAACTCATGGATCAAAGGCACACGACAATTGGCCTCTATGGGAAAGAGGGAATCATAGGTCGTACAAGACATTGTCTTCATCACACAACCTATTCTTATTCCATATTTAATTAACTAATTCACTATTCCAATGTGCCAACTATGGGAAACCTAAGAAACAGGATATCAGATGATCAAGAAAATTTAATTAAACTATTAATTTAACATGGATTTTGTTCCTTTATGAATAAGCATAAACATGCTTCAAGTTCTTTAACCAATTCAATTAAAAACACTCACCTCCATCTATTTGATTATTGTAAAATTACACCAACAACAACTAGATTCCCTAAAAATGACTGTTCATCTTTTATCAAATTTATTAAATAATAAAAATAGTCTCTAGGTTCATTACTAATTTCCAAAAATAAAAACATGATTACTATTAAAGGCATAAATATCTCACTATCTATCATGTCAAGAGGTAAACCAATATCATGGTAAAAAGAAACAACATACGATTGATACCAATTAATTAATCTGTTTAAACTATTTAATTTATTCAAATTCATTATGATACAAGGGTCTAAATAATGAGGGAACTATGATTTCATTTAATTAAATATATAATTATAGAATACATAACCTCAAATGGTTTCAGATGTTTTTTTCATGCGAACAGTCCAACTAAATGGATCATGATCATCTATTCTACAACGACTGAATCCCCCTAAGTATGTTGCGGCACCACCACATAAACCAAACCACAAGAATGATCCATTAGAAACATAGATATCACTCTCTGTCACATCTAAAGGAGAAAAAAAGGAAATATATCAATGAAACCTCGAAAATGATGGTAGATCATACTATATAATGAAGAATGGTGGCTACAGATTGATGCAAGGAGCTTGGGATCATTACATGATGAAGGAATCCACATAGCACTGAAGAGAGGGTTACTGGGTCACCTGGGGTCGAGGGAGAGCCAATACAACTGAAGGATTCAAAAGATACTATGCAGATGGAAAACAATTAAAACCTACTGTTTCAGAGAATTACATGACGTGTAATCCCCTTTCATGTCAATAATGCATCGTGGTTGAGTTCCATTGAAAAAAAGTCACCTCAATGATATATTCTATATTTTATACCCTAAACAATTTCACGTCATGAAACCCTATTTCATGTCATGAAAAATTTTCAAATCATGAGGATTTCTAGGAAACTCATGAAAAAGGATTTCACATCTTGAAACACAATTACATGATGTGTAATCCCCCCTTTACAGCTTCTACTCAACTGAACTTCTGTATACTTCTTTCAAGCCACCTAAAAACAATTTGATCTTATAAAACACATAGAAGGTTAATCCACATTGATCTATATATATAGAATTAGTTATTTATTATAGCATAAGAGTATATGAACATTTTCCTAAATCAGGTTCTATGGTTTTTCCTCATCATGATATCTATATTGAAATAAAAATTCACCCATGGACCACAATATATCATATATTGGTTATCAAATTTCCCCAACATAGAATATTATTTTTAGATTTCACGTGTAAGGACATATTGAGAATGGAATTATAAAACATAACGTGTCTCTCATGGTGACACCTATTATATTTTAAATGAATTCCAATAGGATCGTTAGGAATCATATTATCTACTGGAAATAAATGATGTGATTTTTAGGAAAATTTTATCATCCTTAAATGATTTATGATATCCATTACAAGAAATAAAGAGAGTGATAATTATAAAGGATTGATTATTGGTCGAGGAATCACTAAAATCATTTATATAATGATAATATTCCAAATATAGCATTCAAGTTCTTATATTATAACTATGATCAATGAGTGATAATTTCTTTCATGAAAAACCAAATTAATATTTCCGGTAATTATGAATTATTTCATCAAGACATACTTGAACCAGTTTATTGTGGTTTTCATAGTAGATAGATTAATTAATTATCTCGTAATAGAGGAGAAAACATAAAATATTTATTATTATTATAGACCTACCTTGTGAGAATTATCACTATAGAAACTCTAAGTATTTATTTTCATGATTTCGTATGTTATTTATCAAGGGTATTAAAAATTAGTGGTTGGGGATATAATTGATCTTGTAATGAATAAGGATTTGATAGAATGGCAGTGACCTATGATGTAGTTTTTGGTGAGAAGTTCCCTTGAGAAACTGTAATTATAATAGAATATTATAGAGTAATTATCTCATATTTCGACCCACATAATAGGCCTTAACCAATAATTTAATCAATTTATTCACTCCGTTAATTATCATGAGTCATTTTACGATGTCCAATTGAGGTTCTACAGTAATATGCTTTTAAGTATTTTATTTATTGTGGTTGAGAAAGATGTTGAATTAGATACTTTTACATATGGTCTCAGTTATATATATATATCTGTGTGTGATCTATAATTTTTTATGGATCTACATATATGTGACCACATGAACCAAATTAGGTGACCCATGACTATGAGATTTTAATTGTGGGGTTGGCCTTGAAAATATGGATTCCTTATCTTATTAATGACCAATTCATTGTCATTATTGATGACTTATGTATCATATAATGTTTTTACCTAGTTTATTGATTTGATAACCCTTATTCTCATCTCTCACTTTCATTCACTATCATATTATGATTTTACATATAAAATCATTTTCTTTCTTCAGTTTGAGACTATCAGATCCAAATTTCATGACTATTTTTGAAGTGAATTGTTGAACCTATTGTTAAAGTAGATATTGGGTTGTCACTCCCCATTAATAAGTAAGGTTTCTACTAGTTATTTATCCAATTAAAAACAATTTAATCATTAATTTATAATTCCCCCCTAATAACATGTATTTCACGATACATCACTCACCGATTAGAGAGATATAAAAGTGGTCAAGGTCATCTTAGGACTGAAACACTATAAAAATACCTCTGTTCATTTCTAATTTATATCCTACTAAAATACTTCATTAATTATCAATGATGTTTATTTTAGATAAACATTCATTTTATTTATTATTTAAATTTATTATTTTCATCAACCCTATATCATCTACAATCTTCTTATCCTGAATAACATATACAACACACAATGTCAAAGCATGGTCACGTGGGCTGTGTGTCTGGATTGTTCTACCTATAATTTTTTTTAATTGTTTTAGAAATTGTACTAGAAATTAAAAAATAAATAAATATTTTATTAACTTAATGGAAATTAAAATTATTGTTCAAAATTTCTTCCAAAAATATGAATTTTTTCCCATGAAATTATCTTTGAAGGTGGTTGATGCAAGATGAAAAGGGTACAACCTTCTTCATAGAG
Organism: Viscum album; assembly: GCA_963277665.1. NCBI lineage: Eukaryota > Viridiplantae > Streptophyta > Magnoliopsida > Santalales > Viscaceae > Viscum > Viscum album. Next base: position 2,056,496,057 of record OY728137.1, read on the forward strand.
ACATGAGTTGCAATGATTTGTGAACAGTGAAATTATTATTGGATATGAATATTAGACATGAGAAATGAAGAACATAAAAATAATTTATCAAAAAAATAGGGTGAAATATCCTTAATAGGTAAATAATTTATATGTATAATATGGATCTCAATTCTTATAAAAATTAAAATTCCAGAATGAAAAATTATCAAAAAACCTTGGACTTCATTACAAATAATTCTTTTAAAAGACCCCATCATTTGTCCATATAAAAACCTTCAAAACCTTTTTATTATGTATATATTGTGAGAGAAACTCCTCTACTATATTGTATTATTTATGATAAAGAATAAATAATCCTTGAAAACACTTTATCCAAGGTATTAAATAGTAATTAAATTATTATTACCTTCAGAAGAATGTGATGAAGAAAAAAAATATAAATTCAATTATATCAATAAAATAAAAGAATGTTTTTTGGAAGCCTCCAAACCATTTAAATTTCCCCTCATGTTAAATATCACGGATAAAAGGGAGTTATTTCCATTAATATGAATTGATAAATTACGATATATATATATATGACTATAAAGGAAGTTTGGTAGAAATATTCCTAGATATCTTGCCTAAACAATACACACCCTTACTATTTGATTAAGGTTAGATCAATTATAATAAAATATAACTTCAATAAAAATATTTTTTTAGAAATCCCTTAAAATAATATATTTATTATAACCAGGGGACTAGAAAGATTACCAACTAATGTCTAAAAAAATATTGTAGAAAAATCCTAAATAATTAAATTAAATAATATATAAGCATGTTCATTCAATTAATATATATAACACCAATATAGGTAAAAATAATATGAATATGATGAAATTTATCCAGGCGTCTCAACATCAATGTCAGTTTCTTTTAGTTGAAACTGAAGATACCTAACAAATGATGTTCTTGATCATACATATAGATGAGTAAAAATATAAATGATTCCGTAGAAGTGAATCATCAGAGCACACATGGGATAAGTATTCAGTGTTACATCTCAAGAAGTGTGCTTATAAATTGAATTATCACACTAATGAAACAATATAAAATAATAATAGATTAATCATGTAATTTGATAATGGATAGTAAAATCATATATTGATCCATCTGACTAGGCCCAAAATAAATCATATTTTACCCATTGTAATTCCCTTATAATTTAAAAGTATATAATATAAGTAAATTTCCTAAATATATTCATTCAGGAATTTTTCATCTATATTATCCTGGTATAAAACCCTAAAATAACATTCTAGGAAAAATAGATGAATATGAAACAATAATAACATTGGTGAAGCATTTCAAAATTGTTATATTTTAAATATTTGTATAAGAAATTTAATGGAATGTGTCACTGTAACTTATAAAAATGATGATAATACTCAAATATTTTCTGATCTTCCATATGAATAAAATACCCCTCTATTTACTTTTACACATTTGTAAATTTATGAAATGGTTTTTTTCAATAAAAAATATCCCAACCCCAACCTATTAATGGTCCTCATATTTAATATAATTGATAAAAAATTTAAACCACTTATTTCAAATAATTTCAAACAATATCGTAATAAATGATAAAATCAGTGATATCGATGCTCTGTTTAGATCAATGATTCCATCAATATTTCAAAGCCACACATTTGAATCCTGGGAAGGATTTCCCCATTAGAAAAATTTTGAATCAAAATTTTAAAACTATTGGATTGATCAGTATGCTATACTGTGAAGGATATAACAGTACCTAATACATCTTTTTGAAGAGATATATAGAACTCATGAATATATTGTTCCACTAGATGTTTCTCTTTTCATAAAGACCTGGACATTTCCCTTGGGAGTCCATCAGCTTCAAGTTCGAGGAAAAACTCTACTACATCCCTATATAAAAAACATAATCCAAATATAATTATATATTAAACATTATTCATCAATAATGAAAAAATAATCAATATCATTCTAGATATAATATAAATCTTTTGAAATAATAAATTACCTTAAATTGAAATATTTCTTACTTGGAATCTTCAAATAGAATTCCACTGTAAAATAAGGAATATTCAAACTCTTTGTATCAAAATTATGGTCACATTGATAACCAAAACTTTTTTTAAATAAAATAAACATGTAAAAATTTTCATTCAAATATAATATTAGCTAGTAAGACTCCTCCAAAATAACTATTTTGACTAAAATTTCTATAAAATTTACGAAAACAATTACTATGATAAACATTAATATAATTATAATGGATTCAGAAAAGAAAAAACATAACATTTAAAATTACTCTCAATAAAATTTTCATTATACATCTTGAAACAATATATCTAACACTATTTTATAGTTCGAACTATTGAAGATAAAAATGAAAACTACCAAGTAATAACGTCAATTTTATATGAATATCATTAAAAAAAATTAAAAAAAATTATATAGTCATAAATAATACATTATTAATTTAAACCCAAGAAGCCTAAGTAAATATAACATAAATTTGCATCGAAGTATCTTTAAAATTTCTATGAAACTAATTTTTCATTTCTCAAATAATTAATACTCAATAAGGGGATACACTTAAATCCTATTTTAAAAAAACCAGTCAAAAACAAATATAATTCTAGAAATAATTAAATATTGTATTTTAATATTAATAAAAATAATCATTAAGAAAATATGAAATAACTGAAATGATATTTGATATGTTAAACATGCTAAAGTTGCACATTCATCTTGTTTTACAGTTCATATGCATGGTCACCCTAACCCTAAATAGAATGTATAGGGAATAATTATCTATCAAAATTAAAGTTCACGGATCAAATAAATGATCTTTATCCCATGTAAATAGATCATAAATTTCATAAATTCTCCTCAAATAAAAAATTTCTTCCTCAAATTTATTTAATATGAAATATACAAAAATTCAAAAAGCCTAAAATACACTTCCAAAAAATTCGTTCAAAACTGAATGATCATCAAGATATGTGTTGGATAGAAACATTCCTATAATATATCTCTTGGGTTTTAAATATCCAATATCTTATATCACTTGAAATACATTATGTTTTAAAAACAAAAAAGGCAATCTAATACAATTTCCACATGAAAAAACCTGTGATACACCTTCAAGATACTCATGTTGGATCATGACATGGAAAAAGTGTGTTTTGGATTTTTTTGTTGATGAAAAATAGTATATTGTATCAAGTGGAACAAAAATGCGAAATATTAATCCAAATAAAATGTTGTTAAAAAATAACTTCTTCAACAATAAATCCATTACTACCATCCATTAGGTCATATAAGATACCATGTGAAATAAATATTTTTTGTAAATAAAACAAACCAAATAGTTTATACTAATATAAAAAAATACCATTGAACCCTAAACATCACAACCAATTATAAAAAAATATCCATAGATAAATATAAGAATAAAATTTTAAAAAATAAATAAATATTGAATTAGTAATATATTAAAATGATTAAGTACAGTAAGTCCTGATACAAAATAAATAAATCAATATAAATAAATCACCAACATCATCCTTGTCCTGAAAATCGAATGATATTTTCATGTCACTGTCAAAACACCCTACCAAATGTTATCAATCATCTATTACATTTGAATGATTCATTTATTGAACATGAAATATATTATAGTTGCAAGAAATAAATTCTAGGTTAGCATCATCCCCAACCGTCATACAAAATCAATAAAGGTAAATTAATTATTTTTAATCATAAACATTATGATTTGGAAATGTTTTTTCACATCCAATTAAATAAATATCATCAATTTCATACAACCAATGTATTGAAATTGATTCACAAAACATGACCCTCTAAATATAGATTTTATTTCTCTTTCTTCATGGAAAATTATAGTTTAGATTATAAACACCCAAATTAATAATTTCATTGAAAACCCCCATAGTTCCTCTTTCGTTTAGAATAAATCAAACCAATTGAAATAAATGTAAGGGATATATTGGGAAAGGTGAAATGTGTTTTGGCGGAATAAATATCAAAATTTACTAACGTTGTTGAATAAATAAATATTTTAATTAATGAAATAATCAATATAATTAAAAAATAAATTGAATCATTATTAGGAAAAAAAATCATACCACTATGAGTAAATTTAATTTATAAATGAATGAATATGTAAACGAAAATTATTTAGTCATCCAGAATGTCATCATATAAATCATATCATATAATTAAAAAGAGCATCATGGGAATACAATGGAGAAAAAAAATGGTAATGGAAAATATTAAAATATAACTCTTACAATTGGAATGCTTGATAATACAACTACATAGCAGTGAGTTTCATCATTCATGGTCGAACTAAGACGAAAAACCCCCAAAATAGAGAAAAATTGTTGTATAGGGATTCTATGAAACTCTTACTCATGCACTAGTGTAGTACATAACCATAGAACTCTCTCTTACATACACGTAGTTTCCTATGAAACAATTGGAGGTGATATATCCATGTAATATATTCCAATAAAATGTATACTACACATTGATAAAACAGATAATCTAACCTCCCTCCTTCGAGCATACTATATTATGTATCCTCGTTATCCTTGAATGTAATAGATATAAGTATTTCAGATACTATTCATAATAATATCAAACCATATTTCAATACAATTTTCAATTTCAATAAATAATATGATACTTGTATTGAAGGGTTAAATATAATTATTAAAATAATAATATTCAAATAAATCATTCTAATATAATAAAAAAATTAAATACTTGATACACCCCTAATATACAATTTTTAGATAAATGTCCAAATTATTATAGAAACAAGAATATATGTATGAAAAATAAAAATAAAAATATAGAATATGTCAACATTTAATACGACAAAATTATTATTTATACTTGAAAAAAATTATAATACTGATGTATATTCATTATAAAATATATAACATTATTAATGGAACATTAGTTTATTAATTAAATAAGTATTTTCAATTTTAGAAATGACATGCTATGAAAACATCTGATAGAATAGTGTTTATAATTATAACATAAAAAAATATACAAAATAAAAAAAAATAATGATAAATACTAATGTTAATTAATTAATTGTAAAATATATATATTATGACACATATTCAATTTATAAATAACAATATCAAATAACACATGAAATGTTAGTTAAGAAATTTATTAGAAATACATAAAACCACCGACTTGATTGGATGTAAAATCATTGAAATGTTACATTACCATAAGTGATACTGAATGGCCTATAAACATATATTATTTCCTCTAAAATTTAGAAACCCTTATTTAAATATCTTGTAATTTGTATCCTTAGGACACAATGGGTGTCAGGGATAAGATATACAAAATAATAAAGAATATGAAGATGAAAAAATGTAAGAGGGGAGACTAAAATATTGGGATCATTACGATATATTTTAATAATAGAACATCAATAAATAGGTTATGATATGGGATTGGATTGATAATTGGTAGGTTCATGGGAATTATCTAGTGGACATGATTGTAAAATTAAATACCTGATAATAATTAAAATTAAAAACAATTTTAATGAGTTGATTGGTGGACCGACATGGTCTAGACATAATCAACTCTTACCATAAACACTATAATACCTATCCACTTACAACTCTATTTGATCACCCTATATTATCTTCATTGATGTTATCTGACAAATAGAATCATACTATCTCCACCTCCAAACATTTTATTATTAAATAACATTCATATTTACCGTTTTCCATGACCATGTAGCTGTGAAAAAATCTAAAAATGCAAAAAAATAACTTATATATTATAATAATATATTAAATAATTTATTACTGAAATAATTGCACAAAAATTGTATTTTGGGTGTTAAAATTAACTTATCTACTAGCATATTCATGATGTTACCTCCTAAAAAGAATATATAGAAATATAATTATATAATGATCATTTTAACAAAAAATTAAAATATTTAAAATTAAGATAAATTATATTATATTATATGTATGTTATATTAATATAATAAATATCACACTTTTCTGTGAAATATATGAATTCATGTCTTCTAATATATCATGATAATATATTAATTTTAAAAAATAATTTATATACGGTGATTATTTTAGTAATTTTTTTGGTTATTCAATTCTTATAAAAGGAATATTTTTGTTTCTAAAATTTTAATAGATTATTATAAAATATATTATTAGTTTAATTTATTTTAATATTTTCAATAAAAATTTATCAGTGTAATGAACTGAACCCTCTCATAGAATCTCACATTCTTCAATTAACATTAATGTTGACCACAATTCACATGTCAAACATCCCATTGACTTTTATTCATGTTCTTCATCACTTTTATCAGTGAGAGGATCATTAATGAGTGAAATGTGAAATTATGAATAATTAATATTACCCATAAATAATAATAATATTATTCTTTATAATATACCTAACACAGAACACAAATTTTTAAATAAAAATTTATATATTATTACATTATAATTATTAAAATCGTATGATTATAAAATTGTTTCTAAATTAGAATTATGAAAAATAATATAATCATTATGAAAAAAAAATTATTAAGCATTTTTTATGGAAATATATTTATTAATGCATGAAAAATAATTAATAATTAATCAATAAATTCATTCTATTCATCAATAATATTTTCCTGAAAAAGTATTTTTATTTAATTTAATGTGTGTGTATTATAATTAATATCAACCAATTCTGATATATTTTATATGAGTGGAATAATATCATTCTTGAAGTAATCATTTTTATTTTAAAAAGGGTTTTTTTGGTATTTTTTTTAATATTAATTTTTCAATCTTTAGTGGACAAGTAATTTTCTTCTAAATTTTATATTTCATTTCAGAAAATGATAAAATTTAGAAAGTCACTATTGGTAACCTACCACTAACCGCTAAAAAATATAATTTTTAATAAAAAATGATGGAATTTAATGTAGACTATTATAATCAATGTCTGTGGGAAATGTCGTTGGTGTGCCATAAATTTTTTAATTGAATAATATTTCTAAAAAATATGTGTGAAATTGGTCAACATTGATTTTCCATATTAGTAACAAGTAATAAAATTTGGTGTTTTTAATTAAAAATTTTAAATTACTGCCTGACATAGAAACTTCAACTTATATAATGGGTAAAAGAAAAATTCAATTTTTATACTCTCTCATTCTCACAATAATCAATTGAATGATCAATTATATCACCTTCTCATAAATGTTATTACCTTTTAAGGAGAGTACACTGATCATTATAAATCCAAAACTCACATGGTTTGGTGATAGGATATCATTTTTCAAACCCCTCTCTACCTAAAGAATACATTCCCATGTAATATAATGATTTTGAATATACTATTTGTGAAATTTATCTGTTAATACAAGATAAATTAATTTTTTTAGATTAGGGTGATTTCCTAAAACCTAAACATATTCAAATAAACATATATGGATCAATTGAACGTAATATTAATATGAATTTTGAATTCAGGTACATTGATGTATATAAGGTCTCCTATAATATCCCACTAATGGATTAGTGTTTCAGAACCATAGAATTATATATAAATAAAAATTAAAACAAAATCCAAAGAATATCCAAAGCAATATCTGATTTTATTATAATAGAAGTCGACTCCTCTACCCATAGTGACGATTTTACCTATTATTGGGAAAATATTCCATTATGTCAATCATCAATTTATCTCTATATGATTAATATAATAGTATCTTGCAACAAACCTAGTAAATAAAAATTATTCATCAAATTATAATCTGAATTCCGTCACTCCAAATTGTGTCCTTGTGAACATATCAATGATATGGATTTTTCCAAATTAGTTGAAAAATATATATTTTTCATTAAAAATTTTATCTCCCATGATCAAACTCAATATTATAACATGATTTTCCAAAGAGAAAGGACTTTCTATTCTATGAAAATAATGGGTTTAAATATTTTATTTGGGTAAGAAAATGATATATCTGTCAGATATGAAATTTTATTTTAAATGGAATTGAAATAGGCCTTTATACTTGTCTAGTGAGAATTGATTCAGGGAACCAGTTTGACTCTTGATTTGGTCTAAAAATCATATAAATGTATGTCTGTGTTATTAGAAATTAATATTGGCCTTTCCCTACCATTCTGTTTATCGTCATGAAATTTGGGATTTTCCTCTGGTTTGAATATTGTTATATGAATTAGATAATGTTATTTCAACTTGGGAATCTTCAACTGATATTCTAATATCTTCATCAATATTTTGTACCAATTTTTCATCCACATTATACCACATGTATCTACTTTTTCATATCACCATGGTTTTTGTAATGGGAATAATTGTGGTAATCACAAATTTTTATATAAAAACCATTCATAGTAATGAGAGTTACAATTTGGTTTTGTGATTATAGAAATTTTAAGACTCCCTAATAATGCTTCACTTGGAAGAATATTAAGGGTAAAAATATTTCCACACCTTGTCCTATTGTAATCTATAAGAAAAGGAACAATATTTATATTTATCAGTATATTTTATGAATAAGGACTGCATATAGGTTCGTGAAATTTGTGTGTCACACTAATTTTTTTTTGGGAAATCATAGGAAACAATTGTGGTTTCTAAGTAATTATGTTAAGAATATAGAGTGAATAGTTTTGAATAATCACATATAAAACTGTAAATACAAATCCAGCCTTATTATAATTGAATTAGAATAAAGAAAACAGACTATCTTGTTAAATATGATCAGATATATCTAGAATATTCCACCCATCATGGTTTAAAATAATCATCCAACTATCGATCAACCGTTGTTATGATATTACCTTAATAGATACATATCCATCATCAATATCTAAATTTAGAATATTTTTTGAGTTTAGTGGGTCGTCATTCAATTCAGATGACTTGACTCCCCCCTCTTCTTGTACATTATCTAGTTTGATGAAATTTGGAAATATTTTTTTGAATATCGACAATCTGAACATGATGAAACATCATGCTCTATAGTAAGTTTCATTAGTTTGATTTTGTGTTTATTAAAAATAAAGGTTTTATCAAATAAATTAATCATATTTCTCACATTCGATCTTTAAGATCTAAATTATATATTTTTATTTTACTTTATATCACTTTTGATTTGGTGCTCTAGAGAGCTTGGTGTTCTACTTCTCCAACTAGTATAGGGAATCACATCTACCATCGTATTTAAAATTTTCATTTAATTTATATCCATAACTAGTGTGTTATGAAATTAGTATCAATTGGTTTTTAAAAACACTATAGATTATTTTATTCCACAATATTATAGTGGTGTAGGTTTCTATAGATTAGTATTGAGATCATAGTTGCTCCCAAACACGTTGTTATATATTGGGATGGAAATTCATGGTTAATTTAATGAGAGGTAAATATATTTTTCCTAATTTATTTATTTTATTTCTATTTAAAAAGGGGATTGGTATAAATTGTGTCCAAGTGAAAATTACATATAGAAGCATCATTCTATTTTGGAATTTTAAATGGGCAGTATATTTCACCTGAGAAGAACATTTTCAATAAAATAATTTCAAAATATTATGTTTTTTTGCATGGATGATTGAAAATATTCATGTGGTTAACTCATAAATGGTGGAATCGAACCCTTCCTTTTTATTATTTAATTATTTCTAGTGGATGATAGATATATTTTCTACCATGAATACGTGTTGTAGTGAATTCTTTACATAACCAAATTTTGTATTCCACTCTACAAATCACAAAATAACATTAATATTAAGCACTCGCATATTTTTAATTAAATAATGAATAATTAAAACAATTATCATAATGTAAAAATTAACAAATGACACAAAAAAAATTACGTCCTCATATTAATTTTGATTCATTTTTATTAAAAACTATATAAATATTAATATTAATTTTTTTTTAATTCACCTCAAAAATCATAAAATAGTCTATATGGGATCTCACATCATTCAACATAAAAAATTAATCCAATTTTGATTTTACATCCATTTTTAATTTAAAATAATGAATCAATTAAAATTTATACCCACATAGAAATTACTTTTATATTTGAATTCCCTAATAAAATTTGACTATCCAAATTTCAATAAAATCATTATATTGAATATAATTAATTAAAAAATATTAACACGGTGAAAAATACAAATTTGAACTACTATATATGACAGTTTAACATCCAAATTAAATATCACAATTACAGTTTAAAAATAATAGATTGAATATTTCTATATTTATATAAAATTGATCAAAACTATTTTTTATCAAAATTTATATCCTAAAAAATTATAATTTTATGTCTCCATAATTTAATGAATAGATTTTCGAAAAAAATGATAAAAAAAATTTCATGACAATTATTAATTAATTACAAAATATCATATAGTCAAAAAAATCATATTAATTTCCCAATTATTATTCAATAATTAGTTTTACTTCAATGGATTATAGAAATTGAATTTTTATACTAATCTCACATCACTCCCCCACAAATAAAATATTATACTCATGAGAGAATCATTGAAACCCATTTATTCGAATAGATTATTTCCCATCTTAGACCACTATATACAATCAATAAAATGATATATTAATTTGTTCCCATAATTTTTTGATTAGTATACCTCCTATTTGATTTGTATTCATTAACTCACTTAAATTAAATCAATGCAACTTGTCTAGGTCAGGACAGAATTCAATATAAGTTGAATGAATATTTTAACATAAACGACTTGTATATCCATTTGAGCTACTGTTTTATAATCCAATGGAAATATTTCAACATCATTAGTAAAAATCAAGTAGTTCTTTAATATTTCAATTATATCATTCTTTATTTGGGTATAATATTCCACTCACCAGAATATATTCATTTTAAAAATTTGGCCTCTTTATTGATTTTTTATAGAAGTATAATATTTTTCCTACAAACATATTTTAAAACTAAAATTAAAAGACTCTTATCTGAATTGGTTACTCACACACTAGATTCCTGAGGTCTCATATATTCATAATTATATCATAAATTACCATTTTACTTGAGATTCAAATGAAAAATATCAATTTAATGTGTTATGTCTCACTGAAGAATTATTTTTAATATTTTCCATGTTATCCCCAATAAACATTTAATTCCAATGACATCAAGTTATAATTTTGATTCTATAGAAATATATTCACTCACAATCCCATTCCATCATCTATGAACAGATGATAAATAGAGATAGTATTAAAATCCATCATAATTCATCACATAATTTTAGAACTAGTAGTCATCCCATCACCCTATAAGGGTATTTAAATTAAGATGGGAAAAAATCATCTCAATTAATTTTTGAAATAATTAAAAATATAATACTGATGTAGCCTTTGTGTACTATTAAAATGAAATTAAATTATTTTAAATCCTTTTGAAAAAATATTTAATATTTGTATCTTATAAAAGATTAAATGTGAAAAGGTGAATTGGTATTTACATAAAAATTACTTTCAATTATACCTACCACACTTAATTTTGATAGACATCAATTAAATTTAAAACATGAATTTTTCATAGATGAAATATATGAAAAAAAAAGAATATATATTTTTGTTCTATTCCGAGAATATCGAGGATTATTTATTCAATTTTACCAGTACAGATTTGTGCCCCTACAAAGACACATTCCAGAAACCACTCTAGTACATCATCACATGTTGGAAATTATTATTAAATGGGTTCTATGATTCATCTCATTCATCATGAAAAGTAAATAAAATTAAAGTGTTACTCATTGTTAATAGTCCATTCCCTTTGAAATTATTTTAAACTATACTGAGTTTCATTTGTGAGGAAAACAATATCAATTTATCGCCAATATTAAAATTTGTTGTGTGGATAAGTCTGCCATGTACACATCGGGTTTTCTTGTTCTACATTACTGTATACTCTTAAAATTCTATTATATGACCTTAATGTTCCATTATCTATATATTTCTTACCTATATGTTATTCATAAATTATAATTTGACATTCTTAATAGTCTTGTACGATTTAAATTGTAAAATAATCAAAATTTGAAACTGGTCTCAACAAAAAATATATAAAGAAAGAAATCTAAGTGGGTTTTATAGCATATCATGTATTCTTATAGTGTTGTATTGAAAATTTTACTTTATTCCTAATGGTTGGGATGAAATTTCCTCTCCGATATTCTTTATATCTCTCTCTATGATCCCCAACCATCTTTTTAGTTTTGGATTTTTCAGCAGAGGTTCTTATGTGATGTAATCTATATTTCATTGTCAGTGTGTCAATGTTTCTATTCAAGAAGTTTATTCAATTTTCAATTATTATGACCATAGGAACATCAATCATATAAGGAATATTTTATTTATAAACTAAATAATTGTTTGGGAGTCCTCAGTTTGGGTGAATGATTTTTAAATCCATATATAATTTTAATCCTCTTATGAGAAATATTGACAAACCAATTGACATATAAAATAGTTCTCAAAAATTTAATCCTTTTAAAATATATATTTCACATATAATCATAATTTTTTGGGGGAACTTCTTCAATCTATTAAATTTTAAAATTAAAAAAAAGTTGAAAATTTAATTAAACATATAATTTAATCATTAAAAATTAGTGGCCAAAATAGCCCAACATTTAAAATATTTTTATAAGTTCATTATTGTTCCAAATGGCCTCCTTGTTCCTTTGAAAGAAAAATAATTAGTATAGTTATAATCACAAATTTAGTTATAAAACACCATATTACATGGTTTCTAATGTTATTCCATAAATACGGATTTTCTAAGATAAATTTTTTTTATTTAGATGTCAATTCATATGTTCTATATTTAAGAATAAAGGGGGATAATTTTATGTGACTGAAATTTCACAATTTGTATATTCCTATAGTTGATGATTTTAATATATTTTTTCCCAATGAAAAGTGACATAATGGTATGATTCAAATTGTTTTTTGTCCTCAATAGTGTAAGGATTTATAATCATTTCAAACATAACCATATTATCAAAGAAATTGTTTTAATTAATATACAAATTTAGATATTATAGTAGAAACATCCATCTCAGTTGCCTTGGTTTTACATTATCCATATTTTTAAGAACCTGATGGTAATATGATCAAATAAAAAAGATAAATCATTAAAAAATGATTAATTCCATAATTTATATGAGTCAATTAAGATAAACAATAACTTATTATATATTGGTTTGTTATTGATCTGAGTTGTGTCTATGGTCTTATAATCATATTTTATCAATTGAATGTTCCCATAAATTTTATATTAAAATATATGTGATTCAAATACTTCATAATAACAAACATGTATCTAAAATTAGTGTTTTTATCATGGGTGAAATTTTGATTGACTAATGGTTATGCTCTATTTTATATTAGAATATGGTATCATACATGCATCATCTAATTCAAACTTATATCCATTCCTGACTCAAATATTGAGTTGAAGTGGTATTATTATATTAAAATAAATAAATAAACCATAAATAATTTATGCCAAAAAATGTACTATTTTATCTCATAGTAGTGGGATACGGTAGATTAATATAACATAACTTTTTTCAAATTAACATCAGTCACATCTATAGAGATTATATTTCATAAAAATATTCTTTTTAAATCATTAATGTAATTTTTTTTAAATTTAACTCTTTTATATTATCAATACATCTTATATAATATTTTTATAGATGTTATAGAGATCATTGAAATCTGGTATCATAGACAGTGATGTTATACTGGAATACACAAGATAATATCTCAATAATAACCATGGTGATAAAAAATATTTAGTAATAATTTGTTCCATATGTATTTTAATGACAAAAATGAATCCTTTGACAGTAGAACAAACTTATGGGACATTTATTGTGGTCTTTTGGTTATGTTATATGGTAGTTGGATCTATAATCTAACACAAAAATCCATCAAGGATATAATAATGTCATTTCCTAGAATGCATCCAAAATAGTTTGTTATAATGCACATGGGGAATTTGTATTTATGGGTCACATGATTAAATCTTATATATTCATAGATAATAATATTTCTATTCCAAATTTGTTTCATCATTAGATGTTTGTTTTCATTTTGTATAATCATGTATATAGTTTTCAATGGGATAATTTGAATCACACTCACCGATTGGGATTAAAAAATGGGAATAAATACTAAAACACTAAAGAGTATTTCACTATACTTCTTAACTACTTTCATAAATGTTATGATGAGTGTTATTTGAGGATATCCCATTGGGTTTCACTCAATTCCAAGAAACTCCATTACATTTATACGGTCTGAATAATCCTAGGAATTTATCCCACTATTTAGCCCTAAAATATAATTTCTATATTTTTATAATATTATATTATTTTGGGTTATATATTATAAAAAACATTACTGGTAGTTTTTAATCTTCAATTAAATATGAATATTTTATATTTGATGACATCGATTTTAATTAAGTCCTAGAGGATATAATAGTGATATATCATTTTTAGTGTTTCCCAGATGGGTATCTAGTACATAAAAAAGATAATGTAATATTAGAATACTTTGAAAACACATAAAAATAACATTCATCGATTTCATCGAACTGTAAAACAAGAAAAAAGATTTAAAATTAATATCATATAAAACATTTGTTCAAAAATAACCTAATTTTTAAAATATTATACAATTATAATTATTACAAAAATCATTTTTGTTTCCTCGTAATATTATGTTTGTAATTTAAAAAATATTAAAATAAAAATATGTTATTCTTAATGTGGTTATTATATTGAGTTAAGGATGATTGAATAAATTATTCGTTCAAAAATAGCCAGTCAATGTCTTCCCTCATTGATAGTGATATTTTCTTACAAGTATAATTAAATTTCACCAGAATGATGATGGGGTGAAGAACCTAAAAATTTCCAAGATTTACATTAAGAATGGAGATGTTAGTAGGAAAATTCAATTAATAATTTCCCTAAAATGATATATAGCATCTATTTTGTAGGAAATTGTTTAGTTGGTGAATTAAACAACTACTAATATGAGTACGAGTTCTCTTATCAAAAATGATTAGTAAACTGAGTAATTAATTATATAAATTTGTTATCATAAATAAAAATGTAAATTAGATACTATAAGAGAACAAATTGATTAGTGGAAAAAGAAGATACCTATATATTGGAATTTATGGGAAACTTATTATGTTACTATTGTAGAATATTTTTTACCCAGACCTAAAATATCATTTTCAACCATGTTGTCTTCTCGATTCACATGTCATTGATGAATTTCAAATAACATGGAATTTGATTTTTGGCTTCCTGGAAAGGGATGTATATCACCAAAATCTTAAGTATATATGGATTCTATTATTTTTTCATGAAGTAACTAGTTTTTTTTTGGGGTGGTTTATACCTTGTTGGGAATGATTTCATAGATGACATTAATCCTCTATTTTTTATTTTTTATTTTAATTCATTATATCAGGAGTTCCAATAAATTTATTAGCTTTATTTTCCTAGGATGATTCATCATGTAATGTTGGTTTTCCACATCTAGTTCCCTATTGAAATGATGATTCATTCCTATCTCTATGATCTTTTTAAATCATTATGATTTCCACAACTTGATATTATAAATGGAAACTACTTTTAATAGCATATTTAACGTCAAACACTGAGCTTAAACAAACTATGATATATTATTAGAATATGATCATATAAACAAAGAAAATAAATTGATAACTTTGAATAGTAATATGTACATTATGAATGTTATAAAATGTTCCTAGTAAATATAGCATAATTTAAAAAATCTAATTAACTATTCGGTTAACATTAAGTAAATTCCTTTTATTAATTAAAATTATGTTTACTCCAAAAAATGTTTTTTACTAGTTTTTTTAAGAAAATAATATAGATAATTATTATCAAATTTTAGAAAATATATATGATAGTGGAAAGAATTTTTTATATAATAATATTGACATTAAATTTTTCAGAATTGTTGCGATTTATTTTAAATACACTGATTTATCAGTGAATAGTGAATAATAAATATTTTTTAAAAAATCATTTAATTTTCAAAAATTCTATAACATAATTATTTTCATTTTATTTAAAAATACAAAAATTATCATATATTTATATTAAATCTAATTATATTAATTTAAATAATTTGCTATTATATTCTTGTATATGCATATTATTTGGCATAAAAAATATTATTAGGAAAATTATATTATTGTAAATAATGATTAACCAATTTTATTAAATGAAATAGTTAATAATGAGTAATAATTAAAATAAATATATAAATTATATATCTTTAAATATGAAATAAAATTAATATAATTATTATAATATCTTCTTATTCTGGAAAATTATATTTCTTGAAACCCTATTTTTTCCAACACATCAACTAGTTTAATTTTTATTTAAATTCATCAACACATACAACATTATATTTTAAAATTATATTCTAATTATTTAATTTTAATAATTAATATTTTCTAATAACATCAAACTATTTGTTTACCATAATGAATAGTTAAAAGAGTACACATTTAATACCTTCCTTAAGATCACAATTGGTTTATCTGCATTTTAACTAAAACAGAATGGGTTAAAAATTTCCCAATACATTTCTAATTCCAATTGGATGATTCTATTTAGAACACATATCTTAGAATGTTACAAAATGTTCCATTAAGTCATCTTTTGGCATGTGTAAAACTAGGGTGTAATTTATCCTTTTAAAAAATTATAATTATGTATACACTCCTCCACTTATAAGGGCCAACCCATTTCCTCTGCAATTAGAACTTCTTGAAAACATTTTTGTGTCCAATGCCTTCAAAATTAACACCTTTAATTTCCTCAATTCATCCTATAATCCTTTTTTAATAAATCCAATATAATTAGGATTTACTTATAATCATAATGTTGTCATCCAAATAAGATGATATGTTCTAAACCAAGATTCTTATATTATTTATTCATAAAACCTATAAAAATAGTATTAATAAATTAAATTTTAAAAACATATTCAATTACAAATATTTAGTTTTTTTGTTATGGTCATGAAATGTATTCAATTCCCCCACCCTTAAAATGAAAATTAATCTCTAAATCATTTATATAATAGTTTATATCCTTACGAACTATTATAGTTTGTTTTTTGTTATATATTCTCATGGATGGATATAATTATGTCATTAATTTTTATATAAGATATACATGATATAATTATAATTCCACAATTATAATATAATATATGCATTTTGAATTTACATTCCTTCTGGAATATGATATCATCGCTTCTATGTGTGGAGGAATACTTCCTCACAATGTGATGTGTTTCACTTTTCATATACCTATAACATGAAATGATATAAGGATAAATTTTAAAATTATATATGATATTCATGAAATTTTAATCAATATATAATATATACAAGATATAACTTTATAGCATACAAATTATTTAATAATTGATAATGTCATTCAGTTCAATTGTTGACTATCGCCTTGCAAAGCGATGTTATTACATTTTATTGCTGCCTCACCTTAATGGAATATTTATGTTTATTTTAATAAATGATATGATATTTATTATATAATAATCATTGTGGGATTATAAAATAACTCTTACATCTATAAATTATTGTCAATCAAAAATGGAAATTCAATTAATGCGTACTTACGACTTACAATCTCAATAATCGTAACATAGTTCATTCTTCAAATATGTAATTCAGGATATTATTTAAAATTATAATTTATGTAAAAAATATAATTATTTTTGATTATTTTTATTCTGGATATTATGAATTAAAAATATCTTTACCATTAGAAATCATACCAATGTGATTTTTGACATCTGTCTCCAACATCATCAAAATGTCTGACATGAACCAAAATGATTAACTAACATAATATGACGTGGTAACGAATTAAATAAAATAAATAATATAGTTATAATGGATTCATAGATATTAAATAATTATAATATTTTATTATTAATGAAGATAAATAATGCATGAGAGGAATCAGTATCAATAAAATTGATCTTTTAAACCAACCCATTTCATCGAGTTATTACCATTATATATCAAACTATCTATATCTATATTTGATGTTCTATAATGCCATTAAATTACTTATATATTCAACTAAAAGGTATACCTATATTATTATCTAAAATTACTATATATTAAAATTGCTATTCGAATAATTTCTCATATTCTATCATTATGAAATTAACTATGATTTATATTAGCAAAGATTATGAAACCCATTTAAAATATTTGGGAAATTATCATGTTATTCATTATGATTAAAATAAATTATGACAAAAACATATATAATTAACATGTTATTATCGGTCCACCTACATTGTGCTTTAATTCATCAGGTAATTTTATAATCATGATCTACATCATGTATGGGATTAGGGATTAAACTAAATACATTATTAGACATTGTCCACTATTTGATATTGAATATTTACTTTTACTGGAATCATTATTATTCCATGTTTCATATTTTATCCACATTTATAATGACATAATGATATCATGATGTTTTAATTATATGAAATCATGTTATTAATATAATGATTCTTTATTATTACTCATGTTCCATCTCTTTTTGGATATCATTTTATATCATTGACTGACAAGTTATGTTTCTTTATCATGTTATTCATTTACTTTTATTTTTAGATCACCCATTTCATTTATATATTCCCCATATTAACATATATTTTTAAGGAGAACAATGTAATTTTGGATCTCACAATAGTGGATAAAATATGGAAAATTTATTTTGATATCACTTTAATGTATTATGAATATATTTTTCAAAATACATCTGTCCTTTTAGAATATCAGTTTATATTGAATGTATATTTATATTTAAAAAATGGAAATAATATGTTAAAAATCAATGGACCTCTTTATTTTTTATCATATTAATGTTCTAGTTAACCATTTGAAACCAGGATGGGAGCAATTTAGTGATAACCCAAGGGATAAGTCTAATTTAAATAAAAATTTTATAAAAATATTCTGGAATCTTGGGGATGTATAGATAATGTGATTTTATATAGTTACCCCAACACCAATAACCTTGATTTAGTTCCATATTATAAAAATTTTCATAAGATATAGCGAATCATATCAATAATGACTAAATTGATTATTATTATAGGTAAACTAGACATATAGATGAATCCCATATTAAATTTGAATAAAACTATATCTGTGTAATTTTTTTACTCCTAGAATATTCTTTCAAATATTTCATAGAACAGTTGAAAGATATTTGAGGAAGGAATAAAATTAATCCTGAGTATTAAGTACATAAAAATCTATCATGAAGCAATGAAAATAATCAATATCAAAAAGAAAATAATAGAACTTGAATGATATTAAATTAATATAATTAGAATAATTATAGGAAAATATATATAATGGGAAAAAATCAATTTAATCAATAACATGACTCATAACTGGATATGGAAGAATCGATATGGAAGTATAAATACCTAAAAGCACATAATATTTAATTAATAACTAAGAATGAAATTTACTCGAAGAACATTTAAATCAGGAAATACCATGGATAATAATATATCAATTTGTAATTAAGGAAATTATTAATTATTGGATGTCATGATATCATGTATCTTGGTACCAATACCATCAATACCCTTTACAATATATTTTAACCAATAGGTATAGATCTGATAAATGTTACCATACTTATAAATATTGTGGGACCTTCTGATTCATCAAGTGTGTATAAAAATTTGGGTATAATCTATCATTATAAGTCCAACTGATTCCTCATATATCTAACAATTTATTTAATTCATGAACAATTTTTCTTATGATCATATATACCTATTGAGTAATGAAGATCTATTTATCAGTATCACCCTTGATAAAAAAAGGTCATCCATATTAAAAGTCTATATATAGAAATTATATAGGTTTTATGTAATAAATATATTCATTATAAATAATATGGATATTTATGGGAAATTTAATGTCCATAAGTAAGTAAATAATTCAATAGGAAATTAATCACTACAAAAAAATGAATCAATTATGTGAATATCAATATAATCCTTGAAAAAAATTTCATAAATCATACACTGGAAGAATAAGGATGTTATAAATACCATATATCCCTAGTGGAGTAGAGACAAAGTTGTGTAATTATTGATGAATAGAAATACCATGAAAATATCTTATTAAACCTCATTTGGAAATTATCCTATTCATTTTTAAAATAATATTTTAAATCAACATTTTTACAAAATATTTCTAAAAAAATATTCATTGAAAAATATATCTGAAACATAAAATAGAATATTTAAAAAAAATTAGGTAAGAATGGAAGGAAGTTTCTTTCATGACATATAATTTAAAATAAAGATTCAATTTAATTTAAAAAAACAATATGGAATTCCTCTTAAAATACATAAAGATTCTATTAAAAATAATTATTTAAAATTATAAAATGGAAAAAATTAATTATTAAATCAAGTTTAAAATATTCAAGCCATTTTTTAAAATAATTTTTTAAAACATGGATTTGGAAGAAAAAATAATTCTCTCTAAAATGATAAATTAAGTAGGATTTCTTAAATAAATTATCAATGTTTTGTATTACCAAAATTAAAAATTTATACAAGAAATTGACAATATAATTGGTAGATAGATTCGAATAAAATGGATTTGATTTATTGAACCAGTTAAAATATAATATCCATTAACTGTAATACGATTGAAATTTGATTAAGATATAAACCCTTATAATCATCAAAACAAAGAAGTTAGAATTAATAAACTAATCTATTTGGTGAATAAATTTTAAAACATTATAAAATAAGTTGAAAACGTATATATAATAATAATAATAATTCATTATACATTGAATCATTGAATGTTAATTACAACTGATAATTAATATAATTGAATGATGATAATGTTAGTTATGAAATTCATTATCACAAGGTAACGTTCATGTTAAATCCACTTGGGTCAAACAATTCATATTAAAAATTAAAATACCACTAATTATTAATTAATCTACATATAACATGTCAAAGGGAATTACAGAAACCATATAAATGAAATTATGTTCATAGAATTACAATATTCATCAATGAATGGAAATTGGGATGAAGTCCATTACCTCATTCTTTTATTATGTTGAATGTGCATTAAAAACTTGTATAGTTGTTTTAAACATGTTATTTACATATTGATAACCAATAAAATGGTATATAATATCATATATGACTCTTTTTAGGAAATATTATTACACATTCATCAATAATATTTCATTATTCTCATCAATTTAGGAGTTTATTAACTTTTTTTCTATTGAATTTTTTTTCATGAAAGATCATATTCATGCACATATTATATAGTGATATCAACCCCTGAATAATAATAATGAAAAAATTATAATATTTATACATAAATTAATATTATTAATAAGAATCATTAATTATGGTAATGAAAATCGGACTATGTTATACTCGTGGAAGTGGTATTCACTTTGTACGCATGATAAATGATTCAATTTTTAAATGATCATTATGGAAATAGGGTAAGAAATATTGTATATTTCTAAAATGATCATAATTTCATTTTAATTATTAAAAAATGAAAATATATATATATTTATATATATATCATTCATGTAGGTTTGTGGTGAAAATAGAGTCACATCACTTCCTAAAGGTGGTAGTCCCCAATTTAATGAGTGATGTTATCATCATTAAATTGGTTAAACAGTATAAAAAATTATATATTATCACTAAAGAGTAAATTTTTTATTTATATAATAATTATTTGATCTATATATCATATGATCATTAAACTTTTGAATACAACTTTCCATGAAATGTGTTAGTGAAATACATATCACATTAATTTATGAGACTGTAGTCCCTCGTACACATGAGCAACGTTATCATATCTCTTATAGAGAATAAATTAATTGGAGATATATTATATAATGAATCAAGATGTAAAATTATGTTCAAAAATATATATATATATATATATATATATGAATATATATATATATATATTTATATATATGTTAGACCCATCATCATTATCATCTGTGTTTTGTGGTAATTGAATGATATATGGCATCGGTTCACAAGGTTATAGTCCACCGTACACTCGAATAATGATTCTATAATCATTTTTTCATGGAAGTAGATATCTTTTTAGGTAATTACATTAATATAAAAACAACTTATTATAAATTATATAATTATTCTATTATATCACCATGGTTTAAAAAATAATTTAATGGTTTGGAGGAAGATAAAAATTAATAATTCACATTGAATAATGTTACAGCTATTTCGGGAATCCTCCTTATGTTTTCACTAATGAATTTTGATGATGGAATTATTTGGAAGAAAATTATTTTAGGATGAGTCTATTTAGGATGTTCTGTGACTTGGGATTGGATTTAATGAATATAACTAGTTTTAATGTGGAAATAAGATAATATATTGGTTGACAATTCACATGTGGGGCGACTATCACTCTTTATTTTTTTAATTGATTCAATCATACTGGAAAATAAATGATTCCTCATTTCTAAAAAATGGTGCATTATTAGTACTATAAGAGTTATGGTCTAAATAACTCCATAAAATTTTTGTTTTACATTTTTTATGTAATTTTTAGCCCTTATATTTATAGTTTAACCACCTCATACATCAATTTTTACCATAACCTCAATAATTAATTTATTCTATTTTCTCAATTAATTTTGGTCAAAAATAAATTTGACCATATTAATCGTTATAAATTAATATTTTTTGAAGATTTTTTATATATTTTTCAATATTCAATTAAATTTTGTGGAATAATTTAATTTGAAATTAATCTTGCAGACATGATGAGAATGTGCTTTTATTATGATAAAAGGTTCAGTTGTTTACGAAGATAATATATAAAAATTCAAAATGAAAATGTTTTAAATGATTTAGTTTGTATTAATTTATGTATAATTTCACTATTTTACATTAAAACAAACTCAAATGATAAATAATAATTATATATATTTTAAATGAAAAGGTAGTTTTCAATTATAATTTAATATTGTTACTATTCCTTGAAAATTGTAATAATTAAATAAAATCCCCAAATTTCACCATAAGATAATTTTTATATTATGATTTCAAAATTATGTTTATATTATAAAATAAATTTAAAAAATTATAAAAAATTAATATTAACTTATGTCTCAATACATGAATAAAAAATCATTTAGAAAAAAATGTTTTTAAAAAACATTTCTTATTATTTTAAATTGTTCTTATTTCTTTAAATCAATAAATAATAATAATTTCAAAATTTTATCTAGTATTATTTATATCTTTGATTAAAATTTCTAGGATATTACTATTATTTAAATAATAATATTTGATTAATATTTCATATTTTGTTTAAATTTGATGTTGTGAATAACTCAAGGTAAACTAACTGGAGTCTATAAAGAAATATAAACATAGTGTTGCATGTAATTAAAGATATTGAATATATTTAATTTAACTAAAAATAAATATATTTTAATTTCTCATGTTTTTGTATTTTATTCTAATCATGGTGTTTTAGGTCATATATGATATAAACTATAATGTTTTTCTTCTATAGTTTAATGGTGTTACATTCATCCCACACATAATAAATTCATTCCTCAAAATTTCATCTGGATCTCAGTAATCATGGGTTTCATATTTGAAGATTATTGTGTTGAAAACCCACATAATTAATATTGTTAACAAAATAACCTACAAATAAAATTGAAATGGATGTACAAAAGTTATATTGACTTATACAACACTAAGTTTCTATGTAAGAGAACAATGTTTTAAAGTCATGATATGAACATGAATAAAACCAATAAATAACTTTATAGAGTGATTTACATTTCTAATAACATGAAATTTAATGGTTAGTATAACACTAAGGGCATAAAAACCATTCATATGTGATAACTTAAAATAACATCTAATTTATCAAAAACTGATGTAATTGTATAAAAAGTTTGTTTAAAAATACTTTCCAAATAGTTATGGAATTATTTTATTATCAATAAATATATGTAAATATAATTACATGATGTGATTCTATTCCATAATAAAAAATCATCAATTTTTTGCTTCAATTACTTTTATATTCGTCTATTAATCAAGGATATAAATTTATATAAATTATTTTAAATCCTAAAGAACTAAAATTATTTTTCAACGGGTCCTTAGAAGTATAAATCAGTGAAAAATATTTCTGTAAATCTGAATCTATTTTCTAAAACCAATAAATATGGAATAAGTTATGCAATATAATAAATTTATCACTAAAACCACAAATTAACACCACTGGCTCATTATTAATTTTATCTTTTCAAATATTTTTATTATAAAAAATTAATATTATTCACTAGATGACATAGGCCAATGGACATAATTAAACATTTATAATCATACAGTCATAGATTTTCACCCCAAATCCATTCTAAATTGGATGGTTTGGGACCTGATATAACAGTTTTCCTTTTTCTAAAACCATATCAATATAATTCCTACAACATTTCCTAAAAAAAATGTAAATATTTTAAAGAAAATTAATCCTCACATAATTTTTTTACAAATGTTTTCATTACAACTTATCATTTCCACAATGAATAGTAATCTTATTTGACTATTATTACAATTTCATTTATGAATATATTAACCCAAAATTTATCATTACCTTTAAAATTATATCTATATCATTTAAATTCAATATTAATCAACTAACTTTTCAACTAAAAATATATTAAAACATTGTGTTGTATTTCCATAAATTTCTCTCTAAATAAATATAATCTTTCTAGACATTCATAGCATATATCCTAAAGGTGGGGTTTACGAATTAAAATTAAGACCAACCATAAATTCCTAAACCAAGGATATTATCCATAAATTTTAATTTAATGATGAAATAAAGTATTCTAAAATTAACATAGTAAATTCATGTTTCCCATGTTTTATAAGAAACATATTTTTAGTTAAAATACTCCTAAATATAATTCTATATTCCCAATAAATAAATCAAACATTTTACTAGAAAGTAATTACTAAAATTTTATAGAGACATACCTATAGAATCAGTCATATATTTATGTAATTCCCATATTCCCCACATTTTAGATAACAAACTATAAATGGATCCTTATGACGAGATTTATTTACTTTCATGACTCTCTTGATTTTTCCTTAGTAATTAATTTCATTAATTTCTAATTTTAATCACATAAATCATATTCATATTCAGTTCATACCCCTTTTTATCTAATAGACATTAGTTATATATTACATCATCTATTGTCATCATCTATTCATGTCAATAAAAATGTTTTATAAGGTACTTCAGAATTATCATAATCATATAACCTGGGATTGTCAAACCAGATGTGTATTAAGGCCTATTTTCTTGCACATGGTAACAATTAGGATAATAATAATGTTCCCTTTTCATATTTGTTACCCATAGTCACATATGATCTTGAACAACTTCCACTCATATTATCTAGAGAGGGATGTATTTCATGAAAAACCCATATATTCTCTACAACAATAGAAAATTATAGTGTTATTTCATGGATATCCTAAAATTCCATCAAAAGGATATGTTCCCTAAAATATGTTATCAAAAAAATATAGTTCCAAATGATTTTAATAAAAATACTATTATACCAATTGTAGTAACAATAAACTTATCAAATCAGAGTTAGTTAATTATTTAAAAAATTTGAACATGAATTAGGGAATCACATCTTGAATGAAAAAATAAATTATTAGTCTATGTAAAATATATATATATATATATATATATATATACATGATCTGTGTATTACATTTGATTAAAATAAATTTACTTCTTAATTTTTTGAGAATATCATTATATCCTCAATAATATTTTTACATATGTTATGTATTACACTACATGGATTTTTATGTAAGAAACCCAAATAATGTTGATCTTAGATAGTCTGAAAGGATTCATTATAATGTAGGATATTATTAATCAATGGGAATAGTCAACATGGTATGGTTAATATCTAAAAAAACATTCTATACAAATTATTGGTCTTGAATAATTAATATATCAAGGGAAATAACTCAAAACCCTTTTCAATTAATAAATAAAAGAAATATAATAAATTGATATGACATAATAGATATGGAATGTTACAAAATGAAATAATATTCCATTTAATCATAAACTTATACTAAAATTCATATATTGATAATGTCATAGTTAAAATATTTTATATAATCCTAACTAAATTCTTAATGACCATAATGATTAATAATTGGATTCCCAGAATCCAGAATCATTCTAAATATAATGTAAATACCATTTAAAATATGATTTCAACATTAACTAAAAAATCCCATTTAATCATATCCTACTTATTATTCTCATGAGACCTACTAATACATCGAGGGGATATATAACTTAAGGGTCCACCCATCATTAATGGTCTGAAGGATTCACTATATATCGAATAATTGATTCAATTCAAGATCATTTATTCATATGATAGATAATTTGTAGTGTTAAAATAATTATTATTTATATGTAGTTTCCTATATAAATATGGAAAATTAAATGTATATCTTGGTATGTTGAAATTATTAATAATTTAAGAAATAATAATATCCTTGATAAATAATATTGACATTTGAGAGAAATTTAATGTCCAAAAGAATGTTAATAATTCAAGGGGAATATATTTCATACCAAAATGATTGAATAAAATTAGTTTTAATAAATTCCATGGTAAAAATTATCATAATACTATGGGGGATGAATAATAAGGCTATCAATATAAAAATCTACATACAAACATGAAAAATATTTATTTATCAATGATGAATTTAAATAACCTAAAATGGTCACAAAAAACCTTCTTGATAAAGATATATATTTCATTTTGAAAATATCATTTTAACCAAAATATCCAAAAAAACATTTCTAAATTAACATACTTTTAAAATTAATATTTCAAACTTGTAAAAGAATATTTATAACATCTGAGTGGTCATGACGGAATGAAATTATTTTCATGATATACATGCTAAAAAAATATTCATTTCACTTTTCTTTAAAATAGATATGGGAATTTTTATGAAAAATACATGAATAATCAATTGAATTTTTTTTAAATTGTTACTAAAATTTATTAATACACTTTTTTAATTCATGGTTTGAAATAAAATTAATTTCCAACCGAAGAGTGAAAGGACATACGATTTTCATAAAAACATATTATCCACTATATTAAGTAAAAAAATACTAGAAAGTGTAATATTAATTGAAAATATAATTAATAACCCGAAGGTAAAATAATTTATAATTTTTATTCATACATTGGTAAAATAAATTACTTCAACTATGATTTAGGAAAAATAAATCTCAATTAGAATGAGATTATTAAATGAACTATTACTATGATTATAAAATTGATGTGATAATTAATTAGTAAATAGATTATATGTTTCAAATTTAAATACAAAAAGAAAAGAAATTACCATATAAGAAAATATAAAATCATTATACAGAGAATATTATATTTTCAAAGATATTGCAGTTGTAATATAAGAGAAGGAAATAAAATTGAGTTTTGAAATTATATACAACCAAGTAATTTTTATTCTAAAAACCAATTAAAGGCATAATAAAAATTAAAACATTTTATAACATTAATTGTTTAAAAATCATGATATATAAATTTAATATTTCATTATATAATAAATATAAATGAAAAAGGGTGTATAACACTACAATATGCGTCAGGGAGGGGAAATTAATACAAAGTCCCTTAACTCATGCTTCCTTTTTCATGAACACGATTTAATAATCATTTTAGTGATTTTAACATTTTTATTTGCATATTATAAAACTATATTAATATTTATAATATCATATTTGATCCTTTTATGTCCTCTTATTTACCATTCATTAATAATATTTCATTGTTTTCATTTATTCGGGTTTTAATTTCCTTATTTCTTCATGTGGAGTTTTTATTGAAAGATTAGGTTCAGGATCATACTATATAGTCTAATCATCTACAAAATAATAATTTTAATATAATTTTAATATCTATAAATCAATAATTATTTTAATTCTAATCATGAATTATGTTAAATAAAATTGATCTGTGTTGCAGTCATAGAAATGATATATCATAAAAATTCATGTGTAATGTTTCCTTTATCAAATGATCATTAATGAAAAAAGTAATAAATATTATAACATTTCATATTGATCAAAATATCATATTATTCAATTATATATATTTTTAAATATAATTCCTTTTTTGTTTTGGTAAAAAGAGAGTCTCATCACATCATAAAGTCTGTACTCCACATGTACACGAATGATGTTAGCGTCATTTCATTAATGAAAAGATATCCACATAATATTATATAGTTTGTTTACATAATGATATTATTTTATGATTATAATAATTATTTTAGTTATATCACATATAATCACTAAATTTATCCTTATTTCATTCTATGAAAAACATTACTGAAATATGAATAACATATATTCGTGGGGCTGTAGTTCATCATATATAGTAGAAACATTATTATATCCCCTATAAATTAGAAATTCAAAATGAATATATATATATATATATATGATATACTGACTCAATAAGTATAATTATGTTATAAATGACATAAATTTACTTTATATCCATCATCATACCCATCCTTGAGTGGTGGTAATGGAAATACCAATGACATCGCTCCGCAATGTGGTAGTCCACCATACAATCAAATGATAATTTATTAACTCATTTTTTAGAAGAGGATATGGTTCTATTTCAATAACATAACATAACAACATATCATAATATTGAATATTATTTTTTTATATCATAATATTTTATTAATAATTAAAGGTGGTGGAGGACGAAATGAAATAAAAAACCCTCGTCGAAAAATGTTACCTCTTCTCTGAGTATCCTCCATGGGGTTTCACTAAAACATTCTATGGTGTATTAATTCTAAAACTAAGTCTTCTGGGATTAAAGTCTATATTTAGGTTTGTGATTTGGGTACGGTTTTCAAAAACTAAATGTGTGTGGATGTGTAGAGAAGAGAGGACATTGGGTGGCCTTTTATATGTGGGATTAGTGGAACACTTGTAATGTTTTGAGAGGATTCAATCATTCTAAAATTTTATTCATGAAAAAACCACCCAAATTATCCATTTATAATCATGAAAGTAAAACATTCAAAATATGGCCTGAAATTTGGTGTTTTACATGATGTTTGGTAATATAAAGCCCTTATTATTTTTAATCCCCCTGATAATCAATTTTCACCTTATCTCTTGTAATTAATTTTTACTGTTTTACCAAATCATTTTTCTATTTAAATAAATTAAAATATTTATAACTTATTAATTATTTTTTATCCAAATATATAATGTATTTTTTAATATTAAAATCAAATATGTGGAAAGACTGAATTTAAATTTAATCTCACAGACCTACTGATAAATTTGGGTTTTATAGAAAAAATGTTCTAATATTTACAATATTTTTATTACAAAATTCAACTGAAAAATGATTCCTATGACCCAAATTTAATTCATTGATATGTTATTGAACTAATTTTTAATATAAATTCATATCATAATTTAACTATATAGATAACATAAACAAGAAGTCTATTTTTAATTAAAATTTAGTAATTTCAATATTCATTGGAAAATAAAATATTTCTGAAAAAATACCAAATATTCACCCTAAGATAAAAGTTATGATATGATTTTAAATATGAAGATGATTATATAAATTAAATTTTCTAAAAACTGTAAAACAAAATTTTAAATCATGTCCACAAATTGAAACTAAACTATCATTTAGAAGAATGAAAATTTATTTTTTAGACTGAATATTTTTTTATTTATTATGGCCAAAAGGTGGACACATAGCCCCCCAAAGAACAAAAAATACAATCATAGATATTAAAAGTGTTTAAATTCTAGGGAATGCCTTTGAGAAAAAACATTTCATTCCAATGTACGTGAAAACAAACTATTATAAATGATAAGAAGATCATCTAGGCTCCCCATTCTAGATAGCACATCCGTAGAAAAATTGGCATCCCTCCAAATGTGATGAGAAATGAAAACCTTTGTTGACTTCAAATAACATCTTCTGGAAAGGTAACTCAAATCTCAAGGCACCTCACATGTCCAGTTAATAATCTTCAACAAAACCTTAGAGTCTAATTCAAATTCATCCACATGGAATCAAAGCCTCCTGCAAACCATGAGACTTGTGTGGAGATCCTGTATTTTTCCCACAAATAGATTTATTGGACCAAATAATTCATTGAACCCCACAAGGAACAAGCCCCTAGAACCAAAAAGTTGACCCCTACCTCTCATAACCCTATTCTTGTGTGAACCTTACACGTTATGTTTCATACTATAGAAGGGAGGGTTCTATCTGACCCAATGACCCCAAAGCCCACCGAATGCGCCAGTCACGAAAGGCTTTTTAATGAAGTTGCAGAACATGAGAGATGATTGTACAACATTTAGAACTGATCCAAGGTCAAATATTAGTGCCTTTATATACATCTGGAAAAATTTAACTGAGGGTCGGGTGCCTAGTCTAGGCTTATATCGTGCCTCTCATTGGGTCCAACAAATGGATGCAAGAATAACAACCCATATATTACTATCCATATCATTGTTCCTCGTACCATGGAACTATTAATCCAAAAAGTCCATAAAAAATATTGTTTTTAATGCATTGAGGATGCGGGGAAATCATTGACCAAAATCAAGCTTCCCAATCAATGTGAAAAATGAGGTGAGGAGTTTATTCCATCTGCAGATTCTCATAAAAGAAATAGCATGACAAAAAAGAGATGCCCTTCCACAGAATGCTCTAATCTATTAGTAATTAACATTATCAGATCCTCCATATGAGGAAGTTAATTTTTATAGGAATATAATTGCACCACACCATCGGGTACCATTCATCATTGGTGTTTTCTACAGGCTTCAACTTTATAAAATCTTAAATAAAGAACATACCCGACGATGACATAGTGAAACCACACATGTCTGACTCATTGTTCAGGGTGATATATTCAAACACCTCCATCTAGTCCTGGGATTGAAGATACAGGATAATGGAAGGGAATCTGCACAACTCCTTGATGGAAACTTCAGGGATAGGATAGTATGTAAAGAACAACCTTTTTCTCGCCCAGATCGCCTTACAAAAAATGATATCACATTTATTTATTATCCCTTGAGATGATCCCTAAATAAAATCCAAATGGGAGTACATCCAATTTTTCAGGGATGAGAATCTATAACTGAAGAAATCATAATCCACCCTGTCATCATCATACCATTCTTCGAATAAATAATCCCACGAAGAGCCCCCGTAAATAATCTCTCAAGCCTACTGAGACTACAAGCCCTATATAGTATCAGAAATATCACATTGCCCCATCCCACCCTCTTTGATAGGCCTCTCTAAATGGCTCTATGTGGCCTAATAGAAATATCCCATTTGGTTTTAATTTTAATGAAATGTAGTTAATATTTCTCTTTCATCATTACAATTCTCATTTGAGGTTTAATAATTGATAAAATATGCATTAGTATAGATGTTTGTACACTGTCAATCAAGGTCACTCTCCCACCAAATGAATGGAAGTTACTTTTCTATTTGATGATCCTTCCCAGATTATGTTGATGATGCCTTCAAAGAAGTTTTTTTTGATCCACACCTATGAAATTGGAATTCCAAGATATATTATCATAAATTGCATCCATTGACATCCTTGGATATCTTGAATAGATCTTAATTGATGAACTGATTTTTTTAGAAATAAAGACATGAATTTTCTATGAATTAATTCCTTTTCCAATCATGATGTCGTACATGGACATGAACTCCATGATTCCTAGAAAAGGCCTCTACCTTCTAGTTAGAAAAATAAAAACATCCTCAGTAATCATAAGGTCATAGATTACTTCCATTCCACTTCGACC
The DNA here is from genome assembly GCA_963277665.1 of Viscum album. NCBI lineage: Eukaryota > Viridiplantae > Streptophyta > Magnoliopsida > Santalales > Viscaceae > Viscum > Viscum album. Next base: position 2,056,528,347 of record OY728137.1, read on the forward strand.
AATATATGGTGACAACCACCTAACCTCCTACACAATGTCAATGATCTAAGAGAGGGAATCATTGTATAATATGAAAGGACTAGGAGATAGAGGTCCACCCTGATGAACATCATGTACTATTTTAAATAAGCCAATAACATTCCCCTTGAAGGAAATTAAAAGCCAATGTGATGAGTAGCACCCGAATCAATGGTCACAAAATGAATCCTCGAATCCCAACTACATCATCACCCGAATAATGAAACTACATTCCATATTATCATAATATTTTTCATTATCCACTTGATATATTATATTTGAGCCAATTTCCCTCTGGTTGGTATCCTTTACCATCTCATCAGCAATGCCTACTTACCCTTAGATGCTCTGACCTTTTCCAATCCCATGTTTCTCCCTTTAAACCATCCTGGAAATCACACCACTAATTATTTTTGAGAGAAGGCCTTCCTGAATATTATAACACACATTACATAAGAAAATTGTCATATAGTGGTGAGACTAGTGGGATGTATTTTTAGGATTAAGAACCACCCATGAAGTACAAACACTCTTGCTGAGGGAGCCACCACTAGAAAGTTCCAGAATCGCCTCCGCCACCTAAGGACCGAAAACATCCCAATAATCCACAGAAATATCCACTAGGAACCCATCTTGGCCATGAGAGTTGTCACGAGGAATCAGAAAGATCGAATCTTTAATCTCTAATACTGAAGGTGTAAACATTAGTTGAGAATTTTTAGGCCCCTCCATGAGATGGGGAATGCAACACAAAAAATAATTATCCTCATCCTCAGACAGCTGGTTTGCATTACTGGAATACCATGCCCCACCAAGAATACTTTCAAAATGGTCAAGACTCAAATTACCAGAAAACCCCACATCAGATATATATGCCTCATTTCTAAGGTGTTTATTGATTCTCGTGCAATTATTATCCTTTAATAATGCATGAAAAATATGAAATTCTGATCACCCTGTTTAAGGCATCGGACCCAAGACATTTGTCTATAAGACCATTCCATTTCAAGCAGCTTACCAGCCTGTAATATATGATTATCTCAAAGGATAGTGAAATTGTTCTAATTACAACTAGATTGAAACTCTTCCTCCAACTTGTTAGTATATATTTTAATTTTATCCACAAAAATACTCCCCTGGGTCATATCATCCATTCATGCTTGGATGAAATTATATAATCATTTGAAACAATTTTCAAGGACACACCCTGAGCTACCAGACTCCTCCTGGTCCCAAAAGATTCTAATCATCTTCATGAAGCCCTCATACCAGTTAAAACTGTGGGAGTAGTTGAAGTCACGTTCCCTAAAATAATGCATCCACAATTCAATGAGAAATATGACATAGTCAAAGAGAGAATGGAATAAATGGGTGATCGAGGGTCGAGAGAAAGAATCAATTCCCAAGAGATTTTAAAGGAATCTATCCAGCTGGCTCCAGATACGACTGGATCCCCTATAGTTGGGTATGACATCATATGTTAAAGAGATTGATTTTATTTAAAAATAAATATATCATAATGTCTCTTGGAGTTATATTTTCATCTATTCTTGGTGTTTTGTGTCGTATAGTCTATCTAATATGATTATCATTTTTATTTTTGGTGTATTACATTTCAAATAAATTAAATCCTCATCGAGATGCAAAATTTCATCAAGATTTTTTAAAATATGTACCTTTTACAATAACATTTAAAAAGAAAAATCATGCATGACTGAATGGATAAAATTTACATGATATTTGTCTTCATTACGCATAGGTTTTGACACATGTGAAGGTTATGTTTTTTAAATTCATAAACTCTATATGAACCATTATTTGGGCTTCAAAAATGTTTTGAAATAGAAAAAATAATTGGAATCATTACCATGGATAACCTAGATTCAGACTTAGAGTCTGCGATGATAAGAGATTACTATAATTTTAATGTTTTTACACCAAATATTTATGCTTCTCTTTTACATGTTGAGTTATTCTATTCTGTTTTTTTATTTTAGATAATATATATAACTATTATAAAGATTTCCAAAAAACAACATGATGGTATGTTTAATTATATCCCTAGAAACATGTATAAACTGATTGAAATAGATTTATACTTCTTGTGATCAATGAAAAATATATTTATCTTGAATTATGATTAATAACATGAAACCAATTGAATTTAAAAACACATCAATGAAGATATGGATGAAATCATAGTGAATAAAAACTATTATAGATGAAAAATAAAAGATGATTAAAAAAAATCCCAAAAATGTAATAATAGGATCCATGTAAAATGAAATAATGGAACTAAAAGATCATTTATGTGTTAAAATAGGTGGATTAATGTTTCTAAATGATGAATAGAAATTAAGATTCTAGTTAATATTATTTGGGGATGTGATGTTCATTATATTGAACAACAAATAATTCATTTTTGAAAATTCAAAGAACATGGTTATTTAAAATGTTAATTACCTAATTAGTGGGTTAATTTTTAATGGACTATGTTATGATAATAATTGAAGTGTATGTCTGTTTAAAAATAAGATCCATTTTGTTGAATAATTTTTATAAACGGTGTTCTTCTTACAATAATCGTGGAACATTGAATGAATTTTCTATATTAGATTTTCTTTTAGTATTAACAATACTATAATAAAATGTAGTAATGAACCATAAATATGATTTAATTATATGATAATACACTTGGGGAAAATACATTATTGAGTAAAGGAGAACTTCAGTGATGATCTTGATGTTGAGGATATTGTCTTCAATTAAAATTTGTTCAATTTTTTTAAAATAAATTTTTGTTTAAAAAACCTCTATGGTCAAGAAAGTGATTTTTTTTAATATATTATTTGCAATATGATCATCATATTCATGCAAACATTATAGGAACATTTTTAATTAGGAACATTAATTTCACATAAGTTTTTTATTATCTTAAAATACAGGACAAATTAAATGTTTTTAGATGAACCATCTCATCTGGTAATCCCAAAGAGTATGAACCAATAGAAAAACAGAGATAATGTTACCATGCCTATAAATATCTTACATGATGTACTGGTAAGTATATGATTGTTTTTAAATAGAATTTTTTTTGAAAAAATTACAAATTTATTTTGCAAAATCAATTAGAGGATAATTTTTTTTTGTATTTTATGCTAATTAATGATATTTCAAGAACCATTAATATGGGATAAGAGAGGGAGAGCTATACATATATATAAATGGATTATCCTATTTTTAAATAAATGATATCATGTTTATTGATCTGTATGTTGAAATTGTATGATAAAACCTTTTAGGATGAAACATGCATTAAAATTGAGGATATTCTGGTTATTTTGGATATAGAGTTGTTTATTAGTAATGAGCTATGTTAAAACCTCGGTTTTATTATTTAATTTTAGAGATTAATATATTCATTTCCATTTTTTATATAATCCTAATTTTTTCATTCCATTATGGTTCTAATAATGATATGTTGACTATATTATAACTCTTTTTTGGATCCCATGATCCATTAAAGAAAATTTCTAGTGCTTTAGGCATGAAAGTTGATATTATTTATGTTTTCCATGAAGTATGAAGTGATGTGTAATGTAAAAAAACCCAAACAATGGTTTCATTTGGGTCATTAAAATAAAAAGATTTATAGAAAGAATATTTTCTAGCAATCTATATCTTTATAACAAATGTATAGGAAAAATATAAGGTAATTTTGTTGAATGTAATTATCTTATTACCTTAAAATCTGATGAATCACTGGTCTTTTAATTAATCATAGATTAATGGTTTTATTGATGATGACTTTTCATGATAATTCTATTACTCTTGATCAGGGATATCTATAATAGTCCATTTTTATTTAATAATTTAATCCATGCCCATATATTTACATTCCACTAATTCTCTTATTTGGTTAATCCTAGTTATGTTACTGTAATGGTTCAGACCTCTCTAGTCTTTTCCATTATCAAAATCTCATTTTTGAGTTCTTCTCAGAGGTAAAAGTGACTTATTCCCCATAATTTTCTTAATTTTTTGATTTTTGAATAGTGTTTCAGTGAGTCATTTGTGAATAGTTTTTTCGGTGATTCATTTGAGAAAAGTGATGTCAGTGATTCATTTGTTAACCGTGCTTTCGAAGAGTCATTTGTGAATAGTGATTTCAATGAGACATTTGTGAACAGTGATAACAGTGAGTCATTTAAGAACATCAATATTGATGATTCAATTGTGAATAATCTTTTCGGTGAATAAATATTGAAAAGTACCGTCATTGTGTCATTTTTTATAAGTGATTTTGGGGATTAATTTTTGAATAGTGATGTCTGAGAGACAAATGTGAACAATGTTTCAAGCTTCCTATAGTTTCTCTACTTTAACATTTTTGTCATAAAACGCATTCAAGGCCATGTTTAAAGGTATTTATGGATGATTCAAATCTCATTACTCTTATATTAATATTTATATGTGTCGGTGTGCCTTTACATGGTCAAACCGTGTAATCTTGACTAGATCATCCATTAATGGAAAATCTAAAACCATAAATAAAATTATTTTCTGTTTATATTTTCATAATGTCGAGATACCTTCAGCCTTGTTCTTCATTATTTGTTTTCCCTTTGCACAAGATGCTCAATGTTCTTCCTCCCACAGGATTCGTTCCATCAAACTATGATCCTTGGATTGTTTTCTTTGGAGTCATCCTACTATAAGTGCACCCTTTTTTGGTACAATAAAGAATTGACAATCTATCTCCAATATAAGGTATGTTATTAATCCATTTTTCTAGGTTCTTATCCTTCCATTTCTCCATTCCAGGTTATGGAATGTGATCTCCATGTTACTTGTGGAGTTTTATTGTGTGTTCATTGTTGTGGTGGTATCTTTGCATTCATGGTGCATGCAGTCCTCCAAGAGAGGTGATCATGATCTATTGTGTTAAAATTCTCTCGTAAAAAGAACATCAAGAACCTTTTATGGTAGGGGTTTTCTGGATTACATATTCATTTACATGCAGTAATATGGTTAGCATGTTTTTTCTACTAGATCAAAATGAAATTGACATAATAAATATTTGTACTGAATTAATGAATTGGAATAAGTTGTTTGTTTATTCATTATATCGTGATATCGATTTTCCTCTTCGTTTTTTAGATTGTGTGATATCCATTCTTTTCTTTTAATAATGTCTTTATTGATGGAATTATTATATAACATAATTCCAAGATTAATTAAAAATTAATTTTCTATTGATAAAGAGGCATGTAAATGAATCTTGATGTCTTTGTAATATGATGATAATTAAATGGATATAGTCACAAATGTTAAATTGAATCGGTTAATTTAATATGGAAGAAATAACTAGTTTTTTTATAATGATAATGCCTTAAAGAGTTCTAAGTTCCCTTTTTCTTTTAATATTTGAGCTACTAATTCGTTGGAGTTGTGACTACTCGTTGTGTATGAAGGTTTATTGCCTTATTTAGGGACAATATCTTAGTTGGTATAATCATTGTTTCCTACTATTTATGTTATGGTGTGATCTTGGGATGGATGATCCTAGAGATATATTGTTTTATGTGGGGGATGGTAGGCCTAGTTGTTATGGTGCTAGCAGTTGACGCTTTGAGCGGCCAGATGTATCAGTTTATACATGTGGGTGTTGGGGAGGACACTAGAGATGAAGAAGCATGATGGATGTGAATGTAGGATACTTCTTGAACATGTTTTCTATCTCCTTTACACTCCCCACAACATGGGTAAGATTGTCTTTCTTACCCTCCTTCTAAAATAAGTGGAGTCCCATGGGTTATGCCATGTGATTTTTGTGTTTAGATTCTCGAGGGTGGATGTGCCTACAATTCATGTATATCTAGAAAAAACATAACATGTAGTTCATACAATCACCATGTTGTGCCACTTTATTATGTAGGAATATATTGTTTATGTAGAATTCACGGGAATTATAAAAAATAGATAATGTTGATAATAAATGATTGAATAAATGATGTTAACTCACAGGGCTGGATTGTGATGGAATGAAATGTTGATGATAAAATTTAAGTAAACAATTGACTAGGATTGTTTATTCCTGGAGGTAATGGATTATTCTAAATATGCTATTGGAAGGTAATTTGGTAAATTATAATGGTCAAATAATGTTTGAATTATTAATTAAAATAAATTGAAACTAATAAAGATGGATAATGAAACTTAATATAGCTCCTTAAATGGTTGTGCGCTTATAGGATATCTAGTCTTAGTAGTGTAATATTGGAGTCTGATGGATATTATCTACAGTTCTATTGAACATTAGGTTATTCCCATAGTTTTGTTGTGATCTATATTATATTGTATACTTTTTGGGTGTTTTTTTCTACTCCACCCTATAGGTTAGAGAAACTAACACCCTAGGGATTCTAACCCATGGGGTGTTTCATTCCAAAAATCCTGAAGTGACCATAGATAGCAGACTACTCCTTTTTCCCAATCTCTTATATTTGTAACTACTTTGTCTGGAAGGCACGACAGTTAGTTTTTCCCATATATGTGTGTCTAGGGAAGTAATGGATTGAGGTTAAATTCCCAACTTATGATACATGTTATAGAAGATATGGTGGCTAATAGAATCTAGCTGAATACTTTTATTTTGTGGATATGGTGGTGGTGTTGCATGAGTTTCATATTGATGTGCTACACCCATGTGTGTGGGAAAGCCTTTTGAAGAGGGATGCCTAGTACATGCGACTTTATGGAAAATCAGTAAAGCTGTAGGATAGTGTTAGTGGGATACCCATGATTTCCTTTATTATATAATGTAATCTATTAATAGATACTTGGTGATATCATCCATGGTGGGGATGGGAACATAGTATAAATGGTTTGGTGATGTGTTAGATTTGCTTGTTGTTTATTATTATTTAGCATTTTTTTAGTTACTTTTTCATTAGAGGATCCTAGGAGGATCCTTCTAATTATACTGTTATACTAAGTATACATATATATAAACTATTCTTTGGTCACTTGGAGTAGGTTTTAGATCAGGCTGGATACTACTACCTTGGGGTTGTATGAGCCATTTGGTTTTCTTGAACACTATCGTTTTAGGTTCTTTTGTTAATTATAGTATTCCCTTTGAAACAATTAGTTCCTGAATTGAAATAAAAATATTTATTTTCGATTTATTTTATATTTTAGTTTGAGTAGGAGTTGGTCAGTTTATGTTTTATAACACTATTTCACATGTGTTCTATGAGTGGGTAGTTCCACCCATTTGTTTACATATAATACCCTCAGTGTTGTTCACCAACCCAGGGCCTACTGGAGGCAGTACTCCTATGTCATTATCTCTATCTTCTCATTACCAGCCTATGAGGGGTAAACATTGTGGGGAGGGGGTTGCGACAGAGTGGTATCAGAGGGCTGGATGATGGATAAGATGGATTTTGGAGTTATGCAATGGTGAGGTTGCATACATTGGTAGGGAACTGATATAAGTTAACTTTGGTTAGTGTTGTAAACACATGAAACATAATGAGACATGAGTCTTTAGGCCCACTATGACCATATGTACAATCCTTTAAAATTATATTATCTACTAAAGAGGTTATACTAGTTGTAGGGTAGAGACCTAGAAAATAATAATATATCATATTATTATTTTTATGTACTTGAATGGGTAGACGTTGGGATAGGTTAACATAAAAATAATAAATTAAAAAAAGTATAATTAATGTTATGTATTTTAAATTCCAGGTTTTGAAGCTCTAACTATTCATTTTTTAATTTGTTTAGCTCTAGGTCGATGTCGTCATGAGGTTCACATAGATGTTGTTTTGCATGCTATGCTAGCTGATCACTATAGAGTACAGGTTGATGATGAAGACACATTGAGGATGAGACTCTGAGGGTATCGACACTAGAGACTGTAGAAGTATGAGGGAATCGTTTTAGATGCAGTCATGGAAGACTAGTTAGAAAATTTTGAGATATTTTTTAGCGTGATCTATTCATAGAAGTATAATTAGATGTCATCAGTTGTGATGATTCTGTGTTGAGTAGTAATGTCGTGGTGGTTCTTGTTCCTTGGGGATCACGAGGAGTTCTCAATCTCGTAGGATGGGTTCCGAGACATGTTCTCTGTTGAGTGTCGTTCTTCGACCACAAAGGAGATCACTCTTCAAGATCTGATTACCCTTCTATGGGGGAGATATAGTGTCATAGAGTTTGTAATCCCTTTCAAAAATATTTTCTAATATTCTTCAGAAATGTTTCAATATGAGGATACCTGGGTGAGGCATTTAGATGTGGATTTTCATCCATGGATCTAGTAACAGGTCACCATATTTATGCTGAATTCATATCATGTAGTACTAGTGAGGGAATAGTTTATTAAGATTATGTTATACAGGATAATCACATCATGTTAGGTGAGTAGTTAGGGTGTCCCATGAAGAATATATGTGGTCTGGATTGTTTTTTTAGGGATGAATAGTTTTCGTTCACTCACCAGTAGGTCACATCTTTAGTATATCATTTCTCCAGGTGTTGCATCTCTTAGAATTATACCAAGGGATCAGGAACTTGTTTTTTATATGGAGCATACGGTCATCATCATAGATAGTTCCCTACCATTCTGAGCAGTCTTTATGTGATAGGTGTTTCACTTTAAGTTCATCCGTTCAGGCAGATTTATCTGAGGAAGTAGTAGTATGATGCACTATATGTGGATCAGTAGAGAGAATATGGGGAAGTTAGAGGACTGCCCCGAGAATATCCTAATCTTCATAAATCATAGCGTGGTTGTGGTGGTGGTGGTCAGTAGGGTCAAAAATTATATGGGGTGTGTCCTAGTCATCTTTGGGATTTAGCGTTGCCTACACCTGGCAATCCATACGTGGTTCTTGGTCGAATTTCCTTGTTTTCTATTTGGGTTTATTCCATATTTGATTCAGGAGTGACACAGTCCTTCATATCGCCTACCCTTTTCTATGTAGTAGGACTTGAGGTAGAGAGGATCTCTAGTGCCCTTAGAATTGACTACAAAAGTTAGATTCCAAGCTGACATGTTTGTAATATGTTGATACTATCAGCTAGTGTTGAAGATTAATCAATATGCTATAGATTTGGTACGATTTTTTATACAACCATATGATGTCATCCTTGTCAAAGATTGGTTTTATTTGGTGTAGGATATCATAGATTGCTTCAGGAGTAAGGTGGTGATCTTTGATGCTGATGGAGATCCAGTAGTGTTCATTACAGAGAGAGAACCTCAAATGTGTTAGAGGTCTTATCAATCCTTGTCTTCTCTGATGGTTGAGCTAATGTTGAGTTTATCAGAGGCTCATCAGTTTTCATTTCTTAGCATCATAAAAGAGTAAGCAGACGTATTTCCAGAAGAGGTAGTAGGTCATCCTCCTCGATGAGAGATCGAATTTGGGATTGAGCTAGAACCAAGAAAATCTCTCATATCTATGTCTCCATATAGGCTGGTCCCATATGATATGCGAGTGTTGTGATACACTTCTATTGACTATTATATTGCAGTTTTGTTCCGTCGAGTGTGTCACCATGGGGCGCACGAGTTTTTTTAGTAAATAAGGATGATTGAATTTTGCGAATGTGTATCGATTATCATTTCTTGAGAAATTTAATGATAAAGAATCACTATCCTCTTCCATGTATTGATTATTTATTTATTCAAATTTTGGATGTTAGTTGGTTATCAAAATCGAATTTCGTTCAGGATATGATCAGACACATGTGAAGGTTGGGGATATCTCAAATACTGATTTCCATTGTTGTCATCGGCATTATGAGTACATTTTGGTTCCATTCGGTGTGACAAATGGTAATGCTATGTTCATGAGGTTGATTAATTTTTTTTCAAGGTTGTCCTGGATAATTTTGTGGTGGTATATATCAATGACATCCTTTTGTACTCTGTGTATGAGGAGGAGCATGAAGAGTATTTGCATGCTATTTTGGAAGATCTACGTCGAGAAAAGCTATTTTGTATGTTTTTTAAGTTTCAGTATTGGGATTTAGAAGTCCATTTGATTGGTCATCATTCATCTTACTAGGTGGAATGTGTGGATCCATTGAATATATAATCAGTTGGGTCTTGGGTACACCCAATGATAGTGCCATATGTGTGATGGTTCCCTAGTCTTGCAGGCTATTACAAGAGGATTGTAGCCAAATTATCTCGTTTTGTTACAACTTTGATAGTGTTAACTAGAAATAATAATATGTTCGTATGGACTGATAAGTGTCATGCACCTTCCATGTAACTAAAGTATATGTTGTCTAGTGCTCTAGTTGTTTTTTTCCAGGAGAAAGAGTTTAGTTTGACATTTTCGGTGATGCTTCACATCTTCGGTTAGAACGTGTTATGATGCAGCAATGACTAGTCATTTCGTCATGTTCTTAGCAGTTGCATCCCAAAGAGCTTGACTATTCCACCCATGATCTAGATTTGGTATCAGTTGAGTTTTCCCTGATTCTATGGATAAATTACCTCATCGGAGAGCGCTTTTTAGTCTTCACTGATCATAAAATCCCTAGGTATGTTTCCTCAAAAAATGACCTGAACATAAGACAGTGTCAATGGATGTAGTTATAAAAGGATTACAAATTTTAAATATCTTATACACTATGTAAGTGGTATTTTGTAGCTGATGTGATGATCAGAAAGTCACTTAGTGATGCAGTGGTGAATCATATGATTTTTGTAGAGTAATGGAATAAAATTCATCCTCATATCTCGATATGTGAGTAGTTGGGGATCAAGTTTGTCTTGTTCAGATGATGGATAAATAATCATTGGAAAATCATGTGGAATATTACCAATTGGGGGATCTTGAGATGGAGGTTTGGAGAGACCGAGTTGTTCGTGGTGATGCCCCAGATGGCCAGTCTCAGGATGAACAACATCGATTGTTGGTTTAGGTTAGTCTTTTTTTTCTCTGGTGATTTGTGAGATGGTTCTCAGAGAGTTCCATAGTTCTCCCTTAGTGGTACCTCCTATAGTAAATATGATGTATCGAGCATTGTGGAGTCAGGATTTTTGGCCAGGGTTGAAGCATGCAGCTGTATAGTTTGTGTCTCGATGTTTGGTATGCCAGAAGGTGAAGGTCAAGCAACGTGTTCCCTGTTGTTTGGTCTAACCATTAGATGTTCCTTTTTGGAAGTGGGAGGACATATCGATGGAATTTATTACCGATTTAACTCGAGCATAGGGAGGATATGATGTTATATGGGAAGATGTGTATTGTTCAAAGATATCATCACACATTATAGAAATCACAGAGTCAAGATCAATTAAGGTTTGGTTATGGTAGTATCTAGAGGAGGTGGTTGGACACCGTAGAGTCCTAAGGAAAAATAAATTAGGATTTAGATCCTCATTTTACCGCTAGGGTGTGGATAAGTCTCCATCATTATTTTGTTTCTCAGCAATTCCTTAAAATAACTTTTCTCATGTAGACAGATAGTCAGACAGAGTGGACCTTATAGACTCTTGAAGAAATGTTTCACTCTTGTGTCATGTACTTTAGAGGATAGTTTATGAGGAAGTTACCCTTGGTATATCTCACCTAAAAAATAGTTTCCACTACACCATTAATATTTCATTGTTCGATTCCACATATGGAAGACCCTTCCATTCTCTGTTGAACTGGACTACGGTTGGAGAGTCATCAATTCTCATTTTGGAACTGGTACAACACATGAAAGAGAGGATTTATGTGATTCCTGAGAGGATGAAGGTAGGGTAAGATCATAAGAAATCCTATTCCGATCATAGTAGAATACCTTTGGAGTTTTATTTTGGGGATCACATGTTTCTAAAGGTGACTCTCCATCATAGGAAGTGAAGGATTCATCCTTGGAGTAATCATTCTCCCTGTTTTGTTGGACCTTTCTAGGTTTAGGCTTGTTTTAGAGCTATGGAGTATTAGGTAGCACATCCCAAATGGATGAGAAGGATACATGATGTTTTTCAATTTTTATAACACCATCGTTATCTTCATGGCGACTATCGTGTCATCAATTGGGGTGAGATTGACATTGATGATGATTCCCCCTTCAAGGAGATGCCTATAGGTATTTGGGACCATAAAAAGAAGGTGTTAGGTGGGCGTGAAATACCCTTGGTTTGTGTCTTGTGGTTGAATGTGTCTTGGAGGAGAGTAATTGTGAACATCAGTCATAGATACGTGCTCAGTACCCGCAGATATTTCATGTTTATCTATTTTCATGTAATTATGATTTCCTTGAGGATGTATACATTTCCAATTTACGAGATAGCTTCTCTTGTTTCTTATTGTGGCTACCTCTCTTTTGGGAGGTATCCCCCCTAGGAGAGTATTTAAAATCTGGTAGTATTTATCTTCTGGTTTCACGTTTTTTGCTTTGATGAAGTGGATTGGATTCTTTGGTGGTGGGAGCCTTCAGAAGTATCACAAATGGTGGTCATTTCGACACATTATCTTTTTTTTCTATCTCAGTTGGTTTTTATTTATCGAGAATGAAAATGTTTTGAGAGGAATCTCCTGTAATGGCTCAGACCTCTTTAGTCCCTTCCATTGCTGAAATCTAGAGTTTGAAGTGTTTTGGGGGTCAAGGTGAATTATTCCCCAACACTTTTCAAAATATCCAGTTTTATGAATATTGTTCTTAGTGAGTCATTTGTGAATAGTGATGTCCATGAGTCATTTTTGAACAGTGTTTTTGGAGTTTCATTTGTAAATAGTGTTGTCTGTGAGAAATTTTTTAACACTTTTTTCAACGAGTCATTTGTGAATAGTGATTTTGGTGAGTCATTTGGGAAAAGTGCTATTGGTGAGACATTTTTGAATAGTTCTTCCAGTGAGTCATTTTCGAATAGGTCTATTTGTGAGTCATTTGTGAACAGTGTAGTTAATGAGTAATTTGGGAAATGTGTTGTTGGTGTGTCCTTTTTTAACTATATTTTCATTGAGTCTGATGTGAACAGAGTTTCCAGCTTCCTATTGTTTCTCCCCTTTAACATTTTAAATGATGTAAAATGCATTAAAAGCCTTGTTTTAATGGATTTAAGCCTGATTCAATGCCCATAACTCATATTGTAACATTATAAAGTGACATATTGCCTTGTTTAGTCAAATCACTTAATATTGAACAGATATACCATTAATAGAAAATCTAAATTCATAACTAAACCGATGCTGCGACTAGATTTTCAAAAGGTTGAGATACCTTCCTCTTTATTCTTCCTTCTCTGTTTTCCCCAGGAACTAGATTTGAATATTTATTTTTCCCATAGGATTAATGTGATCGAACTGTGATTCGTGTATCTTCTTCCATAGAGTCATCCTACTATAAGTGTACCCCCTATTTTTTTGCAATAAGGAAGTGTCGATATATCTACACTATAAGACATTTTTTTCCTCTTTTTTCCTAGTTTACACTTTTTCTATTTCTCCTCCGCTTTTTATTTCATGTTATCTTTATGTTTTTAATTTAGTTTTCATTGATATTGGTTGGTGTGGTGGTCTATGTGTCCTTAGGTGGACGCAGACTGCCAGGAGAGGTGATTTTGATCCATTTTATTGGCATGTTCTCGTTTAAGGAACATCAAGATCCATTTGTGGTAGGGGATTCATGGATTCTATATTCATTTATGTGCAAACACAATGTTAAAATGTGTTTTCCACTAGATATTAATGAAAATGAGATGATAAGTTTTTCAACTGTATAAATGATTTGGAATCAATAATATGTTATTTCATTATACTGTGATAATGGTTTCCATCTAGATTTCTTGATCGTATGATATATTTGATTTTTTTAGTATATTGGTGTTGATAAATTTTTTAATAAACATAAACCAGAGAGTAATATTAAATTAATTGGATGGAGATATTGTGGCTTGTAAATGAATCAAATTGTTTTGGTAATTTGATGATAATCAGATAGATGTTGTTATGTATGTTTAACAGAATCTATTAATTAAATAAATAATAAAGAACTATTTCTGTGATAATTATTATACCATGAAGGGTTATGAGTTACCCCTTGGCTTTTAAATTCCAGGAGACATATTCTATGGATATTGGAGTGAAGGTTGTGTGTGATGGTTGATTGCCTTATTTAGGTTCAAGAGCACATTTACTATGTTGTTTGTATCTTGCTCCTTGTGTTTCGGTTTGAACTTGGGACGAATGATCCTAGAGATATTTTGTTGTCTATGGGGGTAGGGAGGACAAATGTTTTTTTGAAAGTAGTTTATTCCATGAGTGGTAGGATATATCAATTTATAATTGTGGGTGTTGGGGAATACACTGACCATGATGAAATGATTTGGATGAGAATGTTTCATGCCTGTTGAGTCTTGTTGTCTATTTATCTAATTTACTTTCCCCATAGCATGAGGTGAATGGTTTAGCATAACCACCTTCCAAAATAGATGATTATCTGTGGGTATTACAATGTTCTTTCATTATTTAGCTTTTCAAGGGTGTATGGGATTGTACTCCATCTATAGGTGGAAAATACTCGACATGTATTTCATTTACTCACTATGTTGAGCCCCATGTGTTTGGAAGCATAGAATCCTTTTCTAGAATTCTAGGGAATATGATAATTGTTATAACACTATTACTATATGATTGAATAAATGATTTTATCCAATGGGATCAGAGCTTGTTGGGATGCAATATTGATGATTTAATTTAAATGACTAGTGGACATTGTTTCGTTATTATTATAGAGCATGGATAGTTGTAGTGATGCTAATAGAAGGTAATGTGGTAGATGATAATTGTTAAATAATGTTTTAATTATTAATTAATGTAAATTTAAACCAATAAAAAGGGATAATGTAACATAATATATCTCTTTTAATCGTTAGGTTTTTATACGATATGTAGTTTTAGAAGTGGAAATCATGAGTATGAGAGATGTTAGTTATAGTTGTGTCTAAGACGAGGTTGTGCGCATAGTGTGGTTGTGAGATATATTATATTAGATTAATTTTTTATTTCTGTATGATAATCCACCTAGTCGGTTAGAAAAACTGACACCCCTGGGATTCTGATCCATGGGGTTGTTTTCCCAAACATCACGATGGGTGGATGGATGGATGACTAACCCATTTGGCCCCACTCTCTTATCTTGGAATTTACATGTGCTGGTAGGCATGATTGTAATTTTTTAACATATTTATTTGTGGAGAACAATAATGGATTGTGGTTATTCACATACATATATTCTGGATATTGTTTCCTATGGACTACTATAGGTGTAACATGTATAGGCTATGATGGCTTGAGGATCCTTACTTGGTGTATATGATGAAATGGATTGAGGTATTATACCTGACGCAAGATACACATTATGAAAGATTTGGTGGCCCCGTAAACAACATGGTCACTTTGGTTACATGGTTATAGTGGAGGTGTTGCATGGGGATGAAGTTATGGTGAAACACCCAGGTGTCTGCGGGAAATCCTTTTTGCAGTGAGATGCTTATGAAAAGGTATGTGGGGAAAAATGGAAAACCAGTGGGGAAGTGGTAGCAGGGTACCCTTGGTATTATTTATTATATTATATAGTCTTTTATGTGATACTTTTTTAGATTATCCATGGTGTGGTTGGGAACATAGTATACATGTTTATGTTATGAGTTAGTTCCACTTGCTGTTCTCTATACTTTACCATGCTTTCTATAATTTTTTATGATATGAAATGGGGAGGATCCTACATATTGTACTGTTATACTCACACTACATATATATAAACTATTTTCAGGTCAATTGCAGCTGGTTGGAGATCATGCTGGTTACTTCAAACTTGGGGTTGTAGGAGTTGTTCAGGCTTTGTGGTCTCTGTCATTTTAAATTTTTTTGGTACTTGCAGATTTCCCATTCAATTATAGTAGCTCTTGCATTAAATTACAAATTTTTACATGGGATTTATTTTATATTGTATTCTGATCAGGATTTGGTTGGTATATTTCTTTTCTCTCTCTTCCACAAGATTACCATTATAGGGTAATGCCTCTCATTTTTTTCTTTTAATATACCCTCGATGCTAGTCCCTAACTTGTGGCCTACTGGTGGTGGGACATGTGTAACAGTATCTCCCCCACTCAATGAAATCCCAGGAGAGGTACAAATTTTGGGGAGGGGTCATTATAGTTAAAGCCTCTATATATCATGTTCCTTTATTTTAAAACATTGGTTTTAATAAATTACTATATGTGGGGGGTTTTCCACTAGAATATTTTCATATTTGGAATCAATTAATATTGAGAAAAAGATCAGGTTATGATGGTTAATTTTATTTGAGGGCATAGAATAGAACTCCCCAATAATATAAAGACATTATGTTCTTTATCCGTTTTAACATGAACACTAAGTTTAAATGAACCACGCTATATTATTAAAATAATGTTATTCAAATATGATAATTTTATCATAGCCATGAAATTGTTATGTAATAATTGGATTAACTAATTTAGGAAATTTATATAAAGATACTAATATATATATATATATATATATATTTATTTATATTAATTATCTAGTCACTCAATTTTATGAAAATTCTTTTTATTCATTGAAAATATGTTTTCATAAAAAGTTTAGTTTTTAATACTTTTTGTGGGAAAATAATGTAAATATTTTTTAAAAAATTTCATAATTTTATTAATTGATATCACTTTTAAAATTATAATATTCATATTAACATGGGGTAATATTATGGGATATTTCACAAAAAGAAAATTTTCATTGAATAGTGAAAAATAGTAATATTTATAAATTAAACATTTAATATTATTAAATTAAGTTCCATTATTATATTAATCAAATTTCAAATTAACATATTTAATATTTAGTTATATGATATCTAGTAATGTTCATTTAAATTATCTATATACATTATTCTTGTAAATATATATTAATATTCATAAAACCACATTTTTATTGAAATTATTTTAATGTACATAATGTTTCCCCGTTTTAGTTAATTATAACAACCCCTAATGAGGAATTATTTAAATGAGATTAATAGATTATATGACTATAAATGTAAATTTAAATTAACTAATAATTATTTATTATTTATTATTTATTATATTTAGATCATATTTCTTGTAAAATAAATATATTGAAAACTAATTTTTATCCTACAGATCATGCAATTTAATTTCTAATTTAATTATACCACTTCAGGGAGATGGTTTTTTTAAAAAAGTATTTAATATTTGGAATTAAAATACATTACATTATCTCATGTTTCCAATATAATTTATGACTATAATGAGTGAAAAATGGTATAAATTAATTACTGAGTATAATGTATCTTCTCGAGTCTTAGTACTAGATAAAATTCTAAATGAATTTGAATTTCATTGTTTGGTGGATAGGAAATAAATTAAAGAGAGCAGCTGAATGAAATTATAAGAGTTTTAACATTTGAATTTGTAGTTATTATACATTTTTAAAGTCACAATAGGTTTTTTGGGTTCTCCATTGGGATTCAGGAAAACTAACCCTCGAAAACTCATGTTTTTTGAGGATTAGGGAGGGTTCATTATTTTTTTGCAACTTGGAAGCCCACTAAAAGAAACTATGCAGCCTATTAAGTTGGGATGTGTGAGTCACATAATTTTTTCAAATTTTTGGCCTTAGAACGCATGTTCATGCATCATTTTAATGTCCCTTGGTAGAGGAGAGGCTTTCCACATGAGTTGTGGATCTATGAAATTGAACTATTCACCCACCCCCTTCCTGGGATATGGATATTTCATAGTTGGCGCAAGGCCTGGTCAATCATGTATCGAAACTGTACACCTCATTATTGTGGTGAATTTCCCATTTTCTCCTTGACTCCATATTTCATTTACCCTCCCTTATTTCTCCTATCAACCACACACAACACATCTCTCATGGTGATTATTTATTTTTCTTCTATGTATGGTGGTATTTACCTCATCTGTCATCGAATTCTGATTTCCATCAAGTGTGTTTAATAGTTATTGGTGTGTCTATGACCCATATTCTTTTGTTCCTTAGTTTCTTCTTCATTATAAAATTATTATCATGGTGAAATCCGAATGAACATATTTTTAGGGAGTTCATCTTTTTCATTGAATGCTCTCTAACTGTGTTGAAGGAATAATTAATATTCTATGAGTGTATATTTAATATAATATGGTAGTTTATCTATAGGTTTTACATAATATTTTTTAATTTTTATAAAATATTAATGTGTGTCGCACACCAGTCGTACCCCGTGGGACTTCTATTTTGAAAATTTTCATTAATTAAATTTCCTAGAATGACTAATGGTGTGTTTAGACACTCCTATATATGATTGTAGGTTATAAACTAATCTCCAACCACCCATTTAGGGTGAGTTAATTTATTTTTCCCTTAATTTTTTCTACCATTATTGAAGACACCCCTTTGAGAGTTTTATATATTTAATTAAAAAATTCTGAAGCTCACCTATTTTAAAAACACAGTGGGGTGGGATGATATTATCTTTTATGTTAAAATTTAATTTATTAAGGATAATTGAAGGAAGTGTTGATGAATTAAATTTTATAATAAACCCAATCAATGATTTTCTTTCTGTTCAAATTATAATTGTTATATATTTGCATCCCTTTGTGTTTTTTATTCATTGATTAGATTTATTACATGACTGTTTTTCAATTTCCTTTACATTTTAGTAATCTAGTATGCCTTTTTAATTATAGTTAAATATGATGGAATAAATTATTAATTATTTTTATATGTTAGGTGAAATACTTGAGTATATGTCCATTAATTTTGTTTAAATTAAATGAGAAATGTGTGTTTCCCACTTGAAGTATCCTTATCCTATGCTATGGAATGTTTACTATAATTTAATTTTGTATTATTTAACATAAATGATAAAATAACTCATCAGCGTTGTGAGAGATAGTTGGGTTCCTTCTACAAAACATAAAAAATGGTCGTATAAATATTTTAATTAGCTTCATGGAAATATTGTGCTTATATCAGGAGTAATATTTGTATTTGAGGGTGGTCTCACATCACATTCTACACGCCTCGAAATGAATGATACTATTTCCCTAGGGGATACCCATTTGGTGGTCTCAAAGGATAGATTTTTACTTGACGCCCTGAGTGGGACTCATTCCTCTACTAGTCGATACTATGTACGTGATCAGAGGCATTTGTCTGACAATAGGCCACCAATGATTGTTGTGAGTCCAGTCATGGGTCACATTATATGACTCTGATGGTCATGAGAATTTATGGATCTCTTAGTGTGATATGTGGGTTCCTTGTTATGTTTATCCTTTAATGGGCCCAATATTATTCTTATTTAATTTTGGAAGATAATTTTATAGTAAAGGATGAATATTATTATTTTTTTACAAAGGTATATGTGTGCCTTACTAAATCACATTCTTGGATTTGGTCCATCTCAATATTCTTGTTCCATGAAGATTTTATACCATGTATTCCATATCCCTTTTATACAGTTTGCCTATGGTTTATAATTTTTTAACATAGTGTGATATATGTGTGCTTGAGCCTGGTGTCCTTGAGGAACTAGATCCTCACTTTGGTATTTTTTTATTTAATATTACATTATTACATTTGATGTGCATGAACACTGCTTATTTTATATGTACACATTGTGTTGTGATTTAGATACCATTTGTGGCGGTATATTGAGTATATCTAAGACCCTTCTTAACATACTGTTGCACTACTGTAACATATAAAATCTTCATGTTCGTAGGTATAGTGGATATTTTTGTTGTTTTTATGTTTGTAATATGGTTTTAGGATAACATGACAGGGAAATATCTCAAGATTATTAGGTATTTAACCCTCATTGGTTTTCACTCTTTCTTTTTTATTATATACCAATCTTTATGTTTAATAATATGTACTATTTTATCACAATTTTATATTCTTGCGTTATCATATATATTTTCTTGAAAAATTTTATATTTTTTCTTTATTTACATTCTCCAAACATGTCATTTATTTACACTTCATATTTTTTTTAAATAATTTATTCACACATATGATATACCATTTTCTACTATGATCATTAGGGAATAATCTTAAAATTGTACCATCATTAGATCCCCACTAAAAGTTGTTCTCCTCTATCATATGAGGCATGCTTGATTATATGTGCAGGCTAGTTTGACTATATGTTTATTGTTCAGTAGGTCTGAGATACTATAAATAGTTATTGATGTTTATTTTCCATTATATTACTATTTATTTATAGTCTAGATGAGATAAGGAACATGTCGGTTCTTGAAATATAATAGTTCTTAGGGTGAAAACCCCACATATTGGGAATGTCCAAGTGCCCTGGGATTGGTTTTTTTGTTCATGTTGTTCATTGTTACAGTTGATGTGATTTCACCTTGAGTGATTAGATATCATTTTTTTATTAATGAGTTTCATGTAATTAAAAATGGCTTTTTATGGTAAATAATATTCATTACATGATTTATTATATGAAAATATGGATTCATAGGTCATCCATATGCTATTACTTATAGATTTCATTTCTATATTGTTTGATATTTGTTGATGTGACAAGCATGATTTATTAGGGTGCCTTTTATGTTTCATATATGCGTTTGAAGTAACACTTATAGTTTTAATCTAGTCTACTTATTATTTAGGTTTATTATTTATATAAAATTATGTTTTATTTATTTAGTATTTTTTTCTTATAGAACATTATATTGTGAGTTAATTATCATGATTTTCTTATATATCATTCCTCAGTGATCCTCCTCTTAGATAGTAGATAAAATGTTATTTTTTCATTATTTTGTGATTATTCAACATGTGTTCATTTATTTATATCTTTTGAATGCATAAAATAATATAATTACGATACATAGGTTGGTAAAATAAAATTACAACATTAATTTAGGTGATGATTTACTAGATATATTTATTTTGACATTCTAGTTGACAATCCGATTAGGATATGTTTTATCCCTGGACTATTAGTTTCATAAGATGAAACATATTAGTTTCAATCAAATAGGATCCAATTTCCAATTTATAGAAGTTGTGTTTTCTTTATAAATTGGAAAATGGTAACCCATATAATCGAACCATTGTGGATACGCATTATATACGACGATTGAATAAATGATAAATCTATTAATTTTTTTTTATTCTAGATAAATTCCTTATGATTAAATAGGATCTTGAATATAATATATAATGTGCATATGAAATATAAAAATTAAGAATATGTGAACCATATAAAAAACTTTCAATTATGAGCCTTATATTTTTAGTTAAACATGTATAAATATAAATACTATTAAAAAATACACTTCTTAAAAATAATTTGGTTTCTTTTATAATCTATTTCAACAATATTTCTTGATAATTATGACACGTATGATTAATTTTTTAATTGCACAAGTAGACCCATGGGGGTCTGTTGGATCATGTTTCTTGAGAAACAAATTACTAAATATGTTTTCAATTCATAATGATTAAATTTTTTGGATTTATTGTACTTGAACCTAAAATGGATCTCTTTCATGTAATATCTTAGTTCATAACCCCATAGGGGTATACTAATGTTACGTTATGAAGGTATATTAAAGTGTATTGAAATTTTTATATGGTTCAGTTACATATTTATAGTAGAACATTATGTGGATGGTTACCTATTTGTAAAAAAATAGACTTATAATCCACTTCTGATATGTAATTATATGTGAAATTAGACAATTCGAAGGAAAATTTCAACCTAAAGGGTGTTTTCTTCTATAGATTATAATTGAATGTTTCATATACTAATTCAGTTGTGAATTAATATAAATAAATGAATGATGATTAAAAGGTGTTTATGTTATAAATTTTTTAATTATGAAATAAGGAAAAAAATAAGTCAATATTGAAAGGAATATTGATATAAAATTCATAATTTTTTTTCAAGAATTACCAAAATAATGTCCCAAGTAATGTTTCCTTAGGACTAATTCATAATGTTTTAATACAGTTCTATTTAAATTATTATGTTCAATTTTATATAAAAAAATGAGATCAATGAATTTTATAGAGGTGTTCCTAGATTTGACACTTGTGTAATGGTATTCTAGATGTTTCCTTGAGTTTCACCCTTAGAATGAGAGCATGATAATTTTCCATTAGTCTCCAATTAAATAACATTAACCTAGAATATATTTCGCTAATCCGAGTGACTCTTCAACCATGAACTACTTATATGGTCACCACCTTTTGTAACAGTAAGTGGATTTCCCAAGTTAGACAGTGCCATCATAACATTTAAAATGTTTCCAATTTATTTGGTGATATTTTGGACATGTGGAACAACTTTGGTGTTGTTTTCCAATGTAGGTAGTTTAGATTCCATAATTCCACCTTTCCTATGATGGGTGATCTTGTGGTGATTTGACCCTTATATCATGTGTTAGCATCATGTAATTCTATGTTTCAGAATGTTATAAATATCTAGTGCATGGTTTAATCCTTCGTGGTTTGTGTGAGTCCCTTCATATTGTTTGGGGTTGGGGTATATGATATGTCTATAGGCATGTTAATAGATATATGGGAATGTATGGAAATTATTTTAATATTTTTTTGGTACATCAATACAGAAATAAATATGACTTATAATCCTATAGTAACAGTAAAGGATGTTCCATTTTTTATGGGTAGTATTTGTTGATGCATGTTGTGCCCTTAGAGTTTATATATGGTGCTGAGAGACATTTAAGTTTGGAATTGATTGTTTTGATCACATAGTTGTTAATATTTGATCATTGGTCATATCCAATGTAGAGTGACATGGGTGTTAACGGAAATTTTATATGTTTAGTAAATTAGGATGATGTTCTTTGTGGATTACATGTTACAAAATAGTATTTGATCATTTTTTTTCTTTTATGCATAATGCTATAGCACGCATGAACATACCAAAGGAGTAGTTTCTCTATTATGTATAAATTTACTCTAATCCTAGTGTACTTGTTGGCATCTATTTTCTCATTTTCATGTTTAAAATCATTACATGGAATTTTGGTCATGTTTAAGACTACAGGCAGTGGTTGACATAACATGTTACCAAACATCAGATCCTTTTTTCATTAAATATAGGATAGTAAAATCCTCATGTAGGGATATTCCTATTAGAAATATCATAGTATTTACTCCGTGATAATAGATAAATCACATGAAAAAAGCTATTTTGAAATATCTATCTTGATAAAAATGACCATTTGGTCGGTAATCAATAGATATAGTTCGGTGGTTTTATGAGAGGATTATGACGTTGTGGTAGGATGTATGCACAAAATTTGAAGACACGTATTTTTTGGGATAGTTCATATTTGTTGTGCTAGAGCGATCATGGGTTTCCATGGGTTGATAAAACTTGTGATTGTTTAGTGTAAATTCCTCAATAAGTGTTTTTATGATCTTTAAAAGGATGTCAAACAGTAGTGGTCTGGCTTCCCTTATTTTCGGTAGTTAAATATTATTGGTTGTGAATCATACTGAGCACATTTCCTTTGTAGTAGGAATGTCTTGGGAAATCACAGTGTTCTCAATATCCTCTTGGTGAACTTATATCTAACAAAAAATCATGTCCCATAACTTTAAAAAAGCATGATACACTAAGAGAGAGTGTCAGTTGTATGGTGAAATAAATTTCAATGTATTTGGATTTTTTTGTGGTATCAATCAATTTTTAGGCTAGAAGAGTGGTTTTAATCAAGCGGTGGTTTGTATTGAGTGATATTTTTGTTACAAAGTAGGAATGACCTGGATGAACATGTTAATATTATCCATTTCCTTAAGCTGATCACCAGCAATATCCTTAATGGGAAATAATAAGTTTTATTGATAATTATATAATCATCATTGTACAAATTTTGTGAGAATTGGAATATAGAAAACCATTTATTACAATTTGGTTTTGAAAGCATGATTCTGAAGATACATGAATACTCACAGGATTAGATGAGTTTATTTAAGAGTGTTTCACCATGTGTGTCAAATCCTATTTGTTACCTTTTTCATTGTGAGACACGGAAACATAAAAGATATTTTTGTCTAGATTCATCACCATAATATGGTTATAGGATTCCATGTCTATGGTGGGAGGAACTATCTATGTGAATTTATATAAAGGCATAATATCTAGTTTGGAAATGTGAATTCTTCCTAAGTTAAATGTTTTCGAGAATATTTATCTTGTGGTGGGTCAAATTGGTTCATCTGAAGGGAATGGAAGAGGTTGATGAGGAACCACTCAAAAACCTAGAAACGGTAGTTTTAGTGAGATATACATGTCATAATGTCAATCTAATGGAATCATACCAGACTAGTTTTGACTTGGTCAAGCATAATTCAACCGTTTTAATTAAAATAGGATTTTATTACACCTTCATATGTGTTTGGGTTTCCCGGTTGATAAAACCACATGAAAAAATAATTTCAACAATTACAGAGTGATTCGATATAAAATTCATGCCACGCTGATATAGTGACTTAGAATTGGACTTTAAATGACTGAGATTACAATGGGGAGAATCGTAAGTCATATGATTAAAGATACGTCTTCAAGGTGCCTCTAGTTTAATAGTATTGACTATGCCTTATATTGATGTTTGTCATATATAAAAGCATTGGCATGAGTTTAATGGTTGATGTACCACGTGAATAAATAATCCATTGAGGTGAATTTGGTGTTTAGGGATAGAATACATCCATTTGGACAAAATTCCTTGGCCAGGTATGTTGGGTGATGTTCCCCCCCCCCCAAGGATTTATTGGTATGGGATGTTTTTTGGTGGGGTGGTTTAATTGTCCCCTAACATTGGATTAGAATAAATTCCAATTAAATTTTAATTTTAACATTTCGTGGACTAGACTTTCATTAATATGAACTTGGTAATTAAATTCAATGATATGTAACACTCAAACACATTCTCATCATACATGGTTGACGGATGGAGAGGTTTCCTCGGTGCTCTGATGATATTTATGAGCACTGGGCCCCTGAAACTCAATTTTTGGATGAATGGAAAGGGAATATGGTTTGTCTAAAACCATCAATCCCACTAGTGGAAACTGTGTGGTCTGTTTAGTGTGGATGAGGGTGTAAAATGGTTTTTTCAAACCTTGTGCACTAGACCACATGGTCGTGTTCCATTCATAGGCCCCCTAATAGTGGGAGGATGCACAATATTAACATTGTTTTTAAATCCATGTGCATGAATTATGTAACCTCTCCAACTATCATAGGAAGTTCCTCATTCATGGTCAGCACATGGTTTAGAAAACTATGGGTCCAAACTATTTGACTCCCCTATTCATGGGCATTTTATTTTTCAATGTTGGTTCGTGGTTTGGATAACTGTGCATCATAATCGTGTTTCCTACAATAGGGCTGAATTTATGGGTTTTACACCACATACTTATTTAGATATTCATCACATTATTCACCTCTCACCCATGTAATGAACATCCGTATTGGATAACCTAACCTACTTCTCTAGGTGTGGTGGTATCTCTCGCATCTCACCTCTAATTTGAGTTCCTTCAAGTCAGTTGGATAGCTCTTGGTGATTCTTGGAATCCTCTTCCATTATTCCTCATTTTTCTTCACTTTTGATATTAATAATGTTGTGTGAGCTAATTCACCCAATTTCCATGGTGTTATCCTTTTATCGATTAATTTTGTACAAAATAAAGAAAGAAACAATATTGGATGTGTGGGTCACCTATGGAATATGGTTGGTGGTCTATATATTTTCCCTCAAGATTCATCATTAATATAAATGTTTCCATGTGACACACACTTTACTTACCTTGTGTCACTTTTAATATATGTAGATATATTTTTCTAAAAAAACATACATCCTTTTATTGTTTTTATAACCTTCATGTTAGGGTAATAGGATATTACCTCAACCCGAACAACCCTATTAGAGTTGATTATTTTATATTCCCTTATGTGTTGTCTGTCATTGTTGATGTAGTCCATTTGGGTGTGCTATTTATTTAAATACTAAAATAAGATGATTGAATCTTTTAAAACCACCTTTATGGTGGGATTCAATATACCTTCTGAGAAAATATAATTTGTAATGGTTAGTTGAAGAATTATTGATGAATCATGTTTTCTAATGAAACTCGTAGATGAGGTGAACTTTCATCAAATTGGAATAAATGTATATGTGTTCAATACCTATCCCTTCCTTATGAAATGAATGTTTTACCATGGCCTTTACTATTTTTTAAATAAGGATCCATTTTTTGATATTTTTGATTGTGATGGAATTCTTAATTATTATTTTTATATGTGATATCACATACTCAAGTACATGGATCTTTTTTTTCAAAAATCAAATTGTAAATTATCATTCCCCAATTGTATTATTTAATACAATTGGTCAGTTTAATTGTAAACTCCATGAGTGATACATGGGTTCATTCAAGGGAATGACAAGGATGTATTCATAATGATTTTGATAAAATTATTTAATTTATTTTTATTATAATGGGTTGGTACTAGTTTAACAATATGACCTCAACCGATGTTCTTATTACCTTAGCATGAGCAATATGAGTTCATTATGGGAGAAACCTAGGATAGGCTCACTGGGAAGATGTGTAATCTATTCCATGAGTGATACATGGTTCCCAACATATTTACATCAAGTTGGAGCTCATTTTTAGTAGTCTCATATTTGGTCGAGAGTGATAATTTCATGGCCACTCATGGATCCCATTGGATGGACTCTAACAAATGATTGCATTTATGGTGCTCCTGGTGAGATAAATGGTTTTTTTGTAAGTTTTTCCGAAGAGAGGGCCAATATTATTCTTATTTAAATTTTTAGTTACTTCTATAGTAATGATAATTCATTATTATTTGATAACCAATGGATGTATTCTCTAAGGTAATCCATATGCATATGTTAGTTCCATCGCATTATAATGATTTTACAATGTTTTGTCATAATGTCTTGCATATCAATTTTTTATTAGTTGCATATGGTTCATAATTTTCTAACATTGGATGAAGTAAGTATGGTTGAGCCAGGTTTCCTTGAGAATCGTATTCCATAATTGGATATTTGTTTATTTTTCATTTCTGATTCACTTTTGATATACATGAACAATAATTATTTTATTCCTACAAACTAGATTATAAATTAGTTATCATTAGTGATGGCCTACTAAATATATCTCAGACCCTTCTCGAGCCTCCATTCTATTGGGGCAATCAATTATATCTTTATGGATGGAGTTCTGTTGAATTTATCTTATGAAAAAAATCTTATAACATGGTCTTAGGGGAAAGTGAATGTTCTATATATAAGGATCCTTTTGAAGTTATCCATTAAGGGTTTTAATTTTGTTTGTTTTATTATATCCCGTTTTATATGTTTAATTATATTGATTATTTTAGAATCATTTTTACATAAGAAATGTATCATATATTTTTTGTAATCCATGTAAATTTATTTTTTAGTTTACTTTATGTTATAATGTTTTTATTTTCATCATTTCCACTTTGGAATGATTTAATCATACATATGATAAAATGATTGGTTCTTCTAATAATGGGGGAATAGTTATCAAATCATAAAACTATTAGATCCTCTCTACTAGTCAAAAAACATTGTTATATAGAGAGGTTTAATTGAGGCCATTTTTTTACTAATCAAGCTATCGTTTTAGTGGTCAGTCATGTTAAGACATTAAAAATAAGGTAAAATGGGTTTAATGGGGGTGAAACTAGAATTTTCATGTTTAAAAAGGAAAACAACATGTATAATTTCTATTCTATTATCATATTTTGAAATTATTGATACTAATGTTCGAAAATAGTCCATTTTGGGGAATTGTGGGATGTGAAAAAATTTGGTTTATTTATTACTTTTCAAACACCCCAAATGTTTCCTCACCCCCACTTATAAAACGATACCTCTTATCCTCTTCTATACTCAATTCTAAACCCAATTGTTTATTCTATTTCCTGGTGAAATAAGATCGATACATACCACCATCCAAGAATACCTGGTTTGATTAGAAATATAAACTTTTATGTCATTATGTTTAATCCTATTGAGGTTTTATAAATTAGAGCTGACGTTCTTAAATAAGGATCTATTTGTTTTTATTCTTCCACCACCTTAAAATGGTATTAAAGAAAGATGACATAATAACCATAGTATCTTAAATATATTTATATTTTTTTTCTTTTCTGTTTATTACCAAAAACCATCACATCCTTCCTCAAAGGGGAAATTATACCATTGATCTTGGGTACAACATACTATAGTGTTACACACTAACATAAACATTTTACATAAATTCTAATGATGTATGAATATAATTATGTATTTAATGATAATATATAATATTTATGATATTATTATACTTAGGGAATATAATATCACATAATACTTCTTACATTCCATTCTATAGTGAATTCAATAATGTCGGTCATGTGTATGGAGGACTAAAACATCGCAAAGCAATGAAATTCATTTTTCACATACGCATTTTAGAAAATGTAAAAAAATATTAATTTTATGTTCATATACGATATTAAAGACATCTTAATTATTTGGTAAATTAAAATATATCATATATTTCTCACTTTAGCATCCATTGAATAAAATATAATGCCATACATGTGTATGGTGGAATAACACCTCATAAAGGTATGTTATTACTTTTTATTACCTCATCACATGGATGATATGTGTATGTGAATTTAATGAAATAATATGATTTTTATGATATAATTATCATTCTTGAATCATTAAATATCACTTACCTTCTTTCCATTATGATCATTGAGAAGGGGAATTGTTACTCATGCGTACATATGACTTACCACCTATATGATTGAACCACAGATCCTTTTTTATAACAACATTCAAGATTTGTTTTAAAATTATTTTTTTGTAAACAATTATAATATTATAATGATTATTATTCAATAAGTGATTCATTAATAATTTTTTATATTGTACTCATCCTATCAATGTGATTTTTCATATATGAGATGTTCATCATCGAAACATCAGACATTGATAAAATTTATTATTTAATTTTATATTCCATAATAATGAATAAAATAAAAAGAAGAATAATAATAATAATAATTTTAAATAAATTAAATAATTAATATAATTTTATAATTTATAAAGATAATTAACACAGAAGGAAAATCGAGATCAAGGTATGGGATCATTCTAACCCACCATTTTCTATAAGTGATGGTCATTCTCTCTCTAAATAAACTTCTCAACCATTAAATTAATGTTGTGATTAAAAATTTTATTTATATTTCCAGCACATGAATAACTATATTATTATCACTTCCATTTATGGATAAATACATTCCTTGTGTTGATTTATTAAATACCATCATTATTAAATTTACTTTCATTGATATGTATTAGACTATGAAACCCATTTTCATTACATGAGTTATTTTTATATTTTTATTAATGATTGAATTAATTTATGTGTAACACATTGAAAATATAAAATTTAGGACTTTTTCCCAAAAATGTTCACTAATACAATGGAGAATGTTATATTCTCTTAAGACATTATTTATGGGATTAATGAGTAAGCCAAATCCATTACGGGACCTTGTCTGTGATGTGATATTCTATATGTAGTTAACTTTTTCGAATGTCTTTATCTTATAATTAGTTGATTTTCTATTTTGTATGATTCTATGCTCTTATAACTCCATTTACCTTACAAACCATGTTCTTTATGAAATTATTTCATCTATTTACTCATGTTCCTTTCCTTTTATAATATCATGTAATATCATTGAATTTCACATTATGTTTCATTATTATGTTATTCCCTTATAAGGATTTTCATATCAACCCACTCAATAATGTATTTCCCAAGGTATCCAATTTAGTTTTAGGATATCAATGTAATTTCGTAGATTTCTGTAAATAATAAAATAATTATTTTTTATTTCAATTTACATTTATTTATTATGTTATTAGCTTCCAAAATTTGTATGGCCTTTATGATCCATATATTTTTTAATTGTTATTTCTGTAAAAAACCCAATATAATTAGTGAAAAATAATTTCGTAACTATAAATTTTATCTAAACAAACATTTCACATATTACTAGTAATGGAATAAAAATGATTATTACATAGTATTTGATTATTTGTATCATTGATGGATGTTATAAAATATAAATACCATAATTTATGTTCCATAAATGTCGATCGAATAGTGTTTTATTTGGTTTCATATATGTTGCATGATTCCCAATTTTTTTCAAACAATTACTTCATCATGAGCTATTAATTCTAATTTTGTTGGTTTCTTGGAGAGGGATGAAAGCCGCTCTTTGGAATGGTGGATGATTAAAATATAGTTCATAAGCTTTATCTAAAGGTTCTATTTAGTAATATATAATCAAATCTATAAATTTACCATTGGAATAGTCCATAAATCCATGATTTTTTAATGGTTGTGGTTGTAATTTAAATTGAAACATAAAATCACATATTCTAGTTCCTTGGAGATTTGATAATCCATTGGTGTTGTGAACATTATTATTCATTTAAATGAGTAGATCATATAGTATTGTATTTAATCAAATCTATTAGTAAATATATTTAATGAATATTTGAAATAATGATATATGTTACCCATAGTGAGAGGCTGGTTGAAAAGATAAAAAATAATGATTAGATATTATTATAAGGATTTAATAAAGTGGAAAAAAGATTACTTATGTATCTCAAGTCTCGAAAATATATATATTTCCTATTATAGAATCATGTTCAAGAAAAAACATATATGTAGATGGGTAACCTTTTTTTATTCCAGTAATTTTTATGAGTGACTAACATATTTCAATTAATTTGGAATGATTCTTTTTTCCCAATAACTATATAATTACTTCTAGTGCATTTTTTTTATTTTTGGATTCCAATTCGACCTAAAAAATGGATTCCATTCATAATATGAAAATTGGAATTTGATCAAGAGTCTAGGATCATAATTATTAAAAACTCTAACAAAATCCTAATTTTTTCAACATATTCATAATCAATAAATGAAATTATGGTGTAATAATTTCTTCTCAAATAAAAAAGGACATCACAGATACATAGAAATGAACAAGGTAAAAATTTGGTACATTGTATTATAGGATGACATTAATATAAAATTATCTTTCTTGAGCTCCATGTAGTATGGATACCTCATCAATGAATTATTGTGAGTCAATTCATAAAGTTAGCTTTATTAGGTATCCAAACCTTGCGCATCTTCATAGGATGTGAATCTTCATCACGATGTGGAAACATTGAAAAACACATGTCATATTATTTTATTTATACTATTCATTAATCTTGAATTTAATCATTGTTTATCAAATAATAATATTATTATTACATCGAATCCCATCATTTAATCATCATAATAATTTCAATTTAGAAATATTTATTCTAGAAATCAAACATTATTTCTAGTTCTAGAACCATCAAAATCCTTTTATAACCATTTTGTATAAATTGGTTTTCCATTATATATTATAGAAATATTTTGGTATTTTCAAATTTTACAGTTATAAGCGACCCATACATATTAGATAACTAACCATTTCATTTCCCAATATGATTTCCACATAACATTTCAAAATTTATAATCCCTATGAGTTATTTTAATGTATCACATTTTCATTAGAGAGGAAATTTTCCTAATCTTTTGTTTTACTCTAGTGTTAAACATATATAAAAATAAATATTCTCTTATATATGAACTTCCATTTTAAATTTCCACTCTTATTATATAAATTCAAATTATGGATTCACTGACTATTTTATTTTACCAATATTTCATGTGCTCTAAAAATTACATATAATAATAGGTATATTCAGGGAGTTTTTTTACATGTCATTGGGATACACTAAAAAATAATAAAATTCTATTAACAATTTCATATTTACATTTTCATATTTTTGTGCTAAACATTATGTATAAGAGACTTAGTGGTTGTCAATTTTTCACCATCAAATATAGAATTCAATAATTTTTTATGTCAGACCATAAAACATTCAAATTTTCTATTAAAATCAAAAATCTATCCAATAATTATCCAAATAAATTAAATTAATTTAGGAAATTTTAAGACATGTCCAATGATTATTATTTTCTATTCAAATACCTTTAATATTGAATATTTCTTCATATTTAATTCTTTAATGTGTCTTTAGAAACTCATAAAACCATGATTCATCTTTAGAACTTATTAATCATCTTATGTGTGTGTTAAATAATGATAAAAATAATATTTATTATATATAACACAATTATGGATTCACACACTTACATCCTAGTTTTCTTTTTATATTCAAGAATCCTTTAGATTTTAAATATCCTCCATAACAATGTTTACAAATATGTTCCATTATAGAGAGTTTAATTAGATTCTCTACAACCAACATATATAATTAATAAATCTATTTGAATATATATTATGATCACAATAGTCATATAATTTTTTAATAAAATATGCGAATTACATAAAAATAGTCCGCAATTGTTAAGCGTACTCTTTTTATTTTATTTATCCAATTACTCAATGAAACAAAAATATATCATTCCCAATGTCAATTGTAAAAACTTGGAAATTTCAAGGAAAATATTTTCATAAATGCTTTGGAATTTTACAAGTCTGTGGTTTCTGACGGCAATTGATTTCAAGGCTCGATGTGCCTAGAATCAATTTCTGATGTTTTTTTGGGTATGTTCAGGAAACGTACGTGCAAGTTTTTCTATCTTTTAAACCAGTGCTCGGAATTGAAATCTGAGGACACCGATGAAATCGTAGCGCCGGTGTTCGCTTATGGGGACCTTTATCGTAGTTGTGTTTCATGCGGGTTGAATGTTAATTTTTGGGGTTTAATTTTAAATTAAATAAAATTGTGTTGTACACAATTTTATTTTGAGAGTTGGTTATTTCCTCCAACGGGGAAGTTATTGGTGGGGCCCACACCCAAATATATTCCCATGTTTGGATATTTGAGAGGTGGGGCTCAAACGAACCCCAAACTTTCATCTCCCCATAACTCACTTCAACTCCCTGAAACCCCTTTTTTAATTCTTAACAACCCCCCTTTAATTGCTAAACTCTCTACCTTCCACATGGTCATTAACATGACAAATCAGTGAATTAATAATATTTTACACCATAAATTAATTAATTATTTTGGGTGGATTTCAATCTTTTTGAAATGGAATGGGACGTTGATTAAAATAGGGGAAAGCCTCATTTTAAAATTTGCTTGGAAAATATTTTGGTGGAACCTTTGGAATTAGAAAAGAGATTCATCCTTCCACGAAGAATGACACCCTCTTCGACAAAGAATGCCGATTCCACAATGAACGACGA
The DNA here is from genome assembly GCA_963277665.1 of Viscum album. Taxonomy (NCBI): domain Eukaryota; kingdom Viridiplantae; phylum Streptophyta; class Magnoliopsida; order Santalales; family Viscaceae; genus Viscum; species Viscum album. The sequence continues at coordinate 2,056,561,860 of OY728137.1, forward strand.
CGTGCCTTCCTTCCTCTTCTCCGAAACAAGTGAGGTGACGCCGCTTCCTCCTCAGACACACCCTGATGTCCACGTAATCGACGTTCATTCTCCGCGATGCCATTCTCTGCGACGCCATCTACCATGAAGCACATCTTCCACGGCTCGACGACGTGCGACGTCAATTATCGAGGTTGGGGTTTTGAATATTCTTTGATTGATTAAATTTTACCTCATTCTTTGTTAATTTTTGGAAATGACATTGGTTGATTGTTACTGCCTAACGTTGAGGGAGCGGACCGAACAAACACAGCCCGATGACCCTCTGACATTTCTTGTTTTATTTGAAATTGGGTAGCTGCGATGATCGAAGGCGGCGGGCGCGCACTGACCGCGTGAGGAGGAACCACGGCCCACAACCACAGGCCGCTCGACCGACAAAGAACTGGCCGGCTCAAGCCAGCTGGGCCAATGGTGGATCGTGGCACTACAGGGGGCGCCGTGCAGTGAAAGACAACATCCCCCAATCTGTGGTCCGTGTCGGTGGTGAACCGGCTGGCTCGTCGGCTGCCCGGGTGAAGAGACCTCGGCACCCGACGGTGCCGCGCAGCCGGACCGCGGCCCGTCCGAGCGGGCCGCTTGCGCCAGGAAGGCTGGCCGGTTCCGGCCGTCTGGTTTGGGAGGGAGGAGCCACTTGGTCCCGCCGGTTCAGGAAAGTGGGGTCCGCACCCAACCCCCTCCGGACCGCTCTTTCCCCTCGGGATGAGCCGCTCGGGCAGCCGGCCAAGCCGCGGCCTGCCGGGCTACGATCCGCCGGGCCACACCGGGCCATGCCGGGCCGCACCGCCCCCGGTTGGGCCACGCACCTCTGACCCGGGCCGCGCCCCTTTGGGCTCGGTCGTGCCTCTCAGGACATGCCACGTGATTCACTAGTCTGGTCTAACCGTCTTCCAGGTCGGACTCGCCAAAACCGGGTTGACCCAACCTGCTAGCCCACTGGGCTTAACGGGCCGGGCCCGTTTTTACTTAAAGGTGAAAAACTCGGAGACAGTGCATCCGATCGACACGCCGTCTGCGGAACTGGGACCCTCATGATGTGGGGTTACTTTTGCGATACTATAAGTGAGTTTTATATGACTTTGGATAATGGCCGGGTTTGGAACGAGCGTATTTCCAATCGGGCCCCTAGAACGGAAAAGCCAATATCTCTCAGACTGGGCGTCCGATTGACATGTCGTATTTTACGTCAGGTTCTTTTTGATGAGACAGAACATAAGGATACATCAACTCTGGAATTTGTGTCAATTGATGTATCAACCCCCTTGGCTCGAGGAGCGTACCGTCCCGGAATCGAGTGTGCTGTGTGCAGGAACCCTAGAGATGGCTGCGACTGTAAAGACTACCATACTCGAATCCTCTGTGGGTTCGACGACGACGAATAATATACTGGAATCCTTTGGGGGTTAGACAGAGATAATTTTTTTTCTTGTATCCTATGTGGGTCTAACAGTTTGACTTCTTTTCTAGTGTCCTACATGGGTCTGACAGAGTAGCTAGTCCAGTATCCTACGTGGGTCCAACATCTTAGCTGGACAAGTATCCTACGTGGGTCGGCTAGCATAGTTGAATAAGTGACTACATCTGATCATCTCTATCACTTTACGAATGATGAATACCTTTGTGAGCTGAGTCTTGACATTCAATCATTATCATCAATGTGATTGACTTCTTTATTGTGTGGACTGGGTGGTACTTGAGCTCGAGAGTTGGAGTTGAACTGGATTGATGACTTAGGTATAAGTATGTGCATATACCTAAGTGGAGATGGTTGATACTTCATGATTGTATCTTTTCTTTGTGGTTTATCCTTTGTGTATTTTGGGAGAACTTGAGGGGTCTTAAGGTCCCTACTATGTATCGTTATACTCACCCCTGCACGGTAAATGCCCGCACTACGTTGTGTTGGACGTAGAAGATAGACATCGCAAATCATGGTAGAGGCTTGTAGAGCTAGACGGTACCCAGAGGTGGCCCACTTGGTGAGAAGTACACAGAGCAGACGGATGGACCCATGGTGTTGGGGAGATTATATGTACCCACCCTTCAGGTGGGATTCCCAAAGGATGACTCGGTGGTGGCTGTTTTACATTACTGTAGTTGTAATGTGCTTTTAGTGGGGTTTGTATTTTATCCCATTTACCTTTCAGCACTTACCTTGTATTCAGTATTAATGTTTTCTAACTTCAGCATGCGTACTCTGTAGTGTTTGTTTACTATCATAATTTAAATGGATTCCAATTTTTATCGGGATTTACGCCTTTGGTTCTAGTCACCAGCCCCTGGCCTATCGAAGGCGGGCGTGGGGTAGTCACAGCACGGGCCCCGAGGACGGGTCATGACATTAATGATAATATCACAATCTACAATATATACCTTCCCAGGATATACATCATTAATCATGGGGTTCATAAATCTATACCTTAATTAGGGTTCTCATAATCACCCAACACTATGTGATATAGTAATATATAAAAAAATACAACAATTAACATTAATATTTTTCTTCTTTTATTTAAATGATTTAAATATGTTTTTGTGGTAATACCTAGTGTTTTAAAGGGTTATAATTATAAATTTAATTACAATACTTGATAAAAAAATATTGATGTTTTCTTGTGTAAAAACTTTTTTATAACACCACATGATTTAATTATAGTAAAAACATTTTTTGATTAATGATATAGTGAAGTTGGATTTGAGAACCATTAAGGAATAAATTACACTATATCATTTACATAAGGTATCACAGTCATCATTTTGAAGAAATATCAATATACGTAAATTTAATGGGTTATCAATGATATATAAATTTGAATCTATATAAATTTTTATTCATTTAATGTTAATCATTTGTAATGAGGGATTGCTTTTATTTGATAAGAACTCTTGTGTTCCATTAGTAAATGTTCTATGAACCAAGATATTATGTGATACAAAAAAGGATTGTGTCCTTAAAACCTTAGAGAGCCATGATATATATGTGTAGTTAAGAAAATTATTGTTGGAAGAAGAGTAAATTTTGAATTCCTGACAAAAATTCTTTATTTATTATATTAATCGATGTAAAGTATTATTAAATTTCACCCAACAGAATGATGAATTTTATTTAATACTAGTATAGTAATATAATTTAACATAATATTTTTTCTATTGGTTTTCCAAAAAAATATTAAGATAAAAATTATATGTCGATAATTATTGATATATTAAATCAATAAACCCAATTTAAAAAAAATATATTAATCTATAATTTTATAACCAAAAATTGATTTAAATAAAGGAATGTGTTATTATTCATTATGTGCATCTCCTTATTTTAAAAACTCAAGATCCAATTTTCACATTAATCTTTGGGATACTTATTTTAATGGGATTTATAGAAAATATATAACTATTCACTATTCAAGACCCTTATACATATTGGTAATTTAAAATTTCTATACAAATATTTAAAAAATGTTATTGTTATGCTCAATTGATTTATTTTGTTACATGGAAAAAATGATTCTTTTAGTGGAATTATAATATAATAATATCAATTAATGTCATTATTAGAATGGTTACATAAGTGTAACTCTATGGGAGAAAATACCAATTTTAATCCTTGTTGGATGATGTTAGAGATTCAATTTTGTAATCTTTAGATTTGATTCAATATACCACATAAATGATGACTTTTACCCCATTACAGTTCAATGAAGATTCATGTATTAAAAACTATTATGAAAAAAAATCATGATTAAAATATTCATGTTTGTGATTTATAATTCATGAATCTATATACATGAAAAGGTTTCATGTGATTTAGATTTAATATTATATAATGTAAAAGTTATATAGTTCCCTTTGACATATTATATTGAATATAACTAATGAAATATCGATATTCTTTAATACTAAATTCATCCCAAGATTGTGTTTTTTATCACTAATAAGTATATGTATTCAACATAATTATCATGTACATTATATTAATGGAATAGAACAAGAACATGATTTAACAGACAAAGTTGATCCATTTTCAATGTTCAATATTTGGTATAATGATTCATAATGTCAAACAATAAGATTAGTGAAACTGTTTTATATAAACCATAAGATTTAGGAACAAAAAGTGTAGCCTCAGGTACCAAAGAAGGTGATTTATATGTTATTAATTAAATAATATTAAATTATAAATTTAGAAGAAAAATTTCTATAAGGGTGGGATGTAATGGCCAATAAATATTGGAAAATAAATATTTTACTATTATTAATGATGTAATAAAATAAAAGATAAATATTTATTACAATAATTAAATATAAAATGGGATAATAAGAAAAAAAAATTAATATAGTGTAAATTTATCTTATTCGGTAATCCTCAACAAACATTACGACCTCTATATAATCAGTATAGATGAAAATTAACAAAACAACATAATATATATTTTTAGAAAAAATAATTTTCCAAATTCAATGTATTATGTTAGTATAAGACTTTATAAATTAACAATAATATTTCTAATGATTATTACTATTGGTTATCATAAATGATGATAAAATAATAATTTTTATTTTTGAATATTATAAGAGAAATGGATTATTTGAATTTTGATAACATAATAATATATGGCTACTATAGTTGGAATATCCAATATTTCATAAATTTATTATCTCAAAAGAAAAATTTTGTATCACCATGTTTTTTCAAATACCATACTCATGTTAGAAATCATCATTTAAAGAATGAGTAGAATTTTCAATATGATAAGATCAGGATAGTGATAATGACTAATAAAATAGTGTTGTCCAAACTACTCTAATAATGTATAGCCATTAGGTAGATTTCCCCATTGGATATTTCTTTCGTTATAAAGGGTTATTAAAAATGGAGTAAAATGGTATTATTATTCTAAATCAATTAACTGAAAATAACTTTAATCCATATAAATTATACTGAATAAAATATTATCATTATATTTTAATGATAAAATTCACATAATTTTGATATAAATTCAACAAAAATCAAATATATTTTCTTGGAATCAGGATATTAAAATCGGATAGGGGGTAAAATTTAGATACTTTTAATAGAATAGTAGAATATAATAAAAATGGAGAAGTACAAAAAGACATGATAAATATGAAATATATATATATATATATATTAGAATGTACAATAAGGACCACGTTAGTTCTATTATATTATTTATTTCACTAAACATTGACAGAGTGAATTATGGATGTAATATTGAACTATTCATGTAGTGGATTAATTGAGATAATTTAATTATACAATATAAAATAATAAATGAACTAGAATTCCACTCACCACACATATAAATATCCACATCACATTATCATGTATACCAATAAATTTAATTGATTTAACTCATCATATTTCTATAAAAAAATATAATAACTTCCACTATAATGATTAATTATCATGGTTGTTAGAAATTATTGTTGTATAACATGAAATTAAATTTTTTATGGGTTCTTATTTTAATGTTTTCATTATTAAATAGTAATTATTTTGATTAATTATATTTAAATTTTCATTTCATTTGATAATATTCATCATATTTAAACATACTAAAAACAATTCTATTTATTTTTTATTACATATTACTCATTCACCTGCATTATTCACATTACTTATGTCATTTCCATGATATTCTATATTTTCTTAGTCAAAATCAATTGTTATCAATGTTAAATATCCTAGATTATGAACACTTCTTAATCAATTAGTCAAATAATTCCATGATTTCTATCAATAATTAATATAAAATTTATCCTTAATCATTTATATTTCGTCAAATATTTCTTCTTAGAGTATCTTCAGAAGATAGACTATGTCAATGCAAAACATTATCATTAATTTATCATTCCCATTATATTTAATTTCTCATGATGATAAATTTTTTAGAAAATATTTTCATGTATATTATAATCACATATTTATTTTTTTATATCCATTAGATCTATTTTTGTTTTATCGTTACCTATTTATTCCCAATGTTACATTTATATAAATCATTATCATGCTTAAAGGTAATATTATTTATACTACATTACCAAAAATCATAAAAATTTATGAGGCTTAAGAGGTAAAGTATCCGTCAATGGATTTATATAACATTAGATCTATATCTAAATCTGAAGAAAAACATTGTTCTTAAAAATCATAAAATGTACCTAAGAATGAATTTTGAGGGAATTTATTATGAAATGGAATTATAGGGAATTAAGGGTGTCAATAAGTCTTTGTGACTTTCTATATTAATATCACATATCTTTTTATTTCTCAACATATTCCCAAGTTTAATCAAGTCCACATATTCTCTTTTTGTGATGATCCATGTAAATGTTGCATTGAAATTCCATTTTAAAAACACATTGAAATAATGTTTTATATTGTAAATATAAAATATTTCCTATCCAAATAATAATATAAAATCCATATTATGTTATATGGACAGTCACATAGATATCATTTCATTTATTTTCTAATATATTATCTAATAAGTGTTAAATTTCGTAATCATGTTTTAATGTTGAATGTGAATGTACTTTATGAATGTTTTTTATTAGTTTTATATTTATTTTATGTTAAACATTATCTATTAGATGTGTAATTATATGTGTAGGAATTTTTATATATCCCTCCAATTTATTACTTATGGTTTTAATTATAGAGTTTATATGATACCCCAAAAACATGATCATATCAATATTTAACGACTAAAGGAATATGTTTCTTTATAATACAAAAAGATGGTATTTTAGGTTTTGAGTTGTTGAAAATTTGAAAACCACAAAAAAAAACTTAATCCCACCTCTTTTTAAACAATTAGTTCTTTTCCATCTATATATTAAACGACTTAATCTATGATTATTCATTAATAGAAAATTCTAAATAATTATAAATTATACACTTTAAGAAACATTATACTTATTAATTTTATCCCTAAAATAGTGAAAATGAAGAATAATACATATATGAGCGATGTTTATAAGTTACTATAATAATAAGTAATAATAATCAATGATCATAAGAGACCATAAAATATCCATATGAGTGAATTATGGATTCATAATAGATTCTAATCCAATAATGTGTTGATCATAATCCATGTACTTATTTATGGAATAACATAAGAAAATATTATTAAATTGATTTATATGAATGAGTAAAAATAATAATAATCTAACATAGAAAATAAAAATATTTATCTAAAATCATGTGTGATTAACATAAATGTTTCAAGTATAATTATAAATAGGAATATACATGGAAAACAAATTACCTAAAAATAATAGCAATTTTGAAAGTGGGTACAACCATAATCACAGTAAAAAATTTAATAAAATAATTATTCATTCCCCATTGGGAATGAATATATTATATCCATAAATTAAAATTTTATAAAACTCATTATTACACCTAATTTTTTATCAACATAATTTTGTACTGGACATGCAATCTCAACAGTTTTCAAACATTAAAAACAAATTGGATGGATATATAGTTCCCCACCCTTCATCATCAATACATTTATATTCTACATAAAACCAATCATCAACATATCATATAGAAACCATATAATGATAATGAGATATATGTTCTCTTCCAATGAAATCATGTATAGAAAACATTCATATTTCCTTCAATAATATAAACAATATATACTTTTGGAAAATAAGTTGTTATTAAAATATATTCAAAACCATGATTTATAAATACACTTCTATAATGAAAATAGATCATATGGAATGTATGAAATATGGTTCAATAGATGAAATTTAAGTCAAAACATTACCTGATCAATCGATGTAGGAAATCAATGTGAACACCCATTTATCAATTGAAGGAAATGTATAGTATTCATAGAGGAATAAAATGGGAAGGAAAAGAATTAAAATTTAGTAAATAGGTAATAAAAACAAACTAATGAATTTACATGATTTAAATCATTCAAAATATGATACAAATTTATAGGGTAATTCGTGAGAGATATTTCATAATGAAATAAATAGAAAAATTCAAAAAGAATATAATGTATGTGTAAAAATAAATGATTATTTATAAAAAAAATTAACATTGTAATAAATTAGGATGTTATGGATCACTATAAATAGTTTCTTCTTTTAAATGTTATTATGATATATTTTGGGAAAAATCAATTTTGAAAATAATCCACAATAATGTATCCATGTAAATATATAATTCCAATTTCATGTCAATTTAGAGTCCAAAATAAAATATTATTGTGAAATGAAATCAATAAAGAAAATCATTGAAACCCACATCATAAAAGGGATAATAAAAATAAAATTTAAAAATTTTAATAAAAATAAATGTGTATTTGACATAAAAGGAAAAATAATTGGTTTTCAAAATATAACGTCAAATGTTAGGATAAAGTAAATATTTTATAGGGTTTACCATCATTAATGATTATTATAATTATTTTATACAATCATATAAATTTTGAGGAAGAAATTTTATCAAGGTAAAATATTTGAAATCAAAGGTAATTTAAACAATAGTTCAAAATAATATACATTGGAATAAAATCCTGGTGTTGAACAAAGATATCTCATTAGAATTCAGATCAAGAAGCGACATTATAACTCTATAAAGGTGGTTAGGTTCACAAAAACCCACACAAAATTACTATCTCCTGATTCAAAATTCATTCTATGATAGAACATGGGATGGCTCTTCAAAAAACATGAATTAAATGAATATTGTAAAAATAAGTTCATTATATAATAATAAAAAATATAAGTTATATCATGGTGAATAATAATAAATTAGTCTTATGAAATTAAATTTGATCCTAGAACAACTTAAATTAGTGTTTTTATTCCACTAAAGTTATCAAATCACCTATAAAAAAATAAGCATCATAATCACTTAATAAATTTCCACATTTATATTTAAAACTTTTTTAAATATTATTTATAGTTATTCTCTATATGAATATTTGTTGTTTTTTAAATATTTGTAATTTATTATGTCACTAATATTGATTATTCTAAAGTAGTTACATAATAGTTGTTTTGTTATTCATTATTCATCTATTTTTTACAATTATAATATAATTATTGTTAACTGAATAAATTTGTTATAATTACTTGTAATGTTTTAATATTATTTTTTATGTTTATTATAGAATAAATGAAAGATGAACGAGTTTCAATGATCTTTAACATGAATTTTTGTATCTTAATTAATTACATTAATATTATTGTTACCATTCTAAACCCAAAATATAATTTTTATATACGTAATTATTAAATATTTAAATAATAATTAATTATTCATACTCATTGATGATATTATTTTATAGAATTGTTCGAGTCGGTGACAAAACAAACCCAAACATGAACATCTCATATTTAATGAACGATTATAAAGAATTTTGATTCTAATTTCCTTATTATAAATGAATAATTATAGTTATAAAGGTTTAATTAATTTTTTATATCATATTTTAAGATATATAGAATATGTGTTAAAGGATTCAAAACAATCTCAAATACTGAAACATCTGTTTCCCTCTTACTATAATTGTTTTATTTGGTTGAATTAATAATTATCTATTGTTTTCAATTTTAATTATATATTCACATATCTTTCTTATCAAAATACTAATAATTTCATAAACATAATATTAAAACATTTAAACAACTATCATGAATTTTTATTAATTGATATTAAGAAAAATATAAGGCCTTTTTCTGTGGTGGTGGTACGAACGTAAACTTTCATGATGATTTAATTTTCTATATAATTAGAGAAACAAAAAATATAATTTATTATTTAAGAAATTATATTAGGTTATAAAAATAATACATATTTATAAAAATAAATTTATTATTATCCAAGAAATGTGGTAATTGAAATTGATACATGAATATTCATATCAGTGATTGTTAGAACATATGCACGAATGTAAATATTTTTCCTTATGGAATATGTGGAAAATTAATTAATGGATATTCAAAAAATATAAAAATTTTATTTAAAACATTAGTAAAAAAATAAATTATATAATAATTAATAAAATTTATTTTAAATTTAATGATATAAAAGATAAAAAGTTAAGGACTCCATTGTATATAAATTGATAAATTTGACCATCCCTTATAGGATTCTTTACAAAAATACAATTATGGAAAGATATTTTTGGATAGAAGTTAATGGAAGTGGGAAATCAGTATAAGGGAAATAATAGAGGTTTATTTTCAAGATCAATCCAAATTTTAGATTGATCATGAAGATGTGGTTTTAGGTCCATTTTATCTGATGAGAGAGTGAAATAATTTTAGAGATATGATTTTAATATAATGAGAGAAAATGTTTCACAATACTAGAAGACTCTATAATGGTAAATAATGGAGTGATGTTAATGTATGGTTGATAATCATCTCAAAAAATCTTTAAGTTTTTTTAAACGTTTGTTGCATTTTAAACCCATTTTTAATACTGTAACATTTTTATTAACTTAATTTTTTACTTATTCAATTAATTTACCTACCAAAAAAATAAAAAGTTCTTATTGATTAATATGAAAATTATATTCATAAATTACTAAAAAATTTAATTATATTAACATTATTGAAGCTGACCCAGGTACCCTCTCAAATTGGTACCTGACCTGAACCATCACACACTAGATTGGAATTCTAGATCCTAGCAGGTGGGTGACTAGAACCCGAGAATCATAAAAAGAGTGGTAATATTTCTCCCATACAGAAGAATAAGAAATGACATGTATAAGAAATGATGGAAATAAAAAATTAATGAGTAAAAATATAAATATATAAGTCAAATTGAAAGGGACATTCTAAGTGATAAAACTCAAAAACTGCTAAACATACTTCATGATACTCATCCAATGGAAAATGAAAAATGAAACTGAATGAGAAAATCCCTATGATAACATAGTAAGTGTCCCACAATCTCACCAACATTTAATTTGACAAAACTAATAGAAAAACTCACTCCCCATTGTATAACCATATTTCTCCCTTCATTAAAATACATACAAAGGTTCATAGACTATTGAAATGGTTCATAGGGTGTAAGATAAAAAATATATGTAACATCTCACCCAAGAATTCCACGTTAATTCTCTGTACATGAATAAAAAATTGATCAAAATTTAATAAAACAAGGCATGATAATGAGTTAAAAAAAATTTGTATCAAGATCATGGGAAAATATATCCCATTTTTCATAGTTCTAAGTGATCCAGGTAAAAAATATTCAAATAATATAATATATATCAAATAATTCAATGAAATGCATGTATCACATATCATATCAAATTCATGGTAGTATAAGAAAAATTGTTATAATATAATGAAAAGGAAATATCAGGCCAAGGATCACACTAGATCTGGCTAGCTATGAAACTCACACCAAGACACATACAATTTCATGTATCTTTTCTTTTGATATATTAATTGAATCTCGATATTAGAAGAATACCCCTTAATGGTAAGCACAGAAAATTTCCAATAATCCAATATAACAACATGCCTATGGGGAATAGGAACACCCAAAGAGTAATCCCATAATCAAAGAATATGGCATATTAATACACCTTCAGACAATTTATACAAGGCTTCCCATTTGGTTTATGTTTAAAACCATTTGATGAAAACATTTATTAACAAAAAAGTTCTTCAATAAATTTTATTATAATTACGAATACATTTTCAATTTACAAAAAATAGAATAAAATATTTTCTTAAGAACCCATTTTAAATAAAATTACGTCATGGAAATAATTTTATAAATAATATTTCAAACCAATCCAATATAGTAAATTGAATATCAGCTAGAGACATAACACCCTACCTCTAACCCAGGTCAAAATTTTCCAATCCAGATCATCCAAGAAGGAAGATTGAAAAACATACATCATATGAAATATAATTAATCCTTATATCTTTAATTATATTCAACAATAAAAGTTGTCGGTTGAGAGGATATATTGCAACATACATCAATAAATGCTAACAACACACAACTTCCATCACAAGGTTCATCTTAGAAAAGAACATAATGAAATTATTAAAGAAAGGTTCATGAATATTATCAACATTGATCAATGAATAAATAATATAAATGGGAAAGTTCTATCACAAATCAATTGTCATGTAGAAGAGGAAGGATATATTACACTAAGTGACACACCACAACAAGCATGGCAATTATTTTCCAAAAAAACAATCCCAAAAGAGTGGAGATCCCCAAAATAATGTAGAAGTGCTACTAGTTATAGATAGGGAAGGATTCAGTTGAATGAAAAAATATTATATTTGCAACATCATTATAATAATAATCCCAAATAATTCACAATATGAACCCCTTCCCTGATGTGAATATCTGAATTTAATAAAAGTGTCCAAAAAAAATGTCCCCACTTATTATTAATCTTTATATAGAAAAATATTTATCTCAAAAAAATTCATGGAATTTAAAACATTCACATTATAAGAATATTTCACATAATCAGACTAAAAATGGATTCACGTCTTGCACTACGTTCACAATGTGAAACATCCAATAGACAATGAAAGCCCTAGATTAAAAAAACTAACCCATCACTGGTTTTCTTTGAACATAAGGATAATACTGCAACTACTTTTCTAAAATTACAAATAAAATCCATTAATTCAAAAAAAACATACATATATGATATTTAGATATTCTTCCCTAAAAATACTACCCATATTTTGAAGCCTTGAGAAGCACCAAAATAAATAATAAAATGAGAAGAGAGACCATAAATACAAGAATGTGGGTAATGGGATGTTAAATACTTTCCAACATAAGACTATCCCTCGCCTGGAAGTAAAGTTGATGATTAGTGTCTATAAAAAGGTTGGGATACATCTCCCACATTAAGGACCCATACTCCCAAGTCTTGTGAGTCTCTGATACTGGTCTCCACAATACTCTTACCAAAATAATAGAAAACCCATGAAATACATTCACCTAAGTGTTAGGGATCACCACTATCTACTCCTCGTCAAAAAATTATGTCTCTAGCTAATTTTCCATCAAACTAATAACCAGAGAGGGATTTGGAAGGAACATTCATAGATTATATATATTTATAATATCATGCATTTTAAAATGCTGAAATGGAGATTCCAAAAGATATGGAATATATGCCATCCTATTAGTGACCTCAAATGGTATAAGATATCTCTGAGGGAAGATTATGTATTTTCTAAAACAATTATGGCCCAATTAAAGAGAAACATTCAATATTACTAGATAACCTATAAAAAACACATTTAATCAATGTTGATAATTGGAATATGATTGTTTCCAAATATTAACTGTTACTAGATGTCATGGATGATACTGAATTAATGATAATATCTCTGGAATGAGACTCAGTCATATAAGTTAGGCATCACCTGTATCTTCCCAAAAAATAGGTTACCTACAATGACATGCATACAAAACCTCAAGAGTCCCCATTATGACCAATGACAAATAGCTAAATATATATGACAACTAGACTAGTCCTATATCACTTTTCGAAGATCAACAGAAATACAAAACATATTAACGGAGCATATCAACCATGGTTTGAATTTCATGATATTAATGGATGTCTATCTAGGGACTATATTCTCTACTCAACATCACTTGAGTACTTGTAACCTCCTAGATATACTTTTTGAGTCATGAGGAAAACCTATTCTTCTTTTACTAATCAATAGAAATTGGAACTCTATGAAACCTCAAAATATCAGGTACTTATACCTTACCTTGTTCATAATAATTAGTGTTGTCCCAGATTAGAATGAAGTGATTTGAAATTGATGTCCAATCAATAAAATCTAATATATAATTCATCTCTCATTGATTCCTTTTTAATCAATCAATAATGTCCATAGAAAGCTTTTCCCACATCCATAATATCATTAATAGATTTTGGAGCAACCAAAAAGGTTCTAAATTCTCTATAATTATTTTTCTTGAATGTTCAATAGTGGGACACACAATCATCATTTTCATATATCATAGAAGTCCTCTATAATTGTGATCTCTTTCATATTAAATCATTTCAGTGATGAAATAATTGGATCACAAAGAACTAAGATAGTAATAAAACTGAGCTCCTCATATATGTAGGTAATAAAAAAATACCCATAATGAATAATATATACTGATGATAGATACCAACAATAAACAGAATCCTCAAAATATAGTGTTACTTGAATTTCCCTAAACACAAAATTCTAATACTGATACAGGAGGATAGGCTTATGGGGGATGATAATTACTGAAAAATGATTAAAATAATTAATCAAGCATCATCCTAAGCAAAAAAGGTGAAAAATAGAAGTGTCTCACAAGGTTCTAATCCAGTTCCAACTCCATAACAACCTGTGATGGTAGATTCCTTCCAAGGGTATCATCAATGACATTCCCCTCCATCAAGGTTTATGTAATGATGAAGTGATACATATGAAGGTATTCTAACCACCGCCTCTATCTGATATTAATTTCTTTCTGAGAAATGATTTTTTTATAAAAAAGTATGATCTGCTCCCCAAAATAATAGTGACACCAAAATATATGTACATATGTAATATATAAGATCTCTAAATCATGAGTGGTGTAATTATTCCCATGATATCAAAGCTAATGTGATCTAGAAGACACCACTTTATCATTTTCCCTATGAATAAAAACCAGACCAGCACCAAAAGTATCAAAGAAAACCACAAGACCCTTACTGATATATATTAAGATCATAATATAATATGGTGTTAAAATTATTTTTATCACATGTAAATAAGAATGATAATTTGAATCCCAAATTAGTTCACCTCATTCCTTTTAAATGAATAGAAAGGTGATTCCAAATTTTAAAAATCATATAAAAATGTTAGTAGTGTACATCAAGACTATGGAATCTCTAAATATCAACGAAATTATACAGTTCTTCCTTGGAAAATACAACCATCACCATCTCAAGATCAACTAATTAGTTGTGTCATGATGTCTGGATCCCCAAAAACCTAACTTCATGTTTTCAAGAATTTCATTTAGAAATCCTTCTATACAAATGGTGAATCCTCAATATTTAAGGTACCAAACTCAAATGCTGCTTGTTCATGAGCTCATAGTTGAAATAAAAAAATATATCATCTGTGAAAATATCAAAAATGTTTTCAATATACTAATTGAATATAAATTTAATAAAAACCAAAACATACTACAATAGGATTATTCACCAAAAAATTGAATCCCAATATATTAAAAAGAAACAAACCTATTACTCAATGTTTTATTCAGTATATTATACTCTTGAACTATAATCTAATGAAAACACAACCAATGATAAATCATTAAAAACCATGTTCCACCTTAAAATTTTCAAATAAACAGTACAAATTGGTTATGGGAAACATATTCTTAATATTTTAATTGTTCATCTTTATATAGTCCACACACAGTTGGATTGAACCATCTTTCTTCTTGGTAAAGCACACTGGGACAACACAATGAGAACTAATAGGGCACACAAAACAATTATCCATCTTAACATCGAAATGAATCATGATATATTTTAGATCATATATCAATATTTGATAAGAATATATCACAATTGATTATGCTCATAGGCCTAGTCAGATCATAAAAAAGTACCTCCCTATAAGGAAGAAGAATATATTAATCATCTGGGAAAACATTGTTAAAATTCCATATAAACAAGGTTACACTACCCAAAAATGTAATTTCATCATTCGTGACTGGAAGAAAATTAACTCATGATATATGGGTAGAAATGTTATTCACGAATAGACTATAGATGCCACTCTCTTTGAGACACATTAAATCATCCATCAACAACATGGAAAAATGTATATTGATGAAAAAAGACAACCTCAACAAGTTGATTGAAAATAAAATCCATTTTGATGATGAATTAAAGTAAATATAGATTTTGAATATTTAAACATCATAATAATTGTGCATTATTTATCAATAGATAAAAGGGAACTCAAAACCCCTTTTCATTCCTCTTTATAAGAGGAGTAACTAACACTATGATAAAAGACATGAACTCCATTTGATGTTTATGGTTACCCACAAAATTGAATGATATAAATGTGTGGTATAATGGACCAATAGTAAATAAATAAGTTACTATTAATTTTGTACTAATTGTGGTACTTCTCACTATCTATTAACAAGTATCTCCTTCTATAAAAAAGCATCCATTACATGAAGTTGATTCACTCCCAAGGCATGTGACTGGATCCCTATAATCAATGAAGATTTTGGTTATGTTGTGGTTTCATTTGGAGCTGAGGATCACTGGCCACAAAGAGAAATTCCCATATTCTAATAAGAATACTTTATATGACTATATAGTTATATGTAGTAACACATATTCATAGTTTTGGTACATGAATTATAGGTGTTCCCAAACTTACTACACTTATTTTAGGTCAATGACACACTACTGGTTGTAACTAAAGGTGTAGAGTATTCCTGCTTCTAGGAACCACCCCCGCCACTATTACAATGATCATTGAACATATTTTTCTTATTTAATAATCAACTACAGATACCACTGCGTAGATGAAAAGGGAAAGAATAACCATCCTAGAATTTCACTTTCATTTTTTACATCAGGTACCTTTATGCAATCATCATGGAGATAGAAAGATTCCATGTAAATAATTGTGGTATAATTTCTATTCTCAAATACTTATTACTATTTCTATGCCCTTATCTGATCATTATTTACCATTCTTGATAAAAATTAATCATCTCTACAAAACAATTAGTGAATACTAACAATAAATACTCTCCCTGCTATAAATAGAGGAACTCTAGAGACATTATCATCATCATGGAATCTCAAAAAAATTGTTTTTATAAGAGTGTATTAAATCACATCCAATCCAATCCCACATGTCTGTACTCTTGTACCATGGAATCTAACCATCACATAATATGTCCCTTCAATATAAATTCAATGAACTTAACTATAATATTCTATGCAATATTTAAGATGTTAAATATCCTATTGGTCTTTTCCATATTTTATTACGACTATTTATGTACATTTCCACGCTTAAAGGATAGTGTTTTCTCATTTATGAACATCATATGATTGGTCCCTTTCTCCTAAAACCCATTGTTTTAGCATGACAACAACATTATTGACATTTAGTACATTCTGATCGACATAATGCACCACACACATGAAATCCTAGACTATATTCTAAAATATAGGCATATTCCCTTGAGGAACATAAACTTCACCCCTATATGAACTTGTAGAAGACTTCATAGAGGCATAATGATCCACACCAAAATAAAAAAAATGATTATACAATGAGATAATATATGATAAAACCATAAAATATTTAGAGGAAACTATGATGATGGTCATTAACACAAAGTATGAGAAACATATCCCAAAATCAGAATTTTACTTTATTATCATCCTAGAAGGGTCAAGACATGAACTCACCAAAACATAAATATCTAGGCCAGAAAATAATATCTTCAATCTAATAACATCAATGAACTAAGAAGAACCTACTGTGATATAAAACTGTGATAAACCCAACATATATACCTTCCCAAAATAGTACCCACCTCAATCCATCTTGTACCCTAAGATAAATCATGATCGAGGTAGGTTTCTAACTTGTACCCTGTCATAAATAAAAATAATAGAAAATTCTCCTACAAAACTTTAAAAACATGGAATATATATATATATATATTAACATTATAGGATGAAACAGAATATGATTAAACATGAAATATATATTTCGTATCAATAGGAACATCAAAAGTGATACAAGTCAAAATTAGCTAAATGCCTATATGGTACATGTCTAATAGAAAAGGAAAACTAAATCCAAAATTTAAACCCAATGTGATTGTGTGGTAAACATACCACAATCTCACCACAATCTACCCTAACACAACTACAATAAAACATAATTATCTCAATATGGTTCCCTTCGTTTCCCATCATTTAAAGACATAACAATGTCTACACATCGATGAATGTATACACATGTTGATAACTAAATAGGATCAGTAAGATACCTCCCTGGTGTTCTATATTAAATCACTCTGAAATAATCCAAAAAATTATCATATTTAAAATAAAAATTCATGAAAAAATGGTAAAAAAATTCATTATCAAAATCCTGGAATTAATTTCACTTTTATTAACTATTAAACATTATCCTCCAAAAATAGTTTAAAATAATTTCACATATATGAAATTAGTAAATTTAATGTATATATATCATATCATATCATATTCATTGATGTACATGATAAAATAGAAAAATAAAAAACATAAGTAACATCACACAAAGTATCACTCTAGGTTAGTCTGGCTAGGAAAATCATATTCAAACATAGAAAATCATGTTCTTCTAGTCTCTAGATATATTCATAAAATGTAGAATGAAAAGGAACACAACATAAATTAAACCTCCCAATAGGTGTATCATGTAGAAGAATAGTGTTCCTTATGAGCTATGGAAAACCCCATAAGTGAACCCCAATAGTATCAATTTTTGTGGTCTATTACTTCACCATCCACCTATGTTCTCTAGGATTACCATGTGAAAATTATTCTATACTATTCCATCAAAAAAATGATTTAAAAAATCATAAATCTATTTCAAAATGATTCTAAAATAAATTTTTCTTTAACAAAAACAACAGGAAACCATATTTTTTCATAAATCCATTATTACACACACAATTCTGTGATACTAATTCATTTATAAAATAATTTATTAAAATAGATCCATACAAGTCATCTAATATTTTATATTGATATATCCACATAACCCAAACTCAAGACAATCATTCACGTAACTGAATCATCCAACAAGTAAGAACAATATAGAAACAATGGTAGTCTTATACCCAATATATATATCACATAATTTATTCAATTAAATATATGTTAAGTAGATAGGACATATCCTGACATGCATGAAAGAACAATCATGCCACACCATGAACACCAAAAAGGGAAATCCTCTAATGGATGTTCACAAAACTTATATTTAGAGGAAAACAAAAATATCATCATGGATAAATGGATACATAAACATAATTCAATTCTCTTACCTAAAATTAATGGAAAAGACATAATGATCAGTTACCCAGAGAGACTAACTACAACAGCCATAATGGTCAATCACTGAAAAAATGATAAAAATGGAGATGTAATCCTTAAAATTAATTGGGAGATCTCCAAGGTATCAAGATATATGGTTTCATCTGAATGATACAAAATATGATGTGTAGTGTTGATTAACCCACAAATATCAAAGAATATATGAGTCAAAATCCATTGATGATGTTAATTTTAAAATTAATAAAATTTGACCAAAAAACACATCACCTTATATAAAAATTCACAAAATAAAAGATTTCATGGCGTTATCTCAACTCACATAATGAAAACCATTCATGGATTTAATCATATTCATGATAATGGGACGAAGAAGGATTCAACTAACGTAAACCATTCATGATGTAAAAAATTCAACCTGATATTAAATTCACTGTATTCTAAATCAAAATCAATTCCATCATAGGTGATATCTAATTTAATGGGAACCCACGAATATATTAACGCATTTATTCTCAGACTATATTAATTTAAAAAAAATACATCCCCAAAATTATTATCTTTTTCCCAGGAATGTTTGTCCATCCTTAGAAACCCCAAAATAAACCCAAACAATTGTAGAAACAAATAGTAATATTATAAATACCTGAATTTGGGTAATGAGATGGTACATTGAAATTATCATTATTATAAATAAATAAATTAAAATAATAAATATATAATTTATTAAAAACATTTTAGAAATTGTTATAACTTCTATTCTAAAATTTGAGTCATTTGTTCATAAAATATGTCCTTTATTTTTTATTTTATAATTTCAATATAAAAATAAATATTTTTTCTTGAAATTTTTTATAAAAATTCCATTTAATACTTTTATTAAATAAATTCTGTAAATGGAACTTTATATATAATAGTACCATTTCCCATGATTCAGAAAATAAAAATTAATATTTTTTAAAAAATATCAAGAAAACATACTAATATATTATTGTTAGTATACATGAAAATAGGAAATTAATTATTTCAAATTAATTTTCTATAATTTAAAAAAATTATTTAAAGAGAAAAATAATGACAAAATATCTCATATGAAAATAAAATTTTAAATTATAAACTGTTCTGATTCATATTTGTTATTAATTACAAATATGATTATTATTCATACATATTTCATATAACTAATATTCATTATCTATAATATTATTATTTTAAAAAAATCATAAAAATAAATTTGTTGAAACAAATTAATTTTCAAAATGATAATGATCATTATAATTCTGTTAAAACATTAGAAAAAAATTAATTCTTTTTTAAAAGTAAACATTTTAAATACATAAAATACATGTGATAAGTAAAAATTTTTCTTTGGAATTGCATTCTTATATACTCATAACTTATAATTATATATCCTATCAGGATCTCGACATATGATTTATTCCTATTATAACATTTTATGTTAGTAAATGGTGGTCTCTCTACTAGGATAGATCTTTGAAAAAATTTCCTAACTTTGAAAAATTTTTCACAATAAATTTCAATGAAATAATAATTATTAGTGTTTTAATATACTATATTTCGGTAAAACCAAATCGATCTTTACATATTAATAATCTCAAAAAAAATGAGCTTTATAGAGGATATTTTCACTACCCCCATTATATTTCATTCCCTTTCATCCAAGATTATGATTACTTTCTTTTATAAACATTAATTTCACATTTGTATTATAATGTATTATTATATATTAATTGATAGTAGTATTATTTAATTATCATGTAAATATTTAAGAATATATTATCATAATATTTATTAAATATAAATATATAATTTAATGTTAGGTTTTAACATTCTTATGTACATAAATAAATTACATCTTCCAAATTTTAATTATTCTAATATAGTAATATACTTAAGGCTCTCTATTAGATAGATTTGACTCTAGATTTTATTTATAATGAGGATGAATCATATGTATCGTATGCATGAAAAGTAAAATAATATGTTCTCTCCTAATACTAATATAATTACTTTTTAGTATTTTGTTATCCATTTCATCCAAATACACCAATATAATTGGAGTAGTTTTTCATAAGGAGTGTATAATCTTCCTTAATTGGAATCTTTGAGTAAATGTTCTGATGTGATTTTACTATCATAATAATTATAATGTTCCTTATATTCAGAGAGTTAATCGATCCATAGTATAACGTAAATTTAGTCAAATATATAGGTGATAAGATTTTATATGAAACTCATTCCTATAAACATTTATTATAAAATAGTTCTATTTGTGGGATGCAATTGTCAAACAACTTCAATTTTTTATTAAAATTTAAATATCATTTCTTTTAGGGGCTATTGTTTTCTTAGATATAGATGATTAGGTTGAAAAAGATATAAAAAACATTCATAGTTCCTGATTGGGTGATCATTTCTACTTATAACATCTAATTGTAAAAACACATATCTATATTTGTTGTTGAATATGATTTAACAAATCATGGATGTAACTGGTGAAAACCATCCTTCTTATCCCATGTATTAGATCATTGACATAGAGAAGTCTTTTGAAACACATATTTATAACATTTAACTATTAGTGCTAACTCATGATGAATACCATTTTAATGGACATATTTCTACATAGATCATCACTTTTCTTAATAAAAAAGTTGTTTTATTCCCTCATATTATACTAATAAAACATCTCCCTATCACATTAGGGAATATTCCATGGATGTTTCTATATATTTGTTAAATTATATAAATTAAACATTCCTTCAATCAGTAACATTTTTGCTTAAACATCATCAAGACTCCATCACTATTTTCACTGTTTGTTTGAAAATCAACTATGTAAATATTTTTAGTCATAATTCATGATATCTTGTTTGAAATAATTAAAAGTATATCACATATTCATTATACCATTAGGTTTCTCATTGAGAAAATCTATTAATTTTCAATGGAAACCATTGTTACATTTATTCATCTCTCCTTCATCCATTACCAAAACAAAAAGTATCTAATATGGAAGGATGAATAATTAAAACCATGGGATAATTTTTAAATGATTACTAAATGAAAAATCTTATATCAAAATTACATAATTATAAAACTTATTAAATTATATACATGTTAAACCAAATGCACTCTACATTCAGTATAGGTTTAATTATGTCATTTTATCTCATATTAATTAACATTATTCCATAATATAAAAAATAATTCAAAATAACATATAATCAGGCATTTCTTAACAATTCAATATCCCCTTAGAATTTCTATATTGGTGTTAAATCTTAGTCACACTCGTGGTTTGAAACAGTGAATATTGATTTGATACCCTACCACCCACTTTTAGGTTCATCACTACAACATGAATATATTATAAACCCCATTCCATTAATTAGAATCATGACATGGATATAATTTCTAATAGAACCACAAAATATATTATTTACCAAATCATAAGTATGTTATTCTACACAAACAATTATCTATTAAAATTGTCCCCAATGTTTACTTTAAAATCATCTTATTATAACATAAATAATATAAAATAATAACTCAAATAACAGATAGGGTTATATATACATTTGGAATTATTATCATCAATAACTTATCACCCATTTATTTTATGTAAAACATCAACAAATGACATAACATCCTCTAACCTTTTCTAAATCTTATCTACTTACAATAGTGATTGTTCAAAAATTTCATCGTATCATAGTTACATGAATTGGAAAAAAATCATCAAAATACATCAACAATATCTCTAAGGATTATAGGTTTAGAGAATTATAAAAAAAATAACTAATGAACCCCATTTCATTTTCATCTAATGGGTATTTTCCTACAGTATAATCAATTTATGAATATAAAATAGATCATCATTGTCATCCATATATTCACTAACGATATTCTCTTCTAGACACATAACACATATTAATTTTCTTCATAACCTAGTGAATTATAAATATAAGAATGGGGGGAGATCGTATTCATAGTAACTGTAGTCACAAGTGATAAATATATATTATCATAAGTGACCAGTATATGATAATATACGTATGACAGATATATATTAAATCTTTCTACCCAATAAAGGGAAGATCATTATTTATGGAATTGATATTGAAAAATATAGAAAAATATCAAGAAATTTTTACATATCAAAGAGGTGAAACAATATCGACATGGATTATAATAATATAATAATAATATGCAATCATCAAGTGAAAAACAATTGTGGAATAACTTATAAAAGATTAAAAAATAAAGAATGTAACACAACCTAATAATAAAAACAATATAGAATGGTGGAATAATAATAAAAATATAAAACCTTTTGAGAAATCTCATTGTTGCCAAAAAATTGTGAACAAACATGAACAACCTCATTATGCCAGTGGATTTTTATCTAATGAGATATAAAACAAATAAATTCTTTATAGGTTAATAATAGATACCACAAATCATCATCCATATATTTTTGTGATACATTAAACAAATGAGAATTATATATTGATGAGACCATGGAAGTATAATTTGTATCATATCCTCTTAAAATGGAATCACATAAGGAAGACCATCATAATTCCATCAATATTAATAGACTGATATACCCATCGAAAATAAGCAGGAATTAAGATATATTTATAATATTTCTTCTAAAATACCATTAAATCATGATAAAAATACATATAATATTTAAACCATATAGATGATGGGTACACTATTCTATAAATAATTACAGTAAGCAATTTATATATGCCATCTATGTGAACACTCATCATTATATGATTGGAAATGTGAAGTGTTCAAAAACTAGTGAAATTGTATGAAAATTTATAAACATTCAATGACAATGATAGACATATGAAATAATGAGTATATTTGAGCTTGATGCTAAAAATTTTATAATTGTTTCTAGGGATGATTCAGGTAATGAAATTCCATAATAATGAAATCTTTTATTGATTAGAGGATAATGGATATGAATATATATATATGAGTTTTATAATGTGATTTTAGTGTTTTAATAAATGTAGAATTTATAGGTAACTCACAAAATAATTTCATTAAAATGATGATATCAAATCCATATGAAAAAATTACAATAAAAAATAAGCAATAATAATGGATACCTAAAAATAAATTATATTAATTTGAAGGAAATTTTGAATTTAAAATATAAAAATTGGTCGTGTAACAAATCCCAATTAAAATATTTTATTTTAAAAAAATATCTCAAATGGGATAATAATGTGTCATTCACAAAAGTGGAACCAGATAATTATGTTATCCTCATGAAATATAACATGATTTGGTTTCAATATGTAAATAAAAACTATATGTAAGGAAAAAAAATACATTGGGTGGAATCAATCATTAAAGTGGATGAGAGTTGTTCTCAATTATGATATAATATATTAATAAATAATGATATTAAGAAAATATATTTGAATTAAAATGAAATTAACCAACATAGATGAGGGGAAGGTACATTGAAATAATTTACTAGGGTTGAAGTAAACATTATTAGATGAAATAAGTTTGTGCAAAAATATTATAACTCATTTATAATAGTTAGGTTACCAAAAACAATTAAAATGTTTGTATCTTTTTAATATAAATTCATATAAATGAAGAAAATAATTTGGATAATGAATCCCCATGAATTAAATGGATATTTAAAAATACATTAATTATGATATAATCACATAATATTTTATATATCATGGTGAATATTAAGTAGTGATTGTGAATAATAAAATTTGAATAAAAAAACACATAACAAAATTGATGACTTCCACTAAAGAACGTTAATTTTATATATACCGAAAATAAACAAATTAATTATCTATTTTATTAGAATATTTATACCATTAACCATTTATTAACATCATTTATAATTATTCTCTAACATTATATAAATTAGTCATTACATTTTTTCAGTATCAGGTTTGAGTTATGAATGATTTTTTGAAAAAGATTCATTATAATGATATTTTTCTTCTTTATTCTCATAATTTTCATAATCATGATATAATAAAATCTATATAAATTAATTAAATATATCTTTTTAAATGTCATAATATCATTATATATAGTTTTTTATTCTCATTCTTTATTATTAAATTCATAATGAGCTTATTTTAGTCTTTTTTATCAAATTGACATTTCTTTGTTTGTTAATGAGTTTAATATTAACGTTACCAATCCAGAACCAAATTATAATAATTTTTTACTTTTTTGGATCACATATTTTCATTCATTATGTTTTATTTTTCATAAGTTATATAATTTTACATCATTTTTCAAATTGGTCGATACGAAAACCTAAAAGTGAACGTACTATAATTTATTGATCATTAGAATTTATTCAGTTGAGAATTCATTATTCCTAAGGAATGGTGAATTTTTTTAAATTTTAATAATATCCTAAATAAAAATTTTAAAAAATTATAAAACTATAAATGGATTAAAGAAATTGTAAATTTCATGAATAAATTGTTTTCCCTATTATTTTGAGAATTTAATCTTGATAAATTTAAAATGATATTTTGTTCCCTATTTAATTGACATGTTATTGGCTTCGGTGTTACAAAATCTTAATAATATGAAAACAAAAATCTCTATTAAACTCATTCTAATTAACATCTATGAATTGAGGTTATTGAAAATTTAATACACATTTCCGTGGGGGTAGTTGTTCAAGCGTACATGTGGAAGATAGTTTTATATTTCATAGAATAGATAAAATGAATAAAATTGGTTTTTATTTTAGAATTAAAAATGTTACAAATCTCATTGTTTATTTTTCAAATAGACATTATTAACTTCATAGTATGTTGGTGAAGTTAAAAAAGTATAAGAGACCCCTATGATGGCAGTAGTCTGAAAATACAATAGAATTTCATTATTAGTATTCTTATGGGAATATGAAAAAAATAATTTGATGATTAATCTAAAAATATGAATACATTCGATATGTATAAAATAATAAAATCATTATTTAATATTGAGAAAATGGTTATAGGGGTATGGAAATAAATGTTTTTTAAATTGAACGTGATATTTAGATTGTTCCTGAGAGGGTGGTGTAATATTTTTATATATGTAATGATAATGACATTCTTCTAAATATTTAATTTTAATACAAAGAGATCAGATATTTTTCATGTCAATAAGGCTAAAAAGTGTAGAAAAATATTAGAAAATATATGTTCTAGTCGAACCACACCTAAAAAACTCAAAAAGAAATATATTTTTCACTTTTGAGGGACTTCACCAATTTGGTTTAATATATTTACCCTTTTATATTATACCACAAAAGGTGGTTTTAACCTTGGTAATTTATTGCTCATAATGTAATAAAAATTTGTCCTTAGTACATAATATTAACCATAAAAATAAAAAATATGAATTCATTTAAAAAAATCCACATCATAAATATGATGAAACTAATATTTAAATAATAAAATTTAATATATTAAAAATATTTAGTGCTTCATATAAATCATGTTATAAAATGGAAAAAATAAGTTTTAAATTTATAATAATTATTTAAAAATATAACATATATACTATTAAAATAATTTTTATTCTATTAAATATTTTTTTAAATTTCATTGTCAAAATTATATACTAATAATCTCATTAATATCAGTTTATTTATCTCTATTCACAATAAAATAATTATTCACATAAAAAATCTAACAAATTTATTTTATACTGATATTTTTATTCTAAATATAATAATGGAAGAAATTTGGTTAAATTAAATATATAAGATTTTATAATTTAATATTTTAGATATAAATATATTTTAAATCATTTTTCAAATATTTTTTCTGATTTCAATTATTCTTGTTCTTATAAACTATAAATTATAAATTAGATTAGTGTTAATAAATTATTAATATAAAAAATATATATTTTCTACTATATAATTAATTTCATTTAATAAATAAAATAAAATGACAATATTTCAAAAAATAAAATTTTTATAATTAAGATGGTCTCGTTAATTTTAACACGGGTCTGCAAAAAATCATTTCCATAAAAATTCGAAAATGAAAATTTATAAAAATTTTATAATAAATAACATAATACTATAATAATTAAATTATTATATCAACTTATTTTCTACTTATATAACCCCTTATCTATCTCTATGTATGATTTATAAATAAGTTATGCTCTGGTGTCAATTAATGTTAGTGATAAATCATTTATTGGTATTTTGATATTTACAGTGTACTTAAACTTTCCTTTAATACATGTTCATCTATATCATAATTATTATATTTATTCACGGACATGATATATATAAAACGCTATGGAAACTAAATCAATTAAATTTTCATAAAAATGATTTTAATGATGGAGGCATCTGCTACCTGATTCTATTTCAATGCCTTCATCATAAAATTACTAAAATTTTTGTTTCAATTTTTTTAGCTAATTTAATGATTATATTTACCACTAGAATTTTATATTAATCAATAAAATTTTATTTTTAGTTTATCTTTACATATGGAAGATGCTATTAACATAATATTAATTTATGTAAAATATATTATAATGTTTCAAATCATTATAGTTATTATCTATATGGATTTATTATGATAAGTTTTTATTTTTTTTGGAAACCATTCAGTCTGAGGAATGTTAATATTTTGATGTTGGTCAGTTACCATTCTATTATGGGAATAAAGATATCATGTTGTTAAAAGGTATCCATTCCAATTAACCAATTTAGATATCATGGTATTTTTATATAATAAATCAATAATATCTATCTAGATATAATGGTACATAAAGATATATTTTCCATTAAATTGATACTAAAATTATTGAATTGGAATACATATTTTTCATTGGATCCATTTAGATTCAATGTTATTTATATTTTCATTATAATATGATGTTTTAAACACAAGTATTATTCATTATTATTTATATGTATTGATTTTGTAACAATATTTAATTATTTATTTTAGTTTATTAATTTATCTATTATATATTTGAATATTATTTTTTAATGATTATGTAATTATTCATTGAGGTATCTTCTTAGAAATATATGAGGATTATTATTACCTAACTAAATATTTGAACACATACATTTTTAAATGTTATTTAGAATACAATTTAATGAATGTATATTTTCGATGAGAGATACAGTATTAAATAATTTGAAACATCCCTCGATAATCTCAATCAATAGTAACAAGACCAGGTTCACCACATGACCTCAAGCATGCCACCATGAATTCTAGAGGTTCTTAACTTATGGAGGGGGTCAAAATTGATATGGTGAGGATTAATATTAAATCATTTTACAGTGTAATTGGGATAATAAATAATAAAATGGTATACAACATTTGAAAAAATAAAATGCACATCCTAAAAAGGGCTAATAAACAAATGTCAACAATAATATATCAAAATGATATATATAGATATCAATAGAATCCATACATCTAATGAATATTATAAATAATAATATCCCAATATTTACCAAACAAATTTCGAAACTCAAAAAAACCTAATTTTTAGTCCTAGAACAATCCCATCCACTATCCAATACATGCCACCTAACAATCTAGAATTTGTAACGGGTGGATTTTATTAACCCTACTATAAAACTATAATTAAATTTGGTACCAATGATGATCCCTAAATGGTTTTTACAAAAAAAAAATCCAATTATTAATGGAATTTATAATCACATATAAGTTATGTATATAGTTAATACTGATGTGTATTATATAATTATCTAATTAACATAAGAAAATAAACAATAATTCATGTAAGGGTTACATAGGGACACCAAGTATCATCTATACATCCTTCTTCTTATTCCACATTTCACTCATCAGAATATATAATTTGAATAAGATAAAATATTAATCCATATAGTCTATCATTATAATTCTTAATCAATATGAATTTGGATAAATTCAATGTTTATATCTATGTAATTCCTAATCAATATTATCTTAGTCAAATAAAAGGAATGGTTCTAATGAAGTATATGTTAATAGTCTCATAACTAAATCAAACATGGGTTTTTATAACGAATTAAATGTCACTAGGACTTAATGATAATCCATGGGAGATTTTAAAAATTCAATCCACATCACCTGGATCAATATCTAATCCTTTGAATGATACTATGATATTTAAAATAAATAAGCACCATATTAAATCCATGGAGTGATTATAAGAAATTGCAAATCAATTGGAAATTAATTTCAGAACTCATTTAGTTTAATTATTTATAGAGTTTTATAATATGAATCTATATAAAGACCTACACTATGAATAAGGAATCACAAAAACCCTCACATGATCCTTTTCCAAGAGCTATGACTCTATTATGTTTTCATATTTAAATTATCTTTCTAATTTACATAGTCATGAAATCAACTTCTGATTTCCACAATACATGTCTATAATCCCCAACAATCTACTTGGAACATTTTGAGGAATTTAATTTCATGGATTAGGGGCACACATTAATCAATTAAATTTTTAGGAACGTTTTTCATTATGTCTTCCCAAAGATACATCACACTTAAAATAAAAATGGAAATAAATTTTGGGATGTCTTCTAGACCACCTAATTGGTGATCATAGTAGTCTACTAATCTGATCATATCCTCTCAATTAATATTAAATTGTATAGATCCGAAAATAAAAAAAATACATTGAAAACTAGGTAATAAATATACAAAAAATGTATGAGGAAATGAGCTAGAGAATGAATATATGAAAAAAAGGAAATAAAATGATAGCTTTACCTCAGGTTCACTATCTCAATGAACAATGATTAGATCCCACCATAATATAGAGATCAGAAAATAGTATTTTTAAATTGTGGAGGATCTCTCATGATGATGGTCCTATTTGAGTTGAAGAGTGTTAAATGGAAATAACACCTTAAATTAAGTAGGTTTTATATTGAAAATTAGTATGTTTAAAAATGGATTACAGGATTTTACATAATATGTCCAGTCATGGATATTTTTTTGTCCCCCTTCACTTTTCATTACTAATATGAGCTAAGGTAAGGACCATAGTGGGGAAACTCTTCAATGTTTTATACACCCCTCACACCATGATAAACTATACAGTTTTCATATCTATATGGTGATTCGAAATATCTCTTTGATGTCCCACATTATCATGAAATTCATCAATTATTATATTAATGAAATTCATCTATGGTAAACCAACTAGAAGGGGCCACAAAAGGGTCAACGCCCATTTTTCATTGGCTCTTTATTTGATTATTCATCAAAAATATCTTGAACAAATATAAAACAAATGAATTTTTTAATTACATTTTATAGATGACATACCCTTTAGAACCTTGTCTATACCATGGTAAACCATAGTAAAGAGTTTTTCACCATTTTTCATAGGTTACCCACCCCGAGAAACATATTCTGCAGCTCACCATAGACTAGTAAAATTACATTTAATCAATGAAAATAGATCGTAGAGGATACTGACACACCAAGATTTTGTGGGTTACCCCTAGGATTTCTAGGAACCCCCATTAAAAAAATCAAGGTGTGAACTCTTACAAATAATTTTATAGTGACATGAAAAATATTTATGGAATATCCCATGACTTCATAACCCACTCGGTCTTCCCCATATACACCTTGAATACATCCGGAAACATTATAAATAAAAATAACCTACTCTATAATTAAAAATGTCATGAAATTTTTAGGGTCAAACATGATGTTAAATAGGAATGAACCACAAAAACAAGATTGGGGTTTTAAAACTTCAACATAATATAGTATTTTAACTTCATGTTTTTTCATTGAATACCACCAATCCTCATCTGTGAAAAACTTTATAATAAGATCTTGTCTATCCAAATCCCACTCTATTCCCACTATCTGGATAAGACAATGATACTACTATAGTCATAACATGACAACCTTATTTTTATGAATACACATATCTTATTGATCAAATATACACACTCGATGATAGAAAAAAGAGAATATAATCTTAAAAATAAATACTATCTCTATCGGTTTCATGTTATTGATCAATATAGTATCAATAATTCTTTGATATGTGGAATTAATCATTCACATTAATGATATTATATGTATGTCCCAACTTGTATTTTGATGGGTTATTCATATATACTATCCCAAATATCTGATTATTCCTAGGTACTAGCTTCCCCATCCTTTGAAAATTATGGTGTCTCAACCTCAATAATAACTAAAATAATACATTATCACCCCCTAAAATATAAGAGGTCTATTATTTTTTATTTCATATACACTAAACGTACATTGTGATACCACTGTCAATATCTATATCAACTAAATATGATATATCTTCTCCCACACAATAATCAACCAAATCATCACAAACTCACCATTCAAAAACCAACAAAGATTTAAATAACATAACCTACAATATCTATCTTAATAAGATTCCATATGTATATATTCGAAATAAAAATTATTATAAGATAATATTTACATGAATAAACACCCTATCCATTTTATAAACATAGGAAAAAATCCAATCAAAATATTCTTTATTTTCTCTAACATTCATAGATAACATGTTCTTAATATGGTTATTAGGAATAAAAAAACACTAGTTTGAGATTATCACTTTTATGTGACAAAATTTTCTTAAGTATATAGAGTATATAATTTCATTATATATTGTAGAAATTAATATCATGTCGATATGATAAAATTTTATGATTTCTATCCTAATATTGATTAACCATTTCAAGTGTAAAATATTTAAAATTTTCTATTGGACTAACATAATTGGATGGAGACCGACAAGTATACAATATGAAAATTTATCAAACCTATTTGATAAATAACATTATAAATTATACCATTAGATTATTTTTAATCCTCCATAAGAAATATATATACAATTAGTGTGGATAATTTTCACAAACACATATAGAGATGTTCTACAAATTATTCCGAGTAAATAAAGTGATCATCCAAATCCACTTTAATAACCTTGATGAAAGGTAGAATTTGATCATTGGAGTAATCCTATAAATAAATATGGATGTTTAAGGAGTGGGTATCATTTAAAATGAAAAAAAAATCATTATTAATCAATGATATAGTGATGTAGATAAGTTTTTTGTAAAAAATTATTACATGATAATGATTCATTGTAAACGTATAAATTTTTCCGCTAAGGAATATGTCTATGTTGATATATTTTTAAATTACTTATGATTTTGTTTTATAATTTTTTGTTTTAAC
Source organism: Viscum album (assembly GCA_963277665.1). Classification (NCBI taxonomy): domain Eukaryota; kingdom Viridiplantae; phylum Streptophyta; class Magnoliopsida; order Santalales; family Viscaceae; genus Viscum; species Viscum album. Next base: position 2,056,594,375 of record OY728137.1, read on the forward strand.
CATACAATTGAGGATCTCTTGGAATGACAGGGAAAAGTATATTCTGATTGGACCAATCAAGGAACATGAGGCAAGGGGAATAGAGGTGTGTTTAATCATTCTAATTGAGAGCTTCCTCATAGAGGAAGAAATACTATACAAAGAGGATAATGGCATTGATAAATTATGTAATGTCGTATAAATAATTAATTGGGAGGATTAATTTTAGAATATATTCATAAAAATTACATTTCATTTTTTCATAAACAGTTTCTGTTATTTTATTATAATTTATTTTAAATGATTATATTTTCTATTATGGAAGATAAATAAATTATTATATTATTTATTATACACTATATATACCCTTATTTATGAAGTGCATCATTATGAAAAAAACAAATAAAATTTGTTAGAGATGATTTTAAAAAATGTAGCTTAAATATTTATTAATTACAATTCCCCTCCCCCTTATAGTATAATTGTACATTAATTTTGTCATATTGTTAGAATAAATCCTATTTTATACGTGTATCTATTATAGTAATTATTTTGTGTAGAAAAGAGAATATTATTTAAGATGGAAGGATTCATCATTGGGACACATTAGAACCCGAATCCAATAAGGCTAGAAATCATTTATGGTTCTCATTATATGTACTGGGGAGATCACATGATGATTTTCATTATGAATAATAGAGTAGACAATTTTTAATGAAGAGAACATGTAAGATTATATAAAATAATGTAATAAAATTCACTAGAGATGCAAATTTTTCAATACCATCATAGATTTCTGGTTTTAAACACTATGTTTTACTATATGACTCGATTTGTTTGTAAAACATATCATTTTTAATTGAAAATAACTATCTGTAAATGTTTTACTTATAATAATTTTGATGGATCCATGCTTTTGGAAGCTCAAACAATATTGCTATGAACTGATTATCATTTTTTTTATATTCTAACTAGATATTTTGTTATTGAAATTCATCAATGATTTATGAAAATTATAAATATTTTATAGTACATGGGAAAAAATAATTTAATGGTGAAAACTTGATATGGATTATTATAGATATCGTGCTGAATAATTGGGAATCAATGTTAAAAAATATTGATGATTAGAATCATCATGTCGGCCTAAGATATGAATAACTAATTTCATCTCTAATGAAATATGAAAATATATTAAAACAGGTTTATGAGAAATATAAAAACAAAAATGGGGTATCCCTTATATATACATTGGATACAACAATGAAATAAATATCATTTTAAAGTGTTTGTTAATAATATATGATGAATAAAAGTTAATTATTATAAAAATTAAATCCTGAGAAGAAATTGATAATCATCTTTCAAAACTAACTAAAATGATATATTATTTTTCAATTTATCTAATAAAAATGTAATATTACATTTTTTAAAAAAACCATATAGATCCAATATATATAAATACATTAAAAAAATTATTTGGATGATTATCATAAATTATTCATCTATCATTATCATATTTATATGTCTCCTAATGGTGAAAAAATATATGAAATTAGGTAGAACATATTTTCATTACTATTTTTTCTATTCAATTTGTAAAAAAATCACTATATTGAGATATTTAGAAATATCCAATATTTCATTAGATCGATAATTTTCTAATGTTTCATTAGACATAATCATTCATTTTTCATTATAATAAACTATTATTCTAAAATTAACAGCTAAAAAATTGTAATAAATATTATAAAACAATTTCTTTATGGTGTAAATAGTTTTTTCAATTGTTATAACATTCTGGTATTATTTATAACTAATGTGCTGAAATTCTCTAAAATTACCTTCAAACATTTATGTTTCATCGAAAGTAATATTATCCAATAAAACTACAATATTTCCTAACAAATGATATGAATTTTTTATTTTTCAAAATGTTATTAAATTCATAAAAAAAAACATAGTCATCTTTTGAAAAATAGTTCTCAAATGTGACATATCCAAGAGAATTTCTAGGCCATTGAATATGGTTGAATGTTGAATCTATATTCTCCCTAAGTCTATATAACTAATTATAGGGTAAAAACTATTTATTATCCATCTAAATTTTATATAGAGGTCCTTTTATTCAAAATTTTGTCATTCTATAGTTTTCATGGTTTTTCATTTCCTTCAATGTTTGTTCGATCAGAATACTTTCCATGTATCGATGATTTTTCATACAAGGGAGCAGGAAAAGATATATTGGTTGAAGTTATGGGATTGAAGTATATAATTCTTTATTAATGTCAAAAAAAATTATTCCATGTATGGAAATCCTTTTTCCCCAAATAGAATATTTATTATCATTATAATATAATATTTATAAATAATATATAACTATTCAGTCCAATGAATTTAATGCCCTTAAAAATTTCACATTCACAATACTTAGATAGTCATATATTGTAAATATCAAAAATATTGCTTAGATAATTGTAATTCTTCTAAGAAGAGACTGAGGACCCTTTTTCCACATGTTGTAAGAATGTAGATCTTATTTTGGGAAATAAATGGACAAAATATATTTTCTCTCTACAAATGAGCTAGTAATTTTTTTCTTACCTCTGTCTATATATACGGGTTTTTTCCCTTTGGAATCAAATTTTTCTAATCTATATGAAAATATAAAATTAAATATTCTTGTTACATGATATATATAATCTTTAATTTATATTTACTAAGAAGCATTTTAACATAAAAATGATTATATTCTTCAATATTGATGTGATGAACAATCACAGATAACTTGTTACCCTGATACATGATCAAACACTATGATAGCCAAAACGGTGTTCCCGACCACCATAGGTTGGTTAATAACAACATAAATCATACATGATCAAATAGATAAAAAATTTACCAAAATATAATAGAAGATGAAAGATATAATTCAGTATGATCAACACACCAAAGGGATAATTTACCAAAAAATAGGTGAACAAATACCCAAAAAAGATAAACATTCCAAAGAAAACTATAATATCAACTAGAAAAGATTATTTAAATCCTTATGCAATAAGAGGAAAATATATTATCTTATCAATATCACTAATACATAATTGAATGTATCATCAACATCTATAACCTCTAAGTGTTTATTTAACTTTCCTTAGATTGGGGAAAAGATAATATCTAAACACCAAAAATAAAAGGTACAATGTGATCATTACATCCTTGTAGGGACCCATATACAGTTCCCAAATAAAAAACACAACAAATTACTATTTATGATAATAAATTTAAATTAATTAATGAATTTTTTTTCAATTTTATATTTTAATAAAAAACTATATTTTATTCAAATAGATGGATGATATATAGAAATAACTTAAAAATGTTTTTAGTTGAATATTTTATATAATATAGGTTTTATAAATCAGTTTTCATGATTAAAAAAGTTCATCAAGTAAAAAACATGTATATAAAAAAATAAGTATAACCACGGTAAAATTACATGTGTTAGTTAGTTACTGGATTTAAGATCATCCCACATCTCATTTGTATTCATGATTCATAAATATTGCGCACAAAAAATAAGCAACCTAATAGGGGGGAACATTCTCAGAAATCATTCTATACCCCAATAGGGAATCTCACCATTATTGTTTGAGGATGACATGGATTGGTTAGTGATATCATCCAGAATCTGGTCATATGGAATAAAGATCATAGTGTGTCTCTCAAAACCATATATTATCTATCTAGTGTCCCTAGAGAATTAATTAAAAATTAAATCAATCAAATTAAAAAATATCATTTCAAAAGAATTTAAATTTCAATTTAGCAATTTCAGTTTCCAATATGCCATTCTCATTTTAAAAAGAATATTAAAAGGTTTTAATCCTCTCATGAAATTTTAAATTTCATTAAAATTTAATGTATTCTCTCAAGGTCAAAATCAATTCATATAGTCAAAATTATTTCTACATGAATCCATCATTTTTCATTTAATCTCTTACCAATATAAATCCCATTAAAATTGTTGTTTTATCTCAAATCAAACTACCATTTCAAATAAATGATCGAATCCTCGTAGTTCCATGTTTTTCTATCAATTAAAAACCAATTTAAATTTAATCATGGAATTTTAGGATTTGATCATATGAAAAATAATAATGGTACCAAATACCTTTATATTAATGATATATAAATCAACACATTTAATCAGACTTTCTAATATAGAACAACTGCATGGAAAATTCTGGAACAAATCCAAGAATGAATTTTCAATAAAATAGATATTATATACATGAATTAAGAGATGATATATAAAAATAAAAGGATGATATAAATACAGGAAAATAACCATGGGTAGTATATCCACATACCCATCCGAGACTGATTGAGATCAATATCTCATTTATCCACTATGAAACGGGTTTGGAAGAGTTAATTTAACCCTTTTATAGCCTCAAAGAGACAAAAATAATTCTTGGGTAGAATTTTTGGATTAAGATTCCAAGAATAGGGGTTAGATATTTTTTAATTAATTTTTGTATGGATTAAAATTGAACATCATTTTTTCATGGGGAGTATTATATTTTTACAAAAATTATGCTCCTTAAACATATTCCTCTTCTGATCTTCTATCTTAGGGTTCATGGTTTTCTCTTTCTAGGAAAATATCCATGTTGTAACCTTGAATTACCCACTTTCCAAAGGTTTTATGGTTTGGAGGTACGTCCACATGGGTTGAAAAAATCATGAAAACCATTACAATGGACCTAAATAGGGCACATAGTTTTCTAGGTCACACCACATAGTTTTCCATAATCATGTTCCAACAATGCATACCACAAAAGAATTCTAAAATTCTCAATATTTCACCTGAAACACCATAAAAAATACCCAACCAAATTTGGATTAAAATAAGGGAAATGTAATTCCAAAAAACATGTAACATTATGCCACCACCTCCCCACCATTTGAAATTATATCCATAGAAATCAGGTCAAGAAGATTCCATATCAATTAAAATAATAACAATGATCACTCATTAGTGACTAATTCTCCAATGTGTAATGATATTTATAACCATGATATAATAACATAAATACTAAAGGGTAATTCCTCCCATGATGTTCCTTTGTCTTAGAATAAACAATACTGACTGGATGCTCGGCCATTGAGAAATCAATGTCAACAACAAGATCCTCCATGATCAAGACATGAGAAATTTTAGAAGGATACATTCAAATCTTAGATACATGAAACAAATTTTGGATAATAGTCAACTTTTGTTAATTTTAAAAATGGTTATCTATTTTCCCAATACTCCCAACAAAATAAAATGTTCCAAAAAATCATGTTACAAATATCTCATGTTACCCATGTTGTCGATGATCCAAATTAGGTGAAAATAACATAAACAACCAGTCATACACAGATAACTCCAAGGGTCTCCTATGCCAGTTAAATTAATATTTTTTTACATTATTCCATCAACATTATCTAATGAAACAAATGAATTTTTTATTTCATCTATTAGAAAAATATTGGTCCAACCAAAGAGAATTCAACAAAATATAATTAAAAGAATTGAAAATTCTAAGGCTATCAATATACGGTCTCAATGGGAACCATCAAAATATTAAACTTGTAACTATTGTTATATGAAAACTCATCCAGTTCAATATGGATGTACAATTCTCCCCTAATATCAATAATTCATGAATAAATCTTATAATTAATTATCTGTATGGCCTTATCCATAGGGAAATCCATATGTAGATGATATGTTGTACCCAAATGAACCTGAGATTCCAATTCCTCATGGAGAGCTCTTAGAAATCTCTAATAAAAATTGAAATCATTATTGTAGAATAAAATAGATGGAATTCCATGAAAATGTAAAATATTTTTCACATAGAGACATCGTAACTCCATAAATTTTATTGTATCATAAAGGGGTAAAAATTAAACCCAATGGTCTATGGATCTCATATATGATTGGTTGGAATGTATAAAAATGGGAAAAAATATCATAAATTTATTTTCTCATACATAGTAATGATTCATGATTTCAACGGTAATACTTTGGTATATTACTAATGTTATTAATAAAGTCATATGTTGAGTTGGAATGGGATTCTATGGCCTAGTGATCCTTAGTGCAGTGATATTATAAATATGAAATATATTTTGGTCTCATGCATGAAATGTTTCTCGAATCATAGAATGAATTCTGGGAAGAGTCTAAGAATATAATTATGAGATCTTGATTTAGTTTAGATAATCTTGCCTACCTTATGTGTGGAATAAAAGTTTTCATTGTGGGATTTTTAGGTTGTTAGTGAGTTATAAATTTTTCCTTAACAAGGTATTTAATTTTTTTTATTAAATGAAAAATAAATTAACCCTACCACCCTATTTGGTGAATAATTAAACCTAAGAGTTGTAGCACTCTATCTCTATCCCCTAGGAAACGTGGATGAAATAATGGTGAATTGATTAAATTAGGTGCTTTTTATATCTATTCTTGATGCTGATCATCACCAAATCAAGGGGCATAATGAACTGGGTGTCCATTTTTCCTTGAAACTTCAATATTTCACCTTTGATGTATAAGGATTTTTTTGTTGTCAAGATATACTTCTTATTAGTTTTTTATGAATTTATATACTTATTATAATATCTAGATAACCTTTCTCGGTTATCCTATAGGTTTTGAGGAAATACACGTTGAATTGGGAAGCTCGTAGGGTAATCCTAGTATGAATAATCAATTTCACATTGTGAAGTTTAGAGAGACATGATATCTATTATTCCCATTCATTGAGGATGAATATTGGGGCTACATGTCATGTACAATGGATAGAAGCATTGTAGTGACCACATGTCATGTGGACTGAGAACCTGGCATGGGTAGCCATGTGAAAGTTCATTGCCAAACGACATAGAAATAGGGTTCCAAAAATAGGACATGGAAAACGACATGGAAAAGTGGACACTTATCCTTGATATACCCCTGTACTTGATTAAACACATTTTATATGAGACATGAGTGGCCGATCTATATAGAGGAAAAACATGGTTGTGGCCGAGTGAGGTAGGACACACCGTCTGTGAGATATATAAAAAATATACACCTTTATGGTCTAGAAATCCAGTCGAATATGTGAAACAGCCATATGACTAGTTAGGTTCACACTCTGTGGGAACCCCTATGCACATTGTGTACTTTCTTGGGATATGTTTTAGGTATTTATCCCTGCATGTGTCCTTATCTAGAACTCATATATATGTTTCATAGTAGTCTATCATAAGGATGTTTTTTTGTAGAATACGATGGTGGTCTCTATAGTGGCCTATGATATATGACTATTCGTTAGACTAGAAAGACATTGTATTAGTTTCTAATATTAATGTGTAGTCATTAGGGTGGATCACTTGGTTGACCTCGGGTTCAGTACCCATCTTTTTCACCTTCATATACAGGCCCCTTAGATTCATTTATTTGTTAGAATGATGCTCCTTATTATATCAGGGTAGAATTATCCTACCCATTTAAGTTTTATGAAGTATGGTATGGTAATAGTTTTACTCATTTTAATAGTTCTTTGTCTAAATTGGATATCATTGTGGTTCTTGGTGAGAGATATTGGGATTTTTACTCCTATATCTCATTTGGGAGCATGTATCCATTACATATCTTATTAGGTAGAGATATGACACCCTACATCACGAGTATGATTTCTCTACCCTTTCGGTAGTTTAATCTATGATGGTAGACCACTATTGAATAGGGGTGTGGGTTCCCTATGTCATTCATGGGGTGGGATACTATGATCCCCTTTCATACTAGGGTCTAGGATCTCTATACTCATTTCCCAAATAGTGTAAGTACGCCCAAATTAGACATGGGTGTGAGTCCTCTATCCAAGGACTTGATATAATGCTACCATGTTATTGAACGATTCCTCCATATGTGATGTATTGATAGAGTGGGAAATTCCATATCATGTTAGGGTGGAGGACCTCTATGATTGTTGTCATAACCCCCTATCGAATGAGGGAGAAAGACCTCTATCATGGGGTCAATACATCCATGTCATGTTGGAGTGTGGGTATGCCCTTGTGATCATACTGGAAGAGTTGTTCACTTCTATCATACCGGGGTGGGGGTACCCTATCCATGGATATTTACTCCAATTTAATATCAGGGTGCATGTCATCTATCTATTGAATGGTACTCCACTATTATGTTAGGGTGTGTTTCCTCATATATGGAGTAGTACTCACACATATTCCAATAGTGTCAGGAACATTTATTCCTCTAGATTCATAGATCCTTCAGTTGTGGAGTGAAATTACACGGATCAGATCCCTCCTCTAGTTACATGTGACACCTGTTTAGGATCTTATTCTCCCTCAATATGTTGGGGTGTCAACCACTAAATACCCATGTGATAGATGTTTCCCAGGATAGTTAAGAGATCATACTACCTCAACTATTGGGTAGGGGAAAGATGAGTTTCTGTCTATTATCTCTCTTAAATGAGTATTAATGACCCTCGAAGTCTGGGGTGGTGTGCTGTCAATTGTGTGTAGTGGTGAGGGAAGGGCGTCATAACATGGGTTTTCATGGGATTTCACTGGGTTCAGGTTAGATATTGTATGAAATATTTTGTTGGGAACTTGAATATGACCATGTTAGTTTTCCCTGATGGATTATTTCTCACATATGGATTCTATATGGGATATCTTAGATCATGGAGTCTCCTCTCCTCGTTGTGTTCTACCTTTATATCCAAGTGTAGAATTTTGCAAATGGCTATGAGGTAGGAATCTCATGAGACTTGGAGTTTGGGATGAGTATATATGGTTCATTCAGGGAGTCCTTCTTGAGTTTTCATGTGTCTAGTTTGATTCCCCTGGTTGATGGAGATGACTAGCATATATAGTTGATGATGTTTCAAGATTGAGTTTTTTTCTCTTTTAGGTTCCCCCTATCTATGTGAGGTGGACTGTTTCCTTTTGTTTTCTGTATTTTATTTTGGGTTTTTGGGCTGCCAACTGATTATTTTTATACTCTACCCTTCACGGTCTTTTCCCGCATCTGTTTTTTTTGTTGACCTCAGGCTTTTTGAATGAATCCAAGGATAACCCAAGGATTTCGGTGGATAGTGAGATATACTAACTGATATGTTTACTATATCTAGGATGTGGATATTTTGGATAGTTTCTTTTGACTCTTATCCCTTCTTTCTGAGAAGGTTGGATGCTTGTATAGTTTTTGTGGGAATATGTTTTCCCTTTTATGCTTTCGGTACTTCCTTTTTACTCAATATTGGGATATATGTATGAATTAATTTTTCTCCAGTATTTTATATCTATGAATTGTTTCATAGAGTTGTTTTTGGTTGTGTGACAAAATGTATATTAGGAAAAGGGATCACATCTGCATGATATTCATATTAAACGCTACTCTCTGGCACCTAGAACATTAGACATGATCTTGGGGTGTTGTGGCCCAGGCCCCATTGGTTTGAGTCATGAAATATTATAATCAAATGGGGTTATAATTTTTTCATGCAGTGTCATGAGATTGGTATAGGTTTCATAGAGATAATATCAAGGTTTTTTGTGGTCATATTTCATAATATAGGTTCTGGTGTTTGTGTGATGACTATCTCATACAGTCACTTGGACTCTCAAAACGTTATTTTCATCTTAGTACATTAGGTAATTTGAACTACAAAAGTAATGGTATATTTATCATATAAGACAACATTGTTGGATAACTTTCCTTCTAGAATAAGCTCCAAGATTTACTCTTTGACCATAGATCATATTGATTGTGTCTCAAGAAACCACTAAACAACAACACGAAATATGATTGTGATGATGATACTCCCAATGAAAAGTCTTTAGTGATGGGAACTAGTTTAGATGTGGTACCTTTGGGTGGTCCTCCAGTATATATTACACCCATTGAGAAATGGGTTATTCTCTCACTACAAGATGAGGATCAGTGCATGATGAATGTGTTTCCCATGTCCAAGTGGTAGATACCTATGAGGTAATAGTGTGATTCAGACCCCATGCTGCTAATGACTAGCTCGAGGCATTTAGGCATTTTTTCCACCATCTGAGGACACCTCCCAATCACATGGTTGTCCTAGAAGAGATCATTATATTCGGTTTAGATGGTAAATAGTTCAGTCTACTCATGTAGTCCCATGACAAAGTGATGATCACATGGGAATATTTTGATCATCTATTTAGTTAGGGGTTTAACCCTTCCACACTAACATCTGTGCATATCTAGTAGATTTTGTAGCACTAGAAGGGTAGTATGAAAATGTAAAATTACTCAACAAGGTTTGGAGGCCTACCAAGATACTCTATGTATATGATTTCAGACCAATCAATCATAGATCAGTCTTTTGAATAGGGCCTTCACATATATGACCCATCAAGTGATGTTTCATTGAGATTTACAACTTATGTGGGCATAGTAGAGTGAACTCAAATATTAAAGAGAATATTATATATGGTATGGGAATATGTGGTCCATATTGTTGGTCATGAGACTAAGGAGTCTGCAACAATATGTATATTAAAGATGATAAGAATATAGTGTCGGAAGAATACCTATTAATAAAAACATGCACATGGGAATGTACTGTAAGAACTATGCATGTGATTTGGTCAATCATTGGATAGGTTATTTCATTCTTGTGAGGATGAGGGACATATTTCTAGAGATGTTCTGACCCTTTATGCTATTGACAGAGAGTCGATCGATAGAATACCATTGAAGAGGGAGTTTTTGGTGAAGGGAGTTACACATGATGATAAATGTGGAAGATGAGTTGGGGGAGATGTAGATGTTTGTATGAGATTCGACATGTTTTCACTGCCACCCACTGGTGTTCTACGACGGGCTTAGAAAGCTAGAGGATGGGGACAAGGACAGTTTCAGGCCCCATAAGCCTTTGAATTAGAAGCACTAAGGATAAATAGTGGTATTATAAGTGTCCTTTATTGTTTCTATATTCTTAATTCCTAGATATTGTTGAGAGGTATTTTTTTCTTTCAAAATATTCGTCCTCGATTAGAAAGGGTGATGTGGGGCACTAGTTAAACCATGTGTGGGTGTTGTTTGATGTTTATTTGGACTCATGAGAAAGAGGTGTTCTTTACCCCACTGTGATTTTTTTTATACATGTAAGACAATTCAAGAAAGATCATTCCACCAATGTTGTATAGTGTCAAGTGGTGGATGATTACCTTAACCTTGTGTTTTTTTTTCGAGGTTGTGCACTTGAGTGTCAGAGGAGGTCGTGGAATTTCTATTGGATCCTTTATGTTTAACATGTAGGAATAAATTCCCTTGTGTAGATAAGGCCATTTTGAAATCAAGGATTTTGGATAAAATAAAATGTAAAATATATAAATATCCAAATTATTTTAATTTTATATATCATAATTATGGGTATATAATATTTTTTAATGAGAGAAATGATGCAATAAAAAAATGCAAAATTTATTTCATTTTTTATAGACCATGAAAATCTTGTTTTTCATTATTACTCAAGTAAAATATATTATATAAAATATTTCTCTATAAAATAGTTTTAATACTTATCTAAGAAAGAAAAAATGATAAATTTTCATGAATAAAATGTTTCAAATCTATCATCATTTGTTTCAGAGCAAAAAATGTATCAGGATGATCATAGAAATATAAATTCCATCACTAAAAAATATCAATAAAGAAATTTATTTAACTCTTATATATTTTTATAATTACCTTACACAAACACTTGGGATGTATGTTTTCTTGATATGGGTTTATTCTAATTTATTTGTATTTCTAATGACAATTTTTTTTATTTTTTTTATTTATTTCATTATCACTCACTATCATAACAATGGTTGCATCTAGAATTATTTTTTTGATATTTTAGGGGACATTTCTACCTCTTAAATTTTTTTTCCAAAATCACAAATGGGGTGAATGGGGGAATAACGAAAATCATGTTCTAGGAAGGTAGAAAGTACACATTCTATATATTTTCAAATATCAAGGGGTGTATGTATTTGATGTTTTTTTTCAATTTTTACTTTCAAATGATGTGTATTTTCATTTTTAAAAAGGGGATACGATTGAGTAAAACAAATAAATAATTTCATACCATACATTTTTGGAACACTGTCCACTATTCTTATTCATTTATTTTTTAATTTTATACATACAGAATCATAATGTTATATTGTAGGGAAAATTTCTCTTTTAAGGGATGTATATTTTCACATTTACCATATATAAAGTCCTTACATATCTTAGATGTATATTTATTTTATTCATCAAACACATGTATATAATATTCAATATGTTATTATTTATAAATTTTGCAACAATATATTTTAACAAAGACCACTAAAAGATGTTATACAAAGCCTTTCAGACATAGATTATCATATTAATATAAATAGGCCAATCAGATGAACTTTTTTCACAAATATTGGAAAAATAACTCTATTAAATCTACCTTATAGATTTCTTCATACAAATATATGTAACCAATGCGATTTGTAGTAGTGAATATAATGATGAATGTCATATTTAGATATTGTGTTGATATTTTCATGTTAATAATGAGTGTGTTTGTTTCAATTAAAAACACCCAGGAGAAATGTAGATTATGAAATTTGGAGTTCTACAATAAATATATGTTCATGTTCAAGGAGGATGTTTCATTTTTCATGAAATAATTTTCCTTTTTAATTTAAAATATTATGTTATTAATCAGTGTTTTATACCATCATGTAATGTGAAATAACAATATTGTAAACATTAAAGGATTATTACTTAGGGTATATGATTTTATGGATATCATTATAACTTTTTTATGATTTATTTTAATTATTATGTATGGTATTGTTGGTCACGAATACTCACAGCTTGAGTAATAGAATGATTCTATGATAATTCTAGTTGGTGGTTCTCGAATCTAGGAATACAGAGAACTGGATGATAATTTTAGTCATGAGAATACTTGGTAAGGAGGAAAAACATTATGATATGCATGATATTGGGGATACATTCTGTCATGTTAAAAACATTCCTAGTTTTGGTGTTTAATTTTATGAATATGTTCAGAGAAATTTATGGAAAAAATTATATGTATTATAAATGTTTTTAAATATTATTTCTAATTGATTATATTTTAAACATTAAAATATATAGAAATGATTATATAGTTATTTATACATTCATTAAATCACTGCATATAAATTGAATCGATATAAACAAATGGTAAATTAACATCCTTAATCATATGGGAAAAAACTATGTTGAATATTTCATAACTATAATTCACCCCCACCCAAAAAACTAAAAATGATGTATAATTGTTTTCAATTTCAATCCTATATCTCATATCTGGGATAGTATCTATATCGTATAAAAACATAAAAAAGATTTTATTTCTTGAAAATTATCTTTATTTAAGTCTAAAGATTTATCAATTTTGACACCAAGAAATGTTAATCCAAACTGATCACCAATCATTGAGTGCGTAGATTATAACTACGGGAGAGATCACATGATGAAATTTTATTATCAGAATTGGAGTTCAATTTTTTTTATTATTAAGAAGTATTTCTGATTGTAAATAATGAAATAACTCTCTTCATCATAGAGATAAAAAATTGATTATCAACATAAATACCACTTTTGAAATTCTATATTAGCATCTATGGTGAGAAATGTATATAGTTATATTTTATCTTTTGAAATGGAAAAACCACATTGAAGATAGTGGAAGTTACACAGTTTTGATATTCTAATATTTTTTGAAACTCGTAGTGTAATGCTACATTAATGTTAGAATGACTTTTTATTTCCACCTATATTGTATGTTACTCAATTGCATCAATATTTTGGGATTTTAATGAATAGTTTATAGTCTATATAAGAAATTTTTTTAATACATGAATGAAATATCATTTTATCTTAGATATCATGAAAACTGAATTTAAATTAAATAGAATAGTTTTTGATGGTGTATAACATCAAATTAAACTGAATTTAATGGATCTGATTGAAAAAAATCATTAAACATTATTATAGAATCAAACATGATGACGATACGAATATAGAAAGATTAATAGTGTTTCTTTTTATTAGACATAAATTTTGAAAAATTATTCTCAATCTTCTGAAAAAAATATTACATTTATTTAGAAGATGAAAGAATAAGTTGATATAAATATCAATTTTTCAAAAATGGAAGATTGATTTTACCCAACTTTTATAATGGTGGTATTTTTATATAATTCATAGTAATGGAAGATCAACATAAAGATATTTTTTAAAAAACCATAAATTATTTTTGATCTGAATACATTAAACAAAACATGGAATGATTTACATAATATATTCATTTTTAAACATTATGATTACCTATTTCATTATAGAAAAAACCCCTAAATAGGGAAAAGATATATTTTATCTTAAATTTCTAATAAATTGTTTTTGGAATGATTTAAAAAAAATAACATAACTGATATTTTTGAAATAATATTTTTTCATCACATTAAGCATTGTTTAATGATTTTTTTTATAAACTAGTTCATTTACCTTTCATATGAAATAAATTTTCATCTATTTTTATTACACCAATTATAATATATTTTATAAAAAATTCATTAAATGATAAACTTGTCTATCATTACTTATATATTTTCTGTATTTTTTGTAATCATTATGTTAAAATATTCAAACTCATTTTTTATGAACAATCATGTTTTATAGATTGATAAATCTATCCAATAATATAGATAGATTTATTAATAAAATAAAATTTATAGATTTTAATTACATATAACCTATATAAAATATTTATTTATTCATATCTCAATATTAGATTATAGTTATTTGGTATTTAGGATAATTATTATTCTTTTATATTGGGTTGGATGTGGATTCTTCTCTCTCTCCAATTATATATAAATAATTTGTTGATCATAACTACTTATTCTATGTATGATTGATTTGGATAGACCTATACAATGTTTTCTATAACAACCCAAAGTTTCATTAATGGAAATCCCTCTTGATCTAATTAAATGTCTCTTTATGAAAAATGTTTTTATAAGATGTCAACTTCTTTGGTTTTATGTTAAGAATTTTGACCATTGCTAATATAGACATTGAACAGTGATCACATGATTAGTATAAATATAAGACTTTAACAAATCCAATTTACTCAGATAAAAGAAGCGATGGCCTCGTCCAGTATAATTTCTCCATACGAATCCCATTTGATGGAGCTCGGAAAAGAGGTGGCATACTTGGGCTTCACTCTTGACCAAGACCATGCTGAGCATCATCATGTCAAGCTCGAACGTGACCGTCTATGATAAAAGTGGAAGTTGATTGAAATTACCACTCAAGCAATGTTATCTGAGCCACCCCAAGAGTCTGCCACCATCGCACACCTTACCATTAGGTCATATGCGGCTGTTTTAAGGGGTTATGTAACAAATAAGTAGTACTATGTTCATGTACATTATTTTTGTATATAATAGTGAATATAATTTCTATTTATTTTTGATACATTGTAAATAGTTTTTAAAAGTATAAATGGTGTTTTTAGTTATTATTTAATTAAAAAGTCTATTTTAATAAATTAAGGGATTTTTGAATTAAATAATATTTTAATAAAATAATAATAATATTATTAAATTATTTTTTCATTAAATATAAATGATCTTATAATTTTATGAATGCAATTAAATTTTTTTATTAAGGTTTGAAAGCCAGTTTTGTCAAAACCCATGAATTTTTGATAAATGTCGCTTTTTATTTTAAATGTGAAAATTAACATATTTAGAAATTTTTTTTGATAAAATAAATGGAATTTATAGAATCAGGACGTCGAAATTATCCAACGGTGAATTTTTCATAATTTTCTGAGATAGTCAAATTTTTGGGTAAAAATTAAATACCGTTTAAATATATAATGTGTTTCATGACATCATAATGACCCAATAGTGCCGTAGTAAAATACTATAATCTTTATTTTTGGCCAATATATGTTTTACCATTAAAATAATTGGATTTTGGGTTTGTTTGACTTACTTTTCAAATCATTAAAGGATCCCTCAAGACATATTCAACACTTTGCCTTTTTAAATTAATTTCCATGGGAGTGTGACTCACCTCCACATAAGCAACCCTAGTATTTTAAGAAGTTCGGACTTTGGACTTATAAAATATTTTTTTCCTCTTCCCTTTGCAAAAAACCATGGGATGGTTTGTGGTTTGGATTAATTTAATATAAGGGGTCCCAAACCTAAATAATAAAGAATTCTCTCACCTTTCCTATATAAACCCACCCAAGATCCCACTTCCTCCTCACTAAAAGCCTTTGGAGTTTGTCCAACCTCTACCCTAATCTCTCTATAATCCTCCCAAATGTGCCCTAATCTCCCAATAATCCTCTCACAATCCTCTCTCTATCCTTTGGAAGCACACTTCCAAGTAAGGGTTTTTTCTTCCTTTCTCATTTTTTTCCAATTTTCATTAAGTTGTTTTTCCCTTTTAATTTAAATTATGAATGTTGAGGTATGGTTTAACACCTCCCTCATACTGCCCTCTTTATGTTTGAATTATGGGAGACCCCTTTATCTCTCATTAAATTCCTCCCATGTACACCTGTTACTATGCCGAAATTCCGAAAGGAACATCTTTCTCCTCTTTTACATTCAAGCAATATTTTTGTATCATGAATCTAATTTCCATTAAAATTGTTGGGACATATATCTATATGACCTCCGTATTTTCCATTACATGTAAATATGATGTGGAACCCCTTTCTCTCTCATCAACCATTTTTATGAATTCTTATGTCACGCCGTTACGCTTCCGAAATCGCACCGATTTTCTAAGCCAATGTCATTGTATAGGGAATACCATGCCCATTTCTCCATCAAGGGTATTCAAAATTATGCACATTTACTTATTGATTATAAAATTTCATGTATGAATTCCATATTCCTTTATCATTAAATAAATTATTATGTTTTATGAATCCATGTTTTATGATCCATGTGGCACACTTATACATGAAATGAAATGTTTATGAAGGGTGAGCCCTTATAGTACTCCAATGCAATGGGTAAGTATAGTATCATGATATGTCATGTGCAATGAGTGTTGACTAATGCTTATTCATGTGCAACGAGGGTTTACTCATGCTTTATGTGCAATGAGGATTTACTCATGCTCCATGTTCAATGAGCCTTGGCTCATGCTAATTCCATGTTAAGTGTTGTTGCCACATTTACATGTTATGATTATCATGCTTTATCATGACTTTTTGTTCATGTTTCTTATATGATCTATTGATATTCATATTTTCTAACATGTATTTTACTCCTCATGTTATTCTATGTGTACTCCCTTACTGAGATTTATAGATCACCCTTTTCTTATGCATGTCCTCAGGTTATCCCATGCAATGCTAAGTACAAGGGAATGTAGTGGTCATGTAAAGGAATTTTTCAATAAAGATGGTGTATTTCATGTTTTAAGTTATTATTTAATGTTCCTAAGCCCCAAAGACACTAAACCTCTCGATCTTCTTTATTGTATCAAGTGATGTTTTATGTAATAAATTATGTTTAAGTTTGTAATAAAAGAAGGGTTGTCATAGTTGGTATCAGAGGATAGGTTTAGTTATTTTTGGGATTAGGAAACCCTAGTAAAGCCTAAGATACAATACAAAGTAAAATAAAAACGTCCCTAGGTTTTGGTGAGTATTGAGTAAGTGGTTCATCAAGAAAATGCATCCCTGTCTGGATACAAGCAGGTAGAGGCGGCTCTGGCACAGATGTATCCTAGGGGTAAAACAAGAAAACATCGCTTTGAGATAGACTCGAACGGGAACTGTTGCACGACAACGGGCCTTACTGCACTCTTGGTTACGACACTCATGGGGGATATGTTTTGATAAATTCACAAGATTAATATGAAACCTTATTAGGGGAATTAAAAAAAATGCCCCGAAGAATATATGTTAGAAAGTAGATCCTGAAAATCCAAGATTGAAGCCTATAGACTCATGAGTTAAGGAAATGAAAGTTTATTTATAAGTCATGAACATTTGACTTTGGATTACTCTTTATGTGGTACCCCTAACATTCCTTTTATTCCATCCAATGGTCGGTAATAGGAGGTCTTGGGCTAACAATCGATGTGAAGATCAGTGTGATGACTGTACTAATGAGGTGCCCAATCCAATGGGAGCGGGAATGACGAACTTTGCCACGCTTCTCTCTCAGTTAACCCAAGCATTGAATAGAAACATGGGTCAAGAGGAATGTTCAACCCCCCTAAGAAATAACAAGTCGCTATCGAGAGCTTCATGAGACAAAGGCATCCTACTTTTAGTGGATCATCCATTCCCATGATCACTGAACAATGGATCAACTCCATTAAAAAGATCTTATCCATCCTTCAATGTTCTGAACAAGAGAAGGTTCTCCTGTCTGCCTATCGTATGGAGGGTGAAGATGATCAGTGGTGGACGTTGATCAAAAATAGGAAGCCTGAGGAGGAGATCGAGGCATTGGAATGGAAGGATTTCCGGAAGATGTTTTTCGATAAATATTTTCCGCGCACCCTCTGTCTTAAGATGGAAATGGACTTCCTTTCCCTTAAGAAAAAAGATGAAGAATATGTTAGAGCATAAGAGGAAAACTTTACAAGTCTTTCAAGATACGCTTCTGGCTTTTTCGTTACCCTCGAATGCAAGGTTGACTGCTTCTTTTGTGGGATGAAGCCTAGCTTGTGGAAAGCATTAGCGATCTGTGACTTCGACGGATATGAGGAAATTGTCCAATGTGCCCTCAAGGTCAAAATGGAGATCGGGGAATCACAGGGGGATCATGGGGACAATAAGCGTAAGGTGGAATTCAATACTGGTGGTCTGATGGATAAATCCAACGATGCTAAGAAGATCCAGCACCCCACTTGCCAAAAGTGCAGAAAGAAGCACCCTGAAAATTGCCTTAAGGGGACGAAAAAATGCTTCAGGTGTGCAAGAGAAGCGCACCTAGCGGTTAACTGTCAGCAAGAAAGACCCACGGTTGCGACAGAGGAGAGGAATGCTCCGTTCGAACCTCAACGTGTTGTTCAATGCTAAAAATGAAAATAACTGGGTCATTTTTCAAATCAGTGCCCTCATCCAAGGGTTTTTGGAGGCGACCAACAACCTCCAAGGCAGAAAGGAAGAGCTTTTTCCATCACTTATGCCGAAGTGATCCCCGACAACAAAGTGGTGACAGGTACGCTAGTTATTCATTCAAGAATAGCGAACATACTTTTTGATTCAGGTTCTACGCATTCTTTTATATCTCAAAAGTTTAGTAGAAAAATCCCAGAACCACCACAAATCATGGAAGTAAAGATGTCGGTGAGTACGGAAAATGGGGAAATCATTGCATCCCATGAATATAAGTCCTCCCCTGTTATAATCTTTGGATTGAATTTCCCGAAAAACCTCTTCATACTCCCTTTGGTGGAATTTGATGCAATTCTTGGCATGGATTGTCTTTCCTTATATATAGTCAATATAAATTGTCGGGAGAGGGAAATCACACTCCATATGGAGAATCGACCCCCGATTCATTACAAGTGTTAGGAGGAAGATGAATCTCTTTTAGCCCCATCATCTCAATCATGGATATTACTGCCTTATGAGCATGCATATCTGGCTCAAATGATTGAGTCCAAGGAAGAAACCATCCTTGAATAAATGCCTGTTGTGAGGGAATTCGCTAAAGTGTTTCCCGAGGAACTGCCTTCTCTTCCTCCTAGAAGATATGTTGAGTTCTCAATTGAACTTATACCTGGGGCGCTACCAATATCCAAGACTCCATATAGAATGGTTGTTGTAGAGCTTGAAAGCTGAAGAAACAACTACAGGAGAATCTTGATAAAGGGTTTATACGCCCAACTGCTTCACCATGGGGTGCTCCAGTCCTCTTCATCAAGAAGAAGGATGGGTCAATGCGGCTTTGCATCGATTATCGTGAACTTAGAAAAATCATGATAAAGAACAAGTATCCTCTCCCAAGAATCGATGACTTGTTTGATCAGCTGCATGGAGCACAATACTTCTCCAAGGTAGATTTGCGGTCGAGATAGTATCAAGTAAGGGTGAAGAAGGAAGATGTACCCAAGACTGCTTTTCATACAATATACAGGCACTATGAATTCCTAGTAATGCCTTTTAGACTCACAAATGCTCTAGAAATCTTCATGGACATAAATAATAGAGTCTTTAGAGATTACCTAGACAAATTTTTGGTAGTCTTTGTAGATGATATTCTAATATACTCCAAAACCAAGAAGGATCATGAGGATCATTTAAGAACTGTACTGGAGACTTTGCGCAAGGAGAATATCTATGCATTGTACAGCAAGTGTGATTTCTGGTTGAAGGAAGTCTCATTCTTGGGCCATATCATCACAAGCAATGGGATATCTGTAGATCCCTCCAAAACAGATGCAATTGAGGGATGTCGGAGGCCAACATCGGTAACGGATATCCGTATCTTCTTGGGTTTAGCTGGTTATTATCGACGATTTGTGAGAAATTTCTCACGATTGTCCAACCCTCATACCAAGCTAACTCTGAAGGGAGTAAAGTTTTCTTGGAGTGATGAATGCGAAGAATGCTTCAAGGAGTTGAAAAGGAGGCTTATCACGGCACCCATTCTCACTTTACCCACAATTGGGGAACTTTTTGTGGCATTCAGTGATGCTTCAAAGAAGGTATTAGGCTTTGTGCTGATGCAGAATGATAAAGTGATATCCTATTCCTCAAGGTAGTTGAAAATCCATGAGCGAAACTATCCAACACATGATCTAGAGTTGGCGGTTGTGATCTTTGCATTGAAAATATGGCGGCATTATCTATATGGAGAGAAATGTGAGATATATACTGACTACAAGAGTCTTAAATATATATTCACATAGAGAGAGCTTAATATGCGCCAGAGAAGATAGATAGAGATCATCAAGGATTATGACTGTTCAACACATTACCACCCTGGGACAGCGAACAAGGTGGAAGATGCCCTAAGTATAAAGGACCCATCAATTCTATCAATGATGGGAATTGAGAAGGATCCAATCTTCTTAGACTTCATGAAGATGGATGTGGGAATCATAAAAAAGAGAACATCATCAATCCTTTCATAAATGATTGCTCAAACATCTCTTTTGGGAAGGTCAAAAGATGCGCAAAAGGATGATGCGGGAATTCAGGAAAAAGTGGAAGCTATAAAAAAAGAGAAATCCTCAGAGTTTAATGTTAATGAAGAAGGAATTGTGCGGTTTGGGAAAAGACTATGTGATCCATCATGTCTAGAGATGAAGATGGAACTTTTGGATGATGCACATAGTTCAATTTTCTCTATTCACCCAGGGAGCACAAAGATGTATCGAGATATCCGAGAAAACTTTTGGTGGGATAATATAAAGAAGTAGATTGCTGAATATACATCAAAGTGCCTGGTGTGTCAGCATGTGAAGGCTGAGAGGCAGAAGTCTAAGGGGATGATGCAACCATTGCCCATACCAAAATGGAAATGGGATAACATCACCTTGGACTTTGTCAAAGGACTTCCAAGGACATCTAAAGGCAACAATACAATCTGGGTTGTTGTGGATCGTCTTACAAAGACTGCACACTTCATTGCTATTCGGGAGTATTTCTCATTAGATCAACTGGCACAGATATATATCAGGGAAGTGGTAAGGTTGCATGGAGTACCACTATCTATTGTGTCTGACCGAGATCCAAGATTCACCTCTACGTTTTGGAAGAGTCTTCATCATGCTCTGAATACTGAACTGAACTTTAGTATGGCCTATCATCCTCAAACAGATGGCCAATCCGAGCGGACTATCCAAACACTTGAGGATATGTTGAGAGCATGCTCAATGGACTTTAAAGGAGGATGGGATCAACATCTTCCTCTGTTTGAGTTCTCTTATAATAACAGTTTCCACTCGAGCATCCAAATGGAACCATATGAAGCCCTGTATGGGAAAAGGTGCAAAACACCGGCATGTTGGGATGAAGTCAGTGAACGTAAGCTGCTTGGACCAGAAATGGTCGAAGAAATGGTGGAAAAGGTGAAAACCATTCAGCAGCATATCAAGGTAGCCTAGAGTCGACAGAATAGTTATGCAGATAATTGTCAATGAGACCTTGAGTTTAAAGTTGGAGACATGGTTTTTCTATGCATATCTCGATGGAAGAAGGTCATGGGGTTTGGAAAGAAAGGGAAGTTAAGTCCAAGGTACATCGGCCCCTTCGAGATTCTTGATCGTGTCGGGGCTATGGCCTATCGACTAGCACTTACACCTACTATGGACAAAGTACATGATATCTTTCATGTATCCCTCTTAAGGAAGTACATACCAGACCCTTCACATGTACTCTCTTCTGAGGTGGTACAATTGGAAGATGATCTTTCTTATGATGAGCAACCAGTGAAGATCTTAGATCATAGATAAAAAGTTCTACGAAATAAGACAATGCCCCTCTTCAAGGTGTTGTGGAGAAACCACAAGTTTGAAGAAGCGACTTGGGAATCGGAGGATATGATGAAGCTGAGTTACCCACATCTGTTTTAGTGTGGGAAAAGGAAAATTTCGAGGGTGAAATTTCATAAGGGGGGGAATGTTGTAATGACCCAAAGTTTCATTAATGGAAATCCCTCTTGATCTAATTAAATGTCTCTTTATGAAAAATGTTTTTATAAGATGTCAACTTCTTTGGTTTTATGTTAAGAATATTGACCGTTGCTAATATAGTCATTGAACAGTGATCACATGATCAGTATAAATATAGGACTTTAACAAATCCAATTTTCTCAGAAAAAAGAAGTGATGGCCTCGTACAGTAGAATTGCTCCATACAAAGACCATTTGTCGGAGCTCGGAAAAGAGGTGGCATCCTTGGGCTTCTCTCTTGACCAAGCCCAAGCTGAGCTTCATCTTGTCAAGCTCGAACGTGACTGTCTACGGTAAAAGTGGAAGATGATAGAAATTACCACTCGAGCGATGTTATCTGAGCCACCCCCAGAGTCTGCCACCATCGCACACCTTACCCTTAGGTCTTATGCGGCTGTTTTAAGGGGTTATGTAAAAAATAAGTAGTACTATGTTCATGTACATTATATTTCTATATAATAATGAATATAATTTCTAGTCATTTTTGATACATTGTAAATAGTTTTTAAAAGTACAAATGGTGTTTTTAGTTATTATTTAATTAAGAAATATATTTTATTAAATTAAGGGATTTTTGAATTAAAGAATATTTTAATAAAATATTATTATTATTATTAAATTAATTTTTTCTTAAATATAAATGATCTTATAATTTTATGAATGCAATTAAAATATTTTATTAAGGTTTGAAAGCCATTTTTGTCAAAACCCGTGAATTTTTGATAAATGTCGGTTTTTATTTTAAAAGTGAAATTTAACATATTTAGAAATTTTTTAGATAAAATAAATGTCATTTATAGAATCAGGACATAGAAATTATCCAACGGTGAATTTTTCATAATTTTCTGAGACAGTAAAATTTTTGGGTAAAAATTATATACTGTTTAAATATATAATGTGCTTTATGACATCATAATGACCCAATAGTGATGTAATAAAATACTATAATCTTTATTTTCGGCCAATATATGTTTTACCATTAAAATAATTGGATTTTGGTTTTTTTTACTTACTTTTCAAACCATTAATGGACCCCTCAAGACATATTCAACACTTTTCCTTTTAAAATTAATTTCCATGGGAGTGTGACTCACCTCCACATAATCAACCCTAATATTTTAAGAAGTTCGGACTTTGGACTTATAAAATATAGTTTTACTCTTCCCTTTTTTTAAAAACCATGGGCAAAAACAATTGGATGGTTTGTGTTTTGGCTTAATTTAATATAAGGGGTCCCAAACCTAAATAATAAAGAATTCCCTCACCTTTCCTATATAAACCCACCCAAGCTCCCACTTCCTCCTCAGTCAAAGCCTTTGGATTTCGTCCAACCTCTGCCCTACTCTCTCTACAATCCCCCCAAAGGTTCACCAAGCTCCCAATAAGCCTCTCACAAGCCTCTCTCTGGCCTTTGGAAGCACACATCCAAGTAAGGGTTTTTTCTTCCTTTCTCATTTTTGTCCAATTTTATTTAAGTTATTTTTCCATTTTAATTTAAATTGTGAATGTTTTTGTATGGTTTCTCACCTACCTCATACTTCCCTATTTATGTTTGAATTATGGGAGACCCCTTTCTCTCTCATTAAATGCATCCCATGTACACCCGTTACTATGCTGAAATTCCGAAAGGAACTTCTCTCTCCTCTTTTACATTCAAGCAATATTTTTGTATCATAAATCTAATTTCCATTACAATTGTTGCGACATGTATCTATATGACCTCCTTACTGCCCATTACATTTAAATATTATGAGGAACCCATTTCTCTCTCATCAATCATTTTTATGAATTTTTATGTCACGCTGTTACGCTGCCGAAATCGCACCGATTTTCTAAGCAAATGTCATTGTGTAGTGAATACCATGCCCATTTCTCCATCAAGGGTATTCAACTTTAAGCACATTTTCTTATTGATTATAAAAATTCATGTATGAATTCCACATTCCTTTATCATGGAATAAATGATTATGTTTTATGAATCCATGTTTTATGATCCATGTGGCACACTTATGCATGAAATGAAATGTTTATGAAGGGTGCGCCATTATAGCGCTTCATTGCATTGGGTAAAGTATAGTATCATGATACGTCATGTGTAATGAGTTTTGACTCATGATAATTCAAGTGCAACGATGGTTTACTCATGCTTTATATTCAATGAGAATTTACTCATGCTCCATGTGCAACGAGCCTTGGCTCATGCTAATTCCATGTTAAGTGTTGTTGCCACATTTCCACGTTATGATTATCATGCTTTATCATGACTTTATGTTCATGTTTCTTATATGCTCTGTTGATATTCCTATTTTCTAACATGTATTGTACTCCTCATTCTATTCCATGTGTACTCCCTTACTGGGCTTTATAGCTCACCCTTTTCTTATGCATGTCCTCAGGTTATCCCATGCAATGCTAAGTACGAGGGAATTTACGGGTCATGTAAAGAAAGTTTTCAATAAAGATGTTGTATTTCATGTTTAAAGATTTTATGTAATGGTCCTAATCCCCAAAGACACTAAACCTCTCGATCTTCTTTGTTGTATCAAGGGAAGTTTTATGTAACAAATCTTGTTTAAGTTTGTAATAAAAGCAGGGTTGTCATATTTTATCATTGTCTCTGGTATATCTCATGTTTCTTCTACATATATATCATTTTCCCTATAGTATTGTATGGAAGATAAAATTGGTTTCACTTGAATGGATGAATCAAAAGAATTAATAATTAATGTAACATTGATTCAATAAAACATTTATTTATAAAATATGGGATTTATATTCGATGGATGTGAATCCTTATTTTTATCCAAAGAAGATTATGATTTTCATTATCCTGTAATTGAAAGATAATTCTGAGTTACCATTATGTTCAATAAAGTTGATGACCATAAAAATTTCTATTTCACTTTGCATGAAATATATTATAATACAAATATCATACTTTTTTCTATGATGATTTTAAATATGTTTAAATTATAAGCATGTATTGATACCCATAAATTTCTATAAAAAATGGGTCATTTGATAAAACATGAGTATAAATATATTATTCTATGTATGCTAAATTTATAAAGTAATTCAACCTCTTAATGGTTGTAATGATTGTTTCCCTTTGTAGGAAAAAAATTCTAATTACTAATACATGATATATGGATACTTCTAAAGGATCATGAAATCTATATCCTAGACATTATCTATAATATGTGAATTGTTCACAACGTAATGAATAAGTCCTGTAGTATGGAGGATTTAAATATTAGATATAGTATGTTGAATGATATTATATATATAATATTTATCAATAAAATATTGTTTAATTTCATAATGGAATGAAATATTATGAATGAGGAAGAAACAGTCGAACAAAAATTAACTTTTTCTGTAGAAGAATAAATTTCAAAAATGAAGCCGATGCTTGTCACTACATTAAATAGATTGCAGAAAATGTAGTGGATGATCATAATTTTATGATGTTGACATAATAAATAATAAATTCCTTCAAATAAATAATTTTTTTTGAGAAGGAAACCCCAATTAAAAAAATCCAAAATTGTAAAAAAATTATATTTTATAGTATATTAAAAATAATAGATAAATAAATTGGGAGAGCCCATATATTATTTTAGATGCTTCCCAGGATATTTACATGAACTAATAAGTTTATTATAATCTCATTTTAGAAGAAATGATCAGAATATAGATTAATAATATCTAAAGAATCATGTAAATTTTAATAGGGATTGGAAGGGGCTCATTCAAGAGTAAATGAATATGAGTAGGATTCGTTAGTTATTATTTTTTATGAAATATATTTAAATTAATATTTTGGTAGAACCTTCATCTATCACAACTCTAGAATTTCAGTAATATAAAACCATATTTATTTAAAGTAAAAAGGTGTAATGGTTTAATGATTTCCAATATAATGTTGTTAAATTTTAGTTAGAAATAGTAGTTGAATATGTTATATATTTTTTCTTCATATACGGTAGTGTCAAAATTTAGAACTCTAAAATAGACAATCAAGGGTTAAAGATGATATTGTCCAAGAGGTAAAGAATGTTTTATACAGTCACGATATGTCGACTAGAACATCAACAATGAATATTATGTTAGGACCTTTAATGATCTATTTATAGCCCTATAATATAACCATTGTTAGGTAACTCCCTAAACATGGTGTATTTCCATGAAAATATATCAACACATATCTGAAGAATTTTGTGCCAAATCCCTGGCCATCATGAACATCTTGAATACTTCAGAAACCACTCTAAATCACCACACCAAACTCTATAATGATAAATAAAATAAAAATTATATAATAAAAAATTCATTTAATGTGAACTTACCTTGGAAATAAAATCCCAGTTTTACATGATCCATAGAGTATAGAAGTTCTTCCTCAATAAACTTCATTAAATATCATATGGAATCAATAATGATATACTCTAGAAACTGGTGTTGCATATACTACTAGTACTTCAATTTCTCTTTTTGGATATTAACATATTTCCACTAAACTCATAAAATAGGAAATATATTTCCACAATGAGTCTGCTGGGTTCAATTAATTACACAAAATTTATTCTCCTCCAATGGTATATCGGCCTCGAGAACAATATAATCCTAATCGATCAAATGATATTGATAATAATATCATTATAAATTATATAATACAAGGAATTAATCCTCTATATAAAATATAATGAAATCATCAGTAAACACAACCACAATCTTATCCAAGAACTTGTGAAATATTCAATTCATAATATCCCTGAATAATATAGGTGGATTAGTTAACCCAAATTACATAAAAAAACTCATAATGCCTATATCTATTATGGAATTCTATTTTTTGGATGTTATATTCTATCACCTTCAATTGATGGTATCCGGATCTCAAGTCAATCTTGGAAATATACTGATCTCCCTAGAGTTGATCAAACAAGTCATCGATATGTGGAAAAAGATACTTGTTTTTAAAATTGATGTTATTAAAATGTTTATAACAAATTCCAATCCCCATGGAGCCATATTTTACATTATCAAAAAAAAATAAGAGCACCCCATGGTCAAGTGTTATGTGGAATGATTCCATTATCATGAAAATAGAGCAACTGATTTTTTTCCATTCAATATGTTCTATTTGAGCCATTCAATATGGGAGCATTGAAATTCTCATAGCATCAGGAACTAACTCAATTATTAATTTGACTTCCTGATGATGTATTACACTGAGTTACTCATCAGGAAAAACATCAAGGTATTCAATTACCTCAAGTACATCATTAATCTGATTAATTCCCCTATTTTCCAAAATATGATCAAGATGACATTCATTTCTATATATCAATAGCTTCTCATCTTCCTAATATGTTATAAATTTTATCGGTTCTTTCTTGTATACAAATAGAAACTCGCTCCAAAAAACAACTACTCTATCTCTATATTCAATATATACATGATAAACAGAAAGTCAATCCCTTCCCAGAATGAAAAAAAACTCTACTAGGGGAAAAACAAGAATTTTATTATGTAAAATATTTCAACATATCATAATAGAAATATTCTTATAATTTATCTTTGCTATAATAATTTCCCCATGTGTTTCGAAAATATGTATCAGTCTCAATTGTTGTGTTGATATATCCAATTTCATAGAAAAATCATTAGAAATAATGAAATGTATAGACCCTATATCAAAGAAAAGTTTTAAAAAATATATGTAAGCATATGAGGTACCTTATAAAACATCATTGGATGGACAGATATCCACTAATGTAATCCCAAATGATCTCACTACACCACCTTCTTATATTCTAGCTTTTTTGCGTCATTTCGATCTCTATTTGGGTAGTCATTTTTAAAATGACCCATCTCTCCACATTTAAAACACTTTATAATTTTATTATCAGGATTAGTCTTAGGGTATTTTTTATTTACAATCTCGGGCCATATTTCCAAACTTACCCCATCAAAGACACTTCCTAGTTTTGGCAAGGAATTCCCCAGGGTTCTTTTTTCCACACCTTTTAGAAATTGGAAACTCTAATTTCTTACCATCATATTTAATTTGTTGATTTTTATAGTTCGCATTCTATATGGACCTCTTCTTCCCTCTATTTTAAAAGTGCACATGATCGTCACGAAACACTATCTCTTCCCTCTCAGCACAGCAGACATGTTACTCTTATCTTTTGAATTCATGGGAGGCCAATGTGATTTTATACCTCGGATTTAATCCTGAGTAAATGTTTTGGGGTTTTCTATGGAGATTCATAATAATATTTGTAGCATACCTCGCCAGTCTGGTTAAGTTATCTTCATACACATCCACTGGATATTCCTTATTTTTCTTCAATTCAATAAATTCATTCCCATCCTATGTCGCTCCACCTTAGGAAAATATTTTTCAATCAAAAGAATTTTAATTTCATCCCACTCTAAGGAATAATTCTCCTCTCAATCCTTACTATATTTTACCAATGATCTGCTTCACCTTCTAATCGATAAATGGAAATACATTCCATTTGCTAACTTGAACAACACATAACATTGTATATCTTTTCAAGGGCCTTAATTCATCTATTATTTTCTACTGGGTTTGAAGATCCATTAAAAGTAGGAGGATGTTGTCTCCTAAAATGTTCCATTATCATCATGTTTCAATGTGTTACCCATATTTTATCACAGTAAAATATTCCAACCCCATTTATTTTCTTCATTAGCTAATCCATTACTATCACAAAATACTCGGTTCCAATCACTACCATTTTGGGCTGCAGATTCGGATGGATATCATTCTATCGATGCATGTCCTCTTCAGCTTCTTTGTTTCATCTACAGAAAAAACATTTTGAGGAAACATATATTAGTCAAATAAACATTTTAAAATTTAAATGCTATATCATTTCAATTTTACTATTGAGTATAAATTATTTATGGTATTATATTAAAATCATCATTACCCCTAATATTATCTAAACCATCATATGATACAAAGTATAATGACTTAGATTTATTTCAATATTTAATTTTGAATATAGTAAATAACACACTTTCTTTCACATTGGTCATCCTTTCACATTTAGAGAAATAGATATTTGGGATACAACACATACATGACATTCCCAAATTTATACATAGAATAATCCAAAAAAAATAGTATCAATTTCTTCCAAAATATAAAACATTTCATATAAGACATGTTTTCTTTGAAAATTCATCATAACATTTAAAATGGATTCCTTATTTATCATACTCATACTTATAACATATGAGAATCATTTAAAAACATGTTATTAGCACAAAATGATCAATAAGGGACATAGAATAATGAAAATGAAATATTTGTCCATGAATATTTGTAACTTAGAAAATCATTTTAAAAAAACACACTTGTCATCCATATATACATACTTTGTGAAACAATAGATTACCAAAAAAATATAATGAACATAAAGATAATCCTAAAGGTATATTGGGTCGTTACTTACATTATATTTTAACCCTTTTAGCTACCTTATAATTTGTAACCCTCACAACTACCTTACAAATTGTGTAACCATCATAGTTACACTTGGAGTAACCATACAGCCAACCTACAACTTAAACTACCCAATAAATTGGAGGGAGATATAGTTCCCAATATTAATTATAAAAAATTTCCATGAACCAAAAACAATCATACACCAAGAATAATTACATAAAAATATAACTTTTGAATTTCGTAAATAATAACAATAAAAGAGGGTTTTAAATGGAAATCCCGATAAAAATGACATATAATTGAAGTTTGACTCAATAAAGTGGATGAAATATGTATATAAATAGTAAATACACACATTTAAACATAATATAAAAAAATAATCTCACAAAAAATTTTAATACCACATTATTAATGAAGTTGAATGTTAACCCAAAGAATGGAAATTGGGTTTTGAATTCCCCTTACCTTGGGTTGACCTTATTTAGAACTCATTTAAAAGTCATTTATAATTGTTAAAAGAGTTTTATTAATACCTTAATGATGCATATTAATGTTTATAAAACCATGTTAGAACAATTTATAACATTATTTCACACTTTAATTATTATTATTTTGTTCCTTCCATTGTTTTGTGTGTGTTCTTTATATGATTCCCATGACCGGTTTGAATTAGATTTTCCTGTCGTATAGAAATGAAATTCATAGAGTTGAATGAAATGGTATTTATATGATTCCAAAATATAAATTGATACCTTAAATCATTTTTTTATCATATATGATGATGGATATTTAGATGAAACATTAATAATATTTTTTTAGATCATTTTTTGCGGTTCCTCGATAATCATTAAATTTTTTCATTATTTAATTTAGTTTCATGAATATAAGTTCATTATAGAACATTAAATAAGTTAAAACATACATATTACTTTTTTTCAATCATTAAAAATGTTTATCATCATATTTTAAGGATTTAATTGATATCGCAAACACATTGTCCACAATTTTAGTAAATCAACACATCATGAACAGTGCTTTAATTTTAGGAAAAATGGGAAGATGATAGGAATAATGATGATGAATCTTATACATAAACATGGTAAAATATAGAAAATATATAATTCTGGTGATTTCCTAACATCTGGATAAGTGTAGCTAAAGAGAGTATAATAAAATAATGAAATTGGAATGAAAACACATGAAAATTGAAGATGATTCTTACCTCTTGATCACTTCTCCTTGAGATCCTCCTTCAGACCTTTGGATTTGGCCTTTTGGTGAGACAAAAAGCTCTAGAACGTGGGGAAGATCCTTTTAAAGGGTATTTGGAAGAAAATAGTCAATGATCAAGGCTTGAGATGCGTAAGATGAAGATGGGAATGAGGGCGGTATTTATAGTGGAGGAGAGAAGAGATTTTATAATATTTTAATCATTATTATAACATTTTTCACAATAATATGAATAGTCATGATTCATGTGACTCAAAATAGTAATAATTCCATGTATGTTCAAACCATTTGGGCTTGCATGAGCCTTTCATCATCAAAGATTCAGTAAAAAAAGTATTGAATGTTTATCGTAATTTATAGTATGTTACAATTCTTAAAAAATTCATGAATTTCAAAAAAAATCAAAAAAATTAACCCTAACCATTATTCAACATGTAGAATTTAAAAATGAAATCTATTATTAGAAAATTTTTAAAAATTACTAATTTAATTTTTAATTAAAACATAATTTGTTTAAAAATAAAAACTTTAAATCTATAACTCAATTTTTAACACGTAGAAAAATTAATCAAGTTTTCATTATCAAAAATCCTTAAAAAATAATAATAATAAAAGTTACTATTCATTAGGTTCATATTAATATTCATATTACTATCCATAAGTTTATGTTATTATTCATAAAAATACAGTTGGTTTCATGAGACTAAAAATAAATTACTGATCATAACTGTAGATGATCATTTTTTGAAATTCAAAAAACAGAAGCAACAAAATTATGTCTAAATTCTGGTTATAAATATATACTTAAAGTAAAGTTTCAAGCATTTTAATTTATTTTAAAAATCATGGGGTGTAAAAAACAACCTATGTTTCGGTAAATTATAAGGGAATTTTGATTTCAAGTATTGAAATCCTTATCTACGCACTTAACATGGATGTGGATATATAATATCTTAACCTAAAAGTAATAACACTAAAAATGGTTGTTTAGTGACTATCATGATTTCCATTTGGGGAACATGAAACATTATTTTCTGCTCACCTAATTTTGACATTCAAAAGGGACAAGCTTCATTTAGTCATAATATATATAAAACCCATTATAAATTATACATAACTTATGTAATTCATTTTTTTTAATGTTATAAAATGATTAAATTATGTGAAAAAAGAAGAATATTTTGAGAAAAATGATAAACATAGGGATACCACAATATATTAATGAAGACATAATTTTCACATAAAAATATATTAATTATTTATTCATTGTAGACTTATGTTCATTCAATGAAATTCAATTTTAGAAAATGTTGACATCCAATAGAAATATAAATAATAACCCATGTTTGATAAATTGTAATGAATTTATAACAAACATTCTAAATATAATGGGGTGGGGATTTAAAAACATCATGGTTATGCATACCTAGGTATCTCACTATATAAAAATAATAGGAATCATGTGGGACATCCACCTTCCCTCAAGATGGAGAAACTAGAAATTAATTATTTTATCTCGAAATGGACTCCAACATTTATACAGTTTCAGGTTCATCAAGTTCTAAACCAATGGTTTATCTTAACAGTGAAAATTATTTATGATCTCTAAATTTCTAATAAGTATAAAGATACACTATATTCCTATTTTTTATATGGAAATACTTCTCAATTATGGATTTTAATAATGAAAATATATATGAGGAATC
The DNA here is from genome assembly GCA_963277665.1 of Viscum album. Taxonomy (NCBI): domain Eukaryota; kingdom Viridiplantae; phylum Streptophyta; class Magnoliopsida; order Santalales; family Viscaceae; genus Viscum; species Viscum album. Next base: position 2,056,627,589 of record OY728137.1, read on the forward strand.
AGATTGAGTATATAAGGAGGGGATACATTATAATATTATTACTTAACATTTATTTCCTTCTAACTCATTGAACTATGAGAGCGGTATAGTTCTTTATGCTTATATAAAAGGATATTAAATATTTCTCATCATATATAGCTACGTTCAAAAATAATTTCATGACAAGACTCAGGTTTTTTATCTATAATGATAAAAAAATAGATATATTAATTAGTTGATTAAATCCATACCATCACAAGGATCTATATATTAGAAACATTGGGATGTATAAACAACCAGTTTGATGTTCTCTCAAATCATATAATGTGTTTGGTGATTATTTCCATTGACATTTAAATTAGAATTAAAATTTGTAGCTTCAATATATGGGATCTAGTTGAAATGGGGAAAAGAGATCTATCCACCAAAACATGGAAAATGTTTAAAAAATCAACATAGTAAATGCCTCTTTGGGACATAGAAATGATTTATGTATATGAGATAATCCCCCAAAACTCATTAATGTTTAAGAGTTAGGAATAATATGTGAAATTTTATTGATGAGTGGAGGGAACCACCCCTGGTTTATTGTTAAATCTATATGGAGTATGGGCACTATGCCTGCTACTGCTCTAAACCATGTGTATTTGAGGGTAAACATTTCAGTTAACACTAAATCAAAAATTGAATGGAAGATTATATTTTTCCAATACCAAAAAGGGTGTAACATCCCAAGTATGTAGAAGAATAATATATTTAAATATCTATATATATTTATGAATTAGATAGTCTATTAGAGGATTAAAATGTAAGAACCCGGTTCTTATTTTTGAGGTACGGGCTTCCACTTTTTTCCTTTTCCTTAAGTGTTTTTGAGAAAATATGGAAAATGGGGAAAAATCATGAATTTTTGAACTACAAGCTGTGTCGTTTTTCCACATGCCATGTTCTGCTGGACGTGTGGGGATGAGTACACGGGGCGTGTAGCCATGCCGGTGACAAAGGGTGTAGAAACCGACTACACACCGTGTAGTGTTACCTTACAGGCCGTGTAGTCAGTGGGCAAGCCTAAACAAGAAGGTGGTGGAGTAGCCGACAGCTGGGTGACAGTACATGTCGTTTACTTTAAAGTACATGTCGTGTACTCATGTCAACTATTGAATAGTGTGGCAGTGCCGCCAAATGAATAGTTAAATGAAAGAAGAACACATCGTGTACTCAGATGTACATGCCATGTACTTTGTTTTTTCTACTTAAAACAGGCAGTAGCCTCCTCATTTGGCAGAGGAGGCGGTTGAGCCATTTTGGAGCTAAGGAGGACGGCTGAACATTTGAAGATCCGCATGGTGTTTGTCTGGAATCCGATTCAGCTTCGGACGATCTCGTTGGAACCATACGGGTAAGCCCTCTCCTCTCCAGGTACCGTTCTTACAAATTCTTTCCCAAGGGGAAATTATTTACTTTTTAATGGGTTTTGTTATTCGTCAGATCGATGACATTCTTGGGTGTTTCTGGAGTCGGTGTTCCCATATAACGTTCGTTGGTGCATAAGGTAGGTGGCTTTGTGTTTATTTTCTAACTGTCTTGCATTTTTGTGAATTTTAGCGCCACGGACCCATGTTGGGGTGTCTTGTGGCTGAGGCTGTTGCTATATTTAATTCCTAGAATTACATAGGTGATTAAATTGTGATAAAAAAATGTTGTTTGGGATCGTTTCTTGGATCTGGAACCACCCCAGGGGTGTGTTTCACTATTTAGTCGTTTGGCCAGGATACCCGAGGGTATGCCTTTAAAGTAGTAATCATAGAATTTCCTTAAGAGTAATTGCTTGTTTACTGCTTTGAAATGTTGGGCATTGCCCAGTTAACTGTTTAGCCTGAGGGAATTGTTGTGATTAGCCTGAGGGCATGACTGTTTTATCCTGAGGGCGACATTCTATTTCGCCTGAGGGCAAACTTTCGTGCCTAAGGGATTGACTTCTGTGCCTGAGGGAGACACTTCGTATGCCTGATGGTGATATTCTGACACGCCTGAGGGAAATGCCTGAGGGTGAGATTCTGTATAGACCGAGGGAAAGCCTGAGGGCGTGGTTTACTATTTTATCCTGAGGGCACAGTTTTGGTTGTCCTGAGGGCATGGTGCTGTTGAATACAAGAATTTTACTAAATTAAATAAAATAAATGCATAATAAAATGGCAATTTAATTGTTATGTTAGTTACTTTTTTGTACTTCTTACTTTATTGAATTTTACTATTGCACAATGTTTTTTCATTTTTACACGCAGTTGGGCACGAGCCTTTGGTGGGTGCCTACTGAGATATATTTTTAACACCCTGTTTGGGACATGCTTTTCGGCCCAAAAAGATTACGTTTCTGCTAGTGTAGATAGGGGGAAGAGTCCCTATACAGTTACTTGACTGTTGATGAGGTGTAGGAGGGCATGGGACGGAGCCTAGGCTCGCGATGCCGCTGCCATCTATTTTTCTTCTTTTGTTGTACCCTGTATTTTGTTGTACTGTATTGATGTATAACATGTTCTGGATGTTTTCTTAGAACTTGAAACATGTATCATCATCATTTATATATTGTTGGTTATATCCACTACTGTAGTTTATTTCAGTTGTGTATGGTTTACTGCTTCTGATGTCGTTGTGTGTTTAGTTTTTCTTCCACTACGCTACACTTTGAAAAATGAGGGCATAGTTTCCCCACTATCAGACTTGGGCCCTCGCTGCTAGTCGGCATCCTCTGGCATTTGGGGAAATGCACTTGAGGTCTTGTGGAGAACTGGCTTCGGGGCACCCGTTCAGTGACACCCGGGGACCGGGACATTACAAAGTGGTATCAAAGGGGTTTCTTTTCTTTGACTTACCTTTTGGAGTCGTAGTCAGGGATAGGATGAACAGTAGTTGGTAATAAGCTGTGACTGGGTGTAGCTAACCCGTGTACAGGGAAAATTCAGTCTACCTCGTATTTTGAATTATTTTCATTTTGAAATTTTACGGTTGATATGTCTTCACCGTTGGGTGACGCACTTTGAGATTGTACAATTTTTATTTTATCTATGGGTTCTATTTAGTTGAAACCCGATGAGATGAGGGTATGTCGTCTCATGCATCATATAGGCACATTCTAGATATCACATTCCATGCATAGTTTCAATGACATGTAGGTGAATTAGAAATTCGCATGTTGTTGTGATAGTTTTTGTGATAGAAAAGCATGTTGTTGTGATAGCTTCTTGATAAAATACCTGCTATTTGATAGGGTAATTTTATGTGAGCCTGGTTATTGAATGGATGCCAAACGTTGGTTTTTGGGGACTATGGTCCCCCATTGACCAGAATTTGGTGGATCATTGACTGTTTATTGGTTATAACACATATAAGATGTCAAACTTTTCTTCATGGGGAGTATGGGCCCCCACGAGTCGGAATTTGAAACTTTGGTGTTGTTTTTCTAGGTTCCAGAGAAGTTTTGGAGGCATAATGTCCGGCAACCCAGTATACACGCCGTGTAGTATTTTTATACATGACGTGTATGCTCTTCTATTTGGGAAGAAAAATAAACTTTTTGAGTACACGCCATGTAGTCTCCTCCCATGTCAAAAACCGTGTGGGTAGCGACACGTGGTAGAGAAAGGCTTGGGTAAAACACGCCATGTAGTTTTTGTACACGCCGTGTAGTGTTTACCCGGATTCTGGCTGTGTAAATAACAACACGGGTCGGTGAACTCCTTGACAGACACGACGTGTCGATGATGGACACGTCGTGTAGTGTGACCTCGGGACTCAGCCGTGTAAATAACAACATGGGCTGGTGTCACATCTCCCTGGACACTCTGTGTACCTGTGGGACACGCCATGTAGTCTTGTCCGAGGATAGACCATGTGGAGTCAGTTTTGTGGCTGGGAAATGGGGTGGTGTACATGCCGTGTGCGGGTGTAACACGCCGTGTGCGGGTGTAACACGTCGTGTAGTATCAAGCCGAGTAGTCGGCTGTGTCACAGATGACATGGGTAGTTGGAAAATAACACCATACACACCGTGTAGATATTATACACGTCGTGCAGTTTTGTTCGAAGGAAGTTGTGTGGTTTATTCATGTGTAAGGACCCGGGCAGGGGAAGAGAAGTCAAGTACATGCCGTGTAGTCAGTGTACACGCCGTGTAGTCCTGTTTTGCAAATTTTGAAATTTCTTCTTCCTTTTGTTCCTTAGTGGTTCCTTCATTTCAGTCTTAATAATTTTGAATCTGAGGCATACTTTTGACCTTGTAGTGTCATGCCACCTAGACGACCGCGATTTGTTATCCAGGAGGGCGGTGACGATTATACTCCCGAGATGGTGGGTCATGGGCTACCAGTTGATCCAGCAGCAGAGCAAGATGCGGCGTAAGATGTTATACCGGAAACAGGCGCGGAGGCACAGTTCCATGAAGGCTTTATGCAGTTCATGCAGACCTTTCAGGGAGCACCGCAGGCTGCCACATCCATGGCCGAGCTGACACGTATCTTTCAGCATCAGCATCCCCCTACCTTGTCGCAGGATGGCGTACCACAGGCTGCAGAGTCTTGTTTAGGATCGATGAAGACTATTTTCGAGTATCTTGAGATGCCTCCAGGGAGGAGGGTCATTCTCGTGACTTACATGCTGTGTGATTCTTCCAAGAGGTGGTGGGATGTTACCACCCAGTCATAGCATCACGGAGACACGGCGTGGGAAGATTTTCAGGAAGTCTTCTATGACTTATTCTTTCCCGAGATGCTGAGGGATGATAGAGCTTTAGAGTTCATGAATCTACAGCAGGGCGCTATGTCGGTGATGGATTATTCTGCTCGTTTTACGGAGCTTCAGCATTTTTCACCCATGATGGTGGGTGATGAGATGTTGAGAGCCAGAAGTTTTTGAGGATGGTCTTCGGTATAACATCTGAGTCCTGGTAAATGTTTTCAGGTTACCTACTGTACACGCGATAGTGAACCAGGTGTTGATTACAGAGAGGAGCCTGCGGGAATCTAGTGGTGTGCGTGAGGGTGGTTCAGTACCAGTTACTGGTACTATTTATACTGGAAAGAGGAAGAAATAGATGGAATTCTCTCAGGGTGGCAGTACCAGCTAGGCAGCTTCTTAAGGTGGCCCGATCAGGTGCTACCAATGTAGTAGAGAGGGGCACAAGAGACCTCAATGTCCACAAGACCCAGTGGAGTGCTGATCTTACGGAAAGATGGGTCATCTACAGCACTTTTGTAGGGAATTTCTACCAGTGGCTAGTGAGAGGGGTTCTGTGCAGACTCCGCTTGCGGGAGAAGGACCAGTGGCTTCTTACCAGTCGGGGAACTGGAATATGTCAGGGTTTGTAGGCCGCTATGGTGGTCATGGCTGTGGTAGTCAGACACCAGAATCGCAGAGGCAGCAGGGCGGGACAGCTTAGGGTAGCCAGGCTGTGTCGCCGGGCCGCGGCACTGGGCAGGCATACGCAGTGCAACAGACCCAGCAGGAGCAGGATCCCAGACCTTCTATAGTCAGAGGTACTATTCTAGTATCTTATGTCTTGTCTTCAGTACTTTTTCATACAGTTACTACACATATTTTCATATCTGTGACCGTTGTGGAGTGACTTGGGCTCAATGTTTCTTCTTCTTCTGATATCATGACGCTAGACACTTCGTTGGGGACAAGGACGGCTGGTGTGTGTTTGTGTAAGGAGTGCCCCCTTGAGGTTGGAGGGTGTCACTTCCCATGGGACCTCTATGTCTTGGAGATGGTGAGCTATGATGTCATTCTCGGGATGGACTGGTTGGTTCCCTATCGAGCCTTTGTAGACTGCTATAGTCACAGGGTGTGTTTCACGACACCAGAGGGTGGAGAGTTTCTATACAAGGGCGAGTGGGATGTTCATAAGAGTCGAGCTGGACCAGAGCATCATGGGCGAGGTGGAGTCACAGCCCAGATAGCGAGCTTATATCTGGATGATCAGGGGACTTTTCAGACGGATTTCCCTCTAGTTGTTGATCGTTTCAGGGATGTCTTTCCAGATGACTTTTCAAGTCTACCTCCGGTACATGAGGTGGATTTCTCAATTGATCTCGTTCCAGGTGCATCACCGGTGTCCATTCCTCCTTATAGGATGGCCACTCTTGAGTTTCAGGAGCTCAAGAGGCAGTTAGAGGAGTTACGGGCAAAGGGATTTATCTGACCCAATACTTCTCCTTGGGGTTCTCTGGTCCTTTTTGTGAAAAAGGAGGACGGTAACCTCAGACTTTGCGAAGATTATCATAATCTGAACCAGTTGACGGTTAAGAACCGATATCCCTTGCAAAGGAAAGATGATCTGTTTTTTCAGATTCATGGAGCACGAGTGTTCTCGATGATTGACTTGAGATCCGGATAACATCAGTTGCGCGTGAGACCATCAGATATTCTTCTTACAGCTTTTCAAAGTAGATTTGGTCTGTATGAGTACTTTGTTATGTCGTTTGGACTCACGAACGCACCAGCAGTTTTCATGGCTCTGATGAATCATGTCTTCCATCCGTATCTTGATTCTTTTGTGGTAGTATTCATGGACAACATCTTAGTGTACTCTCACACTCGAAACGACCATTCCACCGATCTTGAGATCATATTGAGTACACTGAGAGAGAATCATCTATATGAAAAGCTCTCGATGTGCCACTTTTGGATGGACCAGATTCACTTCCTGGGTGATATCATCTCAGAGGAAGGAGTTGCAGTAGACCCAGAAAAGGTAAGAGTAGTAGTTTCCTAGGAGCATCCTAAGAACGTGTTTGAGATACAGTGCTTCTTAGAGGTGGCTAGTTACTACAGACGCTTCATATAAGACTCCTCCCACATAGCAGCACCGTTGAAGGGTCTGACTAAGAAGGGTGTGAAGTTCGTTTGGTCAGAATCTTTCGAGACAGCTTTTCAAGACCTGAAGGGAAGGTTGACATCAACACCGATCCTGATACTCCCAGAGCAGGGGAAGAGCTATAGAGTTTACGGTGATGCATCAAGGATTGTACTGGGATCCGTTTTGATGCATGGAGACCGAGTTGTTGCGTACGGGTCTCGGCAGTTGAGGCCACATGAGAGGAATTACCCGAAGCATGATCTCGAGTTAGCTGTAGTTGTGCATGTGTTGCGTTGTTCGAGACATTATCTGTTGGGAGAGCATTTTGTGGTTTTCACCGACCACAAAAGCCTCAGGTATATCTTTACTCAGTGTGACCTGAATCTGATGCAGAGAAGGTGGGTTGAGTACCTACAGTCCTTCGATTTTGAGCTTCCCTACAAACCTGGTAAAGGTAATGCAGTAGCTGATGCACTGAGCAGGAAGCCTCGGATACAGGCAGTGCTGGAGGCCAGTGGTGTGTGGGAGCTTATGGATTTGTTCTCTGAGATGCATCTGGAGGTGCATGACAGTCAGGGGAAGACTTGTATTTCCTCTTTAGCTCTGACATCTACCCTCCTAGACAGAGTGAGGATGAGACATCTATCGGATTCAGAAGGATTAGTTCTATGGGAGTCAGTGGAAAGTGATGACCCTACTCCCGGTTGGAAAATATACGATGATGAGTTTTTTCATTTCCATGGACGAGTATGGGTTCCAGAGGATATATGTGAGGAGCTAATGTGGGAGTTTCATGCTTCAGTTTGGGCAGTTCATCCCAGGGTTACCAAGATGTACCGTTAATTGAGGCGTCTGTACTGGTGGTCGGGTATGAAGAGAGAGATAGTTGGTTTGGTTACGAGGTGTTCCACCAGTCAGCAGGTGAAGGCAGAGCACCAGAGGCCAGCTAGGCTGTTACAGTAATTTCCCATTCCAGAGTGGAAATGGGATGATGTCGCGATGGATTTCGTGACGGGATTGCCGAGGACACCTCGAGGCAATGACGCTGTGTGGGTTGTTGTGGACAGACTCACAAAGGTAGCTCACTTCTTTCCAATCAAGGAGACCTTCAGTGTTGACGAGCTCAAAAGGCTGTATACCCGAGAGATCTTACTTCTTCATGGGGTCCCTCTTTCTATCATTTCTGATAGGGACGCCCGCTTTACATCTTGTTTCTGGAAGAGTTTTTAGAGGGAACTGGGTACTCAGGTGCTTCTGAGCACAGCATACCACCCTCAGATATATGGGCAGTCAGAGTGTACAATACAGGTGCTAGAGGACATGTTGTGTGCATGCGTCCTAGACATTGGGGGCTCTTGGGAGAAGCATATACCCTTAGTCGAGTTTTCCTATAACAATAGTTTTCAGGCGACTATTGAGATGGAACCATACGAGGATTTATATGGTAGGCCATGCCGATCACCATTGATCTAGTTAGAGGCAGGTGAGGCAGCTTTACTGGGGCCATAGCTTGTGTAGGAGACAGCTGAGTAGGTCCAGTTGATTTGAAAGCGTATGGCTACCATGCAGTCTTGTCAGAAGTGTTATGCTGATCGCCGCAGATGACCTTTGGAGTTCGTGGTTGGGGATCAGGTTTTCTTGCGTGTTTCACCGAGGTTGGGACACAAGCGGATTAGGAGACAAGGTAAGCATTCACCAAGTTATGTGGGACCATTCGATATTCTGGAGAGAGTCGGGCTGGTTGCCTATCGGTTGTAGTTACTGTAGTGGTACCGAGCCATGCACGACGTCTTCCATGTGTCTCTGTTGTGTCGCTATCATTCAGACTCGTCGCACGTTTTTCAGCCTGAGGAGGCTGAGCTGGAAGTAGATGCATCCTTTGAGCAGTATCCTATTCGTATCGTTGACAGGAGCACAAAGGTTCTCCGAGGCCGGTCAGTTCCTCTCGTACGGGTGCTATGGTAGCATGGCCGAGTGCAGGACGAGACCTGGGAGTGGGAGGCCGACGTACGTTCTCAATGGCCAGAGTTGTTTTGAGCATTATATTCACCACCCTGGGAAGGGAAATTCGGGGAGAATTGCTACAATGGGGGAAGTTTGTAAGAACAATTTTCTTATTTTTGATGTATGAGCTTCTTCTTTTTCCTTTTCCTTAATTGTTTTTGAGAAAATATGGAAAATGGGGGAAAATCCTAAATTTTGGAACTACACGTCGTGTAGTTTTTCCACATGTCGTGTACTTATGTCCTTGTGGGGATGAGTACACGGGGTGTGTATCCATGCCGGTGAAGAATGGTTTAGGAACTGATTACATGCCATGTACTATTACCTTACATGCCGTGTAGTCAGTCGGTAGGGCTAAACAATAAGGCGGTGGAGCAGCCGACAGCTGGGCGATAGTACACGCCGTGTACTTTAGAGTATATGTCGTGTACTCATGTCGACGGTTGAACAATGTGGTGGTGCCGCCAAATGAATTGTTAAAAGAAAGAAGTACATGTCGTGTACTCATAAGTACACGTCGTGTACTTTGTTTTTTCGGCTTAAAACAGGCAGTAGCCTCCTCATTTGTCAAAGGAGTCATTTGAGCTGTTTTAGAGCCAAGGAGGACGACCGAACCTTTGAAGATCTGCCTGTTGTTCGTCTGGAATCCGATTCAGCTTCGGATGATCTCATTGGAACTGCATGGGTAAGCCCTCTCCTCTACTTTTACCATTCATACCAATTATTTCCCGAGGGGAAGTTATTTACGTTAGAATGGGTTTTGTTCTTCATCAGATCTATGCCATTCTTGGGCATTTCTGGAGTTAGCGTTCTGGTATAACGTTTGTTGCCTCATAAGGTAGGTGGCTTTGAGTTTATTTTCCAACTGTCGTGCGTTTTTGTGTGTTTTAGTGCCACGAACCCATGTTGGGGTGTCTTCTGGCTGAGTCTGTTGCTATATTTAATGCCTAGAATTGCATAGGTTATTAAATTGTGATAATAAAATGTTGGTTGGGATCGTTGCTTGGATCTGGAACCACCCTAGTGGTGTGTTTCACTGTTTATCCATTTGGATAGGATACCCAAGGGTATGCCTTTAAAGTAGTAATCGTAGAATTTCCTTGAGAGGAATTTCTTGTTTACTGCTTCTCCATGTTGGGAATGGCCCAGTTACCTGTTTAGCCTAAGGGTGTTGTTGTGATTTTCTTGAGGGTGTGACTGTTTTATCTTGAGGGAGACGTTCTATTTCGCCTGAGGGAAACCTTTCGTGCCTGAGGGCTTGACTTCTGTGCCTGAGGGTGACACTTCGTATGCCTAAGGGTGAGATTCTGATACGCCTGAGGGTAATTCCTGAGGGCGAGATTCTGTATATCCTGAGGGAAAGCCTGAGGGCGTGGTTTACTATTTTATCCTGAGGGCGCGGTTCTGGTTGGCCTGAGGGCTTGGTGTTGTTGAGCACAAGAATGTTACTAAATGAAATAAATTAAATGAATAATAAAATGGAAATTTAATTGTTACGTTAGTTACTTTTTAGTTCTGCTTACTTTATTGCATTTTACTACTGTACACTGTTGTTGCATGCTTACACACAGTTGGGCACGATCCTTTAGTGGGTGCCTACTGAGATATATTTCTCACACCCTGTTTAGGCCATGCTTTTTTACCCAAACAGATTACTTTTCTATAGGTGTAGATAGGGGAAAGAGTCCCTATATAGTTACTTGACTGTTGCTGAGGAGTAGGAGGGCATGGGACCGAGCCTAGGCTCGTGATGCCGCTGCCAACTATTTTTCTTGTTTTGTTGTACCCTGTATTTTGTTGTACTGTATTGATGTATAACATGTTATGGCTGTTTTCTTAGAACATGAAACATGTAGCATCATCATTTCTATACTGTTGGTTATATCCATTGCTGCAGTTTATTTTAGTTGTGTATGGTTTACTGCTTCTGCTGTCGTTGTATGTTTATTTTGTATTCTCCTGCGCTACACTTTGACAAATGAGGGCATAGTTTCCCCACTATCAGACCTGGGCCCTCGCTGCTAGTCGGCAGCCTCTGGAATTTGGGGAAATGTGCTTGAGGTCTTGTGGTGAACCAGCTTCGGGGCACCTGTTGAGTGGCACCCGGGGACCGGGACATTACATAAAATGAGAATGAATCCAATTTTAAGCACAAATATTCTAATATGTTTAAAAGATTATTTTACCACCTTTTGATTGAAAACCATTTTTAAATCTATCTTTTGACAATTTTATATGCTCTATTTGTCAATATAAACTTATTATTTAGAATTGCGACATTGAAATTTAATTTGGATAAATTTTTGGAATTTTTCTAACAATGTTCATTTTTAATGAAGAGTGAAAAATACTGCATTTTACATCAAAACTTCTTTTTCATCTAATTTAATTATATGGTAATATTATATTTTTAATTAGTTTTAAAGTTTAATTAGAATATATTGTTACCATTTAATCCAATGGAGGTCATTAGAATTAATTTCACTTTGAAATTTGACATAAACATTTGTCAATCTTTTGATAGATATTGTTTCTGAAAAATATGTTATCTGTTTTCACAACGAGAATTATTTTTAAATTAATTACTGCAATTTATGTGATTAGAATTTGGTAAAATTGATTCCATATTTGGAATCATAAGGTCCAAACTATCTAATTAAGACTCTTTTTTTGACATTATGAATAGTAGCGATGGTAATTATCTTGAATTATCGTGATTAATTAGTAATCGGGTAGTTAAGGGTAATAAAATAATATCATAATAATATAAAATGACCCCAACATGTGTCCAAATCCACTTTTTGAGTCATGGCCGACCATGTGAATCTTTTTACCGAACATGAGGTCCCATGGAGTCACATGGGTGCTATAGTGACATTTATGACATTATTTTTTAAAAAGAAGAGAAAAATAACAAATGTTTGTATATCCGAAGTAAAACAATTTTAATATTCTTTACATAAATTATATCGTAGAATATAAATTTTAATTGGAAAGATAATACTATTTCCTAAATCATGGTATTTTTTTTATAATTTTTAACCTTTAAATAAATAAATTTATTTATGACACCGCGATGATGCAGTGATTTCTCATTAATGAACGATTTAAATAAAATAAAAAGATAAGGTAAAATTTAAAACATACAGTTCTCAAAAACCTATTGTATGGGTTAATTTAAAACCCTTATCACCTTATCCTCTTAATATATTATTTTTGTACCTTTAAAATCCGAAAATCATTTTATAATAAAGTAACATTTCAAGACTTTCCAAAAGTGACCCTCCTCCCTTTTATAAAAGGCCCCCACCTCTACCCATTTACCCAAACATCTCTAGCCCATGGATCATCCAAAATCTACTCATATTATCTCTCCACATACCTCTATTAATCCTAGAAGCCTCATATTCAGTAGTATTATTTCCAAGGAAACCTTTGGCTCAAATCAAAAAGAGTTACCCGATTTAGAGGTAATGTCTTCTCTCGAGTTTCATTATTTTATTTTCCTTCTTCACTAACCACTGTCGTCTTATTATTTGTCTCCATAATAACAACAGTATCCTCAATATACTAGGATGTTTTTATGATAAGGATTCAACCTAAACTCACACACACCTCCATCTAATTCTTAAATAACATACTGTTTTTGTGGGTGGCGAATTACTGCCTCATGGAACGATGATTGTTCAATATTCTTTTAAGTCCTTTCATGGTTGCCATTATGATGTCACTGAATTTATATTTGATATATATGGTATTTATTTTTTCAATATGATTCTTAATTTTATTTTTAAATCACATAGTTATGCTTTTTACTTTGTGGAACTGCGATAATTTCATCTGAGGAAGTGTGGACTACCACCTCCTCAAGTGATGTGACTCATTCATGCAAAACATGGGATTTATAAAGATTTTAATTAATGAACTTATGTTACCTATATAAAATATATATTATACTAGAATTATAATATATATATATATATATGTTTGTGTGTGTGTGTGTGTCTCATGAAGTTTTAAAGTCCATTAATATGTCAGAAAAATGAAAGTAGCGTTCATGCCTACGTACGACCTACCATCTCCATTAATGGTACATTTCATTTATTATATCCGAACATTATGGAATATTATTAAATAAATATATACTGGATATATATGATATTTAAATCCTGAACACCATTCCGGAGATGATTTACTTATAACTACGTGGACAATTCTCTTCAAACAAGTTTAATTTTGGCTCATGTACTGAACATCTACAAAATGTATGATATGAACTCACATAATTAACTAATTATTATAACAAGATAATATTTGATATGAATTGAAGAATAAAATTTAATGGAAGTCTTTATGAATTTATATATCGAAAAAGTTTATTATCCATGAATATAAAGAAACGAACAAGACAAGTCGGACTTTAGGTAAGGGACATTATCTCAATCTCCTTTCATTGAGGCATACTATGATTTATATATGATCTTATTTTATTCTGTATATAATAAACACTTTTTACATTTAAATTCATTCAAAAGGAACTTTTTTATATGAACCATTTTACTAAATGAAAAAAGGAATGGTTTGTCTTACGTATGCGGCGACAATGACTTCTCCACAGTTATGACCATTATTTTGGTTTTGGGTTCTTCTACAAGCCCTAAATTTTTAAATGAAAAATAAATATCATGTTTTAATTTTCTTTTATTTTAGTATTGAAAATGGTTTTGATTATTTTTTGATTATATCAATTTGTTGTATCGATATCTTATGATCGAAATGTTGAAATGTTATGTTAGCTTTATGCATGTTTTATGTAATCATATTTTGATATGGTTCTTGGGCATTGTTTATAAAGTTGGGTGGTTCTGTGATAAACTAAGGGTTGGTGAGCCTGAGATAGCTCTCCAATTCATTGTGTAACATGAAGGAGTTAAACGCTAAGGTTTCTCCGAAGAGATATAGAGAATATATTGTGATGGGTATTCCAAACGTAACCCTGAGGTTTACTCCCTATGTAAGAATTTTATGAATGCCTCATGTTACCTTTATGTATTATGATTTATATGAGTTATTCATAAATCTTATAATTTCATGAGGTACGTTAAATTTTTTATGGTTTTTGAGTAAAGTATGATTTCATTGATTCTTATGTGTACATGGACTAATGTTTTCTTTCCGTATTTTTATATCCCTTACTAAGCTTTTTATGCTCATCCTGAGTTTTTGAAATGTTTTTCAAAGGTCAATGGAAAGGTCCATGATGTGATGATAGTGTCAAGGAATTGTCAATAAATAATCCATGTTTTGTTTTAAATATTTTTCCTTTGATGAAAAAAATGAATATTGTCGTTGATGTAACAACCTTGTTTAAATGAAGAATGTAATGCATGATTTATGATCTAATTCTCTAAAATTTTAAACCTGAAACGGTCGTCAATGTGTATTCATGAAATAACTCATGATTAAGTAACGTTTAAGGATGGTGCCTTATAGTTGGTATCAAAGTTCGTTTTAGATAACTTTAGGAGTTATAATTCTATTAAATGATTATACGAAAATATTTTTTTTACATTATGGTCAAATTGAAATGATATAGAATTTGAAGATTACCATGTTTCTTCGTTTAAGACAAGTTCGTACAGAATGGTTTTCCGCAGAGGAAACAAGGAAGCAATGCTATGAAAGCATACAGAAGAAAATGACCTTCCAAATCAGCATCCTGAGAGGGTTGGAATTGGAACTGAACAGTTTGTTTCAGTAATGGCGCAGTTGAGTCAAGAGAAAAATGGTGGAGGTATCCATGAACACAATTTTCCAGAGAAATTGCAGAGGAACATGTCAGTGGTGGAAAATTTCATGAGGAAACATCCCCCATCATTCAGGGGATCATCTGACCATGTGCTAGGTGAAGGGTGGATTAAAGCACTAGAGAATATTTTCGATGTCATGGGGTGTTCAGACAATCAAAAGGTTAGTCTTTTTGTTTACCGTTTGGAGGGTGAAGCATACCAGTGGTGGTCGATGGTTAAAAGTATCAGGGACAATGATGATATTTATGGTCTTTACTGGGATTCATTCAAAGTTATGTTTCATGAGAAATACATTCCTAAGGATGTTCGACTTATGATGGAAAAAAATTCTTGGAATTGAGGTAAGAGGACAACTCAGTGGCTTCTTATAAAGAAAATTTCACTAGATTGGCGAGGTATGCTCAAATTTTATCAGAGACCTTGATAGTAAAATCAATTGTTTTTACTCTAGATTAAAACCAAAATATAAAATGGAATTATATTCTTGTGAGTTCAAAAGTTATGAAATGTTTCTTCGATGTGCTGAGAAGGTGGAAATGGAGTTTTTCGATGATCAAGTAATCTATGACATCCAATAGAAGAAGAGACCGAGGTGGCAGGAGAAAGGTAAGAATCCTTCAAAATGGTTTGATGGTAGGAAAACTAATTTTGTAGTTTGGGATAAATGTGGTAAAAATCATGCTGGGGAATGTATTTTAAATTCTTGAAAGTACTTCTTATGTGCTAATATGGGACATAAAGCTCGTGATTTCACTGGAAAAGATCAGGGTAGTGGTAAGACAAAATTTTATTTATAGTTAGTGAAATGTTTCAAGAGCAATGAGATGGGTCATTATGAAAACGAGCATTCGAAAAAGAGCTCTAATGATGGGAAGAAGTCAGACTACAAGAAGAAAGGTGTGGTGAAGTCCTTTGCAACTACATCAGCAGTTGTGGGGCCATCAAATTTAGTGGTATTAGGTACTTTGTTTGTTTTTTCAGATTATGCCAATGTGTTGTTTGATTCAGGGTCGATACATTCTTTCATCTCTGAAAAATTTTCTAATAAATTGGGAATTCCATCTCAAGAAATTACTCCTGAACTTGTGGTAAACACACCTAGGGGAAATTTTGAGGTAAAAATAATTTATAAGAATCTTCCTATACTTATTCATGGAAATAATCTACTTGAAAACCTTATTGTTTTAACTCCATTAGAGTTTGATTTTATCCTGGGTATAGATTGGCTCTCTGTTTACCATGATAAGATTGACTGTAGAGCTAAAGAGGTTACTTTTCAGAAAGTCATTAAATATTTGTACAAGAATGAACCCTTAATATTGATAACACAACAAGAGGCTGAGAAACATGTAAAATATGGTAATGAATGTTACCTTGCACATATTGAGGAAAAAAGGGACTGTTCAGATTAATTATGTGCCATTGGTAAATGAGTATCCAAATGTTTTTCCTGATGAGTTTCCTGGAATAATACCAGATTGGGAAGTTGAATTTACTGTTGACTTAGTTCCCGATTCTAAGACAATTTCAAAACCCCCTTTTTGAATTTCTCAAATTGAACTTCTAGAGTTGAAGGAGTAATTACAAGATTTATTAAATAACGGATTCATTCAACCTAGCACATCGCCATGGGGTGATCCTATCTTATTTGTTAAAAAGAAAGATTGTTCAATGAGTCTTTTCCTTGATTATAGAGCCTTGAATAACATCACTATTAAGAACAAATATCATTTTCCTCATATCAATGATTTGTTTGATCAGATTTGGGAAGTTAAGTATTTTTCAAAGATTGACTTGAGATCGGGGTACCATCAGTTTAAGGTAAAGGAAGAAGATATTCCGAAGACTGTGTTTCGTAGAATATATGACCATTATGAATTTTTAGTTATGCCTTTTGGGTTAACCAATGCACCTACTATATTCATGGACCTTTTGAATAGAATTTTCCGTGAGTTCTTGGATAAGATTGTGGTTGTTTTCATTAATGATATTTTGGTGTTTTCTAAAAGTAAATAGGATCATGAATGTCGTTTTAGGGTTATTTTGAAAACCTTAAAAAAGTTGTATGGGAAATTCATCAAATGTGAGTTTTGGTTACAAAAAATTTCTTTTTTTGGTCACATTGTTTCAAAAGATGGAATTATTGTTGATCCTACAAAAACAAAGGTTGTTGAAGAATGGCCAAGTCCTACAAATGTAACTGAGATTCGTATTTTTCATGGTTTTGCTAGCTATTACCGAAGGTTTGTTAAAAATTTTGCCCGGTTGTCCATCCCATTGACTAAGCTAACTAAGAAGGGTGTTAAGTTTTTCAGGACAAAAGAATGTGATGATTTTTTTTGTAATTGAAAAGAATATTGGTGAATGCTCCAGTATCAGCACTACCTTCTAGGAATGGTGAGTTTGTTATCTACAGTGAATCTTCATTTAAAGGACTTGGTTACGTCCTAATGTAGAATGATTAGTTAATTGTTTATGCTTCACGTCAGTTGAAAAATCATGAGATAAATTACCCTAAACATGATTTGGAATTAGATGTTGTTGTTTTCTCTTTAAAAATATGGAGCAATCATTTGTATCATCTAAAGTGTGAAATATATACTGATCACAAAAGTTTAAAGTATATATTTCTCAAGAAATAATTGAAAATGATACAGAGGATATGGCTCGAATTAATCAAGTATTATGATTGCATGATTCACTACCACCCAGGAAAATGAAATAAAGTGGTAGATGCTTTGAGTAAAAAAAAGTAGTGTTTCATTAACCATGTTATGTTTTGAGCATGATCCTTTGGTTAAGTATTTGATGAATTTTGGCGTAGAAGTTGTTGGTGTAGGAAATTATTTTATTTTGTTTCAGGTATCAGTGTAATCTTCTCGATCAGAGAGAATTAAGCAAGCACAGTGGAAAGACAATGAGTTGCAGAAAAAGATAGAGCTCGTTCATAAGGGTATGTTACCTGAATTCAACATTGATTATGATTTTTTTTTGTGATTTGGGAATATATTTTGTGTGCCTTGTGATTCACAATTGAAGAGAGAGTTGTTATGTGAAGCTCATAGTTCACCATTTTTAGTTCATCCAGGAAGTACTAAGATGTAAATAGATCTTCGGGAGTATTACTGGTGGGATGGAATGAAAATAGATATTGCTGATTTTACTGTGAAGTGTTTGACTTGTCCATAGGTGAACGTAGAGTGACAGTTACCGAAAGGGATGCTTTATCCATTACTAGTGCAAGAGTGGAAATGAGAGAATGTATCCATGGACTTTGTTGTGGGATTACCGAATACACCTCGAGGTAATAATGAAATCTGGGTTATTGTTGATCATTTGACTAAATATGCTCATTTACTTTCTATACGAGATACTTTTTTACCTAGATCAACTTTCTCTATTGTATCTTAAAGAGAAACTCAGGTTACACAGAGTTCCACTCTCCATTGTATCTGATCGTGATCCCAGGTTCAGTTTTATCTTTTGGAAAGGCCTTACGAAGTCGTTGGGTACTGAATTACATTTTAGTACATCTTTTCATCCTCAATCAGATGGGAAGCAAGAAAAAACTATTCAGACTTTTGAGGATATGATATGTGTTTGTTCGATGGATTATCATGGATGTTGGGACCAACATATTTCATTGGTTGAGTTTTCTTATAGTAACTATTTTCATTCCAATATACAGATGGGACCATTTGAGGCATTATATTGTAAGCGGTGTCAAACTACAGATTTTTAGGATGAATTCGATGAAAGGAAGTTGATGGGAGCAGAATTGGTAGAAGAGTTGGAAGAAAACGTCCAGCTGATACAGAAACACATGAGAATAGCTCAGAGCAGGCGGTAAAAGTTATGCGGACAATAGGAGGAAGGATCTCTCTTTTGAGGTAGGTGATCATGTCTTCCTCAATGTTTCACCATGGAATATTGTGATGCGATTTGGTATTAAAGGAAAGTTAATTCCAAGGTTCATTGGACCATATGAATTTCTAGAGAAAGTTGGATAGGTTGCATACCGAGTGGCTTTACCTCCATGTTTTTCCCAGGTACACAATGTTTTTCATGTTTCGATGTTGAGAAAGTATATACCAGATCCATCTCATATTTTGAGTCCAAAGGTAATTCAGTTGGAAGAGAAACTATATTATGAGGAACAACCGGTCCAGATTATTTACCATAGGTATCATGTGTTGTGGAATAAGGAGATTCATAAAGTAATGGTTTTTTGGAAAAACCACATGAATGAAGAGGAAACCTTGGAATCAGAAAATGAAATGAGGGATAAATACCCCCACTTATTCGATAAGTAAATAAATTGTGGGGAAAAAATTTCTTAAAGGGGGAAGGATGTAATATCCCAAGTTAGTATAAGAATAGTATATTTTCATATCTATATTTATTTATGAATTATATAGGTAATTAGAGGCTTAAAATGAGAATAAATCCAATTTTAAGCATAAATATTCTAATATTTTTAAAATATTGTTTTACCGCCTATTGATGGAAAACTAGTTTCAAATATAACTTTTGAAAATTTTATAAGATCTGTTTTTTAAAATAATATTAATCTTTAGAATTGGATCATTGAAATTTACTTTGGATAAATTTTGGGTATTTTTCTGACAATGTTCATTTATTAATTAACAGTGAAAAATACTACATTTTACTTCTAAACTGATTTTTCATCTAATTTCATTATATTGTTATATTATCTTTTTAGTTGGTTTTAAAGTGTAATTATATTATATTTTTACCATTTAATCTAATAGTGGTCATTATAATTAATTTCACTTTGAAACTGGACATAAACAATTGTCAAATTTTTGGTAGATATTGTTTCATAAAAACACGCTATTTGTTTTGACAAAGGGAATTATTTTTAAATTAATTACTACAATTTATATTTTCGGAATTTGGTAAAATTGATTCTGTATTTGTAATCATAAGGTACAAATTATGTAATTAAGACTCTTTTGTTTTTTGACATTATGAATAGTGATGACGGTAATTATCATTAATTATCGTGATTAATTAGTTATCAGGTAGTTAAGGGTAGTAAAATAATATCATAATAATATATAATGACCCCAAAATGTGTCAAAATCCTCTTTTTTATGTCATGGATGACCATGTGAAGCTTTTTATAGAACATGAGGGTCCACTGAGTCACATGGGTGGAATATTGACTTTTATGACATTATATTTTAAAAAGAAGAGAAATATAACAAAGGTTTGTATATCCTAAGTAAAACAATTTTACTTTTGTTTGCATAAATTATATCTTATACTATAAAAAGTCATTGGAATGATAAAAATATTTCCTACATCATGGTATTTTTTTTATAATTTTTATACATTAAATAAATAAATTTATTTATGACACCATGATGATGTAGTGATTACCTCATTAATGAACGCTTCAAATAAAATGAAAAGATAAGGTAAAATATAAGACATAAACTTCTCTAGAACCTATTTAATGGGTTGATTTAGAACCCTTATAACCTTATCCTCAAAATATATCATTGTTGGACCTTTAAAATCCGAAAATCATTTTATAAGAAGGTAACATTTCAAGACTTTCCAAAAGTGACCCTCCTCTCTTTTATAAAAGGCCCCCAACTCTATGCATTTACCCACACCTCTATATCCCTTGGCTCGTCCAACCTCTTCCCATATTATCTCTCCACATCCCTCTCTTACTTCTAGAAGCCTCACTTTGGGCAGAAGTCCTTCCAAGGATTCCTTTGCCTCAAATAAAAAAGAGTTACCCGATTTAGAGCTAATGTCTTCTCTTGAGTTTCTTTCCTTTATTTTCCTTCTTCACTCACCACTATCATCTTATTATTTGACCCCATAATAACACCATTATCCTCAATATACTAGTATGTTGTTATGATAATTATTCTACCTACACTCACACACACCTACGTCTAATTGTTAAAGAACATACTGTTTCGGTAGGCGGTGAATTACTGCCTCACGAAACGATGATTATTCAATATTATTTTAACACCTTTAATGGTGGCCTCTAGGATTTAAATATATTTATATATGATATATATGGGTTTTATTTTTTTCAAATTCTTCTGAATTTTATTTTTAAATAACATCGTTATTCCATTCATGTTGGGGAATGGCAATAATTTCATCTCAGGAAGTGCGGACTACCACCCCCTCCAGTGATGTGACGCGTTCATGACAAACAAGGAATTTATAAATAATTTAATTTATGAACATATGTTACCTATAAAAAATATATATTATACTGTAATTATAATATATCTATGTCTCATTTAGTTTTAAAGTACATTAATATGACAAAAAAATGGATGTAGCGTTCATGCGTACGTACGACCTACTGTCTCCATGAACGGTACATTTCATTTCTTATCTCAAACATTATGGAATGTTATTAAATAAATATATACTGGATATATATGATATTTAAATCATGAAAACCATTCTGGAGATGATTTACTTTTAACTATATGGACAATTCTCTTCAAACAAGTTTATTTTTTACTCATGTACCGTACATTGAAAAAACGTAAGATATGAACTCACATAATGAAATAATTATTATAAAATGATAATGTGTGATATTAATTGAATATTAAACATTAAATGAAGTCCTTAACCATTTATAAATTGACCAATGTTTATTATTCTAGAATATAAATAAACGAACAAGAAAAGTCAGACTTGAGGTAAGGGACTTCATGTCAATCTCCTTTCATTGAGGAATACATTGATTTATATATTACTTTATTTTATTCACTGTATAATAAACCCTTTTGGCTTTTAAATTCATTAAAAATGAACCATTTTATATGCATAATTTTACTAAATGACATAATGAATGTTTTAGTCTTATGTATGCGGCGACAATGACTTCTCCGCCACCGTGACCATTATTTGGGTCTCGGCTTATTCTACAAGCCATAAGTTTTTAAATGAAAAATTAATACCATGTTTTACTTTTCTTTTATTTTGGTATTGAAATTTTTTTTTATAATGTTTTGATTATATCAATGTGTTGTATTTATATCTTGTGACTGAAATGTGGAAATGTTATGTATCCTTTACATGTGTTTTATGTGATACGATTATGTTATAGTTCTTTGGAATTGTTTATGAAGTCTGGTGGATCCATGATAAACTAAGGGCGAGTGAGCCTGAGATAACTCTCCAATGCATTGGGTAACACGAAGGAGTTAAACACTATGGTTTCTCTGAAGTGATATAGGGAATATACAATGATAGGTATTCTAAACGTAACCATGAGGGTTACTCCCATCGTAATAAAGTTATGAATTTTCCAAGATACCTTTATGTCTAATGATTTCTATGTGTTATTAATAAATCTTATGATTTCATGAGGTATGTTAAGGTGCTTATGGTTTATGGGTAAAGTATGATTTCATTGATTCTTATGTATACATGGACTAATGTTTTCTTTCTGTATTTTTATATCTTTTACTGAGCTTTGTATGCTTATCCCATGTTTTGGAAATGTTTTTCGCAGGTCAAGGGAATTGTACATGATGTGATGATAGTGTCGAGGAAGTGTCAACAAAGAATCCATGTTTTATTTTAAATATGTTTCCTTTGATGAAAAAAATAAATATTATCTTTGATGTGACCACCTTTTTAAATGTGGAATGTAATGCATGATTTATGATCTCATTATCTAAAACACTAAACCTAAAATGATCCTCAATGTTTATTCTTGAAATTACTCCAGATTAGGTAAAGTTTAAGGCTAGGGCCTTATAAATGGGGGACATGTAAATTAATTCACACAATGTAAATATTCTATTAACTCATAAATTTTAAATGTTTAATTAGATAATGGTACAACACATTATTTTACATCTTATATTTTTTCTAGGACTTTTGAATCCCAAAAAAGTTAACTTGAAGTACTGATATCCATAAAAACACCTTATAGTGTGGCCAATAAAATTTAATTTTTGGACAATTCTCATGATATTTTTTTATAAAGTTTATTTTACCAAATCATGTAATCCATTCCATCATATAATATGATGTTATACAAGTGATAGATTCAATTTCGTTATATAGACCTCAGAATAAATTTCAGAAAAAGTAAAAATATATATATTATGAGCCTTTTCATATTTTGGTACAAATTCAATGATGGTACGGAATCACCTTTCAAAAATCCATTAACAATCTAGGTGTTGATACCAAGTAAATAAGAATAACATTTGTGAAAGGTATGAGTAAATTAAATGTATCAACCAGGAAGAGATTTTGATTTTGGGGGAATACAATGATGTATTTACAAAACTATTGAAAAGTATTATCCCATATCATGAGGTAGATTTCGGAATAGATTTTATTCTAAGAGTCACCCCTATCTAAAAATAACCCTAAATGATTTCTCTCATCTATCAAGTGGATTTAATGAAGTTTCTGAAATATAATTTTGATAAAGAGTTCATGTGCCCTATTATATCTATGTGGGATGGTTATGTTCTATTTTTAAAAAAAATGGTGGATATCAAAAGTTTTTTATCATGTACTATGAGTATAAAAATCCCAAAAAAAAGTATCCCATGAAAAGGATTGATGACATGTTTGATCATCTATGAGGACCACAATAAATCTCATAGGTGATTCTTTAATATTTATATATCATCAACTAAAGGTGATAAAGGAATATATTTTGAAGACAATTTTTCTAACAAGTTATGAACAATATGAGATCATAGATATACCATTTATACATTCTAATTCCCATTTAATATTCATGGATTTTATTAATAGAGTCATTGTAGACTAGAAAAAAATAGTATTTAATTATCATATTTTATTTAACTTAATCATTAATAAGACACATGAAGAGAATCTAAGGATTATGCTAGAAGTATTTTAAAATTAGAAAATGTATACTCAGTTTTGAATGTGTGACATTTGGATGCATCAGGTCATATTAATGGGGAACCTAATAACAATATAATGACTTTTATATATCCTTTAATGAAAAAGGAAATTATATAATTTCATATACCGTAATGTTTCATATAAATGGATTGTTTTCACATCATAACTTTTTACTACCGTTGTTTTGTTATAAATTTTTCACAATTCCAAAGTATAATTACTATGTTAACATCAAAGGGGTTAATTTATTTCTCTATAGAATAATATTCTTAAGTTATTGAGGTTCTTAATAAACTGATAATCTTTGTTCTTATACTAACACTACCATCAATTGATGAATTTTTTTATATACAGTGATGCTTTAAGAAATGGGTTGAGTTGTATAGTCATGTACAATGAAAATGTTATAGCTTCTACCACACATCAGTTAAATATTACTAAGTATAACTACTTTATTCAAGACCTAGATTTTTCAATGGTTATTATATCCATGAATATTTGGTGTAACAAAATCTATTTTGGGAAGTACAACATATGTACAATTCATAATTGTTTAAAGTAATTATTAACATATAAATTATCGAACATGTGTCAATAATGATGGTTATAACAAATAGTGTTATTCTATTTCTCTATTCACTACCGACCATGAATGTTAATCAAGGTATACTGTTATCTTTATCAAAAAGGAACATATACTCTATCAATGATGTAGATAACTAAATACATTATATTCATGTTTATAGAGTGGATAGATCTAGAAATTATAATATATGAGAATAAAAATTACATTTCCCAAATGATATCCCAACAATCTATCATGTAAATGTTCAAGTAGGAATAATGAGATTATATGGAGCTTCAAAATAGTGTTGATGTATTAAAGGAGGTGATGTTTCCGGAATTACACATTGATGAATATGGTTTCATTCTGAATGGTAGTAGTATTTCAGTGCCAACATAACATAATATAAATGAATAGCTATTTGATAATGCCCATAAATGATCATTATTCATCCTTCCCATATGTTATAATAAGTATCATGATATTAAAGGGAACTAATGTTGTAGAAAAATATAGAAAGAGATCACTAAGTACGTTAAAAAATTTTTGTGATGTAAGAAATTTAATAACACGTGACTAATGACCAAGGGAATGATTCATCCATTTCCCATACACAAATGAAAATGTGATTATATCAACATGGAAATTTTTCTCATTCTACTAAGCACATCCAAATGAACCAATAAAATATGGTTTGTGGCAGATCCACTCACCAAGTATTCTCACTAAATTTATAAACGATATTATATATATCTTAAAAAAAGGATAAGATATATATAATGGATGTTGTGATGCTACATTTTTCACCATATTATATTTTATCTAAATAATAAATTGATTTTAAATATTGAAATTAAAACTGAAATGGACGAATAATCGTATGTTTCCATTCCCACATTTCAAATAATGCGGGGAGCCAGCTAAAAAGATTTTAAAAGTGGCAACGATTAAAACTTATCTTTAGTTGAGTCCTCATAAAATAACTTTTTCCACTCTAGTATTCAAATGGATCCATATAAATAAATATATTGGAAGAGATGTTGAACTCATACATATTACGATGAAGTTGGAGAATGAATTCTACGTGTCATTAATAGTGTTACATAAAATATTTTATAGGATCAAGAGATCTAACAAAAAACAATTCTATTTGGAGTCAGAAATAGAGCTATAATGACAACCATAAAAGGGATATGGGGTTTTATGTTGTCCATAATGTTTTTATTTTGGATATTACCATGGAAGCCAGTAATATTTTTTATAAAAAATATAATATTATCCCTTCGTGCATTGTCCCCATAGAGATCCTTATTTGAATATGTAAAGTGCCATATTTTCTAGAACATCCACCAAATGTGGCTCATGTTTATAATGTGATCTATATATATCTCCTAACTATGTAATTATTTGATCCATCACATGTACTTGATCCATAGGTGGTAAAAAATGAGCACGATAGCTCCTATAATGATAAGCCATCAAAAATCATAAACCTTGGAGTGAAGTATCTATGCGATATGAGAAATAGCCTTGTAAATATACTATTGAGAAACTATAAATATAATAAGGTGACATGAAAACATGAATAAATAATGAAATAATATTTCCCCAATCTATTCTCAATTTAGAACAGGAGTTGAAATTTTAGAGATGATATTTCTCCATGGGGGAATAATGTAATGACCTATATTTTATTATTTAAATTTATTTCAAGAATAAAAGTATATTATATTATATTTTAATGAATTTTACTAATTCATCATAGGGAAACTAAAAAATGTGTTATTTTATTAATAAATATCCCTATATTATTCAAAGACTAAGTACATCATAATAGAAAATGTCCCAATAAAAAAAATATTGAAAATAACAAATATTAAATGGTTAATTTACAGCATTCTAATTAAGAAGATTTATCACCACATAAAACACTATTGAAATGAAACATAATATTAGTAAAACCATCAACATGTTTGGGAAGGAAAATATTGAACCTTGGGAGTTATTTTGCTAAATAATACTGTTAGAATGGATATATATTTATATGGTGTAGTATGATATTTTAAATAGTAATTGGACTGTTAGAATATGATCCAATCTATGGGGAATAGTAACCTAACTATTAGGAATAGTAATTTAAAGTCAAAAAAATAAAATAAAATATAATTAATATTTATCTTCAGTAATTTAATATTTTTTAATTATTAAAATCCCATTAATTAAAAAATGTGATTAAAAACCTGTAAAAAGTATTAGCACATTTTTAAAGAACTATATTTTAATGTAATTCATAAAAACAATAAAATTTATTTTTGAAATTCATATAAACTATGTTATATTTTTTTAAATATAATGAATTTTATTTTTTGAATCATCTCATTAAAAATTTCAAAGGGTTGTTTTTTGGAAATTTTCTAAGATATATTAATTTTAGCCTGAATAATAAAATACATTTTTTTCAAATACTATAGGTTTTATAAACTAATTATCATGTAATAATGAGGTAATATAAGATAAATGGGTAATTAATTCTCAAAATAATTTTAATAAGATAAATGAGTCTATTAAAACCTGAAATATAATTTCTAAATATATATTTTATCAAATTCTAAAGCATAACATATTATACTAAATTACGATTTTTCATCCTTTCTATTTTATATTGAATTAAATTGGGATTTAGGTTTGTAAATATTGATAAAATTCAAATTACATTTAAATGTATTGATATATGTTCCATAATATCATTAAAATAACTATTTCAAGGATTGTCATCAGTATAAAATGTTATTAAATATTATATCTCTAAATAGCTCTATCCTTATGTACAAATAACCCATCGCCCCTCCCTCGTAAATACCACTCCTTTGTCACATTGAAAAGTCACAAATATAAAAAAAATTATTTATTATAATCCACATAGAATCCATAGGGTTGTTATGGTGTCTTTAAATTGTATACATAAATGTACTTTAGTTTCATAAATATGAAGTAACATCAAAAAGAGGGTATGATTTCATCAAATTGTCTTCGCATTTTCCTCCTCTCTTCCATATTTTCTCTATTTCAGTAATACAAAAATCTCATAAGAATAACTAAGTATTGTTTTAACATTAAATTAAATATTTTAAATTACTCTAATTAATATTTTCATTACATATTTAAATTCAAATATTCTATTTTTTCCACATTTTACGATGTCCCCTCAGGGGTCAGTTAACCACATATAAATACATTTCAAACTGTTTTCCCCCACATCAATCATGTATAGATATTAATAACTATATATATTATAAAAATATGTAATTAATTTTTTTTAATATTATTGTACTAATTTATCTTATTTATAATCGATCAGAAATTTAAATAATTAAACCAAACAAATAAAATTTATTAAATCAGGATCTCAAAAAAAAATTGGTTAGAACTTTGTTTGACTAAATATAATTAAATAATTATAATATATTAATTCCGAAATAAAATAAAATTTAATCAATCATGTTAAACTTTTAAAAAAAGGTATTTTTTAATTTTGGAGGAAAAAAGGTGATGAAATAATGTTGGATTTAGGTTAGGTGGATTCTAATGTCCACTCTGATTATTTTTAGGTTTTCTCCACATTAATTCATTCTCTATGGTTTATCCGATAATGTCCATTAAATATTAATCCACAATAATTTAACAATTATTTTACTGGATATATATTTTCTAACACAATCTTAATGTTATATAATATATTTGTAAAGACTTTTTATAATGAAATTAATTTCCACGACATCACATTTGCCCAATTTTTGTTATTTGTAATCCACTCAAGAATGATGGTATTTAGTGCCGATATATGGTTTATTTTATGCAATATTGAACCAATAAGGATGTACATAAATATATTCATTTTTAAACCAAAATGAATAACATTATTTTTCATGGGTTTATTCCTTGACTACAATTATTGTACATTCTATGTGGCATGCATGATTTTGAGCATTTAATTATGAGATGAGTGTTCCAGAAATTATATATCCCTCCAATGGATTAGATATTGTGATATAAATCAATATATTAGGTGTATTATACATGAAAATGTTTCTATATTTGTATATACTACTAATATATTGCCAAGGGTCGATGGTCACATTATTATATTGCATGTGATATAGGGGAACACATCTAGATTGAATAAATAGTTTATAAGTATTGGAAAACAATATGAATATAGGAAAGCCATATTAAAATAAAAAGCATAAAATAATACATAGATTATTCTTTTATTGTACCCATATTTATATTATCATATCCCAATATATCAATCAAAAAAACTACATGGAATCCCAAAGAAAGAAAATATAATAAGTGGTGACCTCTAATGCACAGTATGTGTATGCATATAGTGGAATATATCTTAAAAAATTATGGCATAGTCAATTTGAAATGGTGAATAACATAAACATGTTCAGTTTAATCAATAAGCTGAACATGAAAAAAATTTGGATAGAATAAATTATGCTCAATAAATAACCAATAAATAATCAAATTATCCAGAAACATATCCATAGATATTTTAGCCAATAAAATAATAAAATGGAAATAAAAAACTATTCTCATAAAGAAACAAATTATAACTAAAGACATCATAGCCATATTGGCAATGCCTTGTTCAAATATATCATACATAAAAAGGTAATATATCATCCAAATACCCAAGATATTTTATCAGATGAGACCTACATCGGTATCAACCATCTATAGTCAGTCATACATGTCATTTAGTATGTCCAATCCATTTAAAATATGATTTGTGATAAACCTAATCAATAGATATTTTAATATTGAAAACCTTTTATATGAAAAGATTAGAATTTCTCCTATTAAAAATTATAATTATAAACCATCGAGTGTACTATGGTGAACTGTATCAAAATGGTACCTCCTGGTAAAAATGATCATAAACTAAACAAGAACATAGTTATGATTGTATCGTTATATCATGTTCTGAAAGGATTATAAGTTAAAATAATTTTTTTGTCATTGATAAATTGGAACACTAAAAAATTTACATTAAAACCTTTTTATGAAAAATAAAAGTCTCTCGTTGAAAATTAATTTTTAAAACTATACATATATAGAATATTAGGATTTTCATGAAAATAATTTTGTTAAAATGTAAAAGAAATTTCAATTTAATGAGTTTTCATGATGATGATAAATATTGTACATGTTGAGTAATTTAAAACAATTATTCCTTTCAATTTGAGGTAAAATTAAAAATATACATCATTTATAAAAATATAGGAATATTCAGTTAATTTTTTTCTTCAAAAATTAACACATCTATAAAAAATAGAATATTAAATCATTATTATATTTTCAATAACTTGTTGGAATATATTTTTAGAAAACAATGATATAAATGAAAAAAAATCTACCGAAGATAAAAATAATGTCATTATTTATTTAAAAACATTTCTCATTGATTTTATGTACCATTCATAGAAGAATTTTATTCTTTTATAGAAAGATCTTGAATAATAAGACAATAAGTAATGGGATTTGGTTTATGAAAGATATATCATAAAATTATCTCATTGGATACATAAAAATAAACAATCATTAATAATGATGAGATGATTAATTAAACCCTTATCAGTTTGGAAACATTGTAATCGTAAACTCCAAGAAATAAAAACATCAAAATAAAATATACTAATATTATTTTAATGATTTTAATTATATTAAACATTAATGGTAATTTATATACACTACCAAATATAAATGTGTTTGGAATATAGAAAATGTATCATGAAAATAAAATTGTGTTGAGAAACTATTCACCCAGTACTAGATTTTGAAACATATTCCTCGTGAAATAAACAACATCAAATGAAACATTAAATTATAAAAATATGAATTTATTTATTATATAAAAATTTAAAGTTACATTACATAAACCATATAAAATACAATACCATCATAACTTTACAATACGCCCCAATGAGTGATAATTTAGGTAAATTCATTTACTTAAATTATGATTTACATTGTATAAGAATAAAACTAATTTATATTATTTATATATATATATATTATACATATATAAAGTAACCATAATCATTTATTTTATACTATAAATGATTTATCTAGTTTCATTTATGACTCTCTTATTAACAATATTTTTATAAAATCAATAGTTTGTATGATAATTGCTTCATTTTTCATGTGTGTTATCATTTTTTCATTTTGTGCCATTAGAGTTAGTTATGATTATATTATTCATATTAATATAAATATTATATAAAAATTATATGGATTAATTTAAAATGTATTATTAATAATCGATAAAATTTTGAGAATGGAAAATGAGATACACTGTTCATTAAGGAAGTAAGTTAAACGTACGTATTAAAATTGACTTAATTTTTTCAATTGATTAAACATAAAAATTGTAAATAATATATTTCAACTTCATAGAACCATTATTATATCAAATATTATATATATATTCATTAAATATATCCTTGTTTTCATCCATTTGATAATTAAAAGAAAAATATTTTTTATCGCTACATGTAGGTCATAGTACATACCTACGCATGAGTGATGTTATTATTTTTCAATCGTTTAAAATGTAAGAATTTATAAGAGATATTATAATATCATAAGATTAGTAATGAAAAAAATTATCATATAACTCTATCTAATGCATCAGTATATCCAATCGTGAGATGTGGTGATGGAAAAAATTGTATTAAGTCAAGAGGTTGTAGTATGTTTTCCCCATAATCGACAGTTTCATTTTCTATACGATATAATATAATATGGATATAGTTTACTAAATTTACCTTATATCATACCATTATATATTAGATACTGCTGTTTTTATTTTATCATAGTTGGAGTGTATTTTATAGAGTAATATGAATAAGTAAAAATGATTACTCATTGTTACTAATGTTACCACTTCTATGTGTAACTTATTTAGGTCTATACATAAATATTTAAACCATTTAAATTATGTATAAATTCCTCTAGGTTATGGTTGGGGTTTTAAATATATTATTTTTAAGGTATTTTCCAAAAATGGATTTTGGGGTTTGATAATAAGTAGATAGGGAGTGTCCTTTTGTTAGTGGGGGAGATGACATAGTTGGAATTTTAGAAAATTAAGAGTGATACTAAGATGTTGAAAAATTAATAAGGATTAAAAATGGATCATTCTTTCACCATGTCGGAGATAATGTTAAAAAAGTCTGAGAAATTACTAATTAGATATATTTTAGGCCATTTTAACCATTATATTCTTAGTTTAACACATTATAATCATGTTTTAACCATACCCATGGTAACTAATTTTTACTATCATAACTATTCATTAGGAAAAAAAATTAGTTCGACATAGTTTTAAAGATTTTTTAATCTAATTCACAAAATTTATATTAATTTTTACAATCCCAATATACAATTGTGGAAAAAATTATTTTCAAATTAATATCCTAGATCAATGAAAAAATGATATTTCTAATGAATATGTTTTCGTAAGTATATAATGATTTTATATTAAATTTAAATATATAATTTAATTAAATAAATTAAATTGTATTAATTATAATATTATTGAAATATTTTAATTTTAATAAAAAAATAACTAATATGACTTCAAATTGTTTTAATCAAACGACATTTTTTAATAAAAACACATATTTATTCACAATTCATCAAAAAAATTCATTGCAAAAATTTTAAAATAATAAGTAAATGATATTTATTACATTATTGTTTGAATAATTAATTTCATTATTTTTGATTTATTTTATAAAATTTCTACAAATTTTTTTATGTATGTGTGCAATTTAGGTTGAGACCACCTTTTAGAAAAACACGGGTTTTCTAAAAAACACCATCTTTTAATTCATATGTTTTTTATTTTATATATAATAAAATTATTACCATTGATTTTATTTTTAAAAGTTTTGCGAAATAAAATTTTTATAATGTAGTTACTCATATTCATACCCACTAAATTAACAACTAGGTTATAATGATATAAGGTTTGTTTAGACTTAGGGTTTCGTGTATCAAAAGCTGTCGAAGAGAATAAATATAAAATATATATTTTATATATCAATTATATAGGAAGTTTTTTTTTCATAATTGATTTTAAAAAGATTTATTTATTTAAAATAATAATTGTTTAACTCTCTAAAACATCAATAAATTGTGTTATCAAAATTTAAACATGATCACCATAATTAAATTTTTTTCCTTTGAAAATAAAATTCTTGAAACACCACTTCTTTAAAAGGGTTACTACAAAATAAAATGATAAGAGATAAAGGGAAGTACAGAGCTCTTGAAAATCATATAAATATGTTTTTCTTATATAAAAACCTTAATGGGAGGGGAAAATATATACATGTAGGAAAATAATATACAATGGAGAGTGATAGAGATCATTTATCATGATAAAGTGATAAATCAAGGTAATGATAATGACTATAAAGCCATTATTATGTGAGGAGTTTAAAATACAAAATTCATCAAATATGATGGTCATATGATAATTTTTTCGATATCTTTTTCTTAGAGTTCATGAATTATTTTAATATCATGATATTGAACACCTAATAATATGAATAAAATTTATTCATTTGGTTGTGATTTGATCGATCAATAGTTCATTTAAACATCTATGAAAGCGACAGAAGATGGAGGATTGCAGGATCAGGGGGTTGAATCAATTAGGTGGTGTGAATGTTCAATTGCCTATGACTTTGGTGGATCATCACATTGCTAAGATATTGAATGTGGATTGATATTTTTCAACAGAGGGTTCTGAAGTTTCAGTTCGATATGACATCAAGGAAGTTGGTATGAATAATTCATGTTCTTTAAAGGACAAGAATCATACAGTGGTGGAACCTACTAACCAAAATGTATCTAAGACTTTTAATAGGTTGAGACCAGATTTGGTTGGTCCTTCAGTTAGGGGTGAGGACTAGCTAGAAGAGAATAATTCTGATGTGACTCAGGTGGCTAGCTTTGAGGAGAAGGTTTCTATAGATGGGGAAACAAAACCTATGGGCCTACCTTCCTCATTATGTGCAGCTTTGTTTGCAGAGATCATAAGATCTGGAGTCCCTCCCCAGGAGGGAATGAAAGGGACTATCAAGTTCATGGATAATCAAACAATGTTTGGATATGCATGGGGTTCCATCCCAATGAAACATTCTTCAGTTCAGCAGATCAAAAGTGTTGAAGGCGTAATAGCGGAATTATTAAACTTTGATCAACCAGACCCACTCCAGGACAATGACGATGTCTACGAGTGGGGTTCCCTCGAAGACAGCACTATTATTTCTTCAGGTGAGCCTATGAGGATGAAGAGTAACATGAGGTGGAAGGGTATCCGTAAAGTGAAATATTACTTCAATTTTCCAACTCCAATGGAGACTAGATCAGAAAAAAAAAGTTAAATTGCATGAATATATACAAAGAGACCATTTTCCAATGAAATTTAGGTATTGTGTGTGATCAATCCTAGGATTTTCATTCGATTTTGAAAGAAAAAATGGTCGATCAAGTTTTTCTTCTTAATGATTTTGAATAAGAAGCTTCAAAAAATAGAGAGGTCACAAAGAGTGAATATCAAAGATAATAAATACACTTGGATTCATAAACAAGACATAATTCTTATTAGGTATTCCAACAATGAAAATATCCTTATAGAGGTGTACATTTAGTCCTGGGGTAGGCTGGCCTTCGAGTTTGAAGATCTGATAACAGATGAACTAAACACTCAGGTATCCTCTATATCCTATAAATTGTTTAGGTATATTAATACTAGTAAACTCAAATTGTCCTTCAATGTTTATGTGGTCTCTTTTGTGATTTATTTCTTGGTTTTCCACCTTTACTTTATAGTTTTGGTATTTTATATCATGGTCGTGTTCATTTTGTGGACTTGTAGTTTGCGGTTTACAGGACTATCCCAGTTCCCCGTCAAGGGGATGCCTCATAAGAGGATTAGAGCAGAGAATTCTTGCCTAATCATTTCTCATCAAATTTGGATGTTTGAGAGGTTATGGAATCTGATATTGGTCTTGTGCCTATTCATTCTTGCATGAGACTCCTTGTCATGTAGCGATGAGATATTAGAACTTTTATTAATGTTTTTTTTGTGGGGGAGGGGATTTCCATTGTTGTCTTGATCTGGGATGGGCCATGGGATTTAGAACTGTGGAGGATTGATTTCTATTAGTATTTATGTCTTTTTGGGTTCCCCTAACCCCTTAAAATGGGATTATGTTTCAATAAAAATTTAATTTTTAGTCAGTCGTATTAACCTGGACAATGTGTAGGACTATTATAAGAGTTTCACTATTCACTTTTTTTTGATAATGGGGTCATGCCCTATGGCCTTTCAAGATGTGATTGGTTATCAGCAAGATTAAAGGTAATTATTTTCATGAAAACCATATTAATATTATATATATTATATTAGAAAATATATGATGAATATACTCAAAATTATCATTGTTATTTATATAAAATTTTTACTCTAATTATTTTATATATGAGTTATTTTTTTCCTTGAAATTCAATAATTTTAATTGAATATTATTACCATAACATTAATGGTCATATTTACTCTCATGGTTATCAATAATAATAATCGTATCCAACAATTGAACAATCCTTCTAGAGGTGTACATTTAGTCCTGGGGCAAGCTGGCCTTTGAGTTTGAAGATCTGATAACAGATGAACTAAACACTCAGGTATCCTTTATATCCTGTAAATTGTTTAGGGATATTAGAAATAGTAAACTCAATTTGTCCATAAATGTCCCTGTGGTCTCTTTTGTGATATATTTATTGGTTTTTCACCTTTACTTTATAGTTTTTTTATTTTATTTCATGGTGGTGTTTGTTTTGTGGGCTTGTAGTTCGCGGTTTACGGAACTATCCCAGTTCCCCATCAAGGGGATGCTTCATAAGAGGATCAGAGCAGCAAATTTTTGACTAATCATTTGTCATCATATTTGGATGTTTGAGAGGGTATGGAATCTTCCATTGGTCTTGTGCCTATTCATTCATGGATGAGACTCCTTGTCAAGTAGCGATGAGATTGTATAACTATTATTAATGTTTTTTTTTGCTGGGGAGGGGATTTCCATTGTTGTCTCGGTCTGGGATGGGCCTTGGGATTTAGAACCATGGAGGATTGATTTCATTTAGTATTTATAACTTTTTGGTATCCCCTAACCCCTTAAATGGGATTATGTTTCACTAAAAATTTAATTTTTAGTCAGTCGTATTAACCTGGACAATGCATATGACTATTATAGGAGTTTCACTATTCTCTTTTTTTAATTATGGGTTAATTCCCTATGGACTTTCTAGATTTGATTGATTGTCAGCAATTTTAAAGGTCATTATTTTCATTAAAACCATATTCATATTATATATATTATATTAGTAAATATATGATGAATATACTCAAAATTATCATTGTTCTTTATATAAAATTTTAACTCTGATGATTTTATATATGAATTTTTTTCCATGAAATTAAATAATATTAATTGACTTTTATTACTGTAACATTAATAGTCATATTAACTCTCATGGTTATCAATAATATTAATCGTATGTCCATATAATGTGAATACCATCTGCCATAAATAAAATTTTCAATAAAATATATATTAAACTAATGGTTATTATTGGCATAAATGTATCCAGAAATATTGTTAAGCAGGAAAAAATCGCATCACATAAATCCTAATAGGGGTGATAAAATCCTAAAAGCATTATGAAATCAAAAACTCTATTATAAATAAAAGAAGAAAAAATGCATGATTCGGAAATTGTCAAAATTAATATATGTTTGATCATTATTGTTACTAAAATATCATTAGTGAAAATACTTATACAATGTAATTATTGAAAAAAAATACATAAGAACATTAATAATTCCACATCATCTTTATTAATAGCCTAATATTATCCTTGATCCCTTAGAAATTTCATTGGTAAATTCCATTAATGTCTTGGATAATAATTTGAGTAGTGTCCCATCTCCATTTTGTTGAAGCATTTCCCGTTGTAAGCTCCATTCATAACGTTTCAATCAACAGTAGGGTGTCCTTTCTCTCTAAATTTATAGAAAACTCTAATTACCTTTAAATTTGTTCTATAGTGTTTCATTCCACAATTATCAAATGTGCAGAAATAATTCAATCTATTATTCCAATCCTCTTTTTATTTAATCTAAAATCAAGTTCTTCCCTCTATTCTCATTAATGCTACAAGACATTAAAAATTCATTTACTACCTCGATAAAACGTGATACTATATTTTCATATGATGAGAATATTTTGGGTGACTAATTCCAATTGAACGATTTTATTAATCCCATAAACTAATTGGTTTGTCGTAATATTTGGATTACGTACACAGTAGACAACAATACATTTTGTCCTTGTAATTCTATCTTCATACATAAAAACATTTTCATCTTCATTTTATCATGGATTATTTAATTTACATTCAATAACCACTTATTTATCATGAGGAAAATATTTTTCGCAAAATATTACTATAGAATCTTTCCGCTCCATGTTTTCAAATTCTTCTTTATCCTTTGTATTTGTAATCAATTATAGGATTTGATCTATCTCTCTAAAAGAAGATAAAATATTATGAAAACCACATCCCTTTAATTATTCCCAAAAGAAACAAATATATTTTCAACGTAATTATCAATTTATCATCTATAAATAGATTTATAGTCTAATTGAATGATAAAGATTTTTGTCTCATGAAGCGGTCTATCTTTTTTTGTTGTCTGGTAAAAAAAGGATTCTCTATATCAGTAGGTTATTTCTCATAACATAATTCATCTTACCCAATATGGTTATAATTTTATAGCTCCATCTATAGATCTATCTTCCAATTCATTATGATTCCTATAATAAAAATCCTTAAAATAACTACGTGAATAGATATAGTTCTCATTTCATCATATATGTACCATTTCTAAATAATATCATACACTATAATACCATATAATATTATGAAACCTAAATTTTAATTTCAATACAATTAAATTCTTAGGATAACCTAATTTTTTTTATAAAACAAACTTGGTTTCTTTTGGGATGTTTTAAAATGAAAAAAATATTTTTTATTCACTCATAATTTTTTCTAAGGAATGAATAAATTAGCATAAATATCCCCGTGGATTGCAAAAATAGGTCTGCAAATGGGCCTATTTCCCAGCAATAGGTAATGATCGTGTCAAATACTAATGCACGATTTTCAAATTTGTTACCCCTAGGCATATATCTTCCAAATTCATGTCCACTTGTATTATCAAGATATGGATGAATTACATGGAAATAAACATAATCAATGACTTACCAAAACATTATTTTATTATTATTTATTTTTGGACCGAAGCACCATATATTAATAAAAGAAACAAAAGTTTACATGAAGCGAAAGGAAGGAATTTTATTACAATCTCTTTCATAGAGGTGAAGAAAATCAGCTGGCAGCGCATCCAGCCAAGTCATGTTCTGGTGGAAACCTTTATTGGCAAGGGCATCAGCAACTGCATTTGCTTCACGGAAGGCATGTGTAGCAATGTAGTCGATCTTCTGAAGCGAATTCAAGCAGTTCATCCATCGCATAGTAAGCGGCCAGGATAGATGAATGACTCCGTTCCAAATTGCTTGAACAATGGTGGTAGAATCACTTTCAATCCACAGTTTACGCCAACCTCTTTGCAGCGCAAAATCAACAGCATGGATGACTCCAAGCATCTCCTCTTCAATGGAAGAGGCGATCCCACAACCACCGTAAAAGCAACCAGGACAATGGTCATCAGAGTCTCGTTAAATGGCCCCACAACTAGCAGGTCCAGGATTGTCTTTTGAGGCGCCGTCGACATTTACTTTAATCCAACCTGGCATCAGAGGTTTCCAGAAAACTTCAAAGGGTTGCTTGAGCTTCGGGAAAATACCAGGGACACGGATACGTATAAGGATCTCGAAGTCTCCAATATGATTGCTACAACAATATTTTTGAATTTATGCAGTTTCATGTATCGCAATGAGAATTTGAGCTTTTCCTGCATTAAGACTGAAAGAGTGATTATTATGGATAAGATTATTTCTTGCATACCAGATTTCATGAAGAAGTTCATCCACTGCCACAATAAAAATGTTTTTGACTTTCTGAGAGGCGCCATATTTAGTACATTTCTTCAAAACAAACAAATCGGGTCAGATAAGGACCATGAAGAATTAAAAAGCTCAAAAATATAGTTCCATAAAGCCGTGGCCGTAGCACAAGACAAGAAGAGATGATCAGAATCCTCTCTGTGCTGATTACATAAATGACATTTTCAGCAAAGTTGAATGCCAGAGGCTTGAAGTCGATTTTCAGTGGGCAATCTATTGTGAGAAATACGCCAAATAAGGGTGAACCTTGAGGGTTTGATCCAAGTCTTATTGAAAGTACTCACCCAATTATAATTAGATTCATTGTCATAAAAATTGTGCATGTAGAAGATTTTTGAATCAAGTATGCCATTGGGAGCAGGTTCCCAAACAAGGAAGTCCCCAGAAGTGGAGAAGGTATAATTTTCAATAATTTTTGCAATGTCGTTGGGGAGATCATGCCTATGAAGATGCATAACATCTTTAATTTTGTGGGTGGTGTTTATAGAAGTGTTATTAGGAGGCAGCATAGAAATTAAAGGAGTACCTATCCAGTTGTCACACCAGAATTTAATGTTAGAGTCAACGCTGACCATCCACCTAGAATTAGCCATAATCTTCTGATAAGAGTTTCTAATAGAGGGCCAGATTGAGGATTTGATGAAATTAATATTTCCTTTTAAAATTTTATTTAAAAATCTATATTTTAAAAATTCAGAGGCTTTAGAGTTGTTATTAATAAGGCGCCAAGTGAATCTCGCTTGCAGTGCATCGTTGAACAATTTTAAGTTTTTGATGCCAATGCCTCCATTATCAAGAGGTTTACAACATGTATTCCATGGGATGGTAACAAGTTTCCTTTCAAAGATACTTCCCGTCCAGATGAAATTTTTTATAAAGGTATTGACTTTCTGGAAAGTACCTATGGGCCATTTATAAATCATGAGCGAGTAGACCAGCTTAGAGACAATGGTAGATTTGACAAGACAAATTCTACCAGCCATGGAGAGGGATTTCCCCTTCCAAGTAGAAAGTTGATTAATAATTTGATCCGTGATATTAGAGAAATAAGATGATTTAGGACGTCCCCAGAAAATCGGGACGCCCAAGTACGTGAAGGGAAAAGAACCTTCCTTAATTCCAAGATTATTGGTGATAATGGATTTTCTTCTAACATGAAAATTTTTTCCAAACAAAATGTGAGATTTGTTCCAGGAAATAGATTGTCCAGAAAGGTTCTCGTAATGAGAGATAGCTTGTTTAAGACATTGAATATTTCTTTGATATCCCTTAAGAAACAAAATAATATCATCAGCATAGAGGAGGTGAGTGGGGACAGTAAGGTTTCTAGCGGCCTGAATGGGTTTAAGTTTATTTTGATCAACCAGATTATGAATGAGTCTGCTAAAGTAGTCTTCCGCAATAAAAAACAGAATAGCCGAGAGGGGATCGCCCTATCTGACACCTTTAGAGAATTTAAAAAAACCACGAGGGGTGCCATTAATTAATATGGAAATGCTAGCAGATTGAAATAAAGTCTTGATTCTCTTGATAAAAGTCTCATGAAAACCAAAAATTTTCAAGACTCTAAATATAAAGCCCCAATCAATGGTATCAAAGGCTTTTCTAATATCAAGCTTGATGGCCACACAACCCCCCCCCCCTATTATTTTTATTTAGGGTGTTGGTACATTCTGAGGTGAGACAAATGCAGTCTTGGATGGATCTGTTCTTAATGAAACCAAACTGATTCCATGAGACAATTCTGTTGCAAATCAGAGCCAATCTGTTGGAAATGATTTTAGTAATGATCTTGTAAAGGGTATTGATAAGAACAATTGGTCTAAAATGATGAATTTCAGAAGCATTTTTAACTTTGGGTATTAAGCTGAGGAATTGAGCATTGATACCCTGGGGGAGGGATCCGTGAATGAAAAAAGACCTTATCAGCTTACAAACATCTGAACGAAGAGTGTCCCAGTGATTTTGATAGAAACCGTTGTTAAAACCATCCGGTCCAGGAGCACTATCAGGATTTAGACTAAAGACAGTGTCTTTAATTTCATGCTCCAAAGGAATTTCTAAGAGGGAGTCATTGTCATGCTCGTCCACCATTAAGGGGATAATATTAGGATCGAGATCAATATTTCTCTCAGGGCCATTGAAAATGTCATTAAAGTAAGAGACAACATGATCCGCGATGGCTT
The DNA here is from genome assembly GCA_963277665.1 of Viscum album. Classification (NCBI taxonomy): domain Eukaryota; kingdom Viridiplantae; phylum Streptophyta; class Magnoliopsida; order Santalales; family Viscaceae; genus Viscum; species Viscum album. The sequence goes on from OY728137.1 coordinate 2,056,668,148, forward strand.
CTTCAGAGTCAATGATCAAATCATTGTGAATCAGTTTAGTGAGAGGACGATTGGCTTTTCTGGTTCTTTGAAGAGTGTTATAGAATATAGTATTTCTATCTCCATCAGCTATCCATTTGGTCCTAAACATTTGCTTCCGAATTTTATCCTTAAAGGTGAGTAAGGTGTTAAGCTTAAGAGCTGTATTGACCTCCAGCTGAGGGTCGAGGGTAAAATCAGAGTTGGAACTACGGGTTTGGATTTGATTAAGTTCATCTTCAAGTGAGGTGATGTCAGAATCCATTTGTAGGGTCTTGGTTTTACACCAGCCTTTGAGAGCTTGTTTTAACATTTTCAATTTGAAAATACAGGCAAAAGAGTCATGAGAATGGCTCATAGAATTCCAAGTATTATTAATCAAGTTGACACAGTCAAGGTCTAGGGACCAAGCATTATTAAATTTAAAAGGGAGGGGAGATCTGCGTTCATTAGAGAGGGAGCTGAGTAAAATGGGGTGGTGGTCAGAGTTAAGTCTGGGGAGCATTATACAAGAGAAACTATCCCAGGTGTCCAGGGCCTTCATGTTAACAAAGGACCTATCAAGCTTACTGGCAACAGTTTTGTTATAATGCCTTCTATACCAAGTGTATTTCACCCCAGTGAGGTTAACTTCAGAGAGACTATAGTCATCAATAGCAGATCTAAATTCTCTTGTGGATATAGAAAGATGAGAGGGTCCAATTTTTTCAGTGGGACTAAGAATAGCAATGAAGTCACCGCTAATCACCCACGGATCTTGAATAGTGTTAGCCATGTCAAAAAGATCATTCCAAAGATTTCTTCTTTGTTGATACCTATTATTAGCATAGAACATCGTGCAAAAGATGTGCTGATCATTCCAGATAAAGTCTCAAGTGAAATGTTGATCAGCGGTTTTGAAGACATTGATGTTTTGATGGGAGGAGTGATAGAAGATCCACATAGAGTCCATCAAGGGACCATTTTTGCAGGATCCTAAAAAGTTATAATGAAGAGATCCAAGTCTCATAAAATTAGAATTAAAGTTGACCTTGGGTTCAGATATGGCAAAAAGATGAGGTTTATGATTGTTTAAAAGCCTCATAAGTGTCATGGAGGTGTCATTGTTGGCAATACCTTGGCAGTTCCAAAATAAGAGATTCATTGTTACCTATGTTTTGGGTTAGAGCCCTTTTTTTTGGATTTTCCAGAATTTTTCTTCCTCTTAGATCTTCTAATAAGAGGGGGGGAGGTAGATTCTGATTTGTTCTCAGTTGATTTGATATCAGAATTTGAGGAGTTAATCTTAGGAGGCTCATTCAAATGAACCGACACAGTAGCAGTAGGAGTTAAAGGTTGAGAAGGGAAAATATGAGAGTTCTCTGGATCTGGTTTTTCAGCAGAAACAGCATGAGGTTTTAGAGTACCAGTAGAGTCTAGAGCTGATTTGTGTTTAGGTGAGAGCTTAGTGTTATCAGAAGAAGGGGAGACAGGAGTATGAAAATCAGAGTTTAAAACAGTAGAATCAATAATGACATTTGTCATAGTCTGCATGCTTAAAACAGGATTTACATCTTGTTCAAATATATTATATTTTCTAGGGACAGTGGAAGGGGTTTTAGAAACAGAATCAAGAAAAACAGTGAGAGTTTCAGTAGGGACATTGTTGTGATTCTCAATGATGTGCATGTCAACAGCGGGTTTAGTAATACTATTATCAGCATAAGTAGGAGCATGCAAATCAATGTTTAAAACCATAGAATCAGTGTTGATATTTGGGTCAATTTGCATGCTTGGAGCAGGATTTGCAGTCTGCTCAGTCAAACTAGATTTTTCAGGGACAAAGATAAGAGTATTTTCAGTAGAGTCAGAAACATCAATGAGAGATTCAGTAAGCACATTGTTGTTTTTCTCCTTGATGTGTATATCAGAAAATGATTTTGTAATCTTAACAGTCATATCAGAATTCCCACAGGCAGTAGTATTAGTGTTATCAGCAGAATCAAGCGGAAAAATAACTGAGTTACCTCATTGTGGTGATTTTTGCATGTTACCAGGAGGACCAGGATCACTGGGGGAGGGTTTCTCTTGCTGACTTCCTGGAACATTCAGATTATTGAGTTTTGTCCCAGTCCCATCTAGTATAGTTGCAGCTCTAGAGTTCTCAATGTTCCTGCAAGATCTCTTCTTCGAAACAGGGGCAAAAAGTGCAGGATCATTAGAGATCAATAGGGGGGGAGTGGAGGGCTTATTGCTGTCTCCATTTACCTGGAAGGTGTTAGAAGATCCAGCCACTATATTTTCTTCTTCTTCCACTAATTTTCCCCAAGCTTTCCCCTCAAGGGAGGCAAAGTTATTAGATTTCATGACCCATTCTTCATGTTTCTTCTTAGGAGGGTCAGTTTTCTCCAACAAAGCTTTACCTTTCTTGCTAAGTTTGATTTCTTTCCAGTCATTAGCAATAGAGGGGTTAACTTGCCTTCTAACCACTCTACAGTTAGCAACATTGTGCCCTATCAATTTGCAAACCTCACAAAAAGGAGGTTTCCTTTCATATTCTATCCTGATGTCAGTTCTATGATTGGGAGCATTAAAATTTATGACCAAAGGTAGTTCAGAAGCTAGATTTACTTCAACCATGATTCTAGCAAACAATCCAAGGTCTCCATTCAATGTTCTATGGTCAATTTTAATGGGGGAACCTATACAGGAGGCTATGTCATTTAGGATCTTAGGGTGCCAAAAAAACCAGTTAAGACCATGAATTCGGATCCAGACTTGTGCCAAAGAGTTCCTGTGAGTGTGGGGGTTAAAAGAAACATCCCAATCTGAAATTCTAAGGAGACCTGGTTTAAGATGACTATTACCTAGTCTCCAAACCTATTCAAGTTTCTCCTAGGAATTGAGAAGAATATGATAATACCCTTTGCGGATGGGGATCATCTTCCAATTGGGAGAATTCCAGCAATGTGTGATTTTGCCTTTGAGATCAGTTAGAGACCAGGGACGATCACCTGTGCTGTAAACAACACGACCAAGAACTGAGAATTTGCACAAAGATTCCCTTTGCTTCAGCGCTTCAAGATCTACCTCAATAGAGAATCCACCATCCTTTAGATTTTTGATAAGAGGAGGTTTATGCTCCTTCACGCTGCTGAGATCCGAGCCTTGAAGTTCATCGCGGAAGGAAACAGGTAGTGCTCGAAGTGGAACCTCTAGATTTCCCACTTCGATTTTGGAGGATTCAGCACCTGAGGTCGCCAGGGTGGGAAAATTGGGGGATTCCCATTGCGGATCGAATCCAGCCATCGATGAAGATTAGGTCAAACACAGGTTTAGGGTTTTTCGCCGCAGCGCTCTCACGAGCATCCTTCCGTCATGGATGATTTTCCATTATTTTATTATATTATACATAGATTTTCACAAAATTATATTATTGTCATATGTTCTCTAATATATATTTTTTATAAAATACAGTTCTCATAGTTTCTGTTAAACTCCCTCTAATACAAACTATAAATACAATATCTCTAGTAGCCTATATTCGATCAGTAATTTTTTTTAATTGGAACTAGATAAATGGTACCACATCCTGATGGACTGAATATTTTACTATCCTTGTAAATATAGATACATACATGAAATTCACATTAAATTTGAAAACATTAAATACAATATAAAGATCTCATATGATTACTCCATTATTACCATTATCATGTTTTTACATATAAAACAAAAAACACGTACATGGAACCTTGAGAAAATTAATATAAGAATATGTGAGATCTAATGCGTAATAATGAAATCCAAACTATAGATGTTATCATCAATAATTAAAGAAGTGGTAAATGTCCGTTTAAATAAATAAAATTTATTTAACTTAACTAATAAATTTAACATGAAAAATAATATGGAATGAATAATTGATGGCCATATAACTCCAAATAAATAATCACATGAGAATGAAAATTATCCATTGATTTCTATTTAATTGAGTAATCACATGTAGGTCACTACCTAATATTATAATAAATAAATTTATAATTTTTGGAATCATATCCTTACATTTAATGCCTTTTAAGAAGATATATTACATATATGGGAAGTTCCTTTTCCAAAAACCCAAGAACGTTTGTCTTCTAAGAACCACTAATACATCGTGGGGCAATAGTGGTAACCCATAATCACTTACTCAGTAACATGAATACCTAATATATAAGTGGATAAACATAATTGATAAAAATATTCCAATTAAAAAATCGAATAAAAAGTGTTTATAATTTCTATATTAATTAATCAAAATAAAAAACATCTATAGTATTGTGGTTTTTTTATTAAAATACTACATCATAATCAAACAGATTCTACACATTCTAGAGAAATAATAAAGATGGTATCATTTTAAAATATTACCAATGTATAATAAGTTTAATTGAGGGTTTTTTATTAATAAAATCATATAAAATAAAAATTCCATTAAAAATTATGGAGGATAAAAAGCTTTTCACATTGAAAATAACGTTCCAAACTATAATTTTTCAAAATACTGAATTTTTTAAAAAAAATAATTTAATGTAATATTTAATTATTTATTTTGTTATGAACACTGGAGATTTCATACATAGAGATAATTATACAACAATTATTCCCTTTACAACTTCTATAAATGTAAAAAACTGACACATTTTGAAAACAACCAAAATATTATCTTAAAACCATTTTATTAAAATTAAAATGATGGTAAATATTTCTATAAAAAATAAATCATACAATTTTAAAAAAAATTGATAAAATTTTAAAAAATACATTATATAGAAGAAAAATTTTATTCAACTGAATAGATAAATAAATTCATCTTTTCTTTAAATAATTAACATTAATTTTATGTACCAAATAGAGTAAAATGATATTATTTAAGGAAATTCTCCGAAATAAAGACATGATTATTAATTATATTCCATTTATGTAACATTCCAAGGTTTTCTAAAAAAAAATTGAAAATGCTTGAAATTTTGTGTAAGGTATATATTTATAAGTATCCTTTAAACATAATTTTCTTTCTTCTATGTTTTGAATTTCAAGAAACTGTCATCTACAATTGTGTTGAGTATGTTATTTAGAGTCTGATGGAACAAACTTGTTTTTTTGGTGAATAGTAACATGCCCTTATGAATAGTAATATGAATAGTAATATGACCTCATGAATAGTAAATAATAATATTATTTTATTTTCCCATGGCAATTGGATAATGGGACCTTAATTAATTTTCCAATGTCACATAAAACTAGTTGCACTTAAATATTGTTATTTTTCGAATTAACTGTGACCTTATTTAAAAATTAAATTAATAATATTTAGAAAAATATTTTTGAAAAATGGATTTCACTTTTGAATTCTACACGTCGAAAAATGGTAGGGGTAAATTTTTGGTATTTTTCTGAAACTCTTGAATTTTCAGTGAATAGTGATATACGATAAAATACCGTATAATCAATTTATTAGTAAATATGCACTATTTATGACATCATAAGTGATGCAAGGCCACTTGCTTAGAAATCACATGATATTATCACTATTTAGGGCCACTTGTTTTGATATTATTCATAGTCTTGATAAAAATATTATAATAATGATTAAAATAATCTAAAAAACCTCCCCTCCTCCACTATAAACACCACCCTCACTCCCCTCTTCCTCCCAAACCTCTCAAGCCTTGAGAATTGTCTAATTTCTGCCAAATTCCCTCCCCAATCTTCTTCCCCACGTCCTAGAGCTGCTGGTCTCACCAAAAGACCAAAATCAAATCCCTTAAGAAGGATCTCAAGGAGAAGAGATCAAGAGGTAAACAACCTCTTTTATTTTCTTTCTTTTCTTCCATTTTATGTTATTCTCTTCCTTTCCCTTTGTCTTTTGTTGGGATATTTCATTAACTATTTCCCCTTACTGTCCAAATTTTGTATGATGATGAGATATTCCATTACTCTCATCAATCTTGTTTTTATGAAATTTTTAGAGGCGTCGTTAGGCTGCCGAATTTTTGTAAGAAATTTCTCATGTTTTCTTTATTTCATGATTCCTTCCTCTTCTTTCTTCACCCCCTCTTATCCAAGAGGAATTAAATCTCCAGAATCATGTATATTCTGGATTTTTTCATGTTTATGGAAAATTACAAATCATTATTCCTCTCCTCTCTCACTTATTTAAAGAATCAAAAAAACATTATCCATTTGTGTCGAATTACCGATATCGTGGACGATGTATTTTCAATTTCCATTAATTCTTTCAAGTCTGGTCATTAAACCATTTATATGGTTGAACCAGGTTATAATATATGTTTTATGACTCATATAAGGTTCTGGAATTCTTTTTTACTCATGATTCAAATTTATAAGACTAAATGAAGTTGTAATTATCAAAGAACCACTTAAATGATCTAAACGAACATAATTAATGTTTTAACTTATAAATCATCATCATATAAAGCATCAAAGTGATAAATGGTAAAATTTATGGTACTGGAAATATTTAAATACTACTCCTTTACAATTCTGGAGTTTCACTTCCAATCAACAAAAATGATTCATCATGAACCGATCGTGAAAATCACAAAAGAACTCACCCAAAATAATGCAAGGAACAAAATACTAACAAATAAGGGGTGAAATGAGGTTATGAAATGACCATATAAGATGTTATAAACATGAACATGTTTCTGTAAAATACTAATAACAGTCTTTTAACCATTATACAGGAGGTTTTAACAAGTTTGATGTAAGACAAGATTAAGGTAAGGGTTTCTTCATCTCACTTCCATTTTTGTGAGATATTCCGTAATCACTATTCTTACTTTGTATGGTGTATGTATACTTCCCATTATTGTCTCATATCATGAATATATTTATTTTTATGATATTCAATTTATCATTTTACAATCATTAATTTTGGGTCATACAAATCAATTGATTACAATGTTGTAAGGGGTTCCTTGTCTCACTTTCATTTTTGTGAGATTTTAGTCGTTCGCTGCTTTTTTCTTGTATGTGGAATATGTGTACTATCATTTGATATATATAATAACATGATTATCTTTATATTAATGTTATTCAATGATCCAATTGATATTTATTATGTTCTGGTCATATGATTCTACCGATCACATTGTTGTAAGGGAATTCTTAACCCGATTTCCATTTCTTGGGTTAACCTTCTACTTCATCATTTATGTGCTATTTAAATTGTTTGTGTGATGGGTTCAGCCTATATTATGTTCTATTATGTGTATTTACAGTATATTTACATACTCCATCCACTCTATTAAGCCTCACTTCAAGTATATGATGTTTATAAGGGACTTTTCTTCTAAAATCCTCTTTTAAAATTCTGTTTTATAAGATTCAAAGGCAATCTTTTTATGCTATTATTTATGTTGAATGATTATATTTTGGTCATTGGGAATTGTTTATGATGAAAGGTGGGACCTATATTTTCCTCCAATGCATTGGGTATGACTATGTTAGAGGTCGGCCGTATGGTTACTCCAAGCGTAACTGTGATGGTTACACAAAGTAAGGTAGTCGTGAGGGTTACAAATTTTAAGGTAGCCAAGATGGTTACAAGATTATGCAAGTAATTCCCCAATATACCTCTATTATTATAATTATGTTTGTGTGGATCTTGTGTAAATCTCATGTTATGCTAAGTAAGATTTTTTGGGTGGAAAGCATGTCTTTTGAAAATGTTTTCATACGTCATGCGTATTCATGGACTAATGTGATTTTTCCTTCTTTTTCATACCTTACTGAGATTTTGTGCTCATCCCAAGTTTTTAAATGATTTTTCACAGGTTAATGATGAGTAATACAAGGAAGGAAGACATGTTAAATGTTTAAGAATTGTCAAGGAGTCTTGTTTTATGTTTTAATGTTTTATATTCTGAGGAAAATGGAAACTTATTTTATGGTATCCACTATGTAACAATGTGTAATGTTATGAATGTTTTGTCTTAATTCTCTAAATCTCTGAACTTGAAAAGATCCTCAATGTAAAATGAGTTGTTTTCTTGATTAAATTCAAGATTATGTATGAAATAAGTGCGGGTCCTTATAGTTGGTATTAGAGGAAAGGTTTAGACAACTTTAGGGATTATAAGTTTTCGTTAAACATATGGTTAGTCTGTATGTCTATTATTTATGTTAAATCCTTGTTTTATAACTTTTCAGATTAAGGAAATTCAGTTACAAATGGAAGGAGGAGGATCTCAAATGACATTCCTATCTCTTCCCGATGACTTTCTTGCAATAATTTTTGCAAAGTCTTGTCGAGATGACTTTGAAACCTTTTCTAACATGCAACTCTCTTGCAAGCAACTGTTTGAGATATCAAACACCTCCACTATACCTCGATACCATCGTGGATCATGGGTTATATTTAAACAAATATTATTTTCTCAATATTCTCATATTTTTAAGAAAGTTAAATATTATCAAGGAATTTTTAAATATTTTTCCTTATCAAGAGATTTTGAAGCATGTTATGATTTTGAAAGAGGTGCTGAAGAAGGAGACCCTTGCGCGACCTATTTATATTTTCTTTTACAGTATAATCTTTCAGCACATACTTATGGTATTTTAAAAGGACCATTGATTGAAAGTTTCAACTCAAACTCGGTCCGAAAATATTATAAAAATCATGTTTTATCAGATGTTTTGAAATTATATGTCATACATGATTATTTTCCAAAACTATTTTTCTGTGAACACCCATATGACCCAAGTTGTACAAGGTGTATTTGGATAAAGGAAGAAAATGATTTTGAAGGATCTCTAAATCATTGTCGCAATGCATGGACCTTCTATTTACGTGAGCAAGATGATGATGAGACCAGGTGGACACCTTGATCAAGGTACCCTCACTTGTTTAATAAGTAAATAAAATTGCGAGGACGCAATTTCAAGAAGGTGGGGATAATGTAACATTCCAAGGTTTTCTAAAAATAAATTGAAAATTCTTGAAATTTTGTTTAAGGTATATATTTATAAGTATCCTTTAAACATAATTTTATTTCTTCTATGTTTTGAATTTCAAGAAACTGTCATCTACAATTGTGTTCAGTATGTTATTTAGAGTCTGATGGAACAAACTTGTTTTTTTGGTGAATAGTAACATTCCCTTATGAATAGTAATATGAATAGTAATATGACCTCATGAATAGTAAATAATAGTATTATTTTATTTTCCCATTGAAATAGGATAATGGGATCTTAATTAATTTTCCAATGTCACATAAAACTAGTTGCACTTAAATATTGTTATTTTTCGAATTAACTGTGACCTTATTTAAAAATTAAATTAATAATATTTAGAAAAATATTTTTGAAAAATGGATTTCACTTTTGAATTCTACACGTCGAAAAATGGTAGGGGTAAATTTTTTGTATTTTTCTGAAACTCTTGAATTTTCAGTGAATAGTGAAATACGATAAAATACCGTATAATCAATTTATTAGTAAATATGCACTATTTATGAAATCATAAGTGATGCAAGGCCACTTGATTTGAAATCACATGATATTATCACTATTTAGGGCCACTTTTTTTGAGATTATTCATAGTCTTGATAAAAATATTATAATAATGATTAAAATAATATAAAAAACCTCCCCTCCTCCACTATAAACACCACCCTCACTCCCCTCTTCCTCCCACACCTCTCAAGCCTTGAGCATTGTCTAATTTATGACAAATTCCCTCCCCAATCTTCTTCCCCACTTCCTAGAGCTGATGGTCTCACCAAAAGACCAAAATCAAAGCCCTTAAGAAGGATCTCAAGGAGAAGAGATCAAGAGGTAAACAACCTCTTTTATTTTCTTTCTTTTCTTCCATTTTATGTTATTCTCTTCCTTTCCCTTTGTCTTTTGTTGGGATATTTCATTAAATTTTTCCCCTTACTGTCCAAATTTTGTATGATGATGAGATATTCCATTCCTCTCATCAATCTTGTTTTTATGAAATTTTAAGAGGCGTCGTTAGGCTGCCGAATTTTTGTAAGAAATTTCTCATGTTTTCTTTATTTCATGATTCCTTCCTCTTCTTTCTTCACCCCCTCTTATCCAACAGGCATGAAATATACAGAATCATGTATATTCTGGATGTTTTCATGTTTATGGAAAATTAAAAATCATTATTCCTCTCCTCTCTCACTTATTTAAAGAATCAAAAAAACATTGTCCATTTGTGTCGAATTACCGATATCGTGGACGATGTATTTTCAATTTCCATTAATTCGTTCAAGTCTGGTCATGAAACCATTTATATGGTTGAACCAGGTTATAATATATGTTTTATGACTCATATAAGGTTCTGGAATTCTTTTGTACTCATGATTCAAATTTATAAGACTAAATGAAGTTGTAATTATCAAAGAACCACTTAAATGATCTAAACGAACATAATTAATGTTTTAACTTATAAATCATCATCATATAAAGAAGCAAAGTGATAAATGGTAAAATTTATGGTACTGGAAATATGTAAATACTACTCCTTTCCAATTCTGGAGTTTCACTTCCAATCAACAAAAATGATTCATCATGAACCAATCGTGAAAATCACAAAAGAACTCACCCAAAATAATGCAAGGAACAAAATACTAACAAATAAGGGGTGAAATGAGGTTATGAAATGACCATATAAGATGTTATAAACATGAAAATGTTTCTGTAAAATACTAATAACAGTCTTTTAACCATTATACAGGAGGTTTTAACAAGTTTGAAGTAAGAAAAGATTAAGGTAAGGGTTTCTTCATCTCACTTCCATTTTTGTGAGATATTCCGTAATCACTATTTTTACTTTTTATGGTGTATGTATACTGCCCATTATCGTCTCATATCATGAATATATTTATTTTTATGATATTCAATTTATCATTTGACAATCATTAATTTTGGGTCATACAAATCAATTGATTACAATGTTGTAAGGGGTTCCTCGTCTCACTTTCATTTTTGTGAGATTTTAGTCGTTCGCTGCTTATTTCTTGTATGTGGAATATGTGTACTATCAATTGATATATATATAATAACATGATTCTCTTTATATTCATTTTATTCAATGATCCAATTGATATTTATTATGTTCTGGTCATATGATTCTACCGATCACATTTTTGTAAGGGAATTCTTAACCCGATTTCCATTCATTGGGTTAACCTTCTACTTCATCATTTATGTTCTATTTAAATTGTTTGTGTGATGGTTTCAGCCTATATTATGTTTTATTATGTGTATTTATGGTATATTTACATACTCCATACACTCTATTAAGCCTCACTTCAAGTATATGATGTTTATAAGGGACTTTTATTCTAAAATCATCTTTTAAAATTCAGTTTTATAAGATTCAAAGGCAATGTTTTTATGCTATTATTTATGTTGTATGATTATATTTTGGTTATTGGGAATTGTTTATGATGAATTTTGGGACCTATATTTCCCTCCAATGCATTGGGTATGAGTATGTTGGAGGTCGTCTGTATGGTTACTCCAAGCGTAACTGTGATGGTTACACAAAGTAAGGTAGCCGTGACGGTTACAAATTTTAAGGTAGCCAAGATGGTTACAAGATTATGCAAGTAATGCCCCAATATACCTCTATGATTATAATTATGTTTGTGTGGATATTGTGTAAATCTCATGTTACGCTAAGTAAGATTTTTTGGGTGGAAATCATGTCTTTTGAAAATGTTTTCATACGTCATGTGTATTCATGGACTAATGTGATTTTTCCTTCTTTTTCATACCTTACTGAGCTTTTGTGCTCATCCCAAGTTTTTAAATGATTTTTCACAGGTTAATGAGGAGTAATACAAGGAAGGAAGACATGTTAAATGTTGAAGAATTTTCAAGGAGTCTTGTTTTATGTTTTAATGTTTTATATTCTGAGGAAAATGGAAACTTATTTTATGGTATCCACTATGTAACAATGTGTAATGTTATGAATGTTTTGTCTTAATTCTCTAAAGCTCTGAAATTGAAAAGATCCTAAATGTAAAATGAGGTGTTTTATTGATTTAATTCAAGATTATGTATGAAATTAGTGCGGGTCCTTATTGTTGGTATCAGAGGAAAGGTTTAGACAACATTAGGGATTATAAGTTTTCGTTAAACATATGGTTAGTCTGTATGTCTATTCTTTATGTTAAATCCTTGTTTTATAACTTTTCAGATTAAGGAAATTAAGTTACAAATAGAAGGAGGAGGATCTCAAATGAAATTCATATCTCTTCCCGATGACTTGCTTGGAATAATTATTGCAAAGTCTTGTCGAGATGACTTTGAAACCTTTTCTAACATGAAACTCACTTGCAAGCAACTGTTTGAGATATCAAACACCTCCACTATACCTTGATACCATCTTGGATCATGGGTTATATTTAAACAAATATTATTTTCTCAATATTCTCATATTTTTAAGAAAGGTAAATATTATCAAGGAATTTTTAAATATTTTACCTTATCAAGAGATTTTGAAGCATGTTATGATTTTGAAAGAGGTGATGAAGAAGGAGACCCTTGCGCGACCTATTTATATTTTCTTTTACAGTATAATCTTTCAGCACATACCTATGGTATTATAAAAGGAACATTTATTGAAATTTTCAACTCAAACTCGGTCCGAAAATTTTATAAAAATCATGTTTTATCAGATGTTTTGAAATTATATGTCATACATGATTATTTTCCAAAACTATTTTTCTGTGAACACCCATATGACCCAAGTTGTACAAGGTGTATTTGGATAAAGGAAGAAAATGATTTTGAAGGATCTCTAAATCATTGTTGCAATGCATGGACCTTCTATTTACGTGAGCAAGATGATGATGAGACCAGGTGGACACCTTGATCAAGGTACCCTCACTTGTTTAATAAGTAAACAAAATTGCGAGGACGCAATTTCAAGAAGGTGGGGATAATGTAACATTCCAAGGTTTTCTAAAAATAAATTGAAAATTCTTGAAATTTTGTTTAAGATATATATTTATAAGTATCCTTTAAACATAATTTTATTTCTTCTATGTTTTGAATTTCAAGAAACTATCATCTATAATTGTGTTCAGTATGTTATTTAGAGTCTGATGGAACAAACTTGTTTTTTTGGTGAATAGTAACATGCCCTTATGAATAGTAATATGAATAGTAATATGAATAGTAATATTACCTCATGAATAGTAAATAATATTATTATTTTATTTTCCCATGGCAATAGGATAATGGGATCTTAATTAATTTTCCAATGTCACATAAAACTAGTTGCACTTCAATATTGTTATTTTTCGAATTAACTGTGACCTTATTTAAAAATTAAATTAATAATATTTAGAAAAATATTTTTGAAAAATGGATTTCACTTTTGAATTCTACACGTCGAAAAATGGTAGGGGTAAATTTTTGGTAATTTTCTGAAACTCTTGAATTTTCAGTGAATAGTGAAATCCGATAAAATACCGTATAATCAATTTATTAGTAAATATGTACTATTTATGACATCATAAGTGATGCAAGGCCCCTTGCTTCGAAATCACATGATATTATCACTATTTAGGGCCACTTGTTTTGAGATTATCCAAAGTCTTGATAAAAATATTATAATAATGATTAAAATAATCTAAAAAACCTCCCCTCTTCCTCCCACACCTCTCAAGCCTTGAGCATTGTCTAATTTCTGCCAAATTCCCTCCCCAATCTTCTTCCCCACGTCCTAGATCTGCTGGTCTCACCAAAAGACCAAAATCAAAGCCCTTAAGAAGGATCTCAAGGAGAAGAGATCAAGAGGTAAACAACCTCTTTTATTTTCTTTCTTTCCTTCCATTTTATGTTATTCTCTTCCTTTCCCTTTGTCTTTTATTGGGATATTTCATTAAATATTTCCCCTTACTGTCCAAATTTTGTATGATGATGAGATATTCCATTCCTCTCATCAATCTTGTTTTTATGAAATTTTAAGAGGCGTTGTTAGGCTGCCGAATTTTTGTAAGAAATTTCTCATGTTTTCTTTATTTCATGATTCCTTCCTCTTCTTTCTTCACCCCCTCTTATCCAAGAGGCATGAAATCTCCAGAATCATGTATATTCTAGATGTTGTCATTTTTATGGAAAATTAAAAATCATTATTCCTCTCCTCTCACTTATTTAAAGAATCAAAAAAAACATTGTCCATTTGTGTCGAATTACCGATATCGTGGACGATGTATTTTCAATTTCCATTAATTCTTTCAAGTCTGGTCATGAAACCATTTATATGGTGGAACCAGGTGATAATATATGTTTTATTACTCATATAAGGTTCTGTAATTCTTTTGTACTCATGATTCAAATTTATAAGACTAAATGAAGTTGTAATTATCAAAGAACCACTTAAATGATCTAAACGAACATAATTAATGTTTTAACTTATAAATAATCATCATATAAAGAATCAAAGTGATAAATGGTAAAATTTATGGTACTAGAAATATGTAAATACTAATCCTTTCCAATTCTGGAGTTTCACTTCCAATCAAAAAAAATTATTCATAATGAACCAATCGTGAAAATCACAAAAGAACTCACCCAAAATAATGCAAGGAACAAAATACTAACAAATAAGGGGTGAAATGAGGTTATGAAATGACCATATAAGATGTTATAAACATGAAAATGTTTCTGTAAAATACTAATAACAGTATTTTAACCATTATACAGGAGTTTTTAACAAGTTTTAAGTAAGACAAGATTAAGGTAAGGGTTTCTTCATCTCACTTCCATTTTTGTGAGATATTCTGTAATCACTATTTTTACTTTGTATGGTGTATGTATACTGCCCATTATGGTCTCATATCATGAATATATTTTTTTTATGATATTCAATTTATCATTTTACTATCATTAATTTTGGGTCATACAAATCAATTGATTACAATGTTGTAAGGGGTTCCTCGTCTCACTTTCTTTTTTGTGAGATTTTAGTCGTTCGCTACTTATTTCTTGTATGTGGAATTTGTGTACTGTCATTTGATATATATAATAACATGATTCTCTTTATATTCATGTTATTCAATGATACAATTGATATTTATTATGTTCTGGTCATATGATTCTACCGATCACATTGTTGTAAGGGAATTCTTAACCCGATTTCCATTCCTTGGGTTAACCTTCTACTTCATCATTTATGTGCTATTTAAATTGTTTGTGTGATGGGTTCAGCCTATATTATGTTTTATTATGTGTATTTACAGTATATTTACATACTCCATCCACTCTATTAAGCTTCAATTCAAGTATATGATGTTTATAAGGGACTTTTCTTCCAAAATCCTCTTTTAAAATTCTCTTTTATAAGATTCAAAGGCAATGTTTTTATGCTATTATTTATGTTGTATGATTATATTTTGGTTATTGGGAATTGTTTATGATGAAGGGTGGGACCAATATTTCCCTCCAATGCATTGGGTATGAGTATGTTGGAGGTCGGCCGTATGGTTACTCCAAGCGTAACTGTGATGGTTACACAAAGTAAGGTAGCCGTGAGGGTTACAAATTTTAAGGTAGCCAAGATGGTTACAGGATTATGCAAGTAATTCCCCAATATACCTCTATGATTATAATTATGTTTGTGTGGATCTTGTGTAAATATCATGTTACGATAAGTAAGATTTTTTGGGTGGAAATCATGTCTTTTGAAAATGTTTTCATACGTCATGCGTATTCATGGACTAATGTGATTTTTCCTTCTTTTTCATACCTTACTGAGCTTTTGTGCTCATCCCAAGTTTTTAAATGATTTTTCAAAGGTTAATGATGAGTAATACAAGGAAGGAAGACATGTTAAATGTTGAATAATTGTCAAGGAGTCTTGTTTTATGTTTTAATGTTTTATATTCTGAGGAAAATGGAAACTTATTTTATGGTATCCACTATGTAACAATGTGTAATGTTATGAATGTTTTGTCTTAATTCTCTAAAGCTCTGAACTTGAAAAGATCCTCAATGTAAAATGAAGTGTTTTCTTGATTAAATTCAAAATTATGTATGAAATAAGTGCGGGTCCTTATAATTTAGTATTGAAATCCCATGAAATTCCCCCATATGAGACATAAAACTAAACAAACACAAATAATGGTGAAATTGTGAGAGAAAACTTTAGCACTTTGGTTACTTTTGAGTAATATTCTTCATGAAAGAAAAAAATAAAATTAAAATATAAATACCAAGAATATAAATACATTCATGTTATAAAATTCAAATTTTTATTTATATTCACCACAAAGAAAAATATATTAGTGAATATAGAATATATCTCAGGGATGTAAAAGTGAAACAAAAACCCAATGCCACTTTGATAACATTTGAAATGTATTCCCCACGAATGAAATGAAATAAAATTATACATAAAATACAAAATTTAATAATTAATTCATGATATAATATGTAAAATATATATTATATAAACCATAAAAAGAAATTAGTTTCATAACATTACAATCCTCCTCAATAGAAGAAAATTTGACAAAATCACTTACCTTATGTATGATTTCCTTCCTACATCTATGTACTTCTTGTATAATAAATATAAATTCATTATAAATATACTATATAACCATACTCATTTATTTAACACAATATTTTATTTTTCTATATTTTTATGGCGAATTTAAAAACAATTATAGGCTAAAATCACTATTATAGTTGATAATTGCTTCGTTTTATGTGTACGTTTTGATTTGGTAATCTCATCCATTTTTCGTTGATCATGGTTAGATAATTCCCATAATTATAACAAAGACATAAATATCATATATTACCATTTTTTAATTTTTTATAATATTAAATAAATTTTAGAGATGAGAAAATGAGTTACATCGTTCATGCAGATGGTAGTTCGTACGTATGCAAGAATGTTTTTTATATTTTCCCAACTAATAGAATGTAAGAAATGTAAATAATACTTCACCATTATTTAAATATTATTATGTAAAATATTTTATTTTTATTTTTTTAATATATCTTTATTACCATCATTGTAATTAATTAAATCATTTTACATCGCAACGTGGAGGCGGTAGTCGACAGGTGCACAAGAGCTATATTATTTTTTTCCAATAAATATGAACGTAAAATAATATTTTTGATATTATAATAAAAAAATTATTTAACATCTAAGAAATCATATAAATATTTTAAATCCATCATTATAACCATCCATGAGAGGTGGTAGTGCAAAAAGAATTACATAAGCTCGTGAGGCATTAGTAAACTGTACATAGGATCGATTGTTTTCTTTCTATTTCTTATGGTATTAGAGATTTATATAGGATATTATATGAAAATAATTACATAAATGTATATAATAGATACTATTTATCTATTTTATCATATTTTGATAAAATTTAATGGAGTTATAAAAGGGATTAAACCAAAAATTCATGGTTCAACACTTTACCCCTTCTTCAGACAACCTTTTTATATTTTTAACTAAAACTATCAAGGATTATATTTCTAAACAAAAAAATGAATATATTTTGTGAATAAACATGTAATTATTTTATTTGTAATGTCTTTTTCGAAAAAATTTAATTGATAGAATTAATTGTATAATAAATGAGGTGTCCTTATATATGGGGGTGATGGGATAGTTTTCAATGTTTTCAAAAAACATATCTATACAAATGGTTTTCAAATGAAATAAAGAACCAAAACTGATAAATATCAATCCATGGAAGATATAAGTTCATAATATCTTAGGAAAAGTGGACTTATAATTTTTTTATTTAAACCATTATCATCATATTTAAATTCTGAAAAAACCTAGTTTAACCATAAAAGGTGTAACTATTTTAACTATGTTTAGTATTTATTCTGAAAAAAACCAACATGGAAATATTATATAATAAATATTATTATTATTAATATATTAAAAAGTTATCAAATTTCATTTCACAGAAGTGGAAGATTTTAATTTTAAAATAATTCTACATAAGGGCTAAAAATTCTTTTTCAAAGTAAATTTTTTTCATAAGTATTAACAAGTTTAGTATTATATTTTTACATCTATTTGAATTCTATGACAAAAATTAAAATAATTATATTATAATTTTAACAAATTTTTCTTTTAAAACCAATTTATAACTAATGATACGATGTAAATTATTTAAACAAAATTAGATGTTTTAAATAAACTTCAGAATTTTTTCAGCATTCATTAAAAAATTAAAACTTTATTTAAAATTTCATACATTCAATATAAGATAATATTTAATTGTTCATTTAATTTTTTAAAAAAATATATTCCCTAGAACTATTAAAAAAATAAATTTAATTCATTTCTGCAATGTGCACATAAACCACTATTTAGAATAATATAGTTTATGATAATAACTATTATATTTAATTTAAATTATTTCAATTTTATTTCTAATAAAATTATTACAATTGAATTTTTGTTATGCATGTATAATCCAAATAATTTTCATAATTGTCTTAGTATTATTCGTACACACTTATTTAATGGAAATTTTATTAGTGTATATGATTTATTTAGAATGGTTGTTTCATGTATCTTATTCTATAAAGCTTACTAAATATAAAAACATTATTACATAGATAGTTTAAGTTCATTGTTGAGTTTCATATATGTAGTCTAAAACAATATAATTCTATAATAATCAAGATTTGTTACAATAATTTTTCACAATTATGATGTTATATTATAGGAATATATGTAACACATGAAGATGATGTTATCTTATTTAGGAAATTTGATTTCATTATTATCACAATGATATGATGTTTCATTATTATCAATATTCTATATTATATGCCTTTAAAAATGATTCTATAATGATTAATATGATAATCCTAATCATATGGAATTATGATTTTTAATATGTTACCTCATATAATATATATTCATATCCCTTATTCCTCAGAATTTATACTTCTCCTTCTTTGAATTTTTCTCAACCACATCATTTATGAATATCATTACACGATAACATGTACTTTTTATAAGATGAAAAATATTAATATTAAAAACAACAAACATTTATATAATTTTTATGTTTCATTATGTACATTTGATTTATGAGTGAAATATTTCCATTATTCCGAATTTATGTATTTAGGATTTTTTACCAATTATTTTTTATAAAAACGAAGAATTTTTTTATCTAATAAAAATTTGGCTCTATATACTCTCCTTTCTCCTCAGAACATTTATAGAGTCTCAACCCAAAAATTCCATAGGGTAAAAGAATTAATTAAATGGAAATTTGCCTCAAACATGGGGGTGTTAAGATCTCCCCACCTCTGATATTTACATCCTATGAAAGATAGATATTTATAGTGTATTAGATGTGTTCCATCCATTTCTTCATCATAAACATTTATCACTCCCACTTTTCCTTTTATACCCTACAATGCTTCCTTAAAAACATACCAATGAGAACATCTTCATAAAAGGTTATTTTCTTTCATATCCATGATATAAATAAGGACATGGATAAAAGTAGGATTTGATTCAAGGGTAATGTCATCCCTATGATTATTAGGGATAAGAACATTTTTTTACTTATTTAAAAAGAGTAAAAGAAAATATTACAGAAAAAATAGATTACTGGTGGTATTTATAGATAATATGAAGTGTTTTAAACAAGATTCATATTCTAGAATTGACCATCACACTAAGAAGTAATCTATTATTTCATTATTTAATGATATTTACCATGTAACATTGAAACATTAAATAATACATGGTCACATACATCTATGATTAGGGTCAATCGTGATGACATACAAATGATATCTGATGTATCTATGTTGTTTCCATGAATTTTCATGTCATATATAATATTTATATAGTCTCATTTGAAAATGTAACAACACATCATTTTCAAAAATAGATATCTATAAATAAATTCAATTTCACTGATAAATTATATTGCATTTAACACAGAGTTTAAATGAACTGTGATATACTATTGGAATGTTATTATGAGATAGTAAATTCTTGGCCATTTGATTGGTGGATAATAGTAGGAATAACTGAATTATTAGGATAATATTGTTATATATGTTTAAAATTAATTCAATGGAAATTAACTATTTTGAAAAAACTTTTCTTAATAAGATATTTTTATTCTAGGAAATAATTTTTTTCATGAAATGTGTTTTCATATTATTAAATTAAATAGTCACTCTCGACTAATGGTTTTATTATTATGTACATATCATCTATTTTTTATATTTTTTTTATCATTTATCAAGTTCATTTAGACATGGGATAAGAATAAATGGTGTTTTATACAGAAAAATGAATTTAATTAAAAAATGATATTATTATTATTTTACTTATTTTAAATTTATTATTAACTACCTAAATAATATTATCAATATTAAATGGATTCCATATTTGGAATTAAGATGTTCAGATTTTCTATATATGTCAACATTATATCTTGGCATTATGAGTAGTAATCATTGTAAAATTCAACACCTTGGTAAAAGGTAAATGGATTTAATCCCAGATAAAACAAAATGATAAGAGCATAATTTACCATAAAAATTATTATTCGGTTAATAAAATAATAAAATTTTCACCTTAGGCTGAAATAAAAATTATTTATGAGACACTATTATTGAATCAAAGGCGAATAAAATATTTAAATCCAAGGATATTACTAAATGTTACTCTCTTGGATTTAAATAAGTATATTATGTGAGCATAGGGACAAAATAAACTTATAAATAAATCAAAAATATATTTTCGAGACAAATAAATTCATTTTCATGATGATTTTTTTAAAATAGTTTTTATAAAATCACAATAAATGATTTTAAAAATGAAATTCAGTTATTCATCAATTATAATAGAAAATATATATAATTGTTAAAAATATTCAATGGAATATAATTTCAATGATTTATAGTGTGCCACAAATATTTTTTATGAATATGAAGTTTTTTTTTAAATATTATATTCATTCTTAATTTTTTATATATTTAAAGTCAAATTAAATTAAACATGCTAAAAATTTACATTAATGATATTTTATAAAAAATATTGTATTATTTAATTTATCAATCAAAAAATAATTTAAATAGGACCAATTAAATAATATATGGACAAAAATATAATTTAGTTTCCATTTATGAACCAATTTAAACCATATAAGTAAAATCCTAACCCATTAAATATCCAAAAGACATTATCGTAGTGAAGGAAAAATTAGGTTAACAAAAGAGTTAAACAAAAAGATATGTTCTAAACAATTACTTATTACAATATTTTTAATTTCTTTAGTTATTTAAACTCAATATTACCATATAGAATATACCATAATGTTTGGAGGAATTAGGATAGATAATGAATTTATTATTTTTAAATCATTTATGAAATTCCAAGGGTTCCCCTTTTGTCACTTGTAAAATAAAACTTCATATTTCTCTTCCTGGCACCACATTAAGCCATCTAGAATTACCAAAACGTATAAATTTATCTTCCCCACAACATTATATACACTATAGTTGGTTTTTTATCATAACAATAAAAATTGTAGGGTCCTTAAGAGGATATATAAATAAGTTGTTTCATAGATAACATAATCTCATTAACCGGTGAATTTATTTTTAATTCATCATTTGACTCATATAATTATATTATTTTCATTATAAAATATTAAATCCAATATCCTACATACACATAGATTTTATTATATACTAATACTACATTTATGCACCCTCATTCCAATAAAATGGGAACTAAATGTATCATTCATTCATGGGTATAGATTGTTGACTCGAAACAAAAACCCAATTCATTTTTCATAATCATATATTTAGATGATTATAATAATGTTTTTAAGTTTATATATGATATTTATGACCGAATTACGATTTTAAATCCATTATATTGTATTTGATATATTTCCTTCTATATCATTCAAACATGATAACTTCGATCTTAAGCATGTAGAGATTACCACTTCTACCAAGCGATGTGATTCATTTTTTATGCCAAATTTCAATGGATGGTAATACAGATGAATTATAGATATATATATAATTTATATGAGATAATAATTATTTATTAATGTTCAATTATTATATAACATTATTACATTATATTGCTGTAAATTCAAAAAATATTTTATGCATATGTATGACCTATATATCCAAGAATGAAACAATTCATTTTTCTATCTAATTTTTTTTTGATGACTCGAAATACGTATAAAATTGTGGGATAAAAAATTTAATGAATATGGATAAATAAGAATAAGGGTTAATTTTAAATTTAAAAACATTCTATTTTCATATTGAGGGATACAAATTTTAATATGGTTAAACTAATTGTGTTCAAAAAAACCTCTTATATTATTAAAAAGTGAAAAGATTGGGTCATTGGATCTGATGAAAATAATTTTGTAATCAAGATTATTTTGATGTGTAATCCACTGGTTGTAACGATGAATTTTTTTGTATATTTGTTTCATATAAAATCATAATCAATATGGTTGTAATTTAATTACACATTAATCATATTCATAAAAGAAAAATAATTAATCATATTAAACTAAAAGAATATTAATCACAATTGTTATTTTAAATTAGAGTAAAACAAAATGTATTGATTCTATCTTAAATAATATAAAATCTTATTTAGAGTAAAACTATTTTATTATAATTATTGTTGTTACAATAATAAATATATAAAAATAAACATGAAATAAAAGAATCAAATTCTTTTAAATATAGTACATGTGAAAGACTTATAATAAAACAAGTAATTAAAAAGAATACAATTATATTATCCAAAAGAGAAAAGTAACCAGTAACATAGATAGAGGTCCCATGATATATACTTATAGGTAAGTACATATTTATATTACTAGATAAATCTTCTAATATGATGATCGGTATATCCCACTATCCCCACAAGTCCTTGATACGATGATCATATTTTATCTACTTCCTTCACCCAACAGACCTTCATACAATGATTGGATCTGTTTTATATCCCAATAATCCCTCAATCAATACAGTGATTGGAACATTTATCTTACTAGCCTAAAAATACCTTGATCATATTCACATAATCAGTCACACATATCTGTTACGAACTAAATAATGTTAAAAGTACAAAATACAATCTATTCACTCATTTATTCTTTTGAGCTCTCACATAGTAGAAAAATTTGCGGAGTGTCTCTACATCATTGTTTCCCCACATATTGTGAAATATTAAAATGATTGTGTATTTATTGGAAACACATAAAATGGGATTCTTGATATACAATGGTCCTATTTTCTCCATGATTTTCATAAGGATCTAGACTCCTAACACTCTTATGGTGATATTATAAAAAAATACATGACATCCTTTTCCTTAAAAATACTGTAATAGAATGCATTAATTAATTTGGAAAATAAACCATTCTATGGTTTAATATTACAATATTCTTATACACTAAGTCAATTTTTCATATTTATGATTAAAACAACAATCAATATGATGGATTACATTACCTATTTCTTTATGATGAAATATCTAAAAATAAATCCAATTGTTACCATTTTCATTCAATCAAATTAATCGTAGTTATAGAACATTTAAGATAATCAAGATGGTCAATGTTGATTAGATTTTTTGAAAACATTAACAATATTATAAATTATGGTAAAACATATATCTTTTATATAAAAACTTTGTAAAAATATATTGATTATAAAAGATTTAGATATTGAGTATTTAAGAAAAATTTTTATATTTCTAAAACAAATTGAATCATAATGTCAAAACAGAAATGTTGAATAAAAAATATCCCCCTTTTTAGAAATAACAAACCACATGTCATAAATATAAAATAAATTTGAAAAACCTATTTCCATTATGTTTTTAAATACATAATATTCAAAACTAGACATTTATACTTATCTCCTCCTTATTTTATAACTCATATCAATATAATATTTAATATGAATGACTCCCCCTTAGAATGATAATTTCCCTAAGGATCTTAATATATTTTAAAATAGCTTTTCTCCCCTTATGTAAATCATATCCCCATTAAAACATAATTCTTTCTATATGTATAAATTTATCCTCTTTTTGATTTACAAAAAGGTATATGAAATATATTGAAACACCTAAAAATGGTTAGAGAAACAACTTTACAAAAATACAATAATATAGTACATAATAATATAAAGTAAATAAAATAACATTAAACCAATCATATTGTATGTAATTCCAAAATATAATATTTAGATGAAAATTATCTGATTAAATTATAATTATTGATAATACAATAAAATTTTTTGAAAATCAAATCATTATTTAGTTGTATCATAAATCTGAATAATTGTCTTCTACTTCGTAAAATCTTTTCAATATTCTTAATCCTTCCATATAAACTTTGAATGATAGTTTATTTTATTTTCATGCTCTGGAATCCTTTCCTCATTGATCTTATTCTTTCATCGTGTTCCTATATCTTTTTTCTTGAGAATGAAAATGTTATTCTATAGGTTTGTTCTAATCTTCCTAGGATGTGATATTCTCTATGAACAAATTAATAAAATTATATAAATAAATAATCTCATCTCTTTGGAATTTTAATCTAGAAATATAACTAAGTAGATAATTTATTCCTTTCTGTAATTATGAGATATATTTTATTAATTTCAATAAAATAAATTCAGAATGTTTCAAGATTGTTAACCATTTTTCTTGAATACCATTTACAACTATTGAATGAAATTTCATTTTCATCTTAATATTTCTTGGTTTTTTCTAGATTATCATCTGAAATCTTGATATCATCATCAATAGTATAAGGTCACTTAACCATTTTCTTACCACTTTTCTACTAGGATTAAAAAATTTCCTTGAATACACTATAATCAACATCCAAATTTATTAGCCTATCTATCAAATCATTCACTAAGTCTGAATATTTTTATTGAATTTCAATACCCAAAATTAACTTTTGTTTCCAGCCTTAGTATGTAAGGAATTATTTTATCAAATATTCCCAGTGTGGGAGAGATATAATCAATACCCTCGACTATTAAAATATTAAATGATTTTGATTCTGATTGAATGATTCATTTACTAGTCTCGATCTCTTCTTGAGAAACTATTTTTTTTTCATAGGATTTGATTTACATTTCCAATCTTGTATATGAATTTAATTAAATTAATCTTTTTTTACTTTCGGTTGCAATTTTGTTCTTATATTTTTCATCCCTCTTGGATGAGGGTAAAATATATTGAATCGATGGAGTTTTTTGTTTCTCTTGACTAAATGAATTTTCTTTTAGATTTCCTAATAAAGACTGCTGGTCGGAGTGGAATCTCAAGAGGTGGGTGAATTGAGTTCCTACTTAAAATTTCTGTTAAAAACTTTATATTAAAAGTATCCCCCAATTTTAAAACGGCCCAATTAATT
Organism: Viscum album; assembly: GCA_963277665.1. Taxonomy (NCBI): domain Eukaryota; kingdom Viridiplantae; phylum Streptophyta; class Magnoliopsida; order Santalales; family Viscaceae; genus Viscum; species Viscum album. The sequence continues at coordinate 2,056,693,635 of OY728137.1, forward strand.
TAGGCTGTAGAGATGTAAATGTTTATTTGACCAACAATTTTCTTAATGGGTGATTAATCCTCAGTTGAATCAATGTAAAACACATACTTAACTTTTGAGACAAGTTTACTAAATTAGACAAATAAAAACACCAACCAAAATTAAATATCAATGTGAAAGAAAAACAATTTTATGTTTTATAAAAAATAAATAGTGGAAAATAGATAAAACAGAGTATAACAATGTATAGTGCGTAGTGAAGTTAAACACGAGGTTCAGTCTCAAGCCAAGACTTAATCCTCTCCACTTGGTGATAACCTACAACCAATATGTTTATATTAGCAATAAACATGATACACATCTTGTATCGGGCTTTACGATAGTTTTCACAATTTTCCAGGGTTCAAACCCTCTTCCACAGTTCATCGTCGAAAAAAAATAGTACAGACCACACACGGTCTCTTCCACAGTTATACATGGGAAACAAATGTAGATAATGATTGATGTGAGGAAATTTAGTTTCCTACAGTTTATGCATACAATATAGTGTGTGAAATAGACAGACACACACACTTATCAGAAATGTAAAATGGGATAACACAATATATCTAAGACGACAATATTGAGTTTAGAAAGCTCTATGTGTATGCAGTTCAAATTTTCACACCTTGGAGTAATGAAATTGATGTTTGAGCCTTTATCTGGAAGTTGTCTCCAAAACAGTGTGTCCCAACATTAGGTTCTAACTTCAAGTGTTCTGATTCAATTTTCGATAAAGAGTGGATGAGGCACATAAGGAAGAAGTGAGTTTGTCCCAAAATGATGATCGCGATGCTTTGTTGATTTACAATGTAAGTGCTGGATGGTTCTTCTTTGATCTTAGTAGGTAAGCTTCTTGACATGTATGTGGGCACTTTTTATGCCACCCCACTTCACCATGTATATATATCCCATTTTCTTTCTTGGTCTTCTCTTTTTATAATTGATGTCCGACAATACGAATGAGTAGATAACGTGTGATCTTTCTCGTACCTCGTACTGTCCCCAGATATAGTTTCTTGAGACATCTATAGTCAGCATTAATTAATGTCAAAAGCATTTAAATTATAAAATATGACGATTAGAAAAATATTAAGAACTTAAAAAATTATGGGTATCACTAGACTGGTAATGGTAGCCTTCACAACTGTAGGCTTCAATAGCAGGTGCACATTAGTAATGTCCAACTGTAACCTTCCATCGGTAACCTTCAGCTATAAAATTCAATAGTAGGCCTTCTTTGGTGACCATATTATTGGTGACCATGTATCGGTGACCTTGTATCAATGACCTTGTATTGGTGACCTTCTATTGGTGAACTTGTATTGATGACCTTATATCTATGACCGTGTATCGGTGACCTTGTATTAGTGACCTTGTATCTGTGACCTTATTTTGGTGACCATGTACTTAGATAAATTCATAATTGTATGCTTAAGATGAGAGCAGTTTGATTAGTAGTACAAAGGTATTACTTTTAGATATGTATGATTTTCACATAAACGATTATCCTGTAGGTGAAACAAGATGCTTTATATAAATGAAACCTGATTTGGGATTATCAAAATAGGTGAGTCCAACAATCTCCCCCTTTTTGATAATCACAAATTATTTCATTGAATTGGTAGGTTTTAAGTAGTTGTTAATAATGGTTAGGATTATCCTGTAGGAAAAACAAGATTCTTTATATAAATAAAACATGATTTGGGATTATCAAAATAGGTGAGTCCAACAACCTCCCCATATTTGATAATCACAAATTATGTCATTGAATTATTAGGCTTTTTGTAGTTTTAAATAATGTTTAAACACATATTCTAAAACCATTTGTGATGTTAGCATACACATATTAGTAAATCATTAAAATTAAATTAAATTGAAGTAAAATCGTATAAATTGATGATAGAACACTTATCTCCCATTCTTATTAACAAAAAGCATAGATAACAAAAAGATATTGAAGAGAGGGTTTGAATAAATCAAACAGGGCTGACGTATAAAAAATGAATACATTGATTCCTATCATCTAAGATAGTTCACACTCAATCCACATCAATGATGTCCATTGGAGCTTTGGATTTGGATGTTGAGGAGTCAGGTGCTGAAGATTTAGGGATAGGCCGAGGGATGTTAGTTAGCAATGTAGTAGGAGAATCCCATGAGGAATCAGTAGAACTATAGTGAGTAGATCTCGGAGAAATTGTGGGGGTCATGCTTCTGATGGCATGAGATGGAGTCATCAGAGGAGTAGCACTAGTAGATCCTAAAGCAGCTGAGGTAGAAGGCAAAGCTAGTGAAACAATGATGGGAGTATAGTCCACATGGAGAAAGGGTAACACAAGATTCCCGAAATCCATAATAATATTGCCTCCTATTTCCCTGGAAGGTATAAAATCATCCTTATTCTCCATAAATTTATGTATGGCATGAGTCAATTCCATGATCTTGCTAACCTGATCCTTAAAGGCCTGAGTGACAGGTGTAATCCTTAAGTTCTCCAACAAAAACATGAAGTGACCATTCATATGATGCATAGTATATACCCTTTTGTAATAAGAGTCAAATTCATCCTTGATGGCCTTATGATCATGAGCATCATCCCTTAAATAACCTCCCACAAGCTTATGAATTTCCCTGGTAATGTAAATGACTTGAGTCACAGATTGAGGGTCTTGGGTTCTGGCACTGGGGAATATTTCTACTTATTCTCTAACAACAGATCTAAAATCCGCTACATCAACTAGAGGAGATGCTGAAGTGGAATAAGATACAGCTATAGGTGCTAGAGTGAAAGCCACTCTCTCCATGAAAGATTTGGGCATCCCACTGATGAGACTTTTCACATCATCATCTTGGCCTTTGATATGTGTTTCCATAGACTTCTTGATGTCCTAAAACACATTTACCAACTGCTAAACCACTTGATTGATATATATGAGATCACTATCCACCTGAGATCTTGAAGCCATATATGCATCTAAGCTGGCTATAGACTACTTCACTGATTCCATAAAATCATCCAATGTGTGTACCTGATTCTAAGATACCTTGACCTCATGTAACATAGCTGAGTTAGAGGAAGAAACTAGCATTTCCATTTTAGAAGTGATAACATCTTGATTTTGAGTCATAGCCCTCTCTAAACCAACCAATCACACATCAATGTGCCTCCACATATATGACTTTATTGATTCAAAATATTCTTTATTCAAATAGTCTCGAGGAAGAAGTAATACTTGTTGCACAATAGTAGAATCTAATATTTTAGGAATCAGAGGACTTCTAATAGTCTGGTCATCTTTAGAATCTCCATAATCTAAACCTAACACCACAAATCTAGGAGCTTCTTTCCAGTCCACTATTCCATCTGCAATAGCAACTGATCTTGTAGCTATAGGTACCTCCCCTTCACTTGGAGAATTATCTTGATTAAACATATCTATATGTTCCGTACCTCTTTGATCAACTACATCATCAGGAGGGTCCACTACTACTTCCTCTACTGAATCTTCAACTACTTCTAAAGAAATATCAGTTTCAATTTAACAAGTAACTTCTTCATCTCCAAATTCTATTATTTCTATATGGCATATTATAGGAATAATACTTATACATTACTCTTCACTTTCAGCAGCCGCTATTTCAAAGTCAGCATTATTTGTCTCAGAGTCATCATCCTCATCTAAGGTATCTCCAATGTCTCTTAAGACATTTTCAACCCCTTCTTCTTCAATATTTTCCTCATCACTGTCCCTTAGGAGATTCTCTCTTCTAGGAAAACTTTTTGGTGGAATATGCACACCATAGGATACAACACTAGTATGAGGATTGGAGGGAAGGTCAGGATCACTCATGTCATCTATAGGAGAATTCTCTCTTTCTTGCAGAGCATCAACTTCCTCTCCTTCATCTGAATAGGCAGGCTCAACATCATCAGGTTTCTGACCAGGGTCTCTCTTATTCTTAGGCCTAGTAGAATGATCCACAGGGTTAATCACTTCAAATACCATAGACTCATCATTCACCCATCTCCTCATCCGTGGATTCCATTTGATCTGCATCAGTTTTCAAATCACTTTGGTGATACAATGGTTGTCCCCCACAACAATAGTATCCTATGTAGCTCCAACAACTCCATTCAGTTTCCACATAAGGGATATCAACTTAGAATGAAATATGGCATTGGATTTGGAACATGGTTTGGTCATATCTCCTAATTGAATCATCAACAACCTACATAAGTTGACCATTATTTAATGCTTCAATATATACAAGAGAAAAACATCCTGAAACATTAATGTTGTAGTGTCCCCTCTCTAGGGACTCAAATTATACTGGAAAAACATAAAGAGTATCTTGTCTTCTCCTTCCATCTCATCAACATTAAATTTTCAAGGGATCCCTAACCCTATCAGTTTTTTCAGAGCAACATCATAACAAAAGAAATCAATAGTTTGAGGCACCACTTCTGTGTAATATTCAAAACTCCCTTCATGTGGTACTCTCAAACATTCATCCCATTCAATAGTGTAGAATCTCACACTTACTCCATTCACCTGTGAAGACATTCTGTGCTCATCCTCAGACTTCTCAAACATGAGGTACTCATAAAATTCATCCACTAACTTTGGGTAATAGGTTCCATTGTTGTTTGAAAAACACTCAACCCATCCCTGAGCATCAATTTCGTTCAGTACTAAAGACCATCCAAACAGTATCCACTCTGAACATAACTCTTTCTCAACCACTATCATCCATTTTTATAAATGTGTGTTTATTAGATTTTACACTTCCTTACTTCCACTGTTAGTCCCAGCTCTTCGTATCTTAGGATTCATTGTATCCCCTCCATCATTGACTTGTGGCCTCTTCAATATATCCATCCATCTGGAGCGGTTTGAGGGTTTCGGTAGAGGATTTAAGTTTAGGAGAAAAATATTCAGGAGAGGGGTTGATGTGGATCAAGATGTGGTATGTGTTTTAATTTTATCATTTAGGGATCGAAAAAAAACTCAAGGAATGGAAATAAATAAAACTGAAAACAATTCAGATTCTAGAAGATAAACACCAATGTCTCATACTAAAGTCGACTATCGGTAAGGAATCATTGTTAAGGTCCTAATGGTGAGGTCATGTCGGTTAGGTCCTTATATTGTGGTCTTATTGGTAATCTCCAATGGTGAGGTCCTATCTGTATGGTCCAATGGTGAGGTCCTATCGGTAAGGTCCTATCATTAAGGTCCAACAGTGAGATCTCTAACTATGAGGCTTCAAACCATTACCGTTTATCATTCCTCTCTCATGTTTGATGTAGTTTAATTTCTCATAATTTAAAGTCTTTGTGAATATATCATCCAATTTGTGTTTAGTATTAATGAATTCAATAGTGATATCACCTATTTGATAATGATCTCTCACTAAGTGACGTCTCACATCAATATGCTGTGTCCTAGAATTAGATAATGGATTTTTAGAGGTTTTAATAGAACTTGTATTATCACACATTATTGAGACATCATTGAATTGATATCCATAGTCTAGTAAAGTGCGTTTCATCCACATAATTTTAGCACAAAAACTACCAGAAAATATATATTCAGCTTCATTAGAATATAATGCATCAAAATTCTGTTTTTTACTACACCATGACGTTGGTGACTTTTCTGAAATGTGACATGTTCCACTGGTGCATTTTTTGTCTAGCATGCAACCAAAAATTCAGTATAAGAATAATATTTCAAATCAAATGATTGATCTTTTGGATAAAAAAAGTCTTAAGATAGGAGTCTACTTAAGATATTTAAAATTCCATTTAATAGCAGTTATATGATATTCTTTGGGATTTTCTTGAAAACGATCACACATGCATACATTGAACAAAATATCATGTCTACTAGCTGTAAGGTAGAGCAGAATCCCTATCATACCTATGTAGTTGGATTGATCCACTGGTTCACTACTTTCATACGCATACAACATAAAAGTGGTACTTATAGGCGTATCACTACCTTTACTACTATCCAATCCAAAACATTTTAAGATATCCTAAACGTATTTACTTAGATTCAGAACAATGCCATTTTTATATTGAAAAATCAGAAATCGGAGAAAAATCTATGTTCCCCCATTAAACTCATTTCAAATTCATTTTGCATTATCCATGAAAAATTAGTACATAAATAATTTTTAGAGGATCCAAAAGAAATTCCATCTATATAAATTTTTACTATTCAAATATATTTGGAAATTCCTTTAATAAAAATATTAGGATAAGCTATCCCTTTTTGTAAAATCATTTGAAATAAGAAAAGAGTTGAGCCGATCATACCATGCCCTAGGAGCTTGTTTTAACCCATATAAGGATTTCGAATGTTTTAAAAGATCATTTGAAAACGGGGGATTTTTAAGGCCAGGGGTTGTTCAACCAATACATCATTTAATATTTAACCATTTTTAAATGAACTTTGGACATCTATTTGATATTTTTTGGAATTTAGATGAGCATCATAAGAAAGTAGTATCATAATGGATTCTAGTCAAGCTATAGGTGAAACAGATTCCTCATAGTCTATCCCTTCTTAATGAATATATCCTTGTGTTACCAGTCTATCCTTGATTCTAACTATGTTTCCAGATTCATCACCTTAATTTCTAAACACCCATTTAGTGCATATGGTCAATGTGTATTTAAAACTATCTACTAATTCACAAACATTGTTTCTTTCAAACTGAATCAATTCTTCTGGCATATCTATCACCCAAAATTTATCATTGATTGCATCATTAAAATTTTTTGGTTCATGCTGTGAAAGAAAGGCATGATGTTTAACCTGGTTTCTTAGAGATGCTCTAGTTTGTGTCTCTCTATATAGATCACAAACTATAATATCCAAAGGATTATTCATGAGAGTTATAATACCTATAGAATGAGTTGAACTAGACTCCTCATAGTTTTCTATAGGTTCGGATTCAATAGTTTTAGATTCCAGAAGATTCCTAGAACTGGTTAATTTTATAGGGGTACACCATCTTTATCATTAATATCCGGAACTGACATATATTCCTCAAGATATTCAAGAGTGGTTTTGGGTTCATTGTGATCAATTTCCTCAAATTTGACATGAACCGATTCTTACAGTCATTTATTTCTCTTATTTAATACTCTATAGGCTTTACTAGATATTGATTAACCTAGGAAAATTCCTTCATCACTTTTGGAGGAAAACTTTTCCAGATTGTCCTTAGTGTTAAGGATAAAGACTTTGCGACCAAAAACTATTATGTGATTAACCTTAGGATTAAAGTTATTCCAAAGATCATAAGAGGTATTTTTAAGAACAAGTCTGATTAATAATCTATTGATAATGTTACAAGTTCTATAACTACTTCTACCCACAAATTGATAGGTTGAACATACTCATTATGCACAATAAAGGCAATCTATTGAAGTGTCCTATTTCTTCTTTCTACAACTCCATTTTGTTGTGGTGATCAAGGAGCATTAAAATTATGACAATATCCATTGTGTGAGAAATAAGATTCAAACTACTGCTTTACAAACTCACGACTATGATCACTTCTCAAGGTCTTAATTCTAAGACTATTATGATTTTCTACAGACTTGGATTATTTGATAAAATAATAACAATATTCACTTTTGTGAGAAATAATTTATACACAAGTGTATCAAGAAAATTCATATACAAGAACATAAATAATGTGATTCTCATTTAAACATGAATCTCATGATGGTCTGAATAAGTCCATGTGAACCAACTCAAGCGGTTTAGAATTAGAAACTTCTTTCTTTTGTTTGAATGAAAATTTTTGTTGTTTTCCCTTTTGAGAAAGATTACATAATTCGTTAAGAGGAAATTATAATTTAGGTAATTCTTTTATGAAACCTTTCCCAGTCAGTTTCCTAAGTCAGTTCACATTGCAGTTTCCTAATCTTCTATGCCATAACCAAGATTCCTTACGAAATGAATTTAAACATAATACATTTTTCTTTACTAAAGAAACTAAATCCACATCATATACATTTTCATTTCTAAGAGCAGTAAATATTAAATAATTTTTAGAATTAAAAACATTACACGCATAATTTTCAAATTTAACATTGAATTCATCATCACACAACTGAGAGAAACTAAGTAAAGTTTACATTAATCCATCAACAAAAAGTAATTTGGAAATTATTATTTTATTACGATTAGAAATCTGGCCTATTCTGATGATTTTTCCTTTATCATTGTCACCAAAGGTTACATGTACACCATAAAATTTGATTAAGAACTGAAAGCACGAATAATATTCTGTCATAGGGCTTGAACATCCACTATCCAAATACCATATGGTTTCAATGGAACTCTTTAAGCAATTTCACTACAAGACAGATTAAGCATGGGGTATCTTTGGTACAATGATTTTCTTTGGTCAAGAGAGGTTAGCAAGTAGAACATTAGGAACCCATATTTGTTTTAATGATTTCCTCTAATCAAAAATATATTTTGAGACATATGGACTTTGTTAGGAACACTGGAAAATTGTCTTTCAAATGATGGTCCATAACTGGAACTTGCAGCAAACTGTGCCGATTTTGAAATAAATTTAGTTTTAATAATTCTTCTCTGTCTTGGTTGATATCCTAGACCAGTTGTGTATTTTGGGGAATTTTTTTCCTAGAAACTGATTAAAGGTCCTCCTACTAGAAATAAAATTTTCAATACCCCTTTTTAATTAATCATTTGATAATTTGACTTTAGTATTTTCTTTTAAAAATTGAGCACATTCTTCTTTCTCAATATCCAGAATTGATTTGTAATTAGCATTTAAATCATGTTTTTTTTCAATAGTTTATATTTATCCTTGAGCTCATTAATGGTGTCCTAAACCATTCCATAGTATTCAAATAGTTCATCCATTTCCATATTTTCATCATTGTTTGAGTCACTTTCATTCCCAAAATAATAAGCATTAGGTTTAGTAGAATTGGGTGTTACCTTAGATGTTTTTGTCATGAAATATAGATTTTCTAGTTTCTTCTAGTCACTATTAGAAGTTTCAGATCCACATTATCTATGTTATGAGGCACTCTAAGTTTCTTTCATATACATTTTATGACCCTTGTACTTGCGTTCATATTTCTTCTTAAATGTAATATTGGGGAAGTTGACCTTCACATGGACTCTTCGTTTACACTCACAACATACTGTCTCATTTGTATTGTCGTTCCATTTTCTATCTTTTTTCACTGTCCGTTATTATCAAACATTCCTTTGTAGTTTAAATTTCTAAATAACTTTATATTTCGATATTATTTCTTGAATCTCATTACAAGATGTGTCATCTCATCATCACTATCTGTGTCAGAGTCTTCACTTGCGGAAGTGTCTATAAGGGCTTGAACTTTTACTTTATCCTTGTTCATTGAGGTAGCCATCTTGAATTCAAAAGGTTTCTTCCTTGGTTCATCATCTACTTCCTGATTAACCTTAATTTCTTATTCCTACATCCTAAGCTTTCCAATTATTTCCTTCAATGGTAGTGTGACTATGTCACAAATTTCTCAAATAAAAACAGAAGTTCCTCTCCATCTGTCAGGTTGGCATCTAAGTAATCCCGTAATATGGTACTTGATGTCCACTAGTTTCCAAAGAAGAATCATGGTATTCACTATTTCAATGCACCGGAGATACATTTCATATATAGTTTCATCAGGCTTCATTTTAAAATTATTTTATTTAATATTATAATTATTTAATCCAATTTCATTAAAAGTTGGCATTACCTCATGGTAAATGGCTAGAGTATCCCAAATTTCATTATTATTTTTATAAGAAGATATTCTACTGACTTCTTCATCACTTAAAGAATAATAAAAATCATTCATTGGGTTATTTTTATTGTTATATGTAGCTTTATTTAACTGAGACTATTTGTCCCTAGCAGTAGCAGGAAATACATGATTTTTTCAATTGTTTCCTAGATTTGGGGACCTATTCTTTCTAGATACATTTTCAATTTTAATTTCCACTCAGCGTAGTTATTTCCATGAAATAAAGGTGTTCTGTTAGTAGCAGCACCCTCAACTCTGTAATCCATTGTTAATTAGAATTTAAAGAACTGAAAATTTAAATATGAAAGAAATTTTAAGATCATTAAGATACAACTGAAGTAACTATTTAGAAGATTTTGAAACCTTGCACCAATTTTTCATATGGTAGAAATAATGAAAAAAAATTAAAGCATATGATACCAAATCTTGGTCAGATTTGAATCTCAAGAGGGGGTTGAATTGAGTTCCTACTTAAAATTTCTGTTAAAAAACTTATTTTAAAAGGATCCTACAATTTTAAAGCGGCCTAGTTAATTAAGGCAGTATATATGTAAATGTTTAGTTGGTCAAAAAATTTATTAACGGTTGATTAATCCTTAGCTGAATTAGTGTAAAACACCTATTTGACATTTGAAACAAGTTTACTTAATAATACAAATATACACACTAACCAAAACTAACTATCAATGTAAATGAATTTTTTTTTTGTTTTAGAAAATAGAAGTAGAAGAAAATTGATAAAATAGATTCTAACAAAATATAGTTCACGGTGATGTAAAACAAGAGGTTCAGTCTCAAGATGAGACCAAATCCTCTCCACTTGGTGATAACCTGCCACCAAGGAGTTTATATTAGCAATAAGCATGATACATAGCCTATATCAGTCTTTACAATAGTTTTCACAAACTAGCCAGGGTTCACACCCTCTTCCACAATTTTTTATGGGAAAAAAATAGTACACACCACACACGGTCTCTTCCACAGTTATACATGGGAAACAAATATAGAAGAAGTTTGATGTGAGGATATTTAGTATCCTCCAGTTTAAGTATAGGAGATAATGTGTAAAACAGATGGAAACACACACTTCTCAAAAATGTAAATTAAAATAACACAATAGTTATAAGACTATAAGCTTGAGTTTAGAAATATCTATCTGTTAGCAGTTCAGATTTTGACTCCTTGGAGTGATGAATTTTTTATTGACCCTATATCTGGATGTTGTCTCCAAAACATATTTTTATAACATCAGGTTCTAAAATCGAGTGTCCTGGTTCTGGTGTCGATCCAGAGTTGATGAGGCACATAAGGTGGAAGTGAGTTTTTCCCAAAACGATCTTCAGGATGCTTTGTGGATTTATTGTGTATGTGTTGGATGGTTATTATTTGATCTTAGTAGGTAATATTCTTCACAAGTACAGATAAGATTTTTGTGCCACCCCACTTCACTATGTATATATATCCCATTTTTTCTTGGTCTAATATTTTTATAATTGAGGTATGACAATAGGAATGAGGGGATCACGTGGGATATTTCTCATACCTCTTACTGTCCTCAGACTTGGTTTCCGGAGACGTCTACAATCATAATTAATTAACGTTAGATGCATTTAAATTATCAAATATGAACGTTAGAAAACTATCAATAATTTGACAAGGTAAAGGTATCGGTTTACTGGTAATGGTAGCCTTCACATCGGTAGGGTTCAACAGCAGGCACACATCGAAAACCTCTAACTGTAACATTTCATCGGTAACCTTCATCGATAACCTTCAACAGTATGCTCGCATAGGTGACCTATGTATTGGTGACCATGTATAGGTGACCTTGTATCGGTGAACTTGTATTGGTGACCATGTATCAGAGACCTTGTATCAGTGACCCTGTATCGGTGACCTGGTATCAGGGACTATGTATTAGTGACCTTGTATCGGTGACCGTGTACTTATATAAATTCTGAATTGTAATATTAAAATTAGAGTAGTGAGATTAACGGTACATAGGTATTACTTTGAGATATGCATGATTTTCACATAAATTATTATCATGTAGGAGAAATAAGATGCTTTATATAAATGTTACGTGATTTGGGATTATCAAAATAGTTGAGTCCAACAAAGACAACTAGTTCAAGGAATCTTGAGAATTATCTAAAGAAAGTTTTTCAAAATGATTCACCTCTTCATTTTCTTTGGGGTTTTATTTCTCTTTTTTATCCACTTCCATGTCTTCAGTTTCTTATTTTTCTTATTATTATTATTCTTCTTCTCCTTTTTACTCATCTTACATACCTTCTCCACCTTTATGATAGTTTAATATTTCTTGGAAGATATTTCCTTCCTTTATAATTTCTCTAGAACCATCTTTCAGAGGCTTATGAAGGAATGAATATGATATAAGATCACATATTCCTAATAGAATCATATAATTTTAAACAAATATTTATCTTATTTTATCATTCTTATAAGGAACAACTTCTTTTAAAAAAATTAAAATTCTTGAATTTTATGACCAACAAAAGTTGGTAAACCATGATTAGTAGTATCATCTTCAACACCTTTCATCATCTTTTCAATAAGAGTTCCACTTTTCCATTTCTTCTTTTTATTTTTTTCATTTTTTTATTTTTCTAAATTATCAACCCCATTAATATTAAGGGTAATGGATTATGCAATTTTAATTCAAAAAATAGGTACATCTATCTTTTATTTAAGCATTCATCTTTATCCATTTGTCACTTTTTCATTTGGGACTCTCTTTTTCTTCTTTTCATTCAGAACAAGAAGTGAATCAACATTTCTCTTTTTAAAGTTTTTCTCTATTCTCTTTATTTATTAACGATCTTATTCGAATGTATAAATATATGTAATTTTGAAAAAAAATATAATTTTAATCACAAAAATATTTCATCATTATTGTTGTATCTTCAGTGATAAATGAAATCTTTTCCCTAATTTGTTTCGTGTTAATTACAATATTAAAATCTCTCATGCACTTTTCAATCAACTTAATAATCAACATGGGAAAAAAGATAATCTAAAACACAATTTACATTGACTTGATATTATTGATATTGAAAAGAATAAATCTAGATTGATTTATCTTCCTTATGTTAAAAAGATAATCTTAAATGAAAATATAAGATACTTTTAGAGTTTCTCCATCAACATTTCTTGGAATAAGAAATACATACATATAGGTGGATAACATTCTATTATCTATAATTAGTTGAGTTATTTTTCTTGGATCTTCGTTATTTTAGAAAAAAAATGTTTTCTTATCTATCTTTTACAAATATTCCCTTTGATTCCAATAATTTTTTATATTGAAAAAATGAATCCCCATCATTCGAATACCAAGAAATCCTGCAGATTCTTTTTCATACATCTTATAAGTTTTATTCTAAATATGGAATAAAAAAATATCCTTACCATATTATTTAAATAACATAATAAATTAATAACAATAATGAACTAAATAAAAATTTAATAATTTATAATTCATAATTTATTGTTCAACATATAAGGATTCCCATCGTCATATTGTATATTTGTTCCCAATAGTGAATCATACTATTCATAAATAGATATAGAAACTAACATTTCATTGAAAAAGAAAAACATTGTGTAATATTTTTCTAGGGGCATCATATTTGGACTGGAAAAAAATGTTTCGGAAATAAAATAATCAGACTTGGAGTCTTAAACATGGAAGCACTTCACGACATTCAAAATAGAGAAATATGATATAGGACATGAGGGGTCTCCTTTTATTTCAAAAATTTAACGACGTTTCATGTTCCAAACAGATCTAATGGTTGATATTGAAACGCATTGATCTAGTTGCTGAAAGTACATATGAAGAGATATTTTATTAAATAAATAAACTCTTTATTTTTTAACAAAACATTTATCATAGTAGAATATACTATGAGGAAAGGAAATCATTTTTTTAAAAAAAATTATTACGAATAAAAATGATTTAGATAAATTCTAATTACAATGTAATAGTACTAATGTATAATAGAATCAAAAATATATTTTGGATTCAAAATATTTATTGAATAATTTTTTCTATATTAAATTGAAATATAATAGATTATGACATTTATAATAAAAATACTTTGAATATGATTGTTTTCAGATTAGAAAAATTTTGAAAAAAAAGTCGAATACAAAAAACAATCAAATATTATTTGAACATGAATATAAAAAAACAGAATCTAAAAATATATTTAAGAAAATTCGAATATAAAATGTCTTATTAGGAAAATAATTAAAAAAATTTATAAAAAAATATGATTCTAATAAAACTCATTATGAAGAAAATGTATAACTCTATGATTTATAGAAATTAATAAATATTGTAAAATAATAATCAAATATACTCCCCCTATGAATAGACTGACTTAATATAAGGAGATGGTTAACACAATAAGTATATATGGTTTATTTTTTAATAGTGACCATTCCTAACTTCTATTTATTATAATCAAATCCATCATAATGTAATGGTTTTGTTAAAATATCTATAAGTTTTTTTTGTGTTCGGAGGAATTGTAAGTTGATATCTCATTTAGGTGTGTGATTTCTAATAAAGTGATTCCTAAAATATATGTGTTTTTTATAAGTTTTGTGTGTAGTGTTTCTACTAAAGGATTTGTAATTTATTTTTTCACAATGTATTTGAGGTTTTTTAAAAATGATTCTATAATCATTCAGTGTGTGTCACATTCAAATAAAATGATCAAAAAAACATCCTTCTGCTACATATTCCGCATTTGTAGTGAAATGTTCTACTGATTGTTGTTTCATATAAAAAAACTGATGAATCACCAATGAAATTAAATGTTCTGGAAGTAATTTTTAAATCCATTCTTTAACCACCAAACTTGGTATTCAAAAAAAAATTCATACAAAACCATTTATAGATTAATAGAAAGGTCCTAAATACATTGTTCTTTTTCCACAATTGAAGATTCATTTTTTTAATTTAAATGGGATTCCTTTGGATTAGTTTTATATCCTGTATATAAACATACATAAAAAATTTACTCTATATGACTAGATATTGATTATATTATGCTTCATATCATTCCAATAAAATTAGTTGATTATCTGATTTCCCATCTTCATCAATATTAACTATATTCAAGGTACCAATTGAAATACTAATTATTTTTGTATATTTGTGTCCATACTTTTTAAGAATAAATTTGATATACTTTTGTTGAGATATATAAGTACCTAATGGTTCTTTAGAAATTTGAAAATCATGTAAAATTGTTAACTCTCCCACAATACCCATCTCGAACTCATATTTCATAATATTCACAATGGAATATATCAAGTATTGTTGAGTAGATATGAAAAAATTCATTAACATAAATTTGAAAAATCATAATATTTTTTACATTCATTATTAAAAATATATCAATCTCTAGTTCCCTTAAAAATATTTTTTTTCATAAAAAAATCATATTAATCAATCATTCTCTGATCTATAGGACTTTTTAGGTCCATATAATCATTGGTATGTTCATAAACATATCAAATATGTTTTGTATCTCCAAAACGATGTGATTGTTAATCCTAAACATCCTAATATATATATCAATTAATGAAATCACACATTAAAACCATTAAATTAATATTATAATTGATGAATACTCCAAGGGATATTTTAATATGAATATATTCATGTTTAACAACCATTGTAATGAATTTATAATAATCTATTACCTCTTGTTTATTAAAATATATAGAAACAAGTATTAATTTATTGATAATTATTATTAGATTTTCATTACATTTATTTCTAAAGACCCATTTTCCTCTAATTATTGAAGTTTCTATAAGACTTTAAATAATTGTCAAGTCATTATTCCATTTGAATTCATCTTACTCATCATGAATTGATTTTATCTGGTATTCATCACATAAATCCTAATTATGATTTTTAGGTTCACATTGTGAATGAAAATATAGATGTTCTATTTCATTTATCAAAGAACATATAGTCCTAACTGGTTGACTAACATCACCAATGATACTCTCACTATGATTATTCCTTTGAAACAACTGAATTGTGCTTCGAAATTTTAGTTCATAAATATAAGGTACAATTACATCTATAAGAAATATTTAAAAAAAGTTTCTTCAGTATTTTCCTTTTTAGAAGAATAATCTATCAAATATTGATAATCAGTTTTAAAAGACACATCAAAGGATGTTTGTTGGATTTGATTAAAAGGGGATCATTTTAATCAAATTTAACAGGTATTTTTTCCTCAATATAACTATAATTAATATTAATAACTTTATATGCCTTATAATTAGAAGAGTAGCTTAAGAATATACCTTCATCGGATTTGGGTGAAAATTTATTCATATTTTCTTTCATTTTAATAATGAATACATTACATCCAAATAACATGATGTATGAAACTTTTGGTTTTCATCCTGTCAATAAATCATTTGGATTTTTAGTAACAAACTGTCTTATTAAATCATCATTTATGTTATAACATAATGTAAGGACTTGTTCAGCCGCAAATAGATTAGAAATTGAGTATTCCATCAACATTTTTTCTTATTATTTCTTAAAGATTATGATTTCATTTTTCAACAACACCATTATATTAAAGAGTTCTATGGGAATAAAAATTATTACTAATGGATTTATAACAAAAAAAGACTCAAAATAAGAAATTAATATTTTTCCACCATGGTCAAAGTGATTACTTATCATGGGAAGGAATTTATTTTTTTTTAAATCAAGCTATAATGGTTTTAAAATAACAGAAGGCTTCAGGTTTCTTGGTAGAAAGTAGATCCATGTGTATCTACTGTAATAATAAAATAACAAATACATATTATTTTCCCAAAAAAACTAATATTTAGTATAGGATCTATAATGTCATTATGGACTAACTTCAAAGCATCGGTATTTGAGACTTCAATTTTTGATTTAAAAGTAAACTTGGGTTTTATATTGTATTGACAATGGTCACAAACTTGTGAAGAATCGAGTATATTCTCTTGTAAGTCCTTAACAAGTCTTTATTCAGTTAACTAAAATATGTTTCTAAGGATACTATGCCTTAACCTTCTACACCATAACCATGATTGATCTTATACTGCACTATGTAAATGTATTTCCTTGCTCTTAATGTTATCTATGTTTTCCTGTTCATATTATCATTCATATGTGAAGAATGTATGAATTCATTCTTCTATATTTATACTATAAATTAGTCATTATTTATATTCACAAGGTAACCTTCATAAATTTATTGAATTAATATTATAATATTTTTCATGATAACTTTTACAAAAAAATCATTTCAAATAAAGGGTTTTTGATATAGAATAATTTTATTTTTATGGATAATTTTTTCTTGAGAATTATCTCTAATGGTAAACCTTCCACATTTTATATTGATGATATTTTCAAATAAATTTTTTCATCCCATTATATTATTGGAACACCCACTATCCATGTACCATGTATTACTATTGTTGGTACATTCTTGGTTTTCCTAAAAATAGAACAATTATATTTTTGGAACCCAAATTTCATAGGTTCGGAATTATAAGAAATTATGACCTTAAAAATCAATATTTTTTTGAAAAATGATATTTTTAGAAAACATAATATTGTTTATTATTTGAGGAAAAAAATTCACAATGGCCAACAGTTTGACATTTAGTAAAAAAGTGGCTTTTTTAGGATCAAATAAGGTCTTACTAAAAAGTGGTTTTCTATGAGTATATCCCATTATTGAATTTTAACCAAGGGGAAGGAGTTGTTTATACATTTTATCAAAACCATAAATACTATTAGAAAATATTGATTAATTTTTCTTCAGAAAAAAAATATAGAAATTATTTGTATAACTAAATTCTTATCCAAATCTGTATTAGTTTTTGAATTGAGTTTCTCAAAACTAGTTTTTAGGCTATCTCATTCAAAAACTTATTTTTCTAAATCCTTAGAAATAATATCTTCTTCATAATTAGATTTCTCATGTTATATTGGAAAAATATATATTTCATTGATTAAAAAATCTATTATTGAATCATATTTTTCAATTTTTTCATTACCATGATCATGTTTTTCACATATTTTTAAATTTTAAATTTCTAAATTTTTTTAAAAATGAGAAAATTAGTCACAAAATGTAATGTATTATCATCACTATATTAGGAGGATTATTGATGTGATGATATAGAATACTTCTCTTCATGATAAGTTAAATAAAATACATATTAGTTTAACAATCATATGTATTTACTTTAACCATTAAGAATTGATTATCAAAAGGTATTTTGGAACAGAGACAGATATTCCTTTGTATGGTATTTTTATTTTCAGAAAAAACATCTAAAAAATTTGATCAACAATCACTCCATGAATCATTGGATTTCCGAAAATTTATTCCATTTTTCTGTTAGTAGTTTTCAAAAATTTTACTTGAATGTCTTTCATTTATATTTTTCCTTTTGACCTTTGGATAATTGGGTCTTTTGTGTCCATATTTCTTTCCTTAAAAATATGTAACATGGAAATATTTCTTTTTTTTTCCTATCCTTGTTAATTTTCTTTCTAATTATACTAAAAATCCATTTTACCAAACAATCTTGTTCATCCTTAATGAAATATTAGTTAAATCATTCTCATAATGTTCATAACAACATGGATTGGATTTAATATTAACCATTTACATAGTAAATTTAAAAACCTACATACTAATATGATATTTTATCTGATATTATGTAGTAGTAAAAGAAACTCCACCATCATTTTTCATTAATTTCTCATCATCTCTTTTCATCAAACCCCCAGACTATTAAAGAGTTCCAAGTAAATCGTCAATAATAATATTTATAATCATCCTAGATTAATCAACTACTATTATCTTTTATTACCAATCATAGGGAATGATATAGATAATATTTTAAAAAATATTTTCATCTTCTAATCCTTTTCCAATCATATATAGTAAAATATTAACAATTTTCATAAGCATTTGTGGTACCGTTACAACAAGTCCACCATAATAAAATTCAAATTCTTGATAATCATCTCTAAGCATTTCGTTATTGGTTTAATCAATTTTTTGTGTTTTAAAATGATTTATTTCTTATTTCTTCCAAATATTGTTATCTCCTACACAAGATGAAAAATTACTATATATTGTTCTTTTAATGGAACACCAGAAGGTAATACTTCATATGATACTATTTCTTTTCATGAACTATAAAATTTCTAAATTCTTTATCTAGAATTTTTCAATCACCAGTCAACATAACAAACTTATCAACTCCTATATTGATCAAAAAGGTATTCATTCCATCCCTATATTATTCCTATCCATTACCATCAAGGATTAACAGTATATTAGGATTTATATTATCTATTAATGTGAAATTTGGTCATGTCATCTTTTAAAAATAAATACCAAATTGTTTTACCCAATACACATTAGTGTAATATATGTTTATAATCAAAAAAATTATAACTAAAATAATACTAACATGAAATAGTTACAAAATAATATAATCATAATGTATTTTATTATAGGAATCCTCCTCTAATATCCAATGTATGCATTAGGGAAATAGAGAATTAAAATTGATACCAATTGTTTGATCGGAATGTATATGAAGTTGGATACATACATGAGGGGTTTAAATGTGGTTTTGAAAAAATAATTTTTAATCTAAAAGAGAAATTATATTAATAGGTTTAAACTAATCATATTTCCAAAACCTTTTATGTGTTTAAAAAGTGATCTTATTGGGACCTATGATATGATAAAAAAATATCACAATCATCTTTATTCTGATATGTAATCCACATGTCCTAATGATGAATTGAATATATCATAAACACATATAGGATAATAATCAACATGGTGGTATCATAATTAATTTTTAATCATATTCACTGTATAAAACTATTTAATTATATTAAACAAAAAATAATCGTAATTATAATTGTTTCAATAAATCAGATTAATAAAAATTGTATTGATTATATCATAAACTGTATAGAATTGTATTCAGAGTAAAATATTTGTATCATAATTAAAACTATTATGATAAATCAATTACCAAAATATATACGAAATAAAATAGTCACAATCTATTTATATGCAATGGAAATGAAATAATTGTAATAAAACAAGTAATAAAAAACTTCTTTTATCCCATAGAGTAGGGTATCAGGGAACCTTGGATAAATTCCGCGGGTTTTATACATACATATAATTATATCATTCTCTTACTAGGGAAACCATTTGATACAATGATTGGTATGTATCATTATCCTCATGATCTCATGATACAATGATTATATTTTCTCTGTCTATGTATCTCTATAATCCTCTCGAGAAAATGATTAGACACATCATACAATCCCCACAAGCCCTCAATAAATACGATGATTGGCACCTTGGTCCTCTTATCCATGAAGGACCTATATATTATTTTCACAATCAGTCACATTTAGAAGTTATGAACTCAATAATGTTATAAGTACAAAGAACAATTTTTTCACTCTTGTAAGCTTCAAAGCTCTCACACTGTACCAAAACTAGAAAAGTGCCTCTACATGCGTGTTCCTCTACTTGTTTTGAAATATTAAAATGACAGGGTGTTTATAAGAAATACATCCAATGTTCATCAGGATCTCCCATGGTCATATTTTCACTATGATTTTCATATATTACTAGACACCTGGCTCTCAAAGGGTCATATGATAACCGATTACTTGGAATCATATTTTTCATGTATTGTAACATAATTCAAGACAACGTATTAGAAATACCTCATTATAGTGGTTAAAATAAAAATATTCCAATATAGTAAAATGTTTTTCATATTCATGATTAAAACTAAATTAATTCCAATTGATTTCATTAACTAGGTCACTATGATTAATGATCAATAAATGAATATAATTGTTATCATTTTTAGTCAATCATATTATTCTCAATTCTAGGTTGACTATGATAATCAAAATGGTAAATGTCATTTTTTTCAAATACACTAAAACAATTACAAATTATGATAAAACAAATCTATTTTCTATATAAACATTAAAAAAATCATTGATTATAAAATAGTTTGATATTGAGTATTTAAGAAAGAGTTTATGATTTCCAAAACAAAACGAATAGAAAATCTAAAAGAGTTTTTTTTAATCAACAATAATGAATATATGTAATATTTATCTCATTATTATTATTATTAAATTGATATAACCATAATTAATGTATTGGGATCTGGTCTACAAAGGTGAAATATTCTGAAAAAATGAAGCATCTTTCACATAAACCAGTTATTTTAAATGAAAAATTCAAATAACTAATGATTAGAAGACATAAATAAATAAATTAAGGTATGATATATAATTATATGGATATATAACAAATTTAATATATAAACATTATACATTAGCATAAAATGTGAATATATAATGTAAATACTTGTTATAGGGGATTTATATTTCAATATGATATTAATCGGGGTTGTTTATACCTGAAATTAATTTAAGGAAACTATAGGTTTTATATCTAGTAAAAGATTATAATTTTATTCTCCAATGGTATTTTCTTATGAATATATGTTCAAAATTTATTTTACCAACATTAATGAATTGATATATTGAAAGAGGGTTTTTAAGGAAAATCATATTTATTTCTCTTTTTGGTCAAATATCTTTTTTCTTCAACAACCATGTTATCTAAAAAACATAATTATATTTAAGATTTCTAAATTATGAATAAAATTTATTTTAGAAATTACTAACATTTTGAAAATAATTTCATAATAATATTCTAGGTATTTTCTAAATGAGCCATATTTTACTTTTCCTATAAAATAATGAAACAGATATTTTTTTAATGTTTTCAATTGAAACATAATTTTCCACCATCATGACCACTCAATGATTTGAATCATAATTTATATTTCCCCATTTTCCTTTTCAAAGAAAATTCTATCCATAATACTCTTAAAATTTGTAAAAATTAACATATCAATTTGAAAATCAAAAATTATGTTTTCCTCAAGAAGGGTTTTAATAAAAAAATTATTCATCAAAAGCAAAAACAAATTGTGTTTATTTGGATTAATAGGGGATATGATCCAATTATACCGTATATATTATATATCAATATGGTTTAATATTTTTAAGAAGGCATTTTTATGAATGAATATTTACTTCCATAGGTTTTCTATGTTGTATTGATGAAATGTTGGTGAAGGATTTTTTCTATGTACGGGTTTTCATGTGACCATATGGTGTATGTTTTATGATTTAACCTAACAAATATGTATAGATATCATTATTTGATGTGTGTCCATGTAATTCTAAATCCCATAATGAATTGGGAAATTTTTTATATATAATGAGAAAAAATTGTAAATTGGTTGATGTACCTCATCCATTATAAAAACTGAGTTGATGTTCCTGATCCAATTTCAAAAACAAGTCAATGATCTTGATTTAATAATTGAAATAGTTTTTGATTCATTATTTAATTTTATATAAAGGTTTTGGTTGTTCACATTCACATATGAAATTTTTTTTATATATTTATTCATGCCACAAAATTATTCCATGAATATATAAATTATGATTGATTTATTTTAATTTATCACTCTTATTAATCATGTTATATAAAATGATAATTCTTTACGTCATCACTCATGTATATGATATTTTAAATATAGGATAAAAACATTTCATGTTATATTTATGATCTCTTAAAGTTATTCTTATATTATTATTTCTTATGTTTAGTGATTGATACCTCTCTTATATTATTTTACTAAGAATATAAGTTAACCCTTTATTATGTTTAATTTATTAAGTATATAAAGAAATTATTACATAAGGTATGTCTATGAAGGGTTCTAAATTAAAGCTATTTATGGGAAATATTGTTGATATTTCATTAAATAAAAATATTAAAAATATAGTCTCTAATAAAACTAATATATTATGGTCATTAGGTGTGTTCTTTTGAATGGTATTGAATTTTAATTTAAAAATTTTTAATATATATATGAATATCGTGGTCAATTATTATTAGTATATGATAAATATTTAGTCAATCATTGGGGAATATGAGTAGAAATATTTGGAAAAAACACAAGGGATAAGAATAATTATAAGATATCATCTTAATTTTTATGTAACAAATAGGGGTAAATAAGTTAAACCTAAAGACCCATAGATTGGATATAAGGTGTAATGATTTATAAAACTTTTTTGTTATATTTTGTGGAAACATTATACCTCACTATGATTATTACATAAGGATTCTCAGTCTTGTCTTTTTTGTTTTGGTAAATTGTTAGAACTAGAAGACTCCATGTTAATAATGACAAATAAGTGAAAATACACTAACTAACCATATGAGCATTCGAATTGTAAGGGTTTTTTTAATAAAGAATCACATAGTTATGATCACACAACAATATCAAGATATGAATCATGCTATGTGTAAAAAACAATAATAGGAATAGTCTATTGATGAGTATTATTATGTAGTAAGATCTAACATGTGTTATGGGAACATTGATTAACTAGTTGTTGATATATGGATCAACACCATTGAGAAATAATTCTCTCTTATTTAGTGCTCATAACATGAAAAATATTATCTTAGACATCTATCATTTGGAAGGTTAATGGGATTAATTGTGGAATATTATTTTGAATATTTGTAATGAGAATGAAATTGACTCTATGGAATAAAATGATTTTATCAGGATATTTTTCAATATATACCTATCAAATATTATATATAAAAATTTACATAAATATTTTTTCATCTATCATCAAAAGATTTATGAATACATTGGTAATTATGACAAATGTTTTATGGGAATTTCATGGATTATCTCTGGTACAATTATTATCCCAAATAAATTCATCCATTATTTAGTGTCATAAACCCAATTTTTTATAGGAATTATCTATATGATAAATTAGTGTTTATGAATAAATCATTTAATGTTCACTTAAGGTGGAACTGAAAATTTAAATTTCTAACCATTCCCATGGTTTTAATATGGAAAAAAACTTTTAGTATTATGAAAACTTAAATAAAACACACATTTGACTAAAATTATATCCATCTAAATTCCATAAATGTTTAGAGAAACAATAAGTAATTTTAATGAATTGATCCAAGGATTAATTTAAATGTTAACAGGTGGGTCATAAATCCTACAAATTTTGAAATGTGATAAATAATCTTGTTAAATAAATTATGTAAATTAATAGACCAATTAATTCTCTACCCATGCTTGAATGAATAAAATGCATCTAATATAGTAATAATATCAAACAATTCAATAATCTTATTAAATTAATTGATTAAAATCCACAACATATTAGTCTCAAATAGTATGTAAAATGTAATGTGATCAAAAATACAAAAGTGGGTTATGAGAATTACGTGGGTAAAGTTATACATCTGATCCCTTAAAGATCTTCAAATCACTAATCTGATTCACGATAAAATAAATCTATTATTTTTTTACTAACATTTTAGGGTAATAAATTACAAACTAAAATACTAGATATTTTCATAGCATTAAAAACCCATAATTATACAATGATCAGGTCACATGTTTATTATTACTCCCTGATTAAATTTTTTGGGAGTTTTATTTTATAATATATTTTTACTCTTAATATAGTTTAATTAAATGTTTTTTGTGAATGGATAAGTATTATCTATCTAATGACCACATATATTGTTGAGGAATGGTATTTATGTATGATATTCCAAACCTACTAATGATTTTCAATTTTTACAATGAAAATTTTGGAAATACAATATAAATTAGATATATTTTATTGGTCTCAATTCCTATTAATAATTTTTGTTTATATCAAATGGTCGGGGAATAAATCAACATCGAAAATATTCATATTGTATAGGACTTTGTTGATGTGTTTCTAAAATAATTTCCTCATCATCGACTGAATCGGGAATTTGAATTTTAAATAGAAATCCTAAATGATTGCACTCACACATTGAATACTCCTTATAGAGTTCCCCTTATTTTTTTTACGAATTGGTGAAGAATCCCTAATATAATAATAAAAAGTGTTTATTTTATCCAAATGCATCATCATGGGGTTCAAATGTTCTTTTTTTAAATAAAATATGGATCACTGAAACATGACATTGATTAACATAAACATTAGAATATCTTTTCAAGTAAAACAAACATAAACATTGTATTGATGACTTTTTTTATCAATTTCAAGGAGGTGAATACTTTTTTAAAATTGACCTCCATTCTTGATATCAATAGTCTTGGCCAAAAATACGATATGCCTAATATGCTATTCCAAAAAAGGTATGGAATGTAATAATTTATAGTGATTCTTTTTGGTCTTACCAATTCTCCCTCTATCTTCATGTATTAAAGTAATAGAGTCCTTAAATATTATATAGATCCATTTTTATACAATTTATACATAATAATCATATATATTAATGAAAATCTATCAAAATTAAGACCACATGAAAATTTTATTGAATATCTTGAGGTAGAAGAATCATTATTCAATATTATCCATGATTGCATATTTTATACATAACATTTAATTTTTCAGTACTATATTCTATATTATGTGTATAAAATTTGATCACTCAATGAAAAATGTTAATGAACATTGTCCCAGACAAAAAACTGTGAATGATTTCTATAGTTTTCTTAATTTGGATAGATATTATCATAATTGTTTTTGAAATGTATCTTTAATATCTCATATACTCAACATGTTATCATGATAAAGTGATTATAAACATTCTCTATATGAATTTGAAAAAATATCTACGATCTATTTGATCGTTTACCATGTAGTAGAGAATGGTTTTTTGGATATAGTGATTCAACAAAAAATAGATAAGAATATGTTATCATATAGAATGATATAGTGACATAATACTCATCATTCCGATAAATAAATATTAGAAAAATCAACCAACTCAATATTTGGACATAGAGAAGGTAATTTTTTATTAAATATGCTGAATAATTATATATATCGAGATATAAGTAACATATATTCTAATAAAATTAGTTTAATTTATTTTTCATCTATAAAATATAAAATATATACTAAATAATTAGGTTTCAGATGATTAATAACTATGACTAGGAAATAATTTAGCACCCAATGAATGTATATAAGGTTGTAGATGATTTGAGATAAAATTCTCATTCAAGATTATCTATGTTGTGGATCACAAAAGATAAAAATTTATAAGACATTAAAACATTGGTTCAGGTAATATGGAGTGAAGGTAAGACATTTTATCTTTTAAAAAATAATTCTCAATCATCTATTTAGGTTAGTATTAAAGAGTGAATAGGGGTAGTTGTGCTGTCAAAGATGGTGAGAAGTGTTCTTGAATTTTTCCATTATTTTTAAATAATGATACGCTTCTAGCTTAATAATGTGTTCCATAAACATTATATTTGAAAAAAAAATTAATCACACTCATATTTACTCATTTTATATTAATAATTTAAATATGAACATATATAGAGGTATGAATGAATATTAATGGTTGATTAGAATAATGAGATATATTTCGGAGTTTTATCCCATTGATAAGTTTTTAGTAAGTTAATGATCAGAGCTATATGTCTAAATGGATGATACAACAATTACCCTTAATAAAGTGAAAATAGAAAAAACCTCCCCATGGATTTTACTATTAGACTCTCTAAATCATATATATGGAACAATATTATATGGGTTATATTGAATATCTATATGAAGTAAGAACACATTATTTTCTATTAGATAATATTTCTCATTTGATAAAAAAATATTATTATACATTACATATGTGGTAATATTTCATTTAGTACCACTCTCAACTGTGTATAATTATGATTTTAGGATTACCTCAATGATATATTAATGTATTCAATAGGATGTAGATAAAAATTTATAATTTATCCTTTCTTATCATCAATATAATTATAGTTAGTCGGAATGGGCCATTAATTCCCATGAAGGAAAATTTAGATGTTTCTCTATGGAATTCAATGGTGGTTTGGATAAATATATTTCTTTAGTTAAATTTTCGTACAAGATTATATTTCACTTCATTATTAAGATAAATAATTTTTAATACCTGTATGGAAATAATTCCATAACTCCAATTCATTGGGATGGAGTTGCATAATTACATCTATTGGGGATTGAGAGAACTAATGAAATCATAAATAAAGTTAGATCTGTTTAGTACATAATAATGAATCACGCATAGTTTTTATGGACCATTTGTTTAGAAAATAAATTAATTTTTCATTTATTTTAGGAAATTAAATATGTCACACAAACATTCCACATAGCACTAAATTGGAATAAGTTACACAGAACATAGACAAGGCACATGTTGCATGAAACATCAACTTGGTGTATATTACACGCAACACTGATGTTTCTAAGAAACATCAATTTACTATTATAATTATAAAAATGTCAAAATTATAACATAGTTGCTAAAAATAGTATTACGATTAGTAATAAATACTTTTAAAATATTTTTTTAGTATTCCATATAAATAAAACATATTCATAATGAAAGATAAATTTTATGGTTAAGCCCTTATTTGTTTAAAAATGATATTTTCTCAAATGAACAACATTTCATGCACTTTTTTGAAAAATAAAGTAAATTTTAGAAACATATAGAATGTAAAATGGATAAAATATTGTTCATTTTTTAATTTATAATGTCAAAATTATTTTTGGGTGAACTTTTGGGAATTTTTGTGAGAAACCTTATTTTGGATGAAACCCGAAAAACATAGATTTTAATTCAAAACCGCATGTTCATTTAATTTATCTATGTGGATAAACTAAATTATAATTTGTTTGAAAATTTTAATTAGATAATATTTTTATAAATTAATCAATGTAACATAATTGGAATCAATTTCACGTTAAAATTGGTTATAAAAACATATCAAATTTTTGATGTATTTTACTTTAAAAACCAACATTGTCGACAAGACTGTGTGGTTAATTTTAAATCTACAACTACCACGTATATAAAGGGAATTAAAAAAATGAATTCCATATTTTTAATAATTAAAATTTAAAATTTCTAATAATTTAAAATACATTTTTACTAATATGATTAGTAAAATTAATTGAAATTATTTACATCGATTAATTTAAAATTAAGAATTACTAAGGACTAAACAATACATATAAAACCCAAAAGCGTATAGAAATTTTCCAAACCCCATTGGATAGATATTATTATTCCATTAACCATAAATTCTTTATTTGGATGGGATTTTTATGACTTTTTTATGTAAAACCTTGGGTACACATTACTTGTTTTAAAAAAGGCAAAGAATGTCCTTTCCCTTCACCATAATGGTCCACCACATCCCCCACTTCTTTACACCTCAAAAAACAAATGGGTTAAAAAATATCATCCCAATACACTTACCAGGATCTCTACCATGATTTTTTAGTACTCCCCTTTGTATTAATGAAATACAAAGATGCCTTTTGGGACAAACCAAATGGAGCTACCTGATTAAGAGGTAACTTATTATTTCTTTCCACATTGTGTTATTTTTTTCTCCACCTCCACAAGTTTGTTTTTTACATTATGGTATAAAAAAAGTAATTTTAATTATACTATTATTTTTTATTACATTTTTTATACCTATTATTACACACACATCAATTTAATGGGTAACTAACATACAGTTTATGTCTATGAAAACTATTACCTCACGAATTGATGATTGTTCATTTTTTCCATTGACACATATCAGGATTGAAATAAAGATGGAAAAATATTTGTATATATTACATATTATATTTATTATAACTTTAAGCTTCTTTATTCCTTTTACAAAACATATTATTCTACATTCCATTAGGTGTAAATACAAAAAGTCTGTTTGAGTAATTGTGGACAACCACCCACTCAAATCGGTTTGACTCATCCAAACATTACATGGAATGTATTAAGGATGGTTTTATTGAACATATATTATATATATGATATAATAGGTATAATTTAATAATTATATACATACATATATATATTTCATTTACCATATTTCATTAAACATGACAACAAAAATAGAAACAACATTCATATGTATTTACGGCTTACCATCTCAAGGAAGAGTGTATTCCTTTACATACCTAAATATTATATAGATTAATATAAAAAATTTATAATGATTAATTGAAATTTATAATATTTTTTAAATTCTAGGAATCTAGATATAAGTATAATGAAAAACGATATAACAAATTATGATGCAAGTGAAAAACCAAGAGGATATTACTATAAGTGAAACCTTAACATAGGATATTTATCAAGAGGGTAATATAATTTCATAATAACAACATTTATTGTATTATATATAAGAATATTTTTACTTAAATTATTTATAATACTCTTATATTTGTTACAGATGTGGTTTTGATGAGTGGGAGGTAAATCAAAACATAAGGTAAGGGAATTTCATCACAATTGTTTCTATGAGATACATGACTTAATCACCACTCACTTATTTCTGTGGTTTATGAACTGAAAAAGAATGTAATATATATATATAGTATAGTTCATTTCATCTATATTTACATTTCCATTTTAAGATCTTTATCTCTTTGGGATTAATTTTCAAAAGTTATAAATTCACTAAAATAGTTTTGTCTCAATTTTTCTTCTTTGAGACCCATGTTTTTATGAACCTAATTTATTATCGAGGTGTATATACTAAAATGTTAAATTATATGTCATGAATATAAATATGTTAATTATATTTTATGCTTCATTTAATTTACTTTTCTTACATATAGGGTATTATCCCATGTAAACTAGTGGTAAGTGTTTATTGAATCAATCTCATCCCTTTTCAAGATTTTTAATGAATATAAATACTTGAGGAAATATTATTATCCATCTATCGAGGACAACATTGTGTTTGCTTATAATTTTTTATTCAAGATATCTCATTTATTTAGTAACTTCTATTCACTCTTTTGTACTAAATAAAATTAAGAAATTGTTTTTATGTAAATCATACGGTATTTCTCTACTGAGTAAGAAATCTTTTTTTATCAAAAATCATGTTTTGGAAAAAATATTCAAAAATGATTTCAATTGATCCATCAAAAAAATATTAAAGGAATAACGTATTTTAAAAATTTTTTATCGTTTTAAATGGTTTCATTTTATTTTTTTATTGTAAATTTAAATTAATATTGTTTCCATATGGTTTTATGTTTTAAAAAGTATTTTTGAATGATGAAATGATAATTTCCTCATGAGATGTTTTTAAAAGATCCATAAAACCCATTTACCAGAAAAAATGGCATCCATTGGTGTAATGAAAACTATAATGGGGAAATTATTCAATTATTCTATTCAAATTATTTCTTTTAATTTATTATGATTTGATGGCCTTATTTTTATGAAACTAGTTTCTCTTTCATGGGTTATATTCTTTTAAATCCTGCTTCTTTTAATGGGTTACATTTATGATGAAATGATTATGATAACCATCTTCTCAATGTGTTCTAATATGATTACATATTTATAATACCCATTTTATTTTATGGGTTATGATATTATTTTTATGATATAATATAAAATGTATGTGTTATTTAATTATCAGACATATGGGACCTCCTTCTCCCTAAAATGTATTGTGTAATGACTTACTTCTAATGAGATAGATTATGATTGGGTTGGGAATGATCTTTGACTACTATGATGGCCATGAGAGTGAACTATGACTACAAAAATTTTATGAGGATGGAAATCATGATACAAAATAGACTGGGGATTGAACCATGACTACTAAGATGGTATGGATAGTGAAACCATACTACCAATATATTCATGGTAAATATTCCTTGGATACTAAATAAATAATATTATATGATTATGTGTCTATCAAAATTCCATGTTCTATTCCAATGTTATTATTTTATGTCTTATATTATTCAATTAATTTTGATTCATGTCTTATAAAGTCCCTATATTTATTCCGTGATACATGTTTATGAACTTCAATATGCAGGGTGTAATCTTAAACTTTCAATATCATGTTATCATACCCTTATTCTCATGAATACGCTAACATATCTCCTTTTTTTAACCTTACTAAGCATTTTTGATCGCCCCATTTTATGATTCCATCCCCTTGGTTATGAAGGTATGTATTATGTTTTATGAGTCCCAGAAAGGTTTTAGTCCATAATAACCTTGTGGGTGGTGATATTGATCATTTGTGTACCATTGTATTCAATTCATTGTTTCCAAAGTCACTAGACTAATACAGTCATTAGGGAATATATTTTGGTAATGTTTTATGTATTCTACAAATTTTATGTAATTCTTATGTATGTCAAGACTAGTTCTCCAAATTTTGTATTGGAGATAATTTTTAGTTAACATTTGGATGATAATATAAGAAAACCTATTTGAGAACCCTAAGAACATTCCTAATGATGATTCTATGGATAAAGAAATTTATAGGAAAATTTCATCATATTTTTATCAAGGATATAGTGATTGGTTTCCTAGAAATAAATCTCTTTTTAGAATATAATAATGTATATCTCCCAAAAAAATATGTACTTAGTAGTAACAACTCTGACAAGATGTTATGGGAATTACTTAGGGTAGTATGTTACTAAAAAATGACCCTTAATACAAACCTAGTTTGACACTACCCATGGATTTTCATTGAGAACTCAACAAACTATTCATGAAATATCATAAAGTTTATAAATAGAAGTTATCTATGAATAACCTATGACAAACCTAATGTGTCATATATTATGGAAGGTGTCATAATTTATACATCATATAAGTGAATTTTTAGGATTGTATGGTTCACCAATATGATAACCATTTCTAACTCTGTGATTTTTGGTTTTAATTCTTGGATTGAACCTAAAGGAACCACATTAATGTTGACGGTGATAGACAATGAAATGATTTTCCTCTTAAGAAAATGAATGTTGTGAGAGGTAAAAGGAAATCCTCATTGATATGCTCTCAAATCATTCTCAAACTATGAATCTTGATGGACTTATAAATGAGAAAAGGAGAGAAAAACATTCTGTTGAGTCTTCCATGAGAAAATTTCCAACTTCTTTCAAAGGGTCTTTGGGTTGAGATGTTTCTAAAAATTGGTATAGTATTATGAAAAAATATATCTACCATTTTCCATTGTTGGGATCGTGAGAAATTAATTATAATTTTTTATCATTTATAAAGAGAATCATACTAGTGGTGGACTCTAATCAATTATATGATGCAGTAAGATGAGATTGAATCCATTCATTGGGACGAGTTCATGAAATTATTTTTCAATATGTATTATACCCAAATTATTCATACCATGATTGATAATTTTTTCCTTGAGTTGAATTAAATGTATGATGATTCTATTTGTACCAATGAGGCCAATTTAACAAGACATCCGACGTACGCTTCCATAATTATCACCATACCTGAATGTAATGTTGATATGTTCTTTAGCCTCTTCATGAAAATTATTTGAAGCGATATGACCATTATATAGATTTATATCTATGAAGAGATTTTGTTTTGTGAAATAAAGGTTGAAATTGAGGTTAGATTCATGTGTCAATATTAGGGATTAAACATGAAATGGAATATAGAATTAATGGGAAATATAAATATAACGAAGAAAAGAAGATAAGCTCTCCATTATGATCTATGTATAAGAAGAATCATGTATTAAATTGACTAAAGTGGTCTAATAAATGTTTTATTTTGTTAAGTTAATGATCTCATTCATTTGATTGCTAAAATTATGGGAAGAAGTTTGCAAACGTTTTTAATGAGTATAATGTGGAACATAATAAACCAAATGTGATTCATTGTTACAAGTGTAAGGAGAGAACGAATTGTGAAAATGAAATACCGAAACCCAAGGGATTGTGATGATTAATGACATCAACAACCTTTTAAGAGTATTTCAGAGAGGAAATGTCATGAAAATGGAAATTCTGATAAGGGGTGTGAAAACAACAATATTTAAGTTACACATATCATCCACTCTAGAACATATAATTTAATATTTTTTTCTAGATCTACCCACTCATTCAAATAAAAATAATTTCATTAGGTTGATATGATCAAACCAAAACCATTATATTTGGGATTAGAAGTTAAAACCCATTAGTGTATGATGACTGCATCTCGGGTCTATGATTCCTCTTGAATTGATTTTTTTTGAAATTTTCATCCTCTAAATCATGAAACTCTTCATTTGGTTTAATTTTATGTCATCATAGGCATGGATTGGATTTCTATGTATAAATATAAAATCAATTTTAATATAAGTGAAGTTATTTTTGTTATTGTGTACTCAAATATGTTTATAAAAAATGTGACTATAAGCATGAACTTACTATGGATAATACAATCATTTAATGGGTTTAAATTCCAATTCAAAAGGGTTTATTATCTAAAATTTTTGTGGAGAAAATCGACATCAATTATATGCCTATTGTTCGGGATTTTGTGGATGTATTTTTGGATGAGTTTCCTATTCTTCCAATATGTTTAAAAGTTGAGTTCTCAATAGAACTCATAACTTGTTCCACACGAAATTTCAATGAATCCCTCTAGAATGTCCTTAATTGAGTTATAGGAATTGAAGAAAAAACTCCAAGAAAACATTGATAGTGGATTCATTTGGACTAGTGTGTCGCCTTGGGGTAGACCTATTTTTTTTAAGAAATATGATTTGATGAGAATCTGAAATTATTATTAGAAATTTTAAAATATCAAAATAAATAACAAGTTTCCTCTTCCTCATATTTATGACTTTTTTGATCAAATTTTTTCAACTCAATACATTTATAAGTTTGACCATAATTTTGGATATCATTAATTGAGGGTTAATAAGGGGACTATACCCAAGATGAAATTCCATAAATGGGATGGACACTATGAATATATAATGATGCATTTTTGTCTTACTAATTCCCCTGTAATGTTCATGGATGTAATTAATTGAGTCTTTAGATATTACAATGATTAATTTGTTGTAATATTTATAGATAATATACATGACTATTAAAAGGTAAAGTATTAGAATAATGATTACACTAGAACATTTCTTAATAACTATAGGAAAAATAATCTATATCAAAAATTTACAAAGTGTGAATTTTGGTTTCAAATATTTTAATTTTTGGGTCACATAATTTCAAGAGATAGTATAGAAAAATATCCCTCGAAGACAGATGTTTTTGAATACAGGCATATACCAACAATAGTTACTGAGATCTGTAGCCTTCTAGGTTTAGATGTATATCATCATTGTTTCATAGATAATTTTTCATGACTATCTAATCATCTCATTGTGTTAAATGTGAAGGGTGTAATATTATTCTAGACAGATGAATGTGAGGAAAGTTTCAAGGAACTGAGGTGAAGACTAATTAGTGAACATGTGCTTACATTACCCTGTGGTTTTATGGATTTATAATCAATAGATATACATCCAATAAGGTATTAGGATGTGTTAATATTCATATTGACATGGTTATTTCTTGTTCCTCATGAATGGTTATGATCCATGAGAATGAACTCATGATTTGGATTTAGTAGTGGAATTTTTTTCATTAATCTTTTAGAGGTATTATTTTTATTGATAAAGGTGTGATATATATACTAATCCTAAAATTGTGGAATATATATTAACCTAGAAGTGGATGATCATGATCCAGGGAAGATAGTTAGAGTTAATAATGGATTAGGATTTCTTAATACATTACCACCCTTGTAAATAGAACAAGGTGGATGATGCTTTGAGTCAGAAGGAACATGATATCTTATCCATGAAGAGGATCACAAAAGATGCAATATTTTTCAATATTAAATGAATTAATCTGAAAAACCTAAAGTAAAAGGAAAATATTATCTTTCACAAATGAATGTTGAAACTTCTGTCCAAGTTCTGATTAAGAAGGTATATAAGGAAGATGAAAATCTACAAAATAATGATAAAATATTCTTGATTTTAACCTTGATCAAGATGGAATGATTAGGTTCAAGAACCCTATTTGTGTTCTGTTAATAAAATATTTCATGGATATGTTAGAGGAAGATCATATTTATTCATTCTACAATCATCAACTTAGTACAAAGTCATATATTTATTACAAATAATACATCTAGTTAGATGGAATGAAGATACATAAGGCAATGTTAGTATCTCTATGCCAAGTATGCCAAAAAGTTAACGATGAATGAAAAAAAGTAAAAGGGGATGCTACATCTAATACCCATGCTAAAATAGAATTGGTAAAACATATCTATGGATTCTGTCATTGTACTATGAAAAACCACAAATAGGTTTTATGCTCTATGGTTGGTAGTCGATTACCTTACAATGTCCGCACACATCATCACTATCAGATAAAATGTCTATCTCGATCAAATTGATAGGATATATATTAAGGATGTGGTAATGTGGAGTACCACATTCTATTATATCATATATGGATCTGAGGTTTACCTCAATGTTTTGGAAAAGTCCCTAAAAAATATGATTTTGAATTTAGTTTATGTACTATTTATCATACACATAGATAAGGTCAGTCTAAAAGAACAATTCAAACACTAGGGAATAAGTTGAAATTTTTTTCTCTAGATTTCAAAGGATTTTTGGATCAACACCATCCAATAGTCAAATTTTCATATAGAAATAGCTTTCACTCTAGAATTCCTATAGATCCTTATGAATCCCTCTATGGGAATAAATGTTGATCTCTAAGGAACTAGGATAAGAATAGAGAAATAATGATATTGGGAACAAATCCCTTTGAAGAAATGGCCGAGAATGTTATAACCATTCAGCAACATTTCAAGGAAGCTCAATGTTTGCAGAAACGTTATGTTGATGATCCCCAAAGTGATATAGACATTGACGATGGTGAATAGATGTTTCTATAAATCTCACCCTATATTAAAGAAATGATATTCATGAAGAAAGTGAAACTAAGACCTAGGTATATCGGTCCCTTGGAAATTTATGATCGTATAGGGATGGTAGCCTATCCCTTGGAACCTCCTCCAAATCACTCTAATGTATACGATGTGCTCTATGTATCTTTATAGAGAATGTAAATACCTAAAACGTCACATTTATAGAACCTATAGGTAATACCACTGGATCAAGATCCTTCTTATGATGAACAACCTGTTCAAATTATGGATCAAACAGAGAAAGTTCATTGAAACATGAATTCTCACCTGGTCAAATTATTGTAGAGAATTCACCAGCTAGATGAAGCTATGTGATAACTAATAGAATTAATGAACCAGATGTGTCCATATTTTTTTACATGAGGGAAATATTTAGTTGTAGAAATTTTTTGTGGATCATGTAGAATGTAACACCCCTTGTTTTTAAGGAAATTTTTTTTCCTAGATTAATTAATAAAATTTAATTTTCTTATAATGAATTATGTCTAAAATTCCTTTCACATGACATTAACTCTTTGTATGTCACACATAACATCAACTTGTTTTATGTGACATGAAACACCCACAATTCATAAGTTACATGTATCATTGATATTTCTATGAAACATAAATTTATTTAATTATTTATATGATATAATTATAACCTTCATATTAAATTTAGTTATATGAATAGAAATAACTACTTTTAAATTTTTTTTATAATTATTTTATAGAAATAAAACATATTTATCAAGAAATATATGATTTTTGGTTAATCCATATATGTTGAAAACTAGTATTTTCTAAAATGAATTTCTTTTAATGTCTTTGATTGAAAAATAGTATAATTAATTATAGACACAATTGAAAATTTAATTATTTTAAATTCCCTTTATTTTGGAATTTAGAATTTCAAAATTATCAGATGGTGAATTATTAGGATTAATTATAAGAAACATTATTTGTGGATGAATCGTGCATAATGCCAAATTTTAATTCAAAATTTCATTTTCATCTGATATATTTATTAGGATAAATATGTATTAATTTTGTTTATGATTACAATAAAATCATAATTTTACCAGTTAATCCAATTTTTGTCATTGTAATCAATTTATGTTTGAAATATGATATAAAAACAAAACAATCTTTTGAATGTTTTTACTTTAAAACCCCGTATTATTGACCCGACTATGGGATAAATTTTAAATTAACCTCTTCCAGTTATGTGATTTCAATTTGGAAAAATATATTTCATATTTGGAATCATTATACTTAACAATTTCTAATATGATCAACATAGTTTTTTGAAAAATTATTAGAAAAAGTAATTAATATTAATTAAATTAATTAAAGAAAAAATTGTCCTTATTTAAGGACATAACCATTAATTTTAGATCCAAAACAACCTAGAATCATATAAAACGTCCATTTAATGGACATTAATACTCCATTAACATTCAATTATTTAGTTCTTTTTCAATTGGATTGACTTTTTTAGGTAAAAATGTTGCTACACATTACTTTTTTTCAAAAAATCCAAGTGAGTCATTCCCCTTCCTATAAAAGACCACCCCTTATCCCTCTTAATAACACCTCTCAAAACACATAGATTCATCAAATTTCTTCCTAATACACTTAAAAATATCCTTATACTACTCCTTGACGCCTCCCCTTGGGTGTAAAGTAATCCAAGAAATTATTTTTGGCACATACTAAAAGGAGTAAACCGATTAAGAGGTAATGTGTTTTTTAATATCATTTATTTTAGTTTCATTATACAAACCTAATATATATTTATTCCATTAATGTATATAAACTTGTATCCTTAATGTACTAGATCTTTTTTATGAAAGGGTTTCGACCTACATGGGTAACAAATAAAATGATTACGTGTATAAAAAACAACTTCCTCATGAAATGATGATTGTTCATTTTCCCTTTACAACCTCTCATGGTGGAAATTATGATGGAGACTTTGTTGTTATATATTATAAGTTAAAATTATTATAACATTAATCTTCTATAAAAAAAATTAAAAACATATATATTTTCATTTCATTTGCTGTAAATACAATAATTTCATTTGAGGAAGTGGGACGTCCTGGTTCTGGCTGCGGCCTAGAGGCTCCACATACCAGATTAGTCACATGGCCTTAAAAGAATTTACCAAAACATCGGAGGATACTGACTAGTAGTGAGGGCCATGGTTGTGATAGTGGGGAAATTATTCCCTCATTAGCAGAGTAAATGGCGGAAATAAATATATAACAGTAGCAGAAGTAATAATAATACCATACAACAACAAATAGAGGAATACTGAGTAAATACACAACTGCAGTATATATATATATATATCAATAATGATTCATGTCACAAGTATCTTGTAAATCATCCAAACAATCCAGAATGCTAAAATACAGTACTAAACCAAAGTAAAAATGAAAAATAAATACAAAATTCTAGCAAAATTGCCAGCCTCAACGTGTTCCCATTCTCTCCAGATCCACATCAATTAAGATCCTAAAGTAGAATGGTGTTTTCTCTTATCTATATCTATAAAAATAAAATCTATTTGGGCCCAAAAGAATGACCCAAACTGTGTGTCAGATGAATCCCAGTAGGCAACCACCCGAAGATATATGCCTAATAGTTAGTGAATATATATGGCAGGCAATAAGGAAAATATGTAATGAACAAGGAAGTACTAATAAGTAAAATGTCCTAAATTTTCAATTACATTCATTTTCATTTGTCAATTAATCAACAAAATGAATATAAGAAACCCTTTGGGAAGTTCTCACAAGCCATCCCCTCTAGTTCAACCAGTCAATCTCATGTAACCCTCTTGGTCATTTATCACGATCTAACCCCTCTTGGTCAACTAATACAAGGATATAATAACCTCTTGGGTAGTCTGACAAAGTCTATCCCCATTGGTCTCATGAAAAAATACTCTCTGAGGAAGCACTCACTGTCAATTTGCCCTATAGTCTTTTAATGATAAACTACAGAGACTCTGAAGAAGAACTCAATGTCAATTCCCCATGTTGTCTCATAATGGTAACTATAGACACTTTGAGTGAGCACTCAACATCAATCACACTATGGTCCCGCAATAGTAACTATAGACACTCTAAGGGAGCAATCAACGTTAACCCCCCTATGGTCTCACAACATGATAAGGAATAAAAGACACACTGTGGAAGCCCTAAACTGCAATTCCCCCTATGGTCTCACTACACCATGTCACCACATAGATATTTATCTTCCAAAGTAAACCTAAATGTACAACATTGTTAATGAGCTACAAAGAATATCACAAAATAAGATAAATCACACCATCCTAACAACTCTAGGCATGGAAAGAAGGAATCCTAACAAGAAAAACTAGACCAAACGGTCAATATCAAATCAAACATGGGAGAACACCTCTCTAGAATGGAAAAATAAATCTACATACACACAATAGTCATAACTCAATCAAACAAGAATAGCATCCATCAACAGGGTTTAAAGTCCCTAACCATGTAATACCTCGAACTAGTGTATTGGGAAAATTGGAAAATATAATTTAAAGACAAACTACGGAAGGGAAAAAAACCACCTAAATCGATGTTTTATGATTGATATAGTTGAATCGCAGCCTTTGATTTGATCTAGAACATTGTATATCTATAAAAACTTCTAAAACACACTACCAAGAATATCTCATGAAAGAAGAGGAATTAAGAGATGAGACTATAGAAGAAGGGAGAACACACTGTGGTGATTCCAATGTAATCTATGTTGGTTGATCTAGAGAACGAATGGAAGATCAGGTGCTTATAGAATAATCACACCCAATGGTCACACCTGGATGAGAAGAGTTGAGAAGAAGGTGTTTCTGCCAATTAGATGCATCCTCGATCCAATTTAACAAATAAAATGAAAAGTACATGGAATCTTCATTTAATGTACACACCATGTACATGCCTTAACCAGGCTCTGCATTAGGCAGTATCTAGGTCACCCACACAACCATGTACTCGGTCGTTACACGGCCAATACACCGCTACCTGCAAAAACTGGGTATATGATGTGTACTTCATAGTATATGGTGTGTACTCCTTAAATTTCCAAAAACTCCTCATTTTATAAAAACACCGAAAAAATAGGATTCATACCTAAAAAGAAGATCTGGGTTCATACAAGATTCCCCCCCCCCCCTTAAATAAATTCGACACTAAATTTCCCTAAGAATGTTGGAAAAAAGGATGAATCCACAAACTATTCCAGCCACTAAGATCTCACATCGGTCTCCCTCTCCCAAGTCTCGTCATGTACTCACTTGTGCTACCATATCACTAAGCCCAGAGGAACAGACTAGGCATATATAACCTCCATTATTCCATCAAAAATCAAGATAGGATGATCCTCGAATGATGTTTCCACCTCCATCTCAACCTCCTAGGATTGAAAAACATGATATGGGTCTAAGAAGTAACGTCGTAGTTGAGAAACATGGAAGACACTGTGCCGAACCGCATGCCTCTGAGTTAACTACAATGGATTGGCAACCAGCCTGACTCTCTCAATACCCTCAAATGGTCCAACATATCTCTGTGAAAGCATACCATGTCTCCTAATCCAAATATGTCACAACATCAGTGTGTCACGTAGAAAAAACTGATATTTGACCTTGAACTCCAGAGGTCATCTTCGTCGATCAGCATAAGACTTCTGTCGTGACTGTGCAATAGACATCCTCTTCTAAATCAACTCTATCTACTTTGTGGTCTCTTTGACATGATGAGGTCCCAGCATTGCTACCTCTCCTACCTCTAGAAACATAGGTGTTATTGGAAAGGTCTGTCATAAATAGCCTTGTAAGGGTCCATAAGAATAGTTGATTGAAAACTATTATTGTAGGAAAACTCCACAAGACGTATGTGCTTCTCCCAAAAACCCCCAAAATTTAGGACGCATGATCGAATAATTTCCTCCATGAAATGTATAGTACACTGAGAGTAACCATCTGTCAGTGGATGGTATGGTGTACTCAGAATTACCTGTGTACCCAAATCCCTCTATAGTCCCTACCAGACCTGAGAAGTAAAATGGGAATCCCTGTCTGAAACAATGGAGTGAGAAACACAATGTAAACGTATAATCTATCATATGTACAACCTTTGTAGCTAGTCAACACTGAAGGAATTATTGATTGGAAAAAAGTGATCATACTTCATGAGTTTTTTCAATAACAACCCATACTGTATCCTTCCCTCGATGTGACCTTGACAAACCTGTCACGTAATCCATCAGGACATTATTCCACTTCCACTCAGGAATGGGTAACTGCTGCAAAGGCCCTGCTGGTCGCTGATGCTCCACCTTCACTTGTTGGCAGGAGGAGCACCTCATGATAAACCTAGAAGCATATCTATTCATACCTGTACACCAATACTGATGGTGGAGATCTCAATACATCTTGGTGACAGCAGGATGAACTTCCCAAACTAAGGAGTGAAATTCTCACATCAGTTTATCGTGTATGTCTGTTGACACCAATAAAAACCCATGAAAACTCAATATCTCATCCTTTCCTATGGTATATCTAGGAATAGGTCCCCCTTATAACACACTCTCCCATATAACTAGGCCATCCAAATCGGATAGCTGCCTCATTCGCACACGTTTATGAATATTAGAGGAGATAGTTACAGAAGAAAGAAATGTATTCACGTTTCTATTGTGCACCTCCAAATGCTTCCCTGAGAATAGATCCATATGTTTCCACTCACTACTGGCCTCTTGAACATCCTGTTTTTGAGTCCTCCTACCCAACGCATCAGCCACTGCGTTGAATTTCCCAGGAATATAGGCAAGCTCATAGGAAAAAGACTAAAGGAACTCAACCCACCTTCGTTATCTCAAATTAATATCATGTTTTGTAAATATATATTTGATACATTTTTGAATGGTGAAAACCAAAAAATTATCTTCAAAAGATAATGTCTCCAACAAAGTAATATATGAGAAACTGCATCTAACTCGAGATCGTGCTTCAAGTAATTCTTCCCTTGTGGCCTCAACTGCCGAGACCCATTTGCAATGAATCCTTCTCCGGCATTAGAACTGATCCCAGCCTGATCATTGATGAATCATAGTATACAATATAGATCATGTTCACCTATGGAAATACTATTATAGATGCTGAATTCAACATCTCTTTCAGCTCCAGAAAGGTGAATCATAAGTATCTGAACATAAGTT
The DNA here is from genome assembly GCA_963277665.1 of Viscum album. Classification (NCBI taxonomy): domain Eukaryota; kingdom Viridiplantae; phylum Streptophyta; class Magnoliopsida; order Santalales; family Viscaceae; genus Viscum; species Viscum album. Next base: position 2,056,735,803 of record OY728137.1, read on the forward strand.
CTTCGCACCTTTATTATTCAGGACCCTCAGTGGCACTTCTATGAGTGAAAATTCAATTATGAAACGTCTGTAGTATCCAGCCAGACCTATAAAACATTGTACATCAAAGAAATTTTTTGGAATCTCTACGGAAACCATTGTTCTCACATTATTTGGGTCTACTGATACTCCTGTCTCTGAGATAACATGTCCCAAGAAGTGAGTTTGGACCATCCAAAAGAGGCAATTTGAGAGCATGGAATATAACTGATGGTATCTTAGTTTACTCAAAACAATCCCAAGATGTTTTTCACAGTCGTTTCAAGTATGAGATTGCACCAAGATATCATCCATGAAAACTAATACGAATAAATCCAAGTATGGATGGAATACTCGGTTCATCAATTCCACAAAAACTACAAGCTCATTCCTGAGACCAAATGGAAAAACCATATAATCGTATAGACCGTAACTGCTGTGAAAAGATATAGGATGTATATTTGATGGTATAACATGAAACTGAGGTTAACTGGATCTCATGTAAATATTCGAGAACATCAGGGATCCTCGAAGATGATCAACGAGATCATCAATCCTCAGCAATGGATATCGGTTCTTGACCATCAACTGGTTCAATTTCCAATAATACACACAAAGTATAAAGGTACCTTCTGCATTATTCGAAAATAGAACAGGTGAACCCCAAGGAGAATTACTGGTTCGAATGAAACCATTTTCCTATAACTTCTATAACTGCTTGTCAGGCTCCTGTAACATTTGGGTATCTATCCTATAAGTAGGAACAGACATAGGTGTCGCCCTTGAAAAAAGTTGAATAGAAAGGACTACCACTCTCTCTAGTGGCATACCTGATAATTCCTCTATAACCTAATCCCTAAAATGATCAACCACTAAATGAAATTCCAAATATGAAGTCCCCTAGTCATCTAGATACAAACTATCAATCTGGGTTGTATCTCTTCCCATCCCATGATGCACGGGTCATGCTCTTCTTGATTGGACATCCCATTCACCCTTATGTAAGAAAAAACCACCCTCTACGGATTTGAAACACACCCTACGGTGATAGAAGACAATGAATGCCTAGTAATGTACTAACTAGTCCATTCCGAGAATGAAATCATAGATGTCATCTCTAAGACATAAAGGTCCCATGAGAAGTAGCACCAGCCAACATCAAGATGGAACTCCTTGAACTAACTTACATGAGCTGTTAATGTATCCAATGGAGTTTCCAATGTGAATAATTCAGTAGAAGTAAATAAATAGAGCCCAAGGCTCTCCACACCAACAATAAATATGAAACTATTGGAAGCCCCTGTATCAAAAAGTGCATAAGATTAAACTAAGGAAACTACGACCTTACCTCAAACTGTATTGGGTCCAAGATCCTACTCCTGTTGGGTCTGCTCCACTGAAAAAGTTTGGACTGTACCATGGCCATGTGACCCTGCTAGACCACTCTAAGTTGTGCCACCCTATTGTCGCTAAAAGCCTGCTGACTGGATACCACGATCGCAACCTCCACCGTGGAGAGAATGGTCGGAAGATCTAGAGTTCCTAGACTGATGAAAAACTAGTTGTGCTTCTCCATAACGAGGTGTCATAGAGGAACCCATGTGACCACCTCTTGGTGAGAAAAACTGAGAGAACCACTGAAGATGGCACAACATTATGCAATATTGACACACCATTGGGTATCTCAGGAAAAGTGGCCTCATATGCCCACACATACCACACTAGTAGCATACCACCTGGTTAACTGATGTGTATCTAGCCAAATCGAATCTATATATGGATACTCTATGCAGCTCTACCCATTATTAGCCAAAGAAGCAGTAACTCTGAATGTTGAACCACCCTATCCCACAGCTCCCAAATCCCTCAGGTTGCGCTTAGTAATCAGCGCTTGGTTGACTATGGAATATATGGTCATCAACCTGATTATGATAACTTGAAATAGAATGTATTGCTTGAGACTATTCTCAATCATCCTCGCAAGGAAAATATCATCACCCCCTAGAATGGGTGTGAAGTGATGCAGCTCTGTGAAGTGAGAAGAGTACTCCATAAATGATGGATTACCCTACTGCAAACTCAAGAACTCTTGAGACCGGTCATCCCTCTATGTCTCCGAGTAGAAGTCATAATAGAATGCACACTGAAACTCAACCCACACCATAACCTATAGGCATCCTGCCTATGAGATAACATCCTACCATCTCATGGGAGAATCCTTATGAATATATGTAGTGAGCTTCGCCCTCTTCTCCATAAGAATTTCTAGATGTTCAAATATAGATTGAATGGATTATAACCATGAATCAGAAGCTTGAGGTCCTCGATCCCCTGAGAAGGCGGGAGGATGCTGCTGGTGAAAGACCTTCGACAACTATACCATAGACGGTGAAGGATGGGCTACTCCCTAAAAGTTCTACATAAATCTTATGAAGCCTTCTCGGAACTGTGCATCATCATATGTTTCCAGTATAACAGATGGTGCCAAGATGAGCACGACAGGAGGGTCCACTGGTAGTCCTTGATCAGTCATGTCTGGTGTCTGATCGCTGCACTAAATCTGGTGTACATCGAGAGGACATCACGGTGGCATGACTATGCATGGTCAAGAACACACCTTAGTTCATGATTATCAAGGACTGAAACATAGAACTTCATGAAAGTAATAGGAGAAATAAATCATTAATTTTTTTAAAACAGGGATACACGACGCGTATGACCCCTACAAAACATGTTCCTTTAAGCCTTTACATGTCCATGTACATCTGCCAACTCGGGCCGTGTAACACTCCATACACACGGCGTGTTCTACCAAGACATGGAGTTTACTTGAATCATTTTCCCCTTCCCAAGTTATTCTACATGACTAACCCACATAGTTATCCTAGAATGAGACTACATGGCATATTTTTGCGAGACATGGTGTTTACTAGAAGGATTTCACCGACCCGTATTGTTAGTCACATGGCCAGATACATCGGTAAAACTACACAGCGTGTTAATGATTGACATGTCGTTTGTATCCTATGTTTCATCTATCCATGTCGTTATTCACACAGGTGGACACATGGTCTCCACAACACAACATTTGCGTATGATACACATCGTGTTCCTCCAACTATTTTCCAACCTCATGTCTCTTCCCACACAGACAGTGACATGATTAGAGGTTACACGGTGTGTACATACAGTACACAATGTGTACATAAGAAAATCAGTTCCTTACCGAAAAAATCATACATGGAATGAATTATGCAATACACACCGTATATTTTTATTTTCCCAAACAAAAAACCTCATAAACAACTCCGAAACCCCGAAAAACAATGAAACAATCATTAATGTTCCAAATTATAATCCTTGAGGGATGATACTCCTTGCAAATCAATGTTTGGCATCTTATTCATGTCATATAAAACCATAACAGAGCAACGATCTACCAAATTCCGATCTATGATGGTCCATAAGACCTGAAGATCAAAATTTTGGAGTTCATTCAAACGAAACCTTACACAGTCCAATACCCTACAAATGTAGAGTATTCTATCAAAGAATCTATTACAAAAGTATTCATATCTTGGACAAAATAATTCACAACAATATGAAATCAGTAATGCACCCAATATTGAAAGGTAAGAATGCATGACATGGGATCTTTAGAAAGTTCCTATATGATGCAGGAGGTGGCATACTCTCATCTTATCAGGTTTCAAAATAAGTTGAAAATAAATATTATCAATTTCAACAGCGCAAAATATATTAATCACCCAATGGTGAAAAAAAATGAACTGTAATAATTTCAAAACCATAAAAATTGCAATTTACGAGGAAAATTGGTTTTTCCCTGTACACGGGTCAGCTACTCCTGGGAAAATCTTATTACCAACTACCTATTCCTTCATTTCCCTATATATAGGCTAAAAACAGTTATTCAAGAAGATAAATATCTCTCTGATATCTTATTGCAACATCCTGGTTTTTTCAGCTGCCCATAGGTGCTCGTACCTCGTTGGTCACTTGGCCTCAAGCGCATTTCACAAAATTTCGGAGGCTTCCAACTTGCAGTGAGGGCCTTTGGTGTGATAGTGGGGAACTAATTATCTCATTTGCAGAGTAAGATAGTGGAAATTAACATATAATTGTAGTGTAAGTAATAATAATACCATACAATATTAAACAATGGAAGAATGAGTAAATAAACAACTTCGACATATATATATATAAATAATGATGCATGTCACAAGTATCTAGGAAATCATCCAAACATATCACAATTCCGGAATACATTACTAAAAAAGTACAATGGTAAAATATGTAAACGAATTTTGTAGAATCAGAAGCCTCATTTTGGACCCATTCTCTCCATCTCCACATCAATCATGTACCTGAAGTAGAATGGTGATCGCCCTTATCTATTCCTACTGAAATATAATCTGTTTGGTCCCAAAAACATGACCCAAATAGGTTGTCATATGAATCCCAGTAAAAAACCACCCAAATATGAATGCCTAATAGTCAGAAAGTATATATTTCTTTCAATATGAAAAATAAGTAATGAACAAGGAAGTACTTAAAAGTAAACAGTCTTACAGTTTAAATTACCTTCATTTAAATTTGTCAATTAATCAAAAAAACTAAAATAAGAAACCATCTAGGTAGTTATCACAGCCTATCCCCTCTGGTTCAACCATTCAATATAATGTAACCCTATGTGTATGTTCTCACAGCCAAACCCCTCTGGTTTAACTTATACATGGATATAACGTCCTCCTAGGTAAGCTCATATGGTCTAACCCCTTTGGTCTCATGCAAACAAAGACTATCTGAGGAATCACTCTCTGTTAATTTCCCATATAGTATTTTAACAATAAACTACAGACACTCTGAGTAAGCACTCAACGTCCATTCTGAATGTGGTCTTCTAATGGTAACTATAAACACTCTAATAGAGCACTCAACGTCAATCCCCCCTATAGTATTGTGATAGTAACTATAGACACTCTTAGGGAGCACTTGCCGTCAATACCCCATTTGTCCCGCAGCGTGATAAGGAATAAAAGACCCTCTATCGAATCCCTCAACATCAATTCCTCCTATGGTCTCAATACACCAGGTTCCCCCATCCCTGTGTAAAGAAATCATGCTCAAAATATGTTCAGAAGCCAAAGTAAACCTAAAAGTACTACTTGGATAAATATCTACAAATAATATCATAAAATCAGATAAATCACACCTTCCTAAAAACACTAGGAATGGAAATCAAGGATCCTAACACGAAAAACTAGACCAAATGGTCAATATCAAATCAAACACACGAAAACACCTCCATAGCATTGAAAAATAACCCTATTTACAAACAAGAGTCCTAAATCAATCAAACAAGCATAGAAAACATCAATATGATTAAAAGTACCTAAACACGCAATACCCCAAACTAGGGTATTAGGGAAAATATGCACATATAATTCAATGAGAAACTCCCAAAAGTCACAAACCACCTACCACGACATTTTTCAATCGATATATTTGAATCCCAATCATGGATATGACTTAGAATGCCCTATATCTACAAAATCATCTAAAAAGATCATCCAATAATATCTCACCAATAGGAGTAATTAAGAGGTGAGACTCCAGAATAAGGAAGAACTCACCCAGTCAATTCCAACGCAATTAAAGAAGTTTGATTTGGATTATGGATGGTTGATCAAGGGCTTGGAGAATAATTTCACCCGACAGTCGCTCCTGGACGGGAATAGTTAAAACGAAGGTGTTTTTACCAATTCGAAGTGACCCCAGTCTAATTTAACAAATAAAAAGAAAAGTACATTGCTTTATTGTTTAATTTAAACAACGTGTACATGCCTTAACCGGTCTCTACTTTATGTGGTCTCCAGGTCACCCCACATGGTTATTCACTCAATCATTACATGGCAAGTACACAACTACTTACAGCAACTTGGTACATGGCATGTACATCAATGTACATGACATGTACTCCTAAAATTTCTTGAAACTATTCTTTTTCTCAAAACACCTGAAAAATAGGATCCATACATGAAAAGATGATCATGGTTCTTACTGGAAGCATAGACTACCACCACCTCAATGTGATGTGATTCATTCACACATTACATGGAATGCATTAAGGATGGTTTTAGTGATCATATATGATATATAATATATGATAATGCTAATTTAATAATGATATATATATATATATACATATGTAATTTACATTCTTTATTTCAAAAAGACTATAAAAACATAAACAACATTCATACATTCGTACAGCTTACCCTCTCCATGAACTGTGAATTCAATTTCATACTTATATATTCTATTGATTATTATAATAAAAATATAATGAATAAATGATATTTATTCCTTGTTGTAAATTTTTTAAATCATTATATATGTAAAGGGACCATATATATAACAAATTAAGTCACATGCGAAGAACAAAGATGATATTACCTGAACTGAAACATTAACATAGCATTTTATCAAGAGGGTAATATAAGGTCCTAATTAAACCACATATGGTATTAGATATAAGAATGCAATTATATAATATATTTATATTAATTTTATAATTATTATACCATTGGTTTGAATGTGTACAATGAGAGTCAAGACACTAGGTAATGTAATTTCATCTCACTTTTTTTTCTATGAGATACATGCCTTAATCAGCAGTAACTTATTTTGTGTGTTATATATAACACCAATAAATGTATTTAATTTATATATATTAATATATAAATTTTATTATCTTTTGTACATGGTGTTTGTGTTTCAAAAGATAACATGTAGGTAAAATTGTGTTGTCTCATTTTCCCTTCTTTGAGACTAATGTTTTGTTATGAACCAACTTATTTTTTTAGGTCTATATACTTCCATTTTCCATGTTATATCCTGAATATAATTATTTTAATGATATTTTATGCATCATGAAATTTATTATTCTTACAAGGAGAATATGATCTTATGTAACAAAGAGATAAGATTTAATTGAATCAATATCATCACTTTTCGAGATTATTAAGGATTATGCTTCTTTGATACAATATTATGATCCATATCTCAAGAACAGTCATGATTTTCCATATCCTCTATTTATTTAATATATATACACGTATTTGTACCATTATTTACTACCATTAGTAATTAATATAATTAAGAAAAAACTTATTAAAATCTAACTATATTTCTCTCTTCGGTCTGAAAACATATTTATTTCAAAAATGATGTTTAAAAAAAATTGAAATTTTTTTCCCAAATATCCTTTATGACCATTATCAAGTAAAATGAAATTTAATAATGATTTATTTATTTACCAATATTACTATATATGTTTTGAAATCTATTTTCAATAAATAATGATGTCAATAATTTTTCTGTTTTAAAATTCATTTCTGAAAGAAGAAATTATATTTTCCCCAAGAAAAGTTTTTAAAATATTCCTAAAAATTATTTCCCATATAAAATAACATTAATTGGTGTTAATCTGGTATTTTTGGGGAAATTATATAAATTTTTATTTGATATTCAATTTCTTAATCAATTATGTTTTGATGGAATAATTTTTTGAATCCCCTTTCTCATCAACAAATTATATGATGTTTAAAATGGTGTCTTTTTATTGGATGTGTTTAAGATGAAATCATTATGAAAAAAATCATAGTTTATTATATGACTTTATTTATATAATACTCATTTCATATCATGGGAGATTATATGATTATTTTTTATATTTAGGAACATGTATGTATGACTTAATTATGAGACGCATGGACAACATATCACTCCAATTCTTTGAGTAATGATTTATATCAAATGAGATAGAATAAGATGGTCATGGGAAGTATCATAGATTAACATCATGCCCATGATAGTGAAACACTAATACGAAGATCATAAAAGGATGGAACTCGTGCTACTAAGTTGTAAATAGGAGTGAACCATCACTAGCAAGATGATATGGGGAGTGAACCCATACAACTAATATAGTCTTGTAAGTGATGCAATGGATACTATGGAACTCATATTATATTCATATGATTCTACCAAAATTCAATGTTTTCTCACAATGTTTTTTCTTTCAAGTATTGTATTATTCATTTTATAATGATTCATTTCTTTTGAACTGATATCATTTATTCCCTGATACATGTTTTTGAACATTTATATACATGGAATGATCTTCTATATTATCTCCTTTATTTACCCATACTGAGAATCTGATCGCACCTGTTTTTAGTTTTTCTTCCCCCATGTTATGAAGACATTTATTATGTTTGATGACACTAATATGTGTTCTATTTATGAACAACCTAGTGAGAGATAATGTAGCCACTTTTTTTATCAGTGTTTATGTTTCCATATTAAAAAGGCATTTGAATAATATGGTCCTTTGGTGTCTCTTTTTGTAGTAATTTATATATTCCAAAATAGTTATGTAATGTAAATAAATGTCAATACTATGTCTTTATAAGTAAGGGGAACACATATTTGATAGAAAATTAATTCTGACAATCATTAGAGATATGTAAAATTAGATTTTAGTGAAATGGTCATCATAATAATTTCACCATAAACGAGATTTATGAGGATTGTAAAGAAGGTAAATTGTATCCTTACATATATTAGTCCCTTCAAAGTAAATTTTCAAATCATAATGGAAGACAATAATTTTGTTCTTCCAACAAATATCACTCAACGTCAAGATGTGTTTAATGTATCCCTCTTAAGGAAATAATGATTGAATCCTTCAATTGTATGGAAATTGGAGGTTATACCATTCAAACAATATCTCTCTTTTTGAGAAATAATGGTTGATATTTAGGATCATAGAGATAATATTATATGATTAGATACCACTCATTTGGTAAATTCTTTATTGAGAATCCACTACATTGAAAGAAGATACATGGGAACTATAGGATGTGATGAGGCATAATTTTTTTAAATTTTTTATTTTTTATTAATTTAGATTGTTAAATTAATTTTTATTTGGGTATAATGCCACACCCGAAGATTTTATGAACGATTCATCTATAAATAAATTTTATTTCATTGATAGATTCTGTTACATACAGTGAGATATTGAATCAAACAATAATATACTATCAAATTTTTTTATTATCATAGTTATTGACAAGAAATTATATTAGAGGAAAATAATAGATATAAATAAATTATGAAAAAAAATGTTTTAATAATTTATAAAGTTAACTCATTGTTTATAATGTAATTATACATGATAATAAAAATAATTTTAGAAATAAAATATCTATTTTTCTGAAAAATTATTATTTGTGGGAAATATTTTAGTATATTAATAAATTAAATTAGTAACTTTTAATGAATAATTTTAATTAAATGTTCATATTACATATTAAATAATTTATTATCATATATTAAATATTATCAAAAGAATTGGATAGAAATAAAATACTCTTTTTCTTGAAAATATATTTTTCTAAAACATGCATCTAAATATGTTTTCCATGATTTATTTAAAATTAAATTTTTACAAATATATAAATTGAATTTGATGAAATGGAATTTAAATTTGGAAAAAAATATTTCAAATATGTTAAATAGTTTCCTTTTATTTTCAGTCATTATGAATTTTAACCTCGGAAAATGATTCCAACGTGCAAATGGTCAAATCAAGTTTATCTAGGTTAAAACTAATTGATAACCCAATGATTTTCATCTTAATTATTGTTATATTTATGTAATTACAACCTCATAACTCAATAAAATTTATTTAAATTTTTAGGGGTTTATTTTTAATGAAATTGACCAAGATAATATTTAAACAAAATAAAGTTACAAAATTTTTCTCTCTTGGTTTTCAATATCTATTTTTGTCCACATATTAAAAAATTCAATTAATGAGAAAATATATTCCCATATTTTTTGTAATAATGATGAATTATTATAATTATATTTATTTATAAATTTGGTAACTATAAAATTACTTTAAATTCATATGAAACTCTGAAACATTATTTCATCAATAAATAGAAATATAAAATAAATGGTTTTAAAAATAATAAATGTAATATACATTGAATGTGTGAAGTGGTTATAAATACTTTGGAAAAATATAAAATATTAGTTCTATAGAAAATTATTATATTGGTTTCTGATGCTTTCACTGGGGCATCATCCTCTAGTGGAGGATGTGTTGATCTGTTTCCATGTATTCTCGATTTCCAAAGGTGGGAGGCATCCATCGTTTAATCATGAACATTTTCTGCTTGATTGAAATAGGATGATGGTATTTCGGCTCCTCCAGCCATGGATTCCTCCTTGGAACTTGTTTCCTAGTCTAGGTGTCCCTCATATATTTGTTTGTGGTTCGAGAATCTCATTCTTAGTGCCATATCTTTTTGGATTTCGGTTAATTACACTACTTTGGTCTGAAGATATCAGGGGGTCTTGACATGGTAGTAACCTTTGGTCGGAGTATGTGACAACATCAGGCATGTCGTGGCATGTCTGGATGTGTGGACATTGGGGAACCTGCACTCTTCCTCACAAGATGGAATCTCAAGGTCATAGAACTTGAGGCATCCCACATCAGTCATAGGGTGTCTTAGGTCAGAGGATTGTCTCTAAGGTTTTTCTTAGCTTCCCTTACTTAACATGGGGTATGTCACAACATTAACGTCTTGTATAGATAGTCACACCCAATTCATATATTATGAGGTTTTACTCAGGAAAATCAGTTTTTACATGAGGTAGGCCGTTACATTAACATCTTGAGGAGAGGGAGTAACAGTGATCAAAAAATCCCATAGATACGTATCAGATAGGTACATCCCTTGGAGGGTGCACCATGAAGTTTTAGCAGATGGATGGATCATAACTCCCAATGAGGATAGATCTGAGGTGGTGTGTCCCATAGAGGGAATATATAACACAGTGAAAGATGATCCAGAAACAACTGAGGGAGGATCATCAAGAGTGAACCCTAGAATGGAGAAATGCCGAACTGATTCGTCAAAATAACCAATGAGAACAAGCCCAGGGTGGCGTGTCCCATAATGGGAAGATGTCTAACCATGAAGGATGATCTAGTCACACTGAGGGCGGATTGGGGGGAGTGAACAACAGAATGGGGGACAAAAAGGTTTACCATTGTCTATGATTTAACCTTGTGGATGTTTCCTATGTTCCAAATATAGAAGATAGAGATCATAACCCACACAGTTTGAAGGGCTGATGAATCGGGGTGTAAAAAAGGACAACTACCTGGAGACTTGTTGGGTCTTACATGTGTTTAGTGGCCCATCGTAAGAGGAGTTCCCTTGGTTATATTGTTATGGAATGTGTGGGGCATATGCTTTTTTATCTTCCTAATTTCTACTAGGAATATTGGGATGTGGGTGACATGATCTATCTAGTATGTGCCAGTCTGGGGTAAGAATCATGATGGATATGAAAGGTTTAGTGAAGTTGATAGATAGAAATATGGAACCGTCATGAAAGTGACTGAATCCTTGGGCTTGAACCTCATAGAGGCTTCCTCTGTATTCCAATGGCATGGAATCAAAGACCGTGTAGGTGTGGAGGTGGGGAAATGTGACACCTAAGAAGGAGACTTGTGATAATGGACGCATGGCTGGGAGATGGAGGAAGTAGAACTTCAACGTTGGGTCATGACCTCCCAAAAACACAAAGCCTCAAGGGAGAGACCAAGATGGGACATGAGTGATGGATTGATCTTCAGGGAGGATTCCTAGGTATCCATGTTGCAAGGAATCAAAGTCCACATAGTTTAGGATGGAAATATAGAATTGGGGTGTGCACATAGAATAATGACCCAATGATATATCAGGGCTTGTGCGTGGTAAGCATCCTAGGTTGGACAGACGCCCGGGGGGCATACTAGAAATGTGGGTCCCAATAAAAGCAAACTTCAATGGCGTACGGTTGATTATAGAATCAATGGATTACAGCTGGTTGAGGTACCAATGTGTTACCCCCGATTGGGGTTTACAACTGCTTTCTTCTGACTAGAGTTCCAACATCTTAATGTTGGTTGAGAATCACAATGGTTTACCATCAATTCATATTCCAATGGATTACCACTTGGTATGGTTCTAATGGATTACCATAGATTGGGATTCAAACAGATTACCACTGGTTGGGGTTCTAAATCATTACCATCATTTGGTATTTGACCTCCTGAAGTCTTCATATGTACCCTGTCTAGGAGACAGGGATCAAATCCCACGTATTTAAAATTGCTACAATTAAATTTCTATAGGGATGAAATGGTACGTATAGTTAATTTCATGAAATACATGGGTGGGCCAGCGTGGATTGATTGTGACTCATCGGTGTTGGGATTTATCCTCAAAGGTGCTTCATATGTACCTTTCCTAGAAGACATGGATCAAAGTCCACATAGTTTTAAAGAAGGATAAAGTTTAATGTCATGTGGGACGAAGGTGAACTGATGTGAAGGGGTCGAGACAAGTAGGTGTTGGGATTGAACCTCCAAGAGATTTCTTACATACCTTCCATAGGAGACATGGATTAATGTTCATGTAGTTTGGGAAGGGGGACACAGTTTATTGTCATACTGGATGAAGGTGATCTGACAAGTAGGTGTTAGAGTTGATCCTCAGGGAGGCTTCCAATATTCCATTCCTAGGATTCTAGGAACAAATCCCATGTTGTTCAGTAGGGGGATTAGGGATTACATGATAAAGAATCCCCGAGAGGATGTAATGGTTATTATTTACTCTAATCTCACATGTGTAATACTCGGTGTGAGAAATAAGAGGCTACAACAGACCTGGTGATCGTGGTGAAAAGGTACGACTATGAAGGGTGGTGAATGGGGCTTACACATGGAAGCTTCACGAGTTTGACTAAAGTGAAACAACGATGAATGGTGAAAACCAATGGAAGATTCCTTGGTTCCTCTAAGGAGTGGAAATGGTTAATGGGGATTACACATGGATGTTGCTTGTGTATCGCTTTGAAGAAGCAATGGTTGAAGGAGCATACGCTTGGTGTCTTATGAGTGCCACTAAAGAGCACCAACAGTGTATGGGGATTACACATTGATGCTGACCAAAATTTCTACCTCATGTCTGGCCATGGGGGCATCCCAACTCACTAGTGTGTTGAGGAATATAATTGAGGTCTACACTTATGAACTTGTGCACAAACGAGATAACACCAATGACATTGGAATCATCCCAAACAAAGGGAGATGAAATGTATCAATCAGATGCCTACCATTTGGAATGAGGTGAGGGTGGAATGATGATGGAGGACAACATTTGACTGTTTTCAAAACACAACATCCATATCTGGTTCTCCTGAAATGGGGAAAACCAAATGATTTTCAACTATTGACCATGTTCGAAACATAGGACCTGACTCAAAGTTACATTCAATGTATTCTCTGGTGTTGTCCCATAATGGTATGTTAGCCATGGTAGCATGGCTATAGTCCATTAGGGGGTCCCTTCAAACATGAATGTGGTTGATGATTCTAATGAAGGACACACAAATCAATTTGTGGAGTGATGGAATGTTTTAACAGATTCCAAAGCATTTTAAATTATGAAACTATAATCATGGAATGAGGTATCTTATTCTTGTTACATAATCCACCACTTATATGGAATAATAGGAATCAAATGTTTTAATGATAGGAAATTCTACATTTTAAAGTCATGTAGAGAGGAATAGTGGCCTCTTATGCTTGGATCGTAAGGCATCTCTTATTTGGAGCAGGATGCGTCCAATATCATTCACATATGTTTTACTACAGTTTATAGTTATGTAAAAATTACTATTATCATCTTATGATTGGGGTATAAGGAATCTACTGTTTAGATATAGAGTCATCCTATTATTGAATGATAGGGTATCTTACTATTTATAGTCAAATAGATAGTACTATTAGACATAAGGAACCTAGACATGGTTGGTGTGGGGACTTACTCTAGAGCGGCCCTTTCTAGTGGATCCAAGAATAGCAGTTAGGTGAGATGGTTTAGATGAGTTACATGAGGAATAGTTCGACACAATGTAATTGAGGATTTGATGATGATAATATCAACTCAAGTCATTGATAACAAAACAAGAGGAATATGTCGACTCAAGGTGTTTCTTGGTGTGTTGAGGAGTATACCAAATCTTGGGATTCCATAGGGGGAATGTCGGTGCCCATAAAGGAGTAATGGAAAATGATGACATCCTGACCTGAAAATATTGTTGTGAGACATTCCATTTTTAATGGAAGTTAGTGACAGCAGAAAAGGGACTGATTCGGAGGGAAGCTACCCCAAACTGGTACTAACCTAAGCGGGGGTGCGGGGGTGCATCCCCCTCCAATATGGACTTGTGGGATCAATAGTATGAGCATCACCATGGAAAGGTGATTGTTGACCATGGGATCTTATAAACCAGCTTCGTGAAGGAAAGGTGCTCATAGAGAATGGGGACTCACCAATTATGGGGCTTTATAAAGCTCTGGTTAATGGAGAGCATTGGGCCTCATGGAGCACAGGGTCTCATTGAGAAAATGGGTTTCATGGAGCCTCGAGCAACTTGAAGGAGATCTCTCTTCGCAACGGGTGGAGCCCTTTGCGAAGGGAATCAGTTGGTAGTGCTGGGGAGCTTTGTGAAATGGGAGATTGTCCACCTAAGGGGTGGTGTAATTGTGCTTCTAAAGGGGTTGAGATACCTATTTATATGTGATAAAGGTTGGTGGAGCATACATCGAAGAACAAATGTGCACCGTGAAGAGAAAATGATGCCGCGATGGAAATCACCCAGGGCCACCAGAGGCGGTTCCCTTAAGTTCATCATAACTGTGGAGTCGACCATCATGGCCTTTGCAGCACTTCTAGAGGCTCTGGTCAAAGCCCCTCAGGTTTCTCATAGACACAGAGTCTACCGTCATATACTTTTCAGTTTCTACGGAGGCTCCGATCATGTTCCCTAATCTCTATGATGGTAGAGGGAGCTTCGCAATTGGGCTCTGTGAACCAGTTTTCTAACCCTAATTTGAATTTCGGTGACTCAAAATTTGTATCTCCATTTGGTCTCTACAACTAATCAAATCAAATCTTGTGAACATGCTATAATCTTGGATCATTTATGGAAGCATTTGGAATATCTTTCGGATGTGTTTTCTAGTTCCATCAATATTGTAATTCCAAAAAATTATTTATATATTTTTTGTAAAATTTAATGAATATGATAAAAATATAGAATAATAATATTTTTTGAAAAAATACTTAATTAAATTATTCTTTAATAATAAAAATCATTAATGACCTCACGTTGGATAATTTATGGTCTAAAAGATAACTCATTTTCCATTTATGGTCAAATGTTCACACAATAATTAAAATTATAACCCTTTATGATTGAAAAGGATGTTATTGTGGTTAAGGATAAAATAGGTTAATCAAAGGTTTAATCCAAATGATATTTTTTAAATCAGCACTACAATATATGGGAATATTTTTTAAAAAATGGGATTTCAAATATATATTATACAGTACTTGAATACCAATATATTTGGAGGCATTTATTCTTGTGATTGACTTTGTTAAATTTTAATTTTTTATAAAATTCCGTGAATTCAACTCCCAACACATATAAACAGGAACATATTCTTCCAATTATTCACACCTCATTATGCCCTATAGATTGAGGAAACCTTTCCAAACTACCTTCCCCACTCTCTTATAAAAATTTTATAGTTTATTTTCTTCCCAAAATACCAACCATAGGGTCCTCAAGAAGATATTTAAGAGTTGTTTAAATGAAGAGGTAATTACCTTAACAAATAAAATTGATTAATTCTTCATGTACCTTCTATAAATATTTTATGATATACATTAAATTATATCATCCATATCCTAAATATACTGACATTTTTTAATGATTATAAGGATACCATTATTAACCCTTTTCCCAATCAAATTTTATGTACAAGTATCTCTCTTGCATATGTACAACTTATCATCCCTATGTTGAAATAATATTTATTTTACATATCTATTATTTAATAGTGAGTATAATTATTAGATTACATATTAAATATGATACATATGTAATAATTATTATTTGAAAATTATAATATCATTTACAACTTCTTACCTTACTAACTATTGGAAAAAAATTTCTTTACTTGGGTGTACGTGTGGAATAACACATTCACAAAGATATGTAAATAAATTTTCATATATTATTTAAATTGAATGTAATATGGATTTTAGGAGTAAATATGATTTATACGATATAATAATGACACTGTAATGATGAATAATAATTTACTAGTATTTTTGTCTATCCCTAAAAAATGGACAATGACATTCATGTGTATGTTCAACCTACTGTCTCAATGAATGATGTAATTCATTTTTATACATATAAATTTTATTTTTCATTATATATATATATATATATTATATAATTATTAAAATCACAGAAATTATATAACTATAATCAATGTAATGATACTGGTATAAACAAAACCAAACATCCTTGAAAAATTATGTAGATATCAAATAGAAATGTGATTTTAATAGGAAAATATTAAAAACCTGTAAAATGATATCCTAGATTTAATAATACATGTTGTTATTGAAATAAATATGGTTCTAGAATAAATTTTAAACTAATCTATTTTCATTATGAATATTCATTATCAAAAAAGTCGATAGGTGATACTTTTCATAACAGATTTATGCTTCAGTCCTATTTTTATGAATATTTTTTATCCTTGAATTTATATTGAGGAAATTCTAAGATCTTTATCAAATGAATCCATTTCATTTTATTATAATATGGTTATATATTGTGAATATATTTTTCCCTTTATTATTAATCTCAATATCTATTTAGGAGATCTTAATAATTTTTTTAACAAAAAAACATCATTATTTCTCTCTTCGGTCTAAAATCATATTTCTTAAATATATATATTTCATAAATAAAATTAAAAAATGTTTATAATATTATATTATTATTTTTTATTTTCATTTTTTCTATTGATTTTATTTTTATAAAATAAATTAAAATGATTCTTCTTTCAATTTTCTGAATGAGTATCTTCTTGACATCTTCTATAAAATTTTTAAATGGAATGTCTGCATTAAACTTATAATGTATGAACAGAATTTGAAATCCTCATGAAAACACGATAATTTGAGGATAAAATTATCTTTTTCAATAATTATATTAAATTAAAATAGTATCCATAATATTTTTAATGTTTTTAAATTTTATATAATTGATTTCAAAATAGAGAGTATTTTTTCTCAATAATTTATTAATTGCACTTATATTCATCAAAGTTAATACTTTTTAGTGTTTAATATGATTTTTAAAAGATGTTATATAATGATACAATCCTTATTATTTTTAGGGATGGTTTATGATTATTATGTTGATATGTTTATGAATCCCAATTATATTCAAGGGTTATTTTATGTTGAATTGATGATGTAATTATGAAATCAATTTTTATTTGATCAGTTATGATGTGATGATGTGGTTAATGTTTTATGATCATGTTGTATAAATATGTATGGTTTAGATTATGTGATGGGTGGGCCTGAAATTATATAGCATTCCAATGAATTGGGTATATTTTAAAATCTCATTAGATAAATTTGGGATTTTGTAATTTACCCTCTGTGGGAAACAGGTGGATGTTCTTGATACAATAAAATAAAAAGGTTGATGTGCATGATCCACTTTGAGAAATATGTATTGGCATCTAATTTATTATCATTTTATGTTATTGGTAGTTAACCATGGCATATGAAATTTTTTTATCCCTATAATGGGTTCAAATCATTGTGACATGAAATTATTCATCATGATAGATTTATAAGGATTTATCAATCTTATGAATCAAGTCTATTGACATGATAATGTTGTATTCAATAACTAATGATTTTGGTCATTGAATGATTACGTAAAAACAATTTATGTGATTGTTATGATATGTTTTCTTTATGACTATCTTACAATTTCATATTTTCATCGAATGATACCTCCCATGTTTTCTATTAATGAGAATCTAATATCACCCTTACTTATTTTTCTCATCCCCCATATTATGAAAATGGATTATTAAGGTTATATCTATGAGTAGTACTAATGGGAATGATCTTTCATATAGATATTTTGGATAATTCTTGAAATAAGATATTTTTTATCTTGTTTCTAGAGATCATAAACTTTCATGGCACTTGTGCTTGTGTTTTTGAAATTTGTAAAATATTAATCTAAATACATGAAATTTTTCTTATCCAAATACTATTCCATTAATATATAACTATGTTTTTTTACTCATTTTTTCCCCAACTCTTCTAAAAATTATACAAATGAAAATTGATGGTCATATGAGTTCTTAAAAGGAGCCAACTATATTTTTCTTTGATAGCTTTTATTATATAAAATCTCAACGAAAGAAAAATGATCTTCCCAAGACCACTTGATATACACCAAACCAACACTAATAATTTAACCATTTTATAAATAGTATGTTATAATGGAAAATCAATATGTTGGTTATATGTTTCACTCATAGTAAACATACTCACAAATACTAATTGCATGGATGGACACAAACATGAGGTGAATCCATGGTAACAGTCAAGAAAAACCAAAATTCATACTCCATTAAACACATAATCATTATGTATATAATTCAAAGTCATGTTTTAAAATATATTAGTATATTGAAGAGGAATAAAATGTTTTACTAGGTGAGTCATTCCATAATCTCCCAATTAATGTCACGTATCTGGAGCATCCATGTCATACCATTAAAAATTTCTATTGAACTATATTTCCATTTCTATATAATTAATGATATATACTATATTTTCCTTGATGATCTATATATACCTATTGATAGTTGTGGTATCTCATAAAATTACCTTCTATATTCGGATATTTAACATTAAATCAAAAATGGGTTTTCATTTCCATGATCAATATTTTAATTCCTAAATGGAAATAAAATTTTGATTATTGATAATATGAAATATGTTTTTCATATAAAAATGATGTTACCATGATAATATCTTAAAATAAAAATATGATGTTCTCAATTTCATTACATACTCTAATGGTCTCCTAAACATTAAGCATTGACTAAATGATAATTCATTTTTGGTCATATTATTCCACCTCATTGACTTGGATAATTAAATGTGGAATATGTTTAATAAAAAATTAAACTATATCGAGATTGTATTCCATACAATCCAAATGTTTTGTTGGTCACATAATCCATTTCCATGTTGGCGAGGACTCTCCATGTGCATCTCCAATACCTAGGATCAAATCTCAGCTATGTTATATTTCTAGGTTAATATAGTACAATTGAATCATGAAATATAATATAAATTATTAACTACATTATTATCCATTACTATTCATCCAATTTGGCCCTCGGGCCACCGGTTTAGTCCTTTCAGTCATTATGGCATTCGAGCCACTAAATTCCTATGGAGTAGAAATGATTTTTGGCCACCTCATGGCCTTCATCCAACCCTTGGAATTTGACACACCCCCATGGATTTTAGTCCATATCAAGTGAAGATGTAGAATCAATGAGGAACATGATCGAGATAAGGATACAAAGAAAGTGCATTCACCAAAGTAGGGATATCCTGATTTAGAAGAATGAGAGGGTATGGAAATTGCCATCAAATCCTGGAATGTGAACCTATGAATAAGATAGTTAAGATACCATGCACGCAAGGATGTAGATCTTAATAATGATATAGACTCTGGGGAGGGTTAATTTGAAGTTCATTACAAGATTGTTCTACTCTTGTGCCTCTAAGACCGTTAGATCATGTAATGTAATTCTAAGCCTAAAAGATTTGTATGATTTCCCAAGAAACCCTAAAAGGGGGATTATAAGATAAATAATAAGAATTATAAAGCCTTTGAGCCATTCTAGAGAATTGTTTTTGATAATTACATCCATTATTGGATTTATTCATGACCATGTAAGACTACTTGGTTGTATGACCATCAAAAGAAAGTATCAATGACTAGATTTACTTTCCCATCTATATACAAATAATAAAATCCAAATATCAATAGATATTAAATCTATCAGTGTCACATTAGGTTATGTTTTACTAGAAAATGTTTTATTTAACATTTCATGTTTAGTATACATGATAACATTTTAACTAAATAATTTGTGTCCTCATTATTTAAAATCATAGAGCATTATACCTAATTATATAAGAGGTTTTGAAAAAATATTTTATTTTAAATAGGATTTAATTGAGAAAAATTATATGAAACAGTCAATTATCGTTCTAACAAAACATAATTTTGATCCATAGGCATCATAATTTACCACATATGCTTATCTTGGTTCATGTATGATGATGACTAGTGTAGATGTAATCTGATCCTTAATCCCAATGAATGATTTCAAGGAATCATCTTTCCATTAGATTGGGTTTCCATTCCATCTTAATAAAGTCATAGGAGAATTTATTTATGATAAATATCAGAATAATTTACTTAATATATTTATAATCACACAAATCATGAACATGAAAATAAACATATTATATTGAGAAGACACACATAGAGAATTTCTCATAGTGTTGGGTTCTCATAATTCACTCAATACGAGCTCCATCGGTTATTCATATTTATTTATAGATTTATATTATATCATGTTGTCATAAAAAAACCAAAAAGAATAATTAAATGTAACATTTGATGATACTATTGATTAATTACATGAATAATATATATGGATTCTTATTAACAATGTGAACGAATAAATATTTTAAATGAGTATAATGAATTACAAAAATTTTCATTGAGATATCCTCTTTCTTATATCATATTTGGTGGAACCATGGTCATAGATTAAATTTAGAGAACTATATGGATCCCATCAATTAATCTAAAAATTATTCCATTCAAGGAATATGATATAGATTACGGACTAGGACGTGATTTATATTCTGATAATTCATATAATACTAAATGAAACCATCATCATTATTTTTTAATAACACTGATGTGTCCCAGGGTGATGTTCGTGGTCTAATGAATCCTTTTCATTCTAATTGATCAAGTTGGAAATTTATTTACCATAATTATAATGCTTTTTTCTATGTGATAGTAGTTTAACAGTATGTATTGTATGGTGCATGTAAATAATAATATTTTATTACCATATGGGTTCTATCATATTAAAATTACGTATAATGATATTTGGGACTCAGTCATATTTAGAATGAAGGCCCATGTTTCAAGTTTCATTGATGGTTCCTAAAGTGACCAATACAGTATGATAATGATATTTTCATATGCCTACTCTAATGGAATTTCTCATTTAGAATTTATATCCTAATCCATGATGAATGTATAGAATAAATATTTAGGGAGATTAAGGTTACTTTTTAGTCATAATAGTAATGATTGACTTTACATTCTACCAAAAAATAATTTCAAAAGATTAAACCAAGATGTCCATTTTTGGGAAAATGAACTCTAAATGAAATTTCACTACATCTATAGTAAAATAATTTGTAGTACATATAAATAATATATATTCCCATTTCCCATGTAGTGTTTGGATGTTCATATTGGATACATAATCTTTATATGTACCCCTAATTAATTTATCCAAATATAGGACATAATAATATAGGTGGAGATAGTATAGAAACAAAAATAATTATAGTGGTGCTCAGAAGTATTGTTCCACACAATATCAATGGACCTAGTTACTCAAATACCATTTCCATCATAACTATATTTTGTTCTTCTTCATCACCAAATGAGTAGTATTTTTCCAAACTAAAGTGGTGTTAGGTGTACTAAAAATTTGTTCCTTGAACTAACTAATGTTTCTTGATTATCAGGTAAATACATATTTTATATATAGATTAATTTTTTTTCATGAGAAAGATTATAATAATTAAATTCATCCCCAATCATTAAATATAGAATAATTTTTTTAGCAAATAATGAGTTGTCCAAATTTTCAATAATTATTTTACTCATGAGGTAGTGTTTCAAATTTTATTTTTGTATTTTCGGAAAAATAACTTTTAAATAATCTAGATTTTTATATGTAGTGTGGTTGAAATTTCAATGATGAATTGAATTCTTTTAATGATTCCATAATTCCCTCGATTAATTACTCTATTTTATCCAATTTCCAGCATTATTGTTCCCAGCAATTTATTGTCGGACAATTTTTTTTCTTCATATCTGGTTCTTTGAATTGTGTTTTTATTATGAAAATAACATGGTCACTATTTCTATGTATTTATCAATAGAAAACCATACAAGCATATGGAAAATATATACTCAGGATCCTATAACAAATATTCATTTCCAGAAAGATTAAATGTCTAATACCTACAGGGGAAATTGATATTATATCATGAATTAATATTTATATTCTATAAAGGATATACTTCCATGTTTCATAACAAATAATATTTTCATTCACTACACTTGATTATTATGTGCAGAGAAATGTATATTAAATAATTTCTAAAATACAATATAATTAAGGACTTGATAAAACATATCTTGAAAATCTAACTCTTACCATGTTCAAGTCATTATGTCAAACATACACACTACTAAAATAACAATAATTTCTACTGGAGTTATATGTAAGTTAATGATTTACTTCAACTGACCCAAACAAACTTCTCCTTCCCTGGGTCTGAAATAAACCTAAAATATCTACAGGTATTATTTTAATAATTAAAATGTGGTATAATCATAATGTGGTTCCAATATTTAATTTCAATTATCAATATTCAAAAATTAATTAATGATAATTTGGACAAGCTACTGGTTTACCTATGGACTTAGAGGAACCATTTTATTATCCACACCCTTTTTTGTTTTATGTAGTCTCCTAACCTATGGAATCATTATATAATTATAGAAACACACACAACCAATATAACACATTGATTTTTTGTTCATAAAATGTCATATAATATATCAATTTTCAATAAGAAAAATAAGAGGATATTTTCTTGTATCACATGTGTGAAATAACATAATAATAAATAAATTTATGTGGGATGTATTAAAAATAAGGCATGTAAGGAAACGCTCATTGTCTAAATGGAAAGTTAATGAGTTTACAACCTACATAGAAATGAATAGAAATATTGTAATCACAACATGCTGGTATCATGATGTTCATTACAATAATTTTACCAATATATTTTTATAAAACACATTTTCAATTCCAAAATATCCAATCACCATGATAAAGTAAATAACTAATGGACTATAAGAATATGATTCTATTTATAATATGCTTACAAAAAAACAATTTACATTTGTATAACCAATATTAGACAAGTATTAAATGAAATACATTGGTAACCAATTTATTATAATAAATTCCAAGGGCTTGACTACAAAATTGGGGACATTATTCCATTTAAAAATATCCTATAGATGACCATAATTAATATATACAATATGATTCATGATCCAAAATAAATCAAAATCTAATAAAATAAAAATATAATACATATATTAGATAAATATTACAAAAAAAATAATTGTCAAAATAACTCAACAATAATAAGACTTATATAAAAATGGGTATCTAATCTTCACTCAAGCATTCTAAAGGAAACCGGGGCATTATGGAATCATCAAAAATTATATATTTAAATTTTTTGGGAGGTTATGTATTGAAAAATAAAATATGTTATAACCCTTCCTAGAGACATCCAGATATTATGTGATATTTAATTAAGCACAATTAATTAAAACAAATAATTAAATTGAAATATGGTACTTTCTAATTTTGATTGAAATCATGTTTCTCTCACAAACAGTGACTTTCACTCAATGGAACTAAACATAGAACACTCTATATTGACGAAAATATCTTTATGATCCTATTGGAACATGTATATTTGGTTTTTAATTATATATCGATTAATTAATGATGCTTTCAAAGTCCATACAAGCACATAAGAACGTTTCCTTAGATCTGTGATGAAGAACTCATATTGGGGTGTTTATATCTCTATATTCTCACCCTATGGTTTAGATATAATAGGGAGGGGATATTTTAAGGACCCGACCATAAAACATTACATAATCATGAATTAAATTGATAATTCACATAGAGGATCTTTTCAGGATTAGAGTTTTAGAGAATTAGGACATAACTATTACATCTTAAAAGATTACAATGTAGACACTTCTACTAAGTTTCCATAAAATAAAAACTCTTAAAAAGAAACATGTCTAGTTCCATGTTTTAGAAATCATGTATTTCCTTGGTCCCATCCTTGACCCTATTCATCTTCAAGTCATGTGGAAAACATTTCAAAAACTTGGGATGAGCATTAAAATCACAGTAAAGGATACACAAAAAAGGAAAACTGTTAGTTTTTTCAAAACAATAAGTAAATAATGAATACTTTATCATAAGTAATACCTTTCACCATTATGAAGTAGTAAATACTCTTCACTGAATAAAATATCATTGCTTACCTTTTTGTAACCAAAATATTACCATAAAACTCATATAAAGAACACATAACATATAAAGGTAACTTGTGACATTAACATACATAAATGGAATAACCATACGGTCAACTTCTACACATATCACTAAATGGAATAGCCAAACGGCCGACTTCCATACCAAATGCATTGGACGTTATAACATAACCACCTGTCCTGGTATTCACGGCACCACCCGTCATTTGGTTTATCATCTAACCACCCGTCAAATGTCCAAGTTCCATTATAAAATCAGAAGACATAAAACAAATATAATGGAATTAAAACATTTCCACATTTCAATCACAATATATCACTTAAATATATTGACATAAAAAATCAATTATCAAAACCATTTTTAATACCAAAATACATAAAAGATTATATAGTATTTATTTTATTTTTAAAACATTACTGTTTTTTGAGGAAGCCAAAGATCAAATAATACTCGCGGCGGTGGAAAGGTTGTTTTCACCGCGTACGTTAAAAAGAAACATACTTTTTGTCGTTTAGTAAAACTCTTCGTAGAGAAAATATTCCTTTTGAATAAAAGTAAAATTCAAAGGGGTTTATACATCATAAAAAAGCGAAGTTCTGTATAAATGAAAATATGCCTCAATTAATGGAGATTGAGACGAAGTCCCGTACAAATTTAGTATCCTTAGATTAAAGATAAATCAATTACATATTTATCTGTAACAAATGTAAATCCACCCAATATAAGAGGATATTAAGTTTTAAACAATAAGAGCTCATCCAAACATATTCATAGTATGACATAATTAAGAAGTATAGGTTTAACCCAAAGAATTGAAATTGGGTTAAGAAGATCCCTTACAGAAATTCGACAGCCTAACCGCATCATTTTAAAATTCAGAAAATGTGGTGATGAGAAATAAAAAGGGTATTTTATCACTAGGACATATCATTTATAGAAATAAGGATATATAAGAACATATCCCACCATAATAATATGTAAATTAAAAGACCTAACAAAAATAAGTCTTTTAAAAAGAGGAGGGTGAAAGGTTCCCTTACCGATTTGGGTAACTTTCAAAAATGTACACCCAATGAAAGAAGGGTCGTACCATGAAGATGTAAATACCCATAAACGAGATTATATTAAACAAGTAGTAGAATAATGGGCAGTACATACACCACTCAAAGGAGATAGTGACAAATATAGAATGAATCTCACGGGAAAAAAAAGTTACATATAAACCCCTTAACTCGTTGTAATAAATCGAGTCGTATGACCAAAATATAACAAACACCAAATGAGTCACATAATCTCATGAATATAAATAGAATCACTATAATATATATGAAATGTCAGTATACTATACACCACGAGCAATAAATAAGTGGCGAACAATGGAAATCTCTCAGAATTAAAAGTGATATAAGAAATCCCCTTATAAAAATTCAGCAGCCTAACGGCGCCACATAAACATTATTAAAATGAATTGATGAGAGAAAGAGGGGTTCAATAATCATATTAAAATTAAAAGGATAGTATTATGGATATAAAATAACAACCCCAACAAAAGAACATGGAGCATAAAATAAAGGAATAAAGGAGAATACATGAAAAGAATGGGAGAGGTGGAATCCCTAACCTCATGTCCGACTTGACGCGATCGCTCCTTAATCTCATGAATAATAAACTAGAGTTAATTTATACTTGATTAAGAACCTTTTAAACTTCATTATTCCTTTTATATATTTTATTACCATGTTATGAAAATTACGTAATCATTTATGTTAATAACGGTCGTTTTGTCCATCCTTGGTACTTCAGTCAAAAATAAACTTCTTATAATTACAAGTTGTTCATGTGGTAATATATCCATTATCTCCAGAATTATATTCATGATGTAGATATCATATATATCATATATATCCAGTATAAACATGCATTTACAATATTACATAACATTTATAGGTATGAAATGAAATGCACCGTTCATGGAGACAGTAAGTCGTGCGTACGCATTTACGCTACTTTCATTTCTATTTCGTATTTAATAGAATTACAACATAATGATAAATAGTTATATTATTATTCCATTATATTATCATATATAATATTATTAACTCCATCCTTTATATGTACCACATATGATATTAATGATTCATATCACTTTGAGGGGGTGGTAGTCCGTACTTCCTCTAATGAGATTATCTTGTTTACCCATAATGGAAACCATAAAGGTATGATATAAAAGAAAAATACAGAAGCATAAAGTAAACATAAAATTAATATATATCATATATAAAAATAGTTTCATCTTAATGTCCCCCTTGATAGGTGTTAAAAGAAGATTGAACAATCATCATTTTGTGAGGTAGTAATTCGCCATCCACAGAAATAGTATATTCTTTAATTATTAGACGAAGGTGTGTGTAAGTGTAGCTATAATAATTATTATTAAAGAATACTATTATATATAATATACTGGTTTTGTTACAAAATAATGTAATAAAAAGAGTTTAGGGGGTTGGAGAATCAAAATAAAACAAAAGAACGTAAGTGAATACATTACCTTTAAATCGGGTAACTCTTTTAGGTTTGATCCAAAAGGGTTTCTTGAAGAGATTTCTGCCAAAGGTAAGGCTTCTAGGATGAGGATATTGATATTGGGAACTTATTTGAGTAGTGTTTGGACGATACAAAGGGATTTAAAAGTGTGAGAGTTGGGTAGGAAGTGAGGACTTTTTATAAGGGAGAGGAGGGGCTCTTTTGGAAATCTTGAAACTATTATTTTATTATAAAATGAAATTCGGTTTCTAAAGATCCAAAAACCATTAAATATGAAGATATGGTGACCCATGTTCGAAATATAATCATCCAATCATATTTGGACTATTTTTGGATATTATTTTAAACTTTATCTTCTTATTTATTTAATTTATTCATTACTGACATAAACACTGCATCACCATTGTGTCGTAAATAATATTATTTATTTGAAATCTAAAAATTATAAAATAAATTACCATGATATATGAAATATTTTTCTATTTATAATTAATATTTATATTCAAAATGATAACTTATATAACCCCATGTAAAAATATTTTTAGTAAAACAATACATGTTTGTGACATTTTTATTTTTACTTTAAATAAAAGGTTTTAATGTCATTATCTTACCCAAGTGGCTCCATGGGGTCCCCAAAATCATCATATCGATTTTAATGGTCGGACATGACTCATACATTAAGTTTAGGACAATTTTAAAGGTAGTTTGACATTATTATAACATTATATTTACCTTAAATTTCACTAATTACCTTTAATCGCGATTACTAAAACTTAAAAGATACTATTCACCAAAAATTATTTTCATCCAATTGAACCACATTTTACTTACTAATGAAAAACATGTATGTAATATTTTTGATATTAAATTCACAGAAGTGGTAAAGATTCATTTAAATGAATAATCTGTTTTTTAACTACCACTTAATGGTTTCAATATTCATAATAAATTGAAGTTTTTTAGAAAAATACCAAAAACTCACTCTAAGCTATTTTTCATATTCCGAATTCAAAAATGATGTCTATTTTAAAAAATTAAAAACATATAAGTCGCATTAATTAATTTAATAATTAATTCTCGTAGTCAAAACAAATAGCGTGTTTTTAAGAAACAATATATATCAGAAGGTTGACACTTGTTTATATCTAATTTCAAAGTGAAATTAATTCCAATGTACACCATTGGATTAAATGGTAAAAATAAATTTTAACTACACATTAAACCCAATTAAAAAGATATTCTATCCATATAAATAAATTATATTAAAAGGAGGTTTTGAATTGAAATACTGCATTTTTCACAATTCATTAAAAAATGAACTTTATTAGAAAAATAACAAAAATTCACACAAAGTAAATTTTGATGTCTTTATTATAAAGAATGAATTTAGTTTTTCAAATATAACATATATAATTATCAAAAGGTATATTTAAAAATGGTTCTCCATCAAAAGGTTTTTAATTGACCTTTTAAATAACATTAGAATATTTATGCTTATAATCGAATTATTTTCTTATTTTAAGCCTCTAACATTTATTGGATAACAGTAAAAATATTTAACAAACATATATCATCATTTTTTAGTTAGTTCTATTCATTCCCGCCATTACAATGGCTATGCATTAACTACCTTTTAAAATAATATTATTTTTTTATTTGTGTGAAACGTAAGATTTGAAAGAAACTCATTGTTGCGTATTGGGTACGCCATCGAACATAGAATTACCTTTAATGTAATTTTAACATTTTATTCACAGGTATTGATAAATATGAGAATGTCATATTCTTTATTTACCTGGGATGTTACATCCTTCCCCTCTTTTTGGAATTACGTCCTCACAATTTTAAAATTAGGCTCGAAAACTTCATTGAAAGCCCCACATCGGAAAAGGAGTAAATTAAACTATCACTTTAAAAGAAAGAAAGAAAAGTAAAAAGGTCACCCGAACAACAGATACTAGGATTCCATGAAAACATGGATATGGAGGAGAAAATAAACCATCAATTTTTTATGGATAGTGATGGGAAAATATGTCTAAGAGAATGTTAACCACCAGAAAATCACAAACTTGTGATAGGTTTAACGGTATATGATTCTCCAGGGGGAGAAGTTAATAGACAATGTGTTTCTTTTAAGTTACTTTTCATTGAGGAATTTATTTATGAGATTAACTAAAACATAAAGAAAAATACTTACATTTCATGTAGACTTTCATCTCTAACTAGATTTCTTACACAAAGTAATATTTTTTCCAAAAGGTGAGTAGTTAGGATGACTTTTTCACATTAAGAGCGCTATAATCAACCTCTACAGAATCACCTAATCCAAAAAGCATAACGATATATTTCCCATGTCTTTAGACCGTAACCAAAACCCAAATTGTTAATATAAGATCAGATAATCCTAAAAAAGATAATATTTTACAAAAATAAAAACTACTTTTAATCTCTAATATTTGTCAAACAACCCAAAGTTCAACAGAGACCATTCAATACAAAATTTCCGTTAAAATTCTTCAAAAAAACCAAACTATGATTGAAACCCAAATATCTGAAGGATTTAATCACATAGTCTTCCATGGTAAATCTTAACATTTATCTCCAAATAATTTCAGTTACTCTTAAAGTCTCATACAGAAAAATAATTAACCTAATCACATATCATCCATGATAGGTTAATAATTTCCATAGATAACCCAAAATAAACTTATTCCCAATTCATAAGATCATCTAAATACAAAAAATTAGTCATACTAACCAAGGACTTCATGTAGTCCAATGGTAGGAAATAAATGTCAGTCGCACTTTTGTTGTGGGTTCGATTCTCGTAGCTTCGTCCGACGCGACGGGTTATCCCATGGTCTACGTGTTGTCCTTTTTCCAAAACAATATAATTCTTAAAGCATTCCCCAAAATGAGATAAAATCTTCAAAAATAACCATAACATAATTTAACATCATGTTTATCTCATGCCTTTAATTTTCCATCAGAACATATAGTAACCCATAATTACCTCAAATGTAAGGATCATATAAACTATAATGGATACCTTTTTAATTATTACCTGAACTTCCACATCAAGTTGGTTCTCTCATACCTGATGCATTAGTGAACTCACCAAGGTTCATGTAGTTAATCATGACTCCTTGATAGTTGGTTTTAAATATCCACAGGATTCCTCATTGAATCCCTCATTTCATTTAGTCTCTTAATCAGAGAACCACCACAGCTTCCTTTATACCCATTATCACTTTAGTGCCTACTAGATCTATCCATTTACTAAAACCAAAATTTCAGTGTGAGTATATCAACAAAATAATAATGTACTAAAGAGGATGATAAACACTCATAATAATTAATCCATCTAATATAATAGCCTTTGTGGTTATACACAACTTGTCACTTATGCTTAAACAACACTCTAACCTCTAATGTTATCTAAACCGACCTATGATACCAAATATAAGGACTCGGCCTTAAAACATTACATAATCATGAATTAAATGAATAATTCACATAGAAGATCTTTTCAGGTTTATATTTTTATATAATTACAACATAACTATTACATCTAAAAAGATTACAATGTAGAGACTTCTACTATGTTTCCATAAAATAAAAACTCTTAAAAAGAATGATGTATAGTTCCATGTTTTAGATAGAATGTCTTTCCATGATCCCATCCATGACCCTATTCATCTTTATGTCCTGTGGAAAACATTTTAAAAACTTGGGATGAGCATAAAAATCCCAGTAAAGGATACACAAAGAAGAAAAATGTTTATTTTTTTTCAAAACAATAAGTAAATCATAAATACTTTATCATAAGTAATACCTTTCACCTTTATGAAGTAGTAAATACTCTTTAGTGAATAAAATATCATTAATTAACCTTTTATATCCAAAATATTACCATAAAACCCATATAAAGAACACATAACATATAAATGTAACTTGGGAAATAAACATACATAAATGGAATAACAATACGTTCAACTTCAACACATATCACTAAATGGAATAGACATACGGCCGACTTCCATACCCAATGCATTGGAGGTTATAATGTAACCACCCATCTAGGTATTCACTGCACCACCCATCATTTGGTTTATCATGTAACCACCCATAATATGTCCAAGTACCATTATCAAATCATAAGACATAAAACAAATATAATGGAAAGGCAACATTTCCACATTTCATTTACAATATATCACTTAAATATATTGACATAACAAATCCATTATCAAACCCATTTTCAATACCAAAATACATAATGGATTATATGTTATTTATTTTATTTTAAAAACATTACGCCTTGTTGAGGAAGACAAAGATCAAATAATACTCACGGCGGCGGAAATGTCGTTGTCACCGCATATGTTTAAAAGAAACATACTTTTTGTCATTTAGTAAAACGCTTCGTAGAGAAAATATTCCTTTTGAATAAAAGTAAAAGTAAAAGGGGTTTATACACCGTACAAAATAATGTTTTGTATAAATGGAAATATGCCTCAATGAAAGAAGATTGAGACGAAGTCCCTTACAAAGATGACATCCTTAGATTAAGGATAAATCAATTACAAAATTATGTGTGACAAATATAAATACACCCAATATAAGAAGATATTAAGTGTAAAATTATCAGAGGTCATCCACACATATTAATAGTACAACATAATCAAGAATTAGAGGTTTAACCCAAAGAATTGAAATTGGGTTAAGAAGTTTCCTTAAAGAAATTCGACAGCCTAACGACATCATTTTAAAATTCAGAAAATAATACGATGAGAGATAAAAAGATTATATCATCACATGGACATATCATTTACAGAAATAAGGATATATAAAAAAATATTCCAACATAAGAATATATAAATTAAAAGACCTAACAAATAGATGTCTTTTAAAAAGAGGAGGGTGAAAGGTTCCCTTACCGATTTGGGTAACTTTCGAAAATGTACCCCCATGAAAGAAGGGTCATACAATGAAGATGTAAATACCCATAAACGAGAATATATTACACAAATAGTAGAATAATGGACATTACAAACACCACTAAAAGGAGATAGTGACAAATATAGCATGACTCTAACAGGAATAAAAAGTGAGATAAAAACCCCTTACCTTGTTGTAATAAATCGAGTCGCATGACCAAAAGATAATAAAAACCAAATGAATCACATAATACCATGAATATAAATAGAATCATGATAATATATATGAAATGGAATTACAAAATACACCACATGAAATATATATGTGTCGAATAATGGAAATCTCACGGAATTAAAATTGAGGTAAGAAATCCCCTTATAAAAATTTGGTAGCCTAACGACACCACTTAAACATTCTAAAAATGAATTCATGAGAGCAAGAGGGGTTCTCTAATAATATGAAAATTAAAAGGATAGTAGGATGAATTTAAAATAACATCAAAAACATAAGAACATTGAGCTTAAAATAAATGACCTAAAGGAGAATACATGAAAAGAAAGAGAGAGATAGGATCCCTTACCGCGTGTCCGACTTGACTCGATCATTCTTTAATCTCCTGAATAATAAACTAGAGTTAATATCTACTTGCTTAAGAGCCTTTCAAAGTTAATTATTCCTTTTATATCTCTTATTACAATGTTATGAACATTATGTAATCATTTAAGTTGATAACGGTCGTTTTGTCCATCCTTGGTACTTGAGTCAAAAAATAAACTTCTTCTAATTAAAAGTTGTTCATGTGGTAAAATCCATTATTTCCAGAATTATATTCATGATGTAGATATTATATAAATCATATATATCCAGTATATACATAAATTTACAATATTACATAACATTTAGAGGTAATAAATGAAATGCACCGTTCATGGAGACGGTAAGTTGTATGTACGCCTGAACGCTACTTTCATTTCTATTTCGTATTTAATAGATTTAAAACATAATGATACATAGTTATATAATAATTCCATTACAGTATCATATATAATATTATTAATTCCTTCCTTTATACGTACCACATATGGTATTAATGAGTCATATCACTTTGAGGGGGCGGTAGTCTGCACTTCCTTTAATGAGATTGTCGTGTTTACCCATAATGGAAATCATAAAGATATGATATAAAAGAAAAATAAAGAGTCATAAAGTAAACATAAATATAATATATATAATATATAAAAAGAGTGTCATCTTAATGGCCACTATGATCGGTTTTAAAAGAATATTGAACAATCATCATTTTTTGAGGTAGTAATTCGCCATCCACAGAAACAGTATGTTCTCTAACAATTAGACGAAGGTTTGTGTAAGTTTTTCTTGAATACTTATTATAAAAACATCCGAGTATATTGAATATATGGGTTTTGTTACAAAATAATGGAATAAAAATAGGTTATGGGTTTGGAGAATCAAAATAAATAAAAAGAACATAAGTGAAGACATTACCTTTAAACCGGGTAACTCCTCTTGGTTTGAACCAAAAGGTTTCTTGAAGAGATTTATGCCTAAGGTAATGATTTTTGGATGAATATATGAATATTGGGAGCTTATTTGAGTATAGTTTGTATGACCCAAAGAGATTGATAATTGGGAGAGTTTGGTAGGAATTGGAGTCTTTTTATAAAGGAGAGGATGGGCTCTTTTGGAAATCATGAAACTATTATTTTATTATAAAATTACATTCAGTTTCTAAAGCTCCAAAAATCATTAAAGTCGAATATAAGGTCTCCTGTTTATGAAATAAAATCATCCAATAATATTTGGACGAGTATTGGATATTATTTTAAACATTATCTTCTTATTTATTTAATTTATTCATTAATGACATAAACACTACATCACCAATGTGTCATAAATAATATTATTTATGTGATGTCTAAAAATTATAAAAAAATTACCATGATGTGGGAAATCCTTTTATATTTCTAATTAATATTTATAGTCAAAATAGTAACTTATATTACTCTATGTAAAAATTTTATTAGTAAAACAATACATGTTTGTGACATTTTTATTTTTACTTTAAATAAAAGGTATTAATGTCATTGTCTTATCCAAGTGGCTCCATGGGGTCCCCAAAATCGACCCATGGATTTTAATGGTCGGACATGACTAATAAAATAAGTTTAGGACAAGTGTAAAGGTAGTTTCATATTATTATAACATTGTATTTACCTTAAATTACACTAATTACCATTAATCGTGATTAATAAAACATTAAAGTTACTATTCACCCAAAATTATTTTCATCCCATTGAACCACATTTTACTTACTATTGAAATACATGTATGTCGAATTTTTTAAATTCAACTCATAGAATTGGTAAAGTTTCATTTAAACGAAAAATCAGTTTTTAACTACCACTTAGTGGTTTCACTATTCATTAGAAATTTAAGTTTTTCACAAAAATACCAAAAACACACCCTAAGTTATATTTGATATTCTGAATTCAAAAATGGGGTATATTTTACAAAATTCAAAACATATAAGTTGCATTAAGTAATTTAATAATTAATTCATGTTGTCAAAACAAATAGCATGTTTTTAAGAAATAATATATATCAAAAGATTGACACTTGTTTATGTCCAATTTCAATGTGAAATTAATTCCAATGTCCACTATTGGATTAAATGATAAAAATCTATATTAACTACACTTTAATCCTAATTAAAAATATAATCTAACAATATAAATAAATTATATTAAAATGAGGTTTTGAATTAAAATACAGCATTTTTCGTTATTCAATAAAAAATGAACTTTATTAGAAAAATAACAAAAATTTACACAAAGTAAATTTTGATGTATTGATTCTAAAGAAATATTTTAGTTTTGTCAAATATAACATATAAAATTGTCAAAAGGTAGATTTAAAAATGGTTCTCTATCAAAAGGTGATTAATCAACCTTTTAAATAACATTATAATATTTATGCGTAAAATCGAATTCTTTTCTTATTTTAAGACTCTAAAATTTATTAAATAAAAGTAAAAATATTTTAAAAACATATATAATGATTTTTTAGTTAGTTCTGTTCATTCCAGCCATTACAAAGGCTAGGCATTAACTACCATTTAAAATAATATTATTTAATTATTAGTGTGAAACGTAAGATTTCAAAAAAACTCGTTGTTGTGTATTGGGTACGACATCGAGAATAGCATTCCCTTTAAAATAATATTAACATTTTATTCACAAATATTGATAAATATGAGAGTGTAATACTCATTATTTACATGAGATGTTACAACTATAATAATAATTATAATGACTAGACCAATGAATTTTGTCTTCTCAAGTCTTATATCAGTTGTGTAACACCCAAAGATTTCATAGTACGTTATCTCTTCAAAGAAATTCAATAACTTGCGCTCCACGCAACACTGAGTTCGAGCGATCCACGACTTACCAAACTAGTCATTCAAAAAGCGTTTATAAATAGTATTAACTGAATTTTGAATTTAATATAATCTATATAATTTTAGAATTCATATTA
This sequence comes from Viscum album, assembly GCA_963277665.1. Classification (NCBI taxonomy): domain Eukaryota; kingdom Viridiplantae; phylum Streptophyta; class Magnoliopsida; order Santalales; family Viscaceae; genus Viscum; species Viscum album. The sequence goes on from OY728137.1 coordinate 2,056,771,435, forward strand.
TGTGTTTCTTAGACATAATATAAGAACAAATTCATTTTTTCAGATAAAAGAAGTATTTTAAAAAAAATGAAATTTTCCTGAATTTTAATGACGAACCCTTTCTAAAAAAAATATTTGAAAATTTTTAATTTTTAATTTAATGTAATTAAATTATTATTTAGAATCAGGACAAAAAAATGTGTTTGGATAATGTTTTCGGACTTTTCTAAAAAATTTCATATTATGATGAAAAGTGAAAAAATACTAACTTTTAATTAAAATTTTTATTTAATATAAATAATTTATAGTGTTAAATTATACATTTGTGTGGTTTTAAAGTATAAGTATAATATATTTTTATCATTTAATATAATTTAGGTCATTGGATGTTATTTCAAATTTAAACTGGACATAAACAAGTGTCAATCTTTTGATAACTATTATTTATTAAAAACACTCTTTTTGTTTTGACAACGACAAATAAATTTATATTAATTTTTTCCACTTATGGGTTTTGAATTTGGAAAAATTTATTCCATATTTGGAATCAGGAGGTCCAAAATGTGTAAATAGATAACTTTTAGTTTTAGACATTATGAATATTTACTTCAATAAATATTTTATTTACCATGGTTAAAGGGTAAATCCGGTAAATAATGGAAAACAAATATTATGATAATAATATTAAATTACCCTAACATGTTTTTTATTCCTATTTTTTGATAAATGTATTACCATGTTCATCTTTGGGTCTATTTTGGTACCACATGGAGTAACTTGGGACTTATAATGACTATATATATTAATTAATCTAGAGTAAAGACAAAAATAACAAATGCATGTATCTTTTATTAAAAAAATTTATATGGGGTTATATAATTGATCTATTCGACTATAAATATTAATTTGAAAGATAAGTGGATTTACTACATGTTGATATTTTATTTATAGTTTTTTTACATAATATAAATATATTTATTTAGGAAAAAATAATGATGTAGTAATTACTTTAATAATGAAAGAATCAAATAAATGGTTTTATAAATATTAAAATAAATATAATTTCAACGTTTTTATGAAATAAACGATTTTTATAGGTTATTATGAAATTTTAGATTTTAATAAATGTATTTGGTTAGAATTAATAAATTTTTGACAACTTTCAAAAAAAAATACTAAATAGTGTCAAAATTGACATAAATGAGTTTTTAAAACAGAAATTATATAATTAAATTATATAATTTTCCTAAAAATATATGATTCGGCCAAAATAATTATATAAGGTTATATATTTTAATAATTGACCACATGGGGTTCCCTTTCCTGCTAATATTATTTTTATTCACCAAATATTATAAAAATACAAAGAGACATGGTAAATGTTAAATTATTTATCTAAGAATTAATTATAAATGATAAGATTAAAATGGTAACCAAAACTTGTCTATAACCTATAGATGATAGTATTTCGACCCATAAACACCTAAGTCTCGAAATAAATTCATTTTGGGCCATTATAAACCTAATATGATTGTATAATAAACAAATATTTTAATTTATTCCTAAAGTGACCCTCACCCCTCTTATTAAAGGGCACATCCCCTCCTCTCAAAATCACACCCACAAATCCATTTGGATCTGCCAAACCCTACAAAAATATCCTCCCAAATTCCATCACATCAATATATAGTCCTTATGTAGATCATAAATCCAAACTATGGAGCCCTTTTGATCAACTGAAAAGGAAACTCCCGAAGAAGAGGTAATAATTTCACCACCCTCTATCAAGTTATTTTCTTCTTCCACTTCCTCTTTATTTGTTGTTTCCATACCAAATAACAAATCCATTTCCTCCTATATAATATGATTTTATTATAAACATTGTACAACCATATTCGTTATTCTATCCATCCTATAAATGACAATGACACCATACGTGCGTACGTACGGCTTACCGTCTCCACGTCGTGTTGTAGTTTTTTATTCAAACACTTCATTATTTGGATGAGTATAATAATAAGTATAAATAATGTAAATAATAAATATAACATGATAATTATTTATTATATATGATATATAATCCAATCACGTATGATTTTAAAATCAATATAATGATATTGTTGCTCGTGCGTACGTACAGATTATCGTCTCCATGACGCGATGATATTTATTCCCACGTTCACCATTCAACGATGATTATAAAAATTTATATTATTAATAAGTATGTAATATATGACATAATAATTCTACTATAGATATATTTATTTATTTATGTATTTACTTACATATATCTTATTCACTCACTTCCGTTCAATACGATATGGAAACAGAAACAACGTTTACGCGTACATATGGCATATCGTCTCTATAAATGGTTCCTTACATTTCATATATATATATATATATTATAAATATTTATATTCTAAATATATTTGATATTTAAATAAATTTTTATATTTAATAAGTATTTAAATAATGATCTAAATGATACGATCAAGAATAACAAGTTAAAACACATACGATAAAGAAAGCGATTATTACCCAAAATAATAATTTAACATCGAAATAATTATTAAATGGGTAATATAAATTCATAAATGAATCATGTATGATATTAAAAATATAAATATGGTTCTGGTATAATTTAATAACATATTTTGGTAATTATATAGGAGGGTAAAGGTATCCTCAACCAAAAGAAAGTTCAAGGTAAGGGTTAATTACACAATCTTTTTATTATCTGATGTTGTTTTTACGTAAGTATCTATTGGGACATACTTATTATCCATGCCCATGTTTCATAAAAGAGTTTTCAAAGGGATTATTTTTGAGACACACTTTTACTAAAACATTATTTTAAATGTTTTAATTATTTATTCTTCTAAACCTTTCTCATTAATTTCTATGTTTTCCAAATGTTTTAAGAATTTATTTATTTGGAATTGAATGTTTTAAAATGTTAATTCCTATTAAAAGTTTCAATGTGGTATGGTATAATTTTATTAAAAATTTTCTTTAAATGTATTCCTTTCTAAATTGTGTGACTTTTAGAATTTTTCATGAAAAAGGTATATTTCACTAAATGAGTTTTACACATCATTTTCATCTATATCAACATCCTTTGATGGATTTTACACTTGCTTGAGGTAGATTTATTATGATACAAATATCCAATATTGTGCTGATGGTTTTGTGATATATTTGACTGTGGATGTGTTATTTTTAAACCATTCATGGTTTATGGTTCAAGTATTGACATTTCGTGTGCTAGTTTTACTACGAATATTTATGTTATATTTCAAACTTTTCATATGCGAATTTTATTTGAATTAGTATGTGAGGAGTGGAGTCCATTGTAGCTCCTCGGTGCATCGATAGGTCTATTGAGACAATTCAATGTGGAATTGGATGAGGACTTTCCCAATTTTTGATATATGGTTTTGGATGAAGCCTTAGTCATTTTTAGACGTCTCAGCCGAGGCCTTGACAAATTGTTTTAGAATGTTCAGAATTATACATTCCCTCATTTTGAAAATAATATTGATGGATCATGTGGTTATTCGACTAGAAGAATACCCATGGCTATGTTTTATTATGGAATTATTTACTCATCTCATATTCCTACTATAAATTATTCATGTTTATTATTTATAAATACATGTGTTTTCAATTATTCACCATGCCTAATGTTTATGTTATCTTTTGTTGTATTTCTTACCCTTAATAAACTTTTGAGCTCACCCATTTCTAATGTTTTGTTTTCCCAGGATTATAAGAAGTGTATTATGATTGATAAGCATGGTTATGCTCTGGGATTAGTTGTGTTCTAAAAGGATCATTTATGTATTTTTTAAATTTTTCTAATATTTAACGTAACGTTCATGTATGTAATCTATTTTCCAAGACTACTAGACTGTTTGGTCTTTCGGGACTGGATTCCTTGTAATCATGCCATTTTTATGTAATAAAGAACGGACTCTGGGTAACTGGGGTGGGGCATTATAGTTGGTATCAGAGGAAGATTAGCAATAACCTTATAAAAAATATTTAGAAAAAACTCTGATTAGTGAATATTACCCAAAGATATAATTTAAGGATTATAATAGAATAACATCCTATAATTCTGGTAATTTAGAGATTTTTTTAATTTTCCATGCAATACATCCCTGTATAGATATGAGCAGGTATAGGCGGCTCTAGCATAGATGTCCCTAGTAGTGAATTCTCTGACAAAGAGTTCCAGGCTTGACTCAGGGTATCCTGGTACATGACAGTGGGCCTTTCTGCACTCTTGGTTACGACAAACCTAGGGGATATGCTTAGGATAATTCACATTTTCATTAAAAATATTATGAAGGATTTAGGAGTAAATACATCCTCATGGAAAACATTTTATGATTATAGATTATATGCATAATATTTTCAATACACATTGGGTATGTTACAAGTTTGGAATTATGCATATCAATTCATAAACTAACTTGGTGTATGCCATTCTTTAGAAATGGTGCTTATTTGAAGGAATGAGAATTCCAGCAATACGCATGATCGAAAGATTAAGAAGTATCATATATTACACTATATTAAGACAACATTTAAATGTAAAATAGTCTCCCATGTATTCTCATCATATAATGAAATAGTATCACATGTTAATAAGATCAGTAAAGTATTCTCTGAGTCCTATGGCTTTGAAGGGAAGTAAGAGAAGAAAAAGATGGTAGAGAGAAAGATGGATAAAGGGAAGAGTGGAAAGGAGTATTTTCCCATATGTGATAACTGTAGAAATAATCACCATGGTAAATGCTTGAAGGGAATGGAAGTTTTTTATTAGTTCTGAGAAAAAGGACTCCAAGTACGTGATTACAAGGGTAAGAAAATGGTTTCAAATGTACAATGCTCCATCTGCAAGGAGTTGGGACACTATGCGAATCAATGTCCAAATCATCAGAGTATACCCCCTAATGTTGATATTGGATAATAATCATGTTATGATACTACCGAAGATGAAGAGGAATGATTAGAGTTATTTTGTTAGTAAAGTATTGTATTAATGATTTACATGTTATAATAATTATAAAGCATATAAGGATTGTACTATAGTACTATTTCATTAAAGACTTCAGATTGTGTGGAACCAAGAAAAGTGACTCAATAGCAGATTAATTTTTTTCAAAAATATTTGGTTGAGAGAAAGATAAACCATAATAAGGTTCTAATACTGAGGTAGTGATTTTGGAATAATATATAATTTATTTGGATAAATTATATTGGATAATCTTTACTACCCTAAAACCGATTAATTATTTGTATAATCCATCATTATTGGAGTTTACAACATTTTTTGATAGAAGGAGTATATCTAGTATTCTATAAGTAATAAGGGAGCATGAATGTAATCAATAAAATTTTATGGTAATTCATGGTGTTACAATGTTTTAAAGGAATACATGTTGAAGGTATTTACAAATTATTATGTGGCAAAAAGGATCTTCTTGTGTTTACCTTCCTTGTAAATTTTTGACTATGATTTTGGACATAAGTATTTTGGATAAGTCTAATGGTTGGAATGGATTAAGTTTGAAATTGGATACTATTATTAAGGTTAAATCATTTCATAAGATTATTTTTGGATTGTTATAAAAAAGACAACCCCGAGTTCGGGCGACCACCTGTCGCCTCAGGAAAGGTCGTGAGACATAATCCCTCAACCGAAGGGGGACAAGGGTGGATCACCTACAACTAGTATACATGATGTCCTATTTTTTATACTGTAGTTTTTTTATATAGTCAGACAAATGAATTATTAATTAATTTTTTTGGAACCCTATACGATTAGGATAAATAATATATTTTTGAATTCTATTATCTTTTGGAGTGAAAGATGAGTTTGTGATATGAATTATTTGAAATAAGATAGTCTACTTGTCAAGTATATATTTTTTCATCTTATTATATGAATAAATTAATTCTAAAAATTTTGTGAAGGGATATTAAAACAAAAAATGTGTTATCCTAATACATTTTGTTTTGTTGAACCGATGATATTTTAAAACATCCTAGATTTAGGGCATTGAGGCCCGAAATTTTAAACTTGTTTGTGATTGATGACCTCAATGACTCCCTATAAATATTTATGTTTTCCTTTAATTATGTGTCCATAATTTCACGAATGTTCTCTTAATCGAGATCATAATTTGGTGGTGACTTTTTCATTTCTCTTTCTCTATTATTAAGACTAAAATTCATTAACCCAATTACCGATGTGGGTTTTCCACATAGGTATTTTTCTATTTTTAATCATTTAATTTAAAAGATAAATTTCCAATTATGAGGAAGAAATTTATTTAATGAGGGGAGAATGTAACACCCCACGATTTCATAGTACGTTATCTCTTCAAACAAATTGAATGACATGCGCAACACACAACTCTGAGTACGAGCGCACCATGACTTACCAAACAAGCCTTTAAAAAAGAGGTTATTAATATTATTTACTCAATTTTTATTTTTATATACTCCATATAATTTTAGAATATATATTTTGTGTTTCTAAGACATTATATAGGAACAAATTCAATTTTTTCAGATAAAAGAAGTATTTTAAAAAAATGCAATTTTATCGCCCTTGAATGAGGAACCCTTTTTAAAAACAATATTTGACACTTTTATATAATCAATTTAATAAATTTAAATTATTATTTAGAATATATACTTAAAATTCTAGTTTGGATATATTTTTTGTACTTTTCTGAGAACTTTTATATTTTGATGAATAGTGAAAATACTAAATTTTAATTGAAACAACTTTTTTAATCGAAATAATATATAGTGTCAAATTATACATTTGACTATTTTTAAATTATAATTAGATTATATTTTTATTATTTAATATAATGTAGGTCATTGGATGTAATTTCACATTTAAACTAGACATAAAGTGTCAATCTTTTGAAAGTTATTATTTATTAAAAACACGCTTTTTGTTTTGAAAACAGGAATTAATTTTAAAATAATTCCTACCACTTATGTGTTTTGAAATCAAAATAATGCTTACTATATTAGGAATCAGGAGATCTATATTTTTTAAATATATATCTTTTATTTTTATACATTATGAATATTTACTTCAATATATATTTTATTTACCATGGTTAAAGGGTAAATCTGGTAAAAAAGGGTAAACAAATATTTTTACAAAAATATTCAGTTACCCTAACATGTGACCTATTCCTATTTTCTGATACATTTTTGACCATCATCATCCTTGGGTAGATTTTGTGTCTACAAGGAGTCACTTGATAGTGATAATGAAATTTTATATTAATTAATCTAAAGTAATGACAAAAATAACAAAAACATGTATCTTTTAGTAAAACATTTTAATATGGGGATATATAATTGTTCTATTCAACTATAAATATTCATTTTAAAGATAAAAGGATTTAACTACATGATTATATTTTTTTTATAATTTTTTGACATAAAATAAATATATTTATTTAAGACACAATAATTATAGAGTAATTTCATTATTAATGAAAGAATCAAATAAATGGTATTATAAGTATTATAATAAATATAATTTCAAATTTTTTACGACGTACATTAATTTTCTAGATGCGTATCACATTTTTGGGTTGATTAAATGTATTTTCATTGAAGTAATAATTTTTTTATGACTTTCAAAAAAAAAACAAATACAAAATAGTGTCAAATTTGACATAAATGAGTTTTTAAAACAAATATTATATTATTAAATTACATAATATTATAAAAAAAATAAGGATAGTCCAAAAGGCTTATATATGGTTATATATATTAATAATTAACCACACAGGGTTATCTTGTCTTATTATAGTTTGTTTATTAACTATATAATATAAAAATACAAAGAGACATGTTGAATGTTAAACTATTTAACTAAGACTTAAATCTAAAAGATAAATTGAAAATGGTAACTCAAACATGTCTAAATATTATTCGTTGAGATTAAATCGACCATAACCACCTAAGGGCCAAAATAAATTCATTTGGATCCAATATATAACGAATATTTTTGTATAATAAACTAATATTTTAATCTTTTCCTAAAGTGACCCTCACCCCTCTTATAAAAGGCACATCCCCTTCTCTCAAAATCACACATCGAAATCCATTTTTCGTGGACAATACCAGCCCAAATATCCTCCCAATGTACCTAAAATCAACCTAGAGTCCTTACTTATATCATAAAGCTAACCTAAAGAGGCCTTTTGATCAACTCAAAAAGAAACACCCAAAGAAGAGGTAATAATTTCACCACCCTCTTCCAAGTTCTTTTCTTCTTCCACTTTCTCTTTCTATGTTGTTTCCATAAAGAAATAATAAATCCAGTACCTCCTACACACTATGATGTTATTGTAAATATTGTACAACCATATGGGTTATTCTATCAATATTATAAGTGACAATGTCACCATACGTGCGTACGTACGGCTTACCGTCTCCATGTCGTGGTGTAGTATGTTATTTAAACACTTCATTTTTTGGATGGGTATAATAATGAGTATAACCGGTGAAATAAATAAATATAACATGTTAATGATTCTTTATATATTATATAACATCCAATTACATATTATTTCACCATCAATATAATGATATTGTCTCTTGGGTGTACGTACGGATTACCGTCTCCACAACGTGATAAAATTTAGTCCCACATTCACCATTGAACGATAATTATAAAAATATATATTACTAAATAAGTATGTAATATATGAAATAATAATTATATTGTGGATATATATATATATACGTACATACATATATCTTATTCACTTACTTTCGTTCAATATGATATGAAAACGGATACAGCGTTTATGTGTGCGTACGACCTACCGTCTCCATAAACGGTGCCTTCCATTTCATATATATATCTAGTATAAATATTTATATTCTAAATATATTTGATATATAAATCTTATTTCATATTCTGGATGTATTTAAATCATGACCTAAATGATACGATCAGGAATAACAAATCAAAACAAGTATGATAAAGAAATTGATTATTACACAAAATGTTAATTTATCCATGAAATAATTATTAAATGGATAATATAAAGTGATTATTGAATAATTTATGATATTATAAATATGTGTACGGTTCTGGTATAATTTAATTACATAATATGGTCATGATACAAGAGGTTAATGGTACCCTCGACCAAAGGAAAGTTAATGGTAAGGGTTAATTTTACAATATCTTTATTATCTGACGTTGTTTTTACGTAAGTATCTACTGGGACATAATTTTATCCATGTCCATGTTTTATAAAAGTGTTTTCAAAGGGATTATTTTTATGGGACTCATTTACTAAAACATCATTTTAAATGTTTCAAAGATTTATTCTTCTAAGACTTTCTCATTAATGTCTATATTTTCAAAATGTTTTATGGATTTATTTATATGGACATGAATGTTTTAAAATGTTAATTCCATTCAAATTTTTCAAAGTGATATGGGAAACATTGACTCAATTTTTTTTAAATGTCTTATTTTCTATATAGTATGACTTTAAAAAAATTTCATGAAAAAGGGATATTTCTCTCTAAGAGTTCTACAAATCATTTTCATCTATGAAAACATCCATTGATGGATTTTAAACTTGTTTGAAGTTGATTTATTATGATACAAATAATCTATATTATATTAATGTTTTGTGATATATTTGACTGCGGATGTGTTATTTTTATCCCATTAATGGTGTAGGGTTACAGTATTGACATTTTGTATGCTAGTTTTAATACAAATGTTTATGTTATGTTTCAAACTTTCATATTAGGAATGTATTGTACATAGTATGTGATGGGTGGAGCCTGCTATAGCTCCTCGGTGCATCGGTAGGTCTAATGAGATAATTAGAAGTTGAATTGGCTGAGGCCTTTCCCAATTTTTGATATATGGTTTTGGCCAAGGCCTTAATAATTTTTTGATGTCTTAGATGAGGACTTGAAAAAATACTTCAAAATGTCCAGCATTATACATTCCCTCATTATGAAAATAATATTGATGGTTCATGTGGTTATTCGACTAGTAGAATACCCATGAATATGTTCTATTATGGCATTATTTCATCAGATCATATTCTTAATATAAAGTAATTATGTTTATTATTTGTAAAGGCATGCATTTTCAATTATTCACCATGCCTAATGTTTATGTTATCTTCCACTGTATTTCATACCCTTACTAAGCGTTTGAGCTCACCCCTTTCATATGTTTTATTTTCCCAGGATTATAAGAAGTGTATTATGATTGATAAAGAAGGTAAATCTAGGAGATTAATGGCATTCTCAAAGGATCATTTATATTGTGTTTTATTTTTCTAATGTGTAATGTAATGCTCATGTATGTAATCTATTCTTGAAAACTGCTAAACTGATAGGCCCTTAGGGACCTGATTCCTTGTAATCATTCCAATGTAATATAATAATGCACTAACTCTGGGTAACTTGGGGTGTCTGTTACAGGTTGGCTTATAGTATATGAAATTTCACTTAGTCCCTCGAGTAATATAAAAAATTAATATAAACCATTAATGAAACCAAATAAAATATTAATTTGGTCATAAATTTTACTTTAATTTTTTTTCACATGATTGTTACTTGAATCATAAGTTTTTTTATAACAATTGTGTTATTAACTCACATTTCTTCTCCCATTAAATAAATTACATTCAGTTTAAAATAATATCCATTAAAAAAATTATTTTATACTCAATTATGTTTTAATAAAATAATTAAATATATTCAAAAACATAAAATTATAAAAATGAATAATATTTATTTTATTTATATTTTTTTATATCAGTCAAACTATAGAGAATATGAACCCTATGGATGGTCTCAATATTTACTATACACAAATAAAATATAATTGGACATGATCATGAATAATATTAGTGTATGACCTTATATATCCTTATCGTCATAGAATTATGTACTAATAAAAGGCCTAGATCACAGTATTGAAACCCATAATTTCCCCTATGGAGATATTGATTAATCATCATAATGAAAAACTAATTTTAACACAAAGTATTTAATATAATCTCATTGTCTCATAATATCAAATAAAGTGCAACACAAAATGTTGTTCATTATCTATTAATGATTTGTTATTCATTAACATTACATGACAGTATTACCATAAATAAATTTTTTAATAGATTTAATAAAGGTATATCTATACTTGTTAACATGGTATGAGATATCTCATCCCTTTAGAAGTGAAAAACAGTCTCAAACATTTAATCAATTTCATAACAATAATGATGCACCCAATGAAAACTACCTCTTCATGAAATAAAATTTATCGTAATTTTTTTTGAATAAAAGTACATGCTTAAATCATATAAAAGGATAATGATATCATTTTAAGAGACCTATAAGTTTTTTATCATATAGTAACTTCTAATGATACCCCACTTAAGAGGTGTTGCTATTGGAGGGTTAGACATCATGATCTCATCCACTTGAGTTCTCCCGGTGTGAACATCATGAGGACAAGTCTCCCTTCTTATGACCCCCAAAACCTGATTGTAATCCATTGTATATATACTATAATGATGATGTTTCTATTATAAAAATCATATGTTTTAAGACCATGGTTATAGTTTTTTGAGGTTCTCATTATAGTTAGTAATGACTATGAAATTTCGATATAACAAAAAAACTATGGAAATTTTTATGTACATAGTGGATGAAGAATTATTAATTGTATTATAGTAATAATTTTTCTTGATTAAATAATTGTAGGCATGTTTTGGTAATCCAATTACGTTATTCATGTTATATATAGAGATCCCAAATTTATAAAACTCCAACCTACACTTGATACAACTTTCTAGTGATTGACCTATTATCTCAAACATGATAGGATCATTCTTCAACTCTGTTATGCCTATAGTGATGTAGCCCACCGTATTTCAATATATGGATACTATTCTATATGTTACTTCACTAAATTGAGTATGAATCCTGAATAGATGATATCCATCAGTATATACTTGTTTACTTTATTTAAACCTGACATCATGTCTTGTACTATTATAGTAAGCTTATCATATTTATAATAATACATTACTTATTATGTGTGATTCCAAGAACTGGAAAAATTGTTGCAAATTTTTCAATTTTTCTTCAAATGAATTAGAACCCTCAATGTACTTGATATTTCACGTTATGTCTACAACTTGTTTGAATAATTATATCATTGTTGTTACCTTAGTCAAAATGAAATATCAGATCATATCGATGCATTGGGAGTCTTTATTGTATCTAAATATTACTAATATTACATCCTATACAAATTCCAAGTACATATCCAATATATGTGGTCATGTGCAATTACATTTTTTTTATAGATATTCATTCAGTTCTCTTAGATTTTACTGATATTTTCCTCCCATTAAGTGTAACATCCCCCGATCCAAAACTCTCTCACGTGTCCAATAAATGGTTGGTTATGAAAACTCAAGATCACCTCCATGTACACCATATGATGGTTACTATAACAGGGTGTGGTAAGTATTATGATAAGAATATACCCATTGTTATGAAGTTAGAACATAGTATAAAAAATAACAAAAAATAAATATCAGAGTTTAGAAATATGGACGTAATAAAATAGAGTATAATACCGACATCCAACACAAAATAAATTATATTACAAATAAAAAATGAATAATTTAATGACATGCTACGAATTATCCAAATTTCATGTTGGGGTAATAAAATATAATGGTCAAGAATAGTCAATAAAAGACTCAATTGTCCCAAATCCCAAACCCAACGTAACTCCCATCCCCTGACTATATCCCATCCAATAATGAAAATCTATTCAAAGACTCATTTCTTTTTTCAAACCTGCATCCATATAATTTTCTCGAGTACCAAATAGAATGTGAATATTACCTAGAAGGTTGATGTCACCATTTATAAACATAACCAGTTTCATAAAAATTTTATTCAATAGTGAGATACAAAAAGTGTATTAATTAATTAAATAATTAAATTCATAACACTTACTCCATCTTTAACACCATGAAAAAAATGTATATGAGCATATCTCACAACTATGATAAATTAACCCATATAACCATGGTAAACATCACCTGCCTCATTTCCATGGTGCAATGTCTTTAATCATGTCCCATAACTATGACACCATAAACTTATAACAAATGTATAAAACTTATGAAAATCTAGGTCAAACCCACTATATATGAATTTCAAAATCCAATCTTTGATGAACCCATTATATTGGCAATTCAACATTTATCCAGGAAAGGCTTGGTATATAATCAGTTTAGCATGTGTCACTACGCATAATATACTGTATAATAATTTCAACATGACTCATGGAATAGCCTTATATATAATCTTTTCATCATATTTCACTAGTAAAATCCTACTAAATAAGTATATTATTATTTATTAACTTCCGAAAAACCACATATGATAATTTCATCCAAACAGATCACAACACATGTCATATTAATAAGGATACCACAAAATCAAATCATCATGATCAATGGTTAATTATGAAAATAACCATTTATATTTCTATTACTTGTTTCATTTACCAATTGTTCATAACCAATAAAATTATATTTATATCAATAAAAAATCAAAGCTATGGTGAATCTATATCAATAAAAAAACCCAAATATCTTGACATTTTAAACATAGTTTAAACCCTTAATCAATTCATTTATAAATAGGATTCTCTTTAATGAATGGTATCCCCTAGAAAGTTCCATACCCAATTGGATCCAAGTGGATTCCAATATAAAATAAAATTAATTATTTTAATTAATTTAATGAATGATATGTTTTATGAATTCCAATATTGAACATACATGACAATTAACAAACAATAGGTTTGAGGTTTCAACCCCTTCCTCTAACTGGTGATAAACCAATTTTATTAAAGAAGATTTTACAAAAGAATAATGGTGTAGAATATCAAAACATAGTTATTAGATGATAAAAAATAATGATCAAAAACAAAAAACACATGATCAAGTGATTAAATTTCTATTATCTTGAAATGTCAAAATTGATGGAGTAAATTGATGGAAACTCACTTACCAGTGATCAGGTGTGTGAGCAAGACATCCATATGGATTGGGAGGCTTAAAAAATGTCATGTATGGTCACCAAAGGATATGAGGAAGAATCTACACATGAATTGGAAATAAAAATCAACTTCACATCACACCTTAAAACTAAATGGTGGAGAATTACACAGTGTGTAATATATTTACACGTCATGAAATTATTTTTAGTGTGATAGAAAAAATATTATGTCACCTAGAATTTTATTTAATTATAATTAACATTACACAATGTGTAATGATTGCACGACATGTAACCAATTTAATCTATATATATTATTAATGAAATTTGTCAGGAATATTTTATGCAACATGTATAATAGTAAATCTTGTGTAAATGTTCTGAATAGAGTTTTAAACCCCATTTCTCACATAATAACCTGAAACTACTTATAAATCTTCTCAACATACCATGAACCCTTGGTAACCCTTCACATTATTATATCCAAACTCTATTAAGTGAAAAAACATACCTCACCTAATATTAATTCATTTTTACCACCACATGATCTCCATCACCATACATGACACGACCACCAAGGCACAATTGAAAATCTCAAAGAGGGATGTTACTAAAAAAGATAATATATTACAACCTCCTCACAATATAGTAGCTCATACCCATGTTACTCCAAGCATCTTTGTGTTGTATCAGTGAAAATGTCTGTCCAATTTTCTCACTTATCAAAATCCTACTCCAATATATCCTCTTGGAATCACACATGCTTCCACTACACTAAAACTGAAGGAATATCCTTTCCACAAAAATACTTCACACTACGATATACAATCTATATTGGATTATATTAAATGGATACATTAGACCTAATATCAATGTCTAGTTTATATATCACATGAAAAGGCTCAAAATAATATCTCTGAAGCGGTGCCTAATGAAACACTTCATTCATTAAATTGTATCACTCTTGAATGTATAATTGGTAGGGCACTAGACTGTCCACATCCACTATCTGAAGCAGCCGAAGAACATGGGCACTAAATTTTCTTATTTCTTCATATAATGTTTCCCTAACCAAGTAATCACCCAAAGTAATACATGATGACCAACCTCAAACTCTAGAGGTCATCCCTAATGGTTAGAAAATGATTTAAGAATGCTTTGTATGGTCACCAACCACTGACTGATCAACATAACTTGTTCATAGATATCCTAAATCAGACTATACCCAACAAGCACGAACTCACCAACCTCCAAATTGAAAAGTATAAAATAAAACATCCCCCCATGAAAAAGTCTCAAATGGTGCCATCCGTAATAATGTCATGAAGTTGTTATTACATGAAAAAACATCGAGTGACATATATTTCTCCAGTCAATCACTGAAATCCAAGACATATTCTCATAAAATATCCTATTGAATCTGAGTAGTCCTCTTAGATTGGTCTCTAGTATGAGGTTTAAAGGTTATAATCAAAAAAACATATATTCCTAGAGCTTTCTGAAGACCCTTCATGAAAGATGATGAAAAATTAGTATCACAATGAGAAATGATACTCTATAGAACATAGTGTAACCAAACTACCATGTGCAGATAAAGACTACCCACATCATCAATTGGGAACGACTCCCTGAGAAAAAATTTGGTATTCCTGCTTCATTAAATCAAAAATCGCCAATAAAGAAACATTATTAGGTTTTCCCTTAGTAATCCTTAAAAAAATCCTTAGTGACATCATCTCATTTTCACTATGGATTTTCCAAATGCAAGAAAATCTCAACTAGGATCTAATTTCCCACCTTTACATCCTGTAATGTGAATAATATATCACACATCTTTCTAAGTTTATCTCTATTATTGACCACCAGTGCTATCTATGGAGATCACGATATATCATTTTCATTCCAGAATGTGATATCCATATAGAAGCATGGAACCCTCTCATCAGTTCCATGTGAAATATCATATGAAAACATACTCTTCCATGAAAAAATAGTATAATTTCCACATCCAATTTATAATCATGATATAGTATCCCACCATATAATTTGTTCCTCAAAATTGTGCCTACAAGATTTGATAACTTCTTAGTGATAGTATTATCCAAGATGATGGATATAGTTGATAAAAAAATAAAATCTACTCGTCCATGAGGTTTCTAAACATCTAGATGCATTTCATCAAAAATTATTATCACACTCCACTTTTCTCAAGAATCATGTACATCTTATACCAACATCTTCCATCTCAATGCACCATAAACGGTGTTTCCCTCACTGGTTTTCTGATTAAAATTGAATTCAAATGACTAAGGATCCCCTACCCACCTCCTCTACTGAAGGTTCATGTCCCGTTAAGAAAATATATACCTTAGTATATTGTAGTCCATTTATACCACACAAATCTCTCCATTTTTTAAAATTCTCTCAACCTTTCAGTGCATACACCACTACTACTAACTCCAGATTGTGAGTAGGATAATTCCATTAATGTTTTCTCAGTTATCAAGAACCCTAAGTAACCACTTAATTCTCCTACATTATAACTACTCCAATTATAACATCGTATGTGTCACAATACATGCAATATAACTAACCTAGTATAGGTAATATGATGAGAGGTGTTGTGGTTTTCCTACCTTTCTACTCTTGAAAAGATCTCTCACAAGTGTCTGACCAAAAATATTTCATCCCTTTCTTATACGTCCTTGACATTGATTCTTCCAAATATAAAACTTTTTTGATAAATTTATTCTAATAACCTAATAAAACCATATAATCTTAATATATATGACTTTATTGGGTTTATCCCAATATATCATGGCCCTGAACATCTGTTGGTCCATTAACACTTCTTCCTTTGAGATTCTATGGCCCCTGAACTGAACCTTATTAGACCTAGAACTGTATTTAGTTATTTTGATGTAAATATGATTCTATATAAATTTACTCAGGGAAATGTGAAGTTGTTCTCCATGATCTTCTACTAATTGGGAATACACTAATATTTCATTAAATAAAACTATAACCAAATGATCTAGAAACTGTAGAACTTTATGATTCACAAGGGATATGAATATCATTGGTGCATTGGTCAAAACAAATGGTATCATAAGAAACTCATAGAATCTATACATAATCATAAAATAAGTCTGAGGTATGTTTGATGGTCTCACCATCAATTGATCATATCTTGACCTTAGGTTAATCATTGAGAAGATCATATCACATCTCAACTGATCTAAAAGATGATTTATGCATGTTAGAGGATAGTGATTCTTGACCGTCCTCTAGTTAGATATATGATAATCAAACAAAGGAACAATGTCCCATAAACCTTCTTGTAAAAGATAATAAGATAACCCCAAGGAGATGTACTAGAACATACAAAACACAAAGATTCCAGATCATCAAACTTAACATTCATCTTCTAAAGCCCTGTTACTACCATTCTATAAACTATGATTGAAACTATATCTTCTCCTAGAACCTACTCAATTGTACATTCAATCACTCTATAAGGTAGTATATCATAAAACTTCATTGGAAATAAATTCTAAAAATGTTCTACCACTAAAGGAAAATAATCATGTGTCATTCAACCATCATCTAGATAATGATCACTGATCTAATCTATGAGATAGTAAAATGTACACTAAATGGGCCATACTTGACTAACCTAAAGATCCCACTCACCCTAGGGAGAAACATATCCTCCTTACTGAGATAAGAAGTTAACTCACCTCTAGTAATAGTAAATATGAGGCTAGTCTTGAACGTATAAATCCATTCTAAGAATCAAATTAAAACATATAATTTCTAGTAAAAACAATCCCCAAAATAATTTGTAACCATAAATCTCTATAGAAATGTCTTAAAATGCTATATATTATCTAATCACACTCCCAATGGTGTTTCAATGGTTATAACAACATACATGATTTCTGAATCCAATCATAATCTATTTTCATAAATAACATATAAAAATGGAACGTGATTCTCTAGTATCAAACTAAAAATATGGAAGGGTAGATGATATATGAATAGTACTTCTGACGGTAGAAGGTCCTTCATCAACACTAATTGGAGTAGTCTGCATAATCTGCAGCAGACTGGGCCCTTTTCCCTGGGATCCATCTTAACTACCCAAATCTACACCCTCATCCATGTGAAATCATTTCTACAATGGGGTACCACATCCCATTCCTCAACTAGAATATCATTTGGAACTACTCCTTCTAGTCTATAATGGTGTAGTTGGGTCATTACAAGACTCTGTTGCCTATCCTAGACCTCTAGCACTACATTGTTTCAATATTCCCACTAAAAACATATTTAGGTCTCCATGACCTTTACAATAATGACACTATGAAGTTGTATATGGACAATGAGGTTGTTTTTGTCCTATATTAACACACTAAAGAACAGTAATAGAATGCGGTCCTGAGATGGATTCCCACTGGCCAGACTGCTATGCATGTTTCGCCCCTGATGAAACCTATAATTGAAATTTTTCTTTCTACTAGAAGAAGAGTTCATAGTTTTCTAAGATGAAATATCATAGACTCTTCTCAATGTATCTTTCAGATATTCTTCAATGATGATTTCATTATTCATCACATCTAAAAAATGTATAGAAAGAACATGATGAAATTCAACGCGATCTCATGTTGAAGACAACCCTAAAAATGTCTTTCCTTAGAGATATCATCAGCTTCTAAAGATGACACAATGTGTTGTAGGTTGGGGAAATGTTTAAAATAGTCCATCACTGAGATTACCTCCCATTAAAGATGTATGAACTCACAATCCTCCTCATCCATCAACGTATCTGGATAAGAATGACACTAAAAATTTCACACATTATCTTTCAATGATAACTCCTCCACGTACCACACCTAATCCATATTTTCCATCTAACAATAGGCTGGTACGAAAATGATATACATAGTAAGATTAAATCACCTATCTACAGGTGTCTCAAGATGCTTAAAACCTATCCAGACAAAATTAATTCATAACTCAACTAGTCATGGGCCTCCCTATATCGTGAATATAATAGGATGTCATAGCAGAATCAATCTCTTCATCTCAGATATTGAAGGATTTTCGAAATAAAAATTCTTCTCCAATGGAAATTGTGACCCTTAAGAAGTTATCACAAAGATGAAAATCCATCGAATCCACATGAACTTCATGAAGCACCGGTTTAGCTGTGCTAGGAGCATGTTGACTTCCACTCCCCTAATTCTAAATTAAATTATTATTATAATGAATTTTCTCTACAAGACAAACATGATCCTTGGAAAACTAGCTATAACAACCGGGTCAACTAAAACATATGAAAACAATAGAGAACCACTAACTCCATGTCTCTAAAAACATGGATTACAAGTGTTTTATAATGACTTAATGGTCCATTATGTTCTTTTATTGAATATAACATGTATCGTATATCATATTTCAATAGTCAAGTACATATCACATGTTAGTTAATATGTCGCTATTATGAAAAAAAGTATGTCAATATATATCCCTTTGTTCATATTATGATGAATTCATACTAATCTAACACCATATCGGGTCATAAGTATAAATCTAAAAAAACGATAACAACTTAGAACCATAACCTGAATAAATAAGTGAATCAATCGGGGTGTACTAAAATCAGATATAAAAATCACTCACAAATAGAAATCCACCCCTAGGTACTCAGATTTCCGGCCATACATGGTTTAGTTACTCCTATGAACAAGCTAATTACCAAGTCCCAACACATACTATTCTCCATTATAACTTACTCAAACAGAAAATATACCTCCTCTTCCCTGATAATACTTTGTTAGGACCCCCGAACCAAAAATATCTTATGTTCCCATAAAAGGGTTAGTAAATATAATTAATGAATTCCTCCCAATATACTATTGGCTTTTGATTTGCTGTGAGGGTGTGAAAAGTGTAGTATGGAGACTATACCCTCTAGTTAGAGAGTTATAACACATCAGAAATAGACAATAAAAGAATAAAAAAATATAATATAATGAAAATATTGAAAATAAAAAAATACAAAAGAATAAAAAAATCAAAGCCAACTAAATATTCCAAAAAATGTTAAAATAATAATTTAATGACATGGTGGAATGTATTTAAATTTCATGTAAATACAATATTAAAGTATATAACGGTCATCAAAATACTCATAATTACCTCATCATGAACCCTATGTTTGTCCCATCTATAATCTATAGCCCATCCAATAATGACCATTGATGGAAAGGTCACATCCCCTTGTCTAAACCTACATCCATATAATCAACTCAGGTAACAAACTGTGGCCTGGATAGGGTGTGAGTATGACTCTATAGGCCGACACCACCATGTGTGATCATTATCATTATGATAAAAAAATCAATAGTTCAATAAAAAATTGTATTAATTAATTTAATAACTAAATTAATAACACATTCACCTTCTTCAGCACCATACCTTATTATCTCTAGAATTATCCCCAAACTATGCCAACCAAAATCATATAACCATGGTAAACATTACATTCATTAGCGCTATGTTAGAATTTGTCTGAACATGTCTCGCAACCATGAAAACCATAACCTTATAAATAAGGTATTAAAATTACTCAAATATATTTCAAAACTTACTATATAATAATTTTATTAGTCAATAATCGATAAACCCTATATATAGTCATTTCATCATTTTTCAGGGCCTTTCCCGCTGTATATGCATTTCATCATGTATCATTATGCATAGCCTTCTATATAATCATTTCAACATGTTACATGGTGTAGATAATTATAGAAGAATTTTAGTATGTGTCACTCGGCATATCCATATTTTTATGAAATTCCACATTTATCAACTGGTTTAATACCCCATATAAGCATTACCACAAATCAAAATGCATCATATAACATAATAATAAGGATATCACAATATCACATCATCATGCTCAATAGAAAATTTTGAGAATTAATATTTATCTTTCAATAAAAAATTTCATTTAGAAATTAGCCATATCCAATATCATTCTATTTATATCAAAAAACAATCCAATCCAAGATGAACCTATTTGAAGAAAACAGCCAAATCCCATTTACTTATGACCACACATTAATCGCATAATAAATTCATTTATAAACAAGGGTTCCCTCACCCCAAAGGTTGCCACAATCCATGGTCATACTCTATTGTATCCAAAGGGAGTCCATGGAATAATTAAATTCATTTTTAAGTTTATTCATCACACCTTAGGTTGGTTAAATTTCAATATTGTAGATACATAATAATTATTGAACTATAGGGTTAATGTTTAGACAACCTAACTTTAACTCAAGAAAAACCAATTATTTCAACAGTATTATCCATAATAATGAAGGAAAATGATGGAAAGATGGTTCCTATATCATAAATGATGAATATTAAAACCCTTAAGTAACATGGGTAGGGGAATACATCATAACGATCACAAAATGATGGGAGTGAAAAGGGAAAATGAATCAAAAAATCACATACCATTGATCATGTTCATGATCGGGATGTCCAAGATGAAGGAAATGATTTCAATGTCACATGGAGATTCGTTCTATGTCAAGAGGAATAAGCTAGATGTGATTTATATGTAAATATAAACTTCACAACACACATAAATCCTAATGGTTATGGAATTATATGATAGGTAATATAGTTACACATCAGGAAATTATTTTTAGTGTGATACAAAAAAATAATCACCCTGACTTATTATTAAATATCCTAAACATTACAAAATATGTAATTCTCATATGACTTGTAACCAATTCACTCCATGTTTTTTAACATAATGTGCCATGTAATGTTTTCCCTATATGTATTATAATTATATAGTGTTCAACTATTCGGTATATATCTTCAGACCATTTTCCTCTTAAATTAACAAAACCCCTTTTTAAGGTTTCACCATAAACCAAGAATCTTTTGCATCATTTGAAATATTTATACACATACTTAATTAATTTAAAGAATCATGCATCCCTTTAAATTAAGTAACTATCACAAAAAATGGTTCTCCATCTTTGAATAGGACACAGACACCAAGGCTCAAAAACCCAATGAAAGATGTACATGGAATAATACAAGATATTAATTTATATTTTATGTTATAAATAAATTTCACAGAACATGGAATATTTCACATATCGATCTCTAGTTTAAAAGATCTATTCTCACCATTTTAATCTCCTCTTATGTGTCATATTTTTCTTATTGGATAGGAATATTCCACTTGACAACTCAAAAAATTGTCTCTTATAATGTTTTGATAATACACCATTATATGGACATTCACATGATCAAAATAACCAATAGATCTACCCAAATAAAACATCTTCCCTATATCATGGGTAATAACATGAAGTCCATATTTTAAGACATTATTTCATCCTACACATAACTACTTATGTGAATAATAATAGTTTTCCATATGTTATCAACATATTCTATATGGAAACTTTGACTCTCAGACTAAACACTTATAGGAACATGGAATACATTCATCTAAATTACTATTCTATGAACATGGTGGTTGAATTAATCCATAACTAATCTCAACATATTGCATTCCTTTTAAGTATTATAAGGTTCCACCAACCCTTTCTGATTACATCATCTAGAAACCTTCCAATATTGGTTGTCTAGATATCCAATTCCCAATATGAAGATCATATATAATTTATATGACATATATAATTAAATATGATTTAAGAAGGAATATTTAATATATCAAATCTAAAATTATTTTTAGAATTATTTCAAAAACCATGTAAAATTTTTCTTCCGTACCCACCATTAGACTCACATCAATAAGAGAAACATCAAAAATGAATACTTGATTTCCTTACATTGAATCCATTTTATTGAAATCATAGGAACAATTCGATATTGTCTTATTACCAATCAGTTATTTGTTTTAGGATACATCATTTTCAAAGAATAATGTACCTATAGCTTGTGTTAATATAAAACCACAATTACGGCTTTAATATTTCACTATAGTATGTGCCTCTAAAGCATTATATTTCCACATGATCATTGGAAATAAGGAAAATAATTTTTGTTAGTCCTTGAAAATTAATCTTCTTTCCACAATAAGGTATTTAATTCTTACTTTTTAGATTCATTAGATGTTACTAATGATTCATTCATTACATAACTATTAATATATTATATAGTTCCAAAAAAACCACCATTTCAAAGAAAAATATTTTTTTTGTATTTAATTGTGAGATAATTCCTTGGATAATACTCAATGATGGTTCAACTAGAATAATTATTCATTGAAATTAGAAGTTATATACTTCTCACTATTAATATTGGAATCACCCTTTCTTATATGGTTAGACAATTCACCATAATTAATGTAATGTTTATATACCTACATGGTTACTCTATTTCAATAAAAATGTCTCACACAAATTTAAAATTTAATAGAGAAGAAATAAAACATAAAAATCATAATAAATGATTAATATAAACAATTTGGAAGTCTCTTTATCATTGAAATTAAATTAATTCAATTTATTATTCTATTAAATTATCTCATGACATGTGACTCAAATAGCCACCATTATAATTTTTTTCTTATTTTCCATGAAGGAAATTGTTAAGGTTTCTTTGGCATCACACTTTACATTTTCCATTTTCCATTGTATTTATACTTTTTAACTATAATAACTAGTCGTCGATAATTATTTACGTTGCTATATTATTTTAAATCATTACCTAAAAGGTACTAATGAATTTTCTATATATTTATTATTTATTAATACCAAACCAAATTTGAATAGTTAAATTATAAGGATATTATAATGGGCTATTTTCAAATATCGTTATAGTTCTTTCAAATTATACATATGTACTATACTATTATCACAATTAGTCCTCACTATAATTTCTTGTTGTTGAATTCTCAGAGACATGGAAAAATGTAAATTCATCAATTTACTAGTTTTTTATCCAAATATAATTATTAATTGATGATGAAATAATGTTGTAAGTAGCCAATGTATCCCCATGATGCTTCATTTTCCCCAATTATTCCTGGGGACAAACAATAAGAGTGGGGACTCTAGAAAATTAAATTCTTTCTCACATAATATTACATTGTGCATGAACATATATACACAAGATAATTCATGACAATCTGTAAATATACCTTGTGTAATATATATCTTAGTAAAATATTGGTTTTATCATCATTTAATTTAAAAAATAGATGAAAATTTGTAATTTTATATTGATTAAAAAAAATTTCCTGACCCCCTATAGCTAGAGATACCCCAATGAAGGGAGATATATAATTACCCCTGATTCCATCCTTCATTAGGCCCAAAGTTAAACACAAGATCGAAGGATATAAAAATATCATGAATTGGGATTAATTACACTCAATTATAATATAAGATAATGATATAAGTTTAATAATCCAATAGATACTCCATGAAATACTATAAAGAGAAACCAAAAACCATCTGGAAATTCCTGTACAAATGAAATTGATATCGAAAAAATATTAGAATTTAAATACGCAAAATAAAATCTAAAGAAGTGAAATAGAAGCAGTCCAATGTTTTAAGATATTATTTTCGAAAATGGTCCAATTAATCCCCATAAAGACCACAAAACTATTTTACATGAAAATGGTGAGCATATTGGTATGATCAATAGGAAACCCAATGTCTTCTATTCACATGTGAAATAAAGGTAGTAATATAACTATGAGAAAATAAAATAACTATGAGTACCTGAACATGTCATATATCCACCCAAACTCACCAAGGAATGATCACTAAAAATATCAACCCATGTATAATGACAAAATAAGAATAATATTGATCACTGGTACCCAACAATGAGTACCCACTAATTTACCACACTCAAACCTAGGTATTGTTTATCTTATAAATTCAAAATTTTAATAATAAGATTTACAACATCCCCACAGCATGGTCAAATCAAATATCCCTGAAATCACCAGATCCAATACCCCAAAAGACTGTCACATCACATATTTCCCGAAAATTCATGAGTCATCACATCACAACCATAACCATAGAAATAGGGTATCATGAACATGAAGGAAAGAACCTCATTATATATTAATACCATGAACGAAACCAACCATAATCCACCGCATATCACATTCATATCACATATCAACCCGAAAAAAACAGGCCCCTACTTCATAGCATTGTCATCACAACCCACCAGAAAACACACGGGCCACTCCCTTACAACACGACCCTCAGATATTTCTAGAAAAACCCTATTCCATTAGTTGACATCATGTTCATCACAAACACACATCTCTGACCCACAATACATCCACACATCACAACATATCAACGATCATTTTATAGGTTTAACAATGTATTTTTTTTTATCAAAATCAAATTTTATTTTAGGTCTTCTATCAATGAGCCAAAATATTGGAGAAACCCATTTCTTTTTAAAAATATATATTCTGATGAAATATAATTTTTACGATAAAATGAAAATAATTAAAAATAAACATATTTCACTGTACATATCATCTTGCACAAATAATTCCCCAAACATCCAAAATTTTCTATGAGTTATCAATCACGTACTATCCAGTATATCATAATAATATCATTGATGTAAAATCATGTGAATCAATAACTTTTTTCCATTCAATTTCAATTGTCCAATTATTTATCCTTGACTATACATCACAACCATATCAAATATATAAACAAAATTATAACCCTCGCATATGATATAGTCTAAATACAAATGAAGTATTTCATTCATTAAAGAACCTTTCACAATCATTGTGGGGTGAAGAAGAAATGCCTACAAAACACAACCGTAGAGAGGAATCCTAGGATCAACCTACACCACACAAAATATCCCTTGAAATTAATCCCAACTCACACCCCAAATAAAAAAACATCACCGTAGTGAATCCTAAGGGGAATAATGTAATTTAAACTTGGGAAAGATAGAAATCACTCACCATATATCTCTAACCAACAACCTCAAGAACAAATGGATTTATGTAGAAAGAATAATTATAGAATATACTCCCATGGGGGATATAATAAAATGAGAGTAGGGGGAGTATCCAAATGAATGAAAATTTTCCTAAAGGATTCTAAAATCACATAGAATCATTTATTTTGAAATTTTGTAAACATTACTTGTAGTGTACTCCAAAGTTTTTCTAAAATTCCAACATTTAGTAAAAATAACATCTCCCAAAGCCTTTATTTAATTACATGTCATGAATTTTATTTTCATGATGTAAATTTAGGTGAATAATCTACCTTATCCCATTAAAAAGTTTTGAACCTCCTGGTGATAGAAGCTGTAAACAACATTTTTTTGTTGTCTAAAAAATTAATATGGTTTATTTCTTGTTGCCACTCCACTAAACCTTTAAAATCTATTTATAAGTCTTTGAACCTCCTGCGAAAACCTCTAAATGATATAAATGGACAATCAATATCATGGGATGGTGCAGTCCATTACATCATTTACCTATTGAATTATTATTCCCATGAAGAATCCAACACAATGATTAAATGGAAAGGGTTGTAAAAAATCACATCATGAGATTCCTCTCAATGATATATTCATAACACAATGTCATCACATTCCAAATAAGCCAAACCAAAAGGCCATAGAACAACTCAAGAAATACATCACCACATAGCCACATCACCAAAACCATCAAACCTTTATTCAAACCATGCAAACATTCACCACAACCAACAAAACACACTGCCCTAAACATACAAATCTAGTAATTCCATCCTCCATGTCATGATACAGTCTACTCTTAGTGGAACTGACTAACCCACATAGGATTAATCATGTCATAATATAATAAATATTGATTTTTAATCAGTTCCTCCACTTTTCTTATGTCGTATCTTTATAACACTTCACATAACTCAAAAGGAAAAAAAGATTATCATAAAAAACTTGAGGATCCAACCATCACTTCCCAAAGAAAAAAATTGAAATGAAATTCTCCAAAAAAAATCTAAGTATGGGATACACATTTGTGTCTCTCACTCCCATGTACTCTCGTCCATGCCATCATGACCCCACAACACAGAGACCAAATTGATGGTCTACCTATGTAGGGAATTCTCATGGTAATGCTAGATATCTATAGGACACTCCATGAATGTCCTTCCATCCCAAATATTGATATCTCCCCTATCAATGACATTGGATTCATCATGAAGATATCAATAAATATAAGAGATGTGGAATATTTCTTGGATCCTCACCATTTATGGTTGAAACATCAACCAAATCACCACCTCTTCTACTCACCCCAACAATATAAGGAAAACAAGTCCTGGGAGAATTCTTAGTCACTCTTCCAATCCTCTACTACCCACATTATGGGTAAACCTTCAAAAATATGTTGTCCCCAACCATGAACACCATGGGCATCCTCATGGAATCTTCATAAGACATATTTTGTTATTTCACTTCATTCAAGATTTCCAGGACATGATGAAACTTCACTATTGTCCTTGATTCCAAGTCAAGACAATGAAATGTAGCATCCCCAACCTCTATCCAGAACAATGGATAATGATGTGTTTTCCTATACAAATTCTCAAATTGAGACATGCCGATTGATCAATGATACCTATTTTTTATATGAAAATTTTTCCCTTGAAATGTGTTATGCCTACAATATACCAAAGTCCCAGACGACTTCCCACAACATATCATATAATATTTGGATATTATACTCCATTTCCTCATCATTATGAGATTAAAAATAAGTGGTGAGGTGTATATGAATTCTAAAATCATGTTGTAATCCCCATGATTCTCTTAAGGTAAAATGTGTGTCTTGATCTAAGATAATGGATCAAATAAATCATTGAAACCACAACACATCATCCAAATACCAATGTAAAAAATAATCTATTATGGTCCACTATTTGATTGCTAATTAGTTGGAAGTATTTATAAATCAATACATGGTCAACTAGATAGCATCACAACCTCCCAGATCTCAAGGTCACTCAATGATTAAATACCTTGACATGTTGTCCAATTTATAATTTTGAATGTCTATAGATTTTAAAAAACCCACCAGGAACCTTAGTCTTGGCCTTTAAATGGTGGAAAACCAAAAACCTCACCATAAACTCCCCCACTTTTCATTTCACCCTATGACACCAATAATGCATCCTTAGACCACATTACATCAAGGAAAATAAAAGAGTTTCTACCAAATGTGATATATGAAATTAAATATTTTTTCCCTCTCACATCACTGACAGAACAAACAACCTCCCACAAAACAACATCTGATTCTTTCCATCCTTCGACTATCCCTCTTGAGCATCACCCTAGACAACACAATTTCACATCACCTCCGTCTATACCTCCCCCTAATGAGACTCCTCCCACCATAGACTCAAATAAGCCTTCCCCATCATCCGAAACAAACATTCTCTCACAAAATACACCATTACATCTATGTGATAGTATAAAAATTAATCCATTTCTCTTAAAATATCCCTAGAATCTTAAGAAAAATAATCTTTTCTTGGCATCCTACTCGAAGAACTAGAAAAAACATTTCTTTTTCTGAAGTTGTAGTAGAAATAAAGATCATAATCATGGAGAATATATTTCCACATCCACTTCCTCAAGTTGATATTACTCTAAGAAAATATATACCTAAAACTCTTGTAATCTATGATTATAAAAAATTACCCCCCAATAAGATAATGTCACTAAAAATTAATAGAAAACACAACAACTGCAAGATCCTGATCGTGGGAGGAATAGTTACACTCCTGGCGATGTAACTACCAAGACCCATAACATATCGATTAACTCTATTACATTGACACATTACCTAATCCCATACATGAACCATCATTTAACACCTTTTATAACATGACCACCTTAGGAAATTGAAGCACTAGAGAACTAGCCAACTTCCACTTTATGTAACTAAACGATTCCTAACACTGATCAGTACACATTAAATATTGGTACTTTCGCGTAAAATATATCAATGAGGATACAAATTGAGATAAATTTGGAACAACTAATGGATAATATCCATAAAATACTAAGAAATCTATAAAATCCAACCATTTTAGGGTTTCTTCCAATGGAAAAAATGCACTAACCTTTAATGGTTATACTTCCACAACCTATTGAGACACCACATTCTTGAGGAAATTTACCTCTTGTGTCGAAATAATACACAATGAAAACATTTCATAGGGCTGGAGGAATTTAATAACCTAGAAGATAGCTTTATGATGATCAACATGATACACGTCTAACATTGAGTAGATCAATACTTCATCGATAAATAAAATAATGAATTGCTATAGTAAATCATAGAACAATGAATTCATGAGACACCTAAACATAGATGGTGTATTCGTAACACCAAAATTCATGACTATAAACATGATGTTCCCATCCCCATATCTGAAGGTAGTCATTGGGACATCACCCTCCATCAATATCAACTAGTTATATTCTCACAATAGATTATTCATAAAAAGCCAACTCACCCCTCTCAATTAGTCAAAATAATTATATATCTTTAGGAGAGGGGAATGTTTCATGAAAATTACTAAATTTAACGTTTTTTATACTATACATAACCTCATACTAGCATCTTCCTTCATAGAGAACAACATTCGATCTCCCCACATTGATACACTGAGCTAGATAAAATCATTCTACATCATGTCACTTATCAATATCCTCAACCCCTGAAATAGAGAAAGTTACATTTGATAAGGATCCATAAATATCAGAGAAGCACAAGATTGCATGTCTACCTCAAACTAAACATCTCGTTGAGGGGGTATCCTCACAACCTACTAAGGAAAATAATCCATGAACTCTACAAAAACATTGGCGATTTTCACTATCCTAGTTTACAAAGATTCCATATACATGTCAACCATAAACGAATGGAGGGGGGTGCATGACCATTGCACAACAAAAAACACCAATCTACCATTAAAAAACAAATATTATACATCTAAATTTCAAAATAATACTCTCTTATTGAATAATTCGATAACAACACATATGGAATAAAACCATTTCATTCCTCAGATGACATCATACTGTTGAATATGTTTCATGAAATGATCCCCACATGACTAGTGTGGCCCCAAAATTTGTCTACATCAATGAATCATAGAAAACTAGCTGGTATGACCTCGGATAGTGAAAACAACACCAAGGGAATAGTAAACCTCTCAACATCTAGTCCCAGATCATGGATTACTATGGTTGAATCAAATGAGTGTGAATATCCCAAATAAATAAAGGAACAAAAAAATGTACTAACCAGACAAATCCTTCTTATAATGATCACTAGACCATTTGGAACAACTTCCACTACTACATGAAGCTAACAAAAACCACCATTCCAATCTCATCAACCTATATAATTATGACCACATGCATGAACACACTTGGATTGAAGTATTTTAACTTATGGAATGTCCTGAAGTCGGCCTCTACTTTCTCAATATCCCATTAGTGAAGAATGAGATTCATTCCCCTGTTATTGAAATAGGCACACTAGAAACTTTTCCTGATCTAGGCACTAAACCTAACCACCTCCACCATACCCATCTCAAGGAACAACTACGAACATGTTCTTGTTATGGTCATCAAACCCAAAACCAAAACACATAGTCCTGATACCTCTATGAAAATCATTGAAGGAACTGGACCTAGAAGGAATTAATGGAACCACCATAGGTTGACTCCCATTTGGTCAAAACCTCAAAGTCCTAATTGAAAGATATCTTCGATGGAAAAATATTCATATAGAGAAAACATACTTTTTCTCATCTCACTAAAAACTTCATGACATTTTCATTTGCTCGATTACCTCCAACTTATTGTAATCCCTCAATTACATTGGAAATGTAAATAGAGTAAACTAATACTAAATAGATAGAAAATTTTTATCCTTATGATTACATTCACAAGTATCTTTTTCTATAAAATGATACGGGGAAATGTATAAGTAGGTACTTGAACTTGATTCCCAACTCATGCATTAACGTAGTCCCCTATATAAGAGAAAAAAGATTCTTCCTCTTTACTACATTCATTGTAAAAATAAGGAACTATATCTAGAAAAAATTATAATATTCAACACATTAGACATATTTCTCCTTTCTTACTCCCAAATATAGCACCCACCACTAAGATACAACACCACGAATTGGACTAACTCTAAAAGGGACCTAGTGTCCCACTGAGGCCCATATCAAACGAAAAATGATCTATATATCCTCCAACTAGATCTATCTCTTCATATCTAAAATACTTCCCTCAAAATTCCATAATTCCATATGACTCAAAGAAGGAAACATCCTCTATCGTTGATCATCCTCCTCAACTGGATTAACACTTAGCTGATCAACTATATCAGCTTACTTAAGATCAACTACCATATCTACATGTGGATGGTGAAAATAATCCATAGATTAGAAGAAAATAAGAATTTACAAATAATATTTTCATGGAATTTTATTTATATATTTTTAATTATCTTTTTCATTTTAACATTCCCAAGTCAACCCATCTCAAATTGGAGTAGAAGTTATCATAATGCATGTACCTTTCATAGGTATCTTCTCTTCAAACAGGCCAACCTAACTTGGGCATTCAATAATATTTGATTTTGTGCACTAGATCATGGAGGAGGGGGAAA
The DNA here is from genome assembly GCA_963277665.1 of Viscum album. Taxonomy (NCBI): domain Eukaryota; kingdom Viridiplantae; phylum Streptophyta; class Magnoliopsida; order Santalales; family Viscaceae; genus Viscum; species Viscum album. Next base: position 2,056,803,314 of record OY728137.1, read on the forward strand.
ATAATTTATCTTATCTAATATCTCTATATTTTATGATATACCATGGAAAAATGGAACTAATTCCATAAAAAACCATACATTATATAATTTTTGTCACTCTAAACTCAATCATATCTCTCAATGAACACCTTTGACACTACCTTATCATGAAACCTCCAACCGGAGATAACATAATGAGGGTATAGAGATAATAAACCTGAGTACCACATCTAGTTGGCCTCTGGTTGGAAACTAGCATTGATCATTAAAAAATATCCTGAAATATTAGGCATCACCCTATATAATAATATTTGATTAGGATATAAGATGAATCATCCCCACGAAACTCCATGAATGAAAATTTAAAAACTCTAAAAACTACCATAATGAATGTATAAATAGAACTAATAAATTAAAATGCCTCTATAGTAAACACTCAAAATAGAAGATAAATTAGTAACATATTGGTTATCTACTATTCTGAACTATTAATGTCTTACATGGCCCATGTTATCCTTACCAGAAACAAAAAACAATTTAATATACATATTGTGAGCATACAATTATAATTAGTATGAAAAGATAATATTCTAATTCCCATGTGAATGATGAATATTATTATAGCCATGAGAAAATATAATAAATAAAAACACCTAAACAAGTTATGTATTCATCCCAACCTCACAATTAATGCTCACCAAATAAAATATTCCAAATATAATAACATAATAAGAATCATATTGATAAAGGGTGACAAATCCCACTACTTTTTCACTCTAATATCGCAAAATTGTTCATCTTGGTGCTCCCATATTTTCTGAATAACACTTATCATATCCCACGACATTTTCACATCACATCATTCCTGAAAACACCTAGAACACTTCCCCACAGCCCAGTCATATCACATATTGCTCGAAAACACTTATGACATCACATCACAACCATAACATGAGTAGTAGGACATCATAAAATTTTGGGATATGTACTTTATTCAATCCATATATCATACCAAACCCCCACCATAATCCACCCCACATCATGTTCATATCACATATCCCTCAAAAACACATGGACCACTATCACCCAAAACGATCATCACAAATAACTTGAAAGAACATAGACCATCTTTCGATAACATGGTCATCACATCCTTCCCAAAAACACATGGCTCTCCACCCCACATTACATAAATGAAAAACATACATAACCTCCCAACAAAACTTCCACACATCACAACACTTAAAATATAATTTTATAGATTTAACCAGGTGGATTTTTATCATTTCATACATTATTTTATGGGTGTTATCACACAATCCATAATCCTAGGGAATCTATTCCATCGGGGAAATATATACGGATATCCAGTGTTTATTTTAATTTGATATCACAACTATCACAACAGACATAGAAACCACAACACTAATCATCCGGTGCAAATAAATCCCCTAATGTCCAACAATTCAAGCCAGGTGTCAATCCCATGCAATCCATCATAAATTAATAATATTAAAACTATAAAATAATGTGAATAATTCTCCATTTCCCCCCTTCCATTTCAACTAGACCGTTCATTATAATTGATTATCCAACACAACCCTTACCCATATAAAAAATTGTAAACCCACCTCTCACGATACATTAAAAATGAAATGATGTATTGCATATGTCAAAGAATCATTCTAACTCACTCTAGAATACATGTTGAAGAACAAAAACCAAAAAACAATATCTTCAAGTGATACATCATTAATTAACATAAAATACACCAAATAGCCACAAAATTCATCCTAACTTGTACCCCAAACCAAAACAACCTCTATACATCAAATTCCCTAGACAATAAATAATAAAATCCAAGGGGAAAGGAGAAATCACTTGTTGTGGATCACCAACCAATGAATATATGAACCAAATAATCAAAGAGGAAGGAAATGGATAGATGAAAAACACAAGGAACCTCGTCTTCTATCAAAATGATAAATGGATTGTGTAGCCAAATAAATGGTAATTCAATGGTAAAGGGTATAAAAAATATGTGGAATCTGTCTATTTCACATCATGTGAACATTACATAGCATGTAATCCATATGTTTCATAAAATTTATACTTTCACAAAAATTGAATCTCCTTTGGAATTTTATTAATTCCATATCATGGATTTCATTTTTAAAATTTGAATTTACATCATAGATCTCCCTTAGAGGATATTCAAGTTGTGAACTAGCTGGTTATATAAGCCAGGAACCACCTTTTCATGTCATGCAAACAACACATGGTGCATATTTCCTAAAGCAAATTATCCGCACCTCCAGCCTCTAAATAATACTTCTATAATCTCCCTTAAACACCTCTAACCACCAAGACTAGATATTTATTGATCCCGTAAGGCACAAGATGTTACTATTTATTTAAGGATTATTTATTTTCATATTTCAATTTCTCCAATTATTTAATAAAATAATTATATCCCTCAACTGCTAGATCCATAATTCTCAATATATAGTTTATTTTAGTGGAATGAATCTATAATAAACACTTCTAATAGTCTATTATAGGGATATGCCACTACCGAGAGATATCTCAATTTATGATTTTTATTAGCAAGCTGCATTGACTCACATATCCTTGATCTATTTAGTGGAGTCTCATATCCTTTAAAACATGCCCTTAAATTTACTGACACATGTCATTACAGTTGAAATGACATATATATGACTACTTATTTCCAATAAAATTATATTAATTCTACCCACTAACCATATATGAACTCCTTGGTTATAGGAGGCACCCTAAACTAGGTCTATTGAGCTCCTCGTAAAATAATGTTTCATTAAAATTGAGAAATCGGGGGAACTATGAATCTATATGTCATTGAGGGTTTTTTTATTATTCATGGGGAATGTAATCCACTTATAATTACTCTATTTTTATATATGACTGTAATCACATATTACAATTTCTATAAACTGATAAAACATTATCATAAAATGTTCATTTTATCTATATAATCTCACCAATTATTATATGAGTATTCATGTAAAAAATAAAATACATAATATTTTAAACAGTACATAAAAAATAAAAAAAATTGATCATTATCTAATAATAAGGATTATTTTATTGAGTGAGTCATGAATCAATGTAGTTCTTATTGATAAAATATTCAGTCACAATGAATAATACTTATGTTACAACACTCATAGGGCCCAATGGATCACTATAATGTTTGTTATTTTTCCAAATATCAATGTAATGAGAGTCATGTATCATCCTCATAAAAATACAACAACACTAGCACACATGCCAGTGGATATCAATAATTATTAATAAAGATAACTAATTTTAATATGGGATTTCTAGTCCTCATTCAAGTAATAATAAAAAAATTACATTGAACATCATTAATTAAATACAATTTACAAACTCTGAATAATAATAATTAATTAACTAAAGATAAAAATACCCTATATGCATTGGGAATTTTGTGGTTCATGATTATTTGATACACATTAAACTCACATAAAACAATTATGTTTTCAATGATTTAAACATTAGGGTAATTTTATAGGAATTAATAACTAATTATAATTATATTGTATTTTGTAAAAAATTGTTTCATTGTTTCATGAGCACATGCATTGTGTTTGGTTCCTTGATTTGGTTCCACGTAAAATTAATAAGAGTAATAATAATAACAATATATTAATTTTTATATAATGATGGACTTCCACATCACCTAGTGGGTTCTTCTTCACACTTCCTCTACAGAGGGGTTGTGTTTACATGGGAATTTATTTTTTATACTGATAGTGGGGCGCCTATAGTGAAGATACCATTATTTTTTCAATGCAATGTATCCCCAAAATATTCCATCTCTTAATTTGTAATTTTTTTTCCAAAAGTAAATTTTTATAAGGATTTTATTCTCCTTTTATGATAGTGTGTCATGGAATCTTATCCTTCGCCATTATTGTCTTCTTAAAACTCTCAAAGTCCGCAAATATTTTTTTTCAAAGTCATATTAGAAGGATTGGTGCATCGATGGCACCCCACCCCCCAACTGTTAGTGACTATTTATATATTAATAAAATAAATATATATTAAATATGTTTTATAAATACGGGTGTCACTACAAGATAAATGCCATTTAGCGATAGTTTTAACCACCGCTACATGGTTTGGCGGTGGTTTCTGTAAACCGTCGCCTAATACGGCGTCGCCAATATATTAGCGGTGGTTATTTTTGTTTCGTGGTGATTTAAGGAAACTGTCATATCTACCACATTTCGCGGAGGTTTTACTAAGTTTAGGAGCGGTTTCTATGAGCCCCTGATATCAATTTATTGGTGGCGGTTATAACTGCCTCGAATACACTCAAATCCAGCGGTCGTAAAACCGCCACTAAAGTCACGAGAACCATCACGCAATGACGCAGCAATGATGCGACTATGTAGAGGCGGTTAAAACTTCCACAAAACATTATTTTTTTACGTTTCACGTCAGTTTTCACCATTTAGAGACAGTTTAAACCGCCGCCAATGTACATTTTGTGGCGGTTTAAACCACCGCTAAAAGCTGACCAGAAACAAATTGCTTCCGTTGCACCACTGCCCAGAAAGACAAATCAAACCAGAAATTCGATATTGTATATACCAATAGATAGAAAGAAACATCAACCTAGGAAATCAGTATAGAATAAATTGAAAAAAAATAAGTAAACATTGACATTCTATATAATAATGAAACATATTGTACATACCAACATACAAAAAGAAACATCAACCTAGGAAATCAGTATAGAATAAATTGAAAAAAATATTTGATAGAATCAACTAAAAAACATAGGTCCATTATTTGACTACTCTCCAAACATACATCTAGCTGATCCTTCTTGATCTCCCATAATATATATCACTTGAAAATGAAACATTAGATCTACATGTGTGTCTTTGTTCCCATATATGGAGTGAGCGTAAAACACAGTTATATTTACCATGTTTGGGCCTTCTACTTGGTTTAATACCCCAAATATACCATCACCACACACATCTATTATACCATGTGCCTTAGAGAATCTCATGTGTTAGCCTCACTCAATACCTTATTATGCACTTTTATGTAACCCAACTAATCATCTATAACTTATTTCATAAAAAATCATGATACACAAAAACATTATGTTCTATTTGATCATAATTTAAAATAATTATTGAGATACATTATAGTAATCACCTTCTAAACATGGTAGGACGACTCTAAAATTCATTACACATGTCATTTCAACACAATTTTAATCTACGATGAATTATGTCACATTACCTTAAAATGAATGCCTTAAATTATATTGTATTTTATTCCTCTTAACTAGGATACAATATATTCCCCTCTGAGGTTCAATCCCAACATCAAGAAACATGCTATTATTCTTATGCAATAAGAATAATATGAATCACTTTAACAAAATACCATAGTTAAAGACTCTAGTATTAGATTCTTTATAAAGTCCTTAATTTTAGACACCCCTACTAGTATCACAATATCTTATCCACCTTCAAGATATATGCCCCAGCCTCTTAATCATTCATCCATTATCATCATACCAAAATATATGATATTGAAAAGAATGTATGGGCCCTCTAATTGGTGTAATCCACAACCATACCTTCTCCAAATTAGTCATTGAAGACCAAGATGAAATTGAAATGGAAACTCATGATAAATTGAAACACTATATATTTCTATGCATCTTTCACAAAGTGTTCCCCTTCACAAAAAGTTAATATTATTGAAATATTTCTATTTAAATTGAACATAAATGGTATCATGTATCCCACTAATCATCAATAAACTATGTGTGTTATGATTCTATTTATATAGATTCATATGATGCTCATCAGATGGGCTTGATCCCAACAATGTAAACACCTACGACCTCTTTGTATGGTGAAAAATGAATAATTTCTTAACTATGTGCCCTTAAACAAATGAATCATAAACATGTATTATATGTACGATTAACATAAAAATCTTATATTTTCATATCTACACAGATTCAGAGAGATCATAGGAATATGGGTAACTTGTTAAACACTAGTATTTTGATATTATTCATTAAAAAATCATAAATATATAAGGGAATCCAATAATTCAAATGATTCCACCCAAAGAATATTTAATGATCCCAAAATCTCACACCTTTTACCAATATCTATTTGGAAGAATCTATAGTATGAATCACTAGTGAACACATTTCATTGTAATTTAGTTCTAAAAATACATCCATACCAAATATCCATATACATGGAAGCCCATTGAAGGATCTCATCAAAAAAATAGATAACCTAATGTGAATCCATTAACATGGAATTGCATTGATAAACTATGAACACATACATTTGATGATGTATTGATGGGTTTTATCATTGTGTTTCCTTTTCAATACCTTCATCACATCCTTCAATTAAAATTTACTCACCAAATGCACCAATTATGTTGAAGACCAAAAATAAGCTGATAGTACCAATAAGGAACAAAATGGTGAGGGATGAAAACAATTGTTATTTCATACATAGGACATAATTTCTATGAATATATGTTACCCATACCCTGACATACATTGTCTCATACCCTTGTAAAATTAGTGCGTGATGGTTCACACCTTATTTCAGGAATACCATCTAAATAGATCTATCCTGACATTATATGACACTCATGGTAATCTGTAGGGAATAATTCCCCAAAGGTTGTCCAACTAAAAATATTCTATGGACAAACCAATGGTCCATAATTTCACATTCACCCTTTTTGTATCCTTTCAATAGATCATGAAAACACATTTGTCTCTTATCATATTCATTTGGATAAATATTTCCACCATAAATTAGAAATCACCTTAGAACTTCATTATGAGTATCATGTTCACTATAGTAATTTTTATTAACATGTGACCTTGTAATCTCATGAAGATATATAGGGTGTTTTCCATATTGTCTATACTCAATCATCTAAAAGTTGATCTCACTACGGATATCCAACCACTGACACTCAAGAGTATATTTATACCCCTACTATTTTAAACACCCTTGAGGCCCATTATAATATCTAGATAATATACTAGGGATGGTTATAATGCTCTAACATATAAAAGCATCATAATCGATCCTAAGTGGCCTTTGTGACCATAAAATTACAATGGAAAACATAACCCAAATGTGTGGGGGAATTTATTATCATTTTTTCCTCATGGTCATCTCCAGTATAATTCATCCTATGGGATCACACCCAAATTAATGATATCCCTCTTACAATTTAAATGTTTGTTTCCTATTGGTGGTAACACATTAGTATATTTCCTCAATGTTAACCCAATTGATGTTGGGAAACATGATTCTATTGAGTATGAAACAGTTGTGGATGAATCCACTACCCCCTCACCATTAAAAAAATAGTAAAACCGCCTCAATATAAGAGAATATTACTTAGTTCAAATTCTAAATAGTATAACATGTGAAAAGAAATATTAAATTTCTAAAGGGAAAACCCATTATGTATGGTGATTTGGTTGATGTTATCATACCTCATTTATCTAATATTATATAATAATAGTAGATTAAACAATTAATAAAGGTCGATCTGAGATGTCCAACTTGATTAGGATTAAATAAATTGATGCAAATTACCACAACATTAATGTTTTATCTATAGTTACCTTCATGGGGTATATATCTCAATCAATATAAGGAATTTATCCCAATGGTATTTTAGGATGTAGTATCTTAGGAGTAGGTGGATTTCTTTACTTCTCATATGGATTCCATTGAGTTTTGATGTGATTGAGTACAACCTTATTGGAATTCATATCTTGAGTGTGTGGATTCAAATCCTATACCACCCATATTTGGAACCTTCATCTTATTTATATTCGACATAATGGTAGATATACAATTATATTATGTGTTTTTAATCCCAATGTGTCGCAATGTTTGGTTCCCTAGAACAAATATAGGATTCACTACAAGATAAACGCTGTTTAGTGATGGTCAATTACCACTCACAAGGGTCTCCCAGTAATACAAATTACAAGGGCCTCACCAAAGTGTCCACAACACTATCCTCTTGATCACTATTAAATGTCCTGATTTGTTCAACACATCAACAATGGGTTTAACTCCTAGTCATCCAAAGTCTCGACTACCAATTCTAACACATGCCTAAATGGAATGATGTAAACCACACTCAAGAAATCAAGACATAAAAAGAAACGTCAAAAATCAATAAAACACATAAAAGGAAACATGAGAAATCAAGGAAATTTTAGGACATGAAATTGTTGGGTGGCAACTATTTGGAACAAATGTTACATATACAAACCAAATGTTCCCATATTTGTTCAACACATCAACAATACAACTACTTGTGGTCCGATGATGCATCGTCACCCTCTCCACCTTCATCACCACTTTTTTATATCACCTATAAGAACATTATATTGAAAATTAAATATGGTTGCATATTTATATTAAAAGTTAAAATCAATTAATGTTAGTAAACAAAATTATTTTGATTTTTTGTGATTTAACTGCATACCACCAATCAAAGCACTACCACCGGGGGAATATCTGCTCATTTGCTGACGTATTTCAATCAACTCTTTATGCAAAGCAGATATCGGATCCCCCTGATGGTGAACTGTGTTTCGTAGAGAAACAATCTCTTTCTGATCATCTCCAGGTATGGGCTGACTAAATCCAGGAGTAGATGCAGCTGCCATCCTTGGTGGCCTGCTAAAACCCTCAGATGATACGGGTCCCAAACCCATCCCGTGCACTTTACCAGGATGCTCCTTCCCAATGACTTTAGCAACTAGGTCATCCTGGGAGACTGAGTAGGACTGCGCAGGATTGGCATCCCATAGTTCTTTAATTTTTACGTATATATTTAATATCAATATATATTAACACACTAATAACTAATAATAAGTTATTATAATAAAAAATTTACTTCATACCTCAACATCTTTAGCAGGATCATTAACAAAACTTCCATCTAATTTCTTGTGAACATCTAACCACAGCTCAGTTCAGGATGCTTCGTGCCCTAAACTCTGTGACTACATTAAGCAAATATAAATCAACAATTCAATATATTAAACAGATAACATTGTATTATAAATATTTAAACTAATTGAAAGATTACCAATGTCGTTCGTCTTCTAGAAAATCTTTTTGAGCTCGTAGTGTGAGAGATGACTTGCTTAGCCCGGTTTGATGCATTCTGTCTTGAGAGATCGTGAAATAAATAAATTCAATTTAATTGTAATGTATTCAATGTCATGTCTTCTTCATATACATGTATAAATGTAAAATGAGGATAATATAATAATATATATTTCACTACCATCCGCTACTCATCAAGATGCCTGTCAACAAAAACATTTCATTATTCTTTTGGTACCACAATGGGTAGCTTCTCTTACATTTTTTTCATAGTCAACAAAGTATCGTTGGAATCACACCTCAATCTCCATTTTAAATGTTTCCATTTCTTACCTAGATTTTTCAATGTCCACTTCCATGTTATCACATCATCAACTGTATAGTGTAAAAAAATCAGTAAACAGAAATTAATTTTAAACATATTAGTAACATGAAATTCAATTAAACCATAATGAAATAAATTTACCTTTATTTTAGAATCAAAAACATCATTTTTTAAGCATGGAGGCATATGTCTCCAATCATCATATTAAATAAGAATGGAGATGGGCTCCGCTACCAGTTGGCCTAGAATCCGGCCAAGTAACCCCGTGACGTCATCCGTAGGGACCCCATAAGAATCAAATGGCACAACTATATTTTCCCTGGTCATATTCCAAACATCATCACATTTTATGTTTTTCTCCACTGTTGCATTTTTTCATCTTCAGTGAGCAAACAATTAGTATAAAAAATGCAATAAATTTATTTAATTAAAATTTTCACCTATGACAGTGACACTCTATTATGCCCGTCATGAACTGGAAGGGGCGTGTCACTTCCCCACTACTGAGGCTCCTGAAGGGGGAGTCTACGACTCATCCTCTAATGGGATCCAGAGAAGGTGTGAGAGATGGTGCAGGGCGAGATGGTGCAAGGGTGTAGGCATCTGGTGCCTCAGATGTCGTGGGGAAGGAGCCAGATGGATCGTCATCTGTCGCAAAACTAGATGAAATAGTGTACCGCTTCTTCCTTGGAATTCCTGTCATTTAATAAAATAAAATTAAGTTCAGAATATATATTTCAAAAAAAATTATGCAGAAAAGAAAATTAAAAATGATAATATATTCCCAGTGATAATATAAAAAATATATATAACAATGATAATGACTGACTGCAGAAATGAAACAAGTGGTTGCTGAATAAATAAATAATTGTACATAAAATAATTTTCCCGATCAATCATGTCAGTTTCCTATTCCATTGCATCATCCACTTCATTAATCCTTTCTAGACTAATATTTTCAATATCATGATGGACAAATAATTCTGCTTCCTTTTGTTGATTAAAATCATATTCAGAGTTCAAATTTTCCACTTCATCACCCATATCATACAAATATCTTTGTATTACGTTAGAAACTACACTCCACCCTTCATCGACAACATCATTCACATAAAATACCATTTTTGCATGCGATTTTATGATATATGGATCATGCAGTTCACGTTCACCAACATCCATCTAGCGATAGAAGTTCACAGAAGTAAATTGCAAGGAATCTCTTTTAACACCTCTGATAATATCGACCCATTTTCATTTGAATAACACAACAGAAAAATGTCTGTGGTAATTTAATTCAATAATATCATGCATATTTCTATATTATTTCACTTAAGAAAATTTAAATATACCACTATTCTATGTTTTCAAACCCACTTCTCGATCAACTGAATGAAATCTAAATCCATTCACATTATAAGCATCGATCTTTCTAACTTGTTTTGGAGGACCTCTTGTAAGAAACTTCAAATATTATGAAACCTATGCTCGAGTATCAGTATTATTGATCTGAAAGAAGAAATATACTTTATTAAATTTACAAAATGTATGTGTCAAACTAATATTCATACATATTGCAATATTTATGAACTTACATATCGTGGAAACCATTATACAAGCTCTTTATTAACAGCTTTCGTTATATATTTCCCATTTCATGTTCGGCCTCTCATTTGTCTCTTTGTTTGTGTCCTCAACTCTTCAATAATTGGATCTACAATTTCACTATTCTTCTTCAAATATCTATGTTCCTGTAAAATATCCAATTCAGTCAGTGTCATATTTGAGGACCTCCCAACTGATCGGCCAATAGCAGGAAATATTTTTTATCTGTAATGTATTTGAGATTGATTTTATATGTCGTCAACACGTCCAACTCAATTAAATATTGTCTCAATATCATCCAAGCATTGATAATTAAAGGTAAGACACTCCTTAGCCAAATAGCCTTCAACAATAGAGCCTTCTAGTTGAGCTTTATTTCTCACGTATGATTTCAAATGCCCAAGATATTTGTGAAATAAAATAAACATAATTATGCATTAAATTAAGTACCAAAAATTGTTTACTTAACTGAAAAACATATAAATAAATTACCTCTCAATTGGATACATCCATCGATAATGAATGAGGCCTCCAAATTTAGCTTCCTCAACCAAATGCACAGTTAAATCAATCATTAAAGTAAAAAATTATGGAGGAAAGATCATAACTATTGCACAAAGGGTCAATACAAACCTCTCCTGGAGGTTGAAAAGATGAAATGGATTTAGAGATTTCTAACATAGATGTCTGGAAAATGTGCAGAATTGGAGTACAAAAACTGTAATTTTTTTAGGGAAAAATGTACGCAATTCCAATGGTAGTAACTATTGTTTCAAAATATGTGAATCGTGACTTTTCAATCCATGTAACTTACGATTCTTCAAGTAAATTCACCTAGAGATGTTACTTGAATACACATCATATACCTTTAAAATCATTAAAATTCAAAGGAATGTATCTATATCCTTATTTTTCATTGCAAAAATTGCCAGAGGATACTTTTCTTTCTCATCTGGCCAGAGATTGCGTTTTATGTTCATTTCTTGTAAGTCTTTAAGAGCACTGAGATGATCCTTCGACTTTACATGCTCATTAAGCAATGTGAAAATCAAATTGTCGAATACATTCTTCTCAATATGCATCACATCATGATTATGCCGCAAAAAATTAAATTCCCAATATGGATGTTTGTATAATAAACTACTGGAAAAACGACCTATACCCACGGTTCAAAACCGTGGGTATAGCCCCCAAAACCGTGGGTATAGGCTATACCCATGGTTTTGGGAACTGTGGGCTGGAATGGAGTCGGGATAGGGGTCTTGACCTATACCCACGGTTTTTTAGAACCGTGGGTATAGGTGTTTCACACACCAAAATGCTGGTGTACAACGTGGCAGGGAACTAACCCCACAGTTTGCAAACAGTGGGAATTTTAAAATTTTCAAAAATCACAGGCAGTGGGTTTTGAACCTGCGCCACACGCAGGGATTCAGCACTGCAACGCAACAGCGGACCAACCAAGCTGACATATTTTCATGTGTATATAGATAATTTTATTATAATATATTAATACCAATGTTGTTATCTAAAAAAATGCGACAGGTGGGTTTCGAACACGCGACCTGGAGGGACCAAATATAGCGGCAAACCAACTATGCTACGATGATTTTGTTTATATAATCATATGATTTTATACATGTATTAATATTGTCGGTATATTTGAAAATTTCCCATGACCAGATTCGAACACCGCACCTCACAAAACAGAATGGAGAACTAAACCAACGAAGCTGCCAAAATTTTATTAATTAATATTGTTATCAGTATATTTATATTATTAAATACATTGTTCCCGTGTAAAATTTATTTCATACCACCCAATTGTTTTTCCCATTTTTCCCCCACCATAATGCGGGAAACCTACACCCACGGTTTTCAAAAACCGTGGGTATAGGGCTTTGAGAAAAATACCCCCTATACCCATGGTTTTTAAAAACTGTGGGTATAGGTCTTCACAAAAAACCTATTCCCACGGTTTTGGCAAAACCAAGGGTATAGGTCTTCAAAAAAAACCTATACCCTCAGTTTTGTCAAAAACCGTGGGAATAGGGGACGTATACCCACAGTTTTGAAAAAACTGTGGGTATAGGTTCCCATACTATTTATACCCATGGTTCTGGAAAACCGTGGGTATGGGCCCAATTTCCAGTAGTGATATACTTTTTTTCTTCCATTGTTGTGTTCCGATTTCGCTTGACAGTTCACTTCGGACATGTTTTCCGCTATCATTCAAATGATGAACCTTCCCAAATTCTGTTTCAACATTTTCAAGCTATTTCAATATTTCAGAACCAGTTAACAACTGTGGAGGTGGTTTATGATCAATGGAACCATTAAATTTTGATCTGTTCAGCCGAAATCTATGAGATGCAACGAGAAATCTTCGATGACATAAGATGCACCATTTTCTAGTGTGAGGTAGTCATTTGGGCTCAAAATCAATGTTACAAACGGGACAAGAAAAACTTGTGTAAGTGTTCCAACCAGATAAATTCCCAAGCCCAGGGAAGTCACTAATGGTCCACATTAAAGTAGCATGCATTTTGAATATTGTTTTAGAAGAAGCATCAAATATCTCAACATTGTTTCTCCATAACTCCTGCAATTCGTCAATCAAAGTATGCAAGTATACATCAATATCATTTACAATCATTTGTTTTTCAGGAATAATCATCGAAAGGAAAAAAGATGTTTGTGGCATACCCAACCATAGAGGCGAATTATAAGGGATCGAAACAACTAGCCAAATGCTATAACTTGTACTCAAAGTCCCAAATGGGTTGAATCCATCGTTATCCAATACCAATCGTACATTCCTAGGATCAGCTGAGAAATCTATATGTAATGAATCAAATGTCTTCCATTATTGGGAATCCCGTGGATGTCTCATTAACCCATCATTATTATTATCTACAGAATTCCACTTCATGTATTCATCGTTTTCCGATGACATGAATAATCTTTGCAATCGAGGCTTCAAAGGAAAGTAACGCAAAACCTTTGCAGGTGTGTTCCTTTTCTTCTTCTCTATGAAATTATGTTCATTCATACTTCCAACATCACCCTTTTCCTACCATCTAGAAGAAGAACATTTCTTGAAATTATGTCTACTTGAATCCTCTCCCCAATAAAGCATACAATGATTGGGACACACATGTATTTTTGTAGAATTCAGACCAATCTTGTTAACACCTTTTTTCATATCATAAAAAGATTCTGGGATTTTTGCTTCAGGAAATGCATCACGAATCAATTCCAATATCATGGACATTGCCTTATTTGTAATTCCACGTAGACATTTGATATGGTACAACTTCAACTGAAATGAATGCTTTGAATGTTTCAAACACACACTATACAACTCTTGATTTCCATTGTCAACTAAATCATGAAACATGTTTTCCTCAGTGAATTTTTCCTTACATTTGGCTCCACGGAATCATGAGGAGGATCCAATGATATGTTACAATCTTGATCTGCCTATGTTATAGTCTCAAAAACATCACTTGTCATGATTCAATTTGTAGCACCCTCTTCTGTTTGTTCTGATAAGTTTTGATGCAGATATTGGTGTATTGTAGTGCCAAATGCATCATTTATGTGGTTTTTCATTTCATTTTCCATTTTCGATAAACTTGGGACCTCATTCTATGGATTAACATCAATGCTCAATCTTGCTATAACGTTTGATTCTCCATGTCAAATCCAACACAAATATTGACCAGGGAATTTATTCATTATTAAATTTTCTTAAACTTCATCTCTCTTCAAACATGATCTAAATTTACATTTAGGACAAGGATATTTTATTCTCCCTTCAACGGATCGATTAGAAATTTCAAAATCTAAAAACTCACTCAATCCCTTAACATACTGAGGTGTGTTCCTCGGTAATGTGATCCATCGTTTATCCATGTATAACACAATGTTCCTACACAATAATTATAAAAATTAAAACACATAGTTACTACTAAATAGAGAAAGAGATTCATATATATGATAGTATAAGATTACATAAACATAATATAATAAAGATGATCCCCTGACTTAGATATGAACACTCTAGTGATTGGGATATGGGAAGTTTCTTTGGTAAAGAGAAAGAGTGTGCTAACAACGTGGTAGCTACTTTACCGTGAAAACCAAAGCACATTGTTAATTTGGAATAACCCAACCTAAGTTCTCTATACAGTATTCATATAAAACTCTAATATCGAATAAATCTATTATAAATAATGTATAGGGAAAACCTTATGATGCTTACAAAACTCAACACATTGTAAATTTGGAGTGACAAGAACCATCTAAGGGATGGTAGTCTTGAAGCATGATAAGTAGTGGTGTTCAGGGAAATGCATGATGAAATAACATGGGAGATTAGGTTTTGAGGTTCTACGAACCTTGTGTGGATTGAATTCCTAAAACTCTATTTGGTGTATTCACATAGAAAAGAGTGGTGGTGTGACTTGAGGGTGGTTTGGATCATATATGTGTTAGTTCTCATGAGTGGATAATTATGGTTAAATGGGACGATCGAGCATCTGACCATGGAGTTGAACTAAGAATCAGATTCAGACTTTGGTGTGGACATTGAACATTTTTGTTTTTCCTTAAAGTGGTGCAATATTTATGGGGAGATATGGTCCATGGGGTGGATGTGATAATAAGGTACATGTTATTCATCTAAAGGAAGAACTGATTAAATCCAAAAAATGAATGAAATAAGTGATGTAATAATTATTTCAAGTCTCATTTGATATAAAATATGATCAAAATGTGTCATGGATGACCATGAATCAGCAAGTGGTGTTAGGAAACCACTTTTTTTCCTCAAAACATGATCTAGAAGTTTCATACTGAAGTAAAGTCACTTTTTGAATCTATAAATACATAAAAAAGGGATTATTCTAGAATAAAAAGAGGTTTCCAAGTTTTAACTAAGAGAATCAATGATTTCATCTTGAATCTGGTTTATAACAAGGGATTTCATGCACTGAATTTAGTAGAATTAGACCACTAATAAGAAGAATAATTTAGAGGATGTAGTTATTCTCTTACTATCATTAGTGTGGTTTCAGTGTGATTGGTAAGTTTTTATTGACATGATAAATCTAATTTTGAAGTTATATTGAGATTGTGCAATTTGATTAATGTGGATGATAAAGACACCACTTACGGTTCTATTCCCTAGGTATCTCACCCCAACCTAAGGGATAAATTTCTGTCAAGGGCCACATTACCAACTCATAAGGTTTGAGAACCTATCATTATCCATATAGTCCATATTGATTGCTCATCGATCAAAAGAACCTAACGTGGTTCCATACTGGTTCATTCATATGTTCTCATAGATTATCATACCATAGATGACCATTACCACACCATCCCATAGCCTCACCACTAGACATTTCTTTAGGAGAGAATCAATTAGCTAAAACAAGACCTTTATAGATAACTTGACCCATAAATACATGATGGACACCCTATTGGGGATTTAATTTCCCTATAGTTAATTCTCTCACATATATAACATAGAAATAAATGGTTGTATAATCAATGCATCATAATAAAGGGAATTCTATGAACCCAACATGAATCTCTATCTTCATGTATCATAAGGTAAATAACTCATGGATCCCATTCATGTCACATACCCACCTCCATGAAATTTCAATCCACACAATAAATGTATAACTATATCTTATGGTAATATTAGTCATAAACTACATTGACCATAGAGTTATCCCCTTAAGAAATCTCATTCCATCCTCATCAAAGCCATATCCAGGAACCAACCCCATATCAATCCCCTAACTTATAAAATTACAACATATATTATAACGAAATAATAATTAATTAATATAATTAATCCATGTTAATCCAATTAGTCATACTTTAGGGACATCTCATCATTTATGTATCCTCACTGTAACTTCAACCAATGGTGTATGGATCACTCTTAGAACACCTATGAGCTCATTTCTAAACAAACCCCAAATATATGAAGTCAATCCATTAAATTAATTCATAAAAATTTGATTATAACCCAAAATAAATTATTGCAATGACCCAATAATAATGAAACTACATAAAACCTTACGCTTTTTTCTCCACAAGATTCCTCTAAATATTACACACAAAAAATCCACCATAAAAGGATGATCCCACCGATGGCAGGGGAGGGGAGCATACCTAGGGTACGAACTCTATGGGGTTGGGGGAGAAGCCGGCGTCGTGGGTGTCGGGGGGAGAAGTGGGGTCAGCAGCGACTGGAAGCATGGTCACTGGCGGCACGAGATGGCAGCGGAGGGGACCAGAGCTAGGGTTCACGATCATTGGGGGGAGAAGGCTCACGGGGTCGGGGTTGGCTCGGGTGGTGGGGGGGGGGGGGGGTAAGTGTCGCTGATGTAAAAAACTAAATCGATTTCGAGGTGCTTTTTAATAAACCGCCACAAAATATTTTTAACGAAAGGTTTAGCGATGGTTTTGTAAACCGCTGCTAAAAAACTGCCTCTAAAGGCCTTTTCTGATGTAGTGTGTGTGTGGATATATATATATATTAAGAATAATTTTCAATAATGTTTTTATTGATTTAGAAATCACCAGTAATGAATGTCGATTGGATGAATCCCACATGAGTAAGGTTTTGGATGTCACTTCTAATTTAATATGACAATTCCTTGGTCAAATAAATTATCACCGGTCACACACAAATATATATATATATATATATCTGTGTGTGTGTGTGTGTGTTTATTTTTATTTTTGTTTTTTCCCTGAACATTAATTTTTTTATGATCATCTGATTAACGTAACTCAGTTATCTTATCAATGCAAGACATTCCATTTATGGTAGATGGATCATCGAGTATTACTCTTCATGAAGACAAAAATATTTATTTTAATTTAAACAGAATTAAATTAAAACCTCTCACTTATACTAATTGAAATAAAATCTGGTTTTATGGAAGCATGAAAAAGTATATAATAAAATTTTTAGGGCTGGATTTCTGTCAGAAAAAATAATTTGTTACTCCCAGTTCTGGATTCTTCCATGTTTCTTGTCAAATATAATTTACCATATGGAATTAAAATGAAAATCAAATCAAACTATACACCTTCCAGTATTTTTTGGAATCCTGTTCCGCCCTCTATTGGATATTGTTTTACAATATAAATTGTCCTTGAACAAACTAGATCATCCCAACATGCTCCATGAGCCTATATGTTGTGGATATTTGGTTTTTGGGTGCTAGGTAAGAGAATCAAAATTTCTCTCATTATTCGTGGGATTTCATGCACACCGTAAAATCGATCCTAGATGAAGAACCCAAATTGGGGTTCTTGGATATATTCTTTCTCACTATAGAATTTATGGAAAGGGATTTAACAGATCTATAATTACTGGGAATGAATAGATCCCAAAATTTTGGCTACTTAGGTCTTATATAGGTATGTTTAATTTCCAAAAAAAATAACTTACTCCCCCAGTAATATTAAACCATCAATATAAGACATTAATGGCACTAAATGAATTAGTAAATTTTTCCTAAAATTCTAGTAAAACATATCATATAATTGTAATATTAAATATATTTCACCTGATAATAATGTAGTCATTAACATGACTCTCTCCACAAATAAAATACTTTATGAACCATTAATTTATATATCCATTTGAATATTATTTATTTTTTATTCAATTAATTACATGTGATGCCTATTATTAAATAGATACAAAACAAATATTATAAAATTAAATAACATTGAATATATTTAATTCTTAACAATTGATCAAACATGGACAAAAACCAAACCCCATGTTTGGGCCCACCATGTCCTATACCCTAATTTAATAGAATTTACCTAACACTTAAAGTAACTTATTTTATCATCATATTGTTCATTATCTCAATAAAAGTGAGTACTAATCACCAAACAAGAGAGGAGTGTAAAAGCACATAATCCTCTCCCAGGATAAAATACATAATCAATGGAAATAAAACATCTTACAAACAGAAACTATGGAATAAATTTTCCTTTTCACATGATATCACAAAAATAAGAATGAATACATCTTATCATAATCCTTTATTTATTTATTTTAAACTGATCATTCTTGATACAGTTACTTAAAATCACCATGAACATGGATTTAATAACTTTTCCACTATCCTGAATAATATGGACTGATACAAATCATAATTTTAGAAGTGAAAAAACTATATTTATCATTCATTAAAGGTTAGAAAACTAATAACCCAATGAATGAAAGATACCTATCCATGATGTAAATTCAAAGGTTTTTTTAATGAATCTGATTTCATGATAAAATGGTGTAAATTGATAATGAAATCACAACATCAGACCAATATATATGTTTACAAATATGAACTAACAACGAAAACCAGAACATGTGGTGTTCCTATTGGCGAGTTAGTCCTTGTGATCCCATCCATGTGATATCAATAATTGTGAACAGTAAGAGATGAAATATCAATTATTATGAACCTCTATCAAAAAATACTCAAACATCACATGTTCCCAGTCAATTTGATATATTTAGACAATAATTTATATGTTCAGGATAAATGAAATATTATCTTATGGTTCTAATTAGAGTTGGGAACTACTATAACATTTTAATATGATCGACATGCTATAGAAATTAAAATATAAATAGTGGACATAGGTGTATAAGCTCTATTATGGTAAGAAATATAAATGTATAATTCCATGTACAAATGATCTATTAATCAAAAAGTACTCTCCATGTTGGGTATTCGGTACCCACTTTTATAACACACATGACCATATCTATGATCCATTAACTATGAAACATAATTTCATGATGATATAATGGATATGAATGAAATATTACAATTACATGTATCTTGATAGATGAAATATGATTATACACCAAGGTGTGTATACAAAGGTGAGTATATCGTCTCACTATAAAATCCACTGGAATGTTCCCACACCTGGAACAATGACTAGAATATGTTATCATAGTTTATATAAAATAGGAAATATGTATATCACGTGTTAAATATTATGATAATATAAATGTAGTAAATAAATGGAAACTAAATAATATTGATGAAATGAACCAAAACACCATCACAATAGACGACACAATACACCTTCCATGAAAAGGGGAACATAGAATAGTCCAAATCTTAATGGGTACTCAACCCTCTTCATGCAATGTATCATATGGGGACACAATATAATGATCCACATATAGATTGGTAATAATATTTAATCCAACAATAATAACCTAAAATATAATTTGAATTACCACAAACAATATCATTCTTTTTCACATAGCTGAATTAATTCCTAGATAAAAATACATATTTAATAAATTTACCAATTACATTACTGAAGACACATGCAACCCATCAGTTATGATTTGATAAAATATAGTGGTTGTTTCATCAGGGTTTGCTGGTGATTGGTTGGGGAACGTCATTTAATTGAGTTTGGTTTGTACTGATGGTTGATTCTAGGGGGATTTTGTGTTGTGCACAATGAACACATGGTTATCATCATCACTCTAATTGAAAACTACAAATGGTTCCCTCATCCATAGATGGATACATACCTAGATTCCAAAGGCATATAATCATCTAGAATTTTTGGACCAATGAATCCTAGGGACTCACATAGATTGTAAGGATGGGAGTTCAGGACCATAACACCCATTTTGGGATAATTATTATCGAGCTTGGGACTCTATTATAGATTTAAGATATGTTCCTGATTATCTTCCTAATACTAGTACAAGGTCAGTTACCCTAAAAATGATTATAGGTTAATTCTCTTTATATTAAAAATATAGGTAAATCTCATTGGGAACCATGTAGAGGGTGTATCATTAGTGAATCTGTCTATATGTATATGTGTTTCAAATTCCATTTATAAAATTGATTGGGTTCCTCTTTATATACTATAACCAAATAACTAGATGCTTTAGAATATTTAGTCATACAAGTAGGCATCTTGTATTCTGAGGAGGGGTTAAAAAATTATAAGGTATAATAAGTATCCTAATTAGTACTGGAATAAAACCCCACATAGTACATTAAACCAACATAGTTTAACATCATGTGGAATAGACATGAGTATGTTCATTTTGATTCAATATATTTAAGCTCTACTCCTGAGTAGACATCCAACGTATCCTGGCTATGGTAAGATTAAGAGTTATCATATCTCAATCACACATATGGGACTATCCTAGAAGTATAGGTCCTCATATAGAAGATGTTTATATCATGCCTCCATCAGGTCATATATTCTAGTATTTATCTAGCTGGTTGATATCGAATATTCTAATGAGTTAACCATCATAACTCTCAAATCCCATGTGAGATATGCTTGGTGTGAGAAACAAGGGATATCATATAATTTGTATCACTACACATGTATCTTGTTCTTATGTTCTGGGTCAACACAAAAGATTTTTAATATGTAACTCAGTCATAATGATGGTGTCCAATGTGTCTAGATTATTGCATGATGTAGTTCATTTATTTTTCAATCCCCTGAGAGATGAGGTGGAATGATCATCCCATGGGAACATTTGTACCCAAATTGTTGAAATTTATGAGAAATTGTTATTATAAAGAAATAGATATTTCATTGAGCTCAGACTTAGAAATGGGTTTGAAGTATCCTGATTACGAGAGAAATTAAAGTTGTCACAGTTCTCTTGATTGGTGCATATGAACTAAGGTCTCCTTGTTTTCCAGGTATTACACACTGAAAATGACCTTATACGTAGGGTATATCATAGTATTTCACTAGATGGGGGTTACACTATATTATCACACATTTCATTATAGAGGATCGTTCCGAAAATGGTATGATCATTGAAAATCACTATGCCCATGTGATCTATATTCGGTTTAGGAAACAATGGATAAAAAATGTGCATTATCATTAAATATGGATGTGGCACTAATATACCGGTATGGTCCCATGAAGGTTTTATAGGGCGATCTGGCATTTGGAAGGCATTAGTTATAGCCGGAATCATAGTTTTCATAGTTCACTTGATTGGGGATTAAAAACTAAGGTACCCTTTGATTGGGGATTATATACGGAGGTTCCATGTCTATGGCTCTAACAGAGTAAGGTTTCACTTTTTATTGGGGATTACACACAGTGTTCTCCCTATTGATGGGGGTTTCACACTGAGGATAGCCTACTGATGGGGCCAACACACTATGGTTTCCCTTTTTATGGGGCTAACACACTGGGGTTTCCCTATTAATGGGACTTGCACACTTATTTTTCCTGATTAATGAGGCTTATACACTATGGTTTCCCTTATGATTAGGGATTAGAAACTAAGTAATCTCTATTGATAGGGCTTACATACGGATATTTCTCAATTGATGGGGATCACACAGTCAGGTTTACTATTGATATAGAATGTTTTCTTATTTGACATAGGTTTATTTTCTACATGACAAGCCTTGATTGTCTGTATGACATGTCAAAGAGTGTCTTTCTGACTTGTTAATTGAAAAAAAAATAGGATCTATCCAACTTGTCTGAAAGACATCATGTATATTAGATGGGATTTCCAAGGGGATATCACATTGTCAAAGTTTTGTTCTCTGATGGGGTTTTCAACACCAAAATGGGTGGCCTTTGGATCCATTGAATGACCTGGATGGGTAATATAGAGGGTCTCTACAAGAATACTGGGATATAGCCACAAACCTATAACCACAGTTTTCCAATGTTGTGTCTATTTGTATTTATACTATAGACACAATTTACATAGGCTATAGCCACAAGTTTACACCATGGAAACATGCCCTATAGACATGGTTTAAACTATTTATTTAGACCTATTTCCATGTTGGACAACTGTGTGAGCTATTTCCATTGTTCCAAAAATCGTGCCAATAGACCTTATTTCCATTGTTTATGTTGTGTCTATATCCTCTTAAAACTGTGGCTATAAGACTATTTTTCGGGGGCTATATCCATGGTTTCCCTAAACCATGACTATAGAGTTTTTTTATATAGCCACTGTTCATAAAAATGTGGATATAGGTCTCCCACTCTTGTGTGGGAAAAATTAATCTGTGAAAAAATAGTGGGAAGGTCTATTTACACAGTTTACATGATACAACCATGGTTGTTAATAATATATATAACTATATATATATACCAATGAATTTGTGGGTTAGTTTTAAGGTGAAAGGTTCACATAGCAGAGGTATGGATATTGAATCCGGCTAGGCGCTATTTAATTTAAATATATAGCCACAGTTTATGTGGGTTGTAGCCACAATTTTCCACCAAGGAAGTAGACCCTATATCCATAGTTTAAACTATGTCTATAGAGCTCTAGACATGGTGGAAAATAGTGTGATCTATTGAAATTGTTTCAAAAAACATGGAAATAGACACTATGGAAATGGTTTAAACCATTATTATATCATCTTAAATCCTTGGCTATATATATTTTCTATATCTACGCCAATGGGTTCCACGACCGGTACATCAATTGAAATAGATTACAACCACGGATTTTGAACTATGGGTATAGACAACATTTCTAGTTTTTTGGGTCTCATGATCCATCTGACATGCTCTGGTGTCATCATAATTTACGGATGAAACATATGAGTGGAATCATGAGAGTCAGTGTGACAAGTCTTGGAGGGTGTTTCATGTCCAAGACGACATGTCCGGAGGGTGTCGCATGACCCAACTGACATGCATTGGTGTCATATCATGTTTTAGATTACACATATTAAGGGTATCATGGGAGTCAATATAAAATGTCTTTGAGGGTGTCACATATCTTAGATGATATGCCAATAGGGTATCGTGAGACCTTTCTAGCATGATTAGAGGGTGTCATAAGATCTAGTTGTCATTCTTGGATAGTTTAGTGGGGTTCTGTTTTCATGAACTGGTGGCCTAATATGAGTCATGTGACATGTCTGAAGAGCCCCAGAATACTGGGACGATGAGTCTAGAAGGACTAACAATATTTTTTCATCATTCCTGGTGGTACCATATGACATTATTTGACATTCCAAAATGACTTCTCATGATCCAAATAGTAATCCAACAGTGTTTTTCATGATCTATCGATGACTCATGATACTATCACATATCATAGAAATTTGAAGTTAAGAACATGAGGATCATTTTATGGGTATTTCTCTTAGGTATCCCATTTATTATCTTATTACAAGACTTTATATCATTGATGAATTATATTTTTTTAGATTTATATTATTTTAAGTCTCAAATGATCATGTAGGTTTGTTTTATGACCTTCTCGTGTCCTGCCATAGGTTCTTCGAATGATATATGACTGATCACGTGATGTTCTAATGCATGTTTCATGACATATTTTTATGTTATCAAGTATAATAGCAGATTGAATACTTTTCAGTCATGAGATCAATCGCTCTACGAAATCTGCCATAGTTCTTGTACGTTTGAGTGAAAAAGAAGCCTCTGAAGTAAACTTTATAGAGATCAAGTGTTGAATCATATAGATCTTTTTTCATGTTGGGTGGTGAATTTATAGGCCACACCACCCATGTAGTACACCAGTTTGCACAGTGTATCTGGCGTGAATCCATGCTAGAGTCAGTCAATGGGTTCGGTGTAACATGTTTTCTTGAGCCCTTTCCTTGGACTGATTCTATGGGAGTCACCATATTTCTAGAGATCACAAGTACCTCAGTCAATTCCTCATTTATTGGATTTTATCCAATTAATGAGGACCTGTTTGAATCATTTGGATACACCAAAATACTACCATATTATAATATGGGGATATCCAAGGGCCATCACGAAACTATTATGCATGTCCAAAGGCCTTCACATGATCTCAGGTGACTTGTCTAGGAGTCTCTCAGGATCATATCACATACATCCCAATTGCGTCTCATGGGTTTTACAACTGCAAGATCTCTCATCTCCTTCTTTTTTATACAATTAAATTTATTTAAAAAATGTCATGGATCTTGATAGTTTTTAAAAGAAATGTTAAAGACATTTTATCTATTTTTTGGTGATGCATAACATGACCAATTATGTTAAAATGAATATGTTAGAGAAATGTTGAAAAATCAATCAGTGTGTCCTTAGAGAGGCAGAGGGGAAGAATGACATTACAAGGTTATGCTTGAGGCCTTTCGCGCACCAAGGATAGACAGATGGTTTGTTTTCGTGAGAGGAGGCAGACATATCATCAGGTATTCATGGTGCTTTTGGGATCACCATGGGAACGTCCTGTGATGTTCACTAATTGTGAGATCTCACTCTTTAATCCTTTAATTTCATTTGTCTTATACCACAAAGGCACCAGTGCTCTTGAAATGTTTTCAGATATTTTCTAGGATTATTTCCATTCTCATCGGTGTTGTATGCGTGAACATTTTTTTCAAGAAGCCTATCCCTTATACAAATTCTCCTCATATTATCAATGTATTTTTGTATGGGTTTTCAGTTGATCTCTAATGAAGAACCTTGTGGCATGGGGGAACATGTTCGACTACTATTGTGCATCATCGATTTTCTGGTACACCCTTTTCAACATATAAAGGACTTGTCAATAGTGGATATTGTGGATATGATGTAGGATATACAGCGCACATAGTCCTTTCATGTTACCTTATTATATCCATATGAAGTGAGTCACAAATAGTGATTCGCGGTCCATAGTTCTCGACCACCTTCTCTAAATTTTTCTTTTGTGGTGAAAATAATACCCATATTCATGTATTTATTCCTTTTTAAAAATTTTGATTCTCATTGCTATGAAACCACAAATTCCACCCCACTAGAAGCGATGTTAGCATGGACAAGGGATCTGTTCTGAGGAATGTAAATGCACCCCCACCCTCAAGAGACTTTAGCAGTGTCACGAATTGGTATCTTCAGGGATGCTTGGTCTATCAGGTGACACTTTGTATTCAGTGATATTCCCTATATTTAGGGGTAGGTAGACATTAATTTCACAAGACACTCTTTCTTTAGACCACTCCCATTTTTTATTCATCAAATTCCTCCATCACATAAATTTTATTTGAGTCATGATTGTGAGATCTGTTCCTGAGATTTCATATTCAGATCCATCCCGTAAAACAGCTTCTACTTATGTACTCCTTTGAACTTGCCAAAATCTATATCACAATAACTATTGGAACATTATACATGACAATTTCTATTGTTTTTGGTACTTTGTGGAATCTATTGGCTTGATCGTATGATCGGTCATGTATTAAGAGATTTATGTGACCATGTACATGTCATGTGATTGTGAGTCTACAAGGTGTCTTGGGATTTAGCGATTCCTTGTAGGTTTTATGAGAGCTGTGAGACCTCTATAGTTTAGGTGATTTGTGAATTCATTATGTGTTTCATGAATCTCTTTTTTATCCATGTGATGTGCATGATGATTATAGAACTTTTATTCTATTCCATTGAGAAATTTTTTCAATCTGTCTGACATATTCCACTTACTTATTCATAGGTTGCTATCATTTCCAATCATGGAACCATATCTACAGCCAATAAAATGGAGGTGATATCTAGGAATCCCAATATGGATCCTTGATATCATGTACATTCGGTTAATGATGTTCTAAAGGTGTTTCTCTCATCTAGGCATTGAGATTACCTCGTTTCACATAGACAACCTCTGTACATGTTTGTTCTATTGGATGATGATACCATACCTTCCCCATACTTTAATCTACCATCTTTTTGGGTGTTCAATTATCATTACCGCATTTAGAAAACAATTATTAGGGATTTATGGATGGTTGAAGCTAAATCTAAGGGCTTCTCCTATCTATTGGAAAACTATCCTTAGAACCTGAATGGCCATGATTTCCCTCCGTAACCTTTTCCACATATTTCTTCGAGTACCTTTACATATTCTCTACGAAATTAGAGCCGTGGATGGTACTCGAAATAGGATCTCTATCTGAGTGGTAATTTCTACAATGAGTGTTCATGGACCTTCTATTGAAGGTAAAGCTGTTTCTATTTTGCTGATCATTCATATAGGGTTAATCTTTATAAATACATATGGATATATCAATTTATTGTCTATCACCATCCCTATCTCATCGAGTGATGATTACTCATTGGTTTCATAGGACAAACACATTTCACTTGTCCGGGTATGAAGTGTGTCTCATCCCATGGGATATTTGTAAGTTGGGTGGGATTCAACCCCTAGGATAAATGTACGATGAGTATCTCCTAGCCATAGATTTCTGGGATGATCGATCATAGACTCTGGTTCAAGTGAAGAAGAAGCATATTATAGTGAAGGAGAAATTAAAGATGGAGCTGAATATGCACTCTCGAATTTCTTTCAATGATGGGATCAATATATTCACTTGTAGCATCATAGTTAGGTCTATTTATATTATCCCCCGATGATATTTTCCAATATATTCCTTCATAGTACATATCATATTGGGCCATCATAGAGGATGGAGACTATACCTCGTGGGGATATCGAGTAAACTCACATATTTCCCCTGGAATTATAATTTTAGGTCATAGGTCCATTTTTTTAATGGGTTGCATTTCCCAGCTGAGGATACGTGTTTAGGTGTCTTAGTATGTATTCTTGTTTTTGTGGTGCTGCAAGCTAGGAGACAACACCTCAATATGTCAGTGTCTGTCCTTGTATGACTTTACTTGCTCGTTGGACATATTCAACAGGGAAGAAGTCCTTTTAGGATCATTTCTCCCCTCTAGTTTCTATTTGGTTATATATGGTATAACATTCATTGTTATGAGTATTATAATTTTAATTGGACCTATAATTATTTTTCACACCCCAAATTGTTGAAATCATTGGTTGGGTATATGTCTTTATACCCCACTAAGGTTAATGATTCTCGGATAAATTCTAAAAGCTTTGATTTCACTCATTTTTGTGAACCTGCTGGACAAAATATTGATAACAGAAGAAGATCCCTTTATGAAGGGTTATATATAATCTCTATCCAGGATGGGGTTCTCACATCTAGAGTGGATGATCTATTTATCTATGACCATTATGAACCTTATCGATTTTGTTTTCAGTTTGGTTTCATTCAATGGATCTACCCTCCTACCTTGGTCTGAGTTCAAGGGGAGAAACATACTGGAGTAATGATAAAATTTTTGGAAGCTGGTGTCAAGTGATGATATTGAGTTTGATATCATAAATCCATAAGTGTTTACCTATATCCTCCATTCATATTATTATGCCACGGATTTTGTATCATCATACCCATGATGTGTGTTATTCCATCCAGATCGTCGTGTGGTCAAGTTGATTGATTCTCCAACCACTCTATCCTGGTTGACAATATAATTGATTGAAGTTCATAGAGAGACATCAAGCAAGAAAACTTATTCTAGTGATGTTTTCCCCTATGTTGGATTAGAATGTGTTGAGAATTTTAGTACTCCTTCATATGATATAGGTGACACACCCGTTTATAACAGAGCACATGAGGATTCCTCTCCTATTTTTCTACATACTAAATTAGTTATTCCTCCTCCAACCATTCCTACCTCATTTTTCACATAGTCTCAAACACTTCATATGTTCATCTATAAATACATTTATTATATGATTACATTGACTCCACTAGAATCATTTTTTGATCATGGGTACCAAATTAGTCAATTGTTTTATGACTTAGGGGTAGGTGGTTTTAAACAAAAATGATGGAATAATTTCAGGATGCATATTTTCATTAGTCAGAATGCACTGGCCATAGGTGAAATATATTTTCATCATCAAGTGGATGAGGCTCCTCTTTCTAGAAAAATATTGGAGATATCAGATGAATTGGAGCATAGTCTGCAGTTGATATATAAATTGCATTCTTAGATGGACGCATGGATGTTGTAGATATGGAGATGTGAGGTGATTATTTTGGTTCTATGTTCTAATATATAATCATCATCATCCTCTTTGGACACTATTTAGAAGTGGATCAAAGTGATAACTAATTCGGTAGAGTCCCTCCATCCATGGGTGGAAGTGGAAGAGGTGGGGAGAGAAGCATGCTAACATTTTATTGATGCTTCTCACCATACTCTATCTTATATTGTCCACACATCCAATATATTTTTATCATAGCATGAAATTTTTACTGAGTCCTATTTTTGATAAGACCATTGAGAGACTCCACATATTTGGATATTTTTCATCCCTTTTTTACACTGTAAATGAATGAATCTTATGAACCTTATATATCATTTTGTAATTTCATTCTCATTCATGGAAGGAATGTCATTTTTTTATTCCAATATTATGATAATCATTAATGCTTCCCATATTTTTTATAATATCATGTAAAACTGAATATATATATCAGAATACATAAATCATAAAATATTCTTCTCAATATGTGCTGATGAATTCCCACCAACACATGATTCATTATCTATGAATCTGTTACGGTTATCTTGAGATAACATGACTTGTATAAGGATCATTCTGCTAGGACATATATCTCGGAAGTAGATTGATATTATTATGTCAATGATGATAGGTGTGGGGAGTGTAGCTCGATTTTTCTAGGTCCATATGACGCGACTTACAATATTTTCTATTCCTGCAAACTACGTTGTTATTGTACTGTAGTATAGGGTCTTTTAGATCAGACCGAATGTTTCTATAGATTATGGTAATTATCTCATACATGATATAACATTAGTTTGTAGTCCTTTAGCTCGAAAATGATACTGATTTAGTTCATGGTATTTTAGCTCAAATGTGATATTTCATTATGTTTCATAGTTTCCTGAAATGTGTGTTCTTGTTTTAAAAATCACTTCTTCCAGGCGGTTTCCATTGGATTTATTCATGGAATAAGAAACACCCAATTGATCCTTGTCTTAAAGGGACCTTCTTTCCAAAGGAAGAAAATGATTATGTTTGAACATTACGATACATAATAATGTGTATTGGTCAATAGTATGATATTTTGGAATCATCATAGCCTTTTGGGGGGAATTATTTCCTACTTTGGGACTCTCTTTTTAAATTTAAGTTATTTTCACGAATCCTTATTAATTTACAATGATTGGCATATGTCTCCCTTGGAATTTATAATTATATATTAACATGTGTAAAATATATAATCGTCTGTATGTATTTGAGGTTCTTAATTAATGGAGATACTAATATGTATTTTAGGTTCTTCATTAATGGTATCCTCTCAGGAACTATTTAGATATCCTTTTAATCATCGTTATGATGATACTGGTTTTTATGCCACACAGTGGGGCACTCTAGAATTTATTTTCATCCAGGGTGATGAAGGTTTTTTAATATTGGGATCATACCCATAAAATGGGAAACCTATGTATCAATGTGAAAGGAATCAAATCCCATGTAGTTCGATAAGTCTCAAAGGAGAGTATAGTCCTTTAAGAGAAATTAGTTTGTAATTACATCCTAAAAAGTATGCCTTGGGGATTAATTTGGTGCATGTTTCTAAGAAGGATTCCCAGATTAATGAAATTAGGTATTGATTACTGAATATGAAATCCAATGAGCTTGGGCCCAAAGAATTTTTCCTATATATCCTAATTATGATGGGAATCATAGTTCTCATAGTTCATTAAGTTTCATCGGAGACTATAGTACTTTGTAAGAAATGATTTCGGACTAACATCCTGAAAAGGATGACTTGGTGATTTGGGGGGAATTAATTTGGGGATTATTCCTAAGCAGTATTCCCAAATTATGGGAATTCTGGTTTCATTCCTGAATAGAATATCTAATGTGCTCAGGCCCTAAAAATTCTTCCTTCGTATCCATGTTTAAATAGGTATCAAAGTTCTTGTAGATCAAGTGATATTGGAAATGTTTTGATCATGAAAAATATCTAAGCCCACATGAGTCATGCTTGTTGAAATAAACATGAGGATCATAATATTCAACATAGGCACACACACATTTACTCCTCCACTAGTGGATATGGGTGCATCAACGGCATTGAGGGTGGACGTTGGAGAGGCGACTCAAGAAGAGGGTGAGGTGACGATCCCTCCCTCTGTTCTCCATACATTGGACATGGGTCCAATGAAAGGATGGAGGTATGAAGGTTAAGGGGTTACACTAGTATTACTTCCCAAAAATTGATCCTTGTATGGGAGGGAGAGTTTTCCTTTTCTTGAATGTAAATGTAAATGTGAACTGTACCTCCCCTCTACAAGAGACCTGAGGATTCAAGTCTTTGATAACAGAGATGTCGGGACCCAAACCCTAATCCTCTAAACTGAGAACTTCCCAGCAATGTTCATGGGAGAAGGGTCTATGTTACTGTGGATAAAAATATCCACAGATGCTCTAAGAATTCAAACCCCATTGTAAAAAAGAGTGGGAAACCACTTATTGTGGAAATACAAACCCAATAAAGATACACACAGATGATTATTTCCCGTATGATTAATATGTCATGAGGTATTGGTGGAGGTATCAACAGAATCCCTTTTATACAATGGATCCAATGAAGTAGAATCCTTTCCATGAATGAAATTGAGGGGGCCTTGATGGCTTGTAGACTAAAAAGAGTAGTTGAATCAAAGGAGGGAACCTGTGTAGGTTTTGGCGTTCAAGTATGGGTACGCAAGTAGTCTTGGGAGACCTGATGTTCATATAAGCGACGAACAACCTAGACGATAATACATGGGCGAGACTTGACTCAAGCCTTCAAGAGTATTCACATGTATTCCAAGATGTGGGGAACTCCAGTTCCTATGAATGGAATAGGAGGCTCCAAGTGTTTCCAATTAAGGGAGGTTGGGTTCCATAGGTGCGCAAGTGTTGTAGATTTCAAATACTAAAATGACTTAAGTCATATGATCCTCCTTCAAATACTCCACTCTAGGTGTTAATAAACTAACTTGAATTTTTGAGAAGACATGGGTGAAGCACTAGGCTGACCATAGTAGGAATTATGATTTAGGGAAATCTATCCATACAAATGAAGCCCCCAGGAGTCTATTTATAGGAAAAAAATAGGACCCTGGGGAATAAGAGATTGGGCGTAGAATTGGGTTGCATGACAACTTTTTTGTGTGCAATTGGGTTGCCCTCACACATTGTGGCGTGCAAGGGGTTGCACACCGGATGGGTGGCAACCAAGTATACATGGGTGATGTTGGTGATTTGTCCCAACTAGGGCTCCACTTTGAGGACTTAGAAAAAATAATACCTTCATTCTGCACCATCATGGTGGATGTAGGTGCCTTGGGTTCCTCCTTTAGGACATAGCCAAATTTATTATTCCATACCGCGGGGGGATACGCCCCGGCACCCATGTCTTGGGATCAGTGTTGGGATATGATCATGTACCTTCGGTCTGGTGTCATTTCTACCGTCACTAACCCCCATTAAAAAAGAAGAGTCATACCACGAACATTTCGAACCTGCTTTTGGTCATTTTGTAGAGAAGTTCATCGAATACATTTAATGGTGTCTACAAAAGCTCCCCCTAGAATTTGACTCATTCAGAATGAAAATAATCATATTATAAGGTAAAAGTAGGTCACATTGATGCATTCCAACATCATTTTGTTATATTAGGAAGTATAATATGTTTGGAAGGATGCTCTAATTTTTCCCAAAGCCATGGGGCCTAGAGAGCATAGTTTTACTATTTCCAGGATTATATATAACCCCACAAACATTGTATCTTTTGAAATTTTCATGCTCAATATTACGTAAACCATACAAAATATTCTTTTATTAAACTGGGAATCAAATTTTGTCTATAGTTCCCTTTTAGGGTTCCCAATCTTGTGAGTACCACGTCTATTGTCGTTGGCAGTTTACGGTCATGCATGTTGGACTATAAAGGGCTATTGTTTATGGTCAAATATCATTAACCATAAATATTGAAATTAAATCCCAAACAAGACATAATGGATTATAATTGTTCTAATATTCATTAAATATTTTCAATGGGAATCGTGAGTTGTGATTTTTATGGTCACCAAAACTAAAACTTGAATAAACATAAAAGAAGTATCTTACAAGAATCCATTTAGCATTATTTGGAAAACCCATTATGGGTGTTGTGTTATGCATGAAAAACTATGGAAGATACTGCATAGCGAAATAGTGTTATATTTTCACCGACATTCCTGTTATGTTGGAAAATTTTATGAAGGGACACCTCAGGGAACAGAATATATAGTGAAGAAAAAAATAACTCAGAAGTATGAAATTTTTCTATTGATAGATAAGGGAAAATAATATTTGGCTGAATCAAGGACGCAGTGGGTGGTTTTTTCTAGGAAATGGATTTTGGGAAAAGGTTTATTTATGCCAACATATTTCATAAATAGGAAACCCATTTCTTATACAACTTTTGTGCATGAGGAACAGTTAAAATTTATCAGAAAATAGAATTTTTGATCTTATACTGTGCAGTTTTAAGTCATGTAGTGAATACATTTTACTATGTAGTTTTAAGTCATGTAGTGAGGACATTGTACTATGCAGTTTGAAGTCATGCATTTAAGACATTGTAGTATGTTGTTTTATGTCATTCAGTGAGGACAATATGCTATGAATATTTAAATCACGAAGGGAGGACATTTGGTGGCTTTAATTTATGGTCTTTAGCTTTGACCATAGGTAAGAGACTCTCCTAATTTCTTAATAACTTTTTTTGGAAACATACTACCATATTCATGCATGGAATGGGAAATTTATATTGTGATTTGAGAATTTTTGGATCTGATGAATGATATGGGAAAAGGGATAAAGTCATTAGAGGAAATCTATTCCACGAATGAAGATACTATTACTTGTCCAAACCTTTACAAGGGTTTCATTATGTATGGATAACTAGGGCATATGTTTCATAGTCAAATAGTTTTATCTTTTTACTGAAAGGATTGTTATGTCAGAAAAATTAATGTTAGGCCACCTAAGGGCACGTACTATATAGTTAGGAAAAACGTTCTGTTAGAAGTTTGACCTGTTAATGCTAAAATCCAAAGAATGTTTATGGAGATTCTATTTTTCCAAAGAACAAAGTTTGGTTTATGAGGAAATGTACTTTAATATGGAGATGGTATTTCCAATCATGATTTCCAAAGAATTGGAGGAATCGGATTTCTATGAAGGTATGAACCATATGTAGGAAGTATTGTGTTTTTCGGTTTAGGTCATATGACTAGGACCATAAATGGAAACAATATATGATTTTTGGTCAAGTGATCCAAGGATATTTCATATTTCTTTGAACACATAGACAGAGAATTTGGTAATCCATGGTCTTGATGACATTCATATTAAGAAAAAGATAATGGGGAAAATATACATGAATGAATTTTTTAAAAATAATTATTCTTATATATTTTCATCAATGTTTGAAGGGTAAAAGGACACAATAACCAAGAATGAAATTTCTATAATTTTACAATCCTTTTATTGGTGTTGTACTATGCAAGGCCGACTGGGGAATATTCTGCATTTCCAAATAGTGGAATCCTTTGACTGAAATGCCTGTTATGTAGGAAACTTATCAAGGCCACCTCATGGCATTTACTGTATTGTCAAGAAAATGAGTTCTCATATTTTAGAGACTCTGTCCCCAGAAACTATAAGAAATATTATGAATATATGAAAATATTCATGATTTAGAGTGTGACATTTAGAATGGGGTAGTGCGTAATGCACATGAGAAATATTTGAATAAATATTGTCCATGTGTTTGAATTCATTTACACATATCTGACTCACATGTAAAAATAGTGATTGTCTTTGTTTCCTTTGAATCAATATTATGATGTGAAGTTTAGAGTAATGTAGCAAGGACATGATGTGATTCTGATGTAAAAAAGGGAATATTGTGGATAGACCAAGAATTAACCCTAGTTTTCACTACGTATCACATATGGATGATAATCAATCTATATGTAGTTCATTTATTTTTGTTGTAATTTAACATCATGAGGTAAAGATTAATATGAACCAATGTGAAAAGAAATACATGTTGTATCTAGACCAAGGAATAATACCCAAGTGTCACTGCATATCTTATTGGGGGAAAGAATCAAGCCATATATAGTTCTTTTAAAATTCCCTATGTTTTTTTTTATTATTATATAAGGAATAAAGGGGGGGTTTCTATATCATGGTTATGCCCAATTTTGGAGATCTAGGTGTCTTTATGTATCTCATATGTATGAGAATCAAGAAGAACAAAGTTATTTAAATAATCATTTTCCCCATCAATCGTGTTTGATATGGAAGATAGGGTCTTTAGACCAATTCTAGAAGAATGGTTTAAATTTAATATACAATATGGAAAAAAAATCAAGTCATGTATCATAATATATTACTCTGTGAACACTCGGTTCATACACAAGTTGGGAAAAGGGAAATAAAAATTTTGGTTTCTTACAGCTGGGCCCAAGATTGGAGAACTAGGTGTATCTATGTATCTCATATGAATGAGAATCAAGCCAAACATAGTTATTGAATTGAGGTACCTATGTAGAAATGACTCAGACATTAGGAAGAAAGGGACTCATGTGCCAGTATGGAGTAGAAATGATGTCAATGATTCTTTCATATGGAAGCTTCTAATGTCATGTAGAGAAGACGTAAGTCATACAGTTTAATTTTGTGTAACGAGGACAAAAGATGTCATGCATTTTAATGTCGTGCGACAAGGACAATGATTATATGTATTTTATCATCATGTAGAATGAACACTTATCGTTGTTATGATGTTTAATGTCTTATGACTAGGACCTTGTGTTGTGTAGTTTAGAGTTATCCAATGAAGATGATGTGTGAAATTACCTAAAGTATTTCATAATGAATATGGAATTGGTTGGAGTTGTAATAATCTCTCTATCCATTGGGATTGAGGAATAAGATCCATTCATGTATACCTTTTTTATATAAAATGATCCTTCCCACATTGGCTCATGATTTGGAGGTTTCATTCCAGGTATCATTGGAGTACTGAGGACCAATACCAATTCTTCATGAAGAAATAAACGAATGGGAAATTTCTTGTTAAAGGCTCACACTATTCTATTATGATAGACTTCTAAATGATGAAAAGTATAAAATATTTTTTCTTCAAATCATTCCAGGTCCTGAAAACTTTTTTGAGAATTCTCATCTATAGAAAACTGATCACAGATTTCAACTCTGACTAAAGAAAATTGAATTTCAATTGGAAAAAGTGATTATATTCCTTACACCAATGAATATAGGGTTTCCTGGGTGCCATTGCGGGTAGTAGTCTAATAATCCCATAAAGAATGAAAACTTTTATCATACCACAATTTATTATCTTTATCCACCATCTTTTATTGAATAGTTTGAAGGTTATTATTGAAAGCCTCTATCTATCCATTAGAAACCACATGATAGCAGGATGAATGGTTGAATTTGATATTGTGCTCTACATATAACTTTTTTACCTCAACAGAACAGAAATTGGTGTCATTTTCAATAAATATAGTATGAGGGACACCAAATCTTGTGA
The DNA here is from genome assembly GCA_963277665.1 of Viscum album. Lineage (NCBI taxonomy): Eukaryota > Viridiplantae > Streptophyta > Magnoliopsida > Santalales > Viscaceae > Viscum > Viscum album. The sequence goes on from OY728137.1 coordinate 2,056,839,991, forward strand.
TGATTTTCAGTTTGAAAAAACTAACAATTATTTTTGCTTCAAATTAATTGAAATGTATTGCCTCATCCCATTAGGAGAATAATTCTGTAGTAGTAATCATATACTTTAACTACTTAGCCGTAGCTGGAGGATAATGCCCACCTACATCCAATCCCAATATGGAAAATGTCTAGGTGTATTTAGATTTTTGAAACTGCTCTTAGGGTTGATGAATGAAGTTTTCATGCACTTGGTAGGGATAACATTTCTTGGTGAAATCTTTTCAATCATGTGTCACTGAAGGCTAGATGTATCGAAGCCTTTGGATTTGATCAGAAATAATATGCCTAGACTGGTGAGCACCAAAATATCTATAATGTACTTCTTTCATGAAAACTACATTGTCTTCTCCATCAATACACTTGAAGAGGAATCCATCAAATTCTCATTTTTATAGGATCTTTGGGTGATCTGGAAAATCATAAAGAGTAAAATTGGATTCTCATTGTCGAATATGATCTTTTTTAGCCGTGTCTGGTGGAAGTACTCCATTTTGAAGGTATTCCATGATGGGTGCTATATATCCCGTGGTATGACCGTATGGCTCAGAAATATGACTTATTTCATTAATTCCATACATTATAGTTTGAACTAAAGGTGATACCACACAAATATGGGATATACTACTAATTGTCTCATCCCGATTTGGATCTCCCAAGGCTTTAGATGAATTATCCAGTGCATCAGCTTGGGAATTTTGTCATTATTGAACATAGGACAAGGTCAGCTCTGAGTGAAATCCAGCCATTAACCCTCTGATGTAATCACACAAAGATATTAACTCTTCTTATCTGAGGGAATATTCCCCAATAATTTTTTTGATTACCCACTCTTAATATTATTCTACTTTTAAGTGATTCACTTTCACCATAGGTCCCAATTATTGGCCTACTGTGAGGTATTGATATTCTGCTTCATTGGTGGTATCACCTTCTGACAACAAGAAGGAATAAGGCAACACATTCTTTTCTGGGGAGATAAGTACATTTCCTAACCAATCTTTGTTGAGTTTAGGGTTTCCCATTCTCTTTGCTATTAGAATTATAGAGGCACCACCAACGTACATTTACCACGTTTGGGAACTATCTTGAATTGAGAATACTACTTAATCAGTAATTTCAGTATTCAATGATGTATCTTCCCTAGATGGGTGTTCAACGAGGAAGTTGGTTAGATATTGGCCCTTTATTGCCTTTTAAGGTATAAACTGGATCTCAAACTGTTGCAAAAATAATTGTCGACCATGCAATATGCCCTGTAAGAATAGGATGGATGAGGTTAAATTTGAGTGGGTAATTACGAGACACCAATTAGACCACATGATTTTGCAGATATTGCATCAATTTTTGAACTACAATGACTAATTCCAGGCAGCACATTTTAATACTTTAATACCGAGTTTCTACATCAAGCATACTTTGACTGAGATAGTAAAGGTTGTTTTCATTCCCGACATCATTTTTTTGGGAAGGTAAGGCACCAATTGTACTCTCTAAATTTGTCACATATAGAAGGTGTGGTCTTCCTTCAATAGGTGCCAGTAATACCAGTGGACTCAGGAGATATTTCATAGGGTATGAAATACCTCTTAGAAGTCTCAATTCCATTGATAGGTGACTCCCTTCTCCATTAATCTGGTGAAGGGTAAACATTTTCCAATAAAACTTCTGATAAAGTGTTGAATATAGGCCAAGGGTCTTATGATCCCTCTTAATTATTTCATATTTATAGGATGTGACATGACAAGGATTGATTTTTTTTAGAGTCAACTTCAATACCACGATGGCATACAACGAAGCCGAGAAACTTCTCTGAGGTTATTCCGAATGAATATTTTAAGTGTTTCATCTTCAAATTATGCTTCCATATTTTATTGAATATGGTCTCTAGATCATACAAGTGATAAAAACATTGTCTGTATTTAACCATAAAGTCATCAACATAAAATTCATCAAATTTCTCTCAGCAGGGTTTGAAGATATGGTGCATTATACATTGATACGTTTCACCAACATTCTTTAATCCAAAGGGAATTACCCAAGAGAAAAACACAACTTTAGGGGATCTGAAGGCTATAAATTCATCATCATCTTGGTCCATGTGGTTATTATTATACCATGAGTAACCACTATAAAGGAATGATATTTATATCCAACTGTTGCATCAAATAAAAGTTATGTGATCTAAACTGGAATGTAATGTTTAAGACATTTCCCATTAAGATATCTAAAATGAAGAAAAACTCTACTTTTCCCATTCTTGTTTTTCACTAGGACATTTTTGTCCATCCATTTTAGATATTGAGCCTCCCTGAAAATTATATCCTTTATAATCTTATCAAATTCAGCTTCAATTTTAGAAACATGAGTTGTGTGTGTTCTTCTTGGTGCCTTCTTGAATCCTAGATGTTCTTTTGGAAAACTAAAATGATGAGTAGAAACATTGGGGTTAAGTCTTGATATTTTTGTGTAATTCCAAGAAAATATATCTCAATGATTCATTATAAATGAATTATACACTTCTACTTATTCAAGATTAATGGCCTCCCTAATTAGATTAGGGTGTGGATCTTCTTCTGTAACCAGATTTATTTCTATGAGTTCATCCACAGTGGTAGAGACACCTCCCTCCAATGCTGGAGGAGCATCACTGAGATCTTCTTCTTCTTTTTCCTCTTCCTTATGCATCACTTATTATGTTTCTACAATCATAGTTGATGAAAAATAAAAACATCCAAAGTAAGGGGAGGAGTCAGTATTTGATCCTCCTGAAGAAGAATCCACCATTTTGGCCATAAAAATTATTAAGGGTTGTCTTAGGGTAATAAAGAAGATATAATGGATTGAGAATCAACATCCTTTTCTTCCTCTAGTGTTGATACAAAATCTTCTAATTTGATTAATGATGTAGAGGCTAGATAATATTCAGTGGATGAAATGATGACATCTCCATTTAAGATTTCACCACGACTTAGTGAATCTACAATTTCTCCCATTCTTCTAGGCTTGATTGCCGCAATTAACATTATGGATGTTACTAGATGAATGCATGGATTTGGGTTTACCCTTTAAAATTGATTAATAAAAAAACAAAATCTAGGATCAAATGTATTAATGGGTTTTTTGGGATCTTTTCTTATCCATTCAGTTCATTAATTATGGTTACCTCTATTTCCCTAGACCGTGTTCCCTTCGTGTGACAAAATTCTGCCTCAATGTATTGAGATTCAATCAATTTGAATGTATCCTTGTCATAATACAATGTCCCAACATGACCATTGAAATAATTCTTGAGACATTGGAGGTATGAAGAGGGTATGGATGCATGTTGATATAGCCAAGTCCTATCAAGAAGAATGTAAAATGATGTGTCCTGATGAACAACCATGAAATCTGAATTAGACACAATTTCCCCAATTTAGTACTAAGTGTAATCTTGCACATAGGTTCTTTCTCCTTCTTGTCATATCATTGAAGCATTAAAGTGGAATGAGTAAGTCAGATTCAGTAAGACCCAATTGACAATGTTTATGAATAGGAATGTGGTGGAATCTCGAGCCATTATCAATGAAGGCTCGTTAGATGTCTATGTCATTGGCCTTTCAAGATAGATACAAGGGCCTAATATTTCCGTGTAAAACATCATCTTCATCCTCATACATAAAAGATATGACTACATGACATTTTGCAGTATCATTCTCTATATGGTAAACCTCAGCTGCAACAACATCGGCTTCAAACTATTGTAGACTTCAAAATGCCTCAATAAGTACATCTCGATACTCTTTTGACAGATTCAAGGCATCCAAAATCGACAACTTGGATAGTACATGGGCTAGTTATTTCAAAACATAATATATTTGGTCCATAGGTCTGTGTTTCCAAGAATAGAGATGCATTTTTGTAGGTACCTTGTATGTTGATGCCTCTCATGTAGATGTACCATGGGTCGGAGCAAAAACTAGAAATAACCCTGGATTTGGATGATTATACTGACTTGGTCTATCTACTTGATGAGAGGAATATGGGTTGTCCTCTAATCGTTCCCCAAAATAATCATGTATCGACTGAATCTGTAATGTGTTATTGAATCTCCTTGGTCTTGTTGAGCCCACTGAAGGGATCTCCCATGAGTTTCTTCCACATATACGGTTCGAGCAGGGGAAGAGTAAATATATTGGCTTTTAGAATACCAATGTTTTCCCTTATATACTCAACCTTGGACCCTATTATGGTTCCCCATTTAAATATAGGGAACTCAGACTCATTTTAACCCCAATCACCATGGGAATAATGATCCATTAAGGGGATAACGTTGACAGAACCTAATATCAATTTTTCATTTGATAAAAATTATGCCTGATAGGTCAGTTCTCATTGTGTTGTATGGCTGGGAAGTTCCCATACATTTGAAACATATGGAATGAAATTTACTAGAGTCAAAGACAACTTTGTCCTTGACACGAGCTTGTCTTCTTCTAGCTTCTCTTTGTCCATATGATCATGTCACTTCTTTACATATTGACCTTTAGATTACTGATCATTTGATTAAGGTATTTTTTCAGTGACGAAAGTAGCAGAAGACACAATCGGTTGATTCAACTATGCTCGTCAAATTTCATGAGTTCAGTTGATCACTTTCCTGATCTTTCAATCATCATATTTCTTCACATTTTTTCATTTTACATCTTTATATTAGCCTTCTTCCTCTATATTAGTGGCAGTAACACATGCTACTTGGGATGAAGAACATTTCAGTTTTATATGTCTATAGTCAACCATTTTTTAATGAGGTCATTGAAAACAAAACACTATTGAATTGGATACCCCAACATCAAGTGATGGGGACAATAGTTCAGAATATAATCATCTCATTTTTTGATTTGTATCATCGGCCTTAGAAACTAAACCAAATTAATTTCCATAGCTCAGATGAAGTAACCAGGAATCTATTCATTCTGGAAAGAATAATAATTGTTCCTTATATCCTCATATTTTTTATTCCTTTGATCACATTGATCATATTTATGAGGTTTTCATTGTTGATGATTCTCGGGAGTTAGATCCCTTTCCATTTGTTAAAGGTTTTGAAGTAGATGCAGGTATAGGTGCTTGCATAAGTGTGACTGTAACAGCCTCTGATTTCCCAGTTCTCCTACCCTGAGTTGATTTAATTACATGAGTTTTAGTTTTAGTTTCTATAATATAATCTTCCATATATTGAGAAATTAATGTAAGGTCATGAAACCCTCTAGTGAATTTCACATGGATCATTTGTGTGTGTAACTCATCATGCAGATTTTCCACACAAATTTGTAGAAAATTATCTTGAGGGAGGAATAGATTTAAAGAATGTGTTAATCCTTTCAATCGAGCAATGAAATATGAAACTCTATCATTTTCCATTTTTTCAATTTTTTTTATCAAAAATGGTTTTCTTCGATAGCGTTTAGTTGAATTGAAGAATGAATTTCTGATGGAGGTCTTCCCATCCTATAATTGATCGATATTGTAAACTTGTATACCATAAAAAAGAATGATCCTATAATGACTACACAAAACACCTAAAATTATCTACATATTTTTGTAAAGGAGTTCCCATCATGGGATCACAAAGAGAAATGAAGTATGTTAAGTTTTGTTCCAGATATCCTAAACCATTAATGATTGGGAATGTTGTATTCATAAAAATTAGTGGGGGATGGATCATATCCAGCCACTTAGGATAAGATTTATTTTCTAGATGAACTGGTGCACGTCGTTCTTCCATATCTTCCAATCGATTTTTTAATGCATCAATTATGTTCATAAGCACTTGCGGAATATCTAGATGAGATGGGACCAGTACAGGTATAGTAACAAGATCTAGAACTGGTGCAACGACCTAAAAAACCCACCGGTGGTGGTGCTGGTATTTTCCTAGGATAACCCACGAGAACGAGCCTATAAGGATGTGTTTGATCCTTCCCTTGTTGTGTACCAAATAAATAGAATTCATTATCCACATCTCTAGTAACCACAAAGCCTCATTGTTGTGGAGATCCTACAGGATGAGAATGTTGAGGATCTTCCTCAGGTGTATGTCTAGCAAAAATACTACATCGATGTAACTATATATTGTGTCTTTTAAACTCTTTCATTTTCTCTTCATGTTGTGTAAATATTTCTTCCAGTGAAAGAGACTGACCTTCTCTAGAAGAATATTGAGATGAAATCTTACTATTAACCTTTCCCCTTATTATATTCCATTTGGAGGGTTGGGAGTTGGTAATTTGAGGGAATACCTAGATTCTGGGTAAGCATTTGATTTCAGGTACACACACCTTCATTTTCTTCACTGTGTACCGTATTATGGATAAGAACAGCATCGTCTGATTCCCCTGAACTAGACTCATTTTCTAGAGGATTTTCTAAAATGATGTTAATGTCATTTAGTGATGCATAATGCATTTATCGAATTATGTCAGTATATATGTAACCTCGTCTCCATCTATAACTTCCATGAGACTATGTTCTCTTATATGAAAAATTCTCAAGAATTGTTTGGAAGACACTCACCCGAATGGAATCCATGGATATTTCAGTTTTGTACTATATTTGTGGATTCTTCCCTAACCAACATAAATCTATATTCCATTGAGGAGGGGATTTTAGATGTGAAATATTCCATAGCCCTGTAGGCTGGGGTTGTTCATGTTCTTCTTCTTCAAACATTTTATATTTGTTTAATGAATTTGAAGGTTGCATTAAACAATATCTTATCCCTACAGGCTGGGATGTCTTATTAACTGCTAAGACTGATATTCGCGTAGCTGCTCTTCTGAATTTGAAAAAAAATTGGACATTATCTGGGTGCGTTATCCATAAAAAACTCAAATAACTTTTTTCATAATATTATTGTGCTATTTCAGAAATTTTAGTGATCTAATGGATGACATCCTCTAAGATGGAGGCCTGCTGGGGATTCTCATATTTTTTATGCAAAAGTAACCCAACAAATTTATTTCTTTTACCTTGACTCTAATGAGAGCTTTTTGAGGCCTTTTCTTGATTTTACATTTTATCACATACAAAATCTATTGATTGTAGCCTGTCATGGGAAATAACATTGCATAAGACCACATTTGGTGGGATTTACTGAATCTGTAGTGCAGTGAAATGTAATGCTCCATGTTCACCCCATCCTCTGATACGAACACCAAATGGGGTGTCAAAAATTATCTTGATTAATCACTTAAGAGCATTAAGGCATGCACACAGAAGGGTTCTCTACTATTTTTCAACCATCACATTTCGGTAAAAAGAGGTAGATGCCAAGTCAATTTGGAATTTAATCCCTTCTATTACCATTGCATGATTTTGATATTAATCATATGGTAATAATTTGGTTTTCAAATGATGAAGAGTCTTCCATAATCTGAGGTAGAAATCATGAATGCAATCTTCTTCATTGAGTTCTAGAATGTTGTATTGAGAATCTCCAATGTCCATAATAATTCTGGTACTTCTCTTTTAGCCAATTATTTTCTAATTTTTAACATTTATTCATCATCATTAACTATTGGTTTCTCCACTTGGTCTGACCAAAGTCGATGCTTCTTGATTATTTTATTAAAAACAATGGAATCAGTCACCATTTCCTCTCCAGTATTTGAAAGAAAATGACCCAAGGGAGGTTCAAAGAATGACTTTACCCTTATGATTTCATCTAGATGAGAATGTATTTCACCTATTAATGATAAGGAATCAGACATGACTGGATTTGTGTTAGAAATTCCCTTGAGAAAAGGGGGATTTCTCATTTCTATAGTTTCAATTATATAATTATATTGACCATGCGAATAACTAATATAGATAGAACTTTTGAAGAAAATTCCATTATGAAGAGGACCACCGTGGTGGATTGCATCAAGGTAAAAATCCTCTTTCTCCTTCATCTTCTGGCCACATGGAGAGTTGTCATGGCTCTCATCCAGAGATTGGATCTCTAGATTGATCGAATTTTTTATATATTATTCCTTCATGATGATGTTTTCGATGGAGAACATCAGAATTACTGCTACTAATCCCATAATTTGATAGTGATAGAGTATGATCTTGATCTGAAATAGATAAAAGTTTGAGGGCTTCAAGAACTCCAATATTAAGAGGATCAAAATTGCAGCTTGATGATAGATTTTCTAACTGTGTTTGGTTAGATTTATTCTTGTATTCTCTGTTACCATTAGTTGGGGCCACCTATTGGGAGAAGTGGTTATCATGTACAGGTTTATGTGCTTTCCAGGGAGTGGTTATTAGAACATGCCTATTATATCCAATTGGAATGGGTGTATGTTTCTGATGCTATTGTCCTTATTATATGGAGGAGTAAGGCCTATGACCCTACTGGACTGGAACAGAGGTGTGTATATGCTCAAGGATCGCATGCTAATGTGTCATCCCATGTGTGAACATAGATTTTTGAGTCTGTCCCCCTGGTACTTCTGAATAAGTTGTTATAATATCCTCACATGATTCCAGAATATGGGGAGGAATTTGTGTCTACCCTTTCACCATTGATAAAATATGTTTGGGGACATTAGGGGCCGAAACGAGAATATACGTCCATTCTCTATCAGTATTAGGTGTATGTTCCTAATCCTTTCCTCCATTCCCTATCAATGGGTATTGACAATACACTTGTATGGGGGTAGAGAGTTGATTATGTCCCAGATTTTTCATCGGTGCTTTCTGACTAACTTCTCCCAATGCTACCAAATGATACGGTTGGTAGTCTATATGAACGATGGTAGGTGTATTTGTCTACTTGTTTATTCCCATCAAGTATGGTTGAAAAAAATCCATCAATAATAATAGACGAGACTAGTAAAAGAAAATGTGATTGTAAGCAGGTGTATGTTCTTGTATACTAGTTTCCACTACATTTGATTGGTGGGATGCTTTAAATGTAGTCAAACAGGCCTGATGATAAGCTGATAATTTTTAAACAAGTGTACATGAATATTCACTGTACTCCACCAGATTTTCTTGGTGAAATTGGTGGGTTGCTTCTAGATGCGTCTGTTGGGAAACGAAATTAGGACGGATGGGTGTATGTGCTTACTCGTTGTTTTCCATCAGGTTATGTTGATGGTCTTCTTCAGAGGGGGAAGAGATAATATCCTACTCCTTGTTGACCATACATTATCCGTGGTTGTTTCTCATGCGTTCCCAGGTCTGAGAGACCGTGGACTAACGTCCAGAGGCAACACCCCCATCATTTTTGGGGTTCACTACCACGTGATTCTTCTAGCAGTGATTGTTGGTGGTAATCCTTAGGAAGGTCCCCTACATCCATGAATTAAGGCCCTAAGTGACCTCTTGATCCACATACGAGTAGTATGAGAGGGACTGGTTGTGGTGTTAAGAGGATAAGGACCCGAAACGGTTGAAAACGGTGGTTGACACCAACTGCTTCATGACCATCGGCTGTCGTTGGATGGACGATTGTGGATTGTTAGTGACCTGGAGAGCCTGTCGAGCAGCCTCTATGGCTGGGATTTTTCCAAGATAATGGTACTCCCTTTCTATCACATTGGAGTCCCAATGTTGGAGATGCTGATTGGGTGATGATTTTGTTCCCATGGGTGAGGATCCAGCTTGAGCAGCATTCAGGGAGATCACAGATGTCATCTTAAAGAAACCCATTTTGGACATAACGAAGATCTGAGGAAAAATATGAAAAAAAACAATAAACTCGACTAATGGAACATCTTTTAAATGGATACATGTGTGATTCATTCCATTTTTTGTCCTTAAGTTATCAATTGATAAGGGCCTGACAGGTGGGTATCATTTTTAACATATTGAAGGATTCACTCGGGTTACCCATTTTTGTTTCGGTGTTCCTTGAAATGGGTATTCTAGTTTTAAGATTCACTGCATCTAGGAGGTCTCCATTGGATTTATTCACGGAACCATAAACACCTAATAGATCTTTATCCAAAAGGGACCTTTTTTTTCAAAGGTAGGCATTCGTTATGTTTAAACATTACGATGCATAGGAACGTTCATTGGTTGAGAGGATGGGAAGTCGGTGTCATCACACCCATTTGGGGAAAATTATTGTCTTATCCAGGACTCTCATAATAAATTTAAGATAATTTCATGAATCCTTATTAATTTAGAAAGTACTATATATGTTTCCCTTGGAATTTTCAATCACTTATTAACATGTGTAAAATGTAGAATCAATTATATGTATTCGAGGGTCTTTATTAATGGATATATTCATATGTATTTTAGGTTCTCCATCAATGGTATCCTATCATGTACTATTTATAGATTCTATTAATCATTTTTATGAAGATAATGGTTGTTCAGCCTCGCAGTGGTGCACTCTGGAATTTATTGTCATCCAGGGAGATGTAGGTTTGTTTGGATATAGGGATCATACCCATAAAATGTTCTACCTACATATCTTTGTGAAAGGAATCAAAACCCACATAGTTTGATAAGTATCATAGGAGATTATAGTCCACTGAGAGAAATGATTTTGGACTTACTTTATGAAAAGGATTCATTGGTGATTTGGGGGGTTTAATTTGGGGCTCATATCTAATGAGGATGCCCAAATTAAGGGAATTATGGTTTGTCTCTTGGAGTGGATATCTATTGATCTTGTTCTCTAAGAATGATTCTTGTGTATCACAATTATGATAGGAATCAGATTTCTGGTAGTACATTAAGTCACATAGGAGAGTACAGTCCTTTTGGAGAATTGATTAAGGACTTACATTCTAAAAATGATGCCTTGGTGATTTGGGGGTTTAATTTGTGGATTATTCTTAAGGAACATTCTCAGATTAAGGGAATTAGGGTAGGATTTTAGAAGAGAATATCCAATGAGATCAGGCACTTAAAAGGATTCCTATGTATCCTAGTTTGAACATTAATCTTAGTACTTGTAGTTTAGGTGGTTGTGAAAATGTTGGGATCATGAAAAATAAATAAGCCCACATGAGTCATAGTCGGTGTGAGAAACTGAAGGATGTCAAATATTCAAAATATTCACTCACACATTTCCCCCTTTTCTGGTTAAAGAGGGAGCACCTGTGGCAGTGACAGTGGAAGAGGTTGAGGTGACCCGGAAAGAGGGCGAGGTGACGATCCCTCCCTCTGTTATTTATACATAGGAAAAGGGTCCAATTAAAGGAAGGAGGGATGAAGATTAAGGGGGGAACTATGATGGATTCCCTAATATTGATCCTGGTGGGGGAGGGATTCTATTCCATTGATTTAATGGAAAAGAAATTGTTAACCATACCTTCCCCCGACCAGAGACCTGAGGTTCTATGTCTTTGAGAAGGGAGAGGTCGAGACCCAAACCCTAATCCTCAAAACTGGGAGCTTCCCCACATTGTTCTTGGTAGGATGTTCTATGTGACTATGGATATAAAAAACCCTGACACTCAGCGGATTGTAGACTGTAGAGAGTATTTGAATAAAAGAGGTTCCCCCAAGTAGGTACTAGCATGCTAGTATGGGCTTTCAAGTAGGCTTGGGTGACCTAATGTTCACTTAAGTGACAAACAACATTGATTATAATACTTTGGGGAGACATGACTCAAGCCTTCAAGAGTATTCACAGGTATTCCCAGTAGTGGGGTGCTCATGTTCCTGTGAAAGGAATAGGTGGCGTGCAAGTTTTTTTGATTTAGGGAGATGGGGTGCCTTAGGTGCACAAGTGTTATGGATTTAAAACACTAAAATGACTTAAGTTCTCAGATTCTCCTTCAAATCCTCTGCTCTAGGTCTTAAAAACCTACATTGAATGTTTCAGAAGACTTGGGTGAAGTACTAGGGCGACCAGAGAAGAAATTTGGCATCATAAAAAATTTTCCATACAAATGAATGCCCCAAAGGTCTATTTAAAGTCAAACATAGGACCCTGGATGAATGGAGATTGGGTGAGCAAGTGGGTTGTGCTCCAACTTTGTGGCACGCAAGTGGCTCCACACCGGATGTGTGGCATCAAATTATACTTGTGTGACGTCGGTGATTTGGACTTACTAGGGCACCACTGTAAGGACTTAGAAAAAATAATACCTTCATTTTTCTCTATCATGGTGGTGCACATGTGTTTGGACGTAGGTATGTTGGTAGCCTCCTTGAGGACATAGCCAAATTTATTGTTCCATTCCACTGGGGTTACACGCCCACACCCCTTCTTGGGATCAGTACCGGGATGTGCTCTTGGCCCTTCGGGTTGGTGCCCTAGCTACCATCACCGACCCCCATGAAAAATGCAGAGTCGCACTATGAACTTTTATACCCTTATTTAGGTCATTTTGTGAAGAAGTTCATAGAACATATTTCATGGTGTCTAAAATTAGTTTGATGTATTTTACTTAGTAATTGATATTTAATTTTTTTAAGGTATTTTATATAAGACATAATATTTTTTTTCTTTTTGTTTAGACCTTGAATTTATTTAGTTTAAGATCTTTTATATAGGACTTGATATTGATTTTTTAAGATATTTTAACATCGACATGATACTTCATTTGATTAAGGTCTAATATCTTGTACTTGTTATTAATTTAGTTTATGGTCTTTTAGTTGGTAAATGATATTGGTTTAGTTTATGTTATTTTATCTTGTGCATGATATTTCATAGATTAATGTATTCTTTCTCATACCTTATAATAAATTAGATTAAGTTATATTTTCTCAGACCTGATATTTATTTTGTTTAGGGCCTTTTAGCTGGGACATGATATTTCATTAATTTATGGTCTTTTATATATGACATATTATTTATTTATTTTACGGTATTTTAGCTCAAACCTGATATTGATATAGTTTATGGTATTTTAGCAGGGATTTAATATTTCTTTAGTTTAATGTATTTTATCTTGGACTGGATATTTCATTACTTTAGGTTCTTTTTCTTAAACCCAGTATATGATCATGGAATATTGTTTAGACCCACTAGGGATGACTCAAAACACACTGTCATTCTAGGTTCTATCAGGGTGTTGCAGGGGATCACAGGGATCAGAATGTCCCTTTTCAGAGTGGAACATTTGGTTGGAGACCATAGACACATATGTATGATCCATAGATATACATACATAGTCACTCAAAGGGTACATTGGAACTAGTTATTTTTTAGGGGCTAAGGAGAATTCATTGAGATAATTTTAGTTGAAGGGAGATATACTCGAGTTTCTAGGATCACCTAGATTTTTGGAATGTGGGTGATGTAAATAAAAATCCAAAAGTTTGATTCGTTGAATATGGGATGGGGTAGACATTCTGGGGATGTCTTCTTACATTATTGGGTGCTAGGTTCCACCATGGTGTTGTTAGGGCTCACAAGGATTGGATGTCCCTTTATACTAGGCTAATATGCCTTTAGTTGGTGAATATATAACCTTCTTCATCAATATAGTTACCAAACTGGGAGATCTATTTCAATTCCAAGGGTCATGAAATATTTTTGAAAAATCAAACATCCATATGATGATGTTGGGTTTTTAGTCAAAGCAATACAGGATGTGTTCTAGCACTCTATGTAGATTCATATTTTTATCATGAATCTTGATCCCTATGTCATGTTGTTAAGAATCATTAGGCATGGTCCATAAATGGTTCGGTATTGGAGTGTCGCATTCCGTCTTTGAGAAGGGGTACAGAACATAGAGATGCAATTTCAAGGTTGTTAGATCCACTTGAATTGTCCAAAATAGATATTGTATATCATAGACCAATGTTCTCATGTCATGATTAATGATATGGGAAAATAATTATAAAGATAACCTAAAACACAATGGGGTTTTATGTTATACCATGGAGACTCTATGCTCACGACAGTCATAATGCACTGTATACTAGACCAATATGTCTATATAAGGTGGGTCTATGCCATTCCGCATTGATTGGATGGTCATGTAGAGATACCTATTTTCATTTTCATGGGATATGAAAGGTTTTTAATTAATGAAGTCATGTTAAATCATGATGTGTGATTCATTAAAATTTTAAATCCTTAGAAGGGTTTGACCACCTGAAAAGATGTTTAACCACCTAGAAAACATATTCTTATGGAAAAGAAATGTAACAAATCATTCCCCAGTATTTTCCCTTGATGATGGGGTCAAACGAGCATAAAATGGATTTTACAATGTATATAAAGTATATGCTATGATAATTATTCCATTTATTTTCAACTATATTCTTACCTAAACTCTTGAGATGAAGAGTTTTACAAGGGAAGACTTCAATTTTCTCAGACTTCCATTTTTAGGTTTTTATTCTGATATGTTTTATGTCTTTTTTTTCTAACAATTTAAGGTCTTCTGACATAAACCATTATAGGTATGATTTTATGTTCGTAATGATTTTATAAAATTATATGTAGTTTAATGTCATGAAACAAATGGACCATTATGGGATATATTACACAAAATCCTAATAAGGATACCTAGGGAAAAAATTATTCCATCATCTTTCTGAAAAAGATGTGAAAGTGATGTAATTAATAAAACAAGGTTATCATATCAATAGTGATGATATAGGAAAATAAATATGTGGATAACTTAAAAAACAATGGGGTGATAACTACCATCATAGTGGCATGAAGCTGATGAGAATCAGAAATCCAATTATAATTTGGCCATGATATCTCTGGTTGGTTGGTCGAATAACTTCTTCATTGAAATCCTGGTCAGGCAGAAAAATCTATTTATTTTTCAAGGGAAATAATGGTTTATTGAAACATGAGGTGTTCTATACATGATGTATGATTTATGGATGGAGGTTCATAAAAATATGGAGGAAGAACCACAAAATCTGGTTGAGCATGGTAAGGCTCTTGTTGTCCTTTGATAATAAATGAAGATGGGTTTTGGTCTGCAATGTTCATCATTATATATGGGGGGATGTTTCCCAGGAATTTTAATGACATGAAATAATGACATATTTGTTGTTTATTATTTATGTAATCAAACCAAGATGTTTTCCATGAAGTTTAATCTTCATAAGGTTAGGAAGTGGAAACTTTTGTAAGGTTTTGGTATTGTGACCAGGCACGTGAATGGAATTATGGGATTCATGACGTATTCCATGGTGATTGGGAATTAATACACACACATGTCTTAAAATCCTATACAGTTTAACATCATATAGTGATGAAGGAGGTGAACTAAAATGAATAAATGGTAATGTAGAAGTTGGGGCAAGGTTGGAAGTCCTGGTGTCACTACATATCTCATTAAAATGAGAATAAAACCACATGTATTTCTAAGGGGCTGTGCAGTTTAACGTCTTATGGTGAGGATTTAGGTCCCCAAATGTGAAATGGTGGTATTGCAGCTGGTCCCATGAATGAAATTATGAAGTTCAGTATATATAAAATGGTGATGGGGAATCAAGACTCATATAATTCGTAATGAATCTCCCTATGATGGTCTGATATATATGCAATGATGGGGTCATGTTTCTATTGATTTTTTTGAGAATATGATCAGTGTAGTAAATCTGAATATTTCTACATATCCTAAAATGATCAGAATCAAGTCACACATAGGTCTTTAATGGGAAACACTCTTTTTACGTCTGACCAGTATGAAGAGGTGGACATTGTTTCCATTAATTATTGTAGTTGGGCCCAAGATTAGAGATCTATGAAACATTGTGTAACATCTGATGATAGAAATCAAGATGCATGAATTTATTAATGAACTCCATACATTATCATCATGTGGAAAGGATAAAGATGCATCGACCTGAAAAAGAGGTTAAGTTGTGGCTGTCCATGAAGATGGATGTCTAGGAATTGCTATGTATCCCACAAAAATGAGTATCAAGCCAAAAATACTTCTTTAAGAACCTTAAAGTTTAACATCATGAGAAAAGTACATGGGATCCCTAACAAGAAAATGAATAGATTGGTCAGAGTTGTGTTTGGATGCCATCACTAACTTTAGTGGTCCTATCGGGTGAGGTCTACAGGTGTTGGAGTTTCATGTTATGAAGGGGACATTAACTATGTATTTTTACATCATGTAGTGCGGAATCATGCCACACCTTTTTGGTACTAACATTCCGGACCGAAAAGAGCATGCCAAAAGCTAATATGCCCTATTTATGAGGGGAATCCCTTGTCAGAACTCCCAATATCACTTGACATATGTTTAGTATGAGAAGAAAGGAATAAAATCGGTTTCAATCACTATGTAGAGGAATTTTAGAGCATTATATAGGAGTTTTGTATCTTTTGGTGGATGGTATAAGATATAAGATCAATGATCTCCAATGTATCTCTTCGACAGATAAGAATCATATCATACGTAGTTCTACGACACATGTGTAGTTTAATGTCATGTGGAAAAGACATCTATAGTGTAGTTTGACATCGTAAGGTATGGATGAAGGATACTGTGCAGTTTAAAGACTTGTTGTTAGGACTTGGGTGACTCGATGTGGTGAAGGAGGGATATGATAGAATCATTCATTTTGATACCATGCGGAAAGGATGAGAAATTCCATGTAGTTTATCATCTTTTGTCAACGATTCACTATTATTGTTTAACATCTTGTAACTAGGATGAACTTTAATAGTTTAACGTCATGTTACAAGGACACATGATACAATTAATTTTAATGACATTCTATAATGAATAACGGTGGGGAATACAATTTTTTGGACTCCCATGGTGGAAGATATGTGAATTTTTTCTTGATATATCTCACATTGGTTGGTTGTTTAACATGATCACCATCCATTTTGACAAATAAATAACACACATTGTGGTTTAACTTATGTATTATGTCTGGTCCATCCCATTTTTGTTCTAGATTTAGGGTTTTGTTTCTTAGTATCATTGAGGATCTGAGTACCTGAAACAGTTCCCTTAGAGGAATGAGAAGAGGTGAACCTTTTCATTGAAGGCTCATGCAATCCAGTTTGGATGGACTATGAGGGGGTGTAATGTATGAAGCATTCTTTCAACGATCTACTCTAATTTTCCCAACTTCTTCTATGATTTCTATTCATTAGAGTGTAGTCGACAATTGGATATTAAATTTTAGGGTCATTAGACTTCTATGGGTAGTACTTCCTTGGTAATTTGTACCTACTAGTATGGAATTTCATGGGTAGAAGTACGTATGGTAGTATATTAGCACCATAATTCATAGAGGTGGTGTTCTGGCCAAGTATTTTTATCCTTTTTCATCATCATCTTATGTATAATTGATAGTTTCCAGTTAAATCCCACTATAGGACCATTTTTCATTCCATGAGAGAGAGATGAGTGATTGGACGATGCTTTATATTACTATTTCTGTTTCTTCAATAATGTATAAGAGAAGTTGGTGTCATTGTCCATTGATATTACGCGAGGGACCCCGAACCTGGTAATTATATGGGACATTGTATTGTTACTTTTTTTCTTCATCCAAAATTCCAAGAGGGGTATTGAAACTTCCAATTTATAAAATAAGTCATTGGAAGAAATGATGTACTTGAACTACATAGTTGTGGCTAGGGGATATAGTCACACGAAATCCATTCCCCATATAGAAAATAGAATGGAATATTTTGATGCGTGATGTAATCTTGGGTATTGATTGATAATGTTCACATGGATTTGGTAGGAATGAAATTTCATGGTGTATTCCACATAGTCTTATATCATAGTTTTCTAATAATATTCCTACCTTCTTATCTGGGGACTAGTACCTGACTAATGGGCAACGTAGGAACACACATGGAAATAACCTTTGATGGATAAAATCTATCCATCTACTATGCATCATAGATGATTCCCTATAATCCACTAATGTATATGGTCTTCTGATCATTTGGCCAATCCTACATGGTTAAATCCACTACATGACGTCAAATATGTTCTCTTCTAGCTCGGTCCTTTGGGAAATTCTTATTTTGAAGGTAACGGATTATGGTCTCCATTCATCCAAGGGTGGATATTGTTTCATCATGATTAGAGGTGATGAAAAACTGATTGATTTCTTCAATATCACATACGATGATAAATGAAACCATTATTTAATTTCTGATATTGATGATTTCTTCCTTCTAATTAGGGTCGTTCAAGATGGTGGCTACATTGGACAATGCATTATCTCGAGCAATATTTGATCAGGGAACGTGAAGAAATATGGGTTCAAAACGGAACTATGACATCACTCCCATAACATAGCCAGTCAGAGGATCTAGTTCTTCCTTTTTGATTTCATATTGTATGTTGATTTATTTTATCACCAATTCTGGGTCCCTTTTCATATTCTGGTAGACTCTGTGCAGCTGTATTTCTAGTTCCAAACCTACAATGAAGGATTGATATTCCCCGTTGTTTTTCGTACAACCTTTAGGAAGTGACAAAGAGTATGGAAAAACTACTTTATCTGAAGAGTCAAATACAATCCTTAATCCAACATAAATAATCTTTATGTTTTCTATCCTCATGTAGATGAGACTCTATGAGGTTGAATCAGCATACATCTTCCATGTATGGGTAGTGTCATAGGAATATAATGCTTCCTCATCTAGCATCTCAGTGTCCATTAGTGTATTTTCTAGTGCAGGATGCGCTACGATGTAATAATCCTGATATTTCCATCGCATGACCTTATATGATTAAAACCAAATGTCTTATTGCTTCTGAATGATTACCCATCGGTCTAGGAATGCAGTTAACATTCAATGTCCAATTATGTACTTGATAAGATCAATATGAAATATCATATTGACTTTACATTTTTGAATGTAAAGACTTATCTTTTTAACTGTGAAAATAAATAAAAGTTATTTCTTCTCAACATCCTTGTAATGGTTCTTAGTACCTTAAATGGTTCGACTAAGGTATTAGAGACTATTCTAGATCCATGTAGAATTTTTCTGTACTAGGATGGTTCCCAATATTGATTCCATGGTGGCCAAATATTGGATGAGTGGCCTCCCTTAAACTAGAGGCATTTGGACCAGTGGGTGAAAAACTATATTGATTAAGACATTCAATGGATTCTTGGTAGTCATCATCTCATTAATATGTGATTTTTTTATCCATTAGCCTATTAAAGGAGATATATTTTATAGAAAAATTGTCTATGAAATGAAAAATGTAGGCAAGGTTCCCTTATAGAACCCTCATTTATTTATGTTTTTAGGGGGAGATATTTCTATGATAGAACTATTATTTTCTGGGTCGACCTCAATGTTGTAGTGGTATACCACAATGCCAAGGAATTCTCTTAATGATACCCTTAATGTGTATTTTAGTGGATTAATCTACAAACTGTGTCATCAAAGCATGTATAAGATTTCCTAAAGGTACGTGATGTGATCACATCACTATCAGGACGTGACCACATGGATTTCTACATAACATTAGACTATCATAACCATTAATGGCATGAAAATATTGTTCAAGGGGAATTGATATGTGACGCCAATGTAATTCAAACTATTAGACATGACATGATAGAAAACTATTCACAGAGGCACTCTAATGATATTGTCTTCTTCATCTTCTGGTTCCATCTCGATCTAACTGTGCCCTAAATACCAATCCATAAATGAAAGGTCTTGGAATCCAGTAGTGGCATTGATCAATAGTTTTCTGATTGGAAATAGAAAATCATCCTTTTTGAAATGTAGATTAAAGTCTCTAATTTCAATGAATATTCTAATATTCCCATTAATTTTCTTGAAAGGTATAATTTTGGCAATATATTTTTGGTGTTTCTCTTCTTGGAAATTTTTTTCTTTAACTAACATGTCGACATCCATCTCTACATTTGTGGAATGGGAGGGGTGTGTCCTCCTATCATCCTGGTTGAAGCCTCAATTCTCATCGGGTAGATTGAGACGGTTTATTTCCACATCTAGGTTCAGTCTAAAAATTTATGTATAGTTCTAGGAAAACAAATATATGTTCTTCTTTATGAATTCATATTCATCCCATTATCTTTGAGGGATATGATGAGAGTAATCAGAGTAGGTCATCGTTCTTCATATGATCCCAAATTTATCTACCTGAGATCATCAATGGTAGTGAACACACCATCCTTGAATGTTTTTGGGTAACTCCTATGACCATACTCATCTTATTTCAATTCTTAGTTTGTGGATATATTTTTTGATGGAGGTGGTAATCTAGGGTTTTTCCATCACTACTAGGATGAGGGAATCCATGAAACGAGACATTATCATACCCTACTATTTGTGTAATTCTAGAGAGATTTCAAAACATATTATTTTTTACATTGTTAGTGAGGAAAGGTGGGGCTTGGATATCTGGGACTATATTGGTGACCTGGACTAGATTAATGGGTTGAACATAATTTTTGTTGAGCATAATCATGGACTTTATAGTGGTGGTTCCCAAACCCTCGGGATTTGTACCTAGTATATCATAGTATTCTATTAGTTGTTTTCATCCCTTGTAGAAATATACATAATCACATATGGATTTTCATGGATCGAAGGGATAATTATTACCATTTAGATTAACAACTTTTCCCTCAATGGGATACTTCAAACACAGGTGTAATGTTGAAGGTACTGCTAAATGGATATGGTTCCTGGGCCATCCAAGTAGAACATCGTATGATGGGTATTTATAGAGAACAATAAACATAACATTTGATGTGAAGTCTACAATCTATGTTTTGAGAATGATCTTCCAAATAAGTCTTTGTTCATGTTTATAATACCCTATAATTTTTGTCTTAGTTGGATATAGGTCATCTTCGCAATATCCAAAACTTCATAGGGTTCAAACTAGGATATGATTGATCGCGGAACAATTATCAACCCAGGACCCTTGTACATTGACATTATTGAGTATGATCAAGACATATAGCTACCTCATTTTTCATTTGAAGTACATCTTCATGATCTTGATCAGTGATTGGGATGACAACATGGAATTCTGATGGCATGGTCTCCATAACAACTCTACTATTTATTACACACATAAACCCAATTTATTACATAAAATTGTCACTATATACAACATAGATGATAATTAGGTCTAGTGTATTAGGGGATTAAGAAAATTACATAATATCTTAGAACATAAAACAGACAACATCTTTATTGAAAACATCCATTACATGACCACTACATTCTCTCGTACTTAGCTTTGCGTTGGATAACCTCAGGACATGCATAAGAAGAGGATGATCTATAAAGCCCAGTAAGGGAATATATATGGAATAACACAAGGAATACAAT
The DNA here is from genome assembly GCA_963277665.1 of Viscum album. Classification (NCBI taxonomy): domain Eukaryota; kingdom Viridiplantae; phylum Streptophyta; class Magnoliopsida; order Santalales; family Viscaceae; genus Viscum; species Viscum album. Next base: position 2,056,861,276 of record OY728137.1, read on the forward strand.
ACAAGATAGACAATAGTCATATCAAGGGAGCACAAGAGAAACATGAATATAATGGCATGATAAATAGGGATAATCATAACATTGAAATGTGGCAACAACACTTAACATGTAATCATCATGAGCCAAGGCCCATTGCACATGGAGCATGAGTAAACACTCATTTCACATGAAGAACAAGTAAAACCTCATTGCACTTGAATTATTATGAGTCACCACCCATTGAAAATAACATATCATGACACTATACATTATCCAATTCATTGGAGTGCTATCAGCGCGCACCCTTCTTAAACATTTCATTTCATGCATAATTGTGCCACATAGATCCTACAACTTGGAATCAATCATCATCAATTATTATATGATAAAGGGATTTGGAATAAATAAATGATTCTTTATAATAAATAAGTAAATGTTCATAAATGTGTGTACCCTTGATATATAAATGGGCATGGTATTCACTACAAAATGACATTGGATTGGAAAATCGTACTACAATTTTGACAGCATAACGATGTGAAATAAGAACACATATAAAATGGTTAATGAGAGATAAAGAGGTTTCTAATCATATTTACATGAAATAGATAGTAAGGGGGTCATATAGATACATGACCCAAAAATGTAATGGAATTTATATGCCTAATTCAAAAGAATTAATTGGATGTAAATGTGGGGAGAGAAATCCCTCACAGAATTTCAGCATGGTAACACGTGTACATGGGAGGCATTAATGAGAGAGAAAGGTGTCTCCCATCATCCAAACATAAATAGGGAAGTATGGGGGAGGTGAAAAATCATACCCCTGTTGTACCTCTCGTACCCCTCGTGGTTTAATTTTCATGATCACAATCACTCTCTTTTTTATCTAATCTTGTTTTAAGTGTTTGTGTTGATAGGAAAAAGGTTTCCAAGGAATTGGGCCAAGAAGGACTGAAAGTGGACTGATTTTCAGTCCACCGGCCAACCGGTGGATGACCACTGGCCAGCCGATGGAGCCTGGACAGAAGGAATCCCTCTGTCCAGACCACCGGCCAACCGGTGTCCCACCACCGGCCAGCCGGTGGAACCCAGACAGGCCAGACAGCTACTGTCTCCGCACCGGCCAACCGGTGGCCTCCTCACCAGCCAGCCGGTGGCGCCTGGACAGAAACCCTCTCCCTTTTCCAAAGCACCAGCCAACCGGTGGCTAAGCACCGGTCAGCCGGTGGATCCAGTCAAACTAGCCGTTGGGCTTTGACCAGACTTGTCCACTTGACTCCCAACAGCTCCTAAGGCCTCTCCAACGGCTCCGAAGACCCCCCCCCCCCCCCTCTTGCCATCACTCTCCGCCCAACAATTGGTATCAAAGGCAAAATTTGAGTAATACCCTAACCGGTTTCAAATTCAAGATCCATTGTGATGGCTTCAACTTCTTTCGCCCCCAAAGGCCATTTGAGGGTTCCCCCTCTATAAATAAAGGACTAGAAAGCCCCGGAAACACAAGGAAGCCCACGGGAACATTTTTTATCATTTGGAGAACCTCCGGCGCATTCCTTCAAGGAACCCCAATTACTCCAACCCTTTTCCACATCCAAGGAGCACCATCAAAGAATCTTGGGAGTGCACTTCATCAACTCCAATCAATCCATTGGCGCCCAAGGCTTCTCCTCTTACGGTTTTTCATTATTTATCTTTTTGAGCATCAATTTGGGTTTGTGCCTACAAACCCCCATATCTTTCTCTCATCCTCTCTTTTGGGTTTTCACACCACCTTCAAGGTGTGAAGAGGTTAGTCAAGCCTTCCCTTTAAAAGGCTTCAATCAAAGGTGAGCTAGCCTTCACCTGTAAGAAAGCTAGTGGGTTCTTGCTCAACCAATAAAAGAAAGTGGTTTCTTGCTCAACCATTAAAAGCAAGCTGTAATAGGTTCTAGACTACCTTAAAGTCTAGTGGGTTTCTTGCTAAAACAATTAAAAAGCAAGCGGTAGTAAATCTCTCAACGGTTGAGTTGGGAGCAGAGACGTAGGCTTTGGTTTAAGCCGAACTCCGTTATCAAGTTTTGTGTCTTGCCTCTTTTATTTCCGCTACACTTTTTACTTTGATTTTAAATTGTTAATTATTTTTTTTTAAAGGAAATTCACCCCCCCTCTTGCCATCACTCTCCGCCCAACAACCCCATAATTTTTAATTGAAAAAAAAGGAATAAAAACTTAATGAAAATTGGAAAAAATGAGAAAGGAAGAAATCCCCTACATGGAAGTGGGATACCAAAGGCTTGGGAGAGGCTTGAGAGAGGCTTCTTGGGATTTGGGGGCACCTTGGGGGGATTCTAGAGAGAATTGGACAGGGTTTGGTTGAACTCCAAAGGCTTTTAGTGAAGAGGAAGTGGGACCTTGGGAGGGTTTATATTAGAAATGAGAAGGAATTCTTCATTATTATGGTTAGAGACACCTCACATTAAACTTATAAAAACCAAAAACCAACCTGTGGTTTATGCCATAGGAGAGTGGAAAAATATATTTTATAAGCACAATGTCTAAACATCTTAAAATAATGGGGTTTCTTATTTGGAGGTGAGTCACACTCTCAAGAAAAAAAAATTTAAAAGGAAAAATGTTTTATAAGCCTTGAAGTATCCACCAAAGCTTTGTAAAATAAATCAATAAAACCCAAAATAAAAGTATTTTACTGGAAAAAGATATATAGTCTGAACATAATGTTTATAGTATTTTATTAGCTAAATATTGGGTCATTATGATGTCATAAATCACATTATATATTAAAATAGTTTTTAATTTTTACCTAAAAATTCGATTATCTCAGAAAAAATTTTAAACCATAATAAAAATTACAATTGCATTCATAAAATTATATGATAATTTATATTTCATAAAAAGTAATTTTTTAGTAATAATAATAATAATATTTTATTAAAATATTATTTAATTACAAAATCCATTAATTCTCAAAATAGATTTCATAGTTCAATATAAACTAAAAATACAATTTGTGCTTTAAAAACTCTTTACAAAGATACAATAATAATATGAATGCACAATCATAATAAAAAAATAATATACATAGTCATAGTGCTAGGGTGTTGTTACATAACCCCTTATAAAACTTTCATAAGACTGAATGGTAAGGTGTGAAATGGTGGTAGATTCTTGGTGTGGCTCGAATAACATTGCTCGGGTGGTATTCCCTATTAAATTCCACGTCTCCCATAGTCGGTTCTGCTCAAGATTAATGTCTTCATGATCATCATGGTCTTTGTCAAGAGAGAATCTCAATGATGCCACCTCCTTTCCGAGCTCTGAAAAATGGGCTTTGTATGGGGAAAGTCTACTGGATTAGGCAATAGCTTCCTTTGTCGTATTAAATTGGATTTGTTAAAGCCCTATATTTATACTAATAATGTGATACATGTTCAAAGACTATATATGAAACGATCACAATTCATAATTCTATTTTAAAATATAGAATCATAAAACCAATGATGTTCACATTTTATATAACCATAATAAGACATTTAATTAGATCAATAAAAATTTTCATTAATGAATGTTTTGTTCGTTACAATCAGCCCCCCTTAAAGAATTTCACCTTCGAAAATTCATTTTACCACTATAAAACAAATGCAGGTAACTCTGCTTCATCACTTCTGCTGATTCCCACGCCGCTTCTTCAAACTTTGGGGTTTTCCACAATACCTTGATGAGGGGCATTGTCTTATTTTTTATAACTTATTCTCTATGATCTTCGATCTTCCCTGGTTTCTCCTCGTATGAATGATTGTCCTCCAGCTATACTACCTCTTAAGAGAGTACAAGTGAAGGGTCTAGTATGAACTTTTTTAAGAGGGATACAAGAAATACATCATGTACTTTGGCCATGGTAGGTGGAAGTGGTAGTTGATAGGCCACACCCCCAACATGATAAAAAAACTCGAAGGGGCCAATGTACATAGGACTTAAATTCCCTTTCATTCCAATCCTCATGACCATATTCTATGGAGATATGCATAGAAACAACATGTATCCATCATTAAACTCAATGTCTCGTCAATGGTTCTTTGCATAACTCTTTTGTTGACTCTGGGCTGCCATGATATGATGCTAAATGGTTTTCACCTTCTCCACCATTTCTTCAACCATTTATGGTCCTAGAAGCTTATTCTCATTGACATCATCCCAGCATGCTAGTGTTCTTCACCTCTTCCCATACAGGGCTTCATAAGGTTCCATTTGAATGCTCAAGTGGAAACTGTTATTGTAGGAGAATTTAACCCGTGGAAGATATTGGTGCCACCCTCCTTTGAAGTCCATAGAACATGATCTTAACATATCCTCCAGTGTGTAAATTGTTCGCTCAGATTTCCCATCCATTTGAGGATGACATGCTATACCGAAGATCAGTTCATTATCAAGAGAATATTCAATACTCTTCCAAAATATAGAGGCAAATCTTGGATCTCGATTGGATATAATAGATAGTGGTACTCCATGAAGCCTTACCACTTCCCTTATATATATTTAAGCCAGTTGATCCAATGAGAAATCCCATAAAATTGAAATAAAGTGTGTAGACATTATAAGACAATCCACTGCAACCAAGAATGCATTGTTTCTTTTGGATGTCTTCAGAAGTCTGGTGACAATGTCTGTGGTGATGTTCTCCCATTTCCATGTTGGTATGGGCAATGGTTGCATCATCCACTTAGACTTCTTTCTCTCTGCCTTCACTTGATGAAACACTAGGAACTTTGATGTATACTCAGCAATCTCCTAATTCATTTTATTCCACCAATTATTCTCTTGGAGATCTTGATACATCTTTGGGTCTCCTGGGTGAATAGATAAATTTGAACTAAGTGCATCATCCAAAAGTTCCTTCTTCAGCTCTAGAGTTTTTGGAACATATAGTCTTTTCCAAAATCTCATAATTCCTTCTTCATGAACATTGAACTCTGAGGACTTCCCTTTTCTAATAGCTTCCGTTTTCTTCTGAATTCCCACATCCTCCTTTTGATCATCCTTTTTATTTTCCAAAAGAGACAGTTGAGAAATCATTTGTGAATGGATTGATGATGTTCCATTCTTTATGATTCCCATGTCCATCTTCATCAAATCTATGAAGATTGGATCCTTCTCAATTATCATCAATGATATAATCATCTGGTCCTTTCTACTTAGATCATCTGCCACCTTCTTCAATTTCCCATGGTGGTAATGGATTAAGCATTCATAGTCTTTGATCAACTTTAACCATCTTTGTTGGATCATGTTTAACAATTTCTGTGTGGATGTATCCTTGAGGATTTTGTGGTCCACATATATTTCACACTACTTCCAAATGATATGAAGCCGCAAAATTTTTAAAGCGAAGATCACCGCAGCCAATGCCATATCATGTGTTGGGTATTTATTCTCATGAACATTTAATTGCCTTCAAGCATAAGAAATGATATTGTCATTTTTCATAAACACACAACCCATTCCCATCTTCGAAGCATCGCTAAATACCATAAAACGTTCTCCACTTGTGGGTAAAGTGAGTATAAGTATAGTGATAAGCCTCTTTTTCAACTCCTTGAAGCTTTCTTCTCATTCATCACTCTAAGAAAACTTTACTCCCTTCCGAGTTTTCTTGGTATGAGGGTTGAAAAATCGTGAGAAGTTTCTCACAAATCATCAATAATATCCAGCTAACCCCAATAAGCTATGGATATTTGTTACTGATGTTGGCCTTGACCATCCCTCAATTGGACCTGTTTTGGAGGAATCCATAGATATCTCATTGCTTAAGATGATATGGCCCAATAATGAGACCTACTTCAACTAGAACTCAAACTTACTGTACATTACATAGATATTCTTCTTCTACAAGGTCTCTAGTACATTTCTTAGATTCTCTTCATGATCCTCCTTGGTTTTGGATTATATCAGAATATCATCTATAAAGACAACCATAAATTTGTCGAGGTAATCCCAAAACACTATATTCATTATCTACATGATGATTTCTGGAGCATTTGTGATTCCTAAAGGAATTACTATGAATTCATAGTGCCCATAACTTGTATGAAAAGTAGTCTTGGGTATATCTTCCTTCTTCACCCTTACTTGATAATATCTCGATTGCAAGTCCACCTTGGAGAAGTATTGTGCGCCACACATCTTATCGAACAATTCATCGATTTGTGGGAGAGGATACTTGTTCTTTATCGTTATTTTTTTAAACTATTGATAATTGAAGAAAAGGCACATTGAACCTTATTTATTCTTGATGAAATGGACTGGTGCACCCCAAGGTGAAGCACATGGACGTATAAACCATTTATCCAGATTCTCTTGTAGTTGTTTATTTAGCTCCTCAAGCTAAAAAACCTCCATTATATATGGAGTCTTGGATATTAGAAATGCCCGAGGTATAATATCAATTGAAAAATCAACATCTCTTCTAGGAGGAAGACCATGAAATTCCTCAGGAAACACATTTGTGAATTCCCTCACAATAGGCATGTCTTCAAGGATGTTTGCCTCTTTAGACTCAATCATCTGAGCCAGATAAGCATGATCATATGGTATCAATATCCATGATTGAGATGATGGGTTTAAAGAAGATTCATCTTCCTCCTTTCAATTGAATATAATCGGTGGTCGATTCTCCACATGGAGAGCGATTTCCCATTCAAATTATTTTCTGTTGGCTCTATATAAGGAATGCCAATTGATGCCATAAATTGTATAAAATTCCACCAGAGTGAGTATGGAGAAGTTCTACAGAAAATTCAATCCACATATTATGACAGCGGATCAGATATATTAATGGGATGCTATGATTGACCCATTTTCCATACTCACTAACATCTTTACTTCTGTGATTTTTGGTGGTGTGGGGATTGTTCTACTAAACTTTTGGGATATAGAAAAGGTGTAGAACCTAATTGAAAAAGTAAGTTCACCATTCTTGATTGAATAACTAGCGTAACTATCACCACTTCATTTTCGGGGTTTACTTCAGTAGTAGTGATTGGAAAATATCTCCCTTTCATCCTTGGAGGTTGTTGGTTGCCTCCAAAAACCCTTGTCTTAGGGAACTGATTTGTAAAATTCCCTAGTTCTTTGCAGTTGTAGCAACGAAAAGCGTGTTGAGGTTCGAACAGAGTGTTCCATTCCCCTGTTGTAGCCGTGGGTTTTTCTTATCAGTAGTTAATAGCTTGGTTACCTAATCTTCCATATGTATAGAATTTCCTTGTTCCCTTTAGGAAATTTTCTGGATTCTTGTTTTCGCACCTTTTTCAAGTGGGTGGTGGATCTTCTTAGAAATGTTGGATTTATCCATCAGACCGCCATCATTGAATTCAACCTTACGCTTCTTATCCTTATGATACACCTAAGAATCTTTAATACCAATTTCAACCTTAAGGGCACATCAGAAAATTTATTCATAGCTACTGAAGTCACGGATCACCAACGCCTTCTGTAGGCTAGGTTTCAGCCCACCAAATAAGCGTTCAACCTTGCATTTGGGGGTAACGACAAAGCTGGAGTCGTATTTTGCAAGCCTTGTAAATTTTTCCTCGTACGCTCTGACAGATTTTTCATCTTTTTTCTTGAGGGAAATTAATTCCCTTTCCATATTATGTTGGAGGGTGTGTGGAAAATATTTATCAAAAAACATCTTCCAGAAATCCTTCCATTCCAATGCCTCGATCTCCTCATCAGGCTTTGCATTTTTTATCAACTTCCACCATTTATCAGCTTCACCCTCCATATGATAAGCTACTAGAAAAACCTTCTCTTGTTCATAAAACTTTTGGATGGATAAGATCATTTCAATTAATATTATCTATTGTTCGAAGACCGAGAGATCAGATGATCCATTAAATGTAGGAGGCCTTTGTCTCATGAAGCTCTCGATAGTGACTGGTTCTTTCTTAAGGGGGGTTGAACGTTCCTCTTGACCAACGTTTCTATTAAAATACTGAGTTAACTACAAGGTAAACATGACAATTTTCATGATTCCCGCTCCCATCGGATTGCGAATATCATTAGCATAGTCATCACATTGATCTTCACGTTGGATGTTTGTCAGAGTCCACATATAAACGGCTCTTGGATGGAATAAATGGAATGTTTGGGGTAACACATAAAGGGTAATCCATGGACCAAACAGATGACTTATAAATTACATTTATTTCCTTAACTTATGAATCCATAGAATTCAATCTATGCTATTAATGATCTACTTTCAATCATATATTCTTAGGGGAATTTTTTTTAATTCCCTTAATAAGGGTTCATACTAAGCTTATGAATTTAACAATGCATATCCCCCGGGAGTGTCGTAACCAAGATTGCATCAAGGCCCGTTGTCATGCACCAGTGCCCATTCAAGTCTACCTCAATGTTGTTTTTTTTGGGTTTTACCCCTTGGATACATCTGTTCCAGAGCCTCCTCTACCTGCTCGTATCTAGACAGGGATGTATTTGATTGATAATCCACTTACTCAATACTCCTCAAAACATAGGCATGTTTTTTATTATACTTATTATTGTCTCTAATTATTCACTAGGGTTTTCTAATCCTAATCCCATAAATAACTAAACCTACCCTCTGATACCAACTATAATAACCCTGCACTTTATTACCCACTTAAACCTGATTTGTTACATAAAATAGTCATCTGATACAACATAGAAGATCGAGAGGTCTATTGTCTTTGTGTATTAGGAACATTACATAACATCTTAGAACATAAAACACATAACATATTTATTGAAGACATATTTTTCATGACCACTACATTTGATCGTACTTATCATTGTAAGGGATAACCTGATGACATGCATAAGAAAAGGGTAGTTTATAAATCCCAATAAGGTAATAAACATGGAATAACATAAAGAATGTGATACATGTTAGACAATGTGAATATCAATGGAGAACAAGAGAATAATTAACATAAAGGCATGATAAAGTATGATAATCATAACATGGAAATGTGGAAAAAACACTTAACAGTGAACTAGCATGAGCAATGGCTCATTGCACATGGAGCATGAGTAAACCCTCATTGCACATGAAGCATGAGTAGAACCTCACTTCACATGAATTAGCTTTAGTCAACACCCACTTCACATGACTTGTCATGAAACTATACTTTACCAAATGCATTGGAGCGCTATCTGGGTGCACCCTTCTTAAACATTTCATTTCATGCATAAGTGTGCAACATGGATCATACAAAACAGAGTCAATAAACATCATTTATTCCACAATAAAGGGATGTGGAATACATACATGATGCTTTATAATCCATAATTAAATGTTCATAAAGTTTAATACCCTCGATAGATAAATGGGTATGTTATTCACTACACAATGACAATGGCTTGGAATGTCGTAGTTCAATTTCGGCAGCATAACGATGTGAAATAAGAACTCATAAAAATGGTTAATGAGAGATAACAGGGTGTCTCATCATATTTACCAGAAATAACCATTACAGGGGTCATATAGATACATGTCCCAATAAATGTAATGGAATTTAGTTGCAAAATTCAAAATAATTACTTGGATGTATAAGTGGATAGTGAATTCCATCACAGAATTTCGGTATAGTAATGGGTGAACATGGGAGGCATTAATGAGAGAGAAAGGGGTCTCCCATCATCCAAACATAAATAGGGTGGTATGGGGGAGGTTTGAAATCATACCATAGCATTTTTAGTTGAATACAAAAGGGCATAAATGTAATAACCCAAGATTTCCTAATACGTAATTTCTTCAAAATAATTGAATAACTTGCACTACACGCAACATCGAGTTCAAGCGCACCACAACTTACCAAACTAGCCGTTCAAAAGTGGTTATGAATTGTATTAACATTATTTTGAACATTATATAATCCATATAATTTTAGAATCCATATTATGAGTTACTTAGATATAATGTAAGAGCAAATTCAATTTTTTCAGATAAAAGAAGAATTTTTCAAAAAAATGCAATTTTACCACCTTTTAATGCCGAACCCTTTTTAAATACAATATTTGAAACTTTTATAAATTTAATTTGACAAAAATATAAACTTATTATTTATAATCGGGGCATAAGAATTTAGTTTCAATAATTTTTTTGTGTTTCTCTGATAACTTTCATATTTGGGTGAATAGTGAAAATACTATATTTTAACTGAAAACAACTTATTTAAAACAATTTATAGTGTTAAATTATACATTTTAATGTTTTGGAAGTATAAATTTATTATATTTTTACAATTTAATCCAATTATGGTCATTGAAAGTAATTTCACTTTGAAATTGAACATAAACAAGTGACAATCTTTTGATAGTTATTATTTCTTAAAAATACGCTTTTTGGGATGGACAAATGGAATTATTTTTAAATTAATTTATGAAACATATATGTTTTGAAATTGGTAAAATAAAATTCATTTTTGAATTCTGAATATTAAAATTAGCATTGGGTAAATTTTAGAAATTTTTATGAAAGCTTTCAATTTTTGATGAATAGTGAAAAACACAATGTTATTTTTTAAAACCCACATTTTATTTTAATAATTTTTAATTTTATTTAAATTTATTATAGGTCAGAATAAATATAGAAGAAAAATATTAGTTCAATGTAATTTATTTAAATCTTTTTATAATAAAAATAGATGTCTAAATTTTTATTGAACTTTTTACCATCTTTACACACATTCTAAAAGCATTTGAAAATTTCTATAAAGCATAATTGTAAGGCTTCAATGAGTTGAATTTAAAAAATTGGAGAGACACTGTTAACCTCAATATGTAAAATGTGGTTCAATGAGATGAAAATAATATTTGGGTAATAGTTACTTTTTACTTTTATTTACCATAGTTAAAAGTAAATAGGGTAATGATGGTTTAAAATGATATTATAGTTACCTTAACACATTTACTAATTCTATTGGATAAGTTTATTTCAACAAGAAACAACAATATGAATAAAAAATGACCATTTAGGTCCACTTGGATTAGATTAGGAAATTTATTATTATTTAATTTAGAGAATATTTAAAAGTGTTAAATTCAAGTTAGCATAACTAAAACATTTCAATATTGGTTTATACATAAGATTAACTCTACTATAAATATTCCTTATTAAGATAAAAATATTTACTATATAATGGTATTTTATTTATAATTTTTCAATATTAAATAATTTAATTTATTTATGACACAATGATGATGTAGTAATTACTTTATTAATGAAAGATGAAAATAGTTGATATTATAAATATCCAAATAAATGTAATTTGAGACTTTTTATGAATTCCACTAATTTTTAAGGTTTATATGAAATGTTAGGGTTGATTAGATAAATTTTTTTCGTTGTGATAAGGTTTTTATGACTTTCACAAAATCAAAATACCAAATAGTGTCAAAATTGACATATATTAATTTTTAAAACAAATACAATATTATTGGTTGATATAATATAATTAAAAATCTAAGTGTTGGTCGGAGTGGATACTCAAGAGGGGGGTGAATTGAGTTCCAATAAAAACTTTTGTTCAAAATATTTCTCTTAAAATCCCCCTATTTAAAAACAATTTAAACTCTAGTGAATTTATGCATATTGTAAAAGTTCAATTAGTTTCTCAAAGATTGATTAGGTCTTAGTTAATTTAATTAGAAGATTAAATTTACTTTTGAAACTAACTTACTAGATCACAATAAGTATAAACACTTACTAATTTAACTATCAAAGTAACTTTAAATCAAATTGTATTTCCATTTAATTAGCAGCGGAATATAAAATATTTAGAATAATTTAGACTAAAACTAAAATGCACAGTAGATGTAACCAAGAGGTTCAGTCTCAATATGAGACTTAGTCCTCTCAAATAATTTATATAAATTGATCCACACCCTGGATCGGGGTAAACAACTGTGAAAACATTGTCCATGTACAAAGACCTCTACCCCAGTTCTTTGTAGGAAAACAAACAACATATCACAGGGTGTCCAGGTCTTACATGACCTCTACCACTATCCACATTGGGGTTCAAGGAAGTTATGGAGTTTGAATGAGCATTTATAAATCCTCCAGATTAGCATAGGAGACAGTGTGTGTAAGAAATATACAGAGTATACACACTTCTCGAAATGTAAATAAAAGAATCACTAAATGAATGGATAAGAGTTTTGAATGCTCTATTGATGTGAAGTGCATCTCTGGACTCTTTTGATTTATCAGAAAAGATTCTAAGTCCTTCTCTCATTTTTGTTTGAAAAACAGAGTGTTGTTTTCTTCCTTGGTTTTTAGGTTCAGCTTATCATCTTGAGTGCATGAAGTGTTCGGTGTAGTTCTTTACTCAAGTTGTAGCTTGTGTTCTCCTATAGAATGAGTGGCTTCGTGTATGTCCATTTCTCTTCCAGTATGAATGTATCTTTTTCCTTTTGTGTGAATTCACCACTTTTCAATGTTGTTTAGCCCTTTCCTTTTACACCCTTCATGTGCCTTCTTCGTTCCTTGATTCTCTACCATCTGCACGGTCTTTATCCTTCCTTTTATAGCTTTCACCTATGGTTAGAAGAATGATTACCTTTTATGGTTACTAGGTACGGTTCCCTGACATGCCAAAAATACACATTAAATAACATTTATTGCATTAAAATCACAAAATATAACTGTTGCTTTAATAAATACATAATACTAAGAGTATAGAGTTTGACTGGTATGTCTTTCATTAGTAGCCTTCGGTAGGTAGCTATTGACATTATGTAACAGTGACCTTCCATCGGTAGATGTTAAATCGTATATTGGTAGCTCTTGATCATGTATTGGTAGCTCTTTGTATATGTAGCTATTATTATTGGTAGCTATTGGTATCAGTAGTTGTTTGATCTTGTATTAGTAGCTCTATATACCGGTGACTTCATCTATCGGTAGCTCATTTTGTATCGGTAGCTTCATATCAGTAGACTTTCATATATCGTTAGACTTACTATATCAGTAACTCCGGTGTAATAGTAGCTTGACGTATCAGTGGCTTCTCTTCTGTATCAGTGATATATGTATCAGTAGACCTATGCATACTGGTAGACTTGTTCTATTGTTAGGTCAGTATTTGTCGGTAGATGTCTGTATCGGTGGACATGATCTATCATAGACATGTGTTTACCGGTGGACTTATAGATACTGGTAGCTCTGTGTATCAGTGACCTTTGCTTATTGGTGACTATGTCTATCGGTAGACTAAGTCTATCAGTAGACTAAGTACCGGAATAACTGTATCAATAGCTATAAGCATATTACTGACTTAACACTTATCTATTTTATGCTGAACATATCCGATTGAGTTAGAATTAATTCAAAACATATATAAACATAGATAAACATTGATTAACATATTTCAAGGACTATTTTAATATTATTATCATCTTGATAATAGAATATCATATAATGAATGAATTAATATATAGATAAACATTAATTTATCAAAGTATATGAAATCATAATTGGGATTATCAAAACAGGTGAGGTCAACAATCTCCCCCTTTTTGATAATCACAACTTATCATATTATAGTCTCAAAATAATGAATAATTGTATCAGAGGATATACCATTAAATCCAATTGTATCAGAGAAAAAAATATATTATAGAGCATAACGTATCATAGGTAGAATTAAATTCAATGGTATAAGAGGTGGAATGCGTATTATCTCTTCCTTATATAATATTTCTCCCCCTTTCGCATAAAAGTTAGAATGCCCAGATATGTTTCCCTGTTATAATATTTCTCCCCCTTTGTGATAATCAAAAAGTGGGAAACAACAAAGAGAAAAGGAATAAAATTGAAAAGAAAAGAAATCCATTTGTATTACAAGTTGCAAAAAGGTACATGGAAAGAAAATACAAGGGATTTTTATCAAATATCTTAGCCTCCTAGTCAATCCACGTCCTCAATGTGAGATTTTCCCTTTGGATCAGAAGAGGATTCAGACTATGTGGATGCAGGTTAAGGCATAGGAATTCCAGAAATTGTAACGCCTCAAACCTAGTGACCCAGAGTCGGTGCATTATTTTAATACATTGGCATGATTACAAGGAACCAAGTCCCGAAGAACCGATCAGTTTAGCACTCTTGGAAAACAGATTACATACATGAATGTTACATTACACTTCATAACATACAAAATAACATAAATAATCCTTTATGAATGCCAGTATTCCCTTGTCTTAACCCTGCAGATCAATCACATTACACTTCTTTGAATCCTGTGAAAAATAAAACATAGAAAGGGGTGAGCTAAAATGCTCAGTAAGGGTAAGAAATACAATGGAAACTTTCAAAAATAAGCATAAACATTTAAGGCAATGTATAAAACTAAAACAAAATCCTTTTAAACTTGAACTTCAGCATAATATGGCAGAAATAAAATGAAATAATGCCATTTACTTATTCACATGGATATTCTACTAATTGAATAATCACATACAATATCACTAACCACTTTCATAATGATGGAATGCATAATGATGAACTTTAATTTCTTTATCAAGGCCTCGTGCCAAGGCCTAGGGGCTAACTATAACCGGAACCCAACCCGGAGTTCATATAATAACCGGACACCAACCCGAAATGCCTCTAATAACCAGACACCAACTCAGAGTGCCTCTAATATCCGGTCACCAACCCGGAGTGCCTCTAATAACCGGACACCAACCTGGAGTGCCTCTAATAACGGGACACCAACCCGGAGTACCTCTAATAACCGGACACCAACCCAAAGGGCTTACTTTTACCGGTCCCCAACCCGGAACATACTAGTCCAACACATTCATCTTAAGAAGAGGATGAAATATAACATAAAAATTTGTATTAAAACTAGCATGATAAATGTAAATACTTTACCCATAAACCATTAATGGTATAAAAATAACACATCCACAGTCAAATATATCAAAAACCCTTCAACACAATATGGAAGATTTTTATCATGATAAATCAACTTCAAAACAAGTTTAAAATCCATTAAAAGATTTTGACATAGAAGAGATTGATTTGTAAAACTCTTTGAGAGAAATACCCCTTTTTCATGAAAACATTTAAAAGTCACACAATTTATAAAATAAGTCATTTAAGGATATTTTTGAATCAATGTGTCCCATACCACTTTGAAACTTTTGAAAGGAATTAACATTTTAAAAAACATTCATGTCCATATAAATAAATCCTTAAAAACCATTTTGAAGACATGGACATTAATGAGAAAGATTTTGAAAAATAAATATTTAAAACATTTGAAATGATGTTTTAGTGAAAATTACCTTAAAATAATCCCTTTTAAAACTCTTTCATAAAACATGTACATGGATAATAAATATGTCCCAGTAGATACATATGTAAAAACAACCTTGGATAATAAAGAGATTGTGAAATTAACCCTTACCAGTTTGGTAACTTACGAAACATACAACCCATGAAAGAGGTATCATACAATGAATATGTGAATATAAATAAATTAAAGTGTATTACACAAATAATATAATTACGGGCAGTACATACACCACACAAAAGTTAATAGTGGCAATATGGAATGAATCTCATAGGAATAAGGAGTGAGATGAACACCCCTTACCTTGTACTTTTCCTTGGATGGGGTAGGTTAAACACTTGTATAATGTTGAAATAGTTTTTATTAAATTATACAATAACCGTATATATTAATATGATATCATATATGATCTTTTAACATTGATTTGTTAATAATATCTTAGTATTATCGTTGTTTTGGGTGTTAACTTACTCGTTTTCTTTTATATGTTTTGTTACGTAAGCTGTGTTTGTCATGGATAGGTTGTATCTTAATCATATCCAGAATGATATAAAGTCCTTAGATACTATTATTAATCATCAAATTAGAATTATACTTGAATGGATACGATGGAGAGTGAATCTCATCGCGTTCGTGGAGACGGTAGTCCGTACATACGCACGAGCGACAATATCATTCTTTTGATATTAAAATAATATATAATTGGATGTTATAACATATATACATAATAATTATCATGCTATATTTATTATTTACATGAGTTACACATCATTATTATACCCATCCAAATAATAATTTATTGAATAACAATTACACCACGACGTGGAGACGGTAAGCCGTACGTACGCACGTATGGTGAAATGTTATTCAAAGGATGGATAGAATAATGAATATGGTTGTACCATATTTATAATAACATAAAAGTATATATAAGATACTGGAGTTATTATTTTAGAATGGTAATAACAAAAAAGGAAGAAGTGGAAGAAGCAAGGAACTTGGAAAAGGGTAGTGAAATCATTACCTCTTCTTCGGGTTCTTCCTTTTGATTTGATCAAAAGGGATATTAGGTTGGATTTATGACTAAATAAAGGCCTCTAGGATGAAGCTAGGGAAGTTTAGAGAGTATTTGGGCAGAGTTTTGACGAACCAAAAGGCTTTGAATGTGTGATTTAATGAGAAGGGAGAGTTCCCTTTTATAAGAGGGGTGAGGGGAACCTTTGGAAAAGCTAGAAATATTATTTTATAATAAATTCATATTCGGTTTATAATGGCTCCAAAGTGGATTATTTAAAGATTAAGGTGGGGATAGGTCTAAAACCACTCATCCAATAGAATTTAGACAGGTTTGGGTTACTATATTAACCTTATCGTTTAGTTTTAACTCTTAGTTAATTAGTTTGACACTTACCATGTCACTTTGTATTTTTATAATATATAGTTAATAAACTTACTATATACCTCCAAGAGACCCCCAAGTGGTCAATTAATGATACACCTATCATGATATAAGTCTCTTGGACGAACCTTATATTTTTAGAAATTTAATATCAATTAATAATATAATATTTGTTTTAAAAACGCTTTTATGTTAATTTTGACACTATTAAATAATTGATTTTTTGTGAAAATCATAACAGAATTATTACTTCAAAAAAAGTAAATTAAATCAATCCTAATATTTCATATTATCCTCAAAAATTAGTGTAATTCATTAAAAGTCTCATATTATATTTATTTTGGTATTTATAATATCAATTATTTTAATTTTTAACTATTATGGTAATTACTACATCATCATTGTGTCATAAATAAATTAAATTAATTAATGTCTAAAAATTATAAATAAAAGATAATTATGTATAAAATATTTTTAGATTTCAAATGAATATTTATAGTCTAAAATCCAACATATATAACCCTATGTAAAAATTGTTTTTCTAAAAGATATATGCTTGTGTCATTTTTGTATTCATTTTAACTTAATTAAAATAAAGTGTCCCTATCACTTACAAGTGGCACCATGGGGTTCCAAAATTGACCCAAAGATGCCCATGGTCGAACATGTATCAGAAAATAATGTTAGGACACGTTTTAGGGTAATTTTTTATTATTATAATATTATTTTTTAACCCTTATTTACCGGATTTACCTTTTAACCATGGTAAATAAAATATTTACCGAAGTAATTATTCAAAATGTCTAAAAATAAAAGTTACCTATTTACACAATTTGAACATACTGATTCCAAATATGGAATCCCTTTTTCCAAATTCAAAACTCTGAAGTGGCAGAAATTAATTTAAAATTAATTCCCGTTGTCAAAACAAAAAGCGTGTTTTTAAGATATAATAACTATCAAAAGATTGATACTGTTTATGTTCGGTTTAATTGTGAAATTATGTCCAATGAACAAAATTGTATTAAATGGTAAAAATATATTCTAAATATACTTTAAAACCACTCAAATTCATAATTTATCACTATTAATTATTTTGATTAAAAAAGTTGTTTTTAATTAAAATTTAGTAATTTTCACTATTCATCAAAATATGAAAGGTATCAGAAAAGTACAAAAATTTCAACTTAGGCTAAATTCGATACTCCAAATCCAAAAATTAAGTCCATTTTAAGAGATAAAATTTCTAAAATTTTAAAAAGTAGGTATTACTATTCATAACGGCTAGTTTGATCGGTTGTGGTGTGTGTTAGAACTCGATGTTGCCTACAACACACGCTATTGCATTATTCAAAGAAAAGCGTACTGTAGACGCTTGGGGTGTTACATTGTAATTTTTTTTTTATGTCCCCATTCTAAAGAATTAATTTATTTTGTCAAATTGAATATATAAAAGTTTAAAATATTGGATTTAAAAAGTGTTCACTATTAAAGTTGGTAAAAGTACATTTTTGAAAATTTCTTCTTTTATCTGAAAAAAAGGAATTTGTTCTTACATTATGTCTAAGAAACTCATTATATGTATTCTAAAATTATAAGGATTATATAAAATTTAAAATTTATTTAATACTATTCATAACCTCTTTTGAACGGCTTGTTTGGTAAGTCATGGTGTGCTTTAACTCGGTGTTGCGTGTAGTGCAAGTTATTGAATTATTTTGAAGAAATAACACACTATGAAATCTTGGGGTGTTACATTCTCCTCTCCTTCAATAAATTGCATCCTCACAATTTGAAATTGTTCTTCGAAAATAAAAGTTTGAATATAGAAAATATCTTTGTGGGAAAACCCACAATGGAAATTGGGTTAATAAAATTTAGTCTTAATATGAGGAAAAGGAAAATGAATGGGTCACCACCAAATTATGATCTTGATTAGGAGAACATTGGTGGAAATTAGAGAAATATAATTGGAGGAAAAACGTAAATATTTATAGGTAGTGATTGAGGTCATCAATCACAATCAAGTGTAAATTGAGGGCCTTAAATTCATCAATCTATGATGATTTAAAATAACATTGGTTCAACAAAACATATGGTATTAGGATAACACATTTTTTTTTAAGATCCCTTCACTAAAGTATAAGAATTAATTTCTTTATTGAATAAGATTAGAATAAAAATATATACTTGGAAAGTAGAGTCTCATCCTTTAACTATGTTCTACCACAAACTCATCTTTCACTCTAAAAGATAATAGAACTAAAAAATAATATTCTATTTATCCTATTCGTATAGGGTTCAAAAAATGAATTTATAATTCATCTAGAAGAACCATTAAAAACGAAATTATTCAAACAAGGACATCACGTGGGTCAGTGGTAGGTGATACACCCTTGTCACCCTTCGGTTGTGGGTTTAAGTCTCACGGCCTTTCCGGACGTGACGGGTTGCTGCCCGACCTCCGAGTTGTCCTTTTATGGCAATCCAAAATAATCCAAACTAGAACTATCCAAAATAATTCATTCCAAAATTTATAAGGAAGGTAAACATAATGAAAATCCTTTTTGTTGCGTAATAACTTGTGATCACTTTCATCATGTATTCTTTTAAAACACTGCAACATTCTGAATTACCATAAAACCTTATTGATTACATTCATGATCCCTTATTCCTGAAAGAATAATAGATATACTCCTTCAATCCAAAAATGTTGTAAACCCCAACAATGATGGAATATACAAATCATTAATCAGTTTCAAGGTAGTCAAGAATATCCAATATAATTTATCCAAATCAATCATGTATTATTCTAAAATCACTACCTCGGTATCGGAACCATATTATGGTTAACTTTCTCTCAACCATATATTTTCCAAAAATTTAACCTGCTATTGAGTCACTTTTCTTTGTTCCACACAATCTCAAGTCCTTAATGAAATAGTACTGTAGTACAATCCTTATATACTCCATAATTATTATAACAAGTACATTGTTTATAAAACAATCAAATGACATAATCAACATAAGAACTCTAATAATTCCTCTCCATATGTGGTAGTATCATAATTTGATTATTATCCAATAGCATCATTTTCGGCATAGTCTGATGACCGGGACATAGGTTCGCGTAGTTTCCAAACTCCTTGAAAATGAAGCATTGTACATTTGAAACCATTTTCTTACCCTTGCATTCACGTACTTTGTGACCTCTTCCTCCACACTTATAACAAACTCACATTCCTTTCAGGAAAGTTCCAGGGTGTTTCTTCCCACAGTTATCACATATGGGGAAATTCTTCTTTTCCCTCTTCCCTTTATCCATCTTTCTCTCTTCCATCCTTTTCTTCTCTTGCTTCCCTTCAAAGCCATAGGACTCAGTAAACTCTTTAGTTATCTTATCCACACATGATACTATTTCTTCATATGACGATAATACGTGGGAGACTATTTCCCTTCTAAATGATGTCTTAATACCATGAAAGATACGATCCTTCTTACTCTTTGGATCATACGTATTACTGGAGTTCACATTCCTTCTACTGGGTGTCATTTCTATACAATAGCATAAAATAGGTCAGTTTATGAATTGCAATAAATAATTCCTAATGAAAATTGAACAGTTTATGGATATAATCCATAATCATAAAAAAATTTCTTTCAGTAAGTATATACTCATGAGTCCTTCATAATGGTTTGTAAATAAAATAAGAATTATCCTAAGCATATCCCCCGAGAGTGTCGTAACCAAGAGTGCAGCAAGGCCCATTGTCGTGCACCAGTTCTTGTTTGAGTCTAGCACAAAGCGGTGTTTTCGGGTTTTACCCCTAGGTACATCTGTGCCAGAGCCGCCTCTACCTACTCGTATCCATATAGGGATGTATTGCTCAGAAAACTCACAAAATCTCTACAATACAAAAATTCTAGGAAGTTCTTCTATACTAACCCTCAAAGTCTATCTTAGGGATATGTGCTATAATCATAGTTTATCTAAATCTAGTTTCCAAGGTTATTGATAAACTTCCTCTGATACCAACTGTAATGCCCCGACCCCAGTGACCCAGAGTCGGTGCATTATTTTAATACATTGGCATGATTACAAGGAACCAAGTCCCGAACAACCGATCAGTTTAGCAGTCTTGGAAAATAGATTACATACATGAATGTTACATTAAAATTCATAACATACAAAACAACATAAATAATCCTTTATGAATTCCATTATTCCCTTGTCTTAACCCTGCATATCAATCACATTACACTTCTTGGAATCCTCGGAAAAATAAAACATAGAAAGGGATGACCTCAAATGCTCCGTAAGGGTAAGAAATGAAACAGAAACTTTCAAAAACAAGCATAAACATTTAAGGCAGTGTATAAAACTAAAACAAAATCCTTTTAAACTTGAACTACATCATATTATGGCAGAAATAAAATGAAATAATGTCATTTACTTATTCACATGGATATTCTACTAATCGAATAATCACATGCAATATCACTAACCACATTCATAATGATGGAATGCATAATGCTGAACTTTAATTTCTTTATCAAGGCCTCGTGCCAAGGCCTAGGGGATAACTATAACCGGAACCCAACTCGGAGTGCATCTAATAACCGGACACCAACCCGGAGTGCCTCTAATAACCGGAAACCAACCCGGAGTGCCTCTAATAACCGGACACCAACCTGGAGTGCCTCTAATAACTGGACACCAACTCGGAGTGCCTCTAATAACCGGACACCAACCCGGAGTGCCTCTAATAACCGGACACCATCCCAGAGGTCTTACTTTTATCGGTCCACAACCCGTAACATACTAGTCCAACACATTCATCTTAAGAAGTGGATGAAATATAACATAAAAATTTGTATTATAACTAGCATGAGAAATGTCAATACATTACCCATAAACCATGAATGATATAAAAATAACACATCCACAGTCAAATATATCACAAAACCTTCAACAAAATATGGAAGATTTGTATCATGATAAATCAACTTCAAAACAAGTTTAAAATCCATTAAAGGATTTTGACATAGAAGAGATTGATTTGTAAAACTCATTGAGAGAAATACCCCTTTTTCATGAAAACATTTAAAATTTGCACAATTTAGAAAAGAATTCATTTAAAGATATTTTTGAATCAAAGTGTCCCATACCACTTTGAAACTTTTGAAAGGAATTAACATTTTAAAAAACATTCTTGTCCATATAAATAAATCCTTAAAAACCATTTTGAAGACATGGACATTAATGAGAAATATTTAGAAAAATAAATATTTAAAACATCTGAAATGATGTTTTAGTAAAAAGTACCTTAAAATAATCCCTTTGAAAACTCTTTCATAAAACATGTACATGGATAATAAATATGTCCCAGTAGATACTTATGTAAAAACAACCTCGAATAATAAAGAGATTGTGAAATTAACCCTTACCAGTTTGGTAACTTACGAAACATACAACCCATGAAAGAGGTATCTTACAATGAATATGTAAATACATATAAATTAAAGTGTATTATACAAAGAATATAATTATGTGCAGTACATACACCACACAAAAGGTAATAGTGGCAATATGGCATGAATCTAACGGGAATAAGGAGTGAGATGAAAACCCCTTACCTTATACTTTTCCTTGGTTGGGGTAGGTTAACATCCTTTATAATGGTAAAATAATAGTTATTAAATTATACAAGAATCATATATATTAATATGATATCATATATGATCTTTTAACATTGATTTGTTAATAATATCTTAGTATTATCGTTGTTTCGGGTGTTAACTTACTCGTTTTCTTTTATATGTTTTGTTATGTAAGTTGTGTTTGTCATGGACAGGATGTATCTTAATCATATCCAGAATGATATCAAGTCCTTAGATACTATTATTAATCATCAAATGAGAATTATACTTGAATGGATACGATGGAGAATGAATCTCATCGCGTTCGTGGAGACGGTAGTCCGTACGTACGCACGAGCGACAATATCATTCTCTTGATATTAAAATAATATATAACTGGATGGTATAACATATATACAGAATCATTATCATGTTATATTTATTATTTACATTAGTTACACATCAATATTATACCCATCCAAATAATAATTTATTGAATAACAATTACACCACGACGTGGAGACGGTAAGCTGTACGTACGCACGTATGGTTACATGTTATTCAAAGGATGGATAGAATAATGAATATGGTTGTACCATATTTATAATAACATCACAGTATATATATGATACTGTAGTTATTATTTTAGAATGGTAATAACAAAGAAGGAAGAAGTGGAATAAGAAAGGAACTTGGAAAAGGGTGGTGAAATCACTTCTTCGGGTTCTTCCTTTTGATTTGATCAAAAGGGCTCTTAGGATGGCTTTATGACTAAAGTAATGCCTCTAGGATGAATTTAGGGAAGTTGAGAGAGTATTTGGGCAGAGTTTTGCCGAACCAAAAGGCTTTGAAGGTGTGAGTTAATGAGAAGGGAGAGTTCCCTTTTATAAGAGGGGTGAGGGGCACCTTTGGAAAAGCTAGAAATATTATTTTATAATAAATTAATATTCGGTTTCTAATGGCTAAAAAGTATATTATTTAAAGGTTAAGGTGGGGATAGGTCGAAAACCACTCAACGAATAGAAGTTAGACAGGTTTGGGTTACTATATTAACCTTATCTTTTAGTTTTAACTGTTATTTAATTAGTTTGACACTTACCATGTCAGCTTGTATTTTTATATTATATAGTTAATAAACTTACTATATACCTCCAAGCGACCCCCAAGTGGTCCATTAATGATATAGCTATCATGATATAGGTCTCTTGGAGGAACCTTAGATTTTTAGGAATTTAATATCAATTAATAATATAATATTTGTTTTAAAAACACTTTTATGTCAATTTTGACACTATTCAATAATTGATTTTTGTGAAAATAATAACAGAATGATTACTTCGAAAAAAGTCCATTAAATAAATCCTAATATTTCATATTATCCTATAATATTAGTTTAATTCATTAAAAGTCTCAAATTATATTTATTTGGGTATTTATAATATCAATTATTTTAATTTTTCACTATTATGGTAAATATTGCATCATCATTGTGTCATAAATAAATTAACATATTTAATGTCTAAAAATTATAAATAAAATATGATTATGTAGGAAATATTTTTAGATTTCTAATTAATATTTATAGTTGAAAATCCAACATATATAACCCTATGTAAAAATTGTGTTTCTAAAAGATATATGCTTGTGTCATTTTTGTATTCATTTTAACTTAATTAAAATAAAGTGTCCCTATCACTTACAAGTGGCACCATGGGGTCTCAAAATTGACCCAAAGATGCCCATGGTCGAACATGTATCAACCAATAAGGTTATAACACGTTTTAGGGTAATTTTTTATTATTATAATATTATTTTTTAACCCTTATTTACCGGATTTACCCTTTAACCATGGTAAATAAAATATTTACCAAAGTAATTATTCATAATGTCTAAAAATAAAAGTTACCTATTTACACAATTTGAACATCCTGATTCTAAATATGGAATCCATTTTTTCAAATTCAAAACACTGAGGTGGCAGAAGTTAATTTAAAATTAATTCCTGCTTTCAAAACAAAAAAGCATGTTTTTAAGATATAATAACTATCAAAAGATTTATACTTGTTTATGTTCGGTTTAATTGTGAAATTATGTCCAATGACCAACCTTCTATTAAATGGTAAAAATATATTCTAAATATATTTTAAAACCACTCAAATTCATAATTTATCACTATTAATTATTTTGATTAAAAAGTTGTTTTTAATTAAAATTTAGTAATTTTCACTATTCATCAAAATATGAAAGTTATCCAAAAAGTACCAAAATTTCACCATAGGATAAATTAGATACTCCGAATCCAAAAATGAAGTACATTTTGAGAGATAAAATTTCTAAAATTTTAAAAATTAGGTATTACTATTGATAACGGCTAGTTTGATCAGTTGTGGTGTGTGTTAGAACTCGATGTTGCGTACAACACACGCTATTGCATTATTCAAAGAGAAGCGTACCGTGGAAGCATGGGGTGTTACATTGTAAAAAATTTTTATGTCCCCATTCTAAATAATAAATTTATTTAGTCAAATTTTACATATAAAAGTTTAAAATATTGTATTTAAAAAGTGTTAACTATTAAAGTTGGTAAAAGTGAATTTTTGAAAATTACTTCTTTTATCTGAAAAAAAGGAATTTATTCTTAAATTATGTCTAAGAAACTCATAATATGGATTCTAAAATTATAAGGATTATATAAAGTTTAAAATTTAGTTAATACTATTCATAACCTCTTTTGAACGGCTTGTTTGGTAAGTCATGGTGTGCTTTAACTCAGTGTTGCGTGTAGTGCAAGTTATTGAATTATTTTGAAGAAATAACACACTATGAAATCTTGGGGTGTTACAGAAATGATCACAGGAGGATGAGCCACTGAAACTGTTCCAGGACTGTACTAAGGAGTTCTTTGAGTGATCATCGGGGTAAGGCTTCGAATGGCATCGGCTGGAGTCATCTGAACAGGAGAAGTAGTAGAGGCAGAGGCAGGTAAAGGTGGAGGTGCAATCACAGGTCTATCATTGACATGCAAGAAAGGCAACATGAGATTTCTGAAATCCATAATGATTCCTCCTCATCTCTCCATAGCAGATATGAAATCATCCTTATTCTCCATGAATTTTTCCAAGGTTGGAGTCAATTCCCTGAGCTTGCTAACTTGCTCTCTGAAGGCTTGATTGACAAGAGGTAATGTCAGCTTTTCTAACATAAGTTTGAAGTGATTTTTGAGTTGATGTTTTGGTATAAATCCTTTGAAAATATTAGTCTACCTTTTCTTCAACTTCTTTATAAGAGGCAGAAGCTTATCTCATATAGTCTTGAACAATCTTCATTATTTCTTGAGCTGAATCTCTAGTAGAAATCACAACTTTTCTCAGTTCGGATGAGTCCACAGAGCCCCTGGTTGATGCTGAACCAAGATCCTCCTTCATCACAGCTCTAATATGACCCAAATATACTGAAGTTCTAGAGGCAAGAGAACCAACAGAGAAAGTTACTGTTTCCTTGAATTTTTTCATCAGCCCACTGATGAGATTTTTGACATGGGAATCCTGGGTGCTGACATGATCTTTCATGGAGGTTTTAAAACCTTCAAAGACTAATACCATCTGGGTCACAACACCTTTGACATAAAGTAAATATTTATCTACTTGGGATTTAGAACTCATATAAGATTCTAAAGAGATAACAGATTTCTTAAGAGCTTCAACATCCTCTTCTAGTCTAGATACTTGAGTCTGGCAAGTTGTAACTTCATCCACTATTTCTGCCACAATGGTTGACATATTACAACCAAGATAGAGTTCAAATGATTTTTACAAATTGATCATCTCTTAAACAAAACAGTGCTTTAACTCAGCAACAGAGGGACTACAAACTCTTTCAACTCATTCTTTAAGGATTAAAGATCATCCCTGGTGATGATATCAGCAGGTGCAACCACAATAGGTGTTATTTTAGTTACTATACTAGTAAACGAGTCATTCATAATCGATTGAATTGATGACACTAGTGAAGCTTCCATCTTCTTTGTTTCCACCACGAAACTGAATTTGATATCAGACTTGAGATTGTCCAGATCATGCATTTTGACCACATCTTCAGGTAACAACTCAATCTGAACATCATAATGGATTTTTTGGTCTATTTAGAGATGCCTCATTATCAGAATTGGGATTTTCCAATCCACAAACCAGAAAACCTGGGTCTTCTTACCAATCCACAATATCAACTGTCAATGAAACACTACCAAATCTAGTTTGATGCTCCCCCACAACTGGTGCATTCTCTTGTACAGTAAGAGCATTCTCAGCAGGTCTTTCTTCCTCCAAATAATCTTCTATAATCAATTCCATATCTGCAACAGCTACAACATCAGGAGGCTCCTCTAGATTAGGTACAGATCTTTCCATCTCACCCACTACATCTTTAGCAGACACAACAGAGATTCAAATAAATGGACTCAGACTTAAACCCATAGAATCAAAGGCTTCAGATTCATTTTCCCTTTCTTATTCATTCTCAGGGACTATATGGTCTTTCTCATTAGCATAAGTTTCTTCTTCTAATAGAGTTTCTTTTCTAGAAGATACAATTTAAACTACCAGACTTGGGGGAAAATCTGGATCTCTTCCATCAGCCATAGAGGTCTCCTCTTCACCAGTCTCATCACTGTACTTAGGTTCTTCTTCATCAGGTCCTAGACCTAGATCCCTCATATCCTTAGGTCTTTAAGGATGATCCACATGATTGAATTTATCATAAACCTTCTTGTCATCATTAAACCACTCTACTCTCCATGGGTTCCAGTTTATCTTCATATATTTTCAAACTGTGCTTGTGATACAAAAGGTGTTCCTTACTACCACAGCCTCATCTTGAGACTTAGCTACCCCTTTCACTTTGATCATCACTGAGATCAACTTGGAAAAGAATAAGGAATTAGTATTTTATTTTGGTCAGGTCATGTCCTCAATTTGAAACATCAGCAATCTGCACAGATTCACTTTCACACAATGTCTCAAGAGATGCAGGACATAGATATCATGATATATTAAATTCTCAAAGTCCCCTCTCCTTGGTATTAAGACATGCTGAAAAAGTTTGAACAGAAATCTGTTCTATGCATCCATTTGAGCAGCCACCACTTGTCATTGATTTCCACTACCAGTGAGCTCCTCTAATGTAGTTTCATAATCAAATATATCACTTGTAGGTGGTATTGGTTTCGAGACATATCCAGATACACCTTCATGTGGTACCTTCATAAATTCATCCCACTCAACAGATGAAAAAGATATCTCATTTCCATTCACAAAAGAAATCACTCGGTTCTCATCTTCTGACTTCTCCAAACTCACAAACTCCGAAAATTGTTTCACTAGCTTCAGATAGTAGGGGCCATTGTTGTTCAAAAAGATATCTACCCACTATGGATCTTCTAGAACCTCGAGCACTAACAATTTTCTAGCCAACAAACATTCCACGTACAGCTCTTTTTCGATCAAAATAACTCTATTATCCAAATGAGGGTTCACTGGTTGCCTCCCCGACCTTGTTCTACAAATACTACTACTTGCTTCTGGATCAGACTTCTGCTTCTTTACATTCATCTCATCAGTGTCATCTCTAATGGTAGGAAGTTTGGTTTTTTCCATCTCTGGTTCAAGGGATTTAGTGTTTTCGAGAGATTCGGGAGCTAAGTTTTGAGGGTAAAGGAAAGATTCGGTGGACTGAGAAGTAACTAGGACTTCATTTTATCATTTAGGAATCATAAAATAAATAATTAAAATAATGTAAAAATGATAAATATTTAGGGACAGAAGTTTAAAACAGCGTGTACTCATCGGTAGGGTTTATCGGTGAGAATTCCTATCAGAGAGGTCCATCGGTGAGGTATCACATCGGTGAGGTATTTGCGTCAGTGAGGTTTTTACATTGGTGAGGTTTTTTCATCGGTGAGGTGCTCGCATCGGTGAGGTACCTACCGATCAAGGTTAATCATTCCTAAATCATGTCTAATGTAACTTAGCATATCCAAACATAATGGTTTGGTGAAAATTACAGCTAATTGATGTTAAGTACCTATAAATTCAAGAGTAATATAACCTTTTTGGTAATTATCTCTCAAAAAGTGGTGCCTTACATCAATGTGTTTGGTCCTATAGTGAGATACATGGTTCTTCGAAATGTTTATTGCACTAATGTTATCACAGTTGATAGAAACATGCTCAAATCATATACATAGTCCAAAAGAGTCTGTTTCATCCACAAAATTTGTGCACAGCAACTACCAGCAGCTATATACTCTGCTTCGGCTATGGACAAAGCTACAGAATTCTGATTTTTTCTACACCTAGATACTAAGGATTTTCAAAATAAATTACGTGTTCTAGATGTGCTTTTTCTATCCAACTTGAAACCAGAAAATTCATCATCTGAATAACTCATTAATTCAAAATAATGTCCTTTTGGGTAAAACAAACCTAAATTTACAATGTGTTTAAGATACTTCAAAAAAAATTAACTGCAATTAAGTGAGATTCTTTTGTATTATCTTAAAATCTTTCACACATACACACACTAAACATAATATCTGGTCAACTAGCAGTAAGGTAAAGTAAGCTTCCAATCATACCTTTTTAATTGGTTTGATCCACTGGTTTCCTAGTTTCATCTGCATCCAATTTACAGACTGTACTCATAGGAATATTACTTTAATTTATATTATCCAAACCAAAATGTTTTTAAAGATCCTTTTTATATTTACATTGATTCAAAATAATACAATTTTCATTTTCAAAAACTTGAAATCCAAGAAAATATTTGAGTCCTCCCATTAAACTCATTTCAAATTCATTTTTTATACTCTTTGACAAATCAGTACATAAGAAATGATTAGAAGATCCAAAAATAATGACATCAACATAGATTTGTACTATCAAAACATCTTTATAAATTCTTTTAATAAAAAGAGTTGGATTAGAAATCCCTTTAGTAAAACATTTTGAAATAAGAAAATTGCTAAGTCTATACTACCAAGCTCTTGGAGATTGTTTCAAACCATATAAATCTTTTGATAGTTTGAAAACTCGATTTGGAAAATGTGGATTAGTAAATCCAGGTTATTTGTTAAACAAAAAAATATTCAATTATAAAACCATTTAGAAAAGCGCTTTTGACATCTATTTTATATAACTTGACATTAAAATGAGCCACATATGCAAGTAAGATCCAAATGGATTCTAATCTAGCTATAGGTGCAAAGGGTTCCTCATATTCTATACCTTCCTCTTGACTATATCCTTGTGCAACTAACCTACCTTTGTTTCTAACTATATTTCTTGATTCATCAACTTTATTTCTAAAACCTCATTTATTGCCTATTGTCAAAGTGTCCTTGGGTATATCAACTAATTCCCAGACTTTGTTTCATTCAAATTAATTTAACTCTTCTTGCATAGCCATTACCCAGAATTCATCATTGATTAAATCATTGACATTTTTAGGTTCTAGATGTGAAAGAAAGGCTTGATGTTCAACCTGATTTCTGAGAGAAGTTATAGTTTGTGTCCCTCTATCAAGATTACCAACAATATCATCCAAAGGATGATTCTTTAGAATCCTAGTTGATCTAGTAAAGATATGAATAGAAATTTCAGGTTCATATATAGGTTCGGGTTCAACAGAAGTATAT
The DNA here is from genome assembly GCA_963277665.1 of Viscum album. Taxonomy (NCBI): domain Eukaryota; kingdom Viridiplantae; phylum Streptophyta; class Magnoliopsida; order Santalales; family Viscaceae; genus Viscum; species Viscum album. Next base: position 2,056,891,328 of record OY728137.1, read on the forward strand.
TCTGTAATATGTCCAGAACTGGTTTTTTTTACAGCAGGTTCTTTGGTATTATCATTAAGGTCCAGAACAATCAAATCTTCTTCAAGATTTTCAAGAGAAGACTTAGGTTTATGTGGATCAGTTTCATCAAACTTTATGTGAATAAATTCTTCCACACATTTGGTTCTTTTATTAAACACTCTATAGGCTTTTCTAGTTACAGAATAACCAAGAAAAATTCCTTCATCACTTTTGGATGCAAACTTTTCAAGATTATCCTTGGTATTTAGAATAATGATTTTGCAACCAAAGACTCTAAAGTATCTATCCTTAGGTTTCCTATTGTTCTACAACTCATAAGCGGTCTTCTTAAGAACAGTTCTAATTAAGACTCTATTAATAATATAAAAAGCTGAATTTACTGCTTCATCCCAAAAATAAATAGGTAGGTCATACTCATTAATCATTGTTCTTGCAATTTCTTAAAGGTTTCTATTTCTTCATTCTACTACACCATTCTGTTGAGGTGTCCTAGGGGCAGAGAAATTCTGAATATAGTCATTTTGTGACCAATAAGATTCAAATTCATGATTTTCAAACTCACAGCCATGATCACTTCATAAGGTTTTAATCTTAATTCCACTAAGATTTTCTACAGATGTGGAGTATTTAATAATGTAAGAACGTGGTTCTCTTTTGTGAGCTAAGAATTATACCCAAGTATATCTAGAAAATTCATCTACAAAGACATAGACACAGTTCTTCCCATTTAAAATAGAAACGCTAGATATTCTGAACAAGTCCATGTGAACCAACTCGAAAGGTTGAGAAGTTGAAACTTCATTCTTTTATTTAAAAGAAAATTTCTGTTTCTTTCCATTTTGACAGGTATTACAAACTTTTTCTGATGGGAATTCAATCTTAGGTAGGTCTCTAACTAAGTTCTTCCTAGTCATTTTTCTATGTGAATAAATATTGCAGTGTCCTAATATTCTATGCCAAATCCAAGATTCTTTATGAAAATCATTTAAACAAGTAACATTTAGTTTGGGTAAAGAATTCAAATCAACAGCATAAAAATTTTCATTTCTCAAGGGAGAAAATACCAAACCATTTTTCGAATTGAAAACATTACAAGAATCATTTTCAAACTTAACAGTGAAACAATCATCACATAACTAAGAAATACTTAGCATATTATATTTAATTCCATCAACAAATAAAAATTTATAAATTAAAACTGAATTAATGTTACCAATCTGGCCTAGGCCAATGATTTTTCATTTAGAATTATCATTAAAGGTGACATAGCCCCCATAAAAATTTATTAATATTTTAAAGCAGGAGTAATCTATAGACATGTCCCTTGAACATACATTTCCCAAGTACCATATCTTCTTATGATAACTCTTCAAGCAGGTCTCCTACAAAACAAGTTTAAACAGAAAATGATTTTGGTACCCAGATTTTCTTGGGTCCAGACAGGTTTGAAATCAAAGATTTAGATACCCAAATTCGTCTTATGGGTCTCAAATAATTTACAGAATCAATATATTTTTAAAGATAAACTTTATTTGATATATAAAATTGTGAATAACTAGTTGAGGCATATAAATTTCCAGAACTGGAAGTAGAAGTATTTTGTCCCGATTTTGGAATAATTCTATTTTTTCTAAACTGTCTCTGTCCAGGCTGATAGCCTATTCCTGTGGTATATTTTTGTGACACTTGTTTACCTAGAATTTTTTTTAATTTTATCTTCTCCATTTGTGAATTTTTCCAATTCCTTACTTAATTGATCATTAGACAATTTCATTTCAGTATTTTCCTTCAACAGTTGATCATTATTTTCCTTTTCTATATCAAAGGAAAATTTAACATTGGTAGTGATAGCATGATGTTTCATTAAGGTTTTATACTTTTCCTTTAATTCATTACATGTCTCCTCTAGCATATTAAAAAATTATAATAAATATTCTCTAGACATATTTTCAGAGTCAAAATCAAAATCAGAATCAACTCCAGAATAGTATGAATTTAAAGCATGAGTGTCCAGTGTTTCCTCAGATGTGTTTGCCATAAAACACATGTTAGCCTTCTGAGAGTCTTCATCCTTAGAATAATAATAATAATCACTTGAAGTGACTTCTGAATCACTCCATGTTTCTTTCATTACTTTCTTATACTTTTTGTCCTTATAGTCATGTTTCTTCTTGAACATCAGTTTTGGGCAGCCTTCTTTAATGTGTCATTTTCTCTTACATTCATAGCAGATAACTTCATCACACTTATCATCTTTCTTCCAATTTTTCTTCCAGTGTCCTTTTTTTCATATTTACCTTTGTAGTTTTATTTTCTGAATGATTTCTTCTTCTTATATAATTTCTTAAATCTTCTAGCTATTTGAGCCATCTCAGCATCACTATCAGAATCTAAACTTTCACATGTTGAGCATTCAGTAAGTGTGTGAATTTTATCTTTGTCCTTGCTATTTAAGGTAGCAGACTTAAAATCCATAGACTTCCTTTTAAGTTCATCATCTTCTTCCTTATTCACCTTTAGTTCTTCCTCATACACCATAATATTACCTATTAATTATTTAACAGGAAGTTTGCTGATGTCGCATGATTCACTAATGGAAATAGATGTGCCTCTCCATCTTTCTGGAAAACATCTTAATATCCTCATAATTTGTTCTTTTGTTGGAATATCTTTTCCAAGGGAGCTCATAGTATTTAAAATCTCATTGAACCTGAGATACATGTCCAAAATAGGTTCATCATGCTTCATTTTAAAATTATCATATTTAATAGTATAGTTATTCAACATCATTTCTTTGACATTGGTTGTTCCCTCATGGGAAACAAAACAAGTGTCCCAGATTTCATAAGCAGTTTTACAAGAAGAAATGCGATTGAATTATTCATTTCTTAAAGCACAGTACATGGCATTCATATATTTGTAGTTATTATTGTAAGCTATTTTATTAGGTTCATCCCAAATAGTTCTTTCAGTTTCTGTAATTTTATATTGAGTCTCTATAGTAGTCCAGATATCAAATCCCATACACTCTAAATGAATTTTCATTTTAAGTATCCATTGTGCATAGTTTGTAGCATTAAAGAAAGGTGGATGGTTGGTAGTACCACCTTCTAGTCTATTGTCCATAACTAGATTTTAGAAAATATATTTAAAGGGAAAAAAATTAGAACTAATAGAAATTTAAGATCTTTATTGATGAAACTAAAATCACAGTTAAAAAATAGAGTGTTTTGAAATCCTGTATTAATAAAAACACCCTTTGATACCTAATTTTGGTTGGAGTGGATACTCAAGATGGGGGGTTAATTGAGTTCCAATAAAAATTGCTATTAAAAATATTTCTCTTAAAATCCCCCTATTTAAAACAAGTTAAACTGTAGTGAATTTATACAGATTGTAAAAGTTCAATTAGTTTCTCAAAGATTGATTAGGGATCATTTAATTTAATCATAAGAATAAATTTACATTTGAAACTAACTTACTGGATCACAATAAGTATAAACACTTGGTAATTTAACTATCAATGTAACTTTAAAACAAATTGTATTTCAAAGTAATTAGCAGCGGAATATAAAATATGTAGAATAATTTAGACTTAAACTAAAATTCATAGCAGATGTAACCAAGAGGGTCAGTCTCAATCCGAAACTTAGTCCTCTAAAATAATTTATATAAATTGATCCAAACCCCGGATCGGGGTAAACAATAGTGAAAACACTGTCCAGGTACAAAGACCACTACCACAGTTCATCGTGGGAAATAAAAAAACTACTCACAGGCTGTCCAGGTCTTACTCAACCTCTACCACTATGCACAGTGGGGTTCAATGAAGTTATAGAATTTGAATGAGGATTTATAAATCCTCTAGCTTAGCATAGGAGACAGTGTATGTAAGAAATATACAGAGTATACATACTGCTCGAAAGGTAAATAAAAGAATCACTAAAAGAATGGAAAAGAGTTTAGAATGATCTAGTGATGTGAAGTGCATCTCTGGACCCTTTTGATTTATTAGAAATGCTTCTGAGTCCTTCTCTAGTTTTTTTCTAAAAAACCGAGTGTCGTTTTCTTCCTTGGTTTTCAAGTTCAACTTATCAGCTTGAGTGCATGAAGTGTTCATTGTAGTTCTTCACTGAAGATGCAGCTTGTGTTCTCCTCTAGAATGAGTGGATTCCTATATGTCCAGTGCTCTTCCAGTATGAATATATCTTTTTTCCTTTTGTGTGAATGCACCACTTTTCAATGATGTTCAGCCCTTGCCTTTTACACCCTTCACGTTCCTTCTTCGTTCCTTGATTATCTAGAATCTGTATGGTCTTTGTCCATCCTTTTATAGCATTCTGCTCTGGTAAAAAGAAATGTTACCTTTTTATGGGTACTAGGTACGGTTCCATGACATGCCAATAATACACATTAAATAACATTGATTGCATTAAAATCACAAAATATAACCATTGGTTTAATAAATACATAATACTATGAGTATATAGTTTGACTGGTCAGTCTTTCATCAGTAGCCTTCTGTAGGTAGCGGTTGACTTTATGTAACAGTGACCTTCCATCGGTTGTTGTTAGATATTGTATCAGTAGCTCTTTGATCAGGTATCAGTTTCTCTTGGTATCAGTAGCTCTTGGTATTGGTAGTTGTTGGTATCAATAGTTGTTTGATATTGTATCGGTAGCTCTATATACATGTGACTTCATCTATCGGTAGCTCATTTTGTATCTGTAGATTCATATCGGTAGACTTTCTTATATCGGTAGACATACTCTATCGGTAACTCTAGTGTAATAGTAGCTTGATGTATCGGTGGCTTCGCTTCTGTATCAGTGATATATGTATCAGTATACATATGCATACTGGTAGACTTGTTCTATCGGTAACTCAGTTTCTGTCGGTAGTTGTCTGTATCGGTGGACTTGATCTATCAGAGACATGTGCATACCAATGAACATATAAATACTGGTAGCTCTTCATATTAGTGACCTTTTCTTATCGGTGACTATGTCTATGGGTAGACTAATTCTATCGATAGAATAAGTGTCAGGAGATCTATATCAGTAGCTATAAGAATATCAGTGTCTTAACACTTAACTGTTTTATGCAGAACATATCCGTTTGAGTTAGAATTAATTGAAAACTTATATAAACATAGAAAAACATTTATTAACATATTATAAGGACTATTTTAATATTATTATCATATTGATAATTGAATGTTGTAGATTGAAAGAATTAATATATAGATAAACATTAATTTATCAAAGTATATGAAAGCATAATTGGGATTATCAAAACAGGTGAGGCCAACACTAAAGTTCTGTAAAAGGGATTAAATAATATTATATATGTCATTAATGAACCATTAGAGGTTATTTTGGATGTTTATAGAAAGTTTATTGACAATATAGTGTAGGAATAAAAGAAGACACGATAAAAGTTAAATTATTTCACGTATAGTTATATCTAAAAGATAAGGTTAAAATGGTAAACTAAACTTTTATAAAACCTATTGGTTGATAGTATATCGACCCATCCCCACTTTATCTATGAAATAAAGCAATTTGGAGCAATTATAAACCGAATATTGTTTTGGTATAAAATAATATTCCTATGTTTTCATAAGGTGCCTCTCGCCCCTCTTATAAAAGTCTACTCCCCTTCTCTCAAATTCACACCACCAAATCCATTTGTCTTGGACAACCCCAACCCAAATATCCTCTCAAATGTCCTCCTTTCATCCTAGAGGCCTTCCATTAGTTAGATAGCCACCCTAAAGATCCCTTTTGATCAAACCAAAAGGAAGAACCCAAAGAAGAGGTAAATATTTAATCACCTCCTTCATGTTATTTTATTCTTACACTTCTTTTTTCCTTGTTGTTACCATTATAAAATAATAACACCAGTATATTATATATATATAATGTGAGGTTATTATAAATATGGTACAACCATAATCATTATTCTATCCATCCTTTAAATGAAATGTCACCATACGTGCGTACGTACGGATTACCATCTCCATGTCGTGGTGTAGTTGTTATTCAATACATTATTATTTGAATGGGTATAAAAATGATGCATAATTGATGAAAATAATAAATATAACATGATAATTATTCTATATATATGATATGACATACAATTATATATGATTAAAATATCAAAATAATGATATTGTTGCTCGTGCGTACGTACAGATTACCGTCTCCACGAACGCGATGAGATTCATTCCCCATCGTAACCATTCAAGAATAATTTTCATTTTATGATTAAAAATAATGTATAAATACTTGATATCATTCTGGAGATTAATATTAAACATTCCATCCAAAACAAACCTGACTCACGTAGAGAATAATATAATGGAAAATGAATCAGTTGACACGTGAAACGACGATTATACTAAAATATCATTAACAAAGCATTATTAGAATATCATATGTGATATCAAAATTATGTATATGGTTCTTGTATAATTTAATCACAATTATTTAACTATTATAAAGGAGGTTAACGTACACTCTACCAAGTAAAAGTACAAGGTAAGGGTTAATTTCACAATCTCTTTATTTTCCAAGGTTGTTTTTACATAAGTATCTACTAGGACCTCTTTATCATCCACATCCTTATTTTCATAAAAATGTATTCCTAAACATTTTTACAATTTACTAGACTATAGGAGAAATTAATTTATACCCTTTTTTTACTTTTTATAATATTTTTATAAATAAATCTTTCCATCATTTTCCAAACAAGGTACTTTATGACCTTTTCGAAAAAATTAAGGTAAAAATGTTTTTTAACTTATATGTCGGATGCGGATATTTTCCGCCATTATAACGTCATCAAATATACCCTTAAAAGCTTATAATAATATTTTCAAAATAAATTATTTTATTATAATTATGTGTATCTTAAATTATTTCAAAATAGACCAAGGTATTTCTCTCAAGTAGTTTTGATTTCGTCTTTGTCAACATCCTTTGATGAATTTTACACATGCTTGATGTCGATTTATTTTGAAAAAAATATTCCATATTGTATTTATGTTTTTTGATATTTTTGACTATGGATGTGTAATTTTTACGTCATTCATGGTTTATGGTTAAAGTATTGACATTTCCTACGCTGGTTTTAATATGAATGTTTATGTTATATTTCAACCTTTTCTTTAGATGAATGTATTTGAATTGTATATTCCGGGTTGGGTATTGGTAAAAGTAAGCCCTCCGGGTTGGGGTCTGGTTACAGTAGACCCTCCGGGTTGGAGTCCTATTATAGAGGCTCTTCGGGTGAGATTCTGGTTACTGATGCTCTCCGGGTTGGGGTCTGGTTACAGTTATCCCCTAGGTCCTGGAACGAGGCCTTGACACAGAAATTAACATCATGTACTATACATTCCCTTATTATGAAATTAGTTATTACATATGATTATTAGACTAGTAGAATATCCATGTGCTTTTTTATATGGTATTTTTTTATTTATTTTTTCCATATTATTTTCAAGTTTATGTTTATGGCTATTGTTTTTATTACTCATCTTGCCTTAAAAGAATATAGCTTCTGCTAAACTATTTACCCTTACTGATCATCTGAGCTCACACCTTTCTTATGTTTTATTTTCCCAGGATCCCAAGAAGTGTTTTATGTTTGAGATATAGGGTTATTCTAGGGGAACAATGTCATTCACCAAGGATATTGTTTTGTATGTTAGAAAGTGTAATGTAACATTCATGTTTGTATTCTATTTTCCAAGACTGCTAAACTGACCGATCTTTCGGGACATAATTCCTGGTAATCATGCCAATGTTATATAATATTGCAACGACTCTGGATAACTATGGTCAGGGCATTAAAGTTGGTATCAGAGGAATTTTAGTACAAACATTGGAAACTAGATTAAGATAAACTATGATTAGTTCACATTATCTTGAGATATACTTTGAGGATTAGTATAGAATAAATTCATAGAATTTTGGTAATGTAGAGATTTTTCCAGTTTTCTAAGAAATATATCCCAGTCTGGATACGAGTAGGTAGGGGCGGCACTGAAACAGATATACCTAGGGGTAAAACCCAAAAACACCGCTTTGAGCTTGACTCGAACGGGAACTGGAAACGGGCCTTGCTGCACTCTTGGTTACGACACTCCCAGGGGATATGCTTAGGATAATTCTCATTTTTTTTAAAACCCATTATGAAGGGTTTATGAGTTTATACTTGCTCAAATAAAACATTTGTATGATTATGAATTATATCCATAAATTGATCAGTTTGTGTTAGGTGTTTTACAAGTTTGGATTTATGTTTTATGATTGATAAACTAATATAGTGTTTTCCATTGTATTGAAATGTCACCCAGTAGAAGAAATGAAAACTCCAGTAATACGTATGATCCAAAGAGTAAGAAGGATCATATCATTCATAGTTTTAAGCCAACATTTTGAAGGGAAACAGTCTGCTACTTATTATCAACATATTATGAAATAATATCATGTGTTAATAATATAAGTAATGAATTCGATGAGTCCTATGGCTTTGAAGGGAAGAAAGAGAAGAAAATGATGGCAGAGAGAAACATGGATAAAGGGAAGAGGGGAAAGAAGGATTTCCCCATATGTGATGAATGTGGAAAGAATCACCTTGGTAAATTCTTGAAGGGAATGGGAGTTTGTTATAAGTGTGAATAAAAAGGACTCTAAGTATGTGATTGCAAGGGAAAGAAAAAGGTTTCAAATGTAAAATGATTCATCTACAAGGAGTTGGGACACTGCGCGAATCAATTTCCCACTTATAAGAGTATACCACAAATGATGATATTGGATAATAATCAAGTTATGATGCTACCTCAGATGAAGAGGAATGACTAGTGTTCTTATGTTGTTATAATAGAATTATTTCATTTGAGTGTTGTATAAACAATATATTGGTTATATGAATTATGGAGACAAATAAGTATTATACTGCGGTACTGTTTTATTAAGGATTTGAGATTATATGGTTTTAAGAAAAGTGACTTAATAGTAAGCAATACTTTTTGTAAAATACTTGGTTGAAGGAAAGGTAATCCTTAATATGTTTCTGATAATGAGGTAGTGATTTTGGAATAAGAGATGGTTGATTTGGATAAATTATGTGGGATATTATTGAATTCCTTGGAACTGATTAATAGTTTTTTTATTTCATAATTGTTGTAATATTCAAAAAAATTGATATAAAGAATATATCCAGTATTATATGAACAATAGTGGAGAAAAAATTTAATCAATAAAGTTTTATAGTAATTCAAGTTGTACCATTTTTTAAATAACTATGTTATTAAGGTGTTCACATGTTATTACATTGAAAAAAATGATATTCATTGTGTTTAACTTATTTATAAATTTTGGACTGTGAGTTTTGATTGAATTATATTAGAGAACCTTAAAGTTTGTAATGGATTATGTTTGTAATTGGATACAATTTTTAAGGTGATTTTAGGATTGTTATAAAATGGACAGCCCATAGGTCGGGTGACAACCTGTCGCGTCTGACAAGGTCGCGAGACTATAACCCACAACAAATGGGAGACTGGGGTGAATCACCTTCCACTAGCCTATGTGATGTATGGGATTGTATAATGTAGTATCTTTTATAAAAGGTTTGATAAGTGAAGAATAAATACATTATTTATGGAACCCTATACTATTAGGATAAATAGAATATTTTTTTTGAAATCTTTTAAAGTGAAAGATTAGTTTGCGGTAGGAATTAGTTGAAGGATGAAACTCTTCTTATCATGTATATATATATATATAATTTTTTCCCTCTTATTATATGGATAAATTAATTCTTAATTTTTAGTGAAGGTATCTTAAAACCAAAAATGTATTATCCTAATACCTTATGTTTTTTTGAACTGATGGTATTTTAAATCATCATAGATTAATAAATTTGAGGCCCTTAATTTTTATTTATGACCTCAATCACTCCCTATAAATATTTATGTTTCTACTCCAATTTCGTGTCTCAAATTGCCACCAATGTTCTCCAAATCGAGATCATAATTTGGTGGTAACCCTTTCATTTCCCTTTTCCACTTATTAAGACTAAATTTTATTAACCCAATTTCCGATGTGGGTTTTCCCACAAAGGTATTTTCTATTTTCAACCATTTATTTTTTAAGAACAATTTCAAATTGCGAGGATGCAATTTATTGAAGGTGAGAATAATTTAACACCCCAATATTTCATAATATGTTATTTCTTCAAAATAATTCAATAACTAGCACTACATGCTACACCGAGTTAATGAGCAACACGACTTACCAAACAAGCCGTTTAAAAGAGATTATGAATAGTATTAACTGAATTTTAAACTTTATTTAATCATTATAATTTTAGAATCCATATTATGAGTTTCATAGACATAATGTAAGAACAAATTTACTTTTTCAGAAAAAAGAAGTATTTTTCAAAAAATGAAATTTTACGACCTCTTAATGGTGAACCATTTTTAAATCCAATATTTGAAACTATTATAAATTCAATTTGAAAAAATAAACTACTTATTTATAATTGGGACATAAGAGTTTAGTTTCAATAAAATTTTGGTGTTTCTTCTGATAACTTTTATATATGGGTGAATAGTGAAAATACTATATTTTAACTGAAAATAACTTTTTAAATTAAAATAATTTATAGAGATAAATTATAAAATTTAATGGGTTGTATTTATAAATAGATTATTTTTTACAATTTAATCCAATTATGGTCATTTTAAGTAATTTCACATTGAAATTGGACATAAACAAGTGCCAATCTTTTGAAAGTTATTATTTCTTAAAAATATTATTTTTGGTTTTGACAACTTGATTTAATTTTAAATTAATTAATGAAACTTATATGTTATGGAATTGGTAAAATAGAATTCATATTTGAATTAGGAATATCAATCTTATCTTAGGGTGATTTTTTGGTATTTTTTTGGAAACAGTCAATTTTTGATCAATAGTGAAAAACACTACGTTATTGTTTAAAACCCACTTTTTATTTAAATGATTAATTATTTTATATAAATTTATTTTAAGTCAAAATAGATAAATAATAAAAATATTAGTTATATTTAATTCATTGGAATCATTTTATAATAAAATTAGATATATAAAATTTTATTGAACTTTTTACAGTCTTTGGCCCACCTTCTAGGAGCATTTGAAAATTTGTATAAAAATTTATTTTTCCACTTTTGTAAGTTGAATTTAAAAAATCCGAGAGACACAGTTAACCTCAGCATGTAAAATGTTGTTCAACAAATGTAATTTGATCAAAAACAACCTTAGTAAGAAAATATGACCCTTCAGGTCCACTTGGATTAGATTAGGACATTTATAATTATTTAATTTAAAGAAGAGTTAAAAGTGTTAAATTATAGTTTTCATAACTAAAACATTTTAATATAGGGTTATACATAAGAAAAATTCAAATATAAATATTCATTAGAAATATAAAAATATTTCCTACATTATCATATTTTACTAATAATTTTTAGACAATATAAAATTAATTTTATTTTTGACAAAAAGGTGATGCAATAATTTCATTATTAGTGAAAGATTAAAATAGTTGATATTATAAATATCCAAATAAAATTAATTTTATACTTTTGATTAATTCCACTTATTTTCTGGGTTAATATTACAATTTTATGGTTGATTAGATAAATTTTTTCAAAGCGATAAGGTTGTTATGACTTTCAAAAAAACAAAATACTAAATAGTGTCAAAATTGACATATATTTATTTTTAAAACCAATACTATATTATTGGTTGATATAATATTCCTAAAAATCTTAGGTTTTTCAAAATGGTTTAAATAATATTATATATGTCATTAATTAACCACTTGAGGTTCTTTTGGATATTTATAGTAAATTTATTAACCATATAGTGTAATAATACCAGAAGACACTGTAAAAGATAAATTATTTAACACAGAGTTAAATCTAAAAGATAAGGTTAAAATGGTTACCTAAACATGTTTAAACCCAATTGGTTGAGATTATTTCGACCCATCCACAATTTAGCTTCAAATTAAATCAATTTTTAGCCATTATAAAGTGAATATTATTTTATTATTAAATAATATTTCAATCTTTTTCTTAGGTGCCTCTCACCCCTCTTATAAAAGGGAAGTCCCCCTTCTCTCAAATTCACACCTTCAAAGCCATTTGGATCGGCCAAATCATTAGAAAATATCCTATAAATTGTCCTACCTTTATCCTAGATTCCTTCCTTTAGTCATAAAGACAACCAATGGAGCCATTTCTATCAAATCAACAGTAAGAACCCTAAGAAGGGGTAAATATTTCATCACCTCTTTCAACTTCTTTTCTTCTTCCACTTCTTCTTTACTTGTTGTTTCAATTCTAAAATAATAAATCCATTTTATTTTATATATACAGTGATGTTATTATAAATATGGTACAACCATATTCATTATTCTATTCATCCTTTGAATGACATGTCACCATACGTGCGTATGTATGGCTTACCATCTCCATGTCGTGGTGTAGTTGTTATTCATTACATTATTATTTATATGGGTATAATAATGATGAATAATTGTTGTAAATAACAAATATAACATAATAATGATTCTGTATATGATATAACATCCAATTATATATGATTTTAATATCAAAAGAATGATATTGTCACTCATGCGTACGTACGGATTACCATCTCCACGAACGTGAAGAGATTAATTCCCCATCGTAACCATTCAAGAATAATTTTCATTTTATTTTTAAATATAATGTTTAACGACCTTATATCATTCTAGATATGAATAAGAAACATCCCATCCATAACAAACATGACTCATGTAATAAATAATATAAAGTAAAACGAATGAGTTAACACCCGAAATGAAGATAATACTAAAATATCATTATCAAATCAATATTAGAAGAACATTTATGATATCATAATTATGAATAAGATTCTTGTATAAATTATTAACAATGATTTAACTATTATACAGAAGGTTAACGTACCCTCGACCAAGGAAAAGTACAAGTTAAGGGTTAATTTCACAATATATTTATTATCCGAGGTTGTTTTTACGTTAGTATCTACTAGGACCTCTTTATCATCCACATCCTTGTTTTCATAAAAAAGTATTCCAAAACATTTTTACAATTTACTAGACTATGGGAGAAATTCATTTATACCCTTGTTTGACTTTTTATAATATTTTTATAAATAAATCCTTACGTCATTTTCCAAACAAGGTACTTTATGACCTTTTCGACAAAATTAAGGTAAAAATGTTTTTTAACTTATACGTCAGATGCGGCTATTTTCTGCCATTATAATATCGTGGAATCGTCCCTTAGAAGCTTATAAAATTATTTTAAAAAAAAATCTTTATAATTATGTGACTCTAAAATGATTTCAAAATAGAAAGAGATATTTCTCTCAAATATTTTTGATTTCATCTATGTCAACATCCTTTGAGAAATTTTACACTTTCTTGAAGTTGATTTGTTGTGATACAAATCTTCCATATTGTATTTAAGGTTTTGTGATATGTTTAACTATGGATGAGTTATTTTTATTCTATTCATGGTTTATGGTTAAATTATTTCCATTTATTATGATAGTTTTAATATGAATGTTTATGTTATATTTCAACCTTTTCTTAAGATGAATGTATTGGACTAGTATGTTCCGAGTTGGGGACTGGTAAAAGTAAGCCCTCTGGGTTGGGGTCCGGTTACAGTAGACCCACCGGGTTGGAGTCCAGTTATAGAGGCTCTTAGGATAGGATCATGGTTACAGAGGCTCTCCGAGTTGGAGTCCGATTACAGAGGCTCCCCGGGTAGGGGTCCAGTTACAGAGGCTCTCCAGGTTGGGGTCCGGTTACAGTTATCCCCTAGGTCCCAGCACGAGGCCTTGACGTAGAAATTAAATTTTCGAACTATGCATTCCCTCATTATAAAATTAGTTATTACATGTGATTATTTTACTAGTAGAATATCCATGTTCATGTTTATATGTTAAATTTTGATTTATTTTTTCCATATTATGTTCATGATTATGATTAAAGGGATACTATTTTTATTACACATCTTCCTTAAAAGATTATATATCCCACTAAATTATTTACCCTTACTGAGCATCTGAGCTCACCCCTTTCATATGTTTTATTTTTCCAGAATCCCATGAAGTGTTTTATGATTGAGATTCAGGGTTGTGCTAAGGTAAAATGGTATTATCAAAGGATTTTTTGTGTTGTATGTTAAGTGTAATGTATCGTTCATGTATGTAATCTATTTTCCAAGGATGCTAAACTGATCAGTCTTTTGGGGCATGATTCCTTGTAATCATGCCAATTTTATGTAAAAATTCACCGACTCTGGGTAACTGGGGTCAAGGCGTTACAATAACAACATATAGAAAATTGGACAAAATGAGAAATGGAGAAATCGTTTACTTGGACGTGTGATCCCAAAGGCTTGGGAGAGGCTTGATAGAGGATTCATGGGATATTTGGGAACCATGGAAGGATTCTAGAGAGATGAGGTCAAGGGTTTTTTTAACTCCAAAGGCTTTGAGAGAAGAGGAAGTTGGAGCTTGGGTGGGATTATATAGGAAAGAAAATGGAATTCTTTATTATTCAGGTTTGGGACACCACACATTAAGCTAATCAAAAACAAAAACTAGCCCATGGTTTTTTCCAATGGGTTTCTCCAAAAGGGATTGGAAAATAATATTTTATAAGGAAAATTTCCTAACCTCTTAAAATAATAGGGTTTCTTATGTGGGGGTGAGTCACACTCTTAAATAAAACAATTCAAAAATAAAAAATGTTTTCTAAGCCTTGAAGGGCCCACTAAAGCATTGTAAAATAAATATAAAAAAACAAAAATCACATTATTTTAATGGTAAAACATATATTGGCTCAACATAAAGTTTATAATATTTTATTACATCACTATTGGGTCATTATGATGTCATAAAACACATTATATATTTAAACGGTATTTAATTTTTATCCAAAAATTCAACTGTCTCAGAAAATTATGAAAAAATAACCTTTGGATAATTACGATGTCCTGATTCCAAAAATAATATTCATTTTATCTAAATAATTTTCTAAATATGTTAATTTATACTTTTAAAATAAAAATTGACATTTATCGAAAATTCTTGTATTTTGACAAAAACAGATTTCAAACCTTCATAAAAATTACAATTGCATTCATAAAATTATACGATAATTTATATTTAATAAAAATTAATTCTTTAATAATAATAATAATAATTTATTTAAATATTATTTAATTCAAAAATCCATTAATTCATCAAAATAGATTTCTTAGTTTACTATTAACTAAAAATTCTATTAGTGATTTAAAAACTATTTACAAAGTAAAAATAATAAAATGAATGCACATTATTTATAAAAAAATAATGTAAATAGTCATAGTGCTGGGGTCTTGTTACATAACCCCTTATAACACTTGAATAAGACTGAAGGGTAAGGTGTGTGATAGAGATAGACTCTTGGCATGGCTCAAATAACATCGCTAGAGTGGTAATCCCGATTAACTTTCACTTCTCCCGTAGTCGGTTCCACTCAAGCATTACATGTTCATACTCAGAATGGGAATGGTAAATAGTGAATCCCAATGATGCCACCTCCTTTCCAAGCTATAAAAAATGGTCTTTTTATGGGTAAAGTCTTCTGGATGAGGCCATCGCTTCCTTTGACAGAGTAAATTGGATTTGATAAAGCCCTATATTTATACTAATCATGTGATCATTGTTCAATATCTATATTAGAAACAGTGACAATTCATAACGGTATTTTAAAATCCATAAAAAAAACCAATGAAGTTCCCATTTTATACAAACATAATATGTCATTTAACTAGATCAAGAGGAATTCCCTGTAATGAATGTTTAGGTCATTATAGTCTCTACCATATAAGCCTCATTTATAGTGACATCTAACAGAAACTCTTTTGGGATCTTAAGGGATTTAATAAGTTCCTAGTAATTTTAAATTGAATGATGGATCAAATCAAGGTTCATGGTCCTGGCTGGGACAATGGATAGATAATTCATAACATCTTACTTTTGTGCAAGAGTTCGTTACTTCCCAATATAGGGTTTCTCCTAAGATTGTGGGTTGTGATTCGAGGCATTTTTGGTCGATTAGATTGGTAATTTCCTAATATTCAACGTTATATCTACCTCTAGTGCTATAGGTCATGTCGACCTTCCCAGTTATCTTAGTTAATTGGATAATTGAACCCCTATAAGGAATTCATGCATGAAAATCAGGCACCATCATGTTTTGGAGTGCTATGAGGCACCATCATACCTATTTTGGGCCTACAGAAGCATTTTATTGTAGTTATCTTCTATATATATGTTTCTCTATGCGGTCATGACAAGAATATTTGGTCTGACTACGTCCATGTTGTACGATGAATCCTCTGTTTTGGGGCAAGCGGCCTCCCATTCCACAGTTATGTGAGATAAATACGTATTCAAGGGAATATTAATATTCAGAGAAGGGTTATACAAAGTGTATCACATTGAAAGAAAAAAGGATGAACACTTCATCTAATGATGATTTTATTTGGTGGGTTAGTTCTCATTCTGTGGATGTTTCATGGAAGATGTACAGAAGAGTTAGGTCTTTCCTTGGAGTTGAATATGACTCTTCCTTATCTATTTCTTCCTGGTTCTGGTGGTCACACAAACCATTGGGAGGAATATTTTATTTATCTACCATGGTTATTAGAATAGTTTTGGTCTATCTATATGTGCTTATAGGGGGTCATTATATCACTCAACTATTTTTTGAGTCATCCAATTGTCAAAAAATTTCAACATACCTGGCCGGAACTTTCTCCTAATTATTTATTCTTCTAGCTGTGTAGCGATTATAAAATCCACATTCTCCAAGGATTTATAAAACACTACCTATTAGGAATTGATAATTCCATTAAGGACATATTTGAAGACGAATAATTTCTGGATATTATGAACCAACCTTCTATGAGGACGCAGTAATTATGTTGGTTGGTGAGGTTGACCTCATCGGCTTACTTCTATGTAGAAATATGAACATATTGTTTTTAATGGATTTCAAAAAATTACCAGGAACTTTTTCTTTCTGTAATGAGTATGACATGTTCATCAATTTATCAAATATTGGGAGATGCTGATTACTCTATGACTCTAGATGTGGATGATTATATGGTACATTCCAATGGATATGAGGTGTTGGTTGGTTCAAGGCCTACCTGGGTTCTTGGATGGGTGCTACTGTAGGCTAGAGAGTTACAACCAAAACTTTTTCTTCTCATGGCCCTTTCCCCTGCACTATGGGAATGAGTTGAACCTTCTATTGGGTTAACTAAATGGATTACTAAAAATGTGTTTACATAACATTTAACTCATAGAACCCACATGTATTCTTTATGGGAATCAATGGTGTCTACATCTCATCAATAATATTTATAGTGCATAGTTCCAATAGTTTATCATATGATAGAGGGATATCGAGTGAGTAAGTTAAATCATTCCATATAGCTATGAAGTCAGTCACCCTCCCCTTCTCACATGGTTTCCACTTTTTCAGGTCGATGATCATTTGTTTTCCTTAGTGTAGAACTGAATTGATAAAGGAACTAGCAACAATGATCATCCCATATTTAAATTGAACACACTAACACAATTTTATAAAATAAAAATGATGAAACTGCATGATTATAAAAGAAACACCACATATTTATTTCATACTATAGGTCTAGATGACCCATAAGTTTCCCACATCAGGATATAAAGTGTGTGAGGATTTGAATGGGGTCTCATGTATCATCAAAACTATAGAAGGTAGTTTGATGAAATTGGCTGGTGAAAGAGTGTCCTACCCCGATTCAAGAAATGTATTCCCCTATGGTTACCCTAGTTCCCACCACCTATCTTTGTCTTCCAATAGAGTAGTCAGGGACTCAATGGAATTACAAAGCTCTGGGGGGATTGATTTTTGTGCCAAATCTCATCTATATGGAGAAGGTGGGGGGGTTGTGTTTTCCCCACTTTCACATCCCACAGATTCTCAATTTTTTTTCCAAGATGGGATGGTTACATTGAAAAGACATAAGTTTTCGCTTCAACAGATTGAAGTCGCAATCATTTTGTAATTTCTCATTTATGTAGAAAATATCAATGGTTTCATGTCCAATCTGATGCTTAGATACTTCTATTGCAAGTATATTTGATATGGGAGGAAGAATTTTTGGTCTATACCTAATGACGATACCTAGTGGGAATATTTCCCTTGAATATATCCCTTTTTATCTTTCAGAGAGTTTTTATTTTTCTCTCATATTGTGATAATTTTTATTTTATTGAAGTAACCAAAATTCATTCAGATATAAAATGAAATTTTTTTTCACCTTTCCACTTTTCATTGTTATTGTTCTTCTAGATAGGTTATAGCTCAATATCAGAGGGTTCCAAATTTTTATGCCTTATATGGTTCTAGGTGCATACGACCTCATTTGGTGCATCCAAATCACCCTCCTATCATGGTAAATTTTCCATGTTTTGACCATCTTCATTTTCAACTTCATTGATTAATTCCATGTTTATAGTGACAAAATTATTATAGGAATATTTGGAAATGGTGGGTCTTCCATCACTTTTAACACAACATGTAGATTCTACACTACTTTCTTAAGGGCCATTATTCTGACCCTTTTATATTGGGTCATTTTGGTATGTGACCTCAGTCAGGTATGATCACCTTTGACATGCATTCATCGCATATGTTCTATGAATTATGACCTTGATAGAGTTTTCAGGCATTATTCTGAATGGTCCCCGAATAGTAGAGCCTTGTCTCGTGGTGGGTGGAATAGGTGGGATGCTAACCATTGATCATTTCTTCCCAACCTAGAAAATACTAATTCCCTATAGTGATGATTATGAAGTAACTTCCCCTAGACCTGGAGGGTGTTGATCATTTGGGGCCACAATTGTGAATGATTGGTCTTGTTTTTGATTTTCTAATGGCTCTAGTCGGGTATTTTATGACTCCTAGGATAAACATGAAGATATAAATTTTTTTATCCCAGTGTGGTGGGGGTGATCGGAAATCACCACTAATGTCACTAGGTCCATCTCATGGGATGATGGAGATGGGGATGATGATTGAGATATGAATTCCCACTTCCCAGTGGGTTGGGATGTTCTTGTATATCCTATAGGTGTTTCAAGAAACGTCTTGGGAAATGATGATCCAAGAGGGGGAGGGGGTGGTAGATATTCTCCTGGCATGGTGAGTCGGGCCTACTCATAGATGACAAATATGGAAGATTTTAAAATGGTCTATGTGGTGTGGGGAAACTATACTCGCATAGGATCTAGGTGTGATGACAACCACTGATGTGAATCATTCATCATGGGAATATATAAGGGTGATTTAATCATCGATATCCATGAATGAATGGAATTCATAGGTATTTTAGGGGAATTGTTGGATGTCATTTGTTCTATACTCTCCCTCCATTCATGATGATTGTGCACCATTAAAGTGGGGGAATTTTGTTGTAGTGGTGAACCGGCTCAGTTGTTTCCAGATCCCATATTTTCAGTAGAGGCTATAACATTTTAGGATTCAATAACTAGGGGGTGGTTCTGCTATTATTAGGGAGTGGAAAAGTGTAATTTTTCATACTCTCCCCATACTCAATTATGGATTGATGATGTGGCTTTAGAGATAATCTCTTGATGGGTTTGGATGAAATGGTATCAAACATGCTGATGATTTGTGTTCTGCATTTATGCGTTTTGATCCTGATCGATGGATATAGAAGCCAGATCAAGCTGATGATAGATTATTTTGACTGTCTTAAGGATACCCTCATATCCTTTAAAATAGAGGTGTTTATTTTTCTATCTCTGATTAGTGGACCACATGTTTTGGTATAGATAAGTCATTTATTCTTTTTCTATCTCCTCTGAGTTATAATAGTTGGAAGTATAAAGGGGCCATAACATGATTGGTAGGTTGTTTCTAGATAAATCTCTCCATTTTTCAATGTTAGAATACTCTTCATCAAATATTATCACCTCCATCTAGTCAGACCATAGAATATGAATATGATGTTCCTATGCTGATGAGAGTGGAGTGCTTCTTGATTTTTATGGGGAACCATATACAGTAGAGCCTAATGTATCAAGCATCTCTCTATTTGATGATGTCAGTGTATGATAAACCTCCCTATATAGAATATTCCAGGAAAGGGGAGGATATCATTGTTCATGGGAGATATCATCATGGGGAGGTTGACCATTGTGGATGTCAGAACTAGAGTCCCTATAATCCAAATCCACACTACCATGAGAAATACTATCATTGTAATGAATGTTGTCTGTTTCTGATTCGATATAAGATTCGACAGTCCCTTGTGTTTATAATGTGTCCAAAACTACCTCAATGACACTAGCATTCAGAAGATTTTGAAAATGGGTTGTATTCTACACCGGGTTTGGAATATGCTAAATTCACTTTTGATTTTTTGCAAGGATATGATAATATTTTAGGATGTTTCCTTTAACTTTAATATAATCATATAATTCTGTGGGAGTATGATCCCACAACCAAGATCATATTAGAATACAGTACTGAGATATCTCTTTTATGATAAAAATATGAGAGTGTCCTATGCATGTTCCATTTCAAATGACGACCCTTGGTAAATATATAATTATGATCCTAATTCTGGGCCATTGGTATATGATGCTGGTCTTTCAAGGAAGTTGAATGAGGCCACCCCAAGGCATGTACCACTCTCACTTGGCGTGCCCCAGTTGGATCAAGGATATGTTTCTGATTTTTATATGAATTACCTTCTAGAATATGCTAATGGACCACTAGAATGGGATAAGGGATATAAGTCCCCTCCTGTATTTCCATAGAATGGTTCTAGCAAAGTCATTCATCAGTGTAAGTATACTTATTTACGTACCATCCATGATATGCTGGAATATGCCAAGAAATTTCACAGATTGGAATATGAGTATCTCCCAAGGCTTTTCCATTCTCACTTGGTTAGACCTTGCTTGAACATGGATACATGCCTGATCATGGTCCATTAGAGTATGTCACTACACTTCTTCGATAGGAATATCATCTTGTCCCATGGAATTTTTCCCCCTCACATTGTGATCCTCAACTAGAATGAGTATACGAGCCCGATATCATTCCATTGAAATACACCACTATATTTTTTTGATAAGCATTTTCCCCTATCCCAAGGCATGTTCCGCTCTCACCTGGTGATCCAAAGTTGCAACGGGAGTATGAGCCAATTTTTATGTGTCATTTTTTCTCAATATATTGTAAATAATTTTTGATGTGAGAAAGAATGTGTTCTAACTCAAGCACATCAACTTGTTCTCAATTATCATAGTTTTGAGTTATACTTACTATAGGGATAAGAGTGTGAGACTGTCCCTTTATCTAAAATAGATTCATAATATTCACAAATATTTCATCAGTAGTTTCTAAAATATATTTTCATTTTAGAAAAGTGTTTACAATGAAATAAGTTGGCTCATTTTTCGTCTCCACTATCTGTTTGATGATATATTCAATTGTAGTCAGGTTATGAGCCCACTTATGTCCTCCTGATGTCTCAAAAATTTGTCGATGGAATTCATACATGTGGTGTATGTATATGTGCCACCCCCATTATTGTCTCAGGAATATGCCCATATATGTGTTCTGAGAAAGTAGATATATGATCCTTCATTCTAATTTCTACCAGAATATGCTAGAAGGAATCGTAAGTAGGAGTGGGGATATGATCCTTCAATAAATATCTAGTGCCTTTCTACTATGATGAGACTTCCTTTCTTCCCATAATTAGGCATTATAAGTAGAATCATGTCTGTGATACCCTTAGTAGGTGACTAGAAGGTAGAAGCGGGATGATTCCAGTGATGGTGGTTGATAGGAGCCCTCCTAGGCATCCCATAAAACAAAAAAGAGTTGTATTTGGATTCATAGTTCACCACCATTAGATATAGATAGTGAAAATTATCGTGCTCCTAGGATAAACTCTTGAATATGTTGTTTATAGAAACATGGGAAACTGGCTTGGCAGAAGCTTTTATCATGAGATTAAAAATCACTAGATTCCATTCTTGGAGAACCTCATGGGAAACTTCTATGGGTTGAATCATATAATGTAGATGGTACACTTGAACAATCATGTTCACCACCTACTGATGGAGCTATCTTGGATGAGTCATCCCTTTGAGACTCGTTTGAGTGACTGTCATAGGTGTTTTAGAAATAGGACTTCTTGATGAAGAATAAATTACATCGGGTTTGGATGTTGTTGATGAATTAAGTATCTGAAATCACGAAGAAAATTTGGAAATAGGTATCTGATTAGATAAATATTGTAACATCCCAGTTCCGGGAGCCACCCAGAGGTGCCCCGTACCCGGTTGGTCACATGGCCTCAAACGCATTTCCCTGAATGGCAGAGGATGTGGACTAGCAGCGAGGGCCTTGGGTGTGATAGTGGGGAAACAATTCCCTCATTGGAAGAGTAACACAGTGGTAGAGTAAATAAATAACAATAGCAGAAGTAGTAATAATCCATAAATAAGTGAACAATGAAAGACTAAAGGAGATCCACCACAAGAGCACTTAGATATGTGATGCATGATACATATATCTAGTAAAGCAGCCAAAAAAGTCACAATGCTTGGAATACAATAGTAATAAAACAAGAACAAAAGAAAAGATAAACAGCTCCACAACTTCACAAACATAAGCTTGGTCCCATGCTCTCCAACTCCACAGCTAGTCAAGTACCTGAAGTCGAAGGGTGGTTTCCCTTATCTATACTTTCATCAATATAATCTGTTTGGGTCCAAAAGCATGACCCAAACAGGGTGTGATACTATTTACCAATAGTCAACCACCCAAATATCTATGCCTAACAGTCAGTGAATATATGGCAGGTAAAAAGTACATAAAGCAGTAACATGAACATACTAAATAGTAAACAATCCACAGTTCCAATTTGAAGAAACAACTATCAATTAACTAAGAAAAAACAGCTAACCCTCTAGGAATTACTCATATCCATCCCCTCTGGTCCTACCTAACAGGTACCAACAACCCTCTAGGCAGTACACTCAGCCTGACCACTATGGTTTGGTAATAAGGAAACTATTATACTCCTTAAGGAAGCTCACTCGGTCAATTCCTGTTATAGTCTTAGGTAGTGAGGGACTCTATGAGGAAGATCACACATTCAATTCCCATTATATCCCCAAGGTCACAGACTCTCAGAGAATGCGCAATCATTCAATTCCCCTTATAGCCCAGGTAGTACAAAGACTCTGTAAGGAATCTCACACAGTCAATCCCTCATATAGTCTAGGATATCAAGGTGATTCAAAGTAAAACAAAGACTCTCTGAGGAAGCTCACATGGTCTATCTCTATATAGTCTAAATCAGTCACGAAATCTCTTTGGAAGCTCACACAGTCAATCCCCATATAGCCCAATGTAATCCTAAGCTCTCTCAGGAAGCTCACACAGTCCAACCTCCTGTAGCCTAATGCTCAAAGATTCTCTGAGGAAGCTCACCCGGTCAATCCCCTTATAGTCTACTAGACTAGGTTCTCATGGCCCTGTGTAGAATAACGGCATAGTAATGAAATATAGCCAAATTAGACATACAGAACTACTTGTCTAACCAATATAAAACATAACAAACATGTCAAGATTCAAACCCTCCATCCTACAACAAATGGTATGGAAAACAGTCAAAGTAGCCAAATTGGCTAACGTGACCAAATGGTCGTAAACAGAAAATGCTTGGGAAAAACATCCAAAGAACATAAATTCAACCATATTCATATTTAAACTTCCTCTACACAAGCATACAATAAAGGCAGGTATATCATGGGGGTGAAATGTTAAACACGCAATACCCTGTTCAAGGGTATTGGTAGAATTTTCACATAATATTCAAAGACTTTCAACGGAAAGTCAAAAACCACCTACCTTGGTGCTAGGATATCTATATACTTGAACCACGACGCTTGAATATCCATAAAAGATCGTTGATCTACAAAAACGTCTAAAACGTTCAGCCCACAATTACTTGATAAAGATGAGGAATCGTGGAATGAAACTCAAGAAGAAGGAAGGGCTTACCGCTACGGTTCCAACGCAATCGACGATAGTCAGTTCTAAGAATAGACAGAAGATCGGGGGATCAGAGAAGTTTCAGTGTCATATGGTTTCTCTCGACCAAATGGGACCTAGAAGAAGTACCTCTTGGGGGTTAGATGAGACCCTGATTCGTTTAATGAAAAAAAAAGTACAAGACGTGTACTTTTGAAGTACATGACATGTACTTACATTTTTCATACTCCACTTTAGGCGGCCTCCATGTCACCCCAACTTGGTCGTGTGTGTGTGACCATGACACGGCCAGC
Source organism: Viscum album (assembly GCA_963277665.1). Classification (NCBI taxonomy): domain Eukaryota; kingdom Viridiplantae; phylum Streptophyta; class Magnoliopsida; order Santalales; family Viscaceae; genus Viscum; species Viscum album. Next base: position 2,056,915,895 of record OY728137.1, read on the forward strand.
ACACGGCCTCTAGAGGTATTGTTGTACATGACATGTACTTATAAATTACACGGCATGTACATCGAATATTTCCAGATTTTCCTCTCTTCTCCAAAAACGACCAGAAAGGAAAAACATACCTGAAAAGTAGATCAAGGTTCTTAGAAACTCCCCCCCCCCACCTTAAATAAATTCGTCCTTGAATGTCCCTAGAGTGGAATAGAAGAATAAACTCCAAAAAACTCTGGCCACTGAGCTCGTACATCAGCCTCCCTCTCCCAAGTCTCGTCATGTACTCGTCCGTGCTTCCATAGTACTCGTACCAGAGGAACAAACCGGCCACAATGAACCTTTGTACTGTGATCAACAATCCTGATGGGATTCTCTTCAAATGATGCATCCACCTCGAGATCACCATCATCGGAATGAAAGACATGAGACAGGTCTAAAAAGTAAAGTCGGAGCTGAAAAACGTGAAAAACATCACGCATGGCTTGATACCTCTGATGTAACTGCAACTGATAGGCAACCATCCCAAATCTCTCCAACACCTCAAACGGCCCGATGTACCTTTGTGAAAGCATAAACTATCTCTTAATCCTCATGTGCCACAACCTCAGTGTGACATGCAAGAAAACATGACCCCCAACCTCAAACTCTAGAGGTCATCTCCACATATTAGCATAAGACTTCTGTCGAGACAGTGTAGTATCTATCCTCTTCTGAATCAACTCTATCTTCTATGTGGTCTCCTGGACAGGACAAGGTCCTAGCAAAGCTCCCTCTCCTGGCTCTAACCAACACAAGGGTGATCGGAATGGCCTACTATACATAAGGTGCCTTCAAAATAGTTTCTTGGAAACTATTGTTGTAGGCAAAATACACAAGAGGTATATGCTTCTCCCAAGAACATACAAGATCCCAAATTCATGCTCGGAGCATTTCCTCAAAAACCTAAATCATGTTCTTGGACTGGCCATCTGTCTGAGGTTTGTATGTTGTACTCAGAAGCACCAATGTACCCAAATCATTTTGAAGCCCCTTCCAGAACTGAGAAGTAAAACGAGTATCCCAGTCTGAAACAATGGAGTGCGGAACCCCTAGTAAACGTATAATATCTCGGATGTCAAACTATCCCAGCTCGTCAATAATGAAGGTATCCCTGATCGGAAAGAAGTGAGCGACCTTCGTGAGCCTGTCAATGACAACCCATATAGAATCATTCTCTCGAGGTGACATTGGAAAACTGGTCACAAAATCCATAGCGACATCATTCCACTTCCACTTGGTAATGGCTAACTGTTATAGAATCCTTTCCAGTCACTAGTTATCTGCCTTCACCTGCTGACAAGTAGAACACCTCATGAAGAACCCAACAACATCATTCTTCATAACTGGCCACCAATACTAATGGTGTAGATCACGATACATCTTGGTGACGCCATGATGAACTACCCAAACTGATGAATGAAAGTCCATCATTATATCCTCGCGTATATCTGCTGACACCCATACGTGCCCCTAGAAATGCAAGATCTCATCCTCACCTATGGTCTATCCAGGAATAGGGTCCTCTCTTGATACAGTTTCCCGTAGGACTAGGCCTTCAGTATCTGATAGCTGCCTCATTAGAACTCGATCAAGAAGGGTAGAGGTAACAACTATAGAAGATATAAATGTATTCCCTCATATATCGTTCAGCTCAAAATGCATCTCGGTGAATATATACATGATCTTCCACTCGATTCTGGCCTCTTGAACTACCTATATCGGAGTTCTCATGCTCAGTGCATCAGCCACAACATTGCCTTTCCTAGGCGTGTAGGAAAGCTCGACGTCGAAGGATTGTTGGTACTAAACCCACATTCGCTATCTCAAATTCATGTCACTCTAAGTAAAAATGTACTTGAGAAATTTTTGGTCGATTAAAACCACAAAAGTCTATCCCAACAGATAATATCTCCAACAGAGTAAGGCATGAACAACTGCTACCAACTTGAGATCGTGCATTGGGTAATTCCTCTCATGTGGCCTCAACTGCCGAGACCCATACGCAATGACTCCATATCCCTGCATAAGTACAAATCCCAGCCTGATACATGAAGCATCATAGTAAACAGTATTGCTCTGGCCCAGCTCTAGCAATACTAGTATCGGTGAGGAAGTCAACCTTCCTTTTAGCTCCTCAAAGGATGACTCACATGAATCTGACCACATGAACTTTGCACTGTTCTTATTCAAGGCCATCAGTGGAGATTCTAAGAGTGAATGTAGAGACCCTAATATTGACATACATGGAAATTACATTACTTTTGCGGAATACTTAATACATAAGAAAAACAAACACACAAGGACCGTAATAGTTTCGTGCCTTTGGAAACTCGGAATAAAATCTTCTAATCGTGGTCTTCAACATCTCCCAATAAATATCTTCCCTTTTTTTCCTTACCTAAAACCTTTTTTTATATCCTGGGGAAAAGAAAACATCAAAGGGGTGAGCTCAAATGCCCAGTAAGAGTAAACATAGAGAACATAAAACAATCCATAAACATTTGAATGCAAAAACTTTAACATAAAATCTAAACATCAAAATCTTGAGCAAAGACATGAATCTTGGAAGTACGTAAGGCATATATCATAAGGGAACATCAGTCATAATAAAATATCATGGGAATAAAACATGTAATTTTGGAATCCATTAATCACAGGTAATGATTTTCATAGTAGCCAAGGAATTGCTGCCAAGACCATCTTAGTGGATAATGTCCCTTTCTGAATCGAGTTCACTCCTCGTTCCAGTACTGTAATACTGAACCGGATTAACTTATCGTTCCAGCCATGTCTATATCATGAGATATAAATCTTTACCCAATTCATTGGAGGGAGATATAGGTCCCACCCATCTCATAATAAAATCATTCTTACTTGTGCCACAAAATAAACATACATCATTCATAACAACCCAATAAATAAAATGGGTTTCATTAACATCATCCCATAATCACATAATCCATATAAAAGAAATGGATATCATTTCATAATAAGAAATGTGAAACCATGTAAATCATAGATACTTTATACTTGAAACATACACATATGAAATAATGTCATCTTAGATAGAAAGAGGTTTTGATAAAACACTTGAAATGAATTCTTGAGGAAAATATCCTTTCTTCTTCAAAATCAATTTCTTTTCACAAAACGTCATGCTATTTTAAAAGAAAGAGATTTTGTTGAAAATAGTCCTGAAATATTTTGGAGGAAGCTTCATGAAAATAAGGCTTTATAAAACTGTATAAAATCTGTTCGTGCCGTATAAGTTAAAAAAACATTCTTCTCATACTTTTGCCGGAAAAGTCAAAAAGAACCTCGTAATAGAAAGATTTCATACATACCATGTAGTAAAAGTCAAAAATGGTTAAAAAGGACTATAAACATACATGAATACACTTTTATAAAACATGTACATGGATGATATAAATAACCCCAGTAAATACTGACGAATAAGCAATCTCGGATAAAAAATGAGATTTGCAAAATTATCCCTTACCTTAGGTCCGATTTGCTTCGTAAGTGTCCGAACCTCATTTATAATGATTTAAATAATGTTATTGACTTATTAAAGATTCATATTCATTGTTATGATATCATATATGGTTCACTTATGACTTTATATTACCCGTTCTTTTGTAAATTTCATGTTAAAGAGCGTTTTGGGTAAAATCGTTTCATTTGTCGTCCGTGTTTTGACTTGTAATTATTCATATGATTACATAGATCATGATTACTTAATTCCAGAATATAAAACATGATTTATATATAATATATATTCAGAATATACATATATATAACAGATCGATAAAAGGAAATAAATACACCGTTCATGGAGACGGTAGGCCGTACGTACGCAAGAACACTGTTTTCGTTTCCTTATTGAATTGAATGGAATTAAGTAGATGAAATAAATATATATATACATAAATCCAGTAGCATTATTATGTCATATATTTCATGATTATTTATTATATATACTTTATAATCATTCTTTAAAGGTTATCATGGAGAGTGAATCTCATCGGGTTATGGAGACGGTATTCCGTACGTACGGACGAGCGATGATATCATTCCCATGATCGTGGAATTGTTTTAAAGTGTATGTATAATATTACAGAATCAATATCACTTTACAATAATCATATATATTCATTACTTTCACCATTTTACCCATACATGTAATGTGGTGGTGAAAAATAGATTACACCACGGCGTGGAGACGGTATTCCGTACGTACGCACCCGCGGTGATTTCGTTTTCCGTAGGATGGATAGATGGTGAAATAGGGTTGTTTCATACTTATAATAATATATCAGTATATGAGTGATACTGATGTTATTACTTCATAATGAAATAACCTAAGAAGAATAAGTGGAAGAAGAAATAAAGTTGAAAGAATCGGTAACGGACATTACCTCTCCTTTGAAGCGCCTCTTTGAGTCCTCCTCTTAGGGAACTAAAATTGGTATTTGAAGAATACCAGGACCTCTAAGATGTTTCTAGGGAAGTGGATAAGATAATTTTTCAGGGTTTGGCCGATCTTGAAGGCTCAAAGTGGTGTGAGGAAGAGACGGAGGAGGTGCCCTTTTATAAGGGAGGAGAGGGGCTCCTTTGAAAAAACTAAAAATATTAATTTATTATAAAGCCAAATTCGGTTTTAAATAGCTCCAAATTGATTTATTTCGAAGCTAAGGTGGGGATGGGTCGAACTCCTCTCATCCAATAGAATTTAGAGAAGTTTAGGTGCCTATGTTAACATTATCATTTATATTTAACTTTAAGTTAGATAATTTTACTTTTACCGTGTCTTTTTGTGTTCTTACACTATAAGGTTAATAAACTTAATATAACAAACCAAAAGAACCCCAATCTTTTGATTATTAATATATATAACCTTATATAAGTAATGTGGACGAACCTTAGATTTTTAAAAATAAAATAACAATTAATAATATTATATTTGTTTTAAAAACTATTTTATGTCAATTTTGACACTATTTAGTAATTGATTTTTTTGAAAATCATAAAAAAATGATTAGTTCGAAAAAGGTTAATTAAATAAATACTAACATGTCATATTGACCTATAATATTAGTGGAATTCATAAAAAGACTCAAATTACATTTATTTGGGTATTTATAACATCAATTATGTCAATATTTCATTAATAAGATAATTACTGCATCATCATTGTGTCATAAATAAATTAAATTATTTAATGTCTAAAAATTACAAATAAAATACCATTATGTATTAAATCTTTTTACCTTTCTAATGAATATTTATAGTTGAATTTATCTTATGTATAACCCTATATTACAATTTATCTACTTATTAAACTATGATTTTAACTATTTTAACCATTCTTTAAATAAATTAATAATAAATGTCCTAATATAATACAAGTGGGACTAAATGGTCATATTTTATTCTTAATGTTGTTTTTGGTCGAATTACACTTATCCAATAGAATTATGACATGTGTTAGGGTAATAATAATATCATTTTTACCCTTAATTACCCTATTTACTTTTAACAGTGGTAAAAAAATAAAAAGTTACTATTCACCAAAAATTATTTTCATCTCATTGAACCACATTTTACTTACTGACATCAACCATGTCTCTCGGATTTTTTAAATTCCACTCACAGAAGCGGTAAAATTAAGTTTTATGAAAAAATCATTTTTTTAACTACCACTTAGTGGTTTCACTATTCATCAAAAAATGAAAGTTTCCAGAAAAATACTAGAAATTAGCCCTAAGCTATATTTGATATTATGAACTCAAAAATGATTTCTATTTTACCAAATTCAAAACATATCAGTTGCATTAATTAATTTAAAAATTAATTTCCTGTCGTCAAAATAAATAGCGTGTTCTTAAGAGATAATAACTATCAAAAGATTGACACTTGTTTATGTCTGGTTTAAATGTGAAATTAAATCCAATGACCAACATTGTATTAAATTGTAAAAATATATTCTAAATATACTTTAAAACCACTCAAATTAATAATTTATCACTATTAATTATTTCTATTAAAAAGGTTGTTTTTAATTAAAATTTAGTAATTTTCACTATTCATCAGAAAATGAAAGTTATCCGAAAAGTACCAAAATTTCACCCTAATCTAATTTCGATATTTCGAATCCAAAAATGAAGTCCATTTTGAAAAATAAAATTTAAAAAATTTCAAAAAGTGGTTATTACTATTCCAAACGGCTAGTTTTAATAATATTTTAACAGCATATCGTTGTTTTGTGAAACTCGGTACTGCGTACTAAAAATGCTATCGAGGAAGGTCACGATCGCGTGTAATGCAAGGAAAGTCAAGGATTAATGTTGTGCAAGCTCCTCTTGGTGTAGTGTACAAAACAAGACAGAATATTTTTTATAAAATCTGGGGGTGTTACATTCTACCCCCCTTAAAATGAATTTCGCCCTCGAAATTCGTCGGGGTTATAAATGGTTTACTACTCGAATGTTTCTTTAATATAAACCTACATCGTAAAAAGGAATTCCAAAACCAATATTTAAAAACAAAAGTATGAAACGTAACGATTACCCAAATAAACTAATCACTGGGTTTCCATATAGGTGAAAATATAGATATGGAAGACACTAGTGCAGAAAACGTTTTTTACGTCGGTTATTTTTTATTATTTACGTCGGTTTTTAGGCGACGTTAATACGGACGACGTTATAAATAACGTTTTTTACGTCAGTTATTTAAAACCGACGTAATATCCCTAACATCACGGTGGTTATCACGTCGGTTCATATAATAACCGACGTGATAAATATGCGCGGGGGGCTTTATCACGTCGGTTATTACCTAAACCGACGTGATAAAACGCCTGGGATATCATTTATCACGTCGGTTATGTCATAACCGACGTGATAAACCCTTCCCCTGGCCTATTATAACGTCGGTTATTTAGGAAACCGACGTGATAAAAAGGCCTGGGAAACGTTTTAGCACGTCGGTTATTCAATAACCGACGTGGTAAATCGATTCCCAGGCCTTTTATCAGGTCGGTTATATTAAGAACCGACGTGATAAAATCCTCGGGAACGGTTTATCACGTCGGTTCTAGAAAAAACCGACGTGATAAACCCCTACCGATTTATTTACCACGTCGGTTATTTTATAACCGACGTGAAAGAAATTATTTTTTTTTTAAATAATTGCACTGCTCTCACCAAAAAGCAACCAGAAACCAAACAAAAATAGCCATGCCAGCCCTCCCCCAAGCCCCAACTGAACCCCACCCTCATCTATACCCACCTAACAACCTGGCCAGCCCTCCCCCACCACAACCCTTGGACACCCCTCCCATATCCCTTGGACAATTTCCACCCCTTGGACACCCCCCCACCCTCATTTACACCCCCAAGACCCCTAGTACAGCCTCAAACACCCATTGGACACCCCCCCACACCTTGACAGCCCTCCCAGACCCCTTGGACACCCCCCCCCTCATTTACACCCAACCTGCCCCTTGGACACCCCCCCACCCCTTCGACAGCCCCCCCACCCTCATTTACACCCCCCGAACACTAGGACAGCCCCAAACACCCCTTGGACACCCCTCCCATATCGCTTGGACACCCCCCCCCCCCCACCCCTTGGACACCCCCCCACCCCTTGGACAGCCCCCCACCCCCTGGACACCCCCCCGACCCCTTGGAAACCCCCCCTACCCCTTGGAAACCCCCCCATCCCCTTGGACAGCCCCAAACACCCCTTGGACACCCCTCCTATATCCCTTGGACACCCCCCCACCACTTGGACACCCCCCCACCCCTTGGACAGCCCCCCCCCCCCACCCTCATTTACACCCAACCGACTCCTTGGACAGCCCCAAACACACCTTGGACACCCCTCCCATATCCCTTGGACACCCCCCGCCCCTTGGACACCCCCCCACCCTCATTTACACCCCCCCCCCCCCTGACCCCTAGGACAGCCCCAAACACACCTTGGACACCCCTCCCATATCCCTTGGACACCCCCCAAACACCCACCCACCCCCTTGGAACCTCTCCCCCCATACCAAAATCCAGACCAGAAAAACCATCAACAGTAGACCAAAACAAGAAGTAGAGAAAAATTAAACATTCACTTATATAACATTCAAAACTTACAATGTCAACTTCAAAAAAAACTAAATCCAACCTAAACGACTACGAAATACACAATTACATTGACAATATTCAAAATTACATTTTACATTACAAACAACTAAAAGTCAATCAAACCTGTAAAATAATTTGACCACTCCACTTGTAAGTGTTTGATATCTTCAGCAGTAAAGGGTTGAGGGTCATCAAAAAGCTACAAAGGAAAAGGATAGTAGTCAACGTGTATAATGAATAAATCAAATTGAAATATTATTAGAAAAAGGAAATCTTACCAGGTCAAAACTCAGAACTGTCCCAGTTGTTATTATTTCATACATAAATCTTAACATGTAATATCCGCATTCGATGATGCCTTGTTGCTCATGACATTTCTGTTTGAATGAGTGTAAATTCAATATATTATTTTTATGTAATAAATCAAAATGTACAAATTATAAATGGATATTTACCTTCGCATGTACATATTTGATCTTGTAATTCCTTTTCTTTGCGCTTTTTCGAAAGTGGACCCATGCCCTGTTAGAAAATAATACGAATGGGGTAAATTTAAAATTCATTATAATATATAAAACTATTGTGAAATTGAAACTTACGTTTCCAATATATTCTTAAAACTTTCTCGCACATCATCATGGAGAGAGCATATCCAATAAAGTGTTTTCTCCCTAGGGCAAAAAACCCCTAACATCCAATGATCCCTGAGAAAAGGAAATTTAACGTTAGTGGTTTTTTATGTTAAAAGATAATTAACTCTTTGAGAGGGATGTGTTTCATACCTCTCACAAAAAGGCATCATCCAACACTGTGTGATTACATTCTTTTCAAATCTATCAGCAATATAAAGCATTCTTTGTTCCTCATCCAATGCACATGCTTCAGGGGAAATCAATTGTGGGTCCACGAATCCATATACATCTGTCAGCTCATTCCTATCACAAATTTTATACATATACCTAATACAAAGCAGACATAAGTATACATTTTTAATAAATATAACGCAAGGAAAAGGAGTTAAGACTTACATGATAAAAATTTGCACCACGTTGATGCCCAACTTATCTCCAGTGACAAACTCCATGATATCCGTTTTCATAATCCCCACACATAGTTCACGTCCACAGACATGAGCTTCCATTGTAAAGTCATAATGATCCGCCAACAAATTTGAATATCTTGACAATTTGTCAAGACTGCTAGTATCTGCATCTGATGTCATAGCTATCTGTCTTTGTTGTTGTCTATACAGTATTTCTTTACCTTTGAAGTATTCCTGTAAAAATAAATTGAAAAATATATTAGTTTTCAAATGATAAAACATTAATAAAAATATAAAATAAAAGATATAACATCCATACCTCTATGGTAATGAGTCGAAGAAGTCTGGATGGCCAAAGTAAAAAATGGCCGATACTATGTCCAACTGTCGTCACCTCATCTGTAGGTAATGGTATCCGAGCTGATCTATCTATAATATCCTGTACAGTGACCCTCTGATTCTCTACCTCTAACTGTTGATGATGAACTGTATCTCCTATACAATATACCATCCCATATGCAACTATATGATGTTGAGGATCATCAACATACAACTCACAATAAGTAGGTAGCTGCGGCGGAGGAGGAGGATCAAAAATGGGGTCTGCAGGCTGAGGTGGGGGAGTGGGAGCTACTGGGAGAGGTGGAGTGGGAGCTGCACCCTGAAATTGTCTTTGCAAGTCTGCAAACATTAACTGCACCGATGCTCTAATCTTGTCCTCCATTGTTGCATTAATATTATGGACTTCAGCCTCCAACGATTCTATTTTTTTTTTATAAACTCCTTCAACGTTAGAAGTTGAGGAACGTGGCAACACTTTTCTTACCGATACACCTGCCGGATATCCTCTTACACGGCCAGGATGTTCGGGCTTTCCCAATGCCACAGATAAAATATCTTCCCTCCCAGATGGTGTAAATGTCCCCTGTGAACTCTGCTCCTCAAGAGAGTCCTGTAATAAGTAATTGAACTTTTCTATAATGATTGGAAATATATGACGAAAATAGTAAACTTAAATAAATAAAATAGATATCTTACAATCCTCTCAACTACGAGTCTCGATTCTTCCGAAAGATATTGTCCTTTTTTGCCCTTCCGAGCTCTTTTCCATTTCTCATGTCTAGATGGAGGGGATGGAGGGGCCACCTCTCCAGAGCTTGAAGACTCAGCTCTTAGTTGTTGAAATTTTTCTGCCATCATTTGTTCTTCCAATAATGCATACCCTCCCCGAGATAAACTATGAGGGTATACATTTTTAGATTGGATCTCTTGATGAGCTTTCCTTGTTTGCTGTAAATTAAGAATAAGTAATCATTAACAAAACAATAATAAGATCATTTATATAAGAAAGCTTATAAAAGTTTACATTGCCCTTACCAAAAATGATTCTTTTCTTCTACTTTCAAAAAATTCTCTCCATGTGTCTTCATCTATAAAAGGATATATACGACATGGATTCTCACGACTCCTATGACCATAAATGAAATCAGATGAGAGGGTAGATTTGAAATCCCTCCATCTCCTAGCAGCCAATGATAAGCATTTCTTCCTGACTCCTCCAGTGTCAGGAATATCAAATGTCATCTGATAAAAAAGAGGTTAAAAATATTATATATACTAGAAACATTTAAAGAACAGTCAAACAATAGCAAAAGATCTTACCAAGATGGTCTCCCACAGCTGAGAAATTATCGCCTTATCCACACTTCTCCAATCATCATAGAGAATGCTTACTTTGCTCTTATCCTGAGTTGCTACAAAACCCTTAAAATCTTTAGCATTTGGACCTCTAGGAAGATCATCCTCATCAAACTCCACGACTATCCTCTCCTCCTTCGTACGGGCAAGTGATAATTTTGGTAAACGTGTGCACCCACGCTTACCAACCTTTGAACTCTTTTTCGTAATAGGAGCATGTGAATGTTCCTCCCCAGATGTATGACCAATATGCTCATCTCCAGAATCATGTGGCTGATCAACTGATTGATCTGTCATTTTCCTTCAAATCAAAAAAACAAACATTAGTTCACAAATAGAAAAGTGTACTAAATTACATAATAGTAAACATCGGTAATATGGTAAGCATGTTAAACAATGATAAACATGGTAAACACAGGAAAAATGTTGCCAAGGAGTTGGCATAAGAAAGCTGAAAAGTGGAATCACTGATGCCACCGGCCGGCCGCTGGCTCACCACCGGCCGGCCGCTGGATCACCACCGGCCGGCCGGTGGACCAGACAGAGAGCCTTCCTCTCTGTCTAAACCACCGGCCGGCCGCTGGCTCCTCACCGGCCAGCCGCTGGTGATCCAGACAGAGAGGAAGGCTCTCTGTCTGGTCCACCGGGCGGCCGGTGGTGATCCAGCGGCCGGCCGGTGGACCAGACAGAGAGCCTTCCTCTCTGTCTGAACCACCGGCCGGCCGCTGGCTCAACACCGGCCGGCCGCTGGTGATCCAGACAGAGAGGCTCGGTCTCTGTCTGGACCACCGGTCGGCCGCTGGCTCAGCACCGGCCGGCCGGTGGACCAGACAGAGAGCCTTCCTCTCTGTCTGAACCACCGGCCGGCCGCTGGCTCAACACCGGCCGGCCGCTGGTGATCCAGACAGAGAGGAAGGCTCTGTCTGGTCCACCGGCCGGCCGGTGGTGAGCCAGCGGCCGGCCGGTGGTTCAGACAGAGAGGACCGGTTGCCGGTGCGCCCAGGACTTCTCTTCTTTACGGTTTTTATTGTTTTATCGTTTTGGTTTGATACATATTTTAATAAGTAAAAAATTTACAGTATCTAACATTATATGAAAAAACTAAATGTAAACAAGAAATAAACTTGTGTTACCTGTAATTTTAGGAATGTACAGTTGGATTGTTTTCCCAAATTCCTTCGTCGTGATCGTTCCTTATGGCACAAACCATGTCTTCAACATACTCATCATTATGTTCTGTTAATCTTTCCATGGAAGTAGGGATCTCACATAAATCAGCATCTTCATCAAATTCATCCTCACCAACATATTGGTTTTTCCCTTGTAAAACAACAGCCCACTGCATATCTGATTGATCTACTACATAGAAAATTTGTTTGGCATGTGTTGCCATTATAAAAGAATCAGCTGTGTCTTCCAATCTATTCAGATTAACAAGTGTCATTCCAAATTCATCGTGTCTGACACTGTTGTTACCGATAAACCATTTACAGTTAAAAACGGGAACTTTAATTTTAAAGTAATCAGCCTCCCATATGTCTTCAATCACTCCATAATATGCACTTGATGCCGAAATTGGGTTTATGTCCTTAGCACTCGAAAAATGCATTGCTTCTGCAAACACCAATACACCACTATTCTGAACTGCACTTCTGTTGTCCTGAGCTTTCGTATGAAATGTATAGCCATTAATGTCATAAGCGGACCATGTTATCACATTTAAAGATGGACCACCCACTATCCATTTTAATGTCTCTGATACATGTGATCTACCAAGCAAGGTCTTTTTAAACCATGGCAAAAAAGTTTTGTTGTGCTCATTCAAAATCCACATTTCTTTCTTCTTTGGATGACATTGTTTCAACTCATTAATATGCAATGTGATATACGGTTGAACATCAGCTATGTTATTCAAGATGTATGATTCTAACTTCTTCATATGTTCAGCTGACAGTGATTTGACTTTCAAGCCACGAATCCCCTTTCCCTCATTATTAACCCGTTCATGGCGAGATGGAGGCAAACCTATATGTTGCGCCGTAGCCAAGTAACTCGTACAAAACTCTGCTACCTCCTCAGAAATATACTTTTCAATAATGGAGGCTTCAGGTCGATATGGATTTTTAACATATCCCTTTAATATTTTCATATACCTTTCAAAAGGATACATCCAAAGAAGATATAAAGGTCCACAAAGCCTTTTTTCTCGAACCAGATGAATCAGTAAATGCACCATCATATCAAAAAAAGTTGGAGGAAAATACATTTCCAAATGACAAAGTATAATAATTGCATCCTTTTCCAAAATGTTCAAAGCATTCACATCAATCGCCTTGTTGCAAATTGAATTGAAAAAATAACACAACCTCATTATAGTCTTTCTGACACGGATGGGCAATATTCCACGCAGTGCAACTGGTAGAATTTTTTGCATCATGACATGACAATCATGTGATTTCATACCTATCAACTTCAAGTCTTTCAATGAGACAAAATTTTTTACATTTGAAGAATAACCTTGAGGCACTTTGATATCATGAAGACACTGACAGAAGCTACTTTTCTCCCTCTTCGATAATGTATGACAAGCCGGGGGAAGAAATGTTCGTCTTCCTTTAGGAGTGGGAGCTAACTCCAAACGTATTCCCATTTACAGTAGGTCTAACCTTGCATTCAACCCATCTTTTGTCTTTCCTTTAATATCTAGCAATGTTCCGATCAAAGAATCACAGATATTCTTCTCCACGTGCATGACATCAATATTATGTTTGACTTCATGATACCTCCAATATGGTAGCTCAAAAAATATTGACCTTTTCTTCCAAATATGTCTATCATTACCAGATTTCTGTGTCTTTCCCAATGTCACATCAAGGTTTTTCACCCTCTCAAAATACAATTCTGGGGATAAAGGTTGAGGAACAGTATCAAATTCTTGTGAGCCATTGAATGCCTTTTTTAGTCTTCTATAAGGGTGATCCATAGGCAAAAACTTTCGATGACCCATGTACACTGTTTTCCTCCCATGATGCAATTGACAATATGACGTCTGTTGTTCGCAAATTGGACATGCTTTATGCCCTTTAACACTGTATCCAGACAAATTTCCATATGCTGGGAAGTCATTTATAGTGAATAGAAGCACTGCATGCAGTTGAAAATATTCCATTTTATAAGAATCATACACCCTAATACCATCAGCCCATAAAAGTTTCAAATCATCAATCAGCGGTGACAAGTATACATCAATATCATTGCCGGGTTACTTTGGACCAGAGATCATGATACTCAACATGACATATTTGCGCTTCATACAAACTTCAGGAGAGAGGTTGTAAATTACCAATAAAACAGGCCATGAACTATGTGTGCTACTGAGGGTTCGGTATGGATTCATTCCATCTGTGCACAAGCCTAGTCTCAGATTTCTAATTTCATTTCCAAATGTAGGGTACTGGGCATCAATTTTCTTCCATTGTGGACAATCAGCTGGATGACGTATTTTTCCATCACATACCCGCTCATCAGCATGCCATCTTAACCTTTTTGCATCATGTGAATTAGCAAATAAACGTTTGAAACGAGGAATTATAGAAAGATACCAAAATACCTTTGAAGGGAGCTTTGTAATCTCTACATCAGCTTGTGATTTTTCTTTCACCTTATACCGTGATGTCCCACATTTGGGACACTCTTTTAGAAATTCATATTCCTTCCTATATATAATGCAGTCATTCGGACATGCATGTATTTTCCTGTATCCCAATCCCATCGGGCATAATATTTTTTTGGCCTTATAATGTGAATCTGGAAGATCGTTATCTTTTGGAAGAATGTCTTTCATCAATTGTAGCAGCTCTGTAAAACTTCTGTCACTCCATCCATGTTTCGCCTTCAGGTTAATCAATCTTAACACCGCCGACAAAACCGTAAAATCTGTACAACCAGGATATAATGGTTTTTCGGCATCACCATATAGACGTGCAACTCTCGGTTCTATCTCAATTTGTTCTGCTACAATATCGCGAATCATTTCTTCAATTCCATCGGAGTTACCATCTTGCGATTCATTATCATCAGTGACATTCTGTCCAGTTTCGCCATGCCAAATCCAAGGGTTGTAACTCGGATTGAAACCATGACAAATCAGATGATCTTTTATCTCTCTACTTTTCAACTTCTTCATATTCAGACATTTCAGGCATGGACAGAAAAAAATGTCACTACTTGGAACATTTCGTTTAGAAAATTCCAAAAAGGCATCAACACCTTCCTCATATTCATTGCTCATTCGATGTGCCGTAATCCAACTTCGACTCATTATTACCTATAACAAATAGAAAAAATATATATATTTTTTAGATAAGACAAATATATGTTTATATGAAAAAAATCATAATTTGAATATAACAATTTTGAAATATAAAACAAATCGATGTGTAAACCCCCCTGGACACCCCCCGACCCCTCTGGACAGCCCCCCACCCCTCCTGGACACAACCCCCCACCCCCGACCTACTTGGACACCCCACTGGACACCCCCCAACCCTCTGGACAGCCCCCCCACCCCTCCTAAACACCACCACCCACCCCCTACCCCCTTGGACACCCCCCTGGACACCCCCCAACACCCACCCACGCCCTTGGACAGCCCCCCACACCCACCCACCCCCTTGTAAACCCCCCTGGACACCCCCGACCCCTCTGGACAGCCCCCCGCCCCTCCTGGACACCACCCCCACCCCCTACCCCCTTGGACACCCCCCTGGACATCCCCCAACCCTCTGGACAGCCCCCCCACCCACCCGGACAACCCCAAATACCCTCTGGAGAGGCCGCCACCCACGTGGACAGCCCCCCACACCCATCCACCCCCTTGGACACCCCCCTGGACACCCCACCGACCCCTCTGGACAGGCCGCCACCCCCTTGGACAGCCCCCCACACCCACCCATCCCCTTGGACACCACCCTGGACACCCCCCGACCCCTCTGGACAGCCCCCGACCCCTCTAGAAAGCACCCCCACCCCTCCTGGACACAACCCCCCACCCCCGACCTGCTTGGACACCCCCCTGGACACCCCCCAACCCTCTGGACAGCCCCCCCACCCCTCCTGGACACCACCCCCCACCCCCTACCCCCTTGGACACCCCCCTGGACACCCCCCAACACCCACCCACACCCTTGGACAGCCCCCCACACCCACCCACCCCCTTGTAAACCCCCCTGGACACCCCCGACCCCTCTGGACAGCCCCCCGCCCCTCCTGGACACCACCCCCCACCCCCTACCCCCTTGGACACCCCCCTGGACATCCCCCAACCCTCTGGACAACCCCCCACCCACCCGGACAACCCCAAATACCCTCTGGAGAGGCCGCCACCCACGTGGACAGCCCCCCACACCCATCCACCCCCTTGGACACCCCCCTGGACACCCCACCGACCCCTCTGGACAGGCCGCCACCCCCTTGGACAGCCCCCCACACCCACCCATCCCCTTGGACACCACCCTGGACACCCCCCGACCCCTCTGGACAGCCCCCGACCCCTCTAGAAAGCACCCCCACCCCTCCTGGACACAACCCCCCACCCCCGACCTGCTTGGACACCCCCCTGGACACCCCCCAACCCTCTGGACAGCCCCCCCACCCCTCCTACACACCACCCCCCACCCCCTACCCCCTTGGACACCCCCCTGGACACCCCCCAACACCCACCCACACCCTTGGACAGCCCCCCACACCCACCCACCCCCTTGTAAACCCCCCTGGACACCCCCGACCCCAAATCCATGCACCTATGCCATGGTTATGTGTGAATAAAGTAGTAACAACTGTAAAAGGGCAACCCATCCAAATGGACACGCCCCAACCCTCTCGGAGATTTATAGAAAACGATGAAAAATTAGTGAAATCATAAAATTACTCAATATTGCAAGTCGAACAAATAGATCTAGGGATGATAAATAAGATTATGGTTCCAAAACGAGTTAAAAGGGTTCGCAATCGAAGAATCTTAGCTAGTTTCAACAAAAAAATCACAACACATATATATTTACTATCCGCGAAAAAAAACGAACGAGTGGGAGGATTACCTGAGTGCTGCGAGTTTAGATGATTGATCCGAGGAGATTAAATATGAGAAACGATGATCGCAAAACGAATCTAAACCAACGAAATGGACGAGCCGATTCGGGTTTACGCGCGAGAGAGACGAGTCGCGACTGTCGAAGGTAAACTCGCGAATGACAATCCACGGGGCTGGGTAAATTTTTAAATGAGTTATCACGTCGGTTATTCAATAACCGACGTGATAATTGTTTTAAAAACATTTATAACGTCGGTTATTTCAATAACCGACGTAAAAACCTTCCTCCGATTCATTTTTTACGTCGGTTATTATATAACCGACGTAACAAATGGCTCAAAATCCGCGTTTTTTACGTCGGTTATGTAATAACCGACGTCAAAAACATCTGCGGATTCTTTTTTGACGTCGGTTATTTTATAACCGACGTAAAAAAGCCTTCAAAAACCGCGTTTGTTACGTCGGTTATTCAATAACCGACGTCAAAGGGCCTTCGAAAACCGCGTTTGTTACGTCGGTTATAAAAATAACCGACGTAAAAAACGAAGCCGCGCGATTAATAACGTCGGTTATAAAAATAACCGACGTTAAATGTGTACCGAACACAGGTTTTTACGTCGGTTATTTCTTAACCGACGTAAAAAACCTCATTTTACATATTATGACGTCGGTTTTATATAACCGACGTAAAAAATGGTGACGTAAAAAACGTTTTCTGCACTAGTGAGAGAAATCTAATCATTGTGTTCTGATGGAGAGTGGTAGAGAACATGGCTATGGAAAATCCAGCAATCACAAAGTCATAAATTTGTGACGATCTAAGGTACCATCCGATTCATCAGATATAAGAGAACTAGGACAACATTTTTGGTTTTCAAGATCATTTCCCTAAAGTTGATGAAATTGGAATTAGAAGAAATACTTTCATGATTTTGGTATAGTCTCACCGTTGCTCGTTCTTTGGACAATTTCCACTTCATCTCTTAAAGAAATGAAGTTGAATTTGGCATTTGTGATGTGTTAGCAGATCATGTGATAGAATGATGGGTCATTCCATCTGTCTCAAACAAAAGGTTAGAAAAGTTATCAAAAAATACATAAGTCCATCTATAGTGAGATTAATCATATATGGTTCCTAAATTGGACTTATACTTCATATATCATACTTCTTAATATAATAAAACTATTTTCTACTAAACAGGGACATCCTATAGGCCAGTGGTAGGCAATAAAGGCCAGTCGCACTTCAGTTGTGGGTTCGATTCCCACAGCCTTGTCCGACACGATGGGTTGTCGCCCATCCTGCATGTTGTACATTTTCTAAAACTACATTACTATAACATCCCATAAATAATATCGGAAAAACTTATATCCTAAAACAATACTAACTTATGTCCAACATAATCCATTCCAATATTTAGGCTTATCCAAAATAATACTGTCTAATCTCATATTATAGTGAAAACTATTACCAAAGAGTTCATACAACTAGCAAGTAAATACCATTGTTGATCCCCATATATCATGAGATATGTCTTGTTGGTCACATTCCAAACATTCGAAGGCCTTAATCATGTATTCTCTTGAAAAAAATGAATACCCATTGAACCTTATTGAAAACATGAATGCTGTTAAAAGTTAACTCTTTCCACATACCAAAATCCTCAAAATTCTATATACTCAAACCATGATATCACTTAGTCCTTATATCAATCATGAGCTCATGAATACTGTCAAACATTTCATTTTCTCGTTTTCCCTTCATTATGCGCATATCATTTTTTTCCCAAAAATATCTCAATCACTTTCCATGGTTACCGGTACCATTGAAAACCACAATAGACCAATACATAAATATTCCAATATTCCACGATACTATATACAACATTATTTTGGAATCCCATTACATAAACACTTAATCATTCCACCACATCGTTGTCATATTCAACATTGCCAATAGTGATCGCATGTGACTTCCCTTTGTCCTTTGCCTTAAGTGGTTGCTCATGTCGATCATGATTAACCCTTGGATTAGGGAATTTATTAGCATAATTCCCCATTTCCTTGCACTTGAAGAATTGAAGTGTTGGTGGTGCGTTCTCTGCAGTCTTTTCTTTATTCACATCATTAGAAACCCTTTTTCCATTACTTCGACACTCAGCTGCTCGATGACCTTCTTTTGCACACTTAAAACATTTTCTGTTCCCTTTAAGACAATCTCCACCATGCTTCTTTCCACACTTTGAGCATAAGGAAACATTCATCTTCTTTTCACCATTATTCTGAGATTTCTCCTTGGACTCCATCTTTCGTTTATTGTCAAAACTATGAGATGGATAAGTAACACCAACTTCCATTTCTACCTTGATAGCACAACGCACAATTTCTTCATAGCTACTGAAGTCTCTTATAGCTAATTCCCTTAGAAGATTTGGTTTTAAGACACTGAAGAATAGATCAACATTACTTTCAGGTTGGATGATAAATCCAGATGCATACCTTGAAAGCCTTGTAAAATTCGCTTCATATATACCAACAGATTCATCATCCTTTTGGTTTAGTTCAAGAAACTCCTTCTCCATCTTTGTTCGAAGAATACGAGGGAAGTACTTATTGAAAAATAAGTTCTTGAACTCGTCCCATTCCATGGACTCAATTTAATCTCTTGGCCTCATATTCTTGATAATATTCCACCATTTATCAGCATCACCTTCCAAACGATACACTGCTAAGATGACTTTATCATGTTCAGAACATTGAAGAACTGAAAATATCTTTTTAGTAGTACTGATCCATT
Organism: Viscum album; assembly: GCA_963277665.1. NCBI lineage: Eukaryota > Viridiplantae > Streptophyta > Magnoliopsida > Santalales > Viscaceae > Viscum > Viscum album. The sequence goes on from OY728137.1 coordinate 2,056,935,697, forward strand.
GTTTAGCAACAAGTGGATCAGAAGACCCAGTGAAAGAAGGTGGACGTTGCCTCATGAAGGACTCAATAGAATATTGTTCCCTTCTCTGCTCATTTGGAAGTCCAGAATGATTCATAGCTTGTGTAAGTATAGAAATAAGATTTTTCACTCCATTTCTCATAACATTTGTTTGTTCAGGAGGACAATCATTTCATTTTCCATTACATTGATCAACATGGTTCCTTCGGGTTCCAGCCATCGCCTAAAACCAAAAAAGAACAGTGTGAGAAGAAAAAATCACACTAGGAAAAACAATATAATAAAGGGGGAGTACCTTCAATATCTAACATCTTGGGTTACCGTAATTCTAGTACTATAACCTATACTTATACTTAACCTTAGGGACATCCTTAGACATACCTTAGAAATATATCTAGGGATCTCACTAAAGTTCTTGCATCCTAGTTTCCAAAGGTTGAGTAAACCTTTCCTCTGATACCAACTGTAGAGACCCGAAGCTTGACGTACATGGACATTACATTACTTTTTCGGAATACTTAATACATAATAAAAACAGACACACAAGGACCGTAATAGTTTAGTGCCTTTGGAAACTCGGAATAAAACCTTCTAATCGTGGTGAAAGATCTTCAACATCTCCCAATAAAGATCTTACTTTTTTTCCTTACCTAAAACCTTTCTTTATATCCTGGGGAAAAGAAAACATCAAAGGGGTGAGCTCAAATGCCCAGTAAGGGTAAACATAGAGAACATAAAACAATCCATAAACATTTGAATGCAAAAACTTGAACATAAAATCTAAACATCAAAATCTTGAGCAAAGACATGAATCTTGGAAGTACGTAAGGCATATGTCATAAGGGAACATCAATCATGATAAAATAGCATGGGAATAAAACATGTAATTGTGGCATCCATTAATCACATGTAATGATTTCCATAGTAGCCAAGGCATTGCTTCCAAGACCATCTTAGTGGACAAAGTCCCTTTCTGAATCGAGTTCACTCCTCGTTCCAGTCCTGTAATACTGAACCGAATTAACTTACCGTTCCATCCATGTCTATCTCATGAGATATAAATCTTTACCCAATGCATTGGAGGGAGATATAGGTCCCACCCATCTCATAATGAAATCATTCTTACTTGTGCCACAAAATAAACATACATCATTCATAATAACCCAATAAATAAAATGGGTTTCATTAACATCATCCCATAATCACATAATCCATATAAAAGAAATGGATATCATTTCATAATAAGAAAAGTGAAACCATGTAAATCATAGAGACTTTATACTTGAAACATACACATATGAAATAATTTCATCTTAGATGGAAAAAGGTTTTGATAAAACACTTGAAATGAATTCTTGAGGAAAATATCCTTTCTTCTTCAAAATCAATTTCTTTTCACAAAACTTCATGCTATTTTAAAATAAATATATTTATTTGAAAATAGTCATGAAATCTTTTGGAGTAAGCTTCATGAAAATAAGGCTTTATAAAACTGTAAAAAATCCGTTCGTGCCATATAAGTTAAAAAAACATTCTTCTCGTACTTTTTCCGGAAAAGTCAAAAAGTACATCGTAATAGAAATATTCCATACATACCATGTAGTAAAAGTAAAAAATGGGTAAAAAGGACTTTAAACATACATGAAGACACTTTTATAAAACATGGACATGGTTGATAGAAATAACCCCCATAAATACTGACGAATAAGAAATCTCGGATAAAAAATGAGATTTGCAAAATTATCCCTTACCTTAGGTCCGATTTGCTTTGTAAGTGTCTGAACCTCCTGTATAATGATTTAAATAATGTTATTGACTTATTAAAGAATCATATTCATTGTTATGATATCATATATTGTTCACTTATGACTTTATATTACCCGTTCTTTTTTAAATTCCATGTTAAAGAGCATTTTGGGTAAAATCATTTCATTTGTCGTCCGTGTTTTGACTTGTAATTATTCATATGATTACATAGATCATGATTAATTAATTACAGAATATAAAACATGATTTATATATAATATATATTTAGAATATATGTATATATATAATAGATTGATAAATGGAAAGAAATACACTGTTCATGGAGACGGTAGGTCGTACGTACGCATGAACGCTATTTTCGTTTCCTTATTGAATTGAATGGAATTAAGTAGATGAAATAAATATATATATATACATAAATCCAGTAGAATTATTATGTAATAGATTTCATGATTACTTATTATATATACTTTATGATCATTCTTGAAAGTTTATCATGGAGAGTGAATCTCAACGCGTCATGGAGACGGTATTCCGTACGTACGCACGAGCGATGATATCATTCCCATGATTGTGGAATTATATTAAAGTGTATGTATAATATTACAGAATCAATATCATTTTAAAATAATAATATATATTCATTACTTTCACCATTATACCCATACATGTAATGTGGTGGTGGAAAATAGATTACACCACGGCGTGGAGACGGTATTCCGTACGTACACACGCGCGGTGATTTCGTTTTCCGTAGGATGGATAGATGGTGAAATACGGTTGTTTTATACTTATAATAACATATCAGTATATTATTGATACTGATGTTATTACTTCATAATGAAACAACCTAAGAAGAAGAAGTGGAAGAAGAAATAAAGTTGAAAGAATCGGTAACGGACATTACCTCTTCTTTGAATCGCCTCTTTGAGTCCTCCTCTTAGAGCACTAAAATTGGTCTTTAAAGAAGACCAGGACATCTAGGATGTTTCTAGGGAAGTGGAGAAGAGAATTTGTCAGGGTTTAGCCGATCTTGAAGGCTCAAAGTGGTGTGAGGAAGAGAGGGATGAGGTGCCCTTTTATAAGGGAGGAGAGGGGCTCCTTTGGAAAAACTAAAAATATTAATTTATTATAAAGACAAATTCGGTTTTAAATAGATCCAAATTGATTTATTTCGAAGCTAAGGTGGGTATGGGTCTAAATTATCTCATACAATAGAATTTAGACAAGTTTAGGTTCATATTTTAACCTTATCATTTATATTTAACTTTAAGTTAGATAATTTTACCTTTACCGTGTCTTTTTGTGTTCTTACACTATAAGGTTAATAAACTTAATATAATAAGCCAAACGAATGCCAAGTTGTTTATTATTAATATATATAACCATATATAAGTCATTTGGACGAACCTTAGATTTTTAGGAATAATAACAATTAATAATATAATATTTGTTTTGAAAACTATTTTATGTCAATTTTGACACTATTTAGTAATTGATTTTTGTGAAAATCATAACAGAATGATTAGTTCGAAAAAAGTTACTTAACTCAATAATAACATGTCATATTAACCTCGAAAAGTATTGGAATTCATAAAAAGTCTCAAATTACATTTATTTGGGTATTTATAACATAAATTATGTCAATATTTCATTAATAAGATACTTACTGCATCATCGTTGTGTCAAAAATAAATTAAATTATTTAATGTCTAAAAATTACAAATAAAATACCATTATGTAGGAAATATTTTTAAATTTCTAATGAATATTTATAGTCGAATTTATCTTATATATAACCCTATATTAAAAATTATCTACTTATTAAACTATGATTTTAACTATTTTAACCCTTCTTTAAATAAATTAATAATAAATGTCCTAATCAAATCCAAGTGGAACTAAATGGTCATATTTTATTCCTAAGGTTGTTTTTGGTCGAATTACACTTATCCAATAGAATTATAACATGTTTTAGGGTAATAATAATATCATTTTTACCCTTAATTACCCTATTTACTTTTAACCGTGGTAAAAAAAAGTAAAAAGTTACTATTCACCAAAAATTATTTTCATCTTATTGAACCACATTTTACTTACTGACATCAACTGTGTCTCTCAGATTTTTGAAATTCCACTCACATAAGCGGTAAAATTAAGTTTTATGAAAAATTCATTTTTTTAACTACCACTTAGTGGTTTCACTATTCACCAAAAAATGAAAGTTTCCAGAAAAATACCAGAAATTAGGCCTAAGCTATATTTGATATTATGAATTCAAAAATGATGTCTCTTTTACCAAATTAAATACATATCAGTTGCATTAATTAATTTAAAAATTAATTTCCCGTTGTCAAAACAAATAGCGTGTTCTTAAGAGATAATAACTATCAAAAGACTGATACTTGTTTATGTCTGGTTTAAATGTGAAATTACATCCAATGACCAACATTGTATTAAATTGTAAAAATATATTATAAATATACTTTAAAACCACTCAAATTAATAATTTATCACTATTAATTATTTCGATTAAAAAGGTTGTTTTTAATTAAAATTTAGTAATTTTCACTGTTCATCAGAAAATGAAAGTTATCCGAAAAGTACCAAAATTTCACCCTAATCTAATTTAGATATTCCGAATCCAAAAATTAAGTCCATTTTGAAAAATAAAATTTACAAAAATTCAAAAAGTGGTTATTACTATTCATAATGGCTAGTTTTAATAATATTTTAATAGCATATCATTGTTTAGTGAAACTCGGTATTGCATACTACACACGATATCGAGAAAGGTCATGATCGCATGTAATGCAAGGCAAGTCAAGGATGCGTGTTGTGAAATCTCATTTTGGTATAGTGTACAACACAAGGCAAAATATTTTTCATAAAATCTTGGGGTGTTACATTCTACCCCCCTTAAAATGAATTTCGCCCACAAAATTCGTCGGGGTTATAAATGGTTTACTACTCGAAAGTTTATTTAATAGAAACCCACATCGTAAAAAGGAATACCAAAACCAATCTTTAAAAACAAAAGTATGAAACGTAACGGTTACCCAAATAAACTAATCACTGGGTTTCCACATAGGTGAAAATATGGATATGGAAGAGAAATCTAACCATCATGTTCTAATGGAGAGTGGTAGAGAACATGGCTATAGAAAATCCAGCAATCACAAAGCCATAAATTTGTGACGATCTAAGGTACCATCTGATTCATCAGATATAAGAGAACTAGGACAACATTTTTGGTTTTCAAGATCATTTCCCTAAAGTTGATGAAATTGGAATTAGATGAAATACTTTCGTGATTTTGGTATAGTCTCACCGTTGGTCGTTCTTTGGAAAATTTCCACTTCATCTCTTAAAGAAATGAAGTTGAATTTGTCATTTGTGATGTGTTAGCAGATCATGTGATAGAATGATGGGTCATTCCATCTGTCTCAAACAAAAGGTTAGAAAAGTTATCAAAAAATACATAAGTCCATCTGTAGTGAGATTAATCATATATGGTTCCTAAATAAGACTTATACTTCATATATCATACTGATTAATATAATAAAACTAGTTTCTACTAAATAGGGACATCCTGTAGGCCAGTGGTAGGCGATAAAGGCTAGTCGCACTTCGGTTGTGGGTTGGATTCCCACAGCCTTGTCCGACGCGATGGGTTGTCACCCATCTTGCAGGTTGTCCTTTTTCTAAAACTACATTACTATAAAATCCCATAAATAATATCGGAAAAACATCTATCCTTAAACAACACTAACTTATGCCCAACATAATCCATTCCAATCTTTAGGCTTATCCAAAATAATACAATCTAATCTCATATTATAGTGAAAACGATTACCAAAGAGTTCATACAACTAGCATGTTAATACCCTTGTTGATCCCCATATATCATAAGATATGTCTTGTTGGTCACATTCCAAACATTCGAAGGCTTTCATTATGTATTCTCTTGAAAAAAAATGAATACCCATTGAACCTTATTGAAAACATGAATGCTGTTAAAAGTTAACTCTTTCCACATACCAAAATCCTCAAAATTCTATATACTCAAACCATGATATCACTTAGTCCTTATATCAATCATGAGCTCATGAATACTATCAAACATTTCATTTTCTTGTTTTGCCTTCATTATGCACATATCAACTTTTTTTCCAAAAATATCTCAATCACTTTCTATGGTTACCGGTACCATTGAAAACCACAATAGACCAATACATAAATATTCCAATATTCCACGATACTATATACAACATTATTTTGGAATCCCATTACATAAAAACTTAATCATTCCACCACATCATTGTCATATTCAACATCACCAATAGTGATCGCATGTGACTTCCCTTTGTCCTTTGCCTTAAGTGGTTGCTCATGTCGATCATCACTAACCCTTGGATTAGGGCATTTATTAGAATAATGCCCCATTTCCTTACACTTGAATCATTGAAGTGTTGGTGGTGCGTTCTCTGCAGTCTTTTCCTTATTCACATCATTAGAAACCCTTTTTCCATTACTTCGACACTCAGCTGCTCGATGACCTTCTTTTGCACACTTAAAACATTTTCTAATCCCTTTAAGACAATCTCCACCATGCTTCTTTCCACACTTTGATCATAAGGAAACATCCATCTTCTTTTCACCATTATTCTGAGATTTCTCCTTAAACTCCATCTTTCGTTTCTCCTCAAAACTATGAGATCGATAAGTAACACCAACTTCCATTTCTACCTTGATACCACAACGCATAATTTCTTCATAGCTACTGAAGTCTCTTATAGCTAATGCACTTTGAATATTTGGTTTTAAGCCACTGAATAATCGATCAACTTTACTTTCGGGTTGGATGATAAATCCAGATTCATACCTTGTAAGCCTTGTAAAATTCGCTTCATATATACCAACAGATTCATCATACTTTTGCTTTAGTTCAAGAAACTCCTTCTCCATCGTTGTTCGAATAATACGAGGGAAGTACTTATTGAAAAATAATTTCTTGAACTCGTCCCATTCACTGGACTCAATTTCATCTCTTGGCCTCGTATTCTTGATAAGATTCCACCATTGATCAGCATCACCTTCCAAACGATACACTGCTAAGATGACTTTACCATGTTCAGAACATTGATGAACTGAAAATATCTTTTCAGTAGTACTGATCCATTGTTCAGCAACAAGTGGATCAGAAGACCCACTGAAAGAAGGTGGACGTTGCCTCATGAAGGACTCAATAGAATATTGTTCCCTTCTCTGCTCATTTGGATGTCCTGAATGATTCATAGAATGTGTAAGAATAGAAATAAGATTTTGCACTCCATCTCCCATAACATTTGTTTGTTCAGGAGCACAATCATTGAATTTTCCATTACATTGATCAACACGGTTCCTTTAGGTTCCAGCCATGGCCTAAAACCCAAAAAGAATAGTGTGAGAGGAAAAAATCACACTAGGAAAAACAATATAATAAAGTGGGAGTACCTTCAATATCTAACATCTTGGGTTACCGTAATTATAGTATTATAACCTATACTTATACTTAACCTTAGGGACATCCCTAGACATACCTTAGAAATATATCTAGGGATCTCACTAAAGTTATCGCATCCTAGTTTCCAAAGGTTGGCTAAACCTTTCCTCTGATACCAACTGTAGAGACCCGAAGATTGACGTACATGGACATTACATTACTTTTGCGGAATACTTAATACATAATAAAAACAGACACACAAGGACCGTAATAGTTTAGTGCCTTTGGAAACTCAGAATAAAATCTTCTAATCTTGGTGAAAGATCTTCAACATCTCCCAATAAAGATCTTCCCTTTTTTTCCTTACCTAAAACCTTTCTTTATATCCTGGGGAAAAGAAAACATCAAAGAGGTGAGCTCAAATACCCAGTAAGTGTAAACATAGAGAACATAAAACAATCCATAAACATTTGAATGCAAAAACTTGAACATAAAATCTAAACATCAAAATCTTGAGTAAAGACATGAATCTTGGAAGTACGTAAGGCATATATCATAAGGGAACATCAATCATGATAAAATAGAATGGGAATAAAACATGTAATTATGGCATCCATTAAGCACATGTAATGATTTCCATAGTAGCCAAGGCATTGCTGCCAAGACCATGTTAGTGGACAAAGTCCCTTTCTGAATCGAGTTCACTCCTCGTTCCAGTCCTGTAATACTGAACTGGATTAACTTACCGTTCCATCCATGTCTATCTCATGAGATATAAATCTTTACCCAATGCATTGGAGGGAGATATAGGTCCCACCCTTCCCTTAATGAAATTATTTTTACTTGTGCCACAAAATAAACATACATCATTTATAATAACCCAATAAATAAAATGGGTTTCATTAACATCATCCCATAATCACATAATCCATATAAAAGAAATGGATATCATTTTATAATAAGAAAAGTGAAACCATGTAAATCATAGAGACATTATACTTGAAACATACACATATGAAATAATGTCATCTTATATGGAAAAAGGTTTTGATAAAACACTTGAAATGAATTCTTGAGGAAAATATCCTTTATTCTTCAAAATCAATTTGTTTTCACAAAACGTTATGCTATTTTAAAAGAAAGAGATTTTTTTGAAAATTTTCGTGAAATCTTTTGGAGGAAGCTTCATGAAAATAAGGCTTTATAAAACTGTAAAAAATATGTTTGTGCCGTATAAGTTAAAAAAAACATTCTTCTCGTACTTTTGCCGGAAAAGTCAAAAAGTACATCGTAATAGAAAGATTCCATACATACCATGTCGTAAAAGTCAAAAATGGGTAAAAAGGACTTTACACATACATGAAAACACTTTTATAAAACATGGACATGGATGATAGAAATAACCCCAGTAAATACTGATGAATAAGCAATCTCGGATAAAAAATGAGATTTGCAAAATTATCCCTTACCTTATGTCCGATTTGCTTCGTAAGTGTCCGAACTTCCTATATAATGATTTAAATAATGTTATTTACTTATTACAGAATCATATTCATTGTTATGATATCATATATGGTTCACTTATGACTTTATATTACTCGTTCTTTTGTAAATTCCATGTTAAAGAGCGTTTTGGGTAAAATCGTTTCATTTGTCGTCCGTGTTTTGACTTGTAATTATTCATATGATTACATAGATCATGATTACTTAATTACAGAATATAAAACATGATTTATATATAATATATATTCAGAATATACATATATATAATAGATCGATAAATAGAAAGAAATACACCGTTCATGGAGACAATAGGTTGTACGTACGCATGAACGCTGTTTTCGTTTCCTTATTGAATTGAATGGAATTAAGTAGATGAAATAAATATATATATAAATAAATCCAGTAGAATTATTATGTCATATATTTCATGATTACTTATTATATATACTTTATAATCATTCTTGAAAGGTTATCATGGAGAGTGAATCTCATCGCGTCGTGGAGACGGTATTCCGTACGTACGCAGGAGCGATGATATCATTCCCATGATCGTGGAATTGTTTTAAAGTGTATGTATAATATTAAAGAATCAATGTCACTTTACAATAATCATATATATTCATTACTTTCACCATTATACCCATACATTTAATGTTGTGGTGGAAAATAGATTACACCACGACGTGGAGACGGTATTCCGTACGTACGCACGTGCGGTGATTTCGTTTTCCGTAGGATGGATAGATGGTGAAATAGGTTTGTTTCATAATTATAATAACATATCAGTATATGAGTGATACTGATGTTATCACTTCATAATGAAACAACCTAAGAAGAAGAAGTGGAAGAAGAAATAAAGTTGAAAGAATCGGTAACGGACATTACCTCTCCTTTGAAGCGCCTCTTTGAGTCCTCCTCTTAGGGCACTAAAATTGGTCTTTGAAGAATACCAGGACCTCTAGGATGTTTCTAGGGAAGTGGAGAAGAGAATTCGGCAGGGGTTGGCCGATCTTGAAGGCTCAAAGTGGTGTGAGGAAGAGAGGGAGGAGGTGCCCTTTTATAAGGGAGGAGAGGGGCTCCTTTGGAAAAACAAAACATATTAATTTATTATAAAGAAAAATTCGGTTTTAAATAGCTCCAAATTGATTTATTTAGAAGATAAGGTGGTTATGGGTCTAAATCCTCTCATCCAATAGAATTTAGACAAGTTTATGTTCCTATTTTAACCTTATCATTTATATTTAACTTTAAATTAGATAATTTTACTTTTACCGTGTCTTTTTGTGTTCTTACACTATAAGGTTAATAAGCTTACTATAATAAGACAAACGAACCCCAAGTTGTTTATTATTAATATATATAACCGTATCTAAGTCATTTGGATGAATATTAGATTTTTAGGAATAAAATAATAATTAATAATATAATATTTGTTTTAAAAACTATTTTATGTCAATTTTGACACTATTTAGTAATTTATTTTTGTGAAAATCATAACAGAATTATTAGTTCAAAAAAAGTTACTTAAATCAATACTAAAATGTCATATTAACCTATAAAATTAGTGGAATTCCTAAAAAGTCTAAAATTACATTTATTTGGGTATTTATAAAATCAATTATTTCAATATTTCATTAATAAGATAATTATTGCATCATCGTTGTGTCATAAATAAATTAAATTATTTAATGTCTAAAAATTACAAATAAAATACCATTATGTAGGAAATATTTTTATCTTTCTAATGAATATTTATAGTCTAATTTAGCTTTTGTATAACCCTATATAAAATATTATCTACTTATTAAACTATTATTTTAACTATTTTAACCCTTCTTTAAATAAATTAATAATAAATGTCCTAATCTAATCCAAGTGGGACTAAATGGTCATATTTTATTCCTAAGGTTGTTTTTGGTTGAATTACACTTATCCAATAGAATTAGTACATGTGTTAGGGTCATAATAATATCATTTTTACCCTTAATTACCCTTTTTACTTTTAACCGTGGTAAAAAAAAGTAAAAAGTTACTATTCACCAAAAATTATTTTCATCTCATTGAACCACATTTTACTTACTGACATCAACTGTGTCTCTAAAATTTTTGAAATTCCACTCACAGAAGCTGTAAAATTAAGTTTTATGAAAAAATCATTTTTTTAACTACCACTTAGTGGTTTCACTATTCATCAAAAAATGAATGTTTCCAGAAAAATACCAGAAATTAGGCCTAAGATATATTTGATATTATGAACTCAAAAATGATGTCTATTTTACCAAATTAAAAACATATTAGTTGCATTAATTAATTTAAAAATTAATTTCCCGTCGTCAAAACAAATAGCGTGTTCTTAAGAGATAATAACTATCAAAAGATTGACACTTGTTTATGTCTGGTTTAAATGTGAAATTACATCCAATGACCAACATTGTATTAAATTGTAAAAACATATTCTAAATATACTTTAAAACCACTCAAATTAATAATTTATCACTATTAATTATTTCGATTAAAAAGGTTGTTTTTAATTAAAATTTACTAATATTCACTATTCATCAGAAAATGAAAGTTATCCGAAAAATTCCAAAATTTCACCCTAATCTAATTTCGATATTCTGAATCCAAAAATTAAGTCCATTTTGAAAAATAAAATTTACAAAATTTCAAAAATTGGTTATTACTATTCCTAACGGCTAGTTTTAATAATATTTTAATAGCATATCGTTGTTTAGTGAAACTCGGTATTGCGTACTACACACGCAATTGAGAAAGGTAGCGATCGTGTGTAATGCAAGGAAAGTCAAGGATTCATGTTGTGCAATCTCCTTTTAGTGTATCGTACAACACAAGATAGAATATTTTTCATAAAATCTCAGGTTGTTACAGTGAAAAGTCCCCATATAAAGCATATGTAGAATCCTGTTAGCCCTAGAAAACTTTGTACCTAAAAGATGTTCTTCGACTGCCCCTAGGAAACTACGGCCATGAATTTCTATGGGTCTACTGACACTCTTGTCTCCGAGATAACATGACCCAAGAAGTGAATCTGATCTATCCAAAAGTTCCTTTTTGAGATCATAACATATAACTGATGCTCTCTCTGTTTACTCAGAACGATCTCAAGATGGGTAGCATGGTCGTGTCAAGTGTGAGAGTACACCAATAAATCATCCACAAAAACAACCATGAAAGATTCCAGGTAAGGATGGAACACTCAGTTCATCAGCACCATGAAAACTGCAGGCATGTCCGTGAGACCGAATGGCATAACCGTATATTCGTATAGACCATACCTGCTCTTGAAGGTTGTAAGAGGTATATCTGATGGTCTAACACGCAACTGATGATAACGAGACCTCAAGTCAATCTTCAAGAACACCTAGAATCCTCAATGATGATCAAAGAGATCGTCAATCCTAGGAAAATGATATCGGTTCTTGATCGTCAACTGGTTTATCTTCGGATAATCTACAAAAAGCCTAAGGGTATCGTATGCCTTCTTCACAAACAGGACATGCGAACTCCCTCAAGAAGTACTGGGTTGGATGAAACCCTTCTTTTAAAACTTCTCCAACTGCTTCTTGAGCTCCAGCAACTCAGTTGCAGCCATCCTATAAGGAGGAATAGACACCGATGCTACTCCTTTCATAAGTTCAATAGAAAATTACACCTCATGCATCAGAGGAAAACTATAAAAGTCTTCTTGAAAGACATCCCTGAAACGATCCACCACTGGAAGAAAGTCTAACTGTGAAGTCTCCTAATCATCCAGATCAGGACTGGCAATCTAGGTTGTAACTCCCCCTAACCCATGATGCTTGGGTCCTGCTCCGCTCGCCTAGACATCCCAATCACCTCTATGAAGAAAAGACCCACCCTCTGGTGATATGAAACTCAACCTACGGTGATAACAGTCGACGACTGCCTAAAATGGAACTAACCAGTCCATCCTAAAAATGACATCATAGCTTGTAATCTCTAGAACATAGAGGTCCCATAAAAAGTGACACCCTGCAACCTCTATAGGGAACTCTTTGCACTGACGTACGCTAGATGTCCTTGTTCCCAACGGTGTGTATAGTGTCAACATGTTGGCAGAAGAAAAGATAAAGAGCCCAAGCCTCTCTACAACAGCAAAAAAGATAAAGTTATGAGAATCCCCAGTATCGAAAAGAGTAGAAGATAAAACTGAGGCTACTAAGATCGTACCTCGAACTACAGAGGGATCAGGATCCTATTCATGCTTGGTATGCTCCACCATAAATGTATGTCCTGCTCCATGGCCCCGCGTCCCTGCCTAACATCTCTGAGCTGATCCACCCTACCATCGCAAGTAGACTGGAGACTGGACACCCCATCCATGACCTCCACCTCAGCCTAAATTGCCAGAAGAACTCCAGTTCCCAGACTGGTGAGAAACTGGTGGTGACTCTCCTGAATTCTGGGTCATATTAGAGCCCCTTTCACTCGCTGCTGGTGAGAAAAACTGACATAAATGCTGCAAATGGACCATCTTGCCGCAAGATCGGCACTCAATCTGGTCTCTCGAGCAACGCATCCTCATATGCCCGCTCCTCCCTCATTGGTAGCACACTTCCTGGCTAACGGAAGGTGCCTTTAGTCTACTCTAATCTCCTCACGTAGTCTCCCTGCATCACTTAGAGCTATCAGAAGAAGGAACACTAACTCTGGATGTTGAACCGCCTTGGCCCACTGCTATAGAATCCCTCAGATTGCGCTCGGTGATCCACGCCTGGTTGAAGATAGAGGATATCAAATTAAACCTGAAGATATTCACCTAGGAACAGATCTCCTTCCTGAGACCATCCTCAAACTTCTGTGAAATGAATAACTCATCTCCCCCTGGAATAGGCGGGAAATGCTGCAGCTCTGTGAAATGAGAGGAATACTACATAACAGAAAGAGTACCCTCCTCCAGGCTCATGAACACCCGGGCCTGATTGTCCCTTAAGGTCTCTGGGTAGAAGTAGTCATAAAATATATGCTGGAACTCCTCCCAATACATATTATGATGGTTTCCTTCCTGAGAGATGACATCCCACCACCTCTAGGCAGGGTCTCGGAGCATATAGGTTTCAAGATTAACCCTCTTCTCTGGTGGTACCTCAAGATGATTGAAGATAGTCACTATGGCTTCTAGCCACGACTCTGCAGCCTGTGGTCCTCCTTCCCCTATGAAGGTGGGAGGATGTTGCTACTGGAAAACCCACGTCAATTCAGCAATCGACAAGGCAAAAGACGGTGCTCCCTATAATATTAGCATCATCCTAAGAAAAACTTCCCTAAACTATGCATTGGCGCCTACAACTGGTATAACCGCTGGTGCCAAGGCTGGAACAACAGGAGGATCTATAGGAAGTCCCTGATCTACCATATCATGCATCTAATCAATGTCCTACAACTGGAGGTCAACTAGAGGACGTCTTGATGGCATGACTCTAAAAGGACAACACACACCTTAGATTCAAGATTATCAAAAACTGAAAACTGGAAGGACAAGAAGAGAAAGAAGAAAGAAAGAATTAATGTTTTGCAAAGCATGACTACACGATGTGTACTTTTCCTACATAGCGTGTTCCCTTAATTCATTCACATGGTTGTGTACTCCTGCCTAAACTGGTCGTGTAACACCCCAGATACACGGCGTGTTGTCTGAACACACAGCCTGTAATTTAATCCTCATTCCCTACCTGATTCCTTCTACACAGTCCTTCCACACGGATCTCTTAAAACAAAACTACACGGCATGTTCAAGGTGGACACATCGTGTACTAGAAATGCCTTACCTTGCCTGTGTTATTAGCGACACGCCCTGACACACGGCTGACCCTACACGGCGTGTTCCAGATGGACACGACATGTATGAGAAAGGGTAACACCGACCCGTGTTGTTAGTTACACGGCCGACTACACGGTTCAATATACACGTCATGTTCCACAGGGACACAATGTGCACTTGAAGGATTTCCCCAACCCGTGTTGTTTGTGACACGGTTGGGTACTTTGGTTACACTACACGACATGTGGAAGAAATAGGACACGATGTGTAAATCATATGTCTCACCCATCGGTGTCGTTAGTCACACGGGTAGACACATGGTCACTGTAATACAGCGTGTACATACTGTACACGGCGTGTTCCTGCAAGATTTTTCACAACCCCGTGTCCCTTCCCACACAGTCAGTGGTACGACTATATACTACACGACATGTATTCATAAGGTACATGCTGTGTATTCTGGGTTTTTTCAGACATTATCCACAGCGCTGCATCGGAGCCCAGAAAACACAGAAAAAAACGCATTAAGGTGCCAAATTCCGACCCATGAGGGCCCATACTACCCACAAATCAAAGCTTGGCATGTTATACCTGTCATATACAAGGGAACCAAGTCAATGATTCACCATGTTCTGATTCAAGAGGGACCATTACACCTCAAGAACCAAAATTTGGCTTTTATTCATACAAGACCTTACACAAGAAATGCCTTTTGGAAGTAGGTATTCTATCAAAGCATCTATCACAATAGCATGAATATTCTACATAACACCTATCACAACAACATGCAATTGCTAATGCACCCAAAATGGCTTGGAAAGAATGCATGTCATGTGATTTCTAGCAAGTTCCTATATGATACATGAGATGGAATACCATCATCTCATCGGGTTGCAGTATAAATAGAACTTCAATAACATCAACAGTAACAGCACGAAACATGTGAGTCACTCGAGGTGAACTCTATCAACTGTAAAATTGAAAAACCATAAAACTGCAATAAACTATGTAGATTGGATTTTCCCTGTACATAGGTTAGATACTCCTGTGCACAACTTATTACCATGTACTGATTCCATCCTATCCCTGACTAAGGCTCTAAACTGTAGGTGAGGAGAAAATAACCCCTTTGATACCACATTGTAATGTCCCAGTTCCGGCAGCCACCTAGAGGTTCCCCATACCCGGTTGGTCACATGGTCTCAAGCGCATTTCCCTGAACACCAGAGGCTTCCGACTAGCAGCGAGGGCCTTGGGTGTGATAGTGGGAAAACTATTTCCTCATTGGAAGAGTAACACTACAGAAGAGTAAATAAATAACAATAGTAGAAGTAGTAATAATCCATACACAAGTGAACAATGAATGACTAAAGGAGATCAAAAACATTAGAACATAGATATATGATGCATGATACATATGACTACGAAAGCTTCCAAAAAAGTCACAATGATGGAAATTCAACAGAAATAATACAAGTACAAAAGAAAATAAAAAAAACTCATCAACATATCAAGCCTATGCTTGGTCCCATGCTCTCCAGCTCCACAACAAGTCAAGTACATGAAGTCAAAGGGTGCTTGCCCTTATCTGTACCCGCAACAATATAATCTCTTTGGGCCTAGAAGCATGACCCAAACTGGGTGTGAGAATAAATACCAGTAAGTAACCACCCAAATATCTGTGCCTAATTTTCAGTGAATATTCAGTAGGTAAAAAGTACAGAAAGCAGTGATAGGAACATACTAAACATTAAACAATCCACAGTTCCAATATCAAGCAACATCTATCAAGAAGATAAGAACAAACAGGTAACCCTATGGGAAGTACTCACAGCCATCCACTCTGGTCCTACCTAACAAGTACCAGCAACCCTGTGGGCAGTACACTCAGCCTTACCCCTCTGGTTTGGTCATAGAGAAATTATAAGACTCTCTGAGGAATCTCACTCGGTCAATTCCCCTTATAGTCTAAGGTAGTAAGGGACTCTCTGAGGAAGATAATATAGTCAACTCCACTTATAGCCCCAAGGTCATGGACTCTCTAAGGAAGCACACTCGGTCAATTCCCCTTATAGCCCAGGTCGTACAATGACTCTCTGAGGAAGCTCACATAGTCAATCCCTCGAATAGACTAGGATATCAAGGTGATTCAATGTAAAACAAAGACTCTCTGAGGAAGCTCACATGGTCTATCCTCGTATAGTCTAAAGTAGTCACAAACTCTCTGAGGAAGCTCACACAGTCAATCTCGGTATAGACCAATGTAATCCTGGGCTCTTTAAGGAAGCTCACACCATCCACCCCCCTATAGCCTAGTCCTCAAATAATCTAGGAAGAATCTCACTCAGTATATATCCTTATAGTCTACTACAACAGGTTCTCAAGGCCCTGTGTAGGATAACTGTAATGTAATGCAATTTTGCCAAAATAGAACTACATAACTACTTGGATTTCCAATCTAAATCATGAAAAACATGCCAGGATTCAAACCCTCCATCCTACAACACCTGGAATGGAAAACAGGAAAAGAAGCCAAACTGGCTAATGTGACCAAACGGTCGTAAACAGAACATGCATGGGAAAAACATACAAAGCACATAAATTCAACCATATTCATATTTAAACATCCTCTACACAAGATTACAAGCAAGGCAGGTATATCACAGAGGTAAAACGGTAAACACGCAATACCACGTTCAAGGGTATTGGTGGAATTTGCACATAATATTCAAAGACATTCAACAGAAAGGCACAAACCACCAACCTTGGTTCTAGAAGATCAATATACTTGAACCACGAAGCTTAAATCACTGTATAACGTCATATATCTACAAAAACATCTAAAATTTTCATCCCATGATAACTTTATAATGATGAGGAATCGTGGAATTAAACTCAATAAGAAAGCTTACCGTTTCGGTTCCAGCACAATTGATGATAGTCGATTCGTAGAAAGGACGGAGGCTCGAGGGCTCATAGTAGTTTCGTCACTGTAAGGTTTCTCTCGGCCGAACGAGACCTAGAAGAATATGCTTCTAGGGGTTAGACGTGACCCCCATCCATTTAATGAAAAACAATAAAGTACACTGCATTTAATTTTGAAGTACTCGACGTGTACTTTCCTTTTCCGTACACCACTTTAGGCAGCCCCCATGTCACCCCTACATGATAATATGTGTGGCCATGACACGGCCAGCACACGGCCTCTAGTGGCATCACAGTACATGTCATTTGCTTATAAAGTACATGACGTGTACTTCGAAAATTTCCAGATTTTCCTCTTTTCTCCAAAAATGACCATAAAGGAAAAACAAACCTAAAAAGTAGATCCGAGATCATACAAATATTATAGGCATGATGTTCTCAATTTGATATTAATGGTTAATATAATTTTTCTATTTTCATGATCTTTCCATTCCACTCCCATGGGATTCTTAATTTGAGGATGGACTTATATGCACCTCAGTTGCGTAGGATCACCCGTAAGATTCATGATGGTCTTATTGCTTTGATTATGTGGGATGAAAAAAAGTTCCTTGATGCATTTTCAAATGGTTAGCCTATTATTTATGAGATTTGAACCGGTATTTCTATTTTTGTTTTCATATTATAGAAAATGAAATGTCCTTATGAATTATAACCAATCATTTTTGTATTTCATAGATTCATAGCACGTTCACCATTTTTGATTCATTGTGGTCCATAGGATATTGGTTGGTGACCCTCATTGAAATGAGGTTGGATTGGTCGTATGGTTTATTGAAGGGGGTTTTGTGTTGTTGACAGTGATATCATGAAACATAAAATTGATTATGATTTTGAGGTTGATTTGTAGTCTAGTGAAGACCCTTGGTCGTCTCTCATGGATCGTTCGTGGGTTTAGAGTGTGCATTTTTAATAAAAAGTTCAAAAAGAGGGGGGGTTTAAAACAGTTACAGAAAATGAATTGATTTAAAGAGTTTAATAGTTGATAAATAAAAGTGTTTTTTAGAATTATGAGATAAGGATATCATTTCATGTTCACTAAAAAACTTTGTGAGTTCATCATTATTAGAAATATACATGTTTTAATGGAATTATTTAGTTGAAGGTTTTCAATATCTCAACTTACCGCTTACCTCTTAAACGATGTTCAAAGAACCACCCCATGACACCGCAATCATGTTGTCAAGGTTTGGGTATCATTCATAGAGAAGAGAGGCTACCAAAGTACACTGAAAACTTATGTATGTGTGAGATAAATAGAACTATTTTCTTATCCAATCGAAACAATCCAAGATTCCCACTTGAAATCTCATTCCAGTCGGTGTTGAAATAAAACGTGTTTCACTTAATTTTAACAATAGAAATGATATCAGAGGAGAATTATGGCAAGATAAGAAATATGTGAAATATTTATCATACAAATTACATGAAACCTGTAGAAGAACAAGTGCTAGAACTCCCTCCCAAGTATGTGGACCTCCCAAAAAATGATCGTCCACCATTTAGCTCAACATCAGGAGGAGGAGGAAGCTCAGGTAGAACTTCTCCTTCATCCTTGACCACCCAATGAGGATAGGGGCCTTTATAACTCCGTTTATGAATAGAGGACTCCTTTGGGTTTCTAAAATACCAGAGATTTTTCTCCGGGATGAACTCACAAATGGGGAGCTCAAGGTTCCATTTTATATTAAAATGAGAAGGTGGTTTTGAGCACACGTATTTCCTAAAACCAATTGTCACATGGGTTTAGACTTCCTTAAATAATAATCTCCCTTTGGAGAAAATAAAAAAGTTGTTGAGGTACGTCATTAATTTTACACCAAAATTTTGGTTCCATTTAGACAAGTGCAGCACGATATATGGACAGATCACCGCACACCACTTTTGACTTCGTGCAAATTCAGTGTGCATGAAAGATTAGGTCGTTGGGCCATTAGATGGAATCATTTTTCTTGATTTCCTTCATTTGAAATATAGCCCAATTCATTTTGTATAGGCTCACAAAATGTCAGTATATTTGGATGCACGGTTCAGGATAAGTGCATGGATGAGTCCACTGGTGTGCAAAGATCATGAGCAGTTTGGACCATTTTTTGTAGACATCACCATGGGTCCGCCAAATCACCTCCTCCTGCAATGTAATTATCAAAACAAGTAACATTGACCTTTTTAATAGTCATAAACACAAAATAAATGATTCTAACATGGAATGAAAAATGTCATTATTATTTTTACTTTCAATATAAAACAAGTTTAGCATAGTGGTGTATGAGTAAAAATGAAACAATGAATCGCGATGTGATCACACCCCCATAAATAATCATTTTCACTCCTGGGAGAATTCATAATTCCAAATATTATTCATGTAGATATTTAAAACTTTATAATGATTTAAGATTCAATAAAACTTTAATTTCTGATAGAAATTTGGTCAATGAAAAAATCATACCGAGGAGAGATTCTCAGTGATCGTGGAAAAAGACTTCTAAAAAATTGTGTCCAAATGAAATTCCAAGAGATGCATGATACAAATAAAATAAAATTATTCAAAAGTTAATCATGTCAATAATTCTCCATGTGTGTGTGTGACAAGAATTTCCTGATATACTTTCAATTTTTTATCAAGTTAATATAAGTTATTTTAATAATTGTCTACGTACAAGATCCTTTCCATTGAACTTACCCAACATCTTTTCTAATCAAAATTCTAGAGCCACACACTTAAGTATTCCCAGAAGAGAAATATAAGGTGTCGAACTAGATATCCCCATATGTTGTACATTTCATCACTCCCTACAATTATTAATTTTTCAAAAGTTTCACTTGGAAAAAATCTCACACTCTTCTCCCATCCAAAGTTTGATCTCCTCATGACACTAATTGTAATAGTTATAACAAGATCAAAAGTCTAGAAAGGGTGTTTTTTGATATGCCCAATATAGAACCTTTTTTCTCGAGGGCGTACAACTGTCAGATAACAGGTACACATGCATAGGTTTATCTAATACAGTAATGAAATAGATTGGATAATGAATGAACGTATAGAAAAATGATTATAGAAATTAGAGAAAAATCAACATGACATATATTTACAATCCATTAAGTAATAATTTTTTATATTTCAGGGTAGGGTGAAATAATATGTGGAGAGTTTAAGTGACACAATTTTCCCTCATACTATTTAAAAAATGGGCATTGTTCTTCTCAAAGGATTCAAAATGATACAAACATTTATATAATCGACAAATAACTCAATTTTAAATGAACATCACACCACTGTATTGAATTCTTGCTGAAATGAACATTTTATCAAAAAAAATTGAATGTTAAAACAATATTTAATACGAACATTCCACATGCATTTTCAATAACTTCCATGATTAAATGGGCATCATTTTCCAGGATAAGGTGCGGAAAAATTAATATTCTAGCAGAAAAGTGAGGGGAGGGAAGGGGTAAAGTAACAATACAATTTAGCAGGTTAAAAAGAGAAAAATGTAAAAGATGATGAAAATTCCTAACTTGCCGAGGACTATACCCATCCCCCACACCTAAAGTTTATAGTGTACTCACTATAAGAAAAGAGAATGTGGAAGGGAAGGATAATTCCTGGTGAGTTTCATTCATTGGTAGTTTCGTGAACATAAATTTCCTCCATTAGGGACTCCAGAATGGATTCATGGAAGTGCTTAATCCGCTTCCCATTGATAGTGAAGGTGTGTTTGTTTTCTTCATTTTGAACCTGGATAACCCCAAATGGAGAGACGTTAGTAACAATGTATGGTCCAAACCAGCAAGAACAAATCTTACCTGGATGCAACAACATCCTTGAATTTTAGATGAGGCCCTTTTGCCCAATTATGAACTTTCAATGAAGGATGAGACAGTCGTGGGTAGCCATGGTTTGCTCTTTATAAATCCTGGACTTCTCATATTCATTTCATCTCATTTCCTGCAACTCATGAATCTATAACTTTCTTTTAGCACCTGCACTAGAAAGATTATAATTTCATTGTTTGATGGACTAGTAGGCCCGGTTCTCAATCTCAACAGGGAGGGGAAAAATTTTTCCAAACACTTTTCGATATGGTCACATGCTAATGGGGGTTTTGAAAGTAGTATGGTAATCCAATAATAAATCATCTACTCTAAGACTCCAATCTTTTATATTGGGTTGAACCATTTTATTAGGAATCTCTGTTACCTCTCTTTTTGAAACCTTATAAGAATTTCTACCAAATCATACTGAAATATTATGTATGTGGGTGATAAATAGGACTCTAGTCTTGTCCAATCTAAACAACCCAAGATTCCCACATGAAATCTCAACCGAGTCGGTGTTTAAATAAAAAGTGTTTCACTTAATTTTAACAAAAGAAATGAAATTAGAGGAGAATAATTTCAAGATAATAAATAAGTGAAATATCTAGCACAAAAATTACACATAACCAGTTGAATATAAAGTGATGTAACTCCCTCCCAAGTGTGTGTAGCCCCCTCAAAATGATCGTCCACCGTTTAGCTCTACATTAGGAGGAGGAGGATGCTCGGGTAGAACTTCGCCATCATCCTAGATCCCCCTATGAGAATAGGGCCCTCAAGAAATTTTTGTATGATTAGAGGAATCCTTTGGGTCTCCAAAAGATCAAAGCATTAGCTCCTGGCCAAACTTACAAATGGGGAGCCCAAGGTTCCATTTTATAAAAACATGGGAAGTTGGTTTTGATTACACATATTTCATAAAACCACTTGTCACATGGGTTAAGAACACCATAATTAATTATATATCTTTGTAGAAAATAGAAAAGTTGTATCCTCACCTCTTTATTGTCTCCACTGAATTTGTTTCACCATTTGGACAAGCAGAGTATGAGATATGGACAGATTACAGCACAAAAATTTTGACTTCATGCAATTTCGGTGTGCTGGATAGATCATGTCTGTTGGGCCATCATAATATCGAATGTGTCTTTGTTTCGTTCATATGAAATTTATCCCAATAAATTTGGACCAACCTAAAAAATTTCAGCCAATTTGGATGCACAGATGAGGAGAAGTATGCGGCTGAGTCCACTGGTATGTATGGATCTTTCACAGTTTGGCCCATTTTTCATGGACATCATCAAGGGTCCTCCAATTCACCTCCTCCTATAATGGAATCATAAAAAAATGCAACATTGACCTTTTTAACAGTAATAAACACAAAATAAATGATTCAAACATTGAATGGATCTTGTTATACTTTATAAATTTCAATATAAAACAAGTTTAGCATAGTGGTGTAAGGGTGAAAATGAAATAGTGAATCGTGGTGCGATCACACCCCCAAAACAAAACATTTTCACTCCTAGGATAAGTCATAATTCCCAAAATTATGCCTCTATATATTTCCAACATCATAAAATTTAACATTTAATAAAAAAGTTATTCCAGATGGAAATGTGATCAAAGAAAAAATCACATCGAGGAGATATTCTTAGTGATCATGGAAAAAGGCATCTCAAAAATTATATCCCGGTGAAATTCTAGGAGAATCATGATACCCATAAAAAAATAATTCAAAATTTAATCATGTCACTAATTCTTCACGTGTGTGTGTGAAAACCATTTCATGTTATTCATTCCACATTTTATCATGTAAATATATGTTATTTTAGTAATTTTCTACTTACAAGATCCATTCCATTGAACTTTCCCCACACCCTTTGCAATCAAATTTCAAGACCCACTTACTTAAGAATTCCAAGACGTAAAACCATAAGCTCCTGACTTAGATATCCCCATATGTTGTACATTTCATCACTCCCCTAATTTATTATTTTTTTCAAAAGTTTCACTTTGAACAAATCTCACACTCTTCTCCCAACCCATGTTTGATCTCCTCATGATAGTAATTATAATAGTTATAACAAGATCAAAAGTCGAGGAAGGGTGGTTTTGACCTACCAATACGTAGCCTTTTTTTATTCCAGGGCATACAATAGTCAGATAACATGTTCACATGCCTAGGTCAATCTGGTATAGTAATTAAATTTCTCAGATAAGGAACGAACATATGGAAAATGATTTTGGAAGGTACAAAAAAATCAACCTAACTTATATTTAACTTCCATTACGTAAGAAATTCTCACATTTCCTGGTTGGGTGCAAAAATATGTGGAGAGATTAAGTGAAACAATTTTCTCGTAAATAATTCACAAATAAAGTAACTATTCTTCTAAAAGGATTCAAAATGATACAACCAATTATACCATCGAAGAAGAACTAAATTTTAAACGAAATTCACACCATAGTGTTGAATTTTTTGTTGAAATGCACATTTCATCAGAATTTTCTTTAATGTTAAAAAACATGAAATACAGACATTCCACAAGTATTTTCAATAACATCCATGATTAAATGTGCACCATTATCCATGATAAAATGGGAAAAAGTAATATTCTAGCACAATAGTGAGGGGAGTGAAGGGGGAAAGTATCAATACAATTATGCATGCTCAAAAGAGAAAAAGAAAAAAGATGATAAAAATTCCTAACTAATGCAGGAATATATATGTCCCCCCACACCTGATTTTTGCAGTGCACTCACCGTAAGAAAATAGAATGATTAAGGTAAGGATAAAACATAGTGACTTTTATTCATATATTGCTTTGTGATCATGGAGTTCCTCCATCAGGGTCCCCATAATGAATTCACGGATGTTCTTCAACCACTTCCCATTAACAGTGATGGTGTGCTTGGTTTCTTCAATTTGAACTTGGGAAACACCAAATGGAGATATATTAGTAAATGTGTATTGTACAAACTAGCAGGAAAAAAAGCATACCAGGTTGTGACTTCAACCATGCTTTGTATAGGAGGACCTTCTGCCTAATTCAGAATTGGAAATGAAGGATATGACGGTCATGGACTGCCTTGGTTCACTCCTTTTAAGTCATGGATTTTTCATATGCATCTATTCTCATTTCCTCCAGATCCTAAATCAGAAACATTCTTTTAGAACCTACACCAGAATGATTATAATTTCATTGTTTGATGGCCGAGTAGGCCCGATGCTCAATCTCAACAGAGAGGTAAAAACTATTTCCAAACACTAGCCGATATGGTGACATGCCAATGGGGGTTTTGAAAGCTGTACGGAAAGTCCATAATGAATCATCAAGTTTAAGATTCCAATAATTTCTATTGGGTTAAACCATTTTTTCAAGAATCTGTTTTACCTCTCTATTTGACACTTCAGATTGACCATTGGTCTATGGGTGTTAAGCAGTATACACTTGATGACTGACTCCATACCGATGAAAAAGGGACTACATTGTTCGGTTGTAGAAATGAGAACCCTAGTTAGTAATTATAAACCTAGGTATCCTAATCCTAAATAAGATTTGGGTTTTAAAAAAATTCTACAACTACCATAGAATCATCAGTCCTTGTAGCTCGTTCCTCTACCCATTTTGACACATAATCAGCTACTAGAAGAATTTACAAGTTACCAAGGAATTGTGAAATAGTGTTATATATTCAATTCCCAAAAATAAAAAATGTCACGAAAAAGCAAAGGTTGTTGTCAAATTTCATATATTTTATATACATTCTCAATTATTTGACAATGATAATAAGATTTGAAAAATTCATGGGTATCCCAAAAAAGTGTTGTCCTGAAGAGACTAAAATCAAGGACCTTGCGAGCAGTCCGTTGGGGACCAAAGTGGTCGCCACAAGAAAGACTGTGGAAGAATCTAAGTAAAGACTAAAAATCATTATCGAGAACACAAATACTGAGGACATAATCACTACATGTGTGCCAAAGGTAGGGGACATCCCAAATGTACCAATAGGAATCTTGTTTTTGACATCCGACCTTGTTTTTATTGAAATTAGTAGGAATGCAAGATGCTACCAAATAATTTAAAATTTCTTCATATCAAGGAATAACATCTCGCACTCAGTATAGATACTCATCAGGAAACATGTCATTTATGGGAATATAGGGGGATGAGTCAATGTCTGAGGATAGGTGATTCATACTGATAAGGTCAACCACCACATTCACTTCTCCTTTTTATCTCTAATTTCTAAATTGAATTTCTCTAGGAGGAGCATCCAGAGAATGAGATGTAGTTTAGAATCCGGTTTCTTAAGGGGATACCGTAGGGATGCATGATCTGAGAACAAAATGGCTTTATACCCTAAAATATATGACCTAAATTTATCCATGGAAAACAAAATGGAACAAAATTATTTTTCAGTTGTGGTGTAGTTTTCTTGGGCAGGGTCCGAAGTACGTGAGGCCTAGGTAATGGAATGTAGAGCTCGTTCGACCCTTTGTGATAGGACTGCCACAACTACAATGTTAGAGGTGTCACACGTGAGCTCAAATTGAAAATCCCACCAAGGTAGTTGGATTACTTGGGGAGAAATAAGACTCTATTTTATCTTGTTAAAAGATTCCTCAAATTCCTTATCAAAAATAAATTCTTCCTCTTTTTAGAGTAATTGGAAGAGGGGGAGAGCAATTTTACTAAAATCATGAATGAAACGACTGTAAAATATTTCAAGAACTTAGATATACCGCACATCCCATACATTTTTTTGGGAATGGTATAGAATAATTGACATCCACATTTGATTTATATACTTGGATACCATCCCCATAAATGATATGTCCCAAAACTATACCTTGTCTCACCATGGAATGACATTTCTCATAATTTACAATGAGATTATTTTCAATACAGTGACATAGGACTAAAGAATGACTACACAAACATTCATCAAAATAAAGGGGCAAGTGAATGTCATCTTTTCCTGGTCATGAGGGGAAATATGTATTTGAAAGTATCCAGAATACCCATCAAGGAAACTATAGTGGGACTTTCCTACTAGCCTCTCTTGCATTTGTACAGTGAATGGAAAAGGGAAATGGTCCTACCTCGTGTATTGGTTTAGCCGGCGATAGTCTATACAGACACACCAACTATTTTGCACATGAGTTGGATCCGATTCATTGTTTTATTTTTTATTATAGTAAGGCCAATTTTTTAGTAACTATTTGAATAGGACGGACCCATTGGATTTAAAATATGGGGCAATTGATTCCAGCATCCAATAATTTTTTACCTTCTTTTTTTCACAACTTTATAGAGGTTTGGGTTTAATCGACGTTGTGCCTTCCTCACGGGTTTAGCCGCATCATTTAATAAAATATGATGTGTGAAAATTGATGTGGTAATACTAGGAAGGTTATCCAGTTTCCATCCCAACGCTTGTTTATACTCCCCCAATAGTTCCACCAGTCACAATTCATGCTCAGGAGGTAGTGAACTAGCAATGATGACGGGCAACTTGTTTTCATTCTTAAGATATGAATATTTTAAATCTTTAGGTGTCTATTTTATTTCCAATTCAGGTGGATTTTGGATTGATGGGATTGTGAGTGAATTTGAGAGGTCACTAATCTCATCTAACTACACAATAGTATCATTCTTAGATGAGGAATGATATTTTACAAGCTTAGCAGTATCATCGATGGTCATTGGATCCTCAGTGTTCATGAAATCATCAATTAACAATCGAGCATTACATTTATCTATACCAATACAACAATCAATTCATGATTCATTACCATGAATTTCAATCAATGATGAAAAATCAGAAATTGGATCAGGGTAATGAAACCATTATAGTAGGAGGTGATTTGGAGGGCCCATGATGATGTCCACAAAAAATGGGCCTAACTGCGCAAGATCCATGCACACCAGTGGACTCATCCACACACTAATTCTGAACCGTGCATCCAAATTGGTAGAATGTTCATGGGAAGGTCCGAACTCTATTAGGCAACATTTCATGTGATGGAACTAAAGACTCATTCGACCATCTGGTGGCCCCACTGAACCGATCTTTTTACCACACCGAATTTGAAAGATGTCCAAAGTGGTGTGTTGTGATTTGTCCATATATTGTGCTCCACTTGTCCACATGGTTCCAATAATTAAGTGGATACATTAAAGAGGTGGGGATAAAACTTTGTTATTTTCTCTAAAGCGAGATAATGCTTTTTGGAGGTCAAAACCCATGTGACAAGTGGCTTTAAAAAATCTGTGTTCTCATAACCATCTTCCCATTTTCCGCTAAAATAGCACTTTGTCTCCCTATTTGAATGTTCTACCCGAAGGAAAATATCTAGTTTTATGGATACCCAAAGGGGTCCTATCATCATCCAAGGAGTTCTGGAGGCCCCTTTCCTCGTAGGGGGATCAATTATGAATGTGAAGTTCCACCCGATATTCCTCATACCGATGTCGCGCTAAGCGGTGGACAATCATTTCGAGTCATGTTGTCAAGGTATGGGATTCAAGAATAGAGTAGAAAGGCTACCAAAGAATAATAAAATCCTATGCATGTGTGAGATAAATAGGACTCTTGTCTTGTCCAATAAGAACAACCCAAGATTATCACTTGAAATATCAACCCAATCGGTGTTGAAATAAAGAGTGTTTCACCTAATTTTAACAATAGAAATTCAATCAAAGGATAATCATGCCAAGATAATAAATAAGTGAAATATTTAGCATAAAAATTACACAAAACTAGTAGAAGAACATGTTCTGTAACTCCCTCCCATATGTGCGAATCTCCCTCGAAATTATCGTCCACCGTTTAGCTCGACATCGAGAGGAGGAGGATGCTCGGGTGGAACATTGCCTTCATCCATGATCCCCAAATGAGGATAGGAGCCTCTAGAAATTATTGAATGATTATAAGAATAAATTGGGCCTCCAAAATAATAGTGATTTTCCACCTGGACAAACATACCAATGGGGAGACCAGGGTTCCATTTTATAGAAAAATCAGAAGGTGGTATTGACCACACAGATTTCATAAAACTACTTTTCGCAAGGGTTTCAACCTCCCGACAACATTATATCACTTTTTAGAAAATTAAAATTTTATAGACCCACCTCTTGAATGTCTCCACCAATTTTTTTCACCATTTAGTCAAGTCGAGTGTGAGATATGGATAGGTCACATCAGACCACTTTTAAATTCATGCAGATTCAGTATGTCAGACAGATCTGGTCGGTTGGGCCATCAGATGGACTAATGAGTATTCAGTTCCTTCATATTAAATGTAGACTAATGCATTATGGACTATCCCAAAACATTTCAGCCATTTGGATGCACGGTTCAGGATCAGTGCGTAGATGAGTCCACTGGTGTGCATGGATCATGCGCAGTTTGGTCCATTTTTCTTAGACATCATCATGGGTCCTCCAAATCACCACCTCCTGCAATGAAATCATCAAAAATAGTAACATTAACCTTTCTAATAGTGATAAACAAAAAATAAATTATTCAAAAAAGGAATTCAATTTGTTATTTTTGTTATATAAATTTCAATATAAAACTTGTTTGTCATAGTGGTGTAATGGTTATAATGAAATTGTGAATCACGGTGCGATCACACCCCCAAACCACCTAAACATTTTCTCTCCTAAGAGAAGTCATAATTCAAAAAAAAATATGCGTGTAGATATTTACAACTTTATAAAGATTTAACATTCAATAATAATTTAATTCCTGATATAAATGTGATCAATGAGAAAATTACACCGATGAGATATTCTTAGTGATCATTTAAAAAGATGTCTAAAAAATTGTATCCAAATTAAATTCTAAGAGATGCATGATGGAAATAAAATAGAATAATTCAAATGTTAATCATGTCATTAATTATCCATGTGTGTGTGTGACATCATTTTCATGTTATTCTTTCCACTTTTTACCAAGTAAATATATGTTATTTTAATAACTGTCTACTTACAAATTCCTTTTCATTAAACTAGACCCACATCCTTTGCAATCAAATTTTTAGACCCACTAACTTAAGCATTCCCAGAAGTCAAACCCTTAGATCCTGACCTAGATATTCCCATAGGTTGTACATTTCATCACTCCCCTTATTTATTAATTTTTCAAAAGTAACACTTCGATCAAATCTCACACTCTTCTTCAAACCCATGTTTTATCTCCTAATGAAACTAATTATAATAGTTATAACAATATAAAAAGTCAAGGAAGTGTGGTTTCTTACCTACCCAATATACAACCTATTTTTCAAGGGTGTACAACTGTCGGATAATATGTACACACACATAGGCCAATCTGGTACAATAATGAAATAAATCAGATAAGTAACGAACGTATGGTAAAGGATTTTGGAAAGTAGAGAAAAATAAACCTAACATATATTTACCATCCATTATGTAAGAAAATTTTACATTTCATGGTTGTGTGCAAAAATATATGGAGAGATTAAGTGAAAAAAATTTCCCTTAAACTTTTCCAAAAAAAGGGAACCATTCTTCTCAAAGGTTTTAAAATGATACAACTATTTATATCATCAACATATAACTAAATATTAAAAGAAATCTACACCACATTATTGAATTCATGCTGAAATGCACATTTAATCAGAATTTTGTTTTTGAATGTTAAAATAACATGAAATATGGTCATTCCACATGCATATTCAATAGCTTCCATGATTAAATGGGCATCATTTTCCATGATAAAGTTGTAAAAAAGTAATATTCCGGCACAAAATTGAGGGGGATGGAATGTGGAATTTAACAATACAATTCAGCACACTAAAAATTAAAAAATAAGAAAGATGAATAAAATTCCTAACTAGCATAGGAATATACCCTGCCCCCCACACCCAGAGATTATAGTGCCCTCACTGTAAGAAAAAGGAATTTGGAATGGAAGGATAATACCTGCTGAGTTTCATTCATAGATTTCTTCGTGAACATGGAGTTCCTCCATCGGGGACTCTAGAATGGATTCATGGATGTGCTTCAGCCAATGCCCATTGATAGTGAAGGTGTTCTTGGTTTCATCATTTTGAACATGGAAAACACCCAAATGGAAAGACGTTAGTAATAGTGTATGGTCTAAACTAGCAGTAACAAAGCAATCCTAGATGTAACATCAACCTTGCATTGTAAAGGAGGACATTCTGCCCAATTCAGAACTAGCGATGAAGGATAAGATGGTCACGGGAAGCCTTGGTTCACACTTTATAAATCCCGAAGTTCTCATATGCATCTTTTATCATTTACTCCATCTCTTGAATCTGCAACATCCTTTGAGCACCGACAACTGAATAATTATAGTTGCATTGTTGGATGGCCTAGTAG
The DNA here is from genome assembly GCA_963277665.1 of Viscum album. Taxonomy (NCBI): domain Eukaryota; kingdom Viridiplantae; phylum Streptophyta; class Magnoliopsida; order Santalales; family Viscaceae; genus Viscum; species Viscum album. Next base: position 2,056,966,463 of record OY728137.1, read on the forward strand.
GCCCAATTCTCAATCTCAACAGGGAGGTGAAAACTATTTCCCAACAATAGTTGATGTGGTGACATGCCAATGCGGGTTTGGAAAGCATTATGGTATACCCATAATGAATCATCAAGTTTAGGACTCCAATATTTTCTATTATGTTGAACCATTTTTTCAAGAATATCTTATACATCTCTTTTTGAACCCTCATCTTGACCATTGGTCTATGAGTGATAAGCAGTAGACACTCATTAACCAACCCCATACCAAGTCAAAAGTGATTGCATTGTTCGGTTGTAGAAATGGGAATCTTGGTCACTAATGATAAACCTATGTAAGCCAAACCTACAAAATATTTTGGTTCCCAAAAATTCTACAACATCCTTAGTGTCATCAGTACTTATATCTCGTGCCTCTTCCCATATCGACACGTAATAAACTACTAGAAGAATGTACAAGTTTCCAAAGGAATTGGGAAATGGTCCTATAAATTCAATGCCCCAAACTTCAAAAATGACATGAAAAAGAAATGGTTGTTGTGGAATTTCATTTATTTTAGATACCTTCTTTATTATTTGACAATGAGGACATGATTTTTAATATTTATGGGCATCCCGAAAAAGTGTTGGTCAAAGGAGACCAAAATCAAGGACATTGCGAGAAGTCCATTGGGGACCAAAGTGGCCCCCACAAGCAAGTGTGTGGCTGAATCTAAGGACAGACTGAAAATCTCTATCGGGAATACAATGCCTGAGGACTTGATTACCACATTTGCACAAAAGGTATGGGTTATCCCAAATTTTACAATGTGACTCATTTTTTAGACACCCGGCCTTGAAATCAATAATAATTCAATCTTCTACCAAATAATTTACAATATATGCAAACCAAGGAATAACATCTAGCACTCAGAATAGTTTCTCATCAAGAAACATGTCATTTATGGGAATACAGGGGGATGATTAAATGTTCAAGGATGGGTAAATCCTACTGATATGGTGTGCCACCACATTCTCTTCTCCTTTTTTATCTCTAATTTTTAGTTGAATTCCTGAAGGAGGAGCACCCAGGGAATGATACGTGGTTTGGATTTCAGTTTCATAAGGTGATATCGAAGGGATGCATGGTCTGAGAACATAATGACTTTAGTCCATAAAATATATGACCTATGTTTATCCAAGGCCAAAAAAATGTCAAGAAATTATTTTTTAGTTGTGTTGTTGTTTTCTTGGGCAGGGTCCAATGTACGTGAGGCATATGCAATGACATGTGGAGATCGATCGACCCTTTGTGACAGACTTCCCAAACCGCATAATTAGAGGCGTCACACATGAGCTCAATTGGTGAATCCGATAGAGGTGGTTGGATTACTGGGGGTGATGTGAGACTCCATTTTAACTTATTAAAATATTTCTCACATTGTTTATCAAAAACAAAATCTTTTTTTTGAGTAATCCGGAGAGGGGAGTGGAATTTTACTAATCTCACAAATGAAACGACAGTTAAATCTAGAATGACCTAGGTAATACCGCATATCCCGTACATTTTTGGAGAATGGTATAGAGGAAATGACATCCTCATTTGATTTATCTACTTGGATACCATCCCCCGAAATGACTTGTCCCAAAACTATACCTTGTCACACTAGGAAATGGAATTTCTCATAATTTAATACAAAATTGTTTTCAATAAAATGGTGTAGGACTAATGAAAGACTACTCAAACATTTATCAAAAAAAGATCCATAAATATTGAAATCATACATGAATACTTCCATGCATTTCTCCTGGTAATCCGAAAAAATACTATACATACATCGCTCGAAACTACATGGAGCATTTCATAGACCAAACGGCATCCTTCTACATGAAAAATGCACCAATGGGGAAAGTGAAGGTCATCTTTTCCTGGTCCAAAGGGGAAATGTGGATTTTAAATTATCCAAAATACCAATCAAGGAAACATTTGCGGGACCTACCCTCTAGCCTCTCTAGAATTTTTTCAATAAATGATAATGAGAAATGGACCTTCCTGGTGTGTTGGTATAGTCGGCGATAGTCTATGAAGACACGCCAACTATTTATCAGATGAGTTGGAACCAATTCATAGTTTTCATTTTTTATTAATATAAGGCCAATTATTTTTAGGAACTACTTGAACAGGACTGAACCATTGGCTATCAGAGATGGGGTAAATGATTCCAGCAGTCAATAATTTTGTTACCTCATTTTTCACAACTTCAAGGAGGTTTGGGTTCAATATACATTGTGCCTGCCACACTGGTTTAACCTCATAATTTAATAGAATATTATGTGTGAAAATTGATGGGATAATACTAGGAATGTCAGAAAGTGTCCATCTCAATTATTGTTTATACTCTCTCAAAATATCAACTAGTCACAATTAATGCTTAGGAGGGAGTGAATAGGCAATTGTGAAGGGCAACTTATTTACATTCTCAAGATATGAATATATAAAATCTTTATGCATCTGTTTTAGTTTCAATTCAGGTGGATTTTTGAATTATCAGATTTTGTGTGAATGTGAGAGGACATTGATCTCATCTAACTACTCAATTGTATCATCCTCAAATGAGGAATGAGCATTTGCAAGCATAGCAGTATCATCGATTGTCATTGGATTCTCATTGTTCAAGAAATCATCAATTAACAAACATGCATTACATTTATCTAAACCAGTTTAACAATCAATGCAAGATTCATTACCAAGAATTTAAATCAAAGATAAAATATCAGAAAGGGGATTAGAGGAATGATTAAAAGTGTTTTTAGGAGAAGTGAATAAAGCAATTTAATTAATAGAGAGAGAGGAATGTTCTTCTGATGAGTGCTTCATGGCCTCAAGGATGTTGAAATGCACTATGTCACCACAAAATTCCATAGATAATTTACCATTATGGAAATTAATTATGGTTTTGGCAGATTCTAAGAAGGGTTTCCCAAATATAATTGGGTCATGTCCATTCATCCTATTATCTTCTATTTTTATCACATAAAAAGAAGTTGGAAAAATTAAAATTTTAACCCTCACAAGAACATCCTTTAACACACCAGAAAGGTGGGTGGTACTCCGGTAGGGCAGTTAAACAAAAATTATAATTGGCTTTAGTTCCCCAACCTGTAATGTAGAGTAAATGGAGTGAGTAATCACATTTATATAAGATCCTAAATCAAGCATAGAATTGGAAAATGAATACTCCCCTATGGTGCATGGAATCAAAAATGTTATAGGATCATTGAATTTGGTAGGTAGTGATGGTTCTAACAATGTTGAGATATTCCTCCTTAATCTTAAATTCTCATCACCCTGAAGTCTCCTTAAGTGTGTACACATATCCTTTATAAACATGGTGTATTGTGTAATTTTCTTCACATCATCAATCAAAGGAATGTTAACCATCACTTTTTTGAAAGTTTCTAATATTTCATGATCATGTTCAGTTTCTTTTTGTTTTCTTGGTTGGGTGGCCCTTTAGGGAAATGGAAGAGGAATGGTTGGGATATGAGACACATCGACATACACACTCTTTCCTCTATAAGTTCTTCTCTTCGGATAAGTATTTTCTTCTCCTTTACCATTTATAGTAGTTGGGGTGGTGGTTTTCTGATGAGTGGATGAATCTAATAGAGGGTTCATTTGGGGTTTCAGTTGTTTCCCACTTTTATGGGTGATGAAAATAACATTTCCATTATCACTAAGGTTAACTACTAGGTGAGAGGGTAGTTTACCCGAACCATGAATTTGAATTTCCCCAACCGAGTTTGTTAGTTGGCCTAATTGGTTATTGGGGTATGTATGGAGGCCTGATTGGATTGATGGAATTATATTTTGTTGGTATCCATTTTTTTCATCATATCTTCTTGGATAAGCTAATGTTTTGGAGGAGTTTGTTGGAAATGCCTTGGGGTGGTTCTGGATTTCTAGGTGGTGGTGGTGGATGACTACTCTGGCCTTGTTGGTTCCATGGTTGATGGGGCTGGTTTGAATACCCCATTTCCTATAGTCTTGGTTTTATTTCCACCAAGGGTTGCATAGATAGTATAGCGACCCGACCTTTTCTTACATTACTATTAAATCATTTTAAAACAACACAATAGTATTACACATGGAGGATCTAGAGGTTTAGTGTCTTGGGAAAACTAGGACCATACATAACAAATACAACATCAACCATAAACATTTATTTAATTTCTTCTTCTATAGCTTCTTAGTAGCACTTGTCCCCTCCTTAGTACATGTAGCCACATGAGGATATACATAAAAAGGGGTGATCTGAAAGCCCAGTAAGAGGATTGATAAGAATAATACATCATGGGGTTATCACAATCATAACATAGGCAAAAGATCATGAACATGAGAGGAGCATAAGTAAAATACTTGAAATGTGGCAATGCATAAAAATGAAACATCATGTCTTAGTGGTTAACTACCACACATACTTGTGAACAAAGCTAGCATCATGTTCACACATCATTTCACATTTACTCATGAGATTCATCACTTTACCCAATGCATTGGAGCGCTGTATAATTCGGGGCGCACCCGTCACATTTAAACATTCATATTGCGCTATATAATTCTGGGCGCACCCGTCACATCATAACATTATCATTATCAGGATTGCCACATAGAAAACATATAAAACATTTACATAAATAACCCATGAAAAGGAATGGGTTTCATCTCATAATAACATATTCATAAGCTTTGGGTTCCCAAAAGAAAGAGGGAACAACATACTTGATACAAGAACCATCAACCTTGAATGAGAGGTAAAAGGTGAGATCTTGAAAGAAGAGTTCGTTTGGAAAACATTTTGATGGAATTAAAAACCAGTGACAAAAATGTATATCCCAGAAAAGTAAAGGAAATGATGAAAAAATGATCTTTGAGTAGTAACCATATCAAAAATGGAGTGAAAGAGGGAGAACCCGAAGGAAGAAAATTGGGTTCGAGATTTCCCCTTAACTTGTACTCGAATTCCTCCTTCTCTTTAATGTCCTGTATAATGACATTATATTCATTAATTAGATATTACAGAACCTTTTATACATTAATAGGGTTCATTATGGTTTCATTATTTCATATTATGTTCCTTTGGATGACTTATAGAGTTTAAAAACATTGTTCGGGGATGTTCGTTTTTATGGTTTTCTTGAGCGGTCCACTTGTATTCATAAATTGATGTTTGGGTAGATCATGGGTAAACATCCAGAACTGATACTACAAGTTATTAATGATATTATAGTAGCTTTAATAATTTTATAGTTAATTATATTAGATCCAAGTGTACGAATCATTAGATAAAATTTTAATGATGGTTATTTGGGTTAATTTGGGCGGTTTTTGGATCACAACGATCTTGTTTTAACATTTAACTTAGTAATAAGGCCATAGGTTATTTCCAGAACTTAAAATAGAACATAATACATATAAAATATTCTGGTTCAACCATAAAATTGATTCATGACCATATTGAAGGTAGAAATGGAAGAAGAGAACATGTCGTTTTTGAAGGTGATAAATTTAACACCTCATGAACAACGTTCTCTTTAATAAAATCAAAGGAAGAGGGAAAGGGTGTGGGGTGATATAATATAACATTAGAATCATAATATTAAATTATATATATAATACTGGATTTATTGAACAATTTGGATGAAGATAGGTAGGGAGAGATCAAGAAAGGAACTTGAACTTGAAAGGAAATTAAAGGAGAAGAGGGAGAGAAATTACCTTTAGAATCCTCCTCTTGAGATCCTCTTTAAGGAAGCTAGGCTTGGTCTTTTAATGAGACCAGAAGCTTTTGGACCTGGGGGATGAGCTAGGGAAGGTTTTTGGGTAGAGTTTAGAGAAGTTTTGGAGCTTCAGAGGTGTGAGGAAAAGAGGGAGTGAATGGTGGCTTTTATAGTGGAGGGGAGAGGGGTTTCCTTAATATAAAATTGATTAGTTTATTAATTTCACCTAATACAAGGAATAGTGAGTCATGGATGACCAAGAATAGTAAAAAAGGCATGTGAGTTCGGGATTTGGGTGCTTACATCACTTGTGATGTCAGGAATAGTGGGTTTTAATTAAAATGTATTTATATGGTAAATTAATGTATTCTACTATTCCCCAAAAATTCAAGTATCTCAGAAAAATCCCAAAAATTTACCCCAAAAATTTTTCGACATGTAGAATCCAAAAAATAAGTCCATTTTTCAAAAATAATTTTCTAAATATTATTAATTTAATATTTAAATAAAATCATAATTTACTTAAAAAACAGTTTTTAAGAATAAAACTGATTTTATAGAGTTTTCAAAATTTACGTAAGGTCTTATAAAATTATCTAAAAACTATTAGGAATTGATTCAATAATTTATGAATACATTATAGGAAAATAAATATTCTTTTAAATTAATTAATAAATTATAATTAATTATTTATGACTTATAAAATACCAAAAACGTTTACTAAGGTCAAATTGTCACTTTCTAAGATGTCTAAATTTTATTTTATTATTCATAGGTAATGTTACTCTTCTTTACTATTCATAAGGGTCATATTAATATTCATAAGGGTAGGTTACTATTCATAAGGGTAGGTTACTATTCACCAAAAATTATTTTTGTTTCATTAGACTCCAAAAAACTATCTTGAACACAACCGTGTATGTCGGATTTTTAAAATTCCAAACATAGGGGTGACAAAATTATGTTTAAAGGTCACTTATCACTTAGTAGTTCATTATTTTTTGTTTTTATGACATAGATATAAGAAGGGAATTTTCTATTTAAATACTTTGGGTCGTTACATTATTCCCCCCTTAAGAAATTTTTCCCCCGAAATTTTACTTTACACAAACAGGTGTGGGTACTTCTCCTTCATTGCCTCTTCTGGTTCCCAAGTTTCTTCCTCAAACTTATGGTTCCTCCACAACACTTTGAAAAGGCAGGTTGTCTTGTTGCGTAGAACCTTATCACTTCGGTCCAAAATTTTTACCGGATGCTCCTCATAGGAGAGATCATCATCCAGCTATACCACCTCTGAGTTTAGTACATGTGAGGGGTCTGGTATGTACTTTCTCAGTAGTGATACATGAAACACATCATGAACTTGAGCCATATTCGGTGGAAGTGCCAGACGATAGGCCACAGCTCCTATACGATCAAGGATCTCAAAGGGTCCAATGTACCTTGGGATTAGCTTCCCTTTCTTATCGAATCACATGACTCTCTTATATGGAGATATTCAAAGGAAGACATTATCTCCAACGTCGAACTCCAAGTCCCTTCGACGATTGTCAGCATAGCTCTTTTGCCGACTTTGAGCAGCTTTGATGTGTTTCTGGATGACTTGAACCTTCTCGGTCATCTCCTTCACAAGATCAGGTCCAAGTAGCTTTCTTTCTCCAACTTCATCCCAACATGTTGGAGTTCTACATCGCTTCCCATAAAGAGCTTCATACGGAGCCATCTGAATACTCGAGTGGAAGCTATTGTTGTATGAGAACTCAACCAATGGGAGGTGCTGATCCCATCCACCTTTGAATTATAGAGAGCATGATCTTAGCATATCTTCGAGTGTCTGAATAGTCCTTTCAGACTGGTCATCAGTTTGGGGGTGATAGGCCGTGCTAAAATTTAATTTAGTACTCAAAGCATGTTGAAGGCTCCTCCAGAAGATAGATGTGAACCTTGGATCACGGTCAGAGACAATCGAGAGTGGAACACCATGCAATCTCACTACTTCCTTCACATATATCCTTGTAAGTTGTTCAAGTGAGAGGTCTTCCCGAATAGCGATAAAATGGGCAGTCTTGGTGAGTCGATCAACCACAACCCATATCGCATTATTTCCTCTTGACGTCTTCGGGAGACCCGTGACAAAGTCTATAGTAACATTTTCCCATTTCCACATGGGTATAGGCAATGACTGCATCATACCCTTGGACTTTTGTCGCTCATCTTTAATTTGCTGACATACCAAGAACCTTGATATATATTCCGCAATCTCCTTCTTCATGTTATCCCACCAGAAGTGCTCTCAGAGATCACGATACATCTTGGCACTTCCAGGATGGATAGAGAAAGTTGAGCTATGTGCATTATCCAATAGCTCCTTCTTTATCCCGGGTGATGAAGGCACACAAATCCGCGTTCCAAACCGAATCACACCATCATTGTCGATATGGAACTCTTGCAGCTTCCCTTCCTTTACTGCATTCACCCTTTTTTGTATCTCCACATCATCCCTTTGTGCTTCCTTAATCTTCTGTTGGATGGATGGTTGCGCAATCATTTGGGCAAGGTAGGATGTATCCCCTGCCCTTACGATTCCCAAATCCATCCTTTTCATATCCAATAAGATAGGGTCTTTCTCAATCCTTAACATGGATAGAGTAGCAGGTTCTTTCCTGCTTAGAGCATCAGCTACCTTGTTCGCCTTTCTAGGATGATAGTGAATAGAGCAATCGTAATCCTTGATTAGCTCTAACCATCTCCTTTGACGCATGTTGAGATCCTTTTGAGTGAATATATACTTTAGGCTCTTATGGTCGGTGTATATGTCACACTTATCTCCATAAAGGTAGTGCCGCCAGATTTTCAAGGAAAAAATCACGGCTGCCAGCTCTAGATCATGCATCGGGTAGTTCTGCTCATGGATCTTCAACTGTCGTGAGGCGTAGGCTATCACATTATCATTTTGCATGAGTACACAACCCAAGCCTTTCTTTGATGCATCGCTGTATATCACAAAACTTTCTCCACTTTTCGGTAGTGTGAGTACAGGTGCAGTGATCAGCCTTCTCTTTATCTCCTTGAAGCTTCCCTCACATTCTTCTGTCCAGACATACTTTACCCCTTTCCTTGTTAACTTAATTAGCGGGCTTGACAATCATGAGAAGTTTCTCACAAAACGTCGATAGTACCCAGCTAATCCAAGAAAACTACGGATTTCTGTGACACTAGAGGGTCTGGGCCATTCCTCAATCGCCTTTTTCTTTGAAGGGTCCACAAAAATTCCCTCGCTTATGATCACATGTCCCAAGAACGTGACTTGATTCATCCAAAATTCACACTTTCTGAACTTGGCGTACAACTTATCCTTTCTCAATGTCGCCAACACAAGTTTTATATGTTCTTCATGTTCCTCCTTTCTCTTGGAGTAGATGAGAATATCATCGATAAACACTACCACAAATTTGTCGAGATAATTTCTAAAGACTCTATTCATCAAAGAGCACTGGAGCACCCCAAGGTGATGCACTAGGGCAGATGAACCCTTTGTCCAGATGCTCTTGCATCTGCTTCTTTAACTCCTCCAGTTCGATAGGATCCATCCTATAGGGGCATTTCGATATTGGAGTATCTCCGGGTATGAGTTCAATTGAGAACTCTACCTCACGATCTGGGGGAATTCCGGGTAACTCTTCGGGAAATACATCATCGTATTCCCTTAAGATGGGAATTTCCTCAAGGTTGGAACTTTCCTTCAACTCAACCATTTGGGTGAGGTATGCTTCTTCATAGGGAATCAACACCCAAACCATTGAAGGATTTCTTAGAGGAGATTCATGATCTTCCTTGCATTTGTATAGGAGCATGGGATGGTTCGGAATATGAAAATATATTTACTTTTCCCAAAATTTGATATGTGCTCTATATAACGAGAGCCAATCCATTCCCATTATAGAGTCGAATTCCACCAAGGGAAGTATTACGAGATTTGTCGGAAGAATCATCCCACATACGTCAATAGGAGAAGATTCAAACACTTGGGTTGCAATGATTGCACCACTTGGTGTTTTTACAGATATATCTACTTCAAGGTTTCAGGGCTTCGATTCTATAGTTCTAGTAAACTTTCAAGATATAAAGGAATGCGTAGAACTAGAATCAAATAATACTTTTTCCATTCTTGAGTTAATAGGAAGTGTACCTTGTACGACTTCATTATCATGATCCACCTCCGCAGTAGTGATGGCATAAGCCTTCTCTTGTTCCTTTGGCTTTGGTGGTTGCTGGTGTTGATTACCCTCGAGAGCTCTAGGTTTAGTGCACTGGTTTGAATAGTGCCCTAGCTCCCTACAATTGTAGCATTAAACCATGAGTGGTTCTCTCCTTTCATCAGCTACATTATCCTTCCTTTCATGTCTTTTCAACACTCGTGAGCTTGGTGTCCTTCCTTACCACACTTAAAGCATTTCGCCATACCCTTGAGGCAGTTCCCATGGTGCAAGTTCCCACATTTTTGGCATGTGGGTCGTTGATTTTTCTTCCCACCTTTGTCACTAGATCCACCAGCTTAAAACTCCATCTTTCTTTTATTATCACCATAGCCATGGGACCATTCTCCAAACTCCATCTCCACATTGAGAGCACACTGAAAAACTTCTTCGTAACTCCCAAAGTCTCGAATTGAAAGAGCCTTTCGAAGATGTGGTTTTAATCCACCAAAGAATCTATCAATTTTGATATCATTGTTGATAACAAAACCCAAAGCATACCTTGCGAGCCTTGTGAAATTTGCTTCATAGGTTGTGACAGATTCTCCTTCTTTTTTCTTGAGCTCTATGAATTCTCTCCCCATCTTCGTGCGAAGAGTTCTTGGGAAGTACTTATTAAGAAACATTATCTTAAAGTCTTCCCATTCCATCTCTTCAATTTTCTCCCTTGGTTTGGTGTTCTTAATCAAAGCCCACCATTGATCAGTTTCTCCATCTAGACGATAAACGGCTAGAGTCACCTTCTCCGTCTCAGAATAGTGAATAACAGAAAATATCTTTTACATGGAGTTGACCCACTGTTCCTCAACTAGTGGATCGGAATATCCACAAAACATCGGTGGTCGTTGCCGTATAAAACATTCGATAGCTAGTTGCTCCCTCTTTGGTGAAGGAGGATGTTCCCCATTATTATGGTTATTATTCATAACCCGAGATAAATGGGTAAGCATCACCATGAAGTTTTTAACTCCACCTCCAAAATCATTGGGGATGTTGTTCGGGCAATCGTTGCATTGGCCCTCGCAAGAGTTGTTGGCCTGATTTCTCTTGGTTCCCACCATTTTCTAAAATAAAAAAGGTTAGAACAAAACATAAGTAAACAAGTTATTAATAACTTATCCATTTAAACAATTATACCAAAAACATAACATATGGGATCCCTAGGTAAATATTCTTGTGTACATATTTGTACTTATTCTCATGCTAGAGGTTTTCTCTAGGGTTTACTAATCCTAATTCCCAAATTAACTAAACCTTTCCTCTGATACCAACTATAGCGACCCGGCCTTTTCTAACCTTACTATTACATAATTTTTAAGATAAACAACACAATAGTATTACACATGGAGGATCCAGAGGTTTAGTGTCTTGGGAAAACTAGGACTATACATAAAAAATACAACATCAACCATAAACATTTATTTAATTTCTTCTTCTATAGATTCTTAGTAGCACTTGTCCCCTCCTTAGTACATGTAGCCACCTGAGGATATACATCAAAAGGGGTGAGATGAAAGCCCAGTAAGAGGTTACATAAGAACAATACATCATGGGGTGAGCATAATCGTAACATAGGCAAAAGATCATGAACATGAGAGGAGCATAATTAAAAGACTTGAAATGTGGCAATGCATAAAAATGAAACATCATGTCTTAGTGGTTAAATACCACATATAATTGTGAACAAAGATAGAATCATGTTCACACATCATTTCACATTTACTCATGAGATTAATTACTTTACCCAATGCATTGGAGTGCTGTATAATTCTGGGTGCACCCATCACATTTAAACATTCATATTGCGCTATATAATTCCGGGTGCACCCGTCACATCATAAAATTATCATTATCATGATTGCCACATAGAACACATATAAAACATGTACATAAATAAACCATGTAATGTAATGGGTTTCATCTCATAATAACATATTCATAAGCTTTGGGTTCCCAAAAGAAAGAGGGAACAACATACTTGATACAAGAACCATCAACCTTGAATGAGAGGTAAAATGTGAGATCTTGAAAGAAGAGTTCTTTTGGAAAACATTTTGATGGACTTAAAAACCAGTGAAAAACATGTATATCCCATAAAAGTAAAGGAAATGATGAAAAAATGATCTTTGAGGAGTAACCATATCAAAAATGGAGTGAAAGAGGGAGAACCCGAAGGAAGAAAATTGGGTTCGAGATTTCCCCTTACCTTGTACTCGAATGCCTCCTTCTATTTAATGTCTTGTATAATGACATTAAATTCATTAATTAGAAATTAAAGAACCTTTTATACATTAATAGGGTTCATTATGGTTTCATTATTTCATATTATGTTCCTTTGGATGACTTATAGAGTTTAAAATATTGTTCGGGGATGTTCGTTTTTAAAGTTTTCTTGAGCAGTCCACTTGTATTCTTAAATTGATGTTTGGGTAGATCATGGGTAAAGATCCAGAACTGATACTACAATTTATTAATGATATTAAATTATCTATAATAATTTTATAGTGAATTATATTATATTCAAGTGGAATAATCATTAGATAAAAATTTAATGATGGTTATTTGGGTTAATTTGGGCGGTTTTTAGATCACAACGATCTTGTTTTAACATTTAACTTAGTAATAAGGCAATAGGTTATTTCCAGAACCTAAAATAGAACATAATACATATAAAATATTCTGGTTCAACCATAAAATGGTTTCATGACCAGATTGAATGTAGAAATGGAAGAATAGAACATGTCGTTTTTGAAGGTGATAAATTTAACACCTCATGAACAACGTTCTCTTTAATAAAATCAAAGGAAGAGGGAAAGGGTGTGGGGTGATATAATATAACATTAGAATAATAATATTATAGTATATATATAATACTGGATTTAAAGAACAATTTGGATGAAGATAGGTAGGGAGAGATCAAGAAAGGAACTTGAACTTGAAAGGAAATTAAAGGAGAAGAGGGAGAGAAATTACCTTTAGAATCCTCCTCATGAGATCCTCTTTAAGGAAGCTAGGCTTGGTCTTTTGATGAGACCAGAAGCTTTTGTACGTGGGGGATGAGCTAGGGAAGGTGTTTGGGTAGAGTTTAGAGAAGTCTTGGAGCTTGAGAGCTGTGAGGAAAAGAGGCAGTGAATGGTGGCTTTTATAGTGGAGGGGAGAGGGGTTTCCTTAATATAAAATTGATTAGTTTATTAATTTAACCTAAGACAAGGAATAGTGAGTCTTGGATGACCAAGAATAGTAAAAAAGGCATGTGAGTTCGGGATTTGGGTGCTTACATCACTTGTGATGTCAGGAATAGTGGGTTTTAATTAAAATGTATTTATATGGTAAATTAATGTATTCTACTATTCACCAAAAATTAAAGTATCTCAGAAAAATCCCAAAAATTTACCCCAACCATTTTTTGACCTATAGAATCCAAAAATGAAGTCCATTTTTCAAATATAATTTTCTAAATATTATTAATTTAATATTTAAATAAAATCATAATTTACTTAAAAAAACAGTTCTTAAGATTAAAACTGATTTTATAGTTCTTTCAAAATTTACATAGGGTCTTATAAAATTATCTAAAAACTATTAGGAATTGATTTAATAATTTATAAATACATTACATGAAAATAAATATTCTTTTAAATTAATTAATTAATTATAATTAATTATTTATGACTTATAAAATACCAAAAACGTATACTAAGGTCAAATTGTCACTTTCTAAGATGTCTAAATTTTATTTTATTATTCATAGGTAATGTTACTCTTATTTACTATTCATAAGGGTCATATTACTATTCATAAGGGTAGTTTACTATTTATAAGGGTAGGTTACTATTCGCGAAAAATTATTTTTGTTTCATTAGACTTCAAAAAAATATCTTGAACACAACCGTGTATGTCGGGTTTTTAAATTTCCAAACATAGGGGTGACAAAATTATGTTTAAAGGTCACTTATCACATAGTAGTTCATTATTTTGTGTTTTTATGACATATATATAAGAAGGAAATTTTCTATTAAAATAATTTGGGTCGTTACAGATAGTAATGTTCTTTCCTAAAGGGTTAGTTATAGGGGAAGCATGGAATTATTTCCTCACAGCTATCAGAATTTTCTCTCTATTGGGGGAATTCATCAGAGTAGTGGGTGTCAGAGGAACCTATACCACAGTTGATGGGAGTAAGAGATTGGAATTTCCCTTGGGAAAGTTCATGTTGTTGAAGATGGCTACATACCTCTTCTAACTTCATGTCCACCTTCATCATGAATTTAGTACTTTGCACCTCATGGACACCTCAAATTGGTACATTGGACCTTGAACCTATTTTTTGAGTGTCCTATGCCTTGTTCTCAATTAAATTCCATGTATTGATTGGGGTTTTATCAACTAGAGCACCACTTGCAACAAGATCAATCATATTTTGGTTAATAGGAATTAAACCTTCATAAAAATACTGAATTAAAAGTTGATCACTTATTTGGTGGTGTGGAAAACTTGAAAATAACCTTCAAAAGAGTTCACAATATTCACGAAGTCTTTTCCTGTGAGATTTTATTATACCACATATTTCCTTCATTATTGTTTCAGTTCGAGAGGCTGCAAAATATTTTTCAAGAAATTTATTTTTCATGTCTTCCCATCCTCTTATATGGAAATCAACATAATATAACCAATCCTTTTTTGTATCTTATAAAGAAAAGATGAATGCTCTAACCTTTACTTGTTCTTCATCGACATTAGAATGTTTTAATTTTGAACAAACAATATGAAATTATTTTAAATGCTTTTGTGGATCTTCTCCACCGAGTCCAAGGAATTGTGGTAATAAATGAATTAAACTAGATTTTAGTTCAAAATTGGTTGCCTCTCCATTCATTATAATGTATTTTTGTTGGATATCATCATCAGGTGAGGATAATTCTTTTAATTTCCAGTTATATTCACCCATTTTATCCAATTTTATTTCAGTTTTTATGTTGGTTCTACAAGTAGATGATGAAGGATCAAGAAGAGTGTTGTTGTCTTGTGTGTCCTCCTTTAATGGGTTCTCTTCTCTATCTCATTGTCACTAAAGTATGATCCTTTCTGGTTCGAGTTCGGAAAAAGGTAAATCTCATGGATTCGAATGCATCATGCACCAAACCTATAAAACAAATAAATCAAAACACATAAGGATTTAAAAGGTAAATAAATATTCAAAAAAATTACAAATATCTTATAAAAAACATGCACTAAAAACCATTGTGCTCCCCAGGAATGAAGCCAAAATTTGACAGCGTTGTCATGACACATCAAATTGATTATAATTTAAAGTTTATTAATAGTCTAGGAAAGACCCTAGGTCATATCTCAAGGAGTGTTCGTGGTTTTAGAGTGTCTATTTTTTGATAAGAAGTACTAAAGGATGAGGGTTGTAAATCATTTTAAAGAAAATGACATGATTTAAAGAGTTTAATAGTTAATAAATAAAAGTAGTGTTTTAGAATTATGAAATATGGATATAATTTCAAGCTCACTACACATCTTAGAGAGTTCATAATTATTAAAAATACACATGGTTTAATGGAATACTTTTGTTGAGGGTTGCCAAGATCTCAATTTCCCTCGTGCCACTTAAACGATGCTAAAAAAACCACCCCTTGACACGAACATCATGTTGTCAAGGTTTGGGCATAAAGAATATAGAAGAAAGGCTACTGAATCATACTAAAATGTTTATTATGTGCGAGATAAAGAGGATTATTATCTTATCCAATCATAACAACCCAAGATTCCCACATGAAATCTCAACCCCATCGGTGATGAAATAAAAATTGTTTCCCTTAATTTTAACAATAAAAATGAAATAATAGGATAATCATGTCAAGATATGAATAAAGTGAAATATTTTTCACACAAATTACACAAAACCAGTAGAGGAACATATGTTGGAACTCCCTCCCATGTGTGTGTAGCTCCCTAGAAATGATCATCCACTGTTTGGCTCAACATCAGGAGGAGGAGGAAGCTCGGGTGGAACTTCACCATCATCCTTGTACCCCCTATGAGGATAGAGACCCACAGAACCTCTTGGATGATGAGGGAATGACTTTTGGTCTCCAAAATACCAGATATTTTCCTCCTGGCCGATCATAAAACTCGGGATCCCCAGGTGCCATTTTATAAGAAAATGTGAATGTGGTTTTGAGCACACAGATTTCATAAAACCACTTGTCCCATGGGTTTCATACTCTAGACCGCATTATCTTGCTTGGGAGAAAATAAAAAAGTTGTATACAAACCTTTTTACTATCTCCACCAAATGTTTTGAACCATTTGGACAAGTGGAGCGCGAGATATTGATAGATCATAGCACACCACTTTTGACATCATGCAGATTCGGTGTGCAGGATAGATTAGGTCGTATGGGCTAACATATGGCTTAATGAGTCTTGGGTTCCATCATATGAAATATATCCCAATGTATTTTTTTTACCATACCACAAAATTTAATCCCATTTGGATGCACGGTTCTGGAGCAGTGTGCGGATGAGTCGACTAGGGTGCATGGATCTTGCACAGTTTGGACCATTGTTCTTAGACATCATCATGGGTCCTCCAAATCACCTCCTCCTAAAATGGAATCATCAAAAGATGTAACACTAACCTTTTTAACAGTGATAAACACAAAATAAATGATTCAAACACGGAATGAAATTTGTTATTATTTTTACTACATTAAATATAAAATATGTTTAGCATAGTGGTGTAAGGGTGAAAATGAAATAGTGAATCACGGTGCGATCTATTGTACACAATCTACATAAGGTCACTTTTTCCACCCTTAATGAAAACACCCAATATTTAATCCATCCATATCTAGGTATAGACATACTTTCCAATTTTTTGTGTTCATTTGGATTTTCAAGCCCAATGAATCTTAGGGAATCACATTGGCCAAGTAGATTTGAGCTCAGTCTCATTCCCCATTTTTTGGGGTAATTATTGCCTACTATGGGTCCCCCTTATAGATTTATGATATGTTCAGGAATTTATTCCTATCCCAATATGGAAATGGTTACCCTAACAAAATTATTATAGAATAATTCATTTTACATACAAAATATAGGGAAATCTCATTAGTGAACCAGGGAGAGGGGGATCTCATTAGTGAATCCTTCGGTATGTATATGAGGGTCATTATCCATTTTCCATACTGAGGGGTAGATATTTATATGTTGGAGTCGTTATAACAAGATGATTTAGCATATGTTGTCATTAATGGTGGCGTATTGTGTTCCAATGAGGGTATTGAACCAGTATGAGGCATCCTATGTATCCTTATTATAACAATAATCAAAACCCATGTTGTTAATTGAACCCATGTACTTTAACATCATACTGAAAGGATATATTTTTGGGCAGTTGGATTCCACGTATTTGAGAACATGTCACATGGAGATGTATTACATATCACATCTTTGGAATGTGTTAGTGTTATTATAGATCAATCATACCCATGGTACATGCCATGAGGTAAATTTCCTCATATGGTATAGGTTTAAATAGTGTCTCTCATTAGAGCATATTTGATGTGATTTTCCTAGATGGTGGAGGTTCTTGATTCTTATGGGAAAAGCATCATAACTCCATATGCCCACATGAGCTATTCATTTTGTGAGAAATAAGGGATATCAAATAATTTTTCACACTATAAATGGATGGATGCCTTATGTGTTGGGACCACTATATAGATATTTAATATGGATCAAAGTACTTAGGGAGGCATACAAAATATCATGTTTATTTCTTGAATTAGAGTTATCATATATTAATAATTTCCTAGCCTTCTTAGGGATGAGGTGAGATGGTCATCCCATTGGAATGATTGGTTCAGGATGGATGAAATGTCAGATAAATATAACTTATACCAAAATATATATTTATATGATCTATGGAACAAGGAAGGTGTCCTATGTATCATGGTTACTGAGAAATGAAAAGTTCTCATAGTTTTTTTGATTGGGTCTTACACATTAATGTCACCCTTTTTTCAAGGGCCTACACACTAAGGTTACCCTTATATGTGGGGTATATCTTATTATGCTGCTAGTCTGGGATTACACATTGACATCCCTAAAGTCTTTATTGAGGTTCATCTTGAAAATTGTATGATCACTACAACTCCTTAATCCTACCATAGAAATGCATTGTATAGGAATCAGGGGATGGAAAATTACCATTATCATTGAAAATAGTAGTAAAACATATGTACAATTATGGAACCATAGAGGTTTGATATTATTCTCGAGCCATCAGAAGGTTTTCTACGTATCCTGATTATAGGGGGCATCATTAGAGTCGATGTGACATGTTTTAGAGGGTGTCTCTATCCTAATTGACATGTATGGAGGGTGTTGTAGGAATTAGCATACCTTACCTCATGTCATTAAAAGTGGTAGCTTACAAATATGGATGGAATCACAAATTTCTAATGTGACATGACTAGTAGGGTGTCACATGTCTTGTATAACAAGTATAGATGGTATTGTTATACTTGGATAACATGCTTGAAGGTCGTCACAAGAGCTAGTTGACATGCCCATGTGCTTCCACGAGACTCAGCTGTCATGATCATGTGTCATTATATTAGTTAAGAGACATGTCTAAAGAGAACTACCAGACTGAGATGATGAGATTAGATGGCTTTTCCAGATCTATGTGTCATTCCTAAGGGGAATGATATGACTTTCTTTGAAATGTACAAATCAGATTGTGCGATATTAATAGTATAATAAAGAGTGTCACATGATCTTTTAATGAGTCCTCATAATATCACCTGTCATATATTATCCACACGAATTGCATGGGGATCATATTATGCGTGTTGTAGTTATGTATCCCATTTATTATCATATTCCCATCCTTTATATCAAGTATGTCATAAATTTGTTTAGTGTTAGCTTATTTTTTGTCTCAAATGATCTGGCAGGTGTGCAGGATGACCATCATGTGGCATGCTAAGGGTCCTTTGTGTGTATATTAATTTTCACATGAATTATTAATGCATTTCACATGATATATCCATATTTACACTAGTGTATTACAAGACATATGAATTTATAGTCACAAGATTAGTCACTATGAGAAATCTTCTCTAACACTGGTATATCTGAGTACAAAAAAGTTCCCTTGATATTGAGATTCTAGAGATCAATAGTCAAACTGTTTATCCCTTTTTTCATGTTGTAGTGGAGTATTAATATGCCTCATCATCCTGTTTGTTCCCAGGTTTGTGTGGTTTATCTAGCATCGATCCAGGAAGGGGTCGGTGAATAAAATCGACATTATTCATCTTCTTGAGTCGTTGTTGAAGACTGCTTCTGAGGGCATCACCTATTATTAGTAATATAAAGTCCCTCCATCAATGTCTCCATTATTTTTTTATTTCAAAATAATGATGACTTTTTTGAATCATTCAGATGAACCGAGGAATCCCATATAGTCATATTGACATGTCCACGGACCTTTGAGAGGCATGTATTCCTATCAAAAGTTCCTCGTGTGATCTTCAGTGACTTGTCTAGGAATCTCCCAATATCATATAACGGAAATCCCTAACATGATGCATGGGTTTTAAGAACATGATGGCTCTGGAATCCTTCTTTTATCCAATTTGTTTAATTTTAAAATGGTCAGGGATTATGCGAGTTTGTATGAGTAATGTCAATGACATTTAATCTATTTTTCAATGATTCATCATGTGACCAATCAAGTTCAAATGATGTTGTGAGAGATTTATGGAAAATCCTTCTTTTTATCCTAGGGGAGATATAGGGGAATCATGTCATTTCTTGAATATTTCTATGGACTCTTACACATTAGTAAATATAAGGTTATGCGCTTTTGTGAGAGGAGGCAGACATATCAGTGAGGTATTGTAGTGATTTTCAGATTACTATGGGTGCATCTCATTATATCCAGTGACTATGAAAGCTCTTTCATCATTCCTTATATTTCATTTTTTTTTATTCGATAATGGACCAGGGATTGGGCCATTTTTTTCAGATGTTGTCAAGGATTATATTTCAACTCATCTGTGCAGTATTGTGTTACCCTTTAGATTTCAGGAAGCCTCAAACATTTGAAATTTATCTACCTATTTTAAAGGAATTTCCAGTTGTTTTGTTTGGAACTCAACCATGACATAAACATGTGGATCTTGGAAACCTATTCAACTACCACTGTGCAGCCTCCGATTGTTTGGTAGGTCCTTAACATGAGTATTAGTACATTTAAATATGTACTATTTTTTGTTCACTCCAGGCTATGAAATTCACATGGTCCTTTTTCTTGTCATTATGATAGTCACATGATCATGAGTCTCTTATAGGCTTTCATAATCCATTGGTCTTGTCCACCTTCTCCTACGTCTTATTTTGAGAGAGAAATTATAACCACTTTCCAGTCATTCACTTTGGTGAATTTTATGATAATCGTTTGACATGTTAAATAGTTGGATTTCTGTTGGGTTCTTATAACGGTATGTAATAAAAAAGAATAGAAAAAATAATCATTATAAAAAAATAATCAACCACCTAATTATTTTTTAATAAGATATAATCCCTTATGTAAAAAAAGATTAATTTGAAGAATAAAATTTTAACCAATTTGATCAGGGGTACCCCTTACCATTCCATAAAAAACTATTATAAAAATAATCCATAATTTATAACATTATGAACTAATTCAATAACATAAGGTTTATATTTAATGAAATAATAGAAAAAAATAGAAGAATAACTATAAATATTAATTTTATTCTAAAGGTCCAAAGCTCAAGGTTTTAGTGAACTGGATCTTTTAAAGAAGATGGATTAATAAAATCACATACTAAAATGTTGAGGTTCTAGGGAGATGTGTCGTAGAATAGAAAGAGTATAATGGATTTAAAATAACTAAATTAGACATAACATTAATTACATATAGAATTAAAATATTCATTCATTCCATAAAACCTTGTGAAAACAATTATGTTGGAAAATATAACATTATACATTCAGGAAATGAAACACATTCCATTCAGAAATATCATTCTTGTCATGTGTGGATTATTCTAGCCAAGTACATCCTCAAATGATTTTTCATTGAATTATTTCAAAAAATTATTAATTTCATGAGTAAACATTCATATCACAAACCATATCCCTCTACAAGATTATTGAATCATCTTTTATTCCTCATTCAAAAAATTCCAACGACCCAACATGGAAACTCTATAAAAAGATAAATTGAAAAAATGGTAACATACCAAAAAAATGAGGTGTTATAGTACCCATACATATTCTAGGGAATGAAAAAAACTATAGAAATTTTTTTTATTAAATTTTTTAAATACATTATAAATTGGACTCAAACCATTTTAAATGGTATGTTTTGAATCGTAAATTTATAAGGGATGAATTTATTAATTTATTTGTTATAAAATTGTATTAAATATTTAAGTAAATGTTTATACAAAATTTAACAATTAAAAAAATTAAAAATTAAAATATCATTTACTAAAATTATATGGAATTCTTTATGATCTAGAAATATGATGGTTTATTTAGAAAAAAATCCTGATAATTTATAAATTGATTATATATTAAAATAGTTGAGGACAAAATATTAAAGGATTATATTTAATAAAAAAATGTAAAAAATTATTTTATTATGAAAGTGTTAAAATATAATAGGGGTTTATTTAAATATTGTATGAAAGAAATCAATTTTTTTATTATTGATTTGATAAAAGTATTAAATAATCTAAAATATAGTATATTTAGATTATACAAATTATTTATATAATCTGAATGTAATTACAAAATGTTTATAATTCAAGGAATATAATATAAATTATCTATAATAATGAGCATGTAATATTTCATATTAAAATATATATATAAATTATATATTCATGATTATATAATTCCATTAATAATTATCTTATTTTTAAAATTTGTATTGTTAGTTTTTATTTTTGAAATGTACATTATTTATTCACTCGTGTTTTTTTAAATCAAATAAAATCATTATTTATTTTTAAATTTCAATTCATATTAATATTTTGTGAATTTATTATGAAATATGAATATTTAATATGATATTTTAAATATTGGACTTGTTATATGAGTTAGGGCACTATATTATATACAAGGTAGCACTCCATAAAATTTATTTCTCACCTCCCTTGATATCAATTTGTAAAAAAACATATAATAATAAGAAAATATGGTGAATATTTCAAGGGAATATTACGTGTTATATATTTCATAAAATGTGATATATCTTCCCTATGTATTGGGACATGGGGTCAATTTACCTACTGGCCTAAAGGGAAAATCATTGTATATAATGTGGAATGGGCCTATCTATCACTTTGGGATTACTTGTGTGTATACTCCATTAAATGAAATGTTCATGTAACATGTGTATATGCTGAATTTAAATATGACTAAATATACCTGAATTCTTTTTTCTATCAATAATATAAAAATCTTTCTTATGAAAACAATTACACATTTATTTAGTTTTGACACATTAATTATATGGTTGAAATTTGTATTTCAAAACTAAAAAGTCATAATATTGCATACACAAAAGTAATAAAACATGAGAATATGATCATTGAATTTGATGTTATATATTTGAATTTTATATAAAAAATGTTTATATTAAATATATAAATTCTTAACACCGAAGAAACCTCAATCAACAAACTATATAGTTTTACACTGTAGAATATATCCCTTGGATTATATTATGTATGGAATTAATTTTAAGAATGAATCTTGAATTTTGAATTGGTTAGATTCATGATATAGAATTTTTCCCATGGATTATCATAATTAATTATATTTTTTATACATTTAATTTAGTTTATACATTCCTAGGAAACCCAACATGTTGGTATACAAGAGAAATATTGTTGAATATTATCCAAATAATGGATATAGAAAATTAAATTTCCGTTAAATATCAATGAATCTCAATTGTTTCAATTTGGTTGAATTCCTTCCATAATATATAATTTGATGAGTTCCACATGATAAATGGGTAATTACATAGTGAATTATGTATCATGGCACTCTAAATCACGATAATGTATGGGGTCATTATTTTTAGTTGTATAACTATCATTAAATATTAATAATTATATCAAACAATACATGAAGAATAACCATTGATATTTATTTATCTATGATTATATCATACATACTACTAATCATTTCCAGATCATTAATATGCCCGACCTATAAAATATTAAAAGATTGGTTTCTATAATATATATATTTTCCAATGGAGAAACATTGTGTCTCCAAGAATTAGAATTTTTTTTAAAATTATTTTAACTAACTCAAATTAAAGGTTAATAGATACCTGGTGTGTTTGACACTTTTTTTCCTATAAACATATACCTATAGATATAATGGAATTGATGTAAGGTGAATTTGATCTTTGGGTTTTCAATGGAGAAAAAGTCTTTCCATTAAAAGTCGACACTTATGATCTAATTCTACATAGTGGATTGATCCTGTAATTTATGGAATATTATTATCTTCCATCTATAAAAATATTTTTTATTTAATTTTTAATTATATTAAAATTATTTTTTATTTTATATAATGGACTAGTTCTTTTCTACATAAAAAATAAATGAATTTTTCATTCGAAATATAATGATTTGTTTTACATTCTAAATACGGATAATCTAATTTATAAAATTTAGAATAGTAATGATAGGGTTAAATATAATTTGACCTACCTTTGGTATTTCCACATCTAAAATATAAATTATAAACACAATTAAAGAATCCATAGAGGTGTATTGTATGAATAATTTGAATACGTATCAGTTTATACATGCCAATCTTGTTAATGGAAAAAAATGAAAATGAATACTTTTGTGAAAAAAAGATGATATGGTGAGTATACCACTCAATATTATTAAATGTGATACATAAAAAAAATTAGTAAAAATAAAATGCTAGTTTTAGTAACATGGTAACATTTACCATTGAATTTATTAATAATGACTAAGTGTTTCTAAGCAATCATAGGAATGTACCTTTTCAAATGTTCATAGAGTTTTAGAATTATATCCTAACTCAACATGGATAGTGTATTAATATTCAATGATTAAATATGTGTTGTAAGTACCTATTCATGTAATTCATTGCCCTTTAAGTGATTTTCGAATTATTTTACAACTCACTCCTCCATGACCATAATAATGAAATTTTTTAATGGAGTAGTATTACTTTTTTAGATATGGTTCATCCAGTGATGATTTTATATATCCTTCATATTTTAATCTATGGTAATTATATAAGAACTATGTAGTTTATCTGGACAATGTTCCATCAAAAATATTAAAATTGACAATTTATCAGATATAGTATCAAAAATATCCATGTTAATCTTTTATAGTTATTTCTGGTTATGAAGAACTCGTATGATTATTATCTTTTTAAAGTGAATTCCATAAAACAAAAAAATAAACAGGGGTTCAATATCCCAATGAAACCATTGGATATTATTTCTAATACCCTTATAAACATGATTTTTTTGTTTCCCAAGATCGTTTTTTCCATTAAAAATAATTAATTGACCAAGGATTCGGGGGGAGTAATGATAAAATTAAAGATATTTTAAAAAGAATGGTAATAGTTCATTATTTAATGACTGGATAGGGTTTATAGTGAGTTGTTAAATATGAACCATCTGGGGTTACAAATGAACCTCATAGGTATGGTATGAATCATTAGAGGACTCAGAGATATGGATTTATCCTGTATAATGATGATAAAGTGATTTTTATAGTTGATAATCCTATAACTGAATGGAAGGACATTCAATTTTTTTATTATAAAAAATTATTATAATCCATGTAATATATATAAGATACCATATACACTAAAAATGTATAGATCATAGTGGATACACCTACCATGGCTGTAAAAATAGGTTATAAGTTGGTTTTGTATAACAAATCATGGAGGTATAGTGGTCCCTCTTTGAATATAGAATTCCATGTAGAAAAATATATATAAACAAATTCATTGTAATTACTATAAAACTACAATTTCCAATATTATGTGGATAAAATTAAATCAATTATTTTAGAGATAATAGAACATTATTATTATTAGATATATCAAATGGATTGAAAATATAATTCAGAAATTAGAATTTTTCATTGGATTTTTATACAAAATAGTTTGATTCTATTGAAGATAAAAATGATTGTTTTATGGGTTACATGTTTCAAGGGTCCTTTTATGGACTAAAGAAATCATTATAGAGTTTGAATATATAGAATCATGATCCAATAAATGTGTTTAGTTTCATCAATAATAAAAATGATTCCTATGAATATAATATGGTTTGTGGGACTATCGTAGGGATACTAATAATATATAATGATGGAATACTTATTATTTGGAATAATTAAAACTCTTTACTCGATAAAGATGTGTATGGGTAAATGTTTATTAATGAATTATATGTATAATTTTTCCTAAAAACTTTTAATGATGATATGTAGAGATATATCTATGAGGTTACTTAGAATAAATCATGGAACATTTATTCATAAACTACTTCATTGGTTTAGCATGTAGAACTCTAAGATGGTGCTATTAAAATTGATGCATGGTATGAATATTTGGAAAATTTTGGATGCTTATAAAGACTCAAAAATAATGGTTATGATTCATTATTCATCCACCGAATGATCTATCGTGTCTGAATTTTTGTGTACACATCCTGATGTTTCATATTCTTAATGAATAACTATTAGCTAACTGTAACGACCCAAAATTTTATTAATGAATATTCATCTTGATCTCTTTAAATACCTTGTTATGTAAAATGGTTATATAAGACATATACAAATCCATGGTTTTATGTTTTTGTAATTTAATACACCGTTAATAATTGTTACCATTGCTAATATAGTCATTGAACAATGATCAAGTGATTAGTATAAATATAGGGCTCTAACAAATCCAATTTACTCAGAAAAAGAATGTGATGGCCTCATCCTATATAATTTCCCCATACAAAGCCCATTTTTTGGAGCTTGGAAAGAAGGTAGCGTCACTGGGCTTCGCTCTTGACCATCCCAAGCTAATCTTCCACTTGGTATTCTTGAATGGAACCACCTACGGGAGAAGTAGAAGTTAATCGAGATTACCACCCGAGCGATGTTATCTGAGCCTCCCAAGGAGTCTTTCACCATTGCACACCATAACATTAAGTATTATAAGGGTGTTATAAGAGGTTATGTAACAAGGACATAGAACTATGATTACATGCTTTTTTGTATAAATATAATACATTAATTTCATTATTATTACATTGTAAATTTTTTTAAAGAACAAATATTATTTTTATTTATTATTCAATTATGAAATCTACCTTGATGAATTAATGTATTTTTGGACTTAAATAATATTTTAATAAAATATTATTATGAATAAATTACTTTTCAAATATAAATTATCATATAAATTTTATGAATACAATTGAATTTTTTATTAAGGATTGAAAGTTGTTTTCATCAAAACCGATGATTTTTTTATAAATGTCGGTTTTTATTTTAAAAGTTAAAATTAAAATATTTATAAAATTATTTAGATAAAATTAATATTTTTTTAATCAAGATGTCGAAATTATCCAACGGTTAATTTTTTATAATTTTATGAGGTAGTTGAATTTTTGGGTAAAAATTAAATACCGTTTAAATAAATAATGTGTTTTATGAAATCATAGTGACCCAATGATGATGAAATAAAATACTATAAAAATGATTTTCGGCCAATACTTGTATCACCATTTAAATAATGTGATTTTATATTTGTTTGATTAATATTATGGTGCCTTAGTGGACCATCCTATAGTTATAAAACATTTTAAATTTTAAAATTATTTCCTTGAGAGTGTGACACACATCCACATAAGAAAGTATATTTTTTAATAAGTTTGATCATTGGCCATATAAAATAATTTTTTCCACTCCCCTTTTGGAAAAAAGGTGTGAAAACCCCATGGTTTGGTAATTTATTTTTATTAGTTTAATGTGTTGTGTCCAAAACCTAAAATTTAAAGAATTCCCCCTCTTTTTCTATATAAATACACCCAAGCTCTCACTTAATTTCAATAAAAACCCATGGATCACATCCTTACCCAGACCTACTCTCTCTAAAATACTCCCATGGGTCCCCAAGCTCCAAATAATCCTCTCTTATGCCCTACCAATGCCTTTGGGATCACACATCCAAGTAATGGATCCTCGCATTACTTCTTTCCTAATTTATGCCCAAGTTTCCTTATTTTGTTATTCCCTTTGATTTTCAATTAAAAAAGTTGGTTTATGATTTTTCTCCTCCCTCATTCTTTTATATTTATATTTTAATGATGGGAGACATATTTTTCCCTCATTAATGCCTCCAATTTACACCCATTACCATGTCAAAATTACGTAAGGGGTTTCTCTGTTCTCATTAAAATTCAAGAAATTATTTTATATTATATATCTATATTCCATTAAATATGTTGGTATATTATGTTATATAACCCCATTACATTCTATTTCATGTACAAATGGCGAGATATGTCTTTCTCTCTCGTCAAACCATTTTATTATTTCTATTTGACGTCGTTATTCTTCTGAAGTTACACCAAAATTTCCATGCCAAAATCATCGTGAAAGTGAATACCATAGCCATATCTATATCAAGGGTATTAAACATTATGCACATGTACTTGTTGATGGAGGGATTAAATTTATTTATTCCGCATCTCTTATTTGTGGAATAAATCATGATGTTTAAATAATCCATGGTGTATGATCCATGATTCACACATGTACATGAAATGAAATGTTTATAAAGGGTGTTCCCTGATAGCGCCTCGATGTATTGGGTAAAGATTAGTATCATTATTATTCATGTGCAATGCGAGTTTAAAAACTATAATTCAAGTTAAATGATGGTTTACACATTCTCCATATGCAATAATCCTTGGCTAATCCTAATATCATGTTAAATGTTGATGCCACATTTCCAAGTTATGATTATCAATCTATATCATCGTTTATGTTCATGTTTCCTTGTCCTCCATTGATATGACTTTTTCATACATGTTTTATATTTTTCATGTTATGTCTTTTTTACACCCTTGCTGGGTTTTATAGATTACCATTTTTTATGCATGTCCTCAGGTTATCCCATTCAATGCCAAGTATGAATGATTTTACTAGTTATGTAAAAAAAAATCAATAAAAATGTTTGTATATATGTTCTATGTTGTTATGTAATGTTCCTAATTTCCCAAGACACTAGACATCTCAATCCTCATAGTTCTCTTAAGTGAATGTTTATGTAATTAATCTTTTTTATGTGTGTAATAAAGAGTAAGGTTATTATTGTTGGTATCAGACGGTTGGTTTATTTATTATTGGGATTAGTATTAAAAAAATATGTGAAAGCCATAGGGATAAGACTAAGTTAAATAAAAATGCCCCTAATTTCTTTGAGTATTGAGTAAGTGGTTTATCAAGAAATTACATCCATGTCTGGATACAAGCACGTAAAGGAATCTATTGCACATATATATCTATGGATAAAATCAGAAAACACTGCTTTAGCTCGACTCAAATGGGATCATTTGCACGACCATGAGATATGCTTCACTTTTGGTTTCCACACTCCCAGGGGATATACATTGGTAAATTAATAAGCATAGTATGATCCATTATTAAGGGAATAAAAAAATTCCCCTAAGAATATATGTTGGGAAGTTGAGAATGGATAACATTGATTGAAGCCTATAAATTCATAAGTTATTAAATAAAAGTAATTTATAACTCTTTCATTTTTTTCTTTAGAATAACGGTTTATGTGTTACCACTAACTTTCCTTTTATTCCATCTGATGGCCTGTAATATGAGGACTCGGGCTAACAACCCATAGGAAGATCAATGTGGTTACTGATCTAATGACATGCCCAATCCGATCGGAGTGGGAATCACAAAAATTGTCACAATACTGTCTTTTTTTTCTCATGATTGGAATATAAGAATGGTTCGAGAAGTGCGTTCAACCCCCTAGGAAATAATAGGTCACAATCTAGATCTTTATGAGACAAAGGCCGCATTATATTAATGGATCATACGATCCCTCAATTGTATAACAATGGATAAACTCCATTTAAAAGATCCTCTCCCTCATTCAGTTTTTTGAACATGAGTAGGTTCTTCTGGATGTTTATCATATAGAGCGTGAAGCTGATTGTTGGGAAAAAATCCCTCAAGGTAACATTGCAGCATTTTTGGGTTGATTGTGTTTGTTGACAAAGTTGGATTCCATGGTGAATTGTCAAGTTCTAGAGATGTTTTTGAAAATCCATATAGAAAAAGAACCATGACAATTTAATGGAATATCTAGAGGTGGTATAAAAGAACAGATATGAGGTGGCACTATTTTCTAGTGTTTTCCAAAATATCGTGGTCCAAAATTTGGAGTTGGGTGAGCATCGTGAAATATGGATTTCTTTGAAGATCTCATCAAAATATGGAAATAGCCTAAGTTTCGCGAATATAGGCTTCATGGATTGGATTTCGTGAAGACCAGAACAATGTTGATGGGGATTCTTCTCAATTACGACAAGTTTCACGAATGGTAGAGTTGAATAGCATTGTAGTTGTGAAGGGCACTACGAGTGGACCATTTTGGTGAAGGCATGAAGGATTTGATGGGATACTCCGTGATTATGACGAGCTTGGCGATCAAGAAAATTCCCATGGTGTTTCATGATTTTGAGAGAATTTTGGTGGGAACAACAGAGCTTCATGATATTAGATGATGTGGCGTTGAATTCGCACGGAAGGTTCGAGGGTCGGTCGAATAACCTATAAATATAACTCGACCCCCTCAGAAGAAGAAGAGAGTTTTAGAAGAAAATATTATTCTCTCACCTAGTGAAGGTGGTTCACAAAGGTAGTGTGCTTCATGAAATAAGTGCTTTGCGGAGGCTAATCTAGCTCTGAAAATGTTGCACGCCCCATGTTGGCTTTGTGAGCTTCGTGAAGGAAGTCCCTCTGCGACGACTTGAGCTCCATGATGGCCTATGATTTGAGAAAGATTGAGTTTCACAAAATGGTAGGAGCTTCATGAAGTCTTTTTTGAGCTTCGCGATATTGGGAGCCTCGCGATGTAGGGTGTTTTGCGAAGGTGTTTCAAAAGTGTGTTGCCTACTATTCAGTGGCAACGGGGTAATCAACAGTGGATTAAATTTGGACAATAATAGAGTGTCTACAAACAGTGGAGGATGCATTCATTAGCCATAATGAAGAGACCTACAGATCTATAAACTGTGAGTGGATCTTCTAATGAATTAGTGAGCTCACTTCAGTTGAGAGAGCAGTGAGTTATCAAATTTTTAGTGGTTGTAAACCAGGATGGACAGTGATTTCACTTCAAACATGTAAAAATCAGTGTTCTTATAATGTAATTGGTACATAGGCACACTGTGGGTGTATGATCCTTGGATGTATCCCAGTGAGGGTGAACCGAGTAATAGTTTTTGTGTATTATGCATGCTTTAATGTTTATTCATAATCTGAATTGGGAACGAGAGAGAAGAAGGTTTTTTCTATCTACAAAACATGGTCTAAAGGGGATTTTGTTTTAATATGTCATACCCTAATTCACCCCCCCCCTCAGGTTATCTAGTCTAGTGAACCTAACAAATGGAATCCGAAGGAAATGATGATATCAGTTTCTCTGTCAAATGGAGGTCATAAATCATAAAGGGATTCAGATCGTTGATGGGAACAATTTTTATCTAGGGAAGAATCAGATGCAACACTACTTTTTAAATTTTGTAATGGATGTGTTTACAACAGCAATGAATGGTATCACAACTGATATTAATAATGAGCATTATCAGAAGCTAAACAAAGAGAATTTGAATCTGATGCAAAGGGAATCAATGTTTTAGGGGGAGACCTATCTAATTTTATCTATGTAGAGGTGACGTTATAAAAAACCTGACTTTACATTTGGGAATATATATTAAATATATATGAAGGAGATAAAAAGGTCAGAGAATAGAATCTTCAAATGTTGCAGAATAAGTATAAATAGTTTAGAATGAACCCAAATTAATTTGTTGATGGATTCCATGACAAAGTAAATATTGTAGTGGAGGACATGCGATGTCTTGGAGATGTTATTGAAGAAATAAATATTTTTAAGCGCATCTTGGGGAAACATCCACCTATGTTCAATCTGAATGTTTCAGTATTGGAAGATAAAGACCCGAAAGAGCTGACATTGAATAACCTTCACAACACCCTTATTTCATATGAAATGCGAAATGATGATAACGATGGTGTGGAAAAGGGAAAATCCAAAGTGGTGGAATTCGAATCCATGAAGAATCTCACCATTGAAGATTCTTAGGGAGATTTATGAGAAAAATGAGTTTATTTCATTCCTCTCCTCAAATCATCCAAGAGGACAAGGAAGGTTTAAAGGGAAACATCCACTTTCTTGTTTTCAATGTAGAAAGGATGGACATCTTGTGGCAAGGTGGCCAAAATAGTTCCATGAGGATGATGATGTTGATGAAATAAATATTCCAATGAAAAATAATTCAGCCTATGGGAGAGGAAAGAAAGTGTTCAAGATAAATTTCTTTAACAAGAAGAACTTTTTTCAAAAGAATGTGACAGTTCGGATGTGTCTGAAGTTGAGGAGGTTGAAATGATAGAGAATGAAAAGATCATGGAGAAAATGCTATGGTGGTAGCTGTCGGTAGTTCTTAGAAGGATGAAACCGGAGCTCAAGAAGAAGATGAAGGAGTTGAGGGAAGAGTTGACATGGAAGCTGAATTAGAAGCTACTCTTGAAGAGACAGATTTTTGGCAATCCAAAACGAAGAAATCAAACAAAGTGGTGCATGATGACAAACTCTACATGAAGAAAAAATAAGAAGAAATGTCTGATTTAATAGAATAAATTGAGAAAATCAAGTCATCAGTACCAGATAATTTAGAATCATTTAGTGAGTACAAACTCAGGATTTTAGAACAGAAGAAGGAGATCGATGACTTGAATATCATAGTGAATTATCACATCATGCTCGAAGAGCGTGAAGAGGAAGTTATCGGTCTGCAGAGAAAAGTTAAAGACCAAGAAAAACCTTTGATCCCTAATATGTTCTTCGGAAATAAGGTAATTAAAAAGATAGAAAAGATAAAACTAGATCCTATTAGATCATCGGGAAAGAAGCAGTAATTGAGCTTAGAAGTTAAGGCTGATTCAGGGCTTGATCATAATCTAAAAGCTGTGAAAATTGATGTTACACAGCAAGAACACATTCTGAAAGTGAAGGATGATTTGGGAACCAAGAAGAATCATAATATTCAGTGATCCAAAGGGGAAACTAGAAGTGCAGAAGTGACATGAATTAATGCACCCTATATTAGGTTTTATTATTTTGGAAATATGGGACATTCACAATATGTGTGTTCCATATCCAAGAGATATAGAAGGGCACAAGAACAGAGGTGGAAGCCAAAGAGAGAATGATTCTACAGAACCTATTTCGAAGGACACTATTTTTGTTAAGGAGGATTTTGACACATGTATAGGTACTGCACTTTGACCATATAGATGAATGTGCCAAAGAAGAATCAAAATTTTCGCAAGAAGGAGATTAATGAACCAACAGGTGAGTTGAAAATGAATAATTGATTTGTAGATTTTCAAGATAAAGTTGGTCCCTCAAAATCTGAGAAAGATCAGAAGTATCAATCCAAGACAATTGTGAAGTCAAAAATATGGACCAAGAAGAAAAAGGATGAGAATGTAGTGGTGGAAGAAATTTCCCTTAAAGCATCATATCGCTCTGGTGTGTGGATCCTTGAATGTGGTTGCACATCTCACATGACAGGTAATAAGGATCTTCTTACAAGCATAAAATATGACAAATAAGGGGTTTTTATGTTTGTAAATGATCAAGGCCTGGAGATTATTGGCTCAAGAAATGCCATGTTTGGGGGAAAAGAGATGGCACATGATGATGTCTTAGTAGTAGAAGGCCTTAGTCACAATTTTCTCAGCGTTAGTAAACTGTGTGACTCTGGAAATTCTATAAGGTTTACTAAGAAGATATGTATGGTAAGAGGAATATATGGGGTAGTGGTTCAATATGGAAAAATAAAAAATGGAAATCTCTACCTGGTAAGTGGAGAAGATGATATGTGGTTTCTTTCCAGAGCGGATGAAAAGAAGTTGTGGCATAAAAGACTTGGTAATCTATGAAAACCATCCATAGAAGATCTGGTAATGTTCGATGCATTAAGAGACCTTCCGAAGCAATCATGTGATCGTACTCACACATGTGATTCATGCCAGCAAGGGAATCTCATCAGAAACACGAATAAGGCAAAGGAAAAGAAGTCAACAAGAGTGCTCTAATTGGTGCATGATGATGTTTGTGGTCCTATCACTCCAAGAGAAATTGATGGAGAAAGGTACTATGTTCTTTTCATTTATGAATACTATAGAATTCCATGGGATTTTGTTATTGCACATAATTCGGATGGGTTCAACACCTTAAAATAGTACCGGAGGGAGTGTGAAAGAATGCTTGGACATAAAAGTTTGAAGCTTTGTACTGAAAATGGTACGGAATTCACAAATAGTCAGGTGGTAGGCTATCTCGAGAAACAGGGGATAAGGAATCAAGTTTCCTCAATGAGAACTCCCCAACAGAATAGAGTGGTTGAAAGGAGAAATTGGATCATCAACATCATGGGGGGAACGATGATCATTGAAAAAGACCTACCAGAGAAATTTTGGATGGAAGTAGTTTAGATTTAGGTCTACATTTATAACAGGGATCTATTTTGTCTGAAGGAAGGAAAGGCTCCATTCAAGATGTGGTATGGAAATAATCCAATAATGAAATACTTTCGAATATCTGGAAATAATTGATTTATTCTCAATAAGGGAAAACATATTAAATATGAGTCACAAGGAGATGAGGGGATATTCCTTGGATACTCAGCAAACTATAAGGCAAATAATTGTTTTAACAAAAGGCTGAGAAAAGTAGTTGAGAGCAATGATGTCAATTTATTGGAGAATGTGGAGATCATTCAATAGTGCAGTGAACAATTTCCCAATGAGAGTGATGAGGAATAAAGAAAAGTAGGAGGAGAAGAAGTGGATGACGTTGATTCGAAAGAAGATACTGATGATAAGAATGAGGAAGTAAAATCCATATCATTACAAAAGAAAAGGATTCGAACAGAAATTGATAGGATGAATATTATTGGTGATAAGTCAACTCCAGATCAGACAAGAAGAATGAAATCACTACAGTAGACATATTTCCAATCTCAGGTTGAGCCAAATTTCATCGTTGATGAAGATGAAGGTGAAAACTGGGTTCATGCAATGAATGAAGAGCTTGAGAAGATTGAGAAAATCAGATGTGGGAGATTGTTTCGAGGCCAGCAAACAAAAATGTCATCAAGACTAAATGGGTTTATCACAACAAGATGAATAAAGATGGCATGGTGACTCGGAACAAATCACGAATGCTATGAAAATGATACTCCCAGATAGAGGGAATATATGTAGATAGGAAATTTTCACCGGTTGCAAGACTGGAGACAATTTGAATATTTCTAGCCCTTGTAGAGAAACAGAAGTTCATAGTATTCCAAATGGACGTCAAATCAACATTTTTGAATGGGGTTCTGGATGAAAGGTGTATATTGAGCAGCTAGATGGTTTTATTATTCATGAGGATGGGAACATGGTTTTTATAGTGAAGAAGGAATTGTATGGGCTGAAACAATCATCAAGAGCATGGTACTCATGGCCTAATCAGTACATGAAGATGTTTGGTTTCCAGCGTGGGGGAGTTGATTAAAATCTCTATTTCAACAACAACAACATTAATCAAAGGATGATGGTGCTAGTTTTTGTCAATGAAATAATATTTGGCGGATCATATGAAGCATAATGCGAACAGTTTTCCGAATTCATGAAACATGAGTTCGAGATGTATATGATTGGTGATCTGACCGTTTTTCTTTGGTTTACAGCTGACACCAGGATGGAATGACACATTCATTTCTCAATCCAAATATTCTAAAGAGGTTCTAAGAATATTTGGAAAGGAAAATTCCAAGGAGATGAAGAATATAGTTGCAACCAGGAGGATATTATAGTAGTATGATAATGGCAATGTAGTTAATATCACAGAATACATGCATATTATTGGGAGTTTACTATACTTGACAGTGATGTGACCTGATATTGTTTTTTCCACATGCCAAGAAGCGTGATATCAAAGTAATACCACAAAAATCCACATGCATCAGTGAAAATAATACTTCTGTATATCAAGGGCACAATGGATTTCATTTTGATATATAGTGATAAATCTCAGTTAGGGTTATTGAGATATACTGAGGCAGATTTGGCTGATTCAGTAGATGATAGGAAATCAACATCAGGAGGGTCTTTCTATCATGGTGGACTATGTATTTCTTGTCTAAAAAAGAAGAAATATTTTATTTCATTATGTACCACATAATCTGAGTATATTGCGGCCACTCATACATGCACACATTTATTGTGGATGAAGCAGCAGCTTGATGATACGGGAGTTGAAGTGAAATCTCCGATCGGAATCCAGTGTGATAACTCAAGTTCTATAAATCTCAGAAAAAATATCATCCATCACTCAAGGACAAAGCACATTGAGATAAAGTATCATTTTATCAAGTATAAGTTTGAGCAGGGAACCGTGAAGTTGGAGTATGTGCCTATAAAACCACATGTTGCAGACATTATGATGAATGCCTTACCCAATGATGTTTTTGAGAGGCATAGACCGGCTCTTGGAGTCCATTCAACTCCCCACACTTGTAAAAGTGTAAATGTGGGACACAAACCCCCCTCTCCTCGAGGTATGATGTGTTTTAACCTAAATTACAAATATGTGCTTTTACACTATTACAGATAGCAAAGGAGTTCCCCTTGGGTTCGTTGAAAAAGGGGGAGAAATAGTGATTGTTCAAGGGGAGAAAGTGTGGATATTTGATAAATCATTTATGATATGGGGATATTCATGTGGAGTAGTGAGATAGGTGGAGCAATAAGATAGGGGGGGAGTATTAAATCTAACGATGCTTGAAGTGATCGATCGAAGTTTACATATCATGATTGCTAAGGATCGTGATAAAAGTAGAAGAGTATAGTTGGAATGGTGTGAGAAGGGTTCTAGTGATCTAAAATAGGTATCAATTTGGAAATTTGTATTAGTTTGGCGTCACCGGATGGTGTTTAAAATGAATTTATTCATTGATGTACATTTCATACTACTCTTGTTTCTCATGTCAAGCATTTCTCATGTGGGTTTAGAGTATGTGGTTAGTGAATATTTGGTCGCTATCTGAATCGTAAGTAGAAAAGATTTATTGATGATGGATGGAGATTCGGTGAGGTATCAACATGTAGAAAATCATTTTGATAAGAGTTGTCAACAAACACAAAGGGGGATATTGTTGGGAAAAAATCCCACAAGGTAACATTGCAGCACATTTGGGTTGATCGTGTTTTTTAACAAAGCAGGTTTTCATGGTTAATTGTCAAGTTCCAAATAATTTACTGTCAATACATGTTGAAAAAGAACCATGACAAAGGAATCGATGATCTGGAGGCGGTATTAAAAAATAGATACAAGGTGGCGCAGTTTTCCAGTGATTGTGAAATTTTTGGGGTCTAAAATTTGGAATTGGGTGAGCATTGAAAAATATGGATTTCCTTAAATATCTTCACAAAATATGGAAAAGGCATGAGTTTCACGAAGATAGGATTCATGGATTAGATTTCATGAAGTCCAGAAGAATGTTGATTATTATTCTTTGTGATTATGACTAGTTTCGTGAACGGCAGAGTTGAAGAGCATTACGGTGGTAAAGGGAATTGTGATTGGAGCTTCACGGTGAAGGTTAGAAGGAATTTATGAGATGCTCTGGGATTACGACAAGCTCCACAATTGGAAAATTGTCATGGTGCTTTGAAATTTTGAGATAATTTCAGCGGGAACTTTGGAGCTCCGCAATTTGTGCGGACATGGCATTGTCATTGCGCAAAAGGATCGCGGGTGGGTGGAATCAATAATAAATAGACCTCGACCCCCTCAGGAAATTCAGAGAGTTTTTGTAGAAAAACTTTTACTCTCAACTCACGATGGTGGTTCGCGAAGGTAGTGTGCTTCGCGAAAGAAGAGCTTCGCGACGACTAATCTAGCTCTGTGAAAGTTGTGAGCTCCACGTTGTCTTAGTGAGATTCACAAAAGAAGTCACACTGTGACGACATGAGCTATGTGATAGCCTATTATTTGCGAAGGCTTGAGTTCCACGAAATGGATGGAGCTTCTTGAATTCTTTTTTGAGCTTCGCGAAATTGGGAGCCTCATGAAATATGGTGCTTTGCTAATGTGTATCCAAAGTTTGTAGCCTAGTGTTCAATGGAATAGGGGTATTTATCATTGGATGAAATTTGGACATCAATAGAGAATCTAAATACAGTGGAGGATTCATTCATTAGTGGTAATGAAGAGACCTACAAATCTATAAAATGTGAGTGGATCTTGTGAAGAAGCAGTGGGAACACTTCAATTGAGAGAGAAGTGAGTTTTTAAATTGTGAGTGGTGGTAAACCAGGATGGACATTGAGTCCGATTCGAACATGTAAACAGTTGTGCGCTTATATTTGAATTGGTAAATCGGAACACTGCCAGTGTATGCTCCTTAGATATAGCCCTGTGAGGGTGAACCAAGTAAAAATTGTTGTATAATGTTCTTACTTTAAGGTCTATTCATACTCTACATCAGGAAGGAGAGAGAAAGAGGTTTTCTCTAACAGTAAAACCAAATCAAAAGGGGCAGTTGTTTTAATCTGTCATTCCTTGACTCACCCCCCCCCCCCCCCCCCGATTAGGGTATATAGCCTAGTGTACTTAACAATAGGTATCAGAGGGAATGGTTGATATCAGTTTCTCTATCAAATGGAGGTCATCAATCATGAAGGAATTATGATCATTGATGGGAACAATTTTCATCTATAGAAGAATCGGATGCAACACTACTTCTGATCAATGGGAATGTATGTGTATACATTAGCAACGAACGGTATCAAAGTTGATATTAATAGTGGTTTATTATTAGAAGCTGAAAGAAGAGAATTGGATGCTGACACAAAGGGAATCATTGCTTTAGGGGGATCTCTATCCAATGATATCTATACAAAGGTGATGTCATGGAAAACCTCACATGCCATGTGGGAAAATCTATTAAATATATATGAAGGAGATACAATGGTCAGAGAAGCGAAGATGCAAGTGTAGTTGAACAAGTATGAAGATCTGAGAATGAACCCGAATGAATCTGTTGATGCATTCTTAGATAGGGTAAATGTTGTAGTGGAAGACATGCCAGTTCTTGGAGAAGTTATTGAAGACATAAATATTGTGAATCACATATTGATAAAATATCCACATCGTTTCAATCCGAAAGTTTCTATTTTGGAAGATAAAGACATGAAATAACTGACATTGGATAAATTGCACAACACCCCTGTTGCATATGAAATAAGAAATGATGATAATGATGTTGTGGAAAAGGGGAAATCCAAAGAGGTGGAATTCAAATCTATAGAAAATATCACCATTGAAGATTCTCAAGAAGAATAAGAGTCATATGATGTGATTCCATTTCTCTCCTCAAATATTCAAAGTGGAAAATGAATGTTTAAAGGGAAACATCCACATGCTTGTTTTCGGTGTGGAAAGGTTGGACATCTTGCAACATGGTGCCCAAAAAAGTTCCAAGAGGATGATGATGTTGATGTAATAAATATTCCCATGAAAATGTCTTCAGCCTATGCGAATGGAAAGAAACAGTTCAAGAGAAATTTCTTTAAGAAGAAGAACCTTCTTTCAAAAGAATGTGACAGTTCAGATGAGTCTGAGGTTGAGGAGGATGAAGAGATAGAGAACTGAGGAGATCGTCGAGAAAATGCTATGGTGACAGTTG
Source organism: Viscum album (assembly GCA_963277665.1). NCBI lineage: Eukaryota > Viridiplantae > Streptophyta > Magnoliopsida > Santalales > Viscaceae > Viscum > Viscum album. The sequence continues at coordinate 2,057,005,614 of OY728137.1, forward strand.
TCGATAGTTCTCAGAAGGATGAAATTGATGATGATGAAGAAGAAGAAGGAGTTGAGGGAAAAATTGGCATGGTAGCAGAATTAGAATCTTCTCTTGATGAGATAGATGTTTGGAGAGCCAAAACGAAGAAAGCCAACAAAGTGGTCTATGATTCCAAACTCAACATGTAGCAATAAGAAGAATAAATGTTTGAGTAAATAGAAGAAATTGAGAAACTCAAGTCATCAGTACCAGATAATTTTGAATCAGTTAGTGAAAAAACTCATTATTGTAGAACAGATGAAGGAGATCGATGACTTGAATATCAAAGTGAAAGATCACATCAAGTGTATCGAAGAGATTAAAGAGGATGTTGTCGGTCTACAGAGAAAAGTTAAAGACCAAGAAAAACCTTTGATCCCCAACACGCTCTTGAAAAAGAAATTCATTCCAGAGACTGAAAAGATAAAATAGGAGCCTAGTAGTTCATCAGGAAAGAAGCAACAATCGAGTTCATATGTTAAGGTTGATTTAGGGATTGATCAAAAACAAAAAGCTATGAAAATTGAAGTCAGACCGCAGACACCCATTCTGAGATTGAAGGTTGATTTGGGCACATAGCAGAATCAGAATATTCATAGATCCCAAGGGGAAACTAGTAGTGCATAAGTGACATGAAGGAATGAACCTTATATTAGGTGCTATTGTTGTGGAAATATGGTAGATTCACAGTATGTGTGTTCTATATCCATGATATATCGATGAGAAAAAGAATAGAGGTGGAAGCCAAACAGAGAACGGTTCTTGAGAACATGTTAAAAAGGACACTGTTTTTGGTGAGGAGTATTTGGACACATGGATAGGTACTGTACATCTACTATACAGAGGAATATGCCAACGCAGAATCAAAATGTTCCCAAGCAGCATATCAATGAACCAACAGGTGAGTTGAAAATGAAAAATATATTTGAAGCTTCGTAAGATGAAGCTGCTCCACCATAATCTGAGAATGATCAGAAGTCTCAATCCATGCCAAGTGTGAAGGCAAAGATATGGACCAAGAAGAAAAAGGATGAGAAGGCAGTGGTGGCATAAATTGCCCTTAAATCATCTGAACGCCCTGTTGTGTGGAATGCTGATAGGGGTTGCACATATCACATGAAAGGTAATAAGGATCATGATACATGTGTTAAATATGAAAAAGAAGGAGTTTTAAAGTATGGAAATGATGAAGGCCTTATGATTATTGGCTCAGGAAAGGCCATGTTTTGGGCAATGAGATGAGACGTGCTGATGTCTTAGTGGTAGATGGACTTAGTCACAATTTTCTCAGTGTTAATCAACTATGTGACTCATGTCATTATATAAGGTTTACTAAGAAGATGTGTATCATAAAAGAAAGAGATAGGGTAGTGGTTCTATAGGGAAAAAGAACAAAAGGAAATCTTTACTTGGTATGTAGAGAAGAAGATATGTGATTTCTATCCATAGAGAAAGAAAAAAAGACGTGACATAAATTAATTAGTCATCAATTCCAACCATCTCGGGATGATCTGGTAAAGTGTGATGTAGCAAGAGACCTTATGAAGCTATCACGTTATCGTACTCACATGTGTGATGCTTTCCAACAAGGGAAGCTAATCAGAAAGACGTATAAGGAAATGGAAAAGAAGTCAACAAGAGTGTTCGAATTGGTGAATTATGATGTTTGTGGGCATATCACACCAAGAGAAATTGACGGAAAGAGGTACTATGTTCTTTTCCTTGATGAATATAGTAGAATGGCGTGGGTATTTTTTATTTCCCATAATTTGGATGTGTTTAGCTGCTTAAAATAGTACCATAGGGAGTGTGAATGAATGCTTGGACATAAAATTTTGAAGCTTCATACTGACAATGGTACGGAATTCATAAACAGTCAGGTGGAAGGCTATCTCTAGAAACATGGGATAAGGCATCATGCTTCCTCGGTGATAACTCACCAACAGAATGGTGTGGTTGAAAGGAGAAATCAGATCATAAACAACATGTCCAGAATGATGCACATTGAAAAAGACATATGAGATAAATTTTGGAAGGAAGCTGTTTTGACATAGGTCTACATTTCTAACAGGGCTCTGTTGTGTCTGAAGGAAGGAAACACTCCATACAGGACGTGGTATGGAAAGCATCCAAAAGTTTAATACTTTTTAATATTTATAATTACGTTATTTATCCTCAACAAAGAGAAACATAGGAAATATGAGCCACGAGGAGATGAGGAGATATTCATTGGCTACTCAAGAAAAAACAAGGAAAATAAATGCTTTAGCAAAAGGCTTTGAAAAGTAGTTGAGAAAAATGATGTCAGTGTAGTAGAGGATGAGGAGATCCTTCAATAGTGTAGTGAACAATTTTCTGATGAGAGTGATGAGGAAGAAAAAAACACAGGGGAGCAGTAGTGGATGAAGTTGATTTAAAAGAATATAATGACAATGATCTTGACAATGTAAAATCTATATCTGCAAAAAATCCAAGTAGTTGAGCAGAAATTGACAGGCAGAATATCATTGGTGATAAGTTAGATCCAGTTCAGACATGAATAATGAAATCACTATAGCAGACATCTTTACAATATTAGGTTGATCTGAAATGCTTCGCAGATGCAGCTGAAGATGAAAACTGGGTTCACGCAATGAATGATGAGTTTGATCAGATTGAGAAAAATCTGACGTGGGAGATTGTTTCGGGGCCAGCAGACAAGAATGTAATCAGGACTAAATGGGTCTATCACAACAAGATGAATGAATTCGACATAGTGATTTGGAACAAAGCATGACTGGTGTGCAAATAATACTCCCAGATTGAGTAAATATATTTTGATGAGGAATTTTCATCAGTTGCAAGACTGAAGACAATCAGATTATTTCAATCCATTGCAGTGCAACATAAGTTCAATGTTTTTAATATGGATGTCAAATATGCATTTTTGAATTGGTTTTTGGAGGAGGAGGTGTATATTGAGCATCCAGATGGTTTTCTCATTAATAAGGATGAGAAAAAGGTTTTCAGAATGAAGAAGGCATTGTATGTGCTGAAACAAGCATGAAGATCATGGTACTGAAGGCCCGATCAGTAGTTGAAGAACCATGGTTTCTAGCATGGGGGAGTTGATTACAATCTATATTTCAACAACAACAAAAATAATCCAAGGATTATTGTGTTGGATTATGTTAATTAAATAATATTTGGAGTATTAGATGAAGCACAATACATCTAGTTTTCCAAATTCATGAAACATGGGTTCGAGATGTCTAGGATTGGTGAGCTTACATTTTTCCTTGGTTTATCAGTGACACAAGGAAGGAATGACACATTCATTTCTCAATCCAAATATGCCAAGAAGGTTCTAAGAATATTTGAATGGAAAATTCCAAGGAGATTAAGACTTAGGTTTCAACCAGAATGAAATTATCAAAAGATGATAATGAATAGGCAGTTAATATCACAGAATATAGGCATATTATTGGGACATTACTGTACCTGAAAGCGATGAGACTTAATGTTGTTTTAGCCACATGTAACACAGTGAAATATCATAGAAATACCAAGGAAAGCCACATGATTTAAATGAAAATAATATTTCAATATATCTAGGGCACAATGGATTTCATCTTGATATATAATGATAAATCTCAGTTAGAGTAATTGGGATATAATAATGCATATTGGGCCGATTTAGAAGATGAAAGGAAATCAATGTCTGGAGGTGCTTTCTATCTTGGTGGACTATTTATGGCTTGGATATTCAAGAAGAAATATTTCATTTCATTATGCACCTTAGATGTTGAGTATATTGTGTCTACTCAAGCATGCACACAGTTATTGTGGATGTAGCATCAGCTTGATGATATGGGAGTTGAAGTGAAATCTCTAATCAGAATCCAGTGCGATATCTCAAGTGCTATAAATATCAGAAAAAATATCATCCATCACTCAAGGGTAATGAACACTGAGATAAAGTAACATTTTAACAAGGAGAAGGTTGAGTAGGGAATCATGATGTTGGAGTATGTGCCTACAGAACTACAGGTTGCAGACATTATGAAGAAGGCCTAACCCAAAGAATATTTTGAGAGGCATTGACTGTTTCTGGGAGTCCAGTCAATTCCCAACATGTGAAAAAGTGTAGATGTGGGACACACACCCCCATCCCTAGAGGAATGATGTGTTTTTACCTAAACTACTAATATGTGTTCTTACCTTGTTATAGACAATAAAAGAGTTCCCTTTGGGTTCGTTGACAAAGGGGGAGAAAACAGAGATTGTTCAAGGGGGAGTCAGAGTGGCTATTTGATAATTCATGAATGATATGGGGAGAAGCTGGTAGAACAGTGAGATAGGGGGATCAATAAGATAGGGGGACAATATTAAATCTGACGATGCTATAAGTGATCAAAGAAATATTAGATATCACGATAGCTAAGGATCGTGATAAAAGCAAAAGACAGATGTTGGAATGTTGTGAGAAGGGTTCCAGCAATCAACAATTGGCATCAATTTGAAAATTGGTATTAGTTTAGTGTCAATGGATGGTGTCTGAAATAAAGCAATTAATTGATTAACGTTTCATACTAATCTTGTTTCTCAAGCTGAGCATTGCTCATGTGGGATTACAGTATGTGGTGAGTGAATCATTAGTCACTATCTGAATCGCAAGAGGCGAAGGATGGTTGATGATAGAAGAAGAATCAGTGAGGTATTAATGTGCAGATAATCATTCTAAGAAGAGTTGTAAAAAAACCCAAAGGGAGAGATTGTTGGGAAAAAATACTTCATGGTAACATTGTGGAATTATTGGGTTGATTGTGATTGTTGAAAAAGAAGGATCTTGTGGTGAATTGTCAAGTTCGAGAGATGTTGTTCACAATCCATATTGAATAATAACCATGAAAAAGGAATGGTTTATCTGGAGGTGGTATAAATGAACAGATACAAGGTGGTACAATTTTCTAGTGTGTGGAAAACTTTTGGGGTCCCAAATTTGGAGTTTGGTGAACATCGCGAAATATGGATTTCCATGATGATGTCGTCAAAATATAGAAACTGCTTGATTTTTTCATTGTTATGCTTAAAATATTGGATTTCATAAAGACTAGTAGAATTTTGATTGTGATTCTTCGCGATTACGACAAGCTTCGCAGATGGAAGACTTGAAGAGCTTTGCGGAGGGTAAGGGCATTGCAAGTGGAGCTTCGCGGAGAAGGGTTGAAGGAATTGACAGGATGCTCCGCGATTATGATGAGCACCAAGATCAGAAAATTTCTAGGTTGCTTCATTATTTTGAGATAACTTTGGTGAGATCTTCGGGGCTTCCCGATTTGAGCTGATGTGGTGTTGCCTTTGTGCGGAAAGCTCAAGGGTTGGTGGAATCACCGATAAATAGACCTCGACCCCCTCGGGAGAAGAAGAGTGTTTTTGATGAAAATATTTTTCTCTCAGCTCGTGAAGGTGGTTCACGATGGCAGTGTGATTCGTGAAAGATGAGGTTCGTGGCAGCTAATCTAGCTCTGTGAAAGTTTCTAGCTCCGCATTGGCTCAGTGAGTTTCGCGAAGGAAGTCGTCCTGCGACTACTTGAGCTCCGTGGTGGATTATTCTTTGCAAAGGATTGATCTTTTCAAAAAGGTATGAGCATCAAGAAGGCTTGATTGAGCTTCGTGAAATTGGGAGCCTCGTGATGTAGGGTGCTTTGCGAAGGTGTTTCAAAAGTATGTTGCTTAGTGTTCAGTGGAAAAGGGGTATTCATCAGTGGATGAAATCGGGACATCTATAGAGCATCTACATACATTGTAGGATGAATTCATTAGTGGTAATGAAGATACCTATATGTCTATAAACTATGAGTGGATCTTCTTGAATATGTAGTGAGCTCACATCAGTTGAGAGAGTAGTGAGTTCTCAAATTCTGAGTGGTTGTAAACCAGGAGTGACAGTTATTCCACTTCAAACATGTAAAAAGTAGTGCGCTTATAGTGGAATTGGTATATTGGCACACTGTCGGTGTATTCTCCTTGGATGTAGCTTAGTGAGGGTTAAACAAGTAAAAATTGTTGTGTCATGCACATGCTTTAATGTTTATTCATACTCTGCATCGGAAAGGAGAGAGAAGAAGGTTTTGTCTTATAGCCAAACAAGATCAAAAGGGTAAGTTGTTTTAATATGTCATACCCGATTCACCCCCACCCCTCAGGGTATCTAGCCTAGTGGACATAAATATTGCGATCATAGGGAAAGGATGATATTATCTTCTCCCTCAAATTGAGGTCATAAATTATAAAGGAATTGTGATATTTGATGAGAACAATTTTCAGCTATGGAAGAATCAGATGCAACACTAATTCTAATCATTGGGAATAGATGTGTTTACAGTAGAAATGAACCATATCACAGCTGAAATTAATAGTGGTGCATTATCAGAATCCGAACGAATAGAATTAGATGCTGACGCAAAGGGAATCAATGCTTTATAGAGATCCCTGTCCAATTCTATCTATATGAAGGTGATGTCATGAAAAACCACACATGAAATGTTGTAAAATCTATTAAATATATATGAAGGAGATAAAAAGGTCAGAGAAGCGAAGCTACAAGTGTTGTGGAACATGTATGATGTTATGAGAATGAACCCGAATGAATCTATTGATGCATTGTTTGATAGGGTAAATGTTGTAGTGGAGGACAGAGTTCTTGGAGAATCTATTGAATACATAAAGAATGCGAAGGGAATCTTGAGGAAACATCCAACTCGGTTCAATCCAAATGTTTTAGTATTGGAAGATGAAGACCCAAAAGATCTGACATTGGATAACCTTCATAGCACCATTGTTGCCTTGGAAATGATAAATGATTATAACGTTGCAGTGGAAAAGGGGAAATCCAAAGAGGTGGAATTCAAATCCATGAAGAAGCTCACTATTGAAGATTCTTTGGAAGAGGAAGATATAGATGAGGTGATGTCATTCCTCTTATAAAATCTTAATAAAGGAAAAGGAACATTTAAAAGGATATATCTACTTATTGTTGTTGATGTGGAAAGGATGGACATCTTGCGGCAAGGTGCCCCAAAATGTTCCAAGAAGATGATGATGTCGATGAAATCGAAATTCCCATGAAAAAGTCTTCAGCCTATGGAAATGGAAAGAAACAGTTTAAGAGAAATTTCTTTAAGAAGACTAACCTTCTTTAAAAATAATGTGATAGTTCAAATGAGTCTATGGTTGAGGAGGTTTAAGAGATAGAGAACTGCAGAGATCGTGGAGAAAATGCTAAGGTGGAAGTTGTTGGTAGTTCTCAGAAGGATGAAACTGAAGCTAAAGAGGAACAAGAAGTAGTTGAGGGACGAGTTGACATGGAATCTGAATTAGATGATGCGCTTGAAGAGATAGATGTTTGGAGAGCCAAAACAAAGAAATACAACAAAGTGGTCCATGATTCCATACTCTACATGAAGCAACAAGAAGAAGAAACGTCTAAGTTAATAGAAGAAATTAAGAAACTCAAGTCATCAGTACCAGATAATTTTGAATCAGTTAGTGAGTACAAACTCTATATTGGAAAACATAAGAAGAATATCGATGACTTGAATATCAGATTGAAGGATCACATCAAGCATATCAAAGAGCATAAAGAGGAAGGTGTCAGTATGCATGTAAAAGTTATAAAACTGGAAGAACCACTGATCTGCAACACATTCATGGGAATGTATGTCATTCCAAAGACTAAAAATATGAAAGAGGAGCCTAGTAGTTCAGCAAGAAAAAAGCAGAAATCAATATCAGATGTTAATGTGGATTCGAGGCTTGATCAGAAACAAAAATCTATGAAAATTGAAGTAAGAACACAAGAACCCATTCTGAGATTGAAGGTTTATTTGGGCACAAAGAAGAATCGATATATTCAGATATCCCAAGGTGAAAATATAAGTGCAGAAGTGAAACAAAGGAATACACCTTATATCAGGTGTAATTTTTGTTGAAATATGGGACATTCAATGTATGTGTGTTCTATAGCCAAGAGATATCGAAGGGCACAAGAACAGAGGTGACAACCAAATATAGAACGATTCTTTAGATCATTTTTTGAAGGACATTGTTTTTGGTGTGGGGTATTTGGACACATGGCAAGGTACTTTACTTCGACCATACAGAGGAATGTGCCAAAGTAGAATCGAAATGTTCTCTAGCTGTAGATTAATAAACCAATAGGTGAGTTGAAAATGAAAAATAGATTTGTAGCATTGCAAGATGAAGCTGGTCCATTATACTCTGAGAAAGTTCAGAAGTCTCAATCCATGCCAAATTTTAAGAGAAAATATGGACCATGATGAAAAAGCATGAGAAGGCAGTGGTGGCATAAATTGACCTTAATTCATCAGATCGCCATGGTGTGTGGTTCCTTGATAGTGGTTTCACATTTCACATGATAGGTAAAAATGATCGTTTTACAAACATAAAATATGAAAAAGAAGGAGTTGTAATGTTCGGAAATGATGATGGCCTGAAGATTATTGGCTCATGAAAGGCCATTTTTGGGGGCAAAGAGGTGAGGCGTGCTGATGTCTTAGTAGCAGAAGGACATGGTCACAATTTTCTCAGCATCAGTCAACTATGTGAGTCATTCCATTATATAAGGATTAATAAGAAGATGTTTATAGTAAAAGGGAGAGACAAGGTAGTGTTTATATATGGAAAAATAACAAAAGGAAATATGTACCTGGTAAGTGGATAAGAAGATATGTGCAATCTATCCAGATAGGAAGAAAACAAGTTGGCATAAACATCTTGGTCATCTATGCCAACCATCCCTGAAAGATCTGGTAAATTTTGATGCATCAAGAGACCTTATGAAGCTATCATGTGATCGTACTCACATGTGCGATGCATGCCAATAAGGGATGATGACATATAAGGAAAAGTAAAATATGTCAACAAGAGTGCTCTAATTGGTGCATGCTGATGTTTGTGGGACGATCAAACCAAGTGAAATTGATAGAAAGAGGTACTATGTTCATTTCATTGATGTATATATTAGAATTTCAAGGGTATTTGTTATTTCCTATAAGTCAAATGTGTTCATCTACTTAAAAAAGTACAGGAGGTAGTGTGAAAGGTTGCTTGGATGTAAAATATTGAAGATTTCTGCTGACAATGGTACGGAATTCAAAAACGTTCTAGTGAAAGGCTATCTCAAGAAACATGGGATAAGGCATCATGTTTCGTTATTGAGAACACCCAAACAGAATGGAGTGGTTGAAAGGAGAAATCAGATCATCTACTACATTTCCAGAATGATGCTCATCGAAAAAGACCTACCAAATAAATTATGGAAGGTAGCCGTTTTGACATCGGTCTACATTTCTAACAGGGATCTGCTGTGTCCAAAGGAAGGAAAGACTCCATACAAGATGTGAAATGGAAAGAAGGCAACAGTGAAATACATGGGAATATTTGGACGTAAGTGATTTATCCTCAACAATGGAAAACATAGGAAAACTGAGTCATGTGGAGATGAGGGGATATTACTTGGATACTCAGGAATAAGAAAGGAAAATAAATGCTTTATCAAAAGGCTGGGAAAAGTAGTTGAGAGAAATGATGTCACTGTAGTGGAGAATGAGTGGATCATTCAACAGTGCAGTGAACAATTTCCCGATGAGAGTGATGAGGAAGAAAGCAACATAGAGGAGCAGAAGTAGATGACGTTGATTCGAACGAAGATAGTGATGATGAGCACGAGGAAGTAAAAACCGAATCTGCAAAAAAGCCAAGGTGTCTAGCAGAAATTGAGATGAAGAATATCATTGGTGATTAGTCAGCTCCAGTTCAGACAAGAAGAATGAAATCACTACAGCAGACATCTTCCTATCTCAGGTTGAACCGAAATGCTTCGCTGATGCAGCTGAAGATGAAAAATGGGTTCATGCAATGATTGAAGAGATGGATCAGATTAAAAAAAATCAGACGTCGGATATTCTTTCGAGGAAAGCAAGCATGAATTTCATCAGGAATAAATGGGCCTATCACAACAATATGAATGAAGATGGAATAGTGATTGGGAACAAATCACGACTAGTGTGCAAGGGATACTCCCAGATATAGGGAATATATGTTGATGAGTCATTTTCACCAGTTACAAGACTGAAGACAATCAAATTATTTCTAGCCATTACAGTGCAACAGAAGTTCAGCATTTTCTAGATGGACATAAAATCAGAAATTTTTAATGTGGTTTTGGATGAAGAGGTGTATATTGATAATCCAAATGGTTTTCTCATTCATGAGGATGAGAAAAAGGTTTGCAGACAGAAGAAGGCGTAGTCTGGGATGAAACAAGCACCAAGAGCATGGTACTCAAGGCCTGATCAGTACATGAAGTAGCCTGGTTTCTAGTGTGGGAGAGTTGATTACAATCTCTATTTAAACAAACAAAATAGTAATAAAAGTATTATGGTGTTGGTTTATGTCCATGAAATAATATTTGGAGGATCAAATGATGCACAGTGTGGAAAATTTTCGGAATTTCTGAAACATTAGTTTGAGATGTCTATGATTTGTGAGCTGACCTTTTTCCTTGGTTTACATGTGACACAAGGATGAAATGGTACATTCATTTCTAAATACAAAAATTCCAAGAAGGTTCTGAGAATATTTGGAATGTAAAATTACTAAGATATTAAGACTCGAGTTTCAACTAGGATGAAATTATCGAAAGATGATAATTGCATGGTAGTTAGTATCACAAAATACAGGTAGATTATTGGTAGTTTAATATACCTGACTGCGACGAGAGCTAATATTTCTTTCGCCACATGCCAAGCAGCGCGATATCAAATAAATCCAAAGTAACTCCACATTCTTTCAATGAAAAAAATACTTCGTTGTATCAAGGGAATAGTGGATTTCACATTGATATATATTGATAAATATCAGTCAGAGTTATTGGAATATACTTATGTAAATTGATCTGATTCAGCAGATCATGGGAAATCAACATCATTAGGTGCTTTCTATGTTGGTGGACATTGTATTTCATGGATGATCTAGAAGAAAGATTGTATTTTATTATGCACCATAGATGCTGAGTAAATTTCTTCCACTGAATCATGCACACAATTATTGTGGCTGAAGCAGCAGCATGATGATATGGGAGTTGATGTAAAATCTCCGATCGGAATCCAGTGAGATGAATCAAGTACTATAAATCACAACAAAAATCTCGTCCATCACTCAATGAAAATTAACATTGAGTTAGGGTATCATTTTATCAAGGAGAATATTGACTAGGGAATCATGAAGTTGGATTATGTGCCTACCGAACTATAGGTTGCAGACATTATGACGAAGGCCTTACCCAAGAAATCTTTTGAGATGCATCGACTGGCTCTGGGAGTCCAGTGGACTCCCTGCACTTGAAAAATTGTGGACATGGGACACCCCCCCCCCCTCCTCGAGGTATGATTTGTTTTTACCTAAATTAAAAATATGTGTTTTTATCATGTTACAGATAGCAAAGGAGTACCCTTTGGCTTTATTGAAAGAGGGGGAGAAAATAGGGACTATTCAAGGGGGAGACAATGTGTCTATTTGATAAATCATGAATGATATGCGGAGAAGCTGGTGGAGCAGTGAGATATGGGGCGTAATAATATAGGGGGAGAGTATTTAATCTGAAGTTTCTAGAAGTGATCGATGAAAGATTAGATATCACAATAGATAAGGATCATGATAAAAGAAGAAGAGTGATGTTGGGATGGTGTGATAAGGGCTCCAGTGATCATCAATTGGTGTCAATTTGGAAATTGGTATCAGTTTGGTGTCAACAGATGGTGTCTGAAATGAAGTGATTCATTGATGATATTTTCATACTACTCTTGTTTCTCAAGACGAGCATTTCTCATGTGGGCCTAGAGTATGTGGTGAGTGAATCATTGATCGATATCTGAATCGCAATAGGTCAAGGATGGTTGATGATGAAAGGAGACTTACTGAGGTATTAACGTGTATAAAATCATTCTGAGAAGAGTTGTCAACAAACCCAAAGGGGATATTGTTGGGCAAAAATCCTTCAAGGAAACATTGTGGCATTTTTGGGTTGATCGTGTTTGTTGACAAAGCAGGTTTCCATGGTGAATTTCCAAGTTTGAGAGAGTTTGATGACAATCCATGTTGGAAAAGAACCATGAAAAAGGAATGGATGATCTTGAGGAGGTATAAAAGAATAGATACAAGGTGGCTCCATTTTCCAGTGTTTGGGAAATTTTTGGTGTCCCAAATTTGGAGTTTGGTGAACATCACAGAATAAGGATTTCCTTGACGATCTCATCAAAATATAGAAAAGGCTTTAGTTTTGCAAATATATGCTTCCTAGATTGGATTTCACGAAGACCAGAAGAATATTGATGGTGATTTTTTCGATTATGACATGCCTCACAAACGGTATAATTGAAGATAATTGTGGCGGGGAAGGGCATTGCGAGTGGAGCTTCGTGGTGAAGGATCAAATGAATTGACGGGATGCTCCACGATTATGATGAGCTCCGTGATTGGAAAATTTCTATGGTGCTTCGTGATTTTAAGATAATTTCTATGTGAACTTAAGAGCTTTGTGATTTTAGTTGACATGGTGTTGATTTCGTGAGGAAGGTTCGAGGGTTGGTGGAATCACCTATAAGTAGACCTCAACACCCTCGGGAGGAGAAGAGAGTTTTTGATGAATATATTTTTCTCTTGGCTTGAGAAGGTGCTTCACGAAGGCAGTGTGCTTCGTGAAAGAAGAGCTTCACAGTGGCTAATCTGGCTCTGTGAAAGTTTTGAGCTCCACATTAGCATAGTGAGCTTCGCAATGGACATTTCCCTACTAAGACTTGAGATCTGGGATGGCCTTAGCTTTACAAAGGCTTGATCTTTGCGAAAAGGTCGGAGCTTCACAAAGGCTTGTTTGAGCATTGTGAAATTGGGAGCCTCGTGATGTAGGGTCCTTTTCGAAGTTGTTTCCAATATATTTTGCTTAGTGTTTAGTGGAAAAGGGGTATTCATCACTGGATGAAATCTGAACATCTATAGAGCATCTACATATAGTGGAGGATGCATTCATTAGTGGTGAAGAAGAGACCTACAGGTCTATAAACTATGAGTGGATATTCTAAAGAATTAGTGAGCTCAAATCAGTTGAGAGAGCAGTGAGTTCTTAAATTGTAAGTGGTTGTAGACCAGGAGTGATTGTGAGTCTATTTTGAACTCGTAAACAGTATTGCGCTTACAGTGGAATTGGTACATCAGCACACAGCCAGTGTATTATCCTTGGACATAGCCTAGTGAGGGTGAACCATGTAAAAATTGTTCTGTCATGTTCATGCTTTAAGTTTTATTCATACTCTTCACTAGAAAGGATAGAGAAGACGGTTTTGTCTAACATAAAAACAAGTTCAAAAGGGGAAGTTGTTTTAATATGTCAGTACATGATTCACCACACACCCCTTAGGGTATCTAGCCTATAGGAACTAATAATTGGTATCAGAGGGAAATGTTGATACGAGTTTGTCTCTCAAATAGAGGTCATCAATCATAATGGTATTCCGATCTTTGATGGGAACCATTTTCAGTTATGGAATAATCAGATGCAACATTACTTATGATATTCATAAATGGATTTGTTTTCAAAATCAATGCACCGTATCACAACTGATATTAATAGTGGTGCATTATCAAAAGCTGAACGAAGATAATTTGATGCTGACACAAAGGGAATCAATGCTTTATAGGGAGCCCTATCCAATGATATCTATACAAAAGTGATGTCATGAAAAACCTCACATGCCATGTGGGAAAATCTGTTAAATATATATGAAAAGGGGATACAAAGGTCAGAGAAGAAATGCTACAACTGTTGTGGAACAATTATGAAGTTCTGAGAATGAACCTGAATGGATCAATTGATTCATTCTTTGACAGGGTAAATGTTGTAGGGGGGACATTCGAGGTCATGGAGAAGTTATTGAAGAAATAAATATTGTGAAGTGCATCTTGAAGAAACTTCCACCTTGGTTCAATATGAAGATTTCAGTATTGGAAGATAAAGACCCAAAAGAGATAACATTGGATAACCTGCATAGCATCGTTGTTGCATATGAAATGAGATATGATGATAATGATGCCATGGAAAAGGGTAAATCCAAAGAGGTTGCATTCAAATCCATGAAGAATCTCACCATTTAAGATTCTCAGGAAGAAGAAGAGACATATGAGGTGATGTCATTCCTCTACTCAAATTTTCAAAGAGGAAAAGGAACGTTTAAAGGAAACATCAACTTGCTTTTTTCTATGTGGAAAGGTTGGATATCTTGTGGAAATTTTCCCCAAAAAGTTACAAGAAGTTGATGATGTCGATGAAATCAAAATTATCCAGAAAAAGTCTTCAGCATATGGGAAATGAATGAAATAGTTCAAGTGAAGTTTCATTAAGAAGACTAACCTTCTTTAAAAATAATGTGACAGTTCAGATGAATCTGAGGGGGAGGAAGTTGAAGAGATAGAGAACTGCATAGATCATTGAGAAAATGCTATAGTGGCAGTTGTCGGTAGTTCACAGAAGGATGAAACCAAAGATGAAGTTAATGAAGAAGGAGTTGAGGGAAGAGTTGACATGAATGCTAAATTAGAAGATTCTCTTGAAGAGATAGATGTATGGAGAGCCAAAACGAAGAAATCCAACAAAGTGGTCCATGATGCCAAACTCTACTTGCAGTAACAACAAGAAGAAAAGTCCGAGTTAATAGTTGAAATTGAGATACTCAAGTCATCAGTACTAGATAATTTTTAATTAGTTAGTGAGTAGAAACATAGGATTGGAAAATAGAAGATGGAGATCGATGACTTGAATATCACAATGATAGACCACGTCAAGCGTATCGAAGAGCTTGAAGAGGAAGTTGTCGGTCTGCATGGAAAAATAGAATACCGGGAAAAACCATTGATATGGAACACATTCTTGGGAAAGTAGGTCATTCCAAAGACTTAAAATATTATAGAGGATCCTAGTAGTTTAGAAGGAATGAAGCTGCAATCGAGATGAGATGTTAAGGATGATTCGGGGATTGATCAGAAAAAAGGATGTGAATATTAAATTCAGACCACAAGCACCCATTCCGAGAATGAAGGATTATTTAGGCACAAAGCAGAAGAAGATTATTCAGAGAACTCAAGGGGAAACTAGAAGTGTAGGAGTGACACGTGGGAATGCACCTTATATCCGGAGATATTGATGTGGAAATATGGGACATTCACAGTATGTGTTTTCAATAGCAAAGAGATATCGAATGACACAAGAAATGAGGTGGTAGAAAAATAGATATCAGTTTTTTAGAACATGTTTCGAAGGACACTATTTTTGGTGAGGAGTATTTGGACACATGTCTAGGTACTGTACTTCGTATATACAGTGGAATGTGCCAAAGAAAAATCAAAATGTTCGCAAGTAGCAAATCAATGAACCAACAAGTGAGTTGAAAATGCAAAATATATTTTCACCTTTGTAAGATGAAGCTGGTCCATCATAATTTGAGAAAGATCAGAAGTCTCAATCCATGCCAAGTGTGAAGGAAAAAACATGGACAAAGATGAAAAAGGACGAGAATTCAGTGGTGGCAGAAATTGCCCTTAAAGAATCAGACCGCTCTGGTGTGTGGATCCTTGATAGGGGTTTCACATCTCACATGACAAGTAATAAGGATCTTGTTACATGGGTAAAACATGACATTGAAAGAGTTTCATGTTTGGAAACGATGAAGGACTAAAGGCTATTGGCTCAGGAAAGGCCATGTTTGGGGGAAAAGAGATGAGACGTACATATGTCTTAGTAGTAGAAGGCCTCAGTCACAATTTTCTCAGCATCAGTCAACTATGTGACTCATGAAATTACATAATTTTTACTAAGAAGATGTGAATATTAAAAGGAAGATACGGGGAAATGGTTCTATAGGTAAAAGTAACAAAAGGAAATCTCTACCTGGTAAGTGGAGAAGAAGATTGTGCTTTCTGTCTAGAGAGGAAGAAAACAATATGTGACTTAAACGAGTTGGTCATTTATGCCAACTGTCCATGGATGATCTGGTAATGTGTGAGGCATAAATGGAAATTCTGAATCTATCACGCGATCGTACTCACACGTTTGATGCATGCTAATAAGGTAATATCATTAGAAAGACATATAAGGAAAAGGAAGATAAGTCATCAAGAGTGATCGATTTGGTGCATACTGATGTTTGTGGGCTTATCACACCAAGAGAAATAGTCAGAAGAGGTACTATGTTCTTTTCATTGATAACTATAGTTGAATGGCGTGGGTATTTGTTATTTCCCATAAGTCAGATGTGTTCAGCTACTTAAAATAGTACTGGAGGTACTGTGAAATGATGCTCGAACATAATATTTTTATTCTTCATAGTAAAAATGGTACAAAATTAAAAAACAGTCATGTGGAAGGATCTCTCAAGAAACATGGGATAAGGCATCAAGTTTCCTCTGTGAGAGCACTGCGATAGAATGGAGTGGTTGAAAGTAGAAATCAGATCATCAACAACAATGCTAGAATGATGCTCATTGAAAAAGACCTACAAAAAAATTATGGAAGGAACCAATTTTGACATCGGTCTACATTTCTAACAGGACTCTTTTGTGTCCGAAGGAAGGAAAGACTCCATACAAGATGTGGTATGGAAAAAAGCCAACAATGAAATACATTATAATATTTAGAAGTAAGTGCTTTATCCACAACAAGAAAAAACATAAGAAATTTGAGTCATGAGGAGATGAGGGGATATTCCATGACTACTCAGGAAAAAGAAAGGCAAATAAATGCTTTAACAAAAGGCTGGGAAAAGTAGTTGAGAGAAATGATGTCACTGTAGCAGAGAATGACGGGATCATTCCATAGTGCAGTGAACAATTTCCCAATGAGAGTGATGAGGATAATATCAATGCAGGGGAGCAGAAGTGGATGACATTGATTCAGAAGAAGATACTGATGATGAGCATGAGGAAGTAAAAACCGCATCTGCACAAAAGCCAATGAGTTGAGCAGAAATTGAAATGAAGAATATCATTGGTGATCAGTTAGCTCCAGTTCAGACAAGAAGAATGAAATCACTAGAGAAGACATCTTTCCTATCCTAGGATGAGCCAAAATGATTTTTGGATGCATTTGAAGATGAAAAATAGGTTCACGCACTGAATGAAGAGCTTGATCAGATTGAGAAAAATCAGACGTGGGAGATTGTTTTGTGTCTAGCAGACAAGAATGTCATCCAGACTAAATGGGTCTATCACAACAAGATGAATGAAGATGGCATAGTTATTGGGTACAAAGAACGACTGGTTTGAAAAGGATATTCCTAGATATAGGTAATATATTTTGATGAAGCATTTGCATCAGTTTCAAGATTGAACACAATCAGATTATCTCTAGCCATTGTAGTGTAACAGAAGTTAAATGTTTTCCAGATGGACATCAAATCTGCATTTTTGAATGGGTTTCTGGAGGAAGAGGTGTATATTTAGCATCCAGATGGGTTTTTCATTCATGAGGATGAGAACAAGGTTTGTAAACATAAGAAGGTGTTGTGTGGGATGAAACATGAACCAAGAGCATGGTACTGAAGGCCTGATTAGTACTTGAAGAAGCTTTGTTTCCAGTGTGGGGGAGTTGATTACAGTCTCTATTTCAACAACAACAACAGTAATCAAAGGATGAGGGTGTTGGTTTATGTCGATGAAATAATATTTGGTGGATCATAAAAAGAACATTGCAGACCATTTTCTGAATTCATGAAACATGAGTTCAGATGTATATGATTGGTGAGCTGACCTTTTTCCTTCATTTACACGTTACACAAGGAAAGAATGGCACATTACTTTCTCAATCCTAATATGCCAAGGAGGTTCTGAGAATATTTGTAATGGAAAATTCCAAGGATATGAAGACTCCAGTTGCAACCAGGATGAAATTATCAAAAGATAATAATGGAATGGAATTTAATATCACGGAATATAGAAAGATTATCGTGAGTTTACTATACCTGACAGCGACTAGACCTAATAATGTTTTGACCACATACCAAGTAGCGCGATATGAAATTAATCCCAATGAAATCTGAATTATTGTAGTGAAAATAATACTTCATTATATCAATGGAACATTGGATTTTTGCTTGATATATAGTGATAAATCGCAGTCAGAGTTATTGGGATATACTGATGCAGATTGGGCTGATTCAGCAGATGACAAGAAACCAACGTCATGAGGTGCTTTCTATCTTGGTGGAATATGTATTTCTAGGATAATCTAGAAGAAAGATTTTATTTCATTATGTACCACAGAAGTTGAGTATATTGTGTCCAGTCAAGCAAGCACATAGTTATTGTGGATGCAAAAGCAACTTGATGATATGAGAGTTGAAGTGAAATCTCTAATCAGAATTCAGTGTGATAACTCAAGTGCTATAAATCTCAGAAAAAAAATACCATCCATCACTCAAGGAAAATCAACATTGTGATAAAGTATCATTTTATCAAGGATAAGGTCGGGAAGGGAATCATGAAATTGGAGTATGTTCCTACAGATCTACAGTTTGCAGACATTATAACGACGAGACAAAGGGGGATGTGTTTTCACCTAAAGTACTAATATGTGCCTACAGATCTATAGTTTGCAGACATTATAACTACAGGGAATCATGAAATTGGAGTATGTGCCCAAGGTAAGATGTGTTTTCACCTAAAGTACTAATATGTGTTTTACCATGTTACAGCCAGCAAAGGATTGCCCTTTGGGTTCGTTGACAAAGGGGGAGAAAACAATGATTTTTCAAGGGGGAGACAGTGTGGCTATTTGATAAATCATTAATGATATGGGGTGAAGCTGTAGGAGGAGTGAGATAGGGTGAGAAATAAGATAGGGGGAGGGTATTAAATATGAGAATTCTAGAAGTGATCGTTCAATGATTTGATATCACGATAGCTATGGATCATGATAAAAGTAGAATATTGATGTTGGAATGGCGTGAGAATGGTTCCAACGATCAATAATTGGTATCAATTAGGTAATTAGTATCAGTTTTGTGTCAACAGATGGTTTCTAAAATGAAGCGATTCATTGATGAACTTTTCATACTACTCTTGTTTCTCACATCGAGCATTTCTCATGTGGGCTTAGAGTATGTGGTGAGTGAATCATTGGTATCTATATGAATCGCAAGAGGCGAAGGATGGTTTATGATGGAAAGAGAATCTGTGAGGTATCAATGTGTAGAAAATAATTATGAAAAGAGTTGTCAACAATCCCAAAAGGGAGATATTTTTGGGAGAAAATCCTTCAAGGTAACATTGCAGCATTTTTGGGTTGATCATGTTTCTTGATAAAGCAGGTTTCCATGGTGAATTGTCATGTTCTAGAGAAGTTGTTGAAAATCCATGCTAACAAGGAACCATGAGAAATGAATGGATGATCTGGAGGCGGTATAAAATAACAGATACATGGTGACAGTGTTTTCTAGTGTTTGGGAAGTTTTTGGGGTCCCAAATTTGGAGTTTGATAGCATCGCGAAATATGGATTACCATGAAAATCTCATCAAAATATGGAAAAGGCTTGACTTTTACGAAGATAGGCTTCATGGATTGGATTTCACGATGACCAGAAGAATGTTTAGGGTGATTCTTTGTGATTAAGACAAGCATCACAAATGGCAGACTCAAGGAGAATTGCGGCAGCGATGGTTATTGCGAGTGGAGCTTCACGAAGAAGGGGAAAAGAAACTGATGGGATGCTCCACGATTACGATGATCTCCGTGATCAGAAAAATTCTGTGGTGCTTCACGATTTTGAGAGAATTTTGGTCGGAACTTCAGAGCTTCATGATTTGAGATGATGTGGTGTTGACTTTTCACGAAAGGTTCGAGGGTCGGTGGAATCACCTATAAATAGACCTTGACCCCCTCAAAATAAATAGAGATTTTTCAATGAAAATATTTTTCTCTCAGCTCACGAAGGAGGTTCTCAAAGGCAGTGTGCTTCGGGAAACCAGAGCATCGTGGCGGCTAATCTAGTTCCGTGAAAGTTGCAAGCTCTGCATTGGATTAGTGAGCTTCACGAAAGAATTTTCTCTCTGAAGACATGATCTATGCGATGGCCTAATCTTTG
Source organism: Viscum album (assembly GCA_963277665.1). Taxonomy (NCBI): domain Eukaryota; kingdom Viridiplantae; phylum Streptophyta; class Magnoliopsida; order Santalales; family Viscaceae; genus Viscum; species Viscum album. Next base: position 2,057,025,824 of record OY728137.1, read on the forward strand.
TGACAGGTTGATCTTCACAAAAAGTCAGGAGCTTCACGATGGCTTGTTTGAGATTCACGAAATTTGGAGCCTCGTGAATTTGGGTGATTTATGAAGGTGTTTCCAAACTATGTTGCCTAGTGTTCAGTGGAGAAGAGGAATTCATCATTGGATGAAATTTGGACATCAATAAAGAATCAACATACACTGGTGGATACATTAATTAGTGGTAATGAAGAGACCTACAGTTCTATAAACAATGAGTGGATCTTCTGAAGAAGCAGTGAGCTAACATCAGTTGGGAGATCAGTGAGTTCTTAAATTGTGAGTGGTTGTAAACCAGGAGGGACAATGACTCCACCTAAAACTTGTAAACAACAGTGTGATTATAGTGGAATTGGTACATCGGCACACTACTGGTGTATACTCCTTTGATGTAGCCCAGTGAGGGTAAACCAAGTAAAAATTATTTTGTCACATGAATGCTTTATGGTTTATTCATACTCTGCATCGGGAATGAGAGAGAAGAAGGTTTTGTCTAATAGAAAAACAAGACCAAAAGGAGCAGTTGTTTTAATATGTCATACCCTGATACTCCCCCAAACCCTCAGGATATCTATCCTAATGGACCTAACAATTTGTATCAGAGGGAAATCTTGATATCAGTTTCTCTCTCAAATTTAGGTGAACAATCATAAAGGGATTCTGATCTTTGATGGGAACAATTTTCAACTACGGAAGAATCAAATGCAACTATACTTCCGATCTTTGGGAATGGATGTGTTTACAGTAGAAATTCTAGGTATCACATTTGATATTAATAGTGGTGCATTATCAAAAGCTTATTTAATATAATTGGATGCTGATGCAAAGGGAATCAATGCTTTACGGGGAGCCATATCCAATTCTATCTAGACAAATGTGATGTCATGCCAAACCTCACATGCCATGTGGGAAAATATATTAAATATATATGAAGGAGATACAAAGGATATAGAAGCAAAGCTGCAAGTGCTGTGGAACAAGTATGAAGTTATAAGAATGAACCTGAATGAATCTGATGATTCATTATTTGACAAGGTAAATTTTTTAGTGGAGGACATGTGAGGTCTTGGAGAAGTTATTGAAGAAATGAATATTGTGAAGTGCATCTTGTGGAAACTTCCTCCTTGGTTCAATCAGAAAGTTTCAGTATTGGAAGATTAAGACGTGGAAGAGATGACATTGGATAACCTGCGCAACACCCTTGTTGCATATAAAATGATAAATGATGATAATGATGTTGTGGAAAAGGGGAAATCCAAAGTGGTGGCATTCAAATCCATGAAGAAGCTCAGCATTGAATATTTTCAGGAAGAAGAAGAGACAGATGGGGTGATGTAATTCCTCTCCTCAAATCATAAAATAGTAAAAGGAATGATTAAAGGGCGACATCAACTAGCTTGATTCGATGTGGAATGGTTGGACATCTTGCGGCAAGGTGCCCCAAAAAGTTACAAGAGGGTAATGATGTCGATGAAATCTAAATTCCCATGAAAAAGTCATTAGCCTATGGTAAAGGAAAGAAATTGTTCAAGAGAAAATTCTTTATGAATAAGAAACTTCTTTCAAAAGAATGTGACAATTCAGATGAGTCTGAGGTTGAGGAGGTCGAAGTGATAGAGAATTGCAGAGATCGTGGAGAAAATCCTATGGTGGAAGTTGTTGGTAGTACTCAGAAAGATGAAACTGAAGATGATGTAGAAGAAGAAGGAGTTGAGGTAAGATTTTACATGGAAGATGAATTAGAAGAATCTCTAGAATAGATAGATTTTTGGAGAGACAAAATGAATAAATCCAACAATGTGGTCCACGATACTAAACTCTACATGAAGTAACAAGAAGAACAAAAGTCTGAGTTAGTAGTAGAAATTGAGAAACTCAAGTCATCAGTACCAGATAATTTTGAATCAGTTAGTGAGTATAAACATAGGATTGGAGAACAGAAGAATGAGATCGATGAATTGAATATAATAGTGAAATATCACATCAATCATATCGAAGATCTTGAAGAGGAAGTTTTCGGTCTGTAGGAAAAAGTTAAAGACCAGAAAAAAAACATTGATCTACAACACATTCTTGGGATCGGAGGTCATTACAAAAACTGAAAAGATGAAAGAGGATCCTAGTAGTTCATCAAGAAAGAAGAATTAATCGAGCTCATACGTTAGGGCTGCTTTGGGTCTTGATAAGAAACAAAAATATGTGAAAATCGAAGTCAGAACGCAAGAACCCATTCTGAGATTGAAGGTCGATTTGGGAACAAAGCAGAATCAGAATATTCAGAGATCGCAAGTGGAAACTAGAAGTGTAGAAGTGACATGAAGGAATAAACCTTATATCTGGTGTTATTTTTGAGTAAATATGGGACATTCATAGTATGTGTGTTCCATATCCAACATATAATGAAGGGCACAAGAACAGAGGTGGAAACCAAGAAGAGAACGATTATTCATAACATGTTTTGAAAGGCACTATCTTTGGTGCAGAGTATTTGGACACATAGTTTGGTATTGTACTTCGACCATGTAGAGGAATGTTCCAATGGAGAATAAAAATGTTTGTAAGAAGGAGATCAATGAACCAACAGGTGAGTTTAAAATGAAAAATATATTTGTAGCTTTGCAAGATGAAGCTGGTCCATCATACTCTGATAAAGAGTAGAAGTCTTTATCCATGCCAAGTGTGAAGGAAAAAATATGGACCAGGAAGAAAAAGGACGAGGCGGAAGTGGTTGCAGAAATATCCCTTAAAGAATATGATCACTCTGGTGTGTGAATCCTTGATAGTGGTTTCACATCTAGCATGATAGGTAATAAGGATCATGTTACAGGCGTAAAATTGGACAAATAAGGTGTTTTCAAGTTTGGAAATGATGAAGGCCTGAAGATTACTGGCTCAGGAAAGGCCATGTTTAGGGAAAGAAGATCTATATTGTAAAAGGAATAGACGAGGATGTGGTTATATAGGGAAAAATTACAAAAGGAAATCTCTACCTGGTAAGTGGAGAAGAAGATATGAGCTTTCTATCCAGAGAGGATGAAAACAAGTTGTGGCATAAACTACTCGGTCATCTATGCCAACCATCCCTGGAAGATCTGGTAAATTGTGATACAGTAAGAGACCTTATGAAGCTGTCATGTGATCGAACTCACTCATATGATGCATGAAAAAAAGGGAAGCTCATCACAAGTGTGGTCAAAGGAAAAGAAGTTAACAAGTGTGGTCTAATTGGTGCATGCTGAGGTTTGTTGGCCTATAACACCAAGAGTAATTGTCAGAAAGAGGTACTATGTTATTTTCATTGATGAATATAGTAGAATGTCATGATTATTTGTTATTTCCCATAAAGAGGATGGGTTCAGCAGCTTAAAACAATACCAGAGGGAGTTTGAAAGGATGATTGGACATGAAATTTTGAATCTTCGTACTGAAAATGGTACCGAATTCACAAATAGTCAGGTGTAAGGATATCTCGAGAAACATGGGATAAGGAATCAAGTTTCCTCGGTGATAAATCCCCAATAGAATGGAGTGGTTGAAAGGAGAAATCATATCATCAACAACATGTCTAGAATGGTACTCACTGAAAAAAGTCATACCAGAGAAATTTTGGAAGGAAGCTGTTTTGGCATCGTTCTACATTTCTAACAAGGCTCTATTGTGTCCGTAAGATGGAATGACTCCATAAGAAATGTGGAATGGAAAGATGCCAGCAGTGAAATACTTTCTAATATTTGGAAGTAAGTGAATTATCCTCAACAAGGAGAAACATAGGAAATATGATTCATGAGGAGATGAGGGGATATTCCTTGGATACTCCAGAAAAATCAAGGCATATAAATGCTTTTACAAAAGGCTGGGAAAAGTATTTGAGAGTAATAATGTCACTGTATTGGAGAATGAGGAGATCATTTAATAGTGAAGTGAACAATTTCTTGATGAGAGTGATGATAAAGAATACAACACAGTGGGAGCAGAAGTTGATGATGTTGATTCATAAGAAGATACTGATGATGAGTATTAGAAAGTAAAATCCATATCTACATAAAACCCAAGGAGTTGAGTTGAAATTGACAGGTAGAATATCATTGGTGATCAGTCAGCTCCAGTTCAGACAAGAAGCACGAAATCGATGTAGTAGACATTTTTCCAATCTCAGGTTGAGCCGAAATCCTTCGTTGATGTAGCTGAAGATTAAAACTAGGTTTACATAATGAATGAAGAGCTTCATCAGATGGAGAAAAATCAGACGTGGATGATTGTTTCAAGTCCAGAAGACAAGAATGTCATCGGGACTAATTGGGTCTATCGCAATATGATGAATGAAGATGGCCTAGTGATTCATAACAAAGCACGACTGGTGTGCAAAAGATACTCCTAGATAAAGGGAATAGATGTTGATGAGGCATTTTCACCGGTTGCAAGACTGGAGACAATCAGATTATTTCTAGCCATTGTAGTGCAACAGAAGTTCAAACATTTCCATATGGACGTCAAATCTGCATTTTTTAATGGGGTTATTGAGTAAGAGGTGTATATTGAGTATCATGATGGTTTTCTCATTCATGAGGATTTGAACAAGGTTTTTAGACTAAAGAAGGAGTTTTATGGGCTGAAACAAGGACCAAGAGCATGGTACTCAAGTGATGATAAGTACTAGAAGAAGATTGTTTTCTAGCAAGGGGGAGTTGATTATAATCTCTATTTCAACAACAACAACATTAATCAATGGATGATGGTGATGGTTTAGGTCGATGACATAATATTTGGAATATTAGACAAATCACAATGCAGTTAGTTTTCCGAATTCAGGAAACATGAGTTCGAGATGTCTATGATTGGTGAGCTGACCTTTTTCCTTGGTTTATAGGTGACACAAGAAATGAATGGAACATTAATTTCTCAATCCAAATATGCCAAGGAGTTTATGAGAATATTTGGAATGGAAAATTCTAAGGATATGAAGACTCCAGTTGCAACCAGGATGAAATTATCGAAGGATGATAAATGCAAGGCAGTTGATATCACAGAAGACTGGCAGATTATTTGGAGTTTACTGTTCCAGACAGCGACAAGACTTGATATTGTTTTCGCCGCATTCTATGTAGCTTGATATCAAGAAATCCCAAGTAAATACACATACATGAAGTGAAATTAATACTTCCTTATATCATGTGAAGAATGGATTTCGACTTTATATATAGTGATAAATCTCAGTCAGAGTTATTGGGATATACTGATGCAGATTTGGTCAGTTCAGTAGATGACAGGAAATCAACGTCAGGATTTTCTTTATATATTGGGAGACTATGTATTGCTTGGATAATCAAGAAGAAGGATTGAATTTCATTATGCACAACAGAAGTTGAGTATATTGCGGCCACTCAAACATGCACATAGTTATTGTGGATGAAGCAAAGACTCGATGACATGGGAGTAGAAGTGAAATATCTGATCTAAATCCACTGCGATAACTCAAGTGTTATAAATCTCAGAAAAAATCCCATCCATCACTGAAGTAAAAGTAACATTGAGATAAAGTATCATTTTATCAAGGAGATGGTTGAGCAGAGAATCATGAAGTTAGAGTATGTGCCTACAAAACTACAGGTTGATGATGATGATATTTTACCTAAAGTACTAATATGTATTTTTATCCTATTATAGATAAAAATGAAGTTCCATTTGGGTTCGTTGACAAAGGTGGAGAAAACAGTGATTGTTCAAGTGGGAGATAATGTGTCTATTTGATAAATCATGAATGGTATGGGGAGAATCTGGTGGAGCATCGAGATAGGGGGAGAAATAAGATAGGGGGAGAGTATTAAATCCGATGATGCTAGAAGTGATCGATGAATGATTAGATTCCATGATAGCTAAGGATCGTGATAAAAGCATAAGAGTGATGTTGGAATGGTGTGAGAAGGGTTCCAACAATCAACAATTATTATCAATTCAGAAATTGGTATCAGTTTGGTGTCAACGGATGGTGTCTTAAATGAGGTGATTCATTGATGAACTTTTCATACTACTCTTGTTTCTCATGCCGAGCATGGCTCATGTGGGATTAGAGTATGTGGTGAGTGAATCTTTGGTTGCTATCTGAACCGCAATAGTCAAAGGATGGATGATGATGGAAGGAGGCTCAGTGAGGTATCAACATGCAGAAAATTATTCTGAGAAGAGTTGTCAACAAAACCAAAGGGGGTGATTGTTGGGAAAAAATCCATTAAGGTAACATTGCAACATTTTTGGGTTGATCAGGTTTGTTGAAAATCTGGTTTCCATGGTGAATTGTCAAATTCAAAAGATTTTTTTGACAATCCATGCTGACAATAATCTATGACAAAGGAATGGATGATCTGGGAGCAGTATAAAAAAAATACAAGGTGGCACCATTTTCCAATTTTAGGAAAAAAATTTGTGTCCAAAATTTGAAGTTTAGTGAGCATCAGGAAATATGGATTTCCTTGAAGATAAAATCTAAGTATGGAAAATGATTTAGTTTCATGAAGATATGCTTCATGGATTGGATTTCGCGAAGACCAGAAGAATGATGATGACGATTTCTCGTGATTATGACAAGCTTCGCGAATGGCAGAGTTGAAGAACATTTCGACAGTGAATGGAATTGCGAGTGGAGATTTGTGTAGAGGGAGTGAATGAATTTATGGGATTCTCCACGATTACGATGATCTATCCGATCAGAAAATTTCTATGGTGCTTCACGATTTTGAGTGAATTTCGGCGGGAACATCAGAGTTTCCTGATTTGAGCTGACGTGGTGTTGAATTCACGTGGAAGGTTCGAGGGTTGGTGGAATCACCTATAAATAGACCTTGACCCCCTAGGGATATTAAAAGAGTTTTAGTAGAAAATCATTTGCTCTCGAATAAAAAAGGTGGTTTGCAAAGGTAGTGTGATTCGCGAATGAAGAGCTTCGTGATGGCTAATCTAGCTCTGCGAAAGTTGCGAGCTCTGCGTTGGCTCAGTGAGTTTTGTGAAGGAAGTCACTCTCGGATGACTTGAGCTCTATGACGGACTACGCTTTACAAAGGCTTTAGATTCTTGAAAAGGAAGGAGCTTCGTGAAGGCTTGTTTGAGCTTCATGAAATTGGGAGACTCGTGAAGTAGGGTGCTTTGCAATGGTGGTTCCAAAGTGTGTTGCCTAGTGTTCAGAGGCAAAGGGGTATTCATTAGTCTATGAAATTTGGACATCAATTGAGCATATACATACAGTAGATGATGCATTAATTAGTGTTAATGAAGATACCTACAGGTCTGTAAACTGTGAGTGGATCTTCTGAAGAAGCTGTGAGCTCACATCAATTGAGAGGGTAGTGAGTTCTGTAATTGTGAGTGGTTGTAAACCTGGAGGGATAGTGAGTCCTCTTCGTACATGTAAATAGTAGTGCGCTTATAGTGGAATTGGTACATCGACACAATGTTGGTGTATGCTCCTTGGACATAGCCTAGTGAGGGTGAACCAAGTAAAAAATGTTGTGTCATGTTCATGCTTTGAGGATTATTCATACTCTGTATCGGTAATGAGAGAGAAGATGGTGTTGTATAACAAAAAGACAAGAACAAAAGGGGCATTTGTTTTAATCTGTCATACCCTGGTTCACCGCCCCCTCTCAGGGTATATAGCCTAGTGGACCTAACACTGATAAATGATGGATATTGATCAAAAATATGAATCCTAAGGAGGAGATTGAGGTGTTGTAATAGAAGGATTTCTGGAAAATGTGTTTCTATAAGTATTGTCCTCTCACCCTCCAACATAAGATGGAAAGGGTATAAGGCCTCTGCCTTAAACATTACATAATCTTGAATTTAGTTAATAATTAACATTGAGGATCTTTTCAGGTTTATATTTCTAGACAATTATCCCATAGATATTACATTACATCATAGAAATTACAAAGTATACACTTTTACACTGTATCCATTTTTTTATAAAATTAAAATTCTTAAAAGAAGACAATAATTATTTTCTTGATATAAATCTTCTTGAGTTCTTCTATTCTGTTAAAATACTTTATACCATGTGAAAAACATTTCAAAAACATGTTAAGAGCATAAAAAACTCATAAAGGGTTATAAAATAAATGAAGAACACATTTGTTCATCCATACATACAAAACATAAGCTCCGTAACATACCTCATGAAATCATAAGATGTTTGAATAACACATAGATATCTTAGATAATAAATATAACATGTGGAATTCATATCAAACATATATTATAGCTTTAACAACTACGTAGGGAGTTACATTTGGAATACCCAGCACAATATAATCCCTAAATCTCTTAGGAGATACATTAAATTTTACCACCGTTACATTACCCAATGCATTTGAGAGCTATCTCGGGCTCACCCACACTAGATATATCATGGAACCACCCGTATACATACACAAATTCCAAGAACAATAAAATATTCATAGCATATAAAACAAGCATAAATTAAAGATAAAATATCTACATCGCAATCCCAATATATCATTTCAAGATATTAACATAATAAATGCTTTATCCAACCATTTTCAAAATCATTTAAACATTTAATAAAGAGATTTTTGAATCAACGTGTCCCATACCACTTTAACGAATTTGAAAGAAATTATAATTTCAAAACATTCATGTCCATATAAATAAATCATTAAAACCAATTTAAAAAATATGACATTAACTGGAATGATTTAGAATAATAAATCATTAAAACATTTAAAATGATATTTTCGTTAAAGAGTTCCTAACAAATGATACTTGATTGAATACAAAAAATTGATGAATAACATTTATCAAAACATTATAATATATTGAGAATAAAGGGATTCATAATATAATAGGTTAAATGATAGTATATAACCCATATAAAAGTGAATTGGCGCATAACAACAAAGATGTCTCAATGGAATGTAAATTGAGACAAAATACCTTATAAATACCCTATCATTTGGTTAAGGATAAATAAATGACATAATTATGTGTGAAAAATATATATACACTCAATGTGATTGGATATTTAGTGTAAATAAATTTGAGTAAATTCACACATATTCTTGTAAAAACAACACCAATGACTTGGATGTTTAACTCAATGAAAGGAAATTGAGTTAAGATTACTCTTATCAAGTTGATATCGATGAATTGAGAATTTTATCAATGCAGTGATTATGTGTATCAAAAGTATATCCACATGAAGGGGAGTTTATATAATTACATAAGTAAATAAATATTAATTTCACACATAATCATGGAAAAAATAATCATTGATGTTTGGGTAAAACCGAATGAGAGGAAATTGAAATTAGAAATTCTCTTTCTAATTTGGAAACTTACAAACATGCACCCCATGAAAGAAGGATCATAGAATAACGATGTAGATACACATAAATTAAAGTACATTACACATTTAATACAATCATCGGCATTACATACACCACAGAAAAGGAAATAGTGGAAATATAGTATGAATCTCACGTGAATAAAAAGTGAGATGAAAACCCCTTACCATGTTCTAATCAATCTATTCATTAGACAAAAAGCTAACAAACACCAAATGAAAGACTTAATTCCATGAATATAAATATAATAATGATAATATATATCAAATGGAAGTAAAAAATTCACTACATGCTATAAATAAGTGGGGGAAAATGGAAATCTGATGAAATTAAAAGTGAGATAAGAAACCCCTTACCTCGTGTCTGACTTGACTCGTATGTTCCGTGTTCATCCTGAATAGTAAACATAAGTTAATTTATACTTCATTAAGAACATTTATCAATTTTATTATTCATTTTATATCACTTATTAATTTTTAATAAAAATTAGTTAATTATTTGAGTTCATATAGGATATTTTCTCGATGTTCAGAACTTTATTCAAAAATCAACTTTTTATAATTACAAATTCACCAAGTGGTAAAAATTCCACTATCTCCAGAATGATATTCATGATTTATATATCATGTATATCATGTGTATATATATTTATAATATTCCATATCATTTGGAGTTCAGAAAGGAAACGCACCGTTCATGGAGACGGTAAGGGGGAGGTGTGATAAAAGGGGCTTGAGAGGTGTGAGAAATGGGTCCGATGTGATGAATTTTTATAAGGGGGATGAGGGGCTCTTTAGGGAAGTTAGAAAATATTATTTTATTATATAATGATTTTAGGTTTCTATAGGTCCAAAACTTGTTAAATTTAAATATAATATGACTCTTTTTAGAAAAAAATTCATCCAATAAGAATTCGACAGGTTTTGGATATTGTTTTAATCTTTATATTCTTATTTATTTATATCATTCATTAATGAGGGAAACATTGTGTCATTATTGTGCATAAATAATTTTATTCATTTGACGTCCAAAAAATTTCAAAAAATACCATGATGTAGAAGATTTATTTATATTTGAAAATAATACTCATGGTTGAAACTATAACTTATATAACACCAAGTAAGAAGTCATTTACTAAATGATATATATTATTGTCATTTTTGTCATTACATTAAATTAATTAAAATAAAGTGTCATTATCACTATTAAGTGGCTTCATGGGATCCCCAAATCTACCAAAGGATGCCCATGGTCTGAAATGTATCATCCAATAGGATTAGGACACATGTTAGGGTAATTTAATATTATTATAATATTATTTTTACCTTGAATTTCTCTATTTAACTTTAATCACGGCAAATAAAAGTCAAAAGTTACTTTTCAAAAAAAAATTATTTTTATCTTATTGAACCACATTTTAATTTCTAATAACAACTATATATTTTATATTTTTGAAATTAAATTCACAGAAGCGGTAAAATTCCCGTTAAATGAAAAAGTTGGTTTTTTAACTACTACTTAGTGCTTTCACTATTCATAAAAAATTGATGATTTTAAAAAAAATACCAAAACTTCAGCCTAATATATATTTTATATTCTGAATTAAAAAATTATATCTATTTTACCAAAGTAAAAAACATAGAAGTTGTATTAATTAATTTAAAAATGATTTCTATTGTCAAAACAAAAAAAAGCTTCTTTTTTTAAGAAATAATAACTATCAAAATATTCACACTTGTTTATGTCCAATTTTAAAGTGAAATTATTTCAAATGACCAAAATTGGATTAAATTGTAAAAATATAATATAATTTCAATTTAAAACTAATTAAAAAGGTAATCTAACCATATAAATAAATTGGATTAAAAGGTATTTTTGAATTAAAATACAGTATTTCTCACAATTCCTTATAAAATGTATTTAATCATAAAAGTAACAAAAATTTACCCAATGTAAATTTTGATGCCCTGATTCTAAGGAAAAATTTTATTTTGTCAAATAGAAACTATAAAAATGACCAAAACTATATTTAAAGATGGCTCATCATCAAAATGTAGTAAATCAACCATTTAATGAGTATTATAGTATTTTTTCTTTAAATTAGATTCATTGAGATTTTAAGCCATAAAAATTTATTGGATAAATGTAAAAAACATTTAAGAAATATTTTAATCATAACATGCTTAGTTATGTTCATTCCTACCAATAAAACATCTAGGCATTAACTACCATTTAAAAAATATTATAGTATTATTTTTCAGTATAACCCAATTTTGTGAGCAACATATGATTTCAAAGAAACCTGTTGTTATGTATCAGGTATTCCATTGAACATAGCATCCCCTTTAATGTAAAAATAATATTTAATTCAAAAATATTAATAAATAAGAAAATTTATTATTCTTTATTTACTTGGGAAGTAACATCCTTCACCCCTTTTAGAAATTGTGTCCTCACAATTATAAAATTGGGCTTGGAAACATCCTTATAAGTCCCATATCGGAAAAAAGAGTCAATAAAACTATCACATTAAAATAATTATTGAGGATAACAAAGGTCACCCAACATAACCCGTACATGGATTCCAGGAAAACATAGATATGGTGGAGAAACTAAGTGTCAAGTTCTGATGGAGAGTGGTAGTAAACATGATTAAGATAATGTTAACCACCTGAAAATCACAAACTTATGCTAGGTTAAATGGAATTTGGTTTCCCCATAGGAAAAGTAAACAAACAACAATTTTTTTGTTTTATGTTTCTTTTCATAAAGATGGATATTTTTTTATATTGACTAAGTAAATAAGGAAATATACTTACATTTAAAGTATAGTCTCATCAATTAATAATTTTCTACCAAAAAACTCAACTTTTCTCTAAATGATTTGTATTCAAGATGACTTGTTCACATTTGAAGTTATAGAATCAACTTCAAGAGAATAACATAATCCAAAAAAGATAAATAATATATTTTCGCTCTCTTTAGACATTAACCAAAACCAAAGTGGTTATTACATGATTAGACAATCCCAAAAAAGATAATCCTTTAAAAAAAGAAATATTATACCTAATCTCAAAAATTCGACAAACAAAATCCAAAGTTCATCAATGAAAATTAAATAAACCATTGCCTATAAAATTCTTCAAAGTAAACCAAACTAGCATTGAAACCCAAAACTCATAAGGATTTAATCACATAATCTTCCATAAGAAATCTTAACATTTATTTCTAAATAACATCGACTACTCATAATGGTTCATACGGATGTGTAATTAACCTAATCACATATTCTATATGGTAGGTTAATAATTACCATAAATAACCAAAATAGCCATAAAATATAGATTCTTCCAAATGAAAATTTCAACCATTATTCCAAAATTGAATTCCCATAGTATTGTATTTTCCTTAGGCATATAGTGTTTCCTCAAAAGAGAGAACGTCTTCCAAAATAACCTTTATCACTTAATCACCAAATCATTTTATTATACTAAGGAAATACATTGGATAAAACATATGTTCTCAAAATAAAATTATTCTTGATCCATAAAATCATTTAACTAAAAGAATAACACATACTAACCAGGGACATCACGTAGGCCAGTGCTAAAATATGTTCCCTTGTCTCCCTTCGGTTGTGGGATCTATTCCCACAGCCTTGGCGAACACGACGGGTTGTCACCCATCTTACGGGCTGTCCTTTTTATAAAACATAAATATAACAGTAATTTTTTTTAACCTGAATGGTTGTCTTATACCAATCATTTTCCTCCCAACTCATTAAGACCTCAACATCTTTTTAAAGACGTATATATATTGTTATTTTTTATATAGCCTCCATATGATAAAATAAAAAAATTCCCAAAATAAATAACATCATACCTTGATCATAGTGTCCATGTGATTTCATTGTCATCATGTTCACGTAGGTAGAAGGTCCATGCATTGGAACAATGATTTTGATATACCTCAAAATCACTTGCATCCTTCATCCAAATACACCATGTACAACATGGGTCATATGTGTCTTTACAAAAAAAATATTTTCGGAAAATAATCATTTATAACATATAATTCGAAAATATCTGATAAAACTTTCTTTTTATAAAATAGTCAGACGAAGATTGAGTTGAAACATTCCATCAATTTTTATTTTTAAATACCATAAGTATGTGTTGAAAGACTATAATTTTAAAGCTAATATAAAAAGGTTACGCAAGGGTCTCCTTCTCTAACACCTTTTTCAAAATCACAATATGCTTCAAAATCTTGCGATAAGGTAAATTATTTGAAAATCCCTTGATAATATTTACCATTCTAGAAAATATGAGAATATTTTAAAAATAATATTTCATTAAATACAACCCATGATTCATAATGATATCAAGGTATAGTGGATGTGTTTGATATCTCAAACAACTTCTTGCAAGTGAGTTGTATTATAGAAAAAAGTTCACAATCATCTGAACATGACATTGCAATAATTATTACAAGCATGTAATTAATAAGAGATAGGAATGTTGTTTGTGATCCTCCTCCATCACTTATAACTGACTTTCTGGATCTGAAAAAGTTGTAAAACATGTATTTAACTTAAAGAGTAGTTATAAAGACTAACCAAGTGTCTAATAAAAACTATTAATCCCTAAAGTTGTCTAAAACTACCTCTGATACCAACTACAAGGACCCACCCTTAAACATTACATAATCCTGATTTAAGTTAATAAATCACATTGAAGATCTTTTCAGGTTTATAGTTTTAGATAATTAGTCCATAAATATCACATTACATCTCATAAATTACCAACAAGACACTTCTACTCAGTTTCCATTTTTCTCATAAAATAGAATTTCTTAAATGAAAAGAAAAATTATTTTCATGATTTAAATCTTCTTGAGTTCTTTCTTTCTCTTACCCTACCTCATACCATGTGAAAAAAATTCAAAAACATGGGATGGGCATAAAAAGCTCAGTAAGGGTTATAAAATAAAGAAATAAAACATTAGATCATCAATTCATAATAAACATAAGTTCTTTAACATACCTCATGAAATCATAATATTTATGAATAACCCATAGAAATAATAAATCATAAAGGTAACTTGTGGTATCCATATCAAGATTACATTGTAGCTTTCACAACTACATAGTGAGTTAAATTTGGAATACCCATCACATTATATTCCCAAAATATCTTAGGAGAAACTTTAAAATTTACCTCCATCACATTACCCAATGCATTGGAGAGCTATCTCGGGCTCACCCTCCCATGGTTTATCATGAAACCACTGGTATATATAAACAATACCCAATAACAATAACATACTCATAACAAATAAAACAAGCATAAAGTAAATATAACATTTCCCCATTGAAATACTAATATATAATTTTATGATACTGACATAATAAATGCTTTATCAAACTATTTTAAAAATCATTTAGAAAAATTAATAAATATATTTTAGAAGAATAAATCATTAAAACATTTGAAATGATTTTTTAGTTAAAGAGTTCTTAACCAAATGAGAGATGCTTGAATACCAAAATTTGGGAAATAGAATTAATCAAAATATTATAATATCATCAGAATAAAGTGATTCATGATATAATATTTCAAAGGACAGTATGCACACCATATAAATTTTAATTGGCACATAACAACAAAGAACACTCAATGGAATGTAAATTGAGATGAAATCCAATATAAATACTGAATCCTTTGGTTAAGGATAAATAAATGAAATAATTATGTGTGAAAAATATAAATAAAATAAATGTTATTGGATATTTAGTATAAATTAATTTGATGACATTCACACATATTCTTGTAAAAACAACACCAATGACTTGGTTTTTAACTCAATTAATGGAAATTGGGATAATATTACTCTTATTAAGTTTATATCGCTGACTTGATAATTTTATCAATGGAGTGATTATGTGTATCAAAATTATATCCACACAAAGGGGAGTTGAAATTACTAAATTTATAATTAAGTAGTTATTTCACACATAATATTAGAGAAAGATAATAAATAAAGTTTTCGTAAAACCCAATGAGTGGAAATTGAGATTGGAAATTCCTTTACCTATTTGGTAACTTAAGAAAAAAACACTCTATGAAATAAGGATAATATAATGAAGATGTAAATACCCATAAATTAAAGTATATTACAGAAATAATACAATAAGGTGCAGTATATACACCACACCAAAGGAAATAGTGTCAATATAGCATAAATCATATGGGAATAAAAAGGGAGATGAAAACCCCATACCACATTTTAATCAGTCGAGTCGTAAGACCAAACTTTAATAACCACCAAATGAATCACAGAATACCATGAATATAAATATAATCATGATAATATATATCAAATGGAAGTACAAAATACACCACATGCAAAAAATTAGTTTTGAATAATGGAAATCTCAAAAAATTGAAAGTGAGATAAGAAACCCCATACATCATGTACGACACGAATCATATGATCAGTGTTATTCATGAATAATAAACTTAAGGTAATTTAGACTTAATTAAGAACATTTTTAAATTTTATTATTCTTTTTATATAACTTATTACCTTTTTATAAGAATTGGCTAATTATTTGAGTAAATATCGAACATTTTTTCGTTGTTCGAAACTTTTGTAAAAAATGAACTTGTTATAATTTCTAATTGTCCATTTTGTTAAATGTAAATTATCTCTAGTATTATATTAATGATTTAGATATCATATATATCATACATATCCTATGGATATATATTTATAATATTCCATATAATTTGGATTTTGAAAAGGAAACACGTCGTTCATGGAGATGGTAAGTTGTGCCTACGCATAAACGCTACATTAACTTCTATTTTATTTTTAGAGGAATGAAAACATAGTAATACATAGGAATATTATAATTCCATTATAATATCAATGTTATGTAATTTAATTAACTCCATTATTTATATAATCCACATTTGTCATGAACGAGTCATATCACCCTGAGGGGCAGTAGTCTGCACTTCCTCAAATGAAATTATCATATTTACCCATTATGGAAACCCTAAAGTTATGATATAAATAAAAAAATTCATAAGTATAGAGAAAATATAAATATAATATAAATCACATGTAAATACAGTTCCATAATAATTTCCACCATAAGTTGTGGTAGGAGAATATTGAACAATCACCGTTTCGTGAGGTAGTAATTCATTGTCCACAGAAACAATATGTTCTTTACGCATTAGATGGAGGTGTGTGTAATTGTTGTTAGAATCATTATCATATCAAACCCCTAGTATATTTATTATACTATGTTTTTTTTAAAATAAAGTAATAAAAAGAGTTTAGGGGGGTTGGAGAAGTAAAATAAAAAAACTTAAGAGAAAACTTTACTTTTAAATCAGGTAACACCCTTTGGTTTGAACCAAAAGGATTTCTTAAAGTGCCTTATACATAAGGTAATTCTTCTAGGTGGATGATAGGAATATTGAGAGATTATTTGGGCATATTTTGGACAAGACAAGGGGCTTGAGAGGTTTTAGTAATGGGTTAGAGGTGAGGAATTTTTATAAGTGGGAGGAGGGGCTCTTTAGAAATGTTTGAATATATTATTTTATAACATAATGATTTACGATTTCTAAAGATAAAAAACATCATAATGTCAAATATAAGATTAATATTTTTTGAAATATAATAATCCAATAATAATTGTATAGGTTTTAGATAATTTTCTAATATTAATAATCTTATTTATTTAAATCATTCATTAAGGAGGTAAGCACTGTATAATTATTATGTCCTAAACAATTTTATTTATTTGATGTCTTAAAATTATAAGAAAAATACCATGATGTAGGAAATATTTTTAGCATTAAAAATATTATTAATATTCTATGAGATAACTTATATAACCCAATGTAAGAATTGAGTTACTAAAAGATATATGTTTATGTCATTTTTGTCATTACATTAAATTAATTAATATAATCTGTCAATATCACACTTTAGTGGCTCCATGGGGTCCCAAAATCGACCCAAGGATGGAAATTGTTGGAAATTTATTAAGCAATAGGATTAGGATGCTTGTTAGGGTAATTTAATTTTATTATAATGTTATTTTTACCTTAAATTGCCCTATTTACCTTTAACTGCTATAAATGAAAGTCAAAATTTACTATTCAGCAAAAATTATTTTCATCTAATTAAACCAAATTTTACTTACTAAAAAATCCATCTTGGTCAGATTTTTTAATTTCAATTAATAGAATCGTTAAAAATTCATTTAAATGAAAAATACTATTTTTTAACTACTACTCAGTGTTTTCACCATTGTCCAAAAATTGATGTTTTTTTGAAAGAAGTCAAAAATTATGCCTATGATATATTTGATATTCTGAATACAAAAAGGTTACATATTTTACCAAATTCAAACATAGAAGTTGAATTAATTAACTTAAAACTAATTCCCATTGTCAACATTAAAAATGTTCTTTTTAAGAAATAATAATTATCAATAGATTGACACTTTTTTATGTCCAATTTCAAAGTGAAATTGCTTCCAATGAAAAGCATTGGACTATATGGTAAAAATAAAATGTAATTACATTATAAAACCAACAAAAAAGATAATATAACCATATAAATAAATTATATTAAATGGTAGTTTTAAATTAAAATATATTATATTTTCACTATTCATTAAAAAATGAATTTTAACAGAAAAATTCAAAAAAATTACCCAAAGAATATTTATGTCCTGATTAAAAATATGAATTTTATTATGTCAAATAAAACATATATAAGTAACCAAAACTATATTTAAAGAGGGTTCCCCAACAAAAGGTGGTAAATCGTCCTTTTATATAATATTACAGTATTTATGTTTATAATTAGATTCATTCACATTTTAAGCATCTATGTTTTATTGAATAAATTAAAAAACATTTAGGAAACATGTTTAATAATAATATTGTTTGTTCTTTTCATTCCTGCCTATACAATAGATAGGCATTAACTATCATTTAAAATAATATTATATTATTATTTTTTAGTATGACAAAGAGTTGTGTGAAAGATAACATTTCTAAGGAACCCGTTGTTGCATATATGGTACGCCATCAAACATAAAATCTCCTATAAAGTTAAATTAATATTTAATTTCTAAATATTAATAAATATGAAAATGTATTATTCATTATTTACTTGGGATGTTACAAAGGGACTTACTTTCCCTCAAGAAAAAAGACGATGAATCAATCAGAGCATATGTGGAAAACATCAGAAGTCTTGCATGACAAGCCTCCAGCTTTGTCGTTACCCCCAAATTCAAGGTTGACCACTTATTTGGGGGGATAAAACCTAGCCTAGGGAAAGCCCTAGTAATTCGTGACTTTGAGAGCTATGAGAAAATTGTCTGATGTGCCCTAAATGTCAAAATAGAGATCTATGAATCTCAAGGGTATCATAGGTATAAGAAGAGTAAGGTGGACTATAATTCTAGAGGTCTAGTGGAAAAATCCAATGGTTCTATGAAAATCAATCACCCCACTTTCCAATGCTGCAGAAAGAAGTACCCCATAAATTTTGTGAAGGGAACGATGAAATGAATTAGTTGTTGAAGATAAGGGCACATGTCCATTAACCGTAGACAAGAAAAACCCGCATCTGTGACAGAGGAGAGGAATTTTTAAGAACCCAATTTCTTCTAAGAAATACTTTGGAATATTCTTGATGATATTCCGGAGTAGCGCCTTCGGACGGTGTGCGATCCCGAGCCCCGGAGTGGCCGGAATTAAAATTTCAGTGCGTTCACACTGGAAATGCCAAATAAACACGATAACTCCTAAATGTTGACCCTGATTAGAGATCTGAGTGTACGGATGGGTCCGGAATGAGGTTTTTACCCTAGGAATGACATAAAACATGTCGTCATGGGATGTTTGGACACCTCGCTCGCTTTCGGAAGGTTAAACAGATAAATTAATTAATTTATTTATTTATTCATTTAATGGTGAAATGATAGTATCTATTATACAGTGGCTAAAATTGGAAAACCGAGGGCACCGTTGAGTTTGGAGCATGCCGTTTACCCTAGGAGGGGTGTAAGTTTTGCGGGCACGGCCGGTCTGTGAAAAATGGCCCTAGGGGCGTTTTCATAATTTTGCGGCTTCGGACGCTAAGTTTAATAACTTTTGAACGAGGTCTCGGATGAAAATTCTGAGACCTCCTTTGTGCTCGGGGGGTGGTGTTCACCCCAGGGGAGGCTTAACTTAGACCCTGTTGAGGGTTCGGGTTCGGGCCGACGGGCAGGTGGTTAAGCGTTTTCTATTTAAACGCTTAACTCACCCCTCCCTCTTCTTCTTCCCCACCTGGATAGCCGTAGGAGGCAGCCTTCCCTCTCCTCCTCCACTCTGGATAGGCAGCTCCGGCAAGGCGACGGCGCGGCGGTGGATCGCCAGTGAAGCTTTGGGCAACGCCCCTGTAGGTAGGATTGTTGCGGTTTCAATTTTTATTCCCGCACCTACTTTGAGTTAAATTTTACGCATTGATTTTCTGTTAAAACTTCAAAAAAAATTCCAAGGACGCATAGTATACATTTTTATCTCTCCAACGTATATTTCGGAATCAAAATCTGAGCTCGGAGGAGGCCGGGGTTGATCGCTGAAGTTTGCGGGTTTTTGAAGGTGATCCCAGCCGGTTTGGGTGCTCCGGCAGTCCGAGGCGAGGCGGCGGCGGTTCCCTTGGCGGCGGCGGCCTCTCTTCCAGGCGGCGGGCGCTCAGATTCAGCGGGGTGCGGCGTCTCTCGGCGGGGCGCGGCGTTTGTCGGTGGGGTGAGGCAGAAAACGCCGGGGTGCCGCGGAGGAGGCCAGCGCGCCGGTCGCGTCCGGCAGAGGAGGAAAGACCTGCGCCGCGCGGGTCTTCCTGGGGTCAACGAGGACCGGCTTCGGCCGGTCTGTTTAAGAGGAGGCAAGGACCCGCATGAGGCGTGTTCTGCATTGCAACAGGAGACCGGCCATTTGGCCGGTTGGTTAAGGAGGGCCGGACCCACTGGGGTCCGGCGGTTTGAGGCGGGCCGGCGGCTCGGACCGGGCCGGCCGGGGTGGATCGGCCCGGATAGGCCCCCTTGTATTCGGGGGGCCGTAACTGTTAAACGGCACGTCCGATTGACGCGTCGTCTATGACTGTGCTTCCGTGTTGATGAGTCGGTCCCTTTAAAGTGGGTCTAGATGTTTTTTCGGCTATGCACCCGAAGTCGGGTGACCTGAGAGTTTTAATTTATTGATATTAATTTATTATTAAAGTTTCGACGGACGTGGCTCGCGAGCCAGATGTTCGTTTGGAGCGCCGTCAAAGGCGCTGTGGCCCTAAGGATAAGACGGTCTTTCCAATGTGTTTCAGAACCATTACGGGTTGGTTTCGTTGCTCTGCGGCACGAAACACAATGTGAATAATTAATTAATTATTTAATTAATTAATTATTCTTGTGTCGTACCTAACTCCTGCTTGGGATGTCTGATTGACGCGCCATCAGCGGCAACACGATCTCAGTCCTCCTGTAGACTTTTTGAGGAGCTTTACAAAGCGTTCGGGTTGGAGATGAGGTGCGGGCCCCACAGGGCCTAGTTCGCACGTATTTCGGTGAAACACTACTTTTTCACCTGACATCCTTTTGAGGTGTTTGAGCAGTTGATTTTGGGTGTTTTTCCGAGGGCATCGCGTTGGCGCAGTCTGCCCGCTGTAATTCCGCACGATGGTGCGGGGCCCACGAGGGTCGTTTGGGCGTCGACGGGGATTTTCCATCTTAATCACCAGGCGACCGTTTTGGACAAGTGAATAGTCCATATTGTGTGCTTTTTCGAGATGATTGGAGTGGTGTGATCCGTTTGTTGTGTTTCGGGACCGGGTTGCGGGTCCCACGAAGCACCGCTCGTGTGCGGTGCGCCGGAATGCACCTTTTTCTCCGGATATCCATTGCACTCATGTGAGTAGTGCTTTTGATGTGTTTTCCCGAGGGGATCGCAATTGTGTGAAGCGCCCGACTGTTTTCGGGGCCGAGGCTCAGGATCACGGGATGTCGTTTGGGCTTGAGGCGGTGTTGGTGACTTTTCCATCGGATATCCGTTGGAGGCGAGTAAGTATTCGATCTCGCGTGTTTTTCCGCGAGGATTACAAAGGTTCGATCCGTTTGGTGGTGTGGAGCCTCTTGCACGATCTTGTTAAATGTGGAAGCATGGAAGGTGCTCGTGTGGTGGTTCGCCCTACCTTGTTTGTAGCGGACCCTTGGCATGTGATCGCACACTCTTGGGAGAGTGATATAAATGATTCACAAGTTTTGGTTAGCCGTGCCTGGGTCTTTGAGGTGGAGTTGTTACATCACGCCTTTGCGTTGATGCTGGGTGTCGTGTGCACGATAGTCTTTGTGATGGAACGAGGTATACTCTGGGAGTATACGGGAGTGCTTGGAGGTACATGTGGTTGTTGTACCTGAGGATGTTTGTGCGCTTAGTTGGGGTTGACTTGGGGCCACACATCGTGTGGGCCCCATGTGTGTGACGTGTTCTGCTTTACGTACTTTGACCTCTCGCGACGTAGAGGGTCCCTCTGTGCTCGTTTGTTTGACCAGCAGGGTGGAGTTTTCCCCTGGCTTTGTGCCAGTTTGTTTGACTAGCAGGGTGGAGTTTCCCCTGGTCTGGTGCTCTTTTGTTTGACTAGCAGGGTTGATTGGTTTTCCCCTGGTCCTCTTCCCGATGGTTTAACCGATAGAGATGGTTTGTTTCCTCTGTTTCTTCAGCTTTGAGGGGTTTCAGTACCATGCCCTTTCACCGGACTGTGACACCGTCTGTGACTAGGAGTGTTCGTACAATGTGGGTGTTTTCCCCACTTTCTGGGGTGAGTTGACTCGGTCCGCTTCGACAGTGACTCATCGGATTGGAGCGGGATTTCCTTTTGAGGCCTGGGGAGTTTCTCCCGTCACCCCGTGTTCCCTGATAGAGTTCTTGTGGATTCGGTGTGACCAACACTTTACGCGGGCACCGATCCTCTACCCAGGAGGTTATTTCCAGCAGGGCTAAGGTTGTTTCCACCAGGGCTGAGGTTGTTTCCAGTAGGGCTGAGGTTGTTCCGAGTAGGGCTCACTAGTGGGTTACAATCCAGCAGGAATGGCCAGTACAACGGTGTTCACTGAGCAGTACCATCCAGCAGGGATGGCCAGAGCAGTTCTGGGCTTACCTCCAGCTGGGCTAGGCAGTGGTCCCCAATGCCAGGCGTACCTCCATCTGGGCTGGGCAATGGTCCCTGATGTCGGGCTTACCTCCAGCGGGGCTGGGCAGTGGTCCCCGATGCTGGGCTTAACTCCAGCGGGGCTGGGCAGTGGTCCCCAATGTCGGGCTTACCTCCAACTGGACTAGGCAGTGGTCCCCGATGCCGGGCTTACCTCCAGCTGGGTTGGGAAGTGGTCCCTGATGTCGGGTTACCTCCAGCTGGGCAGGGCAGTGTTCCCGTCGCCGACTTTAGCCGGGTCGCCCTCCAGTGGATTACCCTGTTACGGGACTGGGAAGTGTGGCACCCGTTGACTTTACGGGTCTCCCTGTAGTGAGAACCCATTGACTTCCAGGGACCCTCTAGCGGGGCTGGGCAGGGGGTCGCCTGTCGACTTTGAGCAGACCTCTTGACTGCGGGGCAGTGACGAGTTGTGGTTGATGTTACCCCAGAACTCTCAAATACGAGGAGATTTTCCCCCACCGAGATGCGTCCTTGTGATACGACCTAAAATCGTGCAGGAAAGTCAGTGCCGCCCAAAGCGGATAGTGTCGAGGTGTGGTGGTTTAAGCACTTGACTTGTAGTTCGGGGCAGACGCGTGGGATGCTAGGCATCGATGTTGTTTCTTCTGGGACTGTTGGATACTCTTTTCTTGGGCTGAGCTACGGGACGGAGATCCCCTTATGACATTGTTCGGGCTTCTTACTGAGCATAAGGATATGTATATACCTTGTTCTAGAACCCACTTCTTGGGTTTGGTTACTCTCCTTCCAGGATAGGCGAATACGCGCGGGGTATGTCATGTGCTTTCCGTGTCTAGCTTCTCATGGTTGGACGAGTCTACTCTCCTGCTATAAGTAGAAAAGACTCGACGGGAAGTTCATTTTCTCACCATTTCCATCTCCTTATGTCTGGACGAGTCTACTTTATTTCCTCTTTTTGGGTTGAGCTGGACTCTCTACTGTTACTCTTACTACACTTTCCGTTGTACTCCTCTACTTTTCATGTTCGCTCTACTTCTTACCCTTCGGTACCTCCTTTTGTTTCTCCCTCAAGCCTTCGGGTTATCCTACTGAGTATCTTTATACTCGCCCCTGCTTGGGCTTTGCTCGCACTTGGTGTGCCCTTGTAGACGACGGACAGGTGGAGCGTGACTTTAGTGGAGCATAGGATATTTGGAGCATGGACCGCGTGCAGTGGTTGGAGTTGGGTTCCAGGTGGGAGACTCATCCGCTGTTTCTTTTTGTTTACCTGTTGCCGGGTTGTGTCACCTTTTCTGGTTGGGTGCGTGTTTTGCCCCTTTTTCCTTTTCAGCACGTTACTTGTATTGTTTATAGGTCGATGCACTTTTGTGGTATTTGTATAGCAGTTTCCCTTTTCTTTACTTGCCTTTTCTTTTACTCTGCATTTTTGCATTTAGTGTGCTGCGTGTGTGTGTACAGGTACTTAGGCAAAGCCCTCCCCGAGTTTTTGTGCCTTCGGCGCTGGTCGCCAGCCCCTGGCCTATGGAGGTGGGCTTGGGGTAGTTGTGGCTCGAGCCCGGGTAGGGTCCGGTCGTGAAAAAGTTGTATCAGAGGTGGTTCGTTCCTTGGGACATTGTTCGAACGTCCCTAAAATAAGAGGAATTGGTTGGGATATAGGGTAACAGTGTTAATGTGTCTCGAGAGCGTCTCTCAGGCCAGGGAGTCCAGTGATGGTGCGGCGGCCGATGTATCCATTCACCAGGACCTTGATAATCCACTTGTCGACTCGGCATGCTGAGACACTTTTTGCAAGGAAATTTGTTTGTGCATCACATAAGACTGAGTCTTGACTGTCCTTCTTGAGTCAGCTCCCCATCGTTGTTGTTGTTGGTATATACATTATTCTCATCTGACCGCGGAACTACTTGATAATATTCAGGATGTCTCCACGAAGATAGCTAGCCAGGATACCAGCTTTGGTTCGTGACGATGACCCTATGAGCTACGAGGCCACAGTCCAAGACCCATCATGTGAGCCCCTTTCTCCGGGTGGGCTGGTAGTAGCACCACCACCTGTTGAGCAGCAGACAACTTCAGTAGAGCAGGCGGGGCTTGAGCACAGGTTGAGCGCGCTCTGTGAGTTCCAGCAGCAGAGACCACTGAGGTTCAGTGGTGAGCCAGACCCTCATGCAGCATAGGTTTGGCTAAAGGTAGTGTTTAGCCTTTTTACGCTTGTGCAGACGCCAACAGATCAGAGAGTGGCTTTGGCAGCCACCCTTTTTCATGGGGCATCTTGGCGTTGGTGGAGTCTGGTGACTCAGTTTCTTGGCGAGTCATCGCTTTCGTGGGGAGACTTCCAGTTGTTGTTTTTTTAGGAGTTTTTCCCCTCCTACTTGCGCTCCATTCGGATTCAGGAGCTCTTGCAGTTTCAGCAGGGAGGGATGATGGGGGCCGAGTACGCGGCTAGTTTCACGGACTGTGCATGCTTTTACCCGGACTTGGTCCATGACGACAACCTCTGAGCGCAGAAGTTTGAGCAGGGTCTCCACCGAGAGATTTGTGCTATCATAGTACCCTTGGGCATTTCCACATATGTCGGGGTGTTAGATCAGGCGTTGGTGACAGAGAACTTCCTTTCATGTCTTGTAGTTGGTAGTGGATGTGGGCATGACAGAGTCGAGACGTCTGTCGTAGCTTGCAGGTGCCGGATGACAGAACCTCGACGTGGGTGGCTTTCTGACGACTGGACTCAGGGGCGTGGTCGTACACCACAGTGGAACCGGAGGGAACCAGTGTAGCCCAGAGAGAGTCGGTGCTATTCTTGTGACGGGCGAGGTCACTTGGCACGAGACTGCCCGACCCGAGTTGCGGAGAGTTTCGGGCAGGTAGCAGGTGCACCACCACGACAGAGACAGCGTCGTGATCG
Organism: Viscum album; assembly: GCA_963277665.1. NCBI lineage: Eukaryota > Viridiplantae > Streptophyta > Magnoliopsida > Santalales > Viscaceae > Viscum > Viscum album. The sequence continues at coordinate 2,057,051,354 of OY728137.1, forward strand.
GAGTATCGCCCAGAGAGGTGGTGCTAGTAGAGGATCGGGAGGAGATGGTAGTGGGGGACGACTTTACGAGATCTCCCCATCACCACTAGGAGGTCCACGTCAGGCTTCGGGAGTTGACGGTTGGGACCACAGACAGCTGCGAGCTTTGGATGTCTACGATCCTACAGAGCATGAGATGGTGATAGGTACTGCTTGTGACTCTTCTACTTTTTGCAGTAGAATTGTTAGGCTCTGCGTGTGAAATGATTTTCTCCCTGCTCCTTGTTTGAGGTGTTACCAGGGTGATGCAGGGCATCGGGTGTAACCCTGTGTTGGTAAGGAAAAAGGTGTGAGACCATTTCCTTTAGTCGATGGTGTTGACTCCTTCGCCTTTTGAGCGTGTAAGAGAGCATCGACTGTGGAACCTTGCGTGACTAGATATCCTTTGGTGTTTCACCATATAGATATTCTAAAGGATGGAATCACCGGGCCTTTTTTCAGGTGTGGGCGGTGATTCTAGGCACGGCGTGCGACGTAGAGGTTCGTTTGGGGTGGTGAGCTACCCCCAAGAGACTTCGGGCCGTTTGAGACCGTGCAAATGGATGGTGAGGTTCTCTACCACCTTTCCCTAACACCAAAGTCTGGATTGGGTGCACAACATCATCAAGGGCCGACCTCGCGTGAACGGATCAATCCTTTGGTCTATGGGCGATGACGCAGAGCTGTGTGTGGGTTCTTCTAGGTATGGGAAAGCCAAGTGTGGGCTTAGTACCCTGTGTTGCTCCCTAGTTTTGCTTTTCAGGGATGAAAATATTGAATGAGGGAATGATGTAAGAACCCAGTTTTTGCTATGAATGACTTTGGAATATTCTTGATGATATTCCAGAGCAGCGCCTTCGGATGGCGTGTGATTCCGGGCCCCAGAGTGGCCGGAATTAAATTTTCAGTGCGTTCATACTGGAAATGCCAAATAAATGCGATAACTCCTATACGGTGACCCAGATCAGATATTCGAGTGTACGGATGGGTCCGTAATGGGGTTTTTACCCTAGGAATGACATAAAACATGTTGGCGCGGGATGTTTGGACCCCTCGCTCGCTTTCGGAAGGTTAAACGGATAAATTAATTAATTAATTTATTCGTTTAATGGAGAAACGCTAGTATCTCTTAAACGGTGGCTCGGATTGGAAAACTGAGGGTACTATTGAGTTCTTAGCGTGTCGTTTACCCCATTAGGGGTGTAGGTTTTGCGGGTGCGGCCCGTCTGTGAAAAATGGCCCTAGGGGCGTTTTGGTAATTTGGCAGCTTCGGACGCTATGTATAATAACTTTTGAACGGGGTCTCGGATTAAAATTCTGAGACCACCGTTGTGCTCGGGGGTGGTGTTTACCCCAGGGAAGGCTTAACCTCGACCCTGCTGAGGGTTCGGGTTCGGGCCGATGGGCGGGTGGTTAAGCGTTTTCTATTTAAACGCTTAACTCACCCCTCCCTCTTCTTCTTCCCCACCAGGACAGCCGCAGGAGGCAGCCTTCCCTCTCCTCCTCCACTTCGGCGAGGCAGCTCCGGCATGGCAACGGTGCGGCGGCGGATCGCCTGTGAAGCTTCGGGCAACTCCCCTGCAGGTAGGATTGTTGCGGTTTCATTTTTTATTCTCTCGCCTACTTCGAGTTCAATTTTACGCATCTATTTGCTGTTAAAACTTTGAACAAATTCCATGGATGCGTAGTATACATTTTTATCTCTCCAACGCATCTTTCAGAATCAAAATCCGAGCTCGGAGGAGGCCGGGGTTGATCGTCCAAGTTTGCAGGTTTTTGAAGGTGATCCCGGCCGATTTGGGTGCTCCGGCAGTCCGAGGCGAGGCGGCGGCGGTTCCCTTGGCGGCGTCGGCCTCTCTTCCAGGCGGTGGGCGCTCGGCTTCAGCGGGGCACGATGTCTGTCGGTGGGGAGAGGTGTCTTTCGGCGGGGTGAGGCAGAAAACGCCAGGGTGCCGCGGAGGAGGCCGGCGCGCCGGTCGCGTCCGGCGGAGGAGGAAAGACCCGCGCCGCGCGGGTCTTCCTGGGGTCAACGAGGACCGGCTTCGGTCGGTCTGTTTCAGAGGAGGCAAAGACCCACATGAGGCGGGTCCTGCATTGCAATAGGAGACCATCCATTTGGCCAGTCGGTTGAGGAGGGCCGGACCCGCTCGGGTCCGGCGGTTTGAGGCGGGCCGCGGCCAGCGGGCCGGCGGCTCGGACCGGGCCGGCCGGGGTGGACCGTCCCAGATAGGCCCCCTTGCATTCGGGGGGCCGTAAGTCTTAAACGACGCGTCTGATTGATGCGTCGTCTGTGGCTGTGCGTTCGTGTTGACGAGGCGGTACCTTTAAAGTGGGTCTAGGGGTTTTTTCGGCTATGCACCTGAAGGCGGGTGACCCGAGAGTTTTAATTTAATGATATTAATTAATTATTAAAGTTGTGACGGACGTGGCTCGCGAGCCAGACGTCCGTTTGAAGCTCCGTCAGAGGCGCTATGTCCCTGAGGCTGAGACGGTCCTTCCAATGTGGTTCGGAACCTTTGTGGGTTGGTTTCGTTGCTCTGCGGCACGAAACACAATGTGAATAATTAATTAATTAATTATTTAATTAATTATTCTTGCGTCGGACCTAACTTCCGCTTGGGATGTCCAATTGACGCACCATCAGTGGAAGCATGATCCCAGTCCACGTGTGGACTTTTTGAGTATATTTCCAAAGAATTCGGATTGGAGATGAGGTGTGGGCCCCACGGGGCCTAGTTCGCATGTATTACGGTGAAACACTACTTTTTCACCCGACATCCGTTTGAGGTGTTTGAGCAGTTGATTTTGGGTGTTTTTCCGACGGCATCGCGTTGACGCGGTCTTCCCATTGTAATTCTGCATGATGGTGCGGGGTCCACGAGGTCCATTTGGGCGTCGACGGTGATTTTCCATCTTAATCATCGGGCGACCGTTTTGGACAAGTGAATAGTCTATCTTGTGTGATTTTTCGAGAGGATCGCAGTGGTGCGATCCGTTCATTGTGTTTTGGGACCGGTTTGTGGGTCCCACGAAGCAACGCTCGTGTGCGGTGCGCCGGAATGCACATTTTTCTCCGGATATCTATTGCACTCATGTGAGTAGTTCTTTTGATGTGTTTTCCTGAGGGGATCTCAATGGTGCAACGCCCCCGACTGTTTTCGGGGCCGAGGCTCGGGATCACGGGACATCGTTCGGGCGTGTTGTGGTGTTGGTGACTTTTCTGTTGGATATCCGTTGAAGGCGAGTAAGTAGTAGATCTCGCATGTTTTTCCGCGAGGATTACAACGGTGCGATCCGTTTGGTGGTGCGGAGCCTCTTGCGTGATCTTGTTAAATGTGGAAGCATGGAAGGTGCTCCAATGGTGGTTCTCCCTACCTTGTTTGTAGAGGACCCTTAGCGTGTGATCGCGCACTGTTGGGAGAGTGATATAAATGATTCACAGGTTTTGGTTGGCCGTGTCTGGGTCTTTGAGGTGGAGTTGATATGTCACGCCTTCGCGTTGACGCTAGGTGCCATGTGCACGATAGCCTTTGGGTTGGAACGAGGTATACTCTGGGAGTATATGGGAGCGCTTGGAGGTACATGTGGTTGTTGTACCTAAGGATGTTTGTGCGCTCAGTTGGGGTTGAATTGGGGCCAAACGTCGTGTGGTCCCCATGTGCGTACCGTGTTCTGCTTTACGTACTTTGACCTCTCGCGACATAGAGGGTCCCTCTATGCTCATTTGCTTGACCAGCAGGTGGAGTTTTCCTTTGGATTTGTGCCCGTTTGTTTGACCAACAGGGTGGAGTTTCCCATGGCCTGGTGCTCTTTTGTTTGACCAGCAGGGTTGAGTGGTTTTTCCCTGGTCCTCTTCTCGATGGTTTGGCCGATAGAGATGCCTTGTTTCCTCTGTTTCTTCAGCTGTGAGGGGTTTCAGTACCATGCCCTTTCACCGAACTGCGACACCGTCTGCGACTATGAGTGTTCGTATAGTGTGGGTGTTTTCCCCACTTTTTGGGGTGAGTTGACTCGATCTGCTTCGACAGTGACTCAGCGGATTGGAGCGGGATCACCTTTTGTGGCCTGGGGAGTTTCTCCCGTCACCCAGTGTTCCCTGGTAGAGTTCTTGTGGATTCAGTGTGACCAACACTTTACACGGGCATCGATCCTCTACCCAGGAGGTTGTTTCAGCATGGCTGAAGTTGTTTCCAGCAGGGCTGAGGTTGTTTCCAGCAGGGCTGAGGTTGTTTTGAGCAGGGATCGCCAGTGGGTTACCATCCAGCAGGGATGGCCAGTACAGCGGTGTTCACCGAGTAGTACCATCCAGCAGGGATGGCCAGAGTAGTTCTGGGCTTACCTCCAGCTGGGTTGGGTAGTGGTCCCCGATGTCGGGCTTACCTCCAGCTGGGCTGGGTAGTGGTCTCCGATGCCGGGCTTACCTCCAGCGGGGCGGGGCAGTGGTCCCCGATGTCGGGCTTACCTCCAGCGGGGCTGGAAAGTGGTCCCCGATGTCGGGCTTACCTCCAGCTGGGCTGGGCAGTGGTCCCTGATGTCGGGCTTACCTCCACCTAGGATGGGCAGTGGTCCCCGATGCCGGGTTACCTCCAGCTGGGCTGGGTAGTGGTCCCGTCGCCGACTTTAGCCGGCTCGCCCTCCAGTGGATTACCCTATTATGGGACTGGGCAGTGTGGCACCCTTTGACTTTCCAGGTCTCCCTATAGTGGGAACCCATTGACTTCCAGGGACCCTCCAGCGGGGCTGGGTAGGGGGTCGCCTGTCGACTCTAAGCAGACCTCTTGACTGCAGGGCAGTGATGAGTTGTGGTTGACGTTCTCCCAGAACTCTCAAGTACGAGGATCTTTTCCCCCACCGAGACGCGTCCTTGTGACGCGGCCTAAAACCGTGCGGGTGAGTCAGTGCTTCCCAAAGCGGATAGTGTCGAGGTGTAGTGGTTTAAGCCCTTGAATTGTAGTTCGGGGCAGATGTGTGGGATGCTGGGAATCGATGGTGTTTCTTCTGGGACTGTTGGCTACTCTTTTCTTGGGCTGAGCTACGGGACGGAGATCCCCTTACGATGTTGTTTGGGCTTCTTGGTGAGCATAAGGATATGTATATACCTTGTTCTAGTACCCACTTCTTGGGTTTGGTTACTCTCCATCCAGGAGAGGAGAAGACGCACGGGGTATGCCACGTGCTTTCCGTGTCTAGCTTCTCATGGTTGGATGAGTCTACTCTCCTGCTATAAGTAGCGAAGACTTGACGGGAAGTTCATCTTCTCACCTTTTCTAGCTCCTTGTTTCTGGAAGAGTCTACTTTCTTTCCTCTTGTTGGTTTGAGCTGGACTCTCTACTGTTACTCTTACTACCCTTTCAGTTGTACTCCTCTACTTTTCCTATTCGCTCTACTGCTCACCCTTCGGTACTTCCTTTTGTTGCTCTCTCGAGCCTTCGGGGTATCCTACTGAGTATCTTTATACTCACCCCTGCTTGGGCTTTTCCTGCACTTGGTGTGCCCTTGCAGACGACGGACAGGTGGAGTGTGACTTCAGTGGAGCATAGGAGCTTGGGAGCTTGGACCACGTGCAGTGGTCGGAGTCGGGTTCCATGTGGGAGACTCGTCTGCTGTTTCTTTTTGTTTACCTGTTGCCAGGTTGTGGCACCTTTTCTAGTTGGGCGCGTGTTTTTCCCCATTTTCCTTAGCACTTTACTTGTACTATTTAGAGGTCGATGCACTTTTATGGTATTTGTATAGTAGTTTCCCTTTTCTTTGCTTGTCTTTTCTTTTACTCTGCACTATTGTATTTAGTGTGTTGTGTGTGTGTGTGTACAGGTACTTAGGCAAAGGCCTCCCCGAGTTGTTGTGCCTTCGGCGCTGGTCGCCAGCCCCTGGCCTATGGAGGCGGGCTCGGGGTAGTTGCGGATCGAGCCCAGGTAGGGTTGGGTCGTGACAAATTCTCCATTAGAACCTCAATGCTTTGTTTATTTCTTCAACTAAATGTAACTATGCAAATTTGAATACAAGTTCCCCAATCCATGGGTTTTCGGAGGCAACCAACAACCACCAAGGCAGCAATAAAGAGATTTTTCCATCACTACCACCGAAGTGAACCCCGACAATGATGTGGTGACAAGTATGCTAGTTATTGATTAAAGAACATTGAACATTCATTTATATTATGGTCTATGAATTATTTTATATCCCATTAATTTAGTAGGACTTTCCCAAAACCACCACAAATCAGGGAAGTAAAGATGTAGGTGAGAACTGCACATGGGTAAATCATTGTAACACAAGAATACAACTCCTACCCTATAAATTTTTTTGGTTTGAACTTCCTAGTGAACCTAATCATACTCCATTGCCTAGAATTTGATAAATTTATTGGCCTGGATTGGCTTTCCTTATATAGAGCCAAAATAAATTTCTATGAGAGGTAAATAACTTTCCATATGGCGAATCGAACCCAAATTCTATACAAGTGAAAGGAGGATGATAAATCTTCTTTAAACTCATAATCTAAAGAGTGGATATTACTACCCGATGAGAACACATATATTACTCAGATTATTGGGTATAAGGTGGAAACCATACTTGAATACATACCTATTCTGATGGAATTCACAGAAGTATTTCCCACGGAATTTCCTGGTATTCCTCCTAGAAGAGATGTTGACTTCTCGATTGATCTTATACCCAGGAAATTTCCAATATACAAGACACTATATATAATGGTTTTTGTGGAGCATGATGAGATGAATAAATAATTACATGATAATTTGGAGAAAGGGTTTATCCATCCAAGTGCTTCACCATGGGGTTCACTAGTCCTCTTTGTCAAGAATAAGGATGGGTCAATGCACCATTACATTGATTATTGTGAGCTCAACAAAATCATTACAAAGAACAAGTATCCTCTTCCCTGAATTGATGACTTGTTCAATCATCTACATGGAGAACCATAATTCTCCAAGGTTTATTTGTGGTCCGGATATTACCATGTAAGGGTGAAGAAGGAGGATATCCCTAATACTGCTTTTCGTTCAAGGTACGGGCACTATGAATTCATAGTAATTTCTTATGGGCTCACTAATGATCTAGAAATATTCATGGACTTATTGAATATAGTCTTCAATTATTACCTCAACAAATTTTTGGTAGTATTTATAGACAATATTATCATATACTCCAAAACCAATGAGGAGAATGAGGAGCATCTATGCACTATACTAGAGACCTTGCGAAAGGAGAGGCTCTACAAAAAGTACAACAAGTGTGAGTTCTATTTGAATGATGTATCATTAATAGGTTATATCATCACAATAAATGGGATATATGTGATTCCCACCAAGATATCTACAATTTAGGGAAGGCCAAGGCCAACAACGGTGATAGATATCTGTAGCTTCCTGGGGTTAGCTAGATATTATCTCCAATTTGTGATAAATTTATCATAATTTCCAAACCCTCTTAACAAGATAAAATGGAAGGGAATAATTTTTTCATGGAGTGATGAATACGTTGATCGATTCAAGGAGTTGAAATAGAGGCTTAACACTACACCCATGCTCACACTTCCCACAGGTGAAGAACATTTTTATGATATTCATTAATGCATCGAAGAAGGGCTGGAGAAGTGTGTTGATTCCAAATGACAAATCCATTGCCTATAGACCATAAAAATTGAAATTTCATGAGAAAAAAAAATCCAACACAAGATATGGGGTTGGATTTAGTAATATTATCATTAAAAAATTGATGACATTACCTCTTTGTGGAGAAGTGTGAAATATATACGGATCAAAAAATCCTTAAGTATATATTCACATTGAAAGAGTTGAACATGCGCCAACAAATATGGTTATATCAAATAAAAGACTATGAATTCTCAATCCATTGCCACCCTAAGAAAGCGAACAAGGGGCCGGATGCTCTAAGTATAAAGGACCCAGCAATTATATAATGGATGTGAATTGAAAAGGATACAATCTTATTAGATTTGATGAAGATGGTCATGGGAATCATAAAGATGGGAAAATAATCTATCCTTTCACAAATTATTGCACAACTATCTCTATTGGAAAAGATAATGGATGCTCAAAAGGATGATGTGGCAATTCAGAATAACGTGGAAACTATGAGAAAAGGGAAATCCTCAAAGGTCACTATTAGTGAATAAAGAATTGGTAGATTTTGGATAGAACTAATTGTTCCATAAAATATGGTGTTAAAGAATGACATTTTACATGATTCACATTGTTTGAATTTCCCCATTCACCTAGGAAACAAAATTATGTATAGAGGCCTCTGAGATAATTATTGGTGTGATAACATGAAGAATGAGATCGCTGAGTATACATCAAAGTTCCTGGTATGTCAGCAAGTGAAGGCTGAGTGTGAGATGTATAAGGGGAGGATGCAACCATTACCCATACTAGAATGAAAATGGAAGAACATCACCATGAACTTTTTCACCAAACTATCGAATAAATCCAAAGGAAACAATGCTATTTGGGTTATTTTGGATCATCTTACAAAGACAAAACATTTTATTGCAATTGAATTGGATTTCTCATTGGATTAACTGGAACAGATATATATCATATAAGTGGTAAGACTGCATGGAGTACCACTATCTATTATATCCCATGGTGATCCATGATTCACCACTATGTTCTGGAAGAGTCATCAAAATGCTATAAATACTGAGATGATCTTCAGTATCTCTTATCACAATCAAACTGATGTACAATCCGAGGGGACAATCCACCCCCTTGAGGGCATGTTGAGAGAATTCTCAATGTACATTAAAAGAGTATGGGATCAACATCTATCCCTGGTGGAGTTCTCTTACAAAACAATTTCTACTTAAGAATCCAAATAGCTCTTTATGAAGCTATTTTTGGGAAGAGGTGTAGAACACTGGCATGTTAGGATGAGGTAGGGGAGCAAAAACCCATAGGTCTAGAAATGGTCAAAGAAATGGAGAAAAGGTGTTGACCATAAAAAAACACATAAAATATTCTAAGAGTATAGAAAATATCTATGATGATAATCATCGACGATACCTACATATTGATTTTGGGGAAATGATATTCCTCCTAAAATCACTATGTAATAGAGTTATATGATTTTGGTAGAAGGTAAAGCATAGTCCAAGGTACGTCGGCCCTTTTGAGAAACTCGATCGCATTGGAGCAGTGGAATATAGACTACCCCCCCCCCCCCACTGAACCCATCCCATGCACATTTTGTCTTCCATATATCACTCTTGATAAAGTACATACTCGATCCATTGCATGGACTCAATACAGAGGTGTTACCATTGGATAATGACCTCTCCTATGAAGAGAATCTAGTGAAGACCTTAGATCGTAGGGATAAAGTTCTACGAAATAAGACAACGCCCCTCATGAAGGTGTTTTGACAAAACCACAATTTTTGAAGAGGAAACATGGGAATCAGAGGAAGTGATGAAACATAGTAACTCACATCTATTTTATTATGGGAAAAGAAAATTTCAAGAGAAATATTTATTAAGTGGGGAAGATTGTATCAACCCAAGATTTTATTAATTAAAATTTTTCTTGATCTATTTAAATGTATTATTATGTAAAATGGTTGTGTAAAACATACAAATTTCCTTGGTATTATGTTTTTGTATTTTAAAATATAGTTAATAATTGTTACCACTGCTAATATAGTCTTTGAATAGTGATCACATGATTAGTACAAGTATAGCACTTTAAAAAAATAAAATTTACTCAGACAAAGGAAGTGATGGCTTCATCCGGTATAATTTCTCCATAAAAGCCCATTTTTTGGAGCTCCTAAAGGAGGTAGAATCACTGGGCTTCGCTCTTGACCAAGCCCAAGCTGAGGTTCAACATGTTATGTTTGAATGGAACAACCTATACGAGAAGTTGATGTTTGTAGACATTACCACCCAAAACTATGTAATCTGAGCCTCCTCAAGAGTCTTTCACTATCACACACCTTACCCTTAGGACATATGCAGATGCAATAAGGTTTTAAATTGCAAGACACCATCACTACGATTAAGTGATTTATTTTCTATATAAAAAACATACATTCATTTCATTATTTTTAATTTGTAAATTGTTTTTAAAGAACACATAGTATTTTTAGTTAATATTCAATTAAGAAATCTACATTGATGAATACATGGATTTTTTGAATTAAATAGTATTTTAATTAAATATTTTTATAAATAAATTAATTTTTAAATATAAATGATCTTATATGGTTTATGAATACAAAAGTAATTTTAATTAAGGTTTGAAAGATGTTTCTATCAAACCCCATGAATTTTCAAAAAATGTCAGTTTTTATTTTAAAAATAAAAATTCAAAATTTTGAAAATTATTTATATTAAATGAACATTATTTTTTGAATCAGGACATTGAAATAAACCAATGGAAATTTTTTCATAATTTTCAAACACAGTCCAATATTTTGGGAAAATATTAAATTCCATTTAAATATATAATGTGGTTTATGACTTTATAATGACCCAATAGTGACGTAAAAAAGGTATATGAAAATGATGTTTGGAAAATATATGTTTTACCATTAAAATAATTCCATTTTATATTTGTTTGGATAATTTATTGATTTTTTAGTGTACCCTCTGAGACTTATAAAACATTTTAACTTTTAAAATGATTTACTTGAGAGTTTGACTCAACTCCACATATGAAATATTAATATTTTAAAAAGTTAGGAAATTTTAATTATAAAATATGTGTTTCTACTCCCATTTAGGAAAAAAACATTGGCAAAACTAGGGGTTGGTTTGTGGTTTTGATTAGTCTGATGTGTGGTGTCCAAAACCTAAATAATAAAGAATTCCCACTCTTTTCCTATATAAACCCACCCAAGATACAACTTATCTTCACTGAAAACCCTTTGGTCACATCCCTACCCGACCCTGATATCTCAAAAATCTTCTCATGGTGCCCCAAACTCCCAAGAAGCCTATCTCAAGCCCTCCCAAACCTTTGGGATCACACTTCCAAGTAAGATATCCTCACTTTCCTCCATTCCTTATTTATGTCCAAGATTCCTTTTTTTTATGACCTATTATTTTCAATTGTCAATTTTGGGGAATGATTTATCACCTCCCCTATACTTCCCTCATTATATTTGAATGATCATATTCCCCTTTATCTCTCATAAATACCTCCCATGTACACCCGTTACCATGCCGAAATTTCATAAGGGATTTATTCCTTTCTCACTTTTTTCCAAATATTTTTTTGTTGTTATACCATTTTATTTTCAAATAAATATTTTTGGGTATGATTTCCCACCTCACCCATAATTTACTCCTTATGTTTGAATTATGATATTCCTCTTTCTACCTAATTAATGCCTCCCATGTACAATCGTTACGATGCCGTAATTTCGGATGGAATTTCTCTCTTCTCATTTACATTCAATAATTTTTTTTATTATGAATCTAAATTCCATTACATATGATGGGATATTATGTTCTATGACTCAATTACTATTCATTCCATATATAAATGTTGATATACCTCTTTATCTCTATTCAACCTATTTTATGATTTCTATTTGTCGGCGTTATGTTGCCGAAGTTACACCAAACTTTCCATGGAAAAATTATTGTGTATGTGAATACCATACCCAATTTTCTATCAAGGGTAATAGCCTTTATAAAAAATTAATTATTGATTTAGAACATAAATTTATGTTTACACATCTCTTATTCATGGAATAAATCATGATGTTTAAATAATCCATGTTGTATGATCGATATGTCATACTTATGAATGAAATGAAATGTGTATAAAGGGTGAACACGGATAGCGCTCCAATGCATTGGGTGAAGATTAGTATCATGATACGTCATGTGAACCGGGGGATTACTAAGGATAATTTAAGTGAAATGAGGTATTACTCATTATCCATTTTAATGATCCTTGGATCATGCTAAAATCATGTTAAATGTTGATTCCACATTTCCATGTTATGATTATCGTGCTATATCAGGCCTTTATGTTCTTGTTTCTCTTGTGATCCATTAGTATGTCTATTTCCTAAGATGTACAATATTCTTCATGTTATGCCTTTTTTAATCCCTTACTATGCTTTATATCTCACCATATTCTTAGGTTTGTTCTTAGGTTATCCCATGCATTGCTAGTTAGGAAGGATTGTTGTGGTCATGTAAAAGAACTTTTTAATGAAGATGTTGGGTTTCATGTTCAAATTTGTTATGTACTGTTCTTAATTTCCCAATACAATAGACCTCTCTATCATCATATTTTTCTTAAGTGAAATTTTATTTAATAAATCTTATTTATATGTGTATTAAAAATTATGGTTGTTATAATAACTATATAATCATGTTGAGAATCACTACATTATTTTGATGAATATTATAAATTAATTGAGTATGAATATGGATATATTATTGGTATTTGGAGGAGGGGACTAAATTTTTGTAAATGGTAACACATATTCTTATTCAGAATATGAAAAATATGAACACGATCTCAATATACATTCATGTTTTTCATAAATATTTTTTATATTTTTTGGAATAGTTATAGGCATGACATTATGGTGGCTTCAAAAATATTAGGATAGCATTTCATTGAATCTGTTGATTCAACAGAATATAATTGGAATAAGAATTAAATTTAAGTACACGAATCTCTTCACAACATCAGGGGATGAATTGATCTATATTGTGACAACAATAGAGTTTATTCATAATATAAGGAACCACAATCACAAAAAAAAGATGATAAAATACCTTTAATAAAACAATATCATATGCTTAATAATTGTGAGGGGTGATGTAAAGATACATTTAGTGGAATGGATAATAGAGTAGAGTTATTAAAGAAACCAGTATCATAAGAACAACAAAAGGTTCATGTTGAGTTGGTAGGTGTATTAAACATTATATATTGGTTATCATTGATATAATTATTTTATAATAATTTCAATATACAATTATCATTCCTTAATATGTGTTAAAATTCGATTTACATGAATAGTTGAATGAAAATTTCCCCTCAAAGAATTACAATGTGTTATCCCTAAAAAATCATCATTACAATGTATTATGTATATTAATGATATAATTTAATTTTCCTTAATAGAACAGTTTATTCCATATAAATATTAGTATATGAGACATAATAAACTGATTTAAAAGGGTATATGAAGATAAAAATATAACACTGACTGAACCACCAATCTATATATCTTGGAATGTAATATAGTCATTGATTTACATAGGGTTATATACTTATTTTAAATATTTAATAGATGAGTTTAGAAATATTCCTATCATGAGAATCTATTTTTATTTATAGACCACTAATGTATGTTTTAAAATAATGATGCTAATACTAGGGTGGTTAGGAATGTTTCTAATCATGTCATCCGTTTCAACACTACTATGATGTGATTTTTTCCACTTGAATGATAAGAGAACATGTATGGACCTTGAATTAAGTAGACTCTGGAAATTGATGTCCATTCTTATTTCTACAAAAAAAAATTCATATACAAAGTCCATGGGAATTAAATTTAATAATCCATGAGATAAAGTTACTATTGATGTATTAATTATAATGGTCAAACCTTTTTGAAGAATCAAGAAATTATGAGTTTATTATAATTGATTGATGTGTTATATATCCTGTTGTCAAATGATTTAATGGGAAATTTATTATACATATATAGGTACATTTGGATATATATTTTGGTGGACATTTATATAGAGGTAGAAGAGTGTATTTGATGGAGATCAAACCAAACCCCAAAATAGCTTTAGTATAAATGCTACATTTCTATAGGAAAATCCTTGATAAAATATATAAAATTGGGAATTAAAATTATTTTTAATGCTACTATGTCTGATTGGGTAACATAGATAGACTGTTTGATAAATATACATGTTATGGAAAAATAATTTATTCATAAAAATAAAGTTTTTAAAACTATATCTAATGAAGTTTGGAGGGATTTATAAATATTTTGGATGTTTGGTAACATGTATTAATAGATTTTATGCACATATGAGATTATTTTTAATGTGGACCAAAAATAAAAAAATGTGATGCATGTGTAGTAGATTTAATATATATATATATATATATTAAATTTACCTGAGATACATATTCCAACTACTTCATGAGATGAAACATGTCCAAATCCCCTTCACTCACATTTTTCGATTTGTTAAAAACCTGGGAGATGGTTTATTTATGACATGTACATTTACCATCAATGTGTTCAATGAATCAATACTTCAAAAATTAAAATTCATGGGTTCTATGATAATACACACAAGTCATTTAAAAATACTTGATTCCCTTAAAGAAATAAAGAGTGTCGATAATTCTATATAAGAGTATGAGTTCATCCCCTATTTTTGGAAATGATACCACTGATCCATAGATGAAAAAATCATTTTTACCATATCCTATTTGTCACAATTGATTAATGCTGTACCATCACATCATGAATTTGAGAATCCTCATGATAAAATCACGGATCCTTTGGTCGGTGTATTATCATATATTAATGAAGCATGTTTTTTAGAATCAAGTGATATTCTTCTTACATTTACTTTTGAACTTGTTGATGTATTCTTTTACTATACATAGATTTTAGGAATTTTTCAAAATTAAATTTTAAAATTATATTTAAATAAATAATTTTTCAAAGACAAATATCATTATTTTAGGTTGTTTTTAATACAAATGATCAATGGATTATCAAAAAATCCCATCAATAATATATTATGTTCATGATTAAATATACTAATTGATAGATCCAGTTTGATTAATCCCATACCAATAAATATGTAAATTTTTTGGATGAAATTTTTGTAATATTTCATTACACATTTAATTAGTTTCCCTATATATCATGTTAAATAATATTGATTGTATTTTTATGTATAAAATTTAAACAATATAAAATTATATATTATTTAAAAGTATTTTTAGAATGAATAATATATATTTTATGACTAAATTGTTCACTAAGTACCTGATATATATAGATGAGAACAAAACTCATCATTCCCATAATGTTATATACATGCATCATTTCCCAAAAATCATTTAATTATTTTATTAAATGATAATTTCAATAGGAATCATGTTAAATTTAATTTTATTTTAATTTATTTTACATGACACACCTTAATTATTAAAGTTTAAATATGTCACATTAAAAATTTATTAAATTACATTATAGATTAATAAACGTTAAAAAAATAGAATACATATTGTATAAATAATTGATGGGGTTTGTTTAACATAGTGGAAAAATTGTATGTGCATTGAATTTAAATTAAAAATATTATGTAATAGAGTAATTTTTTTAAGAAATATTTATTTTTGAAAATTAAATAATATGAAATTTTAACTATGACTACACCAGATCATGTTGTCTTTAAATTGTCCTTTATTAATAATAATAGTCAACATGTAAATAAAAACACATAAATATTACTGGATAATGGTGTAAGTATGAATGATTTAATATTTATTATAATTTTATATTTTAAAACATATTAATGAATAATAGTTTTTTTCTTTATATAGTTTAGACATAATATTATTCATCGACATTTGTAAAAAATTAATTCAAATTTGAAGTTTTTATTAACATATATTTGTAAAAATGTGTTAAGTGGTTGGTGTTATTGTCTAATGAGGAGGGTAAATTAAGAAAAAAAAGGAAAAAATATTCTAATAGGAATACCAAGATTTTAAAAATAATAATATGAACTTGGTGGAAATCTCTAACAAGAAAAAAATTATTATTTACCAAAAGCTGAATACTGATAAGAAACATCATAATGAAATAATATATATCCATGAACAAAGAACATTAGTTTGGAATATAAAGATCATGTTTGTGGTTGGTTTTTATTAATAGTTTTCAAAAACATTATATATTATCATTAAATATAATAGAGACTAAATATTAATTTGCTTTGAAATTTTCTATTATTTAATTGAATATGAATTATATGAACAATACCTCTTGAAAAAAATAATTAAATAGTTATTGAGTATATATTTTAAGGTAATACCAAATATAATACACCATTATTGACAGATCATGTAATAGTATATTTTTTTATTCTTATGAGTTCACCTCTGAGGAACTAATTTCTATAGATTACTAAGACCAATATGTGGCATTTAATGTTCTCATTTTGTATATATTTATATTTTGGATGTTTTGGTCGAAAAGTATCTATTCTATATGGGTTTTAAATGGTTCATGGGTAGTGAAAAGTCATGGGGACCCTTCAAAATCATTATTTGATGATGAACTATGTTTTTTGAAAGATAAAGTGGAATACATGGTTAGTTCATAGCCTTTTAGAAAATGTGGTCCACTAATTTATCCCCAATGGTATCTGATTATGAGGGGTCCATTTTCATTGGTCTTATTAATATGAGTAATACATTCCCTTAAAACCCAGATGATTCGTAATCAGCAACTATTTTTTTGTAATTTTTACCTTATTCACTCCCCCTAATGAATGTTCTTTTTATGTAGGTTTTTTATAAATAAAATTAAAGGTCATAATATCCCTCATGAACTCATATTTATCAAATTCATGATTGTATGGTGTATATAAGAAATTAAATTGATATTTTAACCTCTCCCCTTGAGTTCTTAATCATTTTCTATTAGTGGGAATATAATCATGTATTGTTATTGGTAGAATTTTAGGGATCATATTCAAAAGATTTATGTCTTTTACTTCTATTTCTTTGAGATGAGGGATGTATTTTTTACTATAGTGGTTCAACTTCACTCAATTATAATACATTAATAGGTTTATTATTCTTCACTTGTTTTTTAAATAAATCTACCGAGCATATATAAGAAAATTTCATAGCTTTATTCTTCTTCACATGTGTTCCTTGCAATATGATTCAATATTTGATTGAATTTTGGTGCCACAAATATTTCTATTATGATTTTTCAAATGGTTGGGTTGGGGGATAAATTATGGGATATAAATTACTTTTTTAATGTATATGCCTTATTATGGTTTCAATGTATTATTTTTCTCCTAACTATGGGTGTCTCACTGCGTTTGATAAGGATATAAAAAAATTGTTACGCTATAGTCTATTCACTAACATGAAATAAACATGATTACTATTGGCGGTGCACTATGGTTTCTATGATACTGCGAGTTTTGGATTAACACTTTGATAGGTCTATTCATTATTAAGAAAATGGTGGGTTATGACCTGTTTGAAATAACATATATAATTAGATAAAATTACAAAATTGTAAAATATTTATTATGTATTAATAAACTATCATGTGTTGTTTATATTTTTTGAAACACATTTGAATATTTACCTTTTATTTGAAAATGGTTCGTGGGAATGTTTTTATGAAACAGTAATTGGTATTTCTCTTCACTTAATCACACATTTTTATATTTTATATTATATATCACATGATATATATAAGAAAAACTTATTTTTTTTACCAGTTGTTAATCATAGCCTTGTTGGTGGACTTGTATATTTAAATGAATGACATTTGGGCTTTTGTGAGACATGGAAAATTATTTGTGATTATTTTTAGGGTGTATATTTTTTTGGCCCTTGTAAACATTATTTTTTGATTAGTTTACATCTATCTGGCTAATTTTATTTTCATAACATCTATAATTATTTTGTAATTCTTTTACATGAATCATATATGATTATTATAGTATTAATTCAATAGTTAATGTATTATTTGTATAAATATTTTAAATGTTCAACATATAGATATGTCATATTGAATTCTTATTGACTTATTGCATGTGGTGTGGTATTATTTTTTGATAAAACATTTCCTCGATATATTTTAATAATCATTTGAATTTATATTAATTCTTTAGTGTTAAGGGGTTTTCATTTTGTTCATTGATGCTTTCTGACATATCTTTGTCATTGATTGATGATAGGTTGGGTTGAGATTTTATAAATGATTTTTTCTAATTTTTGGGTTGTATAAATGATGATATGTTGTGTTATGACCAGTTAAATAATTATATAAATATCAATGATAATTATTAAAATTGGAATTTGGTTTATTTGGATGTGGTAGTTTAAAAAAATTTCATTCAACAACTTTTAATTTCTTATTAAAATCATTGTATTTCGATTTCCAATTTTAATAGAAAGAGTGTTCTAGTGAATCACTAAGTAATTCATGGATAATAAATAAAACATGGGTGAACTATATTGATAAAATAATTTACTATTAAATTAAAATTAATTAAATAATAGTTTGTTCCAAAAAAGGACCTCCCAAGTAACTTTTAAAAAGACTTTTATAATATAATGATTAGATTATATGATTTTAACTATGGATGAAGAGAAATGATTCATATCTAGATATTGCATGATGTTTGTTTCAATAATGATTCATTTCCAGTTGGAATTAACCACTAGTAAAATAAATTAAAAACATGTGTGAATATTTTTGACCATAAATATTATAAAGTTTTAGTTATTGTGTTTCTCATTGAGAAATGTATAAATTTATCACTAAGGTTACCTCCAATGAATATTCATGATTAATATTCTTATAATTTAGAATAATTTGTTTCCTATAGAACATCATGCAAATATACTTGTTTCATATAAATAATAAAGAACATTTTCTTGATTACCACGATGGATCAATAACATCGACCTATTACCATTAGTTATCTAATGAAATTTTATAATTTACCCAATTCATTTGAGGTATATAGAATTCTAGGGTTTCCCATCACATAATCAAAACCATATATATTTATATCATAAGATCACATAATAAATCATCATACCATCGCATCTTAACCTATTTGAGGATAAAGGGATTCATAAACACTATAAAAATTAAACAAAGAGTAACCCATGAAAATAAACGTGTTTAATAAATATCTCAACATCATAATCATAAATTGTCTATATAAATTATTTAGATGGTATGATTGGATCATATCTCTAGTGAAAAATAATAAATTCCAATTATTTTTTATTAATTGGTTTTAAATTATGGAAAATTAAGAGTAAAACATTCTTGAGGAAAATATCTATTTCCTTCGAAATAACATCTTCAAAATCTAAAAATTTCCAAAATATTTGAAACAAATTATACTTTAACATAAACATGGATAAATTTAAATTATATATAAAATTATTTTTCAGCCATAAATTTGAAAAATTATCTTCATGTCATATACATTAAAAAATATTTTTTTACATTTTGGGTGAAAGTCGAAAAATACCATTTTTTCCCGAAAACAATATAACTTTTGAAAACATTAAAATTAAAATTTATAAAAAAATTATTAAATGGTCATAATATTATCATAAAATAATTCCTTAAAATATACTTATAATATATGGACAATGAAAAAAATGGAATTTCGATCGAAGATAAATTTAAAGATGATATTTTTATAGAAATCATTTCAGTATTTTTACTACATACATTGTAGAAATGAAAGAAAACAAGTATTCTATAGAAATAACTATAGGGTAATAATATTAATGACTTTTTTTATTGATATATCATTCGATGTAATCTTATAAAACATAGTCATAAAAAATCAATATAAATATTGATATTGTAACATAAATCCATTACTAATTTAGTAATTAATGAATTATATTCACCATGAAATAAATAAAAATATATGTACATTTAAATCCCCATTAAATTATTTAATATAATCATTGTATACATTCTTGGGAATTATATACTCCATATATGGAAAATAAGTTGATAATATGTCAGGTGTTTTATAGAAATAAAATAGTGATGAAAATGAGTTACCACTTTTGTAACATTTGAATTATAATAACCATGAAAAAATAACCATATATGGATATTTATACCATATAAAATTCCTGAAAAAATTTCTAAAATACATTCAAAGTCATTATATGAACCACACAAAGTAAATAGGTTGTAAATATGGCTTATGTCACATATAAATAAATGTGATATGAATGTATCAAACCATAAATATGATCATTATTCATAAGAAATATAAAATTCTTTTTATAATTATATATTTATAATAATTTTTCCATAACCATACTAATAAATATAATACAATATATTCTTTATATATATTCTTTTATCACCCATTCATTAACAGTTCTTTGTAAAAATAACTATTTCAGTTAATAACTACTTCGTTTTTAATGTATGTTTTTTGTTCGGTAGTTTTGTTCCATGAAAATTGATCATATTTAAATAATATATAGTATGATAATAAATATATAAATATCTTATATATTCAAATATATTATTTTATAAAAATGTATAAAATATAGAGTTTGTAAATAAATTATAGCGTTCAGAGAGACGATAGTCCATATCTGTGCATGAATGGTGATTCCATTTTATCAATGGATGTAACCAATGAAAGGTAAAAATTAATTTAAATTTTCATAATAATCATTATATAATTATTAATAATATATATTAATTATATATTTCATTATTAACATCCACTTCAAAATAAGATTAAAAACATGTCACATTACTTTGGATAAGCGGTAGTCTGCATGTACACATGAACGACGTTATTTTTTTATACGGATTAGAAGGTAAGATGATTAACCTAAAATATTAAATAAATAAGTATTTTTATATATTAAACTACATGTATATATACAATAAATCAATTATTATATAAATGGTTTGATAATGTTCAATTATGTTTGATGGGGTGTTCTTTTATAAGTGTGGGAGAGGACACACTTAAATTTTTTAAAATAAACACACCAAAAGGATACAAAATGGAACATTATCAAACCATTTATAATATAAGTATAAATATATATATATAATGTGAATTTTAAAAGTTATTATGTCACGTTAACCCTTTTTCTTTAGTTTTACACCTTTGTAATCATGTTTTGCCCATAACCATGAAAATATATTTTTACTGTTTTTATAACTCATAATAATCAAAAATTAAAATAAAATTATTATATAAAATTATTTATTTTGTTTCCAAATATGGAATACACTTTTTTATATCAATAAAAAATTATATAAAGATAATTAAAAACATAACCCAGAAACATGAGGAAAAGTATTTTCCAATGAACAATCATTCAAAAATAAACCAATTAGTTATATAAAAAATTAATAGGAAATTTATTAAAAAAAATTAATTTTAACATTTGTAATATTATTAAACAAACGATATTTCTAAACCATATTAAAAACATTATTTTACTTTTTATATACATTTATAGAAAATTTAGTTTTAATAAAAATCTATATTATTCAGTATTCATTGAAAAATAATCGTTTCAAAAAATTATCAAAAATTAACAATAAGATAATTTAGACACCATTCTTCATAAAAAACTAATTTTGTTAAATAAATTTTATACACTTGAAAAAATTAATCTTAATATTTATTCCCATAAATCATTGAAATCATTTTTTAGAAGAAATGTATTTTTTAGGTATATAAAAACATTACAGAAATTTCTATAATAATTTATCACTATATAATAATTATCTAAAACAATTATAAATTATATCATTTAATTATTATTTCCTATTTCATACTTCAATATTTAATGGCTAGGTTATAATGGTCATATTTTAATAGTAATATTAATAATATATGATGGTTCAATAAAACATATAGTTTTATTTAATAGAATCTATTGATGAAATTAAATTTATTTATACAAAAATATTCATATAATTTCTTTATTTTATAGTAGCCATTCTATATTTTAAAATCAATAATGGTTCAATGAGACTTTATTTGCATTATATATCCTTTAACAACTTCATGGTTATGAACTAGTATTATTTACCTCATATCAATTATGTGATTGATCATCTCTAGGGAGAATAATATTTAAAAAATATGAATATCATGTTAAGATACCATGCAATGAAGGTGAACAAGGATGATATTCTAAAAGACTTTTTTTATACAATATTTGGGAATTATGAGTTTGTTGTTATGCTCATTGGGAATTTTAATGCCCCAATTGTATTCATAGATCTTATGAATGTGGTTTCCCATTAATATTTATATTTATTTGTTGTTCTCTTAATATTTGATATTTTTTTTATATTCTAAAAGTCATGAGGATCACATAAGACTCATAAGGATTTTTTTAATCATTGAAATAAAATATTTTATATGGATTTTTTTTAAATATATATTATTGTTGAAATATATTTATTTCCATCAAAATGTTATTAGAAACTATTTCATAATTATTGAAACTAGTAAAAATATTTGTTATTAAATAATTTTGAGGACAACCAAATGTCACAAGGATTCATATTATTACTCGATATATAGGTTTGCTACAAGCGATTTAATTAAATGTGTTCCCAGTTATATAGAACATTGACTACGTTAAATAGAAATGGAGTTAAATCTATATAGATGAAGGAGAGTGATGATTCTATTTCGGAACAGAAATAAAGTCTTTTTAATGCTCTGTTAATGGAACTACACATAAAAAATGATTAATTTTTCACCTAATGTGATGTTTCGTTAAATGAAATGGTTGTGTTATGATGATGATTAAATGTGTAATTTTTTATAAATTATGTTAATTAAAATCTCATGAGTTAAATAATTCTTCATATTATCAAGATATATCTATTTTAGTTTTTTTGATAAACATATTTTCGAATCATTTATTTTTAGTACTATTTGAAATATTTAATGATAATTATATTTTTTTTCAACAAATTCACCTAGAATGAGTTGAATATTAGATATGGATGTTTGATGAATCACAATTTATTATCATCAATAAAAATAAAAAAAATTATTCAAATAATAGATTATAAAAGAAAACGCATCATTAACTATGCTACATTTCTATCATGATAATTTGTCTAATGATTTAACGAATAATGGCTCAAAAATTGTGCATGAGGAAACTACATCATTTTTTATTCATGTGTCTTTTCATTCAACATTTTTGGAAATAACATTGAATAATGAGAATGATGATAGTGATTTGAATTAAATGGTTAACCATGAATATATAATTAGGCTCCATGGATTTAATTGTTGAAATAAATTTCATATATATTTTGAAAAAAAAATTGTGTGACAACAATCTCTGAACAGGTAAAATAAATGTAGAGTGATTAAAACATATATAATTTTTCTATTAGTTGAATTAGTAAAATATTTTTTAGATAACTACAGTATAATTACTAGGTTTCTGTAATGAAGAATTATATTTCATAACATACCCTAAAATATTTGAAATTTTACAATTTTAAAAATAAATGACCACTTATGAATGGGTTGCTTTAGAAATTTCTTGTACTATAGTGAAAATGAAAAAATATATATATGGATTTTTTGGTGGTATTTACCTGGAAATAAATATTTATTAATTGAATTTGTGTTATTATTAATTAGTTACCTCAATACAAACATTTCATTTTGATATAATATTCAATATATTTTGGTCAACATTCATAATTGTGTCTCAATGATATATTCAAGTTACTTGGATTTCATCTCCTTTATTTATAAAAATATGAAATTATGTTTATTTTTAATTTTAAGAAAGTCCTTTATATGTATCAAAACTACTAAAATAATCTTTAATATGACTTTTCATCAAAAACTGGGAATTATTCAATGAAATTGATTCTAATAGAATAAGAATTCCATCCTGCATTTTCAATCGATTAACATGGATGATGGTATAATCATCATTAATTATATTATTTATTCATATAATATATTTTTTTCAATGTAAATGTTACAAATTTTGATTAATTATAAGGACTGTATTTCTAGACTCTGACTTTTTTGGATGGAGTAGGATTGAGGATGTTATTGGGAATAGATTTTTGAGGAAGTTGTTTAGAAGTTAAATATGACTCAACATCATATGATATAATTTAATAGTTTATAAAATAGTCATTTATATTACCATACTAATGATATATCATTTGAGGAAGGATATTATGTGTTTTTAATTTATTCCCATAGAATGGTTTCAGGTATTTTGATAAAAAATGGGGTATAATGTTTCTAGTTAATTGGATCACTCGAAAAGTAAGTGACTATTGTATTTTTTCCAACCAACCAACTTTTCATAAGAGATTTTATCATAAATACAAGGTATTTCATTATTTTTTATAGAAAATATTTGTTATATACATCTCATGTTTTAGGCTCTAATGTAGTTCATTTATATGAAAACCATCCATATGAGGAACATATAGTGCATATTTTTTCCCACATAGAGCATGTGTTATTGAATAAAATTATTCATTATGTCATGGTTATGTGGAAAGACCAAATGGTTGATGAATAAACATGGGATCCTAAAAATTAAATGAATGAAACATATCCCTACATGATTAAATAACGAATAAAATTGTGAGGATGAAATTACAAAAAGGGAGAAAAATGTAACAAATAAGGTAATTTTTATATTAAATCAATTATATTCCTTTGATATTAATTATAAATTAAAATTTACAGAGTTATATTAATCATAATAATATTAGGCAGTTTTTTAGTAAACAGATATTGGTTATATTTCTAGGCAAATATGGATTTCATGTATTGTATGGTTTTATTTAGAAATTAAATTTATAAATATTAGAATTTTAATTTGATTAAATTATATTATTTTTTAAATAATAAGGTAAATATAATTTTACTATAAATTTTTTATAATTTTCAAAAAATATGGATTTTTTAATGGTTGCTCAAAACATTAGTTATAGTTGGAAATTATCTTCATGTTTCAAGAATTTAAAATGATAAATTTTATTTTAAAAGGATTTAAAAGTAAAATTAGTTCATTTATATTCTGAATAATCATATTATGTTTGTCAGATTCAATTTTATTCTTAATTATTGTATAAAAAAATTTTACAAATAACTTGTCATGTGTTTCTAGAAAACCACTTTTCATCTTGTTTTACAGGTTTAATTTTAAATTTAATTATGAGAAGTATAGGTTTATAATTTAAGTAAATGGGTTGTATATTTTTAATAAAAATTAAAAAATTACTGATAAGTTAAATTTTACTTTTTCATTAGGTGTAATAACTTTTCTAAAAAAATGTCAAAATAGTAAATTGGTAAATTTAGTTTTCCAAGGGTAAAACTATGTGATACTACCTGAAAATATCATCTTAATTCTTATTTTATTGATTTACTTTGAATATTATTATCTTAATAGATAAAATTTTCTGTTTATGGAACACATTACCATAATATAAATAATTAATATTTTAATATTGTTGAAAATACGATCTTTTCCTTTCCCTCGTGAATAAAATGACACCAATCTCCTCTATTATACACATGGAAAAAAGTACATATTTTCAAAAACAGAACTATAAATATTACATACTTAAATTAGTCATTATATATATATATATATCTTATATTTTTCATAATTAAAAAATTAGTGGGACTAATGTCTAAAGAAATAGTGGTTTCTTGACGATTAGGTATACATTTAAAAAGGATTCTATTTTATTTCTTAATCAAACTATTTAAAAACATATCTATCCATGATTATATAATAAATATTGGATATCATATATAAATAGTTTTTTTCATAATTATTTTAAAATTTTAATATACATCCTTCTTCATATAATGGGAAACTAAACCATCACTTCTGTGTGTGACGGACTACCACCTCACGAAATGATGTAATTTGTTTTCAATCATTTCTTGGATAGAAAAAATGTTGGATCTAAAATATATAATATTATTTATGTGTTATTTTATTAATTATTATGTGATAAAATTAATATTTTACTTCATTATTTACAATCAAAATGTAAAATTAGATATTTCACATGTATAAGGTAAACTACAACCTCACAAGATGATGTATAATATTTTCAATAACCAACTCATATATATGATTATACAGGTTTATTTTATGAAATGGTATGATATTAATGATATAGGTTTAATTAATTAATGGTTAAGAAATATTTACCTTACTTCTTTCATGTTTTTCGAATCATGGAATTATTACTCATGCGTGTGTATACTCTACATATCAATGATTGTAGCTTAATTAAAGCTTAAAAACCACTTTAAATGGTTTTTTTTAGTAATAAATTCTTTTTAAAAATGATAATTACAATCTTATTAATATTCTAGAAATGAAAAAAAAACATTATCTATTTGACCAGTTCCAACCTACTGGTGTTATTTTGGGTATATGAGCTAAATATCAACAAAATGTCTGAAGTGAACTTAATTTTTTAAGTAGATAAATATAACATGGTAATGTATATAATAAAAGGAATAATAAATATGAAAATTTATATTATTTAAAAAATTGTTTAATATGTGTTTATTATTAAAAATGATGAAGAATTCACATGGGGAATCAGACTCTAGGTAAGAGACACATTATCTTATAAAAAAAGTTAAATTAATCAAAGATTTAATTTTCTCAATATTATTAATCCATTTTCACATTCATAAAACTATATAATATTTTTCTAAAATTAATATAAATAAACATTAAAGAACATTTTACATCTCTTTGTAGTTATGTATAAAAAATCAATACTACCGTTTTAAGAATTTTTTTTGAAAATTTTGAATTTATTTACAAAAGGAAGATTAAATAATATTATATTTTATAATATATGACATTTATTACTTTTCTATCTATCGTAGATATTATTTTCTCTTCGCATTACCATATAATATTCCATTATTTCTTCAATAAAAACCCGTATTTCCATTAATTTTGGTTATTATAGTTTTGGATTTTTTTAAAAAAATTAAAGGATGTTTCTATATATAAAAGTGTATCACATATGGTTTTAAAAGAGTTCATAAAGATACTTATAATGAAAAGGAAAAAGATTATATTTTTTATTCATTATATAAAACATAATCATTATAGATGATGAATAATGATCATGGTCTACCTTATAAGAAAGGTGATCCTGAAATAGATTATATGAGCGGTTTTCTTGATACATATAATGTGATAGGTTATCCTGATATTGATTATAATATAAATTGTCCCAATATAGCTCTCAAATATATCAGTTAATGTTCCTTTTCCTCAAAGTCATGAAAGAAAGAGTTAGTCGGGGAGATTTATATTATTTATTAAACTACGTCCAAGTTATTTATGGTATCCTTATAAACTAGCTAGAAATATAATGATCTTTCATTACTATAAGGGATTCAATTTTCATGATATCTCTTTTTAAGGATATATTTTTTAATGATTTTTTCCTCCTTGGGGGTATTATCTTCTTAAATACTCATAAAAATGTCGAGTGTAAAGTCATGAAAATAATTCACGAAAGAAAACAAGTTTCTTTTTAAATGTTTTATAATGTTCAAAAAATGTATTCATAATGAAATTATCCAATTTTTATTGTATGTATTTATTCTATAATAGTTATGCCTTAATTCATTAACACTATACACCTAAAATCTCTTTGGGAATCCCATAACATAATATAATAGATTATATAATTTACAATGTTCATGTCCTTTCATATTATTAGAGAATTATATTATTTCAATTTGTTTAAAATAGTAATAGAACATCAATGTAATTATAGGATTTAATATTATCCAATTACCATATATCTAGTGTCCATATATATAACTATCAAATTTCATCACTATATATAATATTACATGAAATTTTAAAATCTTTTATCATAATCATTAATTTCACTATATGTATATTAATCATATTTAGAATTTGTTTTATTAATTTTATTTTAATAGTTGGCGGTGTGATCATTAAGGTAGACTATGATGATATGAATTTATTCCATGAAGTGATTTAATGACTTTTTGACTTCATTACATAACTAATATCCCTAATTATGTATTATTTAGATATCATGGAATGTATTTCATTTTGTGTTGTACAATTATACAAAAATTAAATGCGGAAATTTTCATTGTAGTTTTTTGTTGTGTTTATTGCAATATATTAAAAACAAAATATTTATTCAATGTTATATACATACTAAAATTGTGGAACAATATCATTTCTACCCCAATCATGATTTGATAATCTATAATTGGTTTTTGGTTAATTGTGGTACTTTTAGGGAGGTTTAGTTTTCTTTTTGACTGAGGAGAGCAGTGAATTGTCAACTTATCATAATTTTTTTAAACTGGTATTTTCATCTCGATGAACTTACATTTTTAATAAATAATAATTTAAGATATTAGTTTTTTACATTGTCAAATCATCATTTTATACTCCACGGATAAAACCCTATGTGGGAGAACCAAGTATATATAACATGTGTCACTCCTTTATTAAATATATGTTCTATATTTCCTTGTGATCAAGGGAATCATGTTTCCAATTTTCAAGAAATTAGATCATTTGTAGAGGAAATTGAAATTAACATACCATGATTATACCACTCAAGGTATATTCCATATATGGTAAAAAAATTATAGCAAAAGTAATTTTTCAAATTGAATGGCGTATATTATATTGAATGAAGTGGAAGTGATTTTCATTCACAAATTAATTATAATATTTTATTAAAAAATAATCCAATTATGTATAAATAATATGAAACACTACATCCAATCATTAGGGATGGAAGTCTGTACAAATCCTATATATAAGATTTAGATCAATATGGAGAACGAGGAATAATTTCAGAGGTATTATAAAGATTTGGATATTGACACATAAGGAATCAATGAATTATTTAGGGATTTTAGTTTATAATCTATATGTATCTACTGTGATTTAAATTCTCATACCATATATATCTAATGATTCAAGACATCTTGGATTCCATTTAGAAGGTTAGTGGGGCTAATTTAGGTTTTCCTTAGAGCTATTACAATGACATAAGAAAGAACCCAAATGAATTAATTAATTCATTATATAATTTTGTTAATTTTTTTATATATAACATTCATGAACATAAATAAACACTTCATGATATCAAAACTATTAATCATAACATATTATCTACCCTGATTCAATTAAAAATATTTAGTTCAAGAGGAAACATATACTAATAGTGTTAAATTTGATATCCATTTTAGTTCACTTCAAATATATAAAATGGGGACTGGTGATGAAGATCTTGTGGAAAATGATAAATACCATGAATTAAATTTCATTCAAATAATTAAGATATTGGTATAAAATTACCATGAAAAGAAGGAGGCCACTAATGCATTTGTATTCTATTCCTCAATCTTAAAATGTTAAAGATGATATTTCAAATAGAAAATTACACTAATATTTTATTAGCTTGTAATTGTTGATAATTTAACATTATCATTTACCAATTAATTATACTTTCATGCAATAAATTAATTACTATGGTATATTAATTTTATAGTATATTTTATACTATATTATGATGAATATCATTTCAGGTTTTATTGGGACTTACATATGTCAATTTGGCCATGTTATTGGATGAAATAAAGTCAAATATATAGTGATGTTTATTATAGAAACATTTTCATTTCATGGAAATTAATGACAAAATATTATATCTCACTAATTATTATATAATATAAATACATAGTTGAAACTAAATTTTGTACATTGATCTTATAGATGAAGATGTATCTTGAGTATATTGATGTTGAAGTGAAATATATTATTTCTATCATGAGTGATAACTAAAGGCTAATTGTTCTAAGAAAAAACCCATACATAATACATAGATATACAAAATAATGATCATATATCAAACTATTATGATTAAATTTGATCACTTCCTTATGAGATAACAATATATGAATACTAAATGTTATATAATAGATATATTAATAGTGGAGTAGAAAAAAATAGGTATTTTAGAATAAAATTACATCTCATACAGTTGGAATTTCTCCATAGATTAATATGGTTTTAGAAAAGAAACCCACTCCCATATGATATGTTTTCTTACATGGGTTAATTAATTTAATTAATATTTAATTTTTGAACAAGTAAGGGAATCTTATTTCGGGTTTTTGACAAATGGGGGATATATTTGAATTTTATTCAAGATGAATATTTTATCATTATGTTGATGTGTTTTCCATATTTTTATAATGGGAGAGAAATTACTTATTTATATTGTTTTATGGGAAAAACATGATTTTCAAATCGTTGTAATCATTTTTTGTATCGTTTGGAAATAACTAGAAATAAGGTTTTAAAACATATATTCCAATTTTAGATATTTTAAAAAAATCTTGTTATACATGATATTTATAGTAGTGGTGAGGTATTCTGAAATGTTATTTTTGATTGGTGGAATCTAAAAGATAATCATAAAGAATAATGAAGTATTTATTTGTGAAATTTTTATATGACACATATTTTTATTTCAGGCATATGTCATATGAGATTAGATTATAGTATAATATAATCATGTAATAATGTTCTTTCATTGGTGATGTTTCTTTATCTATTGTTCAAATTTATAGAGAACGTTTTTATTTATGTATTCTTAGTGGAGATTAAATTTTAATTAAATCCTAAATAGATTCGTCATTGAATTTGTTATAAATATTTATAGAATCAACTTTTTTGTGGATATAGGGAAAATATACTTCATTATATTTCCTCTATGTTTATGAGATGATTGTGTATTTTGAAAAATTAATTTTATTTCATTATATTATGGTTGTCTTTGATGAGAAATATGTTTCTTTTGTGGATCAATTTCACATTATTTTCCTTATTTTTGGTAAAAAAAATTATTTATGATATATGGAAAATAAATGATTCCAATAGAGAATAATTAGAGAATAATATAGTGAGTATGTGAAAACATAATATGAAGTAGTCCATTGAAAGGATTCTGCATATTACCTATGATATACCGACCACAAATGATGTATGCAGAACTATAAGGGATGACAAAATTTTCTGATAAATGCAGTGAAATAAAATCTGTCAAAAAGGATTACACAAAAAAAATGAGTATGTGGAAATCAAAAAAAAATCATTTGTGGGAAAAGACAATTATTTATGGGGTTCTACAAATGAAAAAATACATTGTGCAGACTTCATAGGATGTTTACAAGGTTGTGATGTCTAATTAGAAATTTGTTTTCAGTATTTGTAACTTACGATATTTGTAGGATTAAATTTTCTATATAAATAATCACTAATAAAATTTTAAGATATAGAAAATTTGAGTAGATAAGATCATCTCTGTATATATTTGAAAATGTCTGAAGTGGTTCGTGAAGGGGAATTTCCATAGTGGTGGTGGTTTATGAAGGAGGTAGTTCTTGAAGATAGTTTATCAATGGGTTTTTTTCATAACTATATATCACTAATGAAAAGGGGGTCATGAAACATATATCATCCATGTTAAAAAGGGTGTTTGTGAATAAAATGAGATCTGTGAAGCACTCAAACTACAATATGAAATGGTTTTCAAAAATGTGTAAAAGAAATTTATAAAGGGTAAAAATAATAATAAAACGACTCCCTATAAAGAATACACTATGTGCTATTGTGTATATTGTCTACTTGGAGATAAATTGACATCATGAAACACACATCTATGAAACAATTTTATGTTGTTTTAGAACCATAGATAATTCACCTGACTAAGCACTGAGCACGCATCTATTTATAGGTCATTGAGTTTTCAAATTTTTATTGGTTAAAAATTATGAGGGATAGTGATTCTTCTCCAAAAAAATGTAACAGCTATCAAATTAAGTAAATTGGATATATAAGAACATTTTCTTCATATGATCATTGGACATAACCCATTTTTGGTAAACTAATATATTTTTTGTGTCTAAGGCAATCCTTCATTGCAACTCATAAATTTTTATGGTAAATCGAGTAAATAGATGTTTTATTTACAAATAAATTAAAAATAAAGGGGATGTAGTTTCATCCAATTATTCATTTAATCACCCCCCCCCCTTAGGGTATTTAACATTGTTGGAATAACAATTAGTATGAGATCCATAGGTTGATTTTAGTGTTACGTGTTTCAATATTGGTTGTTAATAATAAGAGGATTTGGATATTTTATAGAAATAACTTATAATTGTGGAATAAATGGTTAATGCACTGCTTCTTATCTTAAAGAATAGATTTCTATATAGTATCTATGCATGTTATTTTGTCCTATATGGAAAATGGTTCTTTGTCATATGCCAAAAAAAGAGGATTGGATGATGTCACGAAATGAATAAAATCTTTAATGGGGAACTTGTCAAATTAAATCTATTAGAATGTGATTTTATATATGGAATTAATTCTTTGTTGAAAATTTTGATAAATATTTATGAGTGGGACTCAAAAATACTAGATGAAAAACTAATGGTTCTATGGAAAAAATATGAGGATATAAGAAAACATGATAATGAGACTATAGATTAATTATTTGATTGGAATAATGCTACTATGGAAGAAATATGTGGTCATAGAGGAATTCATGGATATGTATTGAAAAATAATTTCACATTAAGATGAATTACACCTAAGTTCAATATAAATTTTTATATAACAAAAGTATTGATTTATAGGATCTTTTATTGGATTGTATACACATCACTCTTATCTCATACGATATGAAAAAGTATGATTATGAGTTTGTTGAAAAATTAATGTCAAACTTGGTGTCATTCAAGGCCATGAATATTCTAACCATAGAATATTGATCAGATGAAAAAGAGACATATGATGTCATGTCATTCCTTTTCTGAAATATATTTAGAGGAAAAAAGAAAAGATCAAAGGGAAACTCTGACTCTAATTATTTTGATGTGGAATGTTAGGTAATCTTGAAGAAAGGTAAATAATAATTTGTACATATTATGATGAAGATGAAGACAAAATTCCCATGAATAATTCATCATCCCATGTAAAATGTATGAAAACCATTAAAAGAAATTTATTCAAAAGAAGAAGTTTCATTCCTAGGAATATGATAGTTCATAAGAATCTTAGGTTGATGTGAGAGAGATCTGTATGGATTGTGGACAAAATTGTAGGTTTGTAGTTGTAGGTAGCTCCCAAATAAGTTAATAAAGTGAAAATGATAAAGGTTTTTATGTAAGGGTTGATATTTTTGATGAATTAGAATCTTCTCTTGATGAGATAATTATTTTTAGAAACAAAAAAATTATAAATAATGTGCATCTTAATGAAAAACATTATATAAAAAAAATAAAAGAATAGAAGAATAAGCTAGGATAGTAAATTAGAAAACATAGGTCTTAAATGATATAGAAATTACAAAGTTTCATTGAGTATAAGATCAATGTATAAGAACATAAATTTTTTATTGATGGTTTTACTATCACATACAAAGAAAAAATAAAATGTATCAATGAAATTGAAGAGTAATTTATTGACTGGATAATAAAATTAGAAGACAAGAAGTGACACATAACTCCTAATATAACATCTGTAAATTATATCACTTCGGAAATTAGAAATATGTAATTGGAGAATATAAGACCATCAAGACAAAATAAATAGTCATATCTAAATGAAATGGATAGTATGGGGGTTATAGGGAAAAAAATTAGTAATTCTTGTATGAATGAAACCACACACATCTAGATTAAAAATTGATTTGGGTAAGAATGAAAACCATAAGACTAAATGAAACTATTTAAGAACTAGTACAATAGTAATGTATAGAATTACACCTTGTATTATTTGTCATTCTTGTAGAAAGATGGTTCATTCTCAAAATGTATTTTCATAAAAAATAGGTACCAAAGGGAACAAGAAAAACAATAGTTCCACATATAGATCAATATTTTAGCAATGAATTTGATATTCACTATTTCTGGTATGGAGGATTCAGACACATGGTTATATATATCTCATCAGTACAATAGAGGAAGGTGCAGATAAAAACTAATAGTGGTTGTAGGTAGTTTCTCAATGAATCTTCCAAAAAAATATCAATTTGTATCTATGAAAGTTTTATTTTTTCTTTAATACTCTGAGGAATATCAAGATTATCAATTCATAATGGGTAGGAATTCAGAGAAATTGGTAAAAAATAAAAGATATGAGTGTGTAGTAGTTGTAGACATTTCCCTTAAAACATCAATACGAGTTGGTTTATGGATCCTTAATAGTTGATGTAAATCCTATATTATGGAAAATAAGGATTCTATTATTGGAATAAAATTTGATGAGGAGGTTGTTGTAAAATTTGTAATTGAGAATGTTCAAATATTTGGTCCCAGTAAAATCCAAATTTGAGTGCTAAGATATGAGCCATGATGATGCTTTTATTTTTTAATGTCTCTGTAAACCATTATAGGGTTTTGTTAATTTTTTGACATAGTTATTACCCTAAAATTTACCATGAAATTGGGTATCATCAATGGAAAATATGGTATTTGGTTTTTATAGGGAAATATGAGTAAGGGTAATCTATATCTTACGAGTGGAGAAAAATAAATGTGCCTTATATCCAGAGAGAAAGAAAAAATGTTGGGGAATAAATGGATGGTACATATATATTAAACATTCCTATAAGATATGCTCAAATTCTATGTAGAACAATATGTCCCAATGATAACATATGATCGTACTCACATGTTCAATGCTAGTAAAAAGTACATATTATCACAAATGTGTACAAGGAGAAAAAAATTTAATTTGACTCTCTGAATTTGGGCATGAAGATTCATGTATACATATCTCACCAACAACCATTGATGTACATAGATATTATTGTACTTTATTTAATGATTTTAACTAAATTTATTGTTTATTCTTTCCACCAAGTCTGATGTGTTCAATTTCATAAATCAAGAACAATGGGAATCTAAATGTATTTTTAGAATGTGATTATTATGTTCTTTACTAATAACAGTAAAGAATTCACAAATAACCAAGTGGAATATTATCATAAGAAACACATGATAAAGAATCATGTTTCGGAATTAAGGACACCTGATCAAAATTGAGTGATTGAGAGGATGAATTAGATCATAAAATACATTTCTAGAACATTGTTTATTGTGAAGTACATACAAGAAAAATTCTAGATAGAAATCGTTTTGAAATAAGACTGCATATCTAATAGATATTTTATTTCTAAAAGAGGATAAGACTCTGTATGAGTTTATTTATGGAATTCATTCATTATTGAAAAGATTTTGAATATTTGGAAGTAATTATTTTATTCTTAATAAATAGAAACATATAAAATTAATATCTCATAGAGATAAGGTGATATTACTAGGATATTTTAGATAATTAAAATTATATAAATGATTCAACAAGAGGTATGGAAAATTATTTTAAAGCAATGGTTTGAATATAATAGATAATGAAAATAATATCTTAAAACATAGTGAATAGTTCCCATATGCCATTTATATTGAGGTGAGAAACACATGGGAGGATTATAAGTGAAAAATGTTTTATCAGAAGAATATGGAGATTATGAGCAGAAGTAAGTGAAATATATATATGTATAGAAGCTTAAGAGTCATGAAGAAATTGAAGGAATTGCAATATTGGTGATTGGGAAACAGAAATTCAATCATGTAGAGTGAAATATTTATAGAAGGAATCCTTCCTATATCAGGTAGAGGATAAATATTTTGAAGAAGTAGCTGGAGATAAGAACAAGGTTCAGTTTATTATCAAATTTCGTGAAAAAATTGATATGAATCAAAGATAGGATATTTTTCAAGTCTAGTAGCTAAAAATGTCCTCATGACTAAATAGGTATTCCATAACAAACTAAATGATGATGCATTCGTAATTCATAACAAATAGTATCTATTATGAAATGGGTAATCCTATATCTAGGAAATCAATGATGATGATACATTTTAACATATTTTATGTCTGGAGATTATTTTCCTATTATTGGTTACACTGGTGAAAATGAAATTCAATGTTTTCCTTATCGACATCAAGTCAGCATTTCGGAATAGGGTTATGGAATAATAACAAAATGTATAGTTTTGAGAAGGTTTTCTCATTCATGATGCTGAAAATTTAGTTTTTCAAATGAGGTGGGTGCTATTTTGTTTGAAGAAAGCACAAAGATCCCGATAATCAAGGCTTCAACAGTTTATGAAGAAACATGGTCTTCAATATGGTCCAGTGGATACAATCTCTACGTCATCAAAAAAAGTAATCGAGTAATGATGGAGCTATTGTATGTATACGACATAATCATTAGTGGATCAGATGAATACCCTTGAAAATAATTTGCATAATTCAAGAAATGAGTTTTGGAAATTTCAATGATAGGTGAACAATGCCTTTTCCTTAGTTTATAGGTGATATAAGGAAGGATTGTAAAAAATATTTCTCAATAAAAATATGCCAAGGAGGTTTTGAGAAGAATTAGAAAACAATAATTCTAAGGAGATGATGACTCCTGTGGATACTCGGATGAAACTGTTTCAAGATGAAGAAGTAAATTCTATTAATGTCAAAGAATATAGGCAGATCATTGGTATTCAATTTTATTTATCAATGAAAAGACATTAAATTATGTTTTTTTCATTCAATGATAAACATTTTGAATGTAATCCAAAAAAAATCAATTGTAGTATAAACTATTCTTTGGTACATCAATGGAATAGTTGACATCAGTTTTCTAAATAATATAATATCTCAACAATAGTTATTGGGCTATAAAAATGAAGATTGGTCCATGTTAGAAGATGATAGAAAATGAACCTCATGCTTAACATCATTTCTTGGTAGATTTTTTATTTCATGGTAAGAAGGAAACAATATTTCATTTCATTAATAACCACAAAGGCTG
Source organism: Viscum album (assembly GCA_963277665.1). Lineage (NCBI taxonomy): Eukaryota > Viridiplantae > Streptophyta > Magnoliopsida > Santalales > Viscaceae > Viscum > Viscum album. Next base: position 2,057,088,167 of record OY728137.1, read on the forward strand.
AATATATTCTTGATAGTAAATCATGGATGTATTTATTGTGCATGAATCACACATTGATGATATGAGAGTTAAAGTTATGTATTTGATTGAAATAAATTGAGATAATTCATGTCATATAAATCATAGTAAAAATCAATTCCTTCACTCATAGATGAATCAGTGTGAAATCAAATATCATTTTATGATGGAGAATGGGGAGAATGGTCTTGTGAAGTTGGAGTATGTTCTTATAGAACAACAATATAGATACATTATGATGGATGCCTTACCCAAATTAGTTTTTGAGTAGAATTGATTGTATATTAGAGTTCAATAGACTTAAAAAACTAAGAAATGTGTGGATTTAGAACCCCATCTCCTCTGTGTATTTTTTTCATATGTGGTAATATGTTTTCTTTACAATGTTGCATCCACAAAAGGGTGACTTTTGGGTTCATTGATAAAGGAGGTGAAACTATAATGATCAATACATTGGATCAACATGAAAGGGGGCGTTTTAAATTTTATTATGATAAATCTATTCAGGTAATAGATAAATATAATGGAAGGATATTGTGATATAATAAAATCAAGAATATTGTGGCTTCTCTGGTTCCCTGAGTACTATTCCAATTGGTTTCTTAAAAAAACATTTTGAGAAATAATTATCATGTGTTATGATGTATATTGTGGATCAATGATGAAATTTTCATATTAATCTTTTTTTCATGCCATGCATGACTCCTGTGGGCTTAATGTATGTGTTGAACTAAATAGTTGACCATTTGTCTGGTGTCACACAGTGCAAGTGGAGGATTCCAGTAGATACTATTTGGGTGTTTTTCGGTAGATGTTTTTTATAATTTTAAGTGTGGTTAGAAAACCCAAAAGTAGATATTGTTGGGAAAAATACATAATTTATCCATCATTGTTTCTTCCGTATGATTGGATTTCATTAACAAATCCAGCTGATAGCATTACAGAATGGCTGGTGTTGTCGATTTAGATGTTTTCAATGGGGAACAGTTTCCAAATTTTTTTCATATGTTTTTTACTCAAAATAAGTTTTTTAATTGAAAATGATTTATTTCTACATAGAATAATCAGAAAATAACATACTAAGTATGAAAAATCACAATGTGAAATCAACAATGGAATAGATTCCAAATAAATTTTGAAAAATTCCATCCTCAAAGGAGGAATGCATAACAATAAAGAATTTTTTCCTTTAAATATGAAGGAAGTGAAATTAAATTAGTCAAAAAAATAGTATGTGTACCTCAAAGGATTTCATGGACTTCAATGGAATTTCCTTTTTTGAGATAAAACAATGATTTAATGGAATCCAAACTAAATTCTAATGATATGTAGACCGCATAGAGAGTTCAGAAGGCAATGATGGGTAATACATAAATAGAGATTTTTGTAATTGTTATTAGTGGGTTTTAAAAAGTTTATTTTCCATTATAAATGACCCTGACTCACATTATTAGATACAGTTAATATCATTATATAATACCATCACTAGAAGAAATAACCTGTATTTTTGGTGGTTCACGGAGGATTCTTGTGTCAAAGTAGGTGGTTCATAGAGAACTCATGCTACATGGTGAAGGGTTTTCCCTGAAGCAGTTATTGTAGTTAGGGAAGGATCATAAAACGTTTTTAAGAGTAATCTCAATAATGAAAACACCATTTGGTGATGTGTATTCCATCTACTATTTGAAAACACAGCATCATGTCACACACATGTGTGAAACAATTTTAAGGTGTATATAAAAAATATATATTCCTCTCATGTATGAGTGAGAGCTTTCCATTTGAGAGAGAAATGATATTTTAAATTGAAATTGGTTATAAACGTATACGGAGAGTGAGTCCACTAGTACCTTGGTAACAAAATTTCACAGTATTTTATTTGGTACAAATACACATTTTCATTTGTAACTACCCTGTGTATATCCTAGTGAAGGAGAACCAAGTCAAATATTTATGTCACATACATGAATTCATTTTTTATCATATATTTATATGGTAAAGGTGGAGAAGAACGTTTTTTTACAATGAAAAAATATCAAAAGTGTAATAAGTTTTAATCTATCATACCCTAATTTAACCACCTATCAGGGAATTTATCATTTTTGGGATAATATTGGTGTTTTTTAAATGTTTTGATGGTAAAAATGGTTTTTGGAGAATCAATGAATTAGTTTACAATGATACTATGAGAAATTTAATTGTATTAGATAAACATGATAGTTACAAATGTTTTTCATAGTAATACTTTCTTACAATTCAGTTATCTCTTGCAAAAAATGGCTATGTAATCTTAAAGTGAATGATTTATGATTCACTGAATACATTATCTATAATTGTTGGTTATGGTATTTTGTTGTTGTTTTGAGTTAATTTTTTGGATGACAAAACATTCTCATTAAACCCAAATGGGACATTACATGAAAATTAATATTTATGTAATTTTGGGTTTCATAGGTTGAAAAAAACAATGTTACAACCCTATAAATGGCCCATCAAATTATTGTGTATCAGTGTCATTCATTTTGGATAATTTTTAGGTTGTTTGAGCTATCCCAATGTATGTATAATTAATGTTAGTAAATTTGTTTAGAGAATAACATAACAATTTTAAAGGATACCTATAAATAAACCATAAATCATATAAGAGATATCTGAAATTTTCAAATCCATATGTACAAATGAAAATCAAGAAAATGGGTGCTGTGAAAGTAAACTAATGTCGGATCAACCAATATGATATTTTACTATGGATTGAACACATTTTTTAATATTTATCTCAGATCATGTTAAAATTAATCTAATATCTTGTAGTATTAATTTGAATACAAAATTGGCTACAAGAAATTAACATAGATAGTATATTGGTAGTGTTAGAGTAAAATAAAGATCAAATAATAATAACAAGAAAAACCTCCTTGATACATGATCAACTAATGTATGTTAAATCTATAAAAATTACCAATTTGGGTTATTTTTAATAAAACTGAATAAATTGTCAAAAAAATTCCAATACATTCACTATTGATACTCAAATGATGAAAAACATGAAAACATTATAAAGGTTTACTGTAAATAAATATAATATATTTTGTTGAGTTGATTATCTAGTTAATGAGGCTAATAATATTTGAGAATATTATAATATTCATGTGTTTCATTATTCATAATCACCAATTTTACTTCATTTTAAGATTTCAACAGTATTTCACTTAATGAATATAATTTTTGTTAAAATATCACTATTTTCAGGTAAATTTTGTGACTCATTTATAATAACCCATTGTTGTTAATTTGAATTTAATATTTATTTATAATGTTTCACAAACTATTGGAAAAACTTATTCCTTTTGGAGTACTTGTAGATTCACATTGGAAGACCTCCATTTTGGACATTCAACCCAAAAACATATTGAGGAATTTAATTTGGGAGTATCCTAAAAACATCACTACAAAATCCATTATTCAATCCCAAAAAATCATAAATTTGAACAGTATATGATGTAAATAAAGGGTAATATTCATTAAACTAGTCCAAAGTCCAATTCAGCGATTTGGAGGGAGATCTGGAAATCCTAAGATAACAATTGTATTCTGGACTACATTTAGAGGCTCAACTAACCATCTCACCATTTTGAGAGTAAATCAAACATGAATGATACAATTAAGCTCATGTTTTTACAAAATTTAAAATACAACCAGATATAATTTATTTGTTCTATAACTAAGCCCAATTTTCTATAAATTATGGTCTTTTGAGTGCATTTGTGAGAAGAGAGAAAATTCATAAATGTTTTCTTGGAAATGATGAAAGATTATTATTCCACCCACTTTCCTAAAAAAATATCCCCCATAGTTAATATTTATATTTTGAGGGGTGTGGATCAACCAAATGTACATTGAGTCTCTATTTACAGATGAATTTGGATGGACCAAGAGAAATGATTCATTGTGTTAATTTTATTGTAAAGTTATGATATCTCTTTGCCTTTGTAATCAAATTTCATTCTCATTGAAGTTGTTGAATTACAATTAGTTTCTTAATAAAAGTTCATTTTATATTCATGTTATGATATTCTTCATACCATGTTGATAACATTGGATCATGGTGCATAATTGTTCAAAAAACCATGTGGAATTCCTCACACAATGGTGAAGTGATTGTTATTTCATTGTTTTTCAATTATTTAATTCCTCCCTAGTGATTTTACTTTCTTCTTACATTGAGAGTATAGAATAAATGTAGTTTTAACCCTTTTATGGGTTAATCCAGGGGAGTGGTAAGGGGTTGTATTTGGTGTGATTTCTCAATTTAAAACTTTTTCTAATTAATATTATTTGAAATTTTCATTCAAGGATTTTATCTCTACATCCTCTTTATTGAAATTTATTGTGACACCTTTCGTGTGATAATTAGATCCATTACGTAAGAGTGATCCTGAAACTTATCTTCCACATATGTAGGTGATTATAAAATTTATGTGAAGGTGTTAAACCAGTATGTGATGAGGTAAGATTGATTTCACTTAATGAATCACTATCAATTTAAATAAATTGAAATAATTTAAAAATAAATTCATACAACCCATTCTCAAAATTTGAATTCACCTATGTCTCTTAGAATACTTTTAAAATAATATAAAATCAACCAAAAGTTTTACAAGTTATTGCTAGATTGCCCCCAATAAATTTATGCCTCTTTAGGTGCCTTCTTTGATCTAAATGGATTTGATAACCCAAAATTCACTAAATGCGACTGCTTAAACCCTTAAAACATGAGTATATTTTTGTGAAACTGGGTTTTGACTATATTTCCAGGGTCCCAAGTATGTCATCTTAGAAACTAACCCAATCTGTCACCCCAGTTTCTATTTTCTTTTCCCCTATTAGTTTGTTTGTGTCTAAATTATCTTTATTCATAATTTCAGTCTATGGAAATAGAGTATCATAAAAATTACCGATTCATACTCCCAGAATAGAATCAAATGATAAATAAATATTTTTAATCCCATAAAATAGGGAATTTCTTTGATCAAAATTTTAATGATTAATCCACTCCTTGTGAGATGTACAATCGTTGGGATTATGATGGTTAAAAGGAGAAGCATTGATACCTCTAATGTTTGGTTGAAGAGATTAATAATAGAGAGTTCCGTTTTGTTCAAACTTCTATTTGATCTGTTCCTCAGACATTTCTTGAAAAATTGTGTTATGAAATGGTGATAATTAATTATGATGTTTCATATTTCAGATTTTAACGATAAAGAAGTAAAACATCTGAGGAACCCATCAATACAATGATTATCCTTTCCTTACCCTTATGTGATGTGTCATGTTTCCGAGAAACCTCTCATGAAACTATTTAAGAAGAAAATTTTTAGTTTGATACGTCTAAAAATGATAACGTAATTTTTTAATAGTGTTTAAATGAATAAGAAACTGATTTTTTATTCACAAGATGAAAATTTGACATTATTGATTGAGTGCCTAGTATATTGATCTATTGAGGATTTTTCAAAACCTCAAATCACTGAAAAATTTTATAAAATCATGAATTATTATTTTATACCAACTAATGAAAATGATATAAAAAATATGGGGGTTAAAACATAATTTTTAATAGAACAAATTTTTTTAATAGTTATGTACGATAAATAGATTTTGATTTACATTTCCAATCATCCTTATGAAATATCAATCATCTCAAACTCAAAATAAGTATCCTTCCCCAATCATGTATTCATCCATATGTAATAATGAATCCCATTATTTTGTCATTAATTCTTTGCTATAAACAAACAAATTGGGAATAGACCTTGATGTGTTAGGAAAGGATATATAAAAACTAGAGAAATGATTTCTAAAATTCAAAGGATTTTCCCACTCATTAGAGAACATTTTTTTGTCCATAAAATATATTCTAAAAAATTAATACATATTAATATAGTATAAGTGGTGAATAATGAAATATATAAAGTTTTTAATTTTGGTGTTGGGTGTGTTAGGGGTCCAAGTCGATCTAATGACATTGAACTATATGATTTCTAGGAGGCAACCTGATATTTTGATTTATTTTTTTAAATTTTATTTGGTGTTTTTTATTTTTTTAGTTAAGGTAACCTCAAGGTTGTTCCATTATGTTCAAATTTTTTTATTTTGTATGTTTCATGTGTTTTTCAAGTCAATAGAGTTTCAAGAAAATCAATTTTCATTTTAGATATAAAATAGAATCACCCATCAATGATGAGGTGTATCTGAGTGATACAGAGATCAAATGAGTATTATAGAGCATTATGAAAATCATCATCAACCACCAGGTGACATTTTAACATTTTTATTATTTAAATTTCCTTTTTAAACTCCTATTATCTACCTCTACACCATCTAAATATTAGTTTCGTTAAACACTGGAGATATTGTTATTCTATATTTGGGGGTGAAAATAAAGAAGAAGAACAAAAAATTTTGTGTCAATGAATAATTTTTTACATAAATGGAAGAAAATATTTCTTTAACCATGTTCATAATTACACACATTTGAAACATTGAAACTGAATATAAAATAATATTTTATACATTGATTCTAATTTAATCCTTTTTTAAGATCATGATTATAGAATTTGGAATTTGTGGTTATTTAATGTGATTTTAACTATTTACACTATCATTCATTTAACAAAAAATATACAATGAAAGATTATTTTAATTTGGTTGTATGTTTTAATTCTTGGGTCCCTTTAATGAAAGAATAGGGTTTAGGGCCACTTTTAGTTTAATTTTAGTATCTAGAAAATCCAAAAGAAAAAAGGAAAAACAAACGATGGAATAGAGAAATGTTTTATATAAATGTCTAGTGTTTGAAATTTGGTGATCATGACTCCATAGTTGATATGAATTGAGTTAGGCTTTATGTCTCTATTTTAGAGTATGTAAATTCCAAAATGTGTGGTGTCTAGAACATCAGTATTGGGACACCATAGTTTTATTTCCCAAAGTTGGACTTTTAATCAATATTCTAGATCAAAAAAAGAAAAATAAAAAACAAATCTTGGATATTCAACTTAATTATGGTTCAATGGGATTCCTCCTAGAAAATCTATTTACATTACCCTTGAATAATAAAATGAGCCCAAAGTATTTTATAATGAACAACACATCAACATCCTTAATTTAAATTGAATGAATTGTGGTGATGAATTTAAAAAAAGGATTGGATTGGTTTTAAGATATTATTTTGGAGAAATTTTTTTAAAAAATTATTTATACTTTTGATGATTCTTTTATGTTACGTTGAAATGGTAATAATGGTATGTCAAAATGTTCTTGGAAAAGCAAATTCAATATTAATTTTTTTTAAATTCTTTATTTTCATGACTAGTAAAACTCTTGGTGGGGTGTGATTGGCCACTGAATGTGGCTTATATTATTTTATTACATTATAATATCCATCTATTTTGTTATTCTTAAACACCATTTTTCATTTATTTTAAAATTTTAACATTATTTTACATAATGATTTTAATTCAAGTTTAATGTTCAATACAAAATGGTATATTTGTCAGACATAGTTAATTTCTCAATGGTATTAATTTGAATTTAATATTTCATTATAATTTTTCCCATCCTATTGGGTCCTATAATTCCTTTTGGAGAACTTTTAGATTTACATTGTAAGACCATAATTTTGTACATTCAACCTTGCCAATTCAGTGTGAAGTGAATTGGACAACAACCAAATGAAATCCCTATAATAAAAATTATCCAAGCCCAATGAATATAATATTATACCTAGTGTCACATATATGACTTATTTTAAAGTTAAATTCCATTTAATTTCCATTCATGCTTTGTTTTGAGGGTTTCCCAAGCATTTATGGAGGAATGGGTGAGTTTTTATGAATTGGACCAAACCATGAGCTCAATTCCAGATTTAAAAATAAATTTTAATTCCTTTATAACTTCTTCATTTTTCAACATTTTTCATCCATTCCAATTCCTAATTTTCATACCCTGACATATTAACACCAAAATATTAATTTGGACCATTTATGAATTCATAATCATGGAGGATATGGGTTTTTATTTAAGATATTGGGCCTGCCCGAAAGCTCATTTCCTGCATTAAAAATAATTTTTAATTTTTTAATATCTCCTTCACTATTTGCGTTTCTTCGGTGATTTCAACTCTCCCTTGAGCCCACATACCTAAGTCGCGCCCCCAAACTATCCTCCCTCTATTTTGAGCTCGGTTGCATCGCGAAATTGGGAGAAATTTCTCTGGATTGCACAAATCGCCCAGATTTTAGGAGGTAAATTGATCCTTTCATAACTCCTTCAATTTTTATTATTTTCCCTCCATTCCAGTTCCTAAATGACCTCGTCATTATTTTTCGAAACTCCATTAAATTGTTATCTGTTTTAAAAATCAGATTCTGGTCGATTTGGGGTCGTTTTATTCAGGATGGTTTTGGGTAAGTGATTCCTTCTTGGTTTCTTCCTTTTCCTTTAGGGTTTACTCCCTCTTTCATTATGTTCTAAAATTTCTAGAAGTTAGAGTTTGATACTAGGGTTTCATTTGGTGTATTTGTGGCCAAATTTTGTGATCTAGGTCAGAATTTATCTTCCTTGAGGTGCGGCGATGGTGAGGTTGATGTTTTGCACCATGTTTTGAGGGTTTCGTCATAAAAGGTAGGTGATTCCATGTGTAAACATTTTTAGATGAGTTAGTTTGTTTGAATTACTTATTATGCATGTTCCTAATATGTTGTGTGTGGTGAGTGAACTGTTTATGTTGGATTTTTTAAATCATTTTTTTTTATAGTTTCATTTTAGCTTAAAATTCGGTGTTTTCATGTGCAACCATTTGGGTATTGTTTGGGATTGTTTTATAACATATGAATTTTGTTTAATAAATCTTGTTTGGGATAAAAATTATGATTTGGTTGGGTATTGGTGTGCCACTAGGTATTAATGATGTTTTTTTTAAGGGTTTAAGGTGTAAAACTTTATTGTACTTCTTGAAAGTGATTTTGAAAACGTGTGCGTTTCATGTGGATCTTTTGTACTATTGTTTGAGGTGTTTGTATAACACATGGGAGTTGTTTGATAAATTTTTTTGGGGATTGAAATTCTGTTTTGATTTTTTATTGATGTGATTTTTTCCTTGAAATATGGTTTTGAAATGGGTTTTATTTGGAAAGCTTTGGTGCACTATTTAGAATTGTTTTATGAAAGTTTTGAGTGGTTTAATGATTTATGTAAGAGGTGAAACCATATTGGAAAGCTATTTTGGATTGTTTGTACTTTCAAATGAACCATTTTAAACGTGAATAGTTCTGTTATGTGATGTTTATCATATTTTTAGGGACTTCATAAAATTGTTAAAGGATGTGTTGGATTGTGAAAGTTATGAAAAAAGTGTTGTGGGCTATTTTGGTGTGAGTTTGATTTCAAAATGAATTTGAATGAAAAGTTAAATTTGTGACTTGTGTGATGTACATGGGTATGTTTGGATAATGTGTGATGTGGAAGTGATATTTTCATGTGAAAAGTATATTTCTTGATTTGTTGAACTTGTTTGAGCACAAAGGGAAAACCCGGGTATCTAGGTGGGTGGACGTGTACTAGTATGCTAGTAAATCCGTGGGGTTTGGCCTCAGTTTTACTTAGCAAGATTGACGCTTACAACTCTAAATAAACTATGATGATGATGATTGGGGACCACTAGGTTATGTGTATGTTCCCTACTATTGGCTCATGCACGAGAACGGATATTGTGATGGTTACTCTCACCGAGATATGGGGTACCTGGGACCCAGAACGAGCTAGTGCCTAGGGGTTATTTCCTATTTCTTGTGCTCATTATTTACTTTGTACTTACCGTCGGCATACGGTATAGTTGGCTTAAAAATTCAGTAGTGTTGACATTATTTTTAAAAGTGTTTATTCTTAATGATAGCCCACTTAAAAACTGTTTTTATTCAAAGTTTCATCTTTTAGAAATTGTAACTAGCTTTTCATGTTTTAGGAAACTTGCATTCTTTTCGTCATTAAATAATTATCACATGGAATCTCTTAGTGGTGGTATCCTACTAGGCATTGGCTCACACCCTACTTACACCCTTGGGTGTAAGTAGACTTGGTTATTTTTGTTGTCGTAGGTTGGGTACAGTTTTTTTGTTCCAATGGTTCGGGTTTCTAGTAGGTCCTTGGTGGTGAAGTCTTGTGGAGGTGGCTTGAGGGCGGGGCCCCTTACAATGAGGGTTCTTGGGCTGTCTTTATTTGTTTTTGTACCTTTGGTATAGTATTTTTTTAGTTGTTTTAAGCTATGTAATTCAGTTCTGAATTTTTGTAAAAGATTGCTTGGTTTGAAAAATCCAGATTTGTTTTATTGGATTCTTTTGTTGTTTTATGTTTATAAACTCAGGTAAATCATTCCCAATTGTCATTTTATGATACCCAGGCACTTGTTCCAGCCCGTGGGGATCGGTAACGCCCTTCGTTCCATGTCACGGGCTGGGTTTGGTTCCATTTTTGGTGGCGATCGATTCGGTTCGTGACAAAATGGTATCAGAGGAGGTCCGCTCTCTTTGGGTCATGTTATTTGGAAAACAGTCGGGATAGTCTGGATTTATGATTGTTGGGACTTGGAATTTTTTTATGAGTAGTGTGGCTGATCAGCACACCTCATGATGGGATTCAAGTTTCCAGGGGAATTTGGGATTTATCTATGTCTTTTGGTTTTCTTGGTCTGATGATGATTAGGGGAAATGAAAAGAGAGTTGGGTTAATGGTCTCAGTGAGCTCGCAGGGTCTGGCAAGCCATGTGGAGCCGGGGATATTCTCTAGAACACTCTCTGTGATGGTGAAGTGATTGGAATATGGCTGCCAACCATATTTCCAAGTCACCCAATGAAACTAGTTTCCTCTCACATTGTTTTGTGCTTTAGTTTTGAAATCATGGAACTTTGGTTTTAAAGTGACTTGGTTTTAAGAAGTTTAAAGTTTTTGTGAAATTATTTTCAAATAAATATGGAATGTTTTGATTTATGAAATAGTGGAACTGAATTTTCAGAATTGTTTTGAAATTTAATATAGTATTTTTACACCTCTTTTGAAAGCCGGAACCATATTGAAGTTGGTTTTCAAAAGTGTTTCCAATATAGTTTTCTAAATAATTAAAGGGTGTTTTAATGGGATGAGATGTTTTGAAATTAATGTGAATAACTTGAAAGTGAGTTCTTTTTTAAATGTATGTGTCCTTATGAAAAGTTTTGTAAGATGTGAATTAGGATTTTGATCTCATTGTTAGCAGTTTTGAGAAAAAGGTTGGGTTGGTTGACCATTTTGTTTTTGAAAAGTGGAAGGAATTTTTGTTTTAACCTTTGGTATTTACATGAGTGACCACATGCATGGGGTTATATGGGATGATGGATGGTTGATGGCATGACTGGATGAGTGCAGCGATAGTTATGAGGAGGGTGCCCGGTGTGGCACAAAAATATGCATGTGTGAGGCTCATGGGGTACCATTGGTGGATACGATTACTGCTAAACCGTTTTTTTTTCAAAGAATTTGTTTTAAAGAAAAACATGATGTCTTGATGAATAGTTTGGTATGGTCTGTATTATGGGTTTTTGAAAATGTTGATGTTGTGGGATGTTTTGAGTTCAAGAACCCCTTCTATTTGAACTATGTTTTGGGTTTGTGTTTGGTCGGTAAGTTGTGTTGTAGGGACGATTAGTGGTCTCTTTTGAAAAAAAAATTGGGATGCCTTTACGGTGGTTCCCTTCATGTGTTTGGATCTGGTTTGTGGCATGTTTTGACCAAAGGACCATCTTGGTTGGGTCCTTGGGTTCTCTCATTGGATAAGGTACGCCCCCATTAAGGGTTAATGCACAAATGAAGTGCAACCCGTATTGTTTCTCCATTGGAAAATCCTCCAGTTGATCAATATAAGGAATATTTTATCAAACATTTTTTTATTGAGTCTACACCCATTCATTTCACTGATTTGTGGATCCTCTTGTAGTGGGATAGTGTTTGTGGAAGGTTGAAAGAGACCTTAGTTTCTTAAGTTTCCTAATTCATCAAAGGTGGAAGTGTTCTTTGGTTGTTAGTGTGGATGAGTGTCATGATGGTGTCTAAGAGGGCCTCTGGGTTATTCATAGTTTCCTTTAAGCAAGAGTTGTTATTAAACAACCAATTTTGAGATTTTGGTCCTGATAGGATATTGTGTCCACTTTTTGGACTTGTCTGTTGTTTAGGGACTTGGAATATGGTCCTGGTCCATGTATTGTTTCTATCAATCACAAGGGTCATGTTCGGTAACGCATTGTGATGTTGTGTGCTCTCATGACCGTAAAGGTGAAGGTCACACAATCCTCATAGGTTATCTGTTATTTTGGGAGTATGTATCCCTTGGTAAAAACATCAAATCCTATATCTTAGAGGAAGGTGTTTATACGTTTCATGCCCTTCTGTTGTTTCTCACCCAAAGAAACAAGGTGCGATGTGTGTACTTCTTCTGATCCCTTGTTTTAGTGAAATGTCTGGTTTTGGTAAAGTGAGTTATGGAGTGTGTTATGTCTTGATGAACCCATCAGGCTATGCAGTGTTGTTGTTTGTGGAATCGAAAGAAGAAGATCCATATAGGGGTTTCCACAGCCTAACTGCGAGGCTGAAGATGATTCAATATTTTGAGCTCCATCCATAGGTCCCGGAGAGAAGCTGGCGGGTAGTCAGGGGAAACCCCAGTGTCATTTAAACCCTTGTACAAAGTCCTATACTCAGTATGAAAGATAGGAAGATTTTAAACCAATGGTGTCATCATATTTTTTCTGTTGTTCCTGTTCGGTGGAAATAGGTGGAGGGTCTTGTACCCATGTCATCACACAATGTTATCCCCCCCCCCCTTTGGTTTCCATTGAGTCTTTGGAGAATGGTTGGAAATTTGGCTAGACAAATTAACCACACGGTTTTCACATGGTTAGTTCTAACCATGAAAAAAAATAACCATGTAGATATAAGGATCCATATAGTATCGCACAGTTTTCCAAACTGTGCAGACTAACCGTGCGACCGTCCTAACTCCTTAATTTTTAGGTCTTTTCATGTCAACTCGCGCCGGTCGGTTAAGATGGTTGGTTCTTGTGGTGGGAAGACCCACCATGGGTATCATGCATATTATTTTGTAAATTTCTAATGGATGTATACCCCTTGTACTAGGGAGTCTATTTGGGACTTCCCCTATTAGTGTCTTGATTCTTTCTCAGAAAAAAAAATTAAGTTGTCTCTTATGGTGGGGAGCCCATTTGTGTCTCTTCATACAAGTAACTCATGTTTTTCCGTGGTCTTGTCTGGGAAGTAGGTATTATCTTTCAGAGATATCTAACTACCTACATCTTTCTTGGGTAAACATTGATATTGGAGAGTTCCCAATGGTTTAGTTATATTAGGGTAAGTGTAACCTTGTTCGATGTTATTGTTTATTTGGGTAAATTGATTGAGTATTGTTCAGTTTCTGTTTGAGGAGTTTTCATTTGGGATAAAGCCTTAATGTGCTTGATTGTTTAATGAAAGTGGTGTATGTTTGGTTTGTAAGAGTATTCCTTCCTTCATTGATCACTGGAGGTGTTTTGGCCTTTGGTGGAGAAACCTGGCAAAGGAGTACCTCTTGGTTTCTTAGTTGGGTTTGGTTGTTGCTTTGTCATTGATGTGACTTTACAGGGCGGAAAGTTTTCATGGTGGGGAGAATTGTCACATAAATGACTTATTTTAAAGTTAAATTCCATTTAATTTCCATTCATTCTTTGTTTTGAGGGTTTCTCAAGCATTTATGGAGGAATGGGTCAGTTTTTATGAATTGGGCCAAACCGTGAGCCCAATTCCAGATTTAAAAATAAATTTTGATTCCTTTATAACTTCTTCATTTTTCAACATTTTTCATCCATTACAATTCCTAATTTTCATCCCCTGACATATTAACACCAAAATATTAATTTGGACCATTTATGAATCCATAATCATGGAGGTTATGGGTTTTTATTTAAGATATCGGGCCTTCCCGAAAGCCCATTTCCTGCATTAAAAATAATTTTTAATTTTTTAATATCTACTTCAATATTTTAGTTTTTTTGGTGATTCCAAATCTCCCTTTAGCCCACATACATAAGGCGCGCCCCCAAACTCTCCTACCCCTATTTTGAGCTCGGTTGCATCGTGAAATTGGGAGACATTTCTCTTGATTGCACAAATCGCTCAGATTTTAGGAGGTAAATTGATCCTTTCATAACTCCTTCAATTTTAATTATTTTCCCCCCATTCCAGTTCCTAAATGACCTAATCATTATTGTTATAAACTAAATTAAATTTATATCTATTTTAAAAATCAGATTCTGGTCTATTTGGGGTCGTTTTCTTCAGGATTGTTTTGGGTAAGTGATTCCTTCTTGGTTTCTTCCTTTTCCTTTAGGGTTTCCCCCCTCTTTCATTATGTTATAAAATTTCCAGAAGTTAGGGTTTGATCCTATGTATTTTTGGCCAAATTTTGTGATCTAGGTATGAATTTATCTTCCTTGAGGTGCGGCGGTGGTCCGGTTGATGTTTCGCACCATGTTTTGAGGGTTTCGTCATAAAAGGTAGGTGATTCCATGTGTAAACATTTCTAGATGAGTTAGTTTGCTTGAATTACTTATTATTCATGTTCCTAATATGCTGTGTGTGGTGCATGAACTGTTTATGTTGGATTTGGTAAATCATTTGTTTTTATAGTTTGATTTTAGCTTAAAATTTGGTGTTTTCATGTGCAACCATTTGGGTATTGTTTGGGATTGTTTTATAACATATGAATTTTGTTTAATAAATCTTGTTTGGGATAAAAATTCTGATTTAGTTGGGTATTGGTGTGCCACTAGGTATTAAAGAGGTTTTTTAAGGGTTTAAGGTGTAAAACTTTATTGTACTTCTTGAAAGTGATTTTGAAAATGTCTGTGTTTCATGTGGATATTTTGTACTATTGTTTGAGGTGTTTGTATAACACATGGGAGTTGTTTAATAAATTTTTTTGGGGATTGATATTCTGTTTGGAATTTGAATTTATGTTATTTTGTCCTTGAAATATGGGTTTGAAATGGGTTTTATTTGGAAAGCTTTGGTGCACTATTTAGAATTGTTTTATGAAAGTTTTGAGTGGTTTAATGATTTATGTGAGAGGTGAAACCATATTGGAAAGCTGTTTTGGATTGTTTATACTTTCAAATGAACCATTTTAAACGTGAATAGTTCTGTTATGTGATTTTTATCATATTTTTAGGGACTTCATAAAATTGTTAAAGGATGTGTTGGATTGTGAAAGTTATGAAAAAAGTGTTGTGGGCTATTTTGGTGTGAGTTTGATTTCAAAATGAATTTGAACGAAAAGTTAAATTTGTGACTTGTGTGATGTACATGGGTATTTTTGGATAATGTGTGATGTGGAAGTGATATTTTCATGTGAAAAGTATATTTCTTGGTTTGTTGAACTTTTTTGAGCACAAAGGGAAAACCTGGGTATCTAGGTGGGTGGACGTGTACTAGTGTGCTAGTGAATCCGTGGGGTTTGGACTCAGTTTCACTTTACAATATTGACGCTTACAACTCTAACTAAACTATGATGATGATGATTGGGGACCAATAGGTTATGGGTATGTTCCCTACTAGTGGCTTGTGCACGAGAACAGATATTCTGATGGTTACTCTCACCGAGATACGAGGTACCTGGGACCCAGAACGAGCTAGTGTCTAAGGGTTATTTCCTATTTATTGTGCTCATTATTTACTTTGTACTTACCGTCAGCATACGGTATAGTTGGCTGGAAAATTCAGTAGTGTTGTCATTATTTGTAAAAGTGTTGATTCTTAATGATAGCCCACTTCAAAACTGTTTTTATTCAAAGTTTCATCTTTTAGAAATTGTAACTAGCTTTTCATGTTTTTGGAAACTTACATGATTTTCGTCTTTAAATGTTTATCACATGGAATCTCTTAGTGGTGGTATCCTACTGGGCATTGGATCACACCCTACTTACACCCTTGGGTGTAAGTAGACTTGGTTATTTTTGTTGTCGCAGGTTGGGTACAGTTTTTTTGTTCCACTGGTTCGGGTTTCTAGCAGGTCCTTGGTGGTGAAGTCTTGTGGAGGTGGCTTGAGGGCGGTGCCCCTTGCCATGAGGGTTCTTGGGCTGTCCTTATTTGGTTTTGTACCTTTGGTATAGTCTTTTTTAGTTGTTTTAAGCTATGTAATTCAGTTCTGAATTTTTCTAAAAGATTGCTTGGTTTGAAAAATCCAGATTTGTTTCATTGGATTCTTTTGCTGTTTTATGTTTATAAACTCGGGTAAATTGTTCCCAATTTTCATTTTATGATACCCAGGCACTTGTTCCAGCCCGTGGGGGTCGGGAACACCCTTCGGGCCTTGTCACGGGCTGGGTTTGGTGCCATTTTTGGTGGCGATCGATTCGGTTCGTGACACCTAGAGATGGAATAAATCTTTGATAACATTTAATTCAACTGGTCCAATGTATAAATAATCTTTATGATGGTATATCGAGGTGTACCAATCTGAACATTAAATTCATGTATAGATTTAGAGTCCCAAAAAGTGTTCTCATTATTTCTGGAATAACACCTAAAGTAATTATCCAATTGGGATAAAAAAATTATATAATTTATACGAATTTGAGAACTAATTTTTTTTATTTACATATAAAACAAATTCAATATAAATTAATGTTTTTATATCACATAAATTATGAGAGAGAAAATTTGTGGATGTTGTCTTGGAAATTTTGAAAAATTAATTATCCAACCACTTTCCTCACATTTTTAAACCATAGTTAGTGGTTTGAATTTTATTGTTGTGGCTCGAACAAAGGGGATCCAATAATATATTTGAGGTAATATTTTCAAAGAAAAAAATAGAGGATTCATGGTGTTTATTTCATTATATTCTTATGCTGCCACTTTGTCTTTGAAATCTCACTTCTATCTCATTGAAGTTGATCAATTCACATAATATTATTAATAAAATACCAACTTATCATCTTATTATATTATCCTTATTACCTAATATATACCTTTCAATAAAGGTGATATATTATTCACAGCGAACATTTTGTAATTCTTTAAACAAGGGTAGGGTGATCATTATTTCATTGTTTTTCACTTCTTCAATTCCACCCTCATGAGTCTATATTACACTTCCATTGAGATTAAAACATAAATGAAGGGATAAAACATTTATGGTTTTACCCAAGAGAGTATCAGGTAGGAATATTGTGTGTTATTTTCTCTTTACTAATTTTTAATAATGTCTTTTATTTGATTTCCCTATTAAATGATTTTATCTCCACATTCTTTTTATTAAACTTTATCATCACACATTTCATGTGATAATATGATCCATTACTTAGGAGTGATCATGAAAATGATTCACCAATTTTTATGAAACTATAATACTTACTTTAAGGTGTTAGAAAAGTAATTTATGATTTTAGATTGATCTAAGTGAATTAATCCTTCATGAGTTAATGATATTGAAACAATTTTAAAATAAATTCATCAAATATATCCCTCATAAAAATCTAGGATCAACCCATTATTTTTATTTGACTTCACCTCAGTAAATTATTTCTCATTTAAACCCATATAAAATAAACTAAATTTTTTCCACTTCATAGATAAATCTTCTTCTTTTAATGAATGTATCTTTAGGTGTCTTATTAGGTCTATGAGATTCAAAAATCCAAGCTACATCATAAGTGACCAATTGGTCCCTTAAAACAAGGGTAAATTCGGGGGAAACAAAAAATTTATTGTGGTTTATGAAAACCCATATAATTAATCAAGGACACACACCTTCGATTCTCAGCCACATTTCTATTTTATTTTCACCATTCTATTTGTTTATGACCTCAGAATATCAAATCATAATTATACTCTACTTCAATGAATTATTATAAATGATACCCCTTCAAACTCTTATACTAGAATCAAATGTGATCTAATTATTTTGAAGACCCTAACATAGAAAATTTCATTAATCAACCCTTAAATGATCACTCCTCTCTTGGTGATACATACAATCATTGTGATGATGAATTTTTAAAGGAAATATTTTTAGACATATCAAGGGTGGTTAAAGAGATCAATCATAAAGAGTTACATTATTTTAAACCTCCTATAAAATCTATAAATTATAAATTTATTGAACATTTTTGTGATGAAATGGATATAATAGATTATGATGTTTCATCTTTGAGATTAGAATTTAAATTTATCATAACTTGTGAGGCACCCATCACTACATTTAATGTCCATTCCTTATGCTTATGTGGATTTTATAATTACCAATAAACCTATGATGAATATAATGAAGATCCAAAATATTAATATTGGATATCTAAAGAGGATAAAAGAGTTTTTATCAGGGTTAATTTCCAGAGGAAACAGAATTTCTGTATTCAGATGAATGATATTTTACATCACAGATTGAGTTTCCATAATATTGGTCAATTGATGAATTTATAGAGCAACAAATAATTGAAACATTTTTGGGAATTGTAAAATCTTATTTCATATCAACCAATAAAACTGATTTCTAAAATTTGGGGGTTGAAAAATATTTTTTAATGGTACTAAAGTTTACTGACTTTTTAGAAAAAATTATATTTTTATTTACATTTCAAATCTTCTTTCTGAAATATCAATTATCCCAAATACATAAAATAAATTACTTCTTTCCTATATCATGTATCCCTCTCTAGGTAACAACCAATAAATTTTAGTTTTAATATGAAATTGGATCAACCATTTATGGTATTACGTGGATTTTCCCACTCATTGAAGAAAATAGGTTTGTACTGGAAATAGATTGAAAATAGAGAAACAATATAAATCTAATATAAGTTGTGAAAAATAAATTCCATAATATTTTTATATTTTGTCATGGGTATTCTGGTGGGTGAAAGTCTAGATAATGAATTAAAACTAGTCACTTTATAGGAGGCAACCTAAATTTTTCATTGATATTATTTTATTTTAAAATTTTAAGGTGTTTTTTTATTTTTAGTTAAGGGAACTCCAATGTGTTCCAAATATGTTATAATTTTGTTGGTGTGTAATATTTAGGTAATGATGATGTTGATGGAATTTCAGGAAAATTATTTTCCTTTTAAGAGTTCAAATGAAATCTTACATCGTTGATGAGTCATCTCTGAGTGACAATGAGATCAATGGAGTAATCTACGGCATCATGAAGTTTATCTTCAACCACATGGTTACATTGTTCAATGTGTCCTATTTAAATTTCCTTTTTGAACTCCTCTTATTTGAATGTACCCCATCATATTTACCATTTCATTAAACACTAGGGACAATATTATCATATCTTGGGGTGAAGAGATGAAGAAGAAAAAAACTTTTTGTGTCAAATATAATTTTTGTGTGCATAAATGGAAGAAAATATTTCATTAACCATGAGTATAATAATGCACAATGCCAAATTTGAAACTGAATATCAAATATATTTTCATGCCTGGACTCATAATTTAATCCTTTTTTATGTTTATGGATACAGATTGTGTTAACTGTGGATGCCTAGTGTTATTTTTCAAAAATTACTTTTTCATTCATTTAAAAAAATTCACAATTCACGTCCATTGGATTTATAGGGTAGGATTGAGTTCTGGTGTCTTATTCATCATTGAATAGTGGTTGAGGCCACTATTAGTAAAATTTGAGTATCAAAAAAATGAAGAAATAAAATAAAATAAGACCATACCGGGAAATGTCTTGTTAAAATTCAAATAATTTAACACTTGGGGATCATGACTCCATATTTTACTTTCCCATTGTTAGGATTTACATCTATATTCTTTATCATGTAATTGAAAAAAAAAATTGCATCTGAAACTTGTGGATTGTGATTCTATAGTTTTCTTTCCCATAGTAGGTGTTTTCATCACTATTGTGATTCCAAAAAAACAAATGAAAAAGAAAAAAATGGAAACTCAACATATATTTTAATTTGATTCCCATATATAACTTCATTTATTTTCCCCTTGAACAAGAAAATGTGCCCCTTGACTTTTGTGATGCACCACACAACATCTTAATTAATTGAAAATGGCTGAAATGTGGCGATAAATTTTTTAATCTCTCAGAGTTTCCATGTGATGTTTTTGAAAATTATAGGAGGTTATTTCAAGACCATATGGTGAGACAACACATGATTCCAAGGCCCAGGAGACCCAAAATAAATGTTTGAACTAATTTTTTATGTTTATTAAAAATAGGGCACATGCTCAATTTTAGTAACTTTTAAATGATTGTTTGGATTTGAAATCGGAGAGAAACATTTTGTTCAGAGCAGTGGGTTTTTCTTAGGTAGAACCTAACTTCGACCAATGTCGGCCAAATATGGAAAATATTTTTCAAAATATTTATGGAAGAATAAAGATAAAATTATAAAGATTATTTTATTTTTTTAATTACCATTTTGTGATGATGCAGCCATGACGTGGTGCGGTGACTTAGAGACACTACAATGCAACATCGTTGTAACACTAAAATACGTTTAAAATTTTAAAACATATTAATTCATTTCCTCCATTAATTAGGCGTAGGGACCAATGTCATAATTCATACCACTGTAATGTTTCCCTGGATCCCAGAAGTTTCTACGAGGAAGGAGATGGAAGCTCTTTCATCAATGATGACAAATGATGATTGCTGATGAACGATGGATTGAGGATGTTCGTGGACGGATCTCCATCAACAAAAGTTTACCTCCACCTACTTATCCTCTTTTTAGGTTGGGGGATTACTTTATTCTTGATTTCTTTCCCCTTTCTTGTTTCTAATGATGAACATGTATCGTCGAAAAACATATTGATTTGTGGTTCGATCATGCATGTGGGATGGGTAATATCTATTCTGGGATTAAATGTAGTTTAATATTTGGGATTATTATATCACTAAATTTTTCTAATGGGACAAATGAATTCTGAAACTAATAAGGCCAATGCATGTCCTTCGAGCGTTCTTTGTGTTTCTCTTATCCATGTTCTCAACATTCTTCACTAATAGACCCCCATGGTCATTGCTCAATTTTCCATGAGGTTCTGAATATGGACAGACCTCTAGAGGGATGGTGATAAGAAAAAAATTCCATGGAAATGAATAAAATGATTTGAGGATCACGTAGATGGCCCTGTTTCCAAAAATGGAGCACTAGAGCGATACCAGCAACTCGCAGATGGAAGTTCATCGGTAGCACCAGCAGTGCTACGTGGTGGCACGACCACCCAGCAGTAGACTGTCATAGGCTATACCACTACTGGTGGGGATTCCCATGGAACAACGGTCATTGTCACTAGATACGAGTTTCCAGTATGTGGTCGTAGGCAGGGTCGAACAGACATGATCCAATGTTATGTCATGCGGTGAAGGACTGCAGTCTTGCGAGATCACCGTGAGGCAGTTCTTGTGGCAGTCGACTGCATTGAAAGTGGTGGTCAACCGTGTTGACCAGGTAGGTACACGTGACCCACAAAATATGAGTAAGATGAATCATCTGGCTCAAGCCAGCCAAGATGAATCCATTAAGCTGGGATGATAGAAGGAAGAACTCAACTGGGGCGGGTAAGGTGGGACATGGGTCGGTTTGGTCCAACTGGGTCAGCCTGAACCCAAACCCAGACCCAACCATCCCCTTTTTACATAAACTCTTATAACACTCAATATTTGTGTCTGATTGATGAGTTTTTTGTGAAATTGGGTCCCTTATGATGAGGGGGTCCTTCTGATATACCCCTAGAGAGTCTCCATGGATGCAGGTGTATGTAATTTTAGATTGTGGAGTATGTTCTCTTTGAACGAGTGTGTTAATGAAAAAATCATGCGGCTAGCTGTGACCTAGAAGCTATGTGATTACTTAGATGGTGTGTCTTACCAAGACTGTCTGTCTTACCTAGAATATGTGTCTTATCTAGAAATTGTGTCATACCATTGATGATTTGATACACCCATGTCCCACCAGGGTGCGAGACTTATAGTATTTGACGACACTCTTTATGTTACCTACATTCGGTGTGTTACCAACACTTTATGTGTTATCTACACAACATGTTTAAAATAAACTCTGTGTGTTATCGATACTCCTTGTTTTACTACTTCTGGATACTATGGATTCTTAAAACTATCTTATTTATGTAAAATAGGCTTATACTTGTTGTGAGTTGACTATAGTGACTCTCTCGATTATACATCTTAGAGACTACACTTTGTGTGCCTCTTTGGTAGTCTACTTGGTTTATTTCTTAAGGATCATCATTGTGGTATACTTATTTTGAATATTTTTTTTACCTTTCATAATTCCATTGTTGTTTGGAGTCCCGACTGATTATTATTTTACTCACCCCTACACAGATTCTCCCACATGTGTCCGGTCTGGTGCAGATGATCGACAACATTGACGGAGTCCTTGGTGGGCCAGAAACATGGGTTCTTCAAAGTGACCAGATAGACATGGTATGTTTTAGCATCATTCAGACAAATTACTGTACCTACCATTCAGGTGCGGATTTCTATAGATGAGATCAAGGATCATGTACCTTTTCATTTTAGTTGGGCTTGTATTCTGGCCTCTTTTTCTTTCTGTTTTCTACCTTACTATGAGTGGATTTTCATAGTGTTTTTCACCCATGTTTACTTAGTGTTTTCAGTTTCATATTTTTTTATTATATATGGGTATATGTGTATAGGTACTAGGTAAAATTCCTCCCATTTGTGAAATATTCATACTTGGCGCTAGTCGTGAGACCCTGGTCTATGGATTGAGGGCTTAGGGCAGTCATGGCATGAGCCCTGGGGGATGGGTCATGACAGAGTGACATCAAAGGGATTTCATTTTTTCTCTAGTTTTAGGGTAAATGTGTTAAGAGTATCAATTTTAACATTCATACATAGGAACCCAATGTTTGTGCGACAACCGATGTATCCATACACCACGACATTGAATTCATCATTCTGAATCAGTACATGAAAGCACTTGTCACATGGGAAATTAATTGTTTATTCATCATATAAGAATTTACTGTATTATCATTCCCTTATTTAGACATTGTTATCTCACCATGTATACTCTATTGATTGTGGTATATCTTCTTCTATTTTAGTATGCCTCCACATAGGTAGCCATCTATGATTCTAGGGTGTGACCATAAGGATGGTATACTAGGTGATGAGGCTTCATTCTTGGGATCGTTTCTGAAGATAGAACCTCCTGGTGGTATACTTTTTATACCACCACCCATATAGATGTAGTTCCGACCGGTGTTACTAGTATAGGATGCACGTAGGCTTAATAAATTTCACGAGTTCCAGAGATTTATATATCTTAGGTTTCAAGGTGGGATAGATACTCAAATAGATATGGAATGGTTGGAGGTGATGATGTAAGTCTTCCACTTAGTGAGGACACCTCCTGACGAGATGGAAGTCCTAGCCACGAGCCTTATTTAGGTCTCTAAGGGGAGATGGTGGGGCCTGATGACTCAGATGTATGATGAGGCGACTCTATTCTTGACTGACTTTTATCACCTCTTCCTGGAGGATATCTTTCCAGGTACGTTACGCTCTATGCATATACTAAAGATACTGCACCTACAGTTGGCCAACCATTTAGTGGTAGAGTACTCGCTGAGATTCACAGACATTTCTCACTAATCTATAGACGTGGTGTTGGACCAATTATTCAGGGCCCATACCTTCGAGAAAGGACTACAATTTTATATATGAGAGCCTATGATATACATTAGTATCCATATGTATTTTGGGTTTATGGAGAGAGCTCAATTGATAGAGGGAATTCTTGCAGAGTATGAACTAGTAGTGGGAGCTACCACTAGGCGATAGGCAGAAGATTCCTCTGTAGGGAGTAGCATACATATGAAACAGGGATGCCAGAGGGTAAAGCAGTTGAGGTGATTCCCCCAAGACATAGGGTCAGTAGTTCAATCCAACCAGGGTAGAGTGAGTCAGCTGAAAGATATACTATGGTACTCATGTGGAGGTCTGGGACATATGTCTCAAGATTGTCCGACCAACCATACGACTGACCAAGAGATAATCGAGGGATTGTCAAGGTATCAATGGAGGCAATAACAGGGTGGTCCTCCATGTGGCGAATGTGGAAGAGGATCAAGATAAGGGGAAGTAGGCAGACAGATGTTGGAGGGACTACCACCAACACCCCCAGGTGGTCCACCATGTGATCAGGGATTAGGTGGATTGGGGTGAGGGTAGATCTAGGGAAAGGAGGCTGATGATCCTAAGACTCCTAGAATGATTAGAGGTACAATTTGTTTCTTTTCCACCATAGCTTTAGTTTTGATAAACATGGGTTCCAATCCCTCTTTTCTCTCCATGACACTTTTTTGAGACACATAGATTCTTATGGAACCATTGACATGATTACTATTCTTGTAGACTCTTACAGGATGTGATTCGATGATCAAATACTAGTGTCGACAGTGTTCCTTTACTCTTAAAGGTGAATTTTTTGGTTGGGATCTCTTGGCTGGAGCATCGAGGCCTTACGACGTCATTCAGGGTATGAACTTGTTTTCCAGAGTTCATGCTCGGATCGACTATTTTAGAAAAATAGTGTCATGGGTTCATGGATATAGGACCAGGTTTTCCTTTGTCTACTAAAGGGAGACCAAAGAAGTGCATGATGGACTCATGCATAAGAGGGTGCATCTGATCAAACATCAGTTGGATAACATGACCCCTAATGTAGTGGGTGATACGAGTCCTCAGTTTCTTACAGTGGTGGTCGGGTATGAGAAATCATTCTAGATGATGTTCCATGACTACCTCCTCATAGGTAGGTAGACTTAAGCATTCACCTATACCCTGGTAGGGCAATGATATCCATACTAGAATATCATACATCTCTTGTAGAGCATCATGAACACATGGTACAATTGGATGAATTGAAGAGGATGGGCTTCGTGGCAACCAATGTTTCACCATAGACAATCCCATTATTGTTTTACAAGAAGGAATATAAGAGGTTGAGTTTATGTGTGGACTTGAGGCACTTAAACTAAGTGACTGTAAAGAACTAATATTCTCTACTGAGGATTGATGACTTCTTCTATTAGCTGAAGTAAGCGATATGTTTCCTGTAGAATGACCTCAGATCAGGCTATAACCTGTACTGTGTGAGGGATGAGGACATCCTGGTGACTGATTGCAAATTTTTATGCATCCACTAAGAGTAATTTGTGATGCCATTTGGCATGAATAATTCCATAAAATTGTTCATGGGACTCATGAATAGAATCTTCTTACCCTACCTAGATAGGTTTTCAGTGGCCTTTATTGATGAAATCGTGTTGTACTCTACGACCAGGGATAAGCATGTGGTACAGTTATGGATAGTCCTAGAAATACTCCAAGAGCACCATTATTATGGGAATCTCTCAAAATATCAAATCTAGATACGAGATAACCACTTTCTTGGACACGTCATTTCAGAGGGTGGAGTTGTTGTAGATCCAGTGAAGATATATGTGATGCTTTCTTGGGAGCCACCGAAGAATGTTACTGAGGTGAGGTGTTTCCTGTTGTTGGCAGGGAACTATCGAAGGGTTGTACCTGACTTTTCTAGAGTAGTAACATCCATTAACACCTCTAAACTAAATTAAAAACCTATAGAATAGATGGAAATTTTCTAAAAGAGCATTCAATAGCTAAGAAATACTTTCTTGAGATTTACAGAGGTGGGTGTAGAGTATGTGGTGTTATGTGATGCATCAAAGAACGGTATTGGCTATGTACTGAAGTAGGGGAATGTTTTTATTTCCTATAGTTCATGATAGTTGAAACCACATGAGTAGAACTACATGAACCATGATTTGGAGTTGCTGATAGTAGAATTCACATTGAAGATATGAGGACACTACCTTATGGGTGAGTAGTTTAACATCTACTATGAACACAAAATCCTTATGTAGATACTTTCTCATAAGGATATGAACCTGATATAGTGGAATTTTCTAGAGTTCCTCCAGGACTATGACTTCAATATATTCTACACTCCTGGGAAGGGGAACATGGGGGAAAATTTTCTCATACACAGATCGAGTTCACATATACTAAAGGTGGCCTCAATGTAATCGACCTCACTTCAGATATCCTTCATGGGTTGAGATGAAGCAGCTCATCTCCACTTGATTGTGGTTACCCTTCAACTCTTACAATGTGTGTGGGAGGAAAAACATGGATAAGTATGCTAGAAGACTATATGTGCTCAGATGTCTATAGGGAATTCCCCTAATGGATATTAGAATGGTGGGGAGCATGTAATGTTTTTAGAGGATACACATTTGTACCAGCAAAATTATAGGAGGATGTGTTGAAGGAGTTCCATAAATCCCCATTAGTGGCATGTACGAGTGTGGAATAGATGTACTGGGACCTCCGACATTAGTTTTGGTGGCTGATGATGAAGAAGGTTTTGGCAGAATTTCTTTTAGATGCCTTACTTGTCATCAAGTGAAGGTCAATCACCAAGTTCCCATGGGTTTGACTCAACCTCTTGAGGTACCAGAGTGGAAGTGGGATGAATATTGTTGGATTTTTTATGGGAATACCACATACGTCTTGGAGGCAGGATACCATCTGGGGGATCGTTGACCGACTCACTACGGCAGCCACTTCCTAAAAATTTAAGAACTATGTTTAGTAGAGAGCCTAGGATTCCACAATGTTCAGGAGATAGTTCGACTCGATGGTGTCCCATCAAGGATAGTCTCATATTGAGATTCATGCTTTACGTTCATTTAGTTTATTGGATTACATGATGCATTTGGGACTCAGCTGCACTTGATCATAGCTTTCCTCCAACAGATAGATGGCCAGATGAAGCGAACCACTCATATAGTAGAGGACATGGTACGTGCTTCCATCCATGATTTTGGCCATATTATGAAGGATCACCTACCCCTAGTGAAATTACTATGTGAAAAAATTTACCACTCCACCATCAGTTTTGCATTGTTTCATGCCTTTTATAGGTGACCCTACATTTTTTCACTTTATTTGATTAACCCATAAGAGTTTGATGCATGGTCATGGAGTTGTTATAGGCCACTATAGAGAAGTTGCAGGTTATAAAAAAGCATATGAAGACTACAAAAACCTGTCATAAGTCCTCAAATGATAGTAAATGGAGACCATTGGAGTTCGACGAGGGATACCATGTGTTCCTGCAGGTATCCCGTTGACATGGGACATAGAAATTTGGTCAGGGTGGAACGATATCAATGAGGTTCACATGACCTTTTTATAATACTTGGTAGTGTGGGTGAGGTGTGGTAACGCATGGCCCTACCTTTTTAGTTAGAGTGGTTTCATGAAATAATTCACATATCTCAGCTGAGAAGAAATATACACTAACATTCACACACCATTGATTGGGGCGAGCTGGACATTGACGACATGGAGACTTTCGCTGAGTACATAGTGGAGATAGAGTATCGACATGAGATAATTCTTCATGGATGGTCGATTCCTCTAGTGTGCAGTCAGTGGAATCACAAGAATCTCAAAGAGATCACTTGAGAGATAGAGGCTCATATGCATGCTTAATATCCTTTTTGGTTTAGACCTTGTTTTAGACTTTAGGGATGTAATTCCCTTAGGTGGGGAGAATCTAATTCCTAGAATTTTCAATGTAATATTTTTGAAAATTATATGGGATTATTTTGAGACCATGTGTTGAGATGACACATGAATCCGATGTCTGGGGTTCTTGGAATAAATTTTTGAACTACTTTTGAATGTTTGTTAAAAATATCACGCATGATCGGTATTAGTATCTTTTAAATGAGGGATCAGATTCAAAATATGAGGGCACTATTGTGTTCAAAGATGCAATTTTTTTCTTAGGAATGACCTATCCAAAACCATCATAGTTTGATTGTGGGTGATCTTTTTCATATGTTTTATGAAATAATAAAGATAAGTATATTATGTTGATTTTATTTTTCTTTTAACATTTCGTGACGACGTAGCCATGTTTCGGTGAAATGACTCAATTACACAGCAATGTAGTGTCTTGGCCATGATGAAATATGGTTATAACACTGAAAGATGTTAATGTGTTTCCTTCATTAATCAGATGCTAGGACCAGAATTACAATTCATAATGCTAGAGAATTTCCCTGGAGCCCCGATGTTTCCCTAAGGAAGGAGAAGGAGGCTCCCTCGTTGGTGACGAAAACACTGAAGAATGAAGAATCGAGAAATTTTGTGGATATATCACCATAAATGATGGTTTATCTCCTATAAATGATCATCTTTTCATGTAGGGGGTTTATTTTCTTCATGATTACTTTCCACGTTCTTGTTTCTAATGACAAACGTAGACCAACCCGCAAATAGGTTGATCTACAGTTCGTTCGTGCATACGGGATGGGTAATCATTATTATGTTATTGAATGGAGTTTTATCAATGTAATTATTGTTTCAATATCTATTTCTAATGTAATGAATGAATGTCTAATAATAAATCTGACAATCATCTTTTGGGTTGTTTTTTGTGATTCTTTAATCCTCGTTCCAGGCATTCTTCGGCGACAAACCCTATTGGTCACTGCATGATTTTTCAAGAGGTTTCGAATTTGATCAGACCCAAAAGGGGAAGGGGAAAAGAAATTAATGCCAAGGAAGTGATGAACGGTGTCTGGGGATAGTGTAGATGGCCCCATTTTAAAAAATGGAGCACTGCAGTGAGGCCAGTGGCCCACTAAAGGAGGGAAGCTGGTAGCATTGCCGACGATGGTGCACAGAGGTGTGACCACCATGCTGTAGAGAGTCTTCAGCTCTACCACTGAAGGTAGAGGATCCCACGATAAAATATCCATTGGCACTAGATAGGGGATGACGACAGGCAGCCAACAGTGGTCTCAACTGGACGTGGTACAAATCCACATCACACTTCGCAGAGCCACATTCCAGTGGGACCCCGTGGGTTGGTTCATGTAGTGGAGAACATGTAGAATGTAGCATTCAGTCATGTTGAACAGGAATGTAGGCTTCATTGATTGTGGTTCTCGACTGTGTTGAATGTGGACGTCGATCGTGTTGACAAGTCAGGGATACGACACCTGCCTCGTCCGAGTGAGACGAACCGGCCCGCACATGCAGGCTGACTAAAGCCGACTGAAAAAACCTACTATGGGCTAATCATAGTCGGGTAGGCCAATTCGGCCTGGTGGTTTCAGTTAGGCGGGACACGGGTTGGACCAAACCTAGACCCAACCATCCCCTTTTCACTAAAATTCCCATAACCCTAAAATTGTGTCTCTATTTGAAGAGTTGTCTGTGGCGTTGGGAACCCTACAATGAGTCGGTCATTTTGAGATAATACATGTGAGTTTCTATGGATTTTTTCATGAAGTATTTTAGCACGAGGAGTAGACAGTATTATAATGAGCAATCTAAGGATAATATATTGTGGATGGATATGACGTAGATGCTTTTTCCTTACCTAGACTATGTTTCTTACATAGACTGGATGTCTTATCCAGACTATGTGACATATCTAGAATTTTTATCTCACCAATACTGAGTCGGTACTCCCCTATCCAACTAGGGTGCTGGTCTTATAATATTTTAGAGAACTATGTGTGTTACCAACACTCCTTGTGTTAGATACACTTCGTGTGTTACCTACACACTGTGTGTTACCGACACTTTGTGTGTTACTACCTGGGGGTACTATGGATCCATACAAAAATATTTTTCAATTACCATAGACTTATATTGGGTGTGAACTAACTCTAGTGACTCTCTTGATTTTACCTCTTAGAAGATGCATTTTGTGTTCCTCTTTGGTAGTCTAACTGGTGTATTTCATAATGACCTTCTTCATAGTAAACTTGTGTGGTTCCTTGTGGTTTACTTTGTGCAATTACATTGTATTTTAGGTTTCGTATATAGTATTATTTTAACCACCCCTGCACAGGCTTCTCCCCCACGTGTCTTGTCTTGGGCAGACAATCAAAAGCTATGATGGATTCCTTGGTGGGCTATAGACAGGGGTGATTCAGGGTTTCCCGACACATATGGTACACTTCAGTGACATTCAGAAAGCATATTGTACCTACCCTTTAGGTAGGGTTTTCATGAAGATGATATCCAAGAGCTTGTACTTTTACATTTCAGTTGGGCATGTATTCTAGCCCCTTTTTTTATTCAGTTTTGTACTTTACTCTGAGTGGGTTTTCATCTTTTTCTTGGAGTTATTTGTGGACATACAGGTACAGGGGAAAATTCCTCCCACATGTGGGATATTCCTACTTAGTGTTATTCGGTATCCCATGACCTACGGAAGGAGGGCAGAGGGTATTAATGACATGGGCCCTAGGGGAAGGGTCTTGAAAAATTTCAAGATAGGATTTGGATTGGGCTTGGGATATTCTATTCTACATGTCCTGTTTTTAAAATTATGTATTAATTTTTTTAATTTTTTATATTAAGTCAAAATGGCAAGCATGGTATGATAAAATTTTCATGGAAAAAGGAATTAAATTTTCATATTTTTGAGAGACATTTTTCTCAGGACCAGAAAAACTCTTGTTGGAGATGTGTGATTAGAAAGTGAATCATGATAATAGTTTTTTATTATATTAAAATATTCACATGATTTATTATTCATATAAGTTTTTTTTATTTCCTTTTACTATTTGAACATTATTTCACATAGTGATTGTATTTTCTATTTAAATTAAACTATTACTTTATAATTTTTGTGACACATTTTCAATAAATAATTGGCATTGTTATGAATTTAATATTAAATTATCCAGTTTCCCAACCCATTAGGTCCAATTAATCCTTTTTGAGTACTTATAGATACACATTGGATGAATTCCATTTTGGATATTCATCCTAGAAAATTCTGGGTGATGTGAATTGAACAACGACCTAATAAAATCTCTTTTGTGGAAATTAAATACAACCAATAATGCAAACATTGATCTTGGGAAGGATAAATTTTAGGTTACATTTCATTAAACAAGGCTGAAGTCCAATTTGGGCATTTTATGGTAGATAAAGGTGGCCGAAATTGAAAATTAAATTTGCTGCCAAATTTAGAGGCCCTAAATTTTATCACACCATTTAGGGAATATCTTAAAAATGAATGATCCAATTGGAGTAAAATGTTTAAATAATTTATAATACATAAAGATAAACATTTTTTATTCTATGAATAATCCCTATTCATTTGAAAACCTGGTCGTTCGGTTACATAAATGAGGAGAGAAAAATATAATATTGTTTTTGTGGAAATGATGAAAGATTAAATTTCCACTCACTTTCCTAATCTTTATGGGCACCCAATTTAATGGTTCTAAGTATGGGGTACGGAAAGACCAAAGTGAATCCAAGGTTCTATTTAAAATGGATTTTTTCAAGAATAAAATGGATGTTTCATAGTGTTTTTTCATTGAAACGATATGTTACCACTTTATCTTTATACTAGAATTTATTTATCTTGTATGTTCTTCGATTCACCTATGTTTCTTCGTTAATGTTCATATTATCCTATTATTGTTTTCTTATTTGTAAAAATTTTATATCATTGAATCAATATGTAAACATATTCACACTAAAACTTGTGGAATTATTCACACAATTGTTAATTGATCATTATTTCATTATTTTTCACTTCTTCATTTTTTCCCTCCTGAGTATAAATTATACTTCTACTGAGAGTAAAATATCAATGGAGGGATTAAAAATTTATTGGTTGATTTAATGGATTATAAAGTGGAAGGATTGGTCGTTATTTATCACTTTACAATTTTACAATAATATCTTTTATTTCAGTTTTTCATTTAACGATGTTTTCTCCACCTCCATCGTATTGATTTTTATCACCACAGTTTTCATGTTCTGAATAGATCCATTACCTACAAGTTGTCATGAAAATGATCCTCCATGTTTTTGGGTCATTATATTTTTTATGATAAGGTCTTAATCCAATAATTGATGTTTACGTATTGATTTTATAGAACTAATCCATATCAAGTCAATAAAATGTAAATTATTTTATAAGAAGTTCATCAGATCCAACCCTTGTAATAACAAAAGATAAACCCATAATCATAATTTGATTTCACGTTAGTCTCTTTGTTCTCATATAAACCCATAAAAATAAATTAAAATTTGGAAACTTCCTATCTAAATATACCTCTTTTAATTCATTTATCTTTAGGTGTCCTAATAGGTCTCTGAGGATTCACCAACCCCAAATTGACTACATGTGACTGCTTCAACAAATAATTCATGGGTAAATTTGGGAACGAACATGATCACATATTGAATTAATTTTCAATATGAAAATATAACTTTATGAATTAAGTGATGATACTGGGATAATTTTCAAGTGTTCATTTATTGGAATTGGATATCTCCCGTGTAAAATTTTCAATGAACAATCTGATGACAGTTGAATTAATGTTATGTCCCCAATACATGTGTTATTGATGAAACAATTTTCACTATGAGATGAATTGATTGGAGAAGATGTTTTCATTTATTCTATGGAAAAATAAAATATATTTTTTATAAGAATATTTCATGATGTGAATATGATGGTTTAATTAATGGTCATGAAAAAACATAAATGCATTTTTCTTTTTTCACGAGCTAATTGAGGAGTATTAAACATTGTATTGGTTATATTAAGGTAAAATGGATATGTTTTTGTTCTAATTGAAATATTTTTATAATAAATAAATAATAATACATGATCAACCATTGAAGACCCCAAAAAACTGATCTCAATCACTTTTAGGGGGACCTGGGTGTCAACCATTGTGGGAGAGCCTTTCAAAGGAGTTCACACATGGTAGAATGGGTGTGGGTGGTTCCATGAATTAGGCACGTATGAGCACATGACAAATGATAAAAATGGTCCTATGTATATTTTCCAGAGAGGAAGGATAACTATGCAAGTGGACTAAGTCATTTGGTGGTGTGTGAATGGTGTTATGGGTGATGATCCCTTGTAACAGTCTCAAAGGGTGATTGAAAATTTGATTATTGATAAACCATAATCCAAACCAATTAGGTAATCGATATGAGACAAGTGCGTGGTGACGTACTATTTTACCATATTTAAAATGATGAATAGAACATGGGTCATTAAATGTGATAGATATTGGCCATCCGATCAAGCTACAGAGATCTTCTTTAACCTAATCCCCCATCTGAGAGTTCCAACATGATGAGGTTAATTACCATACATTCTGTGATTGATCTACCCCTTGCATGGATGTTTTATGATCATATTTATTTGGAAAATTGGTTCAATAATCACCATTAATCCAATCTAAATCAGGTATGTATTGATATAACATGAAGAAATTCATGGATGAATGATAGTGAGGTTTTATAGGAAATTTATGATATTTCATGTCATTGGTCATAAAATTGTAGAGGATAATTCCAAATATAATCATGCACATGAGAAGATCATCATGAAAGAAGATTCATCTTTATTTTCATCTACAAAAGTGGTCCTTTGATCTTCATATGAATTGAGATGCTTTGACAACGGCTTTTTGGGTACGCTTTTCTGAGAATCCCCTCCCCTTTCAGAACCCTTATTTCATATGAATGCTAGGGAACCTGGTCGACCACTTTCTCAATTCGGATTCAAGAACCAGTTTAGTTTTCCACCTAATCTCGCCTTGCATCTGTGTTGAGGTCAATGTGTACAGACCCCCGGTTGAATGGATTTGTATTTAGGTAGAAGAGGAATTCTTCTAGAATAAACCGGTTGTGTTTGAGTCTTGGACACACTTTTGTTCAATGTGTCACCACCTCAGTCCCTTGTCCCATTCATGTCGGCGTGGATTAAAGAACCAAGGGGGTCATGGTTCCAGTGACCCTAACCTGGTCATGGATGGGATCATGTTTGGGGTTGCATCTAATCCTCATTCTGGGCTCAGTTGTGAGGCTACTACTGATCAACAGAGACCGTCTTGGTTTTCCCAAGACAACCCAAGATTCACTGATATTCTCCATCAGCTAAAAAAAGATAAGGGTGTGTCATGATCGTATGAGGATGTTGTAGTTCCACTTTGTGAATGTGGGGCTTGTGCGGGACTTGACCAAGAAAGGGTCACAAGGGATGAAAGGGAGATTCGCTTGGATGCCTCTCAGGATTTGCAGTTGTCTCCTATAATTCCATCCAATGTTTATATAGGGGATGATGATGTCTACGGGGATGAGTAAGCTAGTGTGGATTCCCAATGTCTAGTTGAGGCTGACTTCTCAGCGCATTTCAAATTCATGGGTCGTGGCCTTTCCCATCCAAGTGTTGTAGACAAGTTGCAGGAGGTCTCGTAAGCTATAATTACTTATGCTGAGAAGGATAATTCCGAAGGTCCTATTTCGTACTCCTTGAACCATTTTACATTATTGGGAGAAGAGTATGAACATTCTTGTGAAGATCCCAGAGAGGGTAGGTCACTCATGGAGAGGATACCTTGGTGGGAGGGGGTTCTTCTCAAGAGGACATGGATGATGCTTTGGACCCCACTGTGTCCAAGTCACTGTACATTGCAGAGGAATTACTTGGATCCTCGTCACAGAAGGGAAAAATCATTATTGGGGATTCTGACAGCTTCATTACAAAAAATGGGAGGGTGCGGTCAAAGAAGGACTACTCCAGCCTTCCTCAGACAGGCCACAATGGTGAAATAGATGATGAATCTCTGGCCATTATCGCAATGAATAATATGGAGGAGGCCCCACCCAAGATGACATGGGAAATTATTATCCATTGTGTGGAATAGATTTTGGAGTAATCGATTCCATTCAATGCCTCGAAGGAGGATCGAGCTAAGATATCTAAGAGTTCTAGCAGGATGGAGATAGAATGGATTGACAAACAAGATCCTATTTTGGAAAGAGGGTTTAATGTAGGGAAGCTATGCATGGATGAGTTCATATATACATAAAACTATATTTCTATTTGGTTCAAGGACCTCTTCAAAAATGGTCTGTAGTTAGAGGTAAATGGACTTATTTGGAAACTACTTAGGAATAATTCTTCTAATATGGTTAAACTTTATTTTTATCTTTTATATGTTTCTTTCACTATATGATGCTTTGTTTTTTCATATGGTCATGGGTTATCACATTCCATTAAAAGTGTTAGAAAAGAAAATGAAATTTATGAGGCATGAGGATGAGAGTATTTTGATTGTTATCATTTTTTGGAGACTGTGAAATAGATTCTCTTTGTGCACATAAATCATATGAAGGGAAAAGGTCTAAAAAGTATTTATATTTCCCAGAGGAGGATAACCATATCATTAAACCTTTTTTAAGTCAAACAAGAATATAATTCTGGGGAACTATGTTCTGTGAATCCATTCAGGAGAACGATACCAAGACATGTATTCATCCAGGTTTGAGTGAAGAACAAACTACCCGAATTATCCTAACATAGGTATGGAATCCATATACATCATCAAAAATACTAATAAAAGGTATTTAACAAATATGATAGTTCATTGGTTTCATGAGTACTTTCTGAATAATAAAATATATAACAAACAACAATGGAATCCTCAATGATTACTTGAATTTTTTATTTCAATAAATCCATGAACTCTATTACATTGAGAAGAATGTGGAATATTTGTTGCATAAAATTAAATTTTGAGACCATTTATGATACCCAAGAGGAATATTAAATTTTCATAAAGTATTAATAGATGAAAATATGTGTTCTTGTTTTTATGAACCTAACAATGTCATGAAAATCGGAAAAAGTATACATTAAATTTTATAGAGGTAATGCAATTAATTTACATCAATAATATATTGAATATTTTTTTGTTCCAATTTTAGTCATATAAAAAGGTATGGGTATTTATTTACTAGAATAATGAATTATATCCTTGGAAGTGTTTCATTGAGTCAGATGATTAGATATAAGTGGTAAGAATTGATTCAAAAAGGCCGAATGAATCATTTATTGGTTGTTAAAGATACATCAACAGTACATGGGTAACAATGACTCGTTTTTCTCATGGGTTATGATCAATATGTATCCTTCATTGAATCAATCCTTCATGAAAGGTGATGTCTTATTGTGGGATCTAGTAGAATAAAGAGTTTCTCGGTGGGATCTAGATCATATTTCTTTCAGTTAGATCCCAATGAAAAATAAGTCTCCTAGTTTGAGATGGAGGATTGTAATCAAATGTTGAATATTGAAGAATATATAAATGGTGGAAAACCCAATTTCTACTATGAGAATGATTTTTCAAAAAATTGTAGATATTTTTTTATGATCACTCTCCAATAGTTATATTTGACATAATGTAATACTGATTGATAAAATTGAGTGTATCATGATCCGTTACATGTTCAGTGGAATTAATTCAAAAAAAATTATAAAATTAGTGTACCATAGATTCACACCCACCATATCACCTGGAATATATCCAACTAGAGGAAATACAATTTTTATCATAGGTTGGTTTCCTCTAAAGATCTAAGAATCATTCTTAAATATCAAAAATATCATTTCTTTTGATAGATGAGGTATTCCAACATTTTATGGAAATAATTATCATATATGAACTAATTATATTCTACTTTATACGCTATCCCTCGGTCTAGAAGTGATAGATGATGAAATAGTGGTTTTTCTACCCATTTATGATAATTATTCCTTGAAAATTGATTATAAGTGAAATATGCCATTAGAGGAAAAGGCTAAAAATTCCATCTTGAAATATCTAATATAAAATGTCTATACAATGATCGTGGGTCTCTAGGATATCAATGCGATCTACCATATACTCAAAAACATGTATGAAACAAATTTCCAGGTTAAAGATGCCAAACTACATGTTTGGAGGTGTATTGTTTATGGAAAAAATTATTGATGATAAAAATATTGAAGGAAATTTAACCAAAGTGAATGATAGAGTCAGAAAAAGTCAATGGTTTTGTATGAATTTTTTGTGACGCTATCATTATCCACAATTTGATGAAAAATTTTATAAATCATTTTGATTAAAAGAAATCATTACAAAAATAAAGTGATGATTATTTTTAGTGAACTATATAACATTCTCATGCATTATCTTATGTTTAATGTTATATCATTCTAGATGTTAGAAAAAATATGAATGGACTTTTAGGACCTTATAATGGGAAAGGTCATGGAAGAAGAGTTTGAATAATTAGAAGATTCATAATGTGATGAGGATGTATATAACTTAAACCACATTTTTTACAATTTAAAAAAAGGGTTAAATAAAATAAAATGCAAGGGGGTGAATAAAAAACAACCAAAATGATTCAAATATGGTAGGTCTAGTCATTTTTCAAATAAGTATCCAATGAATAAGGTTAAAGAATAATAATTAGAATAAGATGATGTAACATATCATAAACACAAATGGGATAAAAAAATATTTAACAATACAGAAACAAGAAGAAAAATTTTATGATAAATCAAAAAGTTTATTAATCATCATGTTTCTCTTCAGATAATGAATTTATTTCTTTTCTAAATAAAATATAATAACTGATTCATTAAATTGCAGTGATGATAATAAGGAATAAAGAAAACATGAGTGGAAACAAAAAGAATAATTAGAATCATATA
Source organism: Viscum album (assembly GCA_963277665.1). NCBI lineage: Eukaryota > Viridiplantae > Streptophyta > Magnoliopsida > Santalales > Viscaceae > Viscum > Viscum album. The sequence continues at coordinate 2,057,125,944 of OY728137.1, forward strand.
TGGAACAAATCAAATATATCCAAAAAAGAAAAAAAAATAAGAAAGAAAATATCAAATTAACTACGTCAAATAATATGGAAGAAATATCTCATGTTAATGAAGAAAATGTAGAGTTTATTATTAATTAAGTATCATTTTCAACAAGATCAAGATGTAAAAAACAATTATAGTACTAGATAATATGATATGTGATCATGAATAAAATTTTACATCTATATAATAATATTTTGTGATAAAAAAATTCATATGGGTCACAGTTTAATATGAGTGGAATAAATTAAGAGATGATTTTGATAAATCTATTGATATAAAAGGATAATCTTCCATTGTTTAGGGAAGAAAGGTAAAAATTTAACTAATCATTTGGTAAGAACTATAAATTCTAATAATATATATGGTGAAACTAAAAAAATGATATGCGGGCATGGATTAATGAGTGTAACTTATCTATATCATGGGAAGTGGAATATTTTCCATGAAAGCCAGAATGTTGAATGAAATGTGAGTCTTGGTTGGAATGAGGTAAAATACATCACAAATATGGATTCCTCTATAATTAATCATGTGGAATAAATCACCTTGTACTTTTATTGTGTTGTGGTAAACACAGTCACAACCTATATTCTTGCTGGTTTAACAAGAATTTGGTAGGAATGAGACTAGAATCAAGGTGGAGTTTCAACAAACATTGAGGGATAAATCTCAATGAAGTAAACTCGTGAATAGATCTTAACCACAACTGTCTACACTAAAAAATCATTTATTGGAATAAGTTTTTGTAGATGTAGAATAGATCATCACAAGGATGAGGTATGCATGACAAGGTTGGATGGATAGTTTGACTATAATATGAATGTTTAGAGGTTACAAGATAAAACCAATTAGAATTCATGTAAATATTTATAGAAATATAGAATGTCAATAATGTGATCATAGTTTTTCGGCCACATCGATGGAAAGTGGATTACAAATTGGAGGAATTTAAGACACATTCTTAATATAAATGAATGAAATTAATTCTTATAAAATTATTTACAAGGTGGTGAGAATATTTCACTAGGTGGAAACATAAAAATCAAGAAGAATAAGGTTGGAAAAATTATTTAACCCAATGAATAATAATAGAAGATTGGAGACAGTAAAATAAATGAGATTAAAAAAATGTGTTCCACAAAAATCTTCACATGATTACATTGGAAGAAAATAATGGAATAGATTTAAAGGAAGATCTACATCTCAATGTTATTTTTAAAAAACCAATATATCTCTCTATACTCCAACTTATTTTATGTTTATTTATTTAACAATTTAGTGAATTTAATATTATGTTTTAGGATGACAATTTTGGAAAACATTAATAGATTGTACATCGTATATTTTACTATTTACCATGAAATAGAAGAAGAACAATACATCTTATAAAGGGAGAAACATTGAGAAGCATTTGTCATTCCAATAAATTCTAATTAATCTCTAAATTTTGGAGATATTTAAAAATAGAAGGATGAAATATTTCAATCTAAAATTCCTCTTTACTTTTTATTTCTAATAATAATTTAAATATAGAGGGATTTCATGGTTTAATATAGAATAAGGAAAATGGGGAGTTATTTCTTTACACCAAAACATTCTGATATTCTATTAAAGTGTGTGTTGGATATTTCATTTGATTGAAAAATATGAATATTAGAAACCCCTAAAATAAGACTTGATAATTTTTTGGAATGCTCTCAAATTCATTGTATAATGTGAATAACATATACATCCTCCATTTTATCTCTCTTATTTTCTTCACCCCTTTATCCCACATAGACATTGATATGATTAACTTATGTCTTTTTACTAAGAGAACCATGTGAGATCATTCCCAACTTATAAATGATCTTGAAATTTTCATAGAAGGAAGAAGATCATGCTGTTGAAAAAAAGATGAATTGAGAAGACCCCATTTACACTTTGCATATTGATTTTCAAATTAGTGAGAAAGTCATTACATGTTGACTTTAATTATATATTTTGATATTAAAGAAAAAATAAAAAAGGTGAATTGTTGATCCCATAATGTATTTGTTTTTAATAAATCAATATGTATTTATGGTTAAGATATTGATGCTTCAAGAATTGTTAATGATTAATTAAATGGAATTGAATATCATTTTAGGAATATTATCCTTCAACATTCTGATAATTTTGGAATTTCCAATATTTTCCAAAGACTAATTTCATTGGGAACACATTATTTACAAAAATATTAATAGAATGTGGAATATGATTTCATGGTTTACATGAAAATAAAATATATTTTTTATAAAGATATTTCATGAAGTGAATATGGTGATTTAATTAAAGGTTATTTAAAAACATAAATCCAAAATTTGTTTGATGAGTTAATTGAGGAGGACTGTGTTTTGGCATTGGTATTTAACAAGACATTGGCCAAAGGGTGAGTACATAATTGAATAATTTTAATGTAATTTAATTAAAAATATGACCAGTACTAGAATACCTCAAGGGAAATCCCTCATCAACATTTAGTGGGACCTAATGGTCAAACCCCTTGGGAGAGCATACCAAATGAGGTCACACAAGGGGGGCAGTAGTGTGGGTTGGCCTATTAATAACTCCCTAAAGAGCACGTGACAGAAGGTGCAGATGGTCCAGACAATAATGTGTGTGGAGGTTGTCTATATATGTTTATTGGAAAAATCTTGTGGTTAGACGTGGAAGGTATGACAAGTGTTGATCCCTTATTGCTATATTTAATGGTAAGAAGATATATGATTATTGATAAAACACATCCCAACACTACAATAGAATATATATGGGACAATAATATGGACTAATACAATTCATCAATCACTAAAATTATGGAAATAATATTGTTTATTTTATGTGATTGATCTCAGCCATATGATTAATTCAGTGAGATCCACTTAATCCTCATCCCCCACCCAAGAGTTCCAGAATACTAGAGTTTATAACTGATCATTTGATGATCAAACCTCTCATTCAATTTAAGCTCTGTGATAATTTTTATGTGGTGAAGAGGATGATAATCTACATGCATTAATTCTATATATTTTTTTCATGAATAGGACTCGAAGGAAATTTTTAGATTAATGATAAAAAAGTTACAGAGTCCATTTTCAATACATTATGTCTTCAATCCCTAAATAAATGAGAAGCATATGATAAATTACTTTTCACATGAGGAGTTCGTCACTAAGGAATATGAAACATGATTTCTAGAGTAACAAAGACCAAAAATAATGAATAATGCATGATAAATATTTGTGAATCACTAATATCTTAAATGATATTAACAAATGGTTGACACAGAATAAAAAACAGAGGATTAGGTAGTGAATAACAATGAAGATATACCTATAAATAAATATTTGGTGATATTGTGATAGTTTCTTTTATTCATCATTTTTTTCAATTATGAAATAGATATTGTGACTACACATACTCTAAAAAGGATAAAATATCTAGAGATAATTTAAAGTGTGAAAAGTTTAACACCCAAGGATTTTAAATTGTGGAAAATCACACATAATTTTTTTTTTCTGGGAACTGAGTTTTATATATCCATTTGATAGTTTCATACCCTCATTCATATTCTTGTTGGTTTTCATTAACCATCATGAAAATAGAATTTCTTGAATTTTGATAAGAATCTGGAGACCACTTGAAAATTAATATCACAATTTATTAGACAATGAAGGAATTGAATTTGATTACTGAGTCTTTCAAAAATATGAAACAACATGTAAAACAATAGTTGAATCCTCACTATTTTCATGAAGGGATTTGTTTGATAAAAACAAAAAATGGATTACATAGATAATAAAGTGGAAATTGTGTTTCACTCATTCACCCCTGAATAATATTTTATATTCATACACAAAATGAAGAATGAAAATAGAAAATAAGAGGAAGATCATATATGTATTATGGATTATGAACATGAGAATCCCATGAAATGAGCATGAAGCCTACTCAAATGTGGATTGTGATTTCGAAATTACTATTCTTACAAAATATATAAATGAATTTGTGTGAACCACATTAACACATTTAAGTTATTCTATGTATTAATTAATGAAAATAAATAATTACGGTCTAAGAATTGTTTCATTGAGGAAACTAATTAGATACAGGTGATCATAATTGAATGAGAACGACCCAAAGCCACATTTAGTGGATGTTAATGATAGTTAAAGGGTACAAAAGAATGTGTGATTCAGTATTCTCATGGATTAAGCTCAAAATATTATCTTCTAATGAATCAAAACATCAATAAAGGTGACATTATTTAATTAGAGGAAGGAGATGAGGGAGTCTCTCAGTAAGACCTAGGGAAAAGGACATATAGTTGGATATGGTAGAAAAAAATTGTCTCATATTTGGAGATAGACCATTGTAATCACTTGTTTGATAGTTAATTATCTATAACTGGGAAAATAATGGGTTCCAAAAAAGAAGTATGATTTTTTCAAATCATTTAAATATTTAGTGCTTCTCTCTTCACTTCATTACTATTGCACAAAATTAGATATTAATACATAAAATTTATTATATAAAGATCCATATGGAGTTTAAGAGGTATAATTCAATACATGGTTTGAAATAGAGGAGTGTGTTCTAGGTATTTTATATCGATTGATGATTTGGTATTTCAACATATTGATAAAAAATTCATATACCCTTATGAAAATCATAGTGGAATATTATACTCCAAGTTTGTAGATGATCTACGCATTTATCTTGGAAAAGGAGTCTAATTTTTTATGTAAGATATATTTTAATTACTATGATATTGTGATAATGTTAATCCTAGGGACTAGTAATAAATTTTCAAATTTTCAAGTAACAAATATTGAACATAGTGTATTTTGGAAAAAAATAATTCCGCAATTTTATAATCCATGGATGTATCATTGGATGGGTGATCAGTTTAAAAATAAATTTTCTCATACAATTAAAAAATATCACTTTTTTATTTTATTGGTAGGTATAGAATACTTTTTTACATTACCATGAAATATTTTTACTGATATATATGATTCAAATGAACATATATTTACTCACCACATCCCCCTAGGAATGCATCATACTTGATATATTATACACTACTGGTACACCATGTTTGGTATTTAACTATGACATGGGTATTACCCCCAATAATCCCTTCTTGGAGTATGTGGACTTTGTGTTGGTTAACTTAATATCATATTAGTCAAGATAATTGATGAGAAATTTCCTATATTGCCTCTGTGGGTTCCTAGATAGGTGTAAAAGGATTATTTTTGTGATTAAATATAATTTATATTTTGGTATATACTTTATATTGATTTTTTTTATTTTGAATAATATTTTTTATTTAAATAATGAATAATATTTTAGAAGGGTTTTGGAACATATAAAATGATTTTATTTGAGAAGTAATTTTTTTAGTGCATTGCATATTTTTAACTAATATATAATGTAAAATAAGATTCATTATATATTTATATTACTATAAGTTCTTATTTTTGTTATAAATTAAATTATATTGAATCCATGGATGTATCCTATATGGATTTTTTCTCAATATTTGATAATTCGAATTTGGTGTATTTATTGATTTTCTATCTTTGTTGTCTTCTTCATATGGATAATGATTTATTATATTTATAAGAATTAGAATAACTATTTATATTTGTAGATATATAAGTAGTGTAACATGGGGATCCTAATGTAAAACCTAGTACACAATGTTTATATAATTTTATTTATGATAGATAAAATATATTATCCACATCATCTTTAAATTTATATTAGTTGTGTTTATATTTTCTGTATAAATTATCATATATATTGTTTAATATTATTGGATGTTCATTATTATTGATGATTCATTTTATTAGACTTTATTATTTTGAAAATTTATTTATCCTTTATGATTTCATGACCAAGATATATAGAAAGCATGTATGTTATTTGGATGAAGTCATTTATTTCATCATTTTTTATTATAAAGGAAAAATCATACCCATTTAGAAAATGACACACTATGATATTTTGATATCCTAGGTTAATTATAAACCTTCAATGGGTCTTTGAAATTCCATTCTAGTACAACTTCTAGATATTTGGTCTACTATGAAACATAATTATTTAAAATACAGGGAGATAGTTCTGTTAGTTCCTAATGGAGAATGTATTTTGAACACTAAGAATTAATCAATAAATTATACAAAGCAACCAATACATATTATAATCTCATGTTATCATAGATATTTATAATTTATTAGTGTAATTCAAAAAAGTACCAGAACAGTTTATGATGGTGAAGTGGTTTCATGAATATCATTATTCATGAGGTAAATTAGATTTTTGGAATACCGTACATAATTTAATATTTATGTATATATGAATATTCCCTATAAACATCTAATATTTTTTCTAATTTTAATATGTGGTAATCTAATTGATCGAATCATTACCTAATTAAATCTAACATGCTTTCTTGTTTTTTTGATGACATGTACAGTGAATAATTAATTGATTGAGTTAAATATATATATATATATATATATATATTTGTGTGTGTGTGTGTGTAATTATAAGGACCCACCTTAAAACATTATATAATCTTAAATAAATGAATAATTCACATTGAGAATCTTTTCAGGATTAGAGATTTAGAGAATTGGGTCCTAACATTTACATTACATTCCAAAAGTTACAAAGTAGACACTTCTACTCATTTCCAATACATTTCACAAAAATAAAAATTCTTGAAAAAAAAAGAGTCATCTATAGTACCATGTTATAGACAACATGTTCTTTCCTCGATCCCATCCTTGAACATATTCCACTTTATGTCATGTGAAAAACATTTCAAAAACATGGGATGTGCATAAAAAGATCAATAAGGGATACACAATGAAGGAAAACTTTTAGTTTTTTAAAACTAAAAATATACCATGAATACTTTATAATAAGTAATACATTTCACCGTTATGAAGTAGTAAATATTCATCACTGAATAAAAGATAATTTCGTTCCATTTTGTAACCAAATTATTACCATAAAACTCATATAAAGAACACATAATGTTTAATGGTAACTTGGGACACAAACATACTTAAATTAAATAATCATATGGTCAGCTTACACACATATCACTAAAGGGATTAGAAATACGGAAAACTTCCATTTGCAATGAATTGGAGGTTATAACGTAACCACCCATCATGTATTATCACGGCACCACCCGTCATTTGGTTTATCACGTAACCACCCATCAAATTTCCAAGTACCATTATAAAATCACAACACATATAACAAATATAAAGGAATGAAAACATTTCCACATTTCAATCACAATATATCACATAAATATATTGACATAACAATTAAATTATCAAAACCATTTTCAAATCCAAAATACATAAAAGATTATATTGTATTTATTTTTCTTTTAAAAAATTAGGGCTTGTTAAGGAAGCCAAAGATCAGATAATACTCGCGGTGGATGAAAGTTGTGGTCACCACTTATGTTAAAATAAACATTATTTTCTGTCATTTAGAAAAACGCTTCGTTGAAAAATATTCCATTTGAATGAAATGAAAATTCAATGGTGTTTATACAGTATATAAAATAAAGTCGTGTATTAAAACAAAATATGCCTCAATGAATGGAGATTGAGACGAAGCCCCTTACCTTGTGTCTGACTTGACCCGTTCATTATTTATTCTCCTGAATAATAAACTAAATTTATTTTCTACTTTATTAAGATTTTTTTTTCAAGTTTTTCATTCCGTTTAATCATTTATTACCATTTAATAACATTATGTAATTATTTAAGATAATTACTGTCATTTGGTCAATATTTGGTACTTGGGTGAAAAATGAACTTCTTATAATTACACGCTGTTCATGTGGTCAAATATCCATTATCACCAGAACGATACTAATGATGTATATATAATATATTTCATATATATCCAGTATATGTATGAATTTAAAATAGTATATAACATTTGGAGATAAGAAATAAAATGCATTCTTTAAGGAGACGGTATGTCGTATGTACGCATGAACACTACTTTCATTTCTATTTCTTATTTTAATGGAATTAAAACATAATGATACATAGGTATATTATAATTACAGTATAATATGATATATAATATCATTAACTCCATCCTTTATACATCCCACATATGGCATTAACGAGTCATATCACTTTGAGGGTGCGGTAGTTCGCACTTCCTCAAATACAATTATCATATTTACCCACTTTGAAAACCATAAAGGTATTCTATAAATGAAAAATACAGAAGCATAGAAACAATATAAATATCATATATATCATATGTAAATACAGTGACATCATAATGGTCTCCATGAGAGGCGGTTGGAAATTTTTTAACAATTATCATTTCGTGAGGCAGTAGTTCGACGTCCACAGAAACTGTATGTTCTTTACCGATTAGACGAAGGTGTCAGTATGTTTAGTTCTAATACTACTCAAAAAAACAACATAATATATTTAGGATACTGGTTTTGATATAAAATAAAGGATTAAAAAGTGTTTATGGGATTGGATAAGTAAAATAAAACAAAATAAAACAAAATATTTTAAGAGAAATCGTTACCTTTAATTCTGGTAACTCTCATTGGTTTGAACCAAAAGGACTTTATGAAGTGCCTTATTCCTAATGAAAGGATTCTATTTGGAAGAGAGGGATATTGAGATATTAGTTGGGCAGGGTTTGGATGAGCCAAGGGGATTGTGAAATGTGAGGAATGGGATAGAGTTGAGGGCTTTTTATAAGGGGGGATGGGATCTTTAGAAAAGTGTTAAAATATTATATTATTATATAATGATTTTTGGTTTCTATAGGTCCAAAACCTTTTAAAGTAGAATATATGATGACTAAATGTCAAAATAAATTCATCCAATAAGAATTGTACAGGTATTGGATATTATTTTAATCATTATAATCTTATTTATCTAAATCATTTATTAATGAGATAAACACTTCATCATTCTAGTGTCATAAATAAATTTATTTCTTTCATGTCTAAATATTATAAAAAATATACCATGATGCAGGAAATAATTTTATATTTCAATAGAATATTGATAGTCGAAAATATAACTTATATAACCCTATGTAAAATTTAATTTACAAAAATATATCTTTTAGGTCATCTTTGTGTTTACATAAAGTTAATTAAAATATAGTGTCATTATCACTCCTAAGTGGCTCCATGGGATCCCAAAATCGACTCAAGGATGCCCATGGTTGTCCATTACTCATCCAATCAGGTAATAAGAAGTTTTAAGATGATATTTTATTATTATGATATTCTTTTTACCTTGAATTACCATATTTACCTTTAACTGTGGTAAATAAAAGTCAAAATTTATTATTCCGCAAAAAAACTATTTTCATCTTTTTGAACCAAATTTTTCTAAATAATAACAACCATGTGTGTCGGATTTTCGAAATTCAATTCACAAAAGTGGTAAAATTTCATTTAAAAGAAAAAGTCATCTTTTTAACTACTACTTAGTGTTTTCACTATTCATCAAAAAATTGAAGATTTTCATAAAAATTCCAAAAATTCAGCCTAAGCTATATTTGATATTCATAATTCAAAAATTATGTCTATTTTACCTAATTAAAAACATTGAATTTGGATTATTTAATTTAAAATTAATTCCCATTGTCAAAATAAAAGGCGTGTTTTTATGAAATATTAACTATAAAAAGACTGACACTTGTTTGTGACCAATTTCAAAGTTAAATTATTTCCAATGACCAAAATTGGATTAAATGGTAAAATTTTAATTTAATTAAACTTTAAAACCAATTAAAAAGATAATTTAGGCATTTAAATAAATTTAATTATAAGGCAGTTTTGAATTAAAATACAATATTCTCCACTATTCATTAAAAAGTATATTTCAACAGAAAAATACCAAATATTTTCATAAAGTATATTATGATATCTAAATTCTAAAGAATAATTTTATATGGTCAAATAGAACAAATAAAAGTGACCAAAACTATATTTAAATAGGGTTCTCCATTAAATGGTGGTAAATCATCCTTTTAAAGTAAATTATGCTTACAATTAGATTCATTCACATTTTAAGCCTCTAAATTATATAGGATAAATGTAAAAACATTTAACAAACATGTATAATCATATTATACTTAGTTATTTTCATTCCTGTCAATACAATGGCTTGGCATTAACTACCATTTAAAATAATATTATTATATTATTTGTGTGAAATTTAAGATTTCAAAAAAAACTCGTTGTTGTGTATCGAGTACGCCATCAAACATAGAAATCCCTTTAAAGTAAAATTAATATTTAATTTACAAATATTAATAAATATGAAAATGTCATATTTCTTTATTTACCTGGGATGTTACATCCTTCCCCTTTTTGGAAATTTCATCCTCGCAATTTTATTCACTTATCAAATAAATGGGGCTATTTATCCCTCATAGCATTTTCAGATTCCCACATTGCCTCTTCAACCATATGGTTTTTTTTCACAAAACCTTTACCTGGTGAATTATTTTATTCTACATCACTTTCTCTCTATGGTCAATAATCTAGACTTATTGTTCCTTATAAAAGAGATTCTCTTATAACTGAACTACCTATGGGATCAGAACATGAGATAGATCTGGCATATACTTTCTGAACATTGAAACATGAAAAACATTGGGTACCTGGGACAAACATGGAGGTAAATCCATTTGTATACAACAGATCCAACTTTCTCCAAGATTTCATAAGGTCCAATGAACATCATAATCAACTTTCCCTTCTTACCAAAACTTTTCACACTCTTCCATGGAGAAAATTGAGAAAGACATGATCACCTACCTCAAAATAAAGATCCTTCCGTTGAATATCTACATAATCCTTATGCCTGTTATGAGCTATTCTCATGTGCTTCTAAATCAAACGAAATTTTTCTGCCATCTCTTCTTCCAATTATGGTCCAATCAGCTACATTTCACCTACTTCATCCAAAAAAGCTAGAGTTCGACAACGCTTTTCATATAATGATTCAAACAGAGCCATCTGTATACTGGAATGAAAACTATTATTATAAGAAAATTCAACCAAAGAATGATTTTGGTCACAACTACCCTGGTAATCCATTGAGAAATAATGTAGCATTTTTTCCAAGGTCTGAATTGTTCATTCTGACTGCCCACATGTTTGTGGATTAAAAGTTGTGCTAAAATTTAATTTAGTACCCAAAGACTTCTGAAGGCCTTTCCAAAAGATAGATGTATTCTTGCAATCACGATCAGATACAATGGAGAGGGGAACACCATGTGACCTGACTATCTTTTTAACATACAACTGAGAAAGTTGATCTAGAAATAATGTATCTCTAATAGGAAGGAAATGAGTAGATTTAGTCAATCGATCAACAATAACATAGATTTCATTGTTACCTCAAGATGTCTTTGGTAATCCCACAACGTAGTACTGGGATATATTTTCCCATTTTCACTCTGGGAATGGTAAAGAATGAAGCATCCCTTTCAGTAATTGTCGCTCTCCTTTAACCTGCTAACAAGTCAAACACTTCACCGTAAAATCATAAATAACAATTTTCATTCAATCCCACCAGTAATACTCCAGAATATCTCTAAACATCATATTTCTTCCATGATGAACTAAAAATGGAGAACTATGAGCTTCATATAATAACTCATTCTACAATTGTGAATCACAAGACACACATAATCACTTCCCAATCCCGAAAACACAATCATTATCATGATAAAATCATGCAACTTACCCTTATAAAACAACTCTAAATTTTTCGGCAACTCACAATCCTCCTTCTACGCTAGCTTAATTCTTTATGATAGAGATGATCTCACTGACTCCTGAAACAAAACAGAAAAATTTCTTGCACCAACAACTTATATTCCAATGTTCATCGAATAAAAAACCAAATGATCTCATTCCAAACGTAGTATGGTTAATGAAGCATTAATTTTTCGACTGAAATCATCAGCCACTTTATTTTCATTCGCCGAATGGTAAAGGGTCGTGAAATCATAATCCTTGATTAAATATGTACTTTAAACATTTATGGTCAGTATATATTTCATATTTTACTACATAAAAATGATGCCTCTTAATTTTTAAATAAAAAAAGATGCATCTAATTCTAAATCATGTGTCGGGTAATATAACTAATGAGGTTTCAAATGACGTGAAACATAAGCAATTACCTTATCATTCTGCAAAAGGACACAACCAAGTCCTTTCAACGATGCATCACTATAAATAAAAAAATCACCATTTCTGGAAGTCAGTGCCAAAATTGGAGCATTCACCAATGTTCTTTTCAATTCCCAAAAACAATCATCACATTCTTTTTCCAAATGGACTTAACACCATTTTTAGTAAACAGAGTCATGGGAGTAGATAACCATACAAAATTCTCAAAAAACATCTAGTAATAACCTTCTAAAACAAGAAAATTATATATCTCGACTATATTTGTGGGTCTTGGCCATTCTTCAATGAATTTTGTTTTAGCATTATCAACAATTATGCCATTTTTTAGAAACAATGTGACCAGGGAAATAAATTTGTTGTAACCAAAACTCACACTTGCGGAATTTCCCATACAATTTATTTTCTGTTAAGGTTTTCAAGACAACCCTTAAATGACTTTCATGTTCAATTTTTCTTTTAGACTAAACAAAAATTTCATCAATGAACACTACCACAAACTTATCCAAGAACTCACATAAAATTCTATTCATAAGATCCATGAATGCAGTAGGTGCATTTGTTAAACCAAAAGGCATAACTACAAATTCCAAATGGCCATATCTAGTATAAAACACATTTTTCTGAATGTCTGCTTCAATTAATTTCAACTATTGGTGCCCCGAACTCAAGTAAATCTTCGAAAAATACTATGCTCCCTAGATCTGATCAAACAAATCGTCAATATGAGGTAGAGGATACTTGTTCTTAAAAGTGTTGTTATTTGATTCTCTATAATCATGAATAGTCCCATTGAACCATATTTCTTTTTAACAAACAAGACAGGAGCACCCCATGGTGATGTTCTAGGTCGAATGAAACCTTTATCTAATAAATCATGTAATTACTTTTTTAACTCTAAAAGTTCAATTTGATCCATTCGATAAGGGGGTTTTGAAATTGTCTTAGCATCTAGAACTAAGTCAACAGTAAATTCAACTTCCCAATCTGGTATAATATAATGAAACTCCTCCAGAAAAACATCAAGATACTCATTTACCACTGGCACATCATAAATCTGAATAGTTCCTTTGTTTACCACAATATGTGTAAGGTAACATTCATTTCCATCATTTACTAGTTTCTCACCTTCCTGATATGTTATAAAAAGTAAGGGATCATTCTTGTACAAAACTGAAAATATTTCAAAAAAGAAATGACTTTATCTCTTCAGTAAATATTATCAAGACAAACAAACTACCAATCCATGCCCAAAATAACATAAAACACTACTAGAGGTAAAACATTATGGTTTGTAGGTAGATTCTTTCTGCACACAAGGACAAGAAAATTATTATATTTTCTTTTTGTCTCAATATTTATCCATGTGTTTTTACCATAAGATCATGATTCATATCTTGATATGGAATTACCAATTTACTAGAAAAATTATTTGAAATGAAAGAATGTGTTGACCCTAAATCAATCAACACATTGGCATAATCTGAACAGACAAACAGTGTACCTTATATTACTTGATTTGATGAACCAACATCTGCTGAAGTAGTTGCAAAAGATTTCACCACCCCTTTCTACTTGTAGTCTGGATGATTTCCTTAAGTTGAGTTCTTCATTGGACACTCATTTTCATAATGACCCATTTCATTGAACTTAAAACATCTTACCACTATCTTTTCATTTCATGCTTGATCATATTGTTTACAGTTTCGAACAATATGACCAGACTTAACAACCTACAAGCACTTTCCAAAATTTGATAAATATTCTATAGGATGTTATTTAAAGCACTTCTCACAAGATGGATATTTAGTTTTCGTACCTCCAGGCTTATTTGATGAATTATTTTCCTTTGTCTGCCTACAGGAACTCTTATTTTGTGCTTTTTTAAAGAACACATGATCATCAGAAAATTCCATTTCCACCTTATCCGCACATAGAACAAGTTTTCAATAACATTTGAACTCAAGAGAGTCTAATTCTCTCCGATATCGCGGCTTCAGTCATGAGTAAAATAGATGTATCTTACTATCAAGATCTCAGATGAAATTTGGAGCATACATTGCCAGTCGAGTGAAATTTCCTTCGTAAGAAGCCACTAAGTCATCCTCCAGCCTCAATTCCTTGAATTGATTTTACAACCTTAGTCAAACCACCGTAGAAAAATATTTCTCAAATAACATACCTTTGAATTCATCCCAATCAATAGCATGAATCTTCTCACTATCCCAGATATTTTTCACCATCGACCACTACTCATCAGCTTCAACTTATGAATGGTAAACAACGAGATAGAAATTTTGATGTTCTGAACACCCCATGACATAAAAAATTTTATCCTGTGCTTTAATCCACCCTTCAACTATCATATGCTTAGATGATCCTCAGAATGATGGTGGATGTTTCCTCATGAATTTACCAACTAATGACATGTTCCTCTATGGTGGATCTGGGTGATATCGTGTATGGATATCACCATTATTTGTTGCCTGAGTCAACTGTTCCATCACTGCAAAAAACTATTTTGGTCCTATTTTGACCATCTCAGGTTTTTTATCCGGATGGTTGTCTTCCTCCTAATGTCATCCCACCAAAGCTTCCTGGTTTCCTCTAATGAAAACCATTCTGAACACAGAAAAATCCTAGGATAAGCAACATGGTAATATGTAAATTCTATATCACTTAAATTTAATCATAAATTTATTTATGGATATTGATTTAACAATACCCTAACTCTTAAAGTTATCTAAACCTACCATTGATGCCGACTATAAGGACCCAACATTAAAACATTACATAAACTTGAATTAAATGTATAGTTCACCTTGAGGAAATTTTCAGGTTTAGATTATTGGATAATTAGGCCATAACTGTTACATTACATCCCAAAAGATAAAAAGTATACACTTAAACTCAGTTCCCATATTTTTAATGAAATAAAATTTATTGAAAAAATGATTCATTTCTAGTTCCATGTTTTAGACATCATGACATTTCCATGATCCCAACCATGACCCTATTCCACTTTATGTCATGTGAGAAACATTTCAAAAACATGGTATGAGCATAAAAAGCTCAATAAGGGATACACAAAGAAGGAAAACTGTTAGTTTTTTTAAAACAACAAGTAAAACATGAATACTTTTTAATAAGTAATACTTATCCCCTTTATGAAGTAGTGAATACTCATAACTGAATAATATGTCATTGCTTAACCTTTTGTAACCAAAATATTACCATAAAACCCATATAAAGAACACATAACATATAAATGTATCTTGGGACATAAACATACATAGATGGAATAACCATACGATCGACTTCCACACATATCACTAAATGGAATAGTCATACGACCGACATCCAAAACCAATTCATTGGAGGTTATAATGTAACCACCTATCATGGCTTATCACAATAGCACCCATCATTTGGTTTATCATGTAACCACCTGAAAAATTTCCATGTACCATTAGAAAATAAAAACACATACAACAAATATAATGGAATGAAAACATTTCAACATTTCAATCACAATATATCACTTAAATATATTGACATAACAAATCCATTATCGAAACCATTTTCAATAACAAAATACAAAATAGAGTATATGGTATTTATTTTTCTTTCAAAAAAATTATGGCTTGTTAATGAATCCAAAGATCAAATAACACTCATGCCGACTGAAGGTCGTTGTCACCACTTACGTTAAAAGAGACATTCTTATTTTTCATTTTGTAAAAAGATTTTTAGAAAAAGAATCCTTTTGAATGAAATGAAAATTTAAGGTGTTTATACAATGTATAAAATAAATCCGTATATTAAAACAAAATATGCCTCAATGAAAAGAGATTGAGACGAAGTCCCTTGCCTCATGTCCGACTTGAACTGTTTGTTCTTAAATATCTGGAATAATAAACTAATGTTTATTTATACTTGAATAAAAACCTCTATTATAGTTTATCATTTTTTTTAAATCACTTATTACCATGTTATAACATTATGTAATCATATAAGTTAATAACAGTCGTTTTGTCGATATTTGGTACTTATGTCAAAAATGATCTTCTTATAATTACAAGTTGTTCATGTGGTAAAATATCCATTATCTCCAAAATTATATTCATGATTTATATATCATATATATCATTTATATCTAGCATATTTATGTATTTATAATATTACATGACATTTGGAGATAATAAATGAAATGCACTGTTCATGGAGACAGTAAGTCGTACGTACACATGAATGCTACTTTCATTTCTATTTCTTATCTTAATGGAATTAAAACATAATGATACATATGTATATTATAATTAAAGTATAATATCATATATAATATCATTAACTCCATCCTTTATATGTCACCCATATGGAATTAACGAGTCATATCACATTGAGGGGGCAGTAGTACGCACTTCGTCAAATGAAATTACTGTTTTTACACACTATAGAAACCCTAAAGGTATTCTATAAATGAAAAATAAAGAACCATAGAATATATATAAATATAATATATATCATATATAAATATATTTCCATCATAATTTCAACCATGAGAGGTGGTTGGAGATATTTGAACAATCATCATTTCCTGAGGCAGTAGTTCGCCGTCCCCCGAAAACATATGTTCTTTACTGATTATACGAAGGTGTGTGTAAATGTAGTTCGAATAATTGTCATAAAAAACCTATTATATTGAGGATACAATTGATGTTATAAAATAATGTAATACAAAGCGTTTATTGGGTTGGAGAAGTAAAATAAATCAAAATAAAACAAAAGAATTTAAGAGAAACTGTTACCTTTAATTCGGGTAACTCCCATTGGATTGAACCAAAAGGACTTATTGAAGTTCATTATGCCTATGTTAATTATTCTAGGATGTAGATAGGGATATTGAGAGCTTATTTGGATAGGGTTTTGATGATACAAGGGGCCTTTGAAGTGTGAGGAATGGGTTAGAGGTGAAGAATTTTTATAAGTGGGTGGAGAGGCTCTTTAGGAATGTGTGAAAATATTATTTTATTATATAATAATTTTCGGTTTCTAAAGGTCAAATTATTATTAACGTAAATTATTAGATTACTCGTGGTTGAAATAAAATCATCCGATAAGAATTGGATAGGTATTGGATATTATTTTAATATTTATAATCTTATTTATTTAAATCATTTATTAATGAGGTAAACATTGCATCATTATTGTGTCGTAGATAATATTATTTATTTTATTTATAAAAAATTTAAAACAAATACCATGATGTATAAAATAGTTTAAGATTTATAAAGAATATTTATAGTCTAAAAGATAACTTATATAACCCGATGTAAAAAATAATTTACTATAATATATTTGTTTGTTTCATTTTTGTCATTACTTGAAGTTAATTAAAAGAAAGTGTCATTATCACTCTTAAGTAGAACCATGGGGCCCCAAAATCTACCCAAGGATTCCCATGGTCTTCCATTACTCATAAAATAAGATTAGGACATGTATTAATGTAAATTTGTATCATTATGATATTCCTTTTACCTTAGATTACCCTATTTATCATTAATCGCGGTAAATAAAAGTCAAAAGATATTATTCTCAAAAAAAAAATTCATCTGGTTAAACAAAATTTTACTTACTAAGGACTACCATGTATTTTGGATTTTATAAATTCAATTCACAGAAGTGTTAAAATTTCATTTAAATGAAAAATTCAGTTTTTTAACTACTCTTCAGTGTTTTCACTATTCATCGAAAATTGAAGTTTTTCAGAAAAATACCAAAAATTAATCCTAAGATATATTTGATATTACAAATTAAAAAGTGATGTCTATTTTAACATATTAAAAATATAGAATATAGATTAATTAATTTAAAAATAAATCCCATTGTCAAAACAAAAGGCGTGTTTTTAAGAAATATTAACAATCAAAAGATTGACACTTTATTATGTCCAATTTCATAGTGAAATTAATTATGATGGACAATATTTGCTTAAATGGTAAAATTATAATCTAATTACACTTTAAAACAAATTTAAAAATATAATCTAACCATATTAATAAATTATATTAAAAGGCAGTTTTGAATTAAAATACAGTATTTTCCACTATTCATTAAAAAATGAATTTTATCAGAATAATACCAAATATTTAACCAAAGTAAATTTTTATATCCTGATTCTAAAGAATAATTTTATTTGTCCAAATAAGACATATAAATTTGAACAAATTATATTTAAATATGGTTCGCCATCAAAAGGAGGTAAATCCATCTTTTAAAGTAAAATTTTCTTAAAATTATATTTATTCACATTTTAAGCCTATTACTTTTATTGGATAAATGTCAAAACATTTAACAAACATATATAATCATATATTATTTTGTTTTTGTCATTATCTTCAATACAACAGCTAGGTGTTAACTATCATTTAAAATAAAAATATTATATATTTAGTGTGCAACGTAAGATTTCAAAGAAACTCGTTGTTTCTTATCAAGTACGCCCTCGAACATAGAAACCCATTTAAGGATAAATTAATACTTAATTCACAAATATTAATAAATATAGAAATTTCATATTTCTTAATTTACATGGGATGTTACAATAATGACGTATTTTGTGGATTTTTTTAATTATTTATTTCTTAATTTTTCATTATTTAATTTCAATTTGAAAAAAATACATTGAAGTGTTCTTATATAATACCAAAATAAATGGTTTTAAATGTTTTTAAATGAAATAATAATTAGAAATAATGTTTTTAAAATTTCTTGATAGAATGATTTTGATTTCCGATTTATGAGGAGCATTTATAATGGTTAAAAAATTGATTTACAATGTATGGTTTATAATATAATCTTTTCATGTAACACCCCAAGATTCCACGGTACGCTTCTCTTTGAATAATTAAGTAGTGTGTGCTGTATTCAACTTTGAATTCTAACACACACCACAACCAATAAAATTTTTGGTGCTTTTCTGATAACTTTCATATTTGGGTGAATAGTAAAAAATATTGTATTTTAACAGAAAACAACTTTTTTAATAAAAATAATTTATAGTGTTAAAGTATAAATTTTAATGGTTTGGAAGTATAAATAGATTATAATTTTACTATTTAATCTAATTCTGGTCTTTGTAAGTAATTTTACTTTGAAATTAGACATAAACAAGTGTCAATCTTTTGATAGTTATTATTTCTTAAAAATACGCCTTTTGGTTTTAACAACAGGAATTAATTTTAAATTAATAAATGGACCTTATATATTTTTAATTTTGTAAAATATACATCATTTTTGGATTCTGAATATCAAAATTATCCTAGGGTGAATTTTTGGTATTTTTCTGAAAACTTTAAATTTTTGATGAATAGTGAAAAACACTGAGTTATTGTTTAAAACCCAATTTTTATTTAAATAATTATTTATTTTATTTAAATTTATTTTAGGTCAAAATAGATACATAATACCTAGATAAATTCAATGTAATTCATTGGAGTCAGTTTATAATAATTTTAGATATATTATAATTTCATTGAACTTTTTCGCCGTCTTTTACCCACCTCCTAGGAGAATTTGTAAATTCACATAAAAATTAATTTTACTGCTTATGTGAGTTGAATTTAAAAAATCCTAGATACACGGTTAATATCAAGGAGTAAAATTTTGTTCAATAAGATAAAAATAATTTTTGGTGAATAGTAATTTTTTACTTTTATTTACCACAGTTAAAAGTAAATAGGATAATTAAGGGTAAAATGATAATCATATTACCCTAACACATGTCCTAATTCTATTGGATCAATTTATATCGAACATAAACAAATTTAGGAATAAAATATTATCATTTAGGTCCATTTGGATTTGATTAGGACATTTATTATTATTTAATTCAAAGAAGAGTTAAAAGAGTTAAAATCAATGTTTAATAACTAAAACATTTTTAATATAGGGATATTCATAAGATACATTCAATTATAAATATTCATTAGAAATAAAAAAATATTTCCTACATCATGAAATTTTATTTATAATTTTTAGACATTAAATAATTAAATTTATTTATGACACAATGATGATGCAGTAATTACCTAATTCATGAAAGAATCAAATAAATGGTATTATAAATATTAAAATAAATATAATTTCAATGTTTTTAAGAAATATACGAATTATCTTGGTGAATATTACATGATAGGGATGATTCAATGTATCTTGTTCTATGTTATCAAGTTGTGATAACGTTCACAAAAACAAAATACCCAATAGTGTCAAAATTGACATAAATTAATATTTAAAACAAAAATTATATTATTAATTGATATTATATTCCTAAAAATCTTAGGATCGGCCAAAGTACTTATATAATTACAGGTGTATCATTAATTGACCACTTGGGGGTCGCTTGGAAGTATATAGTATGTTTATTAACTATATAATATAAAAATACAAAGTGACATGGTAAATGTCAAACTAATTAACTAAGAGTTAAAACTAAAAGATACATTTAATATAATGATCCAAACCTATATAAAATCTATTGGTTGAAAGTATTTCGACCCATCCCCACCATAGGCTTTGAATAATTCACTTTTTAGCCATTAGAAACCGAATATGAATTTATTATAAATTAATACCTTAGGTTTTTCCTAAATAGCCCATCCCCCCCATATAAAAGGACACCACTTCTAACCAATTATTCATACATTAAAAGCCTTTTGACTCGGCCAAACTCTGCCCAAATATCCTCCCAAATTCCCTCAATTTAACCTAGAGTCCTAAGTTCTATCAGAAATCCATCTTAAGAATCCATTTTGATCAAATCAAAAGGAAGAACTCGAAGAAGAGGTAATGATTTCACCACCCTCTTTCAAGTTACATTCTTCTTCCACTTCTTCTTTGTTTGTTATTTCCATTCTAAAATAATAACTCTAGTATCTTCTATATACTGTGATGTTATTATAAATATGGTACAACCATATTCAGTATTTTATCCATCCTTTGAATGACATGTCACCAAACGTGCGTACGTACAATTTACGGTCTCCACGTCGTGGTGTAATTGTTATTCAAAACATTATTATTTGGATGGGTATGATAATGATGTGTAATTGATATAAATAATAAATATAACATGATAATGATTCTTTATATATGATATACCATCCAATTATATATTATTTTAATATCAAAATAATGATATTGTCGCTCGTGCTTACGTACGGACTACCGTCTCCACGAACGCGATGAGATTCATTCCCCATCATATCCCTTCAAGTCTAATTCCCATTTGATGATTAAAAATAAATTTTTATGGACTTGATATCATTCTGTATATGAATAAGATAATACCTATCCATAACAAACACGACTTATGTATCAAAACATATAAAAGAAAACGAGTTACTTAACACCCAAAACGACGATAATACTAAGATATTATTAACAATGAAATGTTAAAAGATCATATATGATATCATATTAATGTATATGGTTCTTGTATAATTTAATATCAATTATTTCACCATTAAACAGGAGGTTAATCTTCCCTTTACCAGAGAAAAGTACAAGGTAAGGGGTTTTCATCTCACTCCTTATTCCCGTGAGATTCGTGCCATATTGACACTATTACCTTTTGTGCGGTGTATGTACTGACCATAATTGTATTATTTGTGTAATACACTTTAATTTATGTGTATTTACATATTCATTGTATGATACCTCTTTCATGGGGGGTTTTTTTCACAAGTTACCATATTGGTAAGTGTTAATTCCTCAATCTCATTATTATCTGAGATTGTTTATGTGTAAGTATTTACTAAGACATTTTTATCATCCATGTACATTTTTCATAAAAATTATTTCAAAAGGAATATTTTAAGGATTAGTGAAATGTACTCTTTATCAAGATCATAATTTTAACTGTTTTAATGATTTATCTTTCTAAATATTTTAAATTAATGTCTATGTTTTCAAAATGATTTTAAGGATTTATTTATATGGAAATGAATGTTTTGAAATGATAATTCTTTTCAAAAGTTTCAAAGTGTTATGGGACACTTCGATTCAAAAATGTATTTAAATGTCTTCCTTCTTAAATTTTGTGACTTTTAAATGTTTTCATGAAAAAGGTATATTTCTATCAAAGAGTTTTACAAATCATTTTCATCTATGTCAATATCCTTTGATGGATTTTAAGATTATTTGAAGTTGATTTATTATGATACAAAACATCAATATTGTATTGAAGGTTTTGTGATATGTTTGAATGTGGATGTGTTATTTTTATACCATTCATGGTTTATGGAGAATGTATTGACATTTCGTATGCTAGTTTTAATACGAATATTTATTTTATGTTTAAACCTGCTCATATGAGGAATGCATTGGACTTAGTAAGTGATGGGTGGACTCCACTATAGCTCCTAAATGCATCGGTAGGTCTCATGAGACAAAATAGTGTCTTGGCAGAAGGCGTTGACAAAATCTTATTTGTAGTCTTGGCATAAGGCCTTTACTATGTGGTTATGATAGTCTGGCATTATGAATTACATCATTATGAAAGTGGTTAGTGATATTGCATGTGATTATTAGACTAGTAGAATATCCTTGTGAATATGTAAATGGAATTACTTCAATTTATTTTTTCCATATTATGTTGAAGTTCATGTTTAAAAGGCTTTTGTTTTAGTTATACATTGTCTTAACTGTTTATGCTTATTTATGAAAGTTTCAGCCATACTGGTTAACATTACTGAGCATTTGAGCTCACCCCTTTTTTATGTTTTATTTTTCCCAGGATTCCAAGAAGTGTATTGTGATTGATATGCAGGGTTAATCCTAGGGAATAATGGAATTCATAAAGGAGTATTTATGTTGTTTTGTATGTCTTATAGTTTAATGTAACATTCATGTATGTAATCTATTTTCCAATACTGCTAAACCGATCGGTCTTTCAGGACTTAATTTCTTGTAATCATTCCAATGTATTAAAATAATGCACTGACTCTGGATAATTGGGGTCGGGGCGTTACAGTGGGTATCAGAGGAAGATTAGCAATAACCTTAGAAAATATATTTAGATAAACTCTGATTAGTTCACATTACCCTAAGATAGACTTTGAGGATTAGAATAGAAGGACTTCCTAGAATTTTGTTATTGTTGAGATTTTGTGAGTTTTCGGAGAAATACATCTCTGTCTGGATATGAGTAGGTAGAGGCGGCTCTGGCACAGATGTACCTAGGGGTAAAACCCAAAAACACTGCTTTGAGCTAGACTCGAACGAGAACTGGTGCACGACAACGGGACTTACTGCACTCTTGGTTACGACACTCATGGGGGATATGCTTAGGATAATTATCAATTTCTTTACAAATCATTAATAAGGGTTTATGAGTATATACGTCCTCGAAGAATTTTTTTTATGATTATGGATTATATCCACAAATAGTTCGATTTATGTTAAGTGTTTTACAAGTATGGAATTATGTATTGCGATTCATAAACTAATCTAGTGCATGCCATTTTTTAGAAATGGCACCTAGTGGAGGAAATGGAAACCGTATTAATGCACACACTCCATGTAGGAATTTCCCTCCTGCTCAATATAATTATAGTGGAAATAGTGATGCAACTGGTGCTGATCAGCTAATCACCATATTGGGACAACTCACTCAGGTTATGAATAATAACCTTACCCGTATGGAGCACCCCGATCTACAGTGTGGAGGATCAATGATAGATAGCTTCATGAAGAAACAACCACCAACATTCAATGGGAGTAAAAATCCACTAGTAGCTGAGAAATGGATAAATTCCTTAGAGAAAATATTCCATGCCTTGGGGAGTTGTGAAAGGGAAAATGTTATCATGGCAGTTTACCGCCTCACTGGAGATACTGGTCAATGGTGGTCATTGATTCAAAACCCGAAGGAAGATGATGAAGTATCAAATATTTAATGGAGGTAGTTTAAAGATCTTTTCTTAGAAAAATATATTCCTCGTGGCCATCGAGCAGATATGGAAAGACAATTTCTGAGTTTGAGACAAAAGGAGGATTAGAATGTCACAAAGTATGAGGATAACTTTACAAGGTTAGTGAGGTATGAGGCAGATTATATACGTAACCCAATGAGTAAGATTGGTCATTTCGTTCATGGGTTAAAACCATTTCTCTTTCGAGAATTAGTTTCACAATCCTTCTCTTCGTACGAAGATATTCTTTCATGTGCTATCAAGACAGAAAAAAATTCTCTAAGTCATATGGATTTAAAGAAAAGTAAGAGAAGAAGAGATCTACTGATCAATCTGGAAATGGAAACAAGGGGAAGAAGGGAAAAGATGAATATCCATCCTGTAGTAAATGTGGGAAGTTTAGAAAGTGTGAATTCTGACTTTAGGAGATTTATTTTCTTGGCCATATTGTCTTTAAGGATGGAATCTCTGTTGATCTTTCTAAGTCAAGAGCAATCCAAGAATGGCCATCACCGATGAGTATAACTGAGGTATGCAGTTTTATTGGTTTAGTAGGTTATTATCGACGTTTTGTTGAGAATTTTTTCGCGGGTTTCTAACCCATTAACAATGATCACAAATAAAGGGGTTAAATTTTTTTGGAAAAAAGAGTGTGAAAAATGTTTCGAAGAACTGATGAAAAGATTATTCAATGATCCTATATTAACTCTACCATCGGGGAATGATGGGTTTGTTTTTTATAGTGATCCATCAAAGAAAGGACTTGGTTGTGTCCTTATAAAGAATGATAGGGTTATTGCCTATGCATCACGATAGCTAAAAATTCATGACCAAAACTATCCTACTCATGATCTTTAGTTAGCTTCTATAATCATTGCTTTGAAGATATGGAGACATTATCTCTATGATTATAAATGTGAGATTTATACTGATCACATGAGTTTGAAGAATATTTTCTCATAGAAAGAACTCAACATGAGGCAAAGGCGGTAGCTTGAACTACTCGAGGATTATGATTGCACAATACACTACAACATGAGGAAGGAAAATAAGGTGGCCGATGCTTTTAGCAGAAACGATCATGGAGTTTTGATCAAAATGAGAGTTGAGAGGGATCCTATTTTCAGGGATCTAGTAAAGATGGATATGGGAATCAACATGGAAGGTGAAACATCGATACTTTTTAAAATGGTTGCCAAACCATCTTTACTAGAAAGGATTGAGAGTTCTCAGATCGATGATGAAGAATTTAAAAAGGAGATTAAAGCTGTGAATGATGGGAGATTGAGTGACTTTGTGTATGAAGATGGAATTTGGAAATTTGGGAGAGACTTTGTGTTCTTGATATACCTGATCTAAAAAGGGAATTGTTGGATGATGCTCATTATTCCAATTTTCTTATACACCATGGGAGCACAAAAATTTATAGTGATTTGAAGGAACATTATTGGTGGGACACCATGAAGAGGGAAATTACTGATTTTGTGTCAAGATGTATGGTTTGTCAACAAGTGAAAGCAGGAAGGCAACAGCCTGGAGGATTCATGAAACCTCTTCCCATACCGAAGTGGAAATGGGATAGTATCACGATGGACATTGTCATGGGACTACCAAAGACTCCTAGAAGGAACGATGCAATATGGGTCATTGTAGATCGTTTTACCAAGTCAACACATTTTCTTGCTATAAGGGAAGATTTACAACTTGAACATCTAGCAAGACTATATATTAATGAAGTTGTGAGACCTCATGGAGCACCCCTATCAATTGTTTGGGATCGTGACCCCCATTTTACATCAAGATTCTGGAAAAGTCTTTAGAAGCCCTAGACACTGAACTTCGTTTGAGAATAGCTTACCACCCCCAAACTGATGGAAAATCTGAATTGACTATTAAAACCTTAGAAGACATGTTGAGATCATGCTCACTTGACATTGAGGGTATGTGGGATCAATATTTACCTCTAGTAGAATTTTCCTATAACAATAGCTTCCATTCAACTATTCATATGGCACCATATAAAGCATTATACAGAAAGAGATGTTGCACACCAACCTGTTGGGATGACGTTGGTGAAGGAAAACTCATAGGCCCAGAACTGGTGGAGGAAATGATGGAAAAAGGTGAAGGTAATCCAAAACCACATCAAAGAAGCTCAAAGTAGGCAGAAGAGCTATGCCGATAACCGAAGGAAGGATTTGTAATTTCAGGTAGGAGGTCATGTTTTCATGAAGGTATCTCCAGGGAAGGGAGTTATACATTTCGGTAAGAAAGGTAAATTGAGTCCCAGGTACATCAGACCATTCAAAATTCTACAACGAATTGGGGTTGTAGCTTACTGTTTGGAAATGCCGCCAAGTCTCACCAAATTTCACGATGTGTTCCACATATCACTGTTGAGAAAATGTATGCCTGACCCAACGCATGTACTCGCCTATGAGGAATTAAAATTGGAACCCAATCTGTCTTATTGCGAAGAGCCTGTCAGGATTCTTGACACGAGAGAACAAGTGCTGAGAAACCGGACGACTTGTCTGGCAAAATTTCTATATAAAAACCATAAGATGGAAGAGGCAACGTGGGAACCCGAGAAACATATGATGAAGAACCACCCGATTCTATTACTGCATTAGTATTCTAGAAATTTTGAGGGATAAATTATTAGAATGAGGGGAGAATGTATCACCCCAATCTTCCACGGTACACTTCTCTTTGAATAATGCAGTAGCGTGTGTTGTACGTAACTTCGAGTTCTAACACACACCACAACCAATCAAACTAGCCATTATGAATATTAATACCCACTTTTTGAAATTTTATAAATTTTATCTTTCAAAATGGAATTCATTTTTGGATTCAAAATATCAAAATTATCTTAGGATGAATTTTTGGCGTTTTTCTGATACCTTTCATATTTCGATGAATAGTGAAAAATACTGTATTTTAACTGAATTTTTTTTTAATCATAATAATTTATATTGTTAAAATATACATTTTAATGGTTCGGAAGTATAAATAGATTATATTTTTACCATTTAATCCAATTCTGGTCATTGTAATTAATTTTACATTGAAATTGGACATAAACGAGTGTCAATCTTTTGATAGTTATTAATTCTTAAAAATACGCCTTTTGGTTTTTACAACGGGAATTAATTTTAAATTGATAAATGAAACTTCTATGTTTTTAATTTGGTAAAATAGAAATCATTTTTTGATTATTAATATCATAATTATCCAAGGGTGAATTTTTGGTATTTTTCTGAAAACATTCAATTTGTGATGAATAGTGAAAAACACTGAGTTATTATTTAAAACCGGCTTTTTATTTAAATAATTATTAATTTTATTTAAATTTATATTAGGTAAAAATAGTTACATAATACCCATATAAATTCAATTCAATTCATTGGAGTCAGTTTATAATAATTTTAGATATATACCAATTTTATTGAACTATTTCAACGTCTTTTACCCACCTCATAAGAGAATTTGTAAATATACATAAAACATAATTTTACCTCTTCTGTGAGTTGAATTTCAAAAATACAAGAGACATGGTTAATATCGAGGAGTAAAATGTGGTTCAATAAGATAAAAATAATTTTTGGTGAATAGTAACTTTTTTACTTTTATTTACCACGGTTAAAAGTAAATAGGGTAATTAAGGGTAAAAATGATATTAATATTATCCTAACACATGTCCTAATTCTATTGTACAAGTTTATCTCGACTAAAAACAACCTTAGGAATAATATATTATCATTTAGGTTCTCTTGGATTAGATTAGGACATTTATTATTATTTAATTTAAAGAAGAGTTAAAAGAGTTAAACTTAATGTTTAATAACAAAAACATTTTTAATATAGGGTCATTCATAAGATAAATTCGATTATAAATATTCCCTATAAATATAAAATGATTTCCTACATAATGGTATTTTATTTATAATTTTTAAACATTAATTAAATAAAATTTTAATGACACAATGATGATGCAGTAATTACCTTATTCATGAAAAAATCAAATAAATGGTATTATAAATATTAAAATAAATATAATTTAAACGTTTTTATGAAATACAAGAATTTTAAAGGATAATATGACATGATAGGGAATATTAAATGTATCTTTTTTGAAGTTATCAAGTTGTGATGACTTTCAAAAAAACAAAATAACAAATAGTGTCAAAATTGACATAAATTAATATTTTAAACAAATATTATATTATTAATTGATATTCTATTCCTAAAAATATATGGTTCGGCAAATGGACTTATATAATGATAGTTGCATCATTAATTGACCACTTGGGGGTCTCTTGGAAGTATATAGTATGTTTATTAACTATTCAATATAAAAATACTAAGTGGCATGGTAAATGTCAAACTAATTAACTAAGAGTTAAAACTAAAAGATAAGGTTAATATAATGACCCAAACTTGTCTAAAATCTATTGAATGAAATTATTTTGACCCATCCCAACCTTATACTTTGAATAATCCACTTTGGAGCCATTAGAAACCGAATATGAATTTATTATAAATCAATACCTTATGTTTTTCATAAAGAGCCTCTCCTCCCCCATATAAAAGTACACCACTTATAACCAATTCTTAATACCTTTAAATCCTTTTGGATCGGCCAAACTCTGCCCAAATATCCTCCCAACTTCCTTAAATTAAACTTAGAGGCCTTAGTTTGATCAGAAATCTAACCAAAGTAGCCATTTTGATCAAATCAAAAGGAAAAACCCGAAGAAGAGGTAATGACTTCACCACCCTCTTTCAAGTTCTTTTCTTCTTCCACTTCATCTTTTGTTGTTATTTCCATTATAAAATAATAAATACAGTATAATCTATATAATGTGATGTTATTATAAATATGGTAAAACCATATTCAGTATTCTATCCATCATTTGAATGACATGTCACCGTATGTGCGTACGTACGGCTTACCACCTCCACGTCGTGCTGTAATTGTTATTCAAAACATTATTATTTGGATGGGTATGATAATAATGTGTAATTGATATAAATAATAAATATAACAGTATAATGATTCTGTATATTTGATAAACCATGCAATTATATATTATTTTAATATCAAAATAATGATATTATCGCCCGTGCATACGTACGGACTACCGTCTCCACGAATGCGTTGACATTCATTCCTCATCATATCCCTTCAAGTAAAATTATCATTTGATGATTAAAAATAAATGTTTAGTGACTTGATATCATTTTGGATATGAATAAGATACAACCTATCCATAACAAACACGTCTTATGTATCAAAACATATAAAAGAAAATGAGTAAGTTAATACCGAAAACAATGATAATACTAAGATATTATTAACAAAGCAATGTTAAAAGATCATATATGATATCATATTAATGTATATGGATCTTGTATAATTTAATAACAATTATTTAACCATTATAAAGTAGTTTAACCAACCTTCGGCCAAGGAATAGTACAAGGTAAGGGGATTTCATCTCACTCCTTACACCAGTGAGATTCGTGCCATATTGCCACTATTCCCTTTTGTGCGGTGTATGTACTTCCCATAATTGTATTATTTGTGTAATACACTTTAATTTATGTGTATTTACATATTCATTGTATGATACTTCTTTCATGGGGTGTATGTTTCATAAGATACCAAATTGGTAAGGGTTAATTCCTCAATCTCATTGTTATCCGAGATTGTTTATGTGTAAGTATTTACTGGGACATTTTTATCATCCATGTCCATTTTTCATAAAAATTATTTCAAAAGAAATATTTTAAGGATTTGTGAAAGGTAATCTTTACCAAGATCACAATTTTAAATGATTTAAAGATTTATCTTTCTAAATATTTTTAATTAATGTTCATGTTTTCAAAATGATTTTAAGGATTTATTTATATGGACATGAATGTTTTGAAATGATAATTCTTTTCAAAAGTATTAAAGTGCTATGGGACACTTTGATTAAAAAATGACATTAAATGTCGTCCTTTCTAAATTGTGTGACTTTTAAATGTTTTCATGAAAAAGGGATATTTCTCTCAATGATTTTTACAAATCATTTTCATCTATGTCAACATCCTTTGATGGATTTTAAGCTTATTTGAAGTTGGTTTATTATGATACAAAACTTACATATTGTATTGAAGGTATTGTGATATGTTTGACTGTGGTTGTGTTATTTTTATACCATTCATGGTTTATGGAGAATGTATTGACATTTCTTATGCTAGTTTTAATACGAATGTTTATGTTATGTTTAATCATGTTCATATGTGAAATGCATTGGACTTAGTAAGTGACGAGTGGAGCCCGCTATAGCTCCTCGATGCATCGGTATGTCTCATGAGACAAACTAGTGTCTTGGCACATGGCCTTGAAAAAATCTTATTTGTAGTCTTGGCACAAGGCCATGACTATGTGGTTATGATAGTCTGGCATTATGCATTCCATCATTATGAAAGTGGTTAGTGTTATTACATGTGATTATTCAACTAGTATAATATCCATGTGAATAAGTAAATGACATTACATAAATTTATTTTTGAAATATTATGTTGAATTTCAAGTTTAAAAGGTCATTGTTTTTGTTATACGTTTCCATAAATGTTTATGCTTATTCATGAATGTTTCTGCTGTATTTGTTACCCTTACTAAGCGTTTGAGTTCACCCATTTCTATGTTTTATTTTTCCCAGTATTCCAAGAAGTGTATTGTTATTGATATGTAGGGTTAATCCAAGGGAATAATGGCATTAATAAAGGATTATTTATGTTGTTTCGTATGTCTTAATGTGAAATGTAACATTCATGTATGTAATCTATTTTCCACATCTGCTAAACAGATCGGTCATTCGGGACTTGTTTCCTTGTAATCATGCCAATGTATTAAAATAATGCACCGACTCTGGGTAACTGGGGTCGGGGAGTTACAGTTCAAAATGAAAAATGTTAATTTTTTAATCTTGATACTTTTTAAAATTTCATAATCTATCATCTTTAATATAGACATATATTATCTGTAATTGTAATTATTTTAGTAAATTTGTATTTTAAATGAATATTACAAAGAATGGGAAGGCACTAAAATACTTTTTAAAGACTCTAACATGTTTTATATTATATGCTCAATATATCCTCATAAGTATCCCTAACTGTAAATGAGATAACAAATTATTCAAATCATTTCAGTGAATAGTTTGTAATCATTTTTAATATGTCACATTTCATTGATAATGTTATTAGTGATGAGTAGAGCATTCATAGATTTTTTAATTAGTTATTCTTTAATATATTCAAATAATGTGTTTTTTAGATATAAAACTATATATTTAAAAGTGATTTTTGTAGAAATTAATATTTTGTTGGGTTTCTTCATACCCACCGACTGATTTAGAAAATTAATTTTAATGAAAACGTTTCTATATTTTTTTATAGCAACTAATTGTTTTCTATTGAAATTATTTCCATTAATATTTTATGATATTTTTAAAATCCATTGGGTACTTTATTTAAGGAATGGTTTTTATGTAGAATATTGTTTATTAATTATGGGAAGATAATTTATTTTAATATATTAATTCATTAATAATCTAATAAGTGATTGAAAATTTTCTAGTTAGGGATTTAAATATACATATATAATATAACTTTCATTGGAATTAAAATTGAATTTTCATATTTTGAAGTGGAATTTGTTTTGTAAAAAATTGATTTTACCTTGTAAATAATAGATCAATTTTACCTTTATGTAGTTTAAAACCTATAACTATCAAATTATGAATTTTATTCTAAAGTTAATAATTGTACAATAAAACTCTATAGAAAATTTCAAAGGGTTATGTTTATAGGTTCAATACAGATATGATTATTTTATGTTATTCAAATAATGGATTTTTAAAAATATAATATTTAATGTAAAAACATAATTATATTGTTTATGTATGTGATTCTAAATATGTGATATAATTTTTTTATGTAGGGGATAAAGTTATTTTTTGTTCAATAAATATTATAATACATTTTTTAAAGGTTTGATAATTTATTTTTGAGGATGGAAAGAATAATTTGGATTTTGAAAATATAAATATTATATATATATATATAGTTTTTTCTTTTGGTTCTTATAGATGATTTTTTAGATGTTTATAAATATATCACATGGTTTTATTTATTATTTTATAGTCTCTGGGAAGTTTTTATTTTCATTAAATTATATTGATGTTTTTCAAAACTAAATTTTTATAATATTTTTGTAATTTTATAGAGGATTATTGATTATTATTATTTTTGTTGGTTCCATGTATGTTTTTATTACTAAAAGTTGACATGTAATAAATAATTTATCTTATGAAATGGGATCTAATTTTAGTGACTCATGACATGTAATAAGTATAATTCTTTTTTTGGCGAGTGACTATTTTTAAAGGGAAATTTAATGATGGTGTGGTCATAGAATTCTCATTATGAAGAGTCGGTATATTGGTATTTTATAGTGTGGTTTTGGAAATATTTGTTTTCTAATGATTTAATTTATTATGATATAGTTTTATTTTGATAATTACTCTAATTTTATATTATGGGTCGTGGGTTTTATTATGTTTTTATTTTTTATGTTAAGTAAGAAAGCGTTTATTTTTATCTTATTTCAGGGTATTTCTTGGCCATATATTATTTTGGAGTTTAAAAGGATTCAAAATGGATATTTCATATTTGAACAATGTGTATTATACTGATATAATAATGTTTTATATCGGTTATAATAAATTATGATTTGAATTAAGAAAATAGGATATTCGGTTATTGAATCACACTATAATTTATATTATGAATGAAAATTTCTAACGATAAACATGATAGTCTGTATATTTTATTAATATTGTTCTTAAAATCAAAATTGCACATCTAGTAGGTATGTTTTAAAATCTAAAATATCCAATGAATTTTATGTTTGGAATTATTAAAAATATGTAGGAACTATTATTTTTAACTATTTATCTTATATATTTTCTAAATTATTTTTCAATGAAACATTGTTTTGGGATATTATTAAATTAATAATTCAATTATAATGGAAAATTTATATCCATTTTTACATTCATGCATAGTGAAAATGCATTTATATTCATTCCATAGAACATGTTCTATGGTTGGGCTTATTGTTTCATGCTTATTACTAAAAATTATGTAATTTGAATATGTTGTACAATATTTTTTAGCTATTTATTATCCTTAGTAACTCATATATATCTTGGTTACGATCTTAAGACATGTTATACATCCTAATGGATGTTGAATATAGTTATTTATCTTTTAGTGACCATAACATTTTATCCTGATATCTATATAAGATTCATGTGATATCAACTGAAATATAAATAGGAGATATAAAAATTATTAATCAATGAATCCTTTGGGATAATATCAACAAATCATCAAAGGTCAGGAAGACTTCTAATTTTTTTTACCGTGGAGTATATAATTTTGCATGTTCATGATATAATTTTTTGAATTCCAAATGGATTAATAAGTTAAGACATTATTATTTATTTATTATATTATTGGTTTCAATAATATTTATGGGATTTGAAAATTAATGGATGGTTTACAAGGGGTTTTATTCATAAAATGGATGTTTTTTTTAAAGGCACGTGTTTTTATTTGAGGTAACATATGATCAAACGTTAGTATTTATTGAGAATTTAAATAAATATAATGTTTATGGTTGATCCATGTAATGGGGTAAATAAATAAATTGATAATATATTATTTTATAGATTCCATATATGGAAATTCTCTAAAAATCATTGAATTTATTGAAAATCCATTTTGGATGTTTGTGTGGGAATCCTACTTTTGAAGCACCCACATAACCCAATGAAGGGAATTAAAAATGATATTTTAATGAAATATATCTATTTTAATTCTATGGATTGAGAAAAATATATGTATCAATACCACATGTAATAAACTCCATTGATTCTATATAATTACTTTTCAAAAAATATTTAGTTTAATTTTTTCATAGATCATATAGTACGCAGAATCAAACAATCTCAGAGTTCATTATTGATAAAAAGTGAAATTTAATCATATTATAGTTCAAATCGCTCCTCTGGTGTTATGTTTATGTTAATATTCATTTCATAATTAAAATATTTACAATATCTATTTCAAAAACTTATGAGTTTTTAGGATTATTTATAATTATAGATGTTTTGAATTGATAAACATGTATTTTTTTCTTCAATATAAATACAATATTATAAACATTATAAATATTTTTGGAAATATAATATTTCACCATAAATATAATATTAAATTTCTAGATGGCGGAGCGGGTGGTGAAACGAAAGGCGGATCGGGAGGCGCTGCTCTCCAGAGATGGCGGCTGCTAGGGTTCTAGGTTCTTCTTCGGAAATGGATATCCCTCGCTACTTCGGATTCAAGCTTCTCCTTTCATCAGGTCTTGTCATGCAGGTGTCTCATGCGAAAGATCCACCTTCACCGATACTCGCTTTGGACGTCGCTTCGACTCCGAGGAGATCTGAGTTCGGCGGATCGAAGGAAGAATCTTTGATAGCGGAAACAGTTCCGGGAACCAAGTTAGTTACTGCAGCAGTATTTGATGCGACGAGGGTTTCGAACCCCGGATCTGCTGATATGGCTGGGTGCGATGCGTCGAAGGATCCGTTCCCCAGATCTATGTTTTTAACAGGTTTGGGATTTTTTCCCTCTTCAATTCGTCGCGGACATTTCTACTCTGATGCATGCAATGTGGAGAATTCTTTGAAGAATTCTGGTGCTGAGGGATCGCAGTGGGCATCGCTGAAGGGGCTTCGTGGTGATGTTCCATTTGGTTCACGTTCATTTGTTGATGTGATGAAGGATTCAATTTCAGGGCAGAAAAAGAATGAGGCTCCTTCGCTGCCTTCTTCCAAGGAATCTCATCATGGAAGAATTCTTCGCAAGGGCTCATCTGCTCATGTAGAGGCCAACACTGCTGCGCTTGCTGAGATATTGACGATGGGAAAACATTCTTTAATTTCTCGCATTGTTTTACCCAAAGGTGCACAACCTTGGAAATATGAGGACTTGGTCAGTAGAATTTAGATGCTATGGGGTTTTTCTAGCTAGAAATGTATCTCACATGGTCGAGTTATTTTTCATTGATTGTTTCCATTGGATGACATAAAGCTTCGTGCTTGGAGCTTTGGTTCTCTATTTCTGAAACCTGGGTGGCTACAGCTGCAAGATTGGTCTTTGGATTTTAATGTCTCGCAAGCCAAAAATGATTTTTCTCAAGTCTGGGTTCGTCTACATGGACTACATTGGATCCTTTGGCATCCGAAGATTTTTCATGACATTGGAACGGCAATGGGGTCCCCCATCTAGCTAGATAAGGGAAATGAAGATGTCAGATATGGGGACTTTTTCAGGACGTTGGTGGAAGTTGATCTCAGCTCCACTCTTATTGAAAAGGTAACACTCTCCACCCCCCAGATAACATTTTAATTGATGATGAATATAAGAAAAATCCTCTCTACAACACTGAATGTATGACCGTTGGACACTCTTTAGAGCTGTGCCGAAAGAACGCTTCTTGTAAGGAGTGTGAGATGAGGGGCCCCCCTCCAACCTTTGTTGATGAAAGGCTACTACAAAAGACTCATCTTTGTCCAAGTCTGCTGACAAGGACAGTGACTGTCCTAAAGACCCAACCCATATTATTGCTGATGCATTGACTTCAGAGAATCCTACATCTCAAGTCTTTTAAGGGAAAATAGATCGAACCTTCAGCACTGAATCCTGTGCCCGCTTTGGTGGATGACACTAAACACAATGTTGTTCAACAAAATGTTGATTATCAATAGGAAGTCAAGAATCTTTTGCATTCTTCCCCAGTTACTGGTAAATGGGGAAATATTTCTCATGATGAAGGGAGAAAGGATAGATTCACTAGTCCGGGTAGTGGTGGATCTATCTCTTTCAAGGATGTTGTTCTAAGTGGCGAGGAAAGAATGACGGATGGCGAAGATATTTCCTCTGTTTCTTCAATGAGCAGACACCGCAAGGACTGCTCTCAGACTCCTAGGAATGTGTCTACTAGAGCATCTTCAAATATGCCAAGGTTGAAATAAACTACCTAATGACTTTTAATACAGAAAAGTCTCAATCTGAGTGGGAAGATGAAGACTCTGATTATGGGAATGATATGTCATATTATGATTTCTTGTTTTGATGAATGAGAGAATTCATGGTTGTATGACCCCATTCGCCGTTTCTTGTACTTTCTTTCACTCTTTTAATAAATGGTTAGAAGCTCTGCTTCTGACTAGACCTCTTTTAAAAAAAATATATTAAATTTATAAAATAAATTTCTATTAAACTATTACCTTCAGTGGAAATCAATATGTTGTATATAATTTCTACACACCAATTATTTATTTCAATTATATTTTTTAGTAACAATATTTTTCGAATTAATGTGATAAAAATTTTAATTTTTTTTAATTTTTGATGATGGTATATATTTTTGAATGATCAAAGTATTATCCATATAAAGCTTTTATAAATACTATGAATCTGGTGTCCTAGAGTGGGTGGTTACATTATTACATTAGCATAAGAAAAAAGGAACCAAACCATGAAGGACTTCTTAGTTTAGTAATATTTTTAATATAGATACATACTTGAACTTCGTATTTCAATTTAAAACCTAAAAAATAAAAAATAAAAATATATGATGATACCATATTTATCATTATCATATCCCTTAAAATCAATTACAAAACATATCCTGGTATCCATTTTAAAAGAAAACATATGAAAAGTGTGAGCTCATATTTCTATTAAGGTTAACCACTCAACAAAAGATACCAGGAATAAATATGCATATTCAATATAGAAGGTTAAATAACTAAAAAATAACATTCTGTTAATTAATTGAGAATAAACTGGAAAGAATAAATGATGGTCAAATAATTGCATATAAATAATCACCTGAGCCTGAATCATATCCATGAATATTTTCTCTAATATAATAATCACTTGAAATCAATAATATATCACATAATAATGTTATTAATAACTTCATACATTATGAATATATTGTAAATACCATTCAAATTATAATTTAAAACATTATGTAAAAACCCATTTCAATTGTCAAACTAATTTGTCTAATGAAACCTACCAATGCATCGAGGAGATATTTTGTTATAGGATCCACACATCACATAATAAATCCAATGCATTCACCAAATGAAATGGATAAAACATAATCAGTATAAATATTCTTATTCATAAACTAACATACAAAAGTTTTGTACTTAACCAATTAATAAATATAAGAATAAACCATTCAATGTAATATGGTGAATGGTAATAAAATTCCACAACACATGTAAAACTAGTCCCAAACCATATGAATAAATAACAATGATGTTATCAATATAATATATCCATAGCGGATCATAAGTACAATAAATGGTTCTTGTTATTAATGAATAGAAACACCATTAAATTACATTAAAATAATACTTGAGGAAAATATCCATTTAATTTTGAAAATCGCCATTGAAAACCAATGGTTCAAAAATATTAAGATGATAATTTTATTTTAAAATATCCTTGGAAACATGTAATATATGCATTAAAATAATTAGTTTTCATAATGGGAAAAAATTATTTACTTATCATACACCTTAAAACAATGATTCGATTCATATTTTTAGAAAAATACATACAATAATTGTTTGGAAAATTACATGAAGAATCAATTCGGAAAAAATTAAAAAATTAAAACATTTATTAAAATTTTATAAGTAAATATTTTTTTCATTGTTAATAAAATTGAAATCATTTTTGAAAATATAGATTCATAAGGGAAAAAATTATCAAATGAAGAGTTAAAGAAATTCATATTTCTATAAAAATATTTTAACTAAAATTTTTAGTAACCAAGAGTTTAATATAGTAAAATTGCATGAAAATATTTATTATAAACATATGTTAAGAATAATCATTATTTTCCTGATATATTTATCATAATATTTCATCCTTGGAAATTTTATCAAATGAAATCCTGATAAACAATGAGATTGTAAAATAAAGCATTACCACTTTGGTAATTTTTTAATAATAATCCCCATGAAAACAATATTTTGAAATGAATGATTAAATAAAATAAATATTTATGGATAAATGATATAAAATATCAATTGGGTTGTATATACACCAAAAAAATGAAACAAGTGGTGAATATTACATTCGTCTCATAGAAGTTAATGTTTGATGAGAAACTCGTACCTCAGATTTGATTTCCATTATATATGTTCATACCTCAGGTATAAAAAATAAATATTTATTAAAAATATATTATAAAACCATAATAATATATTTCATACCATATATTAATTTTTTATTTTCTTTTATGACTCATTTATTAAAAATGCATTGTTAAAATCTCTCTTTCAACTGATAATTGCATAATTTTGTATATATGTTAGGTAAAATATATTTCTAGCCATTTAATTGATCATTATCACATAATATAGATAATTTTTTCAACTATATAAATTTCCAATAAAATAATTATTTATGTAATTATAGATATCTGTAAAAGATAGAGATAGAAAATGGATTTCATCATTCTTGGAGACAGTAGGCCGAATGTATGTATGAATGTCTTTTCCATTTTTCCCTATAGTTGGAAAAAATGAAAATAAATATTAATTAACTATTATATGAAAGGTATTACATCATATATATAATTATTAGTAATCAAATTCATCATTATTACCATCCATGTAAATTGTTAGTGAAAAACGAGTCATGTCGCTTCTCGAGGTGGTAGTCTACACTACACATTAGCGATGTCATCATATCTCCACTAGAATATAAAGTAATAAGATATATATTATATCAAAATTATTATGGTAGATTTTTTTTAAATATATCAAAAATAATCATTTTATATAAAACTTTATTACCATCCAATTAAAATGGAAATTGGAAATACACATCATATCGGTTCTTGAGGTGGTAGTCCTCTATACACATGAGTGACATTATTGACTTCAAACGGTTGGAAGGATAAATTTTTTAAGATCTGAAACATTTTTGGAGTTATCTTGTGGTTAAATTCTGGTAATTTTCATGCTTATTTGACTGTTATTGTCTTTAGTTATGACATGGGGTGTGTTTCACTGTATTTTTTTACAAATTTTATGAAATAGGTTTTGAGGACGGTTGGTGCATTGTTAGGGTAAACTTTTCACCCAGCCTAGCTAACCATGTGAACCCAGGTAGAGAGCTTCACACAGTTTATACATTGTTTGAAAAACTATGTGTTGAAACCTATGTAACCGTGTGACCCTAGACAGTGAGGTCCACACAGTTGGTGCATAGTTCGAGTAACCACGCGCCCCTAACGAGAAAGTTGTGTGTCTGGTTTCCTTTCACCTGAAAATCAGTTTTAAAATCCATTGAAGTCCTAAAACACCTAATATTCATCCTTTTATTGGGACACGATGATTTTGGTTGATCCCAGAGATTTCTAGAGTATTTTAAGGATGTTTGACCTCTATTCTTCAATATTCAAATCCAAATTGAAGATTCGCTATTGTCTGAGTAAGTCAATCTCATCCCGATGTGTGTCCCATTCATTCTTCTCTCTTCCATTATCTATTTATGTAATATATCAGTTGTTTCTCTATATATAAACCAATGTAGTGAGATGTAGATCTATGATTGAATATATAGATAAAATTGAATAGATATTGATATCATGGCTTTGGTTTAGGGATTTAAATCTAGAACACATATCTACATCTGTGTGCTACACAAATATTAGGAATTTCTGTTGAGAGAACATCCCTCAACTAATTGAGGTAGGGGGTTTAAAACATAATTCCCGTAGTTGTGGATTTTATTCATATATGAATAATTGTAAAATTACTAACATCCATTAAAAATTTATTTTCTTAAATTGGGATAATAAGGTTGACGAATTGATTTATCAAATCATTGTTAAATTAAATGACTAGTTGAGGAATTAATAAATTTACTAAGGGGATATCATATTGGATAATTCATTTGGGAAAT
This sequence comes from Viscum album, assembly GCA_963277665.1. NCBI lineage: Eukaryota > Viridiplantae > Streptophyta > Magnoliopsida > Santalales > Viscaceae > Viscum > Viscum album. The sequence continues at coordinate 2,057,166,339 of OY728137.1, forward strand.
TGATTATGATGTTTTGGGATTTGAAACTAGAAAATTAATTATAGGATTAATTATGAGATATAAAATTGGTTGTGTTGAGATAATTAATTCTGAAATAATTATGTGCTTTGAGATTATGATCTAGATAATTAATGGTGGGATTAACTATGGGGAGTTGATATTTAGGATGAGATAATTAATTCTTGGAAATTAATCCTGGGATTTTAATTATGATACTGGTTAAATAATTATTTAATTAATTATTGGGATGGATCCATTTAGTTATTTATTGTGTTAACTGATGGGTTTGATATATTTACATAATTTCTGGATTAGTAATGGAGTTGATGTGGAGAATTAATTAAAAATTAAATAATTTTGAATGAATTGGAACATGGTCATTATAAATTTAGAAATATTCATTGTAACATGGTTATTATACTTATGAGTAATGATAATAGAAACATGGTCATTATATTAAAGAGTAATCACAAAAACATTATCATCTAACTTATGAGTAAAATAATGGGAACATGGTCATTCTATTTAGGAGTATGTATGGTGAAATTTAAATTTTACAAATGTTTGTTATATTGGTAATTTTGGAAATGTGTCTTATAAATGTGAAAATAATGAATGGAAATAATGGAATTCTGAGTTATGGCCTCACATTAGAATATTTGAAACCCTGGCATGAGATGAATCTAGTACTGATATATCATAGAACCGCTTAATTGTTTGAACTCTAGTAGGAATCATATATTAAGATATGACATTACACTAGGAACACTTCTGACTTCGGCACGAGATGAAGCTCGTATTGGGGAACAAGTCTCCTTGGGTACCCTGGAGTCAATGTAGTTTGATAAGAATAAATGATAATGTAATAATGAGTTATTTATTCATTGTACTTATTTATTATATATCTTCATACGCTATTTTTTGACTGGACTAGTTTTAGACACCATTGTTGGTGGCCTACTGAGTTGTAATCACACCCTATTTAGATTAACTAATCGGTGCCTGAATAGATTATATAGTTCCATGTCAGGATAATGGAAAAGTCCATGATATGGATTGCTAATTTGGGATAGATCTTGGAAGTGGGGACCAAACATGGTTTGGAACCATCTTTGGGATTCATAATGTCTTCATTTTTAGTTTTATTATAGACACTTGGAACTTATATTAACATAACATGTTTTTCCTTTTAGTAGAGTATTGTTTTCCTATATGATTATCTTGAGACATGAGTATTGTTCTGGTTATATAAAAATCTACAATTGTTTATTTATTTACACTGGTGTTTTAATCTGATATTTGATGGTATATTATCACCATTACAGACTTACCAAACCCTTACTACTAGAAGACATCCTCTAGCCTATGAGGATGGGAACTTGCGGTCATGTGGTGAACCAGCTCAGTGCACCATCACGCGACACCTGGTATTGGATGTTTCAAAGTGGTATCAGAGAATGTTTTATTTTTTATTCATTTCTCATAACATTTTCTAAAATTTAAAAAGGATACTAGGAAGAGTCATGGCTTGGTAATGAGCTTTTTCATGGGAGCTTCATATCCATGTATGGGGGGAAACCCAGGTACTCAAGTGGGATTATTGTTATTGTTGTTTTTTCTTATAGTTGATTATTTTTTCACCTTGGATGGTGCACATGTGGTGTGATGTGATTATTGTTTCTATGAATTTTTTAGTATCAGTTTTTGGCCTATAATGGAATGAGATTTGAGTATGTGTTCATCATTCTAGGCACTCTGGTTTATTGTGACATACATCATTTTAGTCATGCATGGGAAAACGGGTCATGGGTAAGTTGTTAAACATAAACTGTTTCCCTTATTTGTAGGATTAAAATGAAAATTGGTTCCTAACTTGAATTAAAAAATCTTGTAAAAAAATATGTGAAAATAGAATAATTGGGTGCCTAAATGAGAAACTAGATTATGATAGTTTGTTTAACCTTGAAACCCAAAACCTAGGTGTAGGATGGTTAAGGGTAGTGATAGTTCCATGGTTTTACCATGTGGAGATATTTGGTGGAAAAGACTTCTGGGGACCTATCGTGATTATTTACTATTATGTAAATGTTATAAGGTTGTCTTATGAGACCATAAAAAATGTTGGGAATTGTAGAGAGTACACGACTCTTATTGAGGGGATGACTAAGGGTTGTGCATAGGAATGATTTTCCAGTTAGGGAACATGAGGAACCAATTATGGCACCTGAATATGAAGGGGATAAGTTTTGAGAGAACATTTATCTCTTCATGATATTCATTGAATGAGACCCATGGAGAGTTGGGAAAAGATTATCTATATTTACAAGGGAGTTTTAGTAGCATAACCCTCTGAATTTCACTAGAGAGGGTGGATACGAGGGTGTTAAATTCTGGTTTGAGTCCATAGAGACAATAAATGACCATTTTGAGACACTATCTGAGAGGAGGGTCATCCTGTATATTTATATGCTATGGGGATCATTTAATAACCGGTGGGACATTCAAGCTTGAACTGGAAAGACTGAAGACATGTTATGGGAGCACTTCGTTGAGAGGTTCTTGAAAAAAATTTATCCAGAGATGATGGGACAAGAGAAATCTGTTGATTTCATGCATCTGATCTAAGGGAGAATGTCAATGATGGACTATGTTGGATTTACAATGATTTTATATAATTTATCCAAATTTAACAGGAGATGAGGCAGCTACGGTGAAATGTTTTTAGGATGGAATGATGTGTGATATTATGTATCAGGTGAATATCTTCAAGATGTATTAATTTATTGAAAGGTTGTGGCTCATTGTTGATTCCTAGTTCTCTTCAACACTACCCTGGATTTAGATTCTTCACATGCACGCCATGTCATCCTATTGCAGTGTTTTTTGCTGATGTTTTGGGAGGTGAGGTTTGAGGGGGTAATGGTGTTTCAGGGGGTGCGTCCGGTGAAAATTTCCCTCATTTTGAGGCATTGTGGAAGTTGTTCTCCCTTATTCCCAATGCTCATTCTGGTTCAGTTGTGATAGATTTTTTAGATGTTAATTTTTCTGGTTTGGGGGAGATTATTGTTTCACTCCCAACGGTAACAATGAAGACCTCAGGTTTCCCCATCATTTCGAATGTTTTCTGGTTTCAACATCATCTCGCACAATGGTCCATCTTCTAGGATCATTACCACTTTCGAGGTCGGTTTGTTGATATGGATTTCATGGAGGTTTTGGGATATGTTCATGAAAGCGATAGGTGATCTAGGAGTTCGGTCAACGGTTTTCATCTCCCTTTTTGAGTCCCTTCAGTGTTGGTTTTCAATTTTTTCTTCTTCTATGAAACATGAATTTAGTTCATCATTGGAAATGACAAAGTGTTTTTTTACAATTGAGGTCCTGATTATGGCCGGTATTAGTGTCGGTAACTAGTGACGAGAGGGGCGTTCTGGTTCATGGCTTTGGGTTCCTACTACTGGCGTGGTTGGAGATATTTTTCCTACCGAGGTGGTGCGATAATGACCATTTTGAATGTTTATTAATGTTTCATTTTGAATTTTGAATCCAGAATGGTGGTTCATGGTTTGAATATTTTTACATTTCTTTTACAGCGGTCTCAAAGTGATTGCAAGTTGCATGTTTCCCTTTATTGTCAATTATGATACTTTGTAATCGGTTGTTCACTTTAATCTTCCTTTCCACTAGTTTTTGTATGTCTGAATTAGATTGCGAGGTTCCCACTTTTCCAAAAAGTGGTTTATTAAAAAATTGAAAAAAGTGATTTTGACATGAGGGATAGTTGGAATTGACCTAAATGGGGTGATATCTGATCAATATAGTAGGCTTGGACACTGCCATCAACACTATTCCCAACAACCAGTAGAGTTTCGATCTTGAGGCAATTGGGGACTGAGGGATCGGATCCCTCGGCCCAGCAATATTGTCCGCTCTGGCCCAGTTGCTATCCCAGGCCTCACGGCTTTAAAACGCGTTGCTGAGGGGAAGGTAGGCACGGGAATTTCAAGCACCCACCAATCTCCCTCCACAACCGATGTGGGATTGGTTACCGGGGCACAGGCACCAACAATCCTGGCGGGGGCCCAACAATCCTGGGCCCAGGACACAACATCCCCCCCCCAAGCCCACACCGGTCCCGAGACCAACCACCCTTTGATACCAATTGAGGGATCGGATCCCTCGGCCCAGCAATATTGTCCGCTCTGGCCCAGTTGCTATCCCAGGCCTCACGGCTTTAAAACGCGTTGCTGAGGGGAAGGTAGGCACGGGAATTTCAAGCACCCACTAATCTCCCTCCACAACCGATGTGGGATTGGTTACCGGGGCACAGGCGCCAACAATCCTGGCGGGGGCCCAACAATCCTGGGCCCAGGACACAACATGGACATCTATAGAAATTCTGTAGGATGCAGTGAAAAACTGGTATAGAAGGAGAAACCTGGAAGTGTCAGAGTCTGTAAAGAGGATCTTCTACACCATATCAGGATTGCAGGTGGAGTTCAAGTAGCTTAGGAATTAGAGGTAGTGTATTTGGTGATTCTTATAAGGAGTGCATGCATCTGTAGAGTAGTGCTACTCAGGGGAGTCAAACAACATCACATGGAAATGGTTCATCACAATTATATGTATTATATACGATATTTTTGGATATTAAGGTTGTACCATCGATAGTGAGAGGTACTATTATAATAAATTTCACATTATCTAGTTCCTTTTCTTATACTAGTGACTCTCATTCCTCTATATTTACAAAAATATTTGATGGTTTCAGACTGATGGTAGAGTTTGTGAGTAGGGTAATGACTATAGATACACTATTGGGAGTGTGTTCAAGTGATATTTTCCTATGTAAGAAATGTTCACTAGATATTATGGAATATCAATTCATATGGTATCTCTATGTTCTTAATATGAAGGACTTTGGATTGAGTGTTGGTATGGACTGGCTAGTCGCCTTCAGAACCCAAATTGATTGTTACCATAGAACAATGACCATTATGTCTCTAACGGGTGAATGGTATATTCATCGAGGAGGGTGGGATATCCTGGTAGGCAGATCAGGGAAAATTACCCAGTAACTGGGAGATCTCACAACCTATTTTTCTAGTATATTATTGTATTATGGTTGTGTTAGGTAATATGTCCTTCCACCAGTAGTGTAACTATTTCAGGATTCCTTTCTGAGGACTTCTTACGGATTCCACAAGAGAGAGATGTGGAATTCACTATTGAGCTCATGCTGGGGGTTGAGTTTGTATCTATTCTACTATACATAATGGAACTGACTGAGCTTCAAAATCATAAGACTCGATTGGAGTAGTTGTAGGATAAGGAATTTATCCATCCAAGTACGTCTCCTTGGGGATCACATATTTGGTTCACAATGAATGATTATGGGAGTTTACACATATGTGTTGATTACTGTATGTTTAAATAAAGGGATATGAAGAATGAATATCCACTTCCACATATCGACTTTCTATTTTACCAGTTGAAGTGATATTTTGTGATCTAAAAGATCTACATGAGATTAGGGTATCAACTATTGAGAGTTTAGACTTCTGATATACTAAATAATACTTTCAGGAGAAGTCATGACCTTTATGATTTTGTCTTAATTCCATTTGGGTTGAAAAAAGCACCAATATTGTCTAGGGAATTTAATAATAGGAGATTTCAACCTTTTTTTGGATATATTCATGATGGTGTTTGTGGATGATATCTAGTTTTACTGAAAAACTTGTGATGATCATTCCTAACATCTTGACATCGTCCAGGGTACACTGAGAGAGAATATGATATATAAAAAGTTGTCTAAGTTTCAGTTTTGGATTGACCAGTTACACTTCCTAGGGCCCATCATCTCAGATGAAGGTCTGTCAGTGGACCCATATAAATTTTAGTAATTTGTTTCTTTGGAGCAGAATAAGAATGTTTTGAATATATGAAGACTCCTAGGATTAGCTTGATCATACATGATATTCATCCAAGACATTTCTTATTTGGAATTATTTCCATTTAGCTTGACCAAAAATGGAGTAATGTTTGAATGGTCATAGGCATCTGATATATCTTTTCAGGAGTTGAATAACAGTTTATCATTTGCACTAATATTGAGACTACAAAATATGGGTGAGTAGTAAAGGCTTTATTACGATGCTTTTGGGATCAGACTGGGAGTTGTGCTGATGCAGGGAGACCGTGCATGGTGTATGGGTCTCGACAGTTGTGGCCTTAGAAGGGAATTACCCTATACAGGACCTCGATTTGGCATCAGTGGCTTATGTTATTAAGTATTGGTGACAATATATTTTGGGACAATGGTTTACATTTTATATAGATCACTAGAGCTTGAAGTATATATTTTCATAGCGTGATTTGAATCTTGGTCATCAGAGATGTGTTGGTTATATGTAGTATTTCTATTTTGAAGTAGAATATACACATAGGAAATAAAACTGTGTGGATGATTACTTAAGTAGGAAATCATAGACACAGATGGTTCATGAATCAAGTGAATAGTGGAAGCTGATGACCATGTTGGCTGAAATGCATGTGGTGGTTCAAGAGAGTCATGAACATATGAATCTGGTTTTAGTTTCAATGGAGTTATTACTTTTGAGATGGATCGAGGATAGACAATTTGAGGATCCATAGTTCATAGCCATGAGGGAAAGCAATGAAGCTAGGGATACATCATCAAACTAGTTGATAGATGATGATGATATCATATACGTAAAAATCAACTTTTGGTACCTACAAGCATGAGGGAGGAGCTCATGTTGGAATTTCATGCCTGTAAATGGGCAGTGAATCCATGTGAAAAAAAATTTATCGGGACATATGACAATAGTTTTGGTTAAAATGTATGAGAATAGAGATAGTAGTGTTTTTGAAAACATGATTCGCATGATAGCCAATGAAGGTAAAACATCAAAGACTTTGAGGTATACTATAACTATTAACTATCCCAAAATGGAAGTGGGATGACGTGAGAATAAATGTTTTTGTGAGTCTCCTGAATATTTGTAGGAATAATAAAGATATTTGGGTCATTGTGGAATTAATTAGAAAGGTTGCACATTTTTTTCCTATAAGGGAAAACATTACCGTAGAATGGTTGGGAGAACTGTACATTTGGGAGACAATCTGTCTACATGGAGTACCACATACTATAGTTTCAGAACAAGATTCACGCTTTAATTCCAGATTTAGTAAGGTCTTGAAGAAACTACATAGCACATAGGTATTATTGAGTATGGACTTCCACCCACATATAGATGGGCAGTCATGACATACGATACAAGTCCTTGAGGATATGCTTTGGACATGTGTGCTTGTCTTCAGTGGCTCTTGAGAAAAGAACATGGATTTAGTGGAGTTTGATTATAACATCATTTATCAGGAAACTATATAGATGGAACCATATTAGGATTTTTATGATAGGTCATGTAGATCATTGTTATTCTTGATGGAGGCTGGTGAGTCAGAGTTTTTGGTACAAGTCTCGTGCAGGAGAAATCAGAGTAGTTACAGTTGATTCCGAAACCTATGGCTATGGTACATTATATGCAGAAGTTGTATGCTGGCATATGAATATGAATCCTAGAGTTCATTGTGGTTGATCATGTATTCCTTTGGGTTTCACCTAAGTTGGGTAATCATAGGATATAAAGGTAGGTCAAGTTTGCACTCGGGTATGTTGGAATGTTTGAGATAGAGAAGAGAATCATGATTGTGGCATAAAAATTGGATCTTCCACAAAGATAAAATGTAATGTATGATATTTTACTTGTATCTCAACTTTGGAAGTATCACCCCAACCCTTCTCATCAGATCGATGTGGTGGAGGATGACCTTGAGATAGAAGCGTCCTTTGAGGAGCATCTGATACATGTGTTAGATCACAATGGGAAAGGGTTGTGGGGAAATACCATGTTGATAGATCATGTGTTATGAAAACATGGAAATATGAAAGAGGAAATATTAGATAGGTAGGCATATATGTGGTCTTTATTGACCGATCATTTTTCATAGATTCACAGGAAGGAATGGAAGTGAATCTCGAGGAAGACCTATTACATGGTGGGGAGATTGTAAGATCCTGACATTTTCCGAATTTATCTGGGGCTTTAATTCAAGTATATTTCATTCTTATTTAAGTACCATTGTTTTTAGTTATGAATTGGGGACTTTTGGGGTGTATTTTTTTGAAATTTTGTGAAAAGGGGTATGTGCATGGTTTGTGCACGGCTTGGGTAAACATTGCACCCAACTGAGCTAACCGTGTGAACCCTGGAAGAGAGGTTCACATGGAATGTGCATGGATTGAAAAACCATACACCCCAAACTAGGTAACCAAGAAACCCTTGGAAATTAGTTTTGTATGGGTAGCACATTGTTTTCCTAACTATGTTCCCTCTCCTAAGAAAGTATGATTTTAGTATCCGTTCAACATAAAATTAGTTTGAAAATGCACAAAACACCCATAACACCTCTTATTTGACCTTGAATTGGGACTTGATGATTTCTGGTGATCCTAGAGCTTTACATAGTGGTTACAAGGTCGTCTAACCTCAATTCTACAATATTCATATCCCATATCGATGATCCACTTTTCTCCTGGTAAGTGGATCTCATACTGATGCATATCCCATTCATTATTCTATCCTACTTGATCTTTTTATGGAATATATCCTTTTTTATAATTATATCTAACATATTTAGTGATATCTAGATATATTATTTTAGATCAAAATCTAAATTAAGTATATCTTGATATCTTGGTTTTGGTTTAGGGATTTAAATCTGGAACTCATATATAGGTCATTGTGCTACTCAGATTTTGGGGATATATGTTGAAATAACATCCATCAATGAATTGAGGTTGGTGGTCTAAAATCCAACTCTCATAGTCATGGATTTGATACGTATATAATAATTTTTATAATTTTTGGAATCCCGTAGAAAATGATATTGTTAATTTGGGTTAATTAGGTTGACCAATTGATTTATTAAATCCTTTATTAATTAAATGATTTATTGAGTAATTAATCCTAAAACTAAAAGGACTCCCTATTAGATAATTAATTTGGGAAATAGATTATGATATTTAGGTATTGCAATCATGATAATTAATTAGAGGAATAATTCTTAGATATCAAATTGGTTAAGTTAATATAATTAATTTACAATAAATTATGTACTTTGAGATTATGATCTAGATAATTAATTATGGGATTAATTATGAAGAGTTGAGATTTAGGATTAGATATTTAGTGATGGAAAAGAGAAAATGGGATATGAATCGTGATATTGGTTGATTAATTATTGAATGAATTAATGATATTAATGTTTTTAGTTTATTGTTGTGGTAACAAATGGGTCTGATATATTTAACTAATTGATGGATTATTAATGGAATTGATGTGGATAATTAATTATGTATTAATTATTTGTGAATTAATGGGTGCATGGTCATTCTAAATTGAGAATTATACATGGAATATATTCATAATACTTATGACTAATGATAATGGAAACATGGTCATTCTATTGAGCAGTAAGAATTGTAATATGTTCATCTTATATATAAGTATTAGAATAGGTACACGATCATTCTAGTAAGCAGTATGTGTTGTAACAAGGTTATCAAACATTCTTTTTTGATATAGGTAACTTTTTCATTGTGGCCTATAAATGTTTAATTGTGGAGTGGAAATAATGGTACTCCGAGTTTTGGCCTCACACGGTAATATTTAGTACTCTGGCATGATTCGAATCAGGTAGTGATATATCATAGAACCTTTGAATACGTTTAACTCTATAAATAAGTAAGTATTAAGATATGATATTACCTAGGGGACACTTCGGGCTCTAACACAAGACACATCTAGTATTTCAGTACATGTCTCCTTGGGAACCCTTGTATTAATGTAGTTAGATAGGAATAAATGTTAATGTAATAACTTATTATTTATGCATTGCACTTATTTAATATAGAACTAAATAATGTATATTTTGACGAGACATGTTTTAGACACTATTTTTGGTGGCCTACAAAGTTATACTCACTCCCTATTTGGGATTTCAGATCAGTACACCTAAAGATTATATTGTTGTGGGACAAGATAATGGAAAAGCTTCTAGAAAAGATTGCTGGTTTGGGGTGGAGCATATATGAGGGGACCATACAAGGTTCATAACCCGCTTGGGGATCAATAGTGTCTTTATTTTCAATTTGATTATAGACACATGGAACTTACATTATCATACCAAGTTTTCCCTTTCTGTTGATTGTGGTTTAAATGACTGATTTTCTTATGAAATGAGTATTTTTATGCTTATATATGCTTTTGTGTTTGATTATTAATTTCCTCTGTTTTTTTACAATGATAAATGAGGTTATAGTCTCACCACGACTGAGTTAGAAGACCCTCACTGTTAGTCAGCATCTTTAGTGTATGGGGAGGTCCACATGAGGTCATGTGGTGAATCGGCTCCGGGAACCGTCACATGGTACCCAAGTCAGGACGTTACATAATGTAAATGTGATGTTATAATTAAATAATTATATTAATGAAATAAATATCACATAAATATTTTAAATAAACTATTATATCCATCATAAAAATATATTTATGGAAGTTTAATTACATCGGTTCATGAGGTGGTAGCCCATTTTACATATGATCGACGATTTCATTTCCCATTTGATATAGGTAGATATTTATCATTGTTATTTGATTTACATAATAAAAAATTTAGATGTATTATTTATAAGTGACATTATATTAGCACTGTATTTTTATTATTTGAATGAGGCTGAAGAATAATTTAAGATGTATTCTGATTTAATAATTTTACCTCTTCTTTAGAGATCCTCATTAGGTTTTTAACTAATTCCTTCTTTGTATAGATTCATAATAAAAATAATTACTCTAGGATTTGGGGATGGAAATATGGAATATAATTTGTCATCAATTTACTAAAACAATGTTTTTTAAAGTGTGAAGAGGGGAGGATAATGTGTGTCCTTTTATAAGTGGGCGAGAGAAATCACACATAATTTTTAAATATATAAAGTGATTACCATGTATTACTCATGATAAAGAGTCAAAATGTGTCATTATAATAAATTATAGGTAATATAGTTTAAATATTTCAACGAAATATTTTTTAGGGAAAAGATGACCAAATAAAAATTGTATGAATAGAAATCATCATTATATAAATTTTAACATAAAATATTAGTTTTATAATATAAAAATATAATTTAAATTATTCCTCATTTTGTTTAATATTTTAATGACAATTTGAAAACCAGATTCAATTAATAACATTTTCATAAAATTGTGATTTTAATAAAAAACATAGACATATAATAAAATCTACCAAAAAGGTGACTCAAATTTAATTAATTAGCATAAAAATAAGTGAATTTTAATTAAGTTACATTAAATAACATTCAAATTATAATAGAGATTTTAAGTTATTTAATTTATTTTAAATAAATTCTAGTTTTACACATATTATTATTATCACTAAATACTCCAAAAAAATTAAAATCTATAAGTCCAATCCATATTAATGTTTGATGTTATGATTTCAAAAATTAAATATATTTTTAATTATATATTTTCTAAAAGTGGTAAAAATTTAATTTAATGTATGTGTGATAAGGGAAATGAAATGGACGTTTTTAATAATAGAGTATTTCAGAAAACATTTATATTTCATTCAAATGGTTATTAATTTATTTATAATCAATATATAACAATTAAATCCATTTTATACATGTGAAAACCATATTTCTTTATAATGTAATTAAACGTGTTCATACCATCAAACATAATATCTAGGCTATAATGGTAGTATTAAAATATTAATATTTTAATTGTGTATCGAATTTCATTTAATCACACTATGTCGTGCTTCGCTAGCTATCGAAGAGATTTAACTTTAAAAAATAAATATATTTTAAATTCTTATTGTGTTAAATTCTATTTTGAGATTGGTTTTTTGTGTCATGTAAGCTATCAAAGATGATTCCCCTCTTTTAAATTCCTCGGGAGTTACATTCATCCCCTAAAATAAAATTTTCCCTGCAATTTAATCATGATCTTAGAAATTAATGTTTTCAAATTTGAAAATTCCATTATTGAAAACCCACATCTATGAAAAGGTTAAAAAATTATTGATAAGAGATAATGGAAAATGTTATGTGCATCTACAATAATAGATAACTGGGTTTTTGATAGGATAACATTGGTTGAAATTATATATATGTACATAGAATAAATTAGATAAATATTCTGCACAGTGGTAGAGATCATTGATCAAAATAATATGGGTTATTCATAGAAGGTTAACCATTACTAACCATAAATATTTAACGTGTTAAAATTCCACCACTTCATTAAAAATGAATGTAGTTGGATAATATTTTTGTTTCAACATCCTTTTACAGTTGTTGAAGAATTTCATTAATTTCTAAACAATGAACATAATGAAATATACTTACTAGAAGAGTTTAATTTCATATTTTTATCAATTTCCACCAGAGTATAATATTTTCTCAAAAAACGTTAAATCACAATGGATTTTTCATGCATGATGCACTAAAATAAACATATAATAGGTCATATGATCTATAAAAGAGTGACGAGTCCTTCCTCTGATATTCTCAAAAATCATAATGGTTATCATGAGTTATTGAGAAAAAATTACAATTCATCGATTCTATAAATAGTGATACAGAAGGCTATTCAAAAAATAAATCTAACCAAATTAAATGTTCCTAATTTTAGAAGGAAATTCATGAAATTATTATTATTATCCCACTGATAATATGAATCTTTTCATAATGAAACATTAAAAATATTTCAATAACCTTACCACAATAAAACCTTAATTAAAACATATATACTTCAAAAAATAAAAAATCTGGTCTTATGTATACTCCATAAGTCCAATCATATAGTAAAATCCATCATATATAACATAAACCATCAAATCACTATACAATTTCAATGGTCACAAATACTACCAATACATTTCCCATTATCATTGTTATATCAACATCCATCACATATTAAGGGTTACCATACCTCAATCATGTGTTTTCCAAAGAGACCAACCTGCCACTGAATCAATTTGTTTAGTACCATTGAACATATTATCTCAAAACTATATAAGAAAACATATAAATTACAATCCATGTATATTTCATGATTCTTATAACCAAAATACCAATTATAAAATGATTATACAATATAATAATTAAATTAAAATACATAATATATTTATTCATTTAACTATCAGTAGCAACAGAATCTTGACCAATACCCCATATGTTACTCATAAGTATATTCTCTTGATGCTTGGTGAATTCATTTTTGGAGTTCCCTATCACGTAGTAGATGAAAAATTAAACATTGGAAAATTATTTATTTTCCGCAAAATCAAATTCATGGTGGATTTTCTCTCCAAACATGCAGAGAACTCCTATTCCCTTCAATAATTTTCTAGTTTTGTTCAAAAATTTCAATATGGGAAAATACTTCCTTCATATTTTCACCTTTTCGATGTTTTTATACTATATCCTATTCTTCTATTTATTCTATTATAATCTATATTTCATAGGGAACCCATTCTCAATTTGGATGTCATGTGTCAATATTTCCTTGTATGAGGGGATGGTTTGGTAGAATACTTACCTTAGATGGATTTTCTAAAGACCATTAGTAAAATCATATATATTTCACTTTGGATTACATATGTACTATATAACATTATTTTATAACCTCAAAATGTGTTTATCATACTTAACGATATTTTTTTCTTTTTTTTATTAGATTCATGAATTTTCTTTCATATACAATAGTTTCTTAAGAAAAAATTACTTTTCCAAAATCATTAGCATAAAATCCTTCCATTCCATGTTTTCAATTGATTCTTATTTTTTAATGTTTTGAATTAGTGACCACCATTGATCTGCATCACATGAGAGATGCAAAACTGACATGATCACTTTCTCCCTTTCATTTCATAACAAATAGAGACATATCTTCTCTTATGATATTATCCATTTCATATCAATTAATTTATTTTTAATCCTATTAATAGATTTAGTATTATAACACATAATGAAAAATAACACTATTACACTTCATATTGGATTAGAATGCTACTTTATATGGGTATGGTTATTTTCCATAACATTATACAGTTTCTTTGATATCGTACTAATATTATCAATTCCAACTTTATCTCTGTCATCATTTTAATTCCCAACTGAAATATACCTACATGTATTTTTTAAATTGATAAGGATTTATTTCCTAAAAATATGCCCCATTTCCAGACTATGAAATATACTTTATTAGATCATTGTGTTATGGATGAAACTACATAATCCAAAAACCATTGAAATACTTAATATAAATTGATGTTTTCTTTTATGGACAATCAAGTAATATTAAGCATGTTTTTTTATAATTCTTTCAAATAATAATAATATTTTCAAATACATCATAATAGTTTATATATAAAATTGAATCATCCTAAGCATATTACTATGGAGTTTAAAATTATGTTAGTCTTAAATAATGTTATCATATACTAGTAAATGATTGATTCAAGCCCAAAATTCATTTTAGAGTTAATACCCCCAGTTACATCTATTCTAGAACCATTATCACATGAAGTATCTAGAAAGTTAAGTGTTTCAAGTAAATATTACATAATATCTACCTTACCAAAACCATTGGATCTTATTCTATACATATCTTCAATTCCTATTATTTGTTAGTGTTGTCTAATCTAGTATTATAAAAATCTAGATCTCATGATTTAAACTTAACCTCCTCTAATAGTAACAAGAAATGACCCCAACCCTAGTAGCATTGAGTTGGTTGTTTCGTTATTACACTGGAATAAGATACAAGTAATCAAATCCAGAAGGACCGAATAGATTATTGGTCATGGTAAAATATATGCACATATGCAGTCCACATTATAATTGGAAAATTAAAATACATATTTTGTTTAATTTTAGAACACCATATTTATCCATAGCATATTCATACATATCAATTATAAAATAGTTCCCAGTATCTTTGAGAAAATAAAACATTTGAAATGGGTGAGCTCAAATGATTAATATGTGTGATTGTACATCTGATTATATAATGAATAAATTACCAAAATCAATATGTAAAGGTATATGACTAAATATCCCTACATTTATTCAATCACATGAGCATGATATGGAAAGAAAAAATGATGATAAAATAATTCCATATAAATAATCATGCGACCATGAATCTTAACCATGAATATTTTAACTAATTGAGAAATAACATGTAAATCATTAAATAATCTTCTAATAAATTAATTTATATTTTTTTCATTATATATGTGATTTCAAAACATTTCACAAGGAAATTTAAAAGTATGGGTAAAAACCAATATAATTTCCCCAAAAAAGTTGCCTCATGAGACCTATTGTTGCATCAAGGGGATATATAATTTCATGCTCTAGAAATCAAATTATAATATTAATTCATTCCTCATATTAAATGGGTAAAAAAAATAAATATATAACTTTAGATTAAATAATAACATATGAAACATTAATACCAACCCCAGTCAATAAACATAGTTGTAAACTATCTAATGTAAAATGATGAATGGTAATAAAGTAATAAATCCTCTCCAAAAATGATCATAAAAAATCTAGATAAATTATAGGGCCTCATCCTTAAACATTACTTAATATTGATATAAGTAAATAATTATACAGTAATTCACATCAAGGATCTTTTCAGGTTTAGAGTTTTAGAAAATTAATCCATAAATCATATTTAAAAAAAAGATAGAAATACAATGTGGACACTTCTAACATTATCCATTTCATCCAAAAAACAAAAAAATTTAAAATTAATCATGGTTTCTTTTCATGTTTAATCATATCATTTCTTTGATCACATCCTTGACTCCATTCTTATTTAAATCCCGTAAAAGACATTTCAAAACGAAAAATGATCCAAAAAAGCATAGTTAGAGATACATAATGACAAAAAACTATTATTCTTGATAAATCATATAAATCTTGAATATTTTATCATAATGTAACACATTTCACCTTTAAAAATTAGTAAATACACTTCAATGAATATAATCTCACTACTTACCCTTTTGTAACCAAAGGTTTACTATACATCCCATAGAATGAAACATATAACTGATAAAGTTAACTTGAGACATAATCATAAAACTTGGTAAAACCATATGGATGACTTTAACACATATTAATAAATTTAATATTCATATTATCGACTTATATATCTAATTAATTATAGGTTGTAATGTAACCACCCGTCTTTCTTTTATCACAGAACCAACCATTTTTGATTTATCACGTAACCATCCTTCTTTAGTTTATCACATAATCACAATTCAAATGTCCTAATACCATTATATAATCACATCACATAAAATATTTCAATTTTCAATGTTTCACTCATAAAATATCAATTTTAATCAAAATAAATATTTTCAATATATTGATATATTCAACCCTTTTCAAAAACCATTTAAAATATTTAATAAAGATAATTTTGAATCAGAGTCTCCCATACCAATTTGAAATATGGGAAACAAAGTGATATTAAAAAACATTCATGTCCATATAAATTTATTCATAAAAACATTTTGAAAACATGGACATGAAATAAACTGTTTTAAGAGAATAAATCTTTTAAATATTAAA
The DNA here is from genome assembly GCA_963277665.1 of Viscum album. Lineage (NCBI taxonomy): Eukaryota > Viridiplantae > Streptophyta > Magnoliopsida > Santalales > Viscaceae > Viscum > Viscum album. Next base: position 2,057,183,113 of record OY728137.1, read on the forward strand.
AATGATGTTTTAGTTAATGAACCTCGTACCACTAGAGAAACAATTGAATAAAAATAATTGAGAATTACTGGTAAATAAAATCTTAAATATTATTGGAATATATTAGTTAATGACTTAATGTGATTGTAAGGTTTTATATACACCATATGGGATAATAAAGGTGAATAAAATCAATATATGCCTCAATTAAAGGAGATTAAGGCGGTGTCCCTTACAAATATAATATAATTAGATTAAGGATATGTAAATGAAGTAATTATGTGTAGAAATTATTAATAAACCCAATATAAGTTTATATTATGTGTAAAAAAATCATAGGACATTCACACATATTCTCAAAAAAAAAAAACAATGACATGGATATTTAACTCAATGAATGGAGATAGAGTTAAGATTTCCATTACCTAGAGTCATACTTATCTATATAATACCAAAAATAAACATAGGTTAATTATATAATTCCTTAATAACCATTATATTTTTTATTATAAATTTTATATAAATATTCTAATTTCATAATAATTACAAAAAAAATTTATCTTCATATCAGACCTTTTGCCGATATTCGTTACTCGAGTCGAAAATAAACATGGTTGGATCTCAATAATCCATTTGGTCATAAGTATATCATATATAAAAGATTATTAATTATTAAAATAGTATATATATCTAGTATATATATATTTTCATTACTCTATTATATTTGGATATAAGAAATGAAAAACACCATTCATGGAGACGTTAGTCCGTACGTAATCATGAATGATACTTTAATTTTTTTGTTATATGAAAAGAATAATAAATAAATGATATAAATTTTTATTATAGTACCAGTATTATATTACTTTTATAGAAGTTTCAAAGGTTTAATAAAACCATCCTTTATATGTTCCATGTATAACAGGAATGAGTCATATCGCATTAAGGGGACGACAGTCCAAAATTATTCAAAAACAAAATTCTTATTCACACAACCTGGAAAGCATAAAGGTATATTCTAAGTAAAAATTAAATGAGAATAAATACAATTTAAATCATATGTAAAAATTGTGTTTGTTTTAGTGGTCACTATCAGAGGTGGTAGGGGAAAATTAAACAATCCTTGTTTCATGTGGCAGTAGTTCACCATACAAAGAAACAATGTGTTTCTTACCCATTAAGAGGAGGTGTGTGTAAGTGTAGAATGAATACCTTGTATAAAAACATCATTGCATATCGATAATAATGGTTTTTTATTTAATAATATAATAATAAGAGTTTATGGAGTGGAAAATGTAAAAGAAACAAAAAGCATGAGAGAAGGAATTGTCTCTTAATCAGGTAACTTCATTTGGTTTATACCTAAAGGCTTTCTTGGGAGCCTTTCTGCACAAAGGTAGGACTATAGGATGAGGTTATATATTATAAGAAGTGGATTTGGTAGGGATTTCGTGAACCCAAGGGGTATTGAGGACTGAGTATTAGAGTATAGAGGGATCCTTTTTAAAGGGTATGTAAAGGGAACCATTAGAAACTCTTAAATTATTATACTAATATAAATTAATTTTTTATTTAAAATATCTCCAACATGAGATATGTCAAAGATAATATGAGGATTTTCTAAATCCTCACATAAATTACAATTTATTTATTTATTAATTTTATTTTAATCATTATCTTTTCGGTTTACTATTAATTAGAATGTTTTAATTTTTTGTGGTAACATCATTTTAATTATTAAGAGGCTATTAATTATAATTATATAGGGTTAATTTTCAATAATTCGACAATTAATTAACATTCAGATCTTAAAATATTCACTTTGGGATTTAAAAATAATTTTATTATTTTTGAATAATTTAAGAAATTATTATTTTCACAAAACATCAATTATGTCAACTTTATACTATTCATTTTATTGAATATAAAAAAATGTAAAAAGTAATATAACTTCAAACCAAAGACTTTAATAGTCGTATAAGAGGTCATATTCATTAGGAAATTATTTGATGACATAAATTATATCAAGTAATTTTTATTTTAATATTTATTATATTTGTTATTTGATTCCATCATTAGTAAAGAAATTATCGTATCGTCATTGTGTCACAATTTAATTTAATTATTTAATCTCTAACAATTATAAATAAAAAACCATGTTGTGGGAAATATTTTTAGATTTAATATAAATATTCATACTTGAAGTTTTTACTTATATAAACCCATAAAAAATTTAGTAAAAGATATATTTTTATAACATATTTTTGTTTACACTAAATTAAAAGTTATATGTGTCATAATCAAATCCTAGTTTCACAAAAAGGCCTAATTTTCATTCCAAGGGTGATATTGGTCGCCTATATGTCATCGACTAGAATTGGGAAATGTTTTATGGTAGTTTTATATTATTATAATATTATATTTAACGTTATTTAAGAGATTTACCTTTTAACCATGGTAAAAATAATAATTTCTCATGTTACTATTCATAATGCCGAAAAAATAAAAGGGACATATTTAAATAATTTGGAACTTTTGATACTAAATATGGAATAAATTGTTCCAAATTTAAAAAACATAAGTTTATGAAATTAATTTAAAATTAATCCTCATAGTCAAAATAAGAAAATGGGTTTTTAAAAAGTAAAAACTATCAAATGATTGTCCTGTGTTTATATATAATTTCAATTTGAAATTACATCCATTGAAAAAAAATTATTAAATAATTAATAAATATTATAATTATATCTTAAATCCTAATTAATCGATAATCAAACAACATAACTTACTTTTATGAAAAGGCTGTTTTGAATGAAAATGCAATATTTTCACTATTAATTAAAAAATGAATTTTAACTTAAAAACACCAAAATTTCAACCAAAGTAAATTTTGATGTCTCTCTGGAAAATATGATGTTTATTGTTTGAAAAAATAACTTATTAAAGTGGAAAAAATTAAATTTAAAAAGTTTTTTCCATCAAAATGATATAAAAATTCCTTTTTTGAAAAATTCTTCTTTTCTGCTTGAAATTGTTATTATTATTATATCTTGTATAGAAAAAATATATTAAAAAATTTATAAATCATATTTAGTTTTTTTAATTAATTTAATCCAATAATAGGGATATAATTTTATAAACAGAATTATTCTCATTTAAATAGGTTTTCATTAAAACACATCCTTTATATTGATTTTTTTTCATTTCCATTTATACTAAATTTGGTAACCAATGAATCATTAAATAAACATGTGTAAACCATGTTTTTATTATTCAGATAACACAATTAATTCCCTCCATTCCAATGTCTTGGTTATAATGATATCATTTAAATAATAACATTTAATTATACGTTTAATCTTGATGTAGAGTATCATGTATTCTATTGAATATAGTGTTTCATTCTTAAAATTTAGGATGTTACATCCCCCATTAATCAATTATTTTCATGGAATTTTAATATGGCGTTGGTAACTAGGGTATGAATTTTCAAAATACCTTTATAGAAATCCCATAACAGAAAAAGGGTTAATAATACTACCACTTAAAAAGAATCAATGATATGTATAAAGGTCACCCGATATTACACACACAAAGATTACATGTAGGAAAGAATATATATAAAAGAAAAACTAAATGCCATGTTTTGAAGGAGAGTGAAAGAAAACATGATCAAGAGAATGTTAACAATCAGAAAACAAAAACTTGTGATGTGTTATGGAGTCACTAATTACATAGTTGGAAAAATAAATGGATTTTTTTTGTTTTAAGTTACTTTTCATAAATATAAGGAATTTATTTATGATATTGAATACAAATATAAGAATACATACTAACTTGTAAAGTAGAGTTTCATCCATTAATAAATTTCAACCATAGACTCATCTTTTCTCCAAATGAGGAGTCTTCACGATGACTTGGTCAAACCAAAGCACTAGAATCAACTTCTAGGGAATCACATAATCCATAAAATATTAACCATATACTAATCATATAAAGAAATATTAACAAAAAAAAAGAATATTATAAAATTAGATAATTCCCCCAAAATAATAAACCATTGTATGAAAAAACACTACTTTTAATCTCCATAATTCAATAGTAATATCCCAATTTCAACAAAGACAATTTGATAAATAATTGTCCTTGAAATCCCTAAAAAATATTCCAAACTATGAATGAAACCCAAAATTAAAAGGATTTGATAGCATTGTCTTCCATGATAAATATTAACAACTAACTCCAAATAACGACAAACACTCTTAATGTATCATACCAAAATGTAATTATCCTAATCACATTTTCTCTAATATAGGTTAATCACTTCCATATGTAACATGAAACACCATATTTCCTATATAAAAACACATATTATTACAAAATGAAATACACCAATCACTCCTCAAATAAAACCCCATAGTATTTTATTTTCCTCAGTCATAAAGGGATCCTAGAATACTGATAATTTTCTAAAATTACATGTATCACTCAATCCCCATATAATTATCCAATACCAAGGATATACTTTTGATAAAACATATGTTCAGAAAATCAAAATCATCTTATTCCATAAACAAGATTAACAAAAAATAAAAACTATTACTATCCATGTACTTCACATAGGCCTTTTGTAGGGGAGGAACCCATATCTCCCTTCAGCTGTGTGGTTCGATTCCTGCAGCCTTGGCCGATGCAATGGGTTTTCAACAATCCTATGAGTTGTCCTTTTTTAACTATATAATTATTATAATATTAAAAAATATATTATAAATACCTAAAAAGTAACTATAACATGTATTAACCTTAATGGTTATATCATACCTCCCATTTTTCATCCCATAATCTAATTACCCATAATTTTCTCAATGGTGAATGTCTCAAAAAACACCATTATTAAAATTAATATCTTATATCATACATATTTATAGGGTATTCTAATACATTTACATTATGATCATCCATAAAATTATATACCCATGATGACATCCCTAACTTATAAGAAAACATCCTAATCTCAAAATTTTTCTAAACCATCCTCTAATACAAACTATAAGTCCCCATCCATGAACATTACATAATCTGGAGATATTTCAATAATTTTACTTTAATTCACATCTACGATATTTTTAGGTTTAGTGTTTTAGAGAATTAAGCCTTAACTCATACAAAAAAAACAATTGATATACAATTTTGAAACTTCCAACAGTATCCATTTCATCTATAAAAAAATTTAAAATGAAATATGGTTTCATTTCATGTTTAATCATAAATTTTCCTTGATCCCACCCATGAATCTTTTATTCTTGAAATCCTGGGGAGAAAATTTCAAAAGATGGAATGAGCATAAAATTTTTAGTATGGGATACATAAATATAGAAAACTATTAGTCTTCTAAAAATAGGTAAACCCTGAATAAATTATCAAAAAGTAATATTTTTCACCTTTAGGAAGTAGTAAATGCACTTCACTGAATATAATCTCATTTCTTACAACTTTTTAGACCAAAATATTACCATAAATTCTATAAAAATCATCATATAACTTATAAAGGTAACATGGAACATAATCATACAAAAATGGAATAATCGTACTATCGACTTCCACACATATCACAAAATAAAATAGCCATATGGACTAATTCCATACCGAATGCGTTGGATGTTATAATGTTACCATTCATCCTTGGTTTATACTGGAACCACCCATCTTTGTTTTATCATGTAACCACCCATATTTGGTTTATCAAGTAACCACCCGTAAAACGTTCAGATACCATTATATATTCATAACACAAAGAAATTTCAATTTTAAAAATTTCACCCAAAAAAATTCATTTGCAATCCAAAGACATATTTCATTATTTTGAAATATTCAATACATTTAAAAAACCATTTAAATCATCTAATAAAGAGACTTTTGAATCAAATTGTCCCATACCACTTGGAATATATTGAAAGAAATTTCCATTTTAAAACATTCATGTCCATATAAATAAATAAATAAAAACCATTTTCAAAACATGTATACGAAATAGAAGGTTTTAGATGAATAAATATTTATATCATTAAAAACAATGTTTTAGTTGTAGAGTCTCTTACCACTAGAAAAACAATTGAATAAATATAGTGAATTAATAACACAAAATAAAACATTAAATAACATTATAATATAGTAATTCCTGATACAAATTCCACAAAGGCATGTATATACTATTTATTGGATAATTAATGTTCATAAAATCATGACACTCCTTAATAAAAGGAGATAGAGACAAAGTCCCTTACAAATACCGTATCATTAAATTAATGATAAATAAATAAAATAATTTTGTGTGAAAAATATAAATACACCCAATATAATTTTATATCATTTATAAAATAATTATATTTCATTCACACATATTCTTGTGAAAAACCAATAACTAGGATATTTAACTCAATGAATGGCGATTGAGTTATGATTTATCTTACATTGAGTCTGAATTGTCTCATACATTCTTTATTTTCATGATTAATAAACATTGGTAAATTATTTAATTTATTGATAAAATTTATAATTTTTATGGTTCCTCTTATATTACTATCAAAATGTCATAATAATTATTAATAATTTCTTTTCACATCGGGATTTTTATCGATATTCGGTACTCGAGTAAAAAATGAACATTGTATGATGTCTGTAGTCATTGTGGTCATAAGTATATCATATAAAAATAGTATTCATGATTTAAATATCATACATATCCATTATATATGTTTTTATAATAATCCATAATATTTGGAGGTTAGAAATTAAATGCCCCACTCATGGATACAGTAGGTCATATGAACGCATGAACGCTACTTTCATTTCAATGTTATATTAAAATCATAATAACTAAATTATATAATTTTATCTTATAATACAAGTTTTATATTAATTTGATATATTTTTCATAGGTTTAATAATACCTTCTTGTATGTGTTCTATGTATAGAAAGAATGAGTAATATCACTTTGACGAGGCGGTAGTCCATACTTCCCCAAACAAAATTATTGTATTTACACAACATGGAAAGCATAGTGGTATGTTCTAAATAAAAATTACATAAGAATAGAGAAAATATAAATATAAAATATATCAAATTTAAAATATTTTCCTTTATAATGTCCACCATGAGATGTGGTAGTGGAAAATTGAACAATCATCATTTCGGGAGGCAGTAGTTTTCCGTACATAGAAACAATCTGTTCGTCACCCATTAAACGGAGGTGTGTGTAAGTGTATATCAAAACCATATCCTAAAAATACTAGTATATGTAGTATACTATTTTTTTAAATCATATAATAAAAAGTGTTTAGGGAGTGGATAATGGAAATGAAACTAAAAATCATGAAAGAAGGCATTACCTCTCAATCAGGTAACTTCTTTTAGTTTATAAAAAAGGGCTTCCTTGGGAGGATTTATACCCTAATGTAGGATTCTAGGATGAATTTTGGGAATTCTAGGAAAATTTTTGTGGAGGTATTTCCTAAGACAAATTTTTAGTTAATTTTGAGTCTTTGAGAAGAGAGCATACCTTTTTATAGGATATGGAAGGGGCACCCTTGTGAACACTAAAATTATTAAATTAATATAAATTAATTTTTTATTTAAAATGGATAAAAATGAGAAATATAAAATATAAGATGATTATTTTTCTAAATACCATCATACAATAATTTTTTGACGTTTATATATTTTATTCTAAAACTTATCTTTTTGATTTACCATTAATTGTTCTCTTTTAATTTTTATTATGCTAACAATATTTTAATTATTAAGAGGATATTAATTTTACTTATATGGGGTAATATTCCTGTAATTATACACTTAATGAACATTTATATCTTTATATAGTCAGTTTTTTATTTTAGAATATGTATAGTATTATTAAACAATTTTATAAATTAGTATTTTTATAAATCATGAATTATGACAATTTTTAAACTATTCAGTTTTTTAATTATAAAAAACTATAAAAATATATATATATTTTAAAAAAACTTTTAATAGTCAAATAACATGTAATAATCATCTATAAAAGTCTTTTATGATATAAATTATTCCAAATAATATTCATTTTAATATTTTTAATATCATTTATTTGATTCCATCATTAATATAACAATCACTCCATCATCATTATGTAATGAATAAAGTGAATTATTTAAGGAATAAAAAATATAAATAATATAGCATGGTGTAGTGATTATATTTATATTTATAATTATTATTTATAGTGGAATATATAACTTATATAAACAGATAATGAAATTGTTTTTGTATGAAGATATATGTTAAAAGAATATTTACTTTACTTTAAATTAAAAGTTATAAGTGTCATAATCACACCCAAGTGGTTTCCAAAGGCCAACATATCTTTACAATGGATTTATTCATATTAAATATATCATAAAATATTATTAGGTCACGTTTATGGTAGTTTAACATTATTAAAATATTATTTGTACCCATATTTTTCTGATTTACCCTTTAACCATGGTAAATAAAAATAATTACTAACATAACTATTAATAATGTCCAAAAATAATTGCACCTATTTACATAAATTTGAGCTTCCAATTCAAAATATGGAATCCATTTTTCCAAATTCTAAATACAGATGTTTTAGTAATTAATTTAAAATTAATCCTCGTTGTCAAAAAGAGAAAACAAGTTTTTAAAAAGTAAAAACCATCAATGGATTGACATGAATTTAAATCTAATTTCATATTATAATTACATAAAATGAAAAAAAAATTATTAAATGATAACAAATTAATGTAATTATTCTTTAAATACAATTATATATACAATCTAAAATATAAATAACATCAAATAAAATGATGTTTTGAATTAAGATGCAGTATTTTTCTGTATTCATTGAACTAAGTATTTTATCATAAAAGAACCAAAATTTAAAAAAAATCATGTCACTATTCCAACTAATAATTTTATTATTTAAATCATATCTTATAAAAGTTTCAAAACTAAATTTAAATGGGTTATCTATCAAAAGGGGTTGAAAATTCCTTTTTTGAGAAATACTTCTTTTAAAGGTTATAATTGATTTTATTCTTATATATTGTCTATAAAAAATATAATATGAATTTTAAACATCACAATGAGATTATGATTCAATAATATAATCCAAAAATAGTGATATTATTTTATAAACACAATTATTCTCCTTTAAATTTGTTTTCATAAAAACACATTTTTTGTATTCAATTGCTTTTTATTAACATTTCTAATAAATTTCGTAACCAAAGAATCATTATATAAACTTGTATAAAACATATTTTCATACAAAAATTATTATTATTCATTGCCTTCATTCCAAATGCTATGTTATGATAGTAAAATTTAAATAATAACATTTAGTTTTTCATTTATCCTTGATTTAGCATATCATGTATGCTACTGAACATACTGTTTTATTCTTAGAACTATAGATGTTTAGGAAATAATTTAGATAGTATCAATACATAGTATCCCCAGCGAATACTATATAAAAATGGCTTTATGTTGTTTATGAATAGGAATACCTCAAATTTTTTTATAAAAACATTATTGAGGAAAATATCCATTTAATTTTTAAAATCATATTTTATAGATAAAAGTTCACAACACAATTTAAAAATTCTTATCATTGAAAATATACATTGAAAATAGTAAAATAATTTTTAAAACATTGATTTATCTTGATAAAATAAAATTTTATTCATTTCATATATGTTAAAATAATGATTACTTTTATATATTTGGTATAATATAAACTAGAATTGTTTGAAAATGAAATTATGATTATATTAAAAATATTTTGTAAAAATTAAAACATGAATGAAATTTTATTTTTTAAATAATTTTTAGAATTTCAAAAACAGTTTTCGAAATATTTTTAGAATGCATGGTTTTTGGAAGAAAAAAATATTTTCGAACAAAGAGATAACGAAAGGAGTGTTTTCTAAACAATCATAATAATTTTGAATTTTAAAGAGGGGAAACTTATACTATAAGATAAATTGTTCCTAAATAACATTAATACATGAAATTTATGTGTTTATTTATTTATAAAAAAACAAATATTACCATAATAAAATTTAAATGTTAATTATCCCACTAAACGTTGAGATTGTAAAACAAACCATTATCACATTGGTAACATATGAATCGTAATACAAATAAAATAATAAAATAAAATGAAATATTCATTTAATATTAATATTTTAGTTTTAATTATATAAAATATCAATTTGGTAATACAAAAACATAAAAAAATAACTAATTGGTTAGTTTGAAATGTGCCTCATGGAAGTAAATGGTACACGATAAAGCCTTACCTCAAATATTATTTCCTCCATTAGTATACATACCTCTTATACAATAATTATATATTTATTATAAATAAATTAAATAAACATTATAATATATTTCTTACCACATATGATTTACTTATATTCTCTTATGACCATAATATTAAATGTTTATTATCAAATTAATTTTTTCTGGTCATAATTACTTTATTTTTCATGTATGTTTTTATTTATTAATTTTTCCCATTTATATTGATCACAGTGAAATAATCTCAAAATGGTAAAAAAATATTAATATACTAAATATTATTTATATATGTATTTAGATAATCTGTAAATTTTAGTGATGAAAAATGAGTTACACCCTTCATTAAGATGGTATGCAGTACATATAGATGAATGTTGTTTCCATTTTTCTATATGGATGAAAAAAGTATAATAAATAATATTAAACCAATATATAATCATTTATATGTTTTATAAATAATTTAAATTAATAAAATCCATCCCTATCACCATCAAAGTAATGATTTTTTGAAAACAAAAATCACATTACTATGTGATGTAATATTATGTGTTACAAAGGAGCAATATTAACGTATCCCCTATAAAATGGAATGTAATATTTTATATGTGATATTATAATTATATAGGTATAATTATGTTAAAAATATCATATATATTCCATCAATATTTTCTTTATTACTATCCCCATAATATTGAAATGCAAAAAGCACATCACATTAGTTCGTTTGGTGGTTGCCCACTATAGACACAAGCAATGTTATTGTTTTCCAATGGGTAGGAATGTAAGAAATTAGATTTGAAATTATAATTAAATAAGTATAATAATTAGAAAAATATAATATAAAAATGTTAAAAATATCATTATATTTATCTTTTAGATATGTGTATGGAAAACAAAATAAAGTCGTCTGTGAGGAGGTAGTTAGTTGTACACACGAGTGACGATTTCATTGACCATTTTATGGAAGTACAGATGGTTTAGGGAAATTACATTCAAATAATATCATATAAGTGTATATGTGATATTTTTTTTACTATATCATAATTTTTTATGACTTGATAGTGGTGGGGAAAAAACTGATACAAATAATGATGTTTAATATTGTTTCCTCTTATTCAAAGAGCCTCTTTATGTTATTAACTAGTGAATTATTAGGAGGAATTATTAATGAAACAAAGGAATATATGATTTTGGTTGGTAATTAAATAATATATTAGTGTAGATAATTTTTTACTCAAATGGTATTGTATGTGTAAAGTGTGGAGAAGATTATTTGTCATTTTATTAGTGGGTTAGAGGGAAACCATGTAATTTTGTAAAAGATAAAGTTATTACCAAATTTTTATAATTATACAAGCCTCAAAAATCGAATTTCATTAATAATTATATGTTTCATGGTCTAAATATTTCCAGAAAATTTTATTTGGTCATGTTTATGTCATTTTTAACACTTATATTCTTAGTTTAACCCCACAAGAATACTATTTTATATATTAATTGCGTTAATAAATGTTTACTATTTTGACTATAAATTATGGTAAAAAATTTATGATATTATTAAATAATATAAAATATTCAAATTTCATATATGGATTTAAAATTTAAAAATTCAATTCATAAAATTGGATGAATCTAATTTAAAATTAAAACAAGAAATGTGTCGAAAAAATAGTTTTCAAGAAATCTATTTGTTTTGGAAAGATGATCTTATATTAACTATATGAATAGAATTAATAATTATACGAATTGAAAATTATAATGGTACATGTATTATATATAAATTTTAATAAATAATTCGGAAATAATGGATATTTTTTTAATTAAAACGGGGGAAAAATTTTCACTTTAGAACAAGATTTATGCAAATGTGTTTTTAAACCCAAAAATAAACACATAATAAAATATAAAATAAATGTGATAAAATTGATTTCAATTGTATTAAATTTAACTAAATAATAATTATGATAATTAAAATCTATTTTTTATCAAATTTTTCCTTTTAAATTACTGTTTTTTAATGAAATGACTGTTTTTCAAAAATGAGTAATTTTTACTATTCCCTGACAAATCATTATTTTCTGAAATATCTCAAATTTTCAACAAATGTAAATTTTTATTGGAAAACATAAAAATGATATTAAATTTTAAACATATTTCTTCTAAAATTAGATAAATTTTATTTTATTATTTGTGAGAAAATCCTGACTAGAACACCTTATAGAAAGATACAAATTTCTAGAAAACATTTATTTTTATTTCAAATAGTTCTTATTTTATTTCTACTAAATAGATAACCATTTATTATATGTCATACATGTTTAAACCGTATAATTTTCTGAATTTATTATTTTTGCTTCATACCCTTCAACTTAACGGCTATATTATAAAGGTTATATTTAAAAATAATAATATTTTAAGAAATTATTGTGTTTTTTTAAACATGATGATTCATGAATTATGTGATATCCAGGAGTTATAATTTATGTATAAATTTATTAGGTCAAAAAATATCCATGTGGTACATTATCATCTAATATTGGTGTTTCATGTCATATATTCTATTGAAGATGATGTTCCCCTTTTTAAAATCTTAAAGCAATATAACCTAAAAGGATCATGTTTCAAGAGAATGAGGGTTTCATGGTCATAAATATATTTCAGATACCATTCAAAGAGAACATGTATTATATAATAATTACATGATATCTTTTCTTAGGCTCAAACTTCCAATGAAATTAAAATTTTGATTAATGTATGTATGTAATAATTTCATTGAGTATCTATTTTGAATATATAATTTATTATGCTTTTTTAATATTCATCTTAATGCTCAGAAGTAATAAATATTTGAATGATGTGATAAATATTTTTATTTATTTTGTATAATATAATTATATTATAAATTTTTTATATTGTAATGAATTTATTTTGGTGTTATTCTTATTTTTGGTGAATTAGATATATATGGGTGTTTTTAGAGTGGAGTGATGTTATTTTTATTCTATTAACAATATTATTATTTTGATTGTAGTTTCATTATTATTATATATATTTTTCTTAAATAGGATAATTACTCTATCTCTCTCTCATTTATATAGAGTCTAGTTTGGATGATATGGTGACCCTATTTCTCCCTTCTCTTCCCCCTCACCGTTAGACTCTCCAGGATATTTTGATGTGATATCATTATAAATATCTCCCTTCTCTTTTATATCTTATTCTTTATTATCTTCTATATATTTTCAATAATATATTCATTTTGGGTTTATTTTCTGATCATGTTTCATAAAAATTAAAACTTTTTTATGTACATGTGGTCTGAACTCATATCATAGCTCGAATATGTCCTCACATAATGATTGTTTAAAGTATTTGTTGATTTCATATTGGAGAATTTTCCCTTTTTCATTTCATTGGTAAATCTATGAGTTTTTTATGGTTTCAAAATGAATTCAATCTAATAAATTACTAACTTATATTCTCTATGATTAATTGATAATATATTTCCATTATTTATTTAAAATTTCATCTAATGTCATGGAGTTTTTCGAATATATATATTTCATTTTCTTCTCATTTTTATACATGTACACTATATAAAATTAAATTCCATGTAAATATAAATTATGAAATAAATGTTTTTTTTATTTTATGGAAGGACTTATAATTCATTATCAAATGAATATATAATTATTACCTGAATTATCTCTAAGGTAAACTCCAATTTTGGTTAAATGATAAATTTACACATTGATTTTATTATATAAAAAATATCTTACAACATAATATGGGAAAGATTTATTTCTAAATTGATATTGGTAAATATTTTTTTATGGAAATTGTATTGGGATATTTCTATTAAAAATTTTATGAGGGTATCAAAAGAGAGAATATAATTTTTTTATAAATTTATTTTATTAAATTATTTTTAAAAATAATTTGAATACTTTTGAATATTATTCAGATTTTAAGGAATGATTGACACACAAGTGGGATTACACACTAATAGTATCTTCAGTTTTGTATTTCAATTTTCATAGAATATTTCCACCTAAATGTGGCCATGTGAGGTAATTGTTTTAGGGTATAAATTAGGATTGCATCATATCACTACTCAGATGGATCCAATAGAGTTTTCTATGATTAACTACTTATAACCATATCATATTATCGCTTATTATTTGATATGGTAAGAGAATATTTTTATGATTTTGAAAAAAATAAATTTACTTTATATTTTTTTAATTACAAATCGTTTTTTTAATGGTGAAAATTGGAAAAATATGTTTTTTAAAAAGTAAAATGATTTTTATTAAAAATAAACTTTTAAATAACTTAATTTGTTTTTATATCACCCTTTCCAAATATAATATTTTTAATTATTTATTTTAAAAATATAAAATAAGTAAATACTTATAAAACCGATCATATATAATTCATGATGGTATCCTAATGTGATTTATTTTAACTCCATACATGTTTATCTTTGGGGTGTGTATGTATTTACATAAATACATATCCTGAAATTACATTATGTTTTTTTCAAGTAATTATGCAAATATCTTAGTTTTAGACCTATAGAGGTTATTCTGTATGGGGAGATCCATGTCACCCATATTGTTATATGTTTATTTTAATTTTTTTCCTCAAACAACATATATCCTCTACATCATCCATATCATTATATTTGTCATTTTATATTTTATTAATAAATAATCTCATATATATATTTTCAAATTATTGGATATGTATTCTTAATAATGATATAATTCCTAAAAATTTAATTTCTAAAATTTTATTTTGAATATATAAAATGAGATCAAATAAATATATGACCACCATATTCCATCATTAGAGAATCATTGTATTATAGTTTATTAGTTGTATAAATTAAATTAATTTCATTCTATATATTAATACAAGTTACAATGATTCCAACCCATGGTGATTATTTATGTTCTTTAGGTTTCTAAAAATACACATTAGTGATGATAACACAATCATTAATCTAGTATATTAAAATTATAGTTTTTGGATTATATTCAACTTGTTTCAACATATTTATGATATTTTCATATACCATATTTTTTTCACATATTTATATTCATTTTATGATAATTTATATACATTTTATACTGAGATCTCACTGTTTTCTAATTTTATATCTTTATATAAGTAGTATAGATGAACATTTTGTAGGATATGTCTAGAGGGGATTCATGCATGATAAATTTTATAGAATAAATGTATAATGTTTTATATGATAAGACATAATATGTTGATAATATCAATTGATACAAAAAACATATGATTATGGGTTATTTTTTAGTTGTCCGTTCTAATGTGTGGCCATATAAGGTGATATACAATATATGTATATTATGTAACAGTAATAATAGTTTTCATCTAAGTGGGACTTAGTTAATTTTGTGGCTTCATATAATATGAACAATGGTATACAAATTAAATCAACACATATTCAAATTAATAAATCATGGGAGAATAAATTATTGATTTGATTTTCGTAATCATATAATTATCTACACTGGTGTTATTCAATATCATTGTTTAGAACTATATTTAAAAAAATTAGTTTTGTAAACGTTTATAACCAGAAGTAACTAAAGTCAAAATTAATATGATGGATTATAAAATGAATATCCGAATTAAAAAAATCCGATAGGATTTGATATAAAAATACTCATGGATATTCTTGATCGATTATATAAAATTATAAATATTATCTTGTGTAATGTAAAACATAAAATTTATTCAATTTAGGAATATCTCAGAATTTATACCCAAATTATTCAATGATCAAGGACATTCGTTGGAATTTTTTATTAACTTATTATTGATAATTGTTTGAACTCAATGAAAAAAATATATAATTTTCTTCAATTATGTTAGAATGAAATGGTTGTTTTCTCTATTTATCATTTCCATGTTGAAACAAGTCAATCGTAGACACTAAAAAAAATATGAAGAAATTATAAATTTATCCCATAGAATGTTAGGTTCATAATAAAACATAATTCAAAAAATATATTCCATTATATTTCATATACATATCGATATAGAAATTCATGTTATTAAGGATATGTATAATTAATATATTATCTCCAATGGAGAGAACTTCAAATTACATACAATATGAAATTTCAATTTTTTATCGATCATGAATAGAGAATTGGTTAATTAATTTATGATATAAAACTATATCCCCAAAATTATTTAATAATAATAAAATATTTTATATATAAATATCTTATTTAACAGCGTATTAATATATGAATGGAAATAGGAGATGATCATCTTACCGAACAATTATGTTATTAGTAATTATATATAACTTTATGTTGAAGTTTGAATGCTGAATAACAGGATAAAAAAGAAAATTAAACTACCAACATGTAGAAAATGTTGGATGAATCACATAGGTAATTCCCTTAAAGGGACAAAATTATGTTTCTTGTGTTAAATAATTGTCCATCAACAACAATATTACCATTGAGATATGAATATGAAGATATGTATAATATAGTACACTAAAGTTACACTAAATTAACCACCATCACTTCAAGGTATCACTTTTATGGATTGTAAGAATTATAGAAGCCCAAGAACCAATCCATTGTATCACTGGGATTATTGAATTTAGTAAACAGAAAAAAATGTGATAATGTAATATTATGTATAATAACTAAAAATTTTGTGGATCATTAATATAATGTGGTGAAATTAAAAATAATTACTAGTTCCAGAATAATAATAGTTCAGACCTTTTGACCCATTAAATTTATGAATATTGGTGGTGGGGTTGTCTGATGATTTTTTAAGGTAGTTGGACAGAAGATGGAGGATAGAGATGGATAATCCTACCAGGAAGAGCTACATATCATGAAGTCTTGGTTTTATAAATTGAGTACAATATTTTTGGGGTAGAGAGGATAGTGGTGGTTTAGGATGCCGTGAATAAGGATTTTAGTGCTAATTCAAATTTCAGAATTCTAATAGTGTGGATGGAGGTTGTGACATGGACATAGGTTTCATACCCCAGAGGATATAGTTAAGTGGTGTCAACATCGATATAGTGTCTCAAGAAAATATATTAGGGGTCTTCCATTTTAAGAATACCTAAACCATGGGGATGTGGCTACATTTTATCCTCTTCAGAATGATCAGTTATATGATATCACACA
Organism: Viscum album; assembly: GCA_963277665.1. NCBI lineage: Eukaryota > Viridiplantae > Streptophyta > Magnoliopsida > Santalales > Viscaceae > Viscum > Viscum album. The sequence goes on from OY728137.1 coordinate 2,057,200,660, forward strand.
CTTTTTCTGGTCCCTTAACCATTATAATATCATCTATGTATTGATTATAGATTCATTACTCCTAGGAATCCTTGACCACCATCACTGTAGCGTAGTACCTGAAACTATGATTGGTTTTGGTTATTTTCAATAGTATTGTGGCATAGTGGTTGGGGTTGCATTATGTTCTTATGTTTTTTACATTACAAAAAAATTCTAAAATCACCTTTAGTTGTATCATTCTTTCTATTTTTTCATTTTTCTTATGATACTCAAGTGAACCCATGGATTTATTTCTACACCTAATTAGTGGATTTCAATCCCTATAATAGGAGACCAATTTGTAGGGATTCTTTGAATGTTCCCATACTATGCTTATAGTTTTCTAACTTTTTCTTATTTATGATTTATTTTTATCAGGGAATATTTTGTGTTTATTTTTTTAATATTGGGATGTCATGGAAAGTTATTTTCTTATAGGTAATGGTTTTCTACCTCATCGGGGTTCTTGGCGGTGTTCTCTTTATTATTCATGAATTTTTCATCATTTAAGGAAGCTCTGTTTTATGAATGTAATTTTTCATTACATTTTTAGTTTTATCATTTAGTATTTTTTTGGAATATTATTCTATTTAATGAATATATTATGCACCAAAATATTAAATATAACTGATTTTTTTAAAACTTATTGATGGTGAACAGGAATGTGAACCAGGTTTTAAAAAATTTATATTATTTAATTTAGAGATTTAATGTGCTTCATGTATTCATGTGAATCATGGTTATTTGTGGATTTTTTTATGGTTGATGTGTTTTTTTATCCTTATGGTGTGGATTGTTTATTACATGAAATGGAAAAAAATATATACATATGTCTAGATATGTAAATTTATAACCCTAATATTTATATTTTGTGTGATAACACACATGAAAATTAAAGTTAAATGTGATGTGAATCCTCCCAATTAAATTAGAAACAAGATATGTGTTTTAAGTGATGTGGTTGGTATGTGTTGTTATGATATGTGGCTCTATTTTGGGTGTGGTTTTGATGAATGTTTGTAATGATATGTGGTTCATGTGTTGATAAGAGGTTATGATGTGGCTTTGTAATAAAACAAGGATTATAGTTGGGAAATAGTAGCTAGAAATAAGGAATAAAATAAATGTTTCTATTTTAAGTTGTAAATGTTATTTAAGGTCCTAGATTCCCCAATACAATAAACATAGGATCCTCTTTATGAAATTATTTTAGTTTTGTATTTAAAATAATGTAATAGTAATTTAAGGAAAATCAGGGTCACTATAGTTGGTATTAGAGGGAATATTAGTTAAATAGGAATATATATAAGAGAACCTTTGTTAAAACCCTTAGTATAAGAATAAAAATAATTAAGTAGGAAATATGAATTGTTTTATAAAATTCTAAACATGGTAATTACACCTGATATGCCTTTAGACTAAAATGGACGATGGAATAAATTATATATTCATGACTTATTGACTTATGTTTTGTTCTAGACTTTTATATTTTAGAACATGGTGGGAAACATGAGAAACCAGGCCAACAAACCATGTGAGGGACAATGTAGTGATTACCTGAATGAAAACCCTATTTATATGGGAGTTGGAGTTAAAAAATTCATGGTTATTCTTACCCAGCTATCTCTAGTTAAGAAAAATAACCTGAATAATGTGGAATTTCTGCCTTCAACTAAGAGAGAGATGCACACTATTAAGTGTTTAATGTAGAAACAACCATTGATGTTTAGTAGATCATTCGATATACTAGTCACATAACAGTGGGTCAACTAAATGGAAATGAAGTTTTATGTGCTTTATTGTTATGAGAGAGAAATGGTGACTCTCCCCATTTATCATCTAGATTGAGAGGCTAACCAGTGGTGTGAATTAATTAAGAACACCAAGCTGAGGAATGAAATTGAAGAGATGGAGTGGGAAGAGTTTAAGATAATTTTTCTTAATATGTATATCCCTTGAACTATTTATATAATGATAAAGAGAGAATTCATAGAGATAATGGAAAAAGAAGGAGAATCTTCACAGCCTATGAAGAAACTTTTTCAAGGCATGAATGGTACACATCAGGTTTTGTTCTCAAAACCGATAGAAAAATTGATAGAATCTTATTGAATTAAAACCACGCCTTCATAAAGTATCTTGAAATTCATGAAATTAGAAGTTATGACGATGCTTTTTGATGTTCTCTCAATGTGGATATGGAGTTTGTAGAATGGTTCCATGGTTATGTTGATAAGAAATGAAAGATAGTGTGTCAAGATGGAGGGTCCAATCAAAAATTTGAAATGAAATATAAACCACCCACATGTCAAAAATGTTGGAAGAAGCATCACTTGAACTACCTCAATGGGACTGGTAAATTATTCAAGGGTTGTAGAGAAGGCCACCAAGATCAAGAATGTCAAAAATAAATGAAAAGGGAGGAAAATGTGGTGAGGAAAGGGGAGAACCACACATGCTCCAATGCTACAACTATAGGGAGCAAGGGTACTATGAAATATAGTGTAAAAAACCATGAGTCCTTGAGGGTAATCAAAGTCATCATCCATAAAACCATAGAACTAAGGGAAGTCTTATGCCATCACTACTACATAAGTAGATATAGTGAATTAAGTCATACAAGGTACACTTCCAGTTAACTCAAGAATAGGAAAAAAATTTGATTCTGGTTCTATGAATACCATTATATCATTAATGTTTTCTAGAACCTTTTAATCAATTCCCTAAAACCTTGAGGTAGTGATATCTGTTAAAAACATGTGGTGCTATCATTTCATCCTAATTATTTGTCTTTTATCATATTGGTGTATGTGGGAAGATTCTTATATAAAATAACACGATACTTCACTTGGTGGAGTTCTATGATATACAGGGAATGGATTGGCTCTTGTTATATTGAGTACATATAATATTTTGAGAAAAGGAAAAATCTTTTCATATTATGAATCATCCTATGATCCTCTACAAATTCAAGGAATATCATGAATCTTTTTTGGAAAATCCTTTAATGGTGTGGGTGTTAATTCGCTAAAAATAAGCATACCTCACTAAAATGGTTCGTTCAATGGAAGGTATAATCCAAGTGGAAAAGCCCATTATGAGGGAATAAATGGATGTATTTCATGAAGATTTACTCATATTACCCCTGGAGTGTGATTTAAAGACCCGTATTTCCCGTGGAATTTTTTTAATACATGGAAATTTTACGAGTCCACAATTTTTTACGGCACTTGATTTTGAGACCCAGTGTGCCCGTAATCAATTTCCAATGTTTTTCTTGGGTACGTTTAGTAAACGTGCGAGCGGGGCTCGGAACTGAAATCTGAGGGCACCGTTCAACTCGCAATGTTGGTGATTTCATAGTGAGACCTTCATCACTGTTGTGTTTTAGCGAGAGTGGAATATAGTTTTTTGGTAATTTTAAATAAAATTAAATAAAAATATGACATAACTTATTTTTATTTTATGGTGGATAAAACATCCAAGTGGAGGTTAGTGGTGGGGGCCACCCACAAAAATCCTCCCTTGGGAGGATTTATTTAGTGGGACCCACACGAGTTTCTAAACTCTTCTAACTCCCCATTAATTTTGGAACACCCCTAACCCCCCATTTTTTTGGGTTAAACTCTCCACATTCCACCTACTTTTTAATGTCTCAACTCTCTCACAATTAATTAATTAAACCATTGTAATTAATTAATTAGATCCTTTTTAATTCTGTTTCATTCAAGCCAATGATTAAACAAAAGACAATGCTATAATTTTATTTTCTTGGCAATTCATTTGGGTGGGACTTGAGAGAGAACTTCATCCTCTCAATGAAGAATGCAAAGAACACCTCTTCCACCAAAGAACAATTAACACCATCTTCTCCCTCTTCAACTGGAGCAAGTATAGGAAACACTGTCTTCCATGAGGAATGTCGAAGACGTCATCTCGACTCATCTTCCCTAAATCATTCCTCCTCAAATTCTTCATCTACTACCAGACGTCAATGGAACGACGTCCGATTCCAGAGACTTCGTCAACAAGATACAATCAAGGTAGGGGGTTTGAATTGTTTTGTACCCGTTCTTCGTCATACAAATTTCTGGTATGAGAATCGAATGTTATCACCGTAATGAGGATGGTTCGGACCGCAGAAACATGGCCCAACCCTCCCCTTTTGTTGGTTCTTGTTTGATGACGATGGAGGCAGTACACGCGGTGACCGACAATGAGCTGGCCATGAAAAAATCCGGTGGCGCAAGGTCTTCAGGTCGCCACAAGGGTGCGACACCGTAGTGCCACGTAGTGAACCGAGTCACAGCCAGGCGGGCCGTAGTGGTTCCAGAGGGGCACAGTGCCATCGCACCACCCCAGATAAAAAGGGTCACGACTAGGAGGGTCGAGGCGGTCAGACTGTGGAGCAGTGTCATTGCGCCGCACGGAGCAGCAGGGAGCCGCAGCCAGGGTGGGCCACGGCGGAGGGGCACGACGCCGTCGTGCCGTGTTGGTGGTGTAGGACAGCGGCTTTAGGCCGTGACAGATAGGAGAGGTCGACCGGCTAAGCCAGTCCCATGTGCGCGCTACAGACCGACACCTCGCGCGGGCCGTTTCAGACACAGGGGGGAGCAAAACCCCCCTCCCACGCATTGTCAGCCAGGCCACACGGGCCGGCTAGCCAGGCCACCTTGGCCGCCAGCTGGACAGGCCATGCGAGCTGCCACCTGGCCACACGGGCTGCCACTAGGCCACTCGGGTCGCTAGGCCGGGCCGCCCCTTCCGGTTGGGCTGCCCCTTCAAGTCGGGTCAGACCCACAAACTTGTTCAGAACCCAATCCAGACCCGGGTCGAGTCGGGTCAGATCGGCCCAACTGGGTCGGGCAGTTCCCGAACCCGTCAGACCCGATTACTCCTAATCGCCCAAGACTCGGGCTATGGGTGTCCATTTGACGAACCATCAAAGACACCATATTTCTTGGAATGAAGCCGTTTCATTGAGAATGCCTCATGTGAGTTCGGGGTATAGTTGAGATATGGTCAGGTTTGTTCATACATGAAACCAACTGGGCCCCCGGGACTAAAAGGCTTATAACTCACAGACCGGGCGTCCGATTGACGAACTGTCTGTTGCATTAAGACCACTTTGACGTGGTGTTTCTTTGAGATTCTCCCACATGAGACATCGTGACACATGGAGTATAGACCAGTATCTCGTTGATCGGATCATCCTGGAGACGATAATTCCAAATGTAGAGGCCTAGTAGCTGACAGACCAGACGACTACTTGACCAATTTGACTAGGAGATATTTGAATTTTCTAATGGGGAGCACCCGGTATTTGGCAGAAGAACCATGGAAAATAGAGCACCTGGTAGTTGGCAGTAGACACGCGGTACTCGATAGGAGGAGTACCACTGTAGGCTATTAGGGGGAGCACCCTGTATTTGGCGGTAAATCCAAAACGGATGGAGTGCCTGGTAGTTGGCAGTAGACCCACGATACTCTACAATAGAAGTACCTCAACAGTCCAAGGTTAGTGAGAAGTGCCTTGGTGTCGTGAAAGGCACACTGTTCTCGATAGAGGAGGAGTTCTCCAGCATCCATTGTTTCGATAATGAAAATCTCAGTTTTAGTTGATTCAATGACCTTTGTGTTTTTCTCATGATTGAGATGAGTTACATGTTAACATACATATATGTATGAGCATATACCTAAGTAATGGTTATCCATTGATTTCATACTTTCTGGATTATCCTTGTAGGATTTTGTGAGACCTTTATGGTCTCGGGGTCCCTACTAAGTATCAGTATACTCACCCCTGCACGTTCTATGTCCGCACCTTGTTGGGTTGGATGCAAACGACGGACATCGCTGACAAAGGCTGAGAGCGCCAGGATAGGACGGTACAAGAGGAGGAACTTACGATGTATCAGTACATGGTGGATTCTGATGGAAGTGGAGTGTTGAGGAGGCCATATGTACCTACCCTTTAGGTAGGAACCCGAGATGATGATCCATGAGCTGCTTCCACCTTATAGCTGTTTTTTATTTTTTTAGTTGTACTTGATTTCAGTTGTATTTGTTCTTTACCATTGGGATTGTATTCTGGACCCCCTTTACTTTCATTACACTTGTTATATAGCTTTTACTTAGTGTTTTCTTCCTCGTGTACTCTGGTTGTGTGAGTTTGAATTTTATAAAGAAATGCCTTCCAATTTCTAGGGAATTACGCCTTTGGTGCTTGTTACGAGTCTATGGCCTTTAGAAGGCGGGCTTGGGGTAGTCACGATATGGGCCCCAGAGGACAGGTCGTGAAAAATTGGTATCAGAGGAGTTGGTTCTACCGTAGAACATAGGACTCTAATATTTCATTTCTGTGAAGTAATAGTGTTAAGGGTACTGAGTGTGGTTTTTAGTTCAGGGAATCCAGTGTTGGTGCGATTGTCGACGTATCCGTACACTAGGAAACCGACTACTGATTTATGACTTAGTACATGCAAACACTGATTGAATGTTTTTTTTCAAAAGTTTCCTTTAAGTATGCTCAAACTGGGTCAGCTCACCAGGTGTAGTCTATTGACCGTGTCATATCTTTTTCTTTCAGGATGCCTCCCTGCGGATGACTAGTTAGATCCCCAAGAGTTGTACGTACTGACAACCCATTGAGTGATAAGGCCTCAGTAAAGGGCCCTCTCCTAGTTGAGGCACAAGAAGATGCACCAATGGTACTACACCCCGTTGGGACACTGATACCACCATCCCCTGCAGCAGAGAGTGAACGACACTTTAGAGTGCTGCACGAGTTCCTGTGCTATAGTCCACCCAGGTTTAGGGGAGATATGGACCCACAGGTGGCTGACGATTGGATGGAGGCTCTGGTGAGAGTCTTCAAACTGGTAGGGACACCGACCGACTTTAGGGTGATCCTTACTGCCAGCCTCCTTCTGGAAGCAGAAGGCTGATGGTGGAGGCTGATGCTCCAGATGAATGACGAGTTGACACTTCTATGGGCAGACATCGAGGGCCTATTCAGGGTGGAGTTTGTACCATCCACCCTTCGAGCAGTGCATATACAATAGCTACTTCATCTACAGTAGGGCAGCATGAGTGTAGCTCAGTACTCATCGAGGTTCACCGAAATCTCTTGCTACTCCACTGATATTGTACAAGTGCCATTCTTTAGGGACCATACCATTGAGCAGGGACTCAGGCGAGAAATCTGAGCTTGAGTTATCTCCCACAACATCCCGATGTAGGTGGGAGTGTTGGAGAGAGCCCTCCTAGTGGAGTGTTTCCTTGATGAGAAGTCTCCAGTAGCGAGACCCACCACTAGTTGACTTACAACGGAGCCTTCTAAAGCTGGACGTAGACAGATGAAGCAGAGGTCCAAGAGGAACATACCCATAGGTGGTCCTCTTCATGACACATGATCGGTTGTGCGGGGCACCCATAGTGGAGACAGAGCCAGTCATTCCAGGAGCAGACAATGTTACTCCTATGGCGGGCTTGGTCACATGGCTCGTGACTGTCCGACCCGTTTCTCTAGTGATCAACAGACAGTTGAGGGACCTCCCAGGTAGAGGCAGAGGTTCGATTGAGGCGGTCCGCTGGACATAGGTAGACGTGGCAGAGGATCTAGAAGTGCAGCTGGCGGTGGATGATGATACAAGGTGCTACCGCCACCCCCACCAGGAGGTCCACCCCAACCACATGGAGGGGGTGGACAGGGGATATCATAGCTTCAGGACACTGAGGCCTACAACCATAGCACTCCAGAGATGATACAAGGTATGATCTGTGTCTACTCCACCATATATGCAGTTCTTATTGACACAACTGTCAGTCAATCATTCATTTCCACTTCCCTTGTTCGGATCTCAGAGATTCCAACGGATCCGTTGGCTCAATCCTTACGGCTATAGACTCCTATAGGAGTAGACTCTATGATTACACACTGGTGCCGGTAGTGTGAGCATACTCTATGAGGTGAGAGTTTCGACTGGGATCTCTTCATAGTGGTGTCAAGGCCTTACGACGTCATCTTGGGTATGAACTGGTTATCTACAATCCATTATCAGATTGACTGTATTAGGGGCACAGTGCGGTGTGTCCGCACAGATGGGACTAGGTTCACCTTCACCAGTGAGTATGGATCCTTTTCAGTGTAGGAAAGACTTAATCGGAGGAGGGTGTAGTCGATCACTCACCAGTTGGATTGACTTACCCTCAGAGCAGTTGATGTAGAGAGTCTTACTTATCCTGTAGTGGTGGACCAGTACATGGATGTTTTCCCTGATGATTTTCCAGGACTACCTCCTCATAGAGAGGTGGACTTATACATTGACCTATACCTGGGGGAGACCCTGATATATACTCCAGCATATTGGATGGCTCCCGTTGAGCTTTTCCGGGCTGAGGGTATAGCTAGAGGACTTGCAGGGGAAGAGATTTATTCAACCTTGTGTTTCCCCTAGGCATCCCCAATTCTTTTGGCCAAGAAGGCGGACGGGAGGTAGAGGCTCTGTGTCGACTACCATCGCCTTAACCAGGAGACCATGAAGAACAATTACCCACTTCCTAGGATTGACTAACACTTTGATTAGCTCAAGGGAGCACGATGGTTCTCAAAGATAGACCTCAGATCAGGCTATCACCAGCTCAGAGTTTGAGATGAGGATGTGAAGAAGATGGCCTTCAGGTGTCGATACAACCATTATGAGTTCTTGGTTATTCCTTTTATCATAACCAATGCTCCAGAAGTGTTCATGAGTCTCATGAACATGATATCCATGCCTTACCTCGATCGCTTTGTCATAGACTTCATTGGCGACATTCTGATTTACTCAACTACTGAGGAGGAACATGACTACCATTTGCAGGTAGTACTGGACACACTCTGTGAGCACCATCTTTATGGTTATCTCTCAAAGTTCCAGTTCTAGATTCGAGAAGTTCACTTCTTGGGACATGTCATCTCGGAGGCTGGAGTTGTAGTGGATCCCAAAATGATTGAGGAAGTGCTTGCTTGGGAGCCACACATGAGTGTGCCAGAGGTACAAAGTATCCTGGGCTTGGCTGGATACTATTGGAGATTCGTTCCAAACTTCTCTAGAGTTGCAACACCACTATCAACCTTGATGAAGAATGGGCATCCATTAGTGTGGTCGGAGCAATGCCAGCAGATATTTCACGAGCTGAGGTAGAGGCTGACTAGTGCCCCCCCATCTTGAGGCTTCCTGAGGAAGGTGTAGGGTACGTAGTTTACTGCGATGCATCAGGAACTGGACTCGGGTGTGTCCTGATGCAGGAGCGATCATAGATCACATATGGTTATCAGCAGCTGAGACAACATTAGAAAAACTACGTTACCCATGACCTGGAGTTAGGAGCATTGATCTTATCATTGATGATGTGGAGGCACTATCTGATGGTTGAACGTTTTTCCATGTACTCTGATCACAAGTGTCTTAGGTATATATTCTCTCAGAAGGACCTGAACCTGAGACAGTGGCAATGGCTTGAGTTCCTCTAGGACTATGACTTTGAGATAGTCTATACTCTTGGGAATGGGAACGTTGTAGTAGATGTTATTCGTAGAAGATCTGGTTTTCAACTACTAGGAGAGGCGACAGAGCAGCTAACTGCCTTTCAGATATCCTTTGTGGATAGAGATGGAGCAGCCTATCTTTATTCTCACACAGTCACTCCTCCACTTCTTCAGAAAGTTAGAGAGGCGCATCGTGGAGATACTGACTTTGAGACGGGATGAGCTCATATATCCATAGGGCAGGCACCTGATGGATTTTTTTAAGTAGGGGAGTACGTCACCCTCTTTAGAAGACGTGCCATCGTAACAGTTGTGCTTCAGGAAGAGGTGTTTATGGAGTACCACACTTCCCCTCTTGAGGTACATCCAGGTGTGGAAAACATGTACTAGGACCGTCGACGACAGAACTGGTGGCCATGTATGAAGAAGGCGGTAGTAGAGTTTGTCTCATGATGCTTCACATGTTAGCAAGTGAAGGTGGAGCACCATGTACCAGTAGGCTTGGTTCAGCCCTCAGAGTTCCCGAAGTAGAGGTGGGATGGGATATCCATGGACTTCATGATAGTTCTTCCATGTATAACCAGGAGCCATTATTCGATATGGGTGTGTAGGATCGAAATAGTGATGTAGATGCTCAATATACAAGAGGGGGGGGGGGGTGAATTGTACACTTTAAAAATTCCTTTCGAACCCATAAAGTTAGTTAAGAATAACTATGTTTTCCTTAAGAGAAGGAAAGGGATAAGTTTAACAAAGTTAAACTAAGCAAATTCACAACACCTCTAATACTGAATCCAAACTTGGAAAGAGATTCCGAAAGTAGGTTCTAGAAATATGGTCTCCGGAAATTGACACTTAACAGAAGTTACAATATGAGATTTTATCTTAAAGCGTATAGAATCTAAATGAAACAGAGTACAAGTAAGGAAGTATAATAAAGTTATACTTTCCTTATAATATAGAATGCAGCATAAATTAAACAAGTAGTTAAACTACAAGTAACAAGATAATAGTCTTTTAACCCAAAGAGAAGGGTATCCAACAACCTTGGATAAAGGTCCCTTGATTTATAATTTCAAGCAAGTCTGTCTTACCCACACCAGGGTAAGCCCTCGATACAAAGATCGAAGTCTCTGTCTTTCTATCCCCGCAAGCCCTCAACTTCAAGGTAGTTGGCGACCTCTGTCTTCCTCAGCAAGGAAGCCCTCGAACTTCAAGGTAGTCGGCACCTCTGTCTTCCTATCCCCGGAAGCCCTCGAATGTAATCACCAACATTCAGAGTCGCACGAAGCTTTGAGAGTTAATAAGAGCATCTCTCTCTAGAAATCACTTGAACAACATGTATGCACAAAACCAAGTTGTTCATCTATCATCAGTTACGAGATCTTTCAAAAGAGCTCCTATTTATAGGTAAGGTCGGCTCCTTCTCCAATGGTCATATTTTCCTTAAAGATCGGAGGGACCTGTACACGTGTCACTTAGACAACGGTTAGTTTATAACAGAATAGACGACATCGTTTTATAACAAAACAAGTGTAACAGAATGTACGACATAGTTTTAATTCTAACTCAAAAGTTCGGAATGAAAGCTTCGGAGTGAAGATTCGGAGTGTAATGAAAATAATAAAGAGTAGACAGATTATAGAAATGTAAGCAGAATAAAAGTTCGTAGTCTAACCAAAATATTTTTTGGAGTCTGAATTAATTAAGAGTGTATAAAACAAAGATAATCAGATTCTGTTTAATAGGTGAATTCGGAATGAGAATTCGGAATGGGAATTCGTCATCAGAATTCGTAATGAGAATTCATCATCAGGATTCGGAATGATAATTCGTTATCAGAATTTGTAATGAGAATTCTTCATCATAATTCGTAATGAGAATTCTTCATTGGAATTCGTAATGAGAATTCTTCTTCAGAATTCGTAATGAGAATTAATCATTAGAATTAGTATTGAGAATTCGTTATCGAACTTCATAAGAATTCGTATCCTGAATCTGGAATAGATTTTAGTCAGAGTTCATATTCGGAATTCGGAATGAAACTTTCTTATAGTTCTTATCCAGAATCCGAATCCTAAAACAGAATGCTTCATATCAAAGTTTCAACGATTCCGAGAAAATAGAAATGAATCCGAATCTCATACTTAAGAAAAATATGGATCAAAATAAAATAAGGATAATTTTTCTTATAAAAGCGATTTTGCTTATAAAAGCAATTTTCCTTAAGAAAGCAATTTTCCTTAAGAAAGAAATTTTCCAAAAAGTAAGGTGTTTGTGATTTTGAAAATAAGAAGGAATGGAACAGTTATAAGGAAAACCTTATTGACTCAACAATCTCCCCCTTTTTGGAAAGCACAAACATCCTTATGAAAAAGAATTTCTAAGAATAAATAAAAACATTAAGTCTTATCTCCCTTGGCTTTAAAAAAATTGATGAATATGACTAACTCCCCCTTAGGCTTTGAAACACTAAGGATCGTATTCTAGATTTCCGGAGTGACATTTAATTACGAAAAATAAAGTCTTCTTTGAAGAAAAAACTCCCCCTTAGATAAACTTTCTTCTTTTTCTTAAGGATATTTTCCTTCTCCCCCTTTGTGATTTTCAAAAAGAAATTGAGGGAATGGAAAAAAAATAACAAAGTACCTGAAACATTAGTAGCAAAAGGAACGACAAGCACAAATTTCACTAAGTTTGAAATCTCAGGAACAAAGAAAATTAGATACAACAAAAAGACCGGATTTAGTTATTTCGGATCTTTTTCCTTCGACATGAGCCCCTTAAGAATAGTCTTGATCTTCTTCAGGTCTTTATGATCTTCTTCAGCTTGCTTCTCTAAGAACACTATTCTTTCACTTTGAGCTTCAATTATTTCTTCCTGGGCTTGAAGTTTTTCTTCCTGAGCTTTGATCTTTTCTTCCCGAGCCTTCATCTTCTCTTCAAACTCAATCCGATGATCTCTTTCAAATTTCTAGTTCTGAGAAACAGAATTTAACTTCCCATTCAGATCTCTGACTTGTTGAATCTGGAAGTTCTTTTCATCTGTCAGCTTCTCTTCAAAGGATGAAGTCATGTCATTTATCTTCTTGTCCTCAGTCTCAAAGGCATCCTTGACATTGTCTTGAAACTCATCAAATAACCTCATCTATTCAACAGTCTTCTTCGACCAGTTTGTCATCTTCTTGCAAGATTTTCTATGAGCTTCGTAGCCAACAAAAAAGGTTTTGAACTGAGCCTCAATCTCAACGCACTTGTCCATGACCATAGACACGGAGTCTGTTTTCTGATTCAAAGCATGTTGGAGCATCTTACATCTTGAATCAATACTAGATAATGTCGGAATGGATCCCACCAACTTCTTTAAAGACTGGACAACAAAGTCATGCCCCACAGAGGATGACTCCGAATCTGAAACCTTGCTTGGAGAATTTTCTTCTTCAATAAGGTCAAGCTTTCTTTTCGAAGAACTACCAACTTCCTTCCTCTTTCTCACTTCTGAGCTCGGAGTATCAGCAAGAATTTTCTTTCCCTTGTCTTTTTCCGGAATTGAATCCTGTTCCGGAGTTCTCTTCTCACTATCAGAAATTTGAACAACATTATCTTCCTCATCAGCAACTTCCTGAACACGAACCCCTACATTTTCCTTCTGAGAAACATCAAGTAAAAGATGTTATTATTCTCCATGATAAGTAACTTCTTCTTATCCTTTCTCTTCTTCCATTGCTGGAGTAACTAGCTTCGAAGATTCAGCTTCTGAAGTTCGGAGTGATAAGTGTTCCGAAGGTGTCCCCTTGTAATCATATACTTGTTTTAGCACATCTACGGTTTCACCACTTCCTTTAGCACCATCTTCTTCTTGTTCCACTTGCTCAAATTGATCTACTTCCTCAGTATTCTTAGCAACAGCTTCTTCCGAAGAAAGGAAATTTCTTCCTGGAGTCTCAGGTAGAGATTCCAAGGAGAAAGATCCCGGAACAGGAATAGTTGCTGAAACCATCTCATTGAATTTCAAAAAATTCTGAGCTACCTCAGCCTCAGACATCTTCTTCTTGAGATTCTTTTCCTTTACTTGTTTTTCAAGCTCATCAGTAGTTCTTTCCTTCAAGGCCTTAGACTCCGCAGGGTCCAAACCAAACTGCGGATCCCCTTCTTTCCTTTTCTCTTTATCTTCTCTCCACTTCGCAACAACTTCATCAGGATATGATTTCTTCTTCTTTGGTTTTGGAGGTGCGGAATGGACTTCCTTAGTCTTAGGATTCTCTGCTTCTACTTCCACTTCTTTCAGCTTTCTCTTCCTTACTGTCTTAGAGGATTCCGGATCAGCATCTTTCGGAACTGCTTATCCTTGAGAAGGTAAATCAATAAACTTTCCAGACTGATTGTCAAAAGCTACAACCATTCTTTTAAGAGTACCATCGCTCACCAGCATAATCTTGCAAACTCTTGGCTTAGATTTGCAAGCCTCCTTGAAAGACTCTAGGCACCGAACTATCAACTTCGAGAGGATTTCTGGATACATGATAATTTGAGCTCTCAGATTTCCTTTCTTCAAATTTTCAAGAGTGATAAGAATGTGCTTCATCAAGTTAAACTTCCTCAGATTTATCAGAAAATCTAGGATATAGATCTCACTCTTCTTCAAGCTATCTTTTTCACCTTTACTTGGTATGATAAGACCTTGTACCCATAGCTCTAGAATCCGGAAATTTGTAGATAAACTAGAAATCTTCGGAGCCTTGTCATCAGCCAGTCCGAGAGTTTCTAAAGCCTTTTCCTTGTCGAAGCTACCTTTAGAATCCGGCAATACATGAGAAACAAACTCAGCTTCACCTTCATTCTTTAGGCCTACCAAGCTGGCTGCCTTGGCATATGAAAGTTTATAAGTATTCCCATAAGACTTAAAAGTCAATTTTTCCTTTCCATCTTCCTGAAGAAAAGAAACTGTCTCATAGAATTCAACAAGTAAGTCTGAATACACTTCATCTTGGTTCCCGAGTTTTGACACCGCAACATCTTCCCAACCATTAAGCTTGATATTCTTAGAAATAAGAGAATCATACTTGTTGAAGAAATTCGGATGAACCAGCCTCTCTCTATAAACTAACCACTTCGAGATCAGCCTAGATGAAGACATATCTTGAGAAGATACTTCCGTAGACATTCGAATTTGAAAACCTTTGAGAAGATCGGAACAGAGACAACTAAAGTTCGGAACGACCTTAAAATAGAGAGGCAGAGATTCGAGACGTGAGAGCTTGAGAACCGATGTGGGATGAGTATTCAGGTCCCCTTTATATAGGCAACGAGATGACAGTTCACCTTCCACAGTTGATCTAACGGTTGGGAGAAACTGAGATCAGATCTGACGGTTGAAAACTTGAATCCGATCTTTTTGAGGTTTTTATTAAAACAAGGAATTAAGAAAACTATAATCCGAAATCATAATACAAGAAAATTCCAGCAAGTAAAATATGACTACAAAAACTTGGGTAAGGTAATCATACCTTTCAGATTAGCTTAGGAGGTTTATTCGTAATGGGTAATATAAAGATGAATATGGAAAAAGATCTTTATTACAGGAAGACATATTTCGCAAAAAATTTTCTACGGAAAATAAGCTTGGTACGAAAAACTCATTACAGAACACTTATTACGGAAAACTCAGTACGAAAAACAAACTTAGTATAGAAAAACTTAATACAAAAAAAATTACAAAAATTTTGAAAAAAAAACCTATTAAGAAAGATTCGGTACGAAAATCTCGTTATGAAAATATCAGTACAAAATTTTCCATTCCGGAAATTTTCAACATGAATACTTCCATTCCAGAAGTGTTCTGTACGAAAATGTCCATTCTGGAAAATTGTAGTTCCGGAGATTCCATTCTGGAAATCTTCGTTCCGAAAAGTTTGAAAACAAACTTTGAAAAACTTTGTTAAACTAACAATCAAATGTACTCCCCCTATGAAAAGGAGTTTATTGCTGTAAGGAGATTTTTTCAACAGAAATTTAATTTAGGAGGATTACCTTACGGTTATCATTCATAACTTCTGTTTAATGTATTCAAATCTATCATAAGGAAAAGATTTTGTGAAAATATCAGCAAGTTGATCTTGCGTTCTGATAAACTGAAGAATAATATCTCCTTTATGTGTGTGATCCCTAAGAAAGTGATGCCTAATGTCTATGTGTTTTGCACGGGAGTGATGTGCAGGGTTCTTACTAAGGGAAATGGAACTTGTGTTATCACACAAAATTTGAGTTTTGGTAAAACTCAATCCATAGTCTTTGAGTGTGTGTTGCATCCACAACACTTGAGCACAACAACTTCCAGCTGCTACATATTCAGCTTCAGCAGTGGAAAGTGCTACAGAATGTTGCTTCTTGCAGGACCAAGAAACTAGTGAATCTCCTAAGAACTGACAAGTTCCGGATGTACTTTTTCTATCCATTCTACATCCACCAAATTCAGCATCAGAAAAGCTTTTAAGAACAAAATCATTTCCAGAATTATAAAATAATCCTAGATCCATGGTTCCCTTTAGGTAGTGAAAAATTCTTTTTACTGCCTTTAAGTGAGATTCCTTAGGATTGGATTGATATCTTGCACATAAGCATACTGAAAACATTAAGTCTGGTTGACTAGCTATTAAGTATAGTAGGCTTCCTATCATACCTCTAAAAGATATTTGATCTACTGGTTTCCCAGCTTCATCAATATATAAAGAATTTGAGGTACCAATGGGAGTACTTATACTCTTAGTATTGTCATAACCATACTTTTTAAGAAGATCTTTAATATACTTATGTTGAGATATGTAGGTTCCTTCTGGTTTTTGAGAAATTTGAAAACCAAGGAAAAAGGTTAACTCACCCATCATACTCATTTCAAACTCAGATTTCATTAGACTTGCGAAAGAGTCGGTCAAAGATTGCTGAGTTGAACCAAATATGATGTCATCAACATAAATTTGAACAATCAAAACATTTATCTTATCTTTCTTTATAAAAAGGGTTGGATCTGCATTTCCCTTAACATAGTTATTTTGAAGCAAAAATCCAGTAAGTCTATCATACCATGCTCGTGGGGCTTGTTTAAGACCATACAAAGCTTTGGTAAGTCTAAAAACATGATCAGGATGTTTTGTATCTTCAAAGCCAGGAGGTTGTTCAACAAAGACTTCCTCTTGAACATAACTGTTAAGAAAAGCACATTTCACATCCATTTGGAAAAGTTTGAAATTAAATAATGCTGCAAAGGCAAGTAGAATACGGATAGATTCAAGTCTAGCTACTGGAGCATAGGTTTCTTCATAGTCTATTCCCTCTTGCTGATTATAGCCTTTAGAAACAAGTCTATCTTTATTTCTTACTATGACTCCATTTTCATCACATTTATTTCTGAAAACCCATTTTACTCCAATAACAGAAGTTTCCTTAGGTCTTTCAACCAAGGTCCATACTTTATTCCTTTCAAATTCATTTATCTCATCTTGCATGGCTTTAATCCAATCATCATCACCTAAAGATTCATCAGTGCTTTTAGGTTCTAATTGGGAAAGAAATGCTAGATGTTCTAATTCATTTCTTAAGGAACTTCTAGTGCTTACAGGTTGATTTACATCACCAATGATACTATCACTGGGATGATTCTTAAGAAACACCTGATTTGGGTTTTGTAAAACCTGTTCATCAACATAGGGTAGAAAGTCTTCTGGGGTAAATGTTTCAGAAGTATCTTCTTGAACAATTTCCTTATCATAAGGTTTTTCTATCAAAGGTTGAGAATCAGTTTTTGAAAACACATCCGAAGATGTAGGCTGGGATGGTTTGAAAACAAAAGGATCTGACTCATCAAATTTTACATGTACTGTTTCTTCAACAGTACAAGTATTTTTTTAAAAACTCTATAAGCCTTAGATGTTGTGGAATATCCTAAGAAAATTCCTTCATCAGATTTTGGTGCGAATTTATGTAAGTTATCTTTAGTATTAAAAATGAATACTTTGCAACCAAAAACTTTGAAGTAGGAAAGTCTTGGTTTTCTACCATTCCATAACTCATAAGGAGTTTTATTAAGAAAAGGTCTAATCAAAACTCGATTTATAGTATAGTAAAAAGTAATTACAGCTTCAGCCCAGAAATGTCTAGCAATAGAATATTCACTCAACATGGTTCTAGTTATCTCTTGAAGAATTCTATTTCTTCTTTCAACTACACCATTCTGTTGAGGAGTTCTAGGTGCTGAAAAATTGTGAGTAATACCTTTCTTACTACAAAAAGTTTCAAAATCAGAATTTTGAAATTCTCCTCCATGATCACTATGAATAGTTTTCAATTGAAGGTTTTTCTCATTTTTAACTTGAGCTCTAAAACTTTTGAAATATGAAAAAGCTTCAGACTTATTTGCTAGAAAATAGACCCAAGTAAATCTAGTGTAATCATCAACTAGAACAAACACATAGTACTTGCCTCCAATACTTCCAGTTTGTGTTGGACCAAAAAGTTCCATGTGCACTAACTGTAATGCATTGGTTGTTGAGACTTCACCGATCAATTTAAAACTAGATTTATGTTGCTTTCCATATTGACAAGGATCACAAACTTTAGAAGAATCAAATCTAAGCTCCGGTAGATCCTTAACTAGTTTCTTCTTAGAGAGTTTACATAGGTTCCTAAGACTACAGTGACCTAGTCTTCTATTCCATAACCAGGAGTGATCTTCCATTGCACTTAGGCAAGGTAAATCATGGCTTCTGAGGTCTTCTATGTTCAAAGTGTAGACATTCTCTTGCCTATTGGCTGAGAGAATAAACTCTTCCTTGGAATTGTGAACTAAGCACTTATCATTCCTAAAATTCACAAGGTAACCTTCATCACATAACTGACTTATGCTAATGAGGTTGTGCTTAAGACCTTTAACAAAACGAACATTTGAAATCAAGGTTTTACTAAGAAGAACAATATTAGCAATACCAACAATCTCTCCCTTAGCATTATCTCCGAAAGTTACCTTTCCTCCTTTCGTTTTAATAATCTTTTCGAAAAAGCTTTTGTTACCAGTCATGTGCCGGGAACATCCACTATCCATGTACCATGTATTGTTGCTGGTACTCTCTTTGTTTTCCTGAAATCAAAAAGAAAATTAGATTTTCGGAATCCAAACTTGTTTGGATCCGAGATTTCCAGACAATAAAATTTTAGGTATCCACATTTTCTTAGAAAAGTAAGCTTTGTGAAATCCAAAAGATTGAGTTTTGTTTAAGGAAAAATTCTTTGCCCAGTGACCACCACATTGACACTTGGTACAAAATGGGGCACTTTGAGGAACAAAATAATTGTTACTGAAAATAGGTTTTTCATGGGTATAACCAAATCTGGTTTTATTTCTTAAAGGTCGTATTTGGGAATACATCTTATCAAAATTTTCCTTACCATGGGTAAAGTTTGATAAACACTTCTTTAAGGAAAAAATTTCGGACTTGAGTTTTATAACCAAGTTTTTAACCTCAAAATCATTAGTTTTTGAACTAGAGTTAGGCTCGAAAATATTTTTATTAGAAATTCCTTTTTCTAATTCTTTAGAAAGTTTGTTCTTGTCAGAACTTACTTCCTCAAGATTTTTTGAAATACTTTCAAAATCAGCATTTTTCTTATCAAGATCTTTAGAAAGATCTGATATCTCTTTTGTAAGAATAGAATTCCTAGAGTTTGCCTTATCAAGTTTCTTATTGAGTTTGGAATTCTCAATATCAAGAAGTTCAGCAAATCTAGAGACTTATTCATAAGTAGGTAAAGTATTTTCTTCATCAGAAGAAGATTCTTCATCAGAATAGTTATAATACTTATTATCATTAGAATTTAAAGAAACATTGGTCAATGATTCAGCATTTCACACCTTATCCATAAAACAATGATTATCAATAGGTAATCTGGCTATAAGACCAAGATTCTTCTGTTCTGAAGATTCATAATCAGAAGATTCATCTGAAGAGTCACCACCAGTGGCACTCCAGGTATCATTTTCTTTCAAAACTTTCTTAGCTTTAGCTTTATAATATTTCTTTCTGTTCCTTTCTGAATGCCTTTCTTTCCTTTATTTCTTTTTGAGCATAGGGCAATCTGGTCTAATATGCCCAGCTATTTTACATTCATAACAAGTAACTTCACCATCTTTCTTATCTTTCCTATCCTTTTTCTTATACTTTGATTGGAAATTTCTCTGGCTAGCTATCTTGTTCATCCTTCGATCAAGATTTGCTAGTTCATTTTCCGAGACTTCACTCTCACTAGATTCGGACTGGAAAATAACTTTCTTAGACTTGGATCTGCTTACTCTCTCAGGAGTCTTAGCTTTCATCTGATTTGAAGTTCTAGTAAAAGCAACAGTACCATTTCCATTCTTCTTCTTGATGTTGTCTGCATCTCTTTTCATTCTGGTTTCATGTTGTAGAAGAGTTCCAAAAAGCCCATCAAGAGAGATCTGAGAGACCTTCCTGTTCTCATCTATAGCTGTTCTTTTGGATTCCCACTCATTGGGCATAATATCAATTATCTTGTCCACAAGAGATTCATCATCTAAACCTTTCTTTCCCATAGATTGTAGACTGTTAACTATAGTCATGAATCTCTGTTGAACTTTACAGATTGGTTCTCCATAAGGAAAGTTGAAGCCATGATATTCAGCTCTAAGCATAGCTCTTCTAGTCTCAATCACTTTAGAAGTCCCAAAGTGTGTAACCTCTAACTTCTTCCAGATACAGTTAGCTGCTTCACAAGAAGAAATTTGGCTATATATATTTCTATTCATTGAACATAGTAGAGTATTGCGTACCTTATAGTTGAGTTGATATTCTTGCTTTTCCTGGTTAGTAAAAGTTCTGACTTCCTTGTCAGGAATTTTATAATCACCAGTAAGCATAACAAAATTATCTACTCCAGTGTTGATAACAAATGTCTTCATTCGATCTCTCCAGTACTCATAGTCATTACCATCAAAGATTGGTGGTTTTGTAGGATTTAGATTATCAATCGAACCAACATTAATTCATGCCATACTTAAAATAACCTTTGACACACAAACTTGTTAGTAGCAAAGATTCGTAATAACAAAGTTCAGAATGGAAAATTTCGTAATGAGATAGTTCAGAATGAGATAGTTCGGAATGATAAAATGAGAAAGAAAAACTTATTCGTGAGTATAAGTATTTCAGAAACCTGCTCTGATACCAATTGTAGGATTGAAATAGTGATGTAGATGCTCAATATACAAGAGGGGGGGGGGGGGGGGGGGGTGAATTGTACACTTTAAAAATTCCTTTGGAACCCTTAAAGTTAGTTAAGAATAACTATGTTTTCCTTAAGAGAAGGAAAGGGCTAAGTTTAACAAAGTTAAACTAAGCAAATTCACAACACCTCTAATACTGAATCCAAACTTGGAAAGAGATTCCGAAAGTAGGTTCCAGAAATATGGTTTCCGGAAATTGACACTTAACAGAAGTTACAATATGAGATTCTATCTTAAAGCATATAGAATCTAAATGAAACAGAGTATAAGTAAGGAAGTATAAGAAAGTTATACTTTCCTTATAATACAGAATGCAGCGGAAATTAAACAAGTAGTGAAACTACAAGTAACAAGATAATAGTCTTTTAACCCAAAGAGAAGGGTATCCAACAACCTTGGATAAAGGTCCCTTGATTTATACTTTCAAGCAAGTCTGTCTTACCCACACCAGGGTAAGCCCTCGATACAAATATCGGAGTCTCTGTCTTGCTATCCCCGCAAGCCCTCAACTTCAAGGTAGTTGGCGACCTTTGTCTTCCTCAGCAAGGAAGCCCTCGAACTTCAAGGTAGTCGGCACCTCTGTCTTCCTATCCCCGGAAGCCCTCGAATGTAATCACCAACATTCGGAGTCGCACGAAGCTTTTAGAGTTAATAAGAGCCTCTATCTCTAGAAATCAATTGAACAACATGTATGCACAAAACCAAGTTGTTCATCTGTCATCAGTTACGAGCTCTTTCAAAAGAGCTCCTATTTATAGGCAAGGTCGGCTCCTTCTCCAACGGTCATATTTTCCTTAAAGATCGGAGGGACCTGTACACGTGTCACTTAGACAACGGTTAGTTTATAACAAAATAGATGACATCATTTTATAACAAAACAAGTGTAACAGAATGTACGACATCGTTTTAATTCTAACTCAAAAGTTCAGAATGAAAGCTTCGGAGTGAAGATTCGGAGTGTAATGGAAATAATAAAGAGTAGAAAGATTATAGAAATGTAAGCAGAATACAAGTTCATAGTCTAACCAAAATATTTTTCGGAGTCTGAATTAATTCAAAGTGTATAAAACAAAGATAATCAGATTTTGTTTAATAGGTGAATTCGGAATGAGAATTCGGAATGGGAATTCGTCATCAGAATTCATAATGAGAATTCATCATCAGGATTCAGAATGACAATTCGTTATCAGAATTCGTAATGAGAATTCTTCATTAGAATTCGTAATGAGAATTATTCATTGGAATTCGTAATGAGAATTCTTCTTCAGAATTCGTAATGAGAATTAATCATTAGAATTCGTATTGAGAATTCATTATCGAACTTCATAAGAATTCGTATCCTGAATCTGGAATAGAGCTTAGTCAGAGTTCATATCCAGAATTCGGAATGAAACTTTCTTATAGTTTTTATCCAGAATCTGAATCCTAAAATAGAATGCTTCATATCAAAGTTTAAACGATTCCGAGAAAATAGAAATGAATCCGAATCTCATACTTAAGAAAAATATGGATGAAAATAAGATAAGGATAATTTTTCTTATAAAAGCGATTTTTCTTATAAAAGCAATTTTCCTTAAGAAAGCAATTTTACTTAAGAAAGAAATTTTCCTAAAAGTAAGGTGTTTGTGATTTTCAAAATAAGAAGGAATGGAAAAGTCATAAGGAAAACCTTATTGACTCAACATGGTGATCGTTGACCGACTCACCAAGTCGGCCCACTTTCTACCGATGAAAGAGCAGGGCTCGGTTGAGTTCTTGGGATGCCTCTTTCAGGAGGAGATAGTTCATTTTCATGGAGTAACATCATCTATTGTCTTTGAACGTGACACATAGTTTAATTCCCTACTATGGAAGGGGTTGTAGGAGGCTTTCGGGACACAGCTACATCTGAGCACCGCCTTCCATCATCAGACAGATGGTCAGACAGAGAGGTCCATCCGGACTTTCGAGGACATGATTCATGCTTGTGTTCTTGACTTTGGCCACAGCTGGGAGGACCAATTTCCTTTGGTGGAGTTTTCCTACATCAAAATCTATCACTCCACCACCAGTATGGAACCTTTTGAAGCCTTGTATAGACGACCTTGCAGATCACCACTATGCTGGACAGACCTAGGAGAGTCAGCACTAGTGGGACCAGAGATGGTATGAGCTACCATGGAGAAGGTGCAGATCATCCAGGAGAGGATGAGGACTACCTAGAGCTGGCAGAAGCTGTATGCTGACAGGATACAGAGACCTCTGGAGTTCGAGGATGGTGACCAAGTCTTTTTATGGGTCTCATCTCGACGAGGTCTATAGAGATTTGGCCGATGCGACAAGCTATCTCTAAGGTTCATCGGACCTTTCTAGGTCCTTAGCAGAGTAGGAGAGATTTCTTACCGCTTCGCTCTTCCAACTCAGTTGTACCGTGTGCACGACGTCTTCCACGTATCTTAGCTAAGGAGATACGTTCATGACCCTTCTCACATCATCGATCATGGAGAGTTGGACATCAATGACGGGTTGACTTTCACAAGGCATCCAATGGAGATTGTGGATCGACAGGAGCGAGTCCAGCATGGATTTTTGATACCTCTAGTGCACATTCATTGGCAGCACGAGAATTTCCAGGAGAGCACATGGGAGCGGGAGGCTCAGATGCGTGCTCAGTACCCCCATTTGTTCCCTTTGTTTGAGTTGTAGCTTATGGGGACATAAAACCCTGAGGTGGGGAGAATTTAAAGACTTTTATTTCTCGTGGAATTTTTTTTAATACATGGAAATATTACGAGTCCGCAGTTTCTGACAGCGCTTGATTCTGAGGCCCGGTGTGCCCAGAATCAATTTCTAAAGTTCTGCTCGGGTACGTTTAGTAAACATGTGAGCGGGATTTTATATCTTTTGAACCGATGCTCGGAACTGAAATCTGAGGGCACCGTAGAACTCACATCGTAAGTGATTGCTTAGTGAGACCATCACCTCTATTGAGTTTTAGCGAGAGTGGAAGGTAGTTTTTAGTGAATTTTAAAAAAAATTAAATAAAAATAAGACTTAATTTTTTTTATGGGGGATAAAACCTTCAAGTGGAGGTTAGTGGTAGGGGACACCCGCACATAAACTCCCTTGGGAGGATTTTATTTAGTGGGTCCCACATGATTTTCTTATCTCTTCTAACTCTTAATTATTTTTGGAACACCCCTAACCCCCCACTTATGTGGGTTAAACTCTCCACCTTCCCCCATTGCTTTAATGTGCCAACTCTCTCACAATAAATTAATTAAACTCTTTCAATTAATTAATTAGCTCCATTTTAATTCTTTTAAATTCATGCCAATGATTAAAAAATATAAAAATATATTATTTCATTTGGTCAGCAATTCATTTCGGAGGGACTTGAGAGAGAACTTCATCCTCTCAACGAAGAACGCGAAGAACTCTCCTTCCACCAAAAAACGACGAGCACCGTCTTCTCCATATTCTACCAGAGCAAGTAAAGAAAACAACGCTATCCCCAAAGAACGCCGACAACATCATATAGACTCAAGTTACCTAAATCTTTCATCCTCGACTTCTTCGTCTACTACCCGACGTCAACAGAACGACATCCGCTTCCCACGACTTCGTCAACAAGAAAAAATCGAGGTGGTGGGTTTGAATTGCTTTGTACCCGTTATTCGTCATACAAATTTATAGTATGATAACTGAATGTTATCAATATAATGAGGAGGGTTCAGACCACACAATCACATCCCAACCCTCCCCTTTTGTTGGTTCATGTTTGATGATGATCGAGGAGGTACACGCAGTGACCGACAACGAGCTGATTGCAAAGAAAGCCAGTGAAGCAAGGCCGCCGAGTTGCCACAAGGGCGCGGCTCCACAGTGTTTCATAGTGAACTGATTCACGACTAGGCAGGCCGCGATGGTGACAGAGGGGAGCGGTGCCGTCGCACCGCGCCTGATAAAAATAGTCACGAACAAGTGGGTCGCGGAGGATGGACGGTGGAGCATCGTCGTCACACCGTGCGAAGTAGTAGGGAGCCGTGACCAGGGAGGGCCGTGGAGGAGGGGAAAGGTGTCATCGCGCCGCGCCGGTGGTGCATGATAGCAGCCTTAGGCCACGATAGACAGGAGAGGGAAGCCGAATGAGATGACTGCTAGTGCGCGCTATAGGCTAGCGTCTTGTGCCGACTGTTTCAAACAAAGGGGGGCACGAAACCCCCCTCCCACACATGGCCAGCCAGGCCACATGGGCCACCACCTGGCCACGCGGGCCGTCAGTATGCCACGCAGGCCGCTGCTTCCGGTCGGGACACCCTTTGGGTTGGCCCGCCCCTTCGAGACGGGCTGCCCCTTCGGGTCGGGTCAGACCCACGGACTAGGTCAGACCCCAGTCCGGACCCGGGTCGACACAGGTTGGTTCGGTCCGACTTTGTCGGATCAGACCCCAACCCATCATACCCGATTACACCTAATCACCCGTAACTCGGGCTACAAGCGTCCGTTTGACGAACCGTCATTGACACCATTATTCTTGGAACGATGTCATCCCTTTGAGAATACCGTACGAGAGTTCAGGGTATAGTTTAGATGCGGTCAGGTTGGTTCGTGTATGAAACCAACTGGGCCCCTCGGAAAAAAAGCCTTATAACTCACAGACAGGGTGTCTGATTGACGCATTGACTATTGCGTTGATACCCCTATGATGTGGTAGCCTTTTGAGATACTTACACATGAGACATGGGGAAACATGGAGTATTGACCAGTAGCTCATGGAGTGGATCCTTCCGAATACGGGTAGTCAGTGGGCGGAGATCTAGTAGCTGACAAACCTGACGACTGCTTGACTGATTTGACTCAGAGTAATTTGACTAGCCTAGTGGGGAGCTCCCGGTATTTGGTGGCAGACCCATGGAAGACAGAGCGCCTAGTATTTGGAAAAAGACCCGAGGTACTCAACAGGAGGAGTACCACTATAGGCTATTAGGGGTTGTGCCTGGTACTTGGAGGCAGACCCACAGCGGACAGAGTGCCTGATAGATGGCAGCAGACCCATGGTACTCGACAAAAGGAGTACCTCAACAGTCCAAGGATAGTGATAATCACCTCAGGGTCACGAGCTGAGGAAGATTTATCCATAAGCTATGTTTTTTATAATAAAATTCCTTGTTTGATCTCAGTCAATAACCTTTGGGTTTTTCTCATGAATGAGATGGGTTACTTGATAACTTAGGTATATGTATGGGAATATACCTAAGTAATGGTTATCCGTTGATTTCATACTTTTTGGTTTATCGTTGTTGTATTTTGTGAGACCATGTGGGTCTAGGGATCCCTACTAAGTATCATTATACTCACCCGTTCTGGGGCTATGCCCGCACATCGTTGTGTTGGTTGCAGACGACATACATCGCCGACGGAGGCTGAGAGCGCCAAGACTGGATGGTACCGGAGGAGGACCTTACGATGTATCGGTACACAGTGTAGTCTGACAGATGTGGAGAGCTGAGGAGGCCATATGTACCTACCCTTCAGGTAGGAACCCCAGAGGATGATACAAGAGCTACATCCACCTTACGGCTGTTTGTCCATTTTTCAGTTGTACTTTCTTTCCGTTGTATTTGTTCTGTACTGTTGGGTTGTATTATGGCCCCCCTTTTCTTTCTGTACAATAGTTATACAACTTTTACTTAGTTTTTTCTTCCTCTTGTACACTGATTGTGTGATGTTTCATTTTATAAAGGCAATGCCTTCCCAATTTTAGGGAATTACGCCTTTGGGGCTAGTTAGCAGCCCCTGGCCTATGGAAGGCAGGCTTGGGGTAGTCACAATACGGGCCCGGGGGGAAGGGTCATGACACGTGAGGTAACATTCTCAGCTGAACTCATCCCCAGAGCTACTCTTATCTCAATGTGTCCCTATAGGATAGCTCCTATCAAACTGAAGGATTTAATGAATCAGCTACAAGGTCATTTGGATAAAGGTTTCATACACCCAAGTTCATCACCATGGGGTTCACTATTTAACCTTTTCTATGAAAAGGATGAACAATGATGATGTGTATTGATTATTAGGAACTCAACAAGATTAACATATAGAAAAAGTATTCTCTTTTATGGATGGATGATTTGTTGGATTAGTCATACAGAGCTCAATACTTCTTAATGGAGGATCTCTATTCTAGATATCATCGACTAAGGGTGAAGAAAGAATATATTAAGAATATTTCTTTCTGTACAAGGGATGGAAACTGTGAGTTTCTAGTTATGACCATGGGACATACCATTGCCCCTAAAATCTTCCAGGATTTGATGAATATAGTCTCAAGAAATTACCTCAAAATAATTGGTAGTGGTTATAAATGATATTCTCATATACTTCACGAGAAAGGAGGAACATAAAGAAAATATAAGGCCTGTGTTGGAAACATTAAGGATGGTGAGGTTGCACTCCAACTTCAAAAAGTGTGACTTCAATATGTAGTATGTTACATTCTTTGTACATGTGATCACAAGTGTGGTAATTTCTATCTGACCTTAAAATGAATGAAAATTGAGGATTGGCCCAAACCATCTAGTGTCATAGAAATCCATAGTTTTCTTTTGTTATTAGGGTACAATTGTAATTATGTGATTAATTTCTTAGGATTTTAAAAACCGCTAACTAAGCTAACTAAGAAAGTGGTAAATTATGTTTGGATAGAAGAATTTGAGGAAAGATTCAAGGATCTAAATGGGAAGTTAATCACCATATCTGTACTCACATTACTAAAAAGTGGAAAATGTTTTATGATATAAGGTGATGATTTTATGAATGTTTTGAATTAGTTACTCATAAAAAATTATAATGTGATAGCCTACACCTCAGGTCTATTGATGATCCATGAGCAGAACTTCCCTACGCATGATCTAGATGTAGCTGCTATGATTTTTCTAATGAAAATATGGAAGCCCAACCTTTGTGGTCAGAAGTGTGACATATATACTGATCACAATATCCTAATGTATATATTCACAATAAGGGAGCTAAACATGCGTAAAATGATATGGTTAGAGATAATCCAAGACTATGATTTCTCTATTCAAAATCATCTTGGAAAGGAAAACAAGGCAGATGGTGCACTTAGAATAAAATAATATGCTACTCTATCAATGATACATATTGAGAAATCCCCTACCTTAGTGGATATGAAAAGTATGGATTTATAAATCATTTGGGTAGAGAATACATCCTCTATTTTCCAAATTTTTTCTCATAAATCTATCTAGAATATTATTAAGGAGGCACAAAGGGATGATACATAGTTTCAAAATAGGGTGAATACATTAAAGTATGGGAATCTACACATGTTCCATATCAATGATGATGGCTTGATTCAGTTGGGAATGAAGCACTGTGTGGCTTCATCACCGGGGATAATGAAGGGGCTATTAGAAAATGCACAAAGCTCAACATTCTCTATCCATCCTAGGAGTTCCATGATGTACTGTGATCTCTAAGAACACATCTGGTGAGATAACATGAAGGAGGAGATTACAAAATATATCTCAAGGTTCAAGATATGTCAACAAGGTAAAGTATAGAGAATGAATTGCAATGTGATGATGCAATCATTACCCATACCCATATAGAAATGGGAGAACATCACCACGAACTTTTTAACAGGTCTCTTAAAGTTATCCAAAGGAAATAATGGGATATGGGTTGTGGTGCACCGAATCACCAAGACTACCCATATTTTCTCTATTCGGGGAGATCTCTATCTTGAACAACATGAAATGATATATTGGAAGGAAGTAGTGATATTGCATGGGGTTCCACATTCAATTGTCTATCATCAGGATCCCATGTTCACATCTAAATATTAGAAGAGTCTCCAATATCATTTGTGTAAGTAATTAAATATATGTATGACCTGTCAACAACAAAATTATGGTTAATGAAAAGAACTATTTAGATTCTCAAAGATATCATAAGAGACTTCTCATTAGAAATAAATGGATGATGGGATGAGAATATCCCATTGTTTGATTTCTCATTAAATAAAAGATTCCATTCTAGTATTCATATGGCTCTATATGAGTCTTTATAAGGAATGGGATATACAACTACAACATGTTAGCATGAAGTTATAGAATTTAAGCTATATGGATCAGATTGTATACAAGTGATGACCAAAATGTGTTCAATCCATACAACAACATATCAAAGATTCTTAGAGTCTTTAAAACAACTAGGCCAACAACTGTCAATGGGACATGGAGTTATATGTTAGAGATAAATTCATCCTTCATATATCTAAATGGAATAGAGTAATGTGAATTGGAATGAAAGGGAATCTAGGAAAAAGATATATTGTCCCTTTGACATCCTTGATCTCATAGAATATGTGGCTTATCGACTTGATATTCCTTTGAATATTGCTCAATTTCATGACGTGTTCAACATATAACTCATGAGGAAGTACATTCTAGATCCCTAACATGTTCAAAAATAATAAGTGGTACAACTGGAAGAAGATATATCTTATAAGGAGTGACCAGTAATGATTCTGGACCAGAGAGATGGGGTTCTACACAATAACACAACCATTCTTGATAAAGTGTTTTGGGGGGAATCATATGAATGAAGAAGAAACATGGGAACCAGAGGAGGCGATGATAGAGAAGAACCATAACCTATTTATGTAGAAAGAAATTTCAAGGGTGAAATTTTAAAATGGGGAAGAATGTAACGATCCAAACTATTATAAATGGAATTTATCCATTCGCATAGTAATTTTAGATAGTATTCATCAAATAAAATCACATAGAGACCATATTGGAAACACTATAAATGAATAATTAATTAAATAAGATGCATTTATATAAGTTATGGAACCAATACCAATACAATAGTAACTTGGCCTCAAAAATAGTAATATGGTCCTTATGAATAATCAAATGGACATCTAAATAGTAACCATAACCATAATGTTATAAATAAAATAATGGTATAATTATATAATAATTTAAGTAAATAATTACAATAAAAAATATTAATTATGTGTTGGTACTTTTGTATGTCACAAATAATGAATTACAATATTGTGATTAATTTAATAATTTGAATGAAAACAGATTTTCATAAAATTTATTCATAAATTAATATTTCTATGTCTTATGATTTTATGATAATATTATGATACCTTATGTAATTTTTTAAGGTGATATAAAATAAGTTATAATTTTAAAATATGTATTTTCCATGTAAATTATGATTTTTATTAAACATTAAATTACTCATATTTAGAAAATTATTTTCTTAAACTAGAGTTCCTATTTGAATTCAACACATCAAAAAATAGTTAGTGGTAATTTTTATGATTTTTTTTAATTACATGACTTTGTAGTGAATAGTGAAATACAATAATTTACAGTGTATATAAATTATAAACTAAATACATAATTCATTGACTCTTAATTGATATAAGAATTAATGGATGGAACTCACATGATGTAATTATTTTATTTATTCTAAAAATATACTCTATTTCTTTTCATGAAAAAATAATAAACTAATGAATTAAATAAAAAGAAAACACCCCACTCCACTACTATTAATACCACCCCCCTCCCGCCCCATTCTCCTCATACTTCTCATGCTTTGTACCATTCATAAATTCATCCCAATACTCTTACCCAGCCTCTCCCCACATCTAGGAGCTATTTTTCTCATGGAAATACCAATCATAATTGCATTGATGTGGATCTCAATAGTATAATTCAAGAGGTAAATCCTCTCTCTCTTTTTTAATTTCCTTTCAATTTCCTTTATTTTCTTACTCCTTCTAAACGTACCATCATCCAAATGGAGTGATAACTCCAGTACCTTACATATTCTATAAATATATCATATTAATGTATGATTCATCATAATACTCCTCCCTCCCTATATTTTATTTGTAAAATGAAATTATCATGCATGATGTGTCAAATTACCGACATCATGGGTGATGGAATTTCATTTTCCTTAAACACATTAATGGTTTTCAATAAGACATAGACTTGGTTTAAATTATATTTTAATTTTAATTTTATAAAACTTTTTAGGTAGTACATATAACTTATACACATAATACTATTTTATAACACAAAACGACATCATTTTTATTGAAAACCCGTCAAAATTAACCTGAAACGATCATCCTTAACTTCAATCTAATTAATCATCATACTGGTATATAACCAAGACCTTTATTAGATCATTTATGATTATGTATGATCATTAAAATCATATTACTAAAAATTATGGATATTCATCCTCATTTTAAATGAACTTCAATTCCTTTATATAAGAGGACCGATTATAAAATCTAAGAAAACAAATACTCCCAAACAATGAAATCAAACTCTATAACTCATCAAAAGGCCCATCAAAAGAACATAATAAAGACATAATGAATAATTTTCATGTATAAAAGGTTTTTTAGATATTAATTAAGGAATCTACTTTTATTATATGGTAAATTAAATTGAATAAAGCACTCAGACATTAGGTTAGGGGAAATCTCGAACACAACTCTTTATTTTTGGTTTTTCCCTCTCTCGCACCATTTTAATTATAGATACCATTTAAATATAATTTATTAATCATTATCATACCTTTTATTGGATATATTTTTTTTAATTGAGTTTATGAGAAACCCAATTTTTTTCTAAAGAACTATTCTATCATCGAAATCACACCTTTTACTTCTCATGATTGTTTCTATTTTACTCAAGGTTGATGATTCTTATATCATGTATGTTATTTCCCATTTCATTGGAGAGATAAAATTTTATAAATGTATGAATTGTGATATTAAAACCATTATTTTTAATGAGTTATTTTACATTCAATATTGAAATATGTTCCATGTGGCATGCCTGATAATGTAATTATTATGATGTGATGGGTGCACCCAGAATTATATAGCGCAATGTAAATGTTATGATGTGATGGTTGCCCTAGAAATTATATAGCACTACAATACACTGGGTAATGTCACATATCTCATGATAAAACTAATATATGTGGGAACATGGTGCTTGCGTTATTCACACCTATGTGTGGTAGTGGGAAACTAAGAAATGGTGTTTCATTTTTATACATTTTCACATTACATGCCTTTATATAAGGATTCCTCTCATAATTATGATGATAATGTTATGACAATGGTCTCCCCATGTTATATTATTTCATGTTCTTATATATAATCTTAATGGAATTTTAATCACCAATTTTTAATATATATCATCATGTGGATACTTGTACTAAGGATATCTCATGGGCCAATAAGGAAATAAAGAAGTAAAAATTAAATAAATGTTTATGTTTTCTGTTTCAAAAGTTGTGTATCGTCCTAGTTTTTCCATGAATATAATTCTTCAGGTCATTTCTATGAAATAATTTTATGTTTGTCTTTAAAATTATCCAATAGTAATGTATGAAAAGTTTGGTTTCTATAATTTGTGGTCCAAACATCATTTAAATACATCACTCACTTTCAAAAATCATTTACCACATTATAATACACAACCGAGTCGAAACCCAAAACAAACATTTCAATCCATTTCTAGAAACCCCTTGGCACTCACAATACTAACATGTAAACATATCGATTGACCAATTAAACCTGACTAAATAAAGAAAATTCTCAACCCGTTAATTCTTACATATAAAGTATCTCAATGTTTTCAAACTCATTTCACCCTTTTCATGTGTTTAGTGAACCCTAAAGATAGCCCTAGGTTTCATATCAAATCATCAATAGATCAAAAGGGGTCCATGAAGGGTCTCACACCTCATTATAGGGCCAAAATTACTTTACATAACTCAATACATAAAAAATTGTATGTTAGATAATTAGGTCAACCAAAAACACATATAATACATCAATACTATGGGAAAATGATTTAAGGCCAGCTACATCATGTTCCTTGATGAATGTTGGCTTAAAATCGACCCTTGATTCAAACCCAAATGCCATTTAAATCCCCATCATAGAATATGATTGAAAAGTAAGGGTTTTTGGTAATTGAATGAAGATTATAGATTCTACAATCCCTAATATAGAAAAGAGATATAGAGGAGTGCTAGACTCACCCAGATCTTGATTGTCATCCAAACGCACTCCAAACGTCCATGAATCGAAGCAGAACAAAATGTTGGAAGTTTTAATGTGTTTGGTTCATCATAAATTCTATAGGAGTAGTAATAGGTGGAAAAATAGATTTATAACCATTAAATCATTGGAGCGAAAAACTCAAATTTCTCATATTTTATGGGTCGCACGGTTTGACCGCATGGTTGGAAAAACCGTTCAGCTCTCTCTAACCAAGACTATCTAAGTCTCATGGTTTATTTGAAGCACCAACGAGGTTTGGATATATATGTGGTAACCATTAACCAACCTATTTCGGAAAGGGTCCACTATATTAACTATATTCTTGGATAGTCAAACGGTTTGTACTAACCGTGTGCCAACTATACATTACACACTATTTGGCCTCATTTCTCTTCCTTTCATGTCCTGCACCACTCGAACAACCTCTAATCAACTCATACACCCAAGATATCATTTATTATAAATAAAAGACGAATATTTACCAAAATTTAAATAGATACATACCTTCACAAATATTTGGGTTCTTACAATAAGGTTATTTTAATATTTTATATTTTCTATGTGATTACCTTTTATTAGTAAAGAAAATGTTACTCTTTTGAACAGAAATTATTATTCAATAATAAAATAATACTATTCAGTGGAAAATGGTTCCAATATTTATAAATTGTGTATTTTTAATTGAAAAATGTTTTAACAATCCTCATCCAAATGTTTTTTTTCACATTTTTTTTAAAAAATCATGTCATTTACCATTAGTAGTTTACATTTATCCATTTTTTTACCTTTGTTATTAGTTTTTAAGAAATTAAATTTTATTTATTAAAAAATATAATGTAAACACTTAAACCAAATTTTGTTCTATGATCCCAAACACACACCCCATTTAATAAAATTAAATTTATAGGTTTGATAAAATAATCAGTTAAATTAAAACATTTTATATATAGAAAATCAATTTTTTTAATTTTTTTTATCAATACTATGTTATTAATTATATTTAACATTTGTTAAAAATTAAACGTGTTTTAATATAATTAGTTTTTTTTTAAAATCAATTTTTTTTATAATTTAAATTAAATAATTTAATTTATTAGACTGAAAAATAAATAATATATATAAAAATTGATTGAAAATAAAATGTTCTCCATTATTAATATAATTAACATTAATCTTAGTAACCATAATAATACTCTTAAAAATAAAATGATCAATTTTTGATATTTTTGACCATAATATTCCAAATATTTAATGCATTTTAAAAAATAAAATACCTATGTTTATGAAAATATATATTAACATTAGCTCGTGTAATTACTAGAAACCCATTTACAGAGAAAGTGTATTTTTAATCATAAAAATTATATGATAAAATTATTAATGTCATAAATTTTTAACATATAAATTTTTTATTACTAATATAATTAAATAAATATTTTTTCAAAATAAAATTTAAACCAAATTTTATAGGAATATTAATTAATTAAAAGATTGGTGCAAAAATAATTTCTATTTGAAAATGTTACTTAATATCATAAAATGTTTGTCATAGGTTTTCTAAATTCATTATAGTATTTTCAAAATGAATATTTTTTACATCATAATTACATTATTGACAAATTATAAAGTTATTTACACATCTTTTTTTTCCAAAAAAAAGTCATTAAATTTATAACTGTTTGTGAAAACTAAATTTTTAACTAATCACCTAAAATAAATTATCATTGAAATATTCAAAATAATAACCATATGGCTATATTGAAATTATTATTTTTAAAATTAAATGTATTTAATCAGTTTAAAATTAAAAAAATATTGAATTTAGATTTAAGTTAAGAAATACAAAGAAAAACTATTTTTAGATAATAATAAAATGTAATTTTTAAAGCTAAAATTATAAAAAATTTAAATATATTTCTCAAATTAGTAATGAAATTAATAATTATATGTTTATATCAT
This sequence comes from Viscum album, assembly GCA_963277665.1. Lineage (NCBI taxonomy): Eukaryota > Viridiplantae > Streptophyta > Magnoliopsida > Santalales > Viscaceae > Viscum > Viscum album. The sequence continues at coordinate 2,057,235,592 of OY728137.1, forward strand.
CCAAATTTAATTCTTAATATACCATCAACATATTCAAATAACATCTATGTATAATGTGTAATCTTGGAAAAGATGAGAGTACTGATACCTCTAACATTTATATAAACGATATTTATACCATATTGAATGTGTCTTGCCAATGATTTCACTGATACTAAAAAAATTGGGTTTAGCATGAGATTTTTTTAGATAAAACCCTATAATACCAACCGTCTTCCCAAACATAAATAAATTAGATTCATATGGAAGGATTTTATAACCCTATGTGTCTCACATATGATTTCACTTTAAATTTTAATTATTTATTTCATAAAAATATACCAGATTCCATGATTCAAGATTTAATTTAAAATGATTTTTAGTCCACATAATCCCATGTTTTACTAGTTAGATCATATTCTCCCACCTAACATGTATATAAGAAGTATTGAATTTTTCTTTAACCATTTTTCCGAAGTACCATAGTTAATGGGTTTTATTTTTCCATTACGAGTTTATTGAATTTCATGTATAAATATGTGGTCATGTGTGGACATTAAGATCAGATTTTCTAATCCTTTAATTTAGCATAGTAAATGGATTCCATCCATAACTAAAATTGCATCACAATTATATATAGTAAGGATAATAATATTTATTGAAAATGTGTTCCCATAATCATTTATTTCAATGTATTTATACACATAAGACAAAATAATCATAAAAATAAAATATTTTATTAATAATTTTACATCTATCCATCATGGTGGTGATTTTATATCCTTATAAAATATTTTAGGTATAACGAACTTTGTTAAATAATATATAAATAAAACACTATCAGTTCTTTATTAGAAGATTTTTGTTTCCTTCTTCAGATCATTTTAAAAACATACATTAATAGTTTGGTTTTTATGGCCTTTCGTTTTTATCCTTTTAATTTGAAGTTTTTGATTCCTATTATTCATATTATCCCATGGATCAATGAATTATTATAGATAATTTCCATTCTCCCAATGTTTATATAAATGAACTACTAGTGGTTCCTTGGGGAGAAATATTTTTCCATTCCCCATATGTAATGAGCTCTTAGGTTTCCCATAGTTATTAAATTCTTCATTTTCACATTAATAATAAATAAATAATCTTATAGATTCTATGAGACATTATCATGTGTTCCTCTTAACATAGTTTTGACATGAATGGAATTTAACATTATTTATTTAGTTATATTTTTTCATACGATTTTTAATATGACTCTATGATTCACTTATTAGGATTAATTGAGCTTTCAACATTGTTCATGTGGTAAATAACAATTCTTGTTAACTAGTTTAGAACAATTATAAAATTTGTTAATCTAACACATTTTTCAATAGGATTCTCAACTAGACAATCTCTATTTCATACACAGAACCTATTTTTAAGTTGGTTCCTTTAGTATTCAATCTATAACTATATCCAAAATATGACAATGATAGTTATGATTAAGTATCATCATAAAAGTATAATTTTAAACTATTTTATAAAAATTTATCACCATATTTTCATACACCTGATACCCACTAAATCATATTCTGATTCAACACAAATCGCTCTCTATTAAATATATGTTCCATTAGGTTTGTTCCCCCTATAATTCATATATAAATTCACTACATTATTAAATTTAATATAATATTAGGTATTGATAATGTGGTTATCTAAATCATATCCACCATATGTGTCAAATCAGTAATGCAGTTTTGCATCTTTGTTATGCCCCACATAATGATTCAATGATAAACCAATACACGCCTTTTAAGGATACTACCATTAGGTATATATTTAAAAGAGTCATCTACACCAAGATATTTTCTCCCAGAAAAAATATTATATAATTTACAAAAATATATTAATTATGTAAAATTTAAAGACATATCCCCTAGATTTCATACTACAGTTCTCAGTAATGTTTTATATAAGAATCACAAATATAACTAATCATTAATCTAATAAAAACCAAGTTATCCAATCAAAAAATAACATATATATATATATATAATTATTAAATTTTTTTATTTAAAAAATACATCTCTCAAACTATTTCACAAACCAAGGACCGAATAGTTTAGTGTCTTAATGATTTTCTACATAAACATAATATTGTATAACTATGGGGAAAATTTAACCTCATTTGTGATCACATATACCTTTTAAAATATATGTTAAATGATATAATAATCATTATATCCTTGGTAAAGGAAACATAATAAATGGGTGATCTCAGTCTCCCAATAAGGTAAACACTTTTATTATTGTATCAAATAATAATCATGAGTGAGAGCATGAGGAGGTAATAAAATATCCTATAAAAATATCATAAGACCATAGATGATAACAAAAAACATATTATATATAAACATAATTAAAAAAATATATCATTAAAAAATCATAAAAGCTATGTCATGGCACAAAATATAAATACATTATCATAAAATAATTTATTATGACACAAGAATGTAGAATATTGAAAAAAAAGTCATATCATGAAAAAATTGAATATCATGAAAACTAATAAGAATGATGGAAATCAGATATATCATGATAAAATACAAGGAAGTGTTTAAAAATCATATTTATAATATTTGTTTTTGATAACACTCATTATGACCATGTCATTTGAAAGAACTCCATACCTCAATGCCTGAATATTTTAGAAAACTCATTATACCAATGTATGTGTGAAAAATATCATTGTGGCCATGCCAAAAAATATCAGGGGATATAAAATAAAACCAATGAAATGTACATTGATATAAGACACACATTTCATCATCCATATATTTTTGTTCTTTTAAATATCAATCATTAAAATTTCATAAAGAACCTAAGGAAAAAAATAATTTTGTAAAAAATAAATAAAATGGAATAACATGAAAATTAAGACAAATATTATATTAAGAATATAATTTTTCAAAAGTATTCATATAATATTTTTCTATTCATGTGTCTTTTTGGAAAATGACCAAAACAATAATTTTATTAAATAAAAGTATTACAGGATTTTGAAAGACAGAATTTGATTACAATCCCAATCATAAAGAAATGTAAATCAATAGGGAATGTGTTCAATCAGGTTATGTAATGAATGAATCCCATATTATCATGGTCATATGTACCCATTTTATCATCTCAAAAATTATGAGTTAAAATAAAACTGATATCCATAAGTGAATATAGGCAGTGCATCCAACTTGAAGTAAGCGGCCATTTGAGGTGCACTACACCATTCCAAAGAGATGGCACAACGGTTTTCGTATCTCTTTTGATCTAGATATTGTTCGAGAAATTTTTCTTAAAAAAATAATATTTTAAATCACACCCATTAATTATGCTTCCAAAGATGAGGATACTCCATAGCTGCTATAATATCACCCTAGAGTCTACCCATGGTAAAACTTGTAGATTGCGCCACAACCCTAGGTACCCCAGTTGCTTTTAGGAGCACCATAAACATTGAAATTAATTCATCATGGGGTTGATCATTCCAGAAAACATAAAGGGGAATCTAGGACTAGGATAGAGACCCTTTACCCGAAGATGACGTAAAATCCAAATGTCACTAATGGTGTTGTTGCAAAGACCCTTCTGAATCAAGGCAGCTTCTCGAATGGCAATGAGGATTCACATTTTTTCTACATTAAGAATAAATGAGTAGTTGTTATGAATATGAGAATATCTATCATTACAAATCACATGGAGAATTTTATTTATGGTAGTTATGAATAGATTCTTGACTTAATGAGAGGTCATCATATCCACAAAACATTGGAGATGAGAGTTGATTGAGTCATGAAGTAACCATATGCACTCAAAAACATCAATGACATCATTCTAATGATCATTGGATGCCTATAAATATAGAAATTTTTTGTTAATATCTTCATGAGGTTGATTACAAATACAAAAAATAGATAAAAGATTAATCCCAAAATATTTAAGGCTTGTCTCAATAGTAACCCCTTTGTGCATAATACGCCAAACAAGCATGAATCTCGAGTGCCTTAACCATAATTTTTCAATGTTTTTTAGCCATCTCATGTTATTGTCAGAATTATTAAGAATTTGTCCATAAAGAAATTTGAGTCAAGAATTCCATTATGTGCAGGTTCCAAAATTAAAAAATCCTCAACGTTTCCTAAAAGATAGTTATCAATGACACTTTTAACATTGTTCGATAATTTAAAGCATTGAGATCTTAGCTTATTATTAATAGTATTATATTTTTTTCTTATATGGTTGAATGGGGGAAACCATTGAAATGAGGGGACCTCCAGTCTATTTTTCAAGCGAGAAGTTCAAGGAAGATTCATTATTCACCATCCATCTGGAGTTAGACACCATGTTTGAAAAGTAAATATTATTAGAACTCTTGATGGAATAGCTCATATAATTTATGTTTCCTTTCTTAAATTTATCACAAAATAGGTTTTCAGGAAATAAAGGTAATTAAAGATATTATGTAGAAGGATCAATGTGAGAGAGGCCTGTAAGGTATCCTTAAATAATTTGATATTTTTTTTATGTTGAGACCAAATATATCCAAAGGCGTGCAACATGTAGACCACATAAAATTCACCAGTTTTCTTTTAAGCATGCCTCTACTCTACAAAAATATTTTGATGGAAACATTATTATTTTTAGAATACCTACATGAAAGTTAAAAACTATTATGGAGTAGTCCACTTTATAGGAAATCATTGATTTTTCAAGATAGATACTACCATCCATAGAGAGGGATTAACCTTTCCATGAGGTGAGTTGGTGGAGTATTTGGTCAATAGTTGTAGAAATGTATATAGACCTGTGTCTACCCCAAAATATGGGCATAATGATATAGGTTAAGTTAGGATATCCTACTTTAATACCTAAAACGTTGTTACCATTTGATTTTATATTAGAGAGAAAAATATCCAAAAAAAGTTGTAGGATTTTATCTAATTGAGGGTTTTTCCCGAAACATCTTCATAGTGAGAAATTGAACATTAGAGATTATTGATATTTAATTTATCAACTTGTAAAAAAGGATTATGTCTTCCACATATATGAGATTCATAAGAGAATTAAAATTACTAGAAGCATGAATCGGATTATGCTTTTTATGTTCCATAAGATGAGTGAGTAATCTACTTAAGTAATCATCAGAAATTGAGAAATGAATGGTAAGGAGGGGGTCACCTGGTCATATGCCTTTATGGAATTTAAAGTAACCAATATTATATCCATTAAAAATGATTAAAATTTTGGATCAATTGAGAAGAGTTTTAATTTTACAAATGAAAAATTCATTAATCCCAAAAATCTGCAGAAAATTGAAAATAAAATTCCAACCCATGGAATAAAAATCATTTCGAATGTAAAGTTTGGTGGAAATATTTTAACCCCTACTAGAATTATTTATCAAATTAGTGCATTTTGAGAAAATGAAAATACAATCTCGGATGGATCATCATTTAATAATGCCAAATTGGTTCCAACAGACAATTTTGATAATGATGGAATAATATATAATAGAAAGAATCTTGGTGATGATTCTATAAAGAGTATTAATAATGGAAATGGGTATAAAGAGATGAATCTTTGAAGAATTATCTACATAAATTATTATGGAGAGTAATGGAGAGTTTATCCCATGGGGGAGAATACCCTTGGAAAATAAATTCCAATCTAATCTATAAACTTCTTCTTGAATAACATTCCATAATTGCTGATAGAATATATTATTGAAACTATAAAGCTGTAGAGAACTGTCCGGATTTAAGCTAAATATAGTGTTTCTAATCTCCTATTCAAGGGAATGCTATTGAGAAAGGATTTATCCTCTTCATTCTCCACCACTAGAACGACATAAATTAAATGGTATTTATTAACATCATCCCAGTTGAAAATATTTTCTATGTATCATAAGAGATGATTATAAATTCTATATTCAGTATGTATAATATTGCCTCCATATCTAATGAAGGATATAGGTATACAAGCTTTCTGGGTTCTTTGAAAGGAATTTTAGAATTCAGTATTTCTTTCACCATTAGTGATCTATTCAGTTTTTTGATTTTTTTGGAATTTTATACTTGATGTTGAGCAAGAAAAAAAGATTCATAGTAATATTAATTTCATGTTGTAGATTAGAGGGAAAATTAGAAAAATTAGTGGTGTTATAGATTTGTGTAAGTTCCTCTTCCAAAATAAGGCACTCATTGTCAATTTCTTTAGATTTCGATCTACACCATTCCACAAGAACCTATTTTAAATTTTTTGATTTTATGTTATAGGAAAAAGTATCATTTCAATTGTAAATGGAAGACCCTAAATTTTTAAATATGTTAGCACAATCAGGATTTGAAGACCATGATATGTTAAATCTAAAAGGTAAAATAGGCTTAGTTATATTGAAAACGAAATTGACCCAGATAGGATGGTGGATAGAATTCAGTTTAGTAATGGTGATGCTAGAGATGTTGCCCCTTTTATCAAGGGCTGGAACATTTGCAAAAGTTGTATCCAATTTTCTAGAAACCACACTATAGTAATGTAGTCGTATCACGTTAAAATGTAGAGGGTGATGAAAACCAAACATCATGTTTGATAAAACATGGAAGAAAATATATTTAAAAAGATAAAATATTTCACAAAACATTTTATAAATTTTTTAAATATATGATTTTTACATATAATGAAAAAAATATTTTTTAGATGTGAAATTGAAGCATATTGATATTCATGCTAAAAGAAGTTATAAAAAAGGATCTGTGAAATTATTTAGAAAAAAAGAATAAAAATAATTATGGAGTGGTGAATAATAAAAAAATAAATACTTTATAAAACTTCTTATCATATTTTAAAGGAATTTCATATCAGATATATGGTGGAATATGATCATTTAATAAACTGGGTAAAACAAATATGAATAATACAATATGACAAAACATATATGGATTTCATTAATGAAAAAACTTATATGGGAAAACCAATACCATTAATTAAAGGATCTATTTGTATGAATGATAATTACTCTTATAATCATCATATTTCATTTTGGAAAATTTTTTATAAAAGTTTTTATTTCTTGATTATCAAAGTCAAGTTACCGAGAGAATAATATGTAATTTCATATAAAATAGGGGGATGTTTTGGATCAAATGAATCTTAAAATGTATATTCATTTCGGATGCACTATAAACCAATGAATTAGAAATTTATTCGATGAAACCCATAATGATTTATTAATAGTTGAGTCAAAACCCCTTCAAAAAAGATCATGGAATATAATAATGTATATATAGAATAGAATCATTATATAATGCGATATTGAAGAAGTAGTTTCACAAAATAAATCATGTTTTATGACATCATCATGTCTCAAATAATTGAAATTTGTGAAGAAATTATTACATTGACTTCTAAATTAGTTAATCATACTCTATCATCCTTTAAAAAATAACTATATTAATTACATATAAATGAAAATTATTAATATTTACATTTTATTTTATATATTTATCATACAAATATTTAATGAAAATATATTACTTAATTATATATTATCGTCACCATTTAGTGTTTCTAATTATTTCTTATTTAATGCGCATTAATAATTCTTATATTGACACCCATTTATTGAATTTAATATTAAAATTCGATTAAAAATATATCTATTGAAAAATATATTTTAGATTTATTTTTAATTTTTTTATATTATTTCCTAAGTTTTTAGTATTCTTCCATGAAATTGGAACGAGTGTCGAATTATTTTTGTATTTTTTGATTGATGACAATTTTTAAATAATAGCTTTTATACATAATATAAAATATCATGAACCATAAAACAATCATGAAAATCATGTTATATTTTAATAATATTATAATTTATGTTACAATATTAAGTCATGTTATAGTTTATAATCATTGTTAATGTCTATTGTTAGACCACCCCAAACAAGGCCATAACATAATTAGTAAAGGATTCTTGTTATAAAATAGGTTTATTTTTGTATACTATAATTTTTAAAAAATAATAATGATATAATTGAGATATTTTTAGGGTTTTTAATAATATATTAAGATACTTTAAAATGTAATAATGAATATATAAATAAAAAGAGATGTGTTTCTCAATTGAGGCAATAGTCTTCACAACACATGGTAACAATATTCATTTCCCAACCAAAGAGATGAAGGGAATTCATATCATTGATTGAATCTCCCTAATAATAATTAGATTATATATTTCATAGTTATTATTAAATTATATTATATTTAATATCTAATAAAGGTGGTGGTGAATACAAGAAGTTGTCACTTTGTGGAGGCCATAGTCTGCACAAACACATGACTGATTTTTTTTGTTTATATAAGTGGATGGAAAGGAATCATTAAGGGTTGAATGATTTATTTATTAATATATTAGTGTAATTATTAATCATGTTTCATTATTTTATTATCTATAGTTTTCATTCAAAAGATAAATATTGTGAAGAAATTGATAAGGATTAAAAAAACTCACTTTGAGGCCTTGAATGTAATTTTGATTGTCTCTTTGGAAATGAAATTCATTGGATAACATATGGTGACCATATTTTTACTTTTTTAGGGTAATTATGGTGGAGTAATATTTGGATGTTTTTTAATTACATTTTTAGGGTTTTGTGTTTCATTTTGATGGTGGAAGTGATCCCCATTTATATGTGAAAAATAAGGAACTCTTTGGAACACCCTTTATTTTTCAATATTAAAATGATACTATTAAATAGTAAGTGGGTCCAAAAGTATGAAATAATGGTTTTTGGTGTTATATAAGGATAATAAATAATCTAAAATAAATTCCCACATATTGTTTTTCATTTTTTTAATATATTTATCATTAGTTCTTTAAATTTTACTATATTTTATCTTTATAAATAGTTTCTGAACAAGTGATTTATATTTTATTAAAAAAATTAGTTAAGTCCAATTAACAGAAAGTGGTGTAATTAACCTAAATTTATCTTTTATTTACTCAAATTATATTTGTAAATAATATGATTCTGACTTTGAAATTTTAAATATTTTTTATATATAAAATAGTCTTCATAGAAAAATGTTGGATTAAGCATTATGAATACCTAATCTTAATTTTGAATGGGATATGAAAACAATCTACTTTTAAATAATTATAGTCATCTTACTTTTCATCCAAGGAATATAAAAAAGAATTTGTACATAATTTTGTCCCATAAATTAAAAATTTATAATCCACTTTATTGAAGAAAATTTCTATGAATAATAAAAATTATTTCTAACATCAATTCATCTAAAATGTAAAACCCTATTTTTAGAAAATATATATTTTAAACAGAAAATTTATATGTAGGGGAAAATAATTGATGTAATTGATATTATTGAAATATTTTTGGTTATAATGAACTAAATAATTGTTATTTTGGTTTCAAGAAAATTTTAAAAATTTCTAACGGTACACAATAAGTATTTTATTAAAGGAAATGACCAAAACTGTAATTTTTTATACATTAATTATGTTCCTAAAAAGTGAATCATAGGATTTCTAAATCCAATATAATATGTAAAAAAATAAATTTTTTACTAATGAAATAAATATTTTACCAATTAAATTGTTTTATATACTTCCTATTTTTCAATAATGTTATAAAATTTTCAGTTTTCGTAAAAATCATCCATCTCATTTTTCGCCAAAAATTCAATTATTTCAGAAAAATATCAAAAAACACATTAAATATATATTGACATGTTTAAATTTTAAATTGATATCATATAATAAGACTAAATTTATCAATTTTATAAATTTATATTTCAACCAATAAATATAAAGTAAATCAATTTTTAATGAAAATGATCGTTCCATTTCTTTAAAAGTCAAAATGAAGAATAATTTATGATTAAATTATTTATAATCATAACTGTTAAAATTTATTTTAATTATATACCTATTAAAAACCATTACATGAATTTTAATGTATTGGATTGAATATGTTATATTCATATTTCCTTGAAATCATTAATCAAAAGAAATTAGAAAAACAATTATATGATAAATCCACATTGTATAAATAAATAATATTTTTTATCAAAAATATCATTATATCTTAAAATTATTCAATTTCCAATTATAAGACACTTATAAAAAATTACATCTAATAATTTCATGAAAAAATTCATTTCAATGTTTAATACTATTAATTTTAAATAAAATGTAAATTCAAAAATATGCTAAAAAAACATAAAAAGGTTTTTAGGATACATGATTTTTTCACGAATAATTATCAATTATTTTCAATAACTACACTTATTTTAAATACCATATCATGTTTTTAATTTAATAATTTATAATAATTATTTATATAATTTTGTAATTATTTTCATCATAATATATTGAATGAATTTATTTTTTACTGATTAACATTTTTCAATATCTTGCATTCTTACATTATTCCCCCAATTATATTTTTTCCCCTGATATTATATCACTTTGACACAAACAAAAAAGGTTACCCCAAATTTATAACATGCTCAGTTTCCCAAGTACCTTCATTAAATTTTGAATTCTTCTAAATAATCATAACCACATGAGTATCGTTATTAAATAGAATATCATCTCAATGATCAATGATTTATACCATTTGTTCTTCATAATAAATATCATGTTTTAATTTTATAATATATGATTTTGTAACTTTGAAGGAATATATGTGAAAATCCTCAAAATATATACACAGAACACATTATGAAGATGAGGGAGGTTTGGATCAATCACCAAGAAATAATACCCCATTCTAATGTGGCCAGGAATCACATAAGGACCAATATACAAATGGGTTAACATGTCATTCTTTACAAATATCATTACATTCATCCATGGAGATATTAAGGAAATACATTATAGCCAAATTTGAAATATATATATTGACGATGCTCATTAGTATGAATTTTCTATCAACACTAATCTAAGATGATAATTTTTTAAATGGATCTCATCATCTCTTCTATTTCCTCACCTAGATCATCCCTTATTATCTTTTATTCCTCAACTTTATCCAATTATGTGGTGTTCTTCCCTTCATTCTAGAGAGGTCTTAATAATGATACATTAGAGTTCCCAAGATGATATTATCATTATAATAATCATTAATCATAAGATGGTGTCATCCAATAAATATTTTAAATCAATATTTCAAGTTCACTAAATTTATTCTCGGTTACGAATGGACCACTTAGATAAAAAATTTATCATAGGATGATATATAGTGTTATAACTCGACTCAATATTAAAAAATTTTCTGTTGACTTCTCTCGAGCAATGAGGTAAACCATATATCAATGTTAGATATGATTGAGAGTTTACATCCATACATCCTTACCAATTTTTTAATATATATATTCTTATTAAAATAAAGAGGGTAATATTCTCTAATATAAATGAATTGTACTAATTTCATAATGAGATAAACTAAAAACCATGTATCAATGTTCAATTTGGATGTATTGGGGAGTCCCATGATGAAATATATTGTTGTTTTTCTCATTTCCAAACAATTATTGGAAATGTTCATACTATACCCATATATTTCTACCCCAATACATAACATAATAGTTTACCAATATTAGAGATACATACTCCACAATTTATCTCTTCATTTTTCCTTGTCTGAAATTCTCTTTCCAGTATCTATATATTTTTGAACATCCTTCCTGGATATCTAATGATGATATATGAGATTCATCAAAAAGATATTTCATTGGTTATGGAATTGGAAGGGAGCATATAATTAAGATTTTTGAACATTATCATTCTGTCACATTGAAGGTCAACTCCAAGAATAATTCTTAACATATTTTGTATCTCCATATCATCCTTATGTTCCCTTTTAATCATCACATTAATAGATGGTCGAACATTCATTTGAGAAACATACAACCATTCTACCTTAATTATTATTTCATGGTTCACCCTATAAATATCTATAATTACATTATTTACTCTATTCATCTTCATAAATAAAGTATTTTGTTCATTTTGACTCAATATAGCCTCCACCTAGTTCTCCTTCACATGGAGGACATTTTTGGATAAGTTATATGATTTACAATGTTCCAACCATATCCTCTATGTTTTTAAATCCTTCTATGTGAATATATAGATCATGATTTTTTAGTCCATTTACATTTCACAACTTCCTCCCTAAATATAATTCATCAATATATTTAATGGAATAATTTTACCAAGCATATCCAGCTCATAAGTTTTAAAATTTAACTCATAAATGATCAATTTTAGTGAGTAATAATCAACTAGCATGTTATTCTTCATTACCATGATTCTCAATATCTTACTTAATGCATCAGTTCACATAACAACCCCCTCCCCATTGTTGGATTCTATGATAAAATTTAAAATGACTAACTTATATTCATTTCCTTGAAATTATCATCACATTCCTTTATTTATAGGGACATGTATCCCTTCCTCCTAAACATTGTTATTGGATTTGATATCCATGAGAAAATATTGATAAATCATTGAATGTAATCAGAAAACACATAAAAACTATTGATTTTGTCACATTGGTTTGGATTAAACAATTTAAATTAACTTCCACCTTCTATAGATGCACAGGTATACCCTCCCACGTAATTACATGACCGAAGAATTAATTTGATATATCAATAATATCAAATTAAAAAATTAGGTATATAATTCTTATTTTATGGTGGTTCTCAACAAAATCCACAAATAATCATCATTCTATTTATCTCTCATTGAATTTAAATAATATCAACTATAAATAATAACCTAAACAAATCCTGGTAATCTATAAATACTATATTCATTAAATCGATGAATATTTAAAGGTAACGGGTGAGTCGAATTGGAATCATTATACATTCATTGTGTTCTTACCACATATGGAAGCTTTTCATGGATAAAATTTTCATTTTTGACCCATAACTAGTGATATTTACATAGTGGGTCAATCTATGAAATGTACCAAGATCCTATTAACTGATAAAACAAATAACTAATACAATTAATTCAACACTTTTTTGTTATTTAAATCTATTTATGTTCCAAAAATACATGTACAGATGCGTTAATCCATATTTTATATTAATAAATTGAACAAGTACACCCTATTTTGATTCACTTAGATGAATTTATCTCGTATATAGTTTCTCTTAGAGTTTTTTATTCAATTCCTAAAACATAATCAGGCCATTATATAAGGATTTTTGGAAATAGGTATGACAACATCTATGATTTTTATTGAAATATTAACTTAACTGTCCAGGGGATTATAGGGAATCTCTTTAGTATATAAATTGTAATATTCATTCATAATAAGAACATATATTCAATTTTGATATTTTCCTAGCAATTTGAGAAAAATACCCCTCTTAAATTATTAATATGTCTCATACAACTAAATAGTTTTACCATGAAATTTAATATTAACCCTCTCAATAATATCTAGTCATAGTTTGTTCTGGAGTTTTAAATGAGTCATTCCTTCCTCCAATGTTGAGAGGGGATATAAATCGAGTGAGCGAAACTATTCCAAAAATCACATCAAATTAAACTAGAGGATGAATAAAAAAGTTATATGAAACAAATTTCAACAAACTGATATCATAAATAATTGAGAGGTGATCATCATACCATTCCATTTGTTCTTCAATAACTCAACATATATGATATGAATTAAAATTATTAGAGTCATTTTATGACATAAAGGGATTCATATAAAAATGATAAAATATGATATTTATATATTTGAGTGTTTCTATCACCACCTGAAAATCATCACTATGTAATAAATCTCTTATAAAATATAAAAAGCTTAACATGATTATTTGAGTTCATTAAATAGAGTGAGATGTCATATAATTTTGAAAAACAATCCTTATGATGCCCTCAATTATCAAATATTCTTCAAATAAATAATACATTTAGGATCTCCCTATATCTAGTTATGTTCATCATAGGATTTCATATGTTCAATCATCTAATTCTTCACATACTTATATATAAATAGAAATTAGCTCTATTATGATTCCAACTTAGGAGAATCAAGAAAAGTAAACATAAATATTATATCATTTTAAACCAAAAATGCAATATATTACGTTATAATTCATAGTTCGTAACTATAATGTGTTACAAAATTTGAATACATGACTCAAAATCAACATATTTTGTGTAATATATTCTATATATTCTACAAAATAATTCTCTCATGGTACCCATAGAGGTAATATCCTACCTGAAAGCATTCTTAATAACTAGTGGAAAATGAAAATATAAGAATGGGTGACCTCAGATGATCAATAAGGGTAAACATGGGAGACATCAATCGATTATCATATTATAGACTATGATAAGAGTATGTTTATGAGTGTACAATCATGTATTATTATGTTCATAATCAATAAATCATATATCATAAATCGTGTTTCATGACATAATGATTTAGAATCTCAAATTACATGTGTCTTCAGAGTGGGGAACTTTTTTTAGTCATTCAGTAACAAAGAAATCATAGCATAATACAAGGAACATGTAATTTTATTTTTATAAAAATCATAAGTAGATTAAATCATTTAACATATCAAGGTTTATATACATGACTATTATAACGTTCAAGGATCTTTATTAGATTGGGTTCACTCAAAATTCAATCATTTCTTTTATCATGGTTCACTCTTAAGACTATCATAATTTAAAGTGTCACATAATAAAATCGGTTAACTAACCATATATTTCCATACTATCCCATTATATATAAATTAATAGGTAATTCAATAGGGGTATTTAATAGACCCACAAGTCACATATTGAAAACCACACATTGGTGTGCCCTTGATCATATAAATATTTATCAATTCATCATAACATAACTATTAGAAAAGAAATGATTTTCATAAACAATTTATCACTTAAAAATCATAATATATCGAGATAAATAACATGTATAAAATAATTATATCATATCCCCATGAACCATAATACACATTAATTAAGATTATAGTGATAAATAATAATATAATAGATAATATGAACATTTATTTGCAGATAGTAGAATATATACTTTTCCTTATGTAAAATTTATTATAAAAAACATAAATATATTTAAAGACATATTTTAGTCTCAAATAAATATAAAAAAATATAATTTATGATTAAAATTATTGAATGGGTTTTATTTTGGTAGAATCCAATCGTTTTGTAAACATTAAAACGAATATTCTATTAATTATTTTCATAGAAATTAAAAAAGATCATATATCATAAAACAAAAATATTATTACTATTAAAACATTGAAAATAATGTTATCTAGGTTTGAAAATCACTTTATACAATCATTTGAAATAAAATGACAATATTTATTTTTTAAATAAAAATAGATATGGGGTAAAATTTCCATCGATATAATATTAAATAAGATTAGATTTTCTTAAAACGTTATTTAATTCCTTTAAAATATTAAGGATAATAAAATGGAAGTAATTCATAAATATTTCATAAATAACTATAGGATAATAAATTATATTTGTTTTAATAGATAAATATAATAAAATTCATCTCAATAAGAAATTTATCATAGTCAATCATGAAGAGAAATTTTATTCTACCATAAACCCTTACATATGGCCCTATATTTTATCTTAATTGTTACTAATATATTTTATAATAAAATATTATTTATTATAACTTTATATAGAAATAATTTTTTTTAATTTTAATAAAAAATAACCTTTTTTAATTTCTACCATTTATGAATTAAAATTTCATTAAAATCAATATTAATGTGAATATTGGTTCATTTTCCAAGGATGTTTTGGTTTAAGGGTTCAGGTATTTGATACATGGGTATTTTTTAACAATATATATAGTAATAATCATGTTATAAGAATCATATTTATTCCATATATAATTTTTTATAAAAATTCATATATGGTGGTGATGAAAAATTATTTCCATTACTTCATGGAGATGATAGTACATATATAATCATGAGTAATGTTTTTATTTTTCAAAGAATTTAAATAAATAATGATATGTATTAATGTATCTATCCCTAATAATAGTAAAATAATATATATATATATATATATATATATATATGAAACACGTCAATATGACCATCCAAGAATGGATGACCCAAAAATTGAATCACATTACATCATAGAGGTTATAGTCCACATGGAAACATATGAGATGTTACTATTTCTAAAAGGATTAAAATAATGTAGATAATGTTTTTACAATTTAAATATATTTTTATTATATTATATATAATGACATAACCATGTTTATAAGTTTATATATTATATGGATAAGGTTAATGAAGAAATATTCATTTAAAATATTTGTAGTTAAATTATCTCTTCTCTTAGAAACCTCTTTCGGGATGTACGTTAAGCCTTCCAATGATGGTATTTTAGGAAGTATAAAAATATCAAGTATGTGTGGAATTAAGTTATTGATATTTTTTGGTTGGTATTATCTGAAATAAATTTCCCAAAAGGTTTGGAAAAATTATGAGGAGAGTACCACCACATATAAGTAACATGGGTGAAAAACCTATAAATACTTCAATTATTTAAATATAATAATGTTATTTTCATGTGAAAGTGTCCAAAAATGGAGAAACAATAAATTATAAGATAATTTATTATTAGAATATCTTTAAATAGTAATATTTTGAGAATATGTATATAATATTCTAAATATTATCATTTTTTTAATTACCTCAATAAACCCTTTTTATCTTTAACTGAGGTAAAAAAATTCATAGTTACTGTTATTTATGATAGAAAACTATTTTTTTCATTACCAAATTTAGATAAGAAGAATATAGATACTAAAACCCTTTTAAAAAATTCAATTTTTATAAGTTCCATATATTCAATTCAAAATATGATAACCTAATGCTGTAAATACTTTTTTTAGAAAGATTCATTTTTATGAATCATAATAAATTTATTCCAATGTGGTGACTAGTAAGAGGAACTAAATTAATGTTAACATATTTTATTGAATGTATTATATAAATATTTTAGTTAAATCACTCATATATAATGACTAAATTAATTTATATTGATAATAATATATTACCTTCATACATGAATATTTTTGATAGAAATATCACATTTTTACATTAAAATTAATTTACATTAATTTAAAAAAATGACTATAAAATATGTAATTTATTAATATATAAATAAATAAATTTTTATAATTATAATAACTGTAATTTTAAATAAAAAATATATGTCAAAAATTATTTTTTATTAAAAAAACTACAAAACAACTGTTTAGAATCAATGATATTTATTAAATAAATAAAAATACATTTTACAATTATATTTATATTAAAATGAACATCATATTTAAAATTATAATTATTATTAACATAATTTTTTTGTTTTGTGCATAATATCATATCAAACCCGTTTATTTATTTAAACAATATATTCTAAAATCTCTGATTCTTACACTATAAAATGTTCAAGAGGACATTGTTGAATATATCAATCTATCAAGTTTCTATTACATTTTAATATGAGTTTGTTTACAGAAAAAATAAATACATTTGACATACATTATTAATCCTATTCGAATATAAATTTGTTGTATTTTCCAGAATAATATTTTGAGAGATCCACAATATATGGATGATATGGGATTTTAAAAACACAATCAATAACCATGTGTTAAAATTATTGATGGGAAATCATTTTGATAAAATTTGGTTATAGTAGTAATATACCTGAATTATCATGATATTACAGTTATTTGAGAACCCATGATTTCAATATCCCATGTGTTAAATTTTTATGAGTACTTTGTAGTGTGTAGTGTCATTATAGTCTAATGAAAAAAGATTCCGTGAATGTGGAATGAATGAAAATTTATAGTGAATTCCATTCCTGCAAAAACTGTGGTTGTATAGAAGTATTTGTGCTTTAAAACCTAATAATATAACTTGAACCCTTTTAGTATGATGTTTACATATCCCAATGTAAACCTATAACATGAAATGAGAAATTTATTTCCCTTGGATACATCATATGATTATTCCAGAAATGTTGTTTCAATAAATCATTTTCTCTGAATTCAAAACAGCCCAAAGGTTATTAATTTTTTCCAATTTTAAATATTTGCATGATCAAACCCCATTTTTGGTAGCATCCAATGTTATAGACACTCAATAATGAGTGTTGTATAATTTGATAGTGTCTCCATGTTTGATTTATTTCATGGGTCTAGCTTAGGGGAATCAATATTGAACCAATTCTTCTCCCTCTAATATCAATAAAGGGTAAGGGTGATCTACCTCAGATGTTCCGCACAGATGACTACTACGTCGTAATACAAGTAGAAAAGGGAAACAACTGAATTTTTAAAATTTCATGATCTATTATTCTTATGAAATATACATTTATACACAATTAGATAAAAGTGGAATTATTTACTTAGTGCATGAGTCTCGTCAATAAAAGGTATGGATTCATATTTCATAATGGTACTATCTAAATTGAATTTTTAATACCATAGGTTTATATCCCTTGATGTGAAACCAGAGAACCGAGGTATGTTTGTCGAATTAATGATCAATGATAAGGAATTTTATTTCTAAATCACTTTTATTGTTCCCCTATGATTCGAGGAACAAGTACGTAATAGGATCCTTTTAGGGATTGTTGAAAATAACTCCATTTATTACAATAAAGAGTGTGGTACTTTTATCATTTCTGTAGTAAGTAATTGTGTAGAATTGATAAAACTAATCTTCTTTAATTTCTTTTCTTTACTAATAAAGATAATAGAATCATCTAGATATTTATTATATAAGATTAAATCATTAGTGATGGTAGATTGTAAAGTAATCTTGATATTTTATTCCCCTATAAAAAAATTAAGGAGTGGACTTGATGTCAAACTATAAAAGAATTTCTATCAATATCACAAATCATATAATCAATATGGGATGATTGTGTATATACATTACTGAGTGGAATATTTTTTTTATCATGATTTAATGATACTACATATAGTGACATAGCTACATGAATTTGAAAATGATAGTAAGGTGCATCTTCCCAATGATAGAATATATGGCCTTACTATCAAGTATATTGTGGCTAAGGTACTATGTATTATTCAATTAGACATTATAGATGTTATTGGATATAAATCATTAAGGGGTAAAAATATATCTATCACATATGGACTAATATGTTTCATTGTATGTGTATCATGTTAACTAGAAATCATAAAAAATTTAGCTAGATGTTAATGAAAGTGTTATGATATTCTATTTTCCACTTTGTTGTGATACCTATCTTCGTTATCGTTGAGAAGAACATACATTTTCCTACCAATTTTAAAAAACTCTTTAAATATAATAAATTTCTTATAATTCATCTTATCTATCACAGATTGTGAGGATCATAGAATAATATTTTTTTCCTTTTCATATTTGAGTCGATCTTGAGATCTCCATATCTAAAAATGAGGCAGAGGATTTTTCCCAAAGGGAACCCCAAATATACAAATCAAGGGTTTCATCTTCTTGATCTGGTTAAGGATAAAATCAATCACTTTATCAATATTATATTTTGTCCTATCATTAGTGATATTTAAGAACAAAATTTTCCATGTATCACTCATCCAACTTTCCAAAATATTTATAGAATATGTCTTGCATTGGACCACTATTACTTTTTCTATAATTATTCAGCCTGAAGTACATCACACAATATTAACGTATTACCTTTGAATTCTAAATGTAGAGTAACTATCAAATTAGAGAGATATCTATAATTTATTGTATCTAGAAAATGAATCTATGAAATAGAGATTAGGAAACTGATAAATTTTATTGATAAGATACTCTGAACAAGCAAATGTTACTTCTGTTTGTGGATTTCCAGATAATAGTTCTTCATACAGACACTAATATAAAAATTCTTCTACTTGTGTAGGATAATTTTATCCAACCAATTATGGATCTTTACATCATTAATGATGGTTTCTTTGATCAGTTTATCAATAGTTTCCTCAACCATGGAACTGTGAGAGGAATTCATCTTTTGGGGAATAACAATTAGGAAGTACACGATGGTGGATGGTGACCCAATGATTGATCCTAAGAATTTCCTTATTACTACAAATAATAAGTCATAATTTCACATTTTGAACACAATTTATTACAACTTCTCATCAAGAGCCATGAAAAAATAGACTGATGTCAGGATAATATATTCTTGATTATAATGGATCACTTTTATCATCTCATTAATAGTAGTGGGAACAATATCTTCAAATATAAGAGCGAATTACTCTAAATCAACATCAATGAAAACATTAAATCATGAAGGATGGGATGACTAATACGGCATACAATTTTTAGGTATAGAAGGATTATATTTTATAAGGATAAAATACTAAATTGATTCATATCATTCTAGATATACATTGGTTAGGGTAATGAAGTGTTGTGTATAAATTACCATGTGGTATTCAATGGTCTTTTATGAATACCATGTCAATAGAAAATTGATATCTCAACTTCTAGTTGTTCAATCATGTTCTCTGATATGGATGTTGTAGATACTAATGAATGTGGGGATCTTTTCATAATGCAATGTGAGATGGATTCCAAATCTTCAAAGGAACGTATCCTCCATTTGACAAGAAGGTTATTTGAGTACAATCCTTTTTCATATGAGATATGAAATTATTATTATGGCCATGGTTTTTTATTTTATAGGGTGGATCAATAGTTATAAAATGATCTTCATGTTAACTCATGGATCTACTATGGGGGATTTCATGTCAACGGAATCATTGAAACACTATGTCTCTTCATCCTTGGGATTCCTCCAATCCATTTTATTATTCCATATTTCAAAGTAGAATATTTGAAATAAGTAAATGGGGTATGAAAATACATATTGCACCCATACTGGACCATTGTGAAAATATTTGAAGAATTTTTACCACTATAGAGTAATTAACACATGAACATGGAAGAAAATACTCATTTGTATTGAATTGAATCAATTTTTTTACAAGAAAAAAATTAATTTTTTTAATTGATGATAGTTTTCCAAAATAAAGTCAACTATGAATTCATTATTGGATACTATTAACTCTTATAATTTTGTTAAGTCGTTAGGTTAGACAGGCTTAGAATAGTATCTTTATATCCTTGCCTTTTGAGCATTGAGGTTGATTTTATATTGATCCAACGGATTGTTTCAATAAAGAAATAGTGGATGTGAACAGCAAAAAAATTCTTGACAGAGAGAGGTGATGTATATAACCCTATATCATAGTTCCTTTATCTTCTATATAGAATGAATAATTTCCTAACACTCATTATACATAGTTTATTCTACAATGTAGACCTCATAGGAATCCAAAATTGTCTCAAAATTTTGGGTCACTTCAAAGGCTCGTTAAGTGAGTCATTGAGCTCAATTAATGTGATGTGTATATCAAGGATCGTGATTTTAATCAAGATAGCAATGATGTGATTAATCACATCATAATTTTGTGATAATAGAATCCACCTACTCCAAAGGGGAAATTTATATAATGGATTTGTGGAGATTTTTTATACTAGGGGTAGAGGTGTTTAGTCTACCTTTGACATTTTTTATAGATAGTTTGATGGTTGTTTTTGTTCCATGAGATCCACAAACTAACTCAGATGACTATTTTCATAGTAAGATGTAGTCCTGAAGGGATATTTTTTATCTCTAATAAATTTTTGTATAATAATATAAATAACATAAGAATAATTTTCCAAGATGGTTATCAAGGAATTATACATTCGTAAATGTGTTCCCCCTAGATATGATATAATTGGAGTGATCCTATATGAGGGTCAAGAAATTGTTATTCACTAATACCCATTAAATCAGTACATCTATTCACTGGTCCAATAAAATTAGTGATGCAATAATCATGTTTCTCATCAATGGAATCTTCTTGTAGATGACAGATCATGGGTCTTCCTTCCATTTAAGGGGGTATGAAGTGTTGGTTAGATTTTGATCTCTTTGAAACTAATTGGGATTCTTCTCCACCCTTTTCATGTCAGTGTCAGCTCTATTGAGTATTATCGGGATTTGAAGTTGACATTACTATTAGAAAAAAGGGTCTTGTTAAAGAGATTCCTAATTTATTCATCCATTCACATATAATAACTTATGTAAGAGTAATTTATTTCATTATATAAAATCATTAAAAAATACACTCATATATTTGATACTTTCATCCATACCGTGAAATATTGAAGAACATATTGGTTTCTAGATATACATGTGAGACACACTAAGGGATCCCCTAGTTCCATTTTTTCATGACCAATAACAAATTCTAAAATGGCACTGTAGAAAAATACCCATTGTCTCATTTTTCCAAGGACCCAATTGTTGGGAAATAAATTAGATGGTTAATCAATTAAATATCCTGTGGTTTCATGATTTATAAAATTTATAGAAGATTAATATCCATGGAATAGATGAAGAATCCTAGGACCAACACATATTTTTAGGACTGTAATTTTTTTTTTATTTTAGGTGTACATGTTTTAAATTTTATCTTATGGGTTCAATAAGAATCATTCTATGTGTAATATTATTCTTAGAAGAGAATATAATGTTGTGACTCCTGAAGATGGATCCTATATGAAATAAGAGTATGTATCACTTTGGTTATATTGGATCCTCTATCCATTCATTCAATAGTGGGAGGTGGTGGTAGATATCAAAGTATTAATAAAAGAATTTATACTAACAGCTGAATTAAATTAAATTATCACCCCTATTTTATTTCAATTGGAGAGTAAAGGGACACACTTCTATTTTACGGTGGAGCTAAGTAGGATGAAAAACTACTTATGAAGGTCCTCATAGCTGGTAATGGAACTTGGATCCATGTTTCTATACTATAAATATTTGATAAAATATAATTTCTCAATGAATTAGTGGATTTTTTATATCTATTATTGTTCTGTGTTTCCCAAAATCAATCCAAAATAACATGTAATGAGTTCTAGGTACTTTTCATAGTTTCCCATTCCATTGAATGATGTGAGAATTGGTATTCCAAAATTTTATTTTGTGGGGATATGGTCTACCCACACATGGAATGAATTTTCATACTATTTCAAATATATTACATTTCTATTTCCAAAAGATAATTATTGTGATGACTAATCATGTAATTTTTGGATTCTTTCTCTATTACGTGCGGCCTTTCTAGTCATCACAATCATACAGATTATTTAAGGTCTAGTGTTGGTAATTCACACTTATTGAATAGAGAGGGCGATACAATTAATAACATGAAATCTTTTATATTATAAAAAATCAATCCATGGAGCTAATTAAATGAATAAGGGTAATTTTGTACCAATTTTCTAAACAGTGTCTGATAATATTTTCTAGAACACCATCCTATTTGGGATGGTATCCTCAGTGTAACTAAACATTAATATTTATGTTTACCTCAAGAGCCTAGGTCAAAATTTAAATACAAGAATATATAAGTATTACATCAATAGTGTTTTTAATATAATTATATTAAACTATACCATTACTTTTTTCTATGATTCAAATGTTGATTTGGCATGGGATATTGTTTAGGATTTAGAGACCTCAACGTGTCTCTACTAGTGAGGGTGACCTAAATAATTACTGTTCAGAAATATTTACTTATCTTCCAATGGAATATTCTCATCTTACTAATGAATAGTGTCTTGCTAGTAATACTAAAGGGTCACAGTTGTAATGAATTTCACTGAATAGATAGTTGGAAGTGATGATTCACTAAAGAGATACTTCTTTATTAATGCATTAGTAATGCTTTGAAATTTTTAAAAACCTTATTTACGTTCTATAACTATCTACAAGGATAAATATATCTATCCATATAATGTTTTTTATGATCAACCAATAGAAATTACAATTCAACATCATAATGGTTATCATATATTCCAAGAAAAAATTGTTATTGAATCTATGTTATTTAGACATTTCTCACATGTTTTATTGATGGAATGAAATGCAATTTCAATAAATTTACACTAATATATAGAAATAATTGGTCACTGGTGTATAGAAAATAATTGGAAATTGGTCAATGGATAGGGATTCCAAAAAACTATTATCAAAATTTTCATATTAAGATGAAAATTATTACTCTCAATAACAATAGATATCCATATGGAGCTAGAATGAATTTATATGAGTGAGTGATGAAGATCTCCTTGAATATATGTATTTATATGGAAGATGTTACATTAGAGAAATACTTCCTTGCGTTTTATGGGGATTTAGAGGAACTAACTCAGGAATGTTTAGAATATCAATGTTTCATGAGGATCTAAATCCATCAAAATGTGTATACCAGTTTGCTTCCTATGGATTATCTAGAGGTTTCTCCACATCTATGAGTTCTATGTTTAATCATGTTTTCCCTCCCACTACTAGTGTAGATATAGATATGTGGAATCTTTATCATGCTTGGGGTGTCTCCATGACCAGTCTTTGGAAGGAATCTTGTACATATTTTTTGTAAAATCATATGTTGTGTTTGGAAAATTCATCCTCGAGAACATATATCATCATTGGATGATATTATTCATTTTTTATAGTGGGTGAGGAATGAATATATGTCATGAATCACCTAATAGATTATATTATGAATGATCAATGGTGTTTGGATATTTTTCAATTGTATTAGGACATTAATTCAAGTGTGGATGTTCCCTAAGAACAATATGATCAATATTACAGGGGTCTTCCTAGAGTAATTATTAATGGAATATCCAGGAGTACATTCATAATGATTATAGGTGGATTTTTCATGATAAAAAAAATCAGTATTGAAATATTATTTATCTTGTGCAGGACATTCATGATGAATTTTACCATTACTATATTTTAATATAGTTAACCAAGATTGTCGAGATTTTAGTTTAGGGCATAATATTGTTATAAAAATTCTATAACTGTTTGTGGTGGTTAAAATGGAATATGATGTGATGGAAATTGAAGGATATGTCATATGTGGATTTGGTGTGATGGAAAACACCCTACAGTAGAATTTTATGGATTGTAAAGAAGTATATAGTGTGGAATAAACCTTAAAAAGATTATTCATGGTCATAGAATACATGCATTTACTTTGATGTGGGAGGTTGAGATCTATCCTTATTGACAACCTAATTATAGTTACAACTAATTCATATTGAATGCTCCATGAAACCTCATTATTGATAAAGGGTAAATCAAGGTTCATTGGAGTATGTTTCTCTAAAAATTATGTGGTGATAATACAATATTTACTTATGATACTTTCAATGATGATGGTTCTGATGTGGAACCATTTCATCCTATCATCCATATGTAATATCCCTGGTGGTAATTAATTGTTCCTTCTAATATAAAATGAAGTTGTTTTTTACAAATCAATATTAATTTTTCTATATTAGTGAATAGGGTAATTGATTCGATGAATCATATGTATATATAAACCACATAACCATAGGATATTATGATCAACACATATAGACTCCCATGGGTTTAAATAGCATTTTGGGAATCTCTTGTGACTCCATACTAGTTATTGGTGGTCTATGAACCATTATTGAAACTTCTAGTCACTATAATTTCTTTGATATTTGATGAAAACCATTAGTACATGTCTGATGATGGTAATTTTTCTCATCATGCTAAAAGATATGGATCCACTCATTATTGTATGGTAATGGATTCACACTAGTTTCTATGTTCTTTTTGCAGGTACTTATTCTTTGAATGCTCACACTAGTCCATTCCTATGATGGTTTCAAATAAATTTCCACATTTCAACATTTCAATGGTGGGAATACTATTTAAAAAATGAGTTGATGATTCATCCTTGATCAGAACAAAATGATGAGATGATATTACATCCCTCTCATTATCCACCCATAGAAGTTTTTCCATTTTTGGGTTCCCCTAATAAATTATATATTTTCATGAATATAAATATCATTTCTATATTCTCTTAGATAATTTTTAATTACTTCGCATTCTATGTTAATAGGGAGGAAACCTTAAATCTAGACCTGAAGATAATATTATGAACTTTGGGAATCATGAAATATTATGTGTATGAAAATATCTACCCTAGATTAGGTTTTGAGGATATATTATTCTATAAAATATTATTTATTAGTATTTTCAACTATGGAATCCAAAGCTCATAACCTTATGTATGCCTTTCACATCACATGATGTACCCTTTTTTGATCACATAAGTTAACCTAGCTTTAAAATTCTTATGTATTCCATGCTCATCACATGGGGAATCATATGTTTTTTATATAGATAATCATATGGATTTTCTTGGGGAAATATTATATTATTAGGCTCATATCCTAAAAGATGAATGTAGAGATCCAATACTTATCACAGATTGTAATTATTCTTGTCACATAAGGAATTTTTTTATTTTGAAATGAAGAATCACATGATAATCACAGCAGAAAATGAGAATATTCGGCATTATGAATTTTAGAGTGAAAGATAAATCATATTATTATGATATTGGATTCACATTCCCATTATATAAGTAATATAATACCCATCACATAAGGTATTACATGATCATAACATGAGGTATCATGTACCAGTTTTATGAGACCTCATATGCTAATTACACATGAGTGGAGCACTTGATTACCTCAATCATACAACCTGATTGTTTAGGTTACCTTTATAATTTAATGGATTTTATTTTCTTTTTATAAAAGTGAATATACCCTATGATTATGATATATGGTATTTTTTAGGTTTAAATCCTTGTATTCGGGTATTTGATACATTTTTAATGTATTGATGGGCATGGGTTAATTAATGGTCGTGTTGATGATTCAAGTTTTTTAATCCTCTAAAGGAAGAGGCATGATAATTTCAATTGGGATTGAAAATATTATATATAATCATCACATAAGGGATATCATGGGTTAACTTATACTACGAGAGATGATCCACAATACACATGTCACCTTAAGAAATTCATATGTAAACATCTAGTGGGTTTGGTTTGGAGGTTTACTATAATCCAAAAAGATTATCTGGATTTATGGATACCACTATTTGATTGGGGATGATTTTTTATGAAATTAGGATTCATTCTAAAACATGAATCCTATATATCTTGTAGTAATATAGATCAAACACAACATAAATTGAGTCACACAGTTTAATGTTTTTTAAAATGATCATAGCGTGCAATTAAACTTCATGTCATAAAGACTCTACTGTTCTAAATAATGTGGAAATTATGGATCATGTGGGGATTATTGAGTCTCCTGATACCGTAACTCTTGATTATAGTGAAAAAAATTATACTACAAAAAATTAACATTGATACCAACTGATATGATCTAAACTAAACTTGAGAAAAATATAACATACTATTACCACTCACTATAATGTAACAAAACTCAGAGTTCCTTTAAGAATTTTCTCTTCCAGGACTAGTTACATAGGATAAATTTATAAAAATATTTTGAGGATTTCTACTTCAGCAAATCATATTATACTCAATTATAGGATTTCCATATGTTGCACTCATATTAATATCATATGGAGAAAAATAATAAATGGGTTAACTCTAAGACTTATAATAGGGAAAAAATCATTCACATGTAATCAAGGGTTAAATAATAAGAATATGATAAATTATGGGTATTGGAAAAATATCTTACTAAAATATTATTGAAGATTAACATTTTTCCTTAAATCATGATTTGAAGACATTTATTCTCTTATGGAAATACTAATAGCCTTAACCAATAGTGTCAAATAATGGGGTGATAAACATGATCCACATTATATTATCATAGGTATGTATATAAAAAATAAACCAAGGCCTTGAAATATATAATAACATTGAACATTAGAAGAAACATTATAATACATAAGTTATATCATTGTCAATAAACATAATTTCCACGCTTGATTTTGTGGGAAAATAACATTATTATTCATGAAGTTGTGAATAAACAAAATTCCCTTAATAAATATTGTAAACGAACCAAATGTCCAATATTACGACTGTATACAAAATAATTCCTCCAAATCCAATTGTGAAAAAACGTTTATACTTATCATCCTAATATCATAAGATAATAATCCTTTACTATTTCATTGGAGGGTGATATAATTCACCAACATTCAATCATCCATACATCTCTATGCCAATTCGAATCAATCATTATCCAATAATGAACTCGTGAAGTGAAAAATGGGATTTACTAAATTTCCAAATAGTATCAATAATGTTTAAATGATGAATATAAATTTTGGATTAAAAAAATTAAATTACCCTAATATATTATTTCATATCAGAATTTAGTGATTGGATAATGAAAAATAGCTTCCATGGAGATAATGTTTTAATCGAAATAATGGAAAATGAATGTGAAAATAATATTTTCATATAAATAGATTTTTTTATTTGGAGTAAAATATTATGTGTTAGATACTTTAAAAAACATCATTTTCCAAAATGTAAAGAGAAAACCATTGAAAAATCCGTACATATAAAAGTTACATTCAATGGTTAATCCTAAAAACGAGATAATTTATTCCAAAATGTGAGGTGAAATAAAATTTAAATATTTTAATTTTCAATATAATATTCAATAATAGATAATTCAATAGAAATTATGGTTATCAAGAAAGAATATAGATTATAGGTTAAATATTTTTTTTTCAATATTTGGATAAACATTTATATATTTTGAAATAACATTATTAAAAAACCATATCATAAAAAAATAAAGAAAAAATATTTAAAGCAGATAAGGAAAATATTTTTCATGAATGAGATAATACATAATTGTATTTCCAAATATATAGGAAGACATTTTTAAGACATGAACGTATGGAAAACTGGGGTAATCCATCGGTGAATAAGATGTGAATTATTTTACCCAGTGATAAAATTTTTATGTAGAATAATTTACTCATTTACATATAATTAAATAAAAATTAACATTTAAAAAGATAATAATATAAGGTTCCCTTAAATAAAAACATGACGTTAAATCATTCTATTTGAAAATAATTTCATGAAATTATGTATAACTTAACTAGCATCGTTGAGTTAAAAAACACATTATACAAATAGTAATGTATGAATTAATGAACCTAAATATGAATACCTAAAATTGAAACTAAAACATCATAAAATGGGAGATATACATTATGTTTTTAGTTATTGGTTTAGTGAATTAACCTAATTGTAAAAATTATGGTGTACAATTTTGAACATGTCTCATGGAATTGTTAATATGACAAACAAATTCTTTTAATTAATCTTCTATTACACTAAATTGATTAAATCAACAATATAAAAATTAACTAATTATTTGAGCTATTTAAAAAATAATAATATTTATACTATTTTATAAAAATAATTTATAGGTTTTCACAACATGTATATTAGTTAGTTATTATATATTTTCAATATCATGTGTGCGTTATGATGATAGTTTGGAACAAATTTCCTAAAAGCAGTTTTTTTCCAATAATAGTTAAGTAATATTTTTTAATATATAATTCATTACTTTATTTTTAACTTATCCTGTGAAAAAATTGAATCAATGTCTTCTTATTGATGTAATTTTTGAAATAAATGTTGATATTTCAATAATATATTAAATAAATTATATGATATTTAATGAACTATTAACTAATATTTTTTTTATATAATTATAATAATATTAGTATTTATGTTCTCATATTCATCTATGATGGAGTTTTATAGAATTATTCTAGTTGGATGTTAGACTATCCCAAACAAGAACATATAATAATTATATAGGTGAGTATGGATAATAAATTGTTTATTTTGAAATAATATACTAAAAAAATAATTGTGAAATTAATTATAAATTTTTATATTTTATAATAATTTTTATTGTGGTTTTTATAATTAATTATATTCCAAATGAAATATGAAAATGATTATGTGTGATTGATAAAATTTGAACAATGCACGACTTGGCATTTTTAATTTACAAAAAATGATATAGAATGTCTTTAGAATACAATATTTCTACCCAAAATAATTATAATATTATATTTGAAACAATTAATCATTAATTAATTTTTTATCACTAATAAAAATAGGCAGTTGTGAAAAATAGATGACATCTTATCGTGGAGGTGGTATTTTATAAAAACACATGATCAATAATCATTCAAATTTAAAAGTGGAGGGGAATGAATAAATAATGGTTTCCCCAAAACAATAATAAAACATAAATATATTAGTTATACTTATTTCATTAAATTACTATTATTATGATAGTTTTGGAAGAGTAAAATTAAAAAGAAAAAGATAACGATTAAGTAAAACATACTTGGGGACCTTAATTTTTTTCTTGAGAGTATCCTTGAAAAAGAGTGGATTACGATAACTTATAAAGACAATGAGAATTATAATGATATATTTACAAACACAACAGTTTTATTTATTGCATTTTAATGGAAATTTTTAAGGTTATTTGTTGCTTTGATAGGGTGTAAGTTATCCACTTTTATAAGTGAAGAGATGGCCACCTTTGTGAATACACATTATTTTCCAATAATCGAATGACACTATTCAATGGAAAATGAATCCAAAAACATTTAAATATGGATTTTAGGATGATATAATTTTGATCAAATATCCATCACAAATTTTAAATTTTTAACATGTTTTGATCTTTTTTAAAATTTTCGTTTTATTTTACCAATTTAGTTTTTTACATGGTAACTATTTTTCAACCAAAAAGTCTATATTTAATTAAAAATACAAGTTTATCCCTATTAAAAATTTGGGATGTTATAAACCTAAATTATATCCCATTTAACATAATTATATTTATAAATAAGTAAATATTTACTATTAAATTAATATATATTATACTAAAAAATCTTCTGTACAAAAATGCTATTTTAAAAATTGAGTGTTTTTAATATTATATGGAATTGATTATCAATTTATTGAGTGGTATTATATTTATATATTGGACTAAAAGTTATATTATAGTTATTTTGGATAATTTATTAATTTTTTTTCTTTGATAAAAATTACAAAATATTTATTAAGCAATTCTCTAAGATTTTCATTTTTACCGATATAATGATCAATTAACGTTATATTTAGTGATCATAATTATGTGCTCAAAATATATTTCACATTAAAAAAAATATTATATTGATAATCTGAAATATGAAATAAGTTTTTATATAGTAAATTTTATTAAGATTTCATAACAAATTTTTAATATAGTCGAATAAAAACAGTTTTTAGGGTAGATATTACAAATGATTCATCAATGTTAAACATGGGTTTCATCCTTCTACAAAGTAATTTTAGATGATTTATTTCACAATATATTTATTTTTTATTTATATGAAAATGTTCTGAGAAAAAATTATTTGATATTTTATTTTTATAATTTAAAAAATTCAGATAATTAAAAAAATTAGTATTTTTACTATTTAAAAAACATTTATTATATAAATATATTAAAACTCACTCGAATATAATTTTTATGTTGAATTAAATAATATAGTTAATTTTCTAAAATAAAAATACTATAATTTAAAAAAATACTTTTAAATGAAAATTAAATTTATATATTTATTTATATATGTATATTATTTTATTAAAAAATTCATTTTAAAAATATTCATATTTATACTAATTATGAAATTTATAATTTATTGGAAGAATTTTAATTTTTTTATAGGTTTTATTATTCTTCATTATTCATAAAAAAATATATTTCATGGCTCATTTTAGTTCTATGTTTCTTGTTGTGAAATAAAAATATATAATAATAATTTAATGGATATAAAATTTTTGGCCACAATATTTTATCCCTATTAAATAAATTCCAACATAGTATTTGTTATTATTACTCCTTGATGAATGTAAATGATATTATTTTTAAAATATTTATCATTCAGGATGTAAATTATAATATGAAAACCAACATACTCTCATAATCTATATCAAGTTACATATCTATAATTAAATATTATTAAAAGGATGGTTATATCCACCATAGTGATAAATAACGATATGAAGAAAATCACAGTTAACATTTAGGCCCATGGACTTCACCTCATTCCATACCCCTCACCCCACCCCCCTAATTGGACCATCCCCACCGTAGCACCAGAGGTTGTGTGAAAATGATATAAATCAGTCATTAAAAATTTTCTAAAGTGTTTATAACCAAAAAATACATTCTACAAAATAATAAATTCCCAAAACCATTTGAATTTATATTAAATTAATATTATTATATAAATAAACTATATCATTACTATAAAATTATATCAACCACTATATCAAAACATCACACAGATGAAAATATATATCATAATCCAAAAAATGATATGAAATTCACCAAAAAAATCATAGGTTACATTATTATTAAATGAAAAATAAATTCTAATATTATCAAACCTACCTATCTCATATTTCTCAAAACTAATAATAATTTAAATTCTAATGGTTATCCATCCCTAAAACATACATCCTTCAAAATTTATCCTAAAAAATACAATGTTGGGATAAACCGAATTTTCATGGTAATTAATACCATTTTATAAATGTATCCAAATCATTAAGAAAAAAAAACTAACGAAAAATACTTTAATGATTCACATAATCCTCAAAAAAATTACAATATACCATTATATCATCTATAAATATCACTTAAAAATGAAAATTTCCAAAATTATCAGGACTTTAATTTCATTAGATTTCTACCTGAATACCTGGAGAAAGACTGGGAAACTCATATTTTCCATCATATCCTACATAATCTAAAATTATTTTCCAAGTATATATAATCCAATAATCGATTATGATATATAGTGGTTTCTATATGTATAGATTCAATAGTCTCAATTTTGTGAAGTCGTTCTAACCAATTATTAAATCGAAAATATTTATAATAATATTAAAAATATAAATCATGAAACAAAAATATATAGATAAATTACCCAATAAACCATTATTAGTCTCATATGAAAATTTAACTCCATCATATGAATGTATTTATTTAATCCTTTTTCAAATTATATTCTATAACCAAATTCAAACACACTCTACTGAAATCCCACATAAATTACTATTACAATGTATGTGAATTTACTATATTAAGTTCCCTATGATTTTAAAACTTGTTTCGAAGTTAAGAAACCTTTTCATACAACATGTGATGATTTACTCGATATCCATTCTACTATTTTTTGAGCTATTACCCTTAGGTAAATATATTCTTGAGACCAAATCCAATTGTATTTTATAGAAAGACATTGAATTTCATAGAATATCATTAAGTAACTACATTACTAAATTTTTAGGATGTTATAATATATTTAATAACATCCTATAGACATTTCCTTAATTATTTTACTAATTATATATTATCTTAATAAAAAATAATTATATAGTTCCGTAAAAATGACTAAACAGTCCTTTAATACCAATTGATGCATTCGAGGCCCACACCCAATGTTATGGTACAAAAAAACCAATTTTTACAAATAAACATGATTCCAAGTGAGATGATACTACCTAAACAAGACCAAATATCTCATTATTATTATATCTCCTAGTAACCACAAATAAAATGGAGAATTTTTTTATAGTGTCTTCGATGTCCAATTTAATATGAAAACTATTTCTAAAACATATGAAGATTTATATATAGTAGAACCATTATAATATGCCTTAAAAACTTCTCATTGGTTACACTCTTGTTTATAACATGGTTAATGAAAATAATAATAAAGGAGTGAGCTTAAACACTCAACACTAGAAAATGAATCATCAACATGTAATCAGGGGTTAGATTATAATAATATGATCAAACATAAATAGAGGATAAATTTATTATTCAAAATATCATGAAAAAATAATATTTTCCTATTAATCATTATATAATGGAACATATTCTCAAATTTAAAATACATTATAAGGAAAAATAGTGAAAAAACCAAACATGGTATACATAAGCTATAAATTCTAATTAATATCGGGTCTATGATATCATTATTTCACTGAACTAGAATTATAATATTAGCGTTATTTATTATTATTATATTAAATTTAAATATTATTATTATATTAATGGTTTAACAGTAGATAACATATGTTTAATTTTAAATATATTATCACATTCCATGACTATTTATATATGATGCATGAAAATGGAATCGATTGTAGATTATTTCTTTAATATTTGTGATTGTATATGATATTTTAATAATAAGTTAAATATATAATATAAAATTTCAAGAACTAATCATGATTTCTATATTTAAATGTAATAATAGTAATATTTATGTTCCCATAGATACAAAATTAATGTTTTTTATAAATTTCCACGAAGGTGATTACTCCGACCCAATCATGAACATATCATAAATTGATGGGTGGGGATGGTTTAGAAAATTATAATTTTGGTATAATATAAATTTAATAAAAGCATAATGATATAGTTTATATTTTATTATTGTTTTGGGTCATATTTTTTTATTGATATTAAATTAAAATCAAGATGAAAAATAAAAAACTATGGCATCCCACCTTTTTACTACATAACTTTTCATTATATTTTACAAAGAGAGGAACTTTAATGTCTAGTGTCTTGCAAATTAGGAACATAAAACATGAAAACATAAAACATTATTATAATCCACATGTAGGGCATAATCATAAGTTCTTATTTTGTACAATTATTGAATCTCATAACCTGGAGACAAACATCAAAGGAAAGAGTGTGCAGAAGGCCCAGTATATAAATCAATGGAATCAGTTTACTTGTGATATCAATAAGAACTTGATGAAAACCACAAGACATAAGAAAAGAAAAAAGAGACATACCATAATAAAAGAAGATGAATCAAAAAATGAATATGTGGATACAAAATTTCATTTATACATTCATGAATATGTCACCAAGGTTCATTCCCAAGGTGTCATAAAAACATTACCATGGTTATTCACCAAGGTATCATGAAACTTATCATCTCTAGAGATTAATTCTTTACCAAATACATTGGAGTGCAATCAAGTAAAACCCTTAATATTAATTTATTTCACGTGATCCACATAGATCATAATTAAAAATTTCATCAAGAACCAAAATAGAATCAAAGAAATGGGTTTCATGTCAAAATTGTGACGTTTAAAAAGTACTTAAAAATAAGACCATTATGACATTTATAACACACGGAAAGGGAGTGATGGTTATATGTATTTCAATTCTAGAATCATATAGATAAATTTTATATATTGATGAATACCCCTGAAAAAGAAAATAAATTTGGGTATCCACATAAATAGTACAACATAATTTCTTGAGAAAAAGAGAGATATTTTGAGACAAACATTTTACAGCATAACAGCTACATAAAATCATTTTGGAAAACATTAAAAAGAGAGGGGACAAGGGTCAACCACAAATAAATAATTCATGATACAGTAATTGTACATAATAACACCATGTTATGGATATTACAATTATATACCACATGAAAAGTAAACATGAAAGAAAAAGAGAAGATTCTATTTCTTGTACGAAAAAATCGGAAGCCAAACATCTTCGCTTAAAAATTCAAAAAATAAATTTATGACAGCGGAAAGGGTCTCTCATAATTTGGATATAAAATGGACAATAATAAAAATATATAATAACAAACCCCCCTCCCACTAAAAATATGGAATCTAGAAGACATAATATAATTAAAATCATGACTAAAAAGAGGAGGGTGAAAGGCTCCCTTACCTTGAAAAGTAACATTGAAAGATTGAAGGTTGGGACCTTGGGGGCTAGAGGGCATCGTGGGAGGACACTATGGGAGGTAAGAAGACTAGATATTCATTAAATAGGATTTTGGAATGAAATTATTGATATAATGGCTTGGTATTTATAGGAAAAGTGAGGGAATGTTTAATTAACTTCAAAGGGACTCCTCATTAGTGGTATTTTCCAATCCATGGGCTTGCCCATGGTATTTTCCAACGGTATTGGTCATTTGGGACACCTCATAACGTATCCTAATATTCAAAATTATACCATATTTATTACATCATGATTACATTATCCATGATGTCATTAAACACTAGAAACTCAAAACTAAATTATTCCTATTCACCAAAAATTCATCTGTTTCAAAAAAATCCAAAAAATTTACCAAAACCTAATATCGATTATCTATATTCAAAAATTCACTACATTTTACGAAAATAATATTCAAAATAGCTTTAATTTAATTTTAAAATAATATCATTAATTAATCAAAAAATAAACTTTAAAATTATATCTTATTTTTTAACACCTAGAAAATGTAATCAAGGTCCAATAAAATTATTGTATAACGATACGACAATAAAGTAAAAATTTATGATTAAATTTTCTGAAAATAAATTTTTATTTTAAATTTTTAAATTAATTATTAAATTATAATAAAAATATTTATGACATACAAAAAAACCCATACTAATATTTTGACCATTTTTTACTTTTACGATATCTAAATTATATTTACAAATTCATGGGTGAAGTTTCTATTTTGTTGTCCAATTCACTATTCAATACTATTTTGAAGGTTATATTACTATTTATAATTAACTATTAACTAAAAATATGTTGATCTTTTTAGAGTCTAAATTTCTTACTCATCACAATTATAGACGACTATTTTTTGAAAATCACTTCACATTATTCATTATTTATAGTATACAACAAATATTTTAAAATACCCCTTTTCCACTATTCATCATTAATATAGAACTTCATCCTACATTTATCCATAAATTTTAAATTCACAAATTTTACATAATAAGAAATAATAATTTTATTTATACAAAAGTATTACACAATGTAACTAAGGTCTCGTTACATTTCCCCTTATAACACCTACATGGGACCTAAGGGTAAGGTGTGCTATGGTGATATAATCTCTGGGTGGCTCAAACAACATTGCCCAAGTGGTGATTTCTATCATCTCGAACTTCTCACTTATGTAATTTCATTGATTCTTCACATGATGGATTTCAGATTGGGTTTGGTCCAAAGCAAAGCCTAGTGAAGCCACCTCCTTCCCAAGATATTACAGAAGGGCTTCTTACGGACCTAGTCTACTAGATGAGGCCATCAACTCTTCTTTCTATATTAATTAACTAAGATCATTTGTATTTATAAACAATAATCATAATGTTGAGAGTTTAGTTTCCAATGGTCATATTAACCAATAGCCATATAACAGTTAACACAGAATGGTATCATATTAATTGTACTCATTTCGTTACTTTAAGAATATTGTTTTGTTGAGTATAAAATAAAATAACACACAAAATTTGGAAAAACATTTATTCAAATGTTCGGGTCGTTACATTCTTCCCCCCATAAGAAATTTCATCCATGAAATTTTAACACGTCCCCTCAGAAGATAAAACGTGTGGGTACTTCTTCCTCATTGAATCATCTAGTTCCTAGGTGACTTATTCAAATTTGTGGTTCCTCTATAACACCTTAACAAGGTAGGAAGTCTTATTGTGTAGAACCTTGTCTCTACGATCCAAGATGTCCACCGACTGCTACTCATAATAGAGGTAATGTTCTAGTTGTACCTCCTCTAAATTTAGTACTGTTAAGTGTCTGGTATGTACTTCCTTAAGAGGGATGTGTGGAAGATATCATGAACTTGTGCTAGATTTGGTGGAAGTGAAAGCTGATAGGTCACTGCTTCTACGCGGTCATGGATTTCATAGGGGCCAATGTACCTTGGATTGACCTTTCCATTCTTCCCAAACCTCATGACTCACTTCCATGGTAAAATTCAAAGAAATACCTTGACAGAAACATCAAGTTACAAGTCCCTTCAATGGTTTTTAGCATAGCCCTTTTGCCGACTCTGAGCAGCCTAAATGTGTTGTTGGATGGTGCAGACCTTTTCTGTCATCTCTTGCACAAGATTATCCCCAGGAAGATTTCTCTCACTAGCTTCATTCCAACAAGTTGGTGTTCTACATCTCTTACCATATAGAGCTTCATAGGGTTCCATTTGAATGCTTGAGTGGAAGCTATTTTTGTAAGAGAACTCAACTAATGGGAGATGTTGATCCCATCCACCTTTAAATTCCATTGAGCATGATCTAAGCATATCCTCGAGTGTTTGAATAGTCATATCATATTGAACATTAGTTTGGGGGTTATAGGCCGTACTGAAATTCAGTTCAGTGCTCAAAGTATGTTGAAGACTTCTCTAGAATATTGATGGGAACCTTGGATCACGATCAGATACGATAGAAAGTGGAACTCCATGTAACCTTACCACATCCTTCACATATATCCTGGAAATTTGATGAAGATAGAAATCTTCCCGAATGGAGATAAAATGTCTAGTCTTTTTGAGATGGTCTATAATAACCCATATCCTATTGTTTCCCTTGGAATTTCTTGGGAGACCAGTGATGAATACCATAGTGATATTTTCCCCCTTCCATGCTCATATGGGTAGTGGTTGCAATAACCCTTTAGGAAGCTGTTTCTTTGCCTTTACTTACTGACATACCAGGCACCTTGAAGTTTAGTCAGCAATCTCCCTTTTTATATTATCCCCCCAATAATGATCAAGAAGTTCACTATACATTTTTGTGCTTCATGGATATATAGAAAAAGTAGAACTATGATATTCATCCACCATCTCCTTCTTTATTTCCAAAATAGATGGAACACATATCCTTGTAAGAAATTTTATAACACCTTCTTGATCAGTATTGAACTCATAAAACAAGCCATCCTTCACATCCTCAAACTTCTTCTATAAAAAAGGGTCTTCTTTCTGATCATTCTTGATCTTCTATAGTAATGATGGTTGAAAAATCAATTGGGTAAGTGTTGATGATGTCCCATCCATTATAATTCCCATATCAAGCATTACTAGTTCATTGATCAAAGGATCTCTTTGTATCCTCATCATGGAATGAACAAATGGATATTTCTTGCTTAATGCATCAACGACATTGTTTTATCTTTCGGGATGATAATGAATTGAACAATCATAGTATTTGAGAATTTCAAGCCATCTCCTCTACCTCATGATCAATTCCTTTTATGTTAAAATATATTTCAAATTTTGATGGTCTATTAATATATCACATTTATTCCAATAAAGATAGTGCCTCCATATTATCATAGCAAAAATGACCGCAACTAGCTCCAGATCATGTGTAGGATAGATCTTCTCATGAGTTTTCAACTGTCATGATTCATAAGAAATGACTTTTTCCTTTTTCATGAGGATGAACCCATGCCCTTTCAGTGATGCATCGCTAAAAATAATGAATTCGTCTATACTTGAGGGCCGCGTTAACATGGGTGCAGTAACCAATATATTCTTCACCTATTGGAATCTTTCCTCACACTCATTTGTCCTGATGAACTAGACCTCTTTTCAATTTAACTCGATTAATGGATTATAAAGTCATGGAGAGTTTTTTAAAAACCTCATATAATACCTCACTAATCTAAGGAAACTATGAATCTCAGTAATCGTTCTAGGATGAGGCCACTCCTCTATAACTTTTTTGATTGCAGGGTCAACTATGATTCCTTCAATGGTAACAATGTTCCCCAATAAAAAAACTTGATGTAACCTGAATTCACATTTTTTGAACTTCCCCAAAAGACTCTCCTTCCATAGAGTTTGAAAAATAACCTTATGATCCTCATTCTCATCAATTCTTTTGGAAATTATCAGAATTTCAGCAATAAAAACTACTAAAAAGTTATCAAGGTAGTCCTTAAAGACTCTATTCATCATACGCATAAAAATAGCAGGTTCATTAGTTAGTCTGAAGGGCATAACAAGAAACTCAAAATGACTATATCTTGATCGGAAGGCAGTTTTCATAATAACTTATTTCTTCACCCTCAGTTGATGATAACCAGATCAAAGATCAATCTTAGAGAAGAATTGATCCCCACGATGTTGGTAAAATAAGTCATTAATTTTGGGAAGAGGGTATTTGTTATTCACAATGATCCCTTTTAGTTCTCTATAATCGATGCACATACTCATTAATCTATCCTTCATACTCACAAAAAGAATAGGTCCCCCCAAGGAGATACACTCGGTCGGATAAAACCCTTCTCCAAAATATCTTTGAATTGTTTCATTAACTCCTACAACTCCTCATTTTCCATCTTATACAAAGTCTTTGATATCGAATGAGATTCGGGTATGAGTTCAATGGAGAAGGTTACCTCTCTTTCTAGGGAAGGTCTGTGTAACTCCTCAGGAAATAAGTCAATGTATTCCTAGATGATGGGGACATTTTCTATCCTCAAACTCTCATTTCCTTCTTCTTCTTCACCGATCAACTCCATAAATTATGATGTAAGAGGTTCTTCTGGAAAATATCATGTTGAGATATCTCTCCTTGGAAAATAACTTTAGGATTTCTATTCAAGACTACTGGGATTTCCTTGTTCTGTATTTGATCATAGAATTATTCTTTTAGAGCCAGTCTATCCCATGTATAATGTCGAATTCCAGCATGGGGATGACTACTGGATTTTCAATAAGATTATTCTCACTAAAGTAAATTCTAGAGATTCTAAACGATGACGATTCGTGGATAATCTCACCATAAGTCTTGACTAATAACTTTAATTTTAGAAAATCGGGGGTTGATTCTAAATTTTTTGCGAACATTAAAGACATAAAGGAATGAATAGAACCATAATCAAACAAATAACTTGCTATCATTGAGAGAACCACAAGAGTGCCTACCACCACATCATTTGGCACCTCAAATTCAGCCATAGTGATTCCAAATTTACAACCTTGTTCCCCATGGCCATTGCTAAGGCTCATGGTGATTCCACTATACTACATTCTGAATTGGACAATGATTGGAAAAGTTCCATAGTTGTCCACCCGTATAGAATTGGACATCAAGTAGGGCCAGAACCATCTTCCACTTGTCATTAGTGTTGGGAAGTTTTGGCTTCACCTCACTATGAAAATTCCATGCAATGTATCCATCTCTACCACACATGTATCACTTCCCGCCCCCGAACATGATGTTCCCTAAATGCTTCTTCCCTAACTTATTACACGTGGGACGTTGTACTTTCTTGCCTCCTCTTCCCTGATTGAAACTCTTCCCTATGATTGTCTACATAAATATTTTCTTGCCATTGGATTTATGAGACCATTACGTCTCACCAAACTCAAGTTCGTCTTTAATGACACTTCGCACGATCTCCCCATAGTTATCATAATCTCAGTGGTCTAGATTCTTTCGCAGATGAAGTCTCAGTCCACCGAAGAATCTATAAACCTTACCATTTGGATCCATGAAAAATATAGATGTGTAATGTGAAGCCTTGTGAAGTTCATCTCATACCTTCCCATATATTTATTCTCCTTCTTCTTCATCTCAAGAAACTACTTCTACATTCTTGTTCTCATCGATCG
Source organism: Viscum album (assembly GCA_963277665.1). Classification (NCBI taxonomy): domain Eukaryota; kingdom Viridiplantae; phylum Streptophyta; class Magnoliopsida; order Santalales; family Viscaceae; genus Viscum; species Viscum album. The sequence goes on from OY728137.1 coordinate 2,057,277,212, forward strand.
AGGGAAATAATTGTTGAATAATATCCCTCTGAACACTTCCCACTCCATATTATCAACATCCACTCTTGTCCATGTGTTCTTAATCAGTTCCCACCACTGATCAGTTTATCCATCTAAACAATAAACAACCAATGTAACCATCTCTTGTTCAGAACAGCGGAGCCCAGAAAATATCTTTTCGATAGAGCCGATCCACTATTCAGCGATCAATTGGTCAGTAGATCCACTATAGGTTGGTGGTCATTGACGCAAAAAGAATTCAATAGAAAGTTGTTCCAATTCACGGTGAGAGAAGTCTCTCAACTTGATTCAAGTTATTTCCAATTACATGAGTCATTTTTTTCATCATTTGTATGAAATTTTCCATTCCAGCTTCCGTCACAGGGTTGTCAGTACATGGTCCATTGAACTCACCATATACACAATTCCTCTTATTCCTCACCAATTTCTAAAAGAATAATTCCTTAGTGAGAAGATTATTTCATTTTTTAATTTTTTAACATTAAAATGATTTTATGTCTTAATAATTCATGCTATAAGCAATTAAATTTATCAATAAATACTTCATAATGATTCATAAAAATCTTATGAATAACCAAACATATCCCCTAGGTGTGTTGTAACCAAGAGTGTAGCAAGGCCTGTTGTTGTGTACCAGGATACCCCGGGTCAAGACCAAAACTCCTTGTTATAGTTTTCACTCCTAGGTTCATCTGTTCTAGAGCCAACTCTACCTGCTCGTATCCAGACAGGGATGTATTTTGTTGATAAAAAACTTACTCAATACACACCAAAATACTAAGAAGTATTCCTATATTTAAACTTTTCTATAGATTTCTTCCTAATGATTTCATTTCCTAATTCCATAAATAACTAAACTATCCTTTGATACCAACTATGGAACCTCTCCTTTTTACTACATAACTTTTCATTACATTTTACAAGTATAGGATCATTAAAGTCAAGTGTCTTGAAAACTAGGAACATAAAACATGAAAACATAAAACATTTTTCTAATCAACTTTTAGGGGTTCATCACAAGTTCTTCCTATGTAAAATTATTGAATCTCTTAACCTTGAGACATACATCAATGAAAGGGTTAGAAGAAGTCCTAGTAATGAAATCAACGGAATTATTTTACTTATGATATCAATAAGAAAATGATTAAAACCCCAAGACATGAGGAACGGAGAAAAGGAAAATTATAATAAAAGAATATGAATCAACAAATGAATATGTGGCTAAAACATTTCATTTAGACATTAATGAACATGTCATCATGGTTTATTCATAAGGTGTCAAAAAAAAATTACCAAGGTTATTCACCAAGGTATCGTGAAACTTTTCATCTCTATAGATTAATTATTTACATAGTGAATTGGAATGTAATCAGGTAACACCCATAATATTTATTTATTTTCATGTGATTCACATAGATCATAACCAAATATTTCATAAATAACCAAAATAGAATCAAATAAATGTGTTTCAGTTAAAAATCATGATGTTTAAAAATTACTTAAAAATAAGATCATTATGTCATTTATAACCCATGAAAAAGAAGTGAGGGATATATGTATGTCAATTACAGAATAAAATAAATAAATTTAATGTATTTATGAATACCCCTGGAAATGAAAATAGATTTTCTTACTCATATTAATAAAACAATATAATTTCTTTAGAAAAAGAGAGGGATTTTGAGATGAAAATTCTGTAATAGAACAGCTACAGAACATCATTTTAGAGAACATTAAAAATAGAGGGGAAAGGTTAAACCACTCATAAATATTTCATAATACCGTATGGGTACATAATAAGTTCATGTAATGGATATTTTAATGATATACCACATGAAAAGGAAACATGAAAGAAAAGAGAAGATGATATTTCTTAAAAAAGATTGGCATCCTAACAACGTTGCTTAAAATTTCAGAAAATAAATTAATGAGAAAAGAGAGGGTATCTCATTATTTGGACATGAAATAGACAGTAATAATAATTTATAAGAACATACCCCCACATAAGAATATGGAATATAGAATACATAACATATAGGAAGTTATGACTAAAAAAGAGGTGGGTGAAAGGTTCCATTACCTTGAAGAGTAACTTCGAATGCTTGACAGTTGGGACCTTGGTGGCTATAGAGCACCTTGAGAGGACTCCTTGGTAGGTATAAAGACTAGATTTTAATTCAGGAGGATTTTGGAATTAAATGAATGAGATAATGGCTTGGTATTTATAGGAAAATTTGGGAAATATTTAATTAATTTCAAGGGACACCTCATCGGTGGTATTTGAAAAACGATGGGCTTTCCCTTGCTATTTGGAAATGTTATTGGCCACATGGAAAACCTAATAACATATCATACTATTCCCATGTCTTGTAGATTTATTACATCATGATTACATCATCAATGATGTCATGAAACACCCAAAACTCAAAACTCTATATTTACTATTCAACAAAAATTCAATTGTTTCAGAAAAATCCCAAAAATTTACCATGACCTAATATCAATAGTATAATTTAAAAAATGAACTCCATTTTATAAAAATAATTTTCTAAATATTTTTATTTTTATTTTTAAATAAAAGCATTATTTATTAAAAAACAACTCTGAAACAACAACTTATTTTTTAACAGCTTGAAAAAGTAACCAACATCCCAAAAAATTATCGTATGACCATAAAACAAAAAAGTAAAAATTTATGAATATATCTTTATTTTATATTATTAAATTAGATATAAAATTGTAATTAAAATATTTATGACATAAAAATATATCAATACTTATATTATGAACATTTTTTCAGTTTTAACTAATCTAAATTATATTTATAAATTCATGGGTGAAGTTTTTATTTTTTTGGCTGATTTACTATTCATTACTATTCAAATGGGTATATTACTATTCATACATTAATATTAACCAAAGATTATGTTGATCTTATTTGACTCTAAATTTTGTACTGGTCACAATTGTAGAAGACCATTTTCTGAAAATCATTTGACATTATTAATTATTTAAAGTTTACCAAAAATATTTTAAATTACCCAATTTTCCAAAATTCATCAATAATATGGAACTTCATCCAACATTTATCAAGAAATTTGAAATTAAAAAATTTAACATAATAAGAAATAACAATTTTATTTATACAAAAGGATTACACAAACTCACTATGTTCTCGTTACATTCCCCCTTCTAACACCAACATAGGTCATAAGTGTATGGTGTGAGATGGAGATAGAATTTTGGGGTGGATCAGACAACATTGCCTGAGTGGTTATTTCTATCTACTTGAACTTTTACCTTTGGAAATTCTATTCAAGATTTAAATTATGGGGTTCGGCATGGGCTTGGTCCAGAGTAAAGCCTCTTGAAGCAACCTCCTACCCATGCTCTTAAATATGGACTTTGTACAGCCCGGGTATACTGGATGAGGCCATCGACTCTTCTTTTCATATAAATTTACCAAGATCACTTGTATTTATATACAATAATCGTAACATAGAGAGTTTAGTTTCCAACGATCATATTGACCAACTGTCATATAAAAGTCAACACCCAAGGATATAATTTTAATTATACTCACTTAAATACTTTTAGGATATAGATTTTATTGAGTATAAAATAAAATAACACCCAAAATTTTGAGACAACATTTATTAAAATGTTTAGGCCATTACAAAAAAGAAACTTCCTGGTGTTCGTGGTTCATAGAGAACACGATGAATGATTTTATTTCCCAAATAATGATTTGTTATTAATTTGGACTATATTATATATCATAAAATTAAATATTATATTATATATTTCACAATTATCTTTCTATTTAATAGTTTATAAGAATTAAGAGAGATGTTACTGAAAAAAGAAGATGTTGCTTTTTGGAGGTTTTTTTCATCATAGACACATGGTCAACGTTCTTTGGTTTTTATAAATGTGAAAATAAGAGTAAATTATCGTTTATCAATTAATATAATAAACCTTCAGTTTGCTAATGAAAATAATTTCAGTATTATACTTAGGATAGGATAGTATACGAAGAAAAAGATAGTGAATAAAAGGATATGGATTATGTAACACTCAATTAGAGGCCTTGAGTTTTCTCTTGAATGTATCCTTAAAAAATGAACAGATTGCATTAAGGAATAGTGATTATGGGATTTATAATATAAATTGGACTGGTAGTTGTTTGAAGAATTTTTTAGGATAAATAATGTTTTTAAGGGGATATTTGGCATTGATAGGGTGGTAGTGATTCCCTTTAAAAGTGAAGTGTAGGGAACTTTTTCAAAATACCCGTTATTGTTTAGTAATATAATGGATCTATAATAGGGTTAATGGTTAAAAAACCAAGAAATAATATAATTTATGGGAAATAAGGTATAAAATCTCCCACCACCAATGTTTCCCCCATGTTTTACTCATGTTTCAATATATTTACAACTTTATTTTTCCATTTTACGACTTTTTAAAATAGTTAAATAGTTTTTTACCCAATTAGATTATACATTATTAAAAATATATTTTATCCCCTATTATAAATATTTGGTGTGATAAAACAAATTATTATTCAAAGATAATATATGTAATTTCATATATAATATAAAAGTAAATATTTATACTTAGACATTTAATATATAGAGAACCAGTTTTATATAATTAAATTAGTTTCAATATTATGTGTTCTTAATATTATTTTATATTGATTTTAAATTTATTTAGTTATGATATATTTATATATATTTTTAAAAGTAATATATATGTTCTTCTCTAAAGTAGATTAATGTATTTTATTAAATTTATTTTATATGATTTTAATTAAAAAATACATTGAAAAAATTGTCTTTTTATATCACGTTCATTAAATTTACAATTTCTAATCAAAATATTATGCACAAAGTTTAAATTTTTGTTATTAAATAATAACATAATTTTTTATATATTATAAAATCCATTTTCAATGATTTAATTTTTCTATGTGATAAAAAAAATTAATATATGAGAATGATAATATTTTTTTTGAAATAAATATTATATATGTTTTAAAAATATTAAACATGTGTTTTATAAATTTAATATATTATTTTTGAAAATTTAAATAATTATATAAATATAAATTTTATACATCCAAATTTTAAAAAATAATTAATTCATACTTGTATGATTATAATTCCATAAAATTGATGTAATTGACAACATTCATATTTTTTACTATTTCTCTAAAAATAAATTATTTTATAAAAATTTCAAATAACCACCAAATGTCTATTTTTCCATGCATAATTAAAAAAAATCTTATTTTTAAATTAAAATTATAAAATATATTAATTTAACATAAAAATTAAAATTCAATATAAATAATTAATAAATACATTTATTCAAAATGACTTTTGAAAAAATTTAGTTGTCCTAATTATATATTTAGTTAATTATCTAATTATTTTCAATATTTTTTAATTTTCAATAGGGATTATAATTCTATGATTTTCTAAAAAAGAATAATGTAATGGGTCGTTTTTTGTTCTGTTTTTGTGTGTAAAGAAATCAATCAAAGATATTATTAATTTAAATGATCCAAAATATTAGGTATTTATATTCTATCCATCTTAAATAAATTATGTCTATTCAAATTTAAATAATTACCCACTGATGAAAATATATTCTGATATTGAGAAATTATTTAAATTTCTATATATAACATCCAATATGAAATATACCTTACTCCCTTTGGATATATCAAGTTACTTATATTTCCTCACAAATATTAATCTTTCATTTTATCCTAAACTCAATTATTTATATACCCTAATCATATATTCTCTAAAAAAATACTTTCTCAATACCCTATAAATCTCAAAGATATTTTCAAAAATGAATACATTTGTTCCTCATCAATATTACACAATATTTACCCACCAAATATAATTAATAACTAGTTCATAGTTTTACACATTGGCCAATAAATATCATAATAAAAAATTTGAGATAATATACAACAATAATAGTATGGATTACATTTCTATTAAATAGAGAATCAATTTCATGTTTTTCCATACTATATAACTCCATTTTTTTAAAACAAATCATCCCGTAAATTAAAATGGTTATTTATGCTTCAATAATGTGTTCTTCAATATTTATCACCAAATAAATAATTTTTTTGTTAAATCATATTTTAGGGATATTGGTACGATTTCGAATATTTTTAGAAACCATCATAGAAAATTTAATGAATATAAATCCATAAAAATTTTACATAGTTGTATAAATTTTAGAATTTACCAAAAAATCATCGGTTAATATCACTCATTAAATAAAATATATAGGAGTATCAAGATTTAATTTTTATTTATATTTTAACCTAACAACATTATGTAAAACTGGGAAATAGATATTTTATATCATATTATATTATACAAAAATTCATTACTTTTATGTATACTACCTTATCTGGTTATATGATATAGTGGTTTTAGGATACCTAATTTCATATAATCATATTGATGATTAGTTTTCATCATAATACTAAAACCCTAAATGTAATGATAATATCAAAAACATGAATATGAAAACATCAATATGAAGATGTATTGTTCTGTAACTCCTTTATTTATGAAATATACTACTTTGAGTTAAATATATTAATATATTTATTAAATCATTTATTATCCATGATCATTTTCATGTTATGTTATCCAACCTAATTAGTTGAAATCATACTCAAAACCATCAAAAAGGTTCATTATAAAGAATGTGATTTCACCATATAATATCCACAATGAGTGTCAAACCAGGGATGTAGTTAGGCCTATTTATCCCAATCTATATAAAAAATGAGTTAATATGAAAACTGCATCGTTAAGGGTTATTATACAATGGTATATATGTTCTATATTTTCCATCCACTTGTAGTATCTGGAAAATGGTTTCATACCCAAGGAAACCTTCTATCAAAAATTTATAATTTGTTATCCTAAAAGTTTATATATCCATTATACATACCCATATGTATTTCACTAATGTTATATTATTATGATAATAAATAACTAAAATACTCCCTAAGAATAAATAAAAAATCATTTTATAAAAACCGAGGTGTCTTAGACACATAATCCTCAACGAGATGTTAAAATAGCATTATTTAAAAAATTATTTATAAAACCAACTAAGATGGTCTAAGATAATGTTTAATTAATTTTACATTAAATTTACATCTCAAAATAATTTCATATAACACTGATATCATTTTCTCAATTTGTTAGAATATTTTTCATAATGGAGACAGATTTTTCATACCTTGTGAACATTAATCTGTTAAGGAACTATAGAATAATCCCTTATATAATTTTTTTAGGTTTCACTCATATTTATAACCTAGGGAATGAAAAATGTATTATTTATGTCATATAAAATTCCCAATAATGGATAATAAATCATCCACATGTAATCAAGGGTTTGATGACTAGAATTTAAGAAATCATTGGTACATGAAAAATTTAATATTAAATGGAACTAAATAGAATAATATCTCCCATAAATCATGAAATAATGAAATTTATTTTCATATTAAAAAACATGTAACATTGAATAATAGTATGGAATATTGAGATGAAAATCATGGGAAATATAGAATAATCATTTACATATGGTATGGAAGTAAATGAAGACCCTGAAATGGAATTATAGTGACCATTGGAATAAAAATTAAGATATATAAATTCTAAAATTGTTTGGAAAAAATCATACTTCATGTATTCTAAAAACTAAAATGTTCATTATTATTGTAGTGAATAAAGAAATGCTTCATGTTGTGAACTAAAAATTTTTCCTTGCATTCTATAATAGAAAAAAATTATAGGATTACTGTTTTCAAATAGAATGTCCATACATAACATCCTTAATATATGATATATAAATCCTTAACCAACTCATAAAAGGAAGATATGGGACCCAAACTATCAATCATCTAACCATATATTCTCTATTAAAAATAAATCATAAAATAATAATGAACCCAAGAAATTTAATGGATTTCAAAAAATATCTATATGGTAATGAATAAATTAATCTAATGAAAATCAATGGTTGAAACCAAAAATCCAGTGACTGTAAAAGTGTATTTAATAAGAAAATATTGAGTCTGTTTCATGATAAATAACTTTCAAATATATAAGGGATCTTTAGATAATGAGAAAATAGTCTAAGAAATAATAAAATATATTTTTAATCTAATTAATTATTAGTGTAAAAAAATTTTACATTTATATTATGTAAGTAAATTTTAAAAATTGGGTGATAAAATCAAGGAAAAATATTTACTTTTAAAATGGTCTTTTAGTATTTTATTCTTGAAGTAGATATTAAGGTCTCCAAAAGGGGAAGTGACCACATATTGGAAACATTGAATTTTAAAAGTAATATTCAATAATATAAATTTTCAATGTCATAATGGTTATAAAAAATTAATGTGAATAGGATGATGAAAATTTCATTTTGAAATGACAGTTGTTTTTTAAATTTTGAAATACTTTTATGGGATTTTTTTTAAGGAGTACAAAAACGAAATTTTTAAATATTAGAAGGTAAATATGATGTTCACATTAAATTATAAAAAATTTGATTCCAAATATATAATGGATGACATTAGTGGGAGTGGAAAATACTAACAAGGGTTGAAACTCTTATTAAAGAGGGTGAGAATTATCCTCAATTTTGATATACTATTTATTGGTAGAAATTTATATTTCATTAAAAACTGAATAAAGGCGTAAGAACCTGGTTCTTATTTTTGAGTTATGGGCTTCTTATTTTCCTTTTCCTTAAGTGTTTTTGAAAAAATATGGAAAATGGGGGAAAATTCTAAATTTTGAAACTACACGACGTGTAGTTTATCTACACACCGTGTACTTTTGGCCGTGTTGGGATGAGTACATGGGGCGTGTAGCCATGCCAGCGACGAAGGGTGTAGGAACCGACTACATGCCGTGTAGTGGTACCTTACACGCCATGTAGTCAGTCACCAGGCTTAAACAGTAAGGTGGTGGAGTTGCTGCCAGCTGGGTGAGAGTACACGCCGTGTACTCGAGAGTACATGCCGTGTACTCATGTCAACAGATGAACAGTGTGGCAGTGCCACCAAATGAATAGTTAAATGAATGAAGTACACGCTATGTACTCAGAAGTACACGCCGTGTACTTTGTTTTCTCGGATTAAAACGGGCAGTAGCCTCCTCATTTGGCAGAGGAGGCGTTTGAGCCATTTTGGAGCCAAAGAAGGAGGCCAGATATTTGAAGATCCACTAGGCGTTCTTCTGGAATCAGTTTCGTCTTTGGACGATCTCATTGGAACTGCACGAGTGAGCCCTCTCCTCTCCTGATACCTTTCTTACCAATTCTTCTCCTAACGTAAGTTATTTGCATTTGAATGGGTTTTGTTCTTCGTCAGATCTACACCATTCTTGGGCGTTTCTGGAGTCGGCAATCTTGTATAATGCTCGTTGATGTATAAGGTAGGTGGCTTTGTGTTTAGTTTTCCAACTGTTGTGTGTTTTGTGCGTTTTTGTGCCACGAACCCATGTTGGGGTGTCGTGTGGCTGAGGTCATTGCTATGTTTAATTCCTAGAATTGCATAGGTGATTCAACTATGATATTAAAATGCTGGTTGGAATCGTTGCTTGGATCCGGAACCACCCCCGGGGTGTGTTTCACTGTTTAGCCGTTTGGCCAGGATACCCGAGGGTGTGCCTTTAAAGTAGTAATTATAGAATTTCCTTGATAGGAATTTCTTGTTACTGCTCGTTTACCTGTTGGGCATGGCTCGATTTCTTATTTAGCCTGAGGGCATTTTTGTATTTATCCTGAGGGCATTGTTGTGATTATCCTGAGGGCACTTCACTATTTAGCCCGAGGGCTGTAGTTATTTCACCTGAGGGAAACATTTCGTGCCTGAGGGCTTGAATTCTGTGTCTGAGGGTGAAACTTCGTACGCCTGAGGGCAATTTCTGTTATGCCTGAGGGCTATACCTGCGGGTTGGATTCTGCTTACCAGAGGGTAAGGTTTTGTTTGTCTGAGGACGTGGACTGTTTATTTAGAAATGCACTGTGGTGATTTCTAATGTTTAAATGGATTGAGTGGATAATAAAATGGCAATATAATTGGTAATTAGTTACTTTTGATTACTTCTTACATTATTGCATTTTACTACTGCACACTGTGTTGCATGCTTACATGCAGTTAGGCACGGGCCTTTGGTGGGTGCCTGCTGAGATATATTTCTCACACCCTGTTTTGGTCATGCTTCTCGGCCCAAACAGATTAAGTTGCTGCAGGTGTGGATAGAGGAAAGAGTCCCTATACAGGTACTTGACTGTTGCTGTGGAGTAGGAGAGCATGGGACCGATCCTAGGTTCACGATGCCGCTGCCTTCTATTTTGCTAGTTTTTCTATACTCTATATTTTGTTGTACAGTATTGATGTATAACATGTTCTGGCTATTTTCTTAGAACTTGAAACATGTAGCATCATCACTTATATAATATTGGTTATATCCACTACTGTAGTTATTTTAGTTGTGTATTTTTACTTCTTCCGCTGTCATTGTATGTTTATTCTGTATTCCACTGTGCTACACTTTGAAAAATGAGGGTATAGTTACCCCACTATCAGACCTGGGCCCTCGCTGCTAGTCGGCAGCCTCTGGCATTTGGGGAAATGTGCTTGAGGTCTTGTGGTGAACCGGGCTCGGGGCACCCGTTACGTGGCACCCAGGTCTGGGATGTTACAATGTGGGATCAAAGGGGTTTCATTTCTTTGACTTACTATTTGGAGACGTAGTTAGGGATAGGACCGAACGGTAGTTGGTAATAAGATGTGTCTGGGCATAGCTAACACGTGTATAGGGAAAAGCCAGTCTACCTCGTATTTTGCATTATTTTGATTTTGCAATTTTACGTTTGATATGTTTTCACCGTTGGGTGACGCACTTGGATTGTGCTGTTTATATTTTATCTATGGGTGCTATTTAGTTGAAACCCAATGAGATGAGGGTATATTGTCTCATGCATCATATGGGAACATGCTAGATATCACATGCCATTCATAGTTTCCATTCCATGTAGGTGCATTAGAATTTGAATGTTTTTTTGATAGTTGATGTGCTAATAAAGCATGTTATTGTGATTGCTGCTTGATAAATACCTGCCTTGTGATATGGTATGTTTGTTTGAGATGTTTATGGAATGGATGAAAAACTTTGGTTTTTGGGGAATATGGACCCCCATTGACCGGAATTTGGTGGATCATTGGTTGTTTGTTGGTTATAACACAGATAAGATGTCAAACTTTGCTTCGTGGGGAGTATGGGCCCCCACAGGTCATAATTTGACACTTAGGTGTTGTTTTTTCTGTATTTTCTAGGTTCTGGGAAAGTTTCTGAGGCATACTATCCGGAAAACCCAGAAAACACGCTGTGTAGGACCTCATACAGGCCGTGTGTGTTCTTCGGTTCGAGAAGAAAAATGATGTTTTTGAGTACACGCCGTGTACCCCGAGTACACGCAGTGTAGTCTCTTCCCGTGTCACAAACCGTGTGGGTGGCGACACGGGGTAGGGAAGGGCTTGGGTAAAACACACCATGTAGTTTTTGTGCACGCCGGGTAGTGTGACCCGGAGTCCAGCCTTGTAACTAACAACACGGGTCGGTGAACTCCTTGACAGAACACACCGTGTCAATAGTAGACATGCCGTGTAGTGTGACCTGGGGACTTGGCCGTGTAACTAACAACACGGGCCAGTGTCACCTCTCCCTAAACACGCTGTGTACTAGTGGGACACGCCGTGTAGTCTTGTCCGAGGACAGACCATGTGGAGTTAGCCATGTGGCTGGGAAACGGGGTGCTGTACACGCCGTGTATGGGTGTAAAACACCATGTGGGGTTAAGCCGAGTAGTCGGCCATGTCACAGATGACACGGGCAGTTGGAAAATAACACAGTACACGCCGTGTAGATATTATACACGCCGTGTAGTTTTGTTGAACGGAAGCCTTGTGGCTTAGCCGTGTAGAAGGACCCGGGTAGGGGAAAGGAAGTCAAGTACACGCCGTGTAGTCAGTGTACACGCCATGTAGTATTGTTTTTCCAATTTTGAATACTATCTTCCTCTTGTTCCTTTGTGGTTCCTTCGCTTTCGGTCTTAATAATCTTGAATCTGAGGCATGATTTTGACCTTGTAGTGTCATGCCGCCTAGACGACCGTGAGTTGTTCGCCAGGAGAGCAGCGATGATTATACTCCGGAGATGGTGGGCCGTGGGCTACCAGTGGATCCACCAGCAGAGCCAGATGCAGCACCAGCTGTTATACCGGACATAGGCGCGGGGGCGCAGTTCTATGAAGGCTTATTGCGGTTCATGTAGACCTTTCAGGGAGCACCACAGGATGCCACATCTATGGCCGAGCTGACGCGTATCTTTCAGTAGCAGTATCCGCCTACGTTTTCAGGAGATGGCGGACCACATGCTGCAGAGTCTTGGCTAGGATCGATGCAGTCTATTTTCGAGCACTTGGAGATGCCTCCAGGGCGGAGGGTCAAGCTCGCGACTTACATGCTGCGTTATTCCGCCAAGAGGTGGTGGGATGTTACCACCCAGACAGAGCATCACAGCGACATGGCGTGGGAAGATTTTCATGCAGTCTTATATGACTTCTTCTTTCCGAAGATGCTGAGGGAAGATAGAGCTCGAGAGTTCATGAATCTGCAGCAGGGCGCTATGTCGGTGATGGACTACTCTGCTCGTTTTATAGAGATCCAGCGTTTTGAACCCGTTATGGTGGGTGATGAGACGTTGAGAGCCAGAAGTTTTGAGGATGGTCTTCAGTATGACATCCGAGCACTGGTGAATGTTTTCAGGTTGCCTTCTATACACGCGATTGTGAACAAGGCGTTAATTACAGAGAGGAACCTACGGGAATCTAGTGTTGTGGGCCAGGGAGGTTCAGCACCAGTTACTATTACTATTTCTACTGGCAAGAGGAAGAGACAGATGGACTACTCTCAGGGCGGCAATACCAGCCAGGCAGCTTCATCAGGTGGACCGGTCAGGTGCTACCAGTGTGGCATAGAGGGGAACAAGAGGCCACAGTGTCCACGAGACCTAGTGGAGTGCCGAGCTTGCGGCAAGATGGGTCATCTGCAACGCTTTTTCAGAGCGTTTCTACCAGTGGCTAGTGAGAGGGGTTCTGTGTAGACTCTGCGTGCGGGAGTAGTAACAATGGATTCTTACCAGTTAGGGAATTGGAATACGTCAGGCCGTGCAGGCAGAGATGGTGGTCGTGGCCCTGGTATCCAGACACTAGGATCGCAGAGGCAGCAGGGCGGGACAACTCAGGGTAGCCAGGCTGTGTCGCAGGGCCGCAGCACTGGGCATGCATATGCAGTGCAACAGACCCAGCATGACCAAGATCCCAGACCTTCTACAGTCAAAAGTACTATTCTAGTAGATTCTGTCTTGTCTTCAGTACTTTTTGATACGGGTTCTACACATAGTTTCATATCTGTACCCGTAGTGGGGGGCCTTAGGCTCTGTGTTTCTACTTTTTTCGATATCTTGACACTAGACACTCAGTTGGGGACTAGGAAGGCTGGTGTGCGTTAGTGCAAGGGGTGCCCCTTGAGGTTGGTGTGTGTCACTTCCTTTGGGAACTCTATGTCTTGGAGATGACGAGCTATGACGTCATTCTTGGGATGGACTGGTTGGTTCCCTTTTGAGCCTTTGTAGACTGCTATCGTCGCAGGGTGCGTTTCACGTCACCAGAGGGCAGGGAGTTTCTATACAAGGGGGAATGGGATGTTCAGGTGAGTCGAGATGGACCAGAGAATCTTGGGCGAGGTGGAGTCATAGCCCAGATTGCAAGTTTATATCTGGATGATCAGGGGACTTGTCAGACGGATTTCCCTCCAGTTGTTGATGGTTTTAGGGATGTCTTCCCGGACGACTTTTCAGGTCTACCTCCGGAGTTTGAGGTGGATTTATATATTGATCTTGTGCCATAAGTAGCACCGGTGTCCATTCCTCCTTATAGGATGGCCACACCTGAATTGCAGGAGCTCAAGATACAGTTAGAGGAGCTACATGCGAAGGGTTTTATCTGACCCAGTACATCTCCTTGGGGTTCTGCAGTCCTTTTTGCAAAAGTGGTAGATGATACCCTCAGACTTTGTGTGGATTATCAGAAGCTGAACCAGTTGACGGTTAAGAACCGATATCCCTTGCTGAGGATAGATGATCTATTTGATTAGATTCGTGGAGCACAAGTGTTCTCGAAGATTGACATGAGATCAAGATATCATCAGCTGCGCATTAGACCATCAGATATACCAATCATAGATTTTAGGAGTATGTATGGTCTATATGAGTATACGGTTATGCCGTTCGGACTCACGAACGCGCCAACAGTTTTCATGGATATGATGAATCATGTGTTTCATCCGTATCTTGATTAATTTGTGGTAGTTTTCGTGGACGACATCATGGTGTACTCTCACACTCGACACGACCATGCCACCCATCTTGAGATCGTATTGAGTACACTGAGAGAGCATCGACTATATGCTAAGCTCTCAAAGTACCACTTTTGGATGGACCATATTCACTTCCTGGGTCATATCATCTCAGAGGTAAGAGTTTTAGTAGACCCAGAGAAGGTGAGAGCTGTAGTTTACTGGGAGCAGCCTAAGAACATGTTTGAGATACGATGTTTCTTAGGGCTGGCTGGTTACTACAGACTCTTCATACACGACTTCTCCTGCTTAGCAGCACCGTTGACAGGTCTGACTAAGAATGGTGTGAAGTTCGTTTGGTCAGAAGCTTGCGAGACAGCTTTTCAGGACCTGAAGGGAAGGTTAACATCATCACCGATCCTGATACTCCTAGAGCAGGGGAAGAGCTATACAGTTTACCATGATGCATCAGGGATTGGGCTTGGAGCCGTTTTGATGCAGGGAGACCGAGTTGTTGCGTACAGGTCTCGGAAGTTGAGGCCACATGAGAGGAACTACCCGAAGCATGATCTCGAGTTGGCTGCAGTTGTTCATGTGTTGCGCTATTGGAGACACTATCTGTTGGGTGAGAATTTTATGGTTTTCACCAACCACAAAAGTCTCAAGTATATCTTTACTCAGTGTGACCTGAATCTGAGGTAGAGAAGGTGGATCGAGTACCTACAGTCCTTCGATTTTGAGCTTTCCTATACACCTGGTAAAGGTAATGTAGTAGCTGATGCACTGAGCAGGAAGACTCAGATACAGGAAGTGCAGGAGGCCAGTGGTGAGTGGCAGCGTATGGATTTGTTCTCTGAGATGCATCTGGAGGGGCATGACAGTCAGGGGCAGACTTATCTTTCCTCGTGAGATGTGACTTCTACCCTCCTGAACAGAGTGAGGATGAGGATGCTATCGGTTTCAAACGGCCTAGTTCTACCGGAGTCGGTGGAAAGTGAGGACCCTCCTCCCTGTTGGACGATATGCGATGATGATGTTTTGCGTTTCCATGGACGTGTATGGGTTCTCGGGGATATACATGAGGAGATGATGCAGGAGTTTCATGCTCCACCTTGGGCAGTTCATCCCGGGGTGACCATGATGCACCGTGACTTGAGACGTTAGTACTGGTGGCTGGGTATGAAGAGAGAGATAGCTGGGTTTGTTACGAGATGATCCACCTATCAGCAGGTGAAGGCAGAGCATCAGAGACCAGCTGGGCTATTACAGCAGTTTCCCATTCCAGAGTGGAAATGGGATGATTTCGCGATGGATTTCGTCACGGGATTTACGAGGTCACCTCGAGGCAATGACGCCGTGTGGGTTGTTGTGGACAGACTCAAGAAGGTATCTCACTTCTTACCGATCAAGGAGACCTTCAGTGTGGACGAGCATGAAAGGCTGTATATCCGAGAGATCGTACGTCTTCATGGGGTCCCTCGTTCTATCGTTTCAGATAGGGACGCCCGCTTTACGTCTCGTTTCTGGCTGAGCTTTCAGAAGGCGCTGGGTACACAGGTGCTTCTGAGCACATCATACCAACCTTAGACAGATGTCCAGTCAGAGCGGATGATACAGGTGCTAGAGGACATGCTGCGCGCATGCGTCCTAGACTTTGGGGGCTCGTGGGAGAAGCATATATCCTTAGTCGAGTTTTCCTATAACAATAGTTTTCATGCAACTACTGAGATGCCACCATACGAGGATTTATATGGTAGGCCATGTCGATCACCTTTGTGCTGGTTAGAGGCAGGTGAGGCAGCTTTACTGGGGCCACAGCTCATGCAGGAGACATATGAGCAGGTCCAGTTGATTCAGAAGCAGATGGCTACCGCGCAGTCTCTTCAGAAGTCTTATGCTGATCGTCGTAGATGACCTTTGAAGTTCGTGGTCGGGGATCAGGTTTTCCTGCATGTCTCGCCGAGGTTGGGACACAAGCAAATCAGGAGACATGGTAAGCTTTCACCGAGATATGTGGAACCATTTAAGATTCTAGAGAGAGTCGGGCCGGTTGCATATCGGTTGCAGTTACCGCAGCGGTACCAAGCCATGCACGACGTCTTCCATGTGTCTCAGTTGCGTTACTACCATTCAGACCCATCTAACACCTTTCAGCTAGAGGAGGTTGTGCTTCAACATGATGTTTCCTTTGAGGATCATCTGATCTGTATCATTGACAGGAGCACGAAGGTTCTCTGAGGCCGGTCAGTTCCTCTCGTACGAGTGCTATGGTAGCATGACCAAGTGCAGGACGAGACCTGGGAGTGGGTGTCCAACGTACGTTCTCAGTGGACAGAGGTGTTCTGAGCCTTATCTTCGCCACCCTTGGAAGGGAAATTCGGGGACGAATTGTTATATGGGGGAATTTTTTAAGAACCCGGTTCTTATATTTGAGGTACATGCTTCTTATTTTCCTTTTCCTTAATTGTTTTTGAGAAAATATGGAAAATGGGGAAAAATGCAAAATTTTGAAACTACACGCCGTGTACTTTTGGACGTGTTGGGATGAGTACACGAGGCGTGTAGCCATGCCAACGACGAAGGGTGTAGGAACCGAATACACGTCGTGCAGTGGTACCTTACACGCCGTGTAGTCAGTCGGCATGCTTAAATAGTAAGGTGGTGGAGTCACTGCCAGTTGGGCGACAGTACATGCCGTGTACTCGAGAGTACATGCCGTGTACTCATGTCGATGGATGAACAGTGTGGCGGTGCCGCCAAATGAACAGTTAAATGAAAGAAGTACATGCCGTGTACTTTGTTTTTTCGGCTTAAAACGGGAAGTAGCCTCCTCATTTAACAGAGGAGGAGTTTGAGCCATTTTGGAGGAAAAGGAGGAGTCAGATCTTTGAAGATCCACTGGGAATTTTTCTGGAATCCGTTTCGGCTTCGGAAAATCTCTTTGGAAGGGTACGGGTGAGCCCTCTCCTCTCCTAGAACCGTTCTTACCAATTCTTCTCCTAACGTAATTTATTTGCGTTTTAATGGGTTTTGTTATTCGTAAGATCTACGCCGTTCTTGGGCATTTCTGGGGTCAGTGTTTGTGTATAATGATCGTTGATGTATAAGGTAGGTGGATTTGTGTTTAGTATTCCAACTGTTGTGTGTTTTGTGCGTTTTTGTGCCACGAACCCATGTTGGGGTGTCGTGTGGCTGAGGCCTTTGCTATGTTTAATTCCTAGAATTGCATAGGTGATTAAAATATGATATTAAAATGCTGGTTGGGATCATTGCTTGGATCCGGAACCACCCCCGGGGTGTGTTTCACTATTTAGCCGTTTGGCCAAGATACCTGAGGGTATGTCTTTAAAGTAGTAATTGTAGAATTTCCTTGAGAGGAATTTCTTGTTACTGCTCGTTTACCTGTTGGGCATGGCCCGGTTACCTATTTAACCTGAGGGCATTTTTGTATTTAGCCTGAGGGCGTTGTTGTTATTAGCCTGAGGGCACTGCCCTATTTAGCCCGGGGGCTGTAGTTATTTTTCCTGAGGGAAACCTGGCGTGCCTGAGGGATTCACTTCTGTGCCTGAGGGCGACACTTCATACGTCTGAGGGAAATTTCTGTTACGCCTGAGGGCTATACCTGCAGGTTGGATTCTTCTTACCTGAGGGTAAGGTTTTGTTTGTCTGAGGACGTAGACTGTTTACTTAGAAATGCATTGTGGTGATTTCTAATATTTAAATGGATTGAGTGGATAATAAAATGGAAACATAACTGGTAATTAGTTACTTTTGAGTACTTCTTACTTTATTGCATTTTACTACAGCACACTGTTTTGCATGCTTACACGCAGTTGGGAACATACCTTTGGTGGGTGCCTACTGAGATATATTTCTCACAACCTGTTTGGGTCATGCATTTCGGCCCAAACAGATTATGTTGATGCAGGTATGGATAGGGGCAAGAGTCCCTATACAGGTACTTGACTGTTGTTGTGGATTAGGAGGGCATGGGACCGAGCCTAGGCTCGCGATGCCGCTGCCAGATATTTTTCTAGTTTTGTTGTACTCTGTATTTTGTTGTACTATATTGATGTATAACATGTTATGGATGTTTTCTTATAACTTGAAACATGTAGCATCATCACTTATATACTGTTGGTTATATCCACTACTGTAGTTATTTCAGTTGTGTATGTTTACTGATTCCATTGTTATTGTATGTTTATTTTGTATTCCATTGCGCCACACTTTGACAAATGAGGCCCACTATAAGACCTAGGCCCTCGCTTCTATTCGGCAGCCTCTGGCGTTTGGGGAAATGTGCTTGAGGTCTTGTGGCGAACCGGGCTCGGGGCACCCGTTGCGTGGCACCTGGGTCCGGGACGTTACAAAAGGTGTCACATACATAGAAATAAATAAAAGGTATCATGAAATAAAATCTATATGTTTAATGATTCAATACTGAAATGAAGAAGTTATGGAATACACATTATAACTCAGTGAAGGGACTAGATTTAAAATACCATATTGTGATGGTAACATAAAAATACAAAAAACATAAAATGGATACAGTAAAATAGACATTAAAATATTATTAAATGAAAATATTTTAATGATTTTTGAAGGAAATGGGGTAGTTATTACACCATAAAAGAGAAATTATGGTGTTAAATATTAATCATGTCTGATAGATTAGAAAAATAGACAAAGAAACCATTATCTATTTTCCTAAATTCCATAATGAACATGAATATATTATATATAAAATAACTCTCTTAATTAATTATTTAATTATTTTATTAATATATAAATACATTTATAATCTACACTAATAAATTTTACCTTCATGTATATTACATAGTTATTATCTATATTCAATATTGGGTGTCAGTTATCTTGATCACTTCGAACCATTTATAAAATTTTAGTGTAATTATTCATTATTCTCTAAATTTCATCATTCATATATAATTAAATTTATATTAATTGATAAATAAATTTTATTTTTAAATATCTTCTCACATTTCACATTTATTTTATTTATGATTCATGGAAATTGAATCATTCAATACATATTTCAACAATTTTAATGATAAAGGATGATATTTTTATAGAAAGTTAAATGTATAATATTAACATTCTAAAACCATAAAACATTCATGATTACATTTTTTGAATTATAATTTTATTATTTATGTTTCCATTTTCATCCATTACTTAGGTTTATAATGTTGTATATGATTGTGGTAAGATGGACCCAAACATGAATGTACCATAATTCAATGTGTGAGAATGGTTGAGAAATTATTTATTCGAATTTTTTAACATTATAAAATAATAATAATGATATAATATATATTTTTTATGGTATTAATAATAATATATGATGTTTGGATAAAGTCATAAAATCAATATAAAAAACAAAATACATTACTTCTGGGTGGAAACATTCTCACAATGCATGACTGCCATTTTAATTTCCCAACTAATAAGAGGAAATGAAAGTGTGTTATTCTTTTTCTCTAAAATTATAATTATATTAACTATATCAAATTTAATTTTCAATTACATACTTAAACTGGTGAAATTTAGTTTTGGTGGAAAAGAGATGATTCCTATATGTGGAGGTTTTTGTCTGTACAAATGCACGCTCGACGTTATTTTATTTTACAATTATGATTGGAATGAATAAAATATTTTTTTAATAGTAATATAATTAATCAAATATATAATATTTATATTGAGTATTATTAATGTTTATGATAGTTTTATAAGATAATTTTTGATAATAAATCTATAAAGATTCACTAATACTCACTTCGGGACCTTTAATTTTCTCATCAAACTCTACATCGAAATAATGATATTTTACTTAATTGTGGTGACCAAGGGATTTTGAACGTTAAAAGGAATTATAGGATTTGATTTTGGGGGAATGGGTTATTTTAAATTTCAAAACAGATATGTGTATCTTTGAGAGGGGATAAGTGAACCTCTTTTATAAAGGATGAGAATGAAACTTCTTTCAAGATCCATTATTTTTTAATAAAGGAATGAAACTATTAAGGTGTAAAAGGTTCCATAATCTTGAAATAATAGTTTTTTAGGTGAGATAATGATTATAATTATTAACGAACAATTTTTAAATTTTTAATAACTTGTTTCAAACTTTTTATAGTTTCCTTTCCGATTTTACATTGGTAACATGATTTTACCATAGTTCTTTCTATTTTATAAAATCAATAAGGTGAACACTCTTAAAAAAACTGGTTTCTCTGTCCCAATATGTATTCCCCATATAATATAATTAAATTTATAAATTATAAAAAATTAAATGATAAATTTTATATTTTAAAATATAGAAAACAATTAGAATTTTTTACCATTAATTGTTCAAAAGTTTATGTAGTATTTATAAGGAATTAAAAGAGTGAACACATATTTAAAATAAGGATTTAAAAAAATATTAATATAATTATTTAGATGGTATTAATTTATTTCATTAGATTATAATTACAAAATACAAATAAAATATTTCATTAAATGTTATAGTTTTACCCTTATCACGGTCATTTAATTTTTCTTAGTCATCTATTTTATTTTCTAAAAAATCAAATTCACATTATTAAATTATATTATGATATAAATATAAAATATAAAATATATTTTTATGGAATTAATTTAATTCTATTATGAATAATAATTTTTTAATATATGTGATTGGAATATTTTTTTAGTTAAATATTGCATATGATTAAAAAAACACCCAATATGAGTTTCATAAATTCCAAGCAGTATTTTTAAATGTTTTATTTCCCATTGTAAATATATTTTTTTATATGAAATTTTTATCAATAAAATATAATTCATTATTTGAGTATTAAAATTTCATAAAAGTGGTTATATTAATAAACCAATATTTTTTACTAATCATATAAAATCAAATTTTTAGGAAAAACTCAAGTATTAACACTAAGATAATGATTTTATTTGCAATTAAATAATTATGTCTATTTTTTATATTCATATTCAAAAATTTATAAATTTTACTTCAAAGTGGAAATTATATATATACATATAAATTATTTAATTTAAAATTAAATATAAAAAACATTAATTGTTATTTATCATTTTTTTTAAAAATTAATTAATTGATTAAATTTTTGTTTTCATTCAATATATTCTTCATTATTCATAAATTTTCTTGATAATAAATATATCATGGCTCGTTGCCATTAGAGGTTTCATATGAGGAAAGCATTGAATGAAAGAATTAATATAAAAGATCCAAAATATATAGGTGTCACAGTAATTCATTTTGTTTCTCCTTGAATGATGGGCTCATTGAGTTGATAAGGGATTGAATTCTGAATGCATTCAAATCCATGGATTATAAAAAATATGAGGCCTATAGTTGTTATCTGTAGTATTAAGGATATGTGGGGGACTAGAGTATATTACATCCTATTCTTTCTTGAAGACAATAGAATTTTATACATCCATGCCCATTCATTTGGTTGAGGGCATGCATTTAATGGTCTATGATACTGCTATGCATATAGGGGTCGCATAACTAATCTCAGATTATGTGGTGGATAGACCTATGGGACATCACCATTAATGATAATGTGGTTCCTAAAAAGATGAATCCAAAGGGGGTACGTGGTATTTTTTTGTTATGTTTGGAGTTGTGTGAATTTTTAGTTTCTCAACACTCAGGGCTTTAGAGTGAATATTCTTTTTCATGAACTGGAGTCGAATGAAAACATATAATGAAAAATAAAATACATTGATGTACTTGTATGGTATATTTCACATTAGATTATCACCCATGTGAGTTTATAGGATATTTTATATTTTAAAGTTCCATGGATGATATATTATAATGAGTTGATAGCTGTAACATTGAAATATCAATGTTCAGTCCATTAATATAAAGAAATGATGGGTATTCATATGCACCAGTATATTGGAATATGCATGGCTCATGTAATTAGTTCTTGAACTTGAAATTATGGTATTCTATGGGTCCTTTTACTATAGAATAATTAAACTCTTTGTTACATGATCATTCTAACTTTTCTTGATAATTACACCTCTCATTCATCAACTCACAAAGGTCATTCTTGTATTAAATATTAATTACCAGTGATATTAACATGTAATGAGGATTTCTGGGAACAATTATGACTAATGTTGATATAGTATTATATTTAATTAATTCATTAACATCATTTTAATGAAAAAAAGTGGTTGATTCCCAATAAAGAAATGATCATTCATCCATACCATTGATGAGGATTGAATGAAACTCAATATTCATTTATATTCAAAACATATATAAAAATATAATATATAAAAACATTAAATCATAACATTACAAAATTATTTCACAATAATTTATCAATATAATGATCTTGGTCACCCAAAAAAATTATATAGTGCTATAAAATTTGATGAGGAATATTATGCAGTGAAACTATAATAAATATGGATTCAAAAAATTTTAAATAAGACTATGGTTCTTGTCCATTTTAGAACAAAAGAGGGGGTTTTCAAGAATTCACTTATAATTTCAATTTCTACTCACCAAGAATTGAAAAAGTTTTATAGTAATATCATAAATCACTAATTGTTGGGATGTGTTAAGGGTGAAATTATTGTGCATAACGCAGTATTCTAGTTCTACATGAATGTTAAGGCAAAATGCTCTCACTACAAGGTGTTGAAGAAACCATTAACATTACCCAAATATAAATTATAGATAATTACTATGTATTATCCCTTTGAAATCCCAAGACCTCTTATAGACAAAAATTATATTGGTTATATTTGATTAAATTTCAATGTTAATCAATTTAATTTCTATTTGATATGATTTATCACACATTCAATATGACAACATAAATATAAAGTAATTGAAAATTATTTTTTGAGTATATGGTTCAATTGAATCTGATCATGATCCAAGATTCACAAAAAGAATTATATAGAATACATTAATAATAATTTAGAACTGAACTAATCTCTAACATCTATGATCATATTTAATTTGATTAAAACAATCAAGAAATTTATATAATAAATTTACACCACATAACATTATTGATTCACAATTAGATATATGATATTCTGTATATATATATCCCACGGTCTATAAAATAAAAAATATTTTATTAATTCAATGTAGTACAATATATATGATGTGACATTACATTACGTAAAATAAAAATTAATATAATATAATATTAAAAAATTTAATAATATAACTATAATTTAATAATAATTAGGGTCGTATTCTCAAAGAAATTACTATGTAATTAACAATACTATATTTATTTTAAAAACCATTATAAATATCAATATAATACTATAAAAAATTCTGGAAACATTGTTAGAAAACAATTTGAATTGTCAGAAATGTAAATAAGCTGTATTTATATGATGTATTAATGAAATAATTATATTTTAATAGTACTATAATGGTTAGAATTTTATCATGACAGTTAGAATAGAAAAAATATTGTCACAACCTATCCAAATGGGGATCGTGCTTGAAACCCCAAGACTACCTCCAATAGGATAGGGTCTGGAGACTGGAATCGTGTAGGCATGTCCCTAACAAGGGAGGCATTAACCTAATTACAAGTACACACATACATCTCCAAACCCATACAATGATGAAATGTAAACAAACTGAGAAACCATGCTTTCATGCATATAAATTGCACAACTATGTTATTCTTTGAAGCAAAGAAATGTAAATTGGGTCAAATAAAATCCCACCACAAAGAGTCTAAAGGCAATTCCGTTATAAAAGTATGATGAGGACTGATGTTAAGATTGTTTAGGAACATACCTCTGTCTGTCTAATTATACTATGCCTCATTTAGAGATTGTATGTCTTATACTCCATCAATAGTTTGATCATCTTCACTAGACATGATTCATGCCATAAAATCCCATGTTGGTGTCAATATGAAAATACATATTAGGACACTATGAAATACAAAGAATAAAATGAAAGATTAATAGTCATCTCTACATAGTTATATGAATACAGTGGATATAAAAATAATATCTATATATACTTAATAAATAACATTGTCTAATGTTAATTAACAACCATGGTTACAACCTAGGTATCCAGCTCGAAGGATTTAAAAATAAATCCTTTAGGAGAACACACTCAATGAGTCTGATAGAACTGATGACATCCTTTAGAGAGCTAGTGATCAAAAAGTCTCACCATTTGATGTATTGGGTAGCGGTCTTGATAGATATTATAGAAATATGAGGATGAGAAACAAGGCCATGGGGTATACCAACAAATCAATATGTATTAAACTACTAATTAGTGGATCGACGCCTATATATTATTAGTCATGAAGATACCAAGAAATCCAACTATAGAAAAAATATGTATAAAGGACATCACTCTTGGCCCCACGGAAGGATTACAACAACTCTATCCAATAATTTATACAGAAGGGGTATTCGTCTTGTGTGTAGGAGGTTATTTCATACTAACCCTTGGTAAAAGTTTATAAGTAATGAAAAATAACAAAACATGTCTTGGATACATAGGAAAATGGATCCAATCCAATATTTTAGGAGTACACGATGTGTAGTAGGGGTACACACTATGTCCCATTGAATTCATTCCCTTACCATGTAAAGTCCTAGTGTCTATGTCCTTATTAATATCCCTCTATTTCTAACTATACATGGAGTGTGTATTCCCTTGCACTTTATCTTGGGTACTAGTACACATGTATCCTTGTGTACACCTAGGAAACACATGTCCATGTCGGAGTAAATAATATTCCCATGGACATGTACTCTCAACCATTGTCATTGAACCATTATATGTACACTCCTAGAATACCAATTGGGACCACACATCTTGTTATAAGGTCACACCATTTGTGATACTTATCTTCTTCTAGAAACACTTGAAATTGTTGATTGGGGCCCACATGGAGTGTATCTATTCCAAACACACCATGTATGACATCAACCTATAGAATATCTAATATGGGAACCATATTTTTGGTAGCTCCATCTGCCATTGTTTCTTCCTCTACCTTATCCAGAACCAAGGGTGCTTATCATCTGAATCTCATCTTCATTTAACAATGAGGTTTTCCCCTAGAATCATCTACGAAAACATATGTGTATATTGTTATCCATTGTGCATTCAAACAAAAACCCCTCATATCTACATTATATGATATGATTTAATTTTCATCATCACACCACTATCATCTCATTATGACCCAAACTCTACTATATTGGATCCATATTCCATGAAACAGGTGTGAAATGACCGATTCCACCATAAATTTTGAACCACATGCCAACAAATAACCTCATCGATGAATGAAGAAATTGGGGGGGGGGAGAATAAAGAAAAATCATGTGGAAAAAAACTCAGTCTATTTTTCTTGTCCAAATTTATTCATTACTGTTAGAATTAATAAAGAAGAGATAAAAATTAATCACAAGAAAAATTCAGCCAATTAATTCCCCATAATAATATCATCCCACAAGATGACTGATCCTCAAATAAGTATGTTGGTAGATTAATTTTTTATCATCATTGAAATCAGAATGGGGAATTAAATTAAAATAAAAAAACATACCTAAAAAAATATTTATCCCTATTAAATAATTACCTAGACTCATCATCTTTAGCGAGATCTCCAATTCCAGTTTCACATAGATAAACGATCTTTGATTCGGTTGATGTTTTTCTAAGGGAAATCATCCAATGCAATCTCCAATGGTTCTCTAGTAGATCCAATGATATTATAATAACCTTATAATTCCATCATAAAATTATAAATGAAGTCATATTATTATCTATGTAAATGAATACATTTAAATTAAAATTTTTAATTATTTTATTCATTTAACATATGTTAAAAGATTTCCAAAAATACCACTTGCCAACAATGGTACTATCGTGTCTAGGGAAAAAATATTTTATACTTGATTATTCTATTAGATATTAGATCTTGGCCCCCATTTATATGTTGTTACACATTTTCATTAAAAATTACTATTTTTTCTATTTAATATATCTATCAAATTTAAATTATTTATTTCGGTCACACTGGGCCATGGAATTGCAGGTTGTCTCAGCACCTGGTCACAAAAACAATCCCCAAAATACCTTGAAATAATACATAGAAAATTATAAGTCATTATATTCTCCCCACCTTGAGGATTTATGTCCCCAAAAAATATAAAACAAGTGGCTACACAATGATACGTGGGTTCTGATCACGTATTTGATACTTCTTCTCATACGTTATCTCCTGAAAATTCTTGTGCTACCCCAAAACACACCTAGAATGAATTTTTCATCCCAGAAGGATCCCCTTCTTTTGATCCTCAATATCTAATGGGTACTCAGAAAAGGTATCCCTATTATAGTTTTCCAGCTCCCCCGTTCAATAATGAATGATGGGTCATCCATGTACCTACTCAACTGTGACATGTTGAAGATGTCGGGTATTCGTTCAAAAAATGGATATATTGCTAAGCAGTATGACACTATTCCAAATATATATAGTATCGATAATTGGTCAAAGATTCAAAGAGATATCTTACCCCCAACAAATTCTCTGTAATCAACATTAAGGTGAAACCCATAAGAACACATGGTCTTCAACCACGAATTCCAAAGGCCTTAATTGTTTGTCTTTATAATAATTCTTGTAACTCTGTGAAATGTTCATCTATTCACGGATACCTACAGATTCATAGTAGTATCTTACACCAACTCTGGACCCAAAAGTGTTGAATCTCCAAGGTCAAACCAATAGAGTGATGACCAATCAGGTTGCTCATACAACGCCTCAAATGGTGCTAGACCAATAGTGGAATAGTAGTTGATGTCGTATAAAAAATACACCATTGGTAGGTGATCCTCCTAGATATAACCAAACTCCATCATGAATCCTCACAACATTTCCTCTAGAATATAAATGGTCTCCACATTTTGGTTGCATGTTTGGGGGTGAAATTCTTTTCAAATCATAATTGAGTCATGAAATCCACCTATATTTACATCTATAAGAAGGATTTGATGTGATCAGAATGTTCTGAAACGATAATTGAGGAAACTCCATGGACTCTTACTATCACATTAATGTAGTGGTGTCCAAATCACTCTAATAAACTCTGCTAAAAATAGCTTGGATGTGGGATGACGTGGTGATTGGGTCAACAATCACCCATATGGAATCATTTCCACAGTAATTACATCGTAATCCTATCATGATGTCTATGGATATTTTATTCCACATCCATTATGGAACCACAACGGGCTAAGCTAAACTCACTGGAACTATGGGCTCACCCTTTAATTGCGGACAAGTAATGCTCTAACTCCCTTATTCATCCATGTCCACTAAAACTTATGTTAGAGGGAATGGTACATCTTTTCCACACCTGGATTCACATCCACTTGAGATTAATGAAACTCTATTAGAACCTACCCCCATAATGTCACTGGATCCATAATGAAACCTCTGAAAAGAACTAAGTTCTCCTTATCATAAATAAATCCATCCCAAGATTCTCTATTGGATATAAGAGTTTTTCGGGTCACATAGTTAGTATGACCAAGCTCAAAATCCATTTCCCGATATAAAAATGGATTAGGAAAAACAATTCAATAGAGGTATGATTATCTATCTCCATCCAAAACAGATAACTGTAATGAGTCCAATTGCTTAGATGCCTTGTTCTGAAACTGCAAACAAGATCTCATTCTGAGATCATCTGCTACCATGTTCCCCTTCCTATGATAATAAGTAATTTTAAAGTTACAATATTGGAGTACCTATTGAAATTACCTTTTTCTCATGTTATGATCATTCTAATATAATACATACTTGAAAATATTATGGTCAAAATAGATGGTGAACTGATAACCCATATGGTTGTGTGGCCAAATCATTAGTGAAAATATTGTCATTGATAACTCAAGATCATGGGAATGTTAATTATTCTTATGTTTTTTCAAATGATATAAAACATGGGAAGTCACCTCCTGCATCTTCATCTGATTACAAAAATTCTCAGTTCCTAATATATCATAGTACACTACTTACTAAGAACCCTCTTATGGTATCCTCAAGATGGGTGCACTCATCAATATTTACCTAATCTCATAAAAAACCTATTTTTAGTCCTCTATCCACATGAATGGCTGCCAATTATATTTCAAATATTTAATGGGTGCTGATATAATGTAAAAAATCTATGATAAATTGTCAATATCCCCCCAACCAAAGGAATCTCTACACCTCCATCATGATCTTTTAAGGCTCCCAAGCTAACACTTCCTCCACCATGGTCGGGTCTGCTGCCACTCTATCTGCTAAGATATGGTGTCCCAAAATATGGACCTCCAAAATCTGTAACTCGCACATCATGATCTTTTTCTAGAGTATGTTTTCTAAAATTACATCCAGATCCATCCTCATGTGACTCATATGCTCTACCTCGCATGTTGAGTACATAACACTATCATCGGTGACGAAAAACACAAACCGGTCTAATATATGTTGAAAGATCCAACTTATGAGTCTCATGAACAAAAATAGGCCTTCATTATGTGAAATGGAATCACCAAGTACTCATATTGACTATATTGAAATCTAAATTCCTTCTTAGGTATATACACATCTCATACATGTAACTGGTGAAAACCATCCATGCATTCAACCTTTGAGTACCATTATGCCCCAATCAAATTAGTTGTGAGGCTATAGATCCTTGATAGTTTCTAAATGTTCATCTTGGTCAACTGGTTAATGTTTCGATAGTCAACACATAACCTCATTCTCTCATAAACCTTCTTGGCATAAAAATGGGGCCTCCTAGGTTGAAATGTTGGATCTAACAAATTCCTTCTTATGAAAGTGCTCCAGCTTCACCATTAACTCTTCAAGCTCCGCGGGATCCATCTGATATTCTAGTATAGATACCATTGTAATTCGGGTGTCTAGATAAAATCAATAGTATATCTCTTGGTAGGTATAAAAACATGGAACATCCTTAGGGATGATACCCTCATACTCATCCACAAATACAGTGAACTAAAAACTCATAACATCCACAACACCAGGCGTCGAACTCAACAACTGATGAGTAATCGACTACACCATACTATACATGATTCTATAATATTTTTCCTCAATTTTTGTTTAACCCACAATGGAAAACCTAGTCCCATCACTATGTAAAAAATGTATCCTATAACTAAAACATTCAATATGTGCATAAACTATAGATATCCAGTTTATTCCTAATATGATGTTGCCTGACCTCATTGATTCCAAAAAATACATTACAATAGACAGTGTATCCTAAAATATTCTAGTCATGATGTTATCACAGGTGTTTTATAGAATATTTATCTCCAAAAAAAGTCTTCATGTCTAGGGTTCAGGTCAGGTGCTCAAGTGGAATATCAATGTATGTCATTATAAATAATTTCACATTTAAAATTGACATAAACACATGTCAATCTTTTGATAGTTTTTACTTTTTAAAACCTTCTTTTTGGTTTTAAAAATGGGAATTAATTTTTAAATATAAAATCATACTTATATGTTTTTCATTTGGAAAAATAGAATTCATTTTTTTAAATCATAATATCAAAATTATCTTAGGGTAAATTTTTTGGTATTTTTCTGAAAACATTCATTTTTTGATTAATAGTGAAAACCATTGCATTGTTATTTAACACCGACTTTTTATTTAAGTAATTAGTTATTTTTATTTTAATGTTTTTAATTAAAAATAGAAATAAAATACCTATATATGTTCAATTTAATTAATTATAGTCATTTTATAACAAAATCATATTTATAAAATTTTATTGAACTTTTTAATGTTTTTTTACCCACATTCTAGGAGAATTTGCAAATTTGCATAAAACATAATTTTACCGCTTTTGTGAGTTGAATTTAAAATATATGAGAGACACGATTGACATCAATATGTAAAAGGAGGATCAATAAGATGAAAATAATTTTTTGTGAATAGTAACTGTTGACTTTTATTTACCACGGTTAAAAGTAAATAAGGTAATTAAAGGTAAAAATGATATTATAATTACTTTAAGAAATGTCCTAATTTTATTGGATAAGTGTAATTCGACCAAAACCAACCGTAGGTATAAAATATTATCCTTTAGGTCCACTTGGATTAGAATAAGATATTTATTATTTTTTTTAAAGAAGAGTTAAGAGTGTTAAATTCAATGTATATTAAAAAAACTATTTTTAATATAGGTTTATACATAATATAAATTAGACTATAAATATTAATTAGAAATCTAAAAAGATTTTCTACATAATGGTAATTTTTTTTAATATTTTTTGACATTAAATAATTTAATTTATTTATTACACAGTGACGATGCAGTGATTACATTATTAATGATATATTAAAATAATTGATATTATAAATATCCAAATAAATTTAAATTAATAATTACGATGAATTACACCAATTTTATTAGTTAATATGAAATTTTAGGGATGATTAGATTTTTTTTGAATTGTTAAAGATTTTATGACTTTCACAAAAACAAAATACCAAATAGTGTCAAAATCGACAGAAATTAATTTTTTTTTAAAATACAATATTATGGTTGATATAATATTATTAAAAATATAATGATCTGCCAAAGGGATTAAATAATATTATATATGTCATTAATGAACCACATTAGGTTCTTTTGGATGTTTATAGTATGTTTCTTAACAATATTTTGTAAGAATATAAGAAGACACGGTAAAAGTTAATCTATTTAACTAAGAGTTAAATTTAAAAGATAAGGTTAAAATGGTAAACTAAACATGTCTAAAAACTATTGGTTGAGTTCATTTAGACCCATAACTACCTAAGGCTCGATGTAAATTCATTTGGAGCCATTATAGACTGAATATGAATGTATAATAAATTAATATTTTAGTCTTTTCCTAAAGTGGCTTTCACCCCTCTTATAAAAGGGCACTTCACCTTCTCTCAAAATCACACCTACAAAATCCATTTTTATCGGCCAACCCCTTCCAAAATATCTTTCCAACTTCCCTCACATCATATTAGAGTCCTTAATTTGGTCACAATGATAATCTATGGAGCCCTTTTGATAAACTCCAAAGGAAAAACCCAAAGAAGAGGTAATAATTTCACCACCATCTTTCATGTTATTTTATTCGTCCACTTCCTCTTTCATTATTGTTTCCATACCAAAATAAAAAATCCTTTATATTATACATACGGTGATGTTATTATAAATATGGTACAACCATATTCATTATTCTATCCATCCTGTAAATAACAAAGTCACCATACGTGTGTGTGTATGGCATACCATCTCCACGTCGTGGTGTAATTTGTTATTCAAACACTTCAATATTTGGATGGTTATACTAATGAGTATAACTTATGTAAATAATAAATATAACATTTAATGATCTGTATATTTTATATACGATCCAATTATATATGATTTCACACTCAATATATTTATTTTGTCGCTCGTGCGTACATACGGATTACCGTCTCCACGAACGCGATGAGATTCCTTACCCATTGTAATCAATCATGAAAAATTATCATTTTATGATTAAAAATAATGTTTATGAACTTAACATCATTCTGGATATGAAATAAATACATCCTATTCATAACAAACATGGATTATGTAAAAATGAATATAAAGGAAAACGAATTAGTTAACACCCGAAACGAGGATACTATTAAAATATTATTAACAAATTAATATTATAAGATCATATATGATATTGTATTTATGTATATTATTCTTTTATAATTTAATAAAAATGATTTTAATATTATATATAAGGTTAAAATACCCTCTACCAATGAAAAGTATAATGTAAGGTTTAATTATACAATCTCTTTACTTATCTGAGATTGTTTTTAAGTGAGTATCTACTGAGACCTCTTCATAATCCACATCTGTGATTTATAAAAATATTTTCAAAGGAAATATTTTATGGTTTTACAGAATTTTTTTTAACTAGATCATCATTTAAAATGGTTTAAATATTTATTCTTCTAAATCATTCTCTATAATTTCCATGTTTTTAAAATGGGTTTTAAGGATTTATTTATATGGACATGAATATTTTTAAAATTTTAATTCCTTTCCAGTGTTTCAAAGTGGTATGGGACACATTGATTAAAAAATGTCTTTAAATGTATTCCTTTCTGAATTGTGTGACTTTTAAATTTTTTCATGAAAATGGTATATTTCTCTCAAAGAGTTATACAAATCATTTTCATCTTTTTCAACATCCTTTGATTGTTTTTTAACTTGATTGATGTTGGTTTTTTATGATACAAATATTCTATATTGATTTGAAGGTTTTGTGATATGTTTGACTATGTATATGTTATTCTTATACCATTAATGGTTTATTTATAATGAATTGACATTTAGTATGCTAGTTTTAATATGATTGTTTATGTTATGTTTAAAATTTTTCATATGAGGCATGAATTGGACTCAGTATGTGATGGGTGGATCCTGCTATAGTGTCTCGATGCATCGGTAGGTCTCATGAGATAAACTAGTGTCTCGGTACAAGTCCTTGACAAAATCATATCTGTAGTATTGGCACAAGGCCATGACAATGTGGTTATAAAGTCTCGAATTAAGAATTCCATCATCATGAAATTGGATATCGACATTACATGTTATTATTCAACTAGTAGAATATCCATATGAATAAGTAAATGGAATTATTTGATTTATCATTTCTATATTATGATGAAGTTTTTGTTTAAAAGGCTTGTTTTTTAGTCTTAAACATTGCCTTAAATGTTTATGCTTATTTATGAATGTTTCCGCTATATTTTAATCCTTACTGGGCATCTGAGATCACCCCTTTATTATGTTTTATTTTCCCAGGATTCCAAGACGTGTATTAAGAATGATAAGCAGGGTTAAGCTAGCTAATTAATGGAATTATTAAAGGATAATTTAGGTTGTGTTTTATTTTCTAATGTGTAATGTAATGTTCATGTATATAATCTATTTTCCAAGACTGCTAATCTGATCGGTCTTTCAGGACCTGATTCCATGTAATCATGAAAATAAATTAAAATAATGCACTAAATCTAGGATTCTGGGGTCTAGGCGTTACAGTTTGTATCTGAGAAGTATAAAAACAACTAAGGAATTATATTTAAATATACTCTTATTAGAGAATAGTACACTAAGATGGACATTGAGGATTAATATATAGGAACTTCCTAGAATTTTTTTAATGTAGAGATTTTGTGTATTTTCTAAGAAATACCTCACTATCTGGATATGAGCAGGAAGAGGCCTCTCTAGCACAGATGTACCTAGGAGTGAAAACTCCGACAAGGAGTTTTGGGCTAGACTCTAGGTATCATGGTATACAATTATGTTACTTGAAGCATAACTGGTTATGAAAAACATGGGGGATATGGTTAAGATAAATCAAATTTTCATTTCAAGCCATTATGAAGGATTTAGGAGTAAATACTTCATCAAGGAAAACATTTTATGAATATATATTTTGTGCATAATATTTTAAATTTATGTTAGGTATTTTACAAGTTTGGAATTATGCATTGTGATTCAAAAACTAACCTAGTGTGTGCCATTGTATAGAAATGGATCCTTCTAGAAGGAATGACAATTCCAGCAATAAAAATGATTGAAAGATTAAAAAATATCATATCTTTCATGGTATTAAGACAACATTTAAAATATAAATAGTCTCCCACATACTCTTATCATATGAAGAAATAGTATCATGTATTAATAAGATATGTAAAGGATTTTGTATATCCTATGGATTTGAAGTGATGCTAGAGAG
The DNA here is from genome assembly GCA_963277665.1 of Viscum album. Classification (NCBI taxonomy): domain Eukaryota; kingdom Viridiplantae; phylum Streptophyta; class Magnoliopsida; order Santalales; family Viscaceae; genus Viscum; species Viscum album. The sequence continues at coordinate 2,057,311,619 of OY728137.1, forward strand.
AAAAAGGATGGAAGAGAGAATTATGGATGAAGGGAAGAGGGGAAAGAAGGAATTTTCCCACATGTGATAACTGTGGAAATAATCACCTTTGTAAATTCTTGAAGGGAATGAGATTTTGTTATATGTGTGGAGAAAAAAGACACCATGTACGTGATTGAAAGTGTAAGAAAAAGGTTTCAAATGTACAATTCTTCGTCTATAATTAGGTGGGACACTATGCGAATCAATGTCCAAATCGTTAGAGTATACCCCAAATGATGCAATTGAATAATAATAAAGTTATGATGCTACCGAAGATGAAGAGAGAAGATTAGATTTATAATGTTGTTACTAATTTATTCTCTCATTTGATTATTGTATTAATGATATACATGTTATAATAATTGTAGAGTATATAAGGATTGTATTGCAGTACTATTTCATTAAGGACTTGAGATTGTGTGGAAACAAGAAAAGTGACTCAATAGCAGGATAATTTTTTTTGGGAAATATATGGTTGAGAGAAAGATAAACCATATTATGGTTATAATACTGAGGTAGTTATTTTGGAATAATATATTACTAATTTGGGTAAATTATATTGAATATTCTTGACAAACTTGAAACTGGTTAATGATTTGCATAAGCCACCATTGTTGGAGTTTACTATTTTTTTGGATAGAAACAGTATATCCCATATTCTATAACAAATAAGGGAGCATGAATGTATTCAATAAGGTTATATGGTAATTCAGGGTGTCACAGTGTTCTAAAAGAATACATGATGAATGTATTCACATGTTATTACATTGGAAAAAGGATCTTCATTGTGTTTCCCTTTCATATAAATTTTGGACTCTGAGTTTGGATAGAAATATTTTAGTTGAGTCTAATGGTTTGAATAGATTATGTTTAACATTGGATTCTATTGTTAATGTTAAATCATTTCTTTAGATTATTTTTGGATTGTCATAAAAAGGACAACCTGGAGGTCGGGCGCCAAACCGTTGCGTCCGGCAAGGCCGCGATACTTAAACATGCAATTGAAGGATGAAAAGGGTAGATCACCTAACACTATCATACATGATCTATTGGTCTGTATAATGTAGTTTTTTTAATATTCTTAAAAAATTAATTATAAATTCTTTATTTTGGGAACTCTATACGATTAGGATAAATAGTATATTTTTTAATTCTGTTATCTTTTGGAGTGAAAGATGATTTTGTGGTAGGAATTAGTTAAAGGATAAAACTCTACTTGTAAAGTATATTTTTTCCTCTTATTCCATAAATAAAATATTTCTTAAACATTAGGGAAAAGATCTGAAAAATACTTTTTTTATCATAATAACTTATGTTTTGTTGAACTGATGATATTTTAAATCATCATAGAATGATAGCTTTGAGGCCCTTAATTTTACACTTGTTTTTGATTGATGACCTCAATCACTCCTTATAAATATTTACGTTTTTCCTAAAATCATGTGTCGATAATTACAACCAATGTTCTCCAAATCAAGATCATAATTTGGTGGTGACATTTTCATTTCCATTTTCCTCTTATTAAGACTAAATTTTATTTACCCAATTTCCGATGAGGGGTTTATAGAAATGTATTTTTCTATTTTTAAACATTTATTTTTGAAGAACACTTTCCAATTGTGAGGAACCAATTTATTGAAGGAGTAGATAATGTAACAACACAATATTTCATAGTATGTTATCTCTTCAAAGTAATTCAATTACTTGCACTACATGCAACAACGAGTTCAAGCGCACCATGAATTACCAAACTAATAATGCTAAAGTGGTTATGAATTGTATTATCTGAATATTGAATTTTATATATTATATATCAATTTATGACATATATATTATTAGTTTTTAGACATAATATAAGAATGAATTCATTTTTTTCAAATAAAGGACCTATTTTTAAGAAAATGAAATTTTACCGCCTTTTAATGGTAAACCCTTTTTAAATCCAATATTTGACACTTTTATATATTAAATTTGACAAAATAAACATCTTCATTAGAATTGGGACTTAAAAATTTATTTTCAATAAATTTTAGTTGTTTTTCTGATAACATTCTTATTTGGGTGAATAATAAAAAATAATAAATTTTAATTGAAAACAACTTTTTAATAAAAATAATTTATAGTGTTCAATTATAAATTTGAATGATTTTGAATTATAATTATATTATATTTTTACCATTTAATTCAATATATGTCATTATAAGTGATTTCACATTTAAATTTGACATAAACACATGTCAATATTTTGATAGTTTTTACTTTTTGAAAACACGCTTTTTGGTATTGACAACGAAAATTAATTTAAATGATAAAATTCAACTTCTATGTTTTTAATTTTGTAAAAAAAAATTCGTTTTTTGATGCAGAATATCAAAATTAACTTAGGGTGAATTATTTGTATTTTTCGGAAAACATTCAATTTCTTATTAATAGTGAAAAACACTCCGTTATTATTAAAAACTGACTTTTTATTTAAATAATTATTTATTTTATTTAAATTTATTTCAAGTAAAAATAGATATATAATACCTATATAAGTTTAATTAAATTCATTGGATTCATTTTATAATAAAATTAGATGTATAAATTTTTATTGAACTTGTTAACGTTTTTTACTGACCTTCTAGGAACATTTGTAAATTTTCCTAAAAAATAATTTTACCACTTATGTCAGTTGAATTTAAAAATTATTCGAGACACAGTTGAAATCATTATGTAAAATGTGGATCAATAATATGAAAAAAAATTAATATTTACTTTTTCATTTTATTTACCATGGTTAAAAGTTAAAAGGGTAATTAAAGGTAAAAATGATATTATAATTACCCTAACACAAGTCCTATTTCTATTGGATGTGTGTAATTCGACCAAAAACAATCTTAGGATTTAAATATGATCCTTTACTTCCACATGTATTAGATTAGGACATTTATTATTATTTTATTTAAAGAAGAATTAAATGTGTTAAATTCAATGTTTATAAACTAAATCATTTTAATATAGGGTTATACATAAGATAAATTAGTCTATAAATATTCATCAGAAAGATAAAAATATTTCATACATAATTGTATTTTATTGATAAATCTTAGATAATAAATAATTTAACTTATTAATGAAAAAATGATGATGCAGTACTTACCTTATTCATGAAATATTAAAATAATTTATATTATAAATATACAAATAAATTTTAATAGAAACATCTCATGAATTACACTAATTTTATAGGTTAATATGAGATTTTATGGTGGATTAGTAAAATATTTTTTGATGTGATAAGGTTTCCATATGTTTCACAATAAAAAAATACAAAATAGCGGAAAATTGACATAAATTAATTTTTAAAACAAATACTATATTGTAGGTTGATATAATATTCCTAAAAAACTAAGGTTCATCAAAAGGGATTAAATAATTATATATATGTCATTAATGAAAATCTTTTGGTTCTCTCGGATGTTTAGAGTATGTTTATTAATCATATAGTGTAAGAATACAAGAAGACACAGTAAACGTTAAACAATTTAACCGAGAGTAAAATCTAAAATATATGGTTAAAATGGTAACAAAAATATGTCTAAAACATATTAGTTGTGAGTATTTATACCCATAACCACCTAAGGCTCTTTATAAATTCATTTGGAGCCATTATAAACCGAATATGATTGAATAATAAATTAATATTTTAATCTTTTCTGAAAATGACCCTGACCCCTCTTATAGAAGGGAACTTCCGCTTCTATTTTAATCACACATCAAAAGCCATTTGTCTCAGTTGAACCATGCCCAAATATCTTCCCAAAATCCCTCAAATCAATATGTAGTCCTTACATTAGTCATAAATCCAACCTATGGAGCCCTTTGGGTCAACTCAAATGGAAACACCCGAAGAAAAGGAAATTATTTCACCACCCTTTTTCAAGTTATTTTCTTCTTACTCTTCCACGTTCTTTGGTGATTCCACAACACAATAGAAAATCCAGTACCTTATACCTTCAGTGATGTTATTAAAAATATGTTACAACCATATTTGTTATTTTACCCATCCTATAAATGCCAAAGTCACCATACGTGTGTTTGTACGGCTTACCGTCTCCACATTATGGTGCTGTTTGTTATTCAAACACTTACTTATTTGAATGGGTATAATAATGAGTATAAATGATGTAAATAATAAATATAAAATTTTAATGATTATGTATATATGATATACCATCCAATTACATAGAACTTCACCATCAATATAATGAAATTTTCTCTCATGTGTACGTGCAGATTACCGTCTCCATGAACGCGATGAGATTAATTCCCCATTGTAACCAGTCATGAATTATTTTCTTTTTATGATTAAAAATAATTTTTAATAACTTCATATCATTCTGTATATGAATCTAATACATTCTATTCATAAAAAACATGGCTTACATAACCAAGCATATAAAGGAAAATGAATCATCTAACACCCGAAACGATGATACTACTAAAATATTATTAACAAAAAAATATTAAAATATCATATATGATATAATATTTATGTATATTATTCTTGTTTAATTTATTATCAATGATTTAGCTATCATACAAGAGGTTAACATACCCTCTACCAAGGAAAATTACAAGGTAAGAGTTAATTTTACAATCTCGTTACTTATCCGAGGTTTTTTTTACGTGAGTATCTACTAGGACCTCTTTATCATCAAAATCTGTGTTTCATAAAAAAATTAAAAAGGAATATTTTAAGGTTTTATGGAAGGGAATATTTAACTATATCTTCATTTGAACTGGTTTAAATATTTATTCTCCTAAATCATTCTCAATGATGTCCCTGTTTTTATAATGGGTTTTAGGATTTATTTATATGGACATTAATGTTTTTAAAATGTAAATTCCTTTCCAAAGATTCAATGTGGTATGGGACACATTGATTCAAAAAAGTCTTTAAAATTTTAAATGTTTTCAGGAAAAGGGATATTTATCTCAAAGAGTTTTACAAATAATTTTCTTATATGTCTACATCCTTTGATATATTTTAAACTTGTTTGATGTTGATTTATTATGATAGAAATATTCCCTATTATATTGAAGGATGTGTGATAAGATTGACTATGGATGAGTTATTTTTATACCATTCATGGTTTATAGATAATGTATTGACATTTCATATTCTAGATTAAATACGAATGATTATGTTATGTTTAAACGTTTTCATATGAGGAATGCATTGGACTTAGTAAGTGATGGTTGGAGCCTCTTATAACTCCTCGATGCATCAGTGGGTCTCATGAGACAAACTAGTTTTTTGGACCAATCCATTGAGAAAATATTATTTTTAGTCTTCGCACAAGGCCTTGACTAAGTGGTTATGAAGTCTGGAATTATGAATTCCATCATTATGAAATTCTCTATTGATAATACATGTGTTTATTCGACTAGTGGAATATCCATGTGAATATGTAAATGGAATTATTTGATTTATCTTTTCCATATTATGATGATGTTTAAGTTTAGAAGGATTTTTTTAGTCTTATACATTTCTTTAAATATTTATGCTTATTTATAAATGTTTTCTCTATATTGTTATCCTTACTGAGCATCAGAGTTCACCCATTTCTTATGTTTTATTTTCCTAGTATTCCAAGAAGTCTATTATGACTGATAAGAATGGTCAAGCTAGGGGATTAATGGCATTATTAAAGGATCATTTATGTAATGTTTTATTTTCTAATGTGTAACATAACGTTCATGTATGTAATCTATTTTCCAAGACTGCTAAACCGATCGGTCTTTAGGGACTTGATTCCTTGTAATCATGCCAATGTGTTGAAATAATGCACCAACTCTGGGATTCTGGGGTCGTGGAATTAAATTTGGACCCATATTATGAGCCATAAACCATAGATTCTCTATCAGAGGACTTCTTAAAAAATGTGTTTCTCGTTCGGGTCCTTGAGACTGATGTTGTCTCCTTACTGTAGAGGCATCTGCTCCAACGTTCCCACTTCCTACAAACACTGGATTTTCCTGCTCATCTAAGAAATTATCAAAACCTAAATATCTCTCAAGTCCACCAGAATATGTGTGAATTAATATTGGGATGACATCAGACTAGATGTATCTTTATAGTCTTTGGTTTAAGGTCCAAGATTGAAATAGATTATCCTAAACCATATACTTTGAGTACCAAGAGTGGATAGAAAACCAATATGAGTACTCAACTATTGTCACACTACCTTGATAGTGTAGTACGTATATCTCTCAGTGTAGATAGAGCTAACTCGTATCTAAAAACACACTCTGAATTTGACCACTCTATATTAACCTCTTCATAAGGATTGGTCACTAAACCCCACAATTTTTTATTGATTCATGAATAAAGGCTCGTTTCTAGGTCCAACATATGATATTTTGGTGTCCTGATAAGAATGAAAAATCATGTCAATGCCTCAAGCCAGTCGTCAGCAACATATGGGTCATGCTCACATCGGAACCTGAGGGGTCTCTATCGATGAAACTTGTGATGTGAACTCAGCCAATTCACCTCATCCGCTAGTACCACGGGTACTATATGCAACTCAGTGGGTGGTGGTAGAGCTCATGTACCACCTGGAGGTAACATCTCTAGGACTATTCCATGTATCGATGCATCATCACTGAGGGGATCATCCTTGTGATTTTGATATTGAATACTAGTTGATATACATCAAGGAGTAATCATGAAAGTATAATATATATATATATATATATAGGTAAATTATTATTTCTGGAGAGAGGACTCAAGAAGTACACGGAATCCACAACCCATTCCTATATGATTCATGTGCCATTTTTTTCTCTGCAACCAATATTATCATGTATCATGTTAAAAATTAGTAGACCATAGTCATAGTGTATGGATATGATGGACTCCACATAAACAATAGAAGCCCTGGCCTAAAATACGAACATGAAACAGTAAGCATTGTTTCCCCAAGATAATCTCACATACTTTACTTCTATGGTAAAACTGACTTCCCTAATACCACTCTATCATGAATTATCCAAATAGGACCCACCCTACAACTTCTAAATAATGACTCTGATCGGCTAGGTCCTAAGGAATTGTGATGAGTAGGCATATCACTTACATGAGAGGCATTATCCTATGCACACACAGACACACACACATCTCCAATCCCAACCAATATTGAAATGTAAAAACACTAGACACTCAAGCACACATAAATCCAAATTCCAAAAAAAATAATATGATAAGTAGTAATGGAAAGTAAATAGGACCCATTTAAACCCCACCATAAAGAGTATGAAAACATGTCCAACATGAATTTAAGATGAGGACTTCTGTCAAGATACCGCATGAACACATCACGGACTGCCTGGTATCACTGGGCACCTTCTGGTCCAAGACCATCAAAGACTCTATTAAATGATCAATCATCCACACACGAAATGATAGTTGTGGGAAACACTGGTTCATGGGATTGTATAAAAATACCAAATATGGAACCCCAAAACAAAAAATCATTAAATAACTAAAAATAAGTCATCTCTACACATGTATATGTCTACAATGCAGATAAAAAAATATCTTAATATACTCAAAAATTACACACTATCTAATGGTATGATTTGACCAAAATGCCATCCTATAGTTATATCTCAAAGTTTCCACAAAGAACTCATCTAGTATAATACACCCCCTTAATCAAAAATCACATATTATGTTTCTCCAAGAGGTAGTGCTCATCTTATCCCGTCATTATAATTATACACTAGAATTCTAACGAGATATGATACATAGGTGAGGATCACACACATGTCAATGGGCTATAACAAAAATTCAATATAGATTATCTTAAAAGGTAGAGGATTTAAACCCATGTAGTGTTGGTCAAGATGATACCATGAACTCCACCTATGACATGATGTTGAATAGAGGATCTCACCCCAGACCTCGTCGAAGGATTCCAACAAATATACCCATGAATTATTAATGAAGGGATCACTTTTATATGTGTAAAAGGATATTCCATACATATATTCATGTATAGAATATGGAAAAAAACTCTAATTAAACATGACTAAGATACAGAGAAAAGGGGTTATAATCCAACATTTAAGGATTACTTGTTGTGTATTAATGGTACACACCATGTACCTTAAACCTAGTTCTATACCCATGTAAATGTCCCATGCATTCATAAATGTCTATGTAATAGTATAAATCATTTCCTTTCCCATGTACTTGATCTCATGTATGAGTATTCATGTATTCTCATTTACATCTTGCCAAGAAATGTATTGTAGTAGTACATGGCATGCCTCTTGTCGTGTACTCTAAGATTGAATCTATGTACACATTTAAGTATATGAAGAGAATACCAAAGTGGGCCACACACCATTTGATAAGGTCACACACAGTGTGATATTTATCATCCTCTAAAAACCCTATCCACCACTACTAGGGTACCCCACAGTTTGTATCTTTATCTTACATGCCATGTACTAGTGAATTTTTATAAATTTATTATATGGAACCCGTGATGTTAGATTCTCATCCCACCACTATTCCATCCTCACATTTTGATGGAACCAAGTTTTATCATCAACTAAACCTCATCATAATTGAAATATAATGTTCGACCATTGAATTCAATCATAAAAAAGATCTAGAGGACGTTCTTCAATATGAACCAAAGAACACAAAAAAGTATCTACATTATCCAATCCAATGTTGTTTCTATCTTTTAACCACCATAATTTAATAGAAAATCCCATATCTACAATATAAAATAATTCCACGATGAATGAAGTGTGCAATGATTGATTCCTTGGTAGACATCGATCCATAAGACATGGAGAAAGTTTGCGATGAAAAAATAAATTGGGGGAGAAAAAAATAAAAAATCATGATGAATGGAAGTCATTAAATGTTCATGTATAACTTGAATAATTTATATTAGAACTAAAAATAAATTGATATAAATTAATCAGAAGACAAAATTTCATGATAAAATCCTTGTGATAGTCACATCTTACAAAGCGACCGATCCTTGAATCAATCTGTTGGTTGATTGATTCACATTTTTTTGAAGATATAATAATGTTGAAATAAATCCAAATAATTAAATACATTACCTTCATATGGACCGATCACTGATGAAGAATGAGTTTGTCTGGTTATCATTGTTGAGATAATTGAATCTCCTTCCACACCCATCACTGAACATCTATTTAGTTGATGTTCGCATGAGACAGATCTCATAAATATATCACTAAGGGTTCTCCAACTCTTCCAGGGTTATGCTGATAACTTTATAATTCCATAATAATAGTATACATTAACTCATGTAAGTCACTGTCTCAAAAAATTTAAAAAAAATATCTTATTTGATTATTTTATTCATTTAACACATGTGATGACTTTTCCACAAACAAATTGCACCGACAATGTTTATGTCATGACTAGGGAAAGACCCACATTAAAAATGAAATGGTTCCCTTGGATTTATGATCAGGTCCCCAATTTATAAGTTCTTCCACTTTTTTTGGTAAAACTATGTTTTTGTTCTATTTAATATAGTTAATATGTTTCAAACTTTTATTCCAAGACACCAACCCTTGGAATCTCACGTTGTCATAGCACTTAGTATTGAAAATAATCCGTATAATATATAAATATCAATCATGAAGAAATTATAGTCATTATAATGACTATTGAAATATTAAAATGGGTTTTTATCATATAGTCTTAGTTCACTAGGAACAATTTGGTTCCCCAAATTGATTAATTTATGCCATCATATATATTAAAAGTCATTAACAATTAAAATGGTTCGAAACCATATATTATGAAGATAAATCCCCCAATATCTAGAAACCATCAAAAACATGAATATAAGAATATTAAGAAGATATAAATATGAAACTAAAAATCAGAATGATTATCCTAATAAAAAAGTAGCATCACATGTTATAAAAAAAAATATAAATATCGATCATAAATCTACAGTTAACAGATCTCCACAGGTGGTGGAAAAATACATGTGTTATAAAAAATTTAAATATAGTAAAAATGAAAAGTAAAAAATTATCCCATTATGTTCGAGAATTGTCTCTATTCCTGACTGGATTAAAATAAATGGAAGACTCGCAGAGGGGGATTGACCATTACATGATACCAAAAAACAAGGTAATTAGAACACTAGTTTTCTTATAATGGTTATGAGAAATAAAATCTATATGATACAAAAGACATCTTCAGAAGTGACACAAATATTTGAGATTATTTAATTATAAATAATAATAAATTATGAAATAATATATGCATATCATATCATTATATCCTAACCAAGTTACAATCCACACTGGTAATAACTACTTCAGAACCTTTACAGAAGGAAACATTATCTCATACCATTAGTATATTTTTTAACATTACTGATACCTTCTCACCCCTTCTCACTAATAAGTATGTAAAATATAATTTCTCTTAATAACATACTTTAATTCATTCTAGGACACACATATTCATTGTATGGATCCACCCACTCATAGAGGATGTGGGTACATGACGATGTCATAATTAACTATCCACTCAAATTGAATGTAGTTATATACTATAATCAAGGGACGCTATCATTTAATTAGTATATAGTCACCCCAAACTCATAATAAGACACAATCGTATCACTTAGGATATGGTTACTTCATCATCTATATCAACCCCTAATTTAACAAATATCATGTATTTTAGAACAATATTTAGTCTATTTGGTTCAAAATTCTACCCTAATAGGACACTACATCAAAAGGATATCCCTTTGGATAAAACTAAATCAATCTATCAATTTCACACATAGTATCCAAGACTATTCAGACAACACATTAAAATTGAATGAATTCATCAAATAATCATATATGCCACACCACAAGATGACTGAAATTTCAATTAAACCTATATATCTTACAGTAATACTGATATACCTAGGAATATTTCTCTACATAAATCACTAGTACAAGGAACACCTTCATAATTAAAAATCCATTTCATGTAAATCCACCCTCTATAGGGACAAATAAATAAATTAAAACATACTTACCCACATTGACAACTAAAGAACAAAATTCCATTAAATAACACACACAAATATGTTTGAAAACCCATAAACCAAATGAAAATATCATATCATGGTAATCACATCTTACCTCAATCAAATGTGAGAAAAATCACCTCACCATATTCCCTCACTCTTTAACCTAACTCAAAATCCCTCTGATAAAAAACCCTGTATAAATATATATGTGAATTTAACTAAGAGGAATTCATTATATGTAGAATAATTTAGGGCATAAAATTTATATAATTACAAATATTGAACCACAATACGAACAAAAATTGTCAATTAAAATAAAATAGAGGTTGGAGGTGCTTCAAATCTAAGGGGAACCCTATAAATTGGGTCTAATCATGTGGGGGTCGAGGAAGAAGAGGGGAAAAAATTAGTGGGAGAAAAATTGTAAATTCTAGAAATTCCCTTAAAAAAATAAACTCTAAATATGTGGATTTCTTATATTGGGAAAATGTTCCTTTATTAACAAAATAGTACACCACCTCCTTTTTAATAGTAGGGTTCCAACACCTACAAGTAATTTCCTTGGGAACCCCATAATCCAATACCCCATTACAATTTTTTAGCTGGGAATACATCAATTCCATTATCTAAACAACTCTCACACACCATTACACATGGGAACAGCTCCAATAGTCAAACATTAAACCAATTATATCCATAACCAAGCCTATTATTAAAACATAAATTTTGAAGTTAATAAATAATCCCCTTATAAGTTATTTTCAATGTCAAAAATAGTTTTTGCGGATGCTTATTGAATAGCTCTTTCCAATGTGTTCGTACAAGTAACTCCATCTCTCATGTATCATCCTAGATATGCCTATCCAACTAAATCACATAAATATTATGGAATAACTTAATAAGAATCAATTAATTTCTCAAGCCTACAAGATTGAAATATCACTCCTCTAATTTCACAACCACCATTTTTAAATATTGTCCCTTTTAGTCGTAGTTTTATGTCTATCTCATAATTCTAGAGATGCAATATTTGAAACCCATCATGCGTAACAAAATGAAATTGGAGGGAAAATAAGCAGTATTTTAGAGACTTGATCCATTCCATAATCATGATTGGTATAAAAAAATATTGTGAAGGATTCCCCTACTTTCGCAAATGATGATACCCTAATATTAATATACCTACAAAAATAGTTGAAAGTCCATGGATATGTCCATGAATCATCCCCTCATGTCAATATATAAGTGTTTTCAACGTTATGTATAAATCAAAAACTTCCACAGCAATTTCACCCACTACATTGTCCCTGGAACCATGCTCATCTTGATCACAACTAACTTACCCAACTCAAACGAACACAGGGGTGGGCATCATAGACTACCATATAGAAACTAATTTGTGTCCATATAGGTAATTCATAATATTTAAGAACAATATATAAACACTACTTCCCAAAACTATAGAATAATTAACATTCAATTATCTTATAATTATATTATAAAAGAAAATTTTTATTTAATAGTTTTTTTAAAATCAAATTACAATATTTTATACTCTTAAATTTATTAATTGTATATAATATTTTGATTTATCCTGTTATTTTTAGTTTTGGGTAGTTTTTGGGAATTTTAAAATTGTGATGAATTTTGAGTAAATTAAAAAATGTAATGAAAACAATACCCTTGAATTTAGGACCTCATCATAAAATAATAAAAAAGTAAACTTTTATGAAACCTTTTTGTCAACGAAATTATTTTTTAATGTGAAATAATATTTTTAAAGAGTTCATTTCGTCATTACGAATCATTGTGTGAATTTTTAAAACCTAAGATATATTTCATATTTTCTTAGTTAATTATGTATTTGTAAGTAACCATTCATTTTTGATTTGATTTTAATGTCAGATAAGTCTATTTTTATTATTTGTAGACAAATTTATTTCATGGAAATCAATAATATTCATAATATTATCCCATAATCTACATTATGATGAAAATGAAATTTTTATTCAAAACAACAGGAGAATTTTTCCTTATATTAGTAAAATAAATTTTATCCACCACTAGAAATTAAAACATGTAAAAAGTATTTATATCCATAATCATTATATTATAATTAATTAATTTTTATAAATTTATTCTTGGTCATAAAAATTAGTTACCTATGTAAAAAACTTTCACCATGTTAATGATAAAATATTGTTAAATGGTGAAAATTACAGATATGGTGACCAATATCACAAAAACGTGCATATAGATCATTTAGTGATTTTATTATAAACATATAATATCTTATATTTATAATTTTTATAATTTGGTTTCACATTCATTCAAAATAAAATTAATTTATTTGAATGTTATAACTATTGAAAAAGATGTCACCCACCTATAAAATTACCCCTTCAACTCCCAATTCTCATCACATATAAATCGTTATATCTTTATAAAAATCTACCCAAACCACTCCAAAATTAGTTCCCATGTATTAGAAGTTCTATTACCTTTAAAATAAAAATCTGAGAATGATTAATAAGTTGTTTAAGGGATGATACCAGAGGAAGGTGTAATTATTTTATGAAAGTTCATACAGGTTTATTTATTCATCCACCAAATAAAAATATATTATAATAAAAATTATATAATTAAATATGCGTCATTAATATTATAAAAATTATTTTCGTTTATGTAACAAATATTATCTATATTCCACCTAACCAAAGAAAAATGATAAATTCACTCATGTTATTTCTGGGAAAATGCCTCAACAAAATATATATTTCATTTTTCATTGAAACCTTATTTGGATAGTTGTAAAAAATTATTTTTGGACTAAATATGATATTTATTACATGATTATGGTTTTTGAAATTTAGTTATCTGATTTTATAAACAATATTAATAGATAATTGTAATCCAAAAATTTAATTGTAAAAAATAGGCATACGAGCCAGTTTTTAAGTAATGATTTCTTAGAATCCTCTTCCATTTCTCTTATACATAAAAATAATATTGAATATAGTTGAAAACTTTAAAAAAATTGAAACCATTAATATTTTTTAAAAATTTATATTATAATTATATAATAAAAATATCATACTCATTCAACTGTTAAAACTTGTTCTTCATTTTCTCTATTTCGATGTCTACGTTGTCATTATCTTACTGTGTGTAAATGGATAACAAAAAAATTAAATACCAATAATAATATGCAATAATTTTGAATTTATTATTTCATCATAAATATGGTATCATAATATTCAAAACTATAATTACATATAAATTCAAATACATTGTTAATTCAATAGTCACTGAAAAATAAAATTATTTGTCATTCCATTTGAACCATCAACATAATTTCTTAAAATAAAAATGAGACTCCAAAACCATATAAAACACATTAATTAGCTTCATATGAAATTTATAAAAATGATGAACCCTTGTATATGAATCATGTATTGGAATGACCACACTAACTCATGTAAGGGGAACAAAACACATAACATCCAGATGGTAATTTTAAAATAATAAAAAATAAATATTAGGGTAATAAAAAGTTATAAATTTATACTGAAAATTAAAATAAAATTTAATTTTGTTTATACATAAATTATTTATAATCTCAAATTCATAATAATGGGATATTAGGGTGCACCCGACTAAGAAGTAGACTTATGTGTGGGTTAATTTTGCAATCTCACATTGAATTTGTGATCTATTATTGCTAATTATTTTGTTGAGGGAATTGTATATTATATATGTCTATATTTTCATCTATTTTATTCTATTATAATTATTTCCAGGTAGTATATATCTTATTAAATTTTAAATTAATTTTTTTAAAAAAATCAATAAAAAGGATATTATTGTAAGGAACTGTTCTCATCATTTCTTCTTTGTTGAGAATCATTGACATATATATACATGTTATTTATATTGATTCAGGTAATAAAAACTCTATAATTCATTATATTTTATGTTCATTATCAAATATCATTTTATCTTACTATAATGTTTTATAAATGAATCTTCTAACCATTTATCGTATGAGTACATTTTGAATTTCATTATCAATGTCTGAAAAGATTTTTTTTAACTATTACCAAAATAAATTCATACTATCTCCATGACCATTATTGATTAATAATCATCCCTTCCATGTTTCCATTGATTTTAAATGAAAATTATATTTCAACTTTTCTATTAATTTTATATAAATGTTACCAAAAGAATGGGATATTTCTCCTTATTCTGAAACAAACATAATAATTTCATAATAAAGGAGTTATCCTCATATGTTAGCCTCCATTAAAATTTATTATTCTTAACTAGTTATATTTTCTAATAAAACTATAACATATCTTTATCAAGATTCTTTATGATCAAAATATTCTATTTGTTGACTGTGGGAAATACAAATCTTCTATATGAACGATTTTTAATAATAATATTTATTAATTACTAATCCATGATAATTTATATTTTTTTATTAAATAAATTAATATATTTAATTCATTTTAGATATTTATTTATGGGTAGGGTATGGAAATTTTTTCCCCATCAATTCATCACTAGGGATCATGAAAATGTATTAAGTCGATATTTGGCATATTCATTAGTTTTTATTGTCAAGAATAATGAATTATATCACTAAAAATCTAGTTATTATATTCCATGTGATTATTTATGTTTCTAGATGATACATTAATATATTCATCTTTCGTGATTTTATATGTATGAAAATATTTATTATTATTTATCACTTCTATATTATATGTCCCTTGATTAATCAGTGATATCATCCATTTTACACTTACCATTATTGGGCATTTTAGAACACCCTTTTATATTTTTTCCTATCCCTTGGATGACTATACCTGATCACTAAATGAATTAATGGTTATAATATTAAAAAATATAATCTTTTCTTTATAATTTAATGTTTGATTTCACACTCCGAAATGAATTATGATAATTATTTATTTATATAGTAACCTATGTCTACAAGACAATTGGATTATTTCATATATTTATATTTTAATTATATTACATTTAAAAAAAATTCATCATTGGATCTTGGTTAATATAGTTTGTGTTATTAAATATTGTTTTATAGATAGAATATTTCAAATCATGAGAACAAGAAGTTGAAAAACTTTATTAGATAACATAGAAATTATGATAAACCCTTATGATATCCAATGACATTTTTAGGAATATTTTACATTATTATGAATCATAATATATGATTCATTATTTATAATGTTATTATATAATCTAGTGTATGACTTTATTTAGAAATTGATAAAAGAGAAAATAATAACATCAATATCTATACCATTAACATATATATGTATTTACCTCTTGATTAACTCAGAAATTTCAATGATGATGGTTCAATGGTGGAGTAGTTTATATTTATATAAGTTCAGTTGCTATAAGTTATTAAAAATAACATTTCCCATATGGAGTAATCTATTGATTCCAAACACTCTACTAAATTTTTTTAATTATTCTTGGGACAGAAACACAATTATATAATGGTATAATAATCCATATGTAGATGAATGGTGGATTGGATCCCTATATAATATGTTTCTTAATTTGTTAAATAGTGAAAGGAAGAAAATTATCATTGTGGTTTATAGCATTAATGGATGTTAAAATCAATGGTGTTTATTGATTAAATACACATAAGAGGGTGAAGAGATATATTGTATGGATTAAATGACATTTAATGTTATAATTTTTAAAAAATACATCCATAATGATTAATGAATAGATATGGGAAAGAAAATTAGTTTGTATAAGATTAATGGAAGTGGAAAATAATGTTGATTTTGAAGAAACATTTATAGGGATGGAATCTCATACCACAGAATATGTAATTAATCTAATACTAAATATTTTTTGATTATTTTATTGTCAAATCTTATACATTGAATGGAGTTAATCACTCAATCATTTTCCTCATATAATAATATAGTATCGATATCCATCAATATTGGGAATTTATTCTCTATATATAAATTTTCAATGGATGTCAATAAAAAATGATTATGACTATGAACTATGTAAATAAAATTGTGGAAATGGGAGAGATGGTAATAGTGTGATTAGAATATGGTAATAGTTTTAGAGTGGATCACTACAACACATGCTTTAAGGGAAATGTTGTAACATCATCGTCATGGTATAATCTCTTTTTAATTATTAAGAGCTTGTACTCTTTTTTTTGGAGTGAGTGGGAATAATATGGGTGTTTTATAAGGGAACTAGAATGGTCACTGGATATAGAACTAGTATACACCATGAATGGTTTATTAAAAACATATAAATTTTTTATGATTAATTCATGTGATGGGTGATTGGAATGAATGGAATACATGTGGTGAATCCTATTAATGTGGTGAATGGTTCATCTAGGTTTTATTAACTGAGGTGATTCATTTTTTGTACACATGAAAAAGGGGATCACACTATGAATTGGATACTCGCAACATAAATTGTTTTTGCCTGATAGGTTTTGATAATTTTATTTCAATAGTATTCTTCTCATTTAGATATTTCTTCATCTCTCAATTTATATCTATGATCCAATCGTTTATTATCATATTATCTCCTACGAGATTCTCCTTTTGATGAAATTATCATTCTCTTAGTTAGTTTTTTCACTTTGGTTGAGTTCATTCATACTTCTGTCATTTTCCTCATTTTCATCGAAATTGGATTAGTTTTTCTGTTTCCATTATGTATTTTATTTATCATATATTTTATCTTTAGTATATTTTATAATTGTGATGTGGTTATCTTCAAAAGGATATGTCTCATTCTGGTTGTTTTTAAGTGTGTTTTCTCTCTCTTTATGGGTTAATATAACTTTGTTACCAACTATGTTTCTTACAGAACATGATTTAATGATGTGATAATTTATAACATGGCCCTTTTTTATGAAATCTAATTCATTTACATCTAGTGTATGTGGATTTCATCATGGTTATTGTGTTCACAAATATTGAGCTAAGTAGTTCCATATATATCCTTAGGAATATGAACATTATTTATTCATGATTATATATATATTTTTATAAAAAATTTGTAGGATCATGAATTTTTTGATATGCGTGTGCAAATGGGTTATTGGAAAAGTTGTCTTCCCTCTTTTTTTTAATGAAACATCTTTTTTAAATAATTTTTAAAGCGATGGAAAACTAGTTTTTAAAAAATATTGTTAATCAATAAAGTGCTTTTGGATTGATTTTAGACTTTTTATAATGCCTTATAAAATTATTTGAAGAACCAACCACATGGGATGATTGGGTATATAGGAGGAGGTCTAGTATTATTTCTCTTCCATTGCTATTATATGGGGGTTCACTTTTTTTGGTGTTCTTCAATTCCTCTAAAATATACTCTTAGTTTTGGGGACATGATAGACATTATAGGGCATTCAATTTGGGAATGTTCCTATGTTTTATTGAATTGATGCATGGGTTCTAGGGACATGATGTGTGATCGAGCCTTGGTTTTAGGTATGAGTGTTTATGTTATCCTAGACATCAGTAATCCTATGTGTTTTTACAAATTTTTCTATTTGTACAATCTTAATTTTAATATAAAATGATATATAATTTTATAAATTATTATGCAATTCATTCATTTAAACTATTTTAATGATTTAGTAAAGGTTAACTTTTTTACTATACATTTCATATAAATCTATTTAACTGATGAAAATTAATTCTTTATTATTTCATCATATTTTTATTAGTTTATAGAGAATTTATGTGGAACACCATGGTTAGATCCTACTAATCTAATTGGGATGAAACCCCACACATTCCTAAGGGAATGTGTAGAGATTATATTGTCTTTTTAATTAGGGAATGTTAGAGTACTGTATTGAGGAAGAGAGGATCATGTCAGCTTGATATGAGTAGCTGGTGAAGTGATGGAGGGACATTATTCATATATCACAAGGAGTATTTATTTCATGTTTCAGTTTTCCTTTTTTCATTTTATATGCATGTACTATGGGTTTTTATATGTCTTATTTTTATTTTTTTACAAATATTGGATTTATACTTTATGGAATATTAATATTAACATTATTTATACTACATATGTATATATTCTATATATCTTATATTAGGTTGGGTGAAATCATTCCCTCTATAAATTCTTTGATGCCAGGGTGATAGCTTCAAGTTGGTGGGAATCTGGAATTCCCTTCAGTTCTTATCACATTCTGTTTCAAAACATATATGTATGGGTATTCCAAGTTAGTATATAAAAAATTCGTATCAATTGTTTCTTTCCCCAAATTCCCTTATTTTTTTATATCTTCTATATAGACTATTGTATTGTTACGATATAAAGGGTATGATGCACTAATTTTATGGTGAGCTATTTTGATCATAAACCATAGGTTTCCATGGGATAATGGGATATGTGTCTTCAATATTGCGTTGTCACCTTAATTATAGAATCATATTATTTTATTCCCATTTGAACTAATATTATCATGTGGTTTGATGGTATTTTTCTAAAACATGTATTTTGAAACATTCTTCTATCTTTTCTTCTTTGGGTTCCTCAAGCGGTTTCATAAGGATATGATCCAAATTTAAATCATATATTTGATTAAAATATCTTATAAACTATCATATGATTCATTCATATTGTGGAATAGAATGTAAAACAATTAAGAATAAATTTGTTAAGGTAAAACCATGAGATGAGTGATAACAGGGTCAAGAACGATAGTTCTTAACAGAGAAAAAGAAATACAGTAATTGAATGAAAGAACCCCAATGAGAAATGTAATTTCTAGAAAATATCATTTTGTTCATTAAATTCATGGATACACCTGAGGTTATAAAGTTGATATGCATAATATTCAATCTCAGGGGACCGAGAAAGCATCAAGATGATTATATTATAGAAAAAATGGAACATGGTATAGGATTGGAAGGATTCTATGCCATCTTATTTTAGATGTTCATCCCAGAGTCTTGTATGATATAACATTCTTTGGATAGCCTCTATATAACAGGGAGATCCCCCAATGTTGGAGTATGCCATTTGATTTTCTATGTTAGTTTGTTTTTCTTAAATGAAGGTGATGAATGATTAGAAAAAATAACAAATATATATTCAAGGATTATGACTATGCTTCCACAAAAAGGGTTACATAATGAAGATAACTAAATGTACTAACATATTTTATTGGTCAATGATGGATAAAATTGATACAGTGGGCATGATTGGATACCATATCATTTCCCTTCCATATATTGGAATCTTTAGCATCATGCAGTGAATGAATATGAACTGACATGATAATCACAAGGGTTTTGTAGGTGGTTCTTAGAAGTATACTTCTTCTTCACCATTAGTAGAATCTATAAGTGTGCCATAGACTTAATATCAGTATAGACTTGTAAGGAACACTTGGTGATCTTTCTCCACAACAACAAATATTTTTTTTCTTATATCCACTATGTCTATTTGAAGAGGATCTATTGAGCTCTGTAAATAACCCATTAGAGTCAGTAATAAGTAGCTAAAATGTCCACTACGGTGAGGTTAGATTATTCAGAGTCCATAGGGATCTGTCTAATGTCTTGTGGAGTGATTCATCTTCTTGTAGTGGATGATATTCTGATGAAGGTCAATATGTGCCTAACAAAATATAGAGTTCCCATATTTGATTCTTTTTCTTCAGAAACTATATTTTTTTACAGGTTCCTCATTTTCATTTAAATATATAGTTTTTTCTAATGTGATGAAATATATGATTGAGCTCATTTCATTTCTCATGTAGTGTTTTATTCCACATGGAATGATAAAATAGAAGGGCTTGGTGGTATATATTTTGCTTTATCGATAGAATATGAAGAGTGAGTCTATGATTTCTTATTCTGCAATTTAGAGATATTCGAATTCATCAAATGGATGGATTTTCTTCCCACCCACAATGCAAAGAATTATTTTTATCATCATCATGTTTATTTTTCTACCATCCATAGATTCACTCAATAGTATTTGGGATCGTGGGACCCATGTTCCAATAGTGTACGACCTTACCTCTAAGAGATCAGCTGTTTTTGTACATTTATTTCAGTTTTCCTCATGATGTTTCCCATATTGGTGACATTCACTTGTTTTAAATTATTTTATTGACATTTTATAATATTAATTCTTGGTTCATCCTCTATAAAGGTAGATACATTTCTTAATTGATTTGGTTTTGGTGTAAATTTCATTTATATAACCACTTAATGAATGTCGCACATTGAGATAAAGAGTTTATGATACAGTTCAATGATCATCTTGTGAAGGGTTTTGTTCATCCTAGTATTTTCCAATGGGTGGACACTATGTACTTTTATAATTAGGATGATGTTTCACTTTTTTTAGGATCTTTAAATAGTTAAAATGGGAGACAGTTTTGTAAAATTTCACTTTATCCCATGGGCATGGCTATTTCAATTTCTTGAAGGGGGAGAATTGGTATCCAAAAATAGATATTTGATTTGATTGTTATCCACTCTAGGGTAAATAGTCCGATATTCTATTGACCGCTTTTAAGATCAGTTATTTTCATTGTGATTGTCTTCTAATTCCATTCCTTCTGACTAAAACTCATGTAGTTTTTATGGATTTTATAAAATGAATATTTTATCATTATATCAATATCATTGTATTGAGTTAATGGATGATAACATGATTTATTAAGGATGTGAGTGTGAGTATGATAACCATATAAATTTTGTTTTGGGGTTCACATGGACTCACTTCCATTATGGGAATATTTCAAATGGAAATTTTTGGATCTATGAAGAGATCAACTTGGGACACGTGGTTTCAAAACATGGTCTCAATTTTGATCCGAACAAGGTGAAGGTTCTCATTTCATGGGATGTACCATATAATTTCTTCATGATATAATACCTCATAGATCTGTACTAATATTATAAGTGGCTCATCAATTATTCCCCAATTCATGTATCTCCTATAACATATATTTCTATGAAAAAAATACGATTCATTCAGGACGCAATGTTCTAGAAAACATTTCATTAATTATGGAGTCTTATAACATCATCACATATTTTGATCTTTCATTATCTTAATATAAAAAATTTAGTAAACTATAAACCCATGAGAAATTTCCTAGGATGTTTCCTTATATAGGATGATCATGTTGGGGCATGTGGCTCTCAACATCTTTAGCCACATGATAGAAATTATCCACTCATGAATTGGATATTTTTACTTTTTGAAATGTTATTATGTATTAGAAGAAATATCATATAAGTATTGCTTCATGATCACTTATGATCATAAGATTTTGAGTGATATATTTTATCATAAGGTCTATAATATCTTAGGGAGGTGATGGTTAGAATATCTTAAAATTTTTTCCTTGAAATCACCAACACTACTAGGAAAAAGGATAGTTTTTCTGATGCTCTCAACATCAATTTTCCTTCTGATCCTATCTTGAAATGAAAGGAGGATGGGAACCTTATGGATCCTTTCACATAGTTGAGTTTTTATTTGTCGGAAAATGTTTTTGTAATTTGTTTGAGCATTTTTATATTATCATCATCTTTCATGGAGTATTTTATTCCAGACCAGAAGTAGGATGAAAAGATCAAATGAATCAATGTAACCATATATGGAGGGGAGAAATTTTGTGGTTGTTCTCTACCTTAAAATTGTATTATATACTAAAATAATATTTTTTATATCATTATCTATGATTAGTTAAATTTATAATGTTTTTAAATTTATTTCAAGGTTCATTCATCCTAGTTATATAATGATGTATAAAATTGGAAGAGGGAATTTTTTTGTGGTTGGGAAGAAAGTGACACCTTTTTTAGTATGTTTTTTCATTATTAGACATGTAAACAGATTAATGTAGTAAACCTGAATCCTTATAGTATTCTCTACCCACATGTAGTGCTAGTTTAGAAATGGGATGAGGTGTCTATGGACATCATAATTGGATTACCATGGAAACCCCAAGGGAATAATGAAATTTGGGAGGTTAAGGGTCGTCTAAAGAAATGAACTCACATTATTCCAATTAGAGGTAGAATCATGGATTAATATCTCAGTAGTATGTATATATAAGGGATTGTTAGTTTTTTTATGGTCCCCTATACTATTTTCTATAAATATTTAATCGCAATAGACTATGGTTTCGAAAAATACTCTATGATGTGATGGGAAAGAAATTTAGATTGGGTATATCATACCTACCCTAGAAATATGGATATACAATGTGTTATATATATTCTTGGGGATATGAATTATTCCTGGATCATATGTTATAGTAGATCAAGGGATATATATCTAGTATTATCTGTGATAAATTTTAATAATAGTTACAAATCATAGATTAGAATGGTTCCCTTTGAGGCATAAAATGGTCACCTCTTCATGTTACCACTTTGATGGGAAGAGGTGGTAAATCCCTCTCTCCAAGGAAAGATCCACATTGAAGAGAATTTAGTGAGCATATATGATAAATGTCGATGTTAGTAATACCTTATTGTCATAAGAAATATTTTGTGTTTCTCGGATGAAACCCTTTGTATTTTTCCAATGGTTACCTCATTTTTCATAATTTTTATCATATATTGGGTGACCATTATCTAGGGAAATAAGGGAAGATGATTCTAAAATATGTTGGACTATTTGATATAATGGATCACCTCGGTTCGTTTTCATATCGATCAGAAATAAAAACTCAATTGATATATATTAATATTATTATCCACATATCTAATCACAAGATGTATATTCCAAATTTTCCAAAAATTATGAGTTGGGAGGAAATTAATTTTGATATTAAACATTCAATTTTTAAAAATTTATTATAGACCATTTATTATTAGGTGGTATTATGTTATGGGAAGTTTATTACATTTTTCAAAGTGATATGGTTTCACATGGATGATTCTTATGAGACGTGGGAGTGAAAATCATTAGTAAGGGAGACGTTTCCATTCCTATTTCTAGAGCATCATTCAACTATAGGACTTTCCAGGGATGTGCTATCCTATAGTGTGAAGAAGTATAACATCATGGTTATGGTAAAATATATTTTTAATGTTTATGTGTTTTGACTATTGGTTTTTTGTGCGTGGGAGTCAATCTAGAATTATAATAAGGAAACTTGGTTGGGCACTACCTGTAGTACTAATTCACAATGTGAAAGGTTTATTCAATATGTGTGCATGTTTCTATATAGAATTCATGTTTCAGGTTCAATATGTTAAAGGAATACATGACATGAATCTCATTCATATCATGAATGGGTCAACCTAGTTTTGTTAAATAAGGACATACCTTTCTCAATGTACATGATACACAGGGGGATTCACGACATGAATTGGATACTAACGATAAGAATTATATTAGTCCAGTGGAGTTTTAGGCATTTTACACCTGATTCCTCATATGGATCACACATTTCCCAAAAACCCTAGGGATTCTCTAGGTGTTTTGGGTGGATTATCCTCCTTCAAGCATCTTATTTTGGTGCATTAATCTATATCTTAGTGGGTTACTTCTCTTTTGGTGAGTGTGTGTTTATCCTATCATTTTCTTTATTTCAAAGAGAATTAGTAGTTATTTTAAAATGTTTTTATTGGATCTACTAATTAAATGATTTTTTTCTTCATTACCTCCTTGATATAGGTTTTTACCATCTTCTATAGACTGGATCTTGTGTTTCTTATCATGGGGAATGTGATTCTCTATTTTTATATGTTAATCTAAATTAACATATTACTTTTTAATAAAACTCAATTAGATAATGTGATAATCATTAATGGGGCCTTTTTTTGTCTAACATGAAATTATTTCCTTCCATTGCGATTGGATTCCTTTATGGATGGTGTGTGAATTAAGTTTGATGTAGGTCCTTCCATCTCTATAATACTTTATGAAACCTTAATTTATCTTTATTTTATAAAATGTTTTATTAAAATACATTCATGGCATTAGATTAGTGGATTTTTGTGTGTAAATGGGTTTTTTTTATAAATGATGGCTCCCCCATGTTTTGGTAATATAAAGGTATTCTTCAATGTATTGTGAAATGGATTGTGAAATAAGCTATAAATTCATGGTATATCTGAAAAATGGTTGTTTTGAATAATTTTTGAAATATTAAAACACATTTTCATGTGATTGGATATATGTAGCACATGGGATCCATGGGTAAATAGGTGGAGAGTGTAATATTTTTCCTCCTCCATTGGAATTATATGAGGGTTCACATTATGGGGTGTTTATACGTTATAAAAATACAGATTCACAGGTTCTGGACTTGATTGAAATTATAGGGGGTTCACCTTTTATCGGGTTCCTCTATTATATATATTTGATTCATGTGTTTTGGGGATATGATATACACACTAGTCATTGATTTATGTTTGATTTTTCATGATAGACATATATTTCTTGATCTCAAGGGTGTTTAAGATTATTATTTTAATTTGTATTATTTTTATTCTGATCTGACATTCAATATTACTTGATATTTTTTTTAATTTTATTTGAAACTCTTCGAATAATATGGAAAAGGGGGGATGTTTAACATAAATTCGATATAAATTATTTATCTATTGATAATTCATTATTTTATATGATTAAATTATATTGGGGTCATTGGATATAGAAATTATATGGTATAACTACATAACACTCTAATATTTTAAAATAACACTCTGTTTGATATCAATTACTACATGAAACAGCAATCCATAAAGGACCATGAAATATTATTAATTAAATATTATTTTTATGACCAAACCATTGAATTTGAGGTAATTAATAGGATTACATATTTTATAAAAATATATATTAGTTTTATTCATAATATAAATTTATTGATAAATTCATTGTAAAAAATAACTCAGTTTTTGGAATTTACCTTCCATTCTTTAGAAAAATGTATTAAGTATAAATGGTTTTATTTTTTATTAATAAAAATTATCAACAATTTCTATATCATTTATAAGTAATATTTTATAAAAAAAACATAATTTTTAAATCAAAATATGAAAAATTTCATATTGTGAAATATTGTTATATTTTTTATGAGAATTATTTCTGAAAGGATAGTGAAAAATAATAGTTTTTATTGAAAAATGTATTGTCATTCAATGTGTTTCCCACTTCAAATACCATTTTGGGTCTATTATAAAATTTCATTAGCTTCTTTTTAGTAATAAGAATTCATTTATAGTGTTTGGAATTAATTTATAATTTAATTTTTTACAAAAATATTTATATATATAAATATAGATTTCTTAAATGGTTTTTCATTTTGTTTTTCATTTTAGTCTTAAATTATTTTTTCACTTATAGAAATTAGTTAATAAAATTTTCAATATGTATTTTTAATAACTGTTCCAAATTTGGTAAATAGGTCCCTTTAATTTTTTTCATTGAGAATAATATATATATTAAATAATTGTCTCCTTGGCACGGTAAAATCTAGCAATTAACCGTATAAGTAATGTAAAATAGACTAAATAATGACCCTAACACATTCCTTTGTCATATTTTATGAGTAAAGTAATATTATTTCCATCTATGTTTCAAACCAATTATTACTTTCTATCATACATCATTGCTATTGAAATTTATATAATTTAAAAAATTAATGACAAAAATTCTATTATATTTGTATTATTATCTATACAATATTTGGCATAGGGATAAATAGAATATTTATTCTGTTACAAATGTATTATGTTATATTTTAATCAGTTGTTATCGTTTTAATTTATTTTGAATTTTTGGTGATTAAATAATTACCTAAAATGCTTATGCAACACCGACATAGTATTATTTAAACTACTAGACAAATCAATCAAATTATCATAAATTTTTTTAAAGTAAAATATTTCTAATGAATATTTCTATACCAAAACATTTCCAGACAATAATAACATATTTATTATTTTTTAATAGTGTATATTAAAAATTATATTCTTTGTATATATTTTTCAATGTGATATTAAATAAATATTTTAAAAAAAATAAAGTAATGTTATTTTGTTAAAATTAATATAATATTAAGTGTTTGAAAATTTCTAATAATCCTATATGTTACCAAATTACTACTATATGGTTCATAAAATTATCTATGGTACACTAATGGACCAATTGATCATTATAATTGTCAAAATTGGATAACATGGTTTAAAATGAAAATAAAAATTTATAAGCCTATTATAAACATTTAAAAAAAATTATTTAATGATAGTATAGAGACACATACTCTTCTTATCTTTTAATTGTGTCATTTTGGATCCTTTTTTCAATTAAAATTATCTTATACTAATTTAGTATTTTATGTAATTCCAAGACTGTCCCTCCTATCCCTATCTTGATAATGGGAACCACATATCCAATTTTCATCATGAGTTAAAGATATTTATTTCATACCATCCATAAAAGAATACCTTTATAACATCTGTTCCGACATTATATAGGTCACCCATTTGGTAAACATTTCATCCTAAGATGGTTTAAGGTCTAATGTGGAACAAGTTGTTCCGAGAAGAGGTATAGTCTTTAATTGAATTTATTATCTTTTTTTTCATATACCTCCTTCCAATCTCATTTATACCTCCTCCTATAAAAAATTATTATCTTCCATAAAAATATATTTTATTTTTTATGTAATTACTTATATCTATCTTATATACGATCATTTGGGAAAAAAATAATCATTCTGGTGTATGGTGGACTACTGCCTTGCAAACCATCATATTTTATTTTCCACTTTAATCTATCTCAGATCGTTATAATGGTTTTTCTAAAAAATATATATTTTATTACTCATATTATTATTATTTATAAGGTGACTTTTTTTCTACCTTTATTGCATTCTGTCTATCAAAAAAGGGGACAACGTTCATGCATTCTCACATCCCACCATCTCCATGAACGGTGTAATTACTTTTTCTCTCTACCTTTTATGGATTACTATATATATAATTAATATACATGATACTAATTTAATTTTAATCATTTTGGGGATGGTGGAACAATGATCATTGTATAATGTTTGAGACAACAGAACCAAAACATGCATGAAAAAAACGAAATTTTCACATGGAACTAGGAATTTAATAAATAACTATTAATAATCAGGTGTTAAGATTTTATATATTAGGTGATTGGGGCCCAATTTCATCAATAAAAAACACACTTCACACACATATCAAAAAGGTAGTCCGTAGCCCCCCCACCCCAAGGTGATAACCCACCAATAAATCATTATTAATTTATATATATGGAAGGCTCGAAGGCCCATTACGATTGAAGCCATTTATTTTACTACCTAATGGTTACTATCATCACCCTATAACTGGAGTTTCTTTCATTATTACCATCTAAAATTATTATATTTATTCCTTTTTATTGATTTCCTTTTTTGGTATAAATACTAATATACATTTATTTATGGTTGTTCCCATATAGTTCTCTAATACATTTGGTAATTCTATTTTGATAGGATATGTAATGTATGGGATCGGGGAGTAAACATATTACATGATGAGACTCTTTTCACCATGTGATGTTATCTTGGATTTTATCATTGAATTTTTCTTAGGTAAATTTTTTTATTCCATCCAAATTTCATATCATTCCATGATATAATGAACCCATGTTTGTTAAGATATTCTCTCATGTCATTACTCAAGAGACTTATATTTTATGATATGATGTTATATATTTGACTCACAATTTATACTTCCTCATCATGTTTATTCCCTTATTGTGCTTCATAGCTCAACAATTTTTATGTATTCCATAGGTTATGCGATTTTATTTTAATAGAAAAAATGGATTTTTATCTCATATAGAGATTAAAATAAAGAAGTTTTTATTAATGTTGTTGTTTAATGTAACTATTTTTTCAATGAACCTATGACATTGGATCATTGTTTTATAATT
This sequence comes from Viscum album, assembly GCA_963277665.1. Classification (NCBI taxonomy): domain Eukaryota; kingdom Viridiplantae; phylum Streptophyta; class Magnoliopsida; order Santalales; family Viscaceae; genus Viscum; species Viscum album. The sequence continues at coordinate 2,057,340,733 of OY728137.1, forward strand.
AATGTATATTTTTGTTAAAATAATGTAATAATATGTGAAAATGGCTAGGGTCCAATTATTCATAATCTAGTCAATAACTGTTTTTTTAATTATTAGGTGGAGAATTATTTAGTCAGAACCATGGGGATAAGTCTATGTATAATAAAATATCCAAGATTTTTGGAACATGACCACCTCTTTTTCCATGACAAATAGTCCTTGTTGCACACCTAGTTTTACTCTCCCATGTGATATGCATTGAAACTTTATAAACACATTACAAACCGTTATGATGGAATTGAAGAAATTCTTAGTTCATAAAACTTAGATAAGAAATTACCAACAAAAAAATTAAAATATAGAGACCTATAAGTTGGGATATACATATCAATTATATGTAATTAATTCTATGTTGATATGTTTCCCCTTGGTGTCTTTTTTAGTTAAAATATTCTAATATTGTTTTAGTTTTATTTTGTTAATTGTGGGAAATAGAAGAAACCATTGAAAAAAAATGTGATTGTAAAAACGATGATTTCACAAATGATATACCTAACCATATGGGAGAAGGGTATATGAATAGTATTCCAATACTGGCTCAACTTAATCATGTTATGAACTAAAAATAGTTCCATGTAGAATTACTCCCTTCTATTATATAAGTGAATGGTGTTCTAATACTTTTTATGTGCCAAATTCCTCATACCATTATTCAAAAGTTTTATCCCTTAATTGTTTAAAAAGGTTTTCACATCAGTTATAAGATAATTTATATCATCTAAGTCACAAAACATGATAAATTGTTTTTTTCATTCATCACATAAAAGAGGGAACCAATTAGAGTTGGACATTTATTAAGAAAAACATGTTCAAATAGGATATTGATATAATTGAATAGGAATAATCCAAGAAAATATTTTTTCTTAAATATATTTCTTGAACTCTGTATAGTAAAATAATGAAAGGGTTCCTATGGAAGAAACAAAATGAATAATATTTTATCACACATAATTGGAAACTTCACAAGGCATTCATAGTACACATATGGTTGCATCATCAATTCAAAAAGTAATGTGGACCACTCATTTAGTTCATTAAATCTATGTCAATGAAATTATTTTTTGATTCGTGAAATTTAAATCTGTGGTGATTTTTTCATTATTTCCTTAATATTGAGATATATATTAGAGACTCTTAATGGTTTAGGGGTCCTAGAGGTAAAAAGAATAAAATGTAATTTTTATTATGAGGATTTCAAGATAAATTTCATGTATAGATGAAAACTCAACATTCCACATGTCAGAACGTTAAGAAGATGGATCATGGAGAACCATATAAAGGGAACTGATAGATGTTTTAACACTTTAAAATAGTGGAATTAGGATAATAAATTCTGAAGGGATATGATAAATTACACTAATACAATATAGTAAATAATGGTTCCGTTCAACAATCATCATAAAATACAATACTTTAAATATAGTGAACATAGGCATTATACAAACCAATTACCTAATCCAAGGGTCATTTTAGAAAATAAGTGACCAAAATCTATATTTACTATTTATAAAGGAAGAGATTATACTATCACAACTAGTATTGTGGATCCCAATAATGATCTTGTGAAAAATACACTTGTTACTCATTCAAGAATATGGAATATTATTTTAAATTATGGTTCGATAAATTTTTTCACATCGTGAAAGAGTAGTCTAAATATTGAGACACCACATAAAACATGGTGATTGATATATATAAGATGGGAAAAAATATAGAAATTATTGAATCCTAATTATATAGCACCTCCCCAAATAATGTTTTTGAATTATACTCCCATCGATAATCTCATATTACTTCATTTAGTACAGATTGATAGTATATTGTTCATGGATTGACTATAATTATATAATATCAATAATAACTATTAAGTGAGTAAGATCACTCTTCACATATCAAGCTATCCATGGATTATGTACAAGTTCTAAAAGGATGTTGAATCATCCTTAGAATATTATACTTAAGTGAGGATATTTTTACTTTGTTTGAAAGCATATCATTTTCAAATATTTCTGAAAAAGTAGATAATGATTATTTAGTATATTCCCATTGATAATGATTATACTAATGTATTCTTTGAAGGGTTTCTCAGTATTCCACTTGACTAAGAGGTTTTTTTCTCAATCAAAAATATACATGGAACTCTGCACATGTCAAAGACTCCACACTGAATGTCCATTATTGAGTTAGATGAACTGGAAAATAATTTACCATAGAATCTTAAAAAGGTTTTTATATTATTATGTTCTTCACCATGGATTTTTCTAGTCATCGTCACCATGATTTATAATGGGTTAATGCTCATATGTAATAATTATCTTGAATTTAAAATATTCGTATAATGAATAATTATCACATTTAATAGATAGATGAATTGTTTTAGAAACTACATGGATGAAATTATTTCTCTAGGTTTGAAAATTGGTCATGATATTACCAGTTACATATGATGAAAGAAACTATACCAGAAGCTTATTTTTAAAGAAAGTTATTGACACTATGAGTTCATAGTGATTCCCTTCGAACACCCTTTATTTAATCCTTATAGATGTAGTGAATAGTGTATTTAATAAATACATTGACCGTTTTATGGTTGTTTTTATATATTATATTATTAAATTATCTAAAACAAAGGAAGATAATGAGATAAATTTTAATACTATGTTGGAGACTTTCCTAAAAGGATAATCTATATGAATAGTTTAGAAAATGAGAGTTGTGTATGAACGATGTATAATAATTAGGGTATGTCATCACTAAAAAAGGGATATCAACATACCCTTCAAAGATAAATATAAATAAGAAGTGGCCAAGATCTACATATGTAACAATCTTTAGTATTTTACCTGAAATAGCTAGGTATTATCATTTATTTTTGTGGCCTTTCTCGTTATTGTAAAAACCTTAAAAAATATGATTCCAAATGGTATAATTTTTTATGAAAAAAATCATATTAAGTGACCATTAAGGAATTGAAAATTATTTTTATCCCTAAACCAGTCCTCATGCTACCCTCACGTTGGGATGTTTTCATGTAATATAGTGATGCTTCCAAGAATGGGTTTTATAGTAAACTATTGAAAAATCAAAAACTAATAGTTTAAACCACATGGTAGATTAATTTTCATGAATATTACTATCTAAAACATTTTATAAAGTCAGCATCATATAATTTTTCATTCAAAATATAGAGGAATTATCCTAATTAAGAAATGTGTAAAATATATATGAAATTAAGAGATTAAATATAAATTCCCATTTAATGATCTTAATATGCGTCAATGATGTTGTTTTGAACTAATCAAGGACTGTGACAACTCATTCAAATGAAATCATGGAAACATAAATAAAGTTTATGATTCACTAAGTTTAAATGATCTAAAAAAATTATGACTAATTACAGTTGTGAAGGATCCCATCATAAATTAAATTCAAAGGATTTGCATCATAATTTTACTGGAAGGAATGTCAACATTCCTTTCTCAAATGACTATTCATCCATCCCTTCTGAAGATGATAAAAAATTACCATATATATGATGTGTAAATATAGATAAAGGAGGATAATATAATAAATTGAAGATACAAAGAGTAAAAATTTGATTAAAATTTATTTATGAGACTTGGGTCATGAATATTTATACAATCAAATTATGAGATAATGAAGTAGTTGTTCAATGTTGAATATTACTTGACCTTCTGCATCCTCCTAAGGAGAACATATATGTTTCAAGATCTCCATGAGAAATATTAGAGGGAAAATATTAAGGAGGATATTGGGGAAATGGAATGTACATCAAAATGACGAGTATGCAAAAAATTGAAGTCCATAAGGAATAAGTCGAAGGGTTTGATACCATCATTAGTCACAAATACATTGAAATGGGAAACCATTACCATGGACATTATCACTAGTATTCCAAACTCATATCAGTTGAAATAATGCTATATGGGTAGTGGTAGATTACCTTTTGAATAATTATCACTTAATTGAAATATGTGAGGACCACTTAGTTGATTGACGTACTGGTATATATATCTCAAATGTGTTAAGGCTACATGGAACACCATTATCGGTTGTATTTAATAAAGATAGGAAGGTTTACCTAAATCTTCTAAAAGATTCTACTACATGCCCTATATATTGAGTTGAAATGTAGTACGTATTAACACCCCAATGCTAATGATCAATCTTAGTTTACTTTCCAAACATTGGATGACATGATTAAAAATTCCTAATAGACTTAAATAAAATATGGGAACAACATCATCATTTTCTTGAGTTTTTATATCATAATTGTTTCCACTCAATTATCTAAATGGACACATATGAATCCCTTTATGGGATGAAATATATAATTTCTATGTATGGGTATGAATTTGAAAAATTCACATCCATGGGATGTAAAATGGTTATATAAATTGTTACAAAGGAAAAGGAAATTTAGTAGAAAAACAGGGCTTCATAGAATTGACATAAGATCTATACTAACAATCATCAACGAGACCTAAAGATTTTAGTTAGAGAAAAATTATTTCTCCACACATCTCTTGGGAATATAATCATGATATTTGGGAATAAGGGTAATCTAATACCAAGGTACAATATAATCTTTGAGATTTGTGATCACATCATACTTTATTCCTATCAACCATCCCTCCCACTAACCATCTATCAATTAAATGATGAATACCACATATTTCTCTTAAGGAAGTAGATATGAGATCCATAACTTGTAATGAGATCATAGGAGTTATATTTTGAAAATTATCTCTAATATTATTTTTAGTTAGTGAATATCATGAACCCTTGATATAAAGTTATACACAAAAAAGACAACTCATCTAGTCAATATCCTAAGGCGCAATAATATGTATTACGAGGCAACATGGGAATGAGAGGAAACCATGAAAAGGTTGTTCCCAAACCTTTTTTCACCTAAGTATGTAAAAAAGAAATTTCTAAGGGGAAATTAAATAATTGGGTAATAATACAACACTTTAAGTTTTTAACAGAGAACTATAATCGATAGCGTATAAAATAAGAAACAGATGTCCTAAACAAACCATGGAATATTATTATTTCAATATTCCCATTATAATATACTAGTTAAATTTGTGGTAATGAATTGGATTCACTGCATTATGATATATATTTATAATTTTAAATGATAATATTACTTTATTGATAAATTCTTAATAAACAAACAATATATTATTAGTAACGTCATTTTATATATCAGTTAATATTTTCTTAAAATTTTATTTACTTACTTTTGTGATAAAATATTATAAATATTTTTAACATTTAAAAATATTATTAGATAAAAAAGATATCATTTTTGAAATCAACATATCAAAAATATCTTATAGTGAAATTTTTAAATTTTTATGTAACTTTTGAGTTTTCAATGAATCATGAAAAATACTGGTTGTTATTGATAATTTTTTTCTCTTCAATGTATTTTAAAAGTGAAATTTAATGTAAGATTATTTTTAAAATTTCATAAATTAATATTTATTGATAATATTAAAATCATAGTCATATTAATCTTGAATTTTTTATTAAAACATTTGTAGGCATAAAATAGGGATATTTTGCTGGAAACTTTTTTCATTAAATTGTGTTCTTTAATAATAAATTAATTTCAAAAACATCAAGAAATTCATTCATGAAAACATTATTCCATATTTTGAATTATGATATACAAATTAAAGAAAATATGTCACTTTTATTTTGGGTTATTCGGAATAGTAACCATATTAAATAATTGTCATCATGGTAGTAGTAAATAAGGTAATAATGGGTAAAAATAGTGTGATAAGGGCTTGAATTGATCATAACGCTTATATTTATACAATTATTATAGTGGGTTTTGGATATTCTAATCCATGCTTATAATATTTGTAAAATTGGTGCCATATTTCCTTGATTTTTATGTTTAATTATTTTATGTTTTGGAAAGTAAAAACTAATATTCTATTTGTCTTATTATCTCAATATTTCTTACCTATAAATAAAGATAGACTATGTTCTATTATAAAAAATAATACTTGAAATAAAAATAATTTTTTATCATCATACTTAATTTTAAATTTTTTGTATCAAAATGTTCACCTTAAATTATTACACAATAGTGACATATAATATATTCAATTAATAGAAAAATAAATAAATCTAAATTAAAAACAATAAAAGTAAAATAATTTTAATTAATTATTCAGTAATAAGAATTCTATAAATAGAAAAAAACATGTTTTATATTTTTTTATGGATTATAAAGTAATTCCATTTTTTCAAATTTAAATTAAATAAATAGTTCCCACAATCAAATTAATGTTATCTCATTAAATGATTAAAAATTTATAAAAAAACCTATATTAATATAATTTAATGTTATGTGTTTTAAAATATCATCTATGTTCAATTTATTCCACAAATTATTTATATATTAAATATATTAACCCCTCAATATTAAATACATCATTATCATTGTAATATTAAAAAATGCGTTAATAGTAGTTGAAAAAAAGAGGTATGGGTTAAAAAATAATATAAACTTGTACAAGTATTATTGTTTGAAAGTATTATGTCCCATACTCATGTAATATTCAAATTATATCTATTTGGATCCTTTTTGAAAGGTAAATTAATTTATATTTATTTAATATTTAGTATAATTCTATGAGTGCCCCTCCCATACCTTATGAAAGGGAACCTTATATCCTCTTCTCATCACACATAGAAATACTTATTTCATCCAATACCATCCCAAATAACTTCTTAACCACCATACCTACGTTATTGTGGTCATTTTAGGGCATAATACCAACCATAGTGGGTTTAATGTTTAGAGAAAACAATGTTTTCTGAATAATAATTATAGACTTTAATCGAATATATAATTTTTAACTCTTATTCTAAATCAATAAATTATTATTAAAACATTATGAAATAATAAAATAATTATATTACATATACTATTATTCTATTATGTTAATGGAATCACTTACATCTTTTTCATCGTCCATCAAATGGGAAAGGAAACCATCAATCATATCTGTGGTGAACTACCACCTCATTGAACTATATAATTCATTTTCTATCTCCATATCTCAAGAATGGTTATAATATTGGATGTAACAAATATATATTTTGATTTTTATATTATTTTTATTCATGAAATTTTAATTTCTATCTGCCATTATTTCAGCCCATCCATTTAAAATTATAATAGTGTACATGTGTACGTATGACCTACTATCCCCATGAATAGTGTAATTAATTTTTTAACCCTACCTTTAATAGATCAATATAAATATATATATATTGAATATACAGAATATATAATTCAATTTTAACATTATTTATATTATGGAACCATGGTCAATGTATAAATACATTGATTTTCAAATCGAAACATGCACGATAAATAAGGAATATATCGCCCAAAATAGTGATTTTATTATAGTTTTTTTAATAAATAGGAAGTAAGATGCCGTTTAAAATCATATATGGTATGATATATATATTTATGGTAAAATAATAAACTTAATATATATCTATAATTATTATATAGATGTCTATGTCTCATACAATGAAAGAAAAGACTTATGTTAATGGATCTCTCTAAACCACCAATTTTCTTCGGGTTATGACAAATATGTCTCTAAAAAACATCATATATATCATTATCTTTATGTTATTATTATATATTATAAATATATCTTTATTGCATATATAATTATGTTCTTCATTATTCCTTTCATGGGGTAATACATGCCTTCTATTCATTTCCTAAATTCATTTTTTATAAAATCTATTTTGAATATGATATGATCCAGGATTAAGAAATAAAATTATTTATATGGGTAATTGTTAGGTTTATGACTTATTATTGATCTACTTTTTTGAATAAAATAAACATGTAATTTTTGTATGGATTTCATATATTTTTATCAAATTCATCTAGTAATTATTTTGTCTCATGGAATGTTATATATGGGAATGGGGAGTATACCTAATCCTTGGTGTTACGCTTTCCATCGTGTAATGTTTTTATAGAATTTTTCCATGATTTGTTCTTTTTTTTAATGTTTTTTGTTTCATTCACATTTCCTATGTTTCCAAGATCTTATGGTACTGTATTCCTTTGTTATTCCCATATTTTATTATTCATGATAATTATCTTTTTTGATATCATGTAATACCCTTAAGTGACGAATAATGATTCCTCATCATTATTACTCACTAAGTGGAATTTATAGATGGCACATTATTTCTATGTTTACCCCAATTAATACCATAATGTTTTAAAAAACAATGGTAATTATAAGGTAATTATAGATATTAACATAATTGTTTTTTATTTTCCTAATGATATATTATGTACCTAGTATTCTATATCCACTATGTCTTTTAATCACTGTTTTGTATATAATAAATATTTATGTGAAAATAATATATTAATATATGTAAAAATACATTTTTCTCTATAAACTGTGTGTGATCCTACTAATATTATAAATCTCACACACTACACATTCCATTTGGAATATGTATACTATTTTTTGACTTTTAACATAGAAAATGCAATCCAAATTAGTTGGTTACTAAGGTTCAGTTATGTTGGGTATGAGTAGCTAATGGTGATATCATTGGATTTTCCCCATGTTAAAAATTAGGTACTTGTCTCCTGATTTATTTATCTATTTTTGTTTTGTTGGATATTTAAAACAGGTATTATCTACCATTTTTTTGTTTGTATGACTACTGTTGGCTATCTGCTTTTTATAACATCTCTTAGAGGTTTTTTCTTCCATAGTATATATAAATATATATATTCCATTTATCTTGTATGAGGATTTTGGTAAATCATACCCACATTTAATTTTTTGATCTGCGTGTGCTAGTCTCCATCCTATAGTGGTTGTGAATTCCCTTCTTGTCTTGTCACATTCTGGTAAAAAGACTAATTAAAAGGGAATTACAAGGTACTGTGTGAAAAGGGTGTTCATCATCACATTTAAATATAAAACTCATCATGATCATGATTTAAAAATAATAGCAGAAGGCTACAAAACCCAATTTGTTAGATACAAGGATATAAGGTGTTATTTAATCCTATTACCCATGTGTTAAGGTAATTTATCATATTTGATGCCAAAGAGGCATGGTCCAAATTATCTGATTACTACATATAAGTTTTATCCATTATATGATGTGATGGAATGTACATTGATCACCAATAAAGGGTTAACTAATTTTATTATTCCAAATATATGCACAATATTTTAATTTTCATGTTTCGTATAAACATTTAATTATCCTTTATCACATTTAGGAAGAAGTTATATTTAATGAAAAATAGTTGAAATCATATTGCAATAATGAAATATCAATGAGTATCTATTAGTATGTACACATATTACATAGTTAAAAATATTATTGTTAAAACTATGATTGATTTTGATAAAATAGTGGTTAATGATTACCTATAAATGTAAAATAAAATAATTAACTTCTTAGAAAAAAATAATTACAAATTATGTCAAAGGAATCCAATATGGTTATGTTATATGACAGAATTATTTATTTGAGTGTTGTCTCGATCCACCTTTGATATATCACCATAGTTAAATTCTAGTAGAAGAGTAAGTGAAACAAAATTTTGGGATAATAATAATATCATAGGAATAGAATTTGTGCATATTTTTTAAGAATACATTGATGTATTTCTAGAAGACATTGTAGAACATAAACCTGAATGTGAAATTGATTATAAAATAGAAAACAAAAATGATACATAAACAATATTTATTAATCCTTCTAGAATGGATCTAGTGTTATTGGTAGTGTTGAAAAAACTACTGTAGGATTTCGTAGATAATGAATTCAAATAACCTAGTGTTATAACATGGGGATACGATTCCATATTTGGAAAAAATATACTGGTTTATGTGTTCTGAATAAACCATAGGGAAATAAATTCCATTAATAAATATAATAAGTATCATTTACCATATATAAATTACTTAGTTGATCAACTTCACAGAGCTCAATATTTTTCAAAGAATTATCACTTCTAGGGTTATAATAATTTTAATTTAAAGAATGATTATATAATGATGATTATATTTCATGGGTGGTATGGAGATTATGATTTTATGATAATTACATTTTGATTAACTAATGAACCATATGTTATAATGTAAATGATGAATATATTATGGAAAGATAATCTTTAAAACTTTTTGGTGGTATTGAATGATGATATATTTATATAATGTAAAATCATGGAGAAGAATGTGAACCATTTTGAATCAATATTGAGATTATTTAAGATGATGACTTATTTGGGAAATTTTGATTGTGTGAATGTTTTATATAGGTTGTTTCTTTTATTAGACACATTTTGTCTATAGATAGAGTTACTATTAATCCTTTAAAGATATTGGTATTAATGTAATTACCTGTATTGGTGAATATAAATAGGATACATAGTGTCCTTTGTTAGGTATGTTACTCACAATAATTTATTTATAATGTTTTTCAACTAGAGAATATGAGAAGCATGATTATAAAAAAAGAGTAAAAGTTCACATCGTACAAGAAGGTGATGATTTTTTTATGATATAAATAAGATATTTGTTAATCCATTAACATTATAATTATTGTATTGTAATGTATAATTATTTAAATATAGTGATTCCTCATAGAAGGGAAAATGATGTTTCCTTATTTAGAAATATATTTTTTTGTACTCATCATGGATGATAAATATCCAAGAATACATGTTTTTAACCCTTGATCATGATTTTGAAAATTTAATATTTTACTTGATGATATAAAGTAACTATCACTATAGTTTAATATATTACATATATACCGATCACAATTGTCTTAAATATATATTTCCGTAGAAGGATCTCAATATCAAAAAAAGGATATGGTTGGAACTACTCAAGGTCTATAACTACCTGATACATAGCCGTACTATAAAGGAAAATATGTTGGTTGGTGCATTGTGTAGCATGGACTATGGAGTATAGTCTGTGATAATGATAAATGTGGAACCAATGATTTAGTAAAACTTGATATCATAATTTTTAGGTTAGGGGAAACATCATCTATTTACCAAGAAATTCCCAAAATATCATTACTAGAAAAAAGGAATTGAGTCCCAATAATATAATTATAGTTAATAAAAGAATAAAAATTTCATGAACGATAGTATATTGTTAGCTGTCATTGACATGAGAAAATAACATACATTTTTATGAAAATTTATATCATTCATTGATGTTTTTCAATGTTAAAATCCTTGGTTTTTAACATTTTATTATGTTATGAAAAAATTGGAAGGTGAAATTGAAATGGATTTGAAAGAGTAAAAAGAATTTATTTGTGTTTGGAATTTATTTAAGGAATTTTAATGACAATAATTAATTTTTTCTAACACTTTTTATTTTGTTTGTGTAATAAATTTGGCAAGGATAATGCGATCCTTCAAACCAGGATAACCCACCAAATAGTCAACCCATGAGGGGATGAAGGCTAGGTTTTCTTGGTAGGGCCTTTAAGATCCCAACAGCATGGGTGGTGAAGCCCGATGAGTTCCTGTGGGTGGTGAAACCCTATGGGAAGAGCCACATCATAGTGCACATGACATAATGGGCTGCAGGTGGTCAGGCCCCACAGTAGTAGAAGTCGCTTGATTGGCTAGTGCGGGCCACAACTGTTGTAGCCAACATCTGAGTGTGTGTATTGTGTCCCAAGATCTCACACAAGATTATAAATTCCTATACATCCCTCATATAGGGAAATAAGGGAGCATCCCTCATCTCATGGTTTCAATGTGGGATGGGATCTCAACCGCAGCACCACTATGCTCCACCACAGACCGTCGCCTTCCGCTGATATCGTACCACCTCCTCCTCTACTACAGCTCCCCCACAACAAAAACCATTACCAAATGATGTGTCTGCCACCTCTTCACCCTCATCCTCATCACTACAAACCACTCCCACCACCCAGATATGTCGCTCCTCCTCCGCTCTGCACCTCGGTCCGGCCACCACACCCAAGCACTAACATCACTATCCCACACAACCTCCATGAAATCCCCCTGATTCTTTCCACCTGCCTAATATCTATGCTCTACCTTCAACACTCTGACTCATCTTTTATTAGCATGTTAACCTCCTTCGGCCCCTGGGAAGAGTGGAGGAGATGTCAAGCGTGGGGCTGAACCACCTCCTAACATCAGCTGCCCCTCAAGAAGCTCCCCTTCCAATGTTGGTACCCGAAGGCCATAACGACGATCGTAGATTCATTTTAAATTATCTCTAGCATTAACCATGTTCACCAACACTATGACTTTAGGGATTCCACTGTCTCACAAAAGAGTAATAACCACTATAATTATAACCACAACAGACTGCCACCTATAGTACCCAAGGCCCAATCTTACATAGCATGGTTGCATGCATGCAATAAACACCAAGACCAAATGATGACCTACAAGATGCTGCTTTGATTCTCTTCTTCCCCTTGGCCATATCAGCACATGAGCACCACCACTACTCATCCCAATCAACTGCCTCTTTACACCTCATCCTCATCACTAGGAACTACCTCTATTATCATCTCCCGTAACCACCCTCTCATTTGCACTAGCCACTGAGGTATTGACCTTGCCACCATCATACCAGGACACCACTTCAAGACCCTATCCCTTCATGAAATTCTTTAACCCCATGCTCTATAAATTCACCCAAGCTCTTCCACGACATGGAACACATCCAGATATTCCCTGAACACCCTTTTCGCTTGTGTTCTCTCCTCATAAGGAGAAAACAACATGAAGTGTTTAATTTCAATGCCTCCTCATATCATTTTCTTGGTAGAAAAGTGGGGGGAAGTCATACCTCTTCAACTATAAAAGTATAATACCTCCAATTTCCATTGGAATCAATACACCATCCCACTCATTTGTTAGGGAAGGGATGAAATACAATCACCAAGGAGGAGATCCTCCTCATTATCAAATTTCTTTAATTGTTTCATGGGTTGTTCATTTTATGATTCAATGAACCCATCTTGCATGGAGGAGTAAAATCCATTATGACTGGGTGAAGGGAATATGGGTCTAATTTTGTGATTCTTTAGATTCTAATAGTTTTCAGTTAAAAATAATTCTATGCATATAATTGAATTGATTCAATTTAATTTAATTTTCAATTTTCGTTAAATGTGAATGTATTTTAGTTTATTCATTAATATTGAGTTGATTTTATTTATACATTATTTACCCTTACATTATTTATTTATATTTTACACCAATTTGTTAATTTATAAAGAAGATAAATTAAGGGATTGGTTTTTTGATCAAAAAACATGTGATGAAATTTGTTTAGACTAATTTAATTATTTTGGTAAAATCAATACCAGATTTCGTACTACTTGACTAATTAAAAGTAGCCCATTTTTTCTACAAATTGATATATAATTAAATCAAAGGCTAAATAAAGATGTAAATATTATTCAATTCATTAAATTATTTTTATATAATGCCAAAAGTCCCCATTTTTCTCCAAAATAATGACGGAATCATAAATAATCAAAACCATTCCGGAATCCAATCACTTATCTCTCATTATTAATTCAGTAAACATTTCAATAACTCTTGTCCTTGAAACATGATATTTTTTAAAGTGACACTATGATTAAAATTATTTTATTTGGAAGAATAGATATCTAGTTACCACTCATACTACACCCTTAGAGGAGATTTAATAGTTTTTTACACACCTCCAGATAAGTGTGTATTAAAATTGGGTTTGTTTTTAGGGAGAAAGTGTAAATTGTCATTACTGGGACATATAATGTGGAACTACTCAATTTTGATCCTAATATAGAGAAAAAATGGTTTTATGGGCTTTGGAATCTCAATCTCAAAAAAATTGAAGAATTTTTTTTTGAATAATAAAGTGTTCATTCAGGACAACCCATAATTTAATTTTACCCACAATAGACCATGAGGGACCATTGGACCCCACAATTCTCCATCCAGCCAAATTGGTTAACCCAGACTGCCCAAAATGACTTTCAAATTTGTGTTAATGTGATTTATGTGCTACCAAAATTCCATGGCCTTGAAGGTGAAGATACTAATAAAACAAATTCAGCATTTTGGTATGTGTGATCATGCTTCAAAGTGAGAGGTGTAGCAAAGGATAAAGTTAAGTGGAAGGAATTCTAGTTTTCACCTGAAGGAGTAGCTAAGGAGTGGTTGTACATCCGAAATCCCTGAGAGATCCAAGACGGGTATGATCTCAAAAAACATTTATGCAAAGGTTCTTCCCAACCTCCTGAATAATATAAATTAGGTAGTAGATATATTCTATTTGACAAGCTATCAATGAGACTATTTTCATGTACTGGGGATTATTCATGAATCATAGTGAAAGATCCCTACATCAAATAATGGCAGAGCACTAGTTTCATGTCCTATTTCATTAAGGATTTTTGGAAAAATATTGGATCCTTTTGGAAGATACTACTGGATGATATTTGATTGAAATATACTCCATAGAATCATGGAACCTGATTGAGAATATATCTCAAAATTCACAGTATTTTGGAATAAAAGGCACAGGTACAGACGGTAAACATTAGGTAAAGGCTTATGGCTCATCACCTCAGCTTATAACCCAAATTCAAGAACTAAAAATCCTTGTGAGACAAATTTTCATTGAGAAAGTGAGTGATCAACCATCTCCTCCTTAGGTATGTGGATTAAGGTCATCACCAAATCATAACATAGATCAATGTGATGAGATATTGGAAATTGAAAGTTGTGTAGTTTCATTTCAAAATGAAAATTCTAATAAAATCAACAATGGGGAGAAGGTCAAACCAAAAAAGGATTCATAGGTTAACATAACCTATACAAGAAACCCTTTCAATACAAATTTCAGAACTAGCCACCCAAGAATCATCCCTTCTAACAACAAAAAACTTTTCAAACACCACCTTTCCAGTGAATGAAATTTGAATAGCCTCAAGCATGTGCTCAAAATTATAACCCATAAATGGAGATTGAAGATCTGAATAATATAGTGAATGTAACAGCCCAAGATTTTATAAAAAATATTATTTTTAATGTCTTGTGTTGTACGCTACACCAAAAGGAGCTTTCACAACACGCATCCTTGACTTGCCTTGCATTACACGCAATCACGACCTTCCTCGATAGCGTGTGTAATACGCAATACCGAGTTTCACTAAACAACGATATGCTATTAAAATATTATTAAAACTAGACGGTATGAATAGTAATAACCACTTTTTAAAATTCTGTAAATCTTATTTTTCAAAATGAACTTCATTTTTGGATTCGGAGTATCGAATTTAGCCTAAGGTGAAATTTTGGTACATTTCAGATAACTTTCATATTCTGATGAATAGTGAAAATTACTAAATTATAATTAAAAAACAACTTTTTTAATCGAAATAATTAATAGTGATAAATTATTAATTGGAGTAGTTTTAAAGTATATTTAGAATATATTTTTACAATTTAATACAATGTTGGTCATTGGATGTAATTGTACATTTAAACCAGACATAAACAAGTGTCAATCTTTTGATAGATATTGTTTCTTAAAAACACGCTATTTGTTTTAACAGCGGGATTTAATTATAAAATTAATTAATGCAACTTCTATGTTATGAATTTGGTAAAATAGACTTCATTTTTGAATTCGGAATATGAAATATAGCTTAGGATGAAATTTTGGCATTTTTCTGAAAACCTTCATTTTTTGATGAATAGTGAAACTACTAAGTGGTAGTTAAAAAACTGAATTTTTCATAAAACACAATTTTACCGCTTCTGTGAATGGAATTTCAAAAATCCGAGAGACACGGTTGATGTCATTAAGTAAAATGTGGTTCAATGAGATGAAAATAATTTTTGGTGAATAGTAACTTTTTACTTTTATTTACCACGGTTAAAAGTAAATAGGGTAATTAAGGGTAAGAATGATATTAATATTACCCTAACACATGTCCTAATTCTATTGGACAAGTGTATCTCGACCAAAAACAATCTTAAGTGTAAAATATTATCATTTAGGCCCACTTGGATTAGATTAGGACATTTATTATTATTTAATTCAAAGAAGAGTTAAAAGAGTTAAAATCAAAGTTTATTCACTAAAACATTTTTAATATGGGGTTATACATAAGATACATTCGACTATAAATATTCATTAGAAATCTAAAAAGATTTACTATATAATGATATTTTATTTATAATTTTTAGACTTTAAATAAATTAATTTATTTATGACACAACGATGATGCAGTAATTACCCTTTTAAGGAAATATTAACATAATTGATGTTATAAATACTCAAATGAATGTAATTTGAGACTTTTTATGAATTACACTAATTTTCTTGGTTACTATGATATATTAGTGTTGATTTAATCAACTTGGTTCGAACATATAATTCTGTTATGACTTTCACAAAAATCATATATCAAATAGTGTCAAAATTGACACAAAATAGTTTTTAAATCAAATATTATATTATTAATTGTTATTTTATTCCTAAAAATCTAAGGTTCGGCCAAATGACTTAGATAAGGATATATATGTTAATAATAAACAATTTGGGGTTCGTTTGGCATGTTATAGTAAGTGTATTAACCATATAGTGAAAGAAAACAAAAAGACACGGTAAAAGTTAAATTATTTAACTTAGAGTTAAATCTAATTGATAAGGTTAAAATAAGAACCTAAACTTGTCTAAATCCTATTGGTTGATAGGATTTCGACCCATCCCCACTTTAGCTTCGAAATAAGACCCTTTGGAACCATTATAAACCGATTTTTACTTTAATATAAAATAATATTTTGAGATATTCCTAAGGTGCCCCTCTCCTCCCTTATAAAAGGGCACCTCCTCCCCCTCCTCCTCACACCAATTTGAGCACTCAAGCTCGGCCAACCCCTGCCAAAATCTCTTCTCCACTTCCCTAGAAACATTCTAGAGGTTCTGGTCTTCCTCAAAGACCAATTTTAGTTCCTTAAGAGGAGGTCTCCAAAAGGCGCTTGAAAGAAGAGGTAATTACTGTTACCAATTCTTTCATCTTTATTTCTTCTTCCACTTCTTCTTCTTAGGTTGTTTCATTATGAAGTAATAACATCAGTATCACTCATATACTGATATGTTATTATAAGTATGAAACAACCCTATTTCACCATCTATCTATCCTACGGAAAAAGAAATCACCGCGCGTGCGTACGTACGGAATACCGTCTCCACGCCGTGGTGTAATCTATTTTCCACCACCACCTTACATGGATGGGTATAATGGTGTAAAGAATAACTATACATAGTTATTAAAACATCATATTTATTCTGATATATTGTATAATCCACTCCAATTCAATTCAATATTTATGGAAATGATATCATCGCTCGTGCGTACGTACGGACTACCGTCTCCACGACGCGATGAGATTCATTCTCCATGTTAACCATTTAAGAATGATTATAAAGTATATATAAGAAATAATAATGAAATATATGACATTATAAAGCTACTGGATTTATGTATATATATATATATGTATGTCATCTACTTACTTCCATTCAAGACAATAGGGAAAGGAAAACAGCGTTCATGCGTACGTACGGACTACCGTCTCCATGAACGGTGTTTTTCATTTCATTTATCTATCTATTATATATATATATATATACTGAATATATATGATATATAAATCATATTTTATATTCTGGAAGTAAGTAAATCATGATATAAGTAATAATAATGTCAAGAACAACAAGTCAAAACACCTACGATAAAAGAAACGATTTTACCCAAAACGCTTCTTTAACATGGAATTTACAAAAGAACGGGTAATATAATGTCATAAGTGAACCATATATGATATCATAACAATGAATATAATTCTTTAATAAGTCAATGACATTATTTAAACCATTATACAGGATATTCGGACACGTACAAAGCAAATCGGACCTAAGGTAAGGGAAATATCACAATCTCATTTTTATCCGAGATTGTTTATTCGTAAGTATTTACTGGGGTGTATTTTATCATCCACATCCATGTTTCATCAATATGTAATATTATTTCCATCCACCTACAATTTATTAAATCCATTTTTACCCTTCGGTGAGTTTTTAGTAATATGTATGAAAGGAATCTTTTTTCGTACGAGGTACTTTTTGACTTTTCCAACAAAAGTACGAAGAATGTTTTTTTTAACTTATACGGCATGAATGGATTTTTAAAACATTATTTCCAAGAAGCTTACTTTACAAGTTTTCAAGTTTATTTTTAATCAACTTATTTTATTTTAAAGTCGTATGACATGTTATGAAAGGAAAAATGTTTTTGAAGTAGAAAGGATATTTTCCTCAAGAATGGAGTTCAAGTATTTTATCAAAATTATTTTCCATCTAAGATAATAAAAGGGTTCTGTTTTTATCCCTATTATTACATGGATTTGATTATATTGTGATGGAAATTTTTTTATGAATTCCTTTATCTTATATGAATTGTTTTATGATGTCATGTTGTTTAAGAATCCCATTTTTATTACATGGGTTACGTTATGATGTATGGTTTATGATTATGTGGCACACATAAGAAAGGATTCATTATAAGATGGGTGGGACCTATATCTCCCTCCAATGCATTGGGTAAAGATTTTATATCTCATGAGATAGACAGGGCTGGAACAGTAGGTTATACCGGTTCAGTGAAACAGGACTGAAACGAGGGTTACTCGATTCAGAAAGGGACTTTGTCCACTAAGATAGTCTTGGCAATTAGTCTTAACTAACAAGAAATGATTCTCTATGATTATGTGTGTATGCCACAAAGTTTCATGTTTTAAGTTATGATTATTGGGATTACTTTTTCACTGCCATGATTTATCCCATGATTATGAAATTATGCTCTCTTTTGCAGGTTATGATTTCCAAAATGTTATGTTCTTATGAATATGATGTGATTGATATTTATTTTGTTTACCCTTACTGAGCATTTGAGCTCACCCTTTTATGTTTTCTTTTCCCCAGGATATAAAGAAAGGTTTTAGGTATAAAAAAAAGAAGATCTTTATGGGAGATGTTGAAGATCTTTCACCACGATTAGAAGATTATATTCCGAGTTTCCAAAGACACTAAACTATTACGGTCCTTGTGTGTGTGTTTTTGTTATGTACTAAGTATTCCGCAAATGTAATGTAATATCCATGTACGTCAAGATACGGGTCTCTATAGTTGGTATCAGAGGAAAGGTTTAGTCAACCTTTGGAAACTAGGATGCGAAAACGTTAGTGAGATCCCTAGAGATATTTCTAAGGTATGTCTAGGGATGTCTCTAAGGTTAAGTATACGTATAGGTTATAGTCCTAGAATTGCGCTAACGATCTTCGAATTTAACCTAAGATGTTAGATATTGAGGGTACTACTCCTTTATTATGTTGTTTTCCCTAGCATGATTTTTTCCTCTCATACTATTCTTTTGGGGTTTTAGACGATGGCTGGAACCCGAAGGAACCGTGTTAATGCGGAATGTTATGGGCAATGCAATGATTGTCCCCCTGAGCAACCAAACGATATGGGAGCCGGAATGCAAAATCTTGTAGCCATGCTCACACAACTTTCTCAAGCTATGAATCATGCAGGACTTCCAAACGAGCAAAGGAAGGAGCAACATTCTGTTGAATCCTTCATGAGGCAGCGTCCGCCTTCTTTTAGTGGGTCTACTGATCCATTAGTTGCTGAACAATGGATTAGTACTACTGAAAAGATATTTTCAGTTCTTCAATGTTCTGAACATGATAAAGTCATCTTAGCAGTATATCGTTTGGAAGGTGAAGCTGATCAATGGTGGAATCTTATCAAGAATACGAGGCAAAGAGATGAAATTGATTCCATGGAATGGGACGAGTTCAAGAACTTGTTTTTCAGTAAGTACTTCCCTCGTATTCTTCGAACGAAGATGGAGAAGGAGTTTCTTGAACTAAAGAAAAAGGATGATGAATCCGTTGGTATATACGAAGCGAATTTTACAAGACTTGCAAGGTATGCATCTGGCATTATCATCCAACCTGAAAGTAAAGTTGATCGATTTTTCAGTGGCTTAAAACCAAGTCTTCGAAGGGCATTAGCTATAAGAGACTTCAGTTGCTATGAAGAAATTGTGCGTTGTGCTATCAAGGTAGAAATGGAAGTTGGTGTTACATATCCATCTCATGGTTTTGACAAGAAACGAAAGATGGAGTTCAAGGAGAAATCTCAGAATAATGGTGAAAAGAAGATGAATGTTTCCTTATGCACAAAGTGTGGAAAGAAGCATGGTGGAGATTGTCTTAAAGGGACTAGAAAATGTTTTAAGTGTGGAAAAGAAGGTCATCGAGCAGCTGAGTGTCGAAGTAATGGAAAAAGGGATTCTAATGAAGTGAATAAAGCAAACACTGCAGAGAACGCACAACCAACACTTCAATGCTTCAAGTGCAAGGAGATGGGACATTATGCCAATAAATGCCCTAATCCAAGGGTTAGTGATGATCGACATGAGCAACCGCTTAAGGCAAAGGACAAAGGGAAGTCACATGCGATCACTATTGGCAATGTTGAATATGACAACGATGTGGTGGAATGATTAAGTTTTTATGTAATGGGATTCCAAAATAATGTTGTATCATGGAATATTGGAATATTTATGTATTGGTCTAATGTGGTATTCAAAGTGATTGAGATATTATGCGCATAATGAAGGGAAAACGAGAAAATAAAATGTTTAACAGTATTCATGAGCTCATGATTGATATAAGGACTAAGTGATATCATGGTTTGAGTATATAGAATTTTGAGGATTTTGGTATGTGGAAAGTGTTAACTTTTAACTGCATTCATGTTTTCACTAAGGTATTCAAGAGAATACACGATTAAGGACTTTGAATGTTTGGAATGTGACCAACAAAACATATCTTATGATATATGGGGATCGATGATGGTGTTAAATCTCTGGTAATCATTTTCACTATATTATGAGAGTCGACTGCAGTATTATGGATAAGCCTAAAAGATTGGAATGGATTATGTTGGACATAAGTTAGTATTGTTTGTTTTTTCGATATTATTGATGGGATGTTATATAGTTTTGGAAAAAGGACAACCTGCAGGACGGGCGACATCCCATCGCTTCGGACAAGGCTGTGGGAATCGAACCCACAACCGAAGTGCGACTGGCCTTTATCGCCTACCACTGGCCTACAGGAAGTCCCTGTTTAGTAGAAACTAGTTTTATTATATTAAGCAGTATGATATATGAAGTATAAGTCCATTTTAGGAACCATATATGATTAATCTCACTATAGATCGACTTATGCATATAATTTTTGCTAACCTTTTGTTTGAGACAGATGGAATGACCCGTCATTCTATCACATGATCTGCTAACACTTCATGAATAACAAATTCAACTTCATTTATTTAAGATATGAAGTGGAAATTGTTCAAGGCACGAACAACAGTGAGATTGTACCAAAATAAAGAAAGTATTTATTCCAATTCAAATTTTCAACTTTAGGGAAATGATCTTGAAAACCAAAAATGTTGTCCTAGTGATCTTATACCTGATGAATCGGATGGTACCTTAGATCGTCACAAATTTATGGATTTGTGATTATTGGCTTTTCCATAGCCATGTTCTCTACCACTCTCCATCAGAACATGATGGTTAGATTTCTCTTCCATATCCATATTTTCACCTATGTGGAAACCCAATGATTAGTTTATTTGGGTAACCGTTACGTTTCATACTTTTGTTTTTAAAGATTGGTTTTGATATTCCTTTTTACGATGTGGGTTTCTATTAAAGAAACTTTCAAATAGTAAACCATTTATAACCCCAACGAATTTCGAGGGTGAAATTCATTTTAAGGGGGGTAGAATGTAACAGCCCAAGATTTTATAAAAAATATTCTTTTTAATGTCTTGTGTTGTACGCTACACCAAAAGGAGCTTGCACAACATGCATCCTTGACTTGCCTTGCATTACACGCAATCGCAACCTTCCTCGATAGCGTGTGTAATATGCAATACCGAGTTTCACTAAACAACGATATGCTATTAAAATATTATTAAAACTAGCCGGTATGAATAGTAATAACCACTTTTTAAAATTCTGTAAATCTTATTTTTCAAAATGAACTTCATTTTTGGATTCAGAGTATCGAATTTAGCCTAAGGTGAAATTTTGGTACATTTCGGATAACTTTCATATTCTGATGAATAGTGAAAATTACTAAATTATAATTAAAAAACAACTTTTTTAATCGAAACAATTAATAGTGATAAATTATTAATTGGAGTAGTTTTAAAGTATATTTATAATATATTTTTACAATTTAATACAATGTTGGTCATTGGATGTAATTGCACATTTAAACCAGACATAAACAAGTGTCAATCTTTTGATAGATAATGTTTCTTAAAAACACGCTATTTGTTTTAACAGCGGGATTTAATTATAAAATTAATTAATGCAACTTCTATGTTATGAATTTGGTAAAATAGACTTCATTTTTGAATTCGGAATATGAAATATAGCTTAGGATGAAATTTTGGCATTTTTCTGAAAACCTTCATTTTTTGATGAATAGTGAAACTACTAAGTGGTAGTTAAAAAACTGAATTTTTCATAAAACTTAATTTTACCGCTTCTGTGAATGGAATTTCAAAAATCTGAGAGACACGGTTGATGTCAGTAAGTAAAATGTGGTTCAATGAGATGAAAATAATTTTTGGTGAATAGTAACTTTTTACTTTTATTTACCACGGTTAAAAGTAAATAGGGTAATTAAGGGTAAGAATGATATTAATATTACCCTAACACATGTCCTAATTCTATTGGACAAGTGTATCTCGACCAAAAACAACCTTAAGTGTAAAATATTATCATTTAGGCCCACTTGGATTAGATTAGGACATTTATTATTATTTAATTCAAAGAAGAGTTAAAAGAGTTAAAATCAAAGTTTATTCACTAAAACATTTTTAATATGGGGTTATACATAAGATAAATTCGACTATAAATATTAATTAGAAAGCTAAAAAGATTTAATATATAATGATATTTTATTTATAATTTCTAGACTTTAAATAAATTAATTTATTTATGACACAATGATGATGCAGTAATTACCCTTTTAAGGAAATATTAACATAATTGATGTTATAAATACTCAAATGAATGTAATTTGAGACTTTTTATGAATTCTACTAATTTTCTAGGTTACTATGATATATTAGTGTTGATTTAATCAACTTGGTTCGAACATATAATTCTGTTATGACTTTCACAAAAATCATATATCAAATAGTTTCAAAATTGACACAAAATAGTTTTTAAATCAAATATTATATTATTAATTGTTATTTTATTCCTAAAAATATAAGGTTCGGCAAAATGACTTAGATAAGGATATATATATTAATAATAAACAATTTGGGGTTCGTTTGGCATGTTATAGTAAGTGTATTAACCATATAGTGAAAGAAAACAAAAAGACACGGTAAAAGTTAAATTATTTAACTTAGAGTTAAATCTAATTGATAAGGTTAAAATAAGAACCTAAACTTGTCTAAATCCTATTGGTTGATAGGATTTCGACCCATCCCCACTTTAGCTTCGAAATAAGACCCTTTGGAACCATTATAAACCGATTTTTACTTTAATATAAAATAATATTTTGAGATATTCCTAAGGTGCCCCTCTCCTCCCTTATAAAAGGGCACCTCCTCCCCCTCCTCCTCACACCAATTTGGGCACTCAAGCTCGGAAAACCCCTGCCAAAATCTCTTCTCCACTTCCCTAGCAACATCCTAGAGGTTCTGGTCTTCCTCAAAGACCAATTTTAGTTCCCTAAGAGGAGGTCTCCAAAAGGCGCTTCAAAGAAGAGGTAATTACCGTTACCAATTCTTTCATCTTTATTTCTTCTTCCACTTCTTCTTCTTAGGTTGTTTCATTATGAAGTAATAACATCAGTATCACTCATATACTTATATGTTATTATAAGTATGAAACAACCCTATTTCACCATCTATCTATCCTACGGAAAACGAAATCACCGCGCGTGCGTACGTACGGAATACCGTCTCCACGCCGTGGTGTAATCTATTTTCCACCACCACCTTACATGGATGGGTATAATGGTGTAAAGAATAACTATACATAGTTATTAAAACATAATATTGATTCTGAAATATTTTATAATCCACTCCAATTCAATTCAATATTTATGGAAATGATATCATCGCTCGTGCGTACGTACGGACTACCGTCTCCACGACGCGATGAGATTCATTCTCCATGTTAACCATTTAAGAATGATTATAAAGTATATATAAGAAATAATAATGAAATATATGACATTATAAAGCTACTGGATTTATGTATATATATATATATGTATGTCATCTACTTACTTCCATTCAAGACAATAGGGAAAGGAAAACAGCGTTCATGCGTACGTACGGACTACCGTCTCCATGAATGGTGTTTTTCATTTCATTTATCTATCTATTATATATATATATATACTGAATATATATGATATATAAATCATATTTTATATTCTGGAAGTAAGTAAATCATGATATAAGTAATAATAATGTCAAGAACAACAAGTCAAAACACCTACGATAAAAGAAACGATTTTACCCAAAACGCTTCTTTAACATGGAATTTACAAAAGAACGGGTAATATAATGTCATAAGTGAACCATATATGATATCATAACAATGAATATGATTCTGTAATAAGTCAATGACATTATTTAAACCATTATATAGGAGCTTCGGACACGTACAAAGCAAATCGGACCTAAGGTAAGGGAAATATCACAATCTGATTTTTATCCGAGATTGTTTATTCGTAAGTATTTACTGGGGTGTATTTTATCATCCACATCCATGTTTCATCAATATGTAATATTATTTCCATCCACCTAAAATTTATTAAATCCATTTTTACCCTTCGGTGATTTTTTAGTAATATGTATGAAAGGAATCTTTTTTCGTACGAGGTACTTTTTGACTTTTCCGACAAAAGTACGAAGAATGTTTTTTTTAACTTATACGGCATGAATGGATTTTTAAAACATTATTTCCAAGAAGCTTCCTTTACAAGTTTTCAAGTTTATTTTTAATCAACTTCTTTTATTTTAAAGTCGTATGACATGTTATGAAAGGAAAAATGTTTTTGAAGTAGAAAGGATATTTTCCTCAAGAATGGAGTTCAAGTATTTTATCAAAATTATTTTCCATATAAGATAATAAAAGGGTTCTGATTTTATCCCTATTATTACATGGATTTGATTATATTGTGATGGAAACATTTTTATGAATTCCTTTATCTTATATGAATTGTTTTATGATGTCATGTTGTTTAAGAATCCCATTTTTATTACATGGGTTACGTTATGATGTATGGTTTATGATTATGTGGCACACATAAAAAAGGATTCATTATAAGATGGGTGGGACCTATATCTCCCTCCAATTCATTGGGTAAAGATTTTATATCTCATGAGATAGACAGGGCTGGAACGGTAGGTTATACCGGTTCAGTGAAACAGGACTGAAACGAGGGTTACTCGATTCAGAAAGGGACTTTGTCCACTAAGATAGTCTTGGCAATTAGTCTTGACTAACAAGAAATGATTCTCTATGATTATGTGTGTATGCCACAAAGTTTCATGTTTTAAGTTATGATTATTGGGATTACTTTTTCACTGCCATGATTTATCCCATGATTATGAAATTATGCTCTCTTTTGCAGGTTATGATTTCCAAAATGTTATGTTCTTATGAATATGATGTGATTGATATTTATTTTTTTTACCCTTACTGAGCATTTGAGCTCACCCTTTTATGTTTTCTTTTCCCCAGGATATAAAGAAAGGTTTTAGGTATAAAAAAAGAAGATCTTTATGGGAGATGTTGAAGATCTTTCACCACGATTAGAAGATTATATACCAAGTTTCCAAAGACACTAAACTATTACGGTCCTTGTGTGTGTGTTTTTGTTATGTACTAAGTATTACGCAAATGTAATGTAATGTCCATGTACATCAAGATACGGGTCTCTACAGTGAAAACATGGAAACACGTTTCATATCCTTATGGATCATCTTATGAAGATTCAAGTCTAACTCGTAGCCCAAAAAATCCCTAATCTAAATGAAATGTCATTGAAATCATAACTCAAAATGGCACAAATCATCCCCCACCTAAGCCAAGTAAATTGGATGATTCTAACCAAAAACCTGACGGTAAACTCATCCGTCCTAAGAATAAGGTAGAAACTCAAGTGAAATTACAATAGAGGGAGAAAATTTACTACAAGGTACCATTCCCTTCTTCTATGTCTTGATCATCAAATGATGATGAATAAAAATTCCAAAATTAGTCCCTGAAACCTTCGGAAAAAGGAAAACAACATTCCCTTACTGTGTTCCATTTTCTAAATACCAAAATATGTGATGATTAAGATAGAAATATTCACCAAGAAAACAAATTTTTATTGGGATGAATTAATAATATTTGGAAGGAGTGTATCATTAATTATCACCCTCACTTTAACTAATAAAATTTCATGATCTATGTCCATTTTCTATTCCAATAACAATGGGTTCTTTAAATTTTTCTAATGCCCTGTGTGACCTTGGTTCTTCCATAATTTTAATTTTTAATTCATTATTTTAATCTATAGAAATAGGTGAGTAAAATCCCACAAGAATTCTTATCCAATTTGAAAACTGATCTACCATTTATTTAGATGTAGTTGTAGAACATGTGCTAGTGTGAGTTAAAGGACTCATTTTTTAGCATACTTTGTCACACTCACCAATGACGAAGACAATGCATTGGGACATTCACTCATAATATTGGGATTACCATTATAGAAACCAACCAATACAGTCATCAAAGTCCATTAAGGTACCATAACCATGGAGCTAAGAGATAGTAAGGTGAACTTTAATTTACTTTACTCAAAAGAAAACCCTTCAAAAAACCATTATCTCTTTGCAATCTTCCACAGAGAAGGTAGTGATCCCATATAAGATTCTAGTATTCTTTATGAATTCTTATCTTTATAATATCTCAATATTAGAGGAGAGATTACTAAAAAATATGAATATTCGGAAATCACCTCTGAATTTTTTAATAATTTCCCTGAAGAAATTGATATGATACACTTTTTCAAGGGAGGCCAATCCTCTGAGATTGCAGAGGTGAATTCATTTTCATCCATAAAATAGCCACTGATTCTTGAACTCGAAACCCTCACAAGTGATATAAATTATGGGTATATATTAGAGGGATAGATTTGACCAATTCCTATAATCTATCTGTGACCCAGGAGAGAACATTGATTGTCATTTTAAAAATAAATTCCCAGTCTATTGGATGGATTCTAGGAGATATATATGGGATCAAACCCATGGTATGCTCACACTGAATCTTTTTATAAAAGGTATCTTGACCTATTATGTATCCCTATTGGAGACTAAACCTCATCATCATTGTTGTTGTATAGAAATAAGTTGAATTTTTTTTAATGGATGTCATAATTTACCTTGTTTCTAACTCTCAATGGGCATCCCCATCCTTGTGATTCCAATAAAAATAGGGTTGAACATTTTAGAAAATGAGAAAAATGAATTAATTCCCATGATAGTCTAGAAATGTAATAGGGTGTGCATTAATTACAGATTACCAAACCAATTCACCTAAAAATATCACTTACCAATCCCATTCATTGACCAATTTTATAAAGGCTATAAGGTCGAACACATTTTATCTTTTTTGATGAATTTTCTACATATTTTTGGCTCCCGATTTCCCCAAAATATCAAGAGAATAAAACCTTCACGTCTCTATTCCGGATCTTATCATAAATACAGATACCATTTTACCATTAAATTCCCCATGTAAATTCTAGAAATGTATGATAATCATTTTTTTCCAATCACATATAATATTGTCTGAGGGTATTTCTCAATGAATTTTCTATTTTTGGGAATTAATTTGGCCATTTATTATGAAATCATGAGAATGTTTTGAAAACATTAATGAATAAAAATAAGGTTTTATAATTCTAAAGTGTCACTTCGTGGTTGAAAAATGAATAGTGTTAGGATATATCTTTTCAAAAATTATAATTAAAGTGGATAAATCTAAAATTGAAGTGATCAATGATTTTTCATACCCCAACTGTGTGAGGCACATCAGATCAATTCCCTTCCATGTAGGATTTTATAAAAGATCCATCAAATATTTCAATAAAATATCTCTTCCACTATCAATATTTCTGACAAAATAGTCTAACATTGTTTTTAATGATAATTTGAGGAAGGTATTTGATGATATAAAGTGGATGTTGATTACCCCCACTAATAATGCAACCCCTGAATTGTGAACACCCATTAGAGTTGCTTTTTAATGCATCAAATCATATGGCTGGGGATGTTCTTTCCCAAATAATTGAAGGAAACCCCCTTGTCATAACCTATGCTTCAATAAACCTTGGACTCCACTCATGTAAACTACACAACAACTAAAAATAATTTTTTTTTCAATTTTTTTTTTCATTCAATATATTCAGATTATATTTGTTAGAACTAATGTAGTTGTATTTACTAACTGTGTAGCACTTAGGTATTTTCTACAGAAGGCTGATGCCAAACCTAGGCTGGTGAGATAGATAATAATATTGTAAGAGTTCAATATGGAGATTAAAGGTAAAAATGAAGTAGAAACCCATTAAGAAAATCACCTCAGTAGGATGCGCAACATTGTCGAGAAAGAAATTCTAGAGCTAAACCCACTCAACAATCACATACCCAAAGAGAAGCTCTACATCATAGATGATGAGTTACCATGCTATGATGAAATAAAAAATTATTTGTCCACAAATAATGTACATTCTTTCCTTAACTCCCATTAGAATCATAAACTCAAGTATGAATCTATATTCTATATCTAAGAAGATACATTACCCTAGAAACATTTCAATGATCATGTAATGAAAAAATATCTGCTGAAAAGTGATATAGAATCTATTTTCCAATTTTTACACACACTTTCATATGGATAAAATTTTTCACCTCAATAAAATAAAAGTAACATTTTGGAATCAATAATATATTGGAATACCTTGTTTAAATATGCGCATGATATTTGTAAAAAAATGTGAAAAGTGTCAATTTTATAGAAAAATTTCAAAGATACATGAGATTCCCCAAAAACCCATCATCTCTTGTGAAATCTTTTAAGTATAGGGAATTATTTTATGGGACCCTTTCCAATATCTTTGGGGAAATAATATAATTTAATTCATGTTGATTATGTCTCAAAGTGGGTAGAATCTAAATCCATGAAAACAGATGATTCATATTTTTTGTGGGATTTTGTCAGTGCAAACATTTATTATTGGTTGTTAGTTCCAAGATCCATCATCAATGGCTAGGGTACACATTTTAGAAATAGAATATTGGAGGTTATGATTAAGAAATATGGGATGAACCACAAAATATCTACACCTTACGATCCCTAATAAATGCAAAAGATAAAGTGTCAAACAAGAGATTAAAATAATTTTAGAGAATACAGTCAAACAAAACCGAAAATATTTGATCCAAAGGATTGAAGAACCTTTACAAGAATAGTACATAGAATACAAAAAACCCATTAGTATGAGTGTGTCGGTTTATTTTTGATAAAATATATCACCTATCGATGGAATTGGAACACCAAGAATATAATGCTATGAAAAAAGGAGAATTTTGTTTTTGGAAGTTCTAGGAAAGAGTGAAAACTATAATTATAGGATCTAGAATAAATAATAAAAAACATCTATTCAAAATTCATGAATTTACAATGATAGAACCTGGGCGGAACATGAAAAATGGATTCAACCAAATTCTTTTCAACCTAGAAGCAAATATCTACTATAAAATTCTGGACAAAACTTAATGTTAGGTAATCTTCATTCAAACTGGGAATGAACATTACTTGTTACTAATTTCTATTATTTTGTGCCTTTGAAGTCGAGAAAAAAAATCAAGGAACCCCATTCAATGTAAATGTGTGATGTCTAAATAATTTCTATATAATTTTACCTTAAGAAATAGTAGATGATCTCAAACATCTCTATTCCATCTACTGATTTACTCTAATTAAGTGAGGTCAATCCTACCACATTAAATAAATGTTCTATTCTAAGGAAACCTGAGATTCACTATTTTTATAAGATTTAGTACACAATTGCCTTTTTCATCAACTCTTAGAGCTTTAATGGAACTGTTCTTACACTGGTATGAGTCATTTTGAATTTCAGGTACCATCATGTTACGAAACCACAAAGTAGGCCCCATGAAGTAGAGGAAGAGAACCAACCATATTTTTTTAATAAGAGAGTTTATGATAATTGTACATATATTTTAATCCTTACATTTTATGTGAAACAACATGTTTTTATTATTAAAAGATAAAATTTTGGGCCCACAATTGAATTTATGCTCTACAGGACTAAATTTGGAGACATGAGTTTCCTAGTAATTCTGTTAGGCGATGTTTTAGATTTAAATGTTGATATGGAAATGATTCAAATGGTAAATTAAATTTTTAAAATGAAACATGGATATAAAAAGGATTACTCATTATTGGAATAAATTCATTGATTCATGTAAATGAAATTTTCATACCATTTTTCATGCTTTGAATATTTGAAATTTATGTGAATAAAAGTATTATTTTTAATCATTTAGTTAGTGATTGTACCAAATAAAATGTACCATTATAGATAGGATTTCTAGACCAAGTACTTCCCAATATATTATTGATCATATTTATTGAGTGATCATAGGACATGCCACCATGTAGAACTTGAATTTTAACTTTTCAATGCTATGACTATGAAAAACCACATTTAAATGAATTGTTTCTTCTTTTTAAATTATTCTTATCTATATAATACCACTATTACAGAAATTATTCATTTTCTCCTAGATATTGTGAAAGGCCTTTTTAGGGATGATCTATTTTTCAAAACATTTTGTTCTACTCCTACCATACTCTAGTAATTTAATGATATTTAATATTTTATTTTAGGGGTAAAGGAAATCATGCTAAATGGGATTATTTATAATATAAAAATAATGTGTTGTCCTTTTTATTGTGATAATTTTAAATATTTGTTGAAAAAATAATTTTACTCTATTGTATTTCCCATCTTTAATATATAAAAAATTCTAATGAAAAAAGAACCAAATAAGTGATAAATATGGGTTGTGGTTTGGTTAAACCAAAAATAACCATTACTAGGCCTATGACTTATATCATACGTGCTTAGGTGGGGGATGATAAGTTCATTCTAAATGATAAATTTTTAAAAAGAAAAAAAAGAAAAATTTAATATATATATATATATACATATATTCATGAGGGGGAACAAATCATTCATTGTGCTTAAAATGATCATGCTATTTAGTTTGATTATTTTGTAATGTTGGGAGTTGTTACAATTAAAACCGGATAATTTCATTTAGCTATTTACTTTGAATATAATGATTCATGATTTAATAATTAAACCTCCTTTATAGGAATTATTTTTTTAAAATCAAATCCTACCAACCTTACGCCTTAGATTCATTTGATACTTAATAGAAATTCATATTGATTTTATGTCCTTCTTTTTTTAAATTTGGACATGTAGTTATTTTTACAATACTATAGATAAGGATAATGTTCAAGAGATATGATCATAAATATAATTTAATATTATCATTAGTGATGTGTGAAAAGATTCGGTAGAGATTGATAATGAAGTTGTTAAAGGTACAAACACCATCCACTCTAAATTAGATTTTTTTTATTTTATTCTATATCCACTCTCTCTTTTATTTCTAAATAATTTTCTAAGGTAATCACCATATTAACTCAAAAATTAGATATTGATTTAGTTATGAAAAATCCTAATGGAACAATAGTTGCATCAAAAGTATATAATTATTCTCTAGTTAATGTTTGTGAGAAAGTACTTCCTGCAAATATTGTGACCCTTACTATATTAGAATTTGATGTGATTCATGGAATGGTTTGTATACCTCTAAATGTATTCCATATCAATTTCCAAAGAAGGGAAGTCACATTTCATATTCCATATCAATCTATGATCATGTATCGATGCAAGGATGACTGTGACCTTCCAGTAAAAATTTTCTCCATCTTATGGGTCTTGATCCCCAAAAATGATTTTTATCTATCTAAAATGGTTAGGGAGAAGCACACAATGAAGAATACACCCACTTTATGGTAGTTTTAGGATTTCTTTTGAGAATAAATTCTAGGTCTTCAACCAAATCGTTATGTTGAGTTTTCCTTAGAAATCTTACCCAGTTCTATTCATATATTATAGACACCATATAAAATGGACCAATTAATTTGTAGTAATAAAAGAAAAATGCTAATAGAGTCTTTATAATGGATTCATATTCCCAAGTTTGTCTCCTTGGGGATCACATGTTTTTTTGTTATGAAGAAAGATGGATCAATAAGACTCTGAATTGATTACAAATAACATAAGAAGATCACTATAAAGAGGAAATATCATATTCCTCACATTGATGAGTAATTTTACCATCTACATAAGTCACAATACCTTTCCATGATTTATGTTGGTTATGAATATCATTAACTGATGGTCAATAAGGTGGATATACTAAATATGTCATTTCGTATAGTGTATCAACATAATGAATTTATAGTGATTTATTTTGGTCTTACTAATTACCTTGATATTATCATGGATCTAAGGAATAAAGTATTTAGAGACCTTCTTGATCAGTTTCTAGTATTCATTATAGAATATATTCATGATTATTCAAAGAGGAAGGAGGAATCTGATGTTCAATTGAGAATTGTACCGAAGACCCTGAGAAAGGAGAAGCTTTATGAAAAATTTACCAAATGTGAAATTTGGAATTAGAATATTTCATATTTGGTCACATAATCTCAAGAGAAGGGATATATGTGGACGCAAAAAATAGAGGTAATTGAATGTTGTTTGAGACCAAAAACTTTAACTAAGATCTGATGTTTTTGAGGTTTGGTAGGATATTATCGACATTTTTTGAAATATTTTTCACAATTATCTAATCCATTTCCAATGTTGACTCGAAAAGGAGTTATGTTCATGTGTATAGAAGAATGTGAATATAATTTTATTGATCTAAAAATATGTTTTTCTAGTGCACCAGTACTTATGCAACCTTATAGTGGATAAAGGTTTCATATCTATAGTGATGCATCCAAGAAGGGGTTTGGATGTGTTCTCATGAAAAATGATATGGTGATAGATTATGCCAGACGAAAATTGAAAATCCATAATAAAAATTATCCAACTCATCATTTGGAGTTAGTTTCAATAATCTTTTCATTAAAGATATTGAGGCATTATCTTTACAGTGAAAAATTTGATATTTATACTGATTATAATAGTTTAAAGTGTATTTTCAAATAAAATGAGATGAATATGCATCAATAAAGATGGTTGAAGTTGATTAAATATTATAACTACTCAATACATTACCACCCTAGGAAAAAGAAGAAGGTGGTAGATGCTTTGAGTCGAAAGGACCATGCTTGCTGATCCATGACGACGATCACAAAAGATCAAATATTTATGGATTTTCAAAAGATGTATCTAGAAAGTTGAATGGAAGATGGAAATGGTGACTTTACCAATTGAATATTGAAAAATCTATACAAGAAAATATTAAGGAGGAGTATAAAGAAGTTATAGGGCTATTAAAGAATTTGAGAAATATTCTTGAATTCTGCCTTGGTTGTGATGGAATAATAAGGTTCAAGAATCTGGTTTTTATTCATCTCATACTATAATCATAGAATGGCCTTTTAGATGAGGCTCATTATTCTTCATTTCCTATTTACCATGTAAGAACAAGGATTTTTAGGGACATGGAAGAGTATTTCTGGTGGGTCCACAGGAAAAGATATGTTGATGAATATGTATCTCAGTGCTTGGTTTGTTAGCAAGTTAAGGATGAGAGATAGAAGTCTAAGGGGATGATACAACCATTAACCATTCGAGAATGAATATAGAATAACATCATTATGGACATTGTCGTCATACTTCCCAAAAAATCTAAAGGCCATAATGTAATATGGGTTATAGTTGATCTCCTTATGAATTCAGAACACTTAATTTCTATTATAGAGTTTTTCCTCTTTAGAATCATTCCAAGATATATGTATAGTAATTGGTAAGATTCCATGGAGTACCTTTTTTCAATATAGCTGATCAGGATTCGAGGTTAACCACACTGTTTTTGCAAAGTCTTTAGTCAGTTATGGATATATAGTTATATTTTAAACCATCATATCATCCTTAGATAGATGGACAGTCTAAGTGGAAAATAAAAACTCTAGAAGTAATGTTGAGAGCTTGCTCTATGGATTTAAAAACTGGTTGGGATCAACACCTACCATTACTGGAATTTTCATACAGTAATAGCTTCCACTCTATTATTCAGATGGCTCCTTATGAACCCCTCTATGTAAATAAGATAAAATTATAACTTACTGGGATGAAGTTGGAGAATAAAAGCTATTAGGACCTGATCTTATTGATGAAATGGCCGAAAATGTCAAATATATTCAAAAAAACATAAGAGTAACTCAGAGTCATCCAAAATGATTTGCTAATTAATGTTGAAAATACCTATAGTTTGAAGTTTGGGATAAGGTGTTTCTATGAATATCTCCTTATAATAGAGTAATGATATTTGAAAAGAAGGGAATGTTGGGTCCCAGGTATGTTGGTCTTCTAAAATTATAGATCGTGTTGGGAAGGTACCTTAACGATTTGTGCTTCCACATAATCTCTCTCAAGTTTATGATTGGTCCCATGAATCTATCCTTATAATGTACATACATTACACACCATAGGTACTAAAATTAGAAGTCATACCACCAGATCAAGATCTTTTTTACGAAGAACTACAAATAGAGATTCTTGATCATATAGAGAAATCTCTAATAAGTAAGACCGCATTTTTGGTTAAAGTTCTTTGGAAAACCCACCAATTTTAGGAACCAACATTAGAAATTGAGGATATTATGAGGGAGATATATCCTCATTTTTTTGTATCTTAGAGACCAATTTTGAGGATGAAATTCAGTTTAAGGGGGGTATAATATAACACCTGGATGTTTTAATGAAATATTTTCTCAAAATAATTTTCTTTCAGTAACGTACATTTCACATAATAATGAGTTTAAATGACCTGTATGAAACCATTAATTTAAAATGACCCTTATAACCGAGTTGTATGCTTAAAAATATTAAATATAACTTACCTATGAAAATTTATGGTGAACTCATTAACTACAAATTATTATATATTTTTGTTTTTGTATTAATAAATTGATTGAATTATAATTAGTAATTTAAATTCATGAAATATATATGTTTTATAATTAATAAAATATTTTTCATATTCATCTAATTGATATTATTGTCATAGAGTACAAATAAACCCTATTTTATGTATAAAAACCTATATTTTTCAAAAGCGTAATTTTCTGTCTTTTACTGGAGAACCAATTTTAAATTAATATTTTTACATATTAATAATTTTAATATGATAACATAAACATTTTTTTTTCAATATTCATATAAAAATTTTCTTTTTTTGAATTTCTTAAAATTTTTCATGATAACATTCATGATGAATCGTAAAAATTCAATAAAATTTAAGTGAAAAAAACTTTTTTCATAAAAAAAAGTACAAAATTAATTTATAATATTGGATGGTTTTAAAGTATAAATAGAATATATTTTTATCATTCAATATAATTTATTTTATTAAAATTAATTATACATTAAATTCATAAGTAAAAACATTTCACTCTTTAGTAAATTTTTTTCTTTTAAAAACATGTTCTCTCATACCAACAATGGGTTCGGTTTTAAATTAATTACTGAAAAATATGAGCATTTTATTTTGAATAATAGATTCTAAAATTGGAATCTGTTTGTAACAATTATGTATATAGATTTATTTTATTTTTTGGTATTATGAATAGAAACATCAGTAATTTTTATTAATACGGTAAAAGGGTAAATCGAGTAATTAAGAGTAAAAATATTATTATAAAATTACCCTAACTTTTCCTTAATATATTTGGATGATTTTTCTTTCCTAAATATTCTTTTATTATAAAATGGTATCCATTTCAATCCACTTGGATGATATTAGGACATTTGATTTATTTTATTTAAAAAAAAGTTAAACATGTCTCACTCAAATTTTAATAAATAAATAATTATTTTTATAATAATATAATAAAGATAGATTAGATTATAAATACTCATTTGAAATACGTAATATTTTTATTTATCATGGATATTTTTTTTAATTTTTAGGAAATAAATAATTACTTAATATATTATACATTAATGATGCCAAAATTATTTAATTTATGAAAAATCGATAATATATTTTTTATTAAAATAATAATACCCATTAAAAGACCTAAACGCAAGACCAAATCATATTGGTAAATTATATCACGATGATAATCATCCAAGGGTCTAGTTATTTTTTATTTGGATCCTTATATAAGGTATTATAACATATATATTATTTTATTTATAGTTATATTAAAGTTTCCACCTTCAGAATTTAATAAGTACAAAATTTTGAATGTTATATTTTATAGAAGATAAATGTTACTACAAATATTATTCATAAACATAATATATTTATCTTCATCTTAGAATTTTGTTTTTATTTTTTATTAAAAAAAATTATATATTAAATAATTACACAAAATTGATGTATTGATAATTTTATTAATAGAGATAACAAATAAATGTTATAAAAATCATAAAATAAATATAATTTGGGATAATTAATATTTATAATTAATTTTATATTTGACCTTTATCTCTTAAAAATATAATAAAATAGTTTGGCTGAAAGTTAATTTCTTATCATAATATTTTTAAAATCACTGAATTCAATAGTGTCAAAATTGAAACTATTGATTATTTATCAAAATAATGTATTATTAAATTATTTAAAAGTCATAAAACATTTGGTAAAATATATAATAGTTATGATTCCATATAAAATGTCCAAATTTATTTATTTATACTCAGTTGTACATCAAAAATGTATATATTTCACCCTTTTAATATTGAATTCTTTGTTACCCCAGTTCAAAATTAAATATAATTACTTTGTGTTAATTAAAATGATAACATTTAAATTGATATAAATACATGTCAAAAATTTATTGGATGATGATATTTGAACATTATATATAAAAATATTTTAATTAGGGTTATTTTGGAAGTTCTTTATGGAGTGTGATTTTTAAAAAAAATTATATATTTTTGGTTTCCAAAAGTTACACTCACCTCAATTATAAAATGGCACATATTCCATCACATATTCACATCACATTTATCCTTAAATCTCAAACATACCCTAACCCTTTCCCTTCTCAAATTCCCATGTAATATTATAGAGGTTCTGGTATTTTTCATAGACCAAATATATTTCACTAATATGATATTTAGAGGAAGCGCGTCGAAGAAGAGGTAATCTCCTCCATCGATTCATTCAAACATATGTCTTCTTATTCTTCTTCTAGATATCTTTAATTATAAAGTAACAAATCCACTTTAACTTATATAATAATATTTTATTATTATTTTTAAACAGCCTTATTCCATCACCTATTGGACCTATGAAATATGAAATCAACATGCTTGTGTACGTACGACTTACCATATTCATGTCGTGTTGTAATCTATTTTTTACCAGCACCTTACATAGATTCATATAGTTATGTAAGTAATAACTATAAATGAATATTATAAAATTAGATTGATTTTGAAATTTTATACACCATCCCCTTTAATACCATTCAACTGTAATGGGAATGATATTGTCACTCGAGTGTACATACGACTTACCACCTCCACGATGTGACTTGATTCATTATGCATGACATTGATTAAATATTGATTATATAAATGTAAAAAATGAATAAATATGGTATATATAATGTTAATATCATTCTTTAATTATATAACTATGATCTAAGAAATAAAACTATAATTTATTTGACCAAAAATTCATAAGAGAATAAAGTAGTTAATATTCGAATAATGCGTAACAATGAAATGTTATTAACAAACACTTGGTAATATGATAATTTATGATTGCATAAAAATTACTATGATTATGAAATACTTAAATGACATTATTTATATCATTATATAGGACGTTTAAATACCTAAAATCAAAATCAGACCTATGTTAAGGGATAATTTTAAAATCTCATTATTATCTGATATTGTTTATACATATTTATTTACTGGGGTATAATTTTCATCCACATAAAAGTTTCCTAAATATTTAATTTTTTTTATTCTTATAAAAAAATTTAAAGTTAATTTTTTCCAATGGAAATTTTTTATTAAAAAGTTTGAAATGTATCTTTAGTCGTTATTCGATACGAGATACATTATTATTTTTTCAGAAAAAAGTATGAGGAGAATGTTTTTTAACTTATATGGCATGAAATAATTTTTATGTTTTCATTGTGCCTTATTTACATAAAGCTTACTCTACAATATTTCAATTTTATTTTGAAATAAATTCTTTTCTTTTAAAATTTTTCATCATATTGATAAAATAAGATGTTTTTTAAGAAGAAAAGATATTTTCCTCACGAATTAATTTCAAGTGTTTTATCAAAATTATTCTTTATCTAAGATGACGTTATTTAAATATAATTATGTTTCTATCCCTATAATTTCAATGGTTTATTTTTTTTTATGATGGAATTATTTTATGAAATTAATTTCTTTTATAAGGATCATGATGTAATTATGTCTAAGAAGCACATTTTTCCCTTGGGTATGCTATGATGAATGATTTATGTTTTTGTGGAACATGTAAAACTGATTTCGTTAGGTGATGGGTGGGACCTATAAATCCATCCAATTCATTTGGGTAAAGATTTATACCTCATGGGATAGACATGGATGGAATTGGAATTTACCTTGGTTCAATAATATAGGGATGTAATGCGGAGGGAAATCGGTTTTATAATGGACATTGTCTGCTATGATGGTCTCAGAAATGAGCCTTGACTAATATGAAATTATTTTATATTCTTATGTGTATGCCAAAAACATCATGTCCTATTTTATGCCTTTTTGGATTATGTCCATTATTTCTTATGGACTTTTATCCCACGACATGATATCAAGATCTTTCAAATGCAGGATAAGACATTCAATTGTTATGATCTTATGTATTATGATTGTGATATGATTGATATTTCTTTTGTTCACCCTTACTGAGAATATAAGAGAATCCTTTTTTATGTTTTTCCCATGTCATGAAGACTGGTATTAAGTGAGTTATATCAAAAAGTATTATAGTAATAAAGATAGAAGTGGGAGACAATTTAGATGTTTTATGAACCAGTTGTTTGTGTTTCCAAGATTCTAAAGTCATTGAACTTATACAGTCCTTTCGTGGATTTATTATAATTTTTAATTAATATTATTCAATATTGAAGTAATATCGATTTATTTAAGGTATGTGTCGTTATATATGGTATCAGAGGAAGGGTCTCGTTAACCTTTGGAATATAGAATGAGATAATCATAGTAAGAACCCAAAGGATATGTTGATGTATAGGTCACAATAACAGTGTTTTAGAAATGATCACGAATAACCTAGGATAAAACATAAATTTCCAAAAATATAAATTTTATTATTGATTATGTGTTTTTTCATTATGATTAGTGTTTCTCACACAGTTCTTCTTGGATTTAGTCAATGGATGGATTCCTAAGGAACCAAGTTTATGCACACTGTGATGGGAAATGCAATGATTGTCCTCCTAAGATACAAAATGTTATTGGATATGGAATAAAAAATCTTATACCTATGTTCACAAAATTTTCACAAGATATAAATCATGTAGGACTTCCAAATGAGAAAACTAGGGAACAAAATTCTGTTGAGTCCTTTATGAGGAAGCATCCACATTCCTTCAGTGGGTTTACTGATCTATTAGTGGATGAAAATGGATTAGTAACACAAAAATGATATTTTCAAATCACTAATGATAATAATATGATAAATTCATCTTAGATATATATTTTTTTAAAGTGAATTTGATCAATTGTTTAACCTAATCAAGAATATGAGGCAAAGAGATTACATTGATTCCATGAAGTGCTATGAGTTCAAGAACATATATTACAATATGTATGTTCCTCATATTCTATGAAAAAAGATAGAGAAGTGGTATCATGAACTTAACTAAAAGGATGATGAATCTGTTTGTATCTACTGAGAAAATTTTATAATACTTTCAAGGTATGCTTCTGGAATTATCATCCAATAAAAATGTAAAATTTATCGATTCATTAGTGGATTAAAACCACATCTATGAAGATAATTATCTATAAATAACTTCAATAGCTATGAGAAAATCATTTGATCTAATCCCATGGTTGAGATTCAGATTGGAGTAACCTATCAATCCTACGAGTTTGATACGAAGAGAAAAATGGAATTCAAGGTAAAATTTAAATATCACACTGAATAGAAGATAAATCATCCCTTATTATCAATGTGTGGAATGAAACATGGTAGAAATTTCCTTAAAGGTACGAGTAAATGTTTTATGTGTGGAAAATATGGTCACCGGGAAGTTGAATACCAAAGTGATGGGAAAAATATGTCTAATGATGCGAATAGATAAAATCCTATGTGGAATGCACCACTGACACTTCAATGATACAAATGAAAGAAAATGGGACATTATTCTAATCAATCCATGAATCCAAGTGTTATAGATGATGATCGACATCATCAAACTCATAATACCAATGACATCATCATGTTGCAGGCGATCATTGTTAGCAATGTGGACTATGATAATGAAGTGGTGAATGGAAAAATTACCATCCACTATTATATAGAAAATGTTTTATCAGATTCTATATGCACACAGTCATTTATTTTTTAAGATTTTAATAATGTTTTTGAGGGATTTCCTCAACAATTATATATTGAGTTAGCTGTGAGAAATCCTAATGGCACAATGGTTTCATCAAATGTATAGAATAAATCATCGGTTGAGGTTCGTGGGAAAATGCTTCCAGAAAATCTTGTGATCCATACTATAGTTGAATTTGATGCAATTATTGGGATGGATTGGCTCTATTTATATAGATCTCATATATATTTAAAAGGTATAGAAGTCACATTTCATATTCCAGATCAATATATGATCATCTATTGATGCCAGGATGAGTATGAAATTCTAGTGAAGAATTCATCCATATTATGGGACTTGATCCCTATAAAAAGGTCATCTATCTCAAATGGTTGGGGTCTAAGTTCACAATTAAGAATTCATCATTTGTTCAGGATTTTGATGATTTCTTTTCGGAATAATTTCTAGGTATTCCACCAATTCATGAAGTTTGTTTTTCATTAGAACTCATATTTGGTTCTTTTCCTATTTCAACAACACCATATATAATGACCCCAATTGAGTTACTGGAATTAAAGAAGAAACTCTGGTAGAATATTGACAATGGATTCATACTCACTAGTGCATCACCATGGGAAGAACATGTTCTATTTGTTAATAAGAGAAATGAGACTCTCCATTCTTAATCAAGAAGTTATCAAGATCAATTTCAAGAAAACATATCATCTTCCTCAAATTTATGACTTATTAGTCCAACTACATGGAACTTAATACATAACTATGATTGGTCATCATTCATGTTATCATCAATTAAGGGTCAAGATGTAGGATATACTAATTATGTAATTCTGTACAAGGTGTGTAAACTATGAATTTAAAGTGATTTCTTTTGGTCTTACTATTTCCCATGATATCTTCATGTATCAAATGAATAAAGTCATTAGAGACTATCTTGATCAGTTTGTGGTAGTCTTTGTTGATGATGTCATTATCTATTCTATTATCAAGCAATAACATGAAGATCACATGAGAATTGTATTGAAAACCCTAAAAAGGTTATGCTTTATAGAAAATTTACCATGTGTGAATGTTGCTTCGGAAATTTTCAATTTTGGGTTAGATAATCTCAAGAGAGGGGAAATATGTGGAAATAAAAAATATAAGTTTTTTAATGTTGCCCGAGGCCAAAAATGACAATTGAGATATGAAGTTTTCTTCATTTGGATAGATATTATCAATGTTTTATGAATTATTTTTCATTATTATCTAATGTACTCACAATGTTGAGTCAGAAATGGGTTATATTCGTGTGGAAAGTGTAATGTGAAGAGAATTTCAAATAGTTAAAATGAAGGTTATCTAGTGCAGTAGTTCTCACACTGCCTTATAGTAGAGGAATGTATTTGTCCAATAGTGATTCATCCAATAAAGGGTTGGGATGTGTTCTCATGAAAAATGATATGGTTATTGCTTATTCCTCGTGAAAATTGATACCCCATGAGAAAAATTACACAACTCTCGATTTGGAGTTAGCTATGTTAAGATTTTCATTATAGATATGAAGAAATTATCTATACGGTGAAAAGTGTGATATTTATAATGATCATAAGAGTTAAAGTATATTTTCACACAAAAGTAGATGAATATGAATCAATTAATATCGTTGGAGTTGATTAAAGATTATGACAGCTCAATTCATTACCACCATAGCAAAGAGAACAAGGTGGCAGATGCTTTTAGTCAAAAGGGCCATGCTAGCTAATCCATAATGAGGATTACAAAGGATCCAATATTTATGGATTTTTTACATCTGGATCTTCAAATTTTAATGGAATGGGAGAAATCATTTCTTTATCAAATGAATGCTCAACCATCTATACAAGTGACGATTAAGGAGGTGCATAAAAAAGATATAGAGCTACAAAAAAGGTGAGAAATGATCTTGAATTAAAACATGATTATGATGGAATAATAATGTTCATGAACATGG
Organism: Viscum album; assembly: GCA_963277665.1. NCBI lineage: Eukaryota > Viridiplantae > Streptophyta > Magnoliopsida > Santalales > Viscaceae > Viscum > Viscum album. Next base: position 2,057,383,952 of record OY728137.1, read on the forward strand.
TTTTATGTTACTCCCAAACCAAAATTAAATAAGGAGATATTAGATAAGGCTCGTAGTGCTTTATTCTCTATTCAACCTAGAAACAAAGAGGTGTTTAGGTTCAAGAAAGAGTATGTTTGGTGGGAGGGGAATAAGTGTTATTTCTGAATATATCTCTCTGGGTTTGGTTTTTCATAAATTTATGGATGAGATACAAAAGTCTAAGGGGATGTTATAACAAATACCCATACCAGAATTGAAATTGGAAATCATCACTATGGACTTTGTCATCGATCTTCCCAAAACATCTAAATGCCATAATACTATATCATTTATAGTTTATTGCCACACGAAGGAGGAACTATTCATTTCTATTATAGAGGGGTTCTTTCTTAGTGATCCTTATAGGATATATGTAAAGTATCTTGTAATATTACATGGAGTACCTCTTTACATTATATCAGATTGGGATCTGATGTTTACCTAGATGTTTTGGAGAAGTCTTCAGTGGGATCTGGATATAGAGTTTTGTTTTATCACTATTTATCATCCTCATAAAGACGGTAAGTCTAAGAGGATAATTCAAACTCTAGAGTACATTTTGAGAGCTTGATCTATTGAATTAAAATTTGTTTGGGATCAACACATACCTTTGGTGGAATTTTCTTACAATAATATCTTCACTCCATAATTCAGATAGCACCTTATGAAGCCCTCAATGGAAAGAAGTGATTAACTCCAACTTACGGTGATGAATTTGGGTAAAAAAATCAATTAGGACCTAATGTTTTTGATTAAATAGTTGATAAGGTCAGATCTATTCAACAACACATAAGAGCAGTGAAGTGTTCGAAAATATTTTTTTACTGGAAACCGAAGAAAAGACCATGATTTGTAAGTTGGTTAAAAGGTGTTTCTATGAATATCTCTCTGGAATATATTAATGAGAATTAGAAATAAGGGAAAGATGATCCCTAGGTGTATTACTTCTTTTGAAATTCATGATCGTGTTAGGAAGGTATTTATAGATTGGCACTTCCAACGAATCTCTCTCAAGTTCATGATTTGTTCCATGTATCTCTCATATGAATGTACATACCTAATCCTTCACATGTACTAAACCTATAAGTCATACTGGTGGAGCAAGATCTCTCTTATGAAGAACAAATGATCGAAATTATTGATTGTAGAAAAAAATTGTGAAAGAATCCATATTGGTGGGACCCTCCAACATGGCAAGGATTAGTTCTTTATATCGATCCTTGTACATATCACGTGTTTCCTTATCTTAATATATGTTGCATATGAAATGTGAGATTATGAGTGATATTTGTGTGGACCGTAACACTAACAATATTTATAGGTTTACAATGTGTTTTTACTATGTTAAGAAACTTTATACAAAATAAAATAGAACCACTGATTCACCCCCTCTTAGTGGTCTAGACCATACTTGGGAAGTACAATTAGAATCAGAGCATGCATACCCTATGAAATATCCATTATAGGAATGGAGAATTTAAATTCGATGAACTATAAGGGGATTCCAGTTTTCAATGGATAGAACTATAATATATAGAAATATAGAATTATACCATATAAAATTTCTCTTTGGTATATTTTTTTGGAAGTTACTATTAAAGGATTTCTTCTCCATATTTTGAATACACCTATTACTTCCATTGATAATAAAATTCATGATAATTTTGGATGAGTCAAAAATTCATTACTCTCATCCCATACATAATGTGATGTTTATTTAGTAATGGGTGTTGGAAGAGCCAACTATATTTTGGATAATTTGAAATATATTTATGAAGACAATATAAAGGTGAAGAAAGAAAAGTTACAAATCTGGAGGCTGAAGTATGAATATCTGAAAATGGCTAAGTAATAATTTCATATTGACTTCATTACAAGGGTAAATGATATTTTTAGAACAATAATATGGCTTGGTGAAAAATTAGAAGACTCAATATTTTTTGAAAATATGTTTGGAATTCTCCCGGATAAGTTTCATACCAAGGATTCATCTTTGGAAGATAGATATCCTAAAAATCTATCTCTAGATGATCTACAAAGTATTCTCATTATAGTTTATGGGACATGATATGTACTCTGTTTATGGAGTACCAACCCCATTGATAGAGAACCTTCACCCTCATATAAAAGGGGTGTGCTACCTCCCTCTATAATATCTTTGGTGATCATTCCTAATCATTCCCATCATTGTGTGTCTACTAAATAAACATCACAATCTAAAAAACAACATATTATCAAAAAATGCACTGAAACGTATTCCATCTTGTTGAACATGGAAAAAAAATTAGTTTATGTAACTCATGGGAAAAATATGAGTTAAAATAAAGGAAATACGAGACATATATTCTTCTCAAGAAAGAGGGTTGCACTATGTTGATGGTGTCCATGAATCATGTGGTACTGCTCTGGTTCATGGATTTGTTCCTCTATAGGCATTGTTAGGAATCCATGACACCATAAAAAATAGTTACAAGGACCACCAAGAATGTCTCATCCACTTTGGGCTTTCCCATGTGCTCCTAGAAATCCTCATGTATATGAGGTTGTGTCGTTTACATGGTAATGTAACTAGTCATATACCCGGCCGACAAATGCATGTGTACTCCCTAAGTACATTAAATTTCCTCCCACATAATGTCTAGGTTTTGTGCAGTTAATAACATCATTTATTCATGTTTAGGAACACACAGTCTATGGACTAGCCATAGGGTGTGTGATCCTTATCTTTATTTTCTAAAACCCTAACCAATGTAGCTAGGTTACTACATTTTGTGTGTTCATCCTAGTAAAAAATGTGCCTTTGATATTTTCATCTAATGTTATATCTTTCATGAGGATTCCAAATCCATGGATTCTATCTAGTTTCCAATCGTTTGATAGACCAAAATCAGTGGGGTTTTCTTCTGGAAATAAATTTCGGCCATTTGTTGGCCAAAAATTTTATTTCGATCAACATTGATGGTTTTTTCTATGCCTCATACACCTATTATTACCCATAAGTATTCTTATATCTCATATCTTTTAAACTCATCACCTGGATCCCACAATGAATCATTATCCATCCACAAATATCTTTCCTAATATTCTTTTTCCCAACCTCTAAGAATCTGGGTTTGCAATAAAACTTGAAGCCTCCCCAAAAAAATAAATTCCTACCATGTAGTCCAATGGTGAAGATCACATAGAATGATTGGGAGAATAACCATAACAAGGGTGAAAAAAATAAATAGCTAGGTGTCCTCGACCAATGATTCCAAATCATGAAATTCAGGGTGAGATAAGGGCATAAGAAACAATAAATTGAATGATATGATTCAATTTGAAGATGGGATCATGTGAAGTGTTAGAATATTCATAATAAAAGGAAGATAATAAAATATTCATTCTCAAACATTTAATCAAGGAAGGAAGTAGAAATTGATGATACATACCTATTTTTGAAACAATATAAGGTGAAGAATGTGTTTTCTGGTGATGTGGATGATTAGATATGTTCACTATTTCCCGATCCACCAAAATATAGTTTTCATTAATATTTTTATGATAATCCTCCAATAGTGAATGTTTTAACCCTCCTCACAAATACTGCAAGAGTTATATTTCTACTACATGAATATTATTATAATAGAGTGTTTATATAGATTTAATTAATAATTTTAAGAATAAAATAAATAATTAAATTATTTATTTCAATTAAACACACCCACCATAAGTTTCCTCAATAGGAAATTTTCCCATGAACGACCATAGAGTGAACCTAGGGTAAACTCCATATTCAGCTGTAGTCTTATAAAATAAATTTTAGACTATTTTCATGATATATTATCTTATTTATGAAAAGAAATCATGGTCATGGAATTAATATATTTAAGATTTTAGAATATCCATTCCTATATCATTGGGCCTTAGAAACTTATGGCATCTTAGCCCCTCTCTCTGAAAATAGTGTGCAATTTTTTACGATGTATTAAAAGGAAAAACAATTCTCTATATTATTATCTCTTTCAAATATTATCATCCATGAAAAAAATAAACAAAAATATGGTGATACTGAACTCACATATGGCTCTCCTTATCCAAGGATCTCTCTTCCAAACTATCATATTCACAAAGAATATAAACCATGGTAATTATCAATCCACACAGAATCCTCTCATGGAGATCCTAGATCACCACTGGGTACTCTGTGAATGTGGATCCATCCTCGATTACATCTCACCCAGGTCAATAATGTTTTTAAGGTCATTCACATATATATTCTATTATTCCACATTGATGAATTTATGCACTTAATCCAACTATGGGGTAAGGTTGGGTGCTATGAAATCTTACCAGCCCTCTACAGGATATAAAATAGTCTAATAAACCTCACTAATAGCTTTCCATTATGGTCAAATATCCAAAATCCTCATCATGGGGACAGTCTAAAAAAACATGGTCTCTATTCTCAAACACCAATTCCCTATTATATCGATTAGTATAATATTTTAGTTGGCATTAGGCTATAGTAAACTATTCATGGATGACCTGAAACTTCTCCATCATTTTTCACACCATATCTAGCCTAATAAGACATGCCTCACTGATCCTATTCTAGTATAAGGGTCACCTGTTGGGTATCTCTTATAAGCCCTTGAAAGGTTCTATGCAGATATTAGAGTGATACATATTATTATAAAAAAATACAGAAATTGTAAGTGATAATCCCATTTCTGGATGATGACTATGATACAATCCGTTAGCATATCCTCAAACACTAGGATAATGTGGTAAGTTTTCCCATCCGTATGGGGGTACAAATATGTACTCATCCATAGGTATGTAATGAATGCCTCCAACAATACTCTCTAAAACCATGATGTAAACATTATATCAAATTTATAGATAGTCATTGAGGTAACTCCACGATGTTGTACGATCCCCTATACGTACAAATTCTTTAATCTAACCATTGAAATCTACTCAATGATTGAAAGGAACTTCCTTGACAAAGTAATTCGGTCATCTACCAAAAATAATTTATCATGGACTCTATCTATACATGGAATCCCCATCATAATTTACATGCATATGCTATCCCATTTTCACTCTAGGATCACAATTAGTTGTGAAAAACTATTGGAATGCGGTGAAAAACCTTCACCAACCGAGAAGCAAGACACCAATGGACAACCCCAAAAACCATCTGTCTCATGTAATCTAACCAAATATTCTAATAAATTGACAGGTACATATTCCATACACCAGAATATATACTGAAATAAGAAGTGTGAAATGCTCTTATCACAACCTCTTGAATTATAATCAGAACAACCCTCCATCCCAGATAAAGTATAACAAGGTCTCCTCCATTAGATAATCCATCCATTTAATCTCCTTAGGATATCTAGTCATAAATATGCTCACTCTTGATTTCTCCTGATCAATACTCCCTCACATGATGGATAAGATAAGTATTAACCACCATATAATAAAGATAATATATACCCATCTCCTCCACTATGGTCAGCTCTAAATAATTCATCTACTTAGAAACCTCCTCCACCAAACAAAAATCGATCTTCTTATTGAGGGAATCTTCCACCATGTTTTCTTCCCTTGGATAAAGACTATCTCAATGTTTTATTCCTATATGAACTCTAACTATATCCTCTTACTCATGTTCAAATATCTCAATGTGAATACATATCTATGACTCTAATGGATAGATTAAATAATAAACTGATATCCATGAAGATAGAGCCTCCATATCCTCAGAGAGAATATTACCATTGCTAAGTTTAGGGAATGAGTCACATAGTTTTTATCAGGGTGACTTATAAACCTTCAATAATATAAAATTTCAACCTATATATTCATCAATACACTTCCAATATAATCTCTAAATTCATCTCAATATACTACATACTCCACTCCCTACTCAGGTGTTCTCAAAATAAGTGCACTATCCATCCTTAGCTCGAAATCCTCTAAGGGACTCAAACACTACCTATTCCAGGTAAATGATGACCCTTTCCATATCAAGGTGTTGAATGGTTATAAAATAATAGATATGTTCTCCAAGAAAATCATGTAGTACCCTTCCTATATTTTAAATCATTTCACATCTGACTGAAATTTGGATGTATCTTAAGAAATAACTATATCAATCATCACAGGGTACATAGCTAATTTATAATAAGAAATGAACTTCCCCTAAAAGTGAACAATGTGGATCCGAAAATAGCACTCCAATGGCTTACTTTTAAGCTATTTCTCCCACATAAAATCTAGAACTATCATCAAATTATCTAAATCATCCTAATATAATATAGAGTTTATATGTATTTTTAAATAAAGACACATGTAAATCCATCCAAGTATTGATAGAAGATGTGATTTTTCGAATCCATAATCATACTAGGGAAATTCATCACAACAAATAGTATCACCAAGAAACCATAGTTTCCATAACGATGTCAGAATTATCGCTTTAGAATATCATCCATCTGAACCATCAGATGGTAGTAGTCAGATGTTCGATCGATATTATAGAACCATATCATGCCTCAAAATTGATAAAAGTGGTCATCAATCCTCAAAATTGGTAATTTTTCATTATCATGTCCTATATTACGTGACAATAAACATAAAAAAGATAAAAGATCATGTCATCATTTTTTACAATCAAAACCAGAGCTACCTTGGAGGACACACTGGGTCAAAAGAACCATATATTGAATATAATCCCACTACATGCTCAAATCATTTGGTTCAGTAGGGACCACCTGATATGTTGTAGAATATATTAGAGTATTATTTTAGTGAAAGTCAATAAAAGACTCCATCTATATCCTCATAGGTTCTCTAGTAATATCATCAGGGTGGATTTCTATAAAATACCATATGAATGATGAAATCCAGATTCATAAAGATATTGTTGTTCTAATTGATAAAAACACCATCTTTTGGGTGATGATTTGGAAACATCCAACTCACAAGATCCACCCACTCCATTATAAGATCTCTTTCACCCAAAAAACGAGAGTATTGTCCCATCTATTCAAATTCATATGACTCGCAAGGATGTATTTTTAATCTGGGCTCGGACCCTGGAGAAATATCACATACCCATGATGATTTCATAAGGTCGCATTTTGATGAACAAGAGGTCCTATGAGAATATATCTCCACTATATCTCACAATAATATTATGGAAATAAAGGAATATCTTGTAAAAGTCTCTACTAGTACTGATGTAAGAGATGAGTAAACATAGATCATACCTCTTAGCATCTCATGAGTTGTTGGGTCATAAGCCTCTAAAGCCTACATCATATCACTAGCTTGACCAATAGCTCCCTGATCCTAAAATAGTCTTCCTTGTGGTAATGTTGAATGCACCTCAGAACATCTCCCTCCACCAGAAGAAGCTCCATCAAGTGCTCCCCCATCTCTTCTTCCAGCTCCACTTCCCTAGGGGAACCTTGTCCAAGCCTTGAATAACCCTAATCATGACGTTTTCTCCATTTTTTCTATCATTACACTACTTTCTTAACCTCATCTAATCAAAGGTTTGGGAATTCATGGGCTATGTGAACATGTCCATCAAATTAATAACATCACACTTCTACAGGCTTATCAGGTACTCTACATTGTCATTGATCTGCATGACCATATGACTAAGGGTACCACATTGGCACAAATGTCACTGTATACATACTTCTCAAAATTCTATGCCTAGAAGTAACCATTCCTAATCCAGTATTGGTAATAATGTGTATGGTTATTAAACCTCATGTAATACTATGAAATTTTCATCCATATATACTAAATTTATGGGATCTCATGTATATGAATTGAGCACAAGGATGAGGGATATTACTTCTCAAGAAATAGATACTGGATGTTAGACCATGAGAGTGCGGACTCATCTTGAATTTTCTTGACAGGAATCGTCTAGTTCTCAGTTACTCCTTTGAAAATATTGGATTCCATAAAAACTATCTGATTAGTCGGGTTCTATAAAATTATAAAGTATTATCCCATATAGTCAATCCAATCACATGCTACTTTTTGATATGGATCACAATAATACCCTCGTATAATGGGACACTAGAGTCTCATAGTGTTCTAATCTAGCATGAATCCTCATCCTACTCTGATGGTACAATCTATTTCTCGATAGGCATAGGTTCTGGTACCTTCCATTCGGGGGGAAGGTTGTCATGAGATAATCCATAAATAGAACCTCATCAATCATAATATATTCATAACAACCCTCAATTTTTATTATAGCAGGACTTATTTCATGAATAAACATAAATGTAATCATGACATACCATGGTAAGGTGATCATATATATATGTTGATATACATCAAAAAATACAGTCAAATGACTCAATTTCATATAATTCATATAAAATGTTTCCCAAAAACCAATGCCTTGGATTTCTGATTCGGCAATAAGGTAATCATAGTACTAGTAAATGGATACGTCAACCAGACCACCAACGCTAGTTTTTTATCCTGAATTCCTTACTTGAGAAACATTGAAAAGGTTTCCTAAAATTCCCAACCGAACCTCCAATGGGAAAAAACTCCAAACACCATATCAAGGTCAAACCACCCATTATACCACTAAGTAAAGACCTGATCCCTTGTAGCCTACCTGAACGATGGATGACCGTGATTCCACATACTAATCCACACCATGATAGGTCAAGGGATAGTAACAAACACTGAGGAGGAAAAAATAAAATGGGATCCAATTGCATAAAGTACCTATATGCATGAACCCAACAATATCAATACAAAATTTATTAGGAATATAATAAAATCTAGAGTAAAAACAATGAATTTAAAACATCTATTGAAAACAAAATAATGAGATAATTTAATTAGTAATGTAATTGGAAAAAATACACACCCACCCAGAAAATATTTATCATCCTAACAATAACTGGAATTTAAAATAGTTGAGATTTCTCACCTCTTGATCACTATGCCCGACCACCTTATGTGGTCGATGCACCTGATTATCTCTATGCTCCACTATAATCACCATTTATTTGTCCATCATCTAAATAAGACACAATGGCTAAGGGAAAATACCATGTAGGTGTTATTATATTAATACCAAGTATTATTCTTCAATAACTACAGAGGGAACAATAGGATACATGATAACTATAGTCTACTCAAACAAAAACTAATGGGAAATGAAATCCAACATCATATATTAATGCTCATGTATAAAACACAAGTAAGATTGAAATGGGATCATCAAATCACATCTCAACCTATGAAAATTATCCTTCTTTAATCTCCATAGGTCCATTATCAATGCATAACATCTCGTGTGTCTATCCAAAGAAGTCATGAGGATGGCCCACACCATTTCAAAACTCCATCACCTAAGGGAGAAAATTCTTTAAAATATTAAGGACACTTTCCCTAGATAAATAGGGGTCGAATCTCGAAAGATAGATAACCCATGCCATTCAGTTTTTACCATCTCTATAACTACGTACATAATATGGGGGACTAATGGATTAGTGTGATAGGGGAGTACCATCACTATAGATAGAGGACATGTGCATAAATAGAGGAGTACCATATCTACATGGAACAATGAGTATGGATGAACTATTTCATTATACAACATCGGAGTAATATACACAATGATAGATTCCACACACCCTGGTGTGATAAAGTAGTGCCAAATTTACCTTTTTAAATAAGTGTGGAGGACCCATGCCCTGATGAAATAGGGGAGTAACATGTCCATGGATTAAGGAACCATACCCTACTATAAAAATGCAGTACCACCTCTGATTGGAATAACGTTTATGGGGGACCCACACCCTGGTGTGATAGGGGAGCACCATCCATATAGATAGGTGACTTGTATCCTATTATGACATTTGAGTACCAACCCAGATTTGAATCTCTTCAATGATCCAACAAGATCATTTCCATTTCAAATATTCTCTTAATGAATCTTAATAATTTTAAAATGTCACATAGTATCACAGAAGTCTCTATGAAGGCTATCATCACATTATACACATAAAAAATTTGTATAGTCAACTCATAGATCAAAATATGGGTCCAAATTAAGGAGATACGAGATGTATATGTTTCGAAAATGGGGATACACAATGTATATGGGGTCTATTGTGCTTGTGGTACCACTTTTCTGTCTATATCCTTCCTATTATAAACATATCTCGGATTCCATGTCACCATACAAGGAGTATAGGGGGGCCGCACACTGTGTCTTCGCCACTCGGGGCCTTCTCGTGTTCTCCTAGTCATGCACAGGTTTATGACGTCATGTCTTAAACATAGATGGAATATATCCACATTCTCATATAGTATATGGAATGTCTCTCACATGGGTTCCTAGTCATGTGCATCTCGAACACATCTTGGATACCCCGGGAGGGTCACTTAGCTTGTGTCCTTGTCACATGCCATGTGATCCTTGTCTTTTTTTCCAAAACCTTATCCATCACTACTATGTGACTACATGGCATGTGTTCATACTAGTACCAACTGCATAGTTAGGCATCTTCATAGAATATTAGATCATTATCATGTCTTCAATATCTTTGGAGACCTTCATAATTCCAAATTTTTTACCCCTTTAAATGATTATCATTTCCTTTGATCATCAATTTCAACCCTCTAGTGGTCGGAAATTGGATTATGATCCCCGTTAGTTGTCCAATGTGCGTTTAGCACACCACCTATCACCCATCAATCATCTAGGATCCATGATCTATAGAAATAATCACATGTGACCCACAAGTAATATAAATATGTCCACAAATCTCCATCTAAATATTTAGTTACACAACTTCCATGAATCATGTGTTCGATCACGCTTGATCCCACCCCAGAAAAGTCGAAATGTGGCCTCATAGACCAACATAAAACAATGAAATAATAAATGGGAAAGCACCATAATAAGTGTGATAAAAATAATTATCCTTGATTTATCATCCACCAATTTTAAATTGGGGAATCTATGAAGAGATCCTAGAATAAAAAAATAAAAAATTCTATTAGAAAATTCAATTTGACAACGGGCTCCTTTGAAGAGTGGGAATATGAAGAATCGAAATCAAATAATAAAATATACAAGGAAAGTTTTTTAATATATAGGATAAATCACAATTAATGAGTCATTACTTGATTATTAATCAATTTTTTGTGATGAAATTGTTGTCCAGTAATGGTAAATATCCACTTTGTTTTCTTTCTCTCGATCAACCCCGATCTGATTTTCTTTCATCGTTTGATGATGATCTACCAATGACGAACACTCTCCTCCGCCTCTTAGATCATTCAAGGGTTATGTATCTATCCCTTTTCGAATCTTCTTAGTAGGTTATTTATAGATTATTGAATTATGTCATTTAATAAGACAAACAAATAATTTATTCATTAATTTTAATTAAATGGACCCACCAATTGATTCCACAAATGAGCATTCGATGATAACCAAAATTTAGTTGCATCTATTGTAAACCCCATGCTAGTGATTCAACTGTGGCCTCATATTTTTAATTTGAGACACTCTTCAAGATATGTTAAATTATTTTTCTAAAAGTTCATGTTTATTATATTAAAATATTTAATATTATTAAAATATCCATTCCCAACTCACTATGCATTGGATTCTTGTGTTATCTCATTTATTGACTGAAAATATATTCCTTAATACATTTCAATTTCATTCTGGAAAAAATAGATCCTCTAAAAATCACATAGATCACATTTTTCTATACACAGTAGAATTATTATATATATGTGTGTGTGTTTGTGGATTTATGTAAATTTGTTTCGTGGGATGCAAGAAACTAAGGAATTTTTGACTATGGGTCCAGATTTGTTGGGTCCCAATAGGTAGTAGATGAAATATAAAATCCCAAAAAAGTTAAGAAATAACTCCCGATAACAATGTGGATGTGGGACCATGTTAAAATTGAATTTTTCCATAAATATATGAAGTCTCCTTTGAGTAATGAAAATATATGGATCATTATATATTACCTTACCAAGTCTACACATTCTATTGAAATCAGTGAGGATCTAAACATTTAGATCCCATCATGGCTCTATATTATTGAATTGGAGATTCTTTATAAGAAGCCTTCATTAATTATATATTATCAAGACCCTTGTTTCACATCAAAATTTTAAATTATTCTTCAAATATATATCTCCATTTAGTTACATCTGATAACTACCTATCATTCTCAAATTGTAGGATATCCTAATGTGAATGTTCACACATTAAAAGACATGTTCAGATAACATCCAATTGAAATTCTCAAAACATAGGAAAAAATTAACAATGTTTGAATTTAAAACTACCAATACCATATATTCTGGAATTCAGATAGTTCTATATGAGGTTTAGAATGCGAATAGATATCTTACATAAATTTTTTTGGGTGAGGTTAGAGGAAGAATCTATTAGAAGAAGAAATGTTTTCTTGAACTACTATTAAGGTTCAAGATATTTAGTATCATGTTAATATTTCTCAATAGAGATAAAAGAGAATTACCAATTATCATATAAATAACATATAATTTCAAGTGTGGTATCTTCTATTCATAAATGTATATCAATAGAGGTAAGTTAAATCATTCTGTAATAAGGAAAAACTACTTTTTTGGTAACTCTAGAATTTCGAAATTTTAGATTCAATTGGAGTTCTATCCTATAATATTTCTATCCCTCTATACCTTTATAATGTTCATAAAAATATTCTTATTTTATTGTTAAGTATGTATATGAAATAAAAAATGCATGTACTCACGAATGTGGGAATATAGTTGAAACATGTATAATTAGATAACGAAGGTCATGTTTTGATTCTTAACCCTAGAGAGATAATCATACAGACTCAGAAAACTCAAATAGTGAATTTTTTTTGGAATAATCACACGATATTGGATTTAATGTGGGAACATAAGGAAGAAATAATGAGTAATTACAAAAAAATGTATGAACCTTAATATATCAACAGAAATTACATAAAATATCACTTGTGATGTATAATTAAATACCAATGATTATAAAAAAAATATTTAGTCATCACATACCAAAACTATAGCACACTTCTTATTCTTTTATCTCATCATGATAGTTCAAAAAACTGCCATATTTAAAAAAACTGTGAAATATTTCTATATATTGTTGTTTGAATTTGGTTATATGTATATCATTTTTCAATCCATCACATAAAAATATCTTTTGGTGAAATATTACAAATTAATAAAAACTTATATAAATTTTGGTGAATAAAAAAAATCATTCAAAATACTTGTGCATTTATGAACACATAATGATATATTTAAAAATTAAAAGATTATTAATCATATTTCAAAAAATAAGAAAAAATGGAAAATAATTTATTTATAAATATTATGTTGAATTTAGAAATATATGTTTTATTTTTTTGTAATTATGATATATTTCTGATTCTATCAATTTTATTTAAGTATATACAAGGTACCATTCTGTTTTGGATTGATTTTAATTTCACATAAATATTATTTTTAATAATAAATAAAATAATTTTTGGGAATCAGTAATATTGATTATTTTATATTAAAATTATTTTAATTATTATAAGAAATTATTTTCAAAAAACATATTTTGTGTTAAAGGAAATTACATTAAAATTACTCTTTTACCACCTATAGAACATGAATTATGTAAAATATTTTTGATATTTGGAACTATAATATTAAAATTTATTTAAAATATCCATTCAATTTTTTTCATAAAAATAAATTATCATGGTAAATGTTAGTCACCACTATGAAAGATAAAATTTGGTAAAAGTTGAAACTATAAGATAGTACTATATGTATCACAAATATTTTCTAATTTTTATTGGATGAGATTATTCTAAAAAAACCTCATTATATATATAATATTGGGCTAATTTGTTTCCATATTTTTTGATAAATACATTATATATATTTTAAATTTAATGGTATTTAAAAACATTAATCCCATAAACTATAAATCTACCCCTTCAACATACCAATTATACCCACACAAAATACATACATGATCAGAAAAAGGTATAACCCAAAATCTCTGCAACCCACTTTATGGTATCCCTAAAATATTAGTCTAAGAATGATTATAGAGTGGTTTTATGGGTGATATAGAATAAATATGTAATGTATTTAACTAAGATCTACAAAGTTTCATTCATCAATTATGACCTCCATATCTATTTTAATAAGGTAAAACCTTTTATTGGAAGCAAGAAAATGAATGTACCAAATGAAAAGGGAATGGGAAAACATGGAACACACAGAACAAAAGAAACTATTTGTTTATTTTTTTCAGCAGTTGCTTGGTAAGCTTTCGTTCTTCATCTCTAATTGCATCCAGCTCCGCCCTTCCACACCCGCGTCCCCGACCTCTCATCTTCCCTTTGCTTGCGCTTGAACTGTTTGAGAGCTCTTGGAGTCTTTCATTAATTGTTTCTGTATCAGTTCTCTTAGAACCTGAGCTCTCCTCTGAATCTTCCTTGAATTTGTCAGAAGATAAATTTTTAGCAACTGCTGTCTTCATTTCATCAGTAATAGGAAGCTCGACCACCATTGGGGAAACAACCAGGGATGAAGTCTTCTTGTATGAAATAAGTTGGAAGTCCTCATTATCCATAATAGGCTTTGAAGCATAATGACGAGCCTTAGAGATGACTGAGGATTCCGAATCTATGATTTGATTACCTTTTTGAATCACCAAGTCAACCATGTTATCCTCTAGTTGAGATTCTTCTTCACTAACTTGATCCTTTTAAGAAGGAGCATCGACATGAGGGTTTTCTTCTTCCGTACAAATATCAACCCAATATTTCTTTTTGTTTCCACGAGAGGGAGCACATACCTTGGGTGAGTCTGGGCAGTCTCCCTTTGCTTCATCTTTAGATGCCTCTTCATGAGTGGCATCCTGTACCTATTTCTCAACAGGATAAGCAATAGTTCTCAAATCCTCCCACTCTTACACAAGTATTTACCATCTTAATGTAACAATTATGGGTAAAGTTTCAAAGTAGTTGCAGATTTTCTCTTCTTGAGACAATTATTCTCGTTTTTACCACGCAAAGCACAGAAGCTGCAAACTATAGACCGTTGACAAGAAGATAAGTCATGACCAATGACATTGCAGTCCTTGTTGAATTTAGGCACTTTTACATAAACAATATTACGCTAAATTATATCATCATCAGTAGCAAGCATCACTTTTTCAAAAAGAGGTGAACCCAGCTCAACCTCAACCATAAACCTAGCAAAGTGTCCAAAATGAGCAACATCCATTTTCTTATCAATTTTAATTGGAATACCAATGGATAAGTAAATATCATAAAATATTTTGAGATGCCAAAGTATCCAGTTTAATCCATACACTATATCCCAAATTATTTATCCAAAGCCCCATGTTTGAGTTTTCAATTCATCTATGGGGAAAAGCATATGAAAGTATCCTCGACCAAGAGAGACACACTTCAATAAGGAAAATCACAAAATCAATGAAACACGATCCTCGAGTTCTTCAATTTTCATAGGTTGTGATCCTTTAGGAAGGAAGAGTCGAGCAATTATTGATAACTCACCAATTTTGAGCCATTCGGAGACCGTAACAGGATCTGATTTGATGTGTGAAATGTTTCATTTTCTTCGGATGGGAGAATCAATCCCTCCTTTTAGGGAAGAAAAGGAGCAAAAACTATTTCCATCCCAGTGAACTACCTTAGCAGACTCCGTAATAGGATCAATTGAACCTGTTCCAGTAGATAAAATTCCATCCCTCAAAGCAGATACAGCCTTGTCAACAACCCCCTTCGATGCCAATCCATTGAAACCCTGAATTTCAACTGACATATTATGCAATAACATCATACCATTAACGTTCATTTATAATCATTACATAAATATTCAAAAATATGATTTATCACTTCAAAAAAATAACCATTAGTATTTTATAAATGGTATATTGTCATTATAAAACTACTTCTTCGAAGTCATTTTATCAATACAATGTGTTCCTTTTTTTTTGTAATTTTCACCGCTAATATGGGATTTGTTATAACGATAATTTAATGAATGATAAAGAAAATTTAAATAATGGTAATATGATATAATAATTAAAAATATAATATTTCTTCAACATTTCAATGTGGTAATATTCTATAGTATATTTACCAAAAAAAATATTTTTTATTTTAATTCAGTAATCAATGACAATAGAATATTTAAGTTTTCCATGTGAACCGTGAAAATATTTCCAATTAACTGACTATATTATTCTATAAATATATCATAAAAAAATAATATAGAAATAAAATTCTTTAAATCGTGAACCCATGACAAAGAGGTAAGGATTTGAACCACCAAAACAAATCTTGTAAAGAGGAAATAACAACAAAATATTAATTTTAATGATTAAAATTTATTATAGAATTTTAATTAGATAGTGTAATATAATATAACATTGAAAATTGGTCATATTTAAATAAATATAAAACCTAAATTTATCACACATGTATATTAAGGGGTGTCTGACTAAGAGGACATTGGAGTTAGGGGATACTCTTTTGATTCCTCATTAATATCATGATAGATTCTATAAAAATTTTAAATTGATGGAATATTATGTTTTTTTCTCAATAAATTCACTTTAATTCATATTGTGAAATTATTTTTTGGGTTTATGATCCTTATACCAATTTAACATATAATTGGTTCAAAATAAAACCAAGGGGTCCCTATGAGAGGAACTGGTATTCATTCTTTTCTTGATTGTAACTCATTATTATCCATAATGATGAACTTTATATTATTTCATGACTGATATTATATATACCTCAATGATTTTTTAATGAAAGTTATAACTATCTTTGAAATTCATTTAAATATTTTTAAAAGTAATATTCTAAATGGTTTATCCTAGATTCAAATTTTGATATTTTTTTAAAATATGTTAAAAGAATATTTTTTAACATTTACTACATGACCTCATTTTCCTGAAATCATGATTTTTAATAATTATAAAAAATCCATTAGAAGTTATCATGTATGTAAAAAAGAAATTTATATTCTATTTTTTCTATTAGACTGTATCTTTTAAAGGATATGAAAATAAAAGTTGATTTATTTATTTATTTTAAAGAAAAATATGTATTTATAAAAATTTCAGAATAATTTAATGTTTATTGAATTGTATTAGGGATATACACAAATGAAACTGACCAACTTGATCATATTATTTTTTTTGACTAAAGAAAATATTAAAAATATGTATTCTAATTTTACAATATTTTTTTCAAATATTAATGTAAGTTGATATTATATCATATTATTTATTCATTATATAGATGTTATTAATTCATTTGACTTATTTAGTGGTCGATATGGTTGGAATTATATATCCCATTGATTAATTTATAAGTATAATGGGTCTAAATATTTATGGTATTTGGAATATTCCTGACCAATATATGTATGATGTTTTCGAACAATCCCTTGATGGTAATATTAATATGTCTGAAATTAATCATTCTATATCAATATATTAGATTATTATTAATTACATTATTAATCTTTTAATTTCATCCATTGATATATTCCATATAAATTATATTTGATTTATAGAATATTTTATCTGTATTATTGATGCCTTACTTATTCTGGGGAAGCATCCCTTGTTTTCTTCTCCTTACTAAGAATCCGATCTCACTATTTTTTGTTGTTTCCTATCAACAGGGTTACCTGAAGGGAACTCCATATGATTTCAAGGATGTACTTTAATAAATGATAATGTCATCACTAGAATTTCAGTTTTTATTTCATTCTTCCAAAGTAATATATGGATCATTATGTATATCACATTATAATACTGTTAAACTATTGGATCCTATTGGATATGTACTTTTATATTCATTACCAGTATAATAATATAACCACTAGCACTGGGTTACATGATTCAGGGTTATTGAAATCTAGATCAAGCTCAAACTTTTATAATGTACTATTATACAAGTACACTACCAACATCGGTTGGGTTTCCAACCAGTTATGATATCTAAAAAATATTAGAGACACTAAAATAGGGGAGGTGAGTGGCTGTCATAAACAATACATAAATTGTTTGGCCTCGTTATTTATAAAATTATCTGTATATACGATCATCCATTCAACCCATAATTTTTCATTGTAAAAATTGATTTGCATATTAATCATATTATAAATTCACTAATCGATAAATAAATTTGATATTATTTAAACTGTAAAAATTTATAAAAATAGTTTACATAATGGATGTTATTTTTTGGGAACATCAAAAAATATTACAAATTTAAAAATAAAGTATAAAATTACAATAGAAAATTAAAAAATATCAATGTATTTGATTAAAATCAAAATACCCCATTAACGAATATTATTAAGTGACACTTTTATCTAAATAATAAATGATGATAGATAAAAAAGATCCAAAATATCTCTATTCCAATCCCAAAAATCCCTTGACATAAACTCAATATAATGTTCATTATTTTCCTAAACTATAATCCATTAATCAGAAATATTTAAATAAACTCTTTCTTCATATCCCATAAGACCCTTAGTCAGATAACATTAATACTGTCTCATTATTTTTATCCCTAGAATCCATTGATCACAATGGTCAAAATTAGGAAAAAATGATAATCCCAAGGATATTTATAGTGGAAAAACTCCACATGTTTGTAGCTCTGGGGAAAACACTATAAATTATAATTATTATATTCATTAGAATGTATCATAATAATATGTAGTTCAAAGACATAAAGAAGATCATATTATTTTGGAATTCCCCATATTCCTTCTTCCTGAAATTGTGGTCCTCATAGATGAAGTTCTATTTATACAAGAACATGAATAAAAATCCAATAATTCAAATTGTAATTATTTAGAGTCTATTGTGACTACATTGGAAGCCACTTATTAATATTCCAATAAACTTGTAGAAAACATACATATTATGATTAATTTATTTTTTCATTACTAAAAATCATGTACATCTGATGGAATTATTCTTGGCCCGACATTCAGTTCACTATGTTGTCATCCTGTATATATAAGAACAAAAAATGACATTAAAAGATAGAAAAATAATAAAAAAGATAATATTTATATAAAAAATAAATGATTTAAAGGTTTTATAGAAATAAAGGTATGCCTTTGAATCATTTGAGACATTTACAAAATAATATACCCAAAAATTATCATCTTTTTAAAATTAACATGATATGAAATGAAATATAAAAGCTTGACTGAAAAAATAGATAAACACATTATGTTTTCAATAATTCATAAATTTATTTTCTTCTATATAATCAAATATATATATTAATAATCTTTTAAAAATAAATACTTATCATTCATTTAATCACAATATAAAAATATAAGTACAAAAAATGGTATATGAGGATAAAATTAATGAAATTTTTTCATTTCAATGATCACACCCACTATGTGATTTCAAAAATAATTCCCCCACCAACATTAAATAGGAATTAATTATAATCATGATGATTAAAAATCCCCCCTTAAAATTTTGAAATCTATCATACATTTAAATAATTTAAAGAAATGAATTTTTTTTAACTATTATTCTACATAATGAAAACATTAATTATTTTTATAAATAATAAAAAGATGATAAGTAAGATTCTTATCAATATTAGTTCTCTAAAAGTAAAAAATTTCAATATTATCTTTGTTGTAATATCAACTAAATTTGGAAAAATATCCCCCATAAATGATGAAATATTTTATTAATAATATAAACATGCACAAAAACCCACTATTTAATTTTAAATATTAGTAATATTAAAAATAATTTCATTGATGTTGTTTTTTGAAAAATATTTTCCAAAAAAAAATAATTTTATAATAATTTTATAATAAAATATTAGAATGTTTTTTAATAAATGACTTTTATCCATTTTTAAGAATTTTTTCAACATTAAGAGATGGGTTAAACAAGGATGGTATTAAATATATATTTAATTTTACATTCCAGAATTCTATTAAATATATACTAATAATTTGGAATTTATTCGTTCATTGAAAATGATAGAAAGTTTATTTTTTGATCCAATAATATTCAGAATGATATGTCCATATTTTTTGTGATCCATAAGAAAATTGTGTCTTATAAATAATCATTTTTCTTTTGTGATGTGATGGATTTTTAAAAATATAAATTTCAATGTTAATATCACAAATGATAAGATTTATATTACTATAAAATTGTTATTTATGATTTTTTGTTTCGTCAAGAACACTTTAGTGATATAGCTTCAACATGGAATATATTTTGATTTAGTGGTTGAGATTATTACCAAGTATTTATTCTTTCTATACCACAAATATATATATTCTTTAATAAAATTAAATTTTCCAAATGCACTCTTCTTACCCAACCTAAAGCCTCTAAAGTCAAGATGTGAGTAAAATTAAAGAGAGAAAGTTTTTCTATATGAAAAAATAGTGGATTTTTTATGAACATTTAATGTCATTGATGGAGTGTTTCACTATATATAAATGTAATTCCATCAGAATAATTTAAATAATATATCGAAATATATTGAACACCAATATCTATATAATTATCCAAAAAATATAACAAACATCCAATCATATCTCTATAACTTTTTTGATGAACTAATATTCAATATTCATATGGTTTATGTTTGATTAAGGTACATAACAGAGTATTATTACATGTAGACATTTTAAAACCAAATTTTATTTGTCAATATCTTATATATTTATGTTCTGTTACAATGCTTGCAACGATATTTTGAGATTTTTCATAACCAATGAAAAGGATGAGTTCACTATTCTTGTTATTTTAATTCTCAAACTTCTTAACTTATATAAATTAATCAGAAATTATTTCTTATGTTGAGCCAAAAATTCTTCAATCATTAAAATTTTTATCAAATATGGTGTCTTTAAAATCCTTCTTATAAATATGGTTGAATAAATAATTCCCTTCACAAAATTATAATAATTTAAACATAATTTAATATAATATTTCAATAACCATATAGATTTTTTAAATTTGTACAAGGAATCAGTAAGTTTTAATAAATGTTTTGATAATTTGATATCTTCTGAACTATGAGGTTTTTCAAAATAAAATTTATACAGAACATAAAAATTTAATAAATAAAATTTAATATCCATTTGAAATAAATTTAAACTATGATGTGTTTTTAATGAATATAAAACTTTGAAAGGTTAGAACATAGTTACAAATTAAAAACTATACCCATAATCTATTACATATTATTACTAAAACCCCTATGAAAAAACACTTTCATTATTTCTTATTATTATTAAATTTTCATCATATATATTTCTAAATACAAATAATATGTTAATTATCATAATATCATTAGGCCAATGAATAAAATAAAAAACATGATTCAATTCAAATTTATAAATTTATTCCTTGATAAATGTTATCCAAATTTCATTACCAATGTTATGATTCACTTATTTGGGATAAGATTTTTATTTTAAAACATGATTCATTCATTATTTTCTATATGAATACCATTTTTTAATATTAAACTAACATATCCAATGATTTTATAAGTTGTATAATCCTATATGATTGACCATTTTTTGATAAATAACTAACGTGATACTCCACTGTATACTATGTGTCTTCCAATGATGTAGTTTACTAATATTTTAAACAATTTGATATAACTTCAATAGGATTCCCTTTCGACGGTTGTGATTTAAATTAAATAAAATTGAAGGAAGTAGTTTTAAAAACTTCATCTAGATGATTACCATTTAAATGTATTATAAAAATAAAAGGATCAATTTAATAAAATGTTACATGAAATTTTTCCGCAACACAATTAGTTCATTTACTAAAAATAGTATCTAACTTCATAGTTATAGTGTATCAAAATAAAATCCCTTCCTCAAAATTAGGATGAATTTTATGAATTCTATCATTAGTATTCCATATGAACAATTTACACCCAATGACTGTGATTTATTAACATTTTTGTTTTATTCCAATCCATAACTAATAATGTGTTCTACAATGAAAATACTGATGTAAAACTAGATTACTAGTATAGAAAGTAATTCTCATTTCCTCAACCAAAAATTGTTTAGAAATAAAATATTCATTTTAGAAATATTGATACATTTCCTAAAAATTTATATTTCCATATCGAAGTATAGAATTCTTTAGGTGTTCTTGGTATTTAAATGTTAGGAGTAATACCATTCTTACAAGAAAATGTATCAAATTATAAAGTTGTAATGTCACCAACATGATTACACATGATATTAGTCAAAGGTGTACTTTTCTAATTTTCTACATATGTATATAATTTTTTAAAACAAAATATTCTTTTGGATTTTTGAGTAAAAATAGGTCCATGTAAATAGAGTGTAAATATCAAAAAGGATATATATAATTTTATTTCTACAAACAATTCCATTTTTTAATAAAAAAATAAATTTATGTGCCCCATAAATATGATTAAAACTAGTCTGTTTTTACTTGACATATTTAAAAGGATAAAAAATAATTTTTTTTATAATATTATGTTTTGTTAAATCCCTAATAAGAAATTTTTTAAAAACTATATTTAATATTAGAAAGGTACAAAAAAATATCCTTCTATTCCAAGCCATTTAAACGTATCTTAATACTAAAAGCGATTAAATGTTCAATTCCTAATATGTTTAAAGTCATCTATGAAAATATCTTTATGCGTATCAATTGAAAGAATGAAAATAAATTCAAAACACTAAATAGTATAATTATAATTCCTTATGTTCACATCATAACCAAAATTTCATAGTTTTAAAAATATAATAATGTAGTTAAAATGTATTAAAATATATGAAAAATTTTAAATTAAATATATACCTATGAAATAAACACAACATATTCAAATGATTTCACCAAATTCATTTTCAAAAATAATTACTCATGTGCCATTTATATTTTTCATCTTTCAAAAGCCAAAATTTTATTAAATCATGTGTTGATATTCAAATTTTATTTTTTACCAAATATTTTAGATGGTTGAATTCAAATAAGTTTCTAGATAAAATTAATACTATTTGTTACAAAAAATTCTGTGGTCCTAGAAATTCTTGCAAAAAAATAATTAGAACCCGTAACTCCTCATATATTTTTGATTAATTGATTCAAATTATTTGTAAATAAAATCAATATGAAAAAAACATTGATCACAATTTAATGAAAAATAAACTATCTAGTGACCTATCCTTAGGATTCTCTTACAAAAGTGTGTAATTTTAATTAAAATGTAATTTATCTAAAGATGATATTTTCAGAAGTATAAATAAGTTTATTTGATTTTATGGTTGATTTAATTGTTTAACTATATTTTTAAAAGGTATCGTACCTATAGTAAAATTAGGAAAGATTTTCTTCTAATAATTAATTTTATACTTATGTTTTACAACTAAATATCAATCCTTTAATGTTCAATATTACGAAGATTTAGATTCAAATTCTGATGAACCTTTAGAAATTTTTATTCGATGTTTTGAAATTTCATTATCAGATGTAGAAACATCATTATTTTCATAGTCATAGATATTCATCATAATTGTATTTTATTTTCCAAAATTTGATACATTTCTCATAATTTCTTCTTGTATAGGAAATAATACTCATTATTTGATGAATTTAATTTTTCTTCTTCAAATGAGATTTATAATGCACAAAAGATGTGACCTATTAAATTAAACGAGTAATTATTATCTTCTAATACTTTCCCACAATCGTTTAGGTTTAGTGTATAATTGAATTATTACAAGAAATTAACAAAAAAACCCAATCCTTTTTTATCTGATTAATATTTTACCACTATATTAGATACTTATTAATCACTACCTTTCCATTAAAATCTCTCAAAAATTATCTACCACTATATATGTTTCTAGGAAATTATATATTATACTTTTATTCATAACATAGGGAAATAGAAATTTAAAAAACATGGGAGTGGTAGAACTATTTTATGGATATATATTTTGATATAAAATACATATTATGTATAAATTAATTCATTTATCATCATAACCATTTACTTTTTTACATTTTAGTGTAGGATGGTTAGTTTTATTATAAATGAGAATATGGATATGATTTCACGATAAAATTTATTCCCAATGAAAAAGATGATTCAATGACCATGTCCAAATGTTGAAGATGAAGAACCAAGCTAAAATAGTGTGAATGTGAAAAACCGTATCTATATCATATAGAGTTAATTTATGATGTAATATTTGAATAATTCAATGATTAAATCAAGAAGAAATAGAGAAAAAAAATCAAGGCAATGAAAACATGTTCTATAGTGTGACACATATATATCACACAGTGATGTACCTTTGAACCTTTTAGAATGTAATATCAAGATGTAAAAAATCATTCTTTGAACTCCCTTTACAGTTTTACGTCTTAAGAATTCCTTTAATATCGTAAAATTGTCAAATAATGATCGAAAGTTTTGATTTTGATGATTTTAATGCCCAGATCCCCATAATAACCCAATTATTATCCCATTCGATCAGAAACTCATTAATGAAATCATTTATTATATAATGATAATTATTTGTGCATAAAATTTAATGTTTATAGATAGGAGAATTTAACAACAAATCTTAGGATTTAGTTGATGTTATGTGAAAGTGTGATTCTACTATTTATGTTAGGTTATTCATTCAAATTTTAGTTTTAATTTCTTTTATGATGTAAAAATATTGTGTATATTAATTGTTTTATTCAATTTTACATTTCATTCTTCTCTATTTTTAATCACTAATAATTCCCTTCATTTATTCATGATCATTTAGAATTATAATAATTAGAGACTAACCAAAGTCTTAGCATTGGGGTAGGTTTCTTTGGGTTCCTACAATTTTTCATTTTCATTTCATAAATTTTATATCCAATTTTTTGGGAATGCAATAAAAGATAAAGGGTGTGGAAATCATAAACCATATAATGTGTCTCAAATTTATCCCAATTAATTATTTTAATTCACTTTTCACCCTTTCATCGAGACAGATCTTCAAATTATGGAGTTTGATTTCCAGAATGTATCACATAGAAATTTTTTTATTTAGGTCTGGAATGATTCCACACTCTTGATTGAGGTATGTCATTATCAATGATTATAATAGGATGTGGAGTTTACTGTGCCACTGAATTATCCTAATAATTCATGATTTCACACCCAATGAATTAGATAATAGTAGTTTTTTGATGAGATATCATAAATGAATTATAAAATTAAATATTAACAAATAATAATGAATAATGGAAGATCATTTGTGACTAACATTAAGACACAGACTATTTCTATATCATCATTATATATTGTATCTTTATTACGGTTTATTATTTTTATTCAATTTCTTCGAAAAATAAAATCCAATTTTTAATTTTCATTCAAAAAAAATTCAAACATAAAAAGAAATAGATTCCATCAATTGAAATTAGTTACTGAATCGATAATACATATGCTTAATTAAGATGAACCAGGTCATCCATTCTTCAATATTAAAAAAATTATCTTTTTTAATACCCTAGGATACACATGTCAAAATTCACTCCCTTTCCAAGGAGTAAGTAATTTTTCCTTTAACTATTCATTTTCCACATTAGAAAACATGATTTATTCAAGAACATTTACAAAAAATAATTTTATGATGTATTAAAACTTAAAATATTCTAAATTTAATGATTAATCATAGGTGAAACACCGAGAGAAAGATGTTGGCATTGCTGTAAATGATCGGGGTAAAGAATAAGTGAAACATTGTAAGATCAAGAGAGAAAATTTGAATAGATAACTGAATATTTCCATGCATTCCAATAGTGGAAAGAATATAAAGAACATGATCCAATGGTAGAATAAATCCTACCACTAATCATTTATTATTATGAAATAAAGCAGGTTAAATATTATTTTAATGAATATATGATTCCCAACCATCTCAATATCGAGATCAAAACCTAAAATGAATATATATATTGGAATTTGATGAAATGAAACATCATATCACAATCTACATGATAGTTGAGTCAGCACCTCTCAACCTATCATTGGAAATGGAATATGAGGAATCCACTAATGTGGTGAAAAATAATTAAGGACTAGATGATCTTGACTACCTACTTACATTCGTACATATAAAACTCATAGATTAATGTTCTCCAAAGAAACAATTACTATCTTGAAAAATCAATTATATAACCCTCAATTGAATGTAATTTCATTTATTTTCATTAAAAATGATATTTTTTTAAATCCCCTTTTAAATTATTAGGTTTATCAAGTCCCAATATAAATTTAGGGGGATATTAAAAAAATCACTTTATTAGTAACACATTTACTTCCCCGAAGATATGAAACAATTATTAGACGAACCCCATGATGGGATCAAAGTTTCCCATCCTGAAGAGATCATGACATAAGCTTTTTACACTAGAGGGGAATAATTTTATATTTTCTCATAAAAATTAAATTTCATTCAAATAAAATTACCATCTAATGTTCTCTTTTAACATTCTCTAAATGTTGTGTATTTTGACCAACCAATGGATAGTGAAGAAAATGTTTCATAATATGAAACTGTGAAGGAGTTGGACCATTACTTCATACACCCCATCCATAAATGTTATATCTCACTTTAAAGGGGGTGGATCTAGTCACCATTGTCAATGTAGTCCTTGAAAAAACATTATAATAAGTGTAATCAGGGATGAAAAATATGTGGTGGTTTAAATCCATGAAACTCCACCCACCAAAATATTATGGATGACAGATTGTATTACCCTTCTACAGGAATTCAAACCCCATGTCCAGCTTCTAGGTTAAAACCAAATCTTATCGTAATTTTATTTTTATTCACATTCATATAATTTAATTTTCAATTCATGGTTTAGGAATTACTTAATAGATTGAAATTCTATTTCTTTATATTTTTTTACATATTTTACATGATTCTTATAGATTAGTGATTCATTATTATAGGGAAATAATGATGATTACAAAAATCATATTTGGATGTTGAGGAGGTGGTTTGCATAATGATTATACTATAAAAAAAGATTTCATGTCATGAAAAAAATGTTGAAATGAAAATAGATATCCACACAACCTGAAGTGAATTATTATTGTATGGGGAGTATTCATTTCATCTTTTTTGAATATTTTACTCACAACATTTATCTTTTTTAACGAATTAAATAAAAAAATTTATTCCCCGCATTGAACTCGAGAACTCTAGTATCGATCTTGGACCCATAAGTTTCATAGTATATTCCTTATTCAATGGGTTTATTATCACATTTGACATGATTAGATGAGTGAAATGGTAAAATAGATTAATAGAATTAATTATTTAGGGATTAATTTGAAAATGATTAATTTTTTAAATAAGATTATTTTTGTACATGTAATTCTTATTAAATATTTCCTATTTTGAATTTAAGAAATTTATATGGTTTATTTTTATCATTTCATGAGTAATTTTTCCAAGCAATTTATTCTTATCCCCGTGCTATTTTCTGAACTAATTCTTCTCATGTTGTTCTATAATATATTTTTTAATGAACTCAGGCTTGTTTTCTTCAATATTTCTTCTAGAACAAATCAAAAAAATTACTAAACATAATCATTTTTATATGATTTTGGAGTTTTATTATTTATAAATTTTATTCTTTGACCGACCTTTACATTAATCCATATTTCTCGAATAGAATCAATGAATATTCTTGTTAGGAAAATATCCATTTTCCGAAGCATAATATATAAATTCCTACCCTACTCACAGTATATTGCATCATATTTAAAAGACTAAATTTGGGAACATTGTAGTCCAAGTTGTGTTGGGATGTATTTATTTGGGGAAATATTAATGAGAGTTTCCATATGATTTTAGGTAGAGTCCCTATGACCATTCGCTGTACATTATTATGATTCACCTCTCACATAAAAAAAATAAAACTACTAATAAAATGTGTTATGATTTGGGATATTCAAAAATCACCATTTCATGATTTCTTATAAATTTATTTTAATGGTTTAGGTGATGCATGTGATATTTTTTCTACTAACAACATTCAAGAAAGAAAAAATGAAAAATGGAAAATGGAAAATAAAGTGGGATAATTTCATTCCTTATGCTTTCCTAAATCTTGTTCCTACATTGATTTTCTGGAGTTAGGGAGCTATCATAATTAATATATTATATCACTATAGTCATATTTTGACATCATATAGAATTATAGTGTAAACCCTCCTATTTATTTTTTTAATTCATTACCCAAAAAAATTATTAATTGGATATGTTTGAACCATAATGAAACACCATGATGATTAATTTTAATTTATGTCCTTATATCATAGATATCATCGATTCCTTAAAAACAATTATATGTAACATGTACTTGGGGAATGATATAAAATTCATTAAATTCATTTCATTTATAGATGGGTGAAAAAAGATTAATATTTGGTAAATTGAAAGTGGTGTTCACATTAATGATGATATTAGAAATTAAAATTCAAAGAAGATGGGTAATTGTTATTTCAAAAATAGAAATGTAAAATTCATGATTTGATTTATTTTTTAATCTAGGATTAGGATTTGAATGATTCATATGGGGTCACATCTGAAAGTTTACATTCAATTTAAAAAAATTGATTTTATGTATTTATTATATTTAAATATTTTTATAATGAATTTTCATTGCAATGTTGTTAATACTACATATTTAAGGAAAGGTAAGTTATATGTGTTGTGGAATATATATAGCTATTATATAAAGGTATACATTGATTTAAAATTAATAATTTCTATAAATAATTTCCTTAAACATTCCACCATGTGATCATTTTTCAATTATATATTAGGATATGGAGTTTAATGGGAAATGAGAAAAAAGTTGATGACCTCATGATGAAAATGATGCACAACTATAAAATAAATGTAAATGATCATGTTTAGGTTAGAAAATGAAGAAACAATAAGAAAATGAGTCAAAATATAGGAAAAAAAATTTAAATAATAAAAATTTAATTTAAAAAGTATGATTTCAATATTTCAAGACATAAATCAAGGAGTAAAAAAGAAAATATGTGCAATGAAAACATGTGTCATGGTGTGACACATATATTTCATTTTGTGACACATATTTAAAAAACTTATGATACATCTTCAGTATATAAAACATATTATTGGGTTCTCCTTGGAATATTGTTCAACATAGAAACACTATTTGGATTGTAAATGTTCTAGATAGTGACAAGAAGTAGTGATTTTGATTAATTTAATAAATGAACATGAAATTATAACCAAATTATGACCCAATAAAACCATAAACCATTTAATGATTCAATTTATGAAAGATAAATCATTTATTGAGTCTACAAATAGATATCCGAGGGATTGACTAAGGAATCGACATAACAAGGTATTCTTTCACTAAAATGAGAAAGGTGGTTATTATTTCTTTTGTTATATTCTCATTACCAATTTTAGTTTTAATTTCTTTTGAGATATATTCCTCAATAATATTGTAAATAATTTCTTCATTTTTTAGAATATTATTTTCCATTAATTTAATTATATCTTTCACTTTTTACTCTATAGTCTCTTCCAGTCACAATGTTGAGTGAAAAACATGCGGATTTTTCTTGGGGGAGGATTTTTAGAATTTCGAGAAAACATTATTGAATTTATAAACATTTTATATCATTTCTAGTGAAATTAATAAATGTTCATGGGTACGCCAATGATCCACCATGGCAGAAATCTCAAATTTATCCCTATTCTTTAGTATAATTTTTACCCTCCCTTATGAAAAAAATTCTTACGATGTAGTTGGGTTACCTGAAGGGATGAAATGGTATATGAGGGTTTGTGGTCTTATAATTGGTCACAATAAATATTTAGGTATGTCATTATAATTTACTATAGTATTAGGTAGTGTTCATTAGACCATGTAAATATCTTAGTTGCGCAATATTTCACACCTAAAAAATGAAATTAAAGTAATTCATGAATGAGATATCATAAATGAATTTTCAAATTTAATTTTAATAATAAATAATAATTATTGTTGGAACCCATTTGAATAACAAAAGGAATAATACCATTATACCCTTAGGTAATCTTGTAATTAGTCTTCATTTTATTTTATGGTTTTCATTCAAAATTTTCCAAAATAAAATCCCAATATTCATTTTTTTTAAAAAAAAAAATTAATCAAATATGTATTTTAGGTGAAATGAAATTAGTGACTGAACCAACTAAAACCCTCCCTAGGTTATATGAACATGGTTAGTCATTTTGTAGTATAATTATAATATATTATAATTAGTTCTTCTTTGAGATGGATTCTGATAAAATAGGAAATGATATAGGGAGAAAAGAATATTTTTCTTTAAAAATTCATATTTTTACATTATAAATAATTTTTCATTGATTTTAAACAATATAAAAAATATAATTTTACATGATATATCAAAAATTCCCTTATTCATCATGAAACAATGACTCGTATTTGTATAACCATGAGCAAAAATTTGGAAATGAACTTATTGATAAGGTGTAAGTGATTAGAAACACATTGTAAAACATATATAGTATATTTAAATGGATAGCTACATATGTCCATGAAAACTGGGAGCAGCTACCATAGTAGTACACTGAGCTATTTTGGAAATAAAATTCTATAGTAAAATTTGACAATAATTAAATAAATTAGGTAGATGATTCCTTAATTAATATCCATATACCAACCATCTAGAGATCTATATTGAAATATAACATGATGAGATTGAGGGTGAAGATAGATACTCATATGTCAATGAATATATAAGAGATCAAAAAAGATTGGATCAATATTAGAATTTTTGGTAATATTATAAAATGAATCAAGATCTCCCTATCTATATGGTAGAAAAATCAGCACCACTATACATATTTCTGGCCTAATAAAACAAAGAATCTACCCATGTTATGGTATTTAAATAAGCATTACATGATCCTAACTCCCTGCATCTATCAAATGAAATTAAACTCTAAGGTGTAATTTTCACTAGATAAATTGTTGATATCAAACTAACTCATGTCTATAATCCTTACTTGAACCAAATTTTAAATAATTTCATATAAATTGATTTTACTATTAAATCCCCCCTATTTTTAATTTTCAGGTTCGAACAATCCCTATTTTGACTTGAAGGAAGTTGAAAAAAAAATATAATAATGAGGAGTACATATAAATCCCTAGATACATTGAACAATTATTATCGAAATAACATGAATAGATCCAAGTGTCCCTTCCTCAAGATACCATTTCACAAGAATCTTACACTTATGGGGATGAATTTTCCATTAATTCTTTAAATTTAAATTTTTTTCAAATAAAACAAACTTCTCAATTTACCATAGACTATTAAATCAATGTAGTATATCTAGAGATACCACTAAAAATTTGTATAAAGGTTTCACTAGTAGAAAATGAGAAGGAGGAGTACCCATACATCACCCATCTCCCACCATGAGCGTTATATCTCACTACAAAGAGGGTGCATCAAGTGTACTCTATCTATGGATTCCTTAGCAAAAAATAGAATAATTTAAAACTAGGAAGCACAACATGTTGTTGTTAAAATATAACAAAAAATATCCAAAATCATATTTTGGATGATTGTTGTTATTTCCCATTTGGTTAAATTTAATAAATGAGGGCCTACTTGAGGAATCAAACCCAGTCATTTCCTCCAATTATTTTTATCTGTTTCCATGAAAATTAATTTTCATTTCATTTCTTAAAAAATAGTTATTATGATAAATCACAATTAGAATATATTTATTATGATAACTAACATTGTCCTTACAAGTTTATGATTTATTATTATATGTCCGTCATCATGATTAAATGAAAAACATGATGAAATTGATGAGCCTTTCTACAGACAAATCACACAGTAATAAAGGAATTTACATAATTAAAATACTATAAAATAGAACACACATACACACACAACCTAACATGTGGTATCATTTATAAGGGAGGATGTGTTTCGACTCATTATTTTATTTTACTCTTGTAATTTTAATTTTTATTGATAAATAAATTAAAATTGCATACCCCAGTTTGAACTCTTGAGCTCTAGTATCAATCTTGGAGACATAAGTTTCTTAAGAAATTAATTATTAAATGCTTATATTTTTCACTACTGACATGATTAGAGGAATTATATGGTATAATGGATTGTTATATAAATGGTTGAGTGGATTAATTTAACACATAATTAATTTTATAAATAAGTTAATTTTTTGTAAATGAAAATATTCTTATATTTGGAATGTTCTGAATTTCATAATTTGATATGGAATGGTTTATTTTTTATCTGGACTTGGGTAATTGTCACATAACATATGTTATCATCCTTATGAAAATTATCTAAAGGAATATTTATTTTTTATTTGTATATAATATTTCTTGAGATACTCATGCATGTTTTCTTATTGAAAATTCCTAGAAAATTATCGAATCTATGATAAGAGAGAATCATTTTAAATTTGATTGAGAGATTCTATTTTTTATCCCTATAATCATTCGACCCACTATGACATCAAGTCTTCATTTCTATATATTATCTAAAAATAAACATTTTATGAAATGATCTATGTTAAAAATAAAATAATATCAATTCCAAACATACTTCAAGTATATTTCATTGTATTTAAAATAATATTTCTATGGGAGTTTTTTTCCAGGATGGAAATGGATTTTATTTTTTCGGGATATATTTATGGGGGGGGTTCTTGATATTTGGGGAGAGTCCATTTTATCATTCATTGTACATTATTATTCTTAACTGATCTTCCATAAAAATATAATAAAATGAAAAATATAAATGATTTCGGTTTTTAAAGGGATAAAATCATCATTTTGAGAAAAAATATATATTTATTACACTATGTTTTCTGGTTTATGAGTGATTTGACATAATAAAAACCTTGAAAATTGAAAAAAGGAAAAAGAAAAGAATCATGACTGTGTGGTGCATTCATTATGTTAAATTGTATCATGTCCATACTTTGAGTATTGGGAGTTGAGGAGATGAAATCATTACTAAAGTATTTCTCTAATAATCTGATGTCATCTAATATTCTAGTTGAAACATCCTTCTTGGAATTATTTTTAATTGATTTTTCGACTTTCCTTATGTATTACATATATTTGGACCTTAATGAAAATCCCTCATGATTAACTTTTATTTCACCCTTTACATGATGGGGATGCTAGGTACCTTGTAGGGATAATGTAAGTGACATATACCAAATGTATTAGAATATATTAATTATATTTATTACCTAGATATATGAGTAAATATAATTCAATGTGGGGATAATTTCTAGTTCCACAAACATTATTTATGAATTGAGAAATTATAATTAAATGAAGGAATTTCATTATTATTTCAAAAGTGGAAATTTAAATTGTGTCGTTGTATTTGATTATTTTAAGAATGACTAGTTTAATGAATTCAAGTTGGTGATACTTGAAATTATATTTTCCTATATAAATAATATGTATTATTAATGTAGAAATTTAATTATTGGTACATTGAAATTCCATTACAATGTTATTAAGATTACATGCTTGGGGATAATGATGATCTTTATATGGGACAATTGATAGAAACAATTAATGAATCTATATTTTGATATAAAATATATATTATTCATAAATAAATTTATTAAAACTTTAAACAATTTATCCCTTTTTTGTTTAATTGTAGGATACATATATACATCAGAATTGAGAAAAAGGATATGATTTTATGATGCAATTGTTTTTCAACGACATAGGATAAGTCAAAGACAATATCCAATGTTAAAAAAAGAAGAACTAGGATGAAGCAAAGATAAAATATAATAAAACTCTCACTTACATCTTAAATAGTGATTTTTGGACTTATTATTTGAAAATTTAAAGACGTCGATCAAGGTATAGAAGAAAAAAGGAAACATGTGTAATGAAAATATGTTTCTACTACATGAAACATATATATCATGAATTTATTCTCTTTAAAAACATCCAGAACGTAATATTATGTGATAAATATTATTTTAAAATTATTCAAATAATTAAGGATTTTAAATATTACTGAAATAGTAAAAGTTATGGATGGTAGCTAGAAGTGGTGATTTTGATGGATTTAATGCTCAGTCACCACATTATGACCCCCTTATGACCATATT
Source organism: Viscum album (assembly GCA_963277665.1). Classification (NCBI taxonomy): domain Eukaryota; kingdom Viridiplantae; phylum Streptophyta; class Magnoliopsida; order Santalales; family Viscaceae; genus Viscum; species Viscum album. The sequence continues at coordinate 2,057,418,359 of OY728137.1, forward strand.
CAAGTATAACCCCATTAATGATTCTAATTATAATAGCTATATAATTATTTAATATTTTAAATAAAAGGATATGGGATAGGTAAAAGATTCATCCATGCTATGAATTTGGTTGTTGCACTGAGCAAGTTGGTTGTTACTCTTTCTATTTGGTTTTTCATTATTGTTTTTATTTTAATTTCATTTTCAATGTAATCTTAATGCATGTTTTATTTAAATTAATCCACTATCTATTCCATTTATCACTTTTAATTTCGTGATCAATTATCATATTTCAATTGTGATCACTTGTGCTCCCAATGTTGATCGATTGACCTATTTCATTCCTTATTGGACATTTAACAGTGTTCCAAAATTCTTCTTATTTAATTTCATAATTATTTTATTCTATTTGTCATGAATGTGATAAATATATATAGGTACTGAAAATATCACCACATCATGGATCTCAATGTATTCCCTATTCATTAATTTATTTCTTTTCCATCCCTTTCATCGAGATAAAACCTAAAATGATAGAGTTTTGTTTCCTTGAAGGAATGAAATGACATATGTTAGAGATATTTTTTAGAAGATTCCATACTCTCTATTGAGGTGTGTGATTATCCTTGATTGTATGTGGGGGTGATTTTATTTTTCTAATGAATTCTCTTAATCATGCAATATTTCTCATCCAATAAATTAAAGAATTGTAATTCCAGAATGAGATATCACAAATGATTTATTAATTGAATTTTAACTAAAAATAAATATTAATGATGGAACCCATCTGGAAAACCCCGAGAAACAAATATTCTTCCATAACATAATTATTTTTTTTATTTTCATTTTATTTTAACAGTTCCATTCAATTTTTTTCAAAAATATATTACTAAATTTCATTGATTTCATAACTAAAAAATATATAAAACAAATTAGATTTGGTGAACTGAAATTAGTGACTGAACTGACTGAAAATATCCTAAAGTGATATGTCCTTGTTCAGAAATTTTGATGGGTTTGGAAAAAAAATTATGTTTTGTATCATCCTGTGATAGGTGCTTCAAAATCAGAACCATTTTTAGAGAGAGAATATATGTATCCTTCACTTTTTTATTTTTTTCACATTATAAATTTTTTTCATTAAATTTATTCTGAAAAATAGGTTTCCATGATGTATCAAAACATCACATATACTATATAGAGTGATTACATTCATGTAGAACACCAATAGTAAGAAATTTAAAATGATTTAAATGATTTATTACATAGGATTAATGACACATTAAAATATGTAAAGTGAAACATTGAATGGTTAATTATATATTTCCATGCCTCCAGAAATCTAAAAAAAATAAATAACCTGAGGTAGTCGTGGAATATATTTCCCTTAAAATCATATAAGATGATGTAATACATGTTATTGAGGCTTGACATGGAAAATATGTACAGCCCAACCATCTCATGATCCATATCAAAACATACCATGAAGAGATGGATACCAAAGATGATGAATCACATGCTAATGTACACATAAGAGATCAATATGGAATGTGTCATTTTTTGAGAGATTGAGTAGATGATGAAATGAAATGTTACCTCCATACATGAAAGATATATGAATCAGTGCCCATGCAGCTATATCTAGCCATTTAAGATGAAGAAACCACTAAAGTGGTGGAATTCGATGAAAGACAAGAGGATATTAGATGAGTTCCTCCTTCAAGTGAAATTAAAATCCAAGTGGAACATTAATTTGAAGAAGAAACTAATTTCAAACCGACATATAGAGAAAATAATTCCTTCAAATAAATTTTATAGAATCTGATTTGATTATTAACAAACCTATTTATTAATTTTCCTATTCATCCAATCCCCATTTGTCCTTAGAAGAATTTCCTAAAAAATAAAATTAATCCGATGAAAAAAACATAGAGGACCCTAAAGACAATGAAAATTTACAAGATTGATCCCATGAATATATCCAAATGCCTCTTCTTAAAGAGACCAAGACATAAACTATAGACACTTAGAGGGATGATTATGCTATAAAATAATTAGAATTAACTTTTTTGAAATACAATTACCTTATAAAGTTCACTTTAACTATTCATTTATGGAAACTCATATAGATAAACTACATGATATTGATAGAAAGGTTTCACATGTTAGAATTGATATAGAGGAGGACCCATACCTCATCCTTCCCCAAACATTTAGTTTTATCTTATTCAGAAGGGGGTTGATCACGTGTACACTATCCATGGAGTCATATATTATAATTTATAAGAAGATAATTATTGTAAAAAACATGTGGTGGTTAAAATATAATATAATCCACCGACAATGAAATTATAGATGACTGAGAGTACATATCGTTTGGAGGAAGACAAAATTGAAGTCCCACTTAGGGGATCAAACTAAGTCTTATACATATTTTATTTTGATTATTTTTGTGAATTTAAATTTTAATTCAATGTTATTAAATTAATTATTGGGATGCCACCATTTTCTATATCATTTTAATATTACATGATAGGTTCCTTACATATTAATAATTTATTGGTTTAGGTATTTGATGGTGATTTTTCAAGCATCCGGAGGAAATTGAGGAAGTTCTCTACACACATCTCACATGGTAAAAAAAGAATTCATGTCAAAAATATGTTGTTGAATATAACACACATACCCTTGAAACATGAATTGAAATATAATTTTCAATTGATTTCGAATTAAAATTATTTCTTTTATTTTAGTCTCATAATATTATAATAGTTTTTAGATATAACAAAATTATGTCCTAATTTGAACTATTGAACTATTGTATCGATATATGACGCATAAGTTTCTTCAGATAACCGTTATTCCATGTTTTAATTTTTACTACTGACGTGATTAAAGGAATGAAATGGACAAATGTATAAGTAGAGCTTTGAATGAGGTGATGAATTTGAAAAATTAATTTTTTTGAAAATAAGTATTTTTTAAATGAAATTCATCTTATATTTTGAATTTGTTGAGTTTCTGAAATTAATATGGATTCATTTTTTTCTATCAATAAATGGATAATTTTTTCAAACCATTTTTTAACAATTGAAATTTTTTATATATCAATAATTATTATTTCTTTCTAATATATATTTATGGAGAATCTTAGGCATGTTTTTTTCTAGAAAATTCATGGAGTCATATCAAAACATTGATTGAATAGAGCCATTTGTTATACAATTTCAGTATTTTATTTTTTATAAATTTTGTTCTTAGAAAAACCTTAAATTAAATCCATTTTTATAGAATACATGAATGATCTTGTTAGAAAATGATCCTTGTTACAAGGCCTATTATCAACATCCCTGCCATAATTTTAGAATATTTCATGACATTTAAAAGGATATGTGTTTTAGAATGTGTTGTATATTGTGGAAAAAGATGTATTTCCATGAGGGGATATTTTTATGCTCTTTAGGTTATATTAGGTTGGTGTAATGAGTTGTATTTACCTTGAATTATTTTTGGATATTGTATGGATTCTTATCGATATCAGGAGCTAAGATGACTTATGATTCAGAAGCCAAGTTTGTCCATAATAAATGATTGAAATATATTAAATATAATTACAACACAATTTTCCTTAAAAAAATAAAAATAACATATGAATGAAAGATTGGGTAAGAAATATGAGCTGACCGTGGAGTTCAAAATGAAGGTTTTTCCCTATGCCTGATTTAACCTCATTTGGTGTGAATAGTTTGTAGAAAAGACCTCATATGCTATGAAATGAATAAAATAATTAATTATTTTATTTTATTTAAATTTATATTACACATGGATAGTTTTATATTTAAATAGAACACTATGGAGAAATCGTAGAGCTAGCCTCATACTCAAAGTAGGTTTTTTAATGTAATATTCTTAATCTCTACGACGAACATGACTCAATCGACTAATGAATTTACTCACGGATCTTGTTTATTATGAGATTGGATTTATTACTTGTGTTTTATCAGAAGAATTCTTCTTGATTGTTTATTCTTTAATTTTTGTTCTAATGGAAATGAACTGAGATTGACATGAATATTAATCGAGGTCTATTCCAATTAATTGTTCTTGGGATTTTCTCCCTCGATTCTCTGTTCATCATGAGCATTATTCATTTGCCCCATAGTTCATCATTTTCCAAATAAATATATCAATATAGAACTATTTCATGGAATAATGATATGATATCATATATCTGGTATCATCACAACACAATGGTGGTGCGACAATTGAGATGGAAGTGGACCAGACAATACAGATACTAGATATTTGATGTTATTCTTCATGAAACAAAGAAGAGTGAACAATTCCATTTTTTTAGCAGATAAATATATTTCAATGTGTTAATTTGAGATGGCATAACTCAATGAGGCCCGATATATGATTTTTGGGAGAAATTATCAATAGATCGAACAATAATGGAAGGACTACGACACACAGAACCAGATCATGATTTCTAGAAACCCCATGCTACACAACATTTAAACCCGATCTATAAGCTATGTGGGATAACCTATGTGTCAGATAAAGTTTCATGAGAAACATAAGTATCACTTTTAATGTTAACCTCCTACATTCCATGTGTTCTCCCCACGGAGACTAATCATATACCTTAGAGGCTACACAGACACGTGTTGGTGTACACTAAATGGAGCATGCAATGCACTCCCTTATACAATAATGGTCTAGACCAGAGTATGCTGGCTATGCTATGTGATAGCATGGGTAGACTATGTGGGTATCCTACACCCCATGTGCTACTACATAGCCAAGTAAACAATTTGAGACATGGTCCATTTACCCAGGAAGGACATGGGTTCAAGGGACATGTCGTGTAGCCCCTCTACACATCGTTTACTTTCTTTTACCTGCCTTGAAGACCATTTCCTATGAATCATGGTGATATTTCATTAGGGGTTTTTCCCCTTATCCATACCTAGAGGGTTGGTATGGAATCATATCCTACTTCTTGAAATATTATCCCTTCATTATGAATTCTTGGATTAAGTCATCGGAATATATATGTGAGGTTTATAGAAAGATCATCTATTTCCTGTCATTCCCTAAGTGGCGTTTTTGGAATCTTCATTACTAATGTTATGTGGGATTCTATCATCTTCTTAATTTTCAATCCCTATTGATTTATTGTTATCTTCCCATGGCCCTTGGAGTTATACTCATTTATGTTTCGTAACACTTCAGACCTTCAGCGTGTACAACATTTGACGAGACTCAACAAGAAGTACCTCTCAGATGGAGTTCATTAGTGTTATTAGAATTTGGAGTGTTATCTAAAATAAGTGCACTATGGAACCTTGAATCTAGAATATTAGGCTGGATATTATGGTTGTGTATTTCCTCTATACATTTTTTTTGAGTAAATATGTATATTCTTGTTATATGTTTTGTAGAAATATACCTATGTAGAGCTAATTGTATTTGCATTATTTCGTGTGTTGTGGATTCAGGGAGTAGTATTGAATATTGTTACACTTACCCCTATAATATCTTTCCTCGCATGTGTCATGTGTGGTGCAGATGATTGAACTTTCAAAAGAGTCCATGAAATACTAATACCATACGGTGCTTAAGAGACGGGAAAGGAGAATGTGTGTTTTTGGATTATTCTGATATCAGTCCCTGTTTTGCATTCATGTGGGAATTTTTTTTCCAAACTCTTGTGGTGGGCTTCTATTTGGCCCTGTATACTTTCCTTCACTTCATATCAAGGTTTGGTTGTGGGATTTAGATGTCTTCATTCATTTTGGTTAGATTATTATTACATTTGAGAATTATATACTCTTGGATAAGTGTGTGTGTAGGTACTTAGGTTAATGCCTCCCATGTCAGTGATATGCCTTCTCGGTGCTAGTTGATATCCTATAACCAATTAGAGAGGGGCTTGTGAATTTGTTTCATGGGTCCCACTGGGACGAGTCATGATATAGTGGTATGCAAGGAGTCAGTTATACCATTGGACCGAGAGTCTGTGAGTTCGGATTGAGGAAACATTTTTAAGTTTTTGGAGTTCATATTTCAGGATAGGGACTCCAATGTTGGGGCAGTAGATGAGGTTTCCATACAACATGACACTGATCACCTCGTTTTTTATTTACTGCATGAGAACAATCGGTGCAGGGAATACAATGGTACATGCGTCATATAGGAATGGGTTGTGATTTCCATTTCCTTTTTAGGTGAGATCTCCATATATAATCATTGACCATTATACATCTACATTAAAAACAATATTTTTTGAAGACATTTTCCGCATTTGATTTAGCATCATGATCATGAAACTAATCCCCCTAGTGGTGAGGCATCAATATCAGAACCAAATCATGGGATTCTACCTATAGGTTGTGAACACACTATACCACAACCTGAATAGTAGCATGTGGTACCCACATAACCAAAGGATGAGGTGCGCACGCTGAGCGCACTTCATAGGTTTCAGTGATATAGACAACTGAGGTTCTCAAGTGAGCCCCATAAATAAGAAAATGAGGAATGAATTTAGGTAGTGACCTGAGTTTTATATCTTTTCAAGACACTAATAGATTATATGGCGGTCCTGGTTGTGAGTATTATGTTTAGCTCAATAGGGAAATGGTGAGGTTTGGTGACTCATTATTATGATGAAGAATATATTTTTTTCATATAGTTTTAGTATATTTTCATGGAGGGGTTCATTACATCATTACAGAGTGCTTTACATAACCATGAGCTTCTATAGATCAAGTACCGTAGCACGACATTAGTGGAGTACTCATCTAGGTCAAACAATATCTCTAGGTACTCAACAGATATAGATCATTATCATTTCTTTAGGTATATTAAATTCAAAAAAGTTCTATATATAGACATCTGAACTAGTGTTATCCCTCCTCTAATTACTACCTATTATGGGCTGCTAGAGAGAGGTTTGGTGGTTAAGAGCTTCTTGTAAGATTAGATACTTCATGAGGTTGGTGATAGTTGTCGCACATATGAATATTCCTTAAAATAAAGGATTCAACGTTAGTCTTAGGGAACTTTAAATGCAACACATTATAGGATGTGGTTCCAGGAGAACAGATCTAGACTTATGGGATGAAAGTATTGGTCCAGTCATACCAATGATATGTTTTAATACTAATGTGATGGTAGTGGACATGTCATGACCCCCCCCATCAAGATGGGGAGTGAAATATGATATGTCAAGACCATCATACTTAATGTTGATAAAGATGATATAATAACCCATGATACCCCCTCCAGTACACCCCAAGGTGGAAACCATTACAAAGCGTCGATAACATCACAAAATTGAACGTATTAACATTTTATAGAAAGCAACATAGAGTGATAATATGGACTGTATAAAAACAAAACCATGTACTATGTATATAAAAGGAAACTAAAACCCCATAATGCGTGTCTATTTTCAAATAAAACATATATAATTACATTCAATCTCCAATGTATGTACCAAAAAACAAAGTTAAGCAGTGGCATAGAAATTGCCCCAATGCCTAAGCTAGTAAGGCCCAACATGGTCCATGTAATCCTCTATGAAACATGAATATATTTTATATATATTCGGTGAGAACACAATTACACAAAATAGGAAAAACCAACATTTCACATTTACAAGGGGGAAAATCATACTAATTTCCATGTGAGAAAATATTATAAACCAACAACACATAAAAAGAAATATTATCCATCCCGACCTCACCCAGGCACACTCACCAAATAACGCATGTCAATTTAAGTAATATTGTAATCCCATCAATAATTTAGGTACCCCAAACCACTTCCCATTGGTTAACTACTTTTACTCTAATGAGAAACATCTCGGTGCTTCCACACTCTTCCAAAATACCCATGTCACAACCCATACGCCACACCTGGGCCTCAGAGATAGCCCTACAACCTTGGAATATGAACCTAACCACATCCCTATGGTAGAATCTTAGGCTATAGTTGCACCACATCCTTCCAAAAGACACATGGTCCAAAACCATAACTCATTTTAAAGACACCTAAAAAAGAACACCACATCTCATCCTGAAGACACCTATGAAATAACACCTCGCCCGGAAAAACATAGTCCTCACAACCACACCACATCCTACCTAAAGAGTCTTGGTATACAAATTTATAGAAGAGGGGGTTGAGAATAGATAATAACCAAAATTCCATCCTCTCACCAGGATGTTGGGAAGGGACACCATCCCCCATGAAAATGTGGGTGTTGGGTAAATAGTTCTCAACTAGGATGGGGTACATATATAAATCATAAAGAAGTATAAGTACATATATAGGTACCAAACAGTCAATCTAACTAATGTGTTTTTTCAAAATAAAAACCAACCCACAAAATATACTTTGATGATACCTCTAAATAACCAACCACACAACAATCCACAACTCAATTCATTACCTTATCCAACTCATTTAACCAACTATAATTCTTTATTGTCAATTCATTTATTTATTCCATCACTACTGTCTGAGAAACTACCCAGTATAGTACAACAATTGGCACACTGCGAAAGCCAAACAGAGGATGAAAAACTAAGGTAAAAATATATTCCACTTTAAATTAGGACACAACATACAACATGCTATGAATAGATAATCACCCAGAACAACCACTACTAAAATCATTATCTAATGTAATCCCACCCAATCCACCTTCTCAGCTATAAAAAACTACTGTCAACTCATAGCAAAACCCAGCAACACTTGTCAACCCTACCAAGCCTATCATCCTAGCTGTAGAAACAAACCACACCATGAAATTTAAACAAAAGATGACCTTTTTTAGTCCCACTACACAACACTTCTCATCCATTCCACAATAATTCATCCTCCCAACCTGATATTCCATTACACCACTCGAACCACCCCTCACATAGTCATGCTATCAACCCCAACACCACACAACCACATAAGGAACACAATAGAACAAAACCACACATAGCACATAGATAGACCAAAAAATGAAGCATGTATTCGTATTTGTAGAACACTCCATCCTTTAATTCCACTTTGATAATTCATGAATTATCATAGAGCATGTTCGATCAGGTGGAGTCTATTTATTTAACCGAGTATATGTGGTTAATAAATTTGCATATATATAGTAATTCAATACATGATTAATCAACAACCCATCAAACTTCATGATTATTTCACAAAAAAATACCACTAACATCCATGATTTTTAGTACACATATAGCCTATACAACTCACAATATCTATAAACAATAAAATAGAAGTATGTGTCACTTTTCCCCAACACCTTCTTAATGGTTTCAAGATGATTCAATTATATTTATTATATATTCATTATATTTCTTTCAAATGGAAAACATTCATACCCCACCCTACATGAAACACAAATTATAGGGATGAAGGGATCCCTTCCTCGAAGAACTGACGATCAACACCACCATGTTATGGAAGGATATGGGGTGCACATATTGTGAAAAACTCCAGGGAAATCATAAACCAAGGCCACAACAAAAACACACAACTCCTCATGAAATAAAGTTTATAGGGTACAACTAGTATCAATGTTAAATGAAAACATTCATAGAAGAAAGGGTCTTGGCTTTAGAAAGGCCAGATCATATAACAATGGAAGATACGGTTTCAAAATCCATTAATGTTAGATCATGATTACGACCCTGACTTTTGATTATCTAAAATTATCTTTAGAATTTGGATTTAAAATATATAATTTATATCCTTTTAATCAGCTTCAAAGTCACTAAAATATGGTTTTAAACACATTTTACATCAAATAAAACATTAAAGGGTTTAAACTAGAAATAATTGGAAAAAATAGAAATTTGAAAAAATGTTGGAAATGGATAATCATTGGGTGAGTCAGCATCGTGAGTCACTGGTGGGTGAGTCATCGGTGGATGAATCACCACTGGAAGAGTCATTGATGTGATCTAATGGTGAATATATATCTATGGAGAGTCACCATTCGTAGCGTTACTATTATATGTGTTGCCGCTTGGTGAGATACCACTCAGTGAATCATCATTCGATGAGTCACTATCATGACTCACCTTAATGACCTACCATCAGTTAGTCAGTAGTCCAGACTCACCATCATCATCCTACCATTCCTGAATCACCATTGGAAAACTGGAAAAGTAGGAGAACTCTTAAAATAGGGTACCCTTACCACCTAGAATAGCATAAACATCAAAAAATTTCAATGTAATGGACCAGGGAGGTCCAAGAAATTATATCAGATCCCTCACAAAATATTCACGCCCACAAGAATTCAAAACCAAAACCAAAGGATACAGGGGTCTAAGAAACACACCATGAGATACCTCTCAAGGATCCCTCTACACTTAAAACACCACTATCAATGTCTAAGTTTAAAGATAAACCACCCTATGTGGCATGAAAATTGGAGTGAAACCTCAACATCCAAGAACACATCCCCCAACATCTGTAAGCCTAACTGACCAAAATAAAAAACACACTTGCACACAAACCACACCATCCAAAACACATGAATTAAGGAATTCCTCCCTCCATGTAAAGATAATATCTACTTTAGGAAAAACTGACTCACCCATGCCGGTTTCATCACTTATCAATTAATTCATCTCAATTTGGTATCTAGTCTTCCCCTTTTTACATGTTAAATTTTTTTCACATATCCCACCACACACATCAAAAGGTTAGTTGAAGTGCTCATCAAATAAAAAAACTTCCAAACATCCCAACACAAAATGAATCGGATAAAAACGAAAACTCAAAAAAACTCGGTGTACTAGGAATTCATCTATGTATATTTATCCCAAGTACTCTCCTTTATTCCACTATGAATCCACAACAGAAGAACTAATGGAATGGTTCATCCATGTGGCACCTGCTACCAAAAATCCTAGAACTCTATTTCCCACACCACATATGTCACATCATCTTCGATATCCAACACTCTATAGTTGATAAAATAGGAGTATTATTAAAGATACATGAAAATTTCGGAGACTTGGAAGTCATCGTGGATCCCCTCCAATAGTAGTGGTAGTTCTAACTGGTGTTCCACCTCGCCAACTTTCCCCAACACCTCTAAGGTTCTGATGAAGCTGGGAGAAATATTAATCCCAATATCAAACTTATGAGGACCACTTTTAGGGGAAACCATAAATAATACATGGAATACATCCTCGTACTCCAAAGGCCTCTTCATGTGATCAACATAAGACTTATACCGGTCATATGATGCTCTCATCCTCCCATGAACATGTTGAACCTTCTATATCATGCTCTTCACCACCTCAGGTCCCAGAATAGTTTTATCCCCAACCTCTTTCCAGTATAGTGGATAACAACATGGTCTCCCATAAAATTCCTCAAATATATCCTTGCTTGTGGAAGAGTGATACGTATTATTTTAAGCATAATCTACCAAGGGAATGGGGCGTACCCAAGACCCTCTATAGTCCAAGAGAATGCTCGCAACATGTCTTCCAAAATCTAGAAGGTGGGTTCTGTCTACCCATCCATTTGAGGGTGGAAGGCAGTTCTAAGTCATAAAAGAGTGCTAAATTCATGATTCCATCCCTTCCATACTCGTTAGGTAAAACACATATCCCGATCCAAGACAATGGACTTCCAAACTTCGTGCAGCTGCACCACCTCATCCACTTACCTCGTGGTCAAGGAATCCACTGCACTAGACTCTACAATCTCTAAGAAGTGAGATGATTTATTTAATTGAACCAATACTACCCATATCGTTTCACAGCCTCCCAGAGCCCTGGGTATTCCGATGATGAAATAAATTGACATTTCATCCCATTTCTACTCAGGGATATCTGTGGGCTGCAAAAAAACAACTAGGAAAACTGTCCTTATATGTCACCTACTGGAACACTATGATCATTTCCACAAACTCTACCACATATTTATTAATAAAGCGCCACAAAAACTAAATCTTAAATCTATGGAACATCAAGGAAAACACTAGGTGCACTGCTAAATGTGACATGTGAAACTCATGGAGAACTCCCTTGTGAAAAGGCACTGTAAAAAATATCCTTCCACGAAACAATGTCTGATTCTGACTATCCTATAATCATACCTCCGGAGCATCAACCTGGTAATTGTGATCAGGCATCACTTCTTTCTCTGAGTCCCCCAACTGAGACTCCTCCACTTGTGGTGTCATAGAATATGAAATTTTCATCTAAAATAGAGATTCTTTACCACCATCCATTTTTGGCATCTATGTGCAAGGCGACCAACTCCTCCATAACCTTCCAAGCATCCATAGATTCCGAAACAACATCCTTATGTAACTTCCTACAAAAAACATCTTCCAGGAAATTCATCATTAATAAGGAATAAGATATATCGAAGACGTATTCCTTGGGAAACTTCATCCACCTCTATTATCACGGGTTTATATCTCATTGGGAGAAGATATACCTCAATCTATTGTGATCTGTGATGACCAAAACGTGCTCCCCAATGAGGTAATGCTACCAAAAATTCTATGTGATAACTACCACTACTAGCTCTAGACCGTGGCTCATATAGTTATTCTCATGGGGTCTTAACTACCTCAACACATAATAGATCAATCCTCATTGTTTCATCAGCATGCATCCCAAGACCAGGTGGGATGCATCACAAAGACCATGAACATCACCCCTTCCTCTAGGAATAAGAGTACTGAATCACTAAAAAACATCCCCTTCGGATAGATTAATGCTACCTGAAACAACTCACCCCACACAAAAACCTAATATTTCATATTCAAGGTGGTAAATAGAGCTATAACATGAGAGAAATTGGGTACGGATCTCCAGTAATTATCTTCCAGACTAAGCAAATTATGAAACTATACCACATTCATCAGTGCTTACCTGGAAAAGACTACTTCAAAATTATATGGGTCCACTGTTAAACCCTATTGTGACACCACATGTATAAGGAAATTCACCTCTCTTATACCGAACATGAAATTGTATAGCTTTATATAGAGCTGTTGGCTTCAATGAATCTGCAGGAGAGTCCTGAAATTCTCAGCAAGATCCTCCTCTGACATCGAGTAGATCAAGATTTCAATGATGAATAAAACAATGAACCAGTCTAGTACCCGATGAAATTGTGATTTCAAAATCTTTATTAACACAACTAGTGAATTCATTACACGGAATGACAAGAACATGAACTCAATGTTCCCATACCTACATCTGAAATTTTTCTTTGGAATATCTCTCTCTTTCCCCATCAACTGGTGATATTCAAACCGCATATTGATCATAGAAAAGAAACTTACACCTCTCAAATGGTTGAAAAGATCATCTATCATTGGGAGGGGGTAATGATTCTTGAACTTCAGTAGATTCAATAGTTGGTAGTCAATGCACAAACTCATACAATCCTATTCCTTTTTTTCAAACAGAACTGGAACACCCCATGGAAACTCACAGAGCTGGATAAAACCCATCTACATCAAATCAAATATCTATATCCTCAACTCTTATATCTCTAATGGTTCCATATGATAATATGTCATCAAAATAAGAGAAGTATAGCGCTAAAATTATATCCTGGACTCTACATAATATTAATGGGTTAGAGTCACAACCTCATCAATGAAGAAATCCAAGAACTCCCTAACAATTCTAGGAACCACAATCATCTCATCATCCATTTATTCCACTAACAGATCAACCAAGAAAGAATGAAGAGGATTCAAATGCCGACTGCCCACCTAGAAACCCTGGTCCACAACCAAAACCACACAATTTCCATCTACATCTAAAAACATAACTCTACTTTGAAATTATTCTATGACAGTATGCATATAATACAGATATTCAATGCTAAGGACGACATCATATGCATGAATAGATCCTAATGGGACTGATGCAGCCCCATAATCAGTCTACATCACCGACATACATCAAATAAGTTGTTTTGAATATCAACTAGAATATTCAACACTGGGGGAACTGGAATACTCTATATGTGTAGTCCCGTAGCATGGGATATAGTGGGAGAAACACATGTGTGTGAAGATCATAAATCAACAATGTGCATCTCAAAGTACTAAATAGGTTGATTGAACCTCAAACAATCTCTTTCCATGCTTGAACTATTGCCTCTACAGTGTGAAAATAACCATGCCCAGCTCCTATACCCCACTTCTAATGATTCCTTAAAAGATCATTCCTTGGTAGAGGTCCCTATAGAACACCATGAGGTTTTCCCCTACTTGCTCCATCTCCCCTTAGTAGATAAAGAGCATGTTGTGCCAACTCTTGGAACTGCCCTGCCAGCAAATGTGGATGAAGTGGGAATTGAGGCTTCCCACCTCCAAAATATTGAGATTAAAAGGCCACTGGGAACTTACTCTGATGATTCCCATCGTCTTCACAAGAGAAAAAACATGGTCTTATGTTTATAGAAAAATCATGAGAACCAGAAGGTCAAAACCCAAACTACTGAGGACGACGCTCTACCAGTAGAAACCTAGATGGCCCTAGCCCCTAAGAGCTGCTACTGGTAACCCTACATCTTGATCAACCCATCTGTCTCCCCTCTCATGGTTGGCCTCCTTGCGATTCAATCCTCTAAACTACCTTGGCCTTCGTCTGGACCTCCAGGTTTATCAGCAAGGTAAATAGAGTAACTGAGTACTTTAGAGAAGGACGATGCGCCTCTTCTATACATCTCACACGAGAATGATCATCTGGAATGAGATCTAGGGAAAAATGAATCTGATCTATAAACTTGATCCCTAGCTCCTATACTGATGTACTCCCATTCTAGAGTGAGAGTAAATCATGCCTATTATTATCCTTCTTGGATGAAGAAAGGATTTTTTCTTGAAACTTATCAAAATTTACCCACAAGAAGTCATCCTCCTTCATATCCCATAGGTAAAAAATCCACCACTGATGAATAGCTTATAATGACCCATGAGTTAGATACATGGTTATTACATCATAATTGAAGCATGCTTATTACAAAATATAAGAAAACAATGGTAGGACCATATAGGTATTGTGTCTTTAGAAGCTGGGAAACATAAACAACTGGTTCATAAATCATCAACATTTTCTCCCGCTTATTTCATCATATCTAAAGTCCCTTTTTCGCATATCCTACTTAATACCCTACATCCTGAATTTGGGAAATAAACATAGAAAAGGGTGCGCTCAAATGCTTAGTAAGGGTAAACAAAATAAATATCAATCATATCATATTCAGAAGAACATAACATTTTGAATATCCTTACCTGTAAAAGAGATAATAATATCATATCATGGGACAAATCATAGTAGTGAAATGTAATCCCAATAATCATAATGTAAAACATAAAACTTTGTGTAATACACACATAATCATAGAAAATCATTTCATTTTAGTCAAGACTCATTTCCAAGACTATCATAGTGGACAAATTCCATTACTGAACCGAGTTCACTTCTCGTTCCAGTATTGTATCACTGAACCGAATTAACCTGCTATTCCAGCCATGTCTATCTCATGAGATATAAATATTTGCCCAATGAATTGGAGGGAGATATAGGTCACACTTATCTCATAATTAAATCATTCTTACTTTTTCTACAAAACAATCATACATTATTCATCATAACCCAAAGAATAAAATTGGTTTCATAAACATCATCCCATCATAACATAATCCATATAAAACAAATGGATATCATTTCATCATATGAAAAGTGACACCATGTAAATCATAGAGAAATTATACTTGAAACATACACATATGAAATAATTTCATCTTATATGGAAAATGGTTTTGATAAAACACTAGAAATGAATTCTTGAGGAAAATATCCTTTCTTATTCAAAAACATTTTCTTTTCACAAAATGCCATGAAATTTTAAAAGAAAATAATTTTGTTGAAAATATACATGAAATATTTTATAGTAGTCTTAATAAAAATAAGGCATTATGAAACCATAAAAATCGGTTCATTTCGTATAATTTAAAAAAACATTATCCTTGTACTTTTAACGGAAAAGTCAAAAAGTACCACGTATGGTAAACAAAAGAAAGGTCCCTTCCATAACACAAAGTAATAGACAAATAGGGGTAAACATGAATTTAAAAATATATTTAAGAATATTAAACACTTAATGAAAAACATTTTTAAGGACATGGATGGAAAATATAACCCCAGTAAATACTTATGAATAAACAATCTCGGATAAAAACAAGATTGGAAAAGTTATCCCTTACCTTAGGTCCGATATGCTTCATATGTATCCGAACCTCCTGTATAATTATTTAAATAATGTCATTGACTTATTACAGAATCATATTAGTTTTTTTGATATCATATATGGTTCACTTATGACTTTATATTACCCTTTTTTTGTTAATTCCATGTTAATGCAGCGTTTTGTGTAAAATCGATTTATTTATCGCACGTGTTTGGACTTGTTGTTCTTGATATTATTATTACATATATCATGATTTAATTAATTGCATAATGTAAATCAGGATTTATATTTCATATATATTCAGTATATATATATATATATATATATATAATATAGATAAATGAAATGAAATACACCGTTCATGGAGACGGTAGGCCGTACGTACGCAAGAACGTTGTTTTCCTTTCCTTATTGAATATAATGGAATTAAGTAGATGAAATATATATATATATATATATATATCCAGTAGCTTTATCATGTCATATATTTCATTATTATACTTTATAATCATTCTTGAGTGGTTAACATGGAAAATGAATCTCATCGCGTCGTGGAGACGGTAATCCGTACGTACGCGCGAGTGATAATATCCTTCCCAAAATTATTGAAATGAATTGGAGTGGATGATATAATATGTCAGAATCAGTATGATGTTATTATAATTATATATAGTTATTCTTTACACCATTATACCCCTCCGAGTATGATTGTGGTGCAAAAACATTTTACACCACGACATGGAGACAGTATTCCATATGTACGCACGTGCGATGATTTCATTTTATGTAGGATGGATAGAAAGTGAAACGGGGTTGTTTCATATTTATAATAACATATCATTATATTAGTGATAATGATTTTATTACATTATAATGAAACAACAAAATAACAAGAAGTCAAAGAAGAAAGTAACATGAAAGAATCGGTAGAAGTGATTACCTCTTCTTCGACGCACCTCTTTTATGCTTCCTCTTAAGGCACTAGAGTTGGTCTTTTGAGGAGACCATAACCTCTATAATGTTTATAGGGAAGTTGAGAAGGGAAATGGTCAGGTTTTGGACGATCTTGAAGGCTCAAAATTGTGTAATGAGAAGAGGGAGGAGGGGCCCTTTTATAAGGGAGGACAGGGGCACCTTAAGAAAAATATAAAATAATATTTTATAATAAATTCATATTCGGTTTATTATAGTTATAAATCGATTTGTTTCGAAGAGCAAGTGGGGATGGGTCAAATACTATAAACCAATAGGTTTTATACATGTTTAGGTTACAATTTTAACCTTATCATTTAGATTTCACTCTAAGTTAAATAATTTATCTTTTACCGTGTCTTCTTGTTTTCTTACATTATATGGTTAATAAACATACTCTAACAAGCCAAACGAACTCCAGGTGGTTAATTATTAATATATATAACCTCATATAAGTCATTTCATCCAACCTTATATTTTTAGGAATAAAATATAAATTAATAATATAATATTTGTTTTAAATACCATTTTATGTCAATTTTGACATTATTTGGTAATTGATTTTTGTGAAAATCATAACAGTATGATTAGTTCAAAAAAAGTTAATTAAATCAATACTAATATGTCATATTAACCTAAATAAGTATTTTAATTTATATAAAGTCTCAAATTAGATTTATTTGGGTATTTATAATATCATTTATGTGAATATTTCATTAATAAGGTAATTACTACATCATCAATGTGTCATAAATAAATTAAATTATTTAAAGTCTAAAATTTTTAAATAAAATACCATTATGTAGGAAATATATTAATCTTTCTAATTAATATTTATAGTGGAATTTATCTTATGTATTACCCTATATTAAAAATTTCTTAGTTGTTAAACATTGATTTTAACTCTTTTAACTCTTCATTGAAATAAATAATAATAAATGTCCTAATCTAATCCAAGTGAACCTAAATGATAATAATATATTATGAAGGTTGTTTTTGGTCGAATTATACTTATCCAATAGAATTAGGACATGTGTTAGGGTAATAATAATATCATTTTTACCCTTAATTACCCTATTTACTTTTCACCATGGTAAATAAAAGTAAAAAGTTACTATTCACCAAAAAATATTTTTACCTTATTGAACTAAATTTTACTCCTTCATATTAACCATTTCTCTTGAATTTTTGAAATTATACTTACAGAAGCAGTAAAATTATGTTTTATGTAAATTTTCAAATTCTCCTAGGAGGTGGGTAAAAGACGGTGAAAAGTTCAATAAATTTTTTATATATCTAAAATTATAATAAAATTACTCCAATTAATTAAATTGAACTTATATAGGTATTATATATAAAATTTGACCTAAAATAAATTTAATTAAAATAAATAATTATTTAAATAAAATGTCGGTTTTTAAATAGTAACCTAGTGTTTTAACTATTCATCAAAAAATGAAAGTTTTCAAAAAAATACCAAAAATTCACTCTAAGATAATTTTGATATTATGAATCCAAAAATGATGTCCAATTTGAATGATGAAATTTATAAAATTTCAAAAAGTGGGTATTACTATTCATAACAGCACATTAATAATAATAATATATCGTTTAGTGAAACTAGGTATTGCGTACTACACAAGATATAGAGGAAGGTCTTGATTGCATCTAATGCAATCCAAGTCAGGGATGTGTGTAGTGAAAGCTCCATTTGGTGTTGCGTATAACATAATCAAAACATATTTCATTTATACATTAAACAAAATCTATAGATATTTTTGCGTTGAATAATTTCCACAATACGAACTTGAAATTATGTGTAACAGGAGCCAAGAATAGTGTTGCGTATAATGCAATCTAATATGGTTTTGCGTATAGTACATGCTAATCTTTGTGTAGTGTATAATAGAATACATAAAAGAAATTAAAAATTATATATCTCATAAAATCTTGGGGTGTTATATTCTACCCCCCTTAAAATGAATTTCTCCCTCGAAATTCATCGGGGTTATAAATCATTTACTACTTGAAAGTTTAGTTCGTAGAAACCCACATCGTAAAAGGAATACTAAAATATTATTTTAGAAATTAAAGTAAGAAATGTAACGGTTACCCATATTAACTCATCATTGGTTTTCCACATAGAAGAACATAGGTGGGAATATGGATAAGGAAGAAAAATATAACCATCAAGTTCTGATGGAGAGTCGTAGAGGACATGGCTATGAAAAACTCAACAATCACGAAGCCATAAATTTGTGATGATTTAAGGTACCATCTGATTCATAGGATATAAGGACACTAGGGCAACATTTTTTCTTTTCAATATCATTTCCCTAAGGTTGAACAATTGTTGAATTAAAATAATACTTACTTGATTTTGGTACAATCTCATCATTATTAGTGCCTTGACAATTTCCACTTCATATCTTAAAGAAATGAAGTTGAATTTTTCATTCATGAAGCGTTAGTAGGTCACGTGATAGAACGGTGGGTCATTCTATCTATCTCAAATAAAAGGATAGAAAAAGTTATTAAATATACATAAGTCCATATATGGTGATATTAATCATATATGGTTCTTAAAATGGACGTATACTTCGTATATCATACCACATAATAAAATGAAACTAGTTTATACTAACCAGGGGCTTCCTATAGGCTAGTGGTATGCGATAAAGGCCTGTTTCACTTTGGTTGTGGGTTCGATTTCCACAGCCTTGTCTGACATGACGGGTTGTCGCTCGTCCTATGGGTTGTCCTTTTTCTAAAACTACACTGTTATAACATTTCAGAAATAGTATCAAAAAAAGTTCTACCCTTAAACAATTCTATCTAATGTCCAACATAATCCATTCCAACCATTAGGCTTATCGAAAATACATCTTCCCTATCTTATAGTATAAAGAAAATGATTACTAGAATTTTCATCAACCATTCATGTGAATACCATCATTTATCCCCCATATATCATACGATATATCTTGTTGGTCACATTCCAAACATGTGAATACCTTAATCATGTATTCTCTTGAAAAATTAATACCCATTAAACCTCAGAGAAAACATGAATGCTATAAAAGTTAACTCTTTCCACATACAAAAATCCTAATATTTCTATATACTCAAACCATGATATCACTTTGTCCTTATATCAGTCATGAGCTCATTTCATTTTCTCTTTATCGCTTCATTATGTGAATATCATCTTTTTTCCAAAAATATTTCAATCACTTTTCATTGTTACCAGTACCATATAATTATTGAAAACCAATACATAGATATTCCAAAATTCCATGATACCATTAATGAGATTCCTTGATACTATTTTAAAATACCTTTACATAAACACTTAATCATTCCACAACATCATTTTCATACTCAACATCACAAATAGTGATCGCATGGGACTTCCCTTTATCCTTTGCCTTAAGAGGTTGCTCATGTCTATCATCATTAACCCTTGGATTAGGTCATTGATTAGCATAATGACCCATTTCCTTACACTTGAAGAATTGAAGTGTTGGTGGATTGTTCTCTGTAGTCTTTTCTCTATTCACATAATAAGCTACATTTCTCCCATTACTTCGACACTAAACTTCTTGATAAACTTATTTTCCACACTTAAAAAACATTTTCTAGTACCTTTTAGGAAATCTCCACTGTGCTTCTTTCCACACGTTGAGCATAATGTAACATTCATATCGTTTTCACCATTGTTCTGATATTTTTCCTTGAAATCCATCTTTCACTTCATGTCAAAACCATGATATGGATATGTAACAGAAAATTCTAGTTCTACCTTGATAGCACAACGCACAATTTCTTCATAGATACGGAAGTCTCTTATCACTAATGCCTTTTGAAGACTTGGTTTTAAGCCACTGAAGAATTGATCAACTTTACTTTCAGGTTGGATGATAAATCCAGATGCATACCTTGCAAGCCTTGTAAAATTTTCTTCGTATATACCAAAAGATTCATCATCCTTTTTCATAAGCTCATGGAACTCCTTCTCCATCTTTGTTTGAATAATATGAAGGAAGTACTTAATGAAAAACAAGTTCTTGAACTCATTCCATTCCACAGATTCAATTTCATCTTAGGGCCTTGTATTTTTAAGTAGATTCCACCATTGGTATTCTTCACCTTCTAACAGGTAAACAAACAAAATGACCTTTTCATGCCCTGAACAGCAAAGTATCAAAAATATCTTTTCAATGGAACTAATCCATTTTTCAGCAACAAGTGGATCATAAGACCCACTGAAAGAAGGTGGATGTTGCCGCATTAAGTACTCAATAGAATATTGTTCCTTTCTCTGCTCATTTGGAAGTCCAGAATGATTCATATCTTGTGTAAGTATAGGAAAAAGATTTTTAACTCTATCTCCCACAACATTGGTTTGTTCAGGAGGAAATCATTACATTGTACATTACATTGATCAACATGGTTCCTTCGGATTCCAACCATCGTCTAAAACCCAAAAATTATAGTGTGAGGCAAAAATCATGATAGGAAAAACAACATAATAAAGGGGTAGTACCTTCAATATATAACATCTTATATTTACTTCTATGATCATTACCGTAATTGTAGTACTGTTGCCTATACGTATACATAACCTTAGGGACATCCCAAGACATTCCATAGAAATATCTCTAGGGATCCCACTAATGTTTTCGTATCCTAGTTTCCAAAGGTTGACTATACCGTTCCTCTGATACCAACTATAACGACCCATACTTTAGATACATAGTTATTACTTCAGAATTTAAGCATACTTATAACAACATATAACAAAACCATGGTTGGACCGTATAGCTATAATGTCTTTAGAAACTGGGAAACATAAAAAATTAGTTCATAAATCATCTACATTGTCTCCCGCTTATTTCATCATATCTAGAGTCCCTTTTTGGCATATCCTACTTAATACCCTTCTTCCTGACATGGGGAAAAGAATACATACAAAAGGGTGAGCTCAAATGCCCAGTAAGGGTAAAAAATAAATATCAATCATATCATATTCATAAGAACATAACATTTTGAATATCATAACCTGCAAAAGAGATCATAATATCATAACATGGGATAAATCATAGTAGTGAAATGTAATCCCAATAATCAAAACATAAAACATGAAGCTTTGTGTCATACACACATAATCATAGAAAATCATTTCATTTTAGCCAATAATCATTTCCAAGACTATCATAGCGAACAAAGTCTATTACTGAACCAAGTTCACTCCTCGTTCCAGTCATGTACCACAGAACCAGATTAACCTGCCATTCCAGCCATGTTTATCTCATTAGATATAAATCTTTACCCAACTCATTGGAGGGAGATGTAGGTCCCACCCATCTCATCATGAAATCATTCTTTGTTGTGACACAAAACAATCATACATCATTCATCATAACCCAAAGACTAAAATGGGTTTCATAAACATCATCCCATCATAAAATAATTCATATAAAACAAATGGATATCATTTCATTATAATAAAATTGAAACCATATAAATCATAGAGACATTATACTTGAAACCTACACATATGAAATAATTTCGTCTTATATGGAAAATGTTTTTGATAACACGGTTGAAATGAATTCTTGATGAAAATATCCTTTCTTCTTCAAAATCATTTTATTTTCAAAAAATTCCATCCAATTTTGAAAGAAAACAATTTTGATGAAAATATCCATGAAATCTTGTAGAGTAAGCTTCCTGAAAATATGGCATTCTTAAACCGTAAAAATATGTTCATGCTGTATAAGTTAAAAAAACATTCTCCTCGTATTTTTAACGAAAAATTTAAAAAGTACCATGTATGGTAAACAAAAGAAAGATTCCATCTATAACACAAAATAGAATTAAAAGAGGGGTAAACATGACTTTAAAAATAAATTGAATAATATTAAACACTTTATGAAATACATTTTTAAGGACATGTATGAGAAATATAACCCCGGTAAATACTTACGAATAAACAATCTCAGATAAAAATAATATTGGGAAAGTTATCCCTTACCTTAGGTCCGATATGCATCGTACGTATCTTAACATCCTGTATAATGATTTAAATAATGTAATTGATTTATTACTGAATCATATTCATAGTTATGATATCATATATGGTTCACTTATCTCTTTATATTACCTTTTTTTTTTGTAAATTCCATGTCAAAGCAGCATTTTGGGTAAAATAGTTTTATTTAGCACACGTGTTTAGACTTGTTATTATTGATATTATTATTACTTATATCATGATTTAATTACATCCCTAATGTAAATCATGATTTATATATCATATATATTCAGTATATATATATATAATAGATATATAAATGAAATGAAATAAACACTTCATGGAGATGGTAGGTCGTACGTACGCATGAACATTGTTTTCATTTCCTTGTTGACTTGAATGGAAGTAAGTAGATGACATATATATATATATACATAAATACAGTAGCTTTATCATGTCATATATTTCATTATTATACTTTATAATCATTCTTGAGTGGTTAACATGGAAAATGAATCTCATCGCGTCGTGGAGACAGTAATTCGTACGTACGCACGAGTGATGATATCATTCCCATAATTATTGAATTGAATTGGGGTGGATGATATAAAATCTCAGAATCAGTTTTATGTTATAATAACTATATATTGTTATTCTTTACACTATTCTACCCATCCAAGTAAGGTGGTGGTGGAAAAACAGATTACACCACGGCGTGGAGATGGTATTCCGTACGTACGCATGCGCGGTGATTTTGTTTTCCATATGATGGATAGAAGGTGAAATGGGTTTGTTTCATATTTATAATAACATATTAGTATATTTTTGATACTGATGTATTTACTTTATAATGAAAAAACAAAAGAAGAAGAAGTTGAAGAAGTAATAAACTTGAAAGAATCGGTAGAAGAGATTACCTCTTCTTCGACGCAGCTCATTTAAGATTCCTATTAATGGACTAGAGTTGGTCTTTTGAGGAGACCAGAACCTATATAATGTTTATACGGAATTTGAGAAGGGTAATTGGCAGGTTTTGGCCGAGCATGAAGGATCAAAACTGTGTACTGAGAAGAAGGAGGAGGTTCCCTTTTATAAGGGAGGAGAGGGGCACCTTAGGAAAAACATAAAACATTATTTTATAATAAAGTCATATTCGGTTTATAATAGCTCCAAATAGATTTATTTCTAAGCTAAAGTGGGGATGGGTGAAAATAATCTCATCTTATAGGTTTTATAAAAGTTTAGGTTACTATGTTAACCTAATCATTTATATTTAACTCTAAGTTAAATAATTTAACTTTTACCGTGTCTTCTTGTTTTCTTACAATATATGGTTAATAAACTTACTATAACAAGCCAAACAAACCCCAAATGGTTCATTATTAACATATATAACCTTATCTAAGTAATTTGGCCAAACCGTAGATTTTTAGGAATAGAATAGAAATCAATAATATAATTTTTTTTAAAACTATTTTATGTCAATATTGAAACTATTTGGTAATTGATTTCTGTGAAAATTATAACAGAATGATTAGTTCGAAAAAAGTTAATTAAATAAATAATAACATGTAATATTAACCAAAAAAAATATATTAATTTATAAAAAGTCTCAAATTAAATTTATTTGGGTATTTATAATATCAATTATGTTAATACTTCATTAATAAGGTAATTACTGCATCATCATTGTGTAATAAATAAATTAAATTATTTAATGTCTACAAATTATAAACAAAATAAGATTATGTAGGAAATATTTTTAGCTTTCTAATTAATATTTATAGTATAATTTATCTTATGTATAACCCTATATTAAAAATCTATTAGTTATTAAACTTTTATTTTAACTCTTTTAACTCTTCTTTGAATTAAATAATAATAGATGTCCTAATCTAATCCAAGTGGACCTAAATGATAATATTATATTACTAAGGTTATTTTTGGTCAAATTATACTTATCCAATAGAATTAGGACATGGGTTAGAGTAATAATGATATCATTTTTACCCTTAATTACCGTATTTACTTTTAACCGTGTTAAATAAAAGTAAAAAGTTACTATTCACCAAAAATCATTTTTATCTTATTGAACTACATTTTACGCCTTGATATTAATTTTTTTTCATGGATTTTTGAAATTCCACTCACCGAAGCAGTAAAATTATGTTTTATGTAAATTTTCAAATTCTCCTAGGAGGTGGGTAAAAGACGGTGAAAAGTTCAATAAAATTTTTATATATCTAAAATTATTATAAAATGACTCCAATTAATTACATTGAACTTATATAGGTATTATATATCATTTTTGACCTAAAATAAATTTAAATAAAACAAATAATTATTTAAATAAAAAGTTCGTTTTTAAATAGTAACCCAGTGTTTTCACTATTAATCAAAAAATGAATGTTTTCAGAAAAATACCAAAAATTCACCCTTGGCTATTTTCGATATTTTGAATCCAAAAATAAAGTCCATTTTTAAAGATAACATTTTTAAAATTTCAAAAAGTGGTTATTACTATTCATAATGGCCAGTTCATAATAATAATATCTCGTTTAGTGAAACTCGGTATTGTGTACTACGCATGCTATCAAGGAAGGTCTTGATTGCGTGTGATGCATGCCAAGTCTGGGCGGTGTGTAGTGAAAGCTTCATTTGGTGATTCGTATAATATAATCAAAACTTATACATTAATAAAAATTTATTCTTAATGTTTCGTAGAATAATTTCCACAAAATGAACATGAAATTTTGTGTAACACAAGCCAAGAATAGTGCTGTGTATACTGCAAGCTAATACGGTGTTGCGCATAGTACAAGATAATCTTGGTGTAGTGTATAATAGAAGACATCAATGAAATTAAAAATAATATATCTCATAAAATCTCAGGGTGTTTCATAGCTCCCCTCATCTAGCTCACTTCCAAAACAACCAAGTAATCTTTTGTAGCCCAGATCAGACTGATGGTGATTGCAAGCTCCTCGAGCCAACTCTCTATCTCCATTACCAAAATGCTACCATTGTACGTTCCAAAAGTATTCTGCTAGAAATAATTTAGAATCATTAACCACTAATGACCCTCCTATACTTGATTAACCATTTTTCAATTGGACATGTCAGCCTGCTGAGCCTCCATTGCATATACTACACACGGACGGTGACTATGTTCTATAACTGAAAAGGTAAACAAGGAACTCCTAAGCTCGATTAGTGTGGAATTTCATTTATGATTATTTTTAACCCATTTTATCTTAGGAATTATTTTAAATTTCCCAAAACACCCAATACAAATAAGAACACAATTTTTTATGATTCATGTACCTTTCCTAGGGTCTCTACGCTACAAACGACGTAGCCTCACTTGGTCATTCGATAGACTCAGAGTCCTTGTATCTGTTTATGGGTGACATAAAATCTACTGTACAAGATGTTATACCATTCCATATGTCACACACCAAGATCATATGACACTACAACCCTACTAACCCATGCAATCCTCACTATTCCTAACTCCAAACTCCATCATATCTCTCAACCATCAATTCTAATACCATTCCACCAGGACCCCGCTTCGTCAAGATGTAGATTTCAAGGTTATATGTCATGAAAATCCTCCTTTATGATGAGAAATAATATATAATTACCCTCATGCCCCATCTCTAGTAGTCCCTAGGGTGGTGACCAACACCAAGGGTATAACATCTCACAAATACATAACCCTTTTTATAGGAAACAAGATCGATAGATAAGATGGACTATATCAAAAAAAGATCTAGAACTGTGTATATAAAATGAAATAAAAAATACTTAACACAATCATGTCTTCAAATAAAACTTCCAAAAATTACATAAAAATACAAAGTATGTACCAAAATAACAATGCTAAGAAGGAACATGACAACTGTTCCAACATCTGAGCTAGTAAGTTTCATCACGGTCCACATAATCTTCCTATAAACCAGAAAATATTTTAATATATGTAGGGTGAGAATATACGTACAATCAGAAGGAAAACTCAATGTCTCTCATTCACAAGTGGGAGAAGCATACTAATAACCTTGTGAAAAAACATAAGAAACTAATAGCACCTAACAAGGAATACTAGTCATCCCATCCTCGCCAAGGCATGATCCCCAAAAAATGAGAGTCATGTAATGTAATATAGTAATCACATCCATAATTCTGGTACCCCACACTAATTCTCAATGGTTAACTTCTCAAAATCTACCAGAAAACCTCATGGTGCTTCTACACTCTTCCAAAATATTCATGTCACAACCCGCCTACACACACATGGGCCTCAGAGCTAGTCCTGCTACCTGGTCATATGAAGCTCACCACATCCTTCCTACACACACCTGGCCCCCAACCACACCACATATTTCCCACATGCACATAGACCCAAACCATACTTCATCCCAATGACACCTGGGAAATCACATCACATCTCATCCTGAAGTTACCTCGCATCCAGACACATGGGCCTCACAACCACACCAAAACCTACCAGAATAGTTTTGGGATACCAGTGCCTATAGTAGGGGGTAGATAATATCCAATAAACACCAATTCATCATCCCCATAGGATTTTGGGAATAGAAACCCTCCCCCATGATAATGGGGTGTTCGGTAGATATTTCACAATAAGGATGGGGTGTGTATAGAAATAGAAAGTATGTAAATATATATAAATATATAGAAAACACTCAGCCTAGCATAAGGGTTTCTTTACCTAATAGAGTACTATCCCACAGAACATCTCATGTTACTACCAGTAAATACACAACCACATGACCAGCCACAACTATATTTCTAACCCCATCCAAATCGTTTAACCCATTATAACTATTTATTATCAATTCATTTCTTTATTCCATCAATAATATCTGGAAAACTACCAATAAAGTCACACCAACCATAACCCAACCAATTTCAAAGCGATGAAGAAGAATTGAGGTAAAAAAACATATTTCAGATTAATACACACCATACATCATGTTATCAATGGTGAATCACCTATTCCAACCACTGAACACATAATTATCCAAGATAATGAACATATATTAACATGAACATTCATTGCAGTCTATTATTAATGATTGTTCTTGGTATTTTCCCCCTCGATTCTCTCTTCATCACAGAAATTCTTCTTTTGGCCCGTATTTCATCATTTTCTTAATAAATATATCTTTACTCAATTGTTTCTTGGAACAATGATATGATATCATATAGCTGGAATCATCAAAACATGACAGTGGTGTAACAATGGGGATGTAAGCGGATCAGAAAATGTAGATACTAGATATTTTTTATTCTACATGCTATAATGGACAGTGAACGATTTTGTTTTTCATTGGATTAATGTCTTGGAATGTGTTAATTGGAGATTGAATTACTCATTGAAGCTCGATCTAGGATTTTGGGGAGAAATGATCACTAGATCTAAGACCAATGGAAGTAATAGGACTCATAGAACCATATCTTGAGTTTTTTAAAGTGTCACGCTACACCGCATTTAAACAGGATCTATACACCAAATGGGATTGTTTGTGTGTCGTCTACGGTTTCATGAGAAACATATGAATCACCTAGAATTTGAACCTCTAACATTCCATGATTTTCCCCCATGGAGACTCATCATGTACCTTTGATGGTACACATACACGGTTTTCCATACACTAGACGGAGCATGCCATGTACTCCCTTACACAGACATGGTCTAGACCAGAGTATACTACCTATGTTGTGTAGTGGCACGAGTAGACTACATGGGTATCCTTCACCCCATGTACTACTACATAGAAATTGAAACTACTTGAGATAGGGTTCATTTACCCTGGAAATACACAGGGTTAAGGGACATGGTGTGTAACCCCTCTACACGTTGTGTACTTTATTTTACCAATCTTAGAGCCCTTTTCCCTTGAATCATTGTGGTGTTCCTCTAGGATTTTTTTATGTTGTACTTTCCCTGAGTGTTGGTATATAATTATATCATAATTCTATGAAAATGATACCTTCAATAGGAATTATTGGATTGAGTTTTCGGAAACCCTGTGTGAGGATAGAGTTAGATCATTTATTCATCTTCATTCCCAAAGTGGAGTTCTTGGAATCATCATTACTAATGTTATGTGGGTATTAATCCTCTACTTAGAATGTTAATATCTATTGTGTTTTTTGTATCACCGCATGGCCCTAGGATTTATCCTTCAATGTGTATCATATCTCTTGTGACCATCATTGTTCAATTCCTTGGATGAGACTCAATGAGCAGTACCTCTCGGACAGAGGTCATCCGTTTTATCAAAATTTTAAATGTTCTCTCAAATGATGGCACTATGTAACTTTCGAGTTAGAATCTTAGGCTATATATTATGGCTGTGACATTACTCTAAACTTTTTGTTTTTTGAGTATATATGGATATTATTATTATAAGTGTTGAAGACATATACCTATGTAAAGAAAAATATATTTCATTGGTTTCATGTTTTGTTTCTTCAGGGATTCCTATTGAATTTTGTAACACTCACCCATACCTAGGATTTCCACGCACTTGTCTTGTCTTGTGTATATGAAAAAACTTTTGATAGACTCCATCAAATACAAGGACTGGACAATGCATAAGGGACTGGAAAGATTGATGTGAGTTCCTATATTATTCTGATAGAAACCCTAGTTTTACTTTCATTTTGGACTTGTTTTCTAGACTCATATGGTGGTATTTTATTTGAACCTCTATACATCCAATTACTTCATATCATAATCTGGTTGTGGGATTTAGATGACTTCTTTCATGATCGTTCGGTTGTTATTAAATTTGAGAATTATAATGTCATGGATATGTGTTTGTGTGTGTAGGTACTTAGGCTAATGCCTCCCAAGTTAGTGATATGCCTTCTAGGTGCTAGTCGATTGCCCATGTCCTATTAGAGGTGGTCTTATTAAGTAGCAACATATGTCCCACTTGGATGGGTCATGATAGTGTGGTATCATAGGGGTCGGTTCTACCATAGGAGAAAGCGTATGCGAGTTTGTTTTGGGGAACCATTTTTATGTGTTTGGAGTTCATCTTATAGGCTCCGGACACCAATGTTAGTGCGGTAGATGAGGTATCCATACACCAGAACTATAATAACCTGGTTTTTTACTCAATAAGTGAGAACAATTGTTAAGGGAATGAAATGGTACATGCATCATATAAGAATGGGTTGTGGTTTCCATTTCATTCTTAGGCCAGATCTCCATATATACTCATTGACCATTATACATCTTCTTTACATAAAATTTTTCTCTCATAAATTTTCCATTTTTGATTCATCATCATGATCATGAGGATGATCCCCCTAGTGATGAGGCATCGATAGATGGACCAATTACTACGATTCTACCTATAGTTTGTGCACAAGTTGTACGACCACCCGCAGAGCATCACATAGAACCCACAGTACCAGCAGAGGAGGTGCACATGCTGAGCTAAATCACATGTCTCAATGAAATAGACCACTCTGGTTCCCATGTCAGCCCCAATGATAGATGGATGAGTAAGGGATTTAGGCGGTGACCTGAGTTTTCTTTCTTGTTAGGACACTAATAGATCAAATGGTAGTCCTGGTAGTGAGTATTCTCTTAATCTCAATATGGAAACAGTGGGGTTTTATGACCCATTCTTATGATGAGGGAAATATTTCATGGATATTTATTTAGAAACATTTCAGGGAGGGGTCCTCTAGATCATTACTAAGTGATTTCTGTATCAATGAGCTTCTATAGCTCCAGTATGGTAGAAAAGCTGTAGTTGAGTATTCATTGAGGTCAACCAATATCTCTAACTACTAAATATATATGGTTCATTATCATTTATTTAGTTATATAACAATCAATAAAGGTCGTCATATGGACATATAAACCAGTGGTATCCCTCTTTTAATTACTACCTATTCTGAGCTACTAGAGAGTGTTTTGGTGGTTGAGAGCATCTTTGATGAGTAGATACTTCCAATGGTTGTCGATAGTGGGAACCCAAGAGAATATACCTTGGAATAAAGGATCCAATGTATGACTTAGGGAACATTACATGTGAGAAAATATAGGATGAGGTCCTAGGAGAAAGGTTCTAGGATTCAGGGATCAAAGGATGGGTCTAGTAATAACAGAGATATGTGCTGCTACTCATGTGATGGTAGTGGACATGTCAGATCCCCCCATTATCCAAGATGGAGAGTGAAAGATGAAATGTCATGACCTTCCTACTTCAAGATGATAATGATGATATAATTAAACCCAAGTCGAACCTTCAATAGGCCCCAGGGTGGCGACCAGAACCAAAGGTATATAATCTCACCAAAAGGGAAGGCATTTCAATTTTATAGAAAGCGATATCAAGTGATAAGAAGGACTTTATAAAAATAAAACCAAATAGTAGGTATATAAATTGAAACTAAAAATCCATAATACATGCATATTTACAAATAAAACTTATTTAAATACAATAAAACTCCACAGTATGTACCAAAAATACAATGTTAAAAAGCGACATGGAAATTTTCCCAATGTCCGAGCAAGTATGGTTCAACATGGTCTGTGTAATCCTCTAGGAAACATGAAAATAGTTTTATATAAATAGGGTGAGAATACAAGTACACTCAGTAGGAAAAACCAAATTCTATCATGTATAAGTTTTAGAATCATACTAGTTTCCCTATGATAAAATAGTAGAAACCAACAAAAACTAACAAGGAATACTATCCGTCCCAACCTCAATAAGGAATTCTCACCAAATAACGTATGTCAAGTAAATTAATATATTAAGAACATCGATTATTTGGGCACCCCAAACCAAATTCAACTGGTTAACTACTCATACTCTAATGGGAAATTTCCTGGTGTTCCACACCCTTCCAGAAGCCCTGTGTCATAGCCCGTCCGCACACACCAATCCCTTCCGAGCTAGTCCTGCAACCTAGGAATATGAATTAGACCACATCATGTTTTCAGACACTTAGGCCATAACCACAACACATCCTGTCAGAAGACACCTAGGCCACAACCGTTTCTCATTCTAAAGACATCTAGGAAATCACACCACATCTCATCCTAAGGACACCCGGGAATGAACACCTCACCCATAGATAGATGGGCCTCACAACTGCACCACATCCTACCCAAAGAGTCGTGGGATACAATTGCCTATAAGAGAGAGCAGATAAGAGATAATAAATATCCATCCATCCTCCCACTGGGTTTTTGGAAAATACACCATACCCCATGAAAATGGGGGTGTTGGTAACATAGTTCTCAACTTGGATTGGGTGTATATAGAAATCGTAAGGATGTACAAGTATATATATCGGTGTCAAACACTCATTACAACAAATGGGTTTCTTCTCCAAACAAAAAAAACAACCCAAAAAACTACCCTTGATGATACCTCTAAATACACAACCAAAAAACCATCCAAAACTCAATTCACAACCCCAACCAACTCGTTTGACAAATTATAGTTCTTTATTATCAATTCATTTATTTATTCTATCACAACTATCTGTGAAACTACCAAGCACATCACTCCAGCCATCACATAGCCAAATTCAAATAGTGGACGAAGAACCAAGGTAAAAATATATTCCACTTCACATTATGACACATCGTACAACATGTTATCAATGGAGTATCACCCATATCAACCACTCCCAAAATCATTATGCAAAATAATCCCACCCAATACACTATTTACGCCCCAAAAAATAACCAACAACTCATAGAAAAACCAAGAAATACATCTCATCACAACCAAACGTATCATCCCATATGCATAAACATACCCCACATAGTAATATAAATAAAAAAAACATGGTTTTAGATCCAATACACAACTCTTCTCTTCCATTACATAATAAGTCAATATCCCAACCTGAGATTCCATTACACTGCTCGAACCAACCCTAACAAAGTCTTTCTCTCAACCTCAGCACAACATAACCACACAAGGAACAACATAGAATGAAACCACACATAGCACATAGACACAACATAAAATGGCATGGGTGAATTCAGATTTAGAGAACACTCCATTATTTATGTCCAATTTGATAATGTAGGGGTTATCATAGAGCATCTTCGATCATGAAGAATTCATTTATTTAACTGGGTATATGTGGTTAATCAATTTCATGTATTCAGTTATTGAACACATGACTAAACAAAAACCCAAAACACTTCACGATGAGTTCACAAATACGGACCACTGACATCCATGATGGTATGTATGCATATTTTCCCTACAACTAAAAATACCAATAAACAATAAAACAGAAGCATGTTTCACTTTTCTCTAACCCCTTTTAATTGGTTTTAAACTGATTCAATTATATTGATTAAATATGAATTCAAATGCCTTTACATAGAAAACATTCATACCCCTGCCAAGAAGAAACACAAATTATAGGGATGGAGGGATCCCTATTTCAAAGAATAGGCGATCAACACAAACTTGTTGTGGAGATACATGGGGTACACATATAACAGAAAACTCCTGGAAAAATTTGATCCAAGGTCGCAACACCAACACATGACTCCCCAGGGAAGAATGGTTCTAGGGGACATCTGTTATCAATGTTAAAGGTAATAATTCAATGAATAAAGGGTATTATATTTAGAAAGACCATATCATATATTAGTAGAAGATACAATTTCAAAATCCATTAATGTCAGAACACGATTAAAAGCACACCTTTTGATTATATAAATGACTCCCAAGAATTAGGATTTAAAATATATAATTTATATCCTTTTAAATAAATTAAAATTCACTTAAATATGGGTTTAAAAACATATTATGTCAATTAAAACATTAAAAGGGTGGTACTAAAAAAAATTGGGAAAATTGGGAAAATTGGAAAATTAATGAATTGTTTGAAATGACCCACCATTGGTTGAGTCAGCATCGCGAGTCCCTGGTGGGTGAGTCACCGGTGGATGAATCACCACTAGATGATTCACCGATGTGAGCTACTGGTGATGAGATACTAATGGATTTTCACCATTAGGTGGTCACCATTTGATGAGTCACAACTTGGTGAGCAACCATTCGGGGATTCACCGTTCGGTGAGTCACCACAATGACACACCTTCATGAACCACTATCAGTGAGTCACTATTATGGACTCATCTTCATCAACCTACCATTCCTAAATCACTATTGGAAAACTAGAAAAATTTGAAAACCCTTAAAATGGGCGACCCTGACCTCCCAGAACAGCTTAAACATCAGAATTTCAAAATGTAATGGATTGAGGAGGTCCAATGCATTACATCAAATACCACTCAAAATATTATCTCCCACTAGAATTCAAAACGAAACCCAAAAGAAAATAGGGGTATAAAAAAACACCCCATAAGATACCTCTCAAGGATCCCTATACACATAAAACCCCACTATCAATGTCAATGTTAATTGACAAACCACCGTATGTGGCATGAAAAGTAGAGTGAAACCTCAACATCAAAGAACACCTCCCCCGATATCTGCTAGCCTAACCAACCAAAATAAACACCACGCAAGTACAAAAACCACACTATCATAAACACATGAATTAGATAATTACTCCCTCCAAGTCAAGATACTATCCTCTTTGGGTGGCACTGAATCACCCTCACGGGTTTCATCACATCTCAATTAATGCATCTTGATTAGGAATCAGGTCCTATCTTTTTTTTCATGTTAGGAAATTTTCTCACATCCCACCAGACACATCACATGGTTAGTAGAAGAGACAATCACATAATTTTTTTCCAAACATCACAACACAAAATGAATCAGTGTAAAATGGAAACTGAAAAGAACATTGTGTACTTGGAATGCATCTACATCTATTTCTCCCATGTACTCTCCTGCATTCCACTATGCCTCTACAACACACGAACTAATGGAATGGTCCATCCACAAATTACCATATACTAACAATCCTGGATATCTATTTCCTGCTCCACATACATCACATCATTTTTGATATCCAACACTCCCAAGTTGGTTAAATTGGAGTCATAGTGACGATACTAGTGATGCTGGGAGATGTTAGAGTAATCATGGATCCTCTCCAATAGTATTGTTCCAACTCACCACCTTTCCCTAACTCCTCGAAGGGTCTGATAAAGCTAAGGGAAATATTTCTCCCTCTATCAAACTTTTGCAGACCACTTCTAGGGGAAACCCTCATGAATATGTGGTCTTGAACCTTGAACTCCAAAGGCCTCCTTCTGTGATCAACATAGTACTTCTAATGATCATTTGATGCGTTCATCTTCTCACGAACAAGCTAAACCTCATCTATCTTGCTCTTCACCACCTTGAGATCTAGAATAGTTTTCTCTGCACCCTATTTCTAGTAGCGTAGAGAACAACAAGGCCTCCCATAAAACGCTTCAAATAAATCCATGCTGGTGAATGAGTGTTAGATATTATTTTAAGCATACTCTACCAAGGGCAAGGTTCGTACCCAAGACCCGCCATAGTCCAACAGTA
Organism: Viscum album; assembly: GCA_963277665.1. NCBI lineage: Eukaryota > Viridiplantae > Streptophyta > Magnoliopsida > Santalales > Viscaceae > Viscum > Viscum album. Next base: position 2,057,454,149 of record OY728137.1, read on the forward strand.
TGCTCGTAACATGTCCTCCAATATCTGGATGGTCTGTACTATGTACCCATCCATCTGAGGGTTGAAGGTAGTTCTAATGGATAAGAGAGTTCCAAATACATTATTTAGTCCCCTATAGAATCATGAGGTAAAACTCATATTCCAATCCAAGACAACGGACCTCAAAAATCCATGCAGCTACACCACGCCATCCACATTACTCCTGGAAAAATCATCCAATGTTATAGACTATGTAATTTACACAAACATTGCATCATACTGCTTCATATCGGGATACCAAAACTGAATCCTCATACTATTGTACATCATGGAAAAACCTAGGTGCACCACTAAAGCTGAGATGTGAAACTAATGGAGAACTCCCTCATGAAAATCCATTATAAAAAAACATCCTTCCATGGGACAACATTGGATTCAGACAATCCTCTGAATATCCCTCTAGAGTATCACCCTAGTTAGTGTGATCATGTATCACTTATTCATCTGAGTCTCCCCAATGAAAATCCACCACCTTTTACATCAAAGAAGACTACATTATCCTCTAAACATACAATCTCTACCACGAGGATATTGGTGGCTGCCTGGATCAATGGTACCGTGGTACTGAAGGAGGAGGACCATAGAGGACGGCCCGTTCGGTTCTTTTCCAGGCGGGGTGCTGGAGCATTTGGAGGGCTCAGAACTCATCCATCCATGAGGATGAAGTGGTTTCTGCCCACCTTATTATCACCTGGGCTATGAACTTTCTTGTGGATCTCAAAAAAGTAGTGAAGTCTCTGAAAGCGGCCCCTTCCTTGCGCCAATTCTAGGGTGCAACCAGGGATCATGATCTGCATGGGGATAGGATAAGTTCCTGGGTAAGGTGGAGGCCTCCCCTCATGGGCCTGAATATGAATATCGATGGATCTTGTCTATAGAGGACTATGAAAGGGGGAGGAGTGGTGCAGGATCGTCACAGCTATGACTTTCTAACCTTCTCTGCTAGATTAGGAAGTGGTACCTCTCTTCAGGCGGGGGAAAAAGCATTGCTGACCAGCCTCACCATCTGCCACCAGAAAGGGATCACGACCTCAGAGGTGGAAACCGACTTCCTAATTGCTTACAATTCCCTTGTAGGTTACGAGACTCCCCCACGGTCGATCAGCTTTGTGATTAGGAGGTGCAAGAATCTGATTGGAAAATAGACTCGAGTGCTGCATACCTGGAGGGAGGGGAACAAAGTGGATGACCACCTAGCTACCCTGGAAACGCCCAGGGAGGAGGCAGTGCTCATTCACACATCGCATACCATTCAGCCTAAAGGACTGGAGTACATCAAAGGGGATGCGATGGGGTTACATTACTTTAGGCCACCTTGAACTCTCCCTTGGGTGGAGGGGTGTTCTCCATTCTTGGGTCCTTTTATTGCTTGTTTCTTTTGTCCTTGCAATTTTTTTACAAGGATAATAATAATAATGATGGTGATGAAGGTACCACCATCCATTCTGGAATCTATGTAGAAGATGTAAAACTCCTCCATCACCTTCCAAGCATCCACATATTCCTGATCAACCTCCTTCTGCAACATACTTCTCAGAGATCAGACATGAAATTTTCCTTTTCTAAGGTATAAGAGATATCAAATTCGTATTCCTAGAGAAAACCCATCCACCTCCATTGTCGCAAGTTTAGATCTCATTGGGAAAAGATATTATTCAAGCTCTTGTGATCTGTGAAGACCAAAAAGTTCTCCCCAATTAGGTATATATACCACAACTTCAATGCAAACACAAACACTTCTAGATCTAGATCATGGGAGGCATAGTTATGATTATGGGGTTGTAACTCCCTTGACCCATAAGAGATAAAACCTCGTTGTTGCATCATCACAAATCCCATGCTCAGATGGAAAGAATCACATAACCCATTGAGATTCACCCCTTCCTCTAGAAACCAGAGCATTAGAGCACTCACAAACATTATATTCAGGTAGTTGAATGATACCTGACACTACCCACCCCACACAAAGGCCTATTTTTTCCTGGTCAAGGATTTCAACAGAGCTAAAACTAAATAGAAATTGGGTACGGATCACCAGTAATTTCCCAAAAGAATAAAAAAACTATAAACTTATACAACATTATTCAGTTCTACCCATGAAACAAAATCAAAAAAAAATATTGTTCAACTTCTACACCCTAATGTGAAACCTCATGTCTAAGTAAATTCACCACTTGTGTCCCGAACAAGAAATATAACATATTTATGTAGATCTATTGGCATCAAAGGATATGTATGATGGTCTTGAGATTCTCAGCATGATCCTCCTCTAAATTCGTGTTGATCAAGATTTCATTGATGAATACAATGAGGAACTAGTCCATTAACCCAAAACATAATAATTTCATAAGCCCAATTAACACAACTAGTGAATTCATTACACAGAATTGCATGACAACGAACTCAGTGTTCCCATACCTGCATCTAAAAGTAGTCTTCGTAATATTGTTCTTTTTCACCATAAACTGGTGATATCCAGAATGCATATCAATAATATAAAACCAACGTACTCCTCTCAACTGGTCAAAAATATCATCTATGCTCAAAAGGGGGTACATTTTCTTGACCTTCACCCGATTCAACCTCTGGTATTCAATGAACAACCTCGTACCACCATATTCCCTTTTTCAAACAAGACTAGAGCACCCCATGGAAACATACTAGGCTAGAGAAAACCCTTCATCAAATCATCATTCTAAATCTTAAACTCCTACAGATCTAAATGTTCCATCTAATAAGATGCCATCAAAATCGAAGAAGAATCGAACTAAATGTCAATCTTGAAATCTACATCATATCGATGGGGTAGAGACATAACCTCATTGGGGAAGACATCCAAGAACTCCCTAGAAATTATAGTAACCTCATTCATCTCATAATCCATTAATTCCAATAATAGAACAATCAACAAGGAAAGAAGACACTCCACACACCGACTACCCACCTGGAAACCCCAATCCACAACAAAAACCACACACTGGCCATCCACATATAAAAAAATAACCATCCTTAGATATAAGTCTATAATAGCATGACTAGAATACAAATAGTTGATGCCAAGGATGAAATAAAATGGATGCATCTATTGCAAGAAAATATCCCAACAGGACTGATGCAGCCCCATCATCGGTCCACATCCCCGACATACATCAAACAAGTTGTGCTAACCTCCAACTAGAGTATTCAACACCAGGGGAACTGGAAGACTCTATATATCTAGTCTCATATCGTGTGATATAGCGGGTGTAAAGAAAGAGTGTGAAGATCATAAATAAAACAAATTGAAAGAAATAGTACGAAACAAGTTGATTGTACCTCGAACGATCTATGACCATGCTTAAACTGTTTCCTCTGTGGTGTGCAACTGACCGTTCCCACCTCATATGTACCACTTCTAGAGACTCTCTAAAAGATCATTACCTAGTCAAGGTCCCTGAGGAACACCCTGAGGACATCCCCTACCTACTCCATATCCCCTCTGTAGAGCATGAACCAACTGTCCCTGCTGCTCGAACTGCCCTGCCGGCAACTCCTGTAGAGGTGGACGTTGAGGCTTCTGACCTGCACCATGTTAAGCTCAAATGGTCACTAGGAACTAACTATGAAGATTTCCATAGTCCTAAAAAATTAAAAACCATTTTCCTATGTTCAAATGAAAATAATAAGCACCAAATTGTCAGAATAGAAACTTTTGAGTTCGACGCACTTCCAGTCGAAACCTGGATGGCCCTTGCACCTAAGACCTACTGCTAGTAACCCTATCTCTCAATGAACCCATCTGGTTCTTCTATCATGGTTGGCCTTCTCACTATTTTATCCTCTTATCTATATTATCTTTTTTATGGACCTCTAGGTATGTTGGCAATGAAAATGCTGTAACCGAATACTTAAGAGAAAGCTATTGTGCCTCTTCAATACATCTCACCCGAGACTCCTCATCCAGAAAGAGATCCATGGAAAAATGACGGAGGAATATGAACATGATCCCTAGATCCCATATTGACATACTCCTATATTAGAGGGAGAGTAACTCCTACCTCTTCTCATCCTTCTTGGTTGATGAGAGGAATTTTGCTTGGAAATCCTTCTGAAAATCGACCCACAAGAAGTCACCCTCCTTCCTCTCCCCTAGTTACATTATCCACCACTAAAACATAGCTCCCATATTCTGGCTCACATCAAAAAACCCCACTAATCTTTTGATGCCCAGATCAGACTGAAGGTGATCACAAGTTCCTTGAGCATACTCTCTGTCTTCAGGTCTGAAATGCTGCACTTGTACATTATCAATGTATTCCACTAAAAATAACATCACATAATCAACCATTGGTCACCCAGTTATACTCAATAAAACCTATGTTGATCAACCATGTCAGCCTAGTGAGCCTCCATTGCATGTATTACTCATGGACGATGACATGGGGCCATAGCTGAAAAGGTAAACAATGAAATCCTTTGACTGATTAGTGTGGAAATTAATTTTAAATTCATTTTAACCCATTTTACCTTATTAATTATTTCAAATTTTCCAAAACAACTAATTCATATAATAAAACCGGTTTTTATGATTCATGTACCTTTTTTAGGGTCTCTACCCTACAAATGGTGTAGCCTCACTTGGTCGTTCGGTGAAATTAATGTCCTTGCATCAGATCATGGGGGGACATAAAATAATGGGTCCAATATGGTCTTCCCATGCCTATGTCACACACCAAGATCACCGGACACTACTTCCCTACTAACCCATGCAATCCTCACTATGCCTATATCCAAACTATATCCTATATCCCAATCATCACCTATTATATCATTCTACCACGACCAACCATCTTCAATATATATAGTGGATGATGATATGTCATGAAATTCATCCTTGAATATGATAAAGAAATATAATGACCCCAATGTCTCGCATCTAGTAGGACCTAGGGTGGAGACAAGCACCAAGGGTATAAAATCTCACAAATAAATTACCCTTTTTTAGGAATCTAGATCGAGAGATAAGATGAACCTTCTCAAAAAAATACCAAGTAATATGTATATAAAATGAAACAAAAAATAATTACTGCATGCATGTTTTCAAATAAAAATTATTAAAATAGAATAAAAATACAAAGTATGTACAAAAATAAAAAATCAATGTAGTGACATGTTAATTGTTCCAACGTCTGATCTAGTAAGTTTCTACACGGTCCATGTAATCTTCATATTAACCTGAAAATAGTATTATATATGTAGGGTGACCATATAAGTACACTTAGTAGGAAACCCCAAAGTCTCGCATGAAAAAGTCAGAGACGTATACTAATTCCATTATGATAAAACAATATAAATCAATAAAACCAACCAAGGAATACTAGTCATCCCTACCTCCCTAAGGCATGCTCCCCAAAAAACACAAGTCATGTAAAGTAATATAGTAATCTCATCGATAATTTGGGAACCCCTCACCAATTCCAACTTGTGAACTTTTGATAATCTCATAGAAATCATCCAGGAGAAACCACACTCTTCCACAATACCCACCTCACTACCCACCTGCACACACACATGAGCCTTATAGCTAGTCCCGCAACCTGGGAATATGAATATCAGCACATATTTCCCGTAGAGACCTAGGCCACAATGACTCCACATCCTGTCAACAAACACTTGGCCCACAACTACACCTCATCCTGATGACACCTGGGAAAGCACACCACATCTCATCCTGAAGACAACTCTAAAAGAACGCCTCGCTTGCACACAACTGGGCCTCACAACCACACCAAAACCTACCTGTATAGTTTATGGCTACCAATGCCTCAAAGTGAGAGAATAGAAGATCTAATAACAATCAATCCATACTCCCCTCATGATTTGTGGAAAAGACACCCTCCCCCAGGATAATGGGGGTGTTCTGTACATCGTTCTCAATAAGGGTGGGGTGCATATATAAATAACAAGTAATTAAAAGTATATATATAGTATCAAACACTAAGTCCAACCTATGGGTTTCTTTTCCAAATATAAAACTGTCCCACAAAACATCACTTGCTACTACCTCTAAATACACAACCACAAAACCATCCACAACTCAATTCATAACCCCAACCAAATTGTTTATCCAATTATCATTCTGTATGATCAATTCCTTTATTTATTTCATCACTACTATCTAGGACACTACTAAGAAAAACACACCAACAATCACACTACCAAAGTCAAATAGAGGAATATGAACTAAGGTAAAAAATAACTCACTTCAGATTAAGACACCTCATACATCATGTTATCCATGGTTAATCACTCATGCCAACCACTACTAACATCATTCTACAAAGTAATACCACCTAATAAACCATCTCAAACACAAAAAATAACTGCTAAATCATTGCCAAACCTAGCAACACACCTCATCACACTTAAACCCAGAAACCCCACTATAAACATAACACAACAAGCTATATAAATAAAACACACATTGGTTATAGTCCCACTACAGTACACCACTAAACCATTACACAATCAGTCAATATCCCAACCTAAGTTTCAATTACACCACTCGAAACACCCCTCACACAACCCCCCCCCCACAACAAAACCACACAAGGAAAAAGATATAAAAAAACCAAAAACAGCACACATACACTCCAAACTAGGTATGGTGTATTCAAATTTAGTAAACACTTCATTCTTCCATTCCACATTGATAATTCAGGGGTTATAATAGATAATGTATGATCCCGAGTAATCTATTTATTTAACCGAGTATATTTGGTTAATAAATTGAATATATAAATCCATTCAACACATGATTAATCAACAGTCCATCAGAATCCATCCTGAAAAAAAAAAACAAATACCACCAATTTCCATGATTTTTTGTAGGCATACAACCCATTCAACTCACAATATAAATAAACAATAAGACATAATCATGTGTCACTTTCCCCATCCCCTATTTATTAGTTTAAATCCGATTAAATTATCATTATTAAATTTATATTCATCTTCATTCACAAAGAAAACATTCATACACCCACCCTACATGATAAACAAATAAGAGGGATGATGGGATACTTACCTTGAAGAATAGATGATCAACACCCCTTTGTTGTTCCGTTATAAGGGTGTACATACTTTAGAAAACTCAAGAGAAAACACGATCTAAGGACACAACAACATCATATAAATCCTCAGGGAAGAAAGGTTATGGGGGATCTTGGGTATCAAGGGTAATGATAAATTTAAAATGAATAATGGGTATTTAATTTAGAATGGCCATATCCAATATCAATAGAATAAAAGGATTCAAAATCCATCAAAGTAGGATCATGATCACGACCGCGTGTTTTGACTATCTAAAATACTCCCCAATGGTAATGAATTGATATATGTAAATTATATCCATTGAAATGGATTCCAAATCACATAAATATGGTTTTAAACTCATTTTACGTCAAATATAATATTAATGGGGAGAAACTGGATGAACATTGAAAAATCAAAATTTGAAAATCTGTTGGAAATGACTCACTGTTGGTTGAGTCACTATTGTGAGTAACCAGTGGGTGAGTCATCAGTGGATCAATCAATACAAGGAACCTCACCGATGTGAGCTACCAATGAAGAGCTACCAATGGTGAGTCACCATTCAGGGAGTCACCATTTGGTGAGTCACTATTCGGTGAGCCCCCATTCAGCGAGTCATTATTCAGTGACTCACCATTCAGTGAGCTACCATTCAGTGAGCTACCATTTAGTGAATCACCATTTGGTGAGTCTCTATTTGACAATCACCATTTGGAGAGTCACTATTCATTGTGTACCCATCGTGACTCACCGTCGCAACCCACTATTAGCAAGTCACTAGTCCTGAATCACCATCAGTGACCTACTATTCCTAACTCACAGTTGGAAAATTGGAAAACTCTTAAAATGATATACCGTAACCTCCAAGAACAACTCAAACATCATATTTTCACAAATTAATTGATTGAAGAGGTCCATGACATTATAGTACATTTTTCTAGTGATTCTCCTACCCAACATATTGATGACCGAGAGACTGTGGATGGGATGCTGAGGAAGATCCAATTGAAAAGTAGGTAGGTTCACATATCAAAATTCATGGAAGGGGAGATATTAAATAAGTAAGATGTCATAGATTCTTTGATTTATTATAACCAGAATCACCAGGTGGTTCATTCCAGGATCAGGGAGATGGAGGACAGGGGAGGGGATATCTGCACGTTATCAAATCTTATGACCTAGATGATCTATAAATTATTCAACTTATTATCTATACATTTTATACCTTATCTAATGTAATAATAGAAATGTGTTTTATTTTTTCCATTCATTCCACATATCGTGTTCGATTCATGGAGATTTTCTTGAGACCTTTGGATAAACACTTATACTCTTAGACTAATAATAGATAAGACTAAGTGATCACACAGTTGTGCCATCTATGTGACATGGATATTATAGGAAAGAGTATCTATAGTATTCTCTTAGATCTAGTGATATGTTTGTTGGTCAGAGTAGTTAACTCAAGTGGGGAGGGGTGATTTGAGTAACTATAAAAATTTCTGTATAAAAGATATTAGTTTTACAAATAATGATTTCCCCAAAAATAGATACAACCCAGTTAATCAAGGTTATACTATTATAAGAGTTTGACTGTTTAAATGACTTCTAAGAAGACTGATTAATTCTTAGTAATCTTAATTGGTATTATAAAATTACTTTTGAATTTATCCTACTAAGACAAATCAGATATAACTTCATTCCAAGACTTACTATCAAAGTGAATTTAGTGTTTTTATGGATTATGCAGTAAAGCAGTAAAACAGAGTAGACTAAATTTAAATGGCACATCGGATATAAATCAAGTGGTTCAGTCTCAAGACGATACCTAATCTATTCCACTTGGTGATCACCTACAACCACGCAGTTTATATAAATCAACTCTGATCCACACTCTGGATCGGGGTTAACAACAGTACATGGACTGTCCAGGCCATGCAGGGACCTCTTTCACAGTTTTTGTGGGTAAACCAAAATAATAACCAGGACACACAGGGACCTCTTCCATAGTTGTCGTGGGTAAACAAGAATAAAGAATTTGGTGTGAGGATTTTGAAATATTCCAGTTCAGCATAGGAGTTGGTGTGTGTGTAAAATATACAGAGTACACACATTGATCAAAAGTAAAATAAATAAATCACTAAGATAGAGAGTAGATGTGAGTTCATAATTCTCCAGTGATTAGCAGTGAAACTCTAGACTTGTTGGATAACACAGAAATGCTTCTAAGTCCTTCTCTGGTTTTTGTGTTAAAACAAAGAGTGTCACGATTTAGCTTTTGTTCTTCGCGAGTAAAGATGTTTTCTTGATCCCAGTACGTCGTGTTTCTTCAGTAGAGTTGGATTTCATGCATGAGACAATTATTACTTTGAAGATCTTTCAATCTCTTCTTCATGGTCGTGCTCATGATTGGTGTTTTGTTCATTATAGTTCACTCGAGTTTCTTGAGTTGTTGCATGTTATCTTATTCCTCTTGGGAACACTTCTCTTTATCTTCGAATACATGGGTTTTGGATGACAGGTTCTATGTGCTTCTTAACTCGTACCTCGTAATATGTTTGTAAAGAAATGATTATTATTTTTAGTGCATTAAAGGCATCAAATAAGACCGTTAAAAAGTTAAATAGAAAAATGACAAAATAGTTAGGAAATGGTGTCACAGTAGTTATGAAAACTATGTCTCCTTCATGGTATTTCCTTTATGGTGTCTCTTTCATGGTATCTCCTTCACGATGTCTCCTTCACATTGTCTCCTTCATGGTATCTCCTTCACGGTGTCTCCCTCACGGTGTCTCCATCACGGTGTCTCCTTGTCACGGTGTCTCCTTCATGGTGTCTCCTTCACGGTGTCTAGCTTATGGTTTCTAGATTTCAGTGCCTTTCTCATAGTTTCTGGATTCATGGTGCCATGATGACTGTGTCTTGATAATTATGTCTGGCTTACAGTGTCCGTTCTTAGTGTCTTTCTTCACGGTGTCAGGCTTACTATGTCATAGTGTCTCATGGTCACGGTGTCTCATGGTCACCGTGTCTCATTGGATTACGGTGTTATAAAATTATTTTTGATGTCATCCTACTAAGAGAAATCAGATATAACTTATTTCCAAGACTAAATATCAAAGTGAATTTAGTGTTTTCTAGATTATGCAGTAAAGCATTAAAATAGAGTACTAAATTTAAATGGCACAATGGATATAAAACAAGTGGTTCAGTCTCAAGCAGAGACCTAATCCACTCCACATGGTGATCACCTGCCACTATGCATATTATATAAATAAACTCTAATCCACACCCTGGATCGGGGTTAACAATAGTACATGGACTATCCAGGCCATGCAGGGACCTCTTCCATAGTTTTCATGGGTAAACCAAAATAATGACCAGGCCACACATGGACCTCTTCCACAGTTTTCGTGGGTAAACAAGAGTAAACACTTTGGTGTGAGGATTTTGAAATCCTCTAGTTCAGTGAAGGAGTCAGTGTGTGTTTAAAATATACAGAGTACAAACATTGATCAAAATTAAAATAATGAAATCACTAAGAGAGAGAGTAGAAATGAATTCCGAATTCTCTAGTGCTTTGCAATGTGGCTCTCGACTGGTTGGATAACACAGAATTGTTTCTGAGTCCTTCTCTAGTTTTTGTGTTGAAAAATAGAGTGTCGCGATTCCGCTTTTGTTCTTCACAAGTAAATATGTTCTCTTGACCACATTAATTCATTTTTTTTTCAGTAGAGTTGGATTGCATGCATGAGACAATTATTTCTTTAAAGATCTTCAAATATCTTCTTCTTGGTCGTGCTCAATATTGGTGTTCTGTTCTGTATAGTGCACTCGCATTTCTTGAGTTGTCGCGTGTTATCTTCTTATTCTTGGGAACACTTCTCATTATCTTCGAATGCATGGGTTTTGGCTGATAGTTTCCATGTTCTTCGTACCTTGTACCTCATACTATGTCTACAAAGACACATTAATTATTTTCAGTGCATTAGAGGCATAAAATATGACCGTTAAAAAGATAAATAGAAAAACGACAAAATAGTTAGGAAATGGTATCACAGTAGTTATGAAAATGGTTTCTCCTTCACGGTGTTTCCTTCACGGTGTCTCCTTCCCAGTATTTCCTTCACGATGTCTCCTTCATGGTGTCTACTTCACGGTGTCTCCTTCACGGTGTCTCCTTAATGGTGTGTCCTTGTCACGGTGTCTCCTTCACGGTGTATTGCTTACAGTTTTTGGCATTCAGTGCCTTGCTCATAGTTTCTAGATTAATGGTGCCTTGATGAATCTGTCTTGCTAACTATGTCTGGCACTTAGGTAAACAGAGTGTACGTCTTACGGTGTCTGTTCTTAGTGTCTTAATTCATGGTGTCAGGCTTACTGTGTCCTGGTGCCTCATGGTCCCGGTGTCTCGTCGTCATGGTCTCTCATTGGTCACAGTGTCTGTGTCTTACTCACAGTGTCTGACTTACTGTGTCAAGCTTCAAAGTGTCTTGTACATAGGCAAATAATTGTATTCAGACTTAAATAGTAATATGCATGAAATGAATTAAGCTTAACCATTATAAGGAATGAGATAACTTGAAACATAAATACACATTATTAATAATATTTATTAGATTTGTGATCATTAATAAGATTATTAATTATTATTGAGATTGGTGATCATTAAAACATGATTAATACATGAGGAGTCCAACAATATCCCCCCTTTTGATGATCACAAATCAAGTACAGTTAAAGGGTAAATTAAATACAACTAATGAGAATATAACATATAGAATAACATATAACCTCTCACTTTTTATCCCCCATTTGGGATTATAGAAAAGTAGAAATAATAGAGGGTAAACAGTGTATATGGCATTAATAGTGTTCATAATACAACATACAGTAGAAATACAAAATAAAATCAATGACATCCCCATAAAAAAAATCACAGTCATTGGTCTTCTTCAAGGATTGGCCTTCTCTTTTCCTTTATCAACAGCAGAAGAGGAAGCCATGGGTGCAGTGGCTGATGTGGAAGAAGGCATAGAAGTGGTAGATAGAGAAGGTAAATGGAGACCTTCGAAGATTGAGGGAGCCAAAGTTGGAGCTGTAGAAGATCATGGCAGTTGCTGGTCAAGAATGACAGGCCTGATCTGACTAAGAGAATAGACGATAGACATGGTTGTGGAAGCTAGTATAGAAGTGAAAGTAGGTAATCCAGGTCTGAGAGGAGCAGCCACTGGAGCAACAATTGTTGTGATTTGAACATGAAGATTTGGCCTTAGAAGTTTAATGAAGTCTGCAGTAGTCTCCCCTCCATACTGCATGGCCTTTTCAAAATCATCTTTATTTTCCTTGAACATTTCCAACAATCTGGTAAACTCAGTGAGCTTTTGAAATTGATCTTTGAAGGCTTGAGTCAATGGAGGTATTCTGAGATTCTCTAGAAGATATTTAAGGTGATTGGTCATATCAGTCTTGGAGAAAATCCAGTTGAAATAGAAGTCCACTTTCATAGAGATCTCCTACTGAGCATCATTGGCAATATTTGAATGAATTTGAACCAGGTCAAGCACTCTATCACTATTTTTAACATCTTCAGATAAAGGATCCATATCAATGCCACTGAAGTCATTCTGAATCTCTTCCTTGACTATAGATCTGAGTAGAGTATTGTCCAAGAAAGGAGTTTAGGTCTGACCATAGGAAGTAGATGCTTTGACAACTGTGGATAGAGACTTGAGCTATTTCAGGACCTTTTGAAGACATCCAGTATATTCATATACGAGCTTATTAAGGGTCTCCACAAGTTCTCTCATGCAGTGCCACATCTGCGTGTTCCTTTCTTCAATATTTTCATCAAAGAATAGAAAGTATGGGTGAATTTGGGAAATAATATCTCTAGAAATTTGAGACATATAAGGTTCTAAAGAATGAGGAGAAGGAGAGGGTTCTGATATTGAATGTAATTCTCTCTGTTGGTCTTCAACCATGATTTTAAGAGATGCAACTTCAGTACTGAGCAAATTTTTTCAACCCTTACTTCTTGAATTTCAGGGATCATCTTAGGTTGAATGTGCCAGATAATATTTTATAAAAATTGTGAGGCATCTTCCTAACTCAGTTGGGTGACAATATGTGGTTGAGAGTACAAGTTTTCCTCAACTCCATCTAAGATAGTGTCTCTAAAGACTTTAAAATCATCTTTAATAACAAAATATTGATGTTCTGGTAAAGGTGCAGGTGCAGGAAGTGGTACAGGTGCAGGCTCAGGTTGAGTTTTAGGTTTAGGATCAGATTGAGGTTCAGGTTCAGGTTCATATTGAGGTTCAAAGTATGTGACAGATTTCAGTTGAAACAAAGAAGAAAGATCAATCGCAATGACAGTAACCTGTTTAGATTCAATCACATAATAAAATCTAGGGAATTTATACTGAGTCTCCACCAAATATGACTCAGTAGGTTGAGATGCTTCATCAGAATCAGCTTCACCAGTTTCAAGATTTTGAGGTTCCTCCCCCTCAATAAGTGCTTCCATTTCAAGACCTTGAGGCTCAGGGAATCGATCTAAATCCACTGGTTCATCTCTAATTTCATCAAAAATTTCTGGCTTATCCAACCTGAAGTCTATCTCCATCGTCTCTTTAGTAGAGGGTATATTCTCAGGAATAGATTGTTCCATAGGAAGGTCTTCCAGATTAGCTTCTTGGATAGCAAAGAGTTCTTTTTGAGTTTCTGATTTCATAGTAGGGAGTTCTTATACTACAGCCTCTTCCATGGGCTGTTCCCGATTTGTTTCTTCCATGACATGCTGCATAGGTTCTGGGACAATTGATTCTCTTTCAGCCTCGTGTTGGATTTCCATATTGACATCTGCTCTAGGGAAAGGAGGTTATTCATCAAGAACAATGGGAGGAATAATATTCCTTTCATTCTCAATAACAACTTCTTCTCTATGAGGTATATCAGTCTCTTCTCTATGTGGTACTTCAGCTGCCTCTTCCTCCACTTCTTCATATTCTGGATAATCAACAACTTAATCTGGTTCCAAACCAGGATCACAAATTCCCTTCAGCCTTGTTGGACAATCCACATGACTATACTTATCATAAATGTTATCATTATCTTCAACCCACTCCTTCTTCCAGGGGTTCAAGTTTATTTTTATCCTCCTAATGGTTTCTTTGGATAAACAGAATTCATAGTCCATAAGTACTTCTGCATTGGGTCCAACTACTCCTTTGGCATCAATCATGGTTGAAATCATCCTAGAGTAGAATAGAGATGTGGATTTGGATGTGACCTTGATCAATTCAAACATATGGTGAACGATGTATTTGCACAAATTGATTTTGTGTCCATTATTCATAAGATGAATCAAGAAAACATCTTGGTACTTCAAGACAGAAAAGTCACCTTTCCTCGGTGTAATTAGATTTTGAACAAACTTAAACACCATCCTTATATCCCCATCGAGTTCTGTAGCTACGACCTTTCTCTTGGGTCCATTTCCAATTAGGGTTTCCAGTGAAATTTCCAGGTCAAAGAAATTAGTTGTAGGTGGGGGATCTCTCTGATAATCATCACAGATTCCTTCGTGAGGTCTCCTAATCCATGAATCCCATAACCTCGACGAGAATGAGCATCATTGGCCATTTTCCCAACTCCTCAAAATATAGTTTTCACCTACATCAAAAGAAAACTGTACATACTGATAGAACTGAGTTACCAACCTCAGATAAATAGGTCTATCGTTACTTGAGAACCATTCGAGCCAGCCTTGTTCTCTTAAAACATTTAAAACCAGACATTTTATAGTCAACATCCACTCAGGGTAAACTTATTTATCAGGAACGACATCGCGATTTACCAGGTTTGGATTCAAGGGTCCTTTGAGCGCCAGATTCGGTGCTATCTTCTTTTTCTTCGAGCTGCACTTCTCAGGTGTGGATGAAGATGGAAACTTCATCCTTGGAAATCACTGAAGGTCGAGAGAGAGAGAGGGTTGAAAGGTTAAAAGGGTTCGGGAAGAGTGAGTAAGATAAGGTCCGTGTAAATAACCGAGTGAAACCCTTTTGTTTTATCATATGAGAATGTCATACATCACAAAAACAAAAATGCGGGAAAGTAAAAGAGGTGAAAAATAATTACCGCGATACGTGTTAAAAGAAAAGCATAAATAATTTTCACATTGAGACTGTGAATAGACATTACGGTGCGATGGTAAATGGTCGTCACGGAGAGACAGTCAGTGGTAGTCACGGTGAGACAGTGAATGGTCGGTTCTGTCATGGTGAGACAGTAAGCAAATTGTTCGGTCATGGTGAGACAATAAATATGAGAGACAGTAACCCAGAAATAGTGAAATGAAATAGTAAAGTAAAATATAGTAAAAGATTAAACAGTAATACTAGTAAGATATCTATTTATGATTGATCATGCCAAGATCATGTATGATGTAGTCTATTCTCTCAAATTTTAATGGTTTAGTGAATATATCAGCAAGTTGATATTTAGTGCCAATGAATTCCAAGGTGAAACCACCTTTTTGATAATGATCTCTAAAAAATTGATGTCTTACATCAATATGTTTTGTCCTAGATTGTGAAACATTATTTTTTGAAATGTTTATAGCAGTTGTGTTGTCACAATTTATTTTTACATGTCTGAATTGATATCCATAATCTAGTAAAGTGTGTTTCATCCACAAAATTTTTTCACAACAACTACCAGCAGCTATGTATTCGGATTCTTGCAGTAGATAATGCAAAAATTTTTTGTTTCTTACTACACCATGATACTAGTGACTTGCCTAAAAGGTGACATGTTCCATAGGTGCTCTTTCTATCTAAATTAGTACCACCGAAGTCAGCATCAGAATAACTAACTAGTTAAAATGATTGAACTATATGATATAACAGTCCTAAATTGGGTGTATGCTTAAGGTATTTGAAAATTCTCTTTACAACATTTAAATGAGATTCTTTAGGATTTTCTTGAAAACGAGCACACATACACACACTAAACATAATTTCATGATGACTAGTAGTTAATTAGAGTAAACTTCCAATCATTCCTCTATAAGTGGTTTGATCAACAGATTTTCCATCTTCATCAAGATCCAACATACATGGGGTACTCATGAGAGTGTCACTACTTATTGTTCTATCCAATCAAAAACGTTTTAAAAGATATCTAGTGTACTTACATTGAGTCAAAACAATTCCATCATTGATTTTAATGATTTGAAATCCAAGATATAATTTTAATTCACCCATTAAACTCATTTCAAATTCATTTTTCATAATTTTAGAAAAATCAATACATAATTATTTTTTTACAATCAAAAAATAATATCATCTACATAGATTTGAACAACTAAAACATCATTAGAAATTTTTATTATAAAGAGGGTATGATCATCTATTCCTTTTGTAAAACCTTTGGAAATAAGAAAAGTACTTAATCTGTCATACCAAGCTCTTGGAGCTTGTTTTAAACCATATAAAACTTTTGATAGTTTGAAAATATGATTTGGAAAATGAGGGTTTGTAAATCTAGGGGGTTGTTCAATAAAAACATCCCCAGCTATACACCTATTTAAGAATGAACTCTTAACATCCATTTGATATAGTTTTAAATTCAGATGTTTAGCATAAGAAATTATAATTCTAATGGATTCAAGTCTGGCTACTGGAGAAAAAGTCTCCTCATAGCCAATTCCTTCTTCTTGACTCCAGACTTGTGAAACTAATCTAGCCTTATTCCTAACTATATTTCCAACTTCATTTTCCTTATTTCTAAACACCCATTTAGTGCCTATGTCAAAAGTGTCCTTGGGTCTTTCAACAGGTTTCCAAACTTTATTTCTTTCAAACTGATTGACATATTCTTGCATAGAAATTATCCAAAATTCATCATTGATAGCATCATCAATGTTTTTAGGTTTAAGTTGTGACAAGAAGGCTTGATGTTCAACCTGATTTCTAAGAGAAGCTCTAGTTTGTGTTCCTTTCTCTATGTCTCCTATAAAAGAATCTAAGGGATGGTTTTTAAGAGTTCTAGCCTTTCTAGAAAAAGAGGGACTAGTGAATTCAGGTTCATCAATAGATTCAGGTTCATTATGACTTGATTTCATAGAATTTCCTAAATTGGAAGTTTTCACAGATTCTTTCACAGAGGTATTTCAGGATTTTGAGTTGATGTTCAGATTTGATACATCATCCTCCGGATTTTCTAGGATGGTTATAGGCTCATGTGGATCTGCTTCATCAAACATGATATGGAGATATTCTTCCACACATTTAGTTCTCTTATTGAATACTCAATAATCTTTTCTTGAAATTGAATAACCTAGGAAAATTCCTTCATCACTTTTTGAATCAAATTTGTCAACATTATCCTTAGTGGTGAGAATAAAGGCTTTGCAACCAAAAACTCTAAAGTAATTAACCTTAGGATTTCTAAAGTTCCAGATTTAATATGTGGTCTTCTTGAGAATTGGTCCAATCAATAATCTATTGATTATGTAGCATGATGTATCAACAGATTCAACTTAAAAGTAAATAGGTAGGTCATATTCACTAAGCATTGTTCTAGAAATTTCATGCATTGTTCTATTTCTTCTTTATACAACCCCATTCTACAGAGGTGTTCTAAGGGAAGATAAATTGTGATTATAATCATTTTGTGAGCGAAAGGATTCAAACTCTTGATTTTCAAATTCACATCCATGATCACTTCTTAAAGATTTAATTTGAAGTCCAACAAGATTTTCTACATACTTGGAATAATTATTGAAATAAGAGAAAGCTTCACTTTTGTGAGCCATGAAGAAGGTCCAGGTATATATAGAGAAATCATCTACTAGAACATTATCATAGTTCTTCCCATTTAAACTAGAAACTCAATATGGTCCAAACAAATCCATGTGAACCAACTCAAGAGGTTAAGAAGTCGAAACTTCTTTCTCTGTTTTGAAATAGATTTTGTGTTGTTTTACCTTTTGACAGGGATTACACCCTTTTTAATTTGGAAACTCAATTTTTGGTAAGTCATTAACTAGGCCTTTTCTAGTTAGCTTTCTAAGGGAGTGAACATTACAGTGTCCTAGTATCCTATGACAGATCCAAGATTATTTATGAAATACACATAAGCATGATGCATTTTGAGAAGATAAGGAATCTAAATTAACAGAATAAACATTCTCATTCCTTGATCTAGAAAATACTAATTCATCATTAGAATTAAAGATATTACAGGAATCAATTTCAAATTTAACATGATATCCATCATCAAAAAATTGTGAGATACTAAGAAAATTATATTTTAATCCATTAAAAATAGTACTTTAGAAGTTAATATTGAATCAGAGATACCAATATGGCCTAAGACAATGATATTCCCTTTTGCATTGTCACCAAATGTGACATGTACTCCATATACTTTTATCAGATTCTTGAAACATGAGTAGTATCCTATCATGTACCTTGAACACCCACTATCCAAGTACCACAGATTCTTGCAGGAGAACTTAAATCAGCTTTCCTATAACATGTTCAAGCAAAGAAATATTTTGGTACCCATACTTGTTTGGGTCCAGTAACATTAGTAATAAGTTCTTTAGGAACCCATATTTGTCTCATAGGTTTCCTATAAGCATTGTGTAAAGTATTTGAAAAATAAACTCTATTTGGTCCACAGAAACATGAAACATTAGAATATGTATCATGACTCGAGCTAGTTGAGCTATG
Source organism: Viscum album (assembly GCA_963277665.1). Taxonomy (NCBI): domain Eukaryota; kingdom Viridiplantae; phylum Streptophyta; class Magnoliopsida; order Santalales; family Viscaceae; genus Viscum; species Viscum album. Next base: position 2,057,473,006 of record OY728137.1, read on the forward strand.
TCCACAATTGGGAACAAAATTATATGTAATAGACTTTGAAACAAATTTTTTTCTACTAAGGTTTCTTTTACCAGGTTGATAACCAATTCTCGTATTATATTTAGGAGCAATTTCCTTTCCTTGAATTTGGGTAAGGGTATTTTTACCATTAGTTAATATTTCTAAATCACTTTTTAATTACTAATTAGACATTTTTAGTTCATTGTTTTCTTTGATAAGTTGATCATTTTTCTCCTTTTCAGTAGTATGTTCAGATTTAACAGTTACAGTGAGAGCATGATATTTCTTCAATGATTTATATTTATCCTTTAATTCATAGCATATCTCTTCAAGCACGTTTCATTATTAAAACATTTCTTCATTGGTCATATTTTTAGAGTCACTTTCCTCTTCAGAATAGTATGAATTATGCATAGAATAGTTCAGTGTTACCTCATATGTGTTTTTCATAAAACACTTATTGTATTTGTGATCTTGTTCATCATGTGATGTCTCTGAGTCGCTTGAACTATCCTCATAGGCACTCCAGTTTGCCTTCATTGCCTTTTTTTACTTCTTGACCTTGTCCTAAAACTTCTTCTTATACTTATGTTTTGGACAGTCAGCCTTTATATGTTCTTTACGCTTACATTCATAGCATACAATTTCATCAGTTTTATCACTTCTTTTCCAGTCCTTTTTCTAGTTTTCTTTTTTATCATAATTTCCCTTGAACATAGGTTTTCTGAAAAAAAAATTCTTCTTGTAAAATTATTTGAATCTTATGGCTAGTTGATCCATATCCTCATCACTGTCTGGTGATTATTGTTCAGTAGTGGAACTGTCTATAGAATCTTCCAGTTTTCCTTTGTCTTTGTGCTTCGAGAGGGAGGTCTTGAATGCAACATATTTCCTCTTTGGTTCATCCTCCTCTTCTTTGTAGACTTTCATCTCTTCCTCAAACATCATCAGTTTCCCAATGATTTCCTTTACAGGTAGCATGCTGATGTCGCATGACTCTCTAATTAAGACAGAGGTTCCACTCCATCTGTCAGGTAGACATCTGAGAATTATAAGGATATGTTCTTTGGTAGTTACTTATCTTCCTATAGAAATCATTTTGTTGAAAATCTAATTGAACCTAATATACATATAAGAAATAGTCTCATCATGTTTCATCTTAAAATTATCATATTTTATAGTATTAGTATTATGTCTAATTTCTATGACACTATATGTGCCTTCATTTGAGACAGAAAAGGTAACCCAAATTTCATGGGAAGTTTTACAAGAAAAAATCCTATTAAATTCATCATCTACTAAGGAATAGTACAAGGCATTCGTTGCTTTGAAATTGTTATTGTAAGAAAGTTTGGTAGGTTCATCCCATGAAATTCTATTAGTAACAGGAATTTTGTATTCATCTATAATTGATGACCATATTTTAAAGCTCATACTCTGTAGATGCATTTTCATTCTAAATTTCCATTGAGCATAATTGGTTCCATTAAAGAATGGTGGTCTTTTGGTTGTTGTACCATCCAATCTATTTTCCATACTAATAAATTACATTAAAAGAGCTAGAAATTTAGAATTAACAGAAATTTATAGATCTTTAAAGTACAACTACAATCATAGTTGAATAAGATTACACAAAGTCCAAATAAATCAACTTCTGATACCAAATGTTGGTCGGAGTAGTTAACTCAAGAGGGGAGGGGTGATTTGAGTAACTATAAAAATTTATATTTAAAAGATACTAGTTTAACAAATAATGATTTCCCAAAAAATAGATACAGCCCAGATAATCTAGGTTATACTCTTATAATTGTTTGACTATTTAAATAACTTTTTAGAAGATTGATTAATTCTCAGTAATCATAATTGGTAATATAAAATTACTTATGAAGTTATCCTACAATGATAAATTAGATATAACTTCTTTCCAAGACTAACTATCAAAGTGAATTTAGTGTTTTTCTGGATAATGCAATAAAGCAGTAAAACAGAGTAGACTAAATTTAAATGGAACAATGGATATAAAACAAGTGGTTCAGTCTCAGGCCAAGACCTAATCCACTCCACATGGTGATCACCTGTCACAATGAAATTTATATAAATAAACTATGATCCACACCCTGGATCGGGGTTAACAATAGTAAATGGACTCTCCAGGCCACACAGGGTCCTCTTCCATAGTTTTCGTGGGTAAACCTAAATAATGACCAGGCCATGAAGGGACCTCTTCCACAGTTGTCATGGGTAAACAGGAGTAAAGACTTTGGTGTGAGGATTTTTAAATCCTCCAGTTCAGCACATGAGTCTGCGTGTGTGTAAAATATAGAGAGAACACACACTTATCAAAAGTAAAATAAAGAAATAATTGAGAGAGAGAATAGATATGAGTTCAGAATTCTCTAGTTATTAGTAGTTCAGCTCGGGACTCGTTGGATAACACATAAATGCTTCTGAGTCCTTTTCTGTATTTTGTGTTGAAAAACAGAGTGTCGCGATTCAGCTTTTGTTCTTCACGAGTAAAGATGTTCTCTTGATCCCAGTACTTCATGTGTTCTTCAGTAGAGTTGTATTATATGCATGAGACAATTATTTCATTGAAAACCTTTCAATCTCTTCTTCTGGGTCATGCTCAAGATAGGTGTTCTGTTCAGTATAGTGCACTCTCGTTTCTCGAGTTGTCACGTGTTATCTTCTTCCTCTTGGGTACACTTATCATTATCTTAGAATGCATGGGTTTTGGCCGACAGGTTCCTTGTTCTTCATACCTCATACCTCGTACTATGTCTACAAAGACACATTAATTATTTTCAGTGAATTAAAGGCATAAAATATGACTGTTAACAAGTTAAATAGGAAAAAACCAAAAATAGTTAGGAAACAGAGTCACAGTAGTTATGAAAACAGCGTCTCCTTCAGGGTATTTCCTTGACGGTGTCTCCTTCAGGGTATCTCCTTCACGGTGTCTCCATCACGGTGTCTCCTTCACGATGTCTCCTTCACGGTGTCTCCTTCACGGTGTCTCTCTGTCACAGTGTCTCTTTCACGGTGTCTCTTTCACGATGTCTAGCTTATAGTTTCTGGATTTCAATGCCTTGTTTATAGTTTCTGGATTCCTGGTGCCTTGATGACTATGTCTTGATAACTGTGTCTGGCACTTAGGTAAACAGAGTGTCTAGCTTACTGTGTCTGTTCATAGTGTCTTTCTTCACAGTGTCAGGGTTATTGTGTCACGGTGTCTCGTGGTCACGGTGTGTCATTGGTCACGGTGTCTGTGTCTTTCTCACAGTGTCTGAGTTATTGTGTCAAGAATCACAGTGTCTTGTACTATGGAAAATAACTATATTCAGACTTAAACAGTAATATGCATAAAATGAATTGAGATTAACCATTATAAGGTATGAGATAACTTGAAACCTAAATACACATGATTAATAAAATTTGTGAGATTTTTTATTATTAATATGATTTTTAATTATTATTGAGATTTTTCATCATCAAAACATGATTAATATATGAGGAGTCCAACAGAGTTCATATGACATCATCAATGGTATGGATGGGTTTTCCAGTTTCTTATAGTGGTGGAAGAGTATGAGGATGGCTTCCTAGAGGATGTTTTAGGTTTACCTCTATACTAAGAGACATACATCTATATTTTTATACACCCCAGTATGACACCCATTTATTTTTCGGAATGTCCTAAGTCTTCCACAGAGCTTTGTGATCTGAGGCTATAGTTAGAGGACTTGCAGAGGATGGGTTTTGTTAGCCACATTATTTTACTCAGGATATGTAACGCCCTGCCCCTAGTTACCCAGAATCAGTGAATTATTACATAACATTGGCATGATCACAAAAGATCAAGTCTCAAAAGACTGATTAGTTTAGTAGCCATGGAATCACTAGATACATTCATAATGATTACAAGACATCATAAAGTGAAAAACTAAAACAACATCTTGTCTGAATAGAACACACTCATATCCCCTCATTCTATCCCTACACTTCATTCATAAAATACTTCATCAAATCCTGGGAAAAATAAAACATTGAAATGGGTGATCTCAAGAGCTCAGTAAGGAAAACAATATAGCGGAAACTTTCATAAAAAAACATAATCATTTAAGGCAATGTATAACTAAAAGAAAAGCATTTTAACTTGATCTTCCGCATAACATGGAAACGATAAAATTAAATAATTCCATTTACTTATTCACATAGACATTCTAATAGTTGAATAATCACATGAAATATCAATGACCACTTTCATAATTATGGAATGCATAATTCCAGACTATCATAACCACATAATCAATACATTGTGCCAATAATACAAATAATATTTTGTCAAGGCCTTATGCCAAGACACTATTTTGTCTCATGAGTCCTACCGATGCATCGAGGAGCTATAGAAGGCTCCACCCATCACATAACAAGTCCAATGCATTCTTCATATGAATAGGTTTAAACAAGAACATAAACATTCATATTAAAACTAGCATACGAAATGTCAATACTTTCTCTATAATCCACGAATTGTATAAAAATAACACATCCAAAGTCAAACATATCACAAAACCTTCAATACAACATGGAAGTTTTATATCGTAATAAATCAACTTCAAATAAGATCAAAATCCATCAAAGTATGTTGACATAGATGAAAATTATTTGTCAAAAACTTTGAGAGAAATATCCATTTTTAATGAAAACATTTAAAAGTCACACAATTTAGAAAGGAGGACATTTAAATACATTTTTGAATCAATGTGTCCCATTCCACATTAAATCTTTTGAAAGTAATTATCATTTTAAAACATTCATTTCTATTTAAATAAATCCTTATAATCATTTTGAAAACATGGAAATTTATTAAAAATATTTAGAAAGATAAATATTTAAAACATTTAAAATTATGATCTTTGTAAAGAGTACCTCTCACAAATTCTTAAAATATTAATTTTGAAATCATTTAAAAGAAACATAATAATAAAATAAAACATTTAATTTTAAAATATTATTATAATATTTTAAGGGAAGCTTCGATGATTTTATAATGGTGTAAAATAGCCGCACCCACCGTATAGGTTAAAAAAAGACATTCTTACCTTAATTCTATCGAAAAGGTTAAAAATGACCTTGTTTGGAAAAAGATGGAAAGATTCCTTTATAAAAATATTATATATACTAAAACAAGGGTTTAAATTACTTTTAACCATAGTCTGAAAAATAGTAAGAATGAATTGAAATACATTTTTAAGACACATGGATGTGGATGATAAAGAGGTCCCAGGAGATAATTACGTATAAACAACCTCAGATAATGAAGAGATTGTGAAATAAACCCTTAACTTGTACTTTTAATTAGTAGAGGGTATGTAAAACTCCTGTATAATAGTTAAATTATTGTTATTAAATTATAAAAGAGTCATATACATAATTATGATATCATATATGATCATTTAATATTTCATTGTTAATAATATTTTAATATTATCATCGTTTCGGGTGTTCACTTACTCGTTTTCTTTTATATGTTTTGTTACATAAGTCGTGTTTGTTATCCATAGGTTGTATATTATTCATATCAAGAATTATATCAAGTCTATAAACATTACTTTTAATCATAAAATGAGAATTATTCTTGTATGGATACGATGGTTAATGAATCTAATCGCGTTCGTAGAGATGGTAGTCCGTACGTACGCACGAGCGACAATATCATTATTGTGATATTAAAATAATATATAATTGGATGGTGTATCATATATACAGAATCATTATCATTTTTTATTTATTATTTACATGAATTACACTCCATTATTATACCCATCCAAATAATAATGTATTGAATAACAATTACCCCATGACGTGGAGGCGGTAAGCCGTACGTACACACGTATGGTGACATTTCATTCAATGGATAGATAAAATACTGAATATGGTTGTACCATATTCATAATAACATCATAGTATATAGAATACACTGGAGTTATTATTTTATAATGGAAATAACAAAGAAAGAAGAAGTGGAATAAGAAAGGAACTTGAATGAGGGTGGTGAAAACATTTTCTCTTCTTTGGGTTTTTCCTTTTGATTTGATAAAAATGGATCCATAGGTTGGCTTTCTGATCAAAATAAGGCCTCTAGGTTTAATTTATGGAAGTTGAGAGAATATTTTGGCAGGGTTTGGCCAAGCCAAAAGGCTTATAAGGTGTGAATTAGAGGTAAGGGGGAGTGCCCGTTTATAAGAGGGGTGAGGGGATCCTTAGTAAAAACATAAAATATTATTTTATAATAAATTAATTTTCGGTTTAAAATGAAGAAAAATTGATTTATTTAAAGGGAAATGTGGTAATGGGTCGAAATCCACTCAACCAATTCGTTTTAGACTGGTTTGGGTCAATTTATTAACCTTATCTTTTCGTTTTAACTCTTAGTTAACTAGTTTGACATTTACCATGTCTCTTTGCATTTTTTTATTATATGGTTAATAAGATTAATATAAACTTAAAATATCCCTCCAAGTGGTAAATTAATGATACACCTATCCTAATATATGTCCTTTAGCTGATCTATAGATTTTTAATAATATAATATCAATTAATAATATAATATTTGTTTTAAAAACTCTTTTATGTCAATTTTGACACTATTGGGTATTTTGTTTCTGATAAATTCATAAAAGAATTATTACTTCGCAAAAAATTCATATAACTAATACTAATAGGTCATATTATCCTCTAAAATTATTTTAATTCCTAAAAAGTCTGAAAATAAATTTATTTGGGTATTTATAATATTAATTATCTTAAACTTCCATTAATACCGTAATTACTGCATCAACATTGTTTCATAAATAAATTAAATTATTTAATGTCTAAAAATTATAAATAAAATACCATTATGTAGTAAATACCTTTATCTTTCTAATTACTATTTATAATCGAATATATCTTATGTATAACCTTATATTAAAAATGTTTTAGTTATTAAACATTGATTTTAACTCTTTTAACTATTATTTGAATTAAATAATAATAAATGTCCTTATCTAATCCAATTGGTCCTAAATGATAATATTTTATTCTTAAGGTTGTTTTTGGTCGAGATAAACTTTTCCAATAGAAATAGTACATGTGTTAGGGTAATATTAATATCATTTATACCCTTAATTACCCTATTGAATTTTAACTGTGGTAAATAAAAGTAAAAAGTTACCATTCACAAAAAATTATTTGTATCTTATTGAACCATATTTTACTCCTTGATATTAACCGTGTCTCTTGGATTTTCAAAATTGCACTCACATAAGTGGTAAAAATTATGTTTAATGTGAATTTGAAAATTCTCCTAGGAGATGAGTTAATGACGGTGAAATGTTCAATAAAATTTTTCTATATCTGAAATTTTTATAAACTGACTCCAAGGAATTACATTCAACATATATAGGTATTTTTTATCTATTTTGACCTAAAATAAATTTCAATAAAATAAATAATTATTTAAATAAAAATTCGGTTTTTAATTAAAACTAAGTGTTTTTCACTATTCATCAAAAATTGAAAGTTTTCAGAAAAATACGAAAAATTTAGCGTATGCTAAATTTGATATTACGAATCATAAAATGAAATATATTTTACCAAATTAAAAACATATAATTTTCATTTATTAATTTAAAATTAATTCTCATTGTCAAAACAAATAGTGTGTTTTTATGAAATAGTAACTATCAAAAGATTGACACTTGTTTATGTATAATTTCAATGTGAAAATAATTGCAATGAAAAACATTGGATTAAAGGGTAAAAATATAATCTAATTATACTACCAAAACTTTAAAATGTGTAATTCAACACTATAAATTATTATGATTAAAAAAGTTGTTTTCAGTTAAAATATAGTATTTTTCACTCTTCACCCAAATATGAATGTTATGAGAAAAACACCAAAAATATATTTAAACTATATTCTTATGTCCGGATTCTAAAGAAGAATTTTATTTTGTCAAGTTGAATATATAAATTTTTCAAATATTAGATTTAAAGAGGGTTCACCATTAAAAGATGGTAAAAGTGATTTTTTTGAAAAATACTTCTCTTATCAGAAAAATTTAATTAGTTTTTACATTATGTCTAAGAAATAAATAACATGGATTCTAAAATTATAAGGATTATATAATGTTCAAAATTCCATTAATACTATTCATAATGGCTTTTGAACGGCTAGTTTGGTAATCTTGTGGTGCGCTTGAACACGGTGTTGCGTGTAGTGCAAGTTATTGAATTACTTTGAAGAAATAACGTACTATGAAATCATGGGGTGTTACATTCTTCCCTCCTTCAATAAATTTCATCCTTGCAATTTGAAATTTTTCTTCTAAAATAAAAGGTTGAAAATAGAAAATACCTTTGTGGGGAAACCCACATCGGAAATTGGGTTTATAAAATGTAGTCTTAATAATAGGAAAAGGGGAATGAAAAAGTCACCTCCAAATTATGATCTCAATTAGAAGGAAATTGGTGGAAATTAGAGACACATAATTGGAGGAAAAACGTAAATATTTATAGGGATTGATTGAGTTCATCAATCACAAACAATTGTAGAATTATGGGCCTCAAAGCCACCAATCTATGATGATTTAAAATACCATTGGTTCAACAAAACGTAAGGCATTAAGATAAAACATTTTTTGTTCTAATATTCCTTACCTAAAGTTTAAGAATTTATTTCATCATAGAATAAGAGAAGAAAAAAACATATACTTGATAGGTAGAGTTCCATCCTTAAACTAAACTCATCTTTCACTCTAAAAGATAATAGAACTTAAAAAATATTCTATTTATCCTATTCGTATAGGGTTAAAAAAATTAATTTATAATTCATCAACTAGACCCTTTAAAAAAATACATTATTCAAACTAGGACATCACGTGGGTCAGTGGTAGGTGATACAGCCCTGTCGCCCTTTAGTTGTAGGTTCAAGTCTTGTGGCTTTGTCGAATGCGACAGGTTATCGCCCAACCTCATGGTTTTACTTTTTATAGTAATCAAAAAATAATCTTCAGAAATGATTTAACCTTAACAATAATATAAAATGTCGAATATAATCAATTCCAACCTTTAGACTTATCATAATTACTTTTTTCCAAACTCACAGTCCAACAATTTATAAGGAAGGCAAATATAATGAAGATCTTTTTTTGCCACGTAATAACATGTGAATACCTTCATCATATATTATTTTAAAATATGGTACCACCCTAAATAACCATAAATCCTTATTGATTACATTCATTCTCCCTTATTCATTATAGAATACTTGATATATTCCTTATATCCAAAAACATTGAATACTCCAACAATGATAAAATAAACAAACCATTAATCAGTGACAAGGTTGTCAAGAATATCCAATATAATTTATCTAAATCAGCCATCTCTTATTCCAAAATTACTACCTAAGTATCAAGACCATATTAAGTATTACATTTCCTTTAACCATGTATTTTAAAAAAATGTTTAACTTGTGATTGAGTCACTTTTCATAGTACCATATAATCACAAATCTTCAATGAAATAGTACTGCAGTACAATCCTTATTTATCTCCCTAATTCATATAACCAGTACATCTTTGATACAACACTCAAATGAAATAATACATTAATAACAACATAAGAAAACTAGTCATTCATCTTCATCTACGGTTTTATCATAACTTTATTATTATCAAATAGAATCATTTGGGGCATACTCTAATAATTTGAACATTGATTCGCGTAGTGTCCCCACTCCTTGCAGATGAAGCATTGTACATTTGAAACCTTTTTCTTACCCTCTCAATCATGAACGTGGTGTACTTTTTCTCCACACTTATAACATACTCCCATTACCATCAAGAATTTTCTAAGGTGATTCTTTCCACAGTTATCACTTATGGAAAAATCCTTCTTTACATTCTTCCCTTTATCTGTCCTTCTCTTTACCATCCTTTTCTTCTATATCTTCCCTTCAAAGCCATAGGACTCCAAGTATTTTTTACTTATCTTATCAACACATGATACTATTTCTTTATATGGTGATAATATGTGTGAGACTATTTCCCTTCTAAATTCAACCTTAAGACCATGAAAGATATGATCCTTCTTACTCTTTGGATCATGCGTAATGCTGGAGTTATCATTCCATCTACAGGGCTCCATTTATAAACAATGGCATACACTAGATTAGTTTTTTAATCGCAATACCTAATCCCAAACTTGTAAAACACTTGACATAATTTAAAATGTTTATGGATATAATCCATAATTATAAAAATGTTTTCCTTGAGAAATTATATACTCATAAACACTTCATAATGGTTTGTAAAGAAAATTTTAATTATCCTAAGAATATCCCTCGGGAGTGTTGTAACCCAGAGTGCAGCAAGGCCCTTTGTCGTGCCCCAGTTCCCGTTCGAGTCTAGCTCAAAGCCGTGTTTTCACGTTTTACCCCTAGGTACATCTGTGCCAGAGCCGCCTCTATCTGCTTGTATCCAGACAGGGATGTATTTCTCAGAAAACACACAAAATCTATACAATATCAACATTCTGTAAAGTTCTTCCATACTAATCCTCAAATTCTATCTTAGGTTAATGTGGTCTAATCAAAGTTTATCTAAATCTAGATTGCAAGGTTTGTACTACACTTCCTCTGATACCAACTATAATGCCCCGACCCTTATTAGCCAGAGTCAGTGCATTGTTATATAACATTGTCATGATCACAAAAGTTCATGTCTCGAAAGAACGATTAGTTTAGTGGCCTTGGAATCACTAGATACATTCATAAAGTTTACATTACATCATAATGTGAAAAACTACAACAGCATCTTGTCTCCATAGACCACACTCATATCCCCTCATACTATCCCTGCAGGTCATTCATAAAATACTTCCTCACATCCTGGGAAAAATAAAACATTGAAAGGGGTGAGATCAGATGCTCAGTAAGGATAACAATATAGTAGAATCTTTTATAAATAAACATAAACATTTAAGGAAATGTATAACTAAAACAAAAGCTGTTTTACATGAACTTCAACATAATATGGAAATGATAAAATGAAATAATGCCATTTACTTATTCACATGGATATTCTACTAGTCTAATTATCACATTCAATATCAATAACCACTTTCAAAATGATGGAATGCATAATTCCAGACTATCATAATAACATAGTCTAGGTCGTATGCCAAGACTACAAATAAGATTTTTTCAAGGACTTGTGCCAAGACACTAGGTTTTCTCATGAGACCTACCAATGCATGGAGTAGCTATAGAGGGCTCCACCCTTCACTTACTAAGTCCAATTCTTTCCTCATATGAACAGGTTTAAACATAGCATAGACATTCGTATTAAAACTAGCATATGAAATGTCAATACTTTCTCCATAAACCAGGAATGGTATAAAAATAACACATCCACAGTCAAACATATCACAAAACCTTCAATACAACATGTATGTTTTGTATCATAATAAATCAACTTCAAATAAGCTTAAAATCCATCAAAGGATGTTGACATAGATGAAAATGATTTGTAAAGATCCTTGAGAGAAATATCAATTTTTCATGAAAACATTTAAAAGTCACACAATTTATAAAGGAAGACATTTAAATACATTTTTGAAACAAAGTGTCACATTCCACTTTGAATCTTTTGAAAGTAATTATAATTTTAAAACATTCATGTCCATTTAAATAAATCCCTAAAATCATTTTGAAAACATGGACATTAATTAAAAATATTTAGAACGATAAATCTTTAAAACATTTAAAATTCTGAAATTGATAAAGAGTACGGCTCACAAATTATTAAAATATTCATTTTCAAATAATTTAAAAGTCACATGATTATAAAATAAAACATTTACATTCAAGATATTCTTATAATCTTGTAAGGGAATCTTTGAAGATTTTATAATGGTGGAAATTATCGGCACTCGCCATATAAGTTAAAAAAAGACATTCATACCATAATTCTGTCAAAAAGGTTAAAAATGACCTTGTTTGGAAAACGACGAAAATATTCCTTTATAAACATCTTATAAAAAATGAAACGAGGGTATAAATGATATAAAACCAGAGTCTGTAAAATAGTAAAAATTATTTGAAATACATTTTTAAGAAACATGGATGTGAATGATAAAGAGGTCCCAGCAGATAATTATGTATAAACAACCTCGGATAATGAAGAGATTGTGAAATAAACTCTTACCTTGAACATTTCCTTGGTTGAGGGTAGGATAAACTACTGTATAATAGTTAAATAATTGTTATTAAATTATAAAAGAATCATATACATAAATATGATATCATATATGATCTTTTAATATTGCTTTGTTAAAAATATTTTATTATTATCGTCGTGTCAGGTGCTCACTTACTCATTTTCTTTTAAATGTTTTTTTACATAAGCCATGTTTAATATCCATATGTTGTATATTATTCATATCTAGATGATATAAAGTCCTTAAACATTACTTTTAATCATCTAATGAGAATTAGTCTTGAATGGATACGATGGGGAATGAATCTCATCATGTCCGTGGAGACGGTAGTCCATACGTACGCAAGAGCGACAATAACATTCTTTTGATATTAAATAATATATAATTGGATGATGTATCATATATACATAATAATTATCAAGTTTTATTTATTATTTACATGAATTAAAATTCATTATTATACTCATCCAAATAATAATGTATTAAATAACAACTACACCACAACGTGTAGATGGTAAGCAGTACGTACGCACGTATTGTGACATGTCATTCAAAGGATGGATACAATACTGAATCTGGATGTACCATATTTATAATAAAATCACAATATATTTATGATACTGGATTCTTTATTTTATAATGGAAATAACAAAGAAAGAATATGTGGAAGAAAAAAAGGAACTTGGAAGAGGGTGGTGAAAACATTACCTCTTCTTTAGGTTCTTTCTATTGATTTGATCAAAAGGGATCCTTAGTTTGGATTTCTGATCAAACTAAGGCCTCTAGGTTGAATTTAGGGAAGTTAAAATAATATTTGGGTAGGGTTTGGCCGAGCCTAAAGGCTCTGAAGGTGTGAATTAGAGAGAAGGGGGAGTGCACTTTTATCAGACGGGTGAGTGGGAACCTTAGGAAAAACATAAAATATTATTTTATAATAAATTTATATTTAGATTATAATGGATCAAAATTGATTTATTTCGAGGATAAGGTGGGGATGGGTCTAAATCCACACAACGAATATGTTTTAATAGGTTTGGGTCACATTATTAACCTTATCTTTTAGTTTTAACTCTTAGTTAATTTGTTTGACATTTACTATGTCTCATTGTAATTTTATATTACATGGTTAAAAAACATACTATAAACTTCCAATCGACCCCCAAGTGGTCCATTCATGATACACCTATAATTATATAAGTCATTTGGCTGAGCCTTGGATTTTTAGGAATATAATATCAATTAATAATATAATATTTGTTTTAAAAACTCTTTTATGTCAATCTTGATACTATTGGGTATTTTGTTTTTCATAAATTCATAAAAGCATTAGTACTTCGAAAAAAATTTATATAACCAACTTTAATATGTCATATTAACCTATAAAATTATTTAAATCATAAAAAGTGTCAAATTCCATTTATTTGTGTATTTATAATTTCAATTATCTTAATCTTTCATTAATACGGTAATTACTACATCATCATTGTGTCATAAATAAATTAAATTATTTAATTTATAAAAATTATAAATATAATACCACTAAGTAGTAATTATTTTTAAATTTCTAATGAATATTTATAATCAAATTTATCTTATGCATAACCCTATACTAAAAATGGTTTAGTTATTAAACTTTGATTTTAACTCTTTTAACTCTTCATTGAATTAAATAATAATAAATGTCCTAATCTAATACATGTGGTCCTAAATGATAATATTTTATTTCTAAGGTTTTTTTTGGTCTATATACACTTGTCCAATAGAATTAGGACATGTTATAGGATAATATTAATATCATGTTTACCCTTAATTACCCTATTTACTTTTAATCTTGCTAAAAAAAGTAAAAGGTTACTATTCATCAAAAATTATTTTTATCTTATTGAACCACATTTTACTTACTGATATTATCCATGTCTCTCAGATTTTTGAAATTCCACTCACAGAAGCGGTAAAAATTGAGTTTTATGTGAATTTGAAAATTATCCACAAAGAAGGGTAAAAGACGGTGAAAAGTTCAATAATGTTTTTATATATCTAAAATTGTTATAAACTGACTCCAATGAATTAAATTGAACATATATAGGTATTATGTATCTATTTTAACCTTAAATAAATTTAAATAAAATAAATAATTATATAAATAAAAATTCGGTTTTAAACTATAACTTAGTGTTTTTCACTATTCATCAAAAATTGAATGTTTTCAGAAAAATACCAAAAAATCATCCTAAGCTAATTTTGAGATTTCGAATCCTAAAATGAAGTCTATTTTACCAAATTCAAAACATATAAGTTTCATTTATTAATTTAAAATTAAATCACATTGTCAAAACAAATAGCGTGTTTTTATGAAACAATAACTATCAAAAGATTGACGCTTATTTATGTATAATTTTCAGGTAAAATTAATTCCAATGACCAACATTGGATTAAAGGGTAAAAATATAATCTATTTATACTTCAAAAACATTAAAATTTATAATTCAACACTATAAATTATTTTGATTAAAAAATTTGTTTTCAGTTAAAATATAGTATTTTTCAATGTTCACCCAAATATGAAAGTTATCAGAAAAACACCAAAACATTATTGAAACTAAATTCTTATGTACTTATTCTAAATAAGAATTTTATTTTGAAAAATTGAATATATAAATGTTACAAATATTTTATTTAAAAAGGGTTCACCATTAAAACACGGTAAAAGTGCATTTTTTGAAAATTACTTCTTTTATATGAAAAAAATGAATTATTTCTTACATTATGTCTAAGAAACACATAATATGGATTCTAAAATTATAAGGATTATATAATTTTCAAAATTAAATTAATACAATTCATAACCGCTTTAGAATGGCTAGATTGGTAATCTTGTGGTGCGCTTGAACTCGGTGTTGCGTGTAGTGCAAGTTATTGAATTACTTTGAAAAAATAACGTAATTTGAAATCTTGGGGTGTTACATTCTTACCTCCTTCAATAAATTGTGTCCTCGCAATTTGAAATTTTTATTCAAAATTAAAAAGTTTAAAATAGAAAATACCTTTGTGGGGAAACCCACATCAGAAATTGGTTTAATAAAATTTAGTCTTAAGAAGAGGAAAAGGGAAATGAAAAAGTCACCACAAAATTATGATCTCGGTTAAGATAACATTGGTGGAAATTAGAGACACATAATTGGAGGAAAAACGTAAATATTTAGGAGTGATTGAGGTCATCAATCACAAACAATTTTAGAGTTGTGGGACTCAAAGCCACCGATCTATGATGATTTAAAATACCATCGGTTCAACAAAACGTATAGTATTAGGATAACAAATTTTAGGTTTTAAGATGCCTTACCTAATGTTTAAGAATTTATTTCATCATAGAACAAGATAAGAAAAAAACCTATACTTGACAAGTAGAGTTCCATCCTTTAACTAAACTCGTCTTTCACTCAAAAAGATAATAGAATATAAAAAAATATATTATATTTATCCTATTCGTATAGGGTTCCAAAAAAATGAATTTATAATTAATCTACCAGACCCTTTAAAAAACTAAATTATTCAATCCAGGACATCACGTGGGTCAGTGGTAGGTGATACAACATTTTCGCTCTTTAGTTGCGGGTTCAAGTCTCGCAGCTTTTCCGGAAGCGATGGGTTGTCGCCCGACCTCCGGGTTGTCCTTTTTATAACAATCACAAAATAATATTTAGAAATGATTTAACCTTAAGAATAATATCAAATGTCAAATATAATCCATTCTGACCTTTAGACTTATCCAGATTACTTTTGTCCAAACTCAAAGTCCAAAATTTATAAGGAAGGTAAATATAATGAAGATATTTTTTTTCACGTAATAACATGTGAATATCGTCATCATTTAGTCTTTTAAAATATGGTACCACCCTGAATTACCATAAAACCTTATTGATTACATTAATTCTCCCTTATTCCTTACAGAATACTAGATATATTCCTTATATCCAAAAACGTTGATTACTCCAACAATGATGAAATAATCAAACCATTAATCAGTGCCAAGGTAGTCAAGAATATCCAATATAATTTATCCAAATAAATCATCTCTTATTCCAAAATTACTACCTCAGTATCAAGACCATATTAAGGATTACCTTTCCTTCAACCATGTATTTTCATAAAAATGTTTAACTTGCTATTGAGTTAGTTTTCATAGTACCATATAATCCCAAATCCTCAATGAAATAGTACTGCAGTACAATCCTTATTTATCTACATTATTCATATAACCAATAAATCATTGATACAACACTAAAATTAAATAATTCTTTAATAACAACATAACAACACTAGTCAATTCTCTTCATCCATGGTAGTATCATAAATTTATTATTATCCAATAGAATCATTTGGGGAATAATCTGATGATTTGAACATTGATTCGTGTAGTTTCCCCACTCCTTGAAGATGAATCATTGTACATTTGAATCCTTTTTCTTACCCTCAAAATCGCGAACATGGTGTCATTTTTCTCCACACTTATAACATACTCTCATTCCCTTCAAACATTTTCCAAGGTGATTCATTCCACAGTTATCACATATGGGGAAATCCTTCTTTGCCTTCTTCCCTTTATCTGTCTTTCCCTCTTCCATCCATTTCTTCTCTAGCTTTCCTTAAAAGCCATAGGACTCTGAGAATTCATTACTTATCTTGTCAACACATGATACGATTTCTTCATATGGTGATAATATGTGGGAGACTATTTTTATTCTAAATTCTATCTTAAGACCATGAAAGATACGATCCTTCATACTCTTTGGATCATGTGTATTACTGGAGTTCTCATTCCTTCTACTAGGCACCATTTCTGAACAATGGAATACACTAGATTAGTTTATTAATCTCAATACCTAATCCCAAACTTGTAAAACACTTGACATAAATTAAACAGTTTATGGATATAATCCATAATCATAAAAATGTTTTCTTTGAGAAAGTATATACTCATAAACCCTTCATAATGGTTGTAAAGAAAATGAGAATTATCCTAAGCATATCCCCCGGTAGTGTCATAACCAAGAGTGCAGCAAGTCCCGTTGTCATGAACCAGTTCCTGATCGAGTCTAGCTCAAAGTGGGGTTTTTGGGTTTTACCCCAAGGATCAACTGTGCCAGAGCCGCCTCTATATGCTCGTATCCAAACAGGGATGTATTTCTTGGAAAACAGACAAAATCTCTACAATATCAAAATTATAATAACTTCTTCTATACAAATCCTCAAAGTCTTTGTTAGGGTAATGTTCTCTAATCAGAGTTTATCTAAATCCTGATTCCAAGGTTTATACTAAACTTCCTCTGATACCAACTGTAATGCCCCGACCCTAGTTACCCAGAGTCGGTGCATTTTTACATAACATTGGAATGATCACAAAAGATCAAGTCTTGAAATACAGATAAGTTTAGTAGCCTTGGAATCACTAGATACATTCATAAAGTTTACAATACATCATAAAGTGAAAAACTAAAACAACATCATGTCTCCATAGACAACACTAATATCCCCTCATACTATCCCTGCAGGTCATTCATAAAATACTTTTTCACATCCTGGGAAAAATTAAACATTGAAAGGGGTGAGATTAGATTCTCAGTAAGGATAACAATATAGCGGAAACATTCATAAATAAACATAAACATTTAAGGAAATGTATAACTAAAACAAAATCCTTTTAACTTGAACTTCATCATAATATGGAAAAGATAAAATGAGATAATGCCATTTACTTATTCACATGGATATTCTACTAGTCTAATAATCACATGAAATATCAATAAAAACTTTCATAATGATGGAATGCATAATGCCAGACTATCATAACCATATACTCAAGGCCTTGTGCCAAGACTACATAAAAGATTTTGTCAAGGACTTGTGCCAAGACACTAGTTTGTCTAATGAGACCTACCAATGCATCGAGGAGCTATAGTGGGCTCCACCCATCACTTACTATGTCCAATACATTTCTCATATTAATAGGTTTAAACATAACATAAACATTCGTATTAAAACTATCATACGGAATGTCAATAATTTCTCCATAAACCATGAAGGTATAAAAATAACACATCCACAATCAAACATATCACGAAACCAACCATACAACATGGATATTTTGTATCATAATATATCAACTTCAAATAAGCTTAAAATACATCAATAGATGTTGAAAAAGATGAAAATTATTTGTAAAACTCTTTGAGAGAAATATCAATTTTTCATGAAAACAATAAAATGTCACACAAGTTTGAAAGGAAGACATTTAAATACATTTTTGAATCAAAGTGTCCCATAACACTTTGAATCTTTAGAAAGTAATTATCAATTTAAAACAATAATTTACATTTAAATAAATCATTAAAATCATTTTTAAAACATGGACATTAATAAAAAAATATTTAGAAAGATAAATCTTTAAAACATTTAGAATTCTGATCTTGATAAAGAGTACCTCTCACAAATTCTTAAAATATTCATTTTGAAATAAATTAAAGTCACATAATTATAAAATAAAACATTTAAATTCAACATATTATTCTATGATTTCAATGGAAGATTCAAAGATTTTATAATGGTGAAAAATATCCACACCCGCCATATATGTTAAAAAAAGACAATCTTTCCTTAATTTTGTCGAATATGTTAAAAGGGACCTTGTTTGGAAAACGACAGAAATATTTTTTTATAAACATCTTATAAAAATTGAAATGAGGATATAAATGACTTTAACCCATAGTCTATAAAATAGTAATAATTATTTGAAATACATTTTTTAGAAACATAGATGTGGATGATAAAGAGGTCCTAGTAGATAATTACGTATAATCAACCTCAGATAATGAAGAGATTGTGAAATAAACCCCTAACCTGTAATTTCCCATTGTATAGGGTAGTTTAACATCCTTTATAATAGTGAAATCATTGTTATTAAATTATAAAATAATCATATACATAAATATGATATCATATATAATCTTTAAATATTTCTTTGTTAATAAAATTTTAGTATTATCGTCATCTCAGGTGTTCACTTACTCATTTTATTTTATATGTTTTGTTACATAAGCCATGTTTGTTATACATAGGTTTTATATTATTCATATCCAAAATGATATCCGGTCCTTAAACATTACTTTTAATCATCAAATGAGAATTAGTCTTGAATGGATACGATGGGAAATGAATCTCATCACACTCGTGGGGATGGTAGTCTGTACGTACGCACGAGCGACAACATAATTATTTTGATATTAAAATAATATATAATTGGATGGTTGATCATATATACAGAATAATTATCATGTTATATTTATTATTTACATGAATTACATTTCATTATTATACTCATCCAAATAATAATGTATTGAATAACAATTACACCACGACGTGGATACGATAAGTCGTACGTACACACATATGGTGACATGTCATTCAAAAGATGGATAGAAAGTTGAATATTGTTGTGCCAAAAATATAATAACATCACAATATATCGAAGATACTAGATTTATTATTGTAGAATGTAAATACCAAAGAAAGAATATGTGGAAGAATAAACGAACTTGAAAGAGGGTGGTGAAAACATTACCTCTTCTTCAGGTTCTTCCTTTTGATTTGATCAAAAGGGATTCTTTAGGTTGGAATTATGATCAAAATAAGGCCTATAGGTTTAAGTGTGGGAAGTTGAGAGAATATTTGGGCAGAGTTTGGCCGATCCAAAAGGCTTTGAATATGTGAATTAGAGAGAAGGGGGAGTTCCCTTTTATAAGAGGGGTGAGGGGAACCTTAAGAAAAAATTTAAAATATTATTTTAAAATAAATTCCTATTCGGTTTATAATGGCTCCAAATTAATTTATTTTCAGGATAAGGTGGGGATGGGTCGAAATTCACTCAACCAATAGGTTTTAGATAGGTTTGGTTCTCTTTATTAACCTGATCTTTTAGTTTTAACCCTTAGTTAATTAGTTTGACATTTACCATGTCTCTTTGTATTTTTATTCTATATGGTTAATTAACATACAGTAAACTTCCAATAGACCCCCAAGTGGTCCATTAATGATACAAATATCCTGATTTAAGTCCGTTGGTAGATCCTTAGATTTTTAGGAATAGAATATCAATTAATAATATAATATTTGTTTTAAAAACAATTTTATGTCAACTTTGACACTATTGGGTATTTTGTTTTTGATAAATTCATAACATCATTATTACATAAAAAATTCATATAACCAATATTATTATGTCATATTAACCTATAAAATTATTTAATTCATAAAAAGTCTCAAATTACATTTATTTAGGTATATAATATCAATTATCTTAATCTTTCATTAATACGGTAATTACTACATCATCATTGTGTCTTAAATAAAATTAATTATTTAATGTCTAAAAATTATAAATAAAACACTATTATGTAGTAATTTATTTTTTATTTCTAATGAATATTTATAATCTAATTTATCTTATTTATAACCCTATATTAAAAATCTCTTAGTTATTAAACTTTGATTTTAACTCTTTTGACTCTTCTTTGAATTAAATAAAAACAAATGTCCTAATCTAATCCAAGTGGTCCTAAATGATATTAATATATTCCTAAAGTTATTTTTGGTCGAGATAAACTTGTCCAATAAAATTAGGACACGTGTTAGGGTAATATTAATTTCATTATTACCCTTAATTACCCTATTTACTTTTAACCGTGCTAAATAAAAGTAAAAAAGTTACTATACACCAAAAATTATTTTTATCTTATTGAACCACATTTTAATCATTGATATTAACTTTGTCTCTTGAATTTTTTAAATTCCATTCACAGAAGCAGTAAAAATTATGTTTTATATGAATTTGCAAATTCTCATAGGAGATGGTTAAAAGACGGTGACAAGTTCAATAAAATTTATATATTTCAAAAATTATTATAAAATGACTCAAATGAATTAAATTGAACTTATATTTGTATTATATATCTATTTTTACCAAAATAAATTTAAATAAAATAAATAATTATTTAAATAAAAATCCGGTTTTAAACTATAACTTAGTTTTTTCACTATTCATTAAAATTTGAATGTTTTTAGATAAATTCCTAAAATTCACCCTAAGATAATTTTGATATTCTGAATCCTAAAATTAATTCTATTTTACTAAATTCAGAACATATAATTTTCATTTATTAATTTTAAATTAATTCTCGTGGTAAAAAAAATTGCGTGTTTTTATGACACAATAACTATAAAAATATTGACACTTGTTTATGTATGATTTAAATGTGAAATTAATTCCAATGACAAACATGGTATTAAAGGGTAAAAATATAATCTAAATATACTTCCAAAACATTAAAATGTATAATTCAACACTATAAATTATTTTTATTAAAAAAGATGTTTTCAGTAAAAATATAGTATTTTCACTATTCACCCAAATATGAATGTTATCATAAAATCACTAAAAAATTACTGAAAATAAATTATTATGTCCTGATTCTAAATAAGAGGTTTATTTTTGACAAATTGAATATATAAATGTTTCAAATTTTGGATTTAAAAAGGGTTCACCATTAAAAGACGGTAAAAGTGCATTTTTTGAAAAATACTTCTTTTATCTAAAAAAATGAATTAGTTCTTACATTATGTCTAAGAAACTCATAATATGGATTATAAAATTATAATGATTATATAATGTTCAAAATTCAGTTAATACTATTCATAACTGCTTTTGAATGGCTAGTTTGGTAATCTTGTGGTGCGCATGAACTCGGTGTTGCATGTAGTGCTAGTTATTGAATTTCTTTGAAGAAATAACGTATTATGAAATCGTGGGGTGTTAAAAGATAGCCCCAATGTTGTTTTCAAAGTTCTTTTATAGGAGATTAATGTTGTGTGAGGAATACTAGCACTCGAACTAGGTGATGGTGAATAATAATTATCGACTACAGAAGAATAATGACTACATTGATCAGTTGAGAGGGGAATTATGATTCTAGATTGTTGAGCCCATGTCAGGCTATCACCTGTTATGTTTACATGATGATGATATAATAAATATGTCATTTAGGAGTCGATACAGTCACTGTGAGTTGTTGTTGATTCCCTTGGACATGAATATCTCCCTAGCAGTGTTCATGGGACTCATGAACTATATCATTTAGGATTTCATTGACCGGTTAATTGTATTATTTATCGTTGATATCATTTTGTACGTAGTGTTCAAGGAGGATAATGAGATACACATAGTGATAGTTCTTGATTTTATTTTAGAGGACCATCTTTATAGAATGATCTTGAAGTTCCAGTTCTGGATGTAGGTACTCTAATTTATGGGACATGCTATATCAGTGGAAAGGGTCGTAGTGGACCTGGCCCTAGTAGAGAAAGTTTTATCATGATAACCACATAATTTCATGAAATAGGTGTTGATATTATTTGGGTCGTAAGGCTAATACCATAGATTCATACCAAATTTCTCCCTAATATCACCACTTAGACAGCTTTGACCCAAAAGGGGCATCCTTTTTTGTCGAAAAAGATCTTCCAGAAAGCATTTCAACATTTGTGGTAGAGTTTTATAGGTGCTATAATATTGATAATTCTACAGGATAGTGTTGAGTATGTAGTGTTCTATGATGCATCAGGATAAAGGCTTGGTTTTGTTCTGTTGTAGAGTTAGAAATTGATTTTCTATGGTTTTTTTCAGCCGAGACCACAAGAGTAAACAATGTGACCCACAATCATGAGTTAAAAAATATAGTCTCTAAAATAAATATGTGGCTAAAATACCTAATGGTTGAGTGGTTTATCATCTATTATGATCACAGGAGTCTAAAGTATTTCTTCTCGAAGAAGATTCTTAACTTGTGGTAGAGATGATGGATAGAGTTCTTCAAGGATTATGACACTTAGATTGTCTATACTCTTGGGAAGGGGAATTTAGTAGTTGATGATCTCAACTAGGGATATTATTCACATTTATTGATTGAGACATTAAAAATGTTTTCCTTATTCGAATTATATTTTGTGGAAGGATATGGATTGTCTTATCTTCTTTCCATAGTTTTCACCGATAATCTTTTGCAATGAGTATGGGAGGAATAGGTAGGGGATTACAACTATGAGACCCAACATACTCATATATCCATTGTACATGCTCCTCATGGATTTTATAAAGGTGGAGGGAATGTCAATATTTTCAAAAGATTCACAATCATAGAAGTTATATTTTGGGAAGATGTTATGAGGGTGTTTCATACATATACTTTAGCGGTGCATTCAAATGTGGATAATATGTACCAAGACCCATGATGTTATTTTTGGTGGTTGGGAATGAACAAAGGAGTTCAATATGTTGTCTCTTTATTCCTTAATTATCAAGAAGTGAAGGTTGACCAACAAGTTCCTGTAGGTTTAGATCAACTCATTAGGGTTCCTGAGTGGAAGTGGGGTGGGATATCCAAGGACTTCATGACTGGATTATAACATATGTTCAAAGAAAAAATTCCATCTAGGTAATCGTAGACCAACTCACCATGACTGCACTATTCTTATAAATTCAGTAGAATAGATCAGTATAGATCATGGGATGCCTCTATATGAAATATGTATTCATACTATAGGGAGTTCCATAAATGATCATTTATTTTTATGATTATTTCTTCACATCTTGGTTATGGAAGGAATTTCATGAGGAATTTGAGACTCAATTAATCTTAAGAATAGTGTTCCCCCACCTAAATGATGGCCAGATAGAGCGTATCATTCAGCTTCTGAAGGTCATGTTATGGGCTTTCATGTTGTACTTTGGTATTAGTTTAGAGGAACACATAACGCTGTTGAAGTCACCAAGTAGCAATACATACCTTTTTGTCATAAGTATGGAACCATTTGAATTTTTGAATGGAAACCCTATAGGTCACCACTTTGTAGGACAAAGCAAGGAGATTCATCACTCATGGGTCCATATTTGGTGTGAGAAACTACAGATAATGTGAAAATAATCCAGGAAAAGATGGGGACTCCATAGAGATATCATATGTTTTATGTGGATTGATGATAGAGGCCTTTGTATTTTGTGTAAGGAGACCATGTGTTCTAATAGGATTCACCTAGATGTGGAATATATATATTTAGTCAGGGCAGATAGATATCAATGAGATTTATTGGCTCTTTCTAGATCCTAAATAGAATTGGTGAGGTGTTTCACTGCTTAGCTCTACCTCTAAATTTAGACCAGGTACATGAATTCTTCCATCTGTCACAATTGAGGAGTTACATGTGTTCCCCATCACACATTATCGACATGGGTGATCTAGATGGCATGGGTGGAGCTACCTTTTCTGAGTACCCAGTATAGATCGAGGATCAGTATGAGAGAATAGTTCATGGGAGATTGATTCTATTAGTGCATGTCTGGTGGTAGCATGGGAATCTCCAAGAGATCACATGGGAGTGGGACATGTAGATTCACACTCACAACCCAGATATCATTGTGTATCACTTGTTTTAGAATTTTTGGGACATAATACCCCAAGGTGTAGAGAATTTAATGGCTCTTTTTTTCCATATATTATTTTTGGATATTGAATGGATTATTTTTGAGACCACGTATTGAGATGATGTGTGATTTCGAGGACCAATGTTCATGGAATGTATTATTTAAATATAATAAATATATTAAATAGAACATACGCACAATTTTTCTAAATTTTTTAATAACATCTACATGTATGCTATGATTTGAAATGTGAGGGAAACATTGAGTTCTGAATGTAGGTTTTACCCTAGGATTGACATAATAATGGATAACATGTTGAGTTTATATAAAAGTCATCACATCCATGGAAATTAATAAAAAAATTACCTAAAATAGACATTTTAATTTTGATGACACAATAATTGATGTGTCTTTAAATAGATTTCTATGGAGAAATCTAAGGTTTAGTTTCATAACCTGGGATCCATTGGAGATATCTTCACAGGGTCTCCCCCAATAAAACAACAACTCAATCGTACATCAACAATTTCTAAACAATCTATTCAAAGGATCACTAAAAAAATCATCTTGTATCCACATTCATCATTCAAAAATTAATCCAAATCAAGTAGTACATTTTTTGTTTACATTTTTTCCTTATTCTTTATTTCTAAAAAATATGAATAAATAATAGATTGATTCAATGATTGTGCATATTGTGGGAATGGATTTATTAAGGGGGTTTTATCTAGATAAATACTTATGATTTTTGATTCTTCAATAGTCATTCTAATGGAAGTGAACCATGATTGAAAAGAGCATCGATCGAGGTCCATTCCTCTTGATTTTTATTATGATTTTCTCCCATGATTCTCTGTTTATCACCAACGTTCTTTGTCTGGCCCTTGGTTCAAATTTTACAACTAAAATGAATTGTTTCAAGCATATTTAATGTGGAAAACATATAATTTCGTAGATTTGGGATGGACATGGCATGAAGGTGGTGTGATAATGTAGATGACAGTGTATTAGTAAACATTGATACCGGATTTTAGTGTTCTTCAACACGCAATAAAGAATGATGAATTTTCCAAATTGTTATTATATCAATTAAATGTAACATGTTAATCGGTGATTTCATGACTCAAAAGTCACTGTCAATAATGTTTAAGTGAAATGATCACCATATAAAAGGCTAGAGGAATGGTCAGGATGTGTGAAACTAGATCTGCATTAATGAAAAATACCACACTACACAACAATTACTATGGATATACATGTTTTTTGGGAAACAAACATGGAAGATGGTGTTTTAAGAGAAAAATAAATATCCCATGGTGTCTCACCTTGTCACATGGTTTCTGTTCTCTCCCTTGTGACTCGGCATGTACCACTTAGGGTACATGGACACGAGTTGGAATACACTGATTGAAGCACATCATGTTCTCCCTTACATGGACATGGCATGGAATATAGTACATGAGAAATGTTGTTTACTAGCACAGGTAGGCACCATGGTCATCCTAAACACTGTGTACTTCTACACGGACATGAACATGGCTTGAAACATGGGTTGTTTTAATGTTTATAACCTGGGGTCAAGGAACAGGGCTTGTAACCTGCTAATACACTGTGTACATTCTTATACATTTCATGGACCCCTTGTCCTATATATCTGGGAAAATTTTCATTCTGGTGTGTTCCCTTTATCCTTTCCCTAAGGGATAGTATGGAATCATCTAAAACTCACAGGATAGGTATTTCTTCAACAAAACTTCAATAATAATGTCATTGAAATACCTTGGTGAGTCCTAGAGTGAGATCTCATGTTCATCTATGTTCTCTATATAGAGTTCCTTGTATCATGATGACATATTTTACACAAGAATTGATACTATACTTATAGGGTTAATATATATTGATTTTTTGGTATCACCTGATGGCCTTTGGAGAGATCTACATTCGTGTGTCATATCTATTCTGACCTTCAACTTGTACTACTTATGA
The DNA here is from genome assembly GCA_963277665.1 of Viscum album. Lineage (NCBI taxonomy): Eukaryota > Viridiplantae > Streptophyta > Magnoliopsida > Santalales > Viscaceae > Viscum > Viscum album. Next base: position 2,057,499,794 of record OY728137.1, read on the forward strand.
TGAGACCTGATGAGTAGTACCTCTCAAGAAGATTTCATCAGTATTATCATACCCATGACCGTGTTCTCCCAGATAGCTTCTATATAGAACCATTGATCTGGAATCCTGGTCTAGTTATTATGGTTATGACATACCTCTAGATTGTGTGTCATTAATGAGTATATCTAGATATTCTTATTATATGTTATTTATAAATATAAATGTGTAGATCTATTATAAATTTCATTATTGTATGATTTTCGGTATTGAGGTGTCCTATTGAGTATTTTTATACTCACTCCCACTTGGAATTTTCCCTCACATTTCATGTCTTGTGAAAAAATATACCTTTTGAAAACGTCTTTCACATACCATAATCAGTCGGTGCATAGTGAGACAAGATTTATTGAGTTGTGTTCCAATGGTATTCTGATAGATATACAAATTTTACATTCATATTGGACTTTTTTTCATACTCATGTGGTGTTATTTTATTTGGATCTTGTTTCTTTCTTTTACTTAATTTCATACATTAGTTGTGGGATTTAGTCGTATACCCACATGATTGTTCAATTGTTTTTATATTTCACCATTTTAGAGTCTTGTAGATGTGTTTTTGAATTTTGGTACTTAGGTAAAGGCCTTACAAGTTAGTGATATATCTTCTCTGCACTGGTCACCGACCCCTAGAATATTGGAGGCGGGATTGGGGGTTCATGGCATGGGCCCCACTAGGAGGAGCCATTACCAGAGAGTCCATGTGTTCATTATTTTTTATTTTTTATTATTAACCGTTATTTTCATGAAAAATATAATAAATTAAAAAATAAAAATTATTGGTTTTTGTTTTGGAAGGATAAAAAATCATCATTTCTTAACTGGTGATATTTTGATCACATGAGGTTAGATTCTAGCTGGGAGATTTATCTTATTAAAAACATATGAAAATGAAAAATTCAAAAATAAAAAAAAGGTGTGATAAATTAATTCATTATACTTACTTGAATCATGTGCCAACATTGCGTTTTGGGAGACAAGGAGATGACATCATTACTGACGTATTTCATTGAGCTTGTATCTTGATACTATATAGTATGCTAGAGTTAAAGAATTTTTTTAAAATTTATTTTAATTCCTTGACCACCTACAAAAATCCTCAAAGATGTTTGATCCTTAATTATAATTCCTTATAATTAATTTTTATTTTGGTCCTTATATAGTAAAGTTTTTAGATACCATTCAAACCTATGGTAAGTGACATGTAAAATATGTTCAAGTAAAAATTCATTACATATATTCTATTGAGAAATGGTTAAATGTTTTATAGTATTTGTTAAATTTAATGTTCCATGAACATTAATGATGAATTAAGAAATTATAATTGAAATAAGGAAGAGCATTATTATTTCAAAAGTGAAAATTTACAATATATGATTGGAATTTTCTATTTTATGAATGTGGACTTGAATGGATTATTTTGGGGGAAATGTGACTTTTTTTCCATTAAAAAAATTATTTTTTATTTCTATATTTAAATATCCGTAAAATGAAATTAGTTGAAAATTTTTCTAGATTACATGCTTGAGTACCAAAAATTTCTAAGCCTAGGGGATTGATAGAACCATTTTCTACAAGTATATTTGGATATAAAATTCACTATTTGTATCAATTAATTAGATAAACATGTTAACATTTTACGTTTTTATGTTTAATATAAGGATATATAGTTTGATAAGAAACAAGCACAAAATTGTTGTTCTCTAGATGAAAATGATCACTGATGACATAGGCTGAATCAAGGACCCATTCTAATTCTTCAAAATGAAGGTCTATAATGAAATGGTGTGAACTTGTAGGAAAAAATATATTTATGTCATAAATAATGGTTTTTTGACATATTATTTGAAGTATTTAATCCATAAATCAATGTGTGAAAGAAAAAAAATGAAATTTGTAAAATTACAACATACATCACGACATGGAAAATATATGTTTCAACACCCCATGATTTAATGGTAGGTCATATATTAAATTTATCTTCTTCGATAGTGCACATTTCATAGAACACCAAGCTCAAAAAAATTGTTAAATATTATTAGGATTTTTATGACCTATATAATGTAATTTTGAGAATGAAATAGATTCATTAAATTATTAAAATATAGTTTACACATATTTATAAATTAATTCTCTTCTTACTAGTTAATTAAAAATGAAAAAAAATTGTACATAAATGATTTTTTTATAAATATATTATTTTTTATGACCACAATGGTGTTTTATATTAAAAAATTGAATTAATAACTATTAGTGAAATATATTAATGAAACATATATAGTACATATTAAATAATATTTTTATTAAATTTGAAAAATATGTTTTATGGTCTTAATATAAGAATAAATCCAATTTTATAGATAAAATAAAATATTTCTTAAAGATAGTTTTACTATGTTTTATTGGCACACTAGTTTTAAAATTATTTTTAAACTATTATAAATTTTATTGAATAGACTATAATTCATTTTTAAAATTTTATTTTCAACATAAGCTAAGGGTGAGCTTTTGTTTTTTTTCTAAAAAAAATTATTTTACAGTGAATAGTGAAATTTTTTTGATGTCTATATAACTATTAGTTTCATTATATTTATTTTATATTTATTTTTTTAATAGTAATAAAACATATGAAATTATAAGAACCTTATTAATATTAAAAAATAAATTATGATATAATTATATATTAGTATAAGTAAGTTAAAATTTTGAAATTGATATATTAAGTGTTGATATTTTTATAAAACATAAATGATTATTTACAATTTTATAATGGATATAATGATTTAAAAAAATTTCCTAAAATATATGCATAAATTACTATTTTGTTTCTAATAATTATAACATAATTTCATGATACCTTGGTTAATTTTTCTATGTGTCATAAAAACAATTGTAGTATAAAAATCGTTATTTTTTGATTAAATAATGATTTTATTTAAAAATTAAATTACTCATATATATATATAATTATTGGTATAAAATAGAGATCATATTTTAATTCTACACATCAAAAAAATTATTATGGTAAATTTTTGTTATTTTTCTAAAAAAGTTGATTTTTTGTTAATAGTGAAATATGATAATTTTTTGTATAAGCTAAATACATTATTTATTGAGTTAAAGAAGATGTATGGATGATGACATCTCATAATATCAAAATATACTAAATTATTTCAACATATTTAGTAATAATTCTCAAAATATTCAAAGTATTGAGAGAAAATAATAAACTAATGAATAAAATATTGATAAAACACCCCTCTCATCCACTATAAATAACACCCCTCACCACCTCTTCTCCTCAGATCTATTAAACATTGAATTTTGACCAATTACATCCCAACAATCTCACCTTGTCAATTTCCCTTGACTATGATCCTTTTTTCAAAACAATACCAAACCCAATCCCCTTAATAAGGTTCTCAAGGAGAAAAACTCAAGAGGTAAAAACCTCTTTCCTTTTCATTTAATTTATTTTAAATTTATTTTAATTTTTTCTTCACTCTTAACCTCCTATATCCAATGATTCATGATAACTCTATTTTAATATGTATACTATAATTTTATTATGTGGATTTAAAATCAACCGTTATTTCTCTTCTCTGTTTCCTTTTATTCTATAGACGAAAATATCTTCCTTGTGGTGTCGATTAACCGCCTTTGTGGACGATGTTTTAAGTTTTTCAATTCCACCATAAAATATTTTAATAAAACCATTTATATATTGAAAAAATAATAAATAATATTAATTACATCTAATTTAATTTTATGTAACTAGTATATATATAATATTAATTAATAAAACAAAACTAGTGTTTTATGATATAAAAAACACAATAACAATACAAAAAATTATCACTAAAATCTTATCTAATGATTCATCCTCAACCAAAGTAACCTAATTAAAAAAATAACCATTTAGTCTTATTTATTTTAATTGATATCATATAATTTCAATTCTGGAAAATACATATCATTTTACATGATCTTTGGTACATATATATAATTAAACTGATCATGAAAACCAAGGAAACAAACAGTTCTGAATGATAAATTTGTATCTTATAACTCATAAAAAGACATAAATGATGTTATTAAAATTTGATGAAATGTAATAAAATTATAAATGGTTATAAATTAATTAACTTATGGATTTAATCATATTATCAAGGATGTTAAGTACAAATGTAGAACGCTTTCGAACATAAGGTAATGGTTCTCTGATCTCACTTTTATTTCCATGAGATAGGCCTTATCCACCACTATTTATTTTGGGTATGTATTTATAAAAAAAATTATTTTATTTTATCATGAATTTATTTATTTTCATAGTATTTAATTTATTATTTGAGGTTCATTAATTTTATGGGGTATATGTTTTGACTGTTTGACAACTAATATGGGATTCGTCCCAAACCTCCGTTTTTCACTCGATCTACATTTTCTCTCTCTTTACCCCAATTTAAATATTAAATTTTTTTATATAATTATTATATATTTTAAATTTATGTTCCAATCATATTTATCAAGAGTATTTCATCTTTCTATGATGGGGAAATATGTTTTTTATAGGGTTCCGTTTTCAATTCTACCCGTTAAATAAGCTCGATTAAAGGGAACGCCCCAATTTGTTACCCATTTTCAAGTAGCATACATAATATACATTAAGACAACATTATTATTATAATATAAATATTTTTTTCCTGAAAAAATATTTTTTAATTATTATTTTATACAAAACAATTATTTCTTTTTTCTGTTTTATTGACTCTTTTATATTATCCATTAAACCGCACTGAAGTGGCCAATTTTTAAAGTATCTTAAAAACTCTTTTTACATGTTTTAACTTAACTTGGAAATTATTTATACCTAGAATATTATTTCTTTTTTCATTAAATTTCATTTCTAGAATATTAATTTCTACAATCTAATTTTATGACAAATAAAAATCATTTTTCTGAAGAAATTATTTTTCTAAAATTAAAGGGTATTTCTCTCGAGATTTTATCAATGATTTTATAAGTATATGATTCAAATATTTAAAAGTGTTATGGGACACATTTAATTAAATATATTTTTTAAATATATTATTTGATATATGATGAATTCATTGCACTTTGTATGTGATGGGTGGGGCCTACTATATCCCCTCGATACATTGGTTGATCTTAAGAGGAAAACATGACCGGTTTTTTACTAACGCCTTACCCATTACGTAGACTTCTTGGACGATTCCTTGATTGAATATTTGTAATGTCCAACATTATTCTACACCTCATTATGATATTCGTAACTGATATCCCATGTTGTTATTCAACTAGTATAACATCAATGGTTAAGTTTCATTCTCATGTTATTATTTATATGGAATTATTTATTCAACCTCTATTCATTCAATATGAAGAAAAAAATTATGTTTTAATGGAATGTGTTTTAGTTATTCACCATTATTTATCAATTTATGTTTTTTTATGATAGATTTAGATGTATTATTTACCCTTACTAGGCATCAAATCTCAAATGTTTCTTATGTTTTACTTTTCTAGATGATACCTAACAAGAAAGTTAATATTTTAATTATAAAACACTTATATGGAAAATGTGTGAAACCTGCAGGTACAACTGAGAGCATCAGACATCATAATAGATGAAAAAGTAGTTAAAGGAAAACATAAACCACGAAGATGTGTCCTCCCTATATAATTTGAAGGAAATATCTTATACATGTTTAACCAGATCCTCCTTGATGGAATCTTCACATTGATCATCCACCTTTCCCACACATGAAGGATCTCTTAAAATTTTATATTCTTAGCATTGAAGCCTCTGGTCAGGATTAAATGTTTCCTGGTTATCCAATAATCTTTCTCATTGGTTACCTTCCCTTGAAATATACTACCATTTATCCTCTCCACATCCTCATTAGATTCTAGAATGAGAATTCTATTATCTAATACCTCTACCTCGGAGTGCATGAGAAGATCCAATGGGTTTTCAATAATCTTCGAATCAGCCGCCCACTGTGATTCATCTATATTAACTAATTGAGATTCCATAATGTTATCCTCATTTTATAAAGAACAATGAGACACAATTATAGGGGAATCAAGATCCATAACATCTTCCTAGAGCCGAGCAACTATGGACATACCAACCTCCTTCCCTCAGACTGGATAATTAGAGAAGTGTCCTTCAACTGTGCCACTCCCACTCATAAATTTCAACTTTCTCTCCATTATCTATTTCATTATAGATGATTCATAATCTGTTACATTGGTATAACATTTTTTATCTAATATTTTCTCTATAGGTCTTGGAAGACATGAATAATTCGTACAACCTTTGGATTCCCCCTGTTTCTCAAAATGAATCCACCTAGGCCCCTATTCTGTTTCTATACCTTATTCCTTCTTGGGTTGTGGATCCTTATACTGGATCCACCCATTGAACTACACTCAGAAATTTGTTCATCAGTATCTCCACCCTCAGGCTTTGGCCCTAAGAAACTCTATGAGCCCTTTGGATCCTGATCTGGTGTATCAGATTCGAGCCCATCAAAGCGATTATTATTATCAATCAGAGATAGGGTTAACCTCTGGTTTTCCCACCCCTAGCTTCCACCCACTACCTCGGTCTTCCAGGTATCTTATTCATCTATAAATTAAGCACCCTGATGTTCAATACATCTAGCCCATGTCCAATCCAAGCAATATCTATGTCTCAAGGCATGGAAGACTCATATTGTAGAGGGTCGGTGTTACTAGAAACCCATGACCCTAAAACAACCTTTTTAGCCAGTTTTCTCCTAACAAGTCATTTCTCAACCAATTGAAAAATATCAGCAACATTAGGATTAGTATTGGTCAGCCTTACCTATTTTATGAAATTAGTATCGACTACGTCCGTTCTATTCAAATGGTACACTACGAGGGACTCTGGAACAAGATATTGTCCAACAAACTAGTTTCTGGGTCCCCAATAGCAAGATCGTTAGGATTGTCCAAAGAGGCTACAGACTGAGAAAAACTCAATCCTGGATTCAAAAACAACCTCTTGTTTCCACATAACTTCTTCCCCACTAAGGATCAAATCCTACTCATTGTCCGGATACTACAAGTGGACATGGTTCTATGAAAAATGTACCTAGGGGTAATACCTCTGATAAGGTGTGTAAGACTTGATGTGGCATAACTTGTCACATGACAATGGGAGTTACAACATACCTAGATTAAACACTCCTGAAAGATATTCTAAGAATAACTCGATTTGTTTTCAAACCATTATCAAGTATTTAATAGTAAATATTTCGTCAACAAAACCATGTTTATGATTATGTGATTAGCTATGCATAAACTTTTTTAGTTAATTTGATTTATTTCACTAGTTTTGGGATTACACATTATGTTTCAAAATTATATGATCTAATCTACTATATACTATTATTTATAAATGGTACATAGCAGAAGGAACTGGAATCTAATAAATGCACATAATCCATAGAGTAAGAATGATCTTTCTTCAATGGGTTTAAGCCACTATTTTGAAGGGAAGTAGTCTACAAAATATTCTTATCATATGAGGAAATAATATCATGTTCTAAATATATAGCTAAATAAATATCCAATACTTATGGATTAAAAGGGAACTAGTAGAAGAATAGGAAATAGTGGAATGATGTATATAATGGGAAGAAGGTAATGATTTATTTTTTCAATAAGTGATAATTGTGTATGGAGACACATAAATATATGCTTAATAGAAATAGTATTTTGCTTCATGTGTGGAGAAAAATGAAACCATTATCATAATTGAAAGAGAATAAAAGAATATTACAATGTTCAGTACTTCAAATATAAGGAGATGGGATGCTAAACAAATAAATTTCTAAATCATAAATGAAACATAACCCAAAAGATGATAATGGATCTTTGTCAAGATTATGATACTACCGTATATAAATATGAATGATTAATATTATTGTATTAGGATTCAATAATTATGTTATTTTAGTTTTTTTTTGAATAATTCTCTAGATATAAGAATCATGAGATATATTAAAATTGTAAAGTAATACTTCTTCTTTATAGATTTGTAAGCATGCATGTTTTTATTATGGTATTAATGTGATCGATATATTCAAATATTTGGTATGTGGGATTAAGACGTAATTTATATAAGGAATCTTATGTTATATTGATTTTATAAACTTAGATACCTTCTTTCTAATTTTTTCTGTAGTTAGTTGTGGATAGAAATTTTTTAGATGAGTGGTATGATTAACTACATGTGGAATAGGTCATGTTTTTTATTGGAAATTATTATTCGAATATAAAATGATTTATCCTTCTTCATTTCAATAAATATTTAATGGTCAATGGAATTATTTATGCTCTATATGATTCATTAAAAGTTATTTAGGTGTAAAAAATTCACCTTGAACATTACTTCATGGTATCATGGATAAAGTGAAAACTGATCAAAGAACAACCAATGGTCGATATTATGCTTATGACAAGGAAATTAACAAAGTTTTTTCCATGTTCTTATCTAAATATTAAATTAATTCCTCAACATTAGGAAAAGTATTTTTGAAAAAAACATTATATGTTTACTTCTCTGTATGTGAAATCAGTGGTCTTTTAAATGATCACAAGATTTTTGGATTTGTGATGGGTTACATTCTAATGTTCATGTCATCTATCACTCTCTATCATAACAAGATAGTTAGATTTCTATTCCATGTCCACATTTTCACTTCCCACTAATGATTTCTTGCCAGAAATCCTATTTTTGTGGTGACCTTATGTTTTCCCTTTTTCTCCTATTAAGAGGATATTTTATCATCCCCATTTCTAATATTGGTTTCCCACAAAGGAATTTTGATGATAAACCTTTGATTTTCAAAGTACAATTACAAATTTTTAGGAAATAATTTATTTTAGTAGGGGAGAATGTAACACACCAATATTTTATGGTTTCTAACTTTTTAAATTTATCTTCTTTGACATTGTGCATTACATAGAACACGATGTTTAGAAAAATATTTAAAAATTATAGTGATATTTAATCACATAGTTTTTGAAATGGAGGGAATGAAATAAATTGTTTAAATAATTGAAATTTAAGGTATTCATATTTATAAATGAATTATTTCTTTACCAACTAATTAGAAATGAACATAAAAGTCAATTAACCATAAGAGTTTTTTTTAAAACAACTTTTTATGTCCCCAATGGTATTTTATATTAATAAATTGAATAAATTAATGTTATTGAAATAATAAAATTAATCTTTTATATTAAATATTTAATGAAATGTTTTAAAATTCAACTAATAAATTTCATAGGCATGATATAATAATAAATCCAATTTTACATATAAAAGATTATATTTCCTAAATATAGTTTTACCCCCTTTTAAAGGTAAACATATTTAAAAACTAAATATTGAAACATTTTTTATTTTTAATGAAAATAATAATAATCATCTAAAAAATAGGAATTTGAGGATTATTATAGTGAATTTTTTTGTATTTTTCTGCAAATATTTATATTATTGTGAATAGTAAAAAAATAAAATTCCTATAAAACAATATTTTTTTATATAAATATTCTATTTATGATTTCCATAGCAGGCTCACCAATGAAATTATAAATAAATTTTTTTCATATTATAAATGAAAATATAGTATAAAAATATCTTAGTTTAAGTAAATAAGTATTTTGAAAATAATAATTAATTGTTCGTATATTTAAAAAACATAAATGATTATATAAAATTATATAATTAATAAAATTATTTAAAAGAAAATTTATTTTCATAAAATATGATTATAACCTAATTCCACATTACCTAATTTAATTTTTGATTGTGTCATAAAAATAGTTATTGTATTCAAATATTTATTTTTCGAGTAAATGATGATTTTATTTAAAAGTATATTTCTCATATTTAGAAAATTATTTTCATAAAATGGAGAAAATTTAAATATTATACACATTTATAAGTAGTTAGGGTTATTTTTTTTATTTTTCTGAAATAGTTGATTTTTCGGTAAATAGTGAAATATTATAATTTACGGTATAAGCTATATACATTAATAATTGAGTCATATATGATGTATGGATGATGTAAGATAATAATATCTACCTATACACTAATTATTTTATTATATGTATTGATAGTTTTTAAACTATTCATTTTCATTAGGAAAAATAATAAAATAACGAATAAATTAATGAGAAAACACCCCTCTCTTCTACTACAAATACCACCACTCACCACCACTTCTCCTCACACCTCTTAAGCCTTGAATACTATAAATTCCATAAACAATACTCTCCAATATTATTTTTTCATGCCCTAGAGCCTTGGGTCTCACCAAAAGACCAAACCCAATCCCTTTAAATAGGTTCTCAAGGAGAAAAATTCAATAGGTAAAAATTTCATTCCTTTTCAGTTAATTTTATTTCAATTTTTTTCATTTTATTATTCTATCATATCCTCCTCTATGGAAAAATGAATGATAACTAAAATATATTACATATAATATAATTATATTGTTTAAAGGGAAACCCCACCATCAATTCTCATCTACATTTACTTTTATTCTAAAGATGAAAACATCAATCTTTACATGCATATTTACCACCTTCATGGACGACATATTTGTTTCCAATTCTTCTATCATGAAATGTCATAAAAACTTATTTATTGTTAAAAATAATTATAATAAATGTATTAAATATTATTTAATGTTCTTGGAAAAAGTATATATACATAATATTAATTAATAAAACAAAACTAGTGTGTGATGATCGAAAAAAACCCCTAAATAATCCAAATGATATTCACTAACATGTTATCTAACGATTCATTCTCACATAAAATAAAAAATTATTTGTATAACCATTTAATATTTTTAATTTTCATTAATATCATATAAGTCCAATTATGTATAATTATTCACATTTCACATGATATTTTGTACATGTATACATGTAAACTAGTCCGGAAAATCAAGGAAACAAACACTCTCGAATGATAAAATTGTATCTTATAATACATCAAAAAGACCATAAATGAACATAATTAATTATAATACTTAATATAAATGTGTAAATGATTAATAATTTATTAATTAATTTATTTAATTTTATTATTTAAGACTTGTATTAAAACTACATGCACTTTTGGACATAATGTAAGGGTTTTCTCATCTCAATTTTATTTCCATGAGATCTACCAAATTCACAAATATTTCATGTGTGATATATTTATGCTTTTAATTAATATATCACATCAGTAATATCTTTATTTTCATATTATTCAATTTATTATTTTCTGTTCATTAATTTTATGGGGTATATGGTTCGTCTGTTTGCAAAAAGGTAAGGGAATCTTCCTGAAGAACCATTATTCACTCAGGTTAGACCTTATCTATCTTTACCCCAGTTTAATTATTCTTTATTTTTATAAAATTTATCTAAATTATGTTAATATATTCCAAAATCAGGTACCCATATCATTTAATCTCTCTATGATGGTGAAATACATGTTTTATAGGGTTCCCTTTTCAATTCTTCCCGTTAAGCAACCTCGATTAAAGGGATCTGCCCAATTTCTTACCTATTTTATATTATAATACAAAATTTGTTTTAATACACATTTTCCTTTATAAAATAGATAATTTTTTATGAAAAAATATCTTTTTCATTCCTGGATTTATACAATTTTTTACTCTTTTCATTTTAAAGAGTCTTTAATATTTTCCCTTAAACCGCACTAAATTGTCCCATATCTAAAGACTCTTATACACTCATTTTATATGTTTTTACATTAGATTGAAATATTTTGTACCTCAAAAATAATTCTATTTTTCATTCCTTCTATTTTTTGGGATACTCATGTTTGCAGTCTGATTTTATGAAAAATAAAAATGAATTTCCAAAATAACTTTTCCTTCCAAAATAAAATGGAATTTATCTAAAGTATTAATCATTAATTTTATTATAATGTTTTAATATATGATTATGATTTATATATATAAAAGTGGTATGGGAAAATATGGTTTAAATATATCATTTAAATTTCTTATTTGATATATTAAGAATGTATTGGAATTAATAAGTAACAAGCGAGACCCACTATAGCCTCTCAATGCATCAGTAGATCTCATGGGAAAAACAAAACCATGTTTTGGCAGAGGCCTTACATATTTATGTATACTTATTGGTCTTGTCCTTAATGGTATATTTATTATACTATTAATTAGGAATTCCTTTGTTATTATATTATTAATTGATGACACATTTGATTATTTTACTAGTATAATTTCAATGTTAATCTTTAATTCTCATGTGATTATTTATATTACATTATTTGTTCAGCCTTTATTCCTTCCATGTTTTTCCCATGATTATTTTGTAATGGAATGTGTTTATTTATTCACCATGCCTTATTATTGATGTTTATTTATGATACTTTTGATGTATTTTTTTACCATTATTGAGAATATGAACATACACATTTCTAATGTTTAAAAAGTTCTCAGGATGCAAAGATGTATATTATTAATTACTTACAAGGATAGTCTAGGAGAATTAGGTGTTCACCATGGATTATATTTTTTATTTTATGTTTTCAAATGTATTGTACAGTTCATGTTTGTAATCTTGATTCAAAAACTGATGAACTAATTGATCCTTCTGGATTCGAATATTTTATTTATGCCAATATATTAATATAAGGCAGTGGATCCAAGCTACTGGGGTTGGGGTATTTACATATGTTTTGTTGTGACTGACCTTATATACATTCAAAACATAAATTCAAGCCATAAAACATTTTTTTGGGTACTCCCTCGAAAATTTTACATCACAAAAACACTATATATGCTGTAAAAGAGTCAAATTACGACGGAAAATGGCGATTCAAATGAATTAAATTCCCATACCACCGATTATGACCCCATTTATCCAATACACATTGATTATGCTATTTTTCAGTGATAAATATTATTTTTAACCTATAAATTGAGGACTTGGGTAGTGTAAAAGGAATCCTCCAGACTAGGGAATTTACTGTTGTTTGGAGGAAGTGGGATACTATGACTTTTATTATGTTTTTATTTCCAATTTTTTCTTTTAATTTATTTTGAGATATAATAATAATGCATTATTTAATTAATGTTCTCTTATATACATTAAATTATTTAACCTTTAATATAATTATATCTTCCACTCTCTCCTCTATGATCTTTTATGCTTGCAATTATAAGCAACTGACTAGATGCTTTTCTATATTATTGGTTTTTTGAATTTCCAAAAAAAATTGAACTTTAATTTTTAATATTTTTTTGAACAAGAGAAAAGTGAACTGGTGCGGTAATCATCCACCATGGAATGGATCAAAAATTTATACCTATTCTTTAATTTTATACTTTTCCATCCCCTTACTTGGAAATCACATCATATGATGGAGATTGGGTTTCCAAATGTGATGAAATGGTATAAGATGGAGTAATATACTAGAATATTTTATAATACTAATTCAGTTGTATCATTTTCCATCACAATAGGTGGTGGTGGAATTTATTATGCCAAATTATTCTCATAATAATTCATGATTTCACATATAATAAATTAATGAATATAAATTCTTAAATGTGATGTCCAAAAAAAATTATAAAATTTAATTTTAATACAAATAATGAATAATGAAGGAACTAATGTGAACAACCCCATGTACAATACTATTCATCCCAAATATCATTCTATATTTAATCTCAATTTTAGATTATTATTTTTTTTCACACTTCCCCAAATAAAATCCAAAATTTAATTTTTTAAATAAAATATAAAAACCAAAATTGTAGTATTTATTGGTCAATTGAAATCATTGATTGAACTAAAGAAATATCCTTAAGTGAGATGACAGTAGCTAGCCATTGTGGGACATTAGTAAAAATAAATTAGATTTTTATCGCCTTATGAAAAGTGTTAAATGATATTAGATTCCCAGAAAGTATAACCATAATAGATAATAATTGAAATATAATAATTTAGAGTAATATGATCATATGAGAATAATCATGACACATATGAATAGTTATAACCAACAAACCATAGATCATTAATTGTGTTATAAGGAATGAAATAATATAAAGGTGGAAAATATATTAAATGATGGGAATATATATGTAACATAAAAAAGAACAAAATAAGTTAAACTCTAAAAGGTGAAATAACATGAATAAAACCTGGATATATAAGACATCCAAAAGAATTTAAAAATCATGATATAAAAAAATTATACCCATGACTATGTGAAAAAAATGATTATGTATATGCATAGAAATGTGATAAATTTCATTATTCCCAGAGTAATGTGACAAACCTCATTATTACCCCACGTAAATATCTCATCATATATAAATGATTACCAATTTAATAAGGGAAAATATAAAAACCCACATGTCTTCATTATTATATTTACGTGACTTAGGAAATCCATCATTCGTCATAAATAACCAATGAAAAGAAAATAAACATCATATAGATATCAAATAGAATCAAAAAAGTAAAAAACTCTTAATTTCATCAATAGTTATAACATAATATACTCTTGGAAAAAACATGGGTATCCAAATATATTCAGTAGTATTCTATATAAATAAACATTAAATGGGATAATAGAAAAATTGATATTGTAATCGTATATAAAAAAGGTATATGCTTAAGATACAAATTTTTCCAATAAATTTTTGTATTGAATCTAGCTAAAAACCATTTAATAATAGAAATGGAAAATATGTTTTTTGGAAAGAAAATGATTGGAAGAAATAAAATTAAACAAATCTCTAATGGTTCTCTATGATGAAGGTAGTGACATGTAATTTATATTATGGAAAAAATCATTTCATAATCCATCTAGAGAAACAAGGTGGATCTAATTATTTGAATAAAATCCTTAATCCATATAAGATATATCAAATGAAAATTAATAAGATGGAAAATAATTTTTAGTATTATTAGACAAAACACATTTGATATAAGAAATATACTTCAACATTTAACAACTTTCTAATTTTTTTTATAAAAATTGGAAAAAACTAATTTCTTATTGAAATCATGAAAAAAATAGAATGTTTTATTTAACAAAGAAAAGTTAGATAATTTTTTTTTGCCAATATAAAAAATTTAAAATTCATTATATAATGAATTTTTAATATATTAATAAATTAGAGAAGTTCTAATTCACTCTAAAATGTTATTTTCAATATAGTAAAGTGATATCATTGGAAAACACTTATTTTATGAAACATATAAATATAAAAGATTATATAAAGTATATAAATGTTATAAATATAATAGTGGGGTTGATAATAAAACATTTTATTTTGAAATGATAGAATTTTTTTTTAATATTTTGAAATATATTTTTTAAATACCTAAATCGTGAAAGGAGTTAGAAAATGTCAGTTTTAAAAAAGGAGAATTAAAATATTATGTTTACAAGTGATAACACATAAATTGGATGCTAATATTAGAATAGATATTTTCTAGGAATGTAAAATGTCGTTAAAATGGGAAACTCTCATTATCATGAATGTGAATTATTCTTATAAATGATGTACTTTTTAGGAAGAGAATCATTAAGAAAAAATTTATGATTTAACAATTAATTCTCCATAGATAGGAATAAATGGTACTATGAAAAACAATAATAATTTGGAATCATAAAATCATGGAATAATAAAGATAAAAAAGGTGTATTATATATCAATGAAAGGAGTTGTGTAAATAGAAAATAGTTGTGGTGATGGGAATATATCAATCAAAGAATATCAGAGGTATACCATGAAGTAGGCATTAAAATATCATTAAATTAATGATACTCATTAAAATTTAATATAATATGGTTGTTAATGAACTATATAAAAGAAATTGTGGTGTAGAATATCAAACATGTCTCAAGAATTTAAAAATGATACAAATAAAGCCTAAAACATTAGAAACATTTGAATCAAACCCCCATGAAAGATTTTATTTCCAATAAATAATTAAATACCTTGAATAGTTTGAAGAAACTCATACAATATACAAATGGATCATAAAATTAATCATTGGTAACAAAATATGTTGTATAATCAGAAATATATCCAAAGGGGTCAAATTATGAAATAATAAACACTTACCTGATTTCAATGCTTAGTCAAATGTAGTTTAAGAAACTATATAAATATCATAAATATCTAAATCACAATTTTATAAACATTTTCATGTAAATAATTATTTATATACAATATTTGTTATTATTATATACATCAATATTAGTCAGTGATTTTATATTTTCTATATAAGGTTTGCGTAATATTGATCGTTTTGAACAACATTGACTTTATTGTTGTTTTTCATCATTCATCTACAACTATTAATCATTCTTATATCATAAAAGGTATTGGAATTAATTTTTTATAATAATTTTTAATGTTAAAATTTTATTCTATTTGTATTTTGGGTTACTATCTTTAATAAAGAAATTAGAAATAATAATTTTTTTAGTCATATTTAATGAATAGTCATTGGTATATTAATTACATATTTCAATATCAATGATACCATTAAAAAAAATAAAATTTTCATGTAACGATTTATGACATATTATAATTAATGAGGTTCTCCTAGTAAAATATGGTATTATTTATTGCATAGTTCATGTAAGCTATTAGATCGACCCAAACAAGAATATACCATAACCAATGGACAATATTGATTATGAAAGTGGTTTCTTATGGAATAATATCATTATTAATAAAACATAATGATATTATTTATATAATTTAAGGTGTTTAATTTTATTTTATAAATATACTACAAGTATGTAGAAATAAGATGAAAAATGAAATATAGTACTTCATGGTGGCAGTAATATGCACAATGCATGGTTAATGTATTGATTTCATAATGAATGAGTAGGAAAAAATATGGCTAAATATTTTTATATTATTAATAAGAGTATATATGTATCATTTTCTATAATAAAATCCTTATAACCAGTGAAGAGTAACGATTGTGAGAAATATAAGACATTACTTCGTGGAGGTCAAAGTACACAAAACACATGAATAAAGATTTTTTGATTCTTAATGGAAAAAGAGAAAAAATGTTATTAGTTTTTACTATAGAATAATATAATTTATTATAAAAACATTAATAAATTACTAAAATTTGAATAAAAAAATTAGGAATGTGGGAAAAAAGAGAAAAGAACATTTGGAAAATGTATTCATGTTGAAGACTTGGACTTTCCCTTGAAATGTTCCTTGTAAATTGAGGTATTTTTCTAATTTGTTGTTATTAAAATATGAAGTAAATGGAAGAGGATTGTAGTGGATAGAAAATGGGTATATTTCCATGTGTAAATTTAATTCCATGACTATTTATGATCTATTGGTAAGATTCAACTTTTATATGTGATGAGAATTACATTTTTATATATTTTTTAACATAATATAATGAGAGAACATATTTCAAATTCCAATAAGACTATAAAATAGATTATAATATATAGGTGTATGATATAGGGTAGGACATCCCACCCCTCAACGATTGGATATGGAAGAGGTGATGGGATATTACTAGTCATTAGGTGAAATCCCAAAGGCATTGAAGGCTAGAAATAAATACCAAGGGATGCCTAAATATTTAGGAGGTGATTTTTAATTTAAATATAAAATAAAAAATCCAAGATAACCATAAACAAAAAAACCAATATATAATGCATCAGAATAAAATAAAACTCAACATAACTAAAATAATAATCATATTTGAGTAAAAAGTGGGATCCAAGTGAAACATCTGAGAAATACCCCAGAAAACAAAACCCGAAGTGACTAAATACATTAAACCTGAAATCCTGAGTATCTCTATACTCTGAAAAGACATGGGAAACCCATGATATCAAGAAATATTACTAACAAACTGATATAAGTTTCCATTAACTATGTCTCAATAAATAACAACTGCAATTACACAAATGTTCCCAAGAAAATAGTTAGTCTAAAATCTATGAAATTTCATCCAATGACTTTTCAACACTTGCGGCTATGATAAAACTTGTTTAAAATATATTTAATGTGTTTTAAATGAATTTTAAAATATGTTATATCATAACCTAAATGTTTTCCAAGACAAAATAGTTTTCCATGGAAAGGAATAAAATAATAAATAAAAACATTTCTCAGTTCCTTTGGGTATAAAAATTCCACACATCCGTACATGTGTGCATATGTGACAATTCCATACTCAAGATGGTCTCTTATATATCTATTATGTTTTCACATTTTTATAAATCCCATGTTCCATTATAGCTTGGGAACTGAACATTGAGTATTATTTTAACAAGTCCCATAAAATGAAATATGAACCCACTTCAACATGTATACCAAAACCCATTCTATGACATTGCAAATAAAACCATTGTTCCATTTAAAAAACTCAATAACTTTATTTCATGAATCCAAAAAATCAATAATTTTAAAATCACCATTTTAAAATTATCATCAAATAATATTTTATATAACCCATTCAAATATCTATAATTTCCCAAATAACGTCACTAACATAGTTTTTAATTATAATCACACAAAAATTTCACCATAATATCCAGAATTTTTTTTAAACTAATCATTCATGTTCTAATGATGTTCAATTGAGAGAGAAGCTAACTACCTCAAAAGAAATTTGATAAAAAAGAATGTAACAACTAATCTCTATATCTGATCACAAATCACATCCCATTCCCTAGATCAAACTATAAAACACTGAAATTACTAACCGGGAACCTGGATCTATCCATAAATAATTATACCTTTAGTTTTAAGACAAATAATCAGAAGAGATAAATAAATAATTGTAAAGAAAGATCACATACCAATGGATATGGGCCTTGAATACAATTTGATTCACTTTTGGATCACTCTTGGACCAACGAAATGTGCCTCTAACACCATTGGAGAAAAATGATTTTGTTTTGTGGGAGAATTAGCGGAAAATCGAGGCTTAACGGATCTAGTACAAATTATATCTGAATTTTTTGTATTTGAAAGTACACCATGTATGATTATGGAACATAGTTCAAAACACTATGTGCAAATAGTGCATGATCTACAACCTCATGTGAACCCTTTCTTTGTAAGCTTTCATAGTTAGAGAAATCATGTTATGACCATTCATTTTTTCACAAAGCCAAAATATAGAAGGCTCTTATAATTTTTCCTAATCACCAATATGGGTTGGAAAAATCATGCACCAACCCATTGCCTAGTGTTTTCCTTATACGATTTAGTTGTGGTGTTATAGTTTTTTTAATAACCATGCTCAAACTGTGATCCTCTTTAAAATCCACCATAATGTGTCATGACCCCTCAAAACCTATCAAAACGTATCCTAATAGTTATATTTACATAAAAACATAAACAATGGGCCAAATAATTGTAACCATGGGTGTTACATCCCCCCCAATTGTTCTTATCGTCCCTGAAAACTAAAAAATCCATAATGGCTTAAAGGATTTTAGGTCATTGTTCCACCATTTCTTTTAGGATACTCCCATGTTTCATTAAAAATATGAATGAGTTTCTATAAAACCCACACTAGACATATTCTTCTCCCATGAAAGACGATTTCTTGCCTATCCACAATTCAAATTGGAACATGAACCAATATACCATGTGGCTCTAGGTCGATGTGATGCCATCGAATCACATGGTCAGGATCTGGTTTAAACTTCTTCAATTAAGACACATTAAAACATATTATACATAACATTAAACCTTCATAGATAATACAACCTATATTACACCTCAGCAACACATTAATGTATCTCAAAAAGAACTGTGTGTCAGGGATAATACATTACCTACATAATAAAATAATGAATCTCAGTCATTGGGGAGATAATCTATAAAATTTAACCACTCACCTTTAATAACAATAATTTTTTATAGTGATCCACATAAAATTTCAGAAAACATTGAACCATATCCATTAATATTCTAACTAAATGTATCATTTTGGTTGGCTCTTGGAAATTTTTGGTCCCACCTGTTTAATATCACATATTTCTCCTCAAAAAAATTATAACAACATGGAAGGACATACAATTTTATATAGGGAACCATATGAATCAAGGCTTGATAATTGTGGTCGTACAAGAACTCTACATATAGAATATCCTCTTTTTGTGAGGAACTAAAATCCATTACAAAATTCCAAATGATGAACTCCAAAATTTAGATAATCCCTTTTCATGGTCCATATGTTTATTAATGATACACCATGATCATAGTCAACTGTTCCACAATGAATTTCTATATTGATTTCTAAAAATGTGACAGAAACATTTTTTATCATTTAGATAGAATCAACACTAGAATTCCACGTCTCTTAAAATATTCCCATATATATATATATATATATATATATTGGACATTCCATACACCCTATGGGATTCTATAATATGAATAAAATGATCTAGAATCATCATTTGGACACCAATTACCCATATTTAATCATGTTTCTTAACTGTTTTTTGAAAACTTCTCACAAAATACTTAGTTATCTTCTCTAACTTCTACACAGAAAATAGTAAATACAAAAAATGTATACCAGTTGTTTTTGTGTATTCATAGCCTACTGATATGTAATACATATCAAAAAACACTTCCACTTCACTTTTAATTCCAACCCACTAACAATGTGCTTTAATCTTTCTATACATACATTGAATAACTTGATGAAAGGGCCATTTTTAATGGTGATAAGAATTAAGAATTTGTTCTTGAATAAACATAGGTTCTATGATCTGATCTCTAAACAATAGAACCAAAATACCATCCAGATTCCATCCCTCGATGGTATGCCTATAGCTGAGTTTTAGTATCATAGAAACACATTCTGAAATGGATATCTGGGCCTCTTTACCACATTGATCCAAATTGTAAACAAACAAAACTAGGATGAAAAATTCCACATCACAGTGGTTGGTACAATCCAGGTGCATGTATGTTATATCCATTATTATCTTACAATTATTAAATACATCATTAGCTATCTAATTATAATAATTCATACCAAATTCATATTCCTTGAATTTTACATTACCTTATGGATAAATCATGTCAAAGATAAACATTTGAATGTATTTCACCAATATTTTATGCCTTAGATACAAATCACATTTCCAAAAAAATTTAAACTCACAGGAACTACAAACACTAAAAATTTCTCCACAAAAAATGATATTGATGATAAGAATTTAAATAATGGACTACAACATCCAATTCCATATGGTGTTCTATGGTGTTCTAGGTAGTTATTCTCATCTAACTGCAACTTCATTATTACGTAACCAATAACAAGATCCCAATATGATCCAAATTCATCATAACAGACTATATATCCTAGTACAAATATGAGAAACATGAAAATAAGTTCTTATAAAAGTTTAAACCTAATCACCTGAAAGAATTTATGAAATTATTTATTATATTGGAAAGGAACGACTTTTCTTATCCAAGATTTCATTGGTGATTTCAAACGTGATTAATCATTAAAAAAATCATTAATATCCTACCAATCCAGGGAATCTACATATCTAAAAGACATTATTTTTTGTTTCAAATAGTTGACATCTATTATATATTATAGATCTAAATAGTACTTTTTTTTGAAATTACATGGAAATGTAAATGTACCTCTTGTGCCTAAGAAATAAAACATTGATAAAATGTCAATCAGATGATGCTATAGAAAAATAGACAACACTATAGAATGTGTTTCTCATGATCCACCATTTTTATTGATTAGACATGTAAATAATCTGCAAAAAATCACTACAATGGAATCAAAACACCGATTAAATATCGTATTCATCAATTCCATAAAGATGACAGGTGCATTGTAAATGATATAATGCATAAAAACAAACTATTTATGGCCATGTGTGCTTCTAAAACTTTTATTTATAATATCCTCTTTCAAAACCCACAGTTGGTGATAAAATAAATGCATTTAAATTTTATAAAACCATTATGCCCCCACAAAATTGATAGAACATATCATCAATGCATAGAAGAGGATACCAATTATTTATCATAACATGGTTAATATTATAATAATATATACAAATCCTATGTGTTTTATACACCTTCATAAAAAAAGAATCGGAGTTTCCCACAGAGACATACTATTCATATGAAACCATTATAATGATCCATATGATATGAAATAAAGGAATTAAGATTGGTCCTTGGTTAGAGATTAATCGTAATCTCCACTACACTTTTGGGTGAAAAACCATAGAAGTTGTGAGAAAAAACATTAATGAACTTGTCTACTAGGATGCAAAATCTCTATTTCTAATCTCATATTCCAATTGCTAATCAACAATAGTTAACTAGTAATATATATTTCCAACCATAGAGACCATCAGTCATGTTCTTCTTATATCAACTTCCAAATATTCAATAAATATATTCATAACACCATCTTATGATTTAAAACTCACATTACCTAGGTAATAATCAATATGAGCATCAAATATAATGAACCAATACAATACCAAAATCAAGTCCTAAAACCACATATATCACAAAGAAATCACAATTCAACTAAGTTAAATTGATTTTGGTGGAATATGTTTCACATTTCAAGGATCGGAAGTATTGTTGTTATTAGGTGATTAGATCTTCAAAAAAAGTCAACATCTCGATATGTAAACCCAAAATTGATATTACATAAGAAGCATAAAATGAATGGAATACAGATGTGTCAAACAATTCCTTCATAATGGTTGAATTCCGAAGAATTTTATCTCTCACCATTGAGGGTCCCATTTTATCATCCATAATCACTTTCTCAACTCTATACAATTTCACACATGGTGCACATGGACCTTCTTTATTATATTGAGATTTGATAAAATTGGGAGTCATGGTAAACCTAAAATCACCATGGATCACTGGGTTCTTTTGATGAGATCTACACATTTTCACTTTTATCATCCAAGCATATGGTTCCTAAGAATGATTAGATGTGTCGCTAGCACCTTTCCGTGGATCATTGTGACAATAGCGCTAAAGATGTCCCATCTTGTGTAATTGTGTCATGGTCTATGTGGTTCCATATAATATGGAATCATAATGTCAAAAAAACAACATTGAAAACATCACTTCTTAATTTTTATTTGCGGAGGAATATTAACAGATCCCATAGACAGATTCTATGATATCCCACCTACAATGACCCAATGATAAATAATACATATTCTAGTTATTTTAAAACAATAAATTTCATTCCATTCTGAAATATAATTTATGTTTATAGTTTTAGGGAATTATGATAAACAATTACATAATAAACCCATAAAATATATGTGTACACTTCTACACTGTATCCGTTTTTCATAAAACAATATTATTTAAAATAAATCATAATTACATTTCATGACAAATCATTTTAATTTTCTTCTTGAACTCATCCTTATCCCTAATTTCACTTAAACCTTATGAAAAAAAATCAAACATTTTATGGAAAAAATATATGTATGTGAAAAAAATCATTAGTCTTGTGAAAATACATAGAAAATTTCCTTTAAAACATACATTTTTACTTCAAAAAATGAATCATCTTTTTAAATAGATCAAAATCTTATCTTTTCAAGATCAAACGATTTCGATGAAAATTTATTTGAAAGCACATAAAAGTTAATTAGGTAACTTTGGACACCAATCTTCATATTAGTCTTGTAAATGGACTAAGTAATATTTTCAACATATAACTCTAGAGTACCAAATTTATTGGAGATTATAACATATACACACATCCTTGGATAATCATTGAACCACATGTCATTGGTTAATAACATAACCACCCATCCTTGATTGATCATGGAACCACATATCCTTAGTTTATAATAGAACCACCCATTATAATTTACAATTCCCATGAACCATATCATCATCATAAAACAAGAATTCTTGGATCAAAACTATATTTTTAAGCAATATCATTTATTTTAACAGAATAGTAGGCAGATAAAATGGAAAAACATTTCATTAAAATAAATATTTAATCATATAATTGCTGCTTCAAAACATTAATGCACCATTAAGGTTGAAAAATGTTCTCATGAAGTATTAGTAAAAAAATAAATTTTTAATGTTTCGTAAATAATAATAAAAAGAGGATTAAAAAACTCACTTTTAGAAAACTGTAAAAACATTCTTTATCCAACCATTTAAAAAAAATTGAAAATAAACTTTTAAAATAATTCATGTCCGTATAAATAAATACATAAAAATAGTTTAAAAATGGACATGAAATAGAATCATATATAGAATTAATCATTAAAAATTTTAAATCATTTTTTATTAGTTAAAGAGACCCCAGCCTTTCATCTGACTCATCATGTACAGTCTCATTTGTTTTTCACCCATAGACCACTAACAGTGGTTCTATAAAATAAAGACCTCTATAATTAGGATATGGGTTCTATGATGGTATATTAGTATAGTTTTTTTGAACTAAATGGCTGAAAATGGTGTAAAATTATGGGGGAGGTGGTTCCCTTTTATAATTGGGGGAGACCCAATTTTGTAATTTCTCAAAATATTAAATTGTAATAAATTTAGTTATCATGTTAAATGAATCCAAATGAAAAGGTAATCGATGATAAGATATGAGAGGTTTTTAATGTCATCAACCAGTAAAAATTATACTTTTTTATTTATCATTTTAAACATTACATTTTTTGTTACCCCTTGGATAATTATTTTCAACCATAATTATGATTTCTATCATTATAATTATAAAGGGTTAATAACATCACAATAAGTTGATAAACGAAACATAAACTAACAATTTGTGATTTTTTTAATAATATTCATTTTATATGGCTGGAGATAATATTTCTAAAAGTTTTAAATCATTTTAGGAAATATCATTTTGATAAAATATATTTAATGCAATTTTGACAATATTAATTTAATTTCACTTAGAATGCATCAATAAAAAGAGGGAATTAGAATTTAACTATTTAAAGCATCTCTAGTATATCAGACAGATCTATAAAATTCATTATACACATTAAATCATGCAAACTATATGAAAAATAATATTTATTAAAATCTATTATTTTACTTTTTGTTAATTAAATAATTAATGATTTAGCATTAAATAAGAATTTAATATTATTATATAATTTCTAAATATTATAAATAATTTTTTATTATGAAACTAAATTCATTAAACACATAATAAAAAATTATTTTCAATAATATTTTTCTTTTGTCCCCATATGGATACATAAAAGATATTCAGATCAAGGAGAAATACATTTTGTAACTATCTTTGAATTAAATAATATATAAGTGATTTTAATATAGAATTATTGATTAAATAACTCAAATTCTAACATAAAGTGAATATTGTTGAATTTGATTTGTCCTATAATAGTTTTTGACGTTTTTAGGTTATTTTTACACCCATATATTTTGGTTTTGACCCTTATTTTACGGCTTAAACTATTAGTGTAACAACATGGATTTTCACACATTGAGGGTTAATATATTTACTATAAAATGTCAAATAGCCCATAAAGGTATCATGAATGAAATTTAAAACATTATCTAAAATACTTGGCCTAAATTATGAATTTTAGTAATTTTATATCATTTAATAAAAAAATATTTTCTATAAATTTTTATTGATGTCAATTTTAAGAACTATTCATTAATTTACCATTAGTAAAATCAATACGACAAGATAACTTCAAAAAAACATATGTCAATAAATTACTAATATGAGAATTTCGTCAATAAAAATATTAAATTAAATTAATTATGAAAAATTATATTTATTTTAATATCCTTAATATCATTTATTTCATTTGTCCATTAATTAAATAATTACTCCATCAGTGTTATGCATTTAAAGTAATTATTTTTCAATAAAAAATAAAAATAAATCTCCATGACTAATTAATATATTAAATTTTCAAATAATATTTATATTTGACCATCAAATTTGTGTAATTCTATATTAAAAATATTATAGTTCTTAAAAATAAGGGTGTGACATCTTTCACTTGTCGTTAAATAAAATATTATAAATGTAAAAATAAATTAGAAATGGAAAAAGACCGTATATTCGAAAAATTGTTGATTATAGATGAATATTACCCATCCAAAAAAATAGGGGTACATTTTAGGGTTGATTTTAGGTACTTATCAATTTTTTTTACTCTTAATTACCTAATTCACCCTTTGTCATGGTAATTTTTTTCAAATATAATATTCATATTAACATAAATTAAAAGTGTCATATTTAAAAAAATTGGACCCATGGGTTAAAGATATTTATTCCATTTAACAAATTTAAAAACATAGAACTTTATGTATTAACAATAAAATTAAATAGGAAAAAGGCATTAGAAAACATTTTTTCAGAATAATGTCATTTTTAAAAATAAAATTTATTATACTAAACTACAATATAAAGTACATCTAAAACCAAATATTTTGATTACAAAAATTTAATAATAATAATTTAGAACTAAACCATAAAAAATTACCATGATAATATTTTTAAATAACAAACAGTTTTTAATAAAATGTTATTTTTCAATATTTATTAAAAAAACATTTCAGAAAAATATCAAAAATTCTGCAAAAGAAAATTTTGATGTGATGCTTTCAAAAATTAAGATCAATTTATAAAATATACTTTCAAAATTATCTAGAAATTAATTATACTATTTGTACATAAAAATCAATAAAAAACATTTTTTATGAAAATATAATAAATTTTATATAAATATACTAATTATTCTGAAAGAAAAAATTAATACATTATAAATGGTTGGAACCAATATATATTTTATAAATAAATTATTCCAATACAAACCCTCCAATTAAATATATAGGATATAATGGTCACAATAGAATAATGATATTTAGTTATTCATTTAAGTATTTAGTAGTGTGTCTTATAAGTTATCAAACATAATTTTTCCTTTTAAAATCACATGATGTTATGGTTTCTCCTTTTTGATATTGTGTCCCTTTAATATTTAAATCCTCATTGAAAATTATAGGATTGAATTTAAAAAAATAACCATAGTGAAATCCTATAACGAACAAAGGATTAATAAAACATCAACTTTAAATGAATGAAGGGGATGTATGATGTTAATCCTAAATAACTCATTAATAGGTTTCTGTAAAGACCCGAAAATTTCAAGGAAATTTTTTTCTTAATTTACTTTGGAATTTTACAATAACGCAGTTTCTGACGGCACCTGATTCCGAGGCCCAGTGTGCCCGGAATAAATTTCCGAAGTTTAGCTCGGGTACGTTCAGTGAACGAACGAGCGGGAATTCCTATATTTTCAACCAGTGCTCAGAATTGAAATCCAATGACACCAATGAACTCGCAACGCTGGTAATCGCTTAAGAGAACCTTTACCGTAGTTGCGTTTGTGCGGGAGAAGAAGTTAATTAATGGGGTTTAATTGAAAAGTAAATAAAATTGTTGGATCAATTTTATTTCATATCAAGGTGGTTAACTTCTCCCATGGGAAGTTGGTGGTGGGGCCCACATCCACCCAACTTCCCATGTGTGGATAATTAAAAGGGTGGGGGCCACACGAACCCCCCACCTTTTCAAATCCCTTAACTCCTCTTAACCGCTCACCTTCCTAACTCCCCATTAACTCACTTTCATTAATTTTTTGACAACTTGTTATAATTAAAAAGGTGAGTTATTTAATTTCAAACTCTTGAAATTCAAATAGTTAGGTTGTGTTAATAAATTAAGACTTGGTCTTATTTTATTATTGTTAGAGTTTTTTCCACCTTGAGAGGATTGGGAAGCGTGGAGTCTTCTTCTTCTTCAACCTCGACGAAGAACGCGAAGAACACCGTTCTTCAACGAAGAACACCTCCGCTGAAGAACGCGACGTCTTCTTCCAACGATGTTTCCTCTTCGAACGCACCTCGACGACAACGGAATCGACGTTCGTTTCCCACGACACCCGACCTCTGCGACACTCATCTTCCACGGCTCGATTAACGTGCACCGTTCCTGAACCGAGGTAGGGAATTTAAATTGAGATTGTTGGTGAACCCTCGTTTACTCCCTTCTAAATTTAAGAACGCGGATCAACTAATATTATGTTGATCCGCGAAGATTATTTTGCGGGTTGGGATTATTGTTATGATTCTCTTTATTTAAGAGGTTTTAGGGGAATTTTATTTGTTTCCTCTTAACCTTGAGAAAGAACAACGAGCGCGGACCAACCATTACCTGGTTGATCCGCGGACCGTTAGTCCATGTGGGGTTACTTTTGTTGGGTGTCGTCTAATTTCTTGGTTAAGTATGTTCTCAATAATTTGTTGGTAACAAATGTTTGATTTTCCAATTGATATCACTTAACACGGAGGGCGCGGGCCGAACGAACACGGCCCGACAACCCTCCGCAGTTTGTTTTTGATGCACGGTTTTGACGGGCGACGACGAAGCAGGTCGTTATGGTGTTTGAATCCCTTCGTAGTGAATTTGGGGTCCCGGGAGGACCATAGGCGAAGACGGCAGGAGAAACGGACCACCGGAGCGCGTCCGGTGGTCCGCGGAAGGTGGCGGCAGTGCGCCGCCGGAGGGTTGGCGGCCGGTGGATCCGTCACCGGCCTCAATTAGCGGCGGGCGGGGGAGTCGCGCACCCCGCTCCGCGATTCGGCTTGGCCACGCTGGCCGAGCCATGGCCGACCGGTCAGGCCGGACCGAGCCGGACCAAGCCGGGCCGGGTCGGCCCGGGCCCAGACCCCCTGTTTTCGGACTACTTTCGGTCAAATGCCCATATCTTGGGCTACGGGCGTCTGATTGATGTGTCGTCAGCGGAAACGCGAACCTTGGAATGAGGCGGTTGGAAACATTAACTTCGGACTATGTGTTAGTTGATGTATCAGCCTCTCGTCTCATGGAGCGGACCCTCCCGAACGAGCTTGCTGTGTGCGGGAACCCTAGTGCTGGCTGCGACTGCGACTTCGACGACAACTGTGCAGAGATCCTCAGTGGATTCGACAGCGACCACTACAACACTCAGCGATCCCACGGGGATCAGTGCTACAGATCCTGTGTGGGTCTGATCCTGTGTGGGCCTTTGCAGGGATTAGTACCTATCGATCCTTTGTGGATCTGACAGCTTAGATGATTCAATACTGGTCTTGTATCCTATGTGGGTCCCAGTATAGATGAATCGATGAAGACAGCTGGTCTTGTATCCTATGTGGGTCTTAGCTGTACTGGTCTTGTATCCTATGTGGGTCCCAGCTTAGATGATTCAATACTGGTCTTGTATCCTATGTGGGTCCCAGTATAGATGAATTGATGAAGACAGCTGGTCTTTTATCCTATGTGGGTCCTAGCTGTGCTGGTCTTGTATCCTATGTGGGTACCAGCTTGGATGATTCAGTGCTGGTCTTGTATCCTATGTGGGTCCCAGCTTAGATGATTCAACACTGGTCTTGTATCCTATGTGGGTCCCAGTATAGATGAATCGATGAAGACAGCTGGTCTTGTATCCTATGTGGGTTCTAGCTGTGCTGGTCTTGTATCCTATGTGGGTCCCAGCTTAGATGATTCAATACTGGTCTTGTATCCTATATGGGTCCCAGTATAGATGAATCGATGAAGACAGCTGGTCTTGTATCCTATGTGGGTCCTAGCTGTGCTGGTCTTGTATCCTATGTGGGTCCCAGCTTAGATGATTCAATATCTATATCTGATCATACCTTTCCCTTTTGACGAAGTATACCTGTGTGAGCTGAATCTTGTGTTACTATCCTTTGTGGATTGTGTTGAACAATCCTGTGTGGATTTACTGTTTACTATCCTTTGTGGATTGTGTTGAGCTATCCTATGTGGATTACTTTTTCTCTCCTTCGTGGATTGTGTTGTTCTATTCTGTGTGAGTATACGTTTTGCTTTCCTGTGTGGACTGGGTTGTGCTTGGGCTCGGATGTTGGACCCGAACGGGAATTGATGACTTAGGTATATGTATGGGCATATACCTAAGCAGTTTCGGTTGTTACTTCATGATTGTATCTTTCCTTTGTGGTTTATCCTTTGTGGATTTTGGAAGACCTTCGGGGGTCTCGGGGTCCCTACTGAGTAGCTTATACTCACCCCTTAACGGGCTATGCCTGCACTTCGTTGTGTTGGTTGCAGACAACGGACAACGCTGATCGTGGTGGAGGCATGCGGAGCAGGACGATACCTGGAGGTGGACCACTGGGCGGGACGTACTCGAAGTGGACGGTTGGACCGAGGAGTTGTGGAGGCTATCTGTGCTCGCCCTTCAGGTGGGACTTCCAGAGGATGGCTCGATGCTGCGGCTTTTCTTTTCAGTTGTTGTTTTCCCCTTTCAGTTGTACTTTACAGTTGGGCTTGTATTTCCGGCCCCTTTTACTTTCAGCATAGCTTGTTACAGTTTTTACTTAGTGTTTACTCTTCCGCTTGTTTACTCTGTGATGGTTGTTTACTTTACAAAGGCAATGCCTTCCCTGTTTACCGGGATTTACGCCTTGGTGCTAGTCGCCAGCCCCTGGCCTATGGAAGGCGGGCTTGGGGTAGTCACGCCACGGGCCCCGAGGACGGGTCGTGACAAATTGGTATCAGAGGAGTTCGGTTCTACCGCAGACTCTGATCTTTCTTCTATGTGTTGCAATAGTGTTAAGCATATTGAGTGTGGTTATCAGTTTAGGGAGTCCAGTGTTGGTGCGGCGACCGACGTATCCGTACACCAGGACCCTGACTTCTGATTTCCGACTTAATGCACGAAAATATTGATTTCATGTGTGTTTCAAGTTTTCATTGTGATTAATTGTGTCAGCTCACCAGGTATAATACGTTGACCGTGTCACATCTGTTCAGGATGTCTCCACGCAGACAGTCAGTTGGAGTTCCGAGAGAGTACTCGATGATGGCTCACCGAGCGATAAGGCTCTGATGCAGGGCCCTTTTTACTATGTTGGCACCCTCGGGTGGTGTACCAGCAGCACCACCACCTGTTGGGCCGCAGATTCCAACAGATATACTAGCAAACTGTGCACGCTGGCAGAGCGCGTTTCACAAGTTCCAGCAGTAGAGGCCTCCGAGGTTACGAGGCGAGACAAATTCCCAGACAGTAGAGCAGTGGCTGGAGGCGATTGCTAGAGTTTTCTGCCTAGCTGAGACATCAGTAGAGTGGATGGTGGACTTGGACACTAGTGATTTCCAGTGAATGACCATGAGGATGGTCCGCATAGTGATGAGGCTTCGGTACGTGGACCGATTCCTGAGATAGTGCCTTTGGGTAGTGTGTCAGCTATACATCACCACCTGTTGGTCAGCAGTTACAACCGGTGGTACCGGTAGGTGACACGTGTAAGCTTACTTCCTTACATGTGTTCTAACTTCAGATACCCTCAAGTTCTGAGGCGAACCTGACTCATAGGCGGCTGAGGACTGGCTTGAGGAGGTGTCTGAGAGTTTTCTAGAGCTTATACAGTTTCGGCGGGACGACGTGTTTATAGTTGAGAATTCATCGAGGCATACCGAACATACCGGGTACTCCATGAATGCGTTTCGAACAGTGCAATAGAGCTCGGAGCTTTGAGCGTGGTTTTTTTAAGGACTTCCGAGCCAACAAATTTTCTCTATGCATTCCTACTTAGGCTAGGGTGCTAGAAGGAACCTTTGTGGTTGAGAATTCTTTGCTGATCGAATACAGCCAGAGAATGTTAAAAGTTTGGAAAGCAGGAAACTGATGCTAGTCTCGGAGACTTGGGCGTGTAAAATTTTTCAAGTAGATGAAATTTTAAGGATATATGAATCTGCAGAGCAGCAGACATGGAGGCAGAGCTAGGAGAGCAGCTTGTGGTGGTGTACATTTCAACATGTTACCATCACCCTCCTTTGTAGTCCCCGCTAGAATCAGGGAGTTGGAGAGCAGGGGAAGAGATTAGCTGCTTGCGGTCAAGGAGTGCAACCAAAAAGGTCTCTAAGGATGATTCGAAGTGCGGACATTGTCTTCTACTAGCTTCCGTAGCCACAGACATCGAAACGAATCATCCCTTCCTTCCATGAATCTAGTCCCAGACCTATCATTTCCGGTTAAGCCATTGACTTGACCCTCATGTCTGGAGATACCTTTAGGAGGAGACTCGATAGTCACACTTACGCCGATGGTGTGATCTGACCCTTGAGGCGAGAGTCTCGGTTGAGACTTCTTGGTGGCAGCGTCGAGGCCTTACGACGTTAGTTTGAGTATGAATTTGGAAATCACTATTCATACACAAATTGACGGTATTAGGCAAACTTTGGGATGGGTTTTCCTTGGTTAGTGAAAAGGAAACCCTAGGCAGCACAAGTTAAACTCATGCACGGGAGGGTGCGACCGATCACTCTTGAGACGGCCAACCTTACCCTTGTGGCAACGGTCGTTTTGAGTTTCAGTTCTAACAGGAATTGGAGACCTTTTTAGTTCGAGGATGATGATCACGTTCTTATACGGGTCTCACCTCGACGAGGATTACGGAGTTTTGGCCAAGGTGGAAAGTTATCTCCATGCTTCATCGGACCCTTCCAGGTCCTCAACAGGATTGGCGAGGTGGCTTACCGCCCAGCTCTACCACCTTTGTATCCCTAGTTTGTGTTGAAGTTTTACGGGGATGTAAAGCCCTGTGGTGGGAGTAATGTAAAGACCCGTAAATTTCAAGGAAATTTTTTTCTTAATTTACTTTGGAATTTTACAAGAACGCAGTTTCTGACGGCACCTGATTCTGAGGCCCGGTGTGCCCGAAATAAATTTCCGAAGTTTAGCTCGGGGTACGTTCAGTGAACGAACAAGCGGGAATTCCTATCTTTTGAACCAGTGCTTGGAATTTAAATTCGATGACACCAATGAACTCGCAACGCCGGTAATCGATTAAGAGAACCTTTCCCGTAGTTGCGTTTGTGCGGGAGAAGAAGTTAATTAATGGGTTTTAATTGAAAAGTAAATAAAATTGTTGGATCAATTTTATTTCATATCAAGGTGGTTAACTTCTCCCATGGGAAGTTGGTGGTGAGGCCCACATCCACCCAACTTACCATGTGTGGATAATTGAAAGGGTGGGGCCCACACAAACCCCCACCTTTTCAAATCCCTTAACTCCTCTTAACCCCTCACCTTCCTAACTCCCCATTAACTCACTTTCATTAATTTTTTGACAACTTGTTATAATTAATAAGGTGAGTTATTTAATTTCAAACTCTTGAAATTCAAATAGTTAGGTTGTGTTAATAAATTAAGACTTGGTCTTATTTTATTATTGTTAGAGTTTTTGCCACCTTGAGAGGATTGGGAAGCGTGAAGACTTCTTCTTCTTCAACCTCGACGAAGAACGTGAAGAACACCGTTTTTCAACGAAGAACACCTCCACCGAAGAACGCGACGTCTTCTTCCAACGACGTTTCCTCTTCGAACGCACCCCGATGACAACGGAATCGACGTTCGTTTCCCGCGACGCCCGACCTCCACGACACTCATCTTCCACGGCTCGATTAATGTGCACCGTTCCTGAACCGATGTAGGGAATTTAAATTGAGATTGTTGGTGAACCCTCGTTTACTTCCTTCTAAATTTAAGAACGCGGATCAACTAATATTATGTTGATCCGCGAAGATTATTTTGCGGGTTGGGATTATTGTTATGATTCTTTTTATTTAATAGGTTGTAGGGGAATTTTATTTGTTTCCTCTTAACCTTGAGAAAGAAAAACGAGCGTGGACCAACCATTACCCGGTTGATCCGCGGACCGTTCGTCCATGCGAGGTTACTTTTGTTGGGTGTCGTCTAATTTCTTGGTTAAGTATGTGCTCAATAATTTGTTGGGAACAAATTTCTGATTTTCCAATTGATATCACTTAAAGCAGAGGGCGCGGGCCGAACGAACACGGCCCGAAAACCCTCCGCAGTTTGTTTTTGATGCGCGGTTTTGACGGGCGACGATGAAGCAGGTCGTTATGGTGTTTGAATCCCTTGGCAGTGAATGTGGGGTCCCGGGAGGACCATAGGTAAAGACGGAAGGAGAAACGGACCACCGGAGCACATCCGATGGTCCGTGGAAG
Source organism: Viscum album (assembly GCA_963277665.1). Taxonomy (NCBI): domain Eukaryota; kingdom Viridiplantae; phylum Streptophyta; class Magnoliopsida; order Santalales; family Viscaceae; genus Viscum; species Viscum album. The sequence continues at coordinate 2,057,534,045 of OY728137.1, forward strand.
GCGGCGGCGGCGCGCTGCCGGAGGGTTGGCGGCCGGCGGATCAACCGCCGGCCTCAATTAGCGGCGGGCGGGGGAGTCGCGCACCCCGCTCCGCGATTCGGCTCGGCCACGCTGGTCGAGCCGCGGCCGACCGGTCAGGCCGGACCGAGCTGGACCAAGCCGGGCCGGGACGGGCCGGGCCCAGCCGGGTCGGGTCAACCCAGTTCGGGTGGACCCGGTTCGGGCCGACCCAGGGGGGGTCGGCCAGGGTCGGCCCGGGCCCAGACCCCTTGTTTGCGGACTACTTTCGGTCAAATGCCCATATCTTGGGCTACGGGCGTCTGATTGACGCACCGTCAGCCGAAACGCGAACCTTGGAACGAGACGGTTGATTCGGTATATCGCACTCAAGGTTTCGGAATACTTTGATTTCGGCCGGGTTGGTTCATACATGAAACCAACCGGGCCCTCTGAACAGAAACGCTCATATCTTGAACTCCGGACGTCCGATTGACGTGCCGTCGACTTGGTTGAGTTCCTCTTAGTGAGACGGATCTTTTGGAATACTCCACCCGGGGTTTGGATGCCGGTGGAGTACAGTCGGGTTGGTTTTTCCTTAAAAACCAACTGGGCTCCGAGAACGAAAAAGCGAATAACTCTCAGACCGGGCGTCTGATTCACGCACCGTCTGTTGCGTTGAGTTCCTGTTGACGATACGGAACTTTTGGATACATCAACTTCGGACTATGTGTCAGTTGATGTATCAGCCTCTCGGCTCGTGGAGCAGACCCTCCCGAGCGATCTTGCTCTGTGCGGGAACCCTAGTGCTGGCTGCGACTGCGACTTCGACGACGACTGTGCAGAGATCCTCAGTGGATTCGACGGCGACAACTACAGCACTCAGCGATCCTACGGGGATCAGTGCTACAGATCATGTGTGGGTCCGATCCTGTGTGGGCCTTTGCAGGGATTAGTACCTATCGATCCTTTGTGGATCTGACAGCTTAGATGTTTCAATACTGGTCTTGTTTCCTATGTGGGTCCCAGTATAGATGAATCGATGAAGATAGCTGGTCTTGTATCCTATGTGGGTCCTAGCTGTGCTGGTCTTGTATCCTATGTGGGTCCCAGCTTAGATGATTCAATACTGGTCTTGTATCCTATGTGGGTCCCAGTATAGATGAATCGATGAAGACAGTTGTTCTTGTATCCTATGTGGGTCCTAGCTGTGTTGGTCTTGTATCCTATGTGGGTCCCATCTTGGATGATTCAGTGCTGGTCTTGTATCCTATGTGGGTCCCAGCATAGATGAATCAATGAAGAATGCTGGTCTTGTATCCTATGTGGGTCCCAGCTTAGATGATTCAACACTGGTCTTGTATCCTATGTGGGTCCCAGTATAGATGAATCGATGAAGACAGCTGGTCTTGTATCCTATGTCGGTCCTAGCTGTGCTGGTCTTGTATCCTATGTGGGTCCCAACTTAGATGATTCAATATTGGTCTTGTATCCTATGTGGGTCCCAGTATAGATGAATCGATGTAGACAGCTGGTCTTGTATCCTATGTGGGTCCTAGCTGTGTTGGTCTTGTATCCTATGTTGGTCCCAGCTTAGATGATTCAGTATCTATATCTGATCATACCTTTCTCTTTTGACGAAGTATACCTGTGTGAGATGAATCTTGTGTTACTCTCCTTTGTGGATTGTGTTGAACAATCCTGTGTGGATTTACTGTTTACTATCCTCTGTGGATTGTGTTGAGCTATCCTATGTGGATTAATTTTGCTCTCCTTCGTGGATTTTGTTGTGCTATTCTGTGTGAGTATACGTCTGGCTTTCCTGTGTGGACTGGGTTGTGCTTGGGCTCAGATGTTGGAGCCGAACGAGAATTGATGACTTAGGTATATGTATGGGCATATACCTAAGCAGTGTCGGTTGTTACTTCGTGATTGTATCTTTCCTTTGTGGTTTATCCTTTGTGGATTTCGGAAGACCTTCGGGGGTCTCGGGGTCCCTACTGGGTAGCTTATACTCACCCCTACACGGGCTATGCCCTCACTTCGTTGTGTTGGTTGCAGACAACGGACAACGCTGATCGTGGTGGAGGCTTGCGGAGCAGGACGGTACCTGGATGTGGACCACTGGGCGGGACGTAATCGGAGCGGACGGTTGGACCGAGGAGCTGTGGAGGCTATCTGTGCTCGCCCTTCAGGTGGGACTTCTAGAGGACGGCTCGATGCTGTGGCTTTTCATTTCAGTTGCTGTTTTCCCCTTTCAGTTGTACTTTACAGTTGGGCTTGTATTTCCGGCCCCTTTTACTTTCAGCACAGCTTGTTACAGTTTTTACTTAGTGTTTACTCTTCCGTTTGTTTACTCTGTGATGGTTGTTTACTTTACAAAGGCAATGCCTTCCCTGTTTATCGGGATTTACGCCTTGCTGCTAGTCGCCAGCCCCTGACCTATGGAAGGCGGGCTTGGGGTAGTCACGACACGGGCCCCGAGGACGGGTCGCGACAGGTTTCGATGTAGGGAAACATGGAAATGTAATACAAATACAAGCACCCAATTACCAATATAGAGTGATAGGGAAAATTTTCATGATTATGTGAACCATCACTGAAATTTAAATCTATAATGGGTTAAAAGGAAATTGATTTCCCTGTAAGAAAAGTAAATAGATAATGGTTTTCTTTCAAGATACTTATCAAAGAGTTGAGAAGTTATTTTACTACCTATGAAAATATCATAATTAATTATAATTATTTGAAAATTATAATTTTTTCCTTTAATATATTTCCACCATAATCTCATATTTTTTCCAAAATGATGATTATTCAAGAAAACATTTCAGGTCTAAAACACATGAATCACTGGAATAGATGACAAAATATGTCAGCAGGTGAAAATATATTCCCTATATCTTTTGGAATTAACCATGGAAAAAAATCACAAGATAAAATATCTTCTAAAAATTTAATAAACCATTAAATGATTTAAAAGTAATTTATTATCTAAACTACAACGGAAACATAAAATGTAAAACATAAATAATTCTCTTAAAAATCTCCTTATAATTTCTCAAACAAATATTCTACACTAAAATTGAGAAAATAAATCAGAATTATTTGATCACATATCCTTCTGGTAAAAATTATCCCAATAACATTAATCACTCTTAATGTTTATTACTAAAAGTAATCTCTCAAATCATATAATCTCCATGATATGATAAACATTTCCATAAATAACGATAATCAGAATAAATCCACCATAAAATCATATATGATTAAATATATAATACAACATTTATTCCTCAAATAAAATATCATATTATTCTATTTTATGTTTCCATATATGGGTTCCAAAATAGTGAATTTCTTCTATAATTTAATTAATCACAAAATAAAAAATATATATTATTTCCCAATACCATGGGTTTCTATTCGATAAAATATATGTTCAAAAAATGAACATAACCTTTATTTGTCAAATCGACTATATAATGAAAAATAATAAAACTAACAATAAAATCACATAGGCTCGTGGTAGGTGATGCACCCTTTTCTCCCTTTGATTGTGTTTTTAATCCTTGTACCCTTACCAGAAATGATGGGTTTTCACCCAATCTACGAGTTGTCCTTTTTCTAAAACAATATTAAAATAATCCTTAAAAAATTCTAGTTATTAGAGAAAAAGTAAATAATATCATTACTATATTTAAAATTTAATGAAATAGTATAACTTCAAAGTTTATCTCATACCATTAAATTTATGTCTTGAAATTTAATATCCGATAATTACATTAAAAATAAATATCTCCAGATATACCATTAGTGTCCATAAAATTTCATAACATAAATCATAAAAATTGTTCTTCATGTCATTGGACATATGATCGACCTTAAAATTAAAAACCCATGCTGATATGCCTTACTTTTATGAAAACATCTTAATCTCTAAAGTTGTCTAAACATAGATCTGATACCAAATATAACAAATACAACCTTAAGAAATACATATTCCATTTATTTTAACATTATAAATCAATTTATTTTTACATATATATTTTAGGTTTAGAGTTTTAGGGAATTATAAAAAACTCTTAAATATTAAACTCATACATTACAAGTGTAAACTTCAATAGAGTATCAATTTTTCATAAAACAAAAGTCTTTAAGAAACATGATTTCTTTTCATGGAAAATCATCACAATTTTCTTCTTCCACACATCAGTGTCCCCAATTTCCTTCAAATCATGTGAGAAACCTTTCAAACATTTGATGATAATAAAATCATAGTATGGTACATAAATGAAATAAAAATCAATAGTCTTATGAAAATCCATAAAAAATTTCTTTAAAAACAAACGATCTTACCTCAAAAAACGAATCATATTTTTAAAAAGATCATTATATTTCCTTTTAAAAATAAAATTATTTCCCTGAGAAATAATTATAAAAAACATAAAAGTTATGTAGGTTACTATGGATATCATTTTCCATAGAACTCTTACTAATAGAGTAACCAAAATAGTAGTCCTCAAACTCTGGAGTACACAATTAATTGGACATTCTAACATAACAACCCATAAATGGGTTACCACTAAACCACCAATCATTGGTTTATGATAAAATAAATCATAATAAAAAAATCACCAAGAACCATATAATAATCATAAAACATGAATTTTTTCATCATAAAAATAATTATAATGAAATTCAATTATTATTCATGAATATTGTGCATATATAAAGGAAAACATTTTCTTTGAAAATAACCATGTAATCTTGTAAAAGATGATTCAAAAAGATTGTTTAATAAAAGAAGGAAAATAAAATCATGATGTATTAGTTAATAAAATTACTTTTAAAATTATTTAAAAAATAAGAATTATAAGATGATATCTTAAATAAATTCACTTACATAAACCCATAATAGGATTCCATATTAAAAAATTTTGGGAGAAATTAGAAAATTCCATTTTAAAATAATTCATGTGAATATAATTAAGAACCTAAATATAATTTTTAATAATTATACCTTGAAAATAAATATTTAGAAAATAAAATTGTATACCATTTAAAAAAATGGTTTTTAGTAAAAGAGACTCCTACCATTAGTCTGACTCATCATGTATGTTCTTTATCTTCTTCTTATTTGGAAAATTGTCTTTACTTAACACCTTAATACCACTGAGAATGATGTTATGCCTAAAAAAGACCTATATAATTATAATAGGGATTCTATAAAGGTATTTGGGTAGATATTTTTTGATCTAAATGGCTCAATGTGGTGTAAATAAGTGACGGAGGAGGTGACCTTTTATAATTGATGTATGAGGCACTTTTCCAATTTATCAGAAGATTAAATTATAATAAATTTATTTATCATTATAAATGCCACAAAATAGAAAGATATTCAAAGGTAGTATAGTATAGGGTTTTAATCCCACAATAAATTATAAATAATATAGATGTTTACGTGTCATTATAAATATTGTCTTGTTATTATCCCCTTAGGTAAATATTTATTACCTTAACCATTGAAATTAATATTATAATTATGATGGGATAAGAATGGTACAATAAAAGGAAAAATGACTCATAAATGAACCATTTATTATCAGATGTACTATATTCTAATCTTATGGATAAATATATTTTTTTTATTAATTTTAAATAATTTAATGTAATATTATTTTGAAAAATTATCAGTAATGTTGATTTTGACTCTATTTATATTGTTTGACTTCAAATACACCAATACCAAGAGGGAAATAAAATATAATTCATTCAAACAAGTAAAATATAATTTATATATATAAAAAAATTAGACTCATTTACTCATCCATATTTATCAAAATTAATATTTTATAAAGTCATTTAATTTATTTCTTTGTTAATTAAATAAATACTATAATAACATTGCTGAAAAATGTAAGGTAATTATATAATTTATAAAAATTCAACATAAAATATCAATGATCAATATAAATTCATTAATATTAAAATGAACAATTGTTTTCATTCAAAGTGTCTTTTTCCCCATTTAGACAAATAGATGATATTAATAACAATACGAGTTAAATTTTGTAAATATCTTTGATTTAAATAATATATACGCTATTATTTTTGGAATGTGTCTATTAAAAAACTAAAATTAGAACCTAAGGTAATATTTGTCTAATAATATTTATCCCATAATGTTTTAAAACAGTCTTTGTCTTGGTTACACCATTATAATTTGGTTTTAACCCTTATTTAACTCATTTAACTAATACCATGATAACAATGATTTTTTCTATTTGAGGGTTATTATAATTAAAATAAAATGTAGAACTACCCATCAGTGGTGTGAAATAATTTAAGGTAATTATATTTTACCTAAATATTAATAATAAATTATATATATTAAGATAAATATTTTATATTTCAATATAATATTTATTTTCATACATAAAATATATATATCACCATGTTAAAAATGTTATAATTATTAAAATTATGATTGTGATATCTTTGTGTTTTCATTAAATAAAATATAACACATGTGATAATCAGCTAAAAATAGACAAAAATACCATATATTGAAACCATGGTCTCTTATGGATGAATATTAATCATCCAATAAAATTTCAGAATGTATTCAGGTCATTCTCTAGTCTCTATCATATTATTTTTCCCTTCATTACCTAATTTCCCCTTTATAAAAGTTACATAATTTACTATGGTTAATATTGAAGTTGATAAAAATTGAACGGGTCCTATTTAACAAATTTTAACCCACTGATTCCAATTGTGTAATCTACTTATAAAATTCAAAAAAAATCAAATTTAAAGCATATAATTTGAAATTAAATCGGCAAAATGAAAAAAATAGTTTTTTTGGAAAAATACCATTTTTAAATATAATATGTTTCGATACATAATTAATGTATAAAATACACATAAACGCATAATTTGATTACAAAAATAAAAAACAATAATTTAAAACGAATTTGAAACATAATTTAATCATTAAAATATTTTTATATAAAATACAATTTTATTAAAAATTAGTATTTTTCACTATTACTTAATAAAAAAATTTCAAAATATTATAAAAATTAAACCATAGGTAAATTTTTATATGATGATTTCAAAAATTATGTTAATATTATCAAATAAATTTCCAAAATTCCCTATAAATTAATTCATTTATTTTCACATAAAAATCATTAAAAACATTTTTGATGAAATTAAAATGACCTTTCTAAAAAAAGTACTTATGTAAAAAATAATAATTAATAAATTAGAAATTAATATGGAGCTTTTATATTTAATAATTCAATTATTCTTATTCATACAAGATAATTTGACGACTAGGTTATACTGGAAACTATTAAATAAAAATATTCATTTGTTTCTTAATATTGTTGTATCGTATATTATATGTTATCACACATATTTTTAACTTTTAAAAGATTTTAATGTTACACCACCCCCTTGAAAATTGGTGTCCCACCTCTGCTTATTTCCTGAATTGGAATTTATAACTGGTCTTATAGGAAAACACATACCTCATTCCACTGTGTTTTTTGATATTTCTCTTTCATCAACTATCTACCAATTAACAATCTCTCTATAATCTGTTATAAAAGCAAAGACAACATTTATGTGAATTTATCATTTCATCCCCGAATCAAAATTTAGTTCCTTCAAGGATTCAAGTGAAACAATTTTTGATGAAAAGTGGACTAAATTAATAAATATAACTACATAATATATTGTTAAGTTGGTATTCATTATCAAACTGGATAGGTACATTATTTTAGAAATTCTGAACATGTGAGGATAATTTTTTTGATGAATAATAAATAAAAATAATATCATTCCATGTCCTGATATTATTTATCCTCAACTGATAAATCCCACTTCTTGGATTCCAGCACTCAATTATTTCGGTTTTAGACATCACATTCATCTCATTTTTGGTTCCATGGAACTAGTTGATTCAATTCATCCTATTGAACAACAATTCTTGTTTTTCTGGCCGTGAATCACCCAGAAGGAGGGAAGGATTCTACATTCGTTCATCCTTTATGTTCAATTTTTTTATGGATTCAATATCTTGGAAAATACTTTATAACAATGGTTGGTTTACCAATTACTAGGGTGAAACCACATTCTCAGTAGCCACTTTATGTTGCTTCATATGGAACCTACCTTGTGCCATTCGCTATAACCAAATGGAACTCTATTTAGTATCACACTCTATCAACTGAGGTACTAACTATTTCAAATTTCAATTTAACAGCATCAACAATTTTTTTATACAGAATAAACCATTTTATACATTTTTAAATTACCCCATCATGAATTTTCAAAATCTAATCTTTTTGAAACAATTTCAATACTTCTCAAAAATTATATCATCATAACATTTCCATAAATTGTTAACTAAATATGGAACCATTTGGTCTTATGGGGAATTCATACTATCAATTCTTGTTATACAACTCTCATCGGTTAAACCCATAATGATGAATTGAAATATATCTATTACGTATGAACCCCCAAAATCCATTGTAACATTATGTTTATCATAAATATGACAGTTATATATTTTTATACTCTACATTTTATGTTAACAAAATCCTATTCTTTTCTACTATTCCATAATGATAAAAACTAACAAACATTGATACTCAAGGGGAAAAAACTGATACAATTTATAATATCCCCCTCACTAAAAGGTTTGGGAAGAGGTAGCGGGATGTTACCAGGCCTTAGTTGAGTCCCCCAAGACACCAATGGTTAGAAATAAATTCCATGGGACTCAAAAAATTGGTGGAAAATTTTACCTGAAAAGATAAAACAACCAATCCAAGATAACAATAAACAATAAAACCTCAAAATTATTCATGTGTACAAAATAAAAAACAACATCACCAAAACCATAATCATAGCAGAGTACAAAAATAATAATAGTTGACAAAATCTGTGGAAAACCCAACCCAAAAAAACACAAGGAAACTAAATATGTTGACCATAAAATCATGATATTCTCTAATATACTAAAGGACATGTTATAACCATTGTTTCAAAAAGGATCACCAAATAACTGAGATACCATTATTTTACCATTATATAGAATGATAAAACAAAATTTTTTGAAAAATACCCATGTAGGGGGTGATTCAAATCTCATTAAGATTTTCCCTATCATATCCCAACTCACACCACCAGGATATAAAAAATTAACATTTATATAAATTAGTTTTAACGAAATTTAAAACATAATCTATCCAAACTAAATGGTTTTCCAAATCAAAAAATATTTCCATGGAATACCATAAAATAAGGCTTCAAAAACATTCTCAATTCCATTTATCATAACTATTCCACAAAACAAAACATGCTTTCCCCGGTGAAAATTTCATTCTCATGAGAAATCATTGGTCTATCAACAAAGTCATCACAATGTGATTAATCCATGTTCCAAAACACTATTGGCACCGAGCCCCAATTCCTATTTCAATATGTCCTCAAAAATAACAACATTAACACATGCCAACTTGTATGAAAAAATGATTTCCAATAAATTTCATACAAAACCATTCTTCATTTAATAAATTTTAAAAAACCATTTTCTATTAATCAAAAAAATTGAAAAATTTTTAATAATCATTTTAAAAATATCATCAGTGTGGATTTTCTATAAAACCATATGATTTCCAAAATTTCTTTAAAACATTTACTAAATAATATTCCAACAAATATTTCACAAGTATTTTAAAATAATATCAAAAGAAACATTTATTTCAAACTATTCCTTCAAATTTTAATTAGGTGGAATTTCGAGAGAATCAACCTACCTTTTAAATTTTGGGGGAAATGATGAACAGAAGAACGAAACACTAGGTATGATATCAATCACCATTATATCCATATATCCAACCATCAAACATAATAATTTTCAATAATGAATATAGATATATCAATAGTGGATTAGTTCTATTTTTCTGGGAAAAATAATTACAAGAGATCAATGATGAATGACCAAGAATGAGCACTTACCAAAGAATCTGAGCCTCTAATGCACTTTGATTCACCTCTAGATCAATTTAGTACCATATAAAAATGTCTCTCAAACCATGGGTGAAAATGGACTTCATGTTATGGGAGAATTAGGGGAAAAGATAGGCTTAAAGTATCTAATTTGAATTAGATACAAAATTTGAGATTCTGAAAATGCACGGTGAATGGTTAAGGTGCACAGTTATCCAAATGGTCTGTTAATCATGCACGATCTAAAAACATAAGAAATACATTGCACGGTTGGATAGTATGCATATAAATACTGTTCACAAATCATACATTTAAAATATACCATAATATATTGGTCTTGAATGGTTTATTTGGAGTTCCTACACAGTTTCTCAATGTTATGTTCTTGACAACTAACCATTTGTTCCCATTTCACAGTTTCCAAGAAGTGCGTTACATTATCTACTAATTGTGCTGAATCTTTCCACCTCTGTAAAATCATTCCAAAACTATAAAAAATCCTCAAAACCTATCAAAATAAAACCCAATTAGTATATATTCTTAAAAAATTGTATAAATGCAAAAGAACTAGATATCAGGGCTAATAAAAAGATCTATAACACCCAAACAATTCATTTGAAAACATATTTCAAACAAATTTTTGATTCCATTACTCTATGAATTTTCACCTAAAATTTATGGTTTTAACATGGTTTCTAATTAATAAATACGTAATTTACATTTATTTTAAAAAATAGATGTTATTACATAATATATAATTTCTGATTCCAAATACCAAAAATCATTTATATAAACATTCTATGGGTATGAATAATTAAATTAATAGTAGTGAATATAACTCATGTAAACAGGTTTTCTTTTGAGAAGGATTATTTTCAGAATTAACATTATGTTTCTGAAAAAATTATCAATGAATTTTATTTTGATGATATATAATTTTTTATTAAAAATCAGATATATTTTTTATGGATTTCCATGAAATCCAAAATTTTTTTTACCTAAATTGTATTTACATTAAATTACAAAAAAAGTATTCTTTGGAAATGTTTGATTATGTTGTTAAACATAGTTTATTAAAATTTATAATATAATTTTCAAGTGTTTTGTTTTACTTTCTAAATACATATTTGATCATCAAAATATTTTAATATCCTTTTACATTTACTTCTTGGTATAGTCAGAAATAGTATGATCTTAGAAGAAAGTGTAATATTTACTATTCAAAAAAACATTTTTTTTTTCAGATAATTCAAAAAAAATCATACTAATATAGTTTTTAAATTACTAATTCCAAGATAATATCATTTTCATTTAATTAAAACTATAAAATTAATGAATTTATTTTTTAAATTAAAATACAAAATATAAAGAAAACATATTTATTAAAAAATTATATTTTTTTGAACATTAAGTGTACATGAAATTATTCAACACCAATTTCTAATTAATATAATTTTAATAGATTATTTTATAAATTTTAATGTAATATATTATCATATTAATCATTTCAAAATGGTTGATTTTTTTATTTACTATTTAAACTGATATTTAAGGAAGAACAATACATTTCTCAAACGTAAGAATTTTTAATTCATTAATATTTTTTTATTTACTAAGGATATTATTTTTCCCATAATATCATAGTAATGGTCATTTAATATTTAATCTATAATTTTAGTTTGTTTTAATTTATAAAATATTATACTAAAATTACATTTATTTAAGGGAAAACATAGTGAATTTTTTTGTCATTAAATTACACCCAATAAATAAATTGTGTTTTCAATATTCATATTATTCCGAACAAATGAATGTAGGTGAGGGTATTTTAAGCATATTTATTATTCAAGACATTAATTATATTATTAAATATAACCAATTACCTTATAATATATTATCTTGAATATCATTCCTCAAAAAATATGAATCCATTATACAATTATTACTAAAGTATGTATATAATATAATCGTACAATCTCCAAAATATATCATTTCCTAAACCATATAAATATACAATTAATTAAACCCCATTTAATCCATATATTATTCAGTAAATTAACACTATCTATAATGGCCAAACTATAATAATTCAAAGGCTATAAAATCATGCACTAGACAATATATACTCGATTCCCCAAAATGTGGTGAACATAAAAAAAATATCATGAATCAATTATCAATCCCATGGTTACAAATATTTTCTTACTTAATTTTCCATAACCAATTATCCATTTATTATCTCAACCTAAATCACATATTAATCTTAATATTTCCTTAATCAAGTGTTCTTCAATAGTCATACCTAATAATATAAATTTTTCATAAAATAAATTTTCATGGTTACTCATACCATTTAATATATGATTCCAAACCATTTAATAAAAAATACTGATGAATTATGTCACGACCCATCCTTGGGGCCGATTCTGTGACTACCCCAAGCCCGCCTTCCATAGGCCAGGGGCTGGCGACTAGCACCAAAGGTGTAAATCTCTAAGCTGGGAAGGCATTGACTTTATAAATTGTAAACACACAGAACAGAGTACTCAAATGGAAGTAAAACACTAAGTAAAACTATATACAAAAGATGTGCTAGAAAGAAAAAGTGCCGGAAATTCCATCCCAACCATAATGTACAAGGAATGTAAAAAGGTAAAACTAAAAAGACAAACACCTGGAAGGTGTCAAGCAGCTCCCGGATCGTCCATCGCAGATCCTACCTGAAGTGTAGGTACAGATAGCCTCCTCAGGGCTCCACGTCCTTTTTTATCCTCCGGGTACCGACTCGTCGTGAGGTCCACCTCTGGGTATCGTTTGGTCCTCGTATACTCCACCTCGGTCAACACTGTCAGTCGTCTGCATCCAACACAATGAGGTGCGGGCATAGACCGTGCAGGGGTGAGTATAAAGATACTCAGTAGGGACCCCAAGACCCTTAATCTCTCACAACATCCAACAATGATAAACTACAAGTATGAAACAACATATAGCCATTACATAGGTATATGCCCATTCATATATATAAATTATCTAGTAACCCATATCAATCATGATGAAAACACAAAAGTCTTGACTCTGCTCAAACAAAGATTATCAATATTGAAACAGTGGCTGATAGAAAACTCCTATTCTATTGAGTACAGTGGGCTATTTTTGACACTGAGGCGCTTCTCACTAACCTTGGATTGCTGAGGTACTCCTCCTCTCAAGTACCATGGGTCAGCTTCCAACTACAAGGGACTACTCCGCTGTGAGTCTGCCACCAAAAACCAGGTGCTCCCCTTAATATCCTGTAGAGGTAATCCTCCTGTCGAGTACCACGGTTATGCCACCAACTACCAGGAACTACTCTGCCAAGGGTCTGCCGCCAAGTACCAAGGGCTCCCCACTAGGCTAGTTGAATCACTCTGAATCGAATCAGTCAAGCAGTCGTCAGGTCTGTCAGCTAATAGGTCTCTGCACTCTGTCTGCTCATCTCCTGGATGATTTTCTCCACGAGCTACTGTTAGATACTATAAGTGTCATGAAGTCTCACGTGGTAGTATCTCAAAGGACCTCCACGTCATAGGGGTCTCAACGCAATAGATGGTGCGTCAATCAGACGTCCTATCTGTGAGTTATTGGCATTTCCGTTCTGGGGTCCCGGTTGGATTTTAGGGTCAAACCAACCCGACTGTAACCCAATTGTGTCCAAAGCTCAAGTGGTGAATTCCAAAGGAACCGTCTTGCTTAACACTTTCTATTACCGCAGACGGTATGTCGATAGGACACCCGTAGACCGAGATATGTAGGAATAGGTGTATTCGGGTCCGACGGGTCCAGGACTGGTCTGACCCAGTCGGACCGACCCGACCTGACCTAGGTATGGACCAGGGTCCGACCCGGTCCATGAGTCCGACCCAGTCCAAAGGGGTGGCCCGGCCCGAAGGTGCGTCTCGGCCCAAAGGCAATTCTTGACTGGATGGCCGCGTGGCCCGGCCGGCTGGCCGCATGTCCGTGCGGCCCGGCAGGCTGGCCAGGTTGCCCGGACGATGGGCCTCGTGCTGGATGGCTGTGCGGCCTGGCCGATAGGCCACATGCAGGCTGGCCGTGTGGCCCGACAGGATGGTTGCGCGACACGGATGGCCACTCCGTGTGGGTGGGGGGGGGGATGCCACGACCCCCTATTGTCTGTAATAGAAACAGTGCCTTTCACTAGTTAAGTTAACTACTGGACACTTCGTGTCCCGCCTATAGTGCGCACTGGGGGCCGGCTCAGCTGGCCGCATTGGTTACTCCACCACAGCACGACAGTGCCGCGTTTTTTCTAGACTCCGTGCGGTGTGACGGTGTCGCGCCCCCTCCTCCGTGGCCCGGCCTGGCTACAGCCTCCCGCTCCTCTACACGGCACAACGGCACCGCGCTATTCATCCGACCGCCACTGGCCTCCAGGTCGAAGCCCTTCCGCCCGGTGCGGTTTGATGGAACCGTGCCCCTCTGGCATCGCCACGGCCCGCTTGGCCGTGGATCGGTACTCATCACGGCATGGAAGTGTTGAGGCCCCTGTAGTGACCCTACGACCTTTCACCACCATCTTTCTTCATGGTCGGCTTGTTGTTGGTTGCCGCGTGTACCGCCTCCATCATCATCTAACAATAACCAACAAATGTAGAGGTTTGTGTCGTGTTCGTGCGGTATGAACCCTCCTCTTTATGGTGATAACATTCAGTTCTCAAATCACACAACATACGACGGGGTATGAAGGGTAATATTAAATCGTAAAATAACCCCTACCTCGAGTACGGTGACCGTTGACGGAGTCGCGGTTAGGCGGACATCGTTCCGTTGACGTCGGAGGAGGAAGAGTTCGGAGAAGATGAGTCGAGATGACGTCGTCGACATTCTTCGTCTGCGGAAACGCTTCCCTTCCTTTCCCCATTTAAAGAAGGCAGAAGATGTCCGATGACGTTCTTTTCATTCTTCGCATTCATCACATTCTTCGTTGGAAGAATGGTTCTCCGTTTAGAGAATTCTTGAAGGTTTCTCCAAGGTCTACCACGTTTCAAACCAAAAATAATATTGGAGAAGTCTATTTTTTGTTGGCACAACAACACAAAGAATTTTGTTTAATTAAATGAGACAACTCATTTAATTAATTTGGGTGGAATGGATTCAAAATTAGAATAGGGGAGGGGAGATTTTGAAATAAATGAAGAGAGGGTTGGCACAATTATGGGGGAAGTCCAAGAGTTACAAGGGGTTAAAGACCGTGTGGTCCCCATTTTAATTATCCTCCCATAGGAGGTTATGTGCGGGTGGGACCCACAACTATAACCACTCATGGGAGGTTATGGTGTGGTGTCCTCCACCTCCAACCTCCACTTGGAGATTTTAACCGCCAAAATAAATAAAAATATAATCCACACTTATTTTTATTTAACTTTATTCTTAAAAACTCCAAAAACTAACTTCCATTATCACTAGAACGCAATTGTGGTGATGGTCTCACTAAGAAATCACTGACGCTGCGAGCTCAATGGTGGCCTCGGATTTCAATTCTGAGCACCGGTTGATAGTTTATAAAAGCACGTACGTTAATTTACTGAACATACCCGAACAAAACATCAGAAATTGATTCCGGGCACAACGGGCCTCAGAATCAAGCACCTTCAGAAACAGCAGACTCATAAAATTTGAATGTATTTAAAAAAATTCCATAGGAAATCCGGGTCTTTACATTCTCCCCACCATAGGAATTTACGTTCTCGTAAGCTAAAACTAAAACTAAGGGAAAAATGAGGGTACTGAGCATGCATGTGATCCTCCCGCTCCCATGTGCTCTCCTGAAGGTTCCCGTGCTGCCAGCGAACACACACTAGATGTATCGACCATCCATGTAGGACCCTCTCCTGTAAATCCTTAATCTCCAATGGGACCTTCATAAAACTCACCTCATCATCGATGTCCATCTCCCCATGGTTGATGATGTAAGAAGGGTCATGCACGTATCTCCTCAGCTAAGATACGTGGAAGACGTCATGCACCCAGTGAAACTAAGGTAGAAGAGCTAAGTGGTAAGACTCATCACATAATCTGATATTGACATGGTAAGGTCTGATGAATCGCGGATATAACTTTCCTCCTTGGATAAATCTCGGTAGACCTCGTCAAGGTGAGACCCATAGGAAGACGTAGTCGCCATCCTCGAACTCCAGAGTTCTTCGTCTCCTATCATCACGTGACTTATGTTTTCCCTATGCAGTCTTCATCCGCTCCTGGATGATCTACACCTTCTACATGGTAGCCCTTACCATCTATGGTCCCACTAGTGATGACTCCCCTAGGACTTTCCAGCACAGTGGAGCTCTGCAAGGCCCACTTTACAAGGCCTCGAAAGTTCCCATACCTATAGTGGAGTGATAGCTGTTGTTTTAGGAAAACTCTACCAAAGAAAAGTGATCATTCCAGCTACGATCAAAGTTGAGGAAAAATTAACAGATCATGTTCTCGAGGGTCTGAATGGTCCTCTCGGTCTGACTATCTGTTTGAGGATGGAAGGCGGTGCTCAGACGTAGTTGCGTCCCAAAAGCCTCCTACAACCCCTTCCATAGCCAGGAAGTAAACCTT
This sequence comes from Viscum album, assembly GCA_963277665.1. Taxonomy (NCBI): domain Eukaryota; kingdom Viridiplantae; phylum Streptophyta; class Magnoliopsida; order Santalales; family Viscaceae; genus Viscum; species Viscum album. Next base: position 2,057,550,680 of record OY728137.1, read on the forward strand.
GCATCCTGTTCGGAGACAATCAAGGAAGGTACTCCATGTAAACCCATTATTGCCTACACATAGAGGGGTCCCGAGCTCTCAACTGATCCCTCCTCCCTAATCAGAAGAAATTGGAATGACATAGTGAGTCATTCAACGATCACCCATATCGAATCGTGACTCTTGAATGTACAAGGAAGAATAGTCACGAAGTCCACTGATATCCCATCCCACTTCCACACTGGGACCTCTAAGGGCTGAACCAAGCCTACTGGTACCTAGTTCTATGCCTTCACTTGCTAACAAGTGAGGAACCATGAGAAAAACTCTGCTACTGCCTTCTTGAGGCTGGGCCACCAATGCTGTCATCTGAGGTCATGGTACATCTTCTCCACACCTGGATGTACCTCTAGAGGGGAAGAGTGAAACTCCCTCAACAACTCCTCTTGAAGTGAAACTAGAAGCATTGTATGTCCTCTAAAGAGGATGATGTGCTCCCCACCTTCAGAAAATAAATTAAGTTTCTGCACTATGGTTATCTGAGCAAGTCGTGTCTCGCAGTCAGCATCCTCATGTTGTGCCTCCCTGACTTGCTGAAGAAGTGGAGGAGTGACTGTGAGAGACTGTAGAAAGGCTGCATCATCTCTATCCACAAAGGATATTTATAAAGCAGCCAGCTGCTCTGTGACCTCTCCTAGAAGCTAAATACCAGTCCTCCTACTGAGCGCATCTGCAACAACGTTCCTCTTACCAAGAGTATAGACAATCTCAAAGTCATAGTCCTGGAGGAACTCAAGCCAATGTTTTTGTCTCAGGTTCAGGTCCATATGAGAGATGATATACATGAGTCTCTTGTGATCAAAGTACATAGTAAATCATTCGCCCAACAGAAAGTGCCGCCACATCTTCAAGGTGAAGACCACTACTGCTAACTCTAGTTCATGGGTAGCATAGTTATGCTCATGCTGTCTCAACAGTCGATAACCATAAGAGATCAATTCTATCTCCTTCATCATGACACACCCAAGTCCAGTCCCTGATGCGTCGCAGTAGACTATGTACCCTATGCCTTCATTTGGAATCCTCAAGATGGGGGCACTAGTCTGCCTCTGCCTCCGCTTCTAAAAGCTCTTTTGGCATCTCTCCGACCACATGAAGGGTTTCCCATTCTTCGTCAAGGCTGATAGTTGTGATGCAACTCTGGAGAAGTCTGGAACGAGTCTTCAATAGTATCCAGCCAGGCCCATGAAACTCTATACCTCCGTCACACTTCTGGGTGGCTCCCAAGCAAGAACTTACTCAATCTTCGCTGGATCCACTGCAACTCCAGCCTCTGAGATGATGTGTCCCATGAAGTGAACCTCTAGAATCCAAAATAGGCACTTCAAGAGATACCATAATGCAGGTGTGCTCGGAGTGTGTCCAGTACTACCAACAAATTGTAGGCATGATCCTCCTCAGTAATAGAGTAGATCAAAATGTAGCTGTTAAACACTACGACAAAGAGATCGAGGTAAGGCTGGAAGATCATGTTCATGAGGCTCATGAACACTACTAGAGTGTTGGTTCCACCTAAGATCAAAAACAAGAACTCTTAGTGGTCATACTGACACCTGAAAGAAATATTCTGCACATCCTCATCACGAACTCTGAGCTGGTGATAGCCTGATCTGAGGTCTATCTTCGTGAACCATCGTGCTCCCTTGAGCAGATCAAAGTGGTTGTAAATCCTCTAAAGTTGTTACTTGTTCTTCAAGGTCACCTGATTCATGTGACGGTAGCTGACACAGAGCCTCAATCTTCCATCTTCCTTCTTGGCAAACAGAATCAGGGATGCCTAGGGAGAAACAATGTTCCAGATGAATCCCTTCCCCTGCAAGTACTCAAGCTATACCCTCAGCTCGTGAAGCTTAGCGGGAGCCATCCGATATGCTGGAGTAGATATCGGTGTCGTCATGGGGTACATGTCAATGTATAAGTCCACCTCTCTGTGAGGAGGAAGTCATAGGACATTGTCAGGGAAAACATCTACATACTGTTCCACCACTACAGGATAAGTTGGAATCTCCACATCTACTTCTTTGAGGGTAAGGCAAGCCAACTGATGAGTGATTGGATGCACCCTCGTCCGATTAAGTCTATTATACACTGCAAAGGTTCCCTTCTTTCTGGTGAAGATGAACCTAGTCCCATCTGTGCTGACACACCACACATTGTGCCTAATACAGTTGATCTCAGCATGGACTGTAGATAACTAGTCCTTACCCAAGATGACGTCATAAGGCCTCGACACTGCTATGAGGAGATCCCAGCCAAAGCTCTCACCTCCTAGAATAATCTCACACTGCCGGAACCAGTGCATAATCGTCGAGTCTACTCCCATAAGAATCAGTAGTAGTAAAGATCGAGCTAATGACTCCGTCGAAGTCTCCGAGCTCTGAAAGTGGGCAGTGGATTTGAAATAGTGAATGGAATCTGTGTCTATAAGAACTCTAGATAAGGTAGAGTAGAGAAAAATCATACCTATAATCATATCTGAAGCGCCATGGTCATATGCCTCATCCGCCTAAAGGAGAGCTCTCCCCATTCCACCCGCTCCCTGTAGTTGGGGTGGACCTCTTGGTGGTGGTGGCGGTAACACCTCGTAATGTCGATCGCCACTAGCTGCTCAACCATATACTCTGCCATGTTCACATGTGCCCTGTGGACTGCCTCGATCAAACCTCTGCCTCTACCTAGGAGGTCCCTCAACTGACTGATGATCATCAACACGGTGGGTCGGACAGTCAAGAACCATGTGACCCTATCCACCACCTGAGTAACAATTTCCGCTCCTGGCATGTATGGCTCTGTCTCCACTTTGGTGCCCCTCACAACCGATCCTCAGTCATGTAGTCTACCACCTGTGGGTCTTGTTTTCTTGGACCTCTTCGTCATCATCATACTTCCAGCTGCAGAAGATTCCGCTGCAAGTCGACTAGTGGTGGGTCTCACCGCTTGAGACTGCTCAGCAAGGAAACTCTCCACTAGGAGGGCTCGATCTAACACCCACATCAGCGTTGGGATGTTGTGGGATATAGTTGAAGCTTTGATCTCTCGCTTGAGTCCCTTATCAAAGGTCTGATCCCTAATGAATGGGTCTATACCATATCAGTGGAGTAACACAAGAGGTCGGTGAACCTCACAGAGTACTGAGCTACACTCACGCTGCCCTCCTGCAGATGAATTATCTCCTGTATCCACACCACTCGAAGGGTGGATGGTACAAACTCCTCCCAGAAAAAGCCATCTAAGTATTCCCATATAAGTGTCACCTCATCATGCATCTAGAGAATAAAGCTCCACCATCTGCCTACTACTGCCTAAAGGAGGCCGGCAACAAGGATCACCAGGAATTTTGATGTTGTCCCTACCAGTCTGAAGGCTCTCACCACATCCTCCATCCAATCCCCATCTGCATGTGGGTCCGTCTCTCCCCTGAACCTGGGTGGCCTCTGGTGCTAGAACTCGTGCAGCGTGATCAAGCGTCGTGCACTCTCTAGTACTGGGGCTGGTGGCATCGGTGACCCTAATGGGAAGTAGTACCGCTGGTGCCTCTACTAGTGCCTCAACTAAAAAGGGCCATGTACTGAGGCCTCGTCACTCGGCGGGCTGTCAGTACATACAAATCTTGGGGTTCTAGCTGGTCGTCCATGGGGAGGAATTCTTAAAGGAACAAATGAGACATGGTTAAAATAGTATACCGTGTGAGCTAACCTGGTTGAGCTGACTTAATGAAAAACTTTTGAAACACGCAAGCAATCGGTGTTTTCGTGCACTAAGTCGGAAATCAGTAGTTAGGGTCCTGGTGTTCTGATACGTCGGCCGCCGCACCAACACTAGACTGCCTGAACTGAAAACCACACTCATTACACTTAACACTATTGCTTCACAGAAAAGAAATATTAGAGTCCTATGTTCTACGGTAGAAAAGAATTTTCTGTTACCAATTTATTACAACTTGTCCTTGGGGTCCGAGTCGTGACTACCCCTAGCCCTCCTTCCATAGGCCAGGGTTTGGCGACTAGCACCAAAGGCGTAAATACCTATGTTGGGAAGGCATTCCCTTTATAAATTATAAACACACACAACAGAGTACAAAACTATAATTAAATCACTATGTAAAAATATATACAAAAGATTTCTTGGAATGAAAAAGGGCTAGAAATACAAGACAAACATTAATGTATATGGAAAGGACAAAGGTACAAGTGAAAAAGACAAATAGAAGGAAGGTGTATAACAGCTTCTGGATCATCCCGCACAGATCCTACATGAAGGGTAGGTACAGATAGCCTCCTCATTGCTCCATGTCTGTCCATTTCCTCTGGGTTCTGACTCGTTGTGAGGTCCACCTTTGGGTATCATCCAGTCCTCGTACACTCTGCCTCTCTCAACACTGTCTGTCGTCTATATCCAACACAACATGGTGCGGGCATATCCCATATAGTGGTGAGTGTAAAGATACTCAGTAGGGACCCCAAGACCCTCAAGGTCTCACAAAATCCAACAAGAATAAACTAAAACTATGAGAGAATGGATAACCATTACTTAGGTATGTGACCATACATTTACATAAATTATCTAGTAACCCATTTCAATCATGAGAAAAACACAAAAGTTATGACTCAGCTCAAACCAGGATTGTCACTATCGAAACCTCGACTGCTGGAGAACTCCTCCTCTATCGAGTACAATGGGCATGTCGCGACACCGAGGCACTTCTCAGTAATGTTGGACTACTTAGGTACTCCTCCTATAGAGTACCGCATGTCTGCTGCCAACTACCAGGCGCTACTCCGTTGTTGGTCTGCCGCCAAATACCAATCACTCACCCTAATAGCCTACAAGGGTACTCCTACTGTCGAGTACCATGGGTCTACCGCAAACTACTAGGAGCTACTCTGACATGGGTCCGCCGTCAAGTACAAGGAGATCCCCACTGGGCTAGTCGAATCACTCCGAGTCGAATCGGTCAAGCAGTCATCAGGTCTGTCAGCTACTAGGTCTCTGCACTCTGTCTGCTCATCCCTAAGAGGATCCGCTCCACGATCTACTGGACGACACACCAAGTTTCACAAAAACTCATGTGGAAGTATCTCAATTGACTGCCATGTCATAGGGGTCTCAACGCATCATACAACACATCAATCAGACGCACGGTCTATGAGTTATTTGCATTTCCGTTCTTGGGGCCCGGTTGGATTTTAGGATGAAATGAGCCTGACTGTAACCTAATTATGTCTAAAACTATATTGGGGTATTACAAAGGAACCTCTCGATCTATGTTTTCCATTTCCAAATATGGTTTGAGGATAGGACACTCATAGACCGAGTTATGGGCGAATAGGTGTATTTGGGTTAGACGGGCCTGGTGCTGGTCCGACCCAGTCAGACTGACATGGCCTGACCCGGGTCTAGACCGGGGTCTGACCCGGTCTATGAGTCTGATCCAGTCTGAAGGGGCTACCAAGACCGAAGGTGCAACATGTCCTGAAGGCGCGGCCCGACTGGCTGGGCACCTGTTGGTTGGCCGTAGAGCCCAGTCGGCTGGCCGCATGCGGGCTGACCATGTGGCCCGGGCAGCTTGCTACGTGGCCCGGCCGGCCACGCTATGGGGGGGGGGGGGCAACTGTTGTCTGTAATGAAGTGGGCGCCTAGTGTCAGTTCAGGTAACCGCGGGACCCTTCGGGTCCCCCTGTAGTGCGCACCGCCGACCGAATTAGCCGACCGCCTAGGTTTCTCCACCACGGCGGGACGACGCCGTGGTTTTTCTGGCCTCCGCATGGCGTGCCAGTGCCGCACCACCTCCGTCATGGCCCGGTCTGGGCCCGACCTCCCGCTCCTCCGCGTGGCACAACTCCACCACGGTCGGTGTCCGACCTCCGCAGCCCCCTGGCCGCAGCCCTTCCTCCCTGCACGGTGTGACGACACCGCGCCCCTCTGGCACCTCCACGGCCCGCTTGGCCGCAGCTCGGTTCTCAGGGCAGCATGGCGGTGTCACACCCTAATGGATACCTGGAGTCCTTACGCTATCGGCTTTCTTCATGGTTGTCTCATTGTTGGTTGTCGCATGCTCCACCTCCGTTGTCATCAAACAAGTACAAACAACAGGGGAGGGTCAGGCCTTGTTCGTGAGGTCTGGGCCCTCCTTGTTATGGTGATAAGATGCGGATCTCAAAGTAGAAAACATATGACGGGGTATGAAGGGTAATATTCAATTGTAAAATAACACCAACCTTGACTTTGATGACCGTTGACAGAGTTGTGATAAGGCAGACATCATTCTATTGACGTCGGAGGATGAAGATTTTGGAGAAGATGATTCGAGATGACGTCGTCGGCATTCTTCTTCGGCGGCAACGCTTCCCATCCTTTCCCCGATGGAAGAAGGAAGAAGATGTTTGAAGAATTTCTTTGAGTTTTTCATGTTCTTCATTGGAAGAATGGTTCTCCATTGAGAGCTTTCTCCAAGGGTTCTCCAAACTCTACCAAGTTTCCAACCAAAAATAATAGAGGAAAGGTCTATTATTTGTTAGCAAAACAACTAAACGAGTTCTGTTTAATTATATGAGAAAACTCATTTAATTAATCGGGGTGGAATGGATTCAAAATTCGAATAGGGGAGGGGGAGAGTTAGAAATAAATGATGAGAGGGTTGGCACAATTATGGGGGAAGTCCAAGAGTTACAAGGGGTTAAAGCCCGTGTGGTCCCCACATTAATTATCCTCCCAAGGGAGGTTATGTGCAGGTGGGCCCCAACACTATAACCTCTCATTGGAGGATATGGTGTGGTGCCCCCCCTCCAACCACACCTAGGTGATTTTAACAACAAAAATAAGAATAAAAATAATCCACACATATTTTTATTTAACTTTATTCTTAAAAACACAAAAAACTAACTTCCATTCTTGCTAGAACACAATTGCGGTGAAGGCCTCATTAAGAAATCACCAACGCTTTGAGCTCAACGGTGCCCTCAGATTTCAATTCCGATCACCGGTTCAAAAGTTATAAAATAGCATACGTACGTTTACTGAATGTACCCGAACAAAACATCAGAAGTTGATTTTGGGCACACCAGTCCTCGGAATCAAGCACCGTCAGGAACCGAGGACACGTAAAATTCCCATGTATTTAAAAAAAACTCCCATGGAAAAATTGGTTACTTAAAAATTATTCCTAGATATTTAACATAATCTTAATAACTTTTAGAATAAACTAGAATATCCTTGATAAATATATCACATTAATAAAAATAGCATAGTGTATCATTATTTCATTTTTATTAATCTATCATCCTCACTACCTTAATTTTGACTTATAAATTCAAATTTTCTATCATAACATGCATTTAATAATATTATCCAAAAAAATTGTGTATTCTCCTTTATTCGGTTATAAGACATATTGTTTTATTTATACATACAATTCTTACCTTCATTTTCATGTTCCGGCTTCATCAAAACACACAATTCAGTATTGTTATGTTAATATTCATAATATTAATTTGAAAACACAAATTCAAATACAATTTCCCTTTTACACCTTAATTTTTAACATATGATACTTTAATTCCATCATATGAATCTCATTGCTCAATACTTGGTTATCCTTGAATATTTTTCCATTTGGTTCTCTAACATAATTAGTTAACATCATACTCACATAATTCTTAATTCTCCATTATAAAGAATGTGTATTAACTATATCATATCTTTTGGTTTTGTCAATCATGACAAGTAGTCTTATACAAAATCACCATTAAGAAGAGTTATGATTTATTCTCTTTTGTACCATCATTTTTTGGTGTGATAACACCTTCATGTGTCAGTACCATGGTAGCATCCACTATCCACTATTTAGATAGATATGTAACTTCTTAGAGAATAACATAAACAATATTTTTACCAAAACATATTGATGTTTTCGTATACATAAAATTATTCATTAGACATATCCATAGTTCTTTCACCAATGCTCTCCTATCTGAATCCATGTAATATTCAATACAACTCAATTAACCTATAGGGTTATATATACCTTTAAAATTATGATCATCTTTAATATTTTAAACCTTATGTTATCATAATCTATAATCCTAACCGCTAAATTTAACTAAGTCCTTATCTGATACCCAATATATAACACCCTCAAACATCACCATCACAATTACATGATTTAATGAAAATATTTCATTATAATAAATTATAATGACCTTTTTGGTTAATTATTTTATAAAATTAAGACAAAACATTAACTAGAAAATCATGTTTTCTTAATCTAATGTAAATTTTTCTAAATATATAAGAAAATGGTTCTTCCATAAGAAGTCCCCAATATATAACCCAAATTATCAACAAAATATACTCTTCTATACACATCATTCATATGACTTCTCTTCATAACCAGTGAAAAGGAAACTTAGCAATGTAATGAAATCTGATTCCCTATAAGTGTAAATATAAGAGAGAATAATAAATTATAATTAGTTAGAATCATATGGTAATTTAAGGAAAATAAATTTACATAATAGTAGTTTAACCAAAAAAACAAATATCATATATCATTTAATAAGGCATGGCATAACAGAAACATTCAAAACATCATAGAAGAGTGAAATAAATATGTAATATAAGATATCCTGTAAATAAAGAAATGATGAATGGTGTCATCACAAAAAAACTAAAAGATATGGAACTACCATAAACATAAGAAATTAGAGTGATAAAAATCATTATTCCCACTCTATATAAAAAATATCTTCATGTCCACACAATAAAATCTAAGTAAATTCATTATTCCCACACTATGTGACCAAAACATTTATGTCCAGACATGATTATATCATGAGATAAAAAATAAACCAATTTATTTGATGGAAATATATGAACCCACCCATCATTATAGTTGATATTTTGGCCTTAAGAAATAATCATTTATGATAATTAACCCAGGAAAATAATATGGGTTTTATATACTTTATAAATTAAATACTAGATAGAAACAATTATAATTTCATCAATAATCATATCATGAAGTTCCCATGGAAAATAAAAAAGTATCTAATTCTATTATATATTAATCTTGGTAAATATGATTTAATCAATATAATTGATAATATTGTATTTAAAATATATAGATTAAGATTCTATAGTCATGTTAAAAATATCATTAATCAATAAATGTATGTCTTATTGGTGAACATCCTTTAATCAATGAAACAAAAAACATGGTACTTTCAAAACAAAATCACAGGATGAAAAATGAGGTTTATAAACCATCAATGACTAGGAATAAAATAAGAAATTATTGATCATTTCAATAATATAAAATAACATTTCCTGGTAGATCTAAAGAAATAATTTGGATGGTATTATTTAAATAATATCCATGACCATGAATAATATATATCAAAAGTGTTTCTTAGATTAAAAAACAAACTTTTTGGAGTTTTAGGAAAACCTATTTGAAATTAATTCATATCCTTGATCTTTTGAATACATTCTAAAATATGTTATAAAACAAGGAAAAAATATTTCATTTTCAAAAGAATAAAAACAAAAATAGAATATTCATGAACAAATGAAAATATTGGTGGAAAGATGAATTAAAAATAAAAATATTAAAAATATATTTTAGAAGGAATTTTTAATTTATTCATAAAAAGTAAAATATAGAAATCACATCCAGATGTTTTTTCCAAAAAAATAAACTAAAATATTTAAAAAATCATTTGAAGAAGAAAATTAAATAAAATATCCACAAAATCCCTAAAATTTATCAAAATAAATGTGTTCTGGATGATAATAATTTTTTATAGGATGAAAAATTTTTATAATTAGTTTAAATATCATTGTATAAACCCACATCATAAGAAGAGGAACACTGAATAATTAATAAAATAAGAGAATAAAAGTATATATGTCACATTAGATATAACATAATTAGGTTTCCAATTATAAAGGAGAACATTTTTGGGAATGGAAAACATTTATAGAGAGGAAGACACATCATTAATGTGGATTAGGGTTTTTTTATAATAATGATAGATTTTTTGGTTGAAGGGATTCATCAATGAAAAAAATTTGATAGTAAATACATTCTATCTATAAAACAAAGGAATTTACGATGAAATAAAATACTATCATGGATGAAACCAATCATGGAATATAGATGTTCGAGAAGAATAATTATAACTTCTAGGAGGGAGTTGAGAAAATAAAGGTCTATTATAGTAATGGTAACAGAAGAATAAAAATATAAGAGGGGTAATATTAAATATACATTAAAATATCTTGAAATGAATGATATTCATTATACTGTTTAAAATAGGGTGGTGAATAAAAATATAATATAAATCCTGGTGAATAATATCAACCTTTTCACAAGTAATAAAAAATTATAAAAATAAACCATTAAAAGCACATAAAATGGTGAGTTAAATTCCATTGATGGAAATGATTTCAAAAGAAAAATTAAACACCATTAGTGATAAAGGGATGATGAAAATATATTTTAAATGGGAAGTACCTACACCACTAAATATAAAAATGGTTATAATAAGAAATATGTCACAATGGGTGAAATTATGTGACAATAAACCCTTTCCTTATATCCCCACATAGTAATGTTTACTATAATATTCATTATAACAATCATAAATGTCTTAATAACATATTTTCTATACTTCTTCATATAAATACATATTTTTAAACATCCATTATATTTATTTTATAAAATTATATAAGTTTATTATTATCTATTTTCTATATCAATTATGATTAGTCTTGATTGTTTCAAACTATTTTCATATTAGTAATGTTGTTCTTCATTATTATACAAAATTTCAACATTAGTTGTTCATAAATAGTATTTTAATTATTGTTTTACTATACTTTTAATGATAAAATTTCATTTTATTAAATTATTTTTCCTGATCTTATTAATTAAATTATTTATGAGTATAGTTCAGTTATTTGTAATAAACGAATATTGGTATATTCATTAATGTGTTTAATATTACAATTACAATTAAAAAAACCAAAATATAAAATTTCTTTATTTATATATTTCATATATTATCTGTAATTATATTCTAATTTCATCCATGGTGTTTTTTCATCATTATTTATATAGGTAGTTAAACCAACACAAACACGAATATTCAATAAGTAATCGATGATTATGATTTTAATATTGGTTTATGTTTGCATAATTTCATTATTAAATAAAAATTATGAAGTTCATTAGAAACTTTTTAGGTGTTGAATCATATTTTTATTGATGTTGATAAATAATAATTAAACTATATCAAATAACAAGAAATTTCCCTTAGTGGAGGCAGTAATAAATACAACTCTTGATAACTATTTATTTTCACATCGAATGATTGTGGAAGAAGGCAGATTATAAATTATTTAATTATAATCAAATTAAATATGTCACGTTTTTTTCATAATCTATCATCATAACCAGTTATGGGAGGTGGTGGGGAAAATAGAAATGCCACTTCATGGAGATTGTAGTCTAGACTGTAGTGACTTAGATTTTCTCTAGTTTTGTATTCATAAATTAATTAATAAAATTCTGAGACCAGGCACTGAGACGGCATACGATTCTTAAGACTAGTGTTCCCGAGACAAGAAAATAAAAAATGCCCATTTTTTTAATAAAATGTGCATGTAGTTTTTTTACATAATAATTTATAAATGTGTTCCCATGTCATAAATATGATGGCGCTATTGCGTTTTGAACAAAAACTTTACCTTGGGTGGGTCATAACATCATCTAGTGTGGGCTAGGCGAAAAAGATGATTTCTGGATGTATTGTTAATAAAATATTTAACAATAATATTTTATTGATATGCAACAAGGGTTTTGTTTTTTTTAATGAACATTTTTAGAGAATTTAGGGATATTTTCATAACCTTAAAACTCCTCTAATAAAAGGATACATAGATATCTCTATCGAACACCAATGGATTGAGATTCGGTGATGATGGATCAGTGATCTGATCTTACAAAGAAGATTAACAGATCGACGAATGATGATGATGCGCCCTTCTTAAAAAATCAATACCATCTTTTGTGGGGAATTTAATCTCTTTGTGATTTTTCATCCCCCAATTAGATAAAATGCGGAACATAGACCAACCAACGAACAAGTTGATCCCTGGTTTGGTCATTCTGGCAGGATGGTAAAATTGTGGGGTTAATGGGTGATAGATCCTTGTGATTATTCTAATATGTATTTTTTTAATCCTTCTAACATGATTGGATAGAGGCTGACATGAAAAAAGAAAAGATCTATTCTTTTGGAAATAATGTGTACTTATCTATTTCCCATAATCATTATGAGTTCCTTGTTCTTCATGAAATATTAACAAAGGATTATTCTACCTTTGGTCCATTGTGCATTGGTCCGAGTCTGAGGATCCAACACTGCAAAAACATCACAGAGGTGCGATGGTGAAGGTGCAACATGAATAACCTGATACAGTGGCATATGGTGGTGCAAGGCGGTGCCCGGATCAGTGGATCTAACCAAATTTAGGCGGAGCATGATGCAGACAGTGGAAAACAGGTGGGGTAGCCAGTGTCCGAGTGCAAGGTCACGATCTAGTAGGGCCCATGTGGGAGCCCTCAGCGGTGTATTTCGTGGGTGGTGATCAGTGATGTGGCAGTGAGGGATCGTATATGTGGTAGGCAGGTCACGTGGACCTCGTAGTGGTGGTGAAGTCACGGTGATGGCACACGATGAGCCAACCATGTGAATGTGATAAGACACCATGTGGAGCCGACATGGACATGGTTTGGGAGGACCATGTGCGGCACAATGAGCTGTTCTATAGCATGGGCAGGGCCACGAGTGTCAGGACCCTATAGTGGCTAGATGGGATAGACACAATGGCCTGACGTAAAAGTTCGGTTCGAGCCAGATTGAACCTATTTGGGATAGATAAGACTGAACTGGGTTGGGTCAGACCGGACCAGACCAGGTTAGTTCAGTTCATCAGAACTGGGTCAGGTCGCCCGACAGGTCGATTTAGCACCAGCGGGTCAGATCACCTCAGACCAGACTCGAGTAAGTCCTTTTTAGTAAAATAGTCGAAACATTTAAATCGTGTGTCCGTTTGACGAGCCATTTCTGGTGTTGGGACCCTTGTAACAATAACTTCCTTTTGAGGAAATCTAAGTGATTATTTGTATAAGTTAGAATACAACCTAATGTTTTGAGGAGTATTTTCTCCCCGTACAACTGCACTGCGAGCAGAATCCTATAGTTTACTATGCCTTAGTGACTACATGACTTGGGGGATGAATGAATTATCGAAAATCCATGTGTTATCAACAATCCATTTGTTATCAACACTCAGTGTGTTATCAACACCCAGTGTGTTATCGAAAATCCATGTGTTATCGACACACCATGTGTTATACACAATTTGTGTGTTATAGACACTAGGTCTTCTATATACTAAGTTTGATAATCCTTTTTCCTTTTATAGAATTATACCTGTGTGATCTAATAGTACATCATTTGATTCCTTTTTTTTCATCATGTATTTATTTTTGGTGTACTTCATTTTTTTCATTTTGATATACATCATGTGTTTATTTGTGGGGTACATTGGGTATTTCTTGGTGGTATTCCTTGGTGGCTTTGAGGTTTCCTAATAAGTATTGTCTTACTCACATATTCATGAGATTTTCTCACATATGTTGTGTATTGTGCATATTATTGACACTTTAACAGAATTCTAGGTGGACCCGGACCAGGTGGTTCTTAGAGTGTTCACACAGACAAGGTGTGCTCCAACTGCTTTAGACAACTTTTCTACACCTACCATTCAGGTATTGTTTTCTAAAGATGATTCTCCAGAACATGGGTATTCACTTTTTCAGACTCCTTATTTTAGTGGGGTTGTATTCTTGCCATGTTTACTTTATAGTTTCATATATCATACTATGTGGTTAGTATCTTAGTGTATGCCAGCATTTTCTATATAGTGTTTTTACCTTTTTGCATTTAGGGATTGGAAATGGGTGTGTGTGTACATGTGCATAAGAAAATGTCTCCCATTTTTAGATATGAATACTTGATGCTAGTCACCATCCCTTGTCTTATCGATTGTGGGATTTGGGTTGTCATAGAACATACCCCTCCGGGACGGGCTATGACAGAGTGGTATCAATGATGGGTCGGTTCTATATAAGGACTTGGCGTCTATGTGGTTGGTTGAGGGAAATAGTGTTAAGTATTTTGAGTTCAGCTTTAAGGTCTGTGAATCAAATGTTGGTATAGTGGATGAATTATCCCTACACAAGGACTCTGGACACCTGATTATTGAAACAGTATATGAAAACACTAATTGAAGGGAATAGATTAATGGTTCATAATTCATATAGGATTTGGTTGTGTTATAATGTCTTTCCTTAGTCATCTAACTAGGTACACACTATTAATTATGGACCACCTTTGTCTGTTTTAGGATGCCTCCTAGTAGACACCCATCCAAGATTATGTTGCTTGATCACAATGATGATTTTCCTAGAGATGAGGCATCAGTACATGGTCATGTTATAGAGATAGAATCTTTGAGTGGTTTATAAGAGATACCACCACCTGTTGGGAAGAAGTTACTACCAGTGCTACCAATTAAGGATACATGTCGGATGAGTGTGTGGAATGAGTTCCATAAGAAGAAACCTCCTAGTTTTAGGGGTTATCTAGACCCCCAGATAGTTGATGATTTTATATTGGTAGTTACATGTGTCTTCCTCCTTGTAAGGATGCATGCCAACTAGATGGAAGTCCTAGATGTGAGTCCTATTCACGGATCATCGGGGAGATGGTGGATCATAGTGACCCATAAATAATATTTGGTGACTCTCACTTGGGTATAATTTGATCAAATATTTATATATTAGTCCTTCCTTAGTATGTTATACTATGTGCGTATATATTATCTCATGCATCTAAAGTGTGGTAGTTAGACTGTGATAGAGTACTCAGTAATGTTTACTAATATTTCTTGATACTCCATGAATATGGTGCGATACCCATTCTCTGGGTCTCATAAATTTGAGAAGAGGCAATTCCAATAGATTTGGGAATCCATGATATCCCGTAGAATTCCTAAATATTCTAGGGAACTTGAGTGAGCTCTGCTAGTGGAGAGAATTCTGGCAGAGCAGACTCCTATAATGGGAGCTACCAGTAGGTACCAGGAAGATAATTCTTTAGCAGTATGTATCCAATAGTCGACACGGGGACCTAGTCAGTTTATGTACTCTAGTGGACAAACCCAGGACTTGAGAATAGTGGTTTGGGGCTCCCATAGAATAGAAAGTTAACTAAAGGATTGGTTGTGTTACTCGTGCGGCGGTCAGGGACATCTAGAATGAGATTTCCCAACCTACCATATGGTTGATCAGGATATGGTCAAGGGACTACCGAGGTAGAGGATGTAGAATGAGCGGGGTTTTCCATTGGGTGTTGGATGTGTCAGATAATTAGGTACAATAGCAGGTTGTTGGTGAACTTTTGACATATTACCACCACCACCCCTAGATAGTCCACATTTTCCATAGGGAGCTAGTGGATAGGAATGAGGAAAGTTTCTAGCGATGGTGGCCTATGAACATAATTCTCTAGGTGACATTAGAGGAATGATCTATGTATTTTACCCCTAGATGTAGTTTTTATAAACTCAAGTTCCAATCATTCATTTCTCTCCATGAAATTTTTTTGAGACTACGAGATTCTGGTTGAATAATTCACTCGACCCTTACATTTATAGACTCTTATGGGAGGGAATTCGATGAACAAAAACTGGTGTCGATAGTGTTTCCTTACTCTTGGAGGAGAGAGTTTCGGTTGGGATCTCTTGGTAGTGGCATTAAGGACTTACGACATCATTCTCAGTATAGACATGTTATATACTATTTATCCTTACATTGACCATTTTAGGCATAGAGTGGGGTGTGTCTGCATTGAGGGGATCAGGTTTTCCTTTATTGGTGAAAATAAAACACATGCAGTGCTGAATGGACTTACTCAAAGGAGGTTGCAGTCGATTACCCATTAGCTGGATAACCTCGCCCTTGGTGTAGTGGATGATATGAGAGCTCAGTTTCCTACATTGGATGTGAAGTATTAGGACATATTTCTAGAGAATTTACCTATATTACCTCCTGGTGGAGAGTTAGACTTCTACCTTGCTATGTACCCAAGGATAGAACTGATATCTACACCTGCATATCAGATGGATCCCAAAAAGCATCATGAGTTGAGTGTACAACTAGATGGATTTCAGAGGAAATGCTTCATGTAACCCATTATTTCAACCTAGTTGGACCCAATTTTTTTCCCCAAAAGGCATACTATAGATTTAGGTTTTTCTTGGACTTCCAATGCTTGAATCTGGTGACCATGAAGAAAACGTATCCACTATTTAGGATCAAATACATCTTTGATTACTTGAAGGGAACGAGGAGGTTCTCAATGATTGACCTCAGGTTTATCTAGTATTAGCTTTGTGTATGGGTTTAAGATATATCAAAGATATCATTTAGATGTTAGTATGACCAATATGAGTTCTTGGTGATTCCATTTGGCATGATGAATTCCCCAGTAGTGTTCATTGGACTCATGAATAGGATCATTCGGCGTTTCATAGACTGGGTTTTAATGGTCATCATTTATGACATCCTAGTGTACTCGGAAATAAAGGAGGAGCATGAGATATAATTGAGGATGGTCCTAGACACACTCCAAGAGCACCATCTTTATGGGAATATCTCGAAATGTCAGTTCTGGATTCATGAGGTCCACAATCTGGTACACATCATATGAAAGATCGTGATACAATGCCATGGGATAAATCATGAATGTTTATAAGAATCAATTAACATAATCCAAAATGTTATAACATAAGACATGAAGATTTGTGGCATACTCATAATTATAGAAAATAATTTCTTATTAGTCAATGATTATTCTCAAGACCATCATAGGGGACAAAGTCCATTACTGAATTGAGTTCACTCTGCATTCCATCCCTATATTGCTTAACCGAGACCATTTCTCCTTTTACCCATGTATATCTCATGAGATATAAATATTTACCGAATGAATTAAAGGGAGATATAAATCCAACCCATCTCATAATGAAATAATTATTACATGTTCCACGAAAACATAAATCATCTATCATAACCCATGGAATAAAATGGGTTTCCATAAACCTCATTCCACCATAACATAATCCATTTAAAACAAATGGATTTAATAATTAGAATTCCATCAAAAAATTAATAAAATCATAGGTACAATAAGGATATTATACTTGAAATAGATCCCCATTAAATAATTCTATCATATATGGAAAATAATATTGATTTAACACTTGAAATTAATTCTTGAGGAAAATATCATTTCTTCTTCAAAAACATTTTTTTTATAAAAATGTCACGCCATTTGAAAAGAAAAAAATTTATTTAAAATAATCATGAAATCATGCTGAGGAATAATCATGGATATAATTCATTATGATTACATAAAAAACCATCCATGCCTTGTATGTTAAAAAACAGTCTCCCTATACTATTACCAAAAAGTCCAAAATGTACATCGTACCGAAAACGACAAAATATTCCTTTAATAACATTTAATAAAAATTCAAAAAATTTGAACAATTGATGATATAATTTTTTCAAAGGTCATAAAGAATATTTTTGGAATATATATTTTGGAAACATGGATGTGTATGATTAATATGGCCTATTAAATACGTAAAAATAAATATTCATGGAATATAGTGAGATTGAAATTTTATCCCTTACATTTAGGTCTTATATCCTTAGTTTGTATCTCAACATAGAGAATAATGATTTAAATAATCTCATTGATTTATTCTAGAATAATATTAAATTTTATGATATCATGTATGATCATATTATCATCCCTTTTTTAATAATATTTTGTTATTACTAGTTATTTGGGTATTAACTACTTCATTTGTTTACGTTTGTTATGCTGATTAAGTTCAATTTATACTTCATATGTCAAAATTATATCACTAGAAAAATTTATTAACATAATATTCATCATTTTTATTCATTATATATATTTATATAACCATGATTTAATGAAGATAATGTATATTGAATCGCATCACATCATGGAGACGGTAGTTCGTACATACGCACGAGCGACGATATCATTCCCATAATTATTGAATGGTATTAATTTGGACGGTGTATAATATTTCAGAATAAATATAATGTTATAATAATAATATTTAGTTATTATTTCCATAATTATTTCTATCTGAGGAAGATGGTGGGGCAAACAGTTTACACCACATCATGGAGACTGTAAGTCAAACATACGCACACGTTGTGATTTCATTTTTCATAGCATGGATATATGGTGAAATATTATTTTTTTCATAAATATAATAACATCTCAGTATATAAGTGATACTAGGGTTATTAATTTATAATGAAAAAACACCTGAAGAGAAATTATAAGAAGATTGAATTTTGAAGGAATATGTATAATAGATTTCCTCTTATTCAACAAGATTCCACTAAATCTTTTCTTAGAGCACTAGAGTTGGTCTTTGAAAAGGACTATCCCCTATAGAATGTAACCAGGGAAGTTGATAAGGGAAAACAACAAGGAATGTCAGAGCTTCAAGGGTCAAAGTGAAGTGAAGAGTTGAAGGAAGAGGTGCCCTTTAATAATTGATATGAGGGGAACTTTTGGGATCTCCAAAATTATTAATTTATAATAAAATAAAACCCTACCCAAAAACATAAAAAAAATTACTTTATAGAATATGAGATTATATATGGTTTTAATCACAGCAAAAAATAAATTTTAGACAAGTTTATATGTAAATGTAAACATTATCATTTTAATTAACACTTAGTTATTCTATTTAATTTTAAATAATAAAAATAATATCTCATTATTAAAATGGTGCAACATTTACTTATTTGATGTCAATTATAACATAAATAGGTACCTTATAAAATGTTCAACCATATAATTAATATTATATATTTTAGAAAAAAATATGATTTTTAAATAATATTATAAAACATTATTTTGATATAAATTCAATAGTAAAAATGTAGTCACTATTCATTTCATTGATTATTAAAAATAATAAGATAACATGTTAACTTTGAAAAAAAATTAATATAAAAATAAAATTTTAAGTTAATATAGAAAATTCATTACACATTATATAATCAAAATTATTTTTTATTTAATATTTTCATAACATTTATATGATATATCGATTAATAAAATAATTATTACATCAATTTTTTGTAATTATCTAGTATAATTATTTTATGAAAAAAAAATTAAAACTAAATTACTATGATGAAGATAAATCTACTAGATTTTAGAATATATAGCTAGTCGAATTTATCTTCTAAAAAATTAAACATTCAATATATTATACTTATCAACTTATGAATGTGACAACATTAACATCACTTAAAAAAAGAATTTAAGTGTCACAATCTCTTCAATAAGTCTACAAATGGACACTAATATGACCCTGGGATGGTTTAGATCGAGATATACTCGACCATAATGATTTTTCCAGGTGTTTGGGTCCATTGATAGTAATTAATATTTTAATAAAAATTGTTTTATTTATTTCTCATTAATTAATTAATTTTTACATCATCAAAGAATAAGTCTTTAAGGTAATTATTTATTTTCTAAAAAATAATAACAAACATATGTGATAAAGAAAAACATTTTATATTTCAAACTAGTACTTATAATAAGATTTATCTTATGTATAACCTTATATAAAAATAATAAATTATTAAAATTTCAATAATACATATTTAACTTTTCTTTTAATAAAATATATTAAATGTCTTAATCTAATTCAATTGTCTTCAAAATGACATAATTTCAACCCAAATATTTTTTAGGTTGAAACAAACTCATAAAATGATATTAAATCAAGTGTGGACGTAATATTACAATAGTATTCTTACCTTTAATTACAGGTTTTACCGTTTTACTATATTAATAAAAGTTAATGAGGTTACTATTCATTAAGTCAAAAAATAAAACAAAGATATTTAAATATTTTAGACCTACTAATTTAAAATATGGAATCCATTTATTAAAATTAAAAATATTTATTTTCTAGTTATTGATTAAAATTAATCTCATTATCAGAATGGGAGAACAAGTTTTAAAAGTGAAAACATTGCAAAATATTGAAATGTTTTTACATCGGAATTCAATGTGAAATTAATGATATTGACATAATTAATGTTGAATGATAAAAATGTATTATATTTATACTTTTGAACCATTAAATATTTTTATTTGATCATATAAATTATATCTATGAAAAAAAATTGTTTTCAATTCAAATTTTGTGTATTTTTACTATTCATCAAAATTCAAAATTTATCAAAAAAATATTAAAATTTCATCCAAAGTAAATTTTTATATCCAACTTCCAAAGACTATGTTTATGTTTTCATATAACAATTATTAATGTGTCAGAATATTAATTTAAAAGGGTTCACCATTAAAAGGTGTAAAATTACCATTTTGAAAGATAAAGGTTTTTATACATCAAATAGGGTTTATTCATACCCAATGACAAAAATATCTAATGGATGAATATCAAAATTATTTTATTAATAACAAAGAGATTTCATTAGTTTAATTTACTAATAGTAATTCACTCAAATAATTTATACAAAAAAAAATATATAATTGATTTATATATTTTTTAAGAAATAATTGGTAGTGAATGAATTCACTATATATTTTCATAAGGTAGTTACAATTATTCCTGAAAAACTAATGGATATTTTAAAATGGTCATCTAATACTAAAGGAATCTCATGGTTCGTTTAAACTCATGATTGCATGCAGTGGAATCTCTTGAAGATTTAGTGTTATGTACATAAAATATTTCACAAAAATAATCGAGTGCTACATTCTAACCCCCTTAAACAGAATTTAGCAATCAAAATTCATCACAAGGATACATATAGATGAGGATATAACTCCCTTATAATATCCCTAAGTTCCCACATAGCTTTTTCAAATTGGTGGTTCCACTAAAAAACATTCTCCAAGTGAGTGGTCTTGTTTCGAAGATTTGTTTCCTTAAGATCCATAATTTGTATCAATTGTTCTTCATTAGAATGATATATCTCCATAGGTATGGATTTTTAGTTTATTACATGTGATGTATTAGTTGTGTACATTCTCAGAAGAGATACATATAACACATCATGAACTTGAGAGAAATTCGGTGGAAGCTCCAATCAGTAAGTTGCCTACCCAACACTTTCCATAATTTCAAGAGGAATAATATAACTAGGGCTCGAATTTCCCTTAGTTCCAAATCTCATTACTCTTTTATAAGGAGATATTTGTGGAAAAACCTTTTCACCAACTTCAAACTCTAGGTCTTTTCTTTGGTTGTCGGTGTAACTTTTTTTGACTCTAAGATGCTCTTATTTGTTGTTGAATAAATCTAACCTTTTCTACCATTTCATTGACAATATCAGGTACTAATAGAATTATTTCCCCTATATCATCCCAACAGGATGGAGTTCATCAATTCTTTCGATATATGTATTCATAAAAATCCATCCGAATATTGGATTGAAAGCTATTTTTGTATGAAAATTCTACAAAATTATGTGTTGATCCCAACATCCTTTTAAATATATAGATCAAGCTCTAAACATGTCTTCTAGAGTTTT
Organism: Viscum album; assembly: GCA_963277665.1. NCBI lineage: Eukaryota > Viridiplantae > Streptophyta > Magnoliopsida > Santalales > Viscaceae > Viscum > Viscum album. The sequence goes on from OY728137.1 coordinate 2,057,572,482, forward strand.
AATTTTCCACTCAAACTAACAATATGTCTATATATGATAAGAAATTCTAAAAATTAACTCTACATTCAGAGCCTGCTAAAAACATTTCTAGAACATCTAGGTAAACCTCAGATCACAATTTGATATAATATAAAGTGGTACTTCATGAAATATTATCACTTCCTTTACATATATCCTATCAAGATGATCAAGAGACAAATTATCTCTAATAATATTGACGTGTGCTAACATAGTAAGGAGATCAAATATACCCCATATAGAATTATGGCCTTTAGATGTTTTGGGAAGTCTGATAAAAAATTATAAGGTAATTTTTTACCATTTCCATTCTGCTATGGGTAATGGTTGTGACATTCCCTTCATCTTATTTCTCTCAGCCTTAACTTTCTAATAAACCATGCAATAAAAGACATATTTGGAAAATTCTCTTTTCATTCCTTCCCACCAGAAATACTCTTTTGGGTCCATGTACATCTTTGTGCTATAAGGGTGAATAGAGAATGAAAAACTATGATCCTCATCCAATATCTCATTCATTAATTATAGTATGAGAGGAAATCAAAACATATTCCAGAACCTTAGTATTCCATCACAATCATGGTTGAATTCAAGAACATGTCTCACATTCTTTTGTTTCTCTACAACTTCCTTCTATGCCACCGTAATCTTCACTTGTATAGATGGTTGAACATTCATTTGATAAAGATATGATTTCTCCTTTTCCAATAAAATATCATTATCTATCTTTTTCAAATCCATAAATATTGGATCTTTTGTGATCTTGATCATGGATAGACAGGCATGATCCTTTTGACTCAAAGCCTCTTCCACCTTGTTTTCATTCCTAGGTTGGTATTTTATTTTGTTTTCATAATATTTAATCAACACCAACCATCTTCTTTGATGCATATTCTCCTCCTTCTATGTGAAAATACACTATAAACTTTTTTTATCAATATAAATGTCACACATTTCACCATAGAGATAATGCCTCCATATCTTTAATTCAAATATTATCGTAGCTAACTCTAAATCATGGGTTTGGTATTTTTTCAAATGGATTTTCAACTACCTTGAGGAATATTCTATAACCATATCATTTTAAATGAGGACATAACCTAGACCCTTTTTGGATGCATCACTATAGATCAAAAACCTTTCTCCACTACTTGATAGTGTGAGCACAAGTGCACTATATATCCTTCTTTTGAGCTCTTTGAAATTCTCTTCACATTCTTCCATCCACATGAACATAACAACTTTTTAAGTAAACTTGGTGAGTGAATTAGATAGTCATGAAATATATTTCACAGAACATCAATAATATCCTGCCAAATAAAGAACACTTCATATCTACATTACCAATTTTTGTCTCAACCAAATTTCAATAACATGTATTTTTTCTTGATCCACAAATATCCCAACTTTTTTGTTTTCTTGACCCAAAAATTAAACTTCATGAAGCCAAAATTCAAACATGGTTAATTTGGAATAAATATTATCTTTTCTCAAGGTCTTCAGAACCATTATCATGTGAACTTCATGCTCTTCCTTGATATTTGAATAGACAAGAATAGCATCTATAAATAGTACAACAAACTAATCAAGATGGTTTCTAATGACTCTATTCATTATATCCATGAAGATAGTGGGGTAATTAGTAAGACCAAAAGTCATAACTATAAATCCATGGTGTCCATAACTTGTACATAATGTCACCTTGGGTATATCCTCCTTCATGACCCCTAATTGATGATATCCTAAATAAAGATCAATCATTGAAATTTATTGAGCTCCATGTAGTTGGTTTAATAAGTCATCAATGCGGGGAAGATAATATTTTTTATTGATAGTGATCTTGTTAGGTTCTTGATAATAAATTCAGAGTCTCATTGATACATCTTTCTTCTTAATAAACAGGATAGGTGCTCCCCAAGGTGACACACTATGGAGTATGAATCCCTTATCAATATTATCTTGGATTTCCTTCTTCAATTCATACAACTCAATTGGGGTCATTCAATAAGGTGTATTTGAAATAGGAATAGAACTTGGTATGAATTCAATTGAAAACTCAACCTCAAAATTTAGAGGATGACTTGGAAATTCGTCCAGAAATACATCATAAACCTCTATTTCAATTAGTGTATTCTTAATTGTTAGTTATTCACTAAAAATTAGCTATAAATAACATTAATTTATTATAATCAAGCCCCATAATATTGAATAAATTTATATTGGAAGGTTATAATCATATTATCATCGATATATGATCATAGATTGATCTCGAATATAAAATATGGCTTCCATTACTTGGAAATTGGTATGATCTCTATATATAGAAATCAAATCTGTTCCAAGAATCCCATCAAATTACACTATTGAAAGGATCTATAGATTTGGAGGAATCACTTTCCTACAAACTTCAATAGGAGAAGAATTATAAACTTTGGATTAGATAATTCTGCCATTTGGAGTTGTAACATCTAACTCAACATATAATTGTTGAGTTAATACGCTAATAACCTTAGAAAATTATTCTTAAATAAAATTGTGGGTGGATCTAGAATCAAATAAAACATTTTATACTTTAGAGTGGATAATATGTGTATCGTTCACCACTTCAATACCATACTCCACATTGCCAATAGTGATGGCCTATGACCTTCCCTTGTCTTTGGACATATGAGTTTGCGGACATCGATCATCATCAATAACCCATGGATTAGGGAATCGATTGTCATAATTCCTTATTTCCTTTCACTTGTAACATTAATGTGTAGGAGGTGAATTTTGTGTAGATTTTTCCTTATTCGCATCATTAGACAATTTTTCCCATCACTTCAGCATTAAACTACCCAATGATCTTGTTTTCTACATTTAAAACATTTAATAGTATATTTAAGACAATTAAATCCATGTTTATTTCCCCACATAGAGAATATTGGAAAAATCAGCTTCTTTTCAGAGTGGTCTTAATATTTTCCCTTGAATTCCATTTTTCTCTTCCTATAAATCCCATAGGACTGATTGGTTACTCCAATATGTATTTCAACCTTAATAGTGCATCAAATTATTTATTCATATCTGTTGATGTCCCTTCTAGATAATTCCATTCAGAGACAAGGTTTTTAGCCACTAATAATGGATCTATTTTTCTTTTTTAATGGATAATAATTTCAAAAGAATTCCATACAAGTGTTTTACAAGATTCTTCATAGGTACCAACAGAGTCATTGTCCTTTTGCTTAAGTTCAAGGAATTACTCCTACATCATTGTTCGAAGAATACGAGGAAAGTAATTATTGAAAAATTTGTTCTTTAACACATCACATTCCATGGATTCAATTTTATATCTTTTCATCTTATTCTTGATAAGGTACTACCATTGATAAAATTCACCTTCAAAATTATAGACTACTAAGATGAATTTATCATACGCTAAATGTTGAAGAACAGAAAAAATATTTTCTGTGGTACCCATCCATTATTCAGCCACTAAAGGATTTGAATACCCATTGAAGGAAAGTGGATGATACCTCATGAATGAATCAAAGGAATATTGTTCACTCCGGTTCTCATTTGGAAGTCTTGACTGATTTATAGCTTGATAAAGTTGTGTGAGCATAGCTACAATATTTTTCATTCCATGTCAGATAACATGTTGGTTTCTCATGAGGACAATAATTGCATTTATCATTGCATTTAACATTAACTTGGTTCCTTCGGGTTTAATCTATTGACTAAAACCAAGAAGAATAAAGTTATCAACCCTAATCATAATGTGAAAACGATATAATCAAGATATAAAGTTCAATTTTTAAAACATTAGGTTTTATCCCTGGTTATTAATGATCATTTTTAAAACACTTTGATTCTAACCTATACTTTAACACATCCTTAGGGTTCTTACTAAGGTTTTCTCATCCTAGTTTTCAAATGTTAACTATACCTTTCATATGATACCAACTATAATTCCCAATATATTACATTCATTGATATGACTTCAAAGTGAGAGAATATTCATTAAAAAATGTAACAAATCCATAAAAGGACCATAATGTTTTAGTGTATTTAGAGACTTGGATACATAAAACACTGGTTCATAAGACATCTTTAGTGTATCACACTTATTTCATAATAACTAGACACCTTTTTGACATATCATACATTATAACCTTTTTCATGACCTGGGTAAAAGGAAAATATGAAAGCGTGAGCTCAAATTCTCAGTGAGGGTAAACAAGGGAAATATCAATCATATCATAAATATAAGACATAAGATCATATCATTTTAAATTTTTATCCTATATATGAAAGATCTTGGTACCATTCCATTGTATAAACCCGAATAGTTATTAAGAATCAATGAATGTAATCCAAAAAATCATAACCTAATACAAGATGTTTTTTGGAATAAAAATAATCATAGAAAATCATTTCATATTAGTCATGGATCGTTACCATGACCATCAGAGCTGAAAAATTCCATTACTAAACCGAGTTCACTCCTCATTACTATCATGTATTACTGAACCTTAATCATTTCCCATTCCAGCCATGTATATCTCATGATATATAAATCATTGCCCAAAATATTGTAGGGATATATAGGTCCCACCCATATCATAATGAAATAAATATCACATGTTCCAAAAAAACCTAAATAATCCATCACAACCTATGTAATAAAATGGGTTTCTCTAAACATCATTCCACCATAACATAATCCATGTAAAAAATGAATTTCATAAATATAATTCCTTCATAAAAATAATAAAATCAAAGGAAAAAATAAGTATATACTACTTGAATCATAACCCTATTAAATAATTCTATCTTAGATGGAAAATAATTTTCATATAACACATGAAGTTAATTCTTGTGGAAAATACCCTTTCTCTTTGAAAATGGTTTCTTTAAAAAAAAATCCATAATTTTTTAAATGTATATAATTTATTTGAAAATAAAAATAAATTTGTGTAGAGGAATATTCATAGTGATATGGTGTTATAAATATGAAAAAATTATTTCATTCTTTATAAGTTAAAAAAACATTTATCCCCTACTATTTCACAAAAAGTCAACAAGTTCTTCATACCAAATACAACAAAAGATTTATATCATACCATTTAATAGAAATTCACCGATGCATTAAAGTGACATTAAATAATTTTAGAAGGTCAGAAATAATGTTTTGGAATATATATTTAGAAAACATGTATGCATATGATAAATACACCCCAGTAAATACTTACAAATAAAAAATATCTGATGATAATGAGATTGCAGAATTATCCCTTATCTTAGGTATGATATCCTTCAAATGTATCATATCCTCTTGTATAATTAATTATTAAAATATATTGACTTATCCCTAAATCATATTCTTTTTTATTATATAATATAACATCATTTTATCAGTTTTTAATAACATTTCATTATTATTTGTGATTTAGGTATAAATTGATTAATTTAGTAATGAAAAATTTGTTGAATAAGTTTGGTTTATCCTTCATATGTCCCAGTTATGTCATTCAAAAATTATATTTACATAATAGACATCATATTTTTATCAATACATTTATAAAATCATGATTTAATGAAGATAATGTAGAATTAATCACATCGCATCTTGGAGATGGTAGGACATGCATACACACGAGCGAAAAAATAATTCCCTTAATTGTTGACAGGTGTTAAAGTAGATAGTTTATAATATTTCAAAATCAATATAATGTTATAATAATAATATATATCTATTATTTCCATCATTATACCCATCTGACTAAGGTAGTTGGGAATGACATATTACACCACAGGGTGGAGACGGTATGTCGTACGTACGCATGCGTGGTGATTTCATTTTTTTTAGGATGGGAAGAAGGTGTAATTTTGTTGTTTCATAATTGTAATAACATCTCAGTATATTATTAATACTAAATTTATTAATTTAAAGAAATAACTTCATGAAGTGGATGTATTAAAAGAAATATGTTTCGATTAACCGGTAGAGGAGATTACCTCTTCATGGATGTGCTTACAGTAAATAACTTTTTAGAGCACTACAGTTGATCGTTGAAAAAGTACAGAACCTCTAGAATGTAACTAGGGATGATAAAAAGGGGAACGGTTAGGGGATGGTCAAGATCGAAGGCTCAAAGTGATGCGAAGAGGTGATGGAGGAGGATCCCTTTTATAATTTAGGTGACGTGATGTTTTGGGATCTTAAAAAATATTCATTTATAATAAAATCAAACCCTACCCAAAAACATTAAAAACATCCCAATTTAAAATTTGATATTATATAGGCTCATAATTCCTCAAATAAAATTAAACAGTTTTTTAAGTCAATTAAAACATTACAATTTTAATTAACATTTAGTAATTATAATTAATTTTAATTAAGAGAACAAATATTTATATATTAAAAGGGTGGAATATTTACTTATTTTATGTCAATTAGACCATAAGTAATTAAATTATCAAATTTTATACCATATCATAATTATTAAATATATTTTAACAATTTTTTTTGATTTTTAAATAATCTAATAAAAATTTATCTTAATAAGAAATAATTAGTGTCAATTTTCACATTATTCAATTCATTGAATTTAAAAAATATTAATATAACAAGATAACATAAAAACAACTATTTTATTATATTCATTAGAGGTCACCATAATATATAACATTCCTTAGATATTTTAAGTGTCCCAACTTATATTTATTTTAATATTTTTAATAATATTTATTTGATATCTATGTTAAAAAAAATTATTACTAAATAAAATTTGTGTAATTATTTAGTACACTTATTTGTTGAATAAAAATGAAAACTAAAATACTTAATATAAATATAAATCTAATAGATTCATTAAGAATATAATTAGTTGAATTTATCTTCTATAAAATTCACTATTTCGATTATTATACATAGTAAATTATGAATGTGACAACTTGAACATGACTTAAAATAAAATAATATATGTGTAAAAATCTTTTATATAAGGATCTAAATGGTCACTAACATGAACCTTGTTTGGTTATGATATATATTTAATTTAGAAATTATATTTTTTCAAGAGTTTGGGTCCTTTGATGATAATTAATATTTTAATAAAAAAATTATTGATCTCTCATCAATTAATTAATTTTTACATCATCAAATTATATGTCTTTAAGGAAAATAATTATTTTATAAAAATTAGATATAAATTACCATGATAAAGATAAAAATATTATATTTCATTTAAGTATTTATAATTAAATTTATATTCCATATAATATTCTATTAAAATATTTTTATTTATTAAAATTTCAGTGAGTCATATTTAACATTTCTTAAAATAAAATAAATTAAATGTCTTAATCCCATCCAAGTAGCTTTAAAAGTACAAAATTTTGACAGAAGTATTATTTAGTTTGAAACACACTCGTAAAATGATATTAAGACTAGTGTTAGTGTAATTTCATAATAGTATCCTTGTCCTTAATTACTCGTTTCACCATTTTTCGGTATGAATATAAATTACCGAAGTTACTATTCATATTGAACAAAAACATAAAAATATATTTAAATAATTTGTACCTAATGATTCTAAAGATTGAATACATTTTTCTAAATTCAAAACATATAAGTTCCAGTAATTAATTAAAATTAATGATTGAAATGTTTTTACATTTGAATTCAAGGTAAAATTAATTCTAATGTCATAAATTATATTTAATTATAAAAATATTTTATATTTATACTTTTAAACCATTATATATTATAATTTATCCATATAAATTATTTCGATGAAAAAATATGTTTTTAATTAAAATTTCGTGTATTTGTATTATTCATCAAAATTTGAATGTTATTGAAAAAATATTAAAATTTTATCCAACGTTTTTTATATCTAGATTCCATATAAAATGTTTATTAAGTCATATAAAGAAATATTAATGTCTAAAAATATTAATTTAAACGGGTTTAACTATTAAAAGGTGGAAAATTACCCTTTGGAAAAATATTGGTTTTTATACAACAAATAGTGTTTATTCATACCCAATGAAAAAAATTACTAAAGGATTAATATAAAAAATATTTTTTTAATAACATATATATTTCATTTACTAATAGTAATTCACTAAATTTATTAATACCGAAATACAAAAACATAATTGATTTATATTTTTTTCATAAATAATTGGCAGCGAATGACTTCACCATATGTCTTCATAAGTTAGTTATATTCATTCCTACTAACCTCACATATTGGTTAAAATGTTCATTTTAAACTAAGTGCATTTCACAATTAATTTAAACTCACAATGGAATGCAATGAAATTTATTAAATGATTTATATTATTTAGAAAAAATAATTCATAAAAACCACCCTGTGTTATAGTATAGCCCTAATTTGGGAGAGTTTAATGACTCTTATTTAATCCAGTTTAATATTTTTTAAATTAATTGGAACAATTATGAGACTCTTCGCTGAGACAGAGTGTAATTTCAAGGTCCGGTGTTCCTGGGACAAGTGGATGAAAAATTATCGGTTTTTTAATAAAATAAATGGGCACTTTTTCTTTAAAACTGAATAACTTATAAACTTCCACCCTGATAAGAAATATAAGGGCACTATTGAATTCAGAAAATCAACCTTACCTTAAGTAGGGAATAACATGGTCTGGTGCAGGCTATACAAAAAAATTAGTTTTTGGACGTAACGATAAAAAAATATGTATTAAAAATATTTTATTGAGAGGCAGTAAGGGTTTCATTTTTTTAAATGAACTTTTTCATAGAATTCAGTGTTATCCTTATAACCCTAAAATTCCTCTAACAAGTGTAAGAGGGGAAATCTATAACAAATGGCATAGTATTGAGATTCGTTGATGAGGGATTGGAGATTAGATCTTGGATCAAAGATCAACAAATCAAAAAACAATGAGGATACAGTTTCTCCATTCATCAATGATCGATCCAAACTACAAAAAGGTAATTTTTTATCATTGGTATTTCCTTTCCCCTTCTTAGATCCAATGATGAACCTGGTCCAACCATAGAACAGGTTGATCCATGGTTTAGTCATTCATTCAATGTGATTAAATTTTGGGGCTAAATTGTGATAGTTAGTTTTTATTATCCTTCCCATTCTTCATTAATCCTTATAAAATGAATATATTGAGGATGACATGAACAATTCCAAGATCCTTTCCTTGGGTAATCCTGGGAATTTATCTATTTCCCCCAATCTTTCACATTTCTTCTTTCATCGCTAAATATGGATATAGCATCTTTGTTCCTTCAATCCATGGAACAACGGTCCGATACTAGGGATCTGACACTGCAACAACATCTTCAAGGTTTGATAGTAAAGGTACAATGTTAATTAGCAAAGCCAACAGTTTTTGGTGGCGCATGGCGGTGAACAGAGTAATGGATCCCGTCGGTTTCAAACAGAGCACAAGGTGGACAATGAATTACCAGCGGGGTGAACAGTGGGCTACTGAAGTGGAGGCCGGCAGTAGAGAGTGAGGATGCGGTGTAAGTGGGACTAGGTGGGAGCCTAGGGTAGTAGTGACCATGGGTGGTGATCGGGGATGCATTTTTGAGGGGTCATGTCTACAGCAGGAGGGTTGCATAGACCCCACGTCAGCGGTGAATCCGTGGCAGAGGTGGATAGTGGGGCGACTGCATGAACACAGTGTGGTACTGCAAAGAGCTAAGGTGTACGCAGTTGGGTCAGTCCATGTGTTGTACACTGAGTCGGCCTCTAGTGAGGCCCACTCTAGCGATCCTGTGGGCTGGACCTAGGGCCCAGTGGGTTGGGACGATTTAGGATAGATCATACCGGACCGGGTCGGTTTGGGTCGGTCAAATAGGGTCAGGTTGAGCTAGTTTCAGAGAGTTGAATTGGGCCCATACCAGATTTGGGTAGGACCATTTCAACAAAATAGCCATAACATTCATGTCGTGTGTCCATTTGATGATATTTTTGCAGTGTTGGTACCCTTGTAATGAGTTGGTTATTTTAGAGTACTCTTAGTGAGTTGTTGTGTAATTTGGAATATGACCTAATGGATTGAAGAGTAGGTTCTCCCAATACAGGTTTTCTATGACTCGAATCATGTGGCTGACTATGACTTAGTGACTACATAAATTGGGGGTTGCATGACTTATCGACACTCTGTGTGTTATCGACACTCCTTGTGATATCGACACTCCTTGTGTTATTGACACTCCTTGTGTTATCGACACTCCATGTGTTATCGACATGTCATGTGTTGTCGACACTCCTTGGGTTATCGACAATCTTTGTGTTAGAGACACTCCATTTGTTACCAGCATTGGGTGTTCTATGAACTACATTTGATAATCATTCTTTTCGTGCTATAGACATATACCAACCTGATTTGACTGTAAATTTATTGTTTCCTTTGTGATATTTCGTGTATTTTTTTATGGAATACATCATGTATTTATTTTTTATATAATTTTTTTATTTTATTGTGGTGTACTTCATGTATTTATAACTGGTATTCCTTTTTGGATCATGGGTGTCCTACTGGGTATTGTTTTACTCACCCCTGCATGGTCTTTACCCTCATGTTTCGTGTCATTTGAAGAAGACTAATTCTTTGAAGGAGTTCTAGGTGGATGAGGAACATGTGGTTCTTAGATTGTTTGGAATAATGTGGTGTTCTACTAGAACTTTAGACATTTTTCCTATACACCTACTCTTTAGGAAGGGTTTTGTGTGGATGAATTTCAGGAACTTGGGAATTCACTTTATCATAATCCTTATTTTGGTGGGTTTTATTCTAGCATAGTTTACTTTATAGTTTCCTACCATCTTATATTGTGGATGGTATCTAAGTGTATGAATACTTTGTCTACTTGGTGTTTTTATGTTTCACCATTTTGGGATTCGAGTTGTGTGCATATGTGCAAGTTCATAGTCAAGTGCCTCCCATTTTGGGGTGGGCCTACTCAGTGCTAGTCACCAGACCCTCGCCTATCTGACGTGGGCTTTGGGTAGTCATGTCCTACTCACCTCTAGGAAGGGTTGTGACACACATAACACACAAATGGAAATTTGTTTTTATTAATGGAAAAAGAGAAACTTGATTAACAATTGTTTATATATATTGAAAAAAATTAATTATAAAAATAATACCTTTTTCATTATATATGAATTATAAAATTATATTTTGTAATATAATGCTAAAAAAAAGTTATGAAAGATATCAATGTTGTAGATTTTCCCATTCACATTGAAGACTCCTTTGAAATATAGGTATTAGGCTATTATATTGTAATCAAACTCTCAAATAAAGGATGTGTATTGTAATGAATGTATGTTGGATTATTTTTATCTATAAATCATATACTTTTAACAATGGTAATGTTTAGGTTAGAGTCCCCTTTTATAAGTTGTGATAATTCAATTTTGTAAATATATCAACTTAATATTAAGATATAACATGTTTTTTATGGCAAGAAGAATCCAAAATTGAAAATATTTTAGTGTGGGATGTTATAGGGTACTTGATTTCTCAAAAATATTCTAAAACATGTTTTAAACATCTTTTTAGTTCATTCATTGTTATAATTTTCACTTTTACTATTTTTGTTCTTCTAAGGTAAAAAATTATTACCTAAGTAGTTTACTCTTAATGACAAAAAATTAAAATTTCATTCTATAAATATTTTTCATCTCATAATTAAAAATATTAAATTAATTTTATCATATGAAATTATTATGAGAAAAAAATTAATTTTAATATTAGTGCTTTTAATGTATAAAACTGTTTTAATAAAAATTTTATTTTCAATAATAATATTTATGTGCATTGTAATATTCTTAAATGAAATTTTTTTCAATGTATAATATTATTATTATAAAAAAATATTTTGCTCTCTGTAATCAAATTGAATGTTAATTTTACCAAAATTTTATTTAATTAAAATAATACAAAAAAACCTATTTGAAAATATTTCAAATATTTTCAAGAATATGTTATCAAATTTTATAATATTATTTTATTACATATATCTTTTCACCATTAATAAATCTATTATCATGTTAAAAGTTTGTAAGATATTATGTTACACATAATTCAATATAATGTTATAAATTCTCCATGTTTATTAAATTATGTGTTTTTAATTAATCACCCAAAATCAATTACATTATGAAAATATCAAAAAATATAAAATCTAATATTTTAGATATGACTTCAATAATTAATAAAATTTAACTGATTCAGATAATAACATCTATAAATTCAGATATTAAATGAAATTAATAAATATAATGAAAATAAATTTTGTTAACAATATACTTTTTGATAATTATGTGTTGTTTATATTATTACAAATAAATTAAATTTTTATATAATTTTAGTATATTATTTTAAATATTTTAGTATCATATATTATCATAATAATCATGTAAAAGTGGTTCATTTTATTTATTATCACAATAAATAGTTTTTTGATCAATAATGAAAAAAATTAACATAAGAATTCTGAATTGATTATTTTATTTATATTTACTGTAGGTTTAATTATTCTTATAATTCCTCAATAATCATCATCAATTTTTCCTGAGTCATTTTTGATCACTATTACATGTTGAAATATGTTTTAAAGTAATATTTATTTAAGGAAAATACATTGAAAATTTTTTGTTCATTATAATGATTGATAATCATCATCAAAAGCATGTAGAAATTTAGAATCCCAAATTTTATTGTTATTATATTTAGTGGTTACCACTTCAGTAATAAATTTATCATCATTATAAATATTTACATATAGACCAATAATCCTTATACTATCACGTCTAATTTCTTTCGATAAACCATCATATGTTTTTAATAATCTACTTACACTTTATGAAAGATCATTTTCACTATGAAATTATATACTATTCCCATTAGTTATGAAAGAAAAATGAATTTTATAAACACTCTTTCCATGTAGAAAATTAAATTATGGATAATTTATACATATCATATCAATTAGTATTTCAAGAAGATATGATGTTTCAAAATGAAAAGTATATGTCATCATTCTAGTTCTCTTAGAAGTTTTGCAATAAGTTATTTGACTATGTAGTTCTAGATTCATAGAAAAAATTAATGTATTAATTTATTTATAGTTTTTTCAGAAACACATGCCTGTCATCTCTCGAAAATATATAATTTACCTTCTCTGAAATATTATAATCTCATGTGTTCATTAAATATTTATCCACTCTCATGATAATGATTGTTTTTTGATAAAATCATGTTTATACTCAAAAATTTTTCTATAAATATTTGAGGATGATTACAATTCAGATTTTTTATAGATATAATAGGTATTCCTTATATTTGAAAAAATCTATTATCTAAAACCAAAATATGATAAGGAAAGTGTGATATAAAAATATTATATGTAATGATAAATTTAAAAGATTTGATTCTCATAACCTATTATTCTTTTTCAAAACATATTTTTTGGTTTTGAAAATTATAAATGATAAATATACTACAAGTAGTGGAGAGTTGCAGTCTAAAACATGACAAAATGTTTTTACACACCTCGTGTTTAAAATAATTATAAGATATAATCTTTCTATCAACCAATAACTTATCAAATTAAATGCTTCATAAAAATAAATATAAATTATAAAAATATATTCAAGTATACATTAAATAAATTAATATAATAGAAGTAGAAATACAAATATTTATAAATATTATGAGCATATTATATAATCAGTTTTTTGTAACATAAAAAATATATAAAAATATGTTAACGAAGTATATTCATGGTGTAAAGTTAAATTAAATATGGGGTTTTGGATTATAATCAAAATAGTTCACTAAAGTATATTATTTAACCATATTTAAATCATAAGTGTAATAAAGATCTTTTAACATAATCTAGTGTACCATTCTTATACACCTAGAATTAACTGTCCTAAACCCATCGTAAGTTCTTCTATTTTCGTGGTCCTCTAATTTCATGATCACAACTATTAGAAAAAATATCATTCATAATATCCTTAGAAGTCCTCGATCACATAGAAAAATTAAAATATAACCCTTTATATCCAAAAAAGGCCTAGATAAAAATATTGGGAAAATAAGGGGAAAAATTAACAATTGTAATGTAATTTAGATATGATAATATCAAAAATACTTTGTATCTTAACAAAAATTAATCTTAATTAAAACTATTTCGTTGATAAGAACCTCTCTCGTAAAAAAGAAATTAGAAAAATTTATGATGACCAAAAACATTGATAAATTTCAATATTTCTTCTCCTTGTGATTATTATACTTGATGTTGTAGAACTATATATATGGAAATTTGTAACGAACTAAAATGGTCGATATCGGTATTCTTGAGAGTCAGTTGTAATATCATCCAATGTAGCTTTTTCATCTTCTGATGAATTACGTGTAACATCACATTTTTTGATGAATTCCATTTTTTATTGATATTGTTTTTGTTACATCCTCATAAATTAATGTTTTTGTGGAATTAAGTTCCCTGTATTTTCATCCAATAACAAAAGAAAAACTAAAAAATAACATTAATGTTTAAATACCCTTACTAAAACATTTATAATGATTTTGAGAAAAAAAATGTAAAGATATCATTAAATCAATAGTATTAAAAATAATATATAGAATAATTGACTCTATATTCTCCCCAAATCCATGCTCCCAGAAAATCATGAACTCAGTCTCTAATCATAGCATTATGTGTTCAGATAATCCTCTTAGATTTTCTATCTGACATTGAGTGATAATCTATAGTAATACATAGAAATATTACCAAGTACTTTAATGCGAATTTATAAAGCCTCAATGTGAAACAATTATCCCTTTCTAATACATTATTGATCCTAACCACATATAATTAATTAAAACTCATCAACATCAACATCCCCAGCATATCTACCAATTAATACTCTATCATATTCAATATGTACACAAAATTAATTAGAAGGTCCACTACCATCCACAACATATCAAGATAATTCGTGGTCTAAATATTTTTATGTATGAATCCCATGCCACTTCATCTCAATTTTATATATGAACTAGAATAGTTTTAAGTCACCCCCTTTGTCAAAAGTTAAATATATTTACGTAAAAGTAGGTAATTTAATGATAAATGAATCCATAAATATATTTCATCATTCTGTTCCACCAAAAATGATGTTGTATATCACGGTTAATCATATTAATTTCTATGTTTTTAACTCAATGCGAGGTTTGGGATTCCAATATCAACACCACATTTGTGGAAGAGGGGGACACCACCATCTCATGAATGTACAACACACCATCCTCATGTTGAGACCATATTATGACTAGGTCATGTTTTTTGTGTTATTACCTAATCACGAGTCATTAAAAATTGGACTCATAAATTGCCTTGAAAAAATTTTATAATGAGGAAGTAATATTCATTGTTGAAAAAGTCATATCCTCCCTTCCCTCTACCATATACAATCAGAACTCTATGAACTAACCGATCAATTTGTAACACTTCTTATACTCCCAAACCACTTGCTCATATGACTTTTTACTAAGTTATTATACCAAAAATTTTCTATAAATGGTGGAATATTATTTTTCATTGTAAAAAATATGTAGGTTCTCTAATAAATTTATCTATTTCATTCTCACCTCCCTCGTGAAAAAATAATAACAGAAGTTCTTATTTAAAGTGTATAAAGAAAATAATTTATCAAATAATGAAACAAATTCTTCAAAATATTAACTACATAATCTTTCTCTAAATCATGTGGATGGTAGTTCCAATCAAGGTATTATAGTTTATGAGACCCATAAGGATCCACTTTAACTACTTGTATCAAAACATCTTGTGGACCTATACAATATGACTAATATTACATAGTATACCCATACCTCTGGTAAAATAAAATAGAAAATTGATCACTTTTAAATATTTATTTCAACTCCTAAAAGGTAATTTCAAACCACTCAAACCATTAAAATTTAACTCCTTTCTATGTCAACCATATATTATGTGATATAATACTAAACTAAATGTAGTAATACATGAATATAATAAAAATAATCTTGATCAAAAACAATATTTGGTCATTCCCATGAAAACACTATTTATACAATCTGTGGGTCACCTAAAAACCCCGACCAGGATATCACATTCTCATGAAAGTACATAGCCTAAGTCCAAAAGAGATACTTTTTATAAATGTAATAATGATAATGTGCTCAATGTATCCTTAAAAAAATCTAATGATTCCCCACATAAAACTCACAGTTATCTGTGTATGTAAAAATGTCATCAAAAGAAACCATACAAAAGGATTCTTTCTAAGGATATAAAATTGGATTCATGAGAGCCATGAACAATGATAGAACATTTTTCCAAATGAATTGTATCAAAAGATAAATCAATATCATATAACTTCTCTTAAATGTCACCTTTGGTATATCCTCTATCCCAACCCATTAATACGGGTATTCTAACTCCAGGTCAGTCATAGACAACCATTGAGAGTCCATCAACTGGTCAAACATGTCATATATTTGAGGAAGTATACATTCTCAATACAATGCCTTGAAAGAGATTCTAGTAATCGGTACACAATATTACCCTACTATATCACCTAATGTAAATGAAAAAATGGATCACCCAAAATAGATTTACTATGTTCGATAAAACCCTCAATCTAAAGTTCATTAAGCTAATCATTTAATTTCCTTAACATTACTAGTTCCATATCATAAGAATGTATTAATATAATATCTAATGTTAGAATAAGATATTTCATGAACTTTGTCATCCTATTAGAATTTATCCCTAAGAAATAATTTGAAAATACATATTGTAAAAGGTCCACTACTGAGGATAATGTAGATAGAACAACCACCCAATCCACAGCTAGCACCATACCCACCATCTATATTATAATGGACCCTAACTAACATGGATCAGGTCCTTCTCTCTTAGGCACTACATATCAATCAACCATTAATAAATACTATTTCCATGATAAGGAAGTAAAATAAAATAACCAAAGATAGAAATCATTGCAATCTTAAAATCATGGTATCCAATCTATACCAAAGATAATGTTATGGAATTATGTATCTAAAATTTGGAAAATCTAGAATTTTTTTATCCCCAAACATCTATGAGAAAATTTTGTAAAATTAAAATATGATGAAACCACTTATCATGAGTTATGTCAAAATAAAAAATACAAGAAAATAAATGCATATTCGTCCCTAATTTAGACATCACTATGAAATAATAATATAATTAGATACTCATGTATCAAACATGGAAAGAGATTATTTAATATAAAAAACACACACATATTATTATATAAATACCTTATCCTATATTAAATAAATCTAATTCTAAGTAAAAAAAACATTTTCACATTATATTGAAAGCACTGACCACATGATCCCTAGTTTGTAAGAGGAAAGTATCCTCGATTATTCATTGGCCAAATCATCCCATTAGATTCTAATCCTATTCTATGACTCAAACTCCTAAATGATACCCAATTATAGATGATCTAGGAAACTACTAACTATTTCAGGGATGATTTAATTTGGGTAAAACCCACACAAAAAACCAATGGAGTTATCATCCAACCAAATTGTAATTGGTTATACATCCTACCATATGCATGGAAGTCCATTAATAGAAACATACAAATACTAGGAAACTAGTCTATAGCCAGGGATCTAGAGACACAGTTTTCCAAAACTATGGTTATATAAATTTAATCCATGTATATATCCATGGTTTTATATAAAATCGTGTCTATATGGTATATTTTCAAAGGATATAATGACTGTTTTGTGAAAACATTGCTATAGAGTTTTCTGATCGACTATTATAGCCACGGTTCTGTAAAACAGTGGCTATGTAGTGTTTCTATGAGGATTATAGCCACATTTTTTCTTAAACTATGGATATAGGGTCTTTTTACTAGAACTATAGGAATGGGTTCTATAAAATATTGAATATAGAGTTTTTACCAAGGGATATATCCCCAGTTTGAGTATGAATGTGGATAGATTGTTTTTTACAATAGATATTACCACGGTTTCTGTGAACCCGTGGCTATAGATTATTTGTCAAGGGATATAGACATGGTTTTCCAAAACCATGGCTATAGAGATTTTATTTTATATAGACATAGCTCCTCGAAATTATGGCTACAGGTCTCCTTCCCTAATGCAGGAGAAAATTAAACCCATGAAAAAATAGTGGGAAGGGCTATAGCCATGGTTTAAATTCTATAGCCATGATTTTTAATTATATATATATATATACTCAATGTTGTATGTGGTGTAGTGTTAAGGTGGTAGGGTCACATAGCAGAGGTATATAGATCGAATATCGATGGGTGCACATTATTTTTGGGCTATATCGACGGTTTACATGGGCTATTGATCGAGCTGAAAATCATGGATATAGCCCTATTTACAAAGGGGAAAATTATGGCTACAGCCCTAGTACCATGGTAAAAATCTATGGGGGCTATTTCCATGGTTTTTAAAACCATGGACATAGCTCTGTTTCCAGGATTGACAACCGTGAATATAGCATTTAGCTATAGACACATAAACACATGAAATGACCAACTGGAACAATGGATATAGCTTATAGCCACGGTTTTTACCCCTATAACCATGGTTTTTGAACATGGAGGATTTCCAACATTTCTTTTTTTATATACTACAAAAAAATAGACTTCATATACACTAGAAATTTATAAGTATAATTCCTCATGAGATATGAAGAAATTATCATAGGCTCTACCCAAAAACCATTCGCGTCCCTAGATAATCCCACTATTTTTAATCATCTTACCATTAGAATAGTAATCACTAGAAATACTATAAATTCTATGATTTTGGACACAATAGGGAATAAGACATCATGTTTTGTTAACCACCACCAGTCCCCTCTCAGTAGTGGGAGCCTTACATACCATATCATAATATTATTTTAGAGTAAATAAACTCACATAATTCCACTCATCATGTGGAGACCTATCTTATACCTGTATGGCTTTTGGGACACATTACCTATAAGTGAGGATAAAAAACTAAAAAATCAAAATAAAATTAGTAGTGTTGTGTATCAAAAACAAATTTCCCAACATAATTATCAATGAATCAAGGGAAATCTCATTAAATAATATGTTTTTACCAGAAAAAAGACATTCCATGACTACACATAGAATGAAAAATAACAACCCAAAATCTCAATATGGGTCCCAAAATAATATATTATACCAACAGTATCAACTAGTCATTAGGTGTGTCAACAAGATCAAAGACCCCCCTATTATCCTTATTCAGTCCATAACTTCTTGATGTAATTTTTTTATCCTATAATTTCATGGAATTATGATTATAAAAAATATAGAGTAAATCTAACGTTGGTTAACCCACTCTAATGAACATATATGATTCCAATCTATATAATAAAAAATAACCCATGTTATAATGTCTTATCCACCATTAGCCTTTGGATTATCCTAAGGGTAGTTCTCTGAACCATCCTCTTAAATTGGTGGAGGTGTGATAGTAGAATTTATAACCCTATATAAAACCTCAACCATATATTTAGGTGGAACTGGGGGATTACATTAAGGTTTTAATTTTCAAAAATTCTAATATAGAGACTTAAAATAAATTAATTGCTAACTTTTTTTATAAAATGTATGATTCTATAGGTTCATAAAAAATAATAACTCCATGAGACATAAAATAATGGTCTACTATCGGGGTACAAGACATCCAAACACACTATTCACCTACAGAATAATATCATTCCACATGTAAAATTATTTTAGTCACAACAATATATAATGAAATAATGTTATAAAAAATGATAAATTATGTAAATTCTATATACAATGGTTTTTTAATCATTAAAAAAATTATTTCTAAATATTAATTAATTTAAAAAAATCACAATCAATAAGTAATATGACATGGAAACCTTCTTGTAAAATCAGGATTCTTGAAGAAGTTCATTCATGACACCCTGAATAATATATGGAACCTATAAATCAAAAATTCAAAATATCACTTGATGACCATCATGAAATCATAATTCCACAACCTATTATAGCAATCAAAATACCCTATAAACATAGAAGTACACTAATGAGGTATTTTTTAGACACTATCATTGATTCACATCATGTATTTCCCATCTTATCTCTAATATACCATGCCCAAAATAACAAACCAAAATGAAATGGTATTAGACGACATTTTTTAATTCCATAATTCTCTCTCCTAGTTCACCTATGTTGAGATACATTTCCACATGACCCCATCATGACGTCATACTATACAAGAGGCCACTGATTGGTGATGATGGATAAAACTATTAAGTATGATGATAATTAATTTGATATCAAATAAAAATCCACCATATAAATTGCGTAACCATAAAAAATCAACAGGTTACCTCAACTAATAATTTTGAGATGACCATATAAATATTATCACATGTTGTAACAACAAAAGAGATATGAATCAGTCATAAAACTATATTCAAAATGTTACTTTATTAATTTTAAAAATAATTATGTTAAAAAAGTGAGAATTAATAAATTAAAAAATCTAAAAATATCCTAGTTTGTTATAGAATGACCTATATCTTTACATAAATATACCTACCCAAAATATGAAAATAGGTTATTTTTTCAAGAACTTATCACTAACAGTAATATTTGTACATTCACCAGGTTTCCAATGAGTGGTTGAAATAATAAACCCTGAAAGACAACACCATAATTATCAGAGTATAAGTGTATTAGATAATGAGAGTTTATGCTTTGATGAAGAATATATTAACAAGAAATAAAATATCCAAATTAGGTAATCATGCACTATCCAATACATCATAAACCTGAAAATGCATACTTCATCACCATTCTAAAAATAACCTTCATTTCATGACATAGATATATCTCATATTATGAACGATACCTTATTAAACAATTTATTGTACTATATTGATTCCTAGATTGAAACCATTTAATTCTAAGCATGTCACAAACCATCATACCATTCATTAACACTCTCAATCATGATATGGGTACATTAATATATATCAACCCACTATTATATCCCTTTAGACATGTTTAATTAACCTAATAAATAGAGAACATTCTTTCACTCGATATATAGTCATATCCACATATTTACCAAACTAAATGAAATTGAATCACAATCACAAATCTTTCACTCATTCCTATATGTTCAAACACCAACCCCACTGGGACACCCTAACTAGTGGATGCAATAAGGTTTTATCATTTTCTACTAACAATTAATCCCATATCAATTACACAAACTTGACATATTTATTATCCCAACCTCTCTACATTAAGGTAATTCATTACCTAAACTCATTGAACAAGCCCCAAGATCACTTAATCCATAACTGATCTAGATAGGTCAAACCAAGCACATCCATAAGAAGAAAACTCTCCAACCTCAAGAAATAGTACAGGGCCTAGTTACTTTATTCATAATTCATTTAACCAACATCTAAACACTGAGGATACACTCATTAAATCAGGCCTCACTCAACCACATTGATACCCATGGTTGATCAATTTCATGAGAAATAAAACACCATAATGTATGGAAAACTATAAAATTCCATGCTAATATTTTAACAGGGTATGGACATCCTACCTTGAGCTTACGGAAGCATGCACCCCATTCCATAACACCTGGTTCAATATTTTACCATTTCATCATTATAATAAACTATAATCTCCTATAATTTACTATTAAGAATCAACCAATGTAAATAATGTGAAAAATATGGGGGAATTCTATAATTTTTCAAAAAAAATATTACAAGAATTCACCAGATACTTGGTCAGAATACACTAAGTACCACGTGCTCTATAACTGATGTATGGAGGCCCACCAGTTAGTCGGTCGGCCAATATTGAGTGTTGGGTTCCCACTTCAATCTTAGTATATCCTCAATGGATTGTTGGTTGAACTTGAGTCCATACATGACTTATATCTATGATAATGGGTACTTGGTGGCATAGTATAGTGTAATCTGTATTCCCCTTTTACTTTTTTAACCAAGGGGACCCCAATATTCCACTCTAAACCTCTCCCGGAATCTATTACCCACTAGGAACACCAAAAATCAGTAAAGAATAAATAATTTTAAACGATAAATGTATTTCAAATTCACAAATGAACTTAAGGGACATTATAGTAGAAATTTAATAATAACCATGAAGAAAATAAATAAATTCATATATATATATTAAAATTAAATAAAATAATTTCCAAATTAAAAATATTAATGGATGAATTACATTATTTCTATTAGTAATTATTGTTTTATATTATTTGAAATATTCATTATATTATTTAAATATTAAAAATACTTATGTTTTATTTAAGTTTTTTAGAAAAAAAATTCATTTTTAGAATCAATATAACAAAATTAGTTTAGTGGTATGTTTTAGTTTTTCGAAGAAAAAAAATGATTTTCTGGATAAATAGTAAAAATGTAGTATTTCAAATATGGTATTCTTTATGTCTTAATATTGTTAAAATAATTATATCAAAAATTCATAAAAACAATTATCAGTGTAATATATGTTCTTTGAAATAAGATATTTTTAACAAAAAATTAAATCTATTTCCAAACCCATAATGTAATTTCCAAAATCTAAAAAAAATAACCTGTTTTATTGCAAATAATGGATCATTAATTTGTTTTTGCATTATAATAAACAAATAATTTTGGTGGTTGGATTGTTAAAAATTCATTAATTAGAATATATTTTGTTATATAAAATTCATAGCCTCAACCAAGTCTATAATTTCATGTCTTAATTTTGAAATAATTTTTTTATTCCTTATTTTTTCAAAAAAGACCCAATCCCTTCAAATATAAATACCCCATATCATCCCACTGGAATAAATACTTAAAAATTTATCTAATTTCATAAATATATTCCAATTCAATCTTATTAAGAATTTATATATCCTTTCTTACATTCTGCCCCCCCCCCCCCGCACATTAATTGGTCAAATAATTATGCCATCTGGAAAAGGATACACATCAATAAGAGGTAATATTTCATCTATAATAATCCATTTCCCATAATCTATATTTCAATCCTTGTTTAATATATAGCCTTACAGAAACTATTTCGTTTAATGAAATATATAATTAAATTTATTATTTTATTTTTTAATTGTTATTAACCGTTTATAACTCTTACAAATTATCTACATTCAAATTTTGATAGGTCCTATTAATTGTTAATTTTACCACTTAAGATCTTGGTTTCAATTCAATATTTTGTAATAAAATACTGGATAATTAGTTTATATTATATATAATTTATTTTTTTCATGTTTTTCTAATTTCATATAGGTAATAAAATTTACTAATAGATAACAATGATTAATACGACAATATTGGAATGAAAAATTAAATTATTTGAAACCAAAATGTCATCATGTGATTTTCATTTCAATTAAATGTCAGTCAATTATTTCCAATGATACTAATGGATTAATAATAAATAAAATTGAATTTAATTTACCTTGAAAATATGTTTTAATACAAATATTTTTATTATATAATATATTTTAATGACTAAAAAAATGAGACCTAAGGTAAGGAGATTATATATATCATTCTCTTTATGATCCCCCGTTTTTAACAAAATCTTCATGAAAATAATTTTGTATATTCTATAATAAAATATTCATGTTAATTTATTTTGAAATATTATATAAATTTAAATAGAAATAAATATTGATCTCAGCCATCTCTTCAAAATTCAAACCATACAAATTTCATATAAGGACTCAAAAATTATCTCCCTTTATTTTATATTTCTATTTTCTCTTCTTCTATCAATACCATATTGTCACTCTAAATTTTTATTTCATAAATTTTAAATTTGTAAATTATTTAATTTTACAATATATTATTTTAAAAATATGTATATATTTATTTCAGTTAGATATATTAGTAGCCACCTATAATGATGTTTATAATGTATTCACTTTAGAAACATCTCGTCAATTATTTTAATGTGGTTTATTTTCCCTTTATGTACTATTCATAACATATTTTTCATTGTTATGCCTAAAAATATAAAATAATTGATTTTTATTATTATGTGGGTTATTTCTATATTAATTCATTCACTTATTATTTATGGTAGTCATTATAAAATAAAACTGTTAATAAAGAATGGATTTAACAATAAGTTGTCATTACATCTGAAAATGGGGTCAAAATATATAATTAAGGACCATTAGAATTAATTAAATGAAATAAATGATCATTGAAATAAAATAAGTTTCTATTTTAATATTTAATCAACCCATATTTCTATTTATTATATTTTTTATACATTTTCATTTGATATTCATGTGCAATGCTTAATTATTAGCTATGTTATCACCACATGTCATACTTAATGATAATGGGAATATTAAATTGACCGTAATTAGTATTTTTATATCTACAATTATTTATTTTATGTAACCTTCTGATCACATGTATTATAAAGGGTTAAGTTAACTTATAGAAGTAATTTCCGGATGAATTTAATTTTTTACTTCCAGGATATGTGTTTATTATGATATATATAACTAGTTCCCAAAGATAATGAACATAAAATTCTCAAAATTTTTGAACATGTAATTATTTATATTATGTAAGTAATTTATTTATATGTTATAAGAGCTCTAAAAGTATAGGTTTATGTGCTCTAATGGATAGGTAATATGAAAAAACAAGTATGATGTGGGATGATATAACAGGTTCTTTTTGAATTGATTTCAAAGGAAGCTAGGATGAAAATATTTCAATGGTCAACCTCTCATTAAATAAATACATCCCAACAAGTATTAAAAATGAACAATATAAGGATCAATATGCGGATAGATGAAAGTACACTGAAATATTGTGAGTATGAGTGAGAGAAAGTTATTTTTTTCATATGATCATGCACATGAAATGAATGAGATCCACCATATTTCCTAACAATTTAAGAATTGATGTATTTTTAAAAGAATAGGTAAATCCAAGAATGAAAAACCAAATGATTGTAGTTTGTAAATAATGTTTCATAAGAAAATAATGAGTTATTGTTCTTATATTTTCTAGTTAACATTGTTATGTTTATTATATACTATGTGAGAATATTGATATTTGGATACTCTACTAAGATGTTTGTGTAACAACCCGTGGTTTTTAAATGATATTTTCTTCCTGAGAAATAATGTATTATATTATATTATATTATACATATACAAAATATAGAGAAAATAACCCTTATATCAATAATAATGATCATTGCATTAGTCAGCTATGAAAAAAATTAAATTTCCAAACATTTCAACTTTAGAAAAAATATAAAAAATGAATGGTAAAATAAGAAAATACATATCACCCCACTCCCTTAGAATCATCACACCCATATCAAAAACTATGGAAATGAAACAAATTATTAACAAACTAATGAACATATTATAGTTTGTGTTAATCTATTAATTCAAAACCATATGATTTTTTGTTTTAAAATCTTGTTTTGTAATTAATTAATTGTTGAGGGTCCCTATATTTTCTTGCGAACATTGGAATTATTATTCCATATTTTTCTAAATAATTAAGATGTAGATATTCTACTATGATGTATGTATAATGACCCTATATTTTTAAATGGTATTTTTTTCTTGAGAAAATGTGTGTTATGTTATATTATATTATACATATAAAAACTATAAAGTAACCAAAATAACCTTATCGAATTAATAACTATCATTACATTAGAAAATTATGAAATCAATTAAAATGAAAAACATTACAACTTCAAATAAATCTAAAAAAATTTGAAAAAGGAAAATATGGATCACCCCAATCCATTAGAATCATCTCCACCATAGCCAACACTGTATAAATGAAACAAAATATTACCAAACCAATAAAAATATTAATAAGTTAAAATATATAACCTTAGAATAAATTGTGGTAAATATTGAGTTAAATAATGAAGTGGAATTCATATGGTATAAAGGGAAATGTTATTATTGGTATTTGACCACTATATAACACATACTCAATATAACCATTGTTCAATTGAACCATTGGAAACTATAACCATTGGTGATAATTTTACCATTATAATTTGTGTTTATAAGTAGTATTAGAAGATGATAATTGATGCATAAATGAGAAATGATATCCTTAAACAATTGATTCATGTCATTTGAAACCCATTTATCATAACGTTGGAGGGAGGAAGTTTAATTTGTATTCTCCCAAAACCCATCTAAATATGAGATTCAATAAGTGAAGCATGAACTAATCTATTATGTGAGAAGCTCTAGTTAGTAGAGAATTCCACATAGCCAATGTTATCTAAGCCACCCCTTTAAATTACCAGCATCACACAATGATCCCTTAGGGCATATGCTGGTGTTAGAAAGAGTTAAATATCCATGATTGCATTTTTTAAACTGTAATAATATTTTATAAATAAAAAATTTATTCCATAAATTCTATTTTAATAATAGTTTTTCATACAAAAATATATTTTTAATTGAAAAAAATTTGATAAATTGATTTCCATAACAAAATAAATCATAATTGTATTTTTAGAAAAGATATAAATTTTTATATAAATCTAAGGTATTAAAAATAATTTTTTTTTTATAAAATAATTTTTTAACGAATATAATTTAAATTAAAATGATTAAATAATTTTATAATTCTCTAAGAAGTATTTTTAAGTATAAAAAATTTTATTTTTTCTTACCAATTTCTATTTTTAAGTATATAAGTATTATTATATTTAAAAGTCACAATTATCATATTTAGATAATTATTATGATAAAATAATCATTATATTTGAAATAATAATGTCAAAATTATGTTATGGTGAATTTAATAGAATTTTCTAAAATACATTATTTTACATGAATTATAAAACAATAGTTTTGTGTTTTTAGTATATTTTATTAACATGATATTTATTTCATAATGATTTAAAAATTAAATTACCAAATATTTTGACCTGAAATATTTAATTAAGTATGTTAATATATTTTAATCAATTTCCAAAACTATAAGTGACTTTCCAATTTCTAATTTTTTTTCAAAAACATTACTTTGTGGAAAATATAATTTTCATTGCTAAAATAAGTATTAAAATGGTTTTTAGCTCTAGTGAAGTAAAATATCATAAAATATGACTCAAATGTCCAAAACCAGTAAAAAATGTTTAAGCTAATGGTTTCACATTTTTCAAAAACAAGATTTTGAAGTCCTCTATTTTAAAATTATTAAACAATTCCGCCAACAATGTTATAAATACTCACCCATTTAACCATTCCCCTTCACTAAAAATACATCAACCACAATGTTTGGGTGATTTTTTATCCCATAGACTCCCCCTAAGGAGTCCTTAATACCACAAGTTTTCATCCTCGTGTTTTAGGAAAAACTCTTCTAGGTAAAGAAAATCTCTATATCTCTTTTCCATTCATGTTCCATTTTGGTTGTATGTATTATAATTACTAAACTAAATCATGTTTTAAACTTTATTTTATAAATTACTATAATAATATTCTTTTATCATTGGTTTCAATTTATCCCATTTCATTTTCCCTTTTCTAAATCCAAATTTTATAACCATCATGCTTCTGAATTTACTTCTCAAATATCTCTCTTTTAAATAAAAATTTATTATATTTCAAACAACATGATAAAATATCATTCCATGGGTATTCACATAGTTGTTGATATAATTTATTGATTTTTGGATTTAAATATATTATAACCACATTCCCGTTATATGGGTTAAAAATGATTTTATGACCAATCCATTAAGAACTTACATACTCAAAGCTTTTATATGAATACCATACTTTATTCTCCTCAGGTGGTTGAAAAAAATGATTTATAATGATTAATGTGGCTCACATGATGTTCATGTATAAGAAGTATGGGCTTTGATAAATCTATAATGCATTGGGTATGGAATTAATCTCTAGAGATGACATGTTTTACGATACCTTCTAAATAACCAAAATAATATTACTCTATGGTACAATGGTGATAAACCATGTTTATATACTTTTGACTTCCTATTTTGAATGTTAAATCCATATTTCCATGTTATTATACATGTTCTTATTACTCATATTTACATATTGATTATGCCTTATTGTTATCCCTTGTGTTCTTGTTGATATGCCTCATCATCACATTATATATGATTTCCGTGATGATTCCCTTACATGGATTCATAATTACAACTTTACATTGATCTATGTCTCCAAGATATATTATTTAGTAAAGGTAACACAGGGTAAAC
Organism: Viscum album; assembly: GCA_963277665.1. NCBI lineage: Eukaryota > Viridiplantae > Streptophyta > Magnoliopsida > Santalales > Viscaceae > Viscum > Viscum album. The sequence goes on from OY728137.1 coordinate 2,057,600,915, forward strand.
CCCTGAAGAATGCTTTTATGTTTATTAAAATAATGGTTTAAATTTTTATGTTTTATGTTCCTCATTTTTAAGATATTGAACATTAAAAGAACCTATATTTTGTTCCATGTAATGAATTTTTTTTGTGACAAAATTTTGGGAGACTATAGTTTGTATCATAGGATGGTTTATTTGTTTATGTGAATTAAGACTTAAAAACATTATTAATTACCCTATAAACAATTATAAATATAATAAAACATCATGAAATTTTTATGATAATTTAGTAAGTGTTTTTTAAATTAGGACAACCCATTCTAGATACTAAAAGTGGATACGCATCTGGAAGAAATGTACCTAAGGGTAACACCTGAAAACAATTAATTGAGGTAAACACTGTATTGAAATGTTTCATGACAATAGGCCTTGTTAAACACCTATTTTTAAAATACCATGGGATATGTTTGGTTTATCACAAGCTATCTATGAACCATTATGAAGGATAAATATATAGAAAATTTAATTTTAATTAAATAAGTACATATTTAAACATTATGTTTTAATAATTAAACTCCAATTATAATTACAAGATTCAAAAAAGTATAATTTTTCTTTATTATGCATTCTTAATTTATAAAAATGGTAGGAATGAGGAATAACTGCGTAAATGATGTGGGAATCAGATGGTGCACTTAAGTAAATCCAATGTTAGATTGATTTCAAAAATTTCTTGGGATTATGAATAAACTATCTGATGTTATGAATAATATCAATAATGATGTTGAGAAATCAGATTCACCTTGAAGGGAAAAACATTCTATTTAGTCCTTTATTCATTAAAGAACACCTTCTTTTAGTGCATCTACCAACCCATTGATTTATAAACAATTGATTAACTCTATAGAGAAGATTATTTTCAACTCAATTGTATATAGTAAGAGATATTCATCCTATTATTATTTCCACATAGAATGGAAAGTTGATCAGTGGTGGGACAAATTTAAACATGATTCCAAGAAGTGATATTGAGTCTATAGTGTGTGAAGAGTTCAGGGGAATATTTTTTAATAACTTTTTTCCCCATTATATGTTAAAAAATGGATAAATAATTCCTAGAGATGAAGCATAATGAAAATTAATCAGTGGGATGCTAGGAAATTAACATTACACGACTTTCTTGACACACTATTATATTTTTTATGGATCCAAAGCAAACTTTTGATAGATTATTCAGAGTAATGAGACCCCATAATCGGTGGAATTTAGAAAATCGAGACTATGAATGATATAGTGATATATCTATGAGTACTATAAAGGTTTAATTGGAGTTTGTATAGACAAAGTGTTCATATTGGTAAAATGAAAATAATATAGAAATAGATCCAAAATCCGGGAAGAATTTTGATCATGGAAGGTGAGGAAAGAACGTGTAACATACCACATGAAATAAATGTGGGATGTATCAAATAGGTAACTACATTATTTGGAGTGAAAAGTTAAAAAAGTGTGAAATATATGGGAATATTTCATGAACAATCATGTTGAGGTAAAGGCTCAACATCTCAACACTAACGAAAAAGTGAAGATGGTACACAACCATCATGAAGTCCAATTCTTCATGTGTGGAAATATTGGGAACATTTCCAATAATTATTCAATTCAGAATATAATGGAGGGGATCCTATATCAACCTAATCAACAAGAAAAGGATAATGTTTGGTAATTCTCTCTCATGATTCATAATGTTGAGACTCAAAATGATGAGGAAAAACGTAAAATCACTATGCTCTCAAATCCAGCATGTACTTTGTTTGATTTTTCTTCAATGCATTAGTTTATATTATTCTTATTTGTAATGAATTTAGAATAAATATATAAGATTATATAGATATATATATATTTTTCATTAAATACTCCATGAGGTATTATCCTATAATCAACGGTGTATAGGAACCCTAATATTAACTTTGGTGAGTAATCTCTCATTGCAAGTCTTCTAGTAATACCTGTGCTATAATTAGACACTATGATAGGGATGGACTAGTTCTCAAATAATATTTCTAAGATTTATTTCATGAGAAAATAAATTTCAGTTGTTTTCAATGAAAAACATATATTTATTTTCAACAGAGATATATCTTGGCCTGAGATTTGTCTAGAAAAACCTCACAATGCCATCTTTACGGAGATGATCTATGAAGAGGCAATATGAAATGAAAGTGTAGGGATATAAAATCATCCAATAATTATGGAATATGATGATGTATTTTGAAAATTGTTAAATGTAAAACTCTCCCCAAATAAATAGAGGTAGATTTTTCAATTTAACTCCTACCTACATCAAAGCCGATATCAAGGACCCCATATAAAATGGAAAATGTGAAGTTAATGGAATTTAAGAAACAGCTTCAAGATCTTTTGGGGAAGGGATTTAGCAGACTAAGTATGTCTACATGGGTTTCCCCAATTATTATAGTAAATAATCAAGATTGATCAATCCAGATATGTATTAATTATAAAGAATGTAATAGGATCATAGTGATGAATAAGTTCTATCTCCGAATTATTTAATGATTTATTTCACCATCTTTGTGGAAATAAATCCTTCTAAAAAGTTGACCAATGATCTAGTTATCAAACATTGAGGGTGAATAAATATTATATTAGAAAGTATTCCTTCTAGAAAATATGGTTTCATTATTAGTTTTTATTATCCCTTCATCATGACTAATTCTCTATGTATATTTATATATTTGATTAATTGTCTTTATGGACTACCTTGATAAATTTATAGTTTATTTTTTTGTGATATTATGATATATTAAAATAGTCTTCAGAACCAGTAGGGTAATATCAGGGATATATTGAGAACCCTAAGGAAGGATTATCCATTTTGGAAATTAAAAAAATTTAATTTTGGTGACAAAAAGTTGCATCTTTGGTCACATTATAACCAATGATGGAATTCCATTTGAACATTCTAAGACAAAGTCTATAAAGGAGTAGACTCATCCTACAATTGAAATATATATTCCTAGTTTTCATGGATTGGAAGAATATTAAAGGAGGTTTTTGAAAAGAAATCATGATATTATAATACCCTAACAATGTTAACCAGAAAAAGAGTGATGTTTATTTGGATAAAGATTCCTGGAAAATGTTTCCATGAACTGAAGAATATATTGGTTACTAAACCTATATTAACTCTACCCCTTATCAAGGAAGGATGTTTTACTTATAGTTATTAACCTCTAAATGGTATTTGGAGTTTCCTTATTCAAAATGACATGGTGATCACTTATTCATCGAAACAATTAAATCCTCATTAGCAGAATTATTCAATGCATGATTGGGAGTTAGCAACATTATTTTTTCTCAGAATATATAGATTCAATAACATTATTGGGATAAATTTAAAATAAGCACAGTTCAATAGATATTGAAGAATATAATCATGAAAAACAAATTGAACATGATACAAATGAGATGTTTGTACCTTCTTAATAACTATGACTATTGAATTAATTATCACCCTTGAAGAGAAAAAAAGACACTAATGCATTATGTTGGAATAATCCTAATTTATGGAAATGTTGAGGATTCAAGGAGTTCAATGAATCATGGACTATTTAATGTGCGACATAGAAATAATGAGTGGAGGTACAACATCATTATTATTACAAATGATTTTTCAACCATAATTTCTAGATAATATCAAAAGATATCAAAGATAATATTCATTGATACAAAAGAATGTATAGGTTATGAATAATGGGACGTTTCCTAAGTGAAATAATGATCAAGAGGGTGTACTAAAATTTAGTACAACACTATTTATCCCACCTATCATAGAGATAAAAATGGATCTTATGGATAAATCTCATATATCTAGATTCTAAGTAAACCCTTTAGTTGATAAAAAATATAGGGACCTTTGTGATCATTATTGGTGAGATAATATGAAAATATAGATTGTACACTATATTTCATGTTTCATGGAGCATCAACAACTGAAGGATAAGGTAAAATTCATAAATGGGTATTGAAACCACAACCCATAACAATATATATGTGGGATAATATCACTAAAGAATTCATCACTGGTCTCCTAAGAACATACAAAATAAACAATGTGATATAGTTTATAGGAGGTTGACTAACATATAATTTACATTTCATATCTACCTAATAAGTTTTATCTATTGAAAAAATTACCAATATATACAAAAGGAAGTGGTGAGGCTACACGGGGAACCACATTCAACTGTTTATAATCATTATCTATGGTTGAAATATAAATTCTAGTGAAATAACCAACATGTTTTTAATATTTAATTGAACATTAGTATTACCTGTCACCCCCAAATTGATGGTTAATCTGAAAATAAAATTCAGACACTCAAGGACATAGTGTGAACGTACTCAAGGGAATTTAATGTTGGATAGTATTATCATATCTCATTAGTTGAGTTCTCACATAAGAACAAATTCTAATTGATTATTCAAATGGAATCCTATGAAACCCTATATAGTAATCAATTTATAACTCTTAAATATTGAGACAGATGTTTTCAAAAAAAAGCTACTTGATACTGATCATGTAAAAGAGATGAAAGAAAATGTTTAGGCTATCCTATAATATATAAAAACTGCTAATTCTTTGTAGAAGAGTTGTGATGACATTCATCTATGGGATATAGATTTTGATGGTGGATACAATGTTTCCATTTGGATATTACTATTGAAGAGGGTCATGTGATTTCTAATAAAGGGTAAGATTTTCCCTAGGTACATTGGCCCCTTTGAGATCATTTATCGCATAAGATCTGTTGCCAAAATGAAAGCACTTTCATAAAATCTAGAACCAGAACATGATGTATTCCACATATCTCTCTTGAGAAAGTCTACACTCGATTTCTCACATATACTGAATCTGGGGTTTGTATAACTGGAACATGAACTCTCTCATGAGGATCATATAATCAAGATTTGTGACTATAGAGACAAGGTACTAAACAACAAGGCTACCCACCATGTAAAAACGTTTTGAGGAACCATATTTATGATGTGGAAACATGGTAACTGTAGGAATCAATGAAGAAAAACTACCCTCACCAATTCTCAACCAAAAACATGAGTTGAAATTTTGGGAAACATTTCTAAATGGTTAAAGAATTTCACACCCCAGTCTTTTTAAATAATATTTTTTTCTGAGAAAATGAGTGTTATATTTTAATTTATTTTATATGTAAGACAATATTGTAGAACCATCAGAAACATATCTCATTAATAATTATAATTTCATTAGTCATCTATTAAACCAATAATAATGTCAAACATGATCACAGGATAAAAATATAAAATATGAAATATAATTTGGGAAAATATGTATTGGACCAACATGTTAGAATCATTAGAATGATATCCAAAACTATATAAAATAAATAGAATATTATTAAACCAATCATCATCTAAAAAAAATAATGTATATAACATCGGGAGAAGTTTTAGAGAATATAGAGTAAAATAATGAATTCGATGTTATATGGTATAAAGGGAAATGTGGGTATGGGGATTTAACCATTATTTGAAAACTCATCAATATAACTATTGTTCAATTTGAATTTTGTGAACTCTTTCTATTGGTTCTAATTTTACCATTATAATTAGTGTTTATAATAATAAATGACAAATAATAATTTATATATAAAGTGGAAAATATGGCCTCAACCATTAGAGTCATGATGTTTGAATCCAATTTGATTGAACCTGGGAGGGGGGTAGCGTCATTTGGGATCTCCCTTGACCAATCCCAATTTTTGTTTCAATTAGTGAAGTTTGAATGAAATAACCTATAGGATAAGTTCAATTTAGTGTATATTACCACTCATTCAATGTTAGCTGATACACCCAATGAAACCTACCACAATTTCACACATTACCCTTTCAACGTATGTAGGTGTTATAAGGGATTATGTGTCAAGGTCTTATTTACATAAATTTTATTTCTTTTGTATATAAAAAAATATTCCCTCAATTTCATTTTAAGAATAGTTTTTCTTAATAAAATATATATTTAATTGGGATATATTTTATAAATTTATTTCTTGACATAAATAGAACAAAATTGTATTTTTTAGAAAAGGTATATATTTTAATAATAATCTATGGTATTACAAATAATATTTTCATAATGATATATTATTTTAAAACCCATTTATTTAACTATATATGATAAAAATTATTTTATAATTTCCTAGTAATTTTTCATAAGTGTCAAAAATTAGATTGGGCCTTCAAAACTTCTATTTTATAAATGAAAAATAATTTTTATATTAAAATTTTAAAATTATCATATTTATAGAATTATTATCATAAAATTAAAAAATATATTTGAAATAATCACATCAAAATTTGATTATGGTGAATTTATGATAATTTATTAAATTAAATTATTTTCCATGAATAGTAAAGATGCATTTGTTTGGTTTTAAATATATTTTATGGCATCATATTTATGAATAAATGACTTATTTATTAATTAAACACAATCCATGAACTAAAATAAGTTATGTATTTAAATATATTTTAATCAGTTTACAAACCTATAAGTGACATTCCAATGTCTAAAAATGAAAATATGATTTTAAAAACATTCATTTGGGGAAAATTTAATTTTCCTTGTCAAAATATGTATTAAAAATGGTGTTTAGTTTTAGTTGATTAAAATATCATAAAATTATAAAATTGTTTCCAATGCCATGTGACAAAATCTAGGGTAAGATAATGGTTTCTAATTTACAATAACCTAGATTTATAAGTCCTACATTTGGAAATTATTTAATAATTACAGCAAATTTTCTATAAATACCAACCATTTTCACCATTAAACTTCACTACCAATCCATATTTCATGATGTTCTAGTAATTCTTCCTCCAATGATCCCTCCTGAGGTTTCCTCAGGCCCCTGTGGTTCCATTATCATGTTTTAGGAATAACTCATCACGATATCAAAAATCTCTACTTCCCATTTCCATTCAAGTTCTTTTTTGGGGTATGTTGTCTAATTACAAAACTAATTCCTTTTTTTCAACTTTTATTATCCAATTACTATAAAAATAATCTTCATTCAATGCTATACCATTTCCCTATATCATTTTTCCATTTCTATATCCATGTTTTGTATTAGTCATGTTGCCGAATTTATTTCACAAATTTCTCTCTATTATATGAATAGATATTATATTATCAATACCAAAACCATTTCCATATATATGAGTATCAACCTAGATTTTAATAAAAAAATTATTCGGGTATTTATATATACGGAACCCACATTCCCTTTTCAACTGTTAAAAATTATTTAATAGTCTGGCCTTAAAGCACTTATATACACAATACTTTGGTAAGAATCGAATAATTTACTCTCATATGGTTATTAAAATAATTATTATTATGATCAATAGGTATCACCTAATATTAATAATTGTCAAGGGTTTTTGTTAATAGTGTTATAAATCATTGGCTAATGGATTTACTTTTTAAAGATGATAGGTTTTATGATACCTTGCTGAATAACCTTGGTAATATTTATTTATGTCTCCTCAGTGGTAAACAAGAGTTTTATGCTTATGAATACCTCATTTTTATGTTGTATCCGAATTTCCATGTTATGATTCAAGTTATTATTTTTCCAATATTCTTCTTGTTCATGACATATTGTGATGCCTCATGTACTTATCAATATGCCTTATTACCATATGTTAAATTTCTCCCTTGCTAATTCTGTTTCTAGGATTCATTATCACCCCTTTCATTTGATGTATGTCCCTAGGATTTGGGATGATGTAAAATTAAATTATGTTGAACCCATGAAAATAATTTTTCATGGATTTGAACCTTTTTTTTCATTTTTTATGTTCCTGGTTTCGAAGAAAATAATCATTAAAATATACAATATTTTGTTCCAAGTAATAAAAAATTAATGTAATAAAAAGGAGGGATTACATAGTATGATTCAATTCATGGTGTTTTATTTCATCCATAAATGATTTAGGGTGATATAAAAAAAGGATACATAGATCACATTATTCATGAAATGATGTATAGCCTATTTATTTGAGAGATAGATGTTTTAATAGTACATGTTGTGTGTAGTTTTCTAATTCATTGAAACTAAGTTTCCCCCTTATATATAGGATTCATGGATTGCAGTGGAATATATAAATAATAATAATGGATCCCAGGATGATAATACAATGATAAAATAATCCACATATTTTTCTATAAAATATCTTCTCGGTCATTATTCATTAGGAACTTATTCGACTTTTATTCATTCTCCAGATAAAGATACCCTCTCTCTATGTTGAAATGATTGAGAAGTGGAAACTAATGTAGAAGATATTTTCCACTCAAAAAAGAAAAATGATGAAAGGAACATATTATATGATAGATTAATCAATAATTAATGAAATGAAAAATATAATCACAAGTATTATTTTTTCTTACCAATTACATTGGAGACAATGTACTTAGGAAAATCTGTGGGCCGTAAGAAATCAGGCCATACAAAAGGTTTAGTTCATTAGGTTAAACCAAAACCTATAAATTATAATGATGTTTTTTTGGAAATATAAGAGAAATTTATGTTTCATCAATATTTTATAAAAAGTAAGATAGAAACATATGATATATTTGATAATTCCATTGTTGAATAATTAAATTAAACACAATTCTTTGAGTTAAATGTTACATTGTAAGATTTGGACAAAGTAGAGAATGGGAAATACCCATTTGGCCTCAATTAATAACATTACTGATCATATGACTATAATCTTGATGTCATTTTTTTCAATTATACTAATGTTCCCTACTCTATTGATGACATCATGATTGTTTAGGATTTTATAGAATCCTTAATCGATGATAACTAGTTATAATACCTCAACCATGATAACCAAAAACTATATTATAATTACCATCATTATTCCCAAATTTTATTCTAGTGTCAAGATTTTCTTTTTGTCTTTTATTTTTTCATTATAGGTTCCCATTCAACCTAAATTTGTATACATATTTAAAATAAAAAAAATCTATTTTAAAAATAAATATAATATTTAAACGACTCGGTTAAATTTTAATGTCAAACAATTTTCATTTAATAACTATTATAATTACCATTATTTACTATTATTTGTTTTTTTCATTCATCAATCATTTTATTAATTTTAGTGTATTGATTGATTTACATTATTTATATTGTGATTCCTATTATGATCCAAAGGTTATAGTCTGAAAACTATATTCCCTATACCCTCTTTACTAGTTGGAAGCCTCTGCTGTATAGGGATTCATGCTTGATGTCGCATGGTGACCCATATTGTGTTGGAGTTTGTGGTCTAGAACCAACTACTTTGTACTTTATTCATTTAAATAAAAGCCTTATCACATCTTGATTTTTCTTCTCCATGACATGTCATGTGATAATGTCCTAAGGATAGTTGTTGCATTAAAGGGTCATAGTGGATCCCTGCTATGATGAGAACCCAGAAGTGCCATAACATTGTTCTTTAATGTATCTTCTATGTCCGGATGATATTATTTGAGGGACACAAATAATACAGGTCATTAGGGGTGAGAACTCATACAACATTGAGGCACCTTCTCATGGTGTGCGCCGTTGGTAATATCTAGGAGGATATTATGAGAACGAGACCCGCTAGTAGGAAATCCACATTTCATAGTTTCATTGGATGTTCCTATCTACGGACGTGTGTATTGGCCCTTAGACTTTGAGATTATTATTAATGGATATTACAACTCGCGCACTTAGATTTATTAACGAAAACTGTGATGACACACTGTTCGCAGTGAGGTAGGATACGTTGGGTGCGTCATGAGTAATACTGCATTAATAGATAATGCGAGGAAGGATTTTTCCCTTCCGTTCCATAACGTTAGTAGATATCTCATGCCCTTTGATGTAATTGATATATCCTAAATAAATCCATGGCCATGGTAAGGTATGGGAAATTTCAATTCCGGGAAGTCAAAGAAAGAATAATCAAGCACATGGGTTGATGGCACTAGCATGCAACCCGCTTGATTGGAGATATCGATACAAATGGATTATATTACACGGTAAGCGTTCGTAGGAGGTGACACGTCATTGCGGCGTTAACTTATTTATCTATGGGTGCCTTGGCATGTTTCTAGATGCTAACCTTGGACTTTATGGAGGCTCAGCCTAATGCCACTGAGAAAGAGGCCTAGAGGGTCACACACTACGTGTGTCCATGTATCTCAGTTAAATATTAATTTAACAAGTTAAATAAATATTATTCCCGACTGTGGTTTAATAATTATTTAAGGATGTCTGATCGTATTTATTTTGACACTAGTTATTCGAGAGAATATATTGTGGATGAAATAATATATTTATTAGCGAGTAATGCAGTTACATTTATTTAAGAAATAAATAGTCATTTCTCAAGGTATATTAAATGTGGTGGAGAAAAATGGAAAATAAAAGTACACGCCGTGTATATTAAATATACACGCCGTGTAGTTTTATGGAAAACATGTACACACCATGTATTAATTATTACATGCTGTGTAGTTTTTCAAGTTGGCATTTTGAGGATTTAATATTGTTTTATTAAATGATATTTATTATAATCAGCGTGGGCACATGTCAAGGAATTAATAATTCGACATGGGGGTTTTCAATAAGAGTTAATGAAATAAATAAAATGTGTAACGCGTTTATTTATTGTCATAACTATATTAACCTCAAAATTGATTATAAATATCCTCTCAACCCCAACATTTTGGAGAGCCATTGTTGTGCACAACAGATTTGGAAATACTCTCAAGCCAAGAGAGAATTCCCTTTCCACCAAGAACACCCTCATGTTACGAGAGAAAGATCCTCCACCGGATCAAGGCGGTCTAAGGCGGACATCGGAAGCGAAGGTTCTTCTGTTCTAGCACCCGGATATCCCTTCAGAAATGCCTGGAGATACGTGACACACGTGTGGATCACCTCTAGGGGAATCCTACACTTGGATTCTACAACGCAATGACGGTTCAACAAATCGTGACCGGACACATCAACGAAGAAATAATTCCAATGAGGTAATTCTTATGCATTAATTAAATTAATTATAATCAACATATGATGATCCTCCTCAAGGGTTCCAGGACTCTTCTTTTATTTTCGTTCATAGTTCTATTCCGAAGATTCGGCGTTTTATATCATGATGGATCTCGGATTAAACGTTGTTTAACGTTAAAATTAATGTTGGGCAAACCCACCAACGCGCTTCCGCTGCGCCCGGAACCTACAAGTGGTATCAAAGCGGGTTATATCGTTGATTATAATAATTTACTTTTTCGTTGGTAATTTACGTATTTAATAATTTAGTTATTTCAATTCATGTTTAATCATTCTAGAAATCTGAATATCAAGATCTATTCCTCCTCACTTGTTTCTCGTTCACCTCACAGAAATGATTTTTTATTTTAATTTTTATTAAAATAAAATATAGGAACTCATCCGGAGGATCCAAACGTTTCTGGCCATATAACACCAGAATACATGGTGTGTATTCGGAAGTACACGTCGTGTAGTCTAGGTTCAATGCATTGACTGATCTTCCAAATCAGGAAGTGTATTGGATTATTTCTAAGAATTTAAGACACCGTGTGTTGACCAAAAACAGGTGGCACACGGTTTCCGGAATACACTTCGTGTGGTCCAATGAACACGGCGTATAGTCCCTTCGGGTTAGGGTTGGGTTGTGTACTCCGTACACGGCCTGCCCGGCTGGAAACCGTGTAACGCGAAAACTACACAGCGTGTGTCCCACTTTACATGCCGTGTACTCCGAAAATTTCTGAACTACATTAACACGCCCTGTCCCCGGGCGTGTACTTCGGATGGACGGTGAAGAAAGGTACACACCGTGTAGTCGGAACTACATGCCGTGTACTCACCCAAATTATGCAGATTTATTAAAATTTATTATTATATTATACAAACCCTTGAGACTTATACCATGGGGAAGGCGTAAAGCTGAGGCACAACACGTGATAGGTGTTTTATATATATGTGTTTAATTTAACATCTGTCTAATAAATGGGAATTCACTGGGTTTCCTCCAAGGTACATGTTACGTACAAGGATAATTTTAAATGAATTTATTTGTTTAAAATTATGATGGATGAGAATCTCAAGGAAATTCAGAAAAGGGATTTAAGATAAAAGGATTGATTAATTAAAGAAAATTAATTGATTCTAGCGTGATTTATTTTAAACAAGAACGATTAAAGAATTGAATGGTAGTTTTTTTATGCGTAAATATCGTTGCATGTATGGATGATCATGATCTAGACCGAGACCTTTGTATGTTAATGTATTCTTTTAATTTTTTTATTTAAATTACATTTGATGGCCTGTGATCCATCTCCTCATTAATATATAGGCCCTGCGCGTCCAAGGATTATTTTATGTAAAAACCCCTTTTACCCCTCACCTGCGTGTGAGATAAATGCATATGTAATGGATGGAGATCCCAAGATAGTGGAGGTGGTTCATATCAAAAGCCAAGGTGAAACCAATCCAAGGAGATACAACGATGGATAGGTGGAAAGCTGTAAACACGAACCCGAAAGGTTCAAGGTGTTTCTCCCCTAGGTCTTGGGTTAGTTTATCAACCACTAGATAAACTAACCAATAGAAAATTTCATGATCATACCATTTATTTTATTTCTGTCAGTTGCATGGTTTATTTATTGTGGGTGTTTTTTCATGATCACACAATTAATGAATTTAACGAGCATGCAAGATGGAACTAAAATAAAACCGGCTTCTACGTAAATATTATCTTAGACATGGTTAATTTCTTAAGTATATCCCACATAATATTAACAAGCATGTAATCAAAGTTAATAAAATGGAAATTTACGTATAAGGATAAAATCCCTCAAAATAAATATTAAGTCGGAATAGCCTTCCATAATCTTGGTTAGAATCGAACCATAGTTCAAAGTGCTTGACCAACCCTAGTTGGGGTGCATTCAATTATCGGGGAATTCTAATTCAAGGTTTTGGATTGAATTGACTTGGTTCGCATCAAGGGTTGACTTCCACATCAAGACTTGGTGAGACCAAGAGGCAAAGGTTGAGGAAATCAAAAAAGGATTTCAGGATTGGGGAGTCCACTAAGCCGATCAAGGAGCTTCGAGTTAATGCAGTTGGCATTTGTAATGCCTACCTAAAACCCTTCATGTTGCTTGACCAACCCTATTTGGGGTAATGCGAAGGGCAATATGGATCCTTGCCACTATAATATTCATGAAACAGAATATTCCGAAGTCAATGGTGAGGGATATTTTATTTCGATAAAATAGTTGGAGACTAATAAGTATTAATTTATTTATTTGTCTCAAATTTTGTAATAAAGAACTAAACCTTTGATCATCGTAATTTGTAGAAAGGGAAAGAAAATGACTTCAAACATATCATTGCGCACCATACTCAAAAAAGAAAACCATCTCACCGGCACCAATTTCCAACAATGGTAGAGGTGTTTACGCGTCGTCCTTCACCACGAAAGGAAATTATATGTGCTGGAAGAGCCTATTCCAGTTGCACCTGGGAAAGAGTCTAGTGATGAGGAATTATCTCTCTACATGAAACACATATATGATGCCACATATGTCCAGTGTTTCATGCTATCGACCATGTCTAATGAGATCTTGAAGCAACAAGAAAACATGGACGCGTATATCATGATGTCTCACCTTAAAGATCTCTACCAAGAGAAGGCGAGACATGAGAGGTATGAGATCTGCAATGCTTTTTTTACCGCGAAGCTTAGAGAGTCCACGCCAGCTGGGCCTCAAGTAGTCAAGATTATTGGTTACATTGAATGCTTGGACATCTTAGGGATTAAATTCTCGGATGATTTGCGTACAGATCTCATCCTATCATCACTACCCAAGACCTTCTCTAGCTTCATTGTCAACTATAACATGAGCGGAAATGAGAAGAGTCTATCGGTGCTTCTGAACTTGATTCTCCAGGTAGATAAGGACATGGGGCATCACAAACCCATGATCCTTATGGTGAACAAGAAAATGAAGGACAAGGAAAAGGGGACAAAGACTTATAAACGGTCTAAAGCCCCCGAGCACTGTCCCTCCAAGAAGGGGAAGATCTAGAGGCAGGGCAAGGAATGGGAGGCAGTGTGTTTTTCATGTGGCATGTAGGGCCACTGGAAGAGGAACTGCACCTAGAAGCATGGGGACGCTAAAGGTTCGTTTTTTATTGAGTGCAATCTTTCTATTTCTAAACATTGGGTATTAGATACAGCTTGTGGGGCTCATATCTGTATTCAAATGCAGGAACCAAGTAGATTTAGAAAGATCACCAGAGGAGAGGTTGATCTTCGAGCTGCCAATGGTGCAAGGCTAACTGCGTTGGCTATTGGCAACTACAACCTCTCATTGCCGACTGGGATGATTTTGGTTTTACATAACTGTTATTATGTGCCTAGTGTTACCAAGAACATTATTTCTGTATCTTGTTGGGATATGGATGGATTTTTTCTCAAATTTGGAAATAAGGGTTGTCTCTTTTATAAGAACAACTGTATGTTATGGTATGGAACATTTAAATAATGGTCTGTATGTATTGAATTACGAAAACCAAGTGTTGGAAATCGATAACGAAACAAACTCACATGACTCATACATCAACCAGTTACAGCTTCACCGCCTTGGTCATGTGAACGAGAAGCATTTGACAAAGCTCTGCCAAGATGGATATTTAGACTCTACTGAGATAAAACCACTTGATAGATGTCACACTTGTTTACAAGGACAAATGACCATGTCGCCTTTTGGTGGACAAGGTGAAAGGGCCACAGAGCTTCTAGGATTGGTACACATGGATGTGTGTGGACCATTTCCAGTAGAAGAAAGAGGTGGACATTCTTACTTCATTACTTTTACTGATTATTTGAGTAGATATGGCTATGTCAACTTAATTAGGTATAAGTCAGAGTCCTTAGAGAAATTTAAGGAATTCAAGAATGAAGTAGAGAATAAGATTGGTAAGAAGATAAAGAAGCTTCGATCGGATCGATGTAGAGAATATCTGAACCAAGAGTTCATCGATCTTCTACGGGAGTCTGGGATTCTATCTCAGCTCACTCCTCCTTATACACCACAGTGGAATGGTGTTAGTGAAAGGAGGAATTGCACCTTGTTGGACATGGTGAGGTCGATGATGAGTCATGCGGATCATCTATTATCATTTTGTGGATATGCATTACAAACTAAAGCATACTCATTAAACTGAGTACCAACTAAGGCGGAAAATGGAATTCCATCTGAGTTATGGAATGGAAGGAAACCCACTTTATCACACACACGTGTATGGGGATGCGAGGCGTCTGTTAAGGCCTTCTCAGAAAACAAACTAGCACCCCGGGGCACAAAGTGTATCTTTATAGGATATCCCAAGGATACAAAAGGATATTACCTATATAACCCTCAGGACAAGAAAGTGACTGTCGCCAGACAAGCCGTCTTTCTTGTGAGGGAGCACATCCTCAATAAGGATAGTGGGAGCAAGATTGACTTTGATGAAGTTGATGCTCAAGATACACATAAGTTGGTATAGGAACAAGTTCCAAAGGTCCCCATGGAAGAGGTTCTAGAAACACAAGTACTGTGTAGGAGCTTAGGAGAGGTAAGGGTTCCAGAGAGATTTGGTTTCCTAGTCACCGAAGATGGTGAATCATTATTGTTGGACAATGATGAACCTCTCTCCAATAAGGAAGCAGTAGAACGCTCAGAATCTGCAAGATGGCTAGAAGCTATGAATTCTGAGATGGATTCCATGTATCAGAACCATGTTTGGGTTCTGGTCGATGAGCCAGTTGATGTAAAGCCTATTGGATGCAAATGGGTATTCAAAATAAAGATGGACATGGAAGGTCATGTTTGCACCTATAAAGCAAGGCTAGTGGATAAAGGATTTAGACAGCATCAAGGAATTGACTATGATGAAACCTTCTCACCAGTTTCCATGTTTAAATCCATAAGAATCATACTTTCCATAGCAGCTTACCATGACTACGAGATTTGGCAGATGGATGTCAAAACAGCATTCCTTAACGGGAACCTTCAGAAAGATGTCTATATGACAAAACCAGAAGGGTTTGTGACACCAGGTGAAGCCAAACGGGTTTTCAAGTTTCAGAAATCCATTTATGGATTGAAGAAAGCATCCAGGTCATGGAACATTCAATTTGATGAAGCCATAAAGGAATTTGGTTTCATTAAGAACGAATGTGAGCCATGTGTTTATAAGTTGTTTAATGGGAATGTGGTTGTCATCCTAGTGGTATATGTTGATGACATATTGCTTATTGGAAACGATGTACCATCCTTAGAGTCAGTTAAGGACTGGTTGAACAAGTGTTTCTCCATGAAGGACTTAGGAGAAATAGCCTATATTCTAGGGATCAAGATCATTCGTGACAGATCCAAGAGGCTGCTTGGACTAAGTCAGGGTACATACATTGACCAGATACTAAATAGATTTAGTATGGAAAAATCCAAGAGGGGATTGGTTCCAGTGTCACATGGCTTACATCTTTCTAAGAAAATGTGTCCCCAGACACAACAAGAGAAAGATAGGATGAGCAAGATCCCATATGCTTCGGCTATAGGATCCATCATGTATGCCATGTTATGTACCAGGATTGATGTTGCCTATGCACTGAGCATGGTAGGCACATATCAAGTAGATCTAGGAGAACAGCATTGGACTACTATTAAGTATATCCTTAAGTATTTGAGAAGAACTAAGGATATGTTCCTAGTGTATGGAGGAGACAAGGAGCTTGTCATCAGAGGGTATGCTGATGTTGGTTTTCAAACAGATCATAATGATCTGAAGTCACAATCTAGATATGTTTTCTGTCTCAATGGAGGAGCTGTGAGCTGGAAGAGTTCAAAGCAGCCAGTTGTCGCCGATTCTACAGCAGATTCCAAGTATATAGCATCTTCTGATGCAGCCAAGGAAGTCGTCTGGATTCGGAACATTGTCTAGGAACTTTATGTGGTGCCTAGAAGTAAAGATCCCATTACATTGTATTGTGATAATACTGCAGCGGTGGCTTTTTCAAAATAACCAAGGTCACATCAACAGAAAAATCACATACTCCGGAAGTATCACCTCTTGAGGGATTCCTATCAAAGGGGTGAAGTTGCAGTGAGCAGAGTGTCCACGGAAGAGAATGTGGTAGACCCCATGACTAAATGCCTATCTCAGTAGAAGCATGAATATCATGTGAGAGCTAGCGGGTTAAAGGCAGTTAGCAGTTGGCTCCAGTCTAAGTGGGAGTCTGTTGGAGTTGGTGGTCTAGAACCAACTACTTTGTACTTTATTCATTTAAATAAAATCCCTATCACATCTTTATTGTTCTTCTGCGTGACATTTCTTGTGATAATGTCCTAAAGACAGCTTTTTCATTAAAGGGTCATAGCGGATCCCTGCTATGATGAGAACCCAGAAGTTCCATAACACTATTCTTGATTGTATGTTCTATGGCCGAATGATATTATTTGAGGGACACAAATAATACAGATCATTAGGGGTGAGGACTCATAAAACTTTGAGGAACCTTCTCATGTTGTGCGCCCTTGCTAATATCTAGGAGGATATTATGAGAATGAGATCCGCCAGTAGGAAATCCACATTTCATAGTTTCATTGGATGTTTTTATCTGCGGATGTGTGTATTGGTCCTTAGACTTTAATATTATTATTAATGGGTATTAAAACTTTCTCACATAGATGTATTGACGAAAATTGTGATGACACACTGTTCGTAGTGAGGTAGGATACGTTGGGTGCGTCACGAGTAATACCGCATTAATAGATAATGAGATAAAGGATTTGTCCCTTCCGTTCCATAACCGTAGTAGATATCTCAGGCCCTTTGATGGAATTGATATAGCCTAAATAAATCCATGGCCATGGTAAGGTATGGGAAAGTTAAATTTCAGGAAGTCAAAGAAAGAATAATCAAGAACATGGGTTGATGGCACTAGCATGAAACTTGCTTGATTGGAGAGACCGAGACAAAGGGATTATATTACACGGTAAGTGTTCATAGGAGGTGACACGTCATTGCGGCGTTAACTTCTTTCTCTATGGGTTCCTTGGCGTGTTTCTAGATGCTAACCTTGTACTTTAGGCAGGCTCAGTCTAATGCCATAGAAAAAGAGGCTAGAGGGTCACACACTATGCGTGTCCATGTATCTCGGTTAAATATTAATTTAACAAGTTAAATAAATATTATTCCCAAATGTGGTTTAATAATTATTTAAGGATGTCCGATCGCATTTATTTTGACACTAGTTATTCGAGAGAATATATTGTGGATAAAATAATATATTTATTAGCGAGTAATTCAGTAACATTTATTTAAGAAATAAATAGTCATTGCTCAAGGTCAAATAAATGTGGTGGAGAAAAATGGAAATTCAAAGTACACGCCGTGTATATTAAATATACACGTCGTGTAGTTTTATGGAAAACAAGTACACGCCATGTATTAATTATTACACACCGTGTAGTTTTTCCAGTTGGAATTTTGAGGATTTAATATTATTTTATTAAATGATTTTTATTATAATCAGCGAGGGCGCATGTCAAGGAATTAATAATTCGACATGGGGGTTTTCAATAAGAGTTAATGAAATAAATAAAATGCATAACTCATTTATTTATTGTCATAACTCTATTAACCTCAAACCCGATTATAAATATCCTCGCAACCCCAACATTTTGGAGAGCCATTGTTGTGCACAACGGATTTAGAAATACTCTCAAGCCAAGAGAGAATTCCCTTTCAACCATGAACACCCTCAAGTTACGAGAGAAAGATCTTCCACCGGATCAAGACGGTCGAAGGCGGACATCGCAAGCGAAGGTTCTTCCGCGCAAGCACCCGGAGATCCCTTCGGCGACGTCCGAAGATACGTGACACACATGTGGATCACCGCTAGGGGAATCCTACACTTGTATTATACGATGCAACGACAGTTCACCAAATCGTGACCGGACACATCAATGAAGAAAGAATTCCAACGAGGTAATTCTTATCCATTAAATAAATTAATTATAATCAACATATGATGATCTTCCTCAAGGGTTCCAGGACTCTTCTTTTCTTTTCGTTCTTCGTTCAATTCTGAAGATTCGGCGTTTTATATCGTGAAGGATCTCGGATTGAACGTTGTTTAACGTTAAAATTAAAGTTGGTAAAACCCACCAACGCACTTCCGCTACGCCCGGAACCTACATATTGGTCACATGAGGGAAAACAAAGAAAGGTATATTATAAAGTTATATAAAAGGAAAATTATTTTCTATTTCAATAAAATTTAGGGAAAGTAGATTGGACACTAGGATTATTTAGGTATTAGTAATGATCTCTTGTATGATAGTAGATAACTCATGTGTGGGGGAAACCCTAGTTCCTAGGGATGGTATTTATGTTTTTTGATGTTAAAATATTATAGTTGTGATATTATTCCACCTTGGGTAATTGACTTATAATGTGATGTTACATTTTTATAATATTAAACAAATAAATCAATATAGTATGATGTGAGAATGCATGCATCATGGTAGGCATGTACTGAAAACATGTTGACATGTATTGTTCAAGATAAGGAGATATTTACAATATATGGTATTTTACCAATTAAATTTTGGTACATTAATTCCTTTACATATCAAATAAATATGATTAAATGGAATTTTTATGACATTTTTATTAAATTTTTAAGACATGTCTACACTAACATTATGTTAGTTGTTCTTTGTTGTCATCTAATCCTTCTGAGTATGATTTTGTGGAATATCATTTCATATGAGTAGTGTGATGACCCTTGTAGGTTTTATTCCTCCATGTAATATTAGGGTTTCTTTTTATGAGAGGGGTGAAAAGAATACACCACCCCTTGGTAAAATGAAACATCCAATGGATCTAGGAAATCCGATAGATGGTCTTCTTCATGATAGTTTATTGAGGTTCATGGGATACATATGGAGGGATAATACTAATGTTTCACCTCTAATGTCTGGTCTAAAAATATATTTCCAACTATAGATTCCACCAACATTCAATGGGATGGGGACTCCATGAATATGTGTTCTATATTGATTCCATGTAGATTATATTCAAACATAATTTGACACCCATTTAGATAAGGATGAAACTTATAAAATAATTTATACATGGTCCAGCAATGAACTAGTGGGAGTTCATTGATCAAGTCAGACCGCCAGATGAGATAACCTAGAAGGACATTGAGGTGATTTTCCTGATACACTGGTATCCATAGATTCCAAAGGATAATATAGATTTGGTGTTTGTAAGCTAAATATAGGTAAACATGTCAACAATAGAATACATTGGATTTTTTACCATCATAAATTTGTTTATACATGTTTTATAGTTGATGTGATATCCTGGATGAAGCACAAACAGGATGGTGTTAATTATGATATCAAATAATAGGTGAACATGTTTCAGCTAAGAAACATAACTATGGTGATAAATCAGGTTCTCACCTCTTAAGGGAACCTATTGAAGGGAGTTATTGGGAGGAAGATATTCTTATAAGGATAAAAATATCATCTTCTTCTGATAAAAATATGTGTCTCAATGATTTTTAACCACGATTATGTAGTAGGAAGATAATATAAAGGAGTATGAATAAATACCAAGAAAATTACTAGGGGGATAGTTTTCAATGTTTGAGGATTTTTCATAATCATACATAGTGTCCATACCCTATAATACAATTCCAATATTGTGGTAAGATGGGCCATTTGGAGTGTTTTTGAAGGAACACATTGTAATCAAGTAGTGGTAGAGGATCAAGGCATCCAACAATGTCAAATAAGTACTTAACTCTCTATAAATAGTTATGTTACTAGAGTTCTAATGGATGCTCAGCCCAGGGTAGGGGATATGGTACATCAATATAGGATTGATTATACTAGTAAAATTGATTCATGTTGGAGAATCATACTGGATCCCAGGGTTGATGGATGGGTTATATATATATAATTGAGAATAGTCTTACTAGTATGGATATTTGAAATTAAACTGAAAGAGGTACGATTATTTTGTCATTTACCCTAGATTGGGTTTTTTTATATTGGACCACCACATTACTTTATATTTGAACATTTTTCCAATGTATTGTGTATTTATGGGGAGAGTATATATGTTATAATGGACATTGTCACACCATTATGAATGCAATCAGATGGAATAAGATGTTTTAATGATTTTTATATTGAAATTTGTGACAAATTTTTTTCGGTTATATACGGTATTTAAAGGACATGATTCTATTTGATTCATGGTTTACATTCAAAGGATTTATTCCATGATCATATCGACTATTATAAAAGGAGGATGACTAATCTATCATTTTAATGGGGAATCTATATCCATCATTGGATGTGATATTTAGGCTGGTCATTCTGGACTAATTTAGTTTATATTGGATTTTCTCATGGCCCAAGATTCTTGCCTTGTTTTGGAATATGGAATGTTGCGGTTGAGTTTTTCTACCCTCAATAGTGGATAAAATTTTGGATGTATTCCATGAAGAGTTATTGATCATACCACTCAAGTAGGGTATGAAGATCAAAATTAGGTTGGTGTTAAGAGATGATCCAATTTATATCATTTCATACAAGGAGGAACTAGTGGAGATTATGAATTTGAAAATAATGTTTGAATATAAAGTGGAAAATAGAATTTATGGCCTAGTACATCACTATTGGTTTATCGAGCTCTTTTTTTGACATGGTTTATGGGATATTTCCCTAATGTCTATATTTTTATAGACTGATACATATGAAATTCACGAAACAATATCCCCTTTTCCACATAAAAGATCAATTCGATTACCTGAGAGGGGTCTGGATTTTCATTAAGAATAGCTCAATGACAATTTTGAATGGTCTGAGGTCTAAACCATCTGATATTACTCAAACTACATTTTGAAGTATGTATGTTTTGTATGATATCATGGTGATATCAATTTTCAGAGAAATACACAGGTGTTATTCATTGACATGATGAATTAGATCATCTAGTTAATTGTATATCATTATCAAGTGACATTA
This sequence comes from Viscum album, assembly GCA_963277665.1. Taxonomy (NCBI): domain Eukaryota; kingdom Viridiplantae; phylum Streptophyta; class Magnoliopsida; order Santalales; family Viscaceae; genus Viscum; species Viscum album. Next base: position 2,057,623,137 of record OY728137.1, read on the forward strand.
TTTGATTTCATCCTTGTATACTACCAATATAGAGATGATCATTCCCTACATCATGACATTATCTTGAGTACATTAAGAGATAAAGAGTTATACAATATGTAATCAAAATTTCACATATGAATGGGAAAAGTGAATTTAATGGGTCAAATTATCTTATATTCTGGAGTGTTATTGTATATAGGGAAGTATGAATCCATGGTATTTAAGTAATGACCTAGTACTTTATTTGAAATTTAGATCCATCTAGTTCTAGCAGGTGATAACCAGCATTTCATCTAGGACTTATCCCACGAGGAAGCATTGATGTTTGTGATGACCAAGAAGGGGGTGAAGTTTGTTGGTATAAATTCTTATGAGGAGTATTTTGAAAAATTATAGAGAATATTTACATCATTACTAATGCACTATTTACTAGAGTTGATTAACTATTAGTTCATATAATATAACTATTATGGATTTTGTAACGGAGTAGTTATGATGCAAGAAAAATAAGATCATGATTTTGAATCATAATAATTAAGTCCCCATTAGAATAATTATCCTACTAATGATATGGATTTAGCTATGATAGTAAACTCCCTGAAATGTCGGTATAATTATATTTTTGGGTGAGAGATTTCATGTGTATACAAACCACAATCGCCACATGTAAATCATTTCATGGAAGGACCTGTAACATCTGAGGAGGATGTGGTTTGACTACCTATAGTCAAAAAACGTTGAGTTTTCCTATACTACTGTCAATCTAAACTTCATTTATTATTCCTTTAGAAGGATTCGTAAGAATAGTAAATGCAATAATCTTGTAAATAAGGGTGGTTGAAGGGACTCTTTGCTGATATGAATCATGATGTTCAAGAGTCTAAGGGATGAGAAACTCTAACTTTGACATATATTATACCAATGCATCTATAATAGATCATTAGATTAATATTATTTAACACAAATTTATTTGATCTAATGGATATCATATATGTTGGAGATCCACCATTGGATGGGTCTCTACGAACCAATGTTGTCCTTATTTTCTAGGTATTTTTGGGTACCTATGATCTTATGTCACGAGCCTATAAAGGAATTTATTATTTATAAATTGGAGTTACATATTCATATAAATAATATGTTTGATGATATCCATATATATTTATGGTTTTCATGAATGAATAAAGAGATATAAGGTTTTATGGAATTATTCTTAACTTTTCATCTGGTGAATGAAGAGCACCAGTGCCCTTCAGGGTTATCAAATCCTTTTTAACGTTCAGAATGGAAGTGGGATGATTTCAACCAAGAATTAATGAAAGTATTACACATAAAACCTTATAAAAATTATCTTGTATGGTTGATCATTGATTAAATGGAAAATATTTTTGACTAATTACCTATCAGGGAAACCTTCACAATTAAAGATATAGGTGGACACTATGTGAGGGGGGAAATTTAGATTCAAACTTTTCTAAGGAGTATACTTTCATATCAAGATCCTTGTTTCATGTCACATATATGGAATTCCCATAAGAATATAATGGGATCATAGTTCATTTGAGTTCATATTATCATCCTCAGGCTATAGACCAATCTAAGAGGACGAATAAAATTATATAGGAGTTGTTTTGAGCCATTGTTAAGGATTTAAATGGTCCATTGGAGAATCATTTTTCTTTTGAATTAATCTTATAATAATAGATCTAGAAATAGATCCAAATTGATCCATTTGAGTGTTTGTATGGATGATTGTGTCATCCACATTTATGTTGGTTAGGAATATCTGATTCAGTTCTCATTTGACATAGTCTTCTGTATAAGACATATGAACTAGTTTAGTGGATTCTATTGTTTTCTTACTAAGAGGAATATGAAGAAATATTATTATTATCATCATATATGACCACTTCAATTAGAGGTCAATTACTAGGTTTTTTATGGGTATTGTATATGACAGGGAAATTCCATATCTAGAATCATGTAAATCTAGATCTTGGGTTCATAAATCCATTTGAAATAGTATAGAAAATAATTCCAATGGCTTACCAATTAGATTGTTCATAGAACAATAGTTCCTATAATGAATTTTTCACATATCAAAAAAAAAGAAATATCACCCTAACCTTTTCACATTATATATGTTGATGAAGTTTAGTTTAATACTAAATTGTCATTTGAATATAATCTAATATGTTTCCTAGATTTTAGTGATAATAATATCAAAATGAATATCAATTCCATTTTTTAGTGTGGTCGTACTATTTGAGAATATGAGTAAAGACCTTGTATAGTGTGTTTTATATGCGGATTTTGTTCCCCAAATTGTTCGTCATTACCCCCACAATTATGTGTGGTAGAAAATATCTGGGATGAGATGCTATATGGTGTAGAGGTTGTAAGATCCTATATTTTCCTTAGTACAACCTTCTTCAAAATTTTTAAACATAATTTATATGAATAATATTCATTCAATGACTGAATCTATGTATTGTAGGTGTTTAGGGGAGTGGAGGATCTTAGTTAGAAAAATCCTAGAGGAGGGTTCTGGTACTAGGTGTGTTTTAGGTCCATTGTATCAACGGTGTAGTCCAAAAGTCAACTGGTGGAATGATGGAAAAAGTGGTATCCAATATGAAACAACTACCTTCCAAGTGAACACCAACTAAAAAGAAAATCATACCCCCAGCCAAAGCTACATGGTGGTTTTAGATTGTGTAGCATATGTGAGGGGCTATAACATATCATTTTCACCCTAAAACCCATGTTTAATTCTTTTAATCCCAAAATTATGACCCAAATTAATGATATTTTAATTAGGAAGTTTCTTTATTCCTTGTGTGAATTCTTCAATTACTCTCTTTGATCTCTTAATTCATTCTTCCTTCTAGAATTTTTGAACTTCTTTGTTCTTTTTAGAATTGAATAATCCACCTATTTTCTTCTTGGATATTATTATCCTAGCATTTATTTTTTGAAAACCATTTTCAATTTGGGATCATGGTGTTCCATATATATTTGGAACTGAATCTTTGTTTCTTTTTTCATTTTCTCTACAGGTAGGTGATCTTCAACATCTCTCTATGGTTTGATATGCATTTATACTATGTTATATGAGTGTATTAATTCTAGCACAATGTGTTCATGAAATAACATAATCAAAAACCAACTTAAATATATTAACAAAAATTCCTTGACCTCCAAAAGATCATTGTGGTCCAATTGTCATTGAGTCTGGGAATTATGTACACAAGAGTAGTTCCCCAAATGTTGAGGCTATATTATTTTGGAATTTTTAAGGGTGAATCATCTTAACATGAAATTAGAATAACATTTTGATTTTGATAACTATCCTGAAAATATATCAATTGTCACGAAAGTGGTTATTTTGTCCTATAAATGTATTACAATGATAGCAAGATCTAATATTTATAAAATTGTTTCTAAATGGTAAAAATGGATTAATTGATGTGTGTGATTATTTATTTAAAATATTTTATTAATTGGGTAACTTGGTTTAATATAATAAATGAAATTTTAATTTTAATTTTGATGAATTTTTTTATATGGAATATGTTGAAATGATTTTCATGTTTGGGGGTTGGTTTTATAAATGGATTTATTGACATATGGTTTTAATTTGGCTCTTTGATTATGTTGATCCCTGGGGTCTGGGTGCATTGTTACATACTCTGTGAGGGTTAGTTTCTTGTAAATGTACAAACTGAGGTCTAGAAGCATTGATACATATATTCATGGGGTCGATGCATGGTAAATACTATATAAGAGAATGATGTAGGACTACATGATGTCTGAGGGTGATATTTATGATTATATTATTCAAGTATGGGATAAAAGCTTGATTAATTTATTTCTTGATTTAAATAGAAACTATTTATTGATTAAATATATGGGAGATTCATCCTAGATAGTGGAATAAAACTATAATATGAGTGATTCTCCATAGGTAGGAGAACCCACCAATTGAGAGAGATATATGGAATTGTGTTGAAGAAAGTTGTCCTTACCTTGGGGGTCAACTTGGGAATCGAGGGTGGGATGATTATTTGATGGTCAGCATTAATTTAAAATTTAATACTACTATTTATTATATTATTTATTGCGATATTTATTTAGACGTGGTTTTTTAGACACTAAAGGTGTTAGCATCCTAAGTTTTACTCAGACCTGTTTTGGGTCACCATTTGGTACCTGACTAAACTTCATGGATATAGGACTTGAAAAGGTCAAGGATACATTTTCAAATTTATTTTTTCTGAATTAATTAAAGCACCATGATGGGTCCAAGAATGGTGTTTGGGAAAGGTGTATTCGAGTCCTTTTATTGAAGCTTATCTTTTAGTTCATTTCTGCTATGACAGTTAGTTATCCTAAAGTATGACATGATATGGTTATTTATTACAATTTGGTGGGTTTGGTATTAATTATACATCTGAATGAGTTGTGTATTATGATTCATTTTTATATTTCCATTGTTATTAATACATTGATCTGGATGGTATAGTCTTCCAACTATGTTCCTTAGACAGTTTCTACTCACTAGAAGCCTCTGTCATACAAGGAGGCATGCTTGAGGTCAGTTCGTGACCCATCTCAGTCACACAAACAATAACTGGGTTGAGGAAATAATCAATTCAAAATCATATAGATGAATTAATACAAAACATGGCCACTTATATAGTAGTTTTTTATTTAGAAAACATATGTTTAATAAATTGACATGTCAAATAAATGATTTAAATTGAAAACATTACCCCAATATGTTTTAATTTAATTAATGAACATTCTATAATCATGTTTCTATAATGTTGGAAAAATGAAGAACCCTATTTTTTTGATGAATTTTCTCATAATAATTTCATTTTGATAAATTAATTATTCCACATGAAATACCATGCATAAATGAACATTGACTCATTTTATTAATATATAATATTAAAATAGAATATGAAATAAAAATTATTAAAATTGGAAACAAATATATAATATAATTATAAAATTAAAAGTGGGAAGTAATGAAAATTAAAACAAAAATTAAAATATTCAATTATTCATCAACGTATTCTCAAATAAAAATCACATTATTCAGTACAATGATAAAAAGATACCAAAATTTTAATAACATGATATACATTTTGAATAAATAAATCTAGTGGATGATTTAAGATATGTATTTAGTAAAACATATAAGAAATAAAATGGGCCATATCACTACTATAAAACCATTTCGTGTCTATGGAAATACTTATATATTAATGTTATTATAATTGGAAAGTAATAATTATTTATTAGAGTTATTTTTCATAAATATAAGATTTTATAATGATATATATTTAATTAGTATAAATTAAATAACTTACAAATGATATGAATTAAAAATATTTAAAATTATTATATCAGAATATTTTTTATTAGATTAATAATTTTTCTCATAATTATATATTTTTAGTTAAAAGAATAATTTACCATTTTATTATAGGGAATTTAATAAAAATTATTTTACATTTGGATTTGTGTTGATAAAATTATATAATTTTACTAGTTTTATTGATTATAAAAATATTAATTTACTACAAATATTTGTGACTTAAATCTATAAATAAAAAATATAAAAAAACACAATGTATGGGAAAGAATTATAATAAAATAAATAATCCTAATAAATATTAATAAAACAATTCAATCATAATCATATAATTTTCAGTTGATTTTCCTATTTTTCAAAATTTTAATTATATGACCATTAGGGAATCAATATTTTAAAATATATCTTTTAAACTCAAAAATAAAGGGTCCCCTCCTCTACCCACTAAATACCACACTACATATTTTCTTCCTATCAAAGATCTACCAAAATTGCATTCCTGTCAAACTATTCACACATTTCATATCTTCTATCAATAATATGGAATAAAAAATTCATTATTATGAAGGATATTGTTTGGAGAAAAAGTGATTTTGTTAATGAAATAATGACTTATTATCAATATTTTTCATTTATCTTCCCATCACCTATCATATTAAATATAATTATTCATAGTAATATAATTAATAATTATCATTAATATTTATAAAATGTTATTACAATATTAAAATTTCAAATTCATACGCATTGACTCACTATATCATGTTATTATTTTTCTTCTTTCAACCACCAACATGAATGATTCAATACAATTTTCATAACAAACATCAATTATGATTATAAAAACATTAATAGTGGCCACATATGATATAAATAAAAATATCATGTGATTTATATTTTTTAGGTATGGTAATTTTGAAATCAATATCATTATTAAAATAATATTATAGTATTTAATTAGTTGTCCTAGATTATAAATCATTCAAACATTATAGAAAAAACATACCCTTAACATATAAATAAAAAAAATGGAATTTCAAATATCAATGATTATGTGTTTATTACACAATGATAAATAATAAATATATGATGCTATTATGAAGAAATAATGATGATCGATATCACCACACTAAAATATACATGAAAAATTAGGAGTTTTGATATCTATTGATCCTAGTAACATGTTATTAACTAATATATATATATAATATAATAACATAATTTATTAAATATAAATAAGGATATTAATGTTATTAATAAAAAGATTATTTTTATTATACAATGATTCAGTGTTTGTTCAAGAACGTTGGGGGAAAAGAGAAGAGGAACTTTCTTCATCACTCTTTTCAATTATATATATTTATTCCATATATAATGTCTTTATGTATTTTGAAATATGTATTCTATTTCAATTAATCAATTTATTTGGTTTTCTATTTTAGTTTTCCATTGATTGTGATATTGTTTATGAAATTAAATAAGATTATTTTTCTCTCTCTTCCTTTAAATTTACAAAAAGGTATCATCTCAAATCACATTGTATTGGAGTATATATTAAATCCTAATTTTTATTATAAATAAATTTTATTTAAATATAATTTTTTTTCTATTATATTTTATTTTTAATTTATCTATCCATAATTACTTATTTTATTTATGACAAGAATTTATAAAAAATATTTTGTACATTAAATTTGTTCAATTTATTATCCTCCTTTAATGATTATTTTATTATTTTTAATACATATTTATGTTATTATCATTTAATATTTCTTATGTTTATCTAGAGGTATACATTTAAATTATCATACATTTCCTTTTGTAGGATATGAAATTTTATAACTAATGAAAAAATATTTATAAATAGTTTTATTTTCATAAGTAAATTATGCTATGACAATTAAGAAATTTAAGTTTTATTTCATCTTCATTTGGTAGAAACGTGATAAGATATATTTTCATATTAATTTTGGGTCTGATATTATATAACCTTTCAATAAATTGGGTAATGATTTTCGTGATTTGAGATAATTATGATTTGGTATATGGGAAGTGTACCTAGTATGCTATGCTATGGGACCAGGATGGATAGACTAGTCCACTCTATTATAATAATACTTTATTTATTAATCACAAATTCATATGATATCGAATGATTACATATGTTCCATATTCAAATATAATACCACCTCCTTATGTTATTCTTCAACTATATTATTCCAAGGATTATATTCAACTAGGTATAATTTATAGTTTTTTTAATAATATTAACACTCCGTATACAAAAAAAAAATTGTGAAACCTATAAAATATCAAAAGAATTAAAAAATACAATAAAAAATAAACAAAAACTTTTTATAATGGTTTATAATGGTTATATATAAACTAAATTTAAAAAATAAATCCTTTTTTGCATCCATGGACAATGTAAATTAGGAATGTCTCGTAGAGATCCCCTCTGTGACAATGTTATGTTAGTAAATACTCAAAGATAAAGGATGGTTGAATGAAATTAAAAAACACATTAAATAATCACAGATGTGGAACACTAATAATGTATGTCTGATGAGAAAAAATAGGGATTAATAAGAATAACCATTCCATTCACCCAATTGGGATGAAGTCTAAATTTCTTCTCATTTGGGTTTATTATAATATTGGAATAAAAAATACACAATTTAATCTAATCCTATAGAAAACTATAGTTAGTCCAATAAATTTTTTCCAAAAGGATTTTTAAGAATAAAATAGGCTCTGAATGTTTTTTATGTCTAAAACTATCTTCTGAGGTGTTTCATTAAGACTCTGAATTAGTTAAAACAAACAAATGAGGTTCTTAAATGATACATTTAATAAGAAATTTTAATTTTCCTCATAAATCGATTTTAGAAATCCAATACTTAATGGCCAATCCATAATGAAATAACATATTTATCATTTCCACATGTTTATGTATTGTGATTATTAATAACTAATTATTTATATTATATTTCCACATAATTTATTTTCATAAATCAATTTTATTTAAATAAATATTTCCAATTTTTAGAAAATAAATCATATTTTTTATCATAAATTTAAACAAAATTACAATAATATGAACATATATTTGGAAATAATGAGTTGTATTTTTATGGTTCTAATGTTTGATAATTTTTGGTAAAAGAGAATAGATTGGTTGACACTGTATAAGAAAATGGGGATCATCATTATGGTTCAATGTCATATTGTAAAATGAAGTGAAAAGGCTATAAAAACATTTGGGTAAAGAATATTTAATTTTATTTTAGGGTAAGAAACCCATTACATCATTTTATTAGAGAGTTGATCCATATTTCAATTGTGTAATGTTTTTAGTTAGCACTATTTTTGAATTTTCAATTAAGTTCTTGGAATTATTCATCTGCTGGGGAGATTAAACATCTTCTTATTCAATTATGTAAATCAATTTTAAGTTATAATAAATTATGAGAAAACTTCCTTATAGTACATAGCATTTTTTCCTACTACATACATTATTTAATAACTCTTAGATGAAGTATTGAGATGGCGGGATTTAAGATAGGGTCACCTTAGATTTATTTATAAGAAATATGAAAAATGGGATATGTCTTAATGATGTGGAAGCCTCATAACACTGATGTTCATAACTGTCATCTCAATCAAGTGATATGAATAAATCATATTTTAATAGAGGTGTAAGAATCATCTTATATATGAATAATTAATCATTTATGATTGTGTATGCATGAATGTTTTTGTTTTCAATGATCACATTTATGTGGGTATACATGGTCTGCCTATTTCTAATCATCATAAAATGTTCATAATCTTGCAATATTTATGTATAAGAATCATATATGGATACATCATGTTTGTAATAATAATTATCTATATCCATAAACATAATGTCTTAGAGATATCTTGAGCACATTTTAGACTGAAATATGAAATATTTTTAGAATTTATAATCTAAATAGTAAAACATTATGTGTATTCCAAATATAGTATTAATGGTATTAAACATCAAAAAACCTCAAATGGAATCTAATAAAATAATTTAATTAAATTTGGGTTAATATTCATGTCATGTAGAAGGTTATCAAATGAATAATATTTTTAGGGGAATTTTTTATGTCTTTAATTATGTTTCTATAATTATTAATTATGATGTAAATGACATATGGCGATCATAAATATTAGATTTTGGTTCGAAAAATAATTATTCTTAGTTAATCCTTGACTCAATCATGAGTTTTATAATATCATTACTCTTCATAATAATAAAGTATTTTTACATATTTTTATGAATAATGATATTTAAAATGTGTTGAATATTAGGCTATTTATTAAATAATAAGTCACTAGGATTTGAGCTATTGTGCAAGATGGAAATAGAGTTGAGATATAAGGATGGAATATTTACCAAGACAAATAAGTGGAACTCTCATATTAAATTAAATCTATAAATTAAAAATCGGTAGATGAAAGTCTTTTTCTTTACAAGAATTAAATATAACAAACTGTGTTTTGATTCATGTTGTGATTAATGCTAAAAACATATATTGGTGATACTAATAATTAAACTTATTATGATCTTCGTATAGTTTTTCATTTAATGTTCTCATTATTCAAGGCATATCTCCATTCCATAAAATATGTTGTGATGTGGTATTTTCATATAGCTTGGGATATGGTTGGGTTAATTTTTTAGAGATAATATTGAGAACAAGAAGACTCTGAGACTACTAGAGATAAAGGGGAATACATTTTCAGCTATGTTTAAAATAATTTCAATGGAATATGCGGGAAGTTTTATCAGTTGATATTTAAATATGTGAAAAGTAGTTTAACATTAGATTATTTTAATAAGTAAACCAAATATTGGGGTAACATAAACTATTCATTTTAGAACCATTATTTTTGGATCAAAATGATAAACACTATTATGAATTGCAATTGAGTAAATTGAAAATCGAAGAATGAATTTATTTTATCCACAAGTGATATTGTGGAAATCGAGAAAAAAAAGAATATGATCTTGAATAAAAATATGATACCATAGTGGTGTGTACTATAACTAAGATGGTTAAGAGAAGAATCAAAACTCTCAAATATGATAAATAAAGATGGAACCAATTTTAAAGAACATAATCATTTATGTATCAAATATTCTTAAGATAAAAAAAATATATAGATATTTATTACAAATCTATTACATTTAAAGATAAATAAATAACGGTGGGATTTCCTGATTTTGAGGTTGATAGATTTGTGATAATTTTTTATACCCCATATTTCTATTTTTATAAGTCTGCGATTGAGTATGCCAATGAACTGATTTTGAGGAACTGGTAACTTAGAAGAATAAAAAACACTATGTTTCATGTTTTCATTCAAAAATACCTAAATTTAAGAGAGTACTCTAGTATGATGATGCATGAATATTTTTATATATAGTGACACAATTTCTATCATTTCATTCCCACATCAATAGTAATGATTTTATGATAAAGGTGGGCGGGTTCTATTATTATGACGTAATGGAATGAAATGCTCAGTTTATATGTGTAATATTGTGAACATGTCTGTCTAATATAAAACAAATTGGTATCATGATAATTCATGTTATCCATTATATTTTTTTAAATGATTATATTGTTGAATCCATGTCTCAATTGGAATTAAAATGACAAGGAGATGTTTTATCGTACGGTGGAAAACTCATTTAAAAATATCACATCATTTTTTATTTTTCATATTTTTTCATTACATGAGGTTATCGATTGTTGGGAAAAGGATGAAAAACATTTTTTTGTTTCCTAAATTACTACAGGGTTTCAAATTTTCAATGGGGTGAAAAGAACCTAAATAAATAAATTTATTTTTAGTAAAAAAATATCTATACATGGTTCACCACCACCCCAAGGTGTGTTTTCTCTTTCAATCTATGGATTTCACTTTGTATAAAAATAATTTTCCCCATTATTGAATCTATATATTCATTTCCTAGTGGTTTTTACTAAAAACTTATGATGTTTCAATCTAATGTATTTAAAAACATTACTCATATGGAAAAGAAATTTTCAATAAATATTATTATTGTTTTGAATTTATCTTCAATGAACATAAAATAAAATTAAAATGAGGCTATGAAACATATAGAATTCCTAAATACGATAGAGTAAAAACTCTAAACTAATTTTATTAATAATGTTATGATTTTCTTATATAAATACTTTTATTTGTATTCGTCTAATTATTCATTTTCGTATTGGGAGAAATATTTCATTGAAACTATAAAAGATCCCTTCCTTTAGTTTACTGAATATTTTAAGAATATATATATAGAGGTGAGGTCTTATATATTTTAATTTATAAAGAGTATATCTAATAAATATTAATATATAGAATAATATTTATATTAAACGGAAGATATATTGGATAAGAGTGTGAGTTATTATAATAGTCCAATAATGGTAGAGAATGTCAAATAGAAGACTAGTTCACCTTAAAATGTAAACATTCATGGGTAACTGATTAATATAATATACCATTATCTAAGAAAAAACATTTTATAATTATATTAATGAGGTTATATATATATATGTTTGATACTTAATATTGTCTTTATGGATGTTATGTCAATCTAAATGGGAGTTAAATCAAATGGGGTGAATGTTATAGGCAATTATACAGATGTGAAAAGGAAAATTTTTAAGGATAAAATGAAAAGATGATGGTTTTATGGAAGGAAATAATGGGATTGTTTAGGGATGAAAACAATTTAATGAGTTTGATATATTTCAAGATCAACGTAAATTTGGAAAATTTGGATTCTATAAATGTCGAGTATTACCAAAAAATTGAGAAGAATATAAATTTTATAATAGTATCTGAGTTTTTTTCTTCCAACTAGACTCATTTTTTTATAAATAAATCATTTGGTCATTTATAAAATACTCCACCTCATTCTAGTTGAAAATTTTATCCAAAAAACTAATTCATTTAGTTAAAAGTGTATCTGTTTTTTTTATGAAAGTGTGTGAACTATATTAATTTATATATATTTATATATTAGATGGGGAAATAATAACATATTAAAAATGACATCATGACTGAATTTAGTCATTCCAAATAATTTTTTTACATAATCCAAGTCCAAAATAGTTTAAAATCTACTCAAAAATAGTAAGCACCTCACACTGGACCAACATCACCTAATGTGAAAAGAATGATATATATTTGTATATATTAGTTATGATGGTGGTTTGGGAATATGTATATGAATTACTGGCATAATATTTTTGTACATTGTTTTTTTATATTCCATAAAGATAGTGGAGAAAATTTATATTAAAAATAAAACCAATTCGAAGGAAACAATAGTTTATAGATGAAGAATAATATATCTATAATTAATAAAAAGGAATTTTTAGAGAAATTATATGAGTTTTGAAAAAAATTTCAATAAATATAATTTGGAGTTTTTTCAGGTAAATGACCAATAGAACCCTCATGTCAATGTGAAGAAACTTCCACAACACAAAAGAAACTGTGCGAGTAAATAAATAAAGAATTTATATAGAAATAATAAAATAAAATTAGTGTTGATGTTTGTTGAATTAAACCCTTCCATAATGTTTATAACCTAAAATCATAAGGATATTAAATAAATATGGTGAATGTAATTCTATTATGGAAATGGTGGCCACAACATGGATAATTTCAAGGTGCTAGTAAATTTCTAATTAAATGTGAGAAATATATAATCTATAAAATCATTTTTCAATCAATGAAATATATTTTTGGATTAGTATAGTCTTGTAAATCCCTGATGAAGAGTATGAAAGTAATAGAAAATGGATAACAAAAACATTGGAAAAGAAGTGTATGGATTGTTAAAATAGGCAATACAGAAGGATTATATATGTATAACTATTTTTGGTAGATAAATTTATAAAAAATAAAAAAATTCAGTGATTCTTTTGATTAGTAAAGAAAATATGAATTGGGATTCAAGACAAAAAAATATTAGAATGTGATGAAATAGTGACTTATTCTGTAGTGATATCATTAGTAAAATTCTAGAATGTTCAGGAAATTTGATTAGAATCAATCAACCCTTGTTTTTATTGATGGAATCTTATTTAAACTAGGGGAAATATTAAATGAATAATAACACATACTACCCAATCAGTTTTAAATTTTTAAATCCAATAGGAAGAAGGTAGGAAGATATTTAAGAACATTGGACTCTCAAACAATGAAATTTTTGGGATTAGAAACATGACTCACCCCTGCTTGTATCAAATAAGTGTTTTTTGAACACCACCATATTAAAATATTTTGTTGAATACTCTTTATAGAATATAGAATTATAGTGTATTATTCTGAATGAAATATATATTAATATCTATAAGTTCTATAAAACAGGAAATGATTACTCGTTATGGACAATATCAATTGTAATTCATCTCTTAATTGGTATCAGACATATACATTAATATCAATATTTATACTGGAAAAAATGTAATAAAAATGGATTTAACTCTAAGGACCCTTATTTGGAAGTATTGTTCATTATATAGGATTCCATTTTACTAGTATTGGATCTCAGACGAACTTATAGATTAATATTTATTGAAATATAATTATATAAATTTGAAAATGTATAGCAAGGGTGATTCTGGAATAATGTTTAGAATGTGGAAGATCACAAATATTCATAGAAATCAAACATTATTGAAACTAAATATTTCATGAAACTCAAACCTTTTCAAAAATCAAGCCTTTGAAAACCCCAAACCTTTTTGAAAGTCAACATTTTCTTAATTTGAGTCTAAGTGTTGTAAAAATAAATATTCTGTTAATTTTGGTATCTTTAAAGAAACACATCTTCTGAAAAACCCAGAGCCTGTAAATACCCCCTATAAGTCATCACATAGAGAATTAAAATTGTTATGTTATGAAATATCACACTCAATTCATGAACCACCAATCATTTTCATGTGTTATTTTGACACCTTTCCCCGTGGGTAAAAATTTATGAATCCCAACATGTGAGAGATTCGATATATGGGTTAATGTTTGATGATGTTTGGAGGAACTTCTATCCATGAGGAAAAGTTTTCATGAAAGATTTATATTCCTCAGAAAGCTAAAATTCCCAGGAAATTTCAACGTTTTAAAAAATGGGGTTTTCCATATCTATTTGGATCCCTACTTTAGATGAACAAACTTCAATTGATGTTAAAAATCTTCAAAAAACCCCAATAGTTCATAAAACCCTTACATTCTCTCCCCTTGGTCCATACCATGGGGTTTTCTCCTTAGTACCCCCACTCGGGATCATTTTGGGATCAATATCAAGCATGCTCCCCACTTTCAATCCTACTATCATTAACCCCCATGAAAAATAGAGAGTTGAACCATGGTATTTTATGCTCATATTGACTAAACATTGTGTTTCACCCTATAAAATTCTAACATCCACCCCTAAAATACCATAATTCAACATACTCTCCTCGGATCCCTAAAACACATTGAGTCGATTTATTTATCATGTTATATTCATTTCACCATTAGATGACATATTCCTCCTTGTACCTTTCCCATTCCATGAATGGAAATTCTCCTCATGTATTCCTCTAATACCATTATCCAAAATACTCCTCAATAAAATCCTTAAATATTATCACCAAACCAATGTGTCATGTTGAACAAGAAGGGGCCTCTTCAATGTAAATTCCATCATTCCATTTCTAAAAATGACTTAATTAGTAATACTCACTACATGATGTTAAACTGTAGTATAAACTAGAGTTTAAGCCCCCCATATATCTCTCCTACTCTTAAAAATCGTCCATGTTCCACATACTGATGTTTAAAACCCAATCATATTCTTCATCCCATATGTGGTATGCAATGAACACATTAACCAACGTGAGTATGAATTTATGGGAAGTTCAATGTGTAAGGCCCACACATAATTTCCTTAAACATTCCATTATAACTATATCATTAACCTATAAAATATATAAATGATTCCTTATGTTATAATCATTGTATTCCTCCTATAATTATCATGAGATTACTCATGTGACAATAATGATAAGATAAAACAACATTGTTTCCACCTAGAAGAACCCTGATTGTTTCCATGTGTTAGGGATAATCAGAACAACTTCGCTCCTTTATGAAATATGGGTAGTCAGATCAAATTATACCCATTAATAACATCCCTACTCAATAGAATCAACCAAGATGTTACCACAAGTAATAACCATTAATTCCATCACTTCTTGAATAAGTATATGGGAAGATACCATGTGTAATCCCCCTTAATATCATCATTTCTCCTTGAAGCACCCATGACGCTCCAACTCTTAAGCCCCATTCATACCACATTTTCTCCTAGTATAGCCTGGGAATCTCTCAAATTTAAGTCTTATCTGTAACATCATTATTTCTAGAGGCACCCTAGAAGCTTCCATGCTTAATCCCCAGCCATACAACCATTTCTTCACTACAGCACTTGGTTATATATTATGAAAATTCCCCACACCATCCCTTGATGAATATCTATCCATGATATGGTCTTCCTTACCATAAGACTTTAAAATGCATGGATGATTCAGTAACATGATCTTGAACTAAAACATTGAACTATGTAGGTTTTGATATCTGTTTCCCAACACCTCTTTTTCAATCAATCCTAACATTCTGATACACATGATGTACCACCATGAAGTTCTATCATGACACCCCCAAAATTACCACTAAATAACTTATGTGAATTTTTCCTCTTTGGGATGAGCTTAACCAAACCCCCATGTATAATATATTTCTCATAGGGACACACTTTACCATATTATCTAATGTGAAATATTCCCCCTTGGGTATAAACATAACTATACACTTAAGTGTGAAATATTCCCCCTAGTGACACACATAAATAAATCATCATTTGTGAAATCTTTTCCCCAATGGATACACATAATAATACCCTTATATGTGAAGTCGTCCTTCCTGGGTCCACACATAACCAAACCCTCATGCATGAAATTTTCCCCATTGGGGACACACATAACTAATCCCCCAGGTGTGTAATCTTCCCCTCATTTATAAAACTTCACCAAAACCTCTAGTGGGAAATATTTCCCCATGGGGTTACAAATAACTAGACCCTCATGTGTGAAATATTCCATCATTAGTAAATTCATAACCAAAGCCTCAAGTGTCATCATCTTCCCCCTTGTGGAAACAAATAAACAAAAACATATCCCCAAAAGATATTAATCCTATGACCCACATGGATCATCAACCCAATATAATAAAAAAAGGTTGCCTATATAAAAAATCAATAGATTCCTTATTCTGGTATAGTTAACTACCTCGTGGTCGACCTGAGATACCTTGGGTTTAATTCCCTAGATGCCTCACAAGATAGATTCATGTGACATCAATCAGGGAATAAATCATAGATTCCCAACATGCCCAACTTTAAAAAAAAAATCATAAATCCCCAATGGAAACATCAATTGTAATTGTAGATTGCCTCCCTATCGATGTAGAAGTAGCATAATTAACTAGTGTCAACATCGAGATTCCATCAAGAATTATTTTCACGAATATGTGTCAAATTTTATAGGGAGACCTAGATTAGGAAAAGAGATCCCTAGAAGAATCCATGTAAGGTTGAATCAATAACCATTCATCTCATTTAAATTATGGAGCCCACATCACCAACATTATTAATAGAATCCATCCGACTTTGGAATGAAGAAATGTTGGGAAAGAAACAACGCATTTATGCATTACACAATTACAAAATGCATCTGAAAAAATCATACATTCCTCAAAAAATACATTGTGAGTAAATAAGAGAATTCCTTCATGGGGAATTATAATAAAATTAAATTTTTTTTATAAATTATTAATTTCACATTAATTAATAATTCTAGAAATATTTGATGAATTTTTTTGAGACATAATTTATATTATCCCGATGTTTTTTGACTTATATCTATTATCTTTATCAAGGTGGTTAATTATCTGACCAATGCTAGAAATTACATTTAATTTGAATTTTCTAGATGTGTTTGTTCAAGTGAGTGTAGGTTCCTTAAATCCTGTCTAAATATTTCTAAATATACCCTTTATTAGAAATTAAATATGTATCACATCGAACATATATTATATACGTCATTGTAGACTAATGTTTTCACTCTTTTTTCTATAGAGGGATTCCCTGTATAGATGTAAATGTGGTTAGTTTATTTCATATTTCTAATAAAATTCTCATTATTCCATTCTCAAGTTGAATTCTTGAATAAAATATAATGAGGGAAAAATTCAAATGGACGGATGAAAAATTTAATAAAATTAGAATATTTAGTTTAGAAGTGATAAAATTCCCCTAAGAAGTTGTGAGAATAGTAAAGGGGGATTAGAACATCCTGAATTTTTAATTTACATTTCAATTTGTGGACAATAATTTTCCCCTACTTTAAATATATTATCAATTGGAAAGAGAAAATGTACATTTATATTTGGATGAAATTTTGGAATTGAAAAAAACTAAATGGAGAGAATGAAGTTCCCATTGATAGAGAAATTCATGAGTTCTATTTGTGATCAATATGATGTAAGTTAATCTATTCCGGAATAAAATATAGTGGAAATACATCTATATGTAAACATAAATCCATCTCATTGATCTATATCATGTTATAAAATGAGGTTAGTAGGATTCCCAAACATTTGGGAAAATGATAATTCACATTATATCTAGTTGGGAAACCAATTACAACAAATGATCCAAGATAAGATCCTAATGTAAATTCAAGTACTGAATTGTGTTAGTTTCGTATATATCTGTTTGAAATTTTATTATTAGAATCCAACTAGTGGGAAGATAGAATATTAATTTATTTATTGTAAGAATTTGTGATTACATTATAATAAATTATGTGAATCCATCCTTGGGGTACTTATAATTTTAACAGTTTCATATTATGATGAATAACCCATGGATAATGTCATGAGAATGAAAAAGTTCACTTAGGTGTTTCTTGATATAATTTTTAGGAAATATGAAAAAAATATAAATTTGAATGTTTCATTCAATGGTCATATCACATATTTTCATAAGAAACTTATCATCTTAGAGATAAAAAATATTGATTTAATAACTATGTATCCATCATTTGGATGTTGTATAAGATCATCAAATGTTATGTGTGCATGAAGGTAGTGTTTGAATGGTCACATTACTCTAGGTATATATGATATTATTGTTATGCGTAAAAAGATCTAGAATGAGTTATAACGAAATATTCGTACATAAGAATCATATTTACAATAAATAATTTCATATTAATAATTTTATATTTATATAACCATCAATACTTATGGATATAATGAGCTTTCTACATAATGAAAAATTATGGATTTCCAAATTATATAATCTAATTGTAAAATAATTTTGATGATGTCAAATATAATATACATGGTATTAAACATCAAAAAACATAAAATGGGGTGTAATCGAAACATTGAATTATTGAAGATTTTATTCCCATGTAATATAGAAGACGATCAATGAAAAAAATAGTGAATATTTAAAATTATAAAATTTATTTTTGGGATTTATTTTCTCTAATATAAATGAAATTGAAATATTATAGAGATGATATTCAAGTTCAAAATATCCTGATCTTTTATTAATCCATGTTTCAAGCATGTTTTCCAAAATATCATTTTTTTATGATCAAATGACTTTTATTTGATTTTATAGATTATTTTGGATGATGATTTGTCAATGATTGAAAAATTAATTAATGTCTAGAATATTATTATGAATATTTTTTAGAGATAATATAATGTATCAGAGATGAAAGGATTTTAATTTTCCAATGAATGAAATCAAAAAATTCAAAATTCAATAAAACCTATAAATAATACATTATTATATAAATATTTTTTACTTTATATGATTTAAAAAATCACAAACTCTATATTGATTCACTATGTGTATGATGTAAGAAGTATGTTGAGTGTTTTTTGTAGTGTACCTAAGAAGATATTTTTACTTTTTTTTCAATGACAGCTCTCATTTCAAAAGTTAGTGTCCCATTCCACATCACATATTGTGTTGTATGATTATTATATAGTTTGGGAGATTGAAGTGAATATTTTAATGAATTTATCTTGGGAATTATAAGAATTAAAGATTACAAGAGATGAATGTGATGAAATTTTCAACTGAGATTCAAAAATAGGAATGTAATAGATGGGTAATTTTGTCATTTGAGATTAAAATTCATGAAAATATGTTTAAAATGAGATATTTTTGAGAAGTGAACAAATTATTTTGGGAACCCAAATAATGTTATTTAATAACCATTATATTTATCTGGGAATAATAATTTATTCTATGTAATACATTTGTAGATATTTAAAATGAATGAATTCAATTAATAAAGTAGTATATGATATTAAATAAACTGAGAAACAATGAAAATACAAAATGATAAGGATTCACTACCATAGTTGCGTGTGGTTTAACTGATTCAATGATAGAATACACAATACCCATAAAGAAGTTAAATACAATGAAACATGTGATGAATTATAGAATCAATTGGGCTCAAAATATGTGGAATAATAATAATTATAATAATAATATGAATAGGTAAGTATGAAAATATGGTCAGTTATATTCACTAAAAATGGAATCATAAAGTGGAGTGACTGATGATGTGGATGAGTGTGATCTGATAGAATTATATACTAATGATTTCAGTGTTAGGAAGTCGGAGTTTAGAATTCCAGGGAAGAAATTCATATGAAATTGTAATTGATAATATTGATATAGATATACTTGCATGTGTTCATTCTTGAATTTCTACATAAATTCATAGACTCGGAGGTGGGGAAACATTTCAATATATTATAAATAACGAAATCATGTGAATTAGTTTTTACCAACATCAAGAAGACTGATTTTGTGAAGAAATTAGAGATATGGAAGTATAAAGGCATAGTGGATATATCACATAGTTAACATGTGTTATATTATAAACATGCCTATGTAATATTAAAAAATCAGTTTCATGAAAATCCATATCCACCCATCAGAAATTATAGAGATATTATAGTGAATATTATGTGTCTCAATGAGTATTGTTCATGGTAGGGAGTTAATTTCATGCATTAGGGTTTAACCTTCTAAAAATACCATGTGCTAATTTCCAATTTATATTCTACATTTCATATGGATTTGAAGTGTGTGTAAAAGATAAAAAATATCCATTTGTGTCCTAACTAACCACATTGGTTATGAAGACTACATGTTTGAAAGAAACATACATGATTACATTTATTTTTAAAAAATAATAATAACACTTGATTCCCCCCCCCAACCAAAGTGTGTCTGTACAATCCAACACCTATATCCATACCCATAGACTAATAAAATTATTTCAAAGAATATAATTTTAATAATCTTATATGTGACCCATATATTAATTAAAACATGTATATAATACTAATCCTATATAAATTATAAAATTTTCTCATTTACCAGGTTATCAAAATCTAATATGAGTGCATCAAATGTAATTTTTGTAGAATTCTAATTCACATATATAGTTAAAACTCAATTGAGTTGAATTATTTCATTACCTGTTATATGGAAAGACACATAAAATATTATTTAATAAAATCCCACATATAAATTAATATCATACCAAATAATATTCTATTAAGTACCTTTTTCAAAAAAATTGTAATGAATTATATTAATGTAACACTTTGGAATACATTAATGTATATTTTCAGAGTTTTGTGTTGGTTCAGCATGATATGAGGAGGGTCACGGAGCCTCGATGTATATATATGAAAAATATTAAATATAATATATTACATGAATAATTTTTTTGTAAATTAACGAAATATCTAATTAATGGTGAATTTGATGGTGAAGCTGAGATAGACATTAAATATTAAGAATAGTATTTATCCTCATCTTGAAATACGTTTTTTTGGATCTAGATGTTTCAGTGATGTGAAATCATGGGTTGATGTGAAATTAAATTAAATTAAATTAAATTAATTAATTTAATTGATATAAAAATTTAACTCATAAACCACACATAACCCAAAAGATTTTAGAGGAGGGTCATGGAGACAGTTGGCAGATGCATATAAGATTATTGATCTCCAATGATGAGAGGTGTGAATTCTTTAAGATAATAAAGAACACATATAATTCATTAACAGAGATTATTTTGTAATAATTATCCTCCAATGATTGATCCAATATATTTTAGGGAATTGGTGTTTGATATATTATTTTCCCCATTTATGATTTCATATTATTCACATGAATTATTTATATAGAAATTATTTTTCAGAATGTGATTATTGAATTTCCAATGGTAATTTATGTTGGAAAAGACCCTCAAGGTAACATTGCATCATTTATGGGTTGGTTGTGTTTGTTGACAATGCTAGATTTCATGGTGAATTGTTGAGTTCTAGGGATGTTGTTAACAATCTATGTTGACAAAGAACCATGAAAAATTAATAGTTGATATGGAGGAGGTACAAAAAAATAGATACAAGGTGGAACCATTTTCCAGTGTTTTCCAAATTTTTGAGGTCTATAATTTATGATTTGGTGAGCATTGTGAAAAGTGTATTTCCTAGAAGATATCATAAAAATATGGAAAAGGAATGAGTTTCATGAATATGGGATTCTTGAAGTGTATTCCACAGATACTGGTAGAATATTTATTGTGAACTCGGCAATTACGATGTGATTCGCCAACAAAATAGGTGAAGAGCATTATAGAGAAACATTATAGTGGGAACACAAAGGAATTGATAGAATTATCTGTGAATATAGAGTGCTATGCAATTCAAAAAATTTTACGGGGCGTTGTGATATAGATAGAATTTCGTATGAAATTTCATAGCTTTAATATTTGAGTTGACATGGTACGTACTTTTTATAGAAGGTTCTCCAGTGGGTGTAATTTCCAATAAATTGGCCTAAACCCCCTCAAGATAAGTAGAGATATCAAACTAAAATATTTATGTTGTTTAATTGTGAAGGAGATTCATAGATTAGTGAGCTTTCCAAAATAAAAGGGAATTCACAGAGGCATTTGAGCTCTTCGAATGGAAGGCGTGCGGCGAAGGCCAGTTTGGATTTGCGGAGGATGTGCGATTTGCAAAGGCTTGTTTGGCTTTGAGAAATCCCAAAGACATGTGTGTGCTCTGAAAAGTAGTGAGCTTTGTCATCTAGAATGCTCTATGATCTATTGAGCTTTGTGAACCTTTGAGCTTTGAGATCTTGTAAGCTTCGCTAAGAGGTTGGATAATTGCAAATACTTGTTTGAGCTTTGAAAAAATGGTAGCTCCGCAAAGGTAGCGTTCTTAGTGAAAGATTTTCAAAATGAGTTTCCCAGTGTTATAGGGGAAAAGTGGTATTCATATGCGAATGAAAGTTAAACTTTAACATTGTATCTATCGACAATTGATGAAGCATGTATTCATGAAAATGAAGAGACCTACAGGTCTATACACTATGATTGGATCCCTTCCAAGTGTAGTGAGCAAAGGAAGAGGAAGAAGGTTATACTTTCTAATTAAAGTGAGATAGTGAGAGAGAAATAAGAACTGACCCTTAAGAAAGAAGTGGCCTGACCCTAAGCATTGTAAAGGTAGTGATTCTGGGAATATAAGTGATCTATCATGAACATTATTTGCAGTGATCTTTAGTGGATTTGGTACATCGGCACATTGTCGTTGTATGCTCCTTGGACGTAGCCCAGTGAGGGTGAACCAAGTAAAAATCTATTTGTTTTCTTTTTTTCATTCCTACATCACATTAAAAGCATCATCATCATTAGATAAATAAGGGGTGAATAAGATCAATATTATCACATAAGAGCAATCAATGTGACACTTATAATAATGAGGTCATGATCATGTTGGGCAGGAAGAATTTTGAAATAGAATATCCATACTCTGATTTACCCCCCTCTCAGGGTATTTAGGCCCCTTTAGGTACTGAAAAATGGTATTAGAGGGAAGGTTTATTTTATAATATTTTTTTCTCTGACATGGTTTAGTTCATTTCTCATGTTACAGATTCAGTATTCTCTTATCATAATGATCCATGGAAAAAGGAAGACCTTCAAAGAAGAAGTTGAATTATGGTGAAATTACTTAGAGTATAATTGTATATGGAAAAAGTGTGATTCAGATAAAGAAATCATGTAATGAACAGAATAATGATTTGGATAAATCATATAGTGAAAATACTTACTCATTCAATGATATAGAATGGATGTGGGAAGAAACTGATATTTTAAGTGATGTTGGAACAACTTATGATGATGAAACTCCTTAAAGTAAAAAAGTGGAATTTTTCCATGAAACAAATTCTTTGGATTAGAAGTTTTATGGAGAGATTAAATCTAATGATATCTGGGACCAATAAAATTAAATTTAGGTTAACAAGATAGGAATATTAAATCCAAGTCTTTTTGAGGTGGACACAGATCTATGGTGGTAGAATGATTCTCTAACTGAAGAACTACAAAAGTTGTCTAGAAAGAGAAAAAATATCAAAGGTGATGTCAAGGGAATGAATCTGAACTCAGATGATATTCAGAAACTGAAAGCCAAAAATGATGATCTTGATACACAGATATCCGAACTAGTTCGGGATAATCAAATACTACTTCACGAGAGTGAATGTTATGATAATTCTATTTCTCAATAAAAATTGAATGTAAAGGAGAAATGTGACATGGTGGATAAGCTCACACATGAGTTAGAGGATTTGAGGAGTATAATGAATAATATCAAGATAGAGATCAATTCTCAACATGATGTTAGGGATATGAGGATTCGAAATATGTATTAAGAGCTAATGTTAGTGAAGAAAGAAGAAGAGAAATAGAATGTCAAAGGAAATCATAAAATGAAGGATTCCTTACACATGCTATTTTATTATCCTTTGGAAAGTGATTATAAAATGAAAAATCAAATATGTTATTTTTAATGAGAAAGAAAAACATATTTTCTCAGCACAAAGATCATACAGTTTGGGAAAACTTGACATTGGATTTGATGAATCCCTTCCCATACAAGAAAGTAAGAGAGCCTTGAACAATTCCAGAAATAGAAAAATTCATGTACTTTTTAAAGACAGACCTAAAAATTAATTTACAGGAAGTAATGATCTCATGTTCTATTTTAATGGGATTCACGGTCAAACATCAGTCTTTTTTTCAGAGGCTCAGGATTACATTTTGTACTGTGATGATATAAATTTTTCTAAATCTAAGATTAAGAAGAATCACCTAATAAATTTGAATGAACATTCTCTCAGTAGATATTATCCATGAATAGCCTCTATTGTGGGAGAATGGGACACACAATGAGTGTGTTTGAGGAAGCATGAATGCACAATGTCAGAAGAAGAACTCAAACTTCATCAACATCACACCCAAGAAATAATGAAATGAAGTATGCCTTCAACGCAACATGTTTAACATGTTCTAATCATGAGCATTTGGAAATACAACGTATCAAGAAAAAGTCATGCAATGAAATGAAACCCAGATGAAAATCCCTAGCATAGTTAGTGTACAACAAAAAAGCCAATACTAGAATACAACATGGTAATGTGAAAAATAGGTTTACAGTCTCAGGTATATCACAAGGAACTTAACAAATGTTTTATTCAATCACCTATTCAGTTACAGTCCCAACAACTCCCCTAGATAGAATTTGAACAACTACGGAAGAACAAGGTAATATCAACACCAGTTTTCAGTAAGAAGAATGTGAAATCAGTGGATGATTCAAACCCAAAAATAAATGGTGGCATGACCCGGAAAATTGATAAAAGAAAAATGAATAAAAGATGTCATGAAAAGTTCACATGTGATGCCACACAGCCGGAACTAAAGGTAATAGAAATATCCCTCTAATAGAGGAATAAGAAAGTGAATATGGCTACTAGAGAGATTCCCACTCAGAGAAAGAATCATGAGAAATGGATTTCAGGTGGAACCTGAAATAATGAAATTTTTACTAGTGGGTATAAATCCCAAATTGTAAATAAGTCCAAACCCACAAAACATAAATATCGAAAAATACTCAGGATGTGGGTAAAGAATTCCTGGTCATATGGAGTGGACAATTGAAGCTGTCAGAGAAATTGGAGCTATAATGGGATGAGTGAAATTTATTGAAAAAATGAATCAAAGGCTTGACCCATCAGGATCAACCACAATGCTCTTCTTGTAGATTCCAGAAGATCACCTCTCCCTATGTGTAAAAATCCTATTAATTGAGGTTCAATTGTTTCAGGTTCAAGGGGTGATATGATCTAAGGGGAAGTGGCATCAAAAGAAGAAAAGTAGTGATGTGATTTGATCCATAATTTCAACTAATTTAAATCAGTTACCAGAGATGAAGAAATAATCTGTTATAATTCCATAAAAGGAGTTAATGTTATATGGCTATATGATAAAGGTGAAGGAGAATGATTGTGGACAGAAACATTGGTCTGAACAACAAGAAGTGTTTCACAATAAAGGGGGATATCTTTATCTTTTAATCAGATGCATTATATCAATGGGATATAAAATATTAATGATTATTTTCCAGAAGGATGATTGGTGGACAAGAAGAAACACTCAGCTATGAGAGAATATCAACAACACATTGAACAAATTCGTAATGAAATTGATGAGGATGTAAGAGATTAATTGGTAGTTGAATTGGAAGATGATGGTTTAGAAGAAGATACTGATGATTAATAGGAGGAGGTAAAACTTGTATCTGTATAGAATTAAAAGAGTCGAGAAAACATTGATGAGAAAAATATAATTATTGATCAGATAGTGCTTGTACAGATAATAAGAATGACGTCACTTCAGTAGACATCATTCTTATTTCAGGTAGAGATGAAATGTTTATTTTTTTGAGTACAGTATAAAATAATGTCATAGGAACTATATGGGTCTTTTTAAACAATATGAATGAATATGGAATAGTGATTCAAAAAAATGCACAACTAGTGTGCAATGGATACTCCCAGATATAGGGTAAATATGTTTATGAGTCATTTTTACCGGTTGAAAGGATAGATACAATTATATTATTCTTTGCAATTGTAATGTAATGAAAGTTCAAATTGTTCCATATGGATGACAAATCTACGGTTTTGAGAAAATTTGGAATGGAAAATTACTAGGTGATAAAGACTCTGGTTTCTACCATGATGAAATTATCAAAAGATGGTTATGGAAAAGAAATTAATATCATAGAGTACAAGAAAATTATTGAAAGTTTACTGTACCCAATAGTGAAAAGACCTGATATTGTTTTTTCCATATTCCAATCAACGCGACTATAGCGACCCATCCATTTCACAAAATAATATTAAATCATTTTAAAGATAAAAAAAATAATATTATTACACATAGAGGATCCAATGGTTTAGTGTCTCTCCAAAACTAGGACCATACATAACAATTACAACCCCAACCATAAACATTTTTTTAATTCCTTCTTCTCTAGATTCTTATTAGCACATGAACCCTCCTTAGTACATATAGTCAACTGAGGATATACATAAAAAGGGGTGCACTAAAAGCCTAGTAAGAGGATATATAATATGAATATAACAATGTGTGATCATAACCATAACATAGGCAAAGGATCATGAATATTAGAAGAAGCATTAATAAACGACATAAAATGTGGAAATGATTAAAAATGAAACATCGTACCTTAGTGGTTAAATACCACACATACTTGTGGAAAGAGATAGAATCTTGTTTACACATAAATTAAATTAACCCATGAGATTTATTACATTACCTAATTCATTGGAGTGCGGTATAATTCCTGGCGCACCCATCACATTGAATCATTCTTACTGTGCTATATAATTTCAGGTGCACCCGTCTCATCATAACATTATCATTAATCATGCATGCCACAACGAAATTATATCATAACTAACCCCTATAAAGTAATGGGTTTCATCTCATAAAAAACATTCATAAACTTTGTTTTCCCATATTAAAGAGGTAATAACATACATGTTACAAGAACCGTCAACCTTGAATGAGAAGTAAAAGGTGTGTTTTTGAAAGAAGATTTCTTTTGGAAAAATGTTTTTTGACATAAACATTAATAAAAAACATGTATATCCTCTATAAGGTAATATAATGATGAAAAAATTATTTTCTAAGTAGTGATAATAACAAAAATGGAGTGAAAGAGGGAGAACCCAAAGAAAGAAAGTTGGGCACAATATTTTCCCCTTACTTTATATATGAATGCTTCCTTCGATTAAATGACATTTATAACAACATTAGATTAATTAATTAACAAATATAGAACCAGGAATAAAGGAATATAGTTCATTATGTTTTCATTATGTTATTTTATGTGCATTTTGATGAGTTATAGAGTTTAAAAACATTGTTCTGGAATGTTTGTTTTTATGATTTTTCTTGAGCGGTTCACTTGTATTTATAAATTGATGTTAGTGTAGAACATGGGTAAACATCCAGAACTGATATTACCAATTATTAATTATCTTCCAGAAGTTTAAATGATCTTATAATTGATTATATTATATACCATGTGGATGAATCCATTGATAATAATTAAATGATGACTGTTTAAGTTAATTTGGGCGGTTTTTCAACCACAGTGAAGTTGTTTAGATTAATCATTTAGTAATATGTAAATAAGTTACTTCCAGAACATTAAATAGGACATAATACATAAAAAAATTATGTTTTAATCATAAAAAGGGTTTCATGGAAATATCTGGAAGTAGAAATGGAAAAATAAAACATGTCATTCTTAAAGGTGATAGATAAACACCTCATGATCAATGTTTTCTTTTATAAAATAATAGGAAGAGTAGATGGGAGTTGGATGGTATAATATCCCATTATTATTATAACATTATAGTATATGTATAATAATATAGTTACCATATCATGTGTATGAATATAGGTGGGGATAGAATAATAAAATAACATGAAATTGAATGGAAATTAAAGTAAAGAGGAAGGAAAATTACCTCTTAAATCATCCTCTTGAGATCCTCCTTAAGGAACCTAGGCTGGGTCTTTTGATAAAGAAAAAAGCTCTTGTACGTGGGTAAGGGGCTAGTAATGATTCTGGGGTAGAGTTTATACAACCATTAAATTTTTAGAGGTGTGAGGAAATGAGGGTGTGAAAGGTGGTATTTGTAGTGGAGGGGAGAGGGGACCTCTCAATATAAAATTCATTAATTTATTATTTCCCCAAAAGACAAAGAATAGTTAGTATTCAATGACCAAGAATACTAATATTATCATGTGAACCCGAAACAATTGGAATTAAATCATTAGAACATCAGGAATGACTCTATAATTATCTTATTTATCTTATTTTGTAAATTATTGTATTTCACTATTCATCAAAAATTCATGTATTTCAGAAAAATCCCAAAACATCACTCAAACAATTCTTCAATGTGTAGAATCCAAAAATGAAGTACATTTTTAGAAAATAATTTTCTAAATATTATTATTTTAATATTTAACTAAAATAATAATTTATTATCAAAAACCAGTTTTAAAACCTTCATTTACTTATTCTAAAATATGGGTATATCATAATTTTAATTTATATATTATCATAGGTAAGGTTAAAATTCATTAGGTTATATCAATATTCATAACGGTAGGTTACTATTCACAAGGTTAGGTTACTATTCACCAAAAATTATGTTTTTCTAATTGGACTCTAAATAACTTATTGATTGCAGCCGTGTATGTCATATTTTCAAAATTCCAAACACAGAAGTGACAAACTTATATTTAAAGGTCACATAGCACTCATTAGTTAATTATTTTGTTCTTTCATGTGATTTTATGACATAATTATTTGAAGGGAATTTCCATTGAAATGGATTGGATCATTACATTATTCCCCTTTTATGAAATTTCTCCCTCAAAATTTCGTTTTACAAAAACAGGTGAGGTTACTTCTCCTTCAATGCCTCCTCTGGTTCCCTATTTGCTTCCTCAAACTTATGGTTCCTCCAGAGCACTTTGACAAGATGGGTTGTTTTTTATCATAGAACCTTATCTCTATGGTCCAAAATCATAACTGCATGCTCCTCATAATAGAGATCATATTCCAGCTGTAGAACTCTTGAGTTTAGTGCTTGTGAGGTGTCTGGTATGTACTTATTCAGGAGTGATACGTGAAACAAAACATGGACATGATCTATATTCGGTGAAAGTGAATGTCGATGGGCCACAGATCTTTTGTGGTCAAGGATCTCCAAGGGGCCAATGTACCTGTTTCATAGCTTCCCTTTCATTCCAAATCTCATGACTCTCTTCCATGGTGATATTCGAAGGAAGACTTCATTCCCAACGTCGAACATCAAGTCCCTTTGATGGTTTTCATCATAGATCCTTTGCAGACTCTAAGAAGATTTGATGTGTTTTTGGATGACTTGAACCTTATCTATCATCTCTTGCACAAGTTATGTTCTATGTATCTTTCGTTGTATAACTTATTCCCAACAGGTTAGAGTTTTGCATCGCTTTCCATACAAAGCATCATACAAAGCCATCTGAATACTCATGTGGAAGCTATTGTTGTTTTATAACTCAAAAAATAGGATATGCTGATCCCATACATCTGTGAATTCTATAGGGTAGGATCTTATCATATATTCAAGTGATTGAATATTCCTTTCAGATTGGCCATCAGTTTGGGGGTTATAGGTCATGCTGAAGTTTAATTAAATACTCAAATCATGTTGAAGGCTCATCCAGAATTTAGATGTGAACCTTGGATCACGATCAGAGACAATTGAGAGTGGAACACCTTGATGTATAACCACTTTCATCACATATATCTTTGCAAGTTGTTCAAGTGAGAGATCATCCCTAATAGTGATAAAATTAGCAGTCATGGTGATCCGGTCAACCACAACCCATATCGCATTATTTCTCTTCGACATCTTCGGGAGAACCATGACAAAGTCCATTGTAACATTCTCCCATTTCCACATGGGTATATGAAATGGTTTCATCATCCCTTTGGAATTCTGTTTCTCTTCTTTAACATGATGACATACAAAGCACCTTGAGATATATTTCACGATATCCATTTTCATGTTATCCCACAAGAAGTGTTCTCAGAGTTCATGTTACATCTTGGTACTCCCATAATGGATAGATAATATTGATCTATGTGCATTGTCCAATAGCTACTTATTTATCATGGGTGATTAAAGAACACAAAGTTACATTCCAAACCAAATCACAACATCATCATCTATATAGATATCTTGTAGCTTCCATTCTTTTACTACATTCTCCCTCTTTTTTATCTCTACATAATCCATTTGTGCTTCCTTAATCATCTCTCAGATGGATGGTTGTTCAATAATTTTGGAAAGTTAGGATGTATCCCCTACCCTTATGATTTCTAAATCCATCCACTGCATGTCCATGAAGTTAGGGTCTTTCTAAATATGTAACATGGATATAGTAGCAGGTTCTTTTCTTCTTATAGCATCAGCTACCTTGTTCGCCTTTCTAGGATGGTAGTGAATTGAGAAATCATAATCCTTGATTAACTCTAACTATCTCCTTTGATACAAGTTGGGATCCTTTTGTGTGAATATATAATTTAGGCTCTTGTGGTTGGTTTATATGTCACACTTCTCACCATAAAGGTAGTGCCACCATATTTTCAAGGAAAAAATCACAACCTCTTAGCTCTAGATCATGCGTTGGGTAGTTCATCTCATGGATCGTTAGCTATAATGAGGCGTAGGCTATGTCATTATCATTTTTCATGAGTACACAACCCAATACATTCTTAGAAGAATCACTGTATATCACAAAACTTTATCAACATTTCAGAAGTGTGAGTACAGGTGCAGTGATCATCCTTCTCTTTAGCTCCATGAAGCTTCCATCACAATCTTATGTCCCGACATACTTTACCCCTTTCCTTGTTAACATAGTTAGCGGGCTTGATAATCGTGATAAATTCCTCAAAAAATGTCGGTAGTACCCAGTTAATCCAAGAAAACTACGGATTTTTGTGACACCAGAGGGCCTGGTCCATTCCTCAATCTCCTTTTTTATAGGTCCACAGAAATTATCTCACTTTTGATCACATGTCCTAAGAACGTGACTTGCTTCATCCAAAAGTCACACTTGCTGATCTTGACATACGAATTCTCCTTTCAGAATGTCCCCAACACAAGTCTTATATATTCTTCATGTTCCTCCTAGATCTTGGATTTTATGCGAATATCGTCAATAAACACTACCACAAATTTGTTGAGGTAATGTATAAAGACTCTATTCATCACATCCATGATGATTTTTGGTGAATTAGTATGTCCGAAGGGCATCACCAGAAACTCATAGTGCACATACATTGTACAGAAGGTAGTCTTCTAAATATCTTCTTTCATCACCTTTAGCTAATGATATCCAAAATGATGATCCGCCTTTGAGAAGTACTGTGATCCTCTTAAATGATCTAACAATTCATCGATCCTTGGAAGAGGATACTTGTTCTTTATTGTAACGACCCAAAATTTTGAATAAATCTTGTTTCCTAAATATTATGTGTTATTTTATTTTATTTCAACAAAAATGTTTCATTTGATAACATGAGTATAATTAAAATGAGACCGTTGGGTTTAGACGGTTATATGACCATTGGTCAATATGACCGCTGGAAACTAAACGTTTTGATTATTGTCTCTAAATACAAGTAATCTTGGTTAATTATTATAGAATGAAGATTCGATGGCCTCACCCAGTAGTCTTGGACCGATCGAAGCCCATCTAACAGAACTTGGGAAGGAGGTAGCACCACTGGGCTTTGCTCTGGACCAAACCCAAGCCGAACTTCATCGTGTGAAGCTAGAACAGAATCGCCTTTGCGAGAAGTTTAAACTAATATAAATTACTACTCGTGCGATGTTGGTCGAGCCTCCCTCAGATTCTCTCACCTTAACACACCTTACACTTAGTTCCTATGCTGGTTTGATAAGGGGCTATGTAAGGAGACCGTAACTGCCTTGTGTAATCCTTTGTTTTAAATAAAAATTGGGATTTCTTCTTATGATGATTTTTATGAATTTTAAAATGACCGAATAAATATAGTATGCATATTTTTGATGAATTTTAGAAAAAGGATATTTCAAAAATGTTTATGTAAACCTTAAATAATTAAAAATGTGTAATAATTTTCAAAAAATGGTCTTCTACAATTATGTTCAGTATGAAATTTAGAGTCTAATAAGATCAACTTGATTTTTGATGAATAGTAAATTATGAATAGTGATTTTATGATTAGGATTAATAATGTGTCCAAATGGATTAGTAATCTCACTTAAAGAAAGTATTAATATAATCTAGGCACCTTGATTAAGTAATATGATTCAATAAAATGGTTAAATAACGGTTTCATAAATTATTATTCAAGTATTAGTTTTTTCGAGTGAATAGTGTTTTTTATTTAAAAATTAACTTAAAATTATTTAAAAAATTATTTTTATAAAATGGATTTCATTTTTGAACTTAGAGCACTGATATTATGTTGTGGTAATTTTTGAGGTTTTTTCTGAAAAAAATGAATTTTCGGTGAATAGTTTATTTATTTAAAAAATAAATTAAAATTATTTAGGAAATTATTTTTATAAAATGGAGTTCATTTTTGAAATCAGAGAATTTATATTTGATTAAGGTGAAATTTTGGGATCTTTCTTAGAAAGTTGAATTTTCAGTGAATAGTAAAAATACAGTTTTAGGGTTTCGATATGTTTAATGACATCATAACTGTGTCATGATGATAACATGAGATATTTTAAGGGATGGTCGACCAAAGGTGATGAATTATTGTATGGGGGGCCCCATGTGGCCTAACTTCATGGGAAATATCTTGGGAGAGCACATGGTTTTGAGAAAACCACTTTTGAGGTGTCCCTTGGCCATTAATGCCTTGTCCCCTCACTTTCCCTATAAATACCAAGCCATCCTCTCATCCATTTCGACTCCCCACTCTCCCCCAACTAGGTTATGGTCTCATTACCTCCCAAGGAGTCCTCCCAGGGTTCCCTCAAGCCCTCAAGGTCCCAACCTCTGAGTTTTAAGAGTTACGTTTTAAGGTAAGGGATCTGATCTCTCTCTTTCTTTTCAAGAAATCTCTTTTATGTAATTTCTTTTATCCTCCATGTTTATATGTTAAAGGGTGTTCTTTTATACTCCTCTTACTTCCATTTTCATGTTCACATAATGAGATATCCCCTCTTACTCTCATTATTTCGTTTTCTGGAGTTTTAAGTGGCGTCGTTAGGCTGCCGAAATTATTGTAACGAATTCTTTATCCCTTCTCATTTTTCAAGATCTATTTTCATGTAAATTATTTCAAGTTCCTTTTTATTATGTTGGGGTATGATATATAAATTTATCATACTGATATTTTATTATCATATGATGAGATACCCCATTTGATCTCTTCAATTCAGTATTTTGAAGTTTTAAGTGGCGCCGTTAGGCTGCCAAATTTTTAAGTGGTTCTTCACCCTTCTCGTTTTGAAGTTCTACTTTCATGTCAATTCTTTCAAGTTATTTTTCTTTATGTTGGGGTATGATCTCCATATATATCATACTGATCTTTTATGAACATATTATGAGAGACCCAATTTGATATCTTCAATTCATTATTTTGAAGTTTTAAGTGGCGCCGTTAGGCTGCCGAATTTTTAAGTGGTTCTTCACCCTTCTCGTTTTGAAGTTCTACTTTCATTTAAATTATTTCAAGTTCATTTTTGTTATGTTGGGGTATGATCTCTATATCTATCATACTGATATTTTATGAACATATGATGAGATACCCCATTTGATCTCTTCAATTCAGTATTTTGAAGTTTAAGTTGCATCGTTAGGCTGCTAAATTTTTAAGTGGTCCTTGCACCTTTCTCCCTTTTCAAAGTTCTACTTCCATGTCAAATCTTTCAAGTTCCTTTTTATTATTATGTGGTATGATCTCTATATCTATCATACTGATCTTCTATGTTCATATGATGAGAGACCCTATTTGATCTCTTCAATTCATTTTTTTGAAGTTTAAGTGACGCCGTTAGGCTGCTGAATTTTCATAAGAGAAATCTTATTTTTGTCTTCCTTTTATGTTCTTCGTTTCATATGGTATATCTTTCAAATTTCATTACCATTTTCTTATATCCTTCATATTCTATCCCTATAATGTTTTATGGGTCATTTATGAGTGTTTGACCTATGTCCCCTCTCTTTCAATTTTTTCTAAAACCCCGAAACATAGCCGTTATGCTGCAGAATTTCCGTCTCAAAATGTCTCTCTCTTTTTCTAAAGTTATTTTATTTTATTAAGTGAATACTCAAAGCTCTCTCTTCTATAGGGGTATTCACATATATACCATGTTTTTCTATTTTAAATTCTGGGATTTACATACATGAGACCCACCTTCCTTTTCTGTGGGTTTTAAAGTGACATAAAGATCATGTCTTTAAAGAAGTTTTAAAACGTTATGATTATGAAATGAAACCCATTTCTTTTATTCTATATGGGTTGTTTATGAAATTATTTATGATGATATATGTGGCTCAAATTATGATAAAGAAAAATTTAAGGGTGCGCCCTGATAGCGCTCCAATGCATTGGGTAATGATGTAACCACTAGAGATTACAATTTTCACGATATCTTGGTGAATAACCTTGGTAATTTTCAAATGACACCTTGGGGATGGACCTTGGTGATATGTTCATGATTGTCTATATTAAATGTTGTAGCCACATCTTCAATTTATGAAAAATGTTATTTTTATTATGATATATCTCATGATTTCTTTCTCATGCATTAAAGTTCTTTTCATGACCTTATTGAAGTATCTCAAGTTCACATGTAAAATGTTTCTCTTGTTTCCCTTACTGGGCCTTCTGCTCACCATTTCTTTTGATGTATGTCCCCAGGTTATGTGATGTAGTAATGAACCTAGGATGAACATGAGGATAATAATTTCAAGTGTTTAAGAAGAATGTTTTATATTTTCATGTTTTAAGTTCCTGGTTTCCAAGACACTTAACCATAAAGATCCTCGGTTTTGTAAAATGTAATGAAAGTTTATGTGATAAAAAGGCGGGATGCTATAGTTGGTATCAAAGGATGGTTTAGTTATTTGTGGAAATTAGGATATGAAAACTTTAGTAAGAAGCCTATAGAAAATTTTATATATAGGAAATCTTCCTGGTATTTTGGTGAGTATTGAGTAATGGGTTTCCAAGCAAATACATCCATGTCTGGATACGATCAGGTAGAGGTGGCTCTGGCAAAGATGTACATAGGGGTAAAACCCGAAAACACCGCTTTGAGCTAGACTCAAACGGGAACTGGTACACGACAACGGGCCTTGCTGCACTCTTGGTTACGAAACTCCTGGGGGATATGCTTTGGTAAATTCATAAGCTTAGTACGAACCATTGTTAAAGGAACAAAGATAAAATAAAATAAAGATTCACATAATAATATATGATCATGGATAACCTAGATGGGAACCTAGGGGATCACAAGTTAGGGTATACTTTTCTTCTACATGTTATCCTTATATTCTTTAAGTTCCTTTTCATGATTATTAGCTAAGTATTTAAGCCCCTAATTATAGTTTCTTTTCTTAGTTAATG
The DNA here is from genome assembly GCA_963277665.1 of Viscum album. Classification (NCBI taxonomy): domain Eukaryota; kingdom Viridiplantae; phylum Streptophyta; class Magnoliopsida; order Santalales; family Viscaceae; genus Viscum; species Viscum album. The sequence continues at coordinate 2,057,659,318 of OY728137.1, forward strand.
GCGGGAAATGGAAGAACATGTCCCAACAACCAATGTGATAGGAAATGCTATGATTGCCATATTAATACGACAGAGATTATTAGGGGATTAAAAGATGATTATTATTTTGGAAGACTTTCACTATTTTGGGGACCCTATATGATCGAGGTAAATAGATTACTACGATATTTTCATTGAGGAGTAAGGTTGACTTATATTTTGAAGAATCGATGAATTTAAGGTGGAATTATAGTAATTTAGGTTACTTATGGGAATGATTAACCTATCTTGGGTAAAATATGTTTAGGTTAGATACATTTTTTATAAGATGTTAGTAGTGGTTGATGTTGTTTGGAGATGAACAATGAAGTTTATTTTGGAACACTGTGTTATCAAATCCTTCTTGTATTTGGGTTTCAATCTTAGTTTGGTGTATTTTGAGGAATTTTAAGGACTGTTATTTATGGAATGGTCTATGATGAACTTTGGGTATTACCATGGAACTTTGAATATTTAATAGTAGTTTCCATTCCTATGGGATTATTTCTTTTTGAAGAGTTGTTTTACCTTACCCTTTCTGTTTTTGGGATAATGTTTAAAGGTAGAAGAAATAGATAGTTAATATTTTCTGGATTATGTGATTCTCTAGAAGATGATTCTTGTGTTTTGATGAGACCAAGTAGTTTTGAATGCTCATCGTTTGGAGAAAAGATTAGTTTTGGTAGAAAATTATTGAAGGATGAAACTCTACTTGATGGTAGGTATATTTTCTTATGTTTTTGTTCTATGTAGTAAATGAATTAATCAAAATTATGAAAAGGAACGTAAAACAAAAACGTTGTTGGTTTACGTTTTCTACAAGCTAATCAAAGACCATTTACACACATCATAAGTTTGGGATTTTCTTATGGTTAAATTTCTCCTAATCATGTTTTCTATCACTCTCCCTCAGAACTTGACCCTTTGTTTTCTCCTCCATGTCCATGTTTTCTTACATGGAATCCAAGTGTGGGTTAACTCGGGTGACCTTTGTACTTCCCTTTATTTTTTTTAAAGTAATAGTTTTACTGACTCCTTTTTCGATGTGGGACTTTCAATGAAATTTCAAAACCCAATTTTAAAAAAATTGCGAGGACGCAATTTCTTAAGGGGGAAGATTGTAACGACCCAAAATTTTGAATAAATATTATTTCCTAAATATTATGTGTTATTTTATTTTATTTCAACAAAAATGTTTCATTTGATAACATGAGTATAATTAAAATGAGACCGTTGGGTTTAGATGGTTATATGACCATTGGTCAATATGACCGCTGGAAACTAAACGTTTTTATTATTGTCTCTAAATACAAGTAATCTTGGATAATTATTATAGAAAGAAGATTCGATGGCCTCACCCAGTAGTCTTGGACCGATCGAAGCCCATCTAACAGAACTTGGGAAGGAGGTAGCACCACTGGGCTTTGCTCTGGACCAAACCCAAGCCGAACTTCATCATGTGAAGCTAGAACGGAATCGCCTTTGCGAGAAGTTCAAACTAATAGAAATTACTACTCGTGCGATGTTGGCCGAGCCTCCCTCAGATTCTCTCACCTTAGCACACCTTACACTTAGGTCCTATGCTGGTGTGATAAGGGGCTATGTAAGGAGACCGTAACTGCCTTGTGTAATCCTTTGTTTTACATAAAAATTGGGATTTCTTCTTATGATGATGTTTATGAATTTTCGAATGACTGGATAAATATAGTATGCATATTTTTGATGAATTTTAGAAAAAGGATATTTTAAAAATGTTTATGTAAACCTTAAATAATTAAAAATGTGTAATGATTTTCAAAAAATGGTCCTCTACAATTATGTTCAGTACGAAATTTAGAGTCTAATATGATCAACTTGATTTTTGATGAATAGTAAATTATGAATAGTGATTTTATGATTAGGATTAGTAATGTGTCCAAATGGATTAGTAATCTCAATTAAAAAAGTATTAATATAATCTAGGCACCTTGATTAAGTAATGTGATTCAATAAAATGGTTAAATAACGGTTTCATAAATTATTATTCAAGTTTTAGTTTTTTCGAGTGAATAGTGTTTTTTAATTAAAAATTAACTTAAAAGTATTTAAAAAATTATTTTTATAAAATGGATTTCATTTTTGAACTCAGAGCACCGATATTATGTTATGGTAATTTTGGGGGTTTTTTCTGAAAAAAATGAATTTTCGGTGAATAGTGTATTTATTTAAAAAATAAATTAAAATTATTTAGAAAATTATTTTCATAAAATGGAGTTCATTTTTGAAATCAGAGCATTGATATTTGATTAAGGTAAAATTTTGGGATCTTTATGAGAAAGTTGAATTTTCAGTGTATAGTAAAAATACAGTTTTAGGGTTTCGATATGTTTAATGAAATCATAACTGTGTCATGATGATAACATGAGATATTTTAAGGGATGGTAGACCAAAGGTGATGAATTATTTTATGAGGGGCCCCATGTGGCCTAACTTCATGGGAAATATCTTGGGAGAGCACATGGTTTTGAGAAAACCACTTTTGAGGTGTCCCTTGGCCATTAATGCCTTGTCCCCTCACTTTCCCTATAAATACCAAGCAATCCTCTCATCCATTTAGACTCCCCACTCTCCCCCAACAGATTTATGGTCTCATTACCTCCAAAGGAGTCCTCCCAAGGTTCCCTCAAGCCCTCAAGGTCCCAACCTCTGAGTTTTAAGAGTTACGTTTTAAGGTAAGGGATCTGATCTCTCTCTTTCTTTTCAAGAAATCTCTTTTATGTAATTTCATTTATGCTCCATGTTCTTATGTTCAAGGGTGTTCTTTTATACTCCTCTTACTTCCCTTTTCATGTTCACATAATGAGAGATCCTCTCTTACTCTCATTATTTCGTTTTATGAAGTTTTAAGTGGCGTCGTTAGGCTGCCGAAATTTTTGTAACGGATTCTTTCTCCCTTCTCATTTTTCAAGATCTATTTTCATGTAAAGTATTTCAAGTTCCTTTTTATTATGTTGGGGTATGATCTCTAAATTTATCATACTGATATTTTATTATAATATGATGAGAGACCCCATTTTATCTCTTCAATTCAGTATTTTGAAGTTTTAAGTGGCGTCGTTAGGCTGCCGAATTTTTAAGTAGTTCTTCACCCTTCTCGTTTTGAAGTTCTACTTTCATGTCAATTCTTTCAAGTTCCTTTCTGTTATGTTGGGGTATGATCTCTATATCTATCATACTGATCTTTTATTACCATATGATGAGAGACCCCAGTTGATCTCTTCAATTCAGTATTTTGAAGTTTTAAGTGGTGCTGTTAGGCTGCCGAATTTTTAAGTGGTTCTTCACCCTTCTCGTTTTGAAGTTCTACTTTCATGTCACTTCTTTCAAGTTCCTTTTTTTTATGTTGGGGTATGATCTCTATATATATCATACTGATATTTTATGACCATATGATGAGAGACCCCATTTTATCTCTTCAATTCAGTATTTCGAAGTTTAAGTGGCATCATTGGGCTGCTAAACTTTTAAGTGGTCCTTGCACCTTTCTCCCTTTTCAAAGTTCTACTTTAATATCAAATCTTTCAAGTTCCTTTTTATTATTATGTGGTATGATCTATATGTCTGTCATACTCATCTTCTGTGTTCATATGATGAGATACCCTATTTTATCTTTTCAATTCATTTTGTTGAAGTTTAAGTGACGTCGTTAGGCTGCCGAATTTTCATAAGAGAAATCTTATTTTTGTCTTCCTTTCATTTTCTTCATTTCATATGGTATATCTTTAAAATTTCATTACCATGTTCTTATATCCTTCATATTCTGTCCCTATAATGTTTTATGGGTCATTTATGATTGTTTGACCCATGTCCCCTCTCTTTCAATGTTTTCTAAAACCCCGAAACATAGCTGTTATGCTGCAGAATTTCCGTCTCAAAATGTCTCTCTCTTTTTCTAAAGTTATTTTATTTTATTAAGTGAATACTATAATATCTCTCTTCTATAGGGGTATTCACATATATACCAAGTTTTTCTATTTCAAATTCTGGGATTTACATACATGAGACCCACCTTCCTTTTCTGTGGGTTTTAAAGTGACATAAAGATCATGTCTTTAAAGTAGTTTTAAAACGTTATGATTATGAAATGAAACCCATTTATTTTATGCTATATGGGTTGTTTATGAAATGATTTATGATGATATATGTGGCTCAAATTATGATAAAGACAAATTTAAGGGTGCGCCCTGATAGCGCTCCAATGCATTGGGTAATGATGTAACCACTAGAGATTACAATTTTCACGATATCTTGTTGAATAACCTTGGTAATTTTCAAATGACACCTTAGGGATGGACCTTGGTGATATGTTCATGATTATCTATATTAAATGTTGTAGCCACATCTTCATGTTATGAAAAATGTTATTTTTATTATGATATATCTCATGATTTATTTCTCATTCCTTAAAGTTCTTTTCATGACCTTATTGAAGTATCTCAAGTTCACATGTAAAATGTTTCTCTTGTTTCCCTTACTGGGACTTCTGCTCACCATTTCTTTTGATGTATGTCCCCAGGTTATGTGATGTAGTAATGAACCTAGGATGAACATGAGGAGAAGAATTTCAAGTGTTTAAGAATAATGTTTTATGTTTTCATGTTTTAAGTTCCTGGTTTCCAAGACACTAAACCTTAAAGATCCTCGGTTTTGTAAAATGTAATGAAAGTTTATGTGATAAAAAGGCAGGATGCTATATTTATGGTGATATTGTTGAGTCCCCAATTATCGATACACAACCGCATTGTTCCATCCTTGTTCTTCACAAAGAGCACCGGCGCACCCCAAGGTGATGCATAAGTGAATATGAACCCTTTGTCCAGATCCTTTGGTATTTTCATCATTATATCCTCCAGTTCGTTAGGATCCATCCTATAGGGACACTTTGATATATGAGTATCTCCAGGTATTAGTTCTATTGTGAACTCTACCTTGTGATCTTGGGAAATTCCAGGTAAATCTTTGGGAAATATATCATAGTATTCCCTCATGATGGTAATTTCCGCAAGGTTGGAATATTCCTTTGACCCAACTGTTTGGGAGAGTTATGATTCTTCATAGGGAATCAACACCAACACAGATGACGGATTTCTCCAAGGAGATTCATGATCATCCTTGCATTTGTAGAGGAGTGAGGAATGGTTCGGAATATAAAAAGATATAACCTTTTCCCAACTGTTGATACATGATCTATATAACAAGATCCAATCTATTCCCATTATAGCGTTGAATTCCACCAAGAGAAGTATTATAGGATTCGCTTGAATAATCATCCCACATACTCCAATAAGAGAATAGTCAAACATTTGGTTTGAAATGATTAAACCACTTGTTGTTTTTACATATATCTCCACCTCAAGGTTTTGGGGCCTTGATTCTATAGTTCTATCAAACTTGATATATATAAAGGAATGCGTAGAACCTGAATCAAATGAGACTTTTTCCATTCTTGCATGAATAGGAAGAGTACCAGGTACGACTTAATTATCTTTCTCCTCTTCTTCAGTAGTTATCTTTCTCCTCTTCTACAGTAGTTATGCATATTTCTACATAGTCGCATACTAGAGGTTTTCTATAGGTTTCACTAATCCTAATTCCCAAATTAACTAAACCTTGCCTCTCATAACAACTATAGTGACACAACCATTACTTTCATTACTATTACATCATTTTAAGGATAAACAACATAATAGAATTACACATATAGGATCCCAAGGTTTAGTGTCTTGGGAATACTAGGACCATAAATAAAGATTACAACATTAAGCATATGTTTATTGAATTCCTTCATCTCTAGATTTTTATTGGAACATGACCCATCCTTAGTACATGTAGTCACCTGAGGATATACATAAAAAAGGGTGAGATAATATTCCAATAAGTAGGATATATATGAACAATATAACAATGGGTGAGCGTAACCATAACATAGGAAATGGATGATGAACATGAGAGGAATCATTAATAAGAGACATGAAATGTGGAAATACATAAAAATGATACATAATTTTATAGTGGTTTAATACCACACATACTTGTGAACAAAGATTGAATTTTTATCACACTTCATTTCACATAACTCATGATATTCATCACTTTACCCAATGCATTGGAGCACTGTATAATTCTGGGCGCACCCATCACATCATATTATTATAATTTATCATGCATGAAACAATGAACATATATCATAACTAACCCCTAGAAAGGAATGGGTTCCATGTCATAATAACACAGTCATAAACATTGGGTTCCCATAATAAAGAGGTAAAAACATACATGTTATAAGAACTTTCAACCATGATTGAGAAGTAAAAGGTGTGTTTTTCAAAGAAGAGTTCTTCTGGAAATATTTTTTTAAAATAAACATCATTAGAAAAAATTTATATACCCGAAAAGGTAATATAATGATGAAGAAATAATTTTTCTAAGGATTTACCATACCAAAAATGGAGTGAAAGAGGGAGAACCTGAAGAAAGAATGTTTGGTTTGAGATTGTCCACTTACCATATATCTGAACGCTTCATTCACTTTAATATCCCATATAACCACATTAGATTGATTAATTAACAATTCCCAAACGTTTTTTACTTAAATATGGTTCATTATGGTTTCATTAAGTTATATTATGTTCCTTTATATTAGATATAGAGTTTAAAAACATTGTTCAAGAATGTTAGTTTTTTTGGTTTTTCTTGGGCGATTCCCTTGTATTCATAAATTGTTGTTCGTGTAGAATAAGGGTAAACATCCAGAATTGATAATACATGTTATTAATTATCATACTGAATTTTAAATGATCTTATAATCGATTTTATTGTATACCATGTGGATGATTCAATAGATAAGAATTAAATGGTTATTGTTTAAGTTAATTTGTGCAGTTTTTCGACCACAACGAACTTTTTTTGATTAGTAATTTAGTAATATGTACATAATATAGTTCCATAACATTAAATAGGAAATAATACAGTTAACATATTTTGTTTCAACTATAAAAATAGTTTCATGACCAGATCTGAAAGTATAAATGGAAAAAATAAAACATGTCATTCTTAAAGGTGATAGACTAACACCTCACGAACAACGTTTCCTTTTATAAAGTAAAAGGAAGAAGATAAGGGGTTGGATGGAATAATATCACATTAGTATCATAACATTCCAGTATATTTAGGATACTGGAGTTACCATACAACATGTATTAAGACAATTGAGGAGAGAATAAGAAAAGAACATGAAATTTAAAGGAAATTAAAGGCAAGAGGAAAAGAAATTACCTCTTGAATCCTCCTCTTGAGATCCTCCTTAAAGGACCTAGGATTGGTCTTTTGATGAGAAAAAAAAGATCTTGGTCATGGGGAAGGGGATAGGGAAGATTCTTGGGTTAATTTTAGGCAAGGATTGAAGCTTTGGAGGAGTGAAGAAATGAGGGTGTGAAAGGTGGTATTTATAGTGGATGGGAAATGTGATTTCTCAATAAAAAATACATTAATTTATTATTTCCTCACAAGATAAGGAATAGTGAGTCTTCCATGACCAATAATAATAATTTTAACATTTCAACCCGAACCAAGTGGGATTACATCATCTGAAAATCATGCATGACTCTATAATTATCTTATTTATCATATGTTGTAAATTATGGTATTTCACTATTCATCATTAATTCATGTATTTCAAAAAAATACGAAAACCTCACCCACCCATTTTTCAATGTGTGTAATCCAAAAATGAAGTCCATTTTTCAAAAATAATTTTCTTAATATTATTATTTTAATATTTAATTAAAATTATAATTTATTATCCAAAACCAGTTTTAAAACATTCATTTACTTTTTCTAAAATATAAGAATATCATACTTTCAATTTATATATTAGCATATGTAAGGTTACTATTCCTTAGTGTATATCACTATTCATAACCTTATATTACTATTCATAAGGGTAGGTTACTATTCACCAAAAATTAAGTTATTCTTATTGGACTCCAAATAATATATTGATTACAACTGTGTATGTTGTATTTTCAATATTCCAAACATAGAAGTGACAAACATATGTTTAAAGGTCACTTAAAACATAGTAGTTCATTATTTTGTGTTTTCATGTGATTTTAAGACATATTTATAAGAAGAAAATTTACATTGAAAAACATTGGGTCATTATAGTGGCATCAAAGCAACCCCAATAAAAGAAATATGCTTGTAGTGAAAGGAATACTACGACATATCAATGTAACTGTGGACTTTGATTTGAAGTATACTGAAAAATCTTAGCAAACTTTTTCAGGATATTCAGAGGCAGATTGGGCCAGATCAGTAGATGATAGATTATCAACATCATGAGGTGCTTTCAATCTTGGTGGGTTGTGTATTTATTTGCAAAGAAAGAGATAATATTGCATTTCATTGAGCATCGCATATGTTGAGTATATTACAGCCACTCAAGCGTGCACACAGTTATTATGGATAAAGCAGCATCTTGAAGATATGGGAGTTTAATTGACGTATCCGATTAGAATCTAGTGCGATAACTCAATTTCTGTGAATTTCAACAAAAATCTCATCCATCTTAAGGATGAAGCACATTGATATAAAATAACATTTTATCAAGGAGAAGGTGGAGCAAGGGATAGTGAAGTTGGAGTATGTTCCCACAAAGCAACAAGTTTCTGACACCCTGACGAAGGCCATACCCCAAAAAGCATTCGAGACACATAAACTGGATTAAGGAGTCTAGTTGACTCCTCGCACATGAAAAAGTGTGGATGTGGGACCCCCTCTCCCTGAGGTATGTTTTCTTGTTCTCTATTATGTTGATCTATGTTCTCTACTCTATTACAGACAATAAAAGAGTGACCTTTGGGTTTGTTGACAAAGGCGTATAAATAATGACTATTTAAGGGGAGAAAATGTGGCCAAAGAAGGGGGAAATGACTTATTCAAAGACATACAGAGAAGCTAACAGGTGGAGCAGTGAGATAGGGGAAGAGAAATAAGATTGGGGGAGTATGAGTTATAAATTTGACGATCCTTGATGTGATCAATAAAATATTAGATATCTTGATAACTAAGGTTCTTAAGGAAATTAGTTTATTGGTATTAGTATTGTATCAACGATTGGTGTCAGAAATGAAGTGATTCAATGATGAAATTTTTATGCTACTCTTGTTTCTCATGTCGATCGTTTCTCGTGTGGGCTTAGAGTATATGGTGAGTGAATCTTTGGTCGCTATCTGAATCACAAGAGGTGAATGGTGGTATATGATGTAAGGATCATTAGTGTCGTATCTAAGTATAGATAATCATTTTGAGAATAGTTTTTAACAAACCCAATGGGGGAGACTTTTGGGGAAAACCCTCAAGGTAATATTGTAGCATTTTTTGGTTGGTTGTGTTTGTTGAAAATGCAGGTTTTCATGGAGAATTTTCAAGTTCCAGAGATTTTATTGAAAATCCAAGTTGACAATGAATCATGAAAAAGAAATAGAATATCTAGAGGTGGTAAAAAGGAAGAGATAAAAGGTGGATCAACATTCCAGTGCTTGCCAAATTTTTGGGTCAACAATTTTGGATTTGGTGATCACTGCAAAAAAGTAAATTTCCATTAAGATATCAAGAAAATATGGAAAAGGAATGAGTTTCTCAAAGATGGCCTTCTTGATGTGGATTTCCCAGATACTAGAATAATTTTGATGGTGAGATCTGCGATTTTGATAAGCTTCGCAAACAGCATAGGTGAAGAGCATTACAGCGAAGCTTTTCAGTGGTAGTACAATGGAATTAACGAAATGATCCACAATTATGACGAGCTCTGTGATCCAAATATTTATGTTTAGCTTCAGGATACAGAGAGAATATCAGCAGAAATTTTAGAGCTTTTAGATTTGAGATGACGTGGCTCTAAATTTACATGGAAGTTTCTCGAGTTGGGGGAATCAACTATAAATAGGCCCTAACCACCTCCAGATAAGTTGATAGATCAAACTGATAACATTAATATCTCAAATTGTGAATGAGATTCATGTTGCAGGGTGCTTCGTGAGAGAAAGGGTAATTCGATGAAGCAGTTGAGATCTATGAAAGGAAGGTGCGCCGCGAAGGCCAGTTCGGATTTATGGAGGATATGTGCTTCATGGTGACTTTTTTAGTTTTTCCAATTCACAAAGACCAGTGTGAGCTCTATGAATTATTGATCTCTATGATCTAGAGAGATCTGCAATCTAGTGATCTCTGTGAACCAGTGAGCTTTACGAAGTGGTTGATGAATTGTGAAGGCTTTTTTGAGCGTTGCAAAAGTGGGAGCTTCGTGAAGGAAGAGTGCATAGTGAAATATTTTAAAAAAATTCCTAGTGTTTCAGAGGAAAATTGGTATTCATATGTGGATGCATGTTAGACATTAATAGATCATCTATCAACAGTTGAGGATGTATGCATTTATAAAATTTAAGAGTCCTATAGTTCTATAAACTGTGAGTGGATCCCTTCCATGTGTAGTTAGAGAAGGAAGAGGAAGAAGGTTATCCTTTCTACCAGTAGTGATCCAGTGAGAGAGAAATAGGGAGTGACCCTTGGGAAAGTAGTGAGATAACCCTAAACAATGTAAACACCATGAGCATGGGCATAGAAGTTATCTAGCCCGAACATTATTAGAAGTGAGCTTTAGTGGATTCGGTACATCGACACATTACCATTGTATGCTCCATGGACCTAGCCTAGTAAGGGTGAACCAGGTGAAAATATATGTGTCTGCTTGTTTACATTCCTACATATCATTAAAATAATCATCATCATTAGATAAATAATGGATGAATAAGATCAATACTAACACATAAGTGCAAATAAATTACCACTTATAATATTGAGGACAATATCTAGTGGGGCAGGAATAATTTTGAAATAGAATATCCATAATATGATTAACCCCCCCCCCCCCCTCTTAGGTTATTTAGGCCCCTTTTAGTCTTAACGATTTCTCTTTTGAGAATTAGAAATTTTAGGTTTGATTTTTTAATTTGATGTTTTGACTTTAATTCTTCATTCATTAGTTCCTATTGAGGATGTTCAATAAAATAATGAGAATCATTAATTTTAAATTTTCTATTCTATATATTTATACATTTATTCCTCATTCATCATAATTATTTTATTTGTCTATAGATTCAACTTTATTTGAGAACCCAATTTGATTAATGATTCTCATGATCCATTGATAATTATTATAGAATAAAAAAAATTGTAGTTTGTTAATGGATCATTTTAGTTGGAGATAATGGAATTATGGTGTTGGATCATAGGTCTTTGATTATATGGGATATATAAAGTGATACTTGGAAGAGCTGATGAGTAAATTTTTTTAAGAAAAGGGGGGTCCAGATCCGGACGCTGGTGATGTTGTGGATTCATTCAGTGTTGTTTGTGGGTGTTTTGAATGAAAATCATTATGAAATTGTAGGAAGTGATGATAGATATATAATTGTAAATATCTATATATTCTATAAACTTTTGATACACACACTACGTTGTTTAAAAGAGAACATACCTTTTTGGCCCCTCAGTATGGTGTCTAGGGTTTATGTGTTCAGTTAAATATAAAACACATTAAGGATTGAGATATAAATCATATTTCCCTTATCCATCTACCACAACATGCATAGGGAGTACATTACGATGAATACATGTGACCTCACACACCATGTTCATTAGGGAACACCCATTATATATTGTAATGTGCATAAGAATGGATAGAAAACACATGCCCAAGTTTTTTCTCAACCATTTCAACCAATTTTTGGTTAAAAAACACTATATATCTAGAGGAAAATACCATGTTATTCCTAAATAAATGGGAAATACCATATGTAGTGGGACACATAATAAACACACCCTTGGAAACTTCATGTTCTCTGTCAAGGAAACATTAGAGTATTTCTCTCCTCACACTATATTAAGTATTATGATGGTTTATTTATCATGAATAGAATCAATGAGGGTGTGTTACCTTAATATATCCTCTATGATGGTATAGTTATTTATCCCATACTATGCATGGTATGAGTAATAACCTATATAGGCTAGTTCTAGATATATTTGGGTGTCACTGTAGGAGGAATGGGGTGCGAACCTCTATCAATATTATTTGGTTGGGTCAAGTATCCCACATACATAATTCATGTTGTGAACTCCCCTTCATAGTGTTTTATTCTATATGAGATTTTGTATCACCCATGGACTATTGGATTGATCCCCTTCCATATTACATAAATGTATTTGGTCCTAATAAAAGTGTATTATGAATGAGTGAGTATCTCAGATGAGTTAAATTATATCCTCCACAGTTCTTCATGGATATACCAAATGAGAATGACCACTCATATGAGATCCATCAACATTAAATAACTCAATGTTTGACTTATACCAGAAATTTTTTACTATTGAACCTAGGGCAGTATCCCTTGGAAGGTAATAAGGACTGATCTCACAATTATATCTGGATTATTCCTCTAGAATATGTAGATTGTCTTTTTTTCTCGTACAACTGGCTTAGTGATAACACCTTCCTTGATTCTTTGTGTTATGATATTTCAGGGTATCCTACACTGTTTTTTTTATACTCACCCTAAATGGGATATGATATCATTGTTTCATGTATTGTGAAGAAGGAAGGACCTTCAATAAATTCTTAAAATGAATTGGAGTATGTGAAGCTTATTAGTTCTATATGGAATGCAAAAACATCTAGGAGTTCCATCTGGATATCATTCCACATTTCATTAGTCATTTGGAATATTTTTAAGGTTATGGTTGGATTTTCTTTGAACCATTTCATTTATATACCATTTATAATACTCTAATATAGGATTAGTTATTATGAATTCATATATGGTATTTTTTTTATCATTTAGGAATTATTTTATGTTATGGAAATGTGTGCATTTATATAGGTACATTGTGATAAGTTATCCTAGGAATGTAGTATACCTATCCCAAAATATTCTCCAGCCTCTGAACCATTAGAGGTAAGATATGGGAGTAACACTTAGCCACTTGTCACCAAGTAGCCCTAGTTTATTTCTAATGGTATAGTGGTGTTAGTGAATGTTATTTTATGATCTTATTTTGGGGACAGTCTACCTATAGGGATTTGATTGGGAAGAAGGGAAAAGTGGTAAGGTGTATCGAGTTTGGTTATCAAGGTAGTGAACTCAATGATGATGTGGTGGTGGAGGTATCCACTCACTAGGACCCAGATAACCTTATTTTCATCTTTTCACATGTAATTATTGGTTTCTATGGAAAGTAGGTACATTTATCATATATGATTGTTTTTGAATTATGAGTCCTTCTTTAGTTAGTTACACATATATTCTCTTGGATTATGGTAAATATTATTTGAACATAGGGTGTGACTATGTAATAGTTAGATATGAATCTCCATCATGATCATATTGAATATTTGCATCGTGAGGAGGCCTCAATTTAAGGTCTTGATTACGTGATGTTTTTTTCTATGTGGAAAATGAGAGATACATCAACTATTGAGAAGTAATAAGTCCTACCCTTGGTTTCTCTTTCATAATTTATTACTAATGTCTGGAAATTCATTTTTCAAGTTGTTCATGATGAAAATGTGCATTGGACGATAATTATTCTATATTTTTAGAGTTATAGACCACCCATGTTCCAAGTTAAGATTTACCCATGGATAGTTAAGGACTTTATAAATTCCATGGACCATTCTTTATTAAATTTGGGAGATCCCTCCAAGTTATATGGTGGACCAAAAAACCAATATATTTTTGAAAAATAATATCATAAATGGAGCATAATATTGTTGATGTGTTATGTGAATTCAATCATAAAAATATGAGAGATGCTACCTCCACCAGGATGAGTTCTCTTGTGATGCATTTTGAAGCTACGTGGGAAAGTCAGGGACAATGAAATAAAATAGTATCAAGGTGTAGTGGACTATTTCCTTAGATTTTCATGTTTGATGTTCTTTTAGATATACTGAGGTTTTAGATAAAACCTTTGGTATGGAGAGTACACGGGAAAGGGGAAGGATAGCTACTGGTAGTGGAGGCATGTGAACTAGAAGATTTGGATGTGATTTGAAGTATGCCTTGTGTCATATCTACATGAAATATGATTTAATTAGATATTGTGTTGTGCCACTCCTTCCTTACTGTATGTGTTTTTTTAGAATAGGAGCTTCTAGTGAGCCTTTAGATCAACCCTTTGTGCTTAGAGAATCATGTTGGTAGTGCTTTAATTATCTTATATTCTATCCATTTGTGTGAACTAATTATTGAAGGAGAGTGGTTCATATGTGATCTATCCATAGTGGTAATGAGTACCTATAATTTTTTTATAACTATCATGTGGTTTTCAACTATTTATTCCCAACATGTCTATTACTAGTGATTTTTTCATTGTTCTTGAGTCTATAGGATGATTTTTTACATAACTGGTGAATAATAATTTTAGAAAGTGTCTGGTGATCTTTAAATTAAGAGAATATGTCTAATTTCTCATTAGTGGGAAAGTAAAATCCTTGTAGTGAGATAATCATTGAGAATTAAGTTTTAGATATCTATGGAGGAGTATGAGGACCAATTTCTATAAGAATTTCATGCCTTACATCCCCATAAATATATTTGAATCTATAAACACAGACACAATTATATGACCTTGATAATGTGAAATAATATTTGATAGACCCCCTGGAACTAAAAGAGATTAATTATATATTAGAGGATTTGAATAAGAAGTGAATGTTTTGACCAAATATGTCCCCCATGTAATCCATAATGTCGTTCACTAATAATAAAAAGGGAATGATGAGGTTATGTGTGCATTATTATCTCTGAAAAATCTTGATTGTAAATTATGAGCATATATTTCATTGAATCTATTAACCCTTTTACCACTGTAAATTAGTTCATAAATTTTTTCCCCAAGATGGGTCATCAAATGCTCTGGGTTTTAGATGAGCATTTACTAATGATAGAAATGAATTTTTTTTGTAGTGACATTGAGTAATTGGTGATATATGTTCCAAAGAAACCCCCAAACCATGATTATGAAATGGAATTCTCATGTACACATCGTTATAGAATGAGTAGGTGAGACATTCCAATATGGTCTTGGACCTATTTTTAGAGTACCATCTATATGAGAATATTTTGAAGTGTATGTTTTGTTTTCAATAAGTCCACAGCCTATGTTATTTCATCTCATAAGAGGTAGTGGCAGTGGAACCAGAAAATATTGATGTATTTCAAGCTTGGGATCCCCTCAAGAGTGTATCCATGGTGTGTAGACTCCTTAGGTTGGAAGGCTATTATCATATATTCATGAATGACATACCCAAGATCAAGGAACCTCTGATTAAATTTACTATAAAATTGTCATCCATTTATATGGATAGAGAGGTGTCATTTGGCTTTTATCGATTGGAGTTAGAGGATAATGAGTTTCTCTATATTGAGACACCCAGTGGAGGGTGTTGAGTACATGGTGTTCTGTAATGACTCTGAATATTTTTTTAACTGTGTTTTGATTATAAATTTTTTTATGATTTTTTATTATTCCTAGCTACATAGGCAACATGATAATAACTACATGAGCCTTAGTTTGGAGACTGTTGTAGTGGTTTTCCCCATGAAGATATAAAACTACTACCCCATGGGAGAGAGATAAATCATCTATTCTAATCATAATAGTATCATGAAAATATTCTCATAGAAGGGTAATAATTAATGACTTTGGTGATGTATAGGGTTCCTAAAATACAATTTTGTTGATATAGGTTATAATACAATGAATATTAATGTGGAGGAACATACTATTAGAAAAAATTTTCATTCACAATTATTGAATGAATAAATTGAGTAGTTAGCCACTTTGTTATAGACCATTGTAGATGATATTCAAGAGGTGTATCTAAATTTTATGTATGTAAGTACAATACTTCTCTAGAGTGTCAAGTAATCTTAGCTTTGGGATATTATTTGTGTGTTCTTTCTTGACAAAATATCTACAAGACGTACATCATGAGTATTTTTTATAGATGTTGAGAACATCATTCTATTCTGAGGAAATATGATCGTACTAGTCGTACTTTGATAAGATATAATTACATAGATTAATTAATTCATTCTATTAGTATATCTATGAGTAAAAAAAATGTACATGGACCATTTACATCATCTTTTGTGTCTAGTTATGAAGAGGGATATTCTAAAGTTTCTCTCTTGATGTCTCACATGATATCAAGTGAATCTTGAGGTGTCAGGATATAATTTGAAGTGGGATGGTATCTATCTGGATTTCATGATGGGGCATCTCTAATCTATGAGAGGAAATAATTTTTTTGTTGATCATAAATAGGATAACTAATTCATTTCACCTCCTATCCATTCAAGATCAATTTTCTATGGAGATTTTTGGATTTCAATTCAGGTAGGATATAGTACAGCATCATGGAGTTTACATGACAGCTATTTTAAAAAATGATTCTCACCTTATGTCTCATTTTTGGAGAGTTTTATATTATTAGTTTAAGACATAGTTGTGGTAGATAACATCATTCAAACCCCACATATAATTCTAGATAGATCAAACCATTTAGGTCATAGAGGACATGTTGCGGGATTGTGTGTTGGTTTTTGTTCGCAACTAGGAGGATCCCCTACCCTTAGTATACATTTTTATATTACAATTACTACTTTTCCAATATCGATAATTAACCATTTGAGGACCTAAAGGAAGACCCTTTATATTAAAATTGTTTTGGATGGATCAAGGTTAGTAGATGTTATGGGCCCATGTTTTTTGAGAGGGATATCAGAGATGTTAAAGATCGTGCATGAGTGGATGGAGGCCACCAAGAGATATTAGATATCCTATGTGTACCATTGATTGAGTCTTTTGGATTTTTATTAGAGAGGTTGTATGTTCCTGAAGGTATTTACATATCATGGATGGTGGATAACTATTTGGGTAAAAATCTATCAATGAGATTCTTTTTCCCATTATATATACTATTTAGGTTTGGTAAGGTGGCATATAGTATAGCTTTAACAACTTGGTTAGATCAATTTCATTATGTATTTCACATGTTGTAGTTGAGGAGATATGAGAATGATTTATCACACATTATTGAATAGTATAAGATGTACATTTTTGATAGATCTACCATCATAGAGTAACTATAGTTGATCAAATATCACATGAGAAGATAATTTGTTAGTGAGGGATTCTGTTAGGGAACATTATATTGTAGAAAATTAACCTTTAGAAGAGCTCATGGGAGTTGGATAACAAGATCTGGGATTATTAAACTCACCCATTTGAGTCTTTTTTTCTTTTCAAGATAAAAAATAATGATATTTTTTTTATCATAATGACACTTTTTTTGTAATACCTTGAAAACATTAATGTATATTTTTAGACATAAGCATAGAGTAAGTGTATTATTTCTGGGGAGATGGAGCCTTAGTGTCGATGTGTTAAAATATAAAATAATATATATTATGATAAGGTATTTTATATGAAATAATGTAATATCTCCTAAATGGTGTCTCATAGGGAGAAACTAATACCTCCATTAAATCCATAGCATATTTTTGACACCATAAGAAGCATAATTGTTTTCAATGCTCAGTGTTTCTGTTAATTGAAAATATTGAAGGATGGTATATTAAAACAAATTGATTAAATAAATTAATTGTATTAATTTAATAATTAATCCCCTAAACAAAAAAAATAGTCTCTATAAAGCCTTTTATGTCTCATCTCTGGGATCTTCAACATAAACATAGAGATTTGAGAAGAGAATGGTGCAGAACATTGTTGGATGACTATCATATTATTGATCAATGATGATTGGAGGTGGGAATTCATGGAGCTGATAATGAACTCAATGAATTATTCAACATCAATTCTTAAAAAAATATTATACTCTAATGATCAATCTAATCTCTTATAGTGATTTGTTAGCATTATTTTTCATGTTCTTAGTGTTTCATGATGAACATTTATTAATTCATTAAAAATAGATTCACTTATCAACATTATTGAATTTCTATTAGTTATTTTTCATTATATTATAGTGAATATTACATTTAATTTATGAATTTTATGTTTTGAAAATAATTATAAATTATTTTATTCCCATTATTTATGTTTAGGAAAACAATGAGCAATATTTATTATCACTTTTTGGTTTTTTGGATTTCTCTCATTATCACTAATTCATCATCTGTTTCTTATTTGATTTGTGATTCAACTCTATCCTATAACTTGATTGGATGTACAATTCTGAATATCCACTGATCCATTTCTTTAGAATTAACAAATTGGATCTTTAAATGTTGGATTCTAATAATGTTTATAGAATCCCTATTAATGATTAATTTTGATCACATACATGGGATATAGAGAGTGGGACTTTCATGGACTGCTGAGAATGAATTTTCTAAGAAACACCTATATGCAATACAACCATGATTGATGGTTCAAATTCATTCAATGTGTATTTCAATAATATCAATTTATAATTGTGATTATATTAGAGGTAACTATGGAGGAATCCTATATGTGTGAAGAGCTGAAGATTCTATAAATTTATGAAATGCGTCGTGTGAAGTTTGGAATAACAAACATTGTGTGGAACCCTCTATGTGAGGGATAGAATATTCAAAGTTGTTTAAATATATCACACATTTTTGAGACCCTCACATTATATTACCCATTAATCACCCACTCAGATTGTATAATAAGTACATGACTATGATTCCATGTGACCCATCATGTCGTGTGTGGCAGGGAACACCCTGTGTACTTTGTAATGTACAGAAACATGGATAAAAAATACATTCCTATGTTTCATCCCAACCCATGTATATATTATATGGTAACAACACACTATATATCTGGATAAACATGATGTGTCTGATGGAGAGACAATGTTTGTATCATATATAGTGAGACCCTCCATGTGCACCCCAATGGATACGTTGTTTACACCTTTCAAAACATTTTAGATCCTTTGTTCTCCTTGGAACATCTATCATATTATCATTGGATATATCACTCAAACCATATTTTTTTGGGTGTGTTCCCTTAGTTCATAATCTTAGAAGGTATAGTGTGGTATCTCGTGTTGAGAAAAGTATGAGTGATCCCATATATTGGTTAGTTTTATATAGATTCATTTATCCCTCCTTGAGGCTCATCTTTTGATCCTTTATCATTCATACCTAGGTCTGGTCAGGTATCTGGTTTCCAAATTTTAGGGAATTTGATCCCCTTCATATTGATTTATACTAGATAGGGATTGGTATCCTCCTTGTTCCAAGGGTATGATCCCCTACCTATGAATCAATATCATTTCTATCCCATGGAGGCATAGTTTTATTGAGTGAGTAACTCTAATTAATCTTCATGGGGATATCTAACAAGTTTAACACCTTAGATGATAGTCATCATCATATTAAAACATGGAGAGTGAGTTATCTCATGATAATGTTACTTGAGACCATCAAACAACATTCCTAGGATATAAGTGAGGACATATCTTACCATGAGAGTTGAATTCATCCATAGACATATTTTGATGATCATGTTTCATCCCCTTATTAGTGATTTAGAGATGAATCTCTCTTTTATGGTGTGTGTTTGGTGATTTCCTCATGTCATACCATGTATGTTTGTAGTCACCCCTGTATGGGTTTTAAATGCATGTGTCGTGTCTTTTTTTATACAACATGCCTTTAAACATTGTCTAAGGAGGATAAGAAACTAGTGGAACATAGTTCTTCTAGATAGTCCTTCGATTTTTCCAAGAGATGCATGTTGATGTAAAACCACTTTTTAATATTATACTAGATTCTTTTTCATGTTATGGTGGGAGTTTCTTTTTCCCATTTAGTTTTCAATACTTCCTTCATACTCATATGTGGGATAACTTTTTATGCTTTCATATGAGGTAATAGTTTTTTATATTTTCATTATTATACTACTCTAGGTATGGGTGTGCATGTGTAATGGTAATTTAGGACAAGTCCACACATTAGTGTGATATTCTTACTCAATGATGGTTGCTAGCCCATGACCTTTTGGAGGTGGGATTGGGATTTGGTGTTGGATTATTGTTGTCCAAGATGTCCCTTTGTTGAAGGGTAATGTTATAAATATTGATATGTATACTATATTTGAAACATCACAACTAAGGAACATATTTAGTAACCTCATGATGATGGATCTAGAGCCAATGTTCATTTTTATAACAACAATGAAACGTATTTGATAATCCCTATAGTTTTCATAATGAGCATCAATATAAATACTTTTTCACAAAATTTACCACATTAGTGATCAATTGTATCTTTAAAAAAAATTATTATACTCATGCAATACTTAATATATCAAAAAAACCAAATATGATTCTATCCATAAATTTTAGAAAACGTTACCCTTAAAATAAATTCAATGTTTAAAAAAATTATCATAAAAACATAGAACTAAAATAAACTTTGACATATTAATAAATTATAATATTTAAATATGACATATATAAAATATGCATTAATTTTTTTGTATAAATAGAAGTAACATCGTTATGAAAATCTTTTAATATAAGATAATAAATCACATAAATCCTTAGAGTCCTCCTTATGAGGATCATTTCATCAATCTTGGAAATAAAATATAATCTCTAGAATTATCCCTAAAATAAGCCCATGTTGAGATTCAATATGTATTACTATAGGAAAACCATCTATGGGAGAATATCACACTCATAGAAGCTACTATGATACCCATTATAGTTTAATCAACACATACAATAGTGACAATAGGTATTCTTACCCTCATATTATATTTAGAGGTCATTAAGTGTTCCATAAATAAATGATATGATGATATCAAAAGTATTAATATAATATATGTTCTCATAATTTGGAATTTTTTATAAAATTAACTTTTAAAATAAATTTGAAAGATTGTATTTAATATAGATGTGTAAATTAATTCCACGGAAAGATGTAATCCATTTTAATTATTTGGAGTAAAATCATTTTTTTAAATGACCTATTTATTAATGAATTTTATTTTTCTATATGTATTTTATTTTATCTAAATAATATAAAAACTCACCTTTGAATAATTAATTTATTTGAATATTTTGATAATAAATATAATTAATAATAATTTATTTATTATCACTTTGTAAGGGATGAGAATAAATTCCCTTCATGATTAAAACTATATTTTTCTATTTTTGGGTTATATATTATTATATTATAATTATATTTAATCAGTCATGGATATTGAATCAGGTAAAATGGATTTAATTTGTGGAATCATCAAGTACAAATTATGAAATAATTTCTTCTTTTCTATAAAATATATTACCAATGAAATAATATCACCATGGAAAAGTGTAAAAAGTGGATAAAATTTCAGATAAAGATATAATTTCTAAAAAAATCGCAAAATATTTACTATAAATTTGTGTATGAGAGATAGATGTACCATAATTTATCTTATCCCCCTCCAATTATTAATTTTAGAACCACCTTACTTCAACATGACATCTATTTTAATATTAAGACATTATCATTTTCAAAAATTAGACACATATATCCTATAAAAGGAACAGTTCACCACCCCAATTATCATTTTTTACCCATTTCATTGAATATTATATAACTTTTAATATTAAAAAATTATTATTTTTGAAAATGTCACCCCCTTACCTATAAAAGGAAAAATTCTCTACCCCACTTCTATTGATAATGAATGCCTTGTATAATGGAAAAAATATACCAAAATATTCCCCAACCCCCATTACCCAAGTCCTAGAGGTTATATCGTCATGAATAGAAAAATATATAAATCTTTAATGAGTAATAAAATGAGGATATCAATGGTAGATATAATTGTATTAATGAGTTTTTAAAGTTTCATTCTTATTTTCCATCATTTAAATATGTAATACACATCCTAAAAAAATTACATCAATATTAATAGTATACTAAAATGTTGTTACTTTAATAGAATAACAATTATCTCCCTCTTTCCCATTCATCAAAAAATGAAAACATCACCCATGTAATAGTAAGATAACCGTCTCTATTAACAACATATTTCATTTTTCATAAGCACTAAACATGAAATTCTATAAAATATTATTTAATAATGAAATATAATATTTTTAACATGATTATGTTTTTAGGAAGTGAAATTAGTCATTATATTAAGCATATTGATAATAAATCATCATTGTAAAAATTAAATGATTAAAATGAGCATGCTAAAACATCATTTTTATTTTAGATCTATTATTTACAACATATTGAACTATATAAATTTTGTGTTATTAGATATATATAGTATATATATATAGTTCTTTATTGGGTTAAAATATTTTTATCCAATTTTACCATGGATAATTAACTACAATAATCTAAGATCAATTGACTAAACTACACTAAGTGGCTATAGGGAGCAAAAAATACAATGAATGACTCATACCTGATAAAAAATCCCATAAAAAGGAAATTTAATTGAAAATTGGTATTTATAATGTATTTAATAAACATAATTATGTTATTTATAGGTTTATATACATTATCCAATAAATTCATGACACGGGGTAAGGGTTATTTGTATCAATTAAACATTTTTAAGACATAGTTTTTATAATACATCAATTTACATTTATATGGTGTAAATACATACTTATTGATTTCCAACATATTAATTCATTTCATAATCATAGTATTCTCTCTTTCATTTATTCTATCCAATTTTATTTTCCTTTTACTCATACATAAATTATGTAACAAACAAATATTTTTTAAGTATATTACACCTTATTATATTCCCCTTTTAATGTATTTTTTCAGGTATTCATTACCCAGGTGAAGACTTAGGTATCTTATCAATTATTTTGGAGTGTTTTATAGGATTTAATGTGGTTCTACTATTTGGTCATGATCATGGGAAAATTTTCAATTCTCCTAAAGAAATATTCTACATAATTAGAGAAGGACGATAGAGGAAAATGATGGTACATATTTTGAGAAAATTGTGACGCTTCCTCTCGATACCATGAACCTTGTTACAAATTAGATGATCATAGAAGGTTTTTGGTTTACCAAATTGTATAGGATCTTAAAATATGTAGAAAACCTCATGGGGTTTGTGCATAGTTTGTCAAATCATGTTACCAAGTATTGTTATTTAATCATAAAATTCAGTTGTATGCCTTAAAAAACTACATTTATTCTCATTTATTTTCTTATGATAATGGGTCATAAATTGAGGGACTCTATATGCTCTCCCCATAAAATTCCATCCCTTATGAATTCGATTTTGGTGGATATAGTGGCATTGAAATGTTGTAAATTTAGGTTTGAGATCAATATTTTTCCATTCTTTTTGCTTCTTTGAAAATTAATTTTTCCCATTAAATTGATCATAGATCTATAATTTCATTAATATATCAATGGATATTGATATGATCAATTTTTTGGAAAAGTTAGTGTTCTGGTCAATGACCAAAACACCAAAAATTATTGATAAAAAAAGAGATTACATAAATCTGAAATATTTAATTTTGTTAACACCCCTAACATAGAGAGGGATTAACTCAGGAAGAAGATCATCCCTACAAATCATAGCATGAGAAACACCCATATGGAAAGCCTATTCGAAATCTTGTTAGATTCATGGTAGGTGTGAGTGGGGATGAATTTTATCTCAGAAAGTGAGTTCAAACAATCAATCCAGAGAGAAGAGAGCAGCCAGGCAAGATGAATGGTACCACTCCAGATTGCATGGATAATAGTATTGGAGTCACTCTCGATATATATGTTATTATAGTTACGGTCCCTTACAAATGTGATAGCATAGATAACGCTCAGCATCTGCACTTCTAGTGAGGATTTAGTGCCAAAGCATCCATAAAAGCATCCAAGAGTCTGATCCAGGTGATTCCTGAAAATAGCACCACAACCCACTGGGCCATGTTTTCCTTTTGAGGCATCATCGATGTTATCTTTAGTCCATCATGGGAGAGGAGGAAGCCAGAACACATTGAAGGTATAATTCAGATGAGGATATTTCCCATTCACTCCAATCCAATAAAGGATCCCATAATCATGAACTGAGTTGCTGCATTGATCCTTTTGAATCAAGGCCGCCTCACGGATGGACATGAGAATTTTAATTTTACCTGAATTAATCTTGAATGATTTATTAAGAAAAATAAAATCATTTCAACCATACCATATTACATAAAAAAAATTTTAAATATCTATAAGAAGAAGATATTTGATCTGTTGGGAGTCAGAAATGTCTGTGCGCCATTGAATATGCAATGTAATAGAACTATCCAGCAACCATCTACACTAAAATATGTCAGAAATATAATGCTAGAGAGCATTTTCTATATCAAAATAAAATAAAATATGATTAATATCCTTTCTATGTTGATTACAAATTCGACATTTGGAGCAATGATTAATCCAAATGGTTTGTAAGAAATCATCCATGGGGATTATATCATGAGAAATGCGCCAAGTTAATGTGAATCTACAAGGTTTATGCCAAGGTTTATTAATGTTTTTAATCTAGGTAATATTGTTGTTTTCATTGATATAAAGATGATTGTAGAAATTTTTAGAATCCAACATTCCATTGTGAGAAGCTTCCCAAATCAGAAAATCAACAGTGTTAGTGAAGGGGTAGTTCTAAACAATTTGTTTTATTTTATCTGGAATGTCATGGTTTGGAATGCTCATGACATTCTTTATGGTATCATTATTGAGAAAGGTAAGGTGGTTATTGGACATCAAGGAGGATAAGGGAGCTCAAGTCTAATTGTCAAACCAAAATCATAAATTTGAGTCCTTACTATCCATCGATCTGGAATTAGCCATAATATAATTGAACGTGTTTTTAATAGCAGGCCAAATAGAGGAAGTAAGAAAGTGGTCCTGATTTTTTACGAGTTTATTGAGAAATTTAGCTCTAAGAAAATTCGTATAGGGAGACTCATTATGAATTAGGATCCAAGTAATCTTATCTTAGAGAGTTTCATTGAAATTAGCAATATTCCTAATACAAAAACGTTCTTTTATCAATTGTTTTACGGCAGGTAGCCCAGGGGATAGTAACTAATTTCTTCTCCACGTTACTACTAGTCCAAACAAAGTTTTTAATGGAAACATTGATGTGCTTTAACATAAATTTTGTCCATTTATAAGACATCATAGAGTAGACCAATTTGGAAACAATAGTGGATTTAACCAGGAAAATTCTCCCAGCCCTCGAAAGATTTGATCCCTTCCAGGAGGAAAGCTGTCTATGTATTTGATCATTGATAGGAGCGAAATAATTCACATTCGTTCTACCCCATAAAATAGGAACACCACGTTTTGTGAATGGTATAGCCCCCTCTTTGACCCCTAAGAAATTAGAAATGTTGAGTTTTCAACCGGGGAAAAAGTCTTTACCAAAATATATGTATGATTTATTCCAATTGATGTGTTGATCAAACACTTCTTGGAAATGAAGGAGGATATTTTTAAGATTATAGATGTTATTTTTGATCTCTTGAATAAAAATAATTATATCATTGGCATAAAGAAGGTATGAGGGGGAGGTCAAGTTTCTAGCAGTAGTGATAGGTTTGATATTTTTATTTTCTATAGACTGGATGAGGAGTCTACTGAGGTAGTCTTCAGAAATAGATAAAACAATTTTTGAAAGAGGGTCACCTTGTCTAAAACCCTTATAGCATTTAAAATAACCTCCAGGTGAACCATTAATGAGAATGAAGATATAAGCTTAATTGACAAGTGATTCAACCATATTAATAAAAGTTTCATTGTAGCCAAACTGCCTGAGGACCTTAAACATGATGTTCCAATAAATGGTATCAAAATCCATAGAAATATCTATCTTAATAGAAACATTATCATATCTATTTTACCTGTTTAAAAGGATAGTGCACTCAGAGGAAAGGCATATACATTCTTTGATGGATACTCCCTTGATGAATCCAAATTGGTTCCAAGAGGCTATTATGTTGCTAATAATTGTAATTATATTGGAAATAAATTTAGTAATGATATTTAAGAGAGGGTTTAAAAGAGAAATGGGTCTGAAGAGGCGAATTTAATCAGAATTATTAGTTTTATGGATAAGGATAAGAAATTGAGCATTAAGGCCATGAGGAAGAGTGCCTTTGTCAAAGAATGTTTTCACCATTCGACAGACATCATCATGAATAACATCCCAGTGCTTTTGGTAAAATCTATTATTAAACCCATCCGGTCTAGGGGATCCATCCTTTTTTAAGATAATGACTGTGTCTTTTATTTCATGATCAAGAGGGGTGATATTAAGTAACAAGTTATCCTCACCAGTAACCAAAGATGGAATAAAATCTGGCCTGATGTCCCTGTCTATACCAGTTACATTGATGATATTATAAAAGTGAGAGACAACGTGGTTGACGATGCTTTCCTCGTCTTCAAGAATCTGCTCTCCATCTCTAAGGTAGGCAAGGGGCCCTTAAGCATTCCACACTCTGTGAAGGGAATTATAGAATTTAGTATTCATATCCCCGTCATTCATCCATTTGGCATTAAAGATTTTCTTTTTATAATTATCCTTAATGTTAATTAAATTGATAATATTTGAGGAAATATTTGTTTCATGTTGAATATCGTGAGCAAATATAGAAGAGTAATTATGGTTTTTAAGTTGAGTAAGTTCATTTTCCAAAGATTTGATATCATTATCTATTTCCTTAGATTTTTCCTTGCACCAGTTATTTAGGACTTGTTTCAACATTTTCAATTTCACTGGACATGAACAAACATAATTTTGATCGAAAATATTATCCCAAGTGATTTTAATGATATCCCTACAATCAGGTTCAGAAGACTAGGAATCATTAAATCTAAAAGGAGATCTAGGTTTACAAGGGTCATGTGAAAAACTAACCAGAATAGGATGGTGATCCGAGGCAATCTTTTCTAGGGTAATACTTGAGATACTATCCCATTTATCAATCACATGGTCATTAGTAAACTCCATAACATGTTTTCTAGAAATGATCCTATTATAATGTTTATGAAACTAGGTAAATTTAGCACCCATTAAGTTAATTTCTGTGATGATATTTAGTTCAATACAAGATCTGGATTCCCTAGGGGATATGGAGTCATGAGGAGGGCCATATTTTTCACTAGGATCCATAATATCATTGAATTCCATGACTAAAAACCCAGGGTTATGGATTGTGTTACGTAGTTGGTAGATATCATTCCAAAGAGCTTATCTATCTTGATATCTATTGTAGGTCTAAACAAAGGTAGTGTAGACACGATCAATTTCAAAAATTTAATAACTTGTAATGGATTGGTTAGTAATATTGTAGATATTAACATTTTGAATATATGAATGAGAATAAATCCATAATGATTCACAGGATATTCGATTGTTACAAGCCCCTAGGAAGGTATAACCAAGGGGAAAAGCATGAAAAAATCTAGAGGCATAATTTATTTTAGGTTCAGCAATAGCAATGATTATAGGGGTATGAGTGCTGATAATTATCCTAAGAACATTAAATGTGTCAAGTTTAGAAATCCCTTAACAGTTCCAATATTAAATATTCATTTATACCTTTTTTTGTTAGGGTTGTCCCCCCTTTTTTGAGACCAAGGCCTTTGACCTGGTTGAAACAACATAAGTAGACTCCTTTGAGGTAATATTCTATTTACTCTGCAAATCCATAAGTGTGTCCAAAGGGGCCTGATGCTCCTTATTTAAATCCTGCATGTTAGAATCTAGGGAAAATATAAAACATGACAATGAACATGAGGATAATTATTCATCTCTCCAGATTCTAATTGGGAGGTTTCACTACTTTCTTTCTTCATATCCCGGATGGAAGATGAAGACAATAGGGCAGCCTTATAATGCAGTCCATCCTTTTTGTTGTTGTCCATAGTATTAGCAGAATGATGCAAAACTGTGTCATCGGCAGAGATAAGAGCATTGTGTGAGGGATGTTCATGGGAAAGTGCATTTATCTCCTGCACCTTATACCCTAAATTAGTAGGACCCGAGTTTGTATCATGCAGATTAGGGATCAATGGGGTATCGGTTTCAGGGGGAATGTCTGCAACATCCGAGTCATGTAGAGGGTGTGAAAAATTGTCCATGCTTTTCTTTTCAATATAATTTTTAATTTCCTGTTCAATTTTTTCAACATCCTATTCCTCAACAAGGACATCCCATGACTTACCTTTTTTAGAGTCTAAATTTCCACTAGAATTGGACATTAAAACCCATTTTCCCTCTCCCTTTTTGGAAGATCAGTAATATATCTACTAAATTAGAGACCTTACTTTAATAAATTTAACATTATTAAATCTTGTGGGATCTAATGAGTTATATTAGTGTAGTTTAATTCCTTAGAAGAAAATATTTTTTATCCAAATTTAGAAGCAATTTATTGATGGATTGGGATTGTTAATAGGAGCTCTTAGAATTTGGTTTAGATCAATTTAGTGTGTCACATGGTGCAGGTCATGATTCCCTAGAGAATATTCTAATTAGTCATCAGTGATATTTATGAAGTATATTTCACACCATTTTAGAATATGTATAACTTTGTTTATTTAATGTGATACTTGTATTGGAATTTCATGATTGACTCTTTAGTATAATAATAAAATCTCTGTGTGTGTGTGACTTGTGATGCACATATATGTATCTCAGTTCCAAGAGTATTCTTATGTAGCTTGTTAGACCGTGTTTGATATTGATCACATTTTTTTGAATATTTCTATTTATTATCAAAATTATCTATTATATTAATAGTATATAAGATCTACCATATTATGTGTTATTTTTATACCATTATAGGTATTGAAACTACTATTGAGAATAGTTATACCATCATGATATGGTTATATCTTAGAGGCATAGTGCACAAAACATGAGATGAACATGAAGATAGACCTAAACACATGGATGGGGCATGATAGACTTGAGGCTAGACCCGAGGTATTTGATGTATGGGTATGAAGTTGTTAGGTCCTGACACATGTTATAGACTAGATATGATGGCCTTGATTCCTGATATGTGATTGAGATAGTGTTTAATGATAATGTGGCCTTACTAGAGTTTAATGTGGGAAGCAACGTCCTTGTGGGACAATATGAATAAATTACCTATAACTTCTTAAATACTTGTTCAATAGCCTTGTTGATATTTTTTGATCACTATAGATATCTTTTTTGTAACAGACCATGTTTTGAACAAATCCAAAATTTCAATGGAATTTTAATTTTTGTGTTTATTATACTGCCTATTCATTGAACCAAACCTTGGAATGTAATTCTGAGGGTTAGAACACTTCAAGGTGTTGTTATTTTATGTGTTTTAAGTCTTAAAGGGTCCATTGGGTATCTTAAAGTATTTTCAGAGTTCCTCATATTGTAAATAAATGGTTTGGGTGGACTAACATAGGCACAAAGTTTTTATAAAACTCTTCATCCCTTGGAATCAAACTGTGTGGCCTATATCATCAGAGTCAAAGTGCCTTGTATTGGAAGCCTACGATTTTCAAAAACCATGTTCCTATCCTGAAAGGTTAATACCAATTAGGATGTAACCTTTCACTATTCATTTCATAGTTGGTTCATGGTTAGGGTAACTGTGTGAGACAAACCACGTGAGATGGCTTCCTAAGGAATGGGTGTAACACAGTTGTCGCATGGTTTAGCTAAATCTGGTCACCAAACTGTGGGACCTTGTTCTGTGGTTAAATGAACAAAATTCCCATAATGAGTTATATTTACACCTTTCTCTTTTCTTTATTCTTCTTCCAGCAGGTTCCTCATCCTTTTTCATGTTGTGGGTCTCCTGCAAGCCTAACCTAGGATTCTCAATATCTCCTCCACCATTCTCCTAATATGATCTTCATCGGTCTCTACAGAAAATCATTAGTAATCTCTCAATTAACTCTGAATATTTATTTATTTAATGTTATATAGACCATTTTATGAAGGTGAAATTTCATTTTTCTTATTTTCAAGGTGATTTTATGTTTCTTAGATTTATTTCAATCCAATTTGAATCAGATATCTATATTGGATGAGTATATCATTCATGATATAAGGTAGGTGGTCCATGAATTGTTTAAAATGTTTTCATTGAATTTTAAATGCTTCCATTATTCTGTATAACGTATTTTTTTGGGTTTCCCCTTTTATTGAATTCTTTATATCAAATTGAAAATCACACCTTGATACACACCCATAGAACATTTTTATTAAATTGATGATGCCACCCTCAATAACGGATATTCCATCGGTGTGTTTGTCTATATTTCCCTTTTATATTTAATTTTTTAAATCTATGTAATGCCTTCTATGAATATGGCTTGATTTTAAATGAATATACCACTTATATTCATAAGACCAATTGATAGTGGTTCTACCTAAGTTCCATGTAAAGACGGTTATTGAATTTCCATGTTAGGTAGTTTCATTAAAATGATTCTTTAATGTGATTTGATTAATGATATTAGAATGTGGTTTTTGAATGGGGTAAATTCATATTTTGATAAACAATATCATGATTTTAGAATAAAACCCCTTAGATGAGGTTTGTTGTCTTCTAAACTAAAAATTAATGATTTCTTATCTGGATCATGCATGTCCTTATAGTGGTTGAGTTTTTCTTATTATTTTGTGATGGATTGTTATGTGTCATGTTTAGGATATGGACCTTATTTATTTATTTAATCAGGTTTCCCCCTTTTTCTACAATCATGTCATTGAACCAAAACACTTCTTAAGTGCATGGATGGACTTATAAAGGACATTATCAATGTAGTAAATTTCCTAAATGACACGGGAAACATCTAAGTGTATCTACGATCTATAACAAATGAATTTCCATGTTTTTTTAATTAAAAGACATTCATTAATTTTAATATCTTGTTCATCATGAATTTTATTCCATGAATTTAATAAATGTTATTGAAATGGGTGGTATGACCACGCCACTTTCTATATCTATATTAGCATGGATTAAGTGAATTTTGTTAAATGTAATGGAATGTTCATGTCAATATTCCTTCTTTAAATTATTTGGATGTCTTAAATGGAAATAAATTAGGATTAATGTCTAGGAGATGCCGGTTAATCACATATCATTAAATTCTATATGTAAAATGTTGTTCCCTTAGTTATAAATGGGATTAATAAAATTAAAGCATGAGAGGTAATGCCTCATGGATATTATTATTGTTAAATGATTATACCTTAATATAGGATGTGGAATTAAGGTAAGGGATAAATTAATAATGGAGAAAAATCATACTCCTTAACATTGGATGTTGAGTAATTGAGTCTTGAACCATTGATACTATATAGGACATTAGGCTAAGGTGCTATCATCCCTATTTAGAGTGAAAAAATGATGGCTCACTCACCATCCAGAGTGTCATTCATGATGTAACACACTCTATTGAGATGTAGTGAATGTATCCTATTTCCTGAGATTTTAGGCTCATTTATACTGGGTATAGATTTCCATGTTATTCACGGTCCAACTAGCACCTAGTATTCCTGTTATATGAAAACCTATGTCTTTATGTACATAGTTCATATAAGTGGATTCAATATAAAACTATACTATATATATCTTTACAATGTATATATCCTAATTAAAATCTTATTCTAGTAGTGAGACAATGCCGGTAGAATCATCCATGTGTCACATTAGATCCTGATATGGTCGACATATATATATTTATTTATTCATAACTATTTATATATTCATATCACCTGAACATTGCATTAATTTATAGTCATTAACTAGTGTCAGTTGTATACACAATGGGTGGAAACCTACTGGGATTTATATCACACACCCTATTGAGTCCATCATTTTACTGGGGTTAACAAGTAGACCTTATGTTCATAGGACCATAGATTATTTATTGTTCTTCTTTTCTTGGGTCTGGGATTTAGGAACACAGGATTGAGCTGGAGCTCAGGATTCCTATGCAGATCTCCCTTGGGGATTTACATTTATTTCTTTTGGATTTACTATAATTTTTTTTCAACAATATATATTTATATATATTTTTTAATTAGTTATGTTTAATCATCTATAAATACACACATATGTGGTATATTTTTGTTGTTTATCTTTTATATTCATTTTATATTATTCTTATGCTACTTTTTATTTCATTAGTTATTACTTATGGTAGTTTCTATTATTTACCTTTTGATATATAATTGTACTTATTTAATATGATGGTATAGTCTCCCCAATATCCTCTCATTAGATCATTACTATTAGTCGGTAGCCTTTGGAATATGGGGAGGCTTGCTTGAGGACATGTGACCCACCGATCCAGGGATAGTCTTAGTGGACAGTCAGGCTAGGACATTACAATGTTCTATCAAAAGGGTTATTATTCTTTTATAATATTATTTTGGGCAGGTAGAAAAGAGACATGGAATGTATTTTCACTTTGTAAATAGCCACGTCTAGGATTGATCACCCCGCCCATGGGGAAATGTCAATGCGGCCAAAGATGGGACTATTTTTAATGTTGTTTTCTATTATAGTTGTTTATTATTTCACCTTGAATGAATAGTGTACTTTCCACATCATATTAATTTATGAATTTATAGTATTTTTTCCTTGTATTTATTTGGATTAAGAGTATCATTACATGAATCATCATAGGCACAAAGGGATTGACTTTCCATTCATGTTTCATGCCATGTAGTTTCATTTTTAGAGCATCTTGATGATTTTTATTGTCTTCCTTAAGTGATATTCCAAGATATTATTTAATTTAGAAGGCATATTTACATAATATGACTAGTTGATGATATTTCATAATGATTATTTATTTTTCTTGTTTTATAATTGTATCATGCTTCTTTATTTATAGCATGTTTCTCAGTGTGTATTGATCGTAATAACATGCTAGTTTTATTTATATATATAATTGGCTTCATAGGATCAATTTAGGTGTTGAGATTAATTGGGAACCAGTTTTTAAATGTAATTTGTATGGGAGCCTAATAATGGGAAAAGTGTAAACCATATAATCAACCCAACATTGAGTTTTGTTAATAATTTAAGAGTGTGGTTAAAATGAAAAAGTGGATAATGTTCAAATGTTAATGTGAATTAGTTGTAGTTAATGGGATACAAATTCCATCCTATAAAGTGTATGGATGCATTATGGATTGGTATATGGCCACTCATATAAATGAACCATTATATATGATCATTGTATGTATTTTTAAATGGTTATAAATGTAAAGACTTCTAAAGCTTCAATTTTAAAGTGAATTGGATTTGATTTACTAAGAGATACACTTCGGTCTATAATGTGTATGCTTTCTTTATAGATTGGGGTGGTGGAAAACCATGTAATGGAATCATTATTTATATAACCACATTATATATTGAAATGTTTTTAAATGTAAATTATACTCAATTTTAATCTAAAATGAATTGGTTAACATCCAAAATTCACAACTACACCCAAGTTGGTCAGTTGTGGCATGTTTCTTTTGAGATGACATGTTTGGTTGTCATTAATTTCTATAATAGTCGAGAAAGTTCTATTGGGTAGCATTATGATGAACCAAGGTTGGCTTAATGGTTCCCTCATAGGTCGCCTTATCTGTTATAACATAAAAAGGAATTTTATAGATAAATTTCCTAATTTATGAGGGGATCTCAATAAATTGTTAATGTTAAAAAATGATGTTCTGAAGACTTTCATGTATTTCTTGGTGTTTTATTTGTAAAGTTATAAATGTCTAATGGTTGAATTTGGATATTTTTAAAGTCTTGAAAATGGATACTTCAGGTGTTTACATATTTTTAACCCTCATGTAAGTGTAGTTTTAACATTTATTTGAGTTTCCATAGAATTGAAACATGAGTTTTTTCCATATGTATTTATTTTTTTAGTAATTGATTAAATTATTGGATCTATATCCATGTCAATTTCTTGTTTTTTGACCCAGTTATAGGATCGGAATTTTTTCTTCTGTAACGGGGTAGCCTGTGGTAGGTAACACCCTTACAGTTTAAATGCCTTGATTTTATCAAGATAATTCAGTTGTATGGTTTTTTTTGGGGTATGTTTTTCTAGTATGACTTTTAGTTTCTAAATGAACCCATGTTTGGATGGGGGTTTAAGTTTTTATTGACCATTGATATGGGATTTAGCATTAATTAATTCTTGGCTTTAGATTTTAGAGATTTTTTGGGCATGGTGTTCCACCAAATTACGTAGTGTGACCCTTTCATCTTAATTAGCGATGGGTGGATTAATATGTCCCCATCCAGGTTAATGTTCGTCAGGTTCAATACAACTCTTGGATAAGTCTATATTATGGAACACATGTTATTTGGTTTCATAGGGCGGATAGCCCATAGACAGTATTGTGGATGTTTCATCTTGATTCTAGAACCTCATGGTAGTGTGAGTTCATATACACAGAACCCATATAGTTTCTAAATTTTGTAATGAACCAGTTGAGTACTATGAAAATGTTGAGGATTAGGCTATTGAGAAACTTATCAAGTCATCCCCATAGTAGAGTGCACTATAAATTAAGGTAATTATGTTTTTCCAAACACCTGTGTTGAATATTGAAGAGGATCAGGTATATTGACATGCGGTTCAGGTTGGTTCTACTTTTCATGCAAAATGGTATGACGACACGACGTGGGGATTATGGCTTGAAGGAGTAACACACATGTGTTTAAGGTAAATCTAAACTAGCATGATAATGGGAAGGTGGTCTATATATTCTACCTACAACTAGGGAACTCCTATCGTGGAGATCATCACATTGGTTCTTGTGAATATGTCTCCTTCCATGTATAAGAAACATAACCAAGGAGGACATTGGGAAATGGTTAGTTTTTTCTCAGATTCCCTTGAGTCTAGTGAGTTGGAATCATTTTGATGATTTCTCTGTAGTATGACATTGATATTATTAGTTGTGTGTGAATCCTTAAAAATTACAATGGTCATGGGTGGAATTTTATTGTTTAGTTTTATCGGTCAAAGAATGACTCTACTGTTGATGGCTATAGATTGTTTTGTGATGGTGTGTTGGCAAGTGAAATAGTGCTTCTTTCAGCAAGAGTCAACTATAAGTTTTTTGACTGGTCTTATTGGTAATCATTGATCCCCTCTTACCGTGCTCTTGATTATTGATGTGCATGTTCCCTATCATGACACCTCCCTTGATTCACTAAGATAGTGTCAGTCATCGCCGTGCTTAATCTTTAACATATGATGGGGTTTTTAGGTGGTTTATTATGTTTAGCACACTGACACATGGTTCTTATCAAGGAATGGTTAATCATAAGTGATACTTGGGTTCCCAATAAGGAATGTCATGGATAGAATCTAGGACACCAGTTTTTTCCCTTGACTCGACCATCAAGAGGATGCAACTTAGGGATCCGTTAGTGTTTTTAGTGTTAACGTTATGGTATTTTTCCAACTTATCTATTGTAAATATGGAGTATGTACATAATTTTGATAGTTCCTTGGACTCTAGATTAATGAATCAGATGTTATACTAAACAATATGTCTGTCTCAGATGTGATTCTCAAATGGTGATAGTTCAAGTGTACTAGATCAGGGTTACACCCTTGTTTATGATGGGTCATGATGAGTTAAATGGTTAGGTGAGAATTTGACCATGTAACGTCACCTAATGTAGGTTATGGTATTTAGTGACCGCTTTCATTGTGAATGTAAAATTATTTGGTAGAAGGCATCTCTATTCAGATTGAATTACACCGTCCGTCTAGACTGGGCATTGTGTGTATGGTTATCCAGATGTGCCTTGACTCATTACCCATCTTATTGAATGAATACATTCAAATCGAACAATTTTAAATCATGTCTCTCAGATAACTTGGTTGTGGTGTTAATGTTGGT
Source organism: Viscum album (assembly GCA_963277665.1). Classification (NCBI taxonomy): domain Eukaryota; kingdom Viridiplantae; phylum Streptophyta; class Magnoliopsida; order Santalales; family Viscaceae; genus Viscum; species Viscum album. The sequence goes on from OY728137.1 coordinate 2,057,695,429, forward strand.
TTTTTATTTCATGAAAATAATGTTCACATAGTTTTTGTTTTGTCAATCAAGTTTTGACAGTTCTTTATAATGAGGTCCCTGATATGGCCTCAGATCTAATCGGGTTCTCCCAGTTAAAGAAACCATGTTAGAAGTTTAGTTATTATTCTTAGATCATTCTTTATATGATATTTTTATGGTGGAGGCAATGTGGTTCAAAATTATCCTCTTTTAATTATAAATACTAAGGTCGGGAGCTCCTTTTTAAAATTATTTAATCATATGATGATGTGATCATGTTTCTATCTTAACGGGATCATGTAAGCTCGGTTTTAGTGTTTTGATCAGAAAATTAGTTTTGGATCACATTTTGAAGGCTTAAGTGTCATATTATTTTGTAATACTTACAGGGGTGTCGGGAGATGGAAAATGGAGTGCGACCATTTGAATGAAACATCATGAACCTTATAAGTTATGTGATTCTTTTTTGTTACCAAATTATTTACATGGATGAGAAGCTCTAAGGTGGGATGTTTTTAAGTACAAGTGTTTTGATCCAAGGAAAAATTTACCGGGAATTTGAATTTTAGCATATAATAGAAAATATGATATTTGAACTAATATTTGGAACATAATTTCAAGAGTTGGTACACTTAAAGGTGTTATATATATTTTTATTAATTCCCCATGGGTCCCTCAGGTGTCTCATTGAGTTATGGGTGTGACGAGTCCCAAAAATCAAAGGATTTTATGGTCTGATAGAGGCGCACATATTGTGTGAAACTATAGGGCCCTTTGAAACAAAGAGTGGACATGGTTTTCCCAAACTACTCTCCTAGCATGCCCAGTTAATTCCACTTGGTAAGTAACCTCACACTAGTAATCACATGGTTGGCACATAGTTAGGGTAACCATGTGGGGTAAACCCTACAAGATTGTTTCTCAAGGAATGGGAGTCGCATGGTTGGAACACAGTTTGGCCAAACCATGGGACCAATTTTTTATTATTAAAAGAAGAAACAATTCCATTAATGTGTATATTTGACCCTTGCAAATTTCTTTCATCTTCCTCTAACGGGTTTCTCCTCCTAATTGAGAATAGTGGGTATTCTTTATTCCTACCATTAGATTCCCAATATCTCCTCCACTTGTCATCTGTTTCAAGTGTCTTCAGTATCCATGGGTCTACATCGGTAATATCTCAATTGCTTTTTAATCTTTATTCATTTAATATTCTCTTGACAATGTTATCTAGAAGCAACTCATTTTCCCAATTTTGAAGGAGAGTGTGTGATTCATATATTTCCTCTGAACCGTGCCAAACCAGGCCTAGATATTGGATGATTCAATCATACATGGTATAAGGTAAGTCATCTATGACTTTTTTCCAATGTTTTTGTTGACTTTGAAATGTTTTCATTATGTTGCACCCTGGATTTTTCTGAGAATCCTCTTTTATTGAGTTCTTCATGTAAAATTGACCATATCTCCTTTATATTCACTCATTGAACATTTTTTAGTAAATTGATGATGAAAACTGCAATCAAGGACATCTCTTGGGTGTAACTGTTTATGATTCCCCTTTATATTTAATTGTTTAAATTTATATTCTTTCTTCTAAGTGTTCTTATTCAATTTTAAATGGTTCTACCCCTTGTATTCATATTCCAAATTGATAATGGCACCTCTTATGTTTCATCTAAATCCTTTTATTGAATTTTCATGTTGGGTAGTTTCTTTAAAATTATTCATTAATGTGATTTTAGTTATGATATTGTAATTTGGTTTTTAATTGGGATAAATTAATTGTATTAAAAACTATGTCATTTTTTAAAAATAAAACTCCTCCGATGAGGTGATATATCTTTAAAATGGGAAAGTAGTGATTGTTTATCTATATCATTCTTGGGATTATGGTGTTAGCGTATTTATTATTCTATTAGTATGGTTAGTTATGTAGATTTTTTAGGATATTTACCTTCTTTATGTCCTTAATAGGGTTTACCCAATTCAAAATAATCAAATAATTGAACCAAAGAACGTCTTATGTTCATGTTCAGTATGATACAGGACATTACCCATATAGGTAATAATATAAACGTCATAAGAAACTCTGAAGTGTATCTTTGATCCATAAAAAATGAATTTAAATGTTTTTTTATTAAATGACATAAAATAATTTGAATATATTGTTCATGATGTCTTGTATTCCTTGAATGTAATAAATTTAATTGAATGGGTGGTATGATAAGGTCACATGGAATATCTAAATAAGAATGGCTTAGATGAATTGTGTCAAATGGAATGGAATATTCATGTGTGTTTTCCTTAATTAAATGAGTTAGATGTTTTATATAGAATTGAATTATGATCGGTGGTTGGGGCATGTTGGTTAGTCGTGTATCATTAAATGATACAATTAAAATGTTATTACCTTAGTAATAATTGGGATTAATAAATGTAAATCATGAGAGGTAATTAATCATTGTTCTTATTATTATTATAGGGATGAAACATGATATAGGATTTGGAAGGACTGTAAGGGATCTATTGAGAATGGCCGAAAATTATGCTCTCTTAAATCTGATGATGAGTAATGGTGTCTCACACCATTGATACTATGTAAAACATTGGGATGAGGTGAAACCCTCCCTATTTAGAGTGATGACATTATGGCTCACTCACCATCCAAAGTGTTGTGAATGATGCGTCATTCTGTACTAGGATGTACAGAATATAACCTATTGCATGAGCTTTGATGCTCGTTTAGACTGGTTATGGATGTCCAAGTTACACCAAGTCCCTCAAACTCTTAGTATTTAAGGTATATGGATACATACTTCCAAATGTAATTGGTTCACCTAGGTTGATACAATATATAACTATACTATATATATAGATTATTTCTATATTTATAGTTCCTAATAAGACACTAATTCTACCATCATTTGAGGCAGGTAGTGTCATCTAGGTGTCCCATTAGATCCTTAACTGACAAATGTTTCTTTATTTATTTATTCATCACTGTTTATTTATTCATATTACATTCAAAATACATTAGTTTATATTCAAAAATTTGTTTTAGTCATAGAAACTATGTGTGGAAACCGAACATGATTTTTATCTTGCACCATTCTCAAGTTTCTTTTTATTAGGGCCCCAAGTAGACCTTATGTTTGAAAGACTGTGGATGTTTTCATGGGATGCATTGCTAGTACCTAGGATTTATGAACATAGGACTAAGATGGAGCTCAAGATTATCATATAGATCACCCATAGAGATTTACATTTATTTATTTTTGAGTTACTTAATGTATTTTTTTTTTGACTTTTTTATGTCTACTGTTTAGTTATGTTTTATCATATGTACATGCATTCATTAGATTTATATTACTATTAGACATCTTTTATATTCAGTTTATATTATTATTTCTCTTATTTTTCTATCAATTATGACTACTTGGGATATTGTTTGTTATTTACCTTCTAAAATGCCATTGTTCTACTATGATATGAGGGTATAGTCTCCCCACCATCACCATATAAGCCCCTCACTACATTTCAGTTGCCTCTGGAATATGGGGAGGTGCACTTGAGGCTATGTGGCCTACTGGTCCAGTAACCATCTTAGTTGTCATATGGGCCAGGATGTAACATTTTTTACTATCCTTCTAGTAGGGAGAGAAATTAGGTATGATTGGCATTAATGGTAGCTTGGTTAGAACAAGAATGATGGATGAATGATTTTTTTTATTTTGGATTTAAATTTATTAGGGAATACACCTAGTATAGTAGTGAACTCATGTTAAGGATGAATTGTTTGTGTACTACTAACCTATTTTACTCACTCCCAATACATGAATCTTGATTCACATGAAGAAGTCATGATTTTTTATGATGTTAATGGAAAGGGGATGATTAAATATTAATTAGATCAGCTGTATAAATATGGGGATGGTACATAGAGGGAATCTATAAGGATTCCATATTATCTGGTTTATTTATCCTACAAACACAAAATATTCATGGATTTTTTTATCACACTAGAATCTTATTTCATTTTACTTGTTTGAAATGGATCCATTTGTTATTAAACTATGTTTTAATTATTTTCTTCTATGATATCCTGGGTTATTGTATTTTTTATGTAATATGGCTATGATTTTTGAAGATATAGTCTTCCTAATACACCCTTATACACGCACCTCTATTCAAAATCCTCTTGAAAATGAGGTGGAAACAATGATGCTATATATCATCACCACTTGAGTAATATTATGGAAACCTAGGATAGGGTGTTATAAAATGTTTGCAATGACATGACGATCCCTTTATCTTCTTTTTATAGTTATTTTAGAAATGATAAAGTCTATGTAGAACATGATTTATAGAGATTTCAATTTCTTGGCTACCTCATGTGTAACAAACTTTCATGTTACAAGTGATGGTATTTCTGTGACATTTTTATGATTATAGAATGCTCAAGCATCATGTATAGGAATTTATGATCACATTTCATTTATATACCTATTCTGTGAGGTATTTTATTTTATAAATTAATCCCTTGATTTATGTGGATTATTGAGTGATATATTTTTATTCATTCTTTTTGTGATATATCTATTGGGAATTATTTAGTTGAACATGAGGATTATGTTTTTTAATATATTTTACTATGACTAGAATGTTGGTGCATATGACTAGTCTTGAAGAATGGGTTGAACATCGAGGTTTATACCTTATGTGAGGATATATCCTACAATATCTATTAAAATATAAATCTATTGTGTGTGACTTATGATTTATTATGTTTTCATCAAAAGAATTTATTAATTAGTCTGTAATAATTTTTCTACCATTTTAGAAAAAATTCTACAATAATGACTCTATATTGACCATGATCAGGATGATGCTCATATTCTACCATATACTATGTAGAATAATAAATCTAAGCATTCTCTGACACTTACTCTAGTTGTTCTGGAATTGAATCAACTCATGTAAAGAGTCTTATTGGCTGTACTGACCCATGAAAGAGGGGTATAGAGGACCATTGTTGAATAGTCCTATGAATTCTAACTCCAGGATCCCCCAACTTTATAGAGAACTAAATGACTGTTGGAATATGTGTACTTTTTAGACATCATTGGGGTATTATTAATCTTCTTTGAGACATCAATTGTATAACATGTCAATATAGCTTCATATGAGATTTTTGGACTATCAATGAGATAATGTAATTCCATTGTAAAAGAAATAAACAGTGGGGATCTTTTTTGGGAGGACTTAAGTAACCCATTCTTCACTGAATTATTTACCAAAATAGAGAATCTATATCTTTAACATAAATTCATGTATATTTTTTAAGTATTAATGATGTTATTTTTGTACTATTCTCATTCCACTGACCATATTTTTCTGACAACCCACTTGGTCTTAAATGAATCATATATGGCCAGGATTTATAAGATAAATATTTTCCATGATACCAGATGTTTGGTTAAGATATTTTACCTAACATTATACCTAGAGGTTACGAACAAAACCATGATTATTGATTTTGGCATGGAGGGGATTTTTTAAACTTTTTTCTTTTATCATTTAGAATATAGTTGAGTGGACCACCTACTAACATGGAGAGTGTCCATTTATTTATAGGAATTGGAAGACCAAGTACTTTTTGAAGGGTGGTATAAGTAAGGTTGAGTAGTGTTTGTCTTCTTTATCCCCGTTGATAAGATTTTTTTAGTGATTCAATAATGGTAAAGTCATACATTATAGTAGGTTATTACCACCACCTTAAATAAATTGTCAACAATATAGAAAAATATGGAATCTCTAGTGGTACTGATTCAATGTGGAAGTTGGATAGTATATATATATATAATTTATAAAATTGTTACTATAATCTTCTAGAGTAAATAATTCCATCTGGGTGATCATAGACTAACTAACCAATTCAGCCCGCTTAACAGCTATCAAAGAGCAGAATTTATTAGAGGGAATGAGGCGCACTTATATAAAGGATATAGTTTAGTGTAACTTAGTTTACTTGAATAAAATTTTATATCATGATGTTATATTCACATCCTGATTATGGAGAGGATTGAATGATGCCTTTTAGACTTAGTTTTATTTTTTCATAACGTTCCTCCCTATGAATAAAGGCCAGAATAAGAGGATCATTTTGTTTCTGTATAACATATTTTTTGCATGCATGTTAAAATTTTTCTATAGTTGGGAGGACCACCTAACCATGGAGGATTTTTCATTCAACAAAATCTAACATTACCCTATTGCTATGACATAATTCGATGGCTTTTATGAGATACCCTCAAGGTAATCACTATAATATATTAATACAAGGGAGTCGATGATGATAGTATTATAATTGGTGAGAGATATGACTATGTAGGTGAATATAATCTATGAGATATGAGAACTACCTAGACCGATCAATAGTTTTATGTGTTCTACGAATAGAGGCCTTCAAAATTCGAGGAGGGGGATAATGTGTTCTTTAACATGTAATGCCCCGAACCTAGATTCCCAGAGTCGGTGCATTATTTTAATAAATTGGTATGATTATAAGGAGTCGTGTATTGAATGACCGATCAGTTTAGCAATTTTGGAATATAGATTACATACATGAACATTACATTACACTCTCTAACATACAACACACAAAAAATCCTTTGAGAATTTCATTGTTCCCTTAGCTTAACCCTGCATCTTAAACATAAAACACATCATGGGATCCTAGGAAAATAAGACATAATAAAGGGGTATGCTCAGATGCTCAGTAAGGGTAAATAATTTAGTGGAATCTATAATCTCTTAAGGGAAGATGTGTAGTAAAAACAACAGCCTTTTAAATATAAACATGAACATAATAAGGCAAAAATAAATAAAAAATTACCATATTAACATGAACATGGATATTCTAATAGTCAAATAATAACATGTAATGACTAATTTCATAATGAGGGAATGTATAGTTCCAGAAATTAATTTCTTTTTCAAGGCCCCATGCCAGGACCTAGGTGCAAACTGTAACAGGAGCCCAACCTAGAGAGCCTTTGTAACCGGACTCCAACCTGGAGAGAATCTATAACCGGACTCTAACCCGGAGAGCCTCTATAACCGGACTCCAACTATGAGGGTCTGCTGTAACCATACCCCATCACAGAGGGCTTACTTTTACCAGCCCCAACCCAGAATATAGTAGTGCAATGCATTCATCTTAGGAAGAGGTTGAAGTATAACATAAACATTCGTATTAAAACTAGCATATGAAATGTCAATATTTTAACCATAAACCATGAATGGAATAAAAATAAACTATCTATAGTCAAACATCTCACAAAACCTTAAATACAATATGAGATATTTGTATCATATTAAATCAACTTCAAAAAAGTGTAAAATTTATCAAATGATGTTGACATAGATGAAAATGATCAGTAAAATGCATTGAGAGAAATACCCCTTTTTACTGAAATCTTTTAAAATTCTAAAAATTTATAAAGGTAGTCGTTTAAAAGGTATTTTTGAATCAAAGTGTCCCATACAAATTTGAAACTTTTTCAAAAAATTATCATTTCAAAACATTCATGTCTATATAAATAAATCCTTAAAATCATTTGGAAAACAAGGACATTAATTAAAAGGGTTTAGAATGATAAATCATTAAAAAAATTTAAATGATGATAAATATAAATAGACCCTCCCATAAAATTATAAAATATTCCTTTTAAAATCATTTTTATAAAATATGTGTATCTGTGATATGTATGTCCCAGAAAATACTTACACATGAACAGTCTCAGATAATATTGAGATTGAAGAAATAACCTTTACCTCGTTTTAATCAATAGACTTGTATGAAAAATACTAAATAACCACCAAATTAATAACAAAATATCATGAATATAAAGATAATCATGATAATATATATCAAATTGCAGTACATAATACACCACATGCAATAAATAAGTGGTGAACAATGGAAATCTCACGGAATTAAAAGTTAGAGAAGAAACGCCTTACCTTGTACTTTTCCGTGGTCAAGGGTATGTTAACCTACTGTATAATATTTAAACCATTGTTATTAAATTATAAAATAACCATATACATAATTATGATATCATATATGATCCTATAATAATGCTTTGTTAATTATATTTTAGTATTATCGTCGTTTCAGGTGTTAACTGATTCGTTTTCCTTTATATTCTTTATTATGTGATTCATGTTTGTTATGGATTGGATATTTCATATTCATATCCAGAATGATATCAAGTTGTTAAAAATTATTTTTAATCATTAAATGAAAATTAGTCTTTAATGCTTACGATGGGAAATTAATATCATCGCGTTCGTGGAGACAGTAATCTGTACGTACGCACGAGCGACAATGTCATTCTTTTGATAATAAAATAATATATAATTGGATGGTATGTCATATATAAAGAATAAATATCATGATATATTTATTATTTAAATCAATTATACATCATTATTAAAAACATCCAAAAAATAATGTATTGAATAACAGTTACACCACAAAGTAGAGACGGTAAGCCGTACGTACGCACGTATGGTGGAATTTCATTCGAAGGATTGATAAAATAATGAATATGGTTGTAAAATATTTATAATAACATCACTGTATATATAAGATACAAGATTTATTATTTTATAATGGAAACAACAAGGAATAAATAAGTGGAAGGTGAAAATAACTTGAAATATGAGATGAAATATTTACCTCTTTTTCGGGTTCTTCCTTTTGATTTGATCAAAAGGGTTCCATATAATAGATTTCTGACTAAAGTAAGGCCTCTAGGATGAAGGTAGGACTGTTGAGAGGATATTTGGGCATGGAATGGTAGATCCAAATGGCTTCCAAGTTGTTAATTTGAGATAAGGAGGAGTGTGATTTTATAAGATGGGTGAGGGTCACCTTCAGAAAAGATTGAAATATAATTTTATAATAAAATCATTTTCATTTTCTAATTTCTCAAAAATGATTTATTTTGAGGATAAGGTGGGGATGGGTCGAGAACTACTTAATAAAAGGTTTTAGACAGGTTTGTGTCACTATATTAACCTCATCGTTTAGATGTAACTCTGAGTTAATTAGTTTGACATTTACTATGTCTCTTGATTTTTTTATATTATATGGTTAATAAACATACATTAAACTTCTAATATAACTTCAAGTGGTTCATTAATGACATATATAATATTATTTAAGATATTTGGTAGAAATTTATATTTTTAGTTATTTAATATCAATTAATAATATAATATTTGTTGTAAAAACACTTTTATGTCAATTTTGACACTATTTGATATTTTGTAATTTTAAATTCATAACAACATTATTTCATCAAAAAAAATTAATTTAATCAACCCTAACATGTCATAGTTTCTATGAAATTAGTGTAATTCATAAGAAGTATCAAATTACATTTATTTGGATATTAAAAATTTCAATTATTTTAATATTTCATTAATAAGGTAATTATTGCATCATCATTGTGTCATAAATAAAACTAATTATATAATATCTAGAAAATATAAAAAAATAACATTCTGTAGGATATATTTTTATCTTTCTAATTAAAATTTATAGTCTAAAATATTACTTATATAACCTCGTTTAAAAATTTATTTACTAAACGATATTTGTTTATGTCATTTTTGCCTTTACTTTAAGTTAATTAAAACAAAGTGTTATTATCATTCAAAAGTGTATCCATGGGGTCTCAAAATCTACGAAATTATTCCCATTGTCGGCCATGACTCATCCAATAAGGTAATTACAAGTGTTAAGGTAATTTTGTATTATTATAATATTCTTTTTACCGTGAATTACCGAATTTACCTTAAATCGTTGTAAATAAAAGTCAAAATTTACTATTCACCAAAAATTATTTGCATCTTATTGAACCACATTTATTTACTGAGATTAACCATGTCTCTAAGATTTTTGAGATTCAGCTCACAAAAATAGTAAAATTAAGATTTATGCAAATTTGGGAATTCTCCTTGGATGTGGGTAAAAGACGGTAAAAAGTTCAATAAAATTTTTATATATCTAAACATATTATAAAATGACTCCAATAAATTCTATTGAACACATTTATGTATTATGTATATATTTTTACCAAAAATAAATTTAAATATAATAAATAATTATTTAAATAAAAAGTTGGTTCTAACTAATAACTCTGTATTTTTCACGAATAATCAAAAATTGAAAGTTTTCGGAAAAATACCAAAATTTTACCCTAAGTTAGTTTTGATATTCTGAATTCAAAAATTAAGTCTATTTAACCAAATTAGAAACATAGAAGTTTCATTAATGAATTTAAAATTAATTCCCGTTATCAAAACCAAAAATGCGTGTTTCTAAGAAATAATATCTTATAAATGATTGATACTTGTTTATGTCCAATTTCAATGTGAAATTATTTCCAATGAATAACATTGGATTAAAAGGTAAAAATATAATTTATTTATACTTCAAAACCATTAAAATGAATAATTTAACATAACAAATTATTTTGATCTTAAAAGTTGTTTTCAATTAAAATATAGTATTTTTCACTATTCACCCAAATATGAAAGTTATCAGAAAAACAAAAAAATTTATTAAAACTATATTATAATGTCCCAATTATAAATAAGATGATTATTTTTTCAAATTGAATATATAAAAGTTTCAAAAATTGGATTTAAAAAGGGTTCACCATTAAAAGGTAATAAAATTTCATTTTCTAAAAAATACTTCTATTATGTGAAAAAAATGAATTTTTTTTCATTGTTTCTAAGAAACACATAATATGGATTATAATAAAATAAGTATTATATAAAGTTCATAATTTATTTAATTATATTCATAACCTCTTTTGAACGACTATTTTGGTATGTCTTGGTGCGTTTGAAGTCGGTGTTGCGTGTAGTGCATGTTATTGAATTACTTTGAAGAAATTACGTACTATGAAATCTTGGGGTGTTACATTGTTCCCTCCTTCAATATATTGCATCCTTGCAATTTGAAATTGTTATTCAGAAATAAATGGTTGAAAATAGAACATACCTTTGTCAGAAAACCCACATCTGAAATTGGGTTAATAAAATTTAATCTTAATAAGAGGAAAAGGGGAATGAAAAAGTAACCACCAAATTATGATCTTGATTAGGAAAAAGTTTCTAGAAATTAAAGACACGTAAATGGAGGAAAAATTTAAATATTTATAGTGAGTGACTGAGTTCATCATTCACAAACAATTGTAGAATTGAGATCCCCAAACCATCAATCTATGATGATTTAAAATATCATGGGTTCAACAAAACATAAGGTATTAGGAAAACACATTTTTAGTTTTAAGATCCCTTACCTATAGTATAAGAATTAATTTCTTCATATAATAATAGAATAAGAAAATATATACTTTACAAGTATAGTTCCATCCTTTAACAAATTTCTACCACAAACGCATCTTTCACTCTAAAAGATAAAATAACTTAATGAAATATTCAATTTATCTTATTCATATAGGGTTCCAAAAAAATGAATTTATAATTCACCCATCAGACCCTTTAAAAATGAAAATACATTATACTATCCAGGGACTTCACATAGTCCAGTGGTAGGCAATAAATCCCAATCTCACTATGGTTATGGGTTTGATTCCCACAGATTTTTCTGACACAACGGGTTGTCACGCGGTCTGTGTGTTGTCCTTTTTATAAAAATCCAAAAATAACCTTAATAATATTATCCAATTTCAATCATAGTTCATTCCAACCTTTAGACATTTTTAAAATACATCTATCCAAACTCACTGTCCAAAATTTATAAGAAAGTTAAACACAATGAAGATCCTTTTTGCGACATAATAACATGTGAACACCTTCATCATCTATTATTTTAAAACATGGTAACACCCTAAATTACCATAAAACCTTATTTATTACATTCATGCTCCCTTATACTTTATATAATACTAGATATATTCCTCATATCCAATAATATTTAATATTCCATCAATTATGATATTAACAAACTATTAATCTGTTACACGAAAGTTAAGAATATCCAAAATATTTTATCTGAATCAACCATATCTTATTCCAAAATCACTACATAATTATTAGGACAATATTATGGATTACATTTCCTTCAACCATTTATTTTTTCAAAAAGATTAGATTACTATTAAGTGACTTTTCTTAGAACCATAAAATCTCATATCCTCAATAAAATAGTACAGCAATACAATCCTTATTTATCTCCCTAATTCATATAACAAGTATATTGTTGATAAAACACTCAAATGAAATAATTATATAATAACAACATAAGAACAATAGTCATTTATCTTCATATAAGGTTTTATCATAACATGATTATTATCTAATAGAATCATTTAAGGTATACTCTGATTATTGGGACATTGATCCGCGTAGTGTCCCAACACCTTGCAGATGAATCATTGTACATTTGAAAAAATTTTCTTACGCTTGCAATCACGTACTTGGTGTCATTTTTCTCCAAAGTTATAACAAACTCTCATTACATTCAATCATTTACCAAGTTGATTCATTCCATATTTATCACATATGGTAAAATCATTGTTTTTCTACTTCCCTTTATCCATCTTTCTATCTTCCATCCTTTTCTTCTCTTGCTTCCCTTCAAAGCCATAGGACTCAAATAATTATTTACTTGTCTTATTAACACATGATACTATTTCTTTATATGTTGAGAATACATGGGAGACTATTTCCCCTCAAAAAAATTTTTTAATACCATGAAATATACGATCCCTCTTACTCATTGGATCATACATTTTGCTAGAGTTCAAATTCCTTCTACTGAGCGCCATTTCTATTCAATGGCAGACACTAGGTTAGTTTATGAATTGCAATGAATAATTCCAAACTTGTAAAATACCTAATGTAAATTGAATAGTTTATGGATATAATCCATAGTCATAAAAATATTTTCTTTGAGGAGGTGTATACTCATAAATTATCCATAACGATTTGTAATGAAAATGATAATCGTCCTAAGAATATCCATCGGGAGTGTCGTAACAAAAAGTGCATCAAGGCTCGTTGTCGTTCACCAGTTCCCGTTCGAGTCTATCTCAAAGTGGTATTTTCGGGTTTTACCCCAAGGTACATCTGTGCCAGAGCCTCCTCTAACTGCTCGTATCCAGACAGGGATGTATTTTCATTGAAAACTCACAAAATCTTTACATTACCAAAATTCTTGGATTTTCTTCTATACAAATCCTCAAAGTCTATCTTAGGTTAATGTGATCTAATTAGAGTTTATCTAAATCTTGTTTCCAAGGGTATTTATGAACTTCCTCTGATACCAACTTTAATGCCCAAACACTAGATTTCCAGAGTCAGTGCATTATTTTACTATATTAGCATGATTACAAGGAATCATGTCCCGAAATATTGATCAGTTTATCAGTCTTGGAAAATAGATTACATACATGAACATTACATTTCAATTTCCAAAATAAAACACACAAAAATACTTTGATAATTCCATTATTCCCTTATCTTAACCATATATATTAAACAGAAAACACTTCTTGGGATCCTGGGAAAATAAAACACAATAAAGGGGTGAGCTCAGATTCTCAGTAAGTGTTAATAATTTAGTGGAAGCTATAATTTTTTAATGAAAGATGTGTAGTAAAAACAACTACCTTTTAAACATAAACATGAACATAATATGGAAAAAATTAATCAAAAATTACCATATTAATATAAACATGGATATTATACTAGTAAAATAATCACATGTAATAACTAATTTCATAATGAGGGAATGTATATTATCGGACATTAATTTTTGTTTCAAGCCCTCGTGCCAGGACCTGTGGGGCTAACTGTATTCGGAACCTAACCCAGAGAGCCTTTGTAACAGGACTCAAACCCAGAGAGCCTTTGTAACCGGACTCCAACCCAAAGAGCCTCTATAACCAGACTCCAACCCGATGGGTCTTCTATAACCAGACCCCAAACCGGAGGGCTTACATTTACCGGTTCCTAACCCGAAACATACTAGTCCAACAGATTCATCTTAAGAAGAGGATGAAATTTAACATAAACATTCGTATTAAAACTAGTAGACGAAATGTCAATATTTTAACTATAAACCATGAATCGCATAAAAATAACTCTTCCAGAGACAAACGTATCACAAAACCTTAAATACAATATGGAATATTTGTATCATAATAAATCAATTTCAAAGAATTGTAGAATTTATCAATGGATGTTGACATAGATAGATATGATTAGTAAAATGATTTGAGAGAAATACCCCTTTTCCTGAAATCATTTAAAATTCTAACAATTTATAAAGGTAGTCATTTAAAAGGGATTTTTTAATCAAAGTGTATCATACAACTGTGATTATTTTTAAAAGAATTATCATTTCAAAACATTCATGTCCATATAAATAAATCTTTAAAATCATTTTGAAAACATGGACATTAATTAAAAGTGTTTAGAAAAATAAATCATGAAAACATTTATAATGATGATCTAGTTAAATAGACACTCCCATAAAACCTTAAAATATTGTTTTTGAAATCATTTTTATAAAATATTGGTATCTATGATAAGTATGTCGCAGAAAATACATAAACATGAACAATCTCAGATAATAATGAGACTGCGGAAATAACCCTTACCTCGTTGTAATAAATTGAGTCATATGAAAAATAGTCAATAACACCCAAATTAATCATATAATATCATGAATATAATTAGAATAATTATAATATATATCAAATGGTAGTACAAAATACACCGCACGCAATAAATATGTGGTGAACAATGGAAATCTCATGGAATTAAAAGTGAGATAATAAACTCTTTACCTTGTAATTTTCCTTGGTCAAGGGTATGTTAACCTAATTTATAATAGTTAAATAATTGTTATTAAATTATACAAGAGACATATACATAATAATGATATCATATATGATGTTCTAATAATTCTTTGTTAATGATATTTCAGAACTATTGTCGTTTCGGGTGTTAACTGATTCATTTTCCTTTATGTTCATTGTCAAATGAGTCATGTTTGTTATGAATGGGATGATTATTATTCATATGCATAATTATATCAAGTCAATAAACATTATTTTTAATTATAAAATGAAAATTAGTCTTGAATGGTTACGATGGGGAATGAATCTCATCGTGTTCGTGGAGACGGTAATCTGTACTTACGCACGAGCGACAATACCATTCTTTTGATATTGAAATCGTATATAATTGGATGGTATATCATATATGAAGAATAATTATCATGTTATATTTATTATTTAGATCAATTATACATCATTATTATAACCATCCAAATAATAATGTATTTAATAACAGATACACCACGACGTGGAGACTGTAAGTCGTACGTACACATGTATGGTGTTATGTCATTAAAAGGATGGATAGAATAATGAATATGGTTGTAACATATTTATAATAACATCATAGTATATAGAAGATACTAGAGTTATTATTTTTATAACTAAAACAACAAGGAAAGAATATGTGGAAGAAGAAAAGAACTAGAAAGAGGTGATGAAATATTTATATCTTCTTAGGGTTCTTACTTTTGATTTGGGGATTTTTAGGATGGATTTTTTACTAAATTAAGGCCTCTAGGATGAAAAGAGGACAATTTTGAGGATATTTGGGTAGCTTTTGTCCAAGACAAATGGCTTTTGAGGTGTGAATTTGAGAGAAGGGGGAGTTCCCTATTATAAGAGGGGTTAGGGGCACCTTAGGAATAGATTCAAAATATTATTTTATAATAAAATAATCTTCGGTTTCTAATGGCACCAAAATTATTTATTTATAGTATAATATGGGGATGGGTATAAAAAAACTCAACCAATAGGTTTTATATAGGTTTGGGTCACTATATTAACCTCATCTTTTCGATTTAACTACTAGATAATTAGTTTTTCATTTACCATGTCTCTTGGTATTTTTATATTATATGGTTAATAAACATAATATAAATATTCAAGAGAACCTCAAGTGGTTCATTAATGACATATATAATATTAATTATGACTTTTTAAAGAACCATATATTTTTAGTAATAGAATATCAATTAATAATATAATATTTTTTAAAAAACTCTTTTATGTCAATTTTAACACTATTTTCTATTTTGTTTTTGTTAAATTCATAACAACATTTTTACCTCAAAAAAAATTATTTAATCAACAATAACATGTTCTTTTAACCTATAAATGTATTTAAATTCATAAAAACTCTCAAATTACAGTTATTTGGATATTTGTAATATCAATTATTTAAATATTTCATTAATAAGGTAATTAATGCATCATCATTGTGTCATAAATAAATCAAATTATATAATGTCTAAAAAATCTAAATAAAATACCATTATGTTGGAAATATTTTTATCTTTCCAATTAATATCTATAGTCGAAAATAGGAATTATATAATCCCATGTAAAAAATGATTTACTAAAAGCTATTTGTTTTTTTCATTTTTTCCTTCACATTATGTTAATTAAAATGAAGTGTCATTATAATTCATAAGTGGCTCCATGGGGTCCAAAATCGACCCAAGGATTCCCATGGTCGGACATGACTCATCCAATAAGGTTAGGAAAAGTGTTAAAATAATTTTTTATTAATATAATGTTATTTTTACCATGAATTACCCCATTTAACTTTAATCGCGGTAAATAAAAGTCAAAAGTAACTATTCACCAACAAATTATTTTCATCTTATTGAACCAAATTTTATTTAATGTGTTTAACCATGTCTTTTGTATATTTGTAATTTTACTCATAGAAACGGTAAAATTATGTTTTCTGCAAATTTGCAGAATTCTCATAGGAGGTGGGTAAATGATGGTAAAAAGTTCAATAAGATTTTAATATATCTAAACATATTATAAAATGAATCCAATTAATTATATTTAACTTATATAATTATTATGTATCTATTTTTACCTAAGATAAATTTAATTAAAATAAATAATTATTTAAATAAAAAGTCGGTTTTATCCAAGAACTCAGTGTTTTTCGCTATTCACCAAAAAATTGAATGTTTTCAAAAAAATACCAAAATTTACCCCTAAGATACTTTTTATATTATAAATTAAAAATTTAAGTCTATTTTACCAAATTCAAAACATAGAAGTTGCATTTACTATTTTAAAATTAATTCCTGTTGTCAAAACCAAAAAGAGTGTTTTTAAGAAATAATAACTAATAAAATATTGACACATGTTTATGTTAAATTTCGAAGGGAAATTATTTCCAATTAATAAAATTGAATCAAATGGTAAAAATATAATCTGTTTATACATCCAAACCATTAAAATTTATAATTTAACACTACAAATTATTTTGATTAAAAAAGTTGTTTTCAGTTAAAATATAGTATTTTTCACTACTCACCAAAATAAGAAAGTTATCAGAAAAACACAAAAATTTATTAAATATAAATTATTATGTACCGATTCTAAATAAGATTTTTATTTTTTCAAATTGAATATATAAAATTTTCAAATATTTGAATTAAAAAGGGTTCTTTATTAAAAGGCGGAAAAATTATATATTTAAAAAATACTTCTTTTATCTGAAAAAAATGAATTTGTTTTCTCATTATGTCTATGAAACTAATAATATGGATTCTAAAATTATAAAGATTATATATAGTTCAAATTTTAGTTAATATTATTCATAACCTCTTTCGAACAGCTAGTTTGGTAAGTCGGGGTGCGCTTGAACTTAGTTTTGCGTGTAGTACAAGTTATAGAATTACTTTGAAGAAATAACATATTATTAAATTATGGGGTGTTACATAACATCTCACTACAATGTGTACTATAGAGATTTCACGGTGATGAATAGTTTTTTCAAAGATTTATCATCCCTATCTAGATAATTTATAAAGTCAGATAGGTAGTGTACCACTTTTCCCTAACCCCATATTCTGTTCGGGTAGAAAATTTATTCTATGTCTCATTGTTGAGGAGGTATGTGACTGACCTATCACACATTGTCAATAGGGGTGACCTGGACATTGGGGATAGAGCTACCATTATGGAGTACCCAGAAGAGTTCGATGATTGGAATGATAAGATCTTCAATGTACATGTGATTGCCTCGGTACAAATGTATTGGTAACATTAGAATCATTAGGTGAACACTTGGGATTAGGATAAACAGATTAGAGCCTAGTACAATCATATTTTTAGTATAATATTTATTCCAAGAATAAAATCCCATAGGTTGGTAGAATGTAACATCTTAGTTTTTTCGTATAATGCTTTGAAATATATCTAATAATATTTATGGATATAGGACTTCAGT
Organism: Viscum album; assembly: GCA_963277665.1. Classification (NCBI taxonomy): domain Eukaryota; kingdom Viridiplantae; phylum Streptophyta; class Magnoliopsida; order Santalales; family Viscaceae; genus Viscum; species Viscum album. The sequence continues at coordinate 2,057,713,828 of OY728137.1, forward strand.
AGTAATGGAATTTTAATACCCATAGATTCTTGATTTTAATATATTATAAATATTATTTATAGTAATGTCATGTGTGCACCCTTTTGTAGAAATAATGGAATAAGTTGTGAACGGGGTCAAGATAAAAAATCTAGGACTACTATTGGATCTAGGATACGAGTTTTAACCAAGAAGTGATATAACCTTTTTTAGATTGGGTGTTTAGTTATAAAGTGGTCATTGGTGTAATAGTAAATTTAAAAAATAAATTAATATATTTATTTCTCCCTGAACAAAACCCCCCTTTAAAAACAATACTATACCAAAACCATAGGGTTATCCACATAACCCTATGTATTTGAGATGAGATAGTGGGTGGGAATTTTTGGAAGTTGGGATCTTGAATCAATTATCAGAGTACAATAGGGATTACAAATGACATCGTAGTTTGGGGATCTCACCCCTAATGACATTGCGGTATTGTTCCATATCAGTGATTAATCCATCATGGAGTAGGGAAATTATTTTTTATAGTTTAATTAAATGTTTCCTATCTCATGTTAAAAACATTAAAATAAAAAAAAATATTGATTCGTAAGTCATTCATGATTTGGTGTGTGGTTTTATCTTCATGTGTTTATGGGGAATTGGTATTATTGACATACATATGTAACTTAATCAACAAAAAATCAAGGACAACCCAAAAAATGACTAAGGTTCATTCAATTTTTTTTTTCTATGGATTCCTTCCCTAGTTCTATAAAGTTTCATCAAATGTTTTTATTTTTCTATAAATTTGACTGATACCCAGTAGACGATCTTTTCTCCTTAAATCATTGTCACAATGGATCTCCACCACCGTTTTGAGTTTGTGATCTAGGAATTGATCAAGTTATAATGTTTATAGTTTATTATCGAATGTTTATTAGGATTGGATATAACTCCCTTGTTTCTTAGTTTGGTATGTGATGATATTGTGGCATAATAGGAGGTGATTGATGAGTGGTGTATGTGAATGGAATATATCCACTGATGATAGTGCAGTTTTGTTCAACAAGATACATGAGATTGGGGTGTGATTGATTGAAGGTTAGAAGGTGGTGGAGGATTGAATACACCATGTGATGAAACTATAGGTTCTTAAAAATCCAAAATTACACATTCGGTATTCCATTGAACAAATTCCATGTAATCCCCCTTTTATGATTCTTGGGTTTACGTGTAGAAAAATATATCACAAACTATGTGAAACATGTCAAAGGACATGTGCCCTGGTGCTGGTGGATTAGTGTATACATAATATGGAACAGAGGAATGAATAAACCTAGTTACATGATCAATGATATAGTTCATGTGCATGTCATGATGATCATAAGCTGCTAGGTATATGTGTATAGATCAAATTAAATTGGCACGGAAATATGTATATGGGAACTATCATGTCCCTCTCTCAGTGCTATGAATTCCTCTAAAACACATGTAACCTATGAGAAAACACCTTTAATGTAGGATTATATCTCCTATGAGATAAAGAGACATGGGTAGACCCATGCAAGACAGGACATTCCATGTATATCCAAGTACACATCGTGTACTTTTTTAAGACAAATTGAGGTCATCCACCTCTTCAGTGGATTTCAGGTTTTGCTGAGAACGATCTATTGGTTCATCTCTATCTTATTATAGTGTGGTACTACATACTAATAATATGATTATGATACCCAGTACAGGTTTTTTTCTAGAATACAATTCACTGTATCCCCCTATGAGGTCCAAGGGGGATCCTTTATCGTATCTTATACATTATGTAGGGTTTCTGGTGTTCACATGACCACCATGAATGGGATGTTAGTCCCATGTCTAGTTGATTAATACATTACTGTTTTCATCCCCCAGTGGTCCTAGGAGTCATCCACTATCTAGAGTTCAATATATTTAGATTTTAAGTGAGTACTTCATGGGTAATACCTGATGAGAAAGTACTCTCAAATGATTGTCATTAGTGACAATATTTCTCATGGTTTGAGTTCTACCATATGATCATTAACTTGAATCCTCAATCAAAATCCTTTTGTTGGAAATGGTTGAGACGTCTATGAGACATGGAGTGTATTATGATTATACTTGGTATGTATGGATATCCTTATTTTTTTGCCTTAAATATTAATTTACATTAATTTTATAGGATTATCATAGTACTCGTGATGATTGATTATTAGTCATATCATGGTTTCATATCAGTAATATTAAACTTAAAAATATATGGGCTCTACAAGACAAGAAATGTATTATGCAGACGATATGCCTTTTGATGTTGTTCTGGGATGAACAGATACATGTGGAGGATATTGATCTATATTTACTAGGGTTGGACAAGGTGTTTCATTGTATAGTAGTCCCCTTTATTTATGAGATTGTTGTACACCTTTTCATTTTTTATGCGGGATTTTATTTTCACATTTTATTGGAACTTTTACATTGGTGTTCTCTGATGTTTGACATATTTTATAAAAGCATTTTTGTATCAGTTTTATTTATCATTCTGTATTTTATTAGTTTTTTATATAAGTTCATGTGTACAGTACCTTATGATCAGTCCAACCATGTCTGTGATATTCCTACTCAATATTGTTCGATGACCCCCATCCAATAATGGTTGTCTTGGTTTTTCACACTCAGTATATCTCTAGCTAGGTGGGACCTAATGATTCAGGTCATGACAAGAGAGAATGTGAGATGCTCATACATCAAAATGGTAAGTGCATCTGGGTTTAATAAAGATGTACCATGACAACTGATGTCTTCTCTAATGGAATATTATGAAGAAAAACTTCACTAGTTTTTTAATTATTAATTACACGTTAGTGTCTAAAGGGAATGCATCACCATCCTCATTGTTTTATTTTTCACATTGATGATAATGTGGAATTGTGAGGATGTGATTATGGGACTTATTTAGGGTTACCTCAAACCCTAAGGATTCTTGATGTGGACTAGTCAATAGTTGATCGACATATTAAAGTGGCTCATTACATGCTGATTTGAGAGACCATTTTTTGAATGATCTTGGAAAACCACATATATATGATATAATATTCTTTAATAGAGCTATATTGTATATCATATCATATATATATATATGTGTGTGTGTGTGTGTGTGCTTCAAGTCATGGTTTTATCATGGATTAGTGATTCCTTCGAGTATCCAACATAGAATGTGTACAATAAACATCTATAGATAGGTGGATAGTCCAGGATGATGATCTAGATGTTTAAGTATATGTTGCATGAATAAATTATATAATGTAGTGGCGAGTGAGATGATAACCTTGAATAAGATGATTTCTCATATAATAACATCTTCCATGTTTAAATTTATTTTATATATTTTTATGCTCTTTAGGGTTAGTCATGTCACCTACATATTTATTGGAACGATGTGCGTGGCATAGTTGTTGTGAGTCCGGTCTTATTATAGGATACCATAGAGAGAGTAATTTTTTTTCAAAAAGTGTTTATTCACCACTTATAGTAGAAAATTATTATAATATGATAGAAGGATATATTTTTTTTGGAGATCTCAATGGTTGACTAGGTTTTCTTACATGTGACTACCCAACTAGTTCATTGATGATTAAAGAAGTAATGGAAGATAGTTCAATGATTATTTGGATTTATAAACATTAAATAGAGTATCTAAATAATGGCCTAATGATTAGATATTCATTCACATCATCATGTTATCTTTTATGTGTTATATGTATCTCAAATTCAAAGGTACATGTCCAAACTTATACATGTCATCAACTGTGACGATGTTGAGCCAAATCCTGATGGATCATTTATGACTTTTATGGTGTGGATTATATAGAAAAGTGAGAATTTTATGAAAGTAGATATAGAATCACTTTTTAATTTTCTATGGAATCTATGACGTATCGATGAAGATACTTGGGAGTGGGAAACAAATGTGTGAGATCAATGGACTCAGTTGTCTGAGCTGGAACTCTGGTGACACTTGTTGGTGATAAAAAGTCTATTGTGGCATATATTCTAATGATCAAGAGTTTATCTAGGAACATTACAACTTAATTAATCTTCTAGATGGGTTTAGAGTGTCTTAAAGGCCTTAATGGTGGTGCATGGTTGGTACATGATTAGGGGAAACTATGTCATTATCCCTAGGAAACCATCTGACATGATTAAAGATGTTCAAAAGAGGAACATGGTTGGTTCACTATTACAGAAAACCATATGAAAATTCATTGAAATAATTCATCCTGATATATATTATATAACCACTATTGTCACAATATTTACCATGTTTTCACCCAAATTATTTTAGTTCCCATGATAGGTAGAAATCCTCCCTTGGTTGGTTCACAGTTTAGAAAACCATTTATAATGTATTAATTTATATGAAAATAATATTATAAAGGAAAAATTATTTCAATATAATTTATTCTTCTAAAATATAGTCTCTTGAACTGAAAGACTCTAGATTTTCTCCTCATTGAATTTCATCCCTTCCAAGTCTAATTCTTCTAGATCATGGGGTGCAAACTCATGGTCAATCAATCTATGAGATATATCTTTTCTCTTTAATTTTTTTTCATATATATCTATATTTATTACCAAAAAAATCATTGATATTAAATTTAATGACAATATATATGCAATTTTATATGATAAAATGATGAAATCATTGATTGTGGATAAGTCAATGATGAATCATGAGTGTTGGAGAACTTCATTTAATTAATATCAGATATATTAATGTTTGCAGATCCCATGAGGTTTTTTGGTTTGGATATAATTCATTTTATATAGAATATTCATTTCACACAACTATTATCCTCATTCTTGATGAATTGGGATCGATTATATGATCTCTTGGTGTCTAGGATTTATCTGATTTTTTAATATATGGTGTGGATTGCAATTCATTATAGAATCATGGAATTTTACATCATTGTTAATGAGGTATGAGGTTCATTACCATATTGAGAAATTTATTTTCTTTTTTACTTGATAAGATACAAACATTATTTTATCTTGATTGACCTTGAATGATAGTGACCACATGTGTCATTGTTTTCCACCCATGAACCCCATATATGATACTCAACTCCAAGAGTATGATTATGTAGCTTGTTTTACAATTTATGATGTTGATCATATATACATGTATATTGATACTGATTCTGCAGATAATATTTTGTATTATTTCTATATATGTTCTACCATGTTATGTATGATTTTCAAACAGTTAGTGGTATTTCTCTGGGTATTCGGAATCAGTGTACCATCATGATATGGTTATACCTTATAGCGGGATTTCACGTGGCATGCGATGAAGGTGATGATGGCAATGAAAATATTTTATGGGAATAAAGGACATGATTCTATACTCGAGATAGTGGAATTCAGTCTTTGAAAACCTTGGAACCTGATACATGGCTATGAAAGGGTACAACAACCGTGTGGCCTGACATGTGACCAATATAAGGATTGATATCCTAAAATCCAAACTCATGATGGAGTTCAGATGTGATGGTTTTGTGGCCCAATATAAACCTATAACTTGTGACTATAGAGATACATGATAACTATCCTTATGACTAGATATTGATCACTCATTACATCTTTTACAAATATCCTTATAGAAGGCAGATGAAGTAGGTAAAACGAGTGATCATGATAGCTTGGTTATCCCTCTAATGATCGACATATTAAGTTATTTCTTTCTTTCGCATTTAACTTATCATCACATATAGATCCTTTTAATTTTAAATCATGCTATGGATGAATTGGTGGTTTTATTTTGGGTATAATTACTCAAAAAATCACATGAATTTCAATGTTTTTGCAGACATCATGATTTGGGATTCAGGTAAGGGAAAGTGGAAAGCTGCAGATAGTTGATCTGAGGAGTATAAAGATTATAGAAGTATTAAGAAAGAATCTGGAGGATTCCAAAAATATATATTTCATTATATTCATACATATTATATAATCTATTTCATCTTTCCGTATTGTGAGACTTATTAATTTTACTTGTATGACATGGGAGATAGCTAGGTTTCTTTATCATATACTAAGACATTCTAAGTTGTTATATTTTTTATAATTATGGTGTATGGATATTATTATCTAGTGTATGATCTCCCAACTACACCCTTATATCATCTTCAATAGATGTAAGCCTCTTGCATATTGGTATGTGCACACAAGATCATGTAGCATCCCCATGTGGGTGTTGTTTGGGTAACCCTCGATGGGGCATTACAACCTAAGTCATAAGCATTGTTATTATCATATTTTACCATCATTGAGTTAAAATCAGTATTCATGAACTTAATCCTTTTATGTTTTTTATCTTTAACCATATTAAATCATTAAATTTTATAATCTCTTTATTTTTTATGGAAAATAAATCTATTCACATTTTACCTCCCATTGGAATGCGATTTGATTACATTATTTCTTGTATATTGACTAATATTTATTCATTCATTATGGTTGTAAATATATTTCCTTCATGTACATATTGACAATATTTTTTCTTAAATTATATTCTCCCTACTTCAATGATTTATTTAGTTCATTTTCTATATCCTCGTTTATTTTTTTACAAAATTTAAAAATAATTTTTTTATCATTTTATTCTTGGGTAATTTTTTAGTTTATTTAAAAAAGTGTTAAAAGAATCTATTTTCTAACATTAAATCCATGATAAAATTTTTGCTATTTTATAAATATTCTTATTTATAAATTTTTATTTTTATTTTTCTATGGTTTTTGCAATAAAATATTATTCTCTTTATTCTATCTGTTTTAAATTTTAAATATTATTGTTTTAGAAAAATAAATAAAGGGATTTCATTCAACTTATGTATATTTTAATTTTTCACTCAAAATATTAAGCCCTTAAATTTATTTATTTTCAATGATTCAATATTTAGAAATTTTTGACAATTAATGTTTACAATTTCTTCTTTTTTGATCCTTGAATTTTATTTTTGAATGTGAAATAGATGTTTTTTATCACAACCCTATAATGAATCTTTTTAAAAATTTAATTTTATAATTATGATTCTATTTTAAACTAAAAATATTAAATATCAATTTCTATAGGAATTATATTTCATATATTACCCTCTAAATGATCATATCAATTTATATTTTATACCTCACCTTATTCATAAGGATTGTATTCTTAGTCAGTCTTCATCTCTCGCTTAACATGCTTTCTCTTTTATGTCCATATTTTTTTAATTTCATAGATAAATTCTATACTAAATATAAAATTTATATATTTTGATATCTAGTATGTCTTAATAGTATAACCATTACATGATATAATGACATTTTTATGGGTTATTACCGATACTTATATTGTTAACTAGGGAAATATTTAAAATCGTTGTATTTATTTCAATATTGATGTTTGTTTATTAATAAGTCAGGTTGGTTATGTATTTTATTGTTTATTTATTTATTATTTGGATTAATATCTTTCACTAAATATTTAGTGGGTTTTTAATAGAGTTATATACACCCTAATTGTATTGGTGGGTCTGAGGAGACAAACTAGCATAGCTATTTCATTTAATTCGTACACATTTACGTATTGTATATTGCTATGAGACCTTGAAAATATATCTATGGTGTCTGATGTTGTGAATTCCATCACTATGAAATTATTTTTTTTCATGTTATTATTTTGATTCTTATGTTATCATTAAATATATTACATTATCATGTTATGAGTCTTATAAAATTTAATTATTACTATATATTCTCATTATATTATTTTGTATCGGTTTTTTATATAATTATTTCTATTATAGGAAACCCATTATTTAGAATTTTATCACACCATCTGTATGTTTCCTTTTCCCTATTTTTGTGGTGAATATTATTAAATGTGAAATATATTTTTTAGTTTCATCTACTGATAATTTTATCGGTGATGTAGGATACTTGCTAAAAAATATGGAGTCCTCTATTTGATTGAAAAAAATTGATGGGAACAAAATGGGAATTGTTTGTTAATTGTTTCTTTCTAACTCTAAAAACTCTAAACCTAAAAGTATTTGGGTGTGTAACTAAAAGAAACATTTATTATTGATGTAGGATGTATGTAAGGTTAATCTTGTATCAATTAATTTGTATTCAAAGAAACAATTCAAATGAAATCTTTTAAGAATCAAATATGGGAGTGCATGTCTTGGACATCATAGTTGTTTTAAAAACAACGTCAATATAACCTTATATATTATGATATTATCAAATGGGTATAACATAAGAGTTATATAAACAATCATTATTTAATATGTTTAAGGTTAGTCAAATGATTAATGAAATAGATACACCTTTTGAGGTGTTATTTGATTGGATTTTGAGAATATTAGTTCTATTTTAGATATTTTTATTATGTTTATTGGAAGAATACATGGTCAAGGTATATTTATCCCATAGGTTATGAATTTAGTTTTCATTAATAGAGATAAAATCATATAATAATATTAATATATATTTGGAGTATACATGATTGAGGTATATTTTGGTTGGTATGCAATTAATGTAGTATAAAGATAAATATTAATGTAGATTTTTGAGAGACCAATTTTCTATTGAAACCCAGGCTGGAAATACATGGATATTTCAAAATTTTAGATGAATATTTTGTACATTAAAAAATATTCTTTCTTGAGGAACAGAATATATTAGTGTCTTTGGAGACATGAAAAAAAAATATTGTATCCTGCTGAATGATCTTCAAAATATATCAAAAAGATATCCACCTTTAGTACTTCTACCTAAAACCATTATTAATAACTTGGGTAAAGGAAAAATAAGAAAGGGGTGAGATAAAATTCATATTAATGGTAAATAATGGACATATGTAAGTATAATTGTGTGCATTGGGGTATGACAACATGATCATGATAATAGAAGATCATACCCTACAAATCAAATATAATATAAATGAATCATGGCATAATGCATGGCAGTTCAGAAGACATGAATTGTAAGGAAATGCATAACATAATGCATGAAATCATAACATAGGAATAAAACATGTAATTGTGGAAGGACCATAAGCTTATATAATTATCTCAATAGTAGTCAAGGCATTTCTTATGATACCATCTTAGTGGGAAAATCTTATTACTTAACTAGGTTAAAACCCTGTTCAAGAATTTTATTTTTGAACTGAGGTCACCCCCCATTCTATCCATGTATTACTAAACCTTGTTAAACTCTTGTTCTATCCTCGTAATACTGAACTGAATTCAATTCTCATTACAGCTCTATAATACTGAACAGAGCTCATTTATCATTCCTACAATGTCTATATCATGTGTAACATCACAAGTAAATAAAGTGGAAGAAATTTTCATATTTATTAATATTTTTGAATTAAATATTAATTTTACTTTAATGGGGATACTATGTTCAATGGCATACCTAACACGCAATAATGGGATTCTCCGAAATCTCAGGTTGCACACAAGGCTGTGTGATACTGAAAAATAAAAATATAATATTATTTTAAATGGTAGTAAATGCCTAGTAATTCTATTGGCATGAAATGAAAAGAACTAACTAAAATATGATTATTCATTTATTTAAATGTTTTTTCATTTATCCAATACAATTTACAGTCTTAAAATGTGACTGAATCCAATTTTAAGCATAAACACTCTAATATTCTTTAAAAAGTTTATTTACCACCTTATGATGGAAAACCCTTTTTAAACATAGTTTTTGTCACTTTTATATGTTTTATTTGACAAAATAAATTTCTTCTTTAGAATTGGGACATAAAAATTTACTTTGGATGAAATTATGGAATTTTTCTGATAAAGATCAGTTTTTAATGAATAGTGAAAAATACTGCATTTTAATTCAAAACATCCTTTTAATCTAGTTTATTTATATAGTTATATTTCTCATTTTATTGGTTTTAACGTGTTACTATATCATATTTTTATAATTTAATTCAATTTTGGTTATTAGAGTTAATTTAACTTCGAATTGGACTTAAACAACTGGTAATCTTTTGATAGTAATTATTTCATAAAAATCTTCTTTCTGGTTTTGACTACGGTAATTAATTATAAATTATTTAATGAAACATATATGGATTAAATTTGGTAAAATAGACATTATTTTTTAATTTGGAATATCATAATAGAATTGGGTTCATATTTTTTATTTTTCTAAAAATGTTCAAATTTTTATAAATAGTGAAAAGCACTGCCTAGTAGTTAAAAACTGACTTTTCATTTAAACAAAATTTAAATATTTGTGTAAATTGAATTTCCAAAATCCAACATACATTTTTTTCATCAGTAAGTAAAATGTGGTTCAATAAGATGAAAATATTTTTTGGTGAATAGTAACTTGTGATTTTTATTTACATTGATTAAAGGTAAATAGGATAATTCAAGGTAAAAATAATATTATAATAATATAAAATGTCCTTAATACTTGTCCAAAATTTATTGAATGAGTAATGGATGACCAATAAAATTATTGGGTTTGACTTTTGTCCTTTGAAATCCATTTGGGTAAAATAATGACATTAATAACTTTTTATTTAAAGTAAAAATAAAAAAATTATAAACATGTATTGTTTTTTCCAAAAAAAAAATTAATGCAAGGTTATATAATTTCTATATTTTACTATAAATATTAATTAGAATTTTAAAAATATTTTCTACATTATTGTATTTTATTTATAATTCTTAGACATTAATCAAATGAATTTAGTAATGACACAATGGTGATGTAGTAATTTCTTCATTAACAAAGGATTTAGAAAATTGATATTATAAATATTTAAATAAATTTATTTTAAAACTTTTTATGCCATAAAATAATTTTATAGATTAGTATTAATTGTTATATTATAATTAATTATGTTTTTTCTAAATAATCAAGTTAGTTTGGATTTTTTGAAAAGTCGTTATATGAATAGTATTAAAATAGATATAAAAGAGTTTTTAAATGAATAAATATTTTATTAAATGATAAAATCTTCCTAAAAATCTAATATTTTTCTAAATGAAATATATGATGTTAAAAATGTCATTAATGATCCATTTTGGGTAACTTGTAATTTTATTTTAAATATATTAACTATATCGTATTAATATATTAGAGGACATGGTATAAGTTAAATAAGGTAACAAATGGTTAAATAAGAAAGATAAGGATTAAAAAATATCCAAAACTTGTCCAATTTTTATTGGATGATTTTATTTCGACTTATATTCACATTATATTTGAATTAAATAAGTTTTTTACTATTTTAAATCCAAAATAATTATATAATAAAATAATATTTTCAAACATTCCTAAAGATCCCTTCCTCTCCCTTATAAAATGTCACCATCTCTAACCCATTAAACACACCTCTCAAGCCCCTTGGATCATCCAGCCTCTACCCAAATAATATCTAAATATCCCTATCTTTCTCCCAGTAGCCATACCTTAGGCAGAAGGCACTTCGAGGAATCCTTTTGGTTCAAACTAAAGAGAGATACTCGATTTAAAGGTAACATCTTCCCTGAAGTTCTCTTCATTTATTTTACATCTTTACTCCCTATGCTCTTATTATTATTATTTTAAATAAAAAGAATATTATCCTATATATACTATTTTTTTTATGAGAATAATTAAAACTACACTTACACACACCTCCACCTAATGGATACAAACATATTGTTTCTGTGTATGGCGCACTGCTGCCTTATAAAATAATGATTGTTCGATTATCTCCTACTGCCTCTCATGGTGTATATTATGATTGAACTAAATTTAAATGATATATATATGGTATTTATATTGTCTATATTCTTCTGTATTTTTCATTTATATCATACATTTATGGTTTCCATAAAAGGTAAATATGATAATTTCATTTGAGGAAGTGCGGACTACCACCCCCTCGAAGTGATATGACTTGTTTATGACATATGTTGAAAGTATAAAAGATGGAATTACTAAAATTATATATTATATTATAATTTCATTATAATATATTTATGTATCATTATGTTTTCATTCCATTAAAATGAAATAGAAATGAAATTAGCGTTCACGCGTACGTACGACTTACCATCTCCATGAATGGTGCATTTCATTTATTATCTCCAAATGTTATATACTATTATAAATACATATATATAATATATATATATGATATATACGATATCTTAATCATGAATATAATTTATTATATAATAGAATTTTGACCACATGGACAACTTTAAATTATTGAAAGTTTATTTTTGACTCAAATACCAAATATTGACAAAATAACAGTTATTAACTTAAATGATTATGTAATGTTTATATTGGGGTAATAATTAAAATTAAAAGGAATAATAATCATAAAAAGGGTTCATAAGAAAGTATAAATTATCGTTAGTATTATTATTCAGTAGATTAAAGAATGAACGGGTCAAGTCGGATACTAGGTAAGGGACATCGTCTCAATCCCCTTTCATTGAGGAATATTTGGATTTATACATGAATTTATTTTATATGGTGTATAAACCCATTTGAATTGTCATTTAATTAAAATGGAATCTTTTTCTACGTATAATTTTACTAAACAACAAAAGTAATGATTTTTTAACGTATGTGGTGACAATGACCATTCTGCAGCCGCAAGCATTGTTTGATATTTGGCATCCTTAATAAGCCATAAGATTTTTAAAAGGAAAATAAATTCCATATACTCTTTTATGTATTTTGGTAATGAAAATATTTTGATAATGGATTGGTTATGTCAATATATTTAAATGATATATTGTGATTGAAATATGGAAATGTTATGTTTCCTTTATATTTGTTTTATATGTTATGATAATGTTATAGTTCATAAGAATTGTTTACATATATGGGTGGTTCCATGATAAAAAAAGGGTGGGTGAGACCGAGATATCTCTCCAATGCATTGGGTAACGTGATGAAGGTTAACGTTAATATTTCTCCTAATAGATTTAGGGAATATACAATGATGGGTATTCTAAATTTAACTCCCTATGTAACTGTGAAAGCTATAACGTAAGTATGTTATGGATTCCACTTGTTACTTTTATGATTTATGATTTCAATTTTTTATTCAAAAATATTATTATTTTTTGTGGTAAGTTAAAGATTTAAAATTATGATTTCATTTATTTGGATGTATTTATGGACTAATGTTCTCTTTCCTTGTTTTATAACCCTTACTGAGATTTTTATGCTCATCCATTGTTTTTGAAATCTTTTTCACAGGATATAATGAAGGGTAAGATAACAGAATAATTCAAGAATATTTTTATCAAGAAAAGAATTTTTTTTAAGAGTCTTTATTTTATAAAAAATGGATACTGAGTATAAGTGTCTAATTTGTAACAATTGAGATGTAATGTAATAGTTATAGCCAAATTATCTAAAAAATAGAAACCTAAAAAGATCCTCATTGTTAAATATTAACACAATTCAATATTACTAAATGTTTAAGGTTGGGTCCTTATAGTAGTATTCAAAGGTCAGTGTATAAAAATTTAGAAGTTAGGAAATTGTTGAATTAATATCCATAAATTAATTTATGTTATGATGGAAATGATATAGAATTTAAAAATTACCATGTTGCTTCGCATAGTATATTTTTATGTTCAAAATGGGTTTCCATAGATAAAATAGGGCAGCTATAATGGGACGATAGCAGGAGGAAAACAACCTTCCAAATCAGCAACCTCAGATAGTTGGAATCAGAACTAAACAATTTGTTGCAGTGATGAAACAGTTGACTCAGACTATAAATGGTGGTGGTATCCACACACGAGATTAGATAGATCAACCACAGAGGATTATGTCCATAGTGGTGCATTGCATGAGGCAGCATCCCCTGTCATTCATAGGATCATCTGACCTTGTTCTAGATGAATGGTTGATCAAAGCACTAGAAAATATTATTGATGTTAGGGTTTGTTTAGAAAATCAAATGGTTAGTATTTATATATAACATTTTGAAGGTGATGTCGATCAGTGGTGGTAGATGGAGAAAAATATCAGGGATAGTGAGGAGATTGATTCTCTTGATTGTGATGAATTTAATGTTATGTTTGTTGAGAAATATTTTCCTAAGGGGGTTCGTCTTAGGATGGAAATGAAATTCATGGAATTGAACCAGGAAGATGACTTAGTGACTTCTTATGAAGCAAAATTCACTCGACAAGAAAGGTATTCTCTAAATTTCATATGAGATCTTGATAATAAAATCAATAGTTTTTAATCAAGATTAAAGTAAAATTATCGATGGGAATTAGATTCTCGTGAGGTAAAAAGTTATGAAAAACTTGTATGATGTGGGGAGAAGGTTGAAATGGAGTTTTCCTATGATCAGGTGTTCTTTGAAAAACAACAGAATAAGAGGTCGAGGTGGTAGAGGAAAGGGAAGAACTCTTCAATAAAGTCTGATGGTATGAAACATAATTTTACAGTTTGTGAAAATTGTGATAAAAACCATTTTGGGAAATGAATTTTGAATTCTGGTAAGTGCTACCGATGTGGTAAAATTGGATATAAGGCTAATAATTGCACAAAAAAAATTCCGGGTAATGGTAAGATAGAATCTGATTTACAGTCAGTAAAATGTTTTATGTGTAATGAAATCGGTCATTATACAAATGAGTGTCCAAAGAAGAACTCAAATAAGGTAAAGTATCTGGACTAGAAGTAGAAAGGAGTGGTGAAATCCTTTCCAACTACTTCAGTAGATTTTGGTCCATCGAATGAAGTAGTATCAGGTAAATTGTTTGTTTATTCATATTATGCCAATGGGTTTTTTGATTCAGAGTCTACTCATAATTTCATTTCTGAGATTTTTTCTAGTAAATTGGAAATTCCAAATCAATATATGAATAATGAACTTATGGTAAAAACAATGGGAGGAAATTATGAGATAAAAAAGAAATTATAAGAACATTATTTTCCTTGTGTGTGGAATTAATCTACCTACAATTATTATTGTTTTGCATCTGGTAGAGTTTGATGTTATTTTGGGTATGGATTGGATTTCTGTTTATCATGCTAAGATTGAATGTAGAGCTAAAGAGATTTCTTTTCAAAAAATAATTTCAGTGTGTGTACAAGATTGAACCCTTAATTTTGATAACATATCAGGAAGCTGAGAAACTAGTAAAATGTGGAAAATAATGTTACCTTTCCCATATTGTGGAAAACAAAAAACTATTAAAATTAATGATGTTCTAGTGATAAATTAGTAAATTTATTTTTTTTATGATGAGTTTCCTGGTATAATACATGTTCGGAATGTTAAATTTTCTGTTGATTTAGTATATGATGCAAACACAATTTCAAAAACCCCATGTAGAATGGATCAAATTGAAATTTTTGAGTTAAAGAAGCAATTTCAAGAGTTATTAGATAATGGTTTCATTCGACCTACCACATCACCATTGTATTCCCTTGTAGTGTTTGTTAAAAATAAATATGGTTCAATGAGACTTTGAATTGATTATAGAGCATTGAATAAATTCACTATTAAGATCATGTATCCTTTCCCTTATATCGATGATTTGTTTTATCATCTCCAGGGAGCTCAGTATTTTTTTAATATTGACTTGAGGTCGGGGTACCACCAGTGGAATGTAAAGGAAACAGACATTATGAAGACCGCATTTCGTACTAGATATGGCCATCATGAATTTGTAGTTATGCCTTTTGGGTTATCCAATTCACATGTTGTATTCATAGATATTATGATTTGAAATTTTTATGAGTTCTTGAAAATGTTTGTGGTTGTGTTCATTGATGATATTTTGGACTATTCTAAAAGTAAATAGAAACCCAAATTTCATTTAAGGGTTATCTTGAAAACCATATAAAAAATAAATTTCATGGTAAATTCAGCAAGTGTGGGTTTTAGTTACAAGAAATTTCTTTCCTTGGTCACATTGTCTCATAAAATGTCATAACTGTTGATCATGCTAAATCAATTTTTTGAAGAATGGCCAAGACCTACCAATATCACAGAGATTTGTAGTTTTCATGGTTTAGTAGGTTATTACAGGAGGTTTGTTGAATGTTTTTCAAGGTTATCTAGCCCAATGACTATGATAACTCAAAAAGGTGTTAAGTTCATTTGTACAAAATAATGTGATGATTTTTTTCAGGAATTGAAAATAAGATTGATGAATGCTCTAGTTTTCGCACTCCCTTCCAAATATGGTGAATTTGTTATCTATAATGATTATTCGTTGAAAGGACTTGGTTGTTTCTTAATTATAAATGATCAGTTAATTGATTATGATTCACGTCAGTTGAAACCTCATGAGTAAAATTAGCCTACACATGATTTGGAATTAGTTTCTGTTTTTTTTTCTTTAAAAATTTGAAAGCATCATCTGTATGGAGTAAAATGTGATATATATACTGAAAAAAATGTTTGAAGTATATATTCACTCAGAATGAATTGGACATGAGACAGAGGAGATGGTCATAATTAATCAAGGATTATGATTGCATGATCCATTACTATCCAAGAATGGAAAATAAAGAGGAAGAGTCTTTGAGTCAATAAAGTAATGATATATTAACCATGTTATGTTTGGAACAAGATACTTTGATTAACAATTTGATGAACATTGGAATAGAAGTTCAAGGTGCAGAAGATCCCTCTGATTTGTTTCAGGTGAAAGTGAAATCATCTCTATCAGACAGAATTAAGCAAGCACATAAGGAAGGCAGTGAGTTGTAGAAAAAGATAGAGTTGATTTAGAATGGAAATTTTCCTGATTTTAACATTGATAATAATTTTATTTTGTGAATTGGGAAGAGATGATGTGTGCCCTGTGAGACACAGTTGAAGAAAAAGTTATTATATAAAGCTTATAGTTCTCAATTTTCTATTCATCATGGAAATACTAAGATGTACAAAGATCTTCGGGAGTATAACTGGTGTGATGGAATGAAAAGATATATCAATGAATTTACTGTGAAGTGTTTGACTTGTCAATAGGTTAAAGCCGAGTGGCAATTACCAAAAGGGATGCTTCTGCCTTTACCAATTCTAGATAGGAAATATGAAGATATATCCATGGACATAATTGTGGGATTACTGAAGACATCTCAAGGTAACAATGCAATCTAGTTTATTGTTGATCAATTG
Source organism: Viscum album (assembly GCA_963277665.1). Taxonomy (NCBI): domain Eukaryota; kingdom Viridiplantae; phylum Streptophyta; class Magnoliopsida; order Santalales; family Viscaceae; genus Viscum; species Viscum album. Next base: position 2,057,731,010 of record OY728137.1, read on the forward strand.
ACTAAATATACACATTTCCTTCCTATTTGAGATACTTTGTCTCTATATCAACTTTATCGGTTTTATGTTTAAGAGATTATTAGGATGCAAGGAGTTACTCTCTCTATTGTATCTGATCGTGATCAAAAGTACACTTCTATCTTTTGGAAAGGCCTTCAGATGTCTTTGGGTACTGAATAAAATTTTAGTATATCTTTTCATCCTTAATCAGCTGGGAATTCAGAACGAACAATTTAGACATTGGAATATATGCTATGTTCTTTCTCAATGGATTACCAAGGAAGTTGTGACCAACATATTTTTTTGGTTGAATATTCTTATTTTAACATTTTTCATTCAAGTATACAGATTGAACCATTTGAGGAATTGTATGGAAAGAGATGTCGAACTCCGACTTTTTTGGGATGAAATTGGTGAAAGGAAGATGATGGAACCAGAATTGGTAGAAAAGATGCCATAGAAAGTTCAGTTTATTCAGAAGCACATGAGAACAGCTCAGAGTAGGTAGAAAAGTTATATAGATAATTGGAGGTAGGATCATTCTTTTGAGGTAGTTGATCATGTATTTCTCTAAGTTTCACCATGGAAACATGTGATGCATTTTTTCAAGAAGGGAAAGTTGAGTCTGAGGTTCATTGGACCCTATGAAATCTTAGATAATGTTGGATAAGTTTCATAAAAAGTTGATTTACCACCATATTTATCCCAGGTACACAATTTTTTTCATGTTTCAATGTTGAGAAAGTATATGATGGATACATCTCATGTTTTGAGTCTAGTGGTAGTTCAGTTGGAAGAGAATATCTCTTATGAGAAACTATCAGTCCAAATTCTAGATCGAAGAGAGAAAGTGTTGCGGAATATAGTAATTCGTTGGGTAAAGGTTTTGTGGAAAAACCACATGATTGAAGACGCAACGTGGGAGTCTGAAAATTCTATGAGAGAAAAATAACCTCATTTATTTGATAAGTGAATAAAATTGTGAGGATGTAATTTCAAAAATAAGGAAGGATGTAACATCTCAGGTAAATAAAGAGTAAGACATTTTCATATTTATTAATATTTTTGAATTAAATATTAATTTTACTTTAAATGGGATTCTATTATCGATGGCTTACCCGCAACAAAAAAATGGGTTTCTCTGAAATCTCATGTTGCACACAAGGTTGTTTCATACTAAAATATAATATTATAATATTATCTTAAATTGTAGTTAACGCCTTGAAATTCTATAGGCATGACTGAACAGATGTAACTACAATATGATTAGACTTACTTGTTAAATGATTTTATATTTATCCAATAAAAGTTACAGGCTTAAATTTTGAAAGAATCCAATTTAAAGCATAAACACTCTAATATTCTTTAAAAGGTTGGTTTACCACCTTTTGAAGGCGAACCCTTTTTAAATCTTGTTTTTTTCACTATTATATTTTCTATTTTATGAAATAAATTTCTACTTTATAATCGGGACATCAAAATTAACAATGGATGAAATTTTGGTATTTTTCTGATAAAGATCATATTTTAATGAATAGTGAAAATACTGCATTTTAATTCAAAATGGCATTTTGATATTATTTATTTTTGTAGTTAGACTATTCTGTTTATTTTTATTAATGTGTAATTGGATAATATTTTTACCATTTAATCTAATTTTGGTTATTAGAAGTAATTTCTTTGTGAAATTGGACATAAACAAGTGACAATCTTTTGGTAGTTATTATTTCTTAAAAACACGTTTTTTGGTTTTGACAACAAAAATTAATTTCAAATTAATTAATGAAACATAAATGTTTTTAATATTGTAAAATAGACACCTTTTTTGAATTTTTAATATCAAAATTATCTTTGGGTGAAATTTTGGTATTTTTCAAAAAACGTTTAATTTTTTATGAATTTTGAAAAAACACGGCATAGTAGTTAAAAACCGACTTTTTCATTTAAACGATAATTTTTCACTTTTGTGAATTGAATTTCAAAAATCCGATAGACATGGTGGTTATCATTTAATACAATGTCGTTCAATAAGATGAAAATAATTTTTGGTGATTAGTAACTTTTGATTTTTATTTAACGCAATTAAAGGTAAATATGGTTATTCAAGGTAAAAATAATATTATAATAAAATAAAATTACATTAACACTTGTCATAACCATATTGAATGAGTAATGGCTGACCAAGACAACACTTGGGTTATACCCATGTCCTTTTAATTCTATTTGAGTAGGATAATGACATTAATACTTTTTATTTAAAGTAAAAATAAAAATATCATAAAGATGTATTGTTTTCCCAAAACAATTTTAATGTGGGGTTATATAATTGATATATTCGTCTATAAATAGTCATTAGAATTCTAAAAATGACTCATACATCATGTTATTTAATTTATAATTTTTAGACATTAAATAAATAAATTTAATTATGAAACAATAGTGATGTCGTAATTCCATCATTAATAAAGGATTGTAATAAATGATATTATAAATTTTAAAATAAATTTATTTTGAACCTTTTTATGCCATCCCAAAATTTTAATGATTAGGATTACTTGTTTTGAATTAATGAAGTTTTTTAGAATGAATCATGTTGGTTTAGATTTTTTAAAAAGACATGACATGAATAGTAATCAAAATGATATAAAAGAATATTTAAATAAATCAATATTTTATTAAATGATAAAATAGTCCTAAAAGTATAATATTATAAAAAATGACATATATGATGTTCAAAATTAAATTAATGATACATTTTTGGTGTCTTGGAATTTTATATTAAATATATCAACCATATATTATTGATATATAAGAGCTCATGGTCAAAGATAAATAAGTTAACAAAGGGTTAAATAAAAAATATGAGGATTTAAAAATTTTCAAAACCTTTACAATTCTTATTGGATAATTTTATTTCGACTTATATGCACCTTATCATTTAATTAAATAATTTTTGGACTTTTTGAAACTAATAATTATTTTTTAATAAAATAATAATTTCAAACACTCCTAAAGAGCCCCTCCTCTTCCTTATAAAAGGCCATCACCTCTAACCCATTAAACACACCTCTCAAGACAATTGTATCATCCAAAATCAGCCCAAATAATCTCCCATGATCCATATCTTCCTAATAGAAGCCTTACCTTATACATAAGGCACTTCAAGTAAGCCTTTTAGTTCAAACCAAAGGGAGTTACCCATTTTAAAAGTAACTTCTTCCCTCAAGTTCTCTTGTTTTATTTTACATATTCACTTCCTATGCTCTTATTATTAATTGTTTAAAAAACATCACCAGTATCCGGAATATACTATGTTTTAGTTATGAGAATTATTAAAACTACACTTACACGAACCTTCATCTAATGGATAAGAACGTACTATTTCTGTGTACGGCGAACTGCTGCCTAACGAAACAATGATTATTCGATTTCTCCTACCACTACTCATGGTGTCCATTGTCACGACCCGTCCTCGGGGCCCGTTCCGTGACTACCTTAAGCCCGCCTGCGGGACTGTCTCTCCCCGGAACCTGGGTGGCCTCTGGCGCTGGAACTCGTGCAGCGCACTCAAGTGGCATGCATCTCCTACTACTGGGTCTAGTGGCATCAGTGGCCCAATGTATGGTAGTACCGCTGGTGCCTCCGCTGGTGCCTTAACACTATTGCTTCACAGAAAGAAAATATTAGAGTTATAAGTTTTGCGGTAGAACCGACTCCTTTGATAGCAATTTGTCACGACCCGTCCTCGGGGCCCGTGCCGTGACTACCCCAAGCCCGCCTTCCATAGGCCAAGGGCTGGCGACTAGCACCAAAGGCGTAAATCCCGATAACTGGGAAGGCATTGCCTTTATAAAAGTAAACAAAACACCACAGAGTACAAGCGGAAGTGCTGAAAGTAAATGGGCCAGAATACAAACCCAACTGAAAGTACAGCTACAACTGAACGAAAGTACAACAGAAAAATACAAACAGCAGAAAGAAAGGAAGAAGCTCCTGAGTCGTCCTCCTCGGATCCTACCTAAAGGGTAGGTATAGATAGCGCAGCTCCTGGATCGTCCACCACGGATCCTACCTGAAGGGTAGGTACAGATACCGCAACTCCTCAATGTTCTCTCCTGTCAACCCCCTCCGAGTGTCGTCTCGCCATGAAGTCCAACTCTGGATACTGACTCATCATGTGGTCCACCTCCGGGTACCGTCCAGTCCTTGAACACTCGGCCTCCGTCAGCTCTCCCCGTCGTCTGCAAACAACACAACGAGGTGCGGGCATAGCCCGTGCAGGGGTGAGTATAACGATACTCAGTAGGGACCCTGAGACCCTCAAGGTCTCACTAAAACCAACAAGGATAACCACAAAGAAGATCTCAATAGATAACCTCTACTTAGGTATATGCCCATACATATACCTAAGTCATTAAGTAACCCATTTCAATCATGAGAAAACACAAAGGTCATAGACTCAGCTCAAACCAGGATTATTATTATCGAAACTGTAACTGCTGAAGTGCTCCGTCTCTGGAGTGTACAGTGGTCCTGTCACGACTCCGAGGTACTGCTCACTAACCTAAGACTGCTGAGGTACTCCTCCTGTCGAGTACCGTGGGCCATCCACCCAAACACAGTAGTGCTTCCCACCGGGGTATGCCACCCAAACACAGTAGTGAACACCCCCTAGTAGCCTGCAGAGGTACTCTCTGGATGAGTACCGTAGGTCTGCACTGTCACACAGGAAGTGCTCCATCCTCCATGGGTCTGCACCTCACAAAGTAATGCTCCTTCCACTAGGCTAGTTGACTCACTCTAAGTCGAGTCGGTCAAGCAGTCGTCAGGTCTCAGTCGGCTACACGGTCTCCATACTCCGCACGCTCGTCTCTGGGAGGGTCTGCTCCACGAGCTACAGGTCGATACTCCAAGTATCTCAAAGTCCCACGAATAAGTATCTCAAAGGACCGCCTCGTCATAGGGGTCTCAACGCAACAGACGGCGCGTCAATCGGACGTCCGGTCTGTGTGTTATTAGCCCTTTTCGTTCCAGGGGTCCGGTTGGTTTCGTGAGCGAATCAATCCGGACGTATCTCAACTGTACCCCGAACTCTCATAGGGTATATTCAAAGGGACCGTTTCTCAACTTGATCACCAACGACGCTGACGGTTCGTCAAACGGACATCCGGTCTGAAAGATATCAGCTTTTCCGTTCCAGGGGCCCAGTTGGATTTCGGGTGAAATCCAACCTGGACACTATCCAACTACATTCAAATCTCGGGCGAATTATGCCAAAAGTTCCATCTGATCAAAAGGAATTCAACAAAACAGACGGAGCGTCAATCGGACGCCCGGTCTGTGAGTTAATGGCTTTTTCGTTCCAGGGGTCTGGTTGGTTTTGTGAGAGAATGTAACGCCCCGACCCTAGTTACCTAGAGTCGGTGCATTATTACATAACCTTGGCATGATCACGAGAAAGATCAAGTCTCGAAAGACCGATAAGTTTAGTAGTCTTGGAATAACTAGATACATCCAAAAAAAATTTACATTACATCATAAAAAAAACATCTTGTCTTCATATCCCCTCATACTATCCCTGCAGGTCATTCATAAATTACTTCTTCATAATCCTGGGAAAAATAAAACATTAAAAGGGGTGAGCTCAGATGCTCAGTAAGGATAACATTATAGCAGAAGCTTTCATAAATAAGCATAAACACTTAAGGCAATTTATAACTAAAACAAAAGCCTTTTAAACTTGAACTTCAGCATAAAATGGCAAAGGTAAAATGAAATAATGCCATTTACTTACTCACATGGATATTCTACTAGTCTAATGATCACATGCCATATCAATAACCACTTTCATAATGATGGAATGCATAATGCCAGACTATCATAACCACATAGCCAAGGCCTCGTGCCAAGACTACAAATAATATTTTGCCAAGGCCTTGTGCCAAGACACTAGTTTGTCTCATGAGACCTACCGATGCATCGAGGAGCTATAGCGGGCTCCACCCGTCACATATTAAGTCCAATGCATTCCTCATATGAACAGGTTTAAACATAACATAAACATTCGTATTAAAACTAGCATACGAAATGTCAATACTTTAACCACAAACAATGAATGGTATAAAAATAGCACATCCATAGTCAAAAATAACTCATTCGATACAATATGGAAGATTGTATTGTATCACATTAACCTCAATCAAGAATAATGAAGGATGTTGACATAGATGAAAATAATCATCAAAACTATTTGAGAGAAATATCCTCCTTTTTCTTGAAATCATTTAAAAGTCACACTATTTGTCAAGAAGCCATTTAAAAACAGATTTTTGAATCAAAGTGTCCCATACCACTTTGAAACTTTTAAAAGGAGTTTTGATTTTAAAACTTTAATGTCCATATAAATAAATCCTTAAAACCATTTTTTTAAAACATGGACATTAATGAGCAAGATTTAGAAGAATAAGTCTTTAAAACATTTTAAAATGGTATTTTGGTTAGAGATTCTAACCAAAAGAGAGACACTTGAGTACAAATAATTTAGGTAATCAAAACTTTGTAATATCATGAGAATAAAGGGAATCATGATATACTATGTCAAAGTACATTATATACACCACATAAAAGTGATTTGGTGTATATCATCAAAGAAGTTTCAATGGAATGTAAATTGAGATGAAATCTCTCATAAAGGTTGTATCCTTAGGTTAAGGATAAATCAATGACATAATTATGTGTGACAAATATAAATACACTTAATATGATTGGATATTCAGTGTAAATCAATCAAAGGACATTCACACATATTCTTGTAAAAACAATACCAACGAATTAGATGTTTAACTCAACAAATGGAGAATGAGTTAAAATTACTCTTATCAAATTCATATCAATGACTTGAGAATTATCAATGGAGTGATTATGTGTATCAAACTTATATCCACCGCAAGGGGAGTGGAAATTATGACATAATAAAATGAATAGTGATTCCACACATAATCTTGGGGTAATATAATCAATGAAATATGCGTAAAGCCAAATGAGTGGGAATTGAAATTTCAAATTCCCTTATCGATTAGGTAACTTACGAAACATACACCCATGAAAGAAGTATCATACCATGATGATTTAAATACCCATAAATTAAAGTATAATACACAATGAATGCAATCATGGGCAGTACACATACCCCACATGCAATAATTAAGTGGTGAATAATGGAAATCTGACGAAATTAAAAGTGAGATAAGAAACCCCTTACCACGTTAATCAACTGAGTCGTATGGCCAAAAGTTAATAACCACCAAATTATTCACAGAATAACATGAATATAAAGAGAATCATGATAATATATATCAAATGGCCATACACAATACACCACTTTCAATAATTTAGTGGCGAACAATGGAAATCTCACGGAATTGAAAGTGAGATAAGAAAATCCCTTACCTTGAACTTTCCCTTAGTTGATGGTATGTTAACCTCCTGTATAATAATTAAAACATTGTTATTAAATTATACAATAATCATATACATCAATATGATATCATATATGATCTTTTAACATTGCTTTATTAATAATATCTTAGTATTATCGTCGTTTCGGGTGATAATCGATTCGTTCTTCTTAAATGTTTGGTTACGTAAGACATGTTTGTAATGGATATATTATATCTTATTCATAATCATAATTATATTAACATTATTTTTAACCCTAAAATGAGAATAAGACTTGAATGGATACGATGGAGGATGGATCTCACCGTGTTCGTGGAGACGGTAGTCCGTACGTACGCACGAACGCTACTTCCATTTAATTTTTCATTTTAAAAGAATTGAATCCAAATGATACATAGGTATATTATTATTCCAGTATAATATAATATTTTACATATGTTACTTATGTTCATTAACACCATTATTTATACGTTCCATGTGTGGTATGAACGAGTCATATCATTCTAAGGGGGCGGTAGTCCGCACTTCCTCAAATGAAATTATCGTATGTATATACAACATGAAACGAATAATGGTATGAAATAAAATGGAATTACAGAAGATTATATATAAAATATGTATCATTAATATCACACTTAATTACAGTTCCATCATAATGGCCACCATGAGAGGCGGTAAGATGTATTTGAACAATCATCGTTTCGTGAGGCGTTAGTTTTCCATTCACAGAAACATTATGTTCATCATCCATTAGATGGAGGTGTATGTATGTTTAGTTCGAATACTTATTATAAAAACATCCTAGTATATTGAGGATACTTTTTTTGTTACAAAAGAAAGGAAATAAAAAGAGTTTGGGGGTTAGAGAAGCAAAATAAATGAAAATAATTTATGAGAAATCGTTACCTTTAATTTAGGTAACTCACTTTGGTTGGAACCAAAGGACTTATTGAAATGCTTTCTGCCTAAGGGGAAGCTTCAAGGAGGATGAGAGGGATGTGGGGAACTTATTGGGGCAGGGTTTGGACGATCCAAGTGGCTTGAGAGGTGTGAGGAATGAGTAGAAGTGGTCTCCTTTTATAAGGGATAGGAGGGGCTCTTTAGGAAAGAGTGAAAGTATTACTTTATAATATAATTATATTCGGTTTATAATGGTCCAAAAATCATTGAGGTCGAAGATAAGATGACTCATATTCTAAATAAAATCAACCAATAAGAATTGGACAGGTTTTAGATAATATTTTAATCATTATAATCTTATTTATTTAAATGATTTATTAATGAGGTAAACATTGTATCATTATTGTGTCATTAATAATTTAACTTATTTGATGTCTAAAAATTATAAATAAACTATCATTATGTAGGAAAGATTTTTAGCTTTCTAATGAATATTTATAATCGAAAATACAACATGTATAACCCTATGTAAAAATTGTTCTTCTAAAAGATGTAAGCTTATGCCATTTTTATTTTTATTTTAACTTTATTAATATAATGTGTCCCTACCACATACAAGTGGCTCCAAGGGGTCCCCAAATAGACCCAAGGATGCCCATGGTCGGGTATGTGTCCACCAATAAGGTTAGGACACGTTTTAAGGAAATTTTGTATTATTATAATATTATTTTTTAACCCTTATTTACCGGATTTACCCTTTAACCATGGTAAATAAAATATTTACCGCAGTAATTATTCCAAATGTGTAAAAATAAAAGTTACATATTTACATAATTTGGACATCCTGATTCCAAATATGTAATCCATTTTTCCAAATTCAAAACACAGAAGTGGCAGAAATTAATTTAAAAATAATTCCCGTTGTTAAAATAAAAAAGCGTGTTTTTAAGAGATAATAACTATCAAAAGATTGACACTTGTTTATGTCTGGTTTAATTGTGAAATTATGTCCAATGACAAACATTAAATTAAATGGTAAAAATATATTCTAAATATACTTTAAAACCACTCAAATTCATAATTTATCAATATTAATTATTTTGGTTAAAAAAGTTGTTTTTAATTAAAATTTAGTAATTTTCACTATTCATCAAAATATAAAAGTTATCCGAAAAGTACCAAAATTTCACCCTAGGCTAATTTCGATATTACAAATCCAAAAATGAAGTCCATTTTGAAATATAAAATATATATGATTTTAAAAAGTAGGTATTACTATTCACAACGGCTAGTTTAATTAGTTGTGGTGTGTGTTAGAACTCGAGGTTGCGTACAACACACGCTATCACATTATTCGAAGGGAAACGTACCGTGGAAGCTTGGGGTGTTACATTCTCCCCTCCTTCAATAAATTGCGTCCTCGCAATTTTTAAAATTTTTCTTGGGAATATAATGGAAAGTCCCACATCGGAAAAAGAGTCAATAAAACTATCACTTTAAATGAAAGAAAGAGAGGTATAAGGGTCATCCAAGATAACCCATACTAGGATTCCATGTAAGAAAACATGGATATGGATGATAAACTAAGTGTCAAGTTCTGATTGAGAGGGATAGAAATCATGATCAGGAGAAAGTTAACAATGAGAAAACCACAAACTTGTGTTGGTACAAACGACCATTAGTCTCCTAGTAGGAAAGTAAACGGACAACATTTTTTTAAGTTACATTACATAAGGAATAGGAATTAATTTATGATATTGACTAAGAAAATTATGAGATATACTTACATTTTAAGTAGATTTTCATTCTTTAATAAATTTCCACCACTAACTCAATTTTTTTTTAAACGATGAGTATTCAAGAAGACTTGGTCACACTGGAAGAGCTAGAATAAACTTCTATAGAATCACATGATCCATGCAGGATAAACCATATATTTACATTGTCTTTGAAGATTAATCAAAACCAAAATGGTTAGTGAATGATCTAATGATCCCCCAAAAGGATATTCATTGAGATAAATATGCACTAATCTTAATTTCTAAAATTAAACCAACGATACCCCAAAGTTAAATAGATACCATTAAATAACCAATTGTCCTTAAAATCCTTTAATATAATCCAAACTAATATTGAAACCCAAAACATAGAAGAATTTGATTATGGAGTCTCCCATGTTACATTGTATCTCCAAATGACATCAAATACTCTTAAAGTCACATACTTAAAACTAATTAACATTATCACATATTCTCTGTTATAGGTTAATCATTTCCATAAATAACCCAAATCACTATAAATCAACAATAAAAACGTAGATAAAAATCCACCATTACTCTACAGATGAAACCCCATTGTATTCTATTTTCCTTGGGCATATAGTGTTCCCAACAAAGCGAACATCTTCCAAAATAACATTTATCACTTAATCACCAAATCATTTTCTTATACCAAGGGTATTCATTTGATAAGACATAAGAACCCAAATCATCTTATTATTGATCAATAAAATCATTTAACAAAAAAAATAGTCACACTAACCAGGTACTTCACGTAGTCCAATGGTAGGCGATAAATCCCAATCGCACTTTGGTTGTGGGTTCGATTCCCACAGCTTTGTCCGACGCGACGGGTTGTCACACGGTCTACGTGTTGTCCTTTTTCAAAAAACTATATTTTATAATATTACCAAAATGAGATAAATTCCTCAAAATAACATAATTTAACCACAAATGTTATATCATACTTTTCATTTTCATCCCAAATTATAATAACTTATCATTTTCTCAAACCCCAATGATCATATAAAACCAAATGGTTATTTATACCTATATCCACAAGAGAAGAGACAATTCTTCCTCAAATATCATTCTCACATGGCAAACTGCGGGGTTACAAATACAAGAGAAAATTATTCCAAAGTAAACCCATCAACAAGTAGTGCTAATTTTTCTCCAACCATTTATTTCCACATAGCTTCTTCTTTGACCAAGAAAATATCCTATAGAATAGGACATTCACTCGGGTAATGGCCAGGTCCCCTACATTTACAGAAAATGACTGTAAATGGACTCTTGGGACCATTTTTATCTTCTTCCATAGTACTCTTCATTTTTCTTTGGCAATTCTTCACTTTATGTCCTTCCTTCCCGCACGTAAAACATTTCGGTGTCCCATTGAGACACTTTCCTGGGTGTCTCTTTCCACATTTCCTGCATGATGAAAATTCAGGGTTCTTTTCTCCATGGTCTCCATTGCTGGAGCTCTTATCATTTATCACCTTTCTCTTCCTTGTTGAGTCTGGGAGTTGGTTAACATATATGTTGTTGATCATATTTTTGGAAAACTGATTTGGCATAAAGACGATATCTTTTACGCCTATCAACATTCCATTTTGTTGCTCATTGCCACCATCATTCCCACCTTGTACATCATTCTCAAAGTCACTATGACTTCCTTGGAATCCAGCCATTGACTAAAACCAGAAAGCATTGTGTGAGTAATAGTAGTCGTAAAATCATTTAGAGATTAAAATGTCACCATATTCTCAATTTGAAACATATTAGGATTAACCAAGGTCATTTACTCTCATCTTATGTATATATTACTTAAATTGGTTTGTAAAGAAAATGTAAATTATCCTAAGCATATCCCACGGGAGTGTCGTAACCAAGAGTGCAGCAAGGCCCGTTGTCGTGCACCAGTTCCCGTTCGAGTCTAGCTCAAATCGGTGTTTTCGGGTTTTACCCCTAGGTACATCTGTGCCAGAGCCGCCTCTACCTGCTCGTATCCAGACAGGGATGTATTGCTCGGAAAACTCACAAAATCTCCACAATACCAAAATTCTAAGAAGTTCTTTTATACTAATCCTCAAAGTTCATCTTAGGTCTACGTGCTCTAATCAGAGTTTATCTAAATCTAGCTACCAAGGTTTGTACTAAACTTCCTCTGATACCAACTATAACGCCCCGACCCTAGTTACCTAGAGTCGGTGCATTATTACATAACCTTGGCATGATCACGAGAAAGATCAAGTCTCGAAAGACCGATAAGTTTAGTAGCCTTGGAATAACTAGATACATCCATAAATTTTTACATTACATCATAAAAAAACATCTTGTCTTCATATCCCCTCATACTATCCATGCAGGTCATTCATAAATTACTTCTTCATAATCCTGGGAAAAATAAAACATTAAAAGGGGTGAGCTCAGATGCTCAGTAAGGATAACATTATAGCATAAGCTTTCATAAATAAGCATAAACACTTAAGGAAATTTATAACTAAAACAAAAGTCTTTTAAACTTGAACTTCAGCATAAAATGGCAAAGGTAAAATGAAATAATGCCATTTACTTACTCACATGGATATTCTACTAGTCGAATGATCACATCAAATATCAATAACCACTTTCATAATGATGTAATGCATAATGCCAGACTATCATAACCACATAGCCAAGGCCTCGTGCCAAGACTACAAATAATATTTTGCCAAGGCCTTGTGCCAAGACACTAGTTTGTCTCATGAGACCTACCGATGCATCGAGGAGCTATAGCGGGCTCCACCCATCACTTATTAAGTCCAATGCATTCCTCATATGAACAGGTTTAAACATAACATAAACATTCGTATTAAAACTAGCATACGAAATGTCAATACTTTAACCACAAACAATGAATGGTATAAAAATAGCACATCCATAGTAAAAAATAACTCATTCGATACAATATGGAAGATTGTATTGTATCACATTAACCTCAATCAAGAATAATGAAGGATGTTGACATAGATTAAAATAATCATCAAAACTATTTGAGAGAAATATCCTCCTTTTTCTTGAAATCATTTAAAAGTCACACTATTTGTCAAGAAGCCATTTAAAAACATATTTTTGAATCAAAGTGTCTCATACCACTTTGAAACTTTTAAAAGGAGTTTTGATTTTAAAACTTTAATTTCCATATAAATAAATCCTTAAAACCATTTCTTTAAAACATGGACATTAATGAGCAAGATTTAGAAGAATAAGTCTTTAAAACATTTTAAAATGGTATTTTGGTTAAAGATTCTAACCAAAAGAGAGACACTTGAGTACAAATAATTGAGGTAATAAAAACTTTGTAATATCATGAGAATAAAGGTAATCATGATATACTATGTCAAAGTACATTATATACACCACATAAAAGTGATTTGGTGTATATCATCAAAGAAGTCTCAATGGAATGTAAATTGATATGAAATATCTCATAAAGGTTGTATCCTTAGGTTAAGGATAAATCAATGACATAATTATGTGTGACAAATATAAATACACTAAATATGATTGTATATTCAGTGTAAATCAATCAAAGGACATTCACACATATTCTTGTAAAAACAATACCAACGAATTGGATGTTTAACTCAACAAATGGAGAATGAGTTAAAATTACTCTTATCAAATTCATATCAATGACTTGAGAATTATCAATGGAGTGATTATGTGTATCAAACTTATATCCACAAGAAGGGGAGTGGAAATTATGACATAATCAAATGAATAGTTATTCCACACATAATCTTGGGGTAATATAATCAATGAAATATGCGTAAAGCCAAATGAGTGGGAATTGAAATTTCAAATTCCCTTATCGATTAGGTAACTTACGAAACATACACCCATGAAAGAAGTATCATACCATGATGATGTAAATACCCATAAATTAAAGTATAATACACAATTAATGCAATCATGGGCAGTACACATACCCCACATGCAATAATTAAGTGGTGAATAATGGAAATCTCACGAAATTAAAAGTGAGATAAGAAACCCCTTACCACGTTAATCAACTGAGTCGTATGGCCAAAAGTTAATAACCACCAAATTATTCACAGAATAACATGAATATAAAGAGAATCATGATAATATATATCAAATGGCCGTACACAATACACCACTTTCAATAATTTAGTGGCGAACAATGGAAATCTCACGGAATTGAAAGTGAGATAAGAAAATCCCTTACCTTGAACCTTCCCGTAGTTGATGGTATGTTAACCTCCTGTATAATAATTAAAACATTGTTATTAAATTATAAAATAATCATATACATCAATATGATATCATATATGATCTTTTAACATTGCTTTATTAATAATATCTTAGTATTATCGTCGTTTCGGGTGATAATCGATTCGTTCTTCTTAAATGTTTGGTTACGTAAGACATGTTTGTAATGGATAGATTATATCTTATTCATAATCAGAATGATATTAACATTATTTTTAACCCTAAAATGAGAATAATACTTGAATGGATACGATGGAGGATGGATCTCACCGTGTTCGTGGAGACGGTAGTCCGTACGTACGCACGAACGCTACTTCCATTTAATTTTTCATTTTAAAAGAATTGAATCCAAATGATACATAGGTATATTATTATTCCAGTATAATATAATATTTTATATATGTTACTTATGTTCATTAACACCATTCTTTATATGTTCCATGTGTGGTATGAACGAGTCATATCATTTTAAGGGGGCGGTAGTCCGCACTTCCTCAAATGAAATTATCGTATGTATATACAACATGAAACGAATAATGGTATGAAATAAAATGGAATTACAGAAGATTATACATAAAATATGTATCATTAATATCACACTTAATTACAGTGCCATCATAATGGCCACCATGAGAGGCGGTAAGATGTATTTGAACAATCATCGTTTCGTGAGGCGTTAGTTTTCCATTCACAGAAACATTATGTTCATCATCCATTAGATGGAGGTTTATGTATGTGTAGTTCGGATACTTCTTATAAAAACATCCTAGTATATTTAGGATACTTTTTTTGTTACAAAAGAAAGGAAATAAAAAGAGTTTGGGGGTTGGAGAAGCAAAATAAATGAAAATAATTTATGAGAAATCGTTACCTTTAATTTAGGTAACTCACTTTGGTTGGAACCAAAGGACTTCTTGAAATGCTTTCTGCCTAAGGGGAAGCTTCAAGGAGGAGGAGAGGGATGTGGGTAGCTTATTTGGGTAGGGTTTGGACGAGCCAAGTGGCTTGAGAGGTGTGAGGAATGAGTAGAAGTGGTCTCCTTTTATAAGGGAGAGGAGGGGCTCTTTAGGAAAGAGTGAAAGTATTACTTTATAATATAATTATATTCGGTTTATAATGGTCGAAAAATCATTGAGGTCTAAGATAAGATGACTCATATTCTAAATAAAATCAACCAATAAGAATTGGACAGGTTTTAGATAATATTTTAATCATTATAATCTTATTTATTTAAATGATTTATTAATGAGGTAAACATTGTATCATTATTGTGTCATTAATAATTTAACTTATTTGATGTCTAAAAATTATAAATAAACTATCATTATGTAGGAAATCTTTTTATCTTTCTAATGAATATTTATAATCGAAAATCCAACATGTATAACCCTATGTAAAAATTTTTCTTCTAAAAGATGTAAGCTTATGCCATTTTTATTTTTATTTTAACTTTATTAATATAATGTGTCCCTACCACATACAAGTGGCTCCAAGGGGTCCCCAAATCGACCCAAGGATGCCCATGGTCGGGTATGTGTCCACCAATAAGTTTAGGACACGTTTTAGGGTAATTTTGTATTATTATAATATTATTTTTTAACCCTTATTTACCGGATTTACCCTTTAACCATGGTAAATAAAATATTTACCGCAGTAATTATTCAAAATGTGTAAAAATAAAAGTTACCTATTTACATAATTTGGACATCCTGATTCCAAATATGTAATCCATTTTTCCAAATTCAAAACACAGAAGTGGCAGAAATTAATTTAAAAATAATTCCCGTTGTTAAAATAAAAAGCGTGTTTTTAAGAGATAATAACTATCAAAAGATTGACACTTGTTTATGTCTGGTTTAATTGTGAAATTATGTCCAATGACAAACATTAAATTAAATGGTAAAAATATATTCTAAATATACTTTAAAACCACTCAAATTAATAATTTATCAATATTAATTATTTTGGTTAAAAAAGTTTTTTTAAATTAAAATTTAGTAATTTTCACTATTCATCAAAATATAAAAGTTATCCGAAAAGTACCAAAATCTCACCCTAGGCTAATTTCGATATTCCGAATCCAAAAATGAAGTCCATTTTGAAATATAAAATATATATGATTTTAAAAAGTAGGTATTACTATTCACAACGGCTAGTTTAATTAGTTGTGGTGTGTGTTAGAACTCGAGGTTGCGTACAACACACGCTATCACATTATTCGAAGGGAAACGTACCGTGGAAGCTTGGGGTGTTATAGAGAACCAACCCGACCGCACACTGACGGAATCCAAACCTTGATAGGAGTAAGCCAAAAGATCCATCTCACTTAGAGGAATCCATCAAAGTCTACGGTACGTCAATCGGACGTCCAGAGCTCAAGATATGAGTGTTTCTGCTCCGAGGGCCCGGTTGGTTTCGTGTACGAACCAACCCGACCGAACCCAAAATATTATGAAACCATGGGTGTAGTATACTGAAACGACCGTCTCGATCCAAGGATCGCATCGCTGCTGACAGCGCATCGTTCGGAGGCCCGTAGCTCAAGTTATGAAAAAAAGACCGAAAATGTCCGAAAACGGGGGGTCTGGGCCCGGACCGATCCGGCATGGGCGCGACCCGGCCCGGCCGGCGCGGGCGCGGCCCTGCCACCGGGGTCGGCTCGGCCGGTTACGGCCGAGCGGCGCGGGGGGTGTGCTGCCCCCGCGTGAGAACACCGCAGCCCCGCATGGGGCCGCCCTTGGTCAGCGGACGCGGTAGGGCCGCGTCCCGTGTCTCGCCGGACCCGCGCGGTTGTGGGTCTGCTGGCCACCGTCGCCGCGGCTTCAGCCGCAGTGGTTCTTCCCAGCGGCGCGCCGGGCGCCGCCGTTTTCCTCCGCTAGCGCCGCTGTGCCGGCGAGGCGCGCCGGCGGTTTGCTCCGCGGGCCACCAGACGCGCTCCGATGGTCCGATTTGCGCGCTGTCTTCGCCAGTGTTCGTCCTGGGACTCGTTCTTCACTACAAAGCCTTCAAATCACCCTTGCGGCCCCGTTTGTCGTCGTCCGACAATCCGCGCACAACAATCAACAAGCGGAGTCTTCAATCGCCTCCGCGGCCCGACTCCGGCCGCGGTTTCGCTTGGCCATAACGGCGCGGTGTGTCGGCGTCGCGCTTCTTCACCGCGTTCATTCTTTTGTCTGCACGGTGTCATTGCACCGCGCCGCCCTTGTTCGTGCCGCAATGAATCAAAACATAAAAGGGGAAGGAGAGCCGGTCGTGTTCGTGCGATCCGACCTCCTCCCGTTAGTTGGTGACAAACGGCCCAAAAGACGGAGAACAACAAGGATTTGTTGTCTTTATGAGAAAAAGAAAACAACCCAAAAAAGTTTTTTTTCCGCAAAACAAGAATTTCTAACCCGTAAACATACTCTTCGCGGATCAACTTAATATTGAGTTGATCCGCGTTCTTATTTTTCAAAAGGAAACATCCTTGGGTAAAGATACTATTCTCAAAATTAAATCCCTACCTCAAGCGTCGTCGAGCGAGGGTTCGTCGCGGATTTTCTCGTCGCGGAAGAAAGTGTCGCGGGAAGGGGATCATCGACGTCACATCGTCGATCTCCGAGGATTCTGCGTTTTTATCGACCTTCGTCGGAGGGTGGCGTTCTTCGTTGGCAGTGATGCGTTATTCGCATTCTTCGTGGAAGAATGAAGAACATCAAGCCTTGGATCTTTCTCCCAAAATCCTCTCGACAAGATAACCCCCCAAACAAAATAAGTGTATCTCTTATTTTATTAACCAAGTCATAAGTTTGCATTTAATAAGATTAAAACAGTTAATTCAATTGAATTAAATGCAACTCTTTAATCCTCCAAATTTAATAGGGGTGCTTAATAACTTATTAAACTCAAGGCTTGACTTGACATTAAGAGGGGGTGCAGGTGCATTACTTAGAGGGAAAGAAATGGTGGGGCTCGTGCGGGCCCCACCTCACAAATATCCTACCAAGAGGATAGGATATTTTGGATTGCACCCTATCCGCTTCAACCCAGCTTAAGTAGCTTTATGTCGCTTTAAGTGGCTTTAAGTGAAATAAAATAAAGTTTGTTGTACCACATTATTTTATTTCTTAACTTAAAGCCCAAAAAATTAAAAACCACACCCGAGAAAACGCAACTCCGGAAGAGGTGTTTCTAAGAAAATATCGGCGCTGCGATTCCATCAGTGCCCTCGGAATTTGATTCCGAGCACCAGTTCAGAAGTTAGAAATTCTCGCTCGTTCGTTCACTGAACGTACCCGAGCTAAACCTCGAAAAATGATTCCGGGCACACCGGGTCTCGGAATCAGGCGCCGTCAGAAACTGCGTTCTTGTAAAATCCCAAAGAAAATTTAGAAAAAACTTCCCTTGAAATTTCCGGGTCTTTACATCCATTATGATGGTAATGTATTTATATATGATATATATTATATTTATATTGTCTCTATTATTCAGTATTTTTTATTTATAAAGTACCTTTACAATTTCCATAATGGGTAAATACGATAATTTCATTTAAGGAAGTTCAGACTTCCACCCCCTCAAAGTGATATGACTAGTTCATGCCAGACGTGGAACATATATAAAGTTGGAGTTACTAAAATTATATATGATATTATACTGGAATTATAATATACCTATGTATCATTATGATTTCCTTTCATTAAATATGAAATATAAATGAAATTAGCATTCAAGGGTACGTACAGCTTATCGTCTCCATGAATGGTGCATTTCATTTCTTATCTCTGAATGTTATGTACTATTATAAATACCAATATATAATAGATATATATGATATATATGATATCTAAATCTTGAATATAATTCAGGGGATAATTTAATTTTGACAACAAAGTAAACTATTAATTATAAGAAGTTCATTTTTGACTAAAATTCCAAATATTGAAAAAATGAATATTATAAACATAAATGATTATGTAATGTTTATAAATTTGTAATAAGTAATATAAAAGAAATAATAAACATTAAAAAGTTTCTTAATCAATTATAAATTAACTTTAGTATTATTATTCATGAGATTAAATAACAAATGAGTCAAGTTGGACATGAGGTAAGGGACATCGTCTCAAATCTCCTTTCATTGAGGAATATTTTGATTTATACACGAGTTTCTTTTATACAGTGTATAAACCCCTTTTACATTTCATTTCATTAAAATGAATTCTTTTTCTACAAAGTTTTTTACTAAATAACAATGGGAATGTTTCTTTTTAACATTCGTGGTGACAACGCCCTTTCCACCGTCGCGAGTGTTATTTGATATTTTCCTTCCTTAACAAGCCGTAATGTTTTTAAAAGAAAAATAAATATTATATACTCATGTATGAATTTTGGTATTGAAAATTGTTTTGATAATTTATTGGTTATGTCAATATGTTTAAATTATATATTGTGATTGAAATGTGGAAATTTTAACTTTCATTTATTTTTGTTTAATGTGTTATGATTATATTATGGTTCTTGGGAATTGTTTATGTATATAGGTGGTTATGTGATAAACCTATGGCGGGTGAGGCTGAGATTGATCTCCAATTCATTGGGTAACGTGACTAAGGTAAACATTAATGGTTCTCCTAAGAGATGTATGGATTATACTTTGATGGGTAATCCAAATGTAACTTCCTACGTAGCTGTGAAATCTACAACGTAAGTATGTTATGGATGCCACAAGTTACCTTTATGATTTCCATTTTTTATTCAAAAATATTATGATTTATTGTGGTATGTTAATTATTGAAAATTATGATTTCATTTATTTGTATGTATTTATGGGATAATATTTTGTTTACTTGTTTTATAACCCTTACCGAGCATTTTATCCTCATACCATGTTTTTGAAATGTTTTTCATGGGATATAAGGAAGTGTAAGATAAAGGAAGAATTAAAGAATATTTTTATCAATAAAATAACAATTTTTTTCCTTTTAATAGTTTTTATTTTATTAAAAAATTCATACTGAGTAGAAGTGTATAATTCGTAACAATTGATATGTAATGTAATAGTTATGGCCTAATTCTCTAAAACTGTAAACCTGAAAAGAATCTAAATGTGAATTATTAACTCAATTCAAGATTACGAAATGTTTAAGGCTGGGTCCTTATATCATGAGATATAAATATTTACATAATTCATTGGAAGGATATATAGGCCCCACCCATCTCAAAATAAAATCATGCATAATTTTTCCAAAAAAAAATAAACAATCATATAATATCCCATGAAATAAAATGGGTATCATAAAAATGTAGACATATTATAAACTATAAGATATATATAGGTTTCATAAAAACTTCATCTAAAGAATAACCCATGAAAGATAAATGGATTTTGTAAACATATAACGCATGAAAGAGAATGGATTTGATAAAGATCATGACATTAGGAACAACCCATTCATAGAAGAAATATGAATGGAACCATTAGATAATTTCCTATAAGGGAATGAGTAACATCAATTGAAAACAACATAGATGGAAAATAATATATAAATATCTTTAAAAACATTTCTTGAGAAAAATATCCTTTCTTCTTAGAAAAGGGTTTTTTAATGCACAAAACCATCTGAAAATCACATTATTATAAAATACCATGAAAACTTATAAAGAATACTTGAAATAATATTGAAAACATTTTTACATGAAAACATATATTGTATGATTCAAAGAAAACATAAAAACTATTTTGTTTTAAAACATATTGAATACTTATAAAGAAATATTGAAAACATTTTTGAAAACATTTTTACATGAAAGCATATGAATTAAGCTTGAAAAAGATTTGAAAACCATATCTTTTAAAATAAATAAAAAACAAATAAATTTGGCTTGAAAACATTTGGAAAACCATTTTCCTTAAAAACTTATAAAATAAGCTTCCAAAAATTTTAAAAACCCTTTTCTCTGAAAAAACATTGAAAACATAGAAAAGAAGCTTGAAAACTTATTGAAAACAATTTTTCTTAAAAACATATAAAATAATCTTGAAAAAATTTTGAAAACAATTTTTTTAAAATTATCTTAATTATTTTTTAAAATAATTAACCTTTAAACAATAAAACAAATCTTCAAAGGGTTGAGAGTAGATAAATTTATACATGTTTTACGAGGTAAAATGAACATTCCTTTTTCATGGTAAAAAGGTTAGACAAATGTATCATATGGAAATCAATAATAAGATTTATATGAAATCATTGTAAAAACACAAAAGGGTAAAAATATATTTTAGCTATCATAGGATAATGTTATAATGTTATATAAACCCTTTCTGAAAAACTTTATTTTAAAAGAACATAGATTTTCGTTTGAAGAGAAGGTAAAGTCAGGCATTCTTAAAAACACTTTATTAGCTATATTATGTACAGAAAATTGGATTAAATGATACCAATATATAAATAAATCATTAATAAACAAATTAGAATAAAAAATAATTAATTTTTTTGACTTATGTATCATAATATTTAATCAAATGATGCATATAGATAAACAATCTTGAAAAGTAATAACATGTCCTCAATGAACTCTTATAACATGGTAACTTGAGATCATACTCTCTAATAAAGAAAAGGAAATTTCATGAATCTTAAAATATCTTTAAAATATGTAAATTAATTATATAACATGTAAAATGGATGTATATACACTTCTATGTGAATTTAGGTGTATAACAATCCATAAGTCTCAAAGAAGGAAAACTGAGACAAAACTATTTCACCGATTTTCTCACATTTTAAAATTATACCACCTGAAAAAAGATCATAAAATTTATATGTTTGTACCAATAAATATTATTATAATATTCATGGAATAAAATAATGATTATTAAATACACCATACAAAAGTAAATAGTGGTGAACACAACATGTATCTTAGATAAATAAAAAGTGTGAGAAAATCCCCTTACCATTTGTTTTCACAATGTTCGTACTCATTAAAATTACATGTATAATAAATATAAATTTTGTTATACATATATTAAAGCACCATATTATTATATCTAATACCATATATTTTTTTATTACAACCATATCTTACCCTCTTGTTAACCATCCAATGTTATGATTTTGTTTCGGATAATGTTCACATTGTTTTTCGTATGTGTCTTAGTTTGTTATATTGTTGGTCCTTATACTTATACCATTATTACAGAATTTAAACCAAGATATATATATATATATATATAATTTATATGTAGTATATTTTTATAATAATTATATGTGTAATATATAAGTATGAAACAGAATACATTATTCATGAAGACAGTAGGTCGTACGTATGCATGAACGTTATTTTTGTTTAATTGTTGTGTTGAGAGAAATAAAGTAAATAAAATATTGGTATATATATTTATATATATAATTATTATAGTTGTTTCATTATATCAAATATATTATATATATTGGCTGAATACATCCTTAATAAATTCTATGTAGTGTGTGAACGAAACACATAACTTTGAGGGGGCGGTAGTCCACACTTCCTCCAACAAAATTATAGTATTAACACAAAATAGAAAGTAAAAAAATATGTTTTATAAAAGGAATATATAAGATTAAATAAATATTAAAAATAATATATATATATATATATAAACATAGTTTCCATAATAATGTAAAGCATGATAGGTGGTGAGGAAAATTGAACAATCATTGTTTAGTGCGGTGGTAGTTCGCCGTACACATAAACAATATGTTTGTTACCCATTAGATAGAGTTGTGTTTAAGTGTAGATAAAAACATTAGAATAAAAAGAGAAAATTATATTTATGATTATATTTATTTATAAAAACATTTAATAAATATATTGGATGTGTGCATAGGGAAAACAAATGGAAGGACTTTAGGTAATAAGTTAACTCTAAATCAGGTAAGTCCTTTTGGTTTGTACCAAATGATTCCATGGATTTCCTTATTCCCAAGTTAAGGATTATAGGGGTAAGGGGGGTTTTGGTAAGTGTATTGGTTATATATTTTATGAAAATAACATGTTTTAGATTTTTGAGTATGTGGGATAAGTGGTGTCCTTTTATAGGGAAGGAAAAGGACTCACTTGGAAATTTTGAAAACAAGTTAGTTGTACGCATGTTATTACATAAAAAATTCATAAGAAACCAACATAAATAAATAATTTAAGGTTAATGGTAGAAATATGGACATAAAATGGGATATTTATAATCACCTTAGTCATTTTTGTTCCTACGATAATGGTTTAGTCCATAATTAAGCCTAATTTGACCTGCATCACTGTGATTAATTTTAATCACTTTTACAAAGAATTTTGATCAAAAATAAACATGACCTAATTATACTCTAAATTTTATATGGATTAATATAAGGTATAAAAATTATTCTATATATATTTCACATAAGTGAAAAAATTATGATTAATGCTAATCCCACAAACGGGACGAAATTACGGGTTTTTAATGTAGAAAGAAGTTCAAAAGTTTATTATGTTTTTATATTCAATTTCAAAGTGAAATTTGATTATAATTACCTATATTGTATAAATAGATGTATAATTTATGTAATTTTAACATAAAATAAATTTATAATATAATTTATCATTAATAATTATTTAAACAAAAAGGCATTTTTTATCTAAAAAGAAATATTTTTCACTATTCATCAAAAAATGAAGATTATCAGAAAAATCCCAAAAATTCACCCTAAGATATTTTAAAATATTGACATTAAAAAATTAATTTTGTTGTATAAAATTAGTTTTATAAATATTTATAATATTAATTTTTTATATTAAAAGCAGATCATTTGAGAAAATAGTAAAACCTAAAAGGACTTAACCAAAACTCATATTATTAATTACCAATAGGTTATATCTATATAAAACAAATATAAATAATATTTGAAAATTTGTTATTAATATTCATATAACTATTTTTAATGTATAGGTTATAATTATCTCATTTAAATAATTATAACAATAAAATTATGTGTCGTAGAATCTTTTGTGTTGCGTGGAACATATGCCAAGCTGGTTTTACATGTAATAAAAGCTAAGTTTGAATTACGTGTAGTGCAATCCGAGTCAGTTTAACATATAGCGTAATCCATGTTGGTTCCACGTGAAAGGAATTTTTGACTTAGTGTATTAATATATATATATATATATATATATATATATATATATATATATATTCTAGTGTCATCTGAAATGATAAAAAATCCAGAAGATAAATTAATTCAAATAAAAATCACAAGATCATAGGTTATTACATTCCACCCCCTTAAGAAAACTTTTTTCCATTGGAATTGATCTGGGTTATAAATGGTTTAATACTTGAAAGATTCATTCATAGAAACCCACATAGTAAAAATGAATACTAACACTTCTCTTAAAATGGGAAAGATGATACCATAACCGTTACCCAAAGTATCATATAACTAGATTTCCACATATAATAACATATATTGGGAGTGATTATTTGACATGGAGGGAAATAAAAAATATTTATATAGACTAATTGAGGTCATCAATCAAAAAATAACTGAATGATCAACAAATATTTGAGGGCTTCAAAGGCATAAATCTATGATGACTTAAAAGGCCGTCAGTTCATGAAAATTATGTTATTAGGAAAACATATATTCTTTTGATTATTATCCTAAAATGAAGTAATTATTTTATTGTCCAAGAATATAAGGAAATATAATTACTTGACGTGTTTCTATGAAAAAATTATTATTTTGTTGTCCTTTATCAATTTCTAATTCATCGATTACTTTGTCTAATAGACATTAAGAAATTAACTTTTATGGATGAAGTACTAAAATACACTTTTAGGATATCTCAAGGTTCTTAAAATAATGAAATGTATAACTATTTTTCTAAAACTATTATTAAAAA
This sequence comes from Viscum album, assembly GCA_963277665.1. NCBI lineage: Eukaryota > Viridiplantae > Streptophyta > Magnoliopsida > Santalales > Viscaceae > Viscum > Viscum album. The sequence continues at coordinate 2,057,756,329 of OY728137.1, forward strand.
TAAATATGGTTAATAAATTAATATCTAAACATAAAAAGTAACACTATTGTTTCATCATAAGTAATTATTCATCAAAAATAATTATACATTAACCATGATGTTGGGTAGGATATTGGTAGGCATGAAACCCTTATTGTTTTTCAGTCATGGGGTTAAGACCCACAACCTTTCCTGAAATTTTTTATCACCCAAAAATCATGTTTTCCTTTTATAAAACTGTATTAATATAATTTCCAAAATATTATTGACATACATGAAATAAATTTATTCACTTAATATAATATTTACCAAGGTTTTGGTACAATCTCAATACATAAGCACTTCCTCTGAAGTTTGCCTTAAAATTTTCATGAATTGAAAACCTTATAAACCTACTAAAATATGAAAACCCATATAAAAATGTCTCAAATATGGATTAACGTTGATCCCCCATATATCCCAAAGTATATCATGGTTGTAACCTTCCAAACATGTGAATACACTCATTTTAAATTCACTTGGAACATGGTAATAACCTGAATTAACATGAATACGTTTTGTAAAACATGAATTCTTCCTTATTCCATAGATTACTGGATATATTCCATAAATCCTATAAGTTATAAACTTCATCCATGATAGCATGAACTACTTGTCAATAGGTCCTTAATTACTTATTCATATCCCATATATCATTATCCAAATAACATTATCATGTCAAAAGGAACACATTAAGGGATATCTTTCCCTTCATCGTGTGTTTTCTATGAACATCACCTTTACATTATATAACATTCTTATTGCATCAAAAACATTCAATGTGTTCTTCAACATGCATATAAAAAAATAAAATGAACAATCCTTATAGATTTCACCTTTCAAATAACAAATTTCCAAAATTGAGACACACAAAAAGATTTTATTATTACACTTCATCCACATGCCATTAACAAGGATACCTCATCCTGTTATACAATACCTCTTTCCTTTCACATTTCACATGTAGTCTTATCATCATCAGTAATGTAACCATTACTCAAACTACCTTGTTGGATCCCTTCAAGAGATTTCATATTGGGACATTGAGTTTCATAATGACCTTTTACTCTACACATAAAACACATAGCCATTGATGAGGTCTTATGGAGTCCAATATCCTCATCCATTTCAGTAATCGAACTCTTCATTTTTCCCTTTCATTCACTTGAACTGTTTCCATCTTTTCCAAAATCAAAACATCTTATTGATCTTATAATACTTTCACTTAGGTTATTCATTCCACATTCGTGACACATAGGAAACCTAATCTATTTTCCTCCATAGTATCCAATACCCAAACTCTTGGTGAACTCATGTTTTATATTTCATGGTGACCGTGAGAGTTAGTGAAGGAATATGTTTTTAATCATGTTCCTTGAAAAATAATTAAAAATTATGACAACATCTCTCACTAGGGATCATCCCACTTGACTTCCCATTAGAAAATATTCAATCACATTAGATGTTAAACTAGTTCCTTCCAATGACTAAAACCAAAAGCATAGTGTGATCATTACTTATCACTACAGAAAACCACATTGTTCTGAAATTATTTACTTATATGATGTCTAAATCATGACACCTTCCTTAAAATGTGAAACCCTAGGTTCAACCAAGTGTATTCATAGCCCAGTTTTACTTAATTCTATCATCATGGTTTGTGAAGAGTTTGTGAGATCCCAAAGAATATTTATCTGGGACTGTCAAACCAATTGTGAAAAAAGTACCATTTTCATGTTCTATATTACCTTGAATCAGGACCAAAACATCATAGAAGATTTTTTACCCCTATTTACATCTGTGACAAACCCACATCCAATTACAGTATCCAGTCATTGATGTATTTCTAATAAACCGCTAATTATATCCATTACAAAAAATATAGGACTTTTTCCTAAATCTTAACTATTATTTATACATATCCTTAAATAAATCCCTAGACATATCCTTAGAAATATACCTACATATCTCACTATGTTTTCCTCAACCATGTTTCAAAATGTTGACTAAACTATTCCATTGATACCAACTACAGCGACCCAGGCATCACATACATCCATATTAAATTAGTTTAGATATATATTTAGAATAATAAAAAAAATACATGACCAAGGTATGTAATAGTTTAGTGTCTGTGGAAACATGGAAACAAAATCTGTTATCTAGGTGGAATATCTTCAACATCTCCTATAAATATCTCCACCTTTATTTCTTCTACCTAAAACCTTTCTTCATAACATGGGGAAAGGAATCATAATAAATGGGTGAGCTCAAACGCTCATTGAGGGAACATAAGGGAGATATTAAATCTTAATTGTGAACATAGGGGTATGAGAACATGATCATTAAAATAATAGATTGTACCTTAAATATCCAATATCATATACATGAGTCAAGGAATAAATCATGGCAGTTCATAAGACATGAATCATAAGGAAATAAGGAATATAATCCATGAAATATTAACATGGAAATAAAACATGAAATTGTTGGAGACACAAAAGAATATATAATAATTTCTATAGTATTCAAGGAATTCTTGGTGGGACCATCTTAGTAGACAAAGTCCTTTACGGAACTGGGTTCACACCTCGTTTCAGCCTCATATTATCGAACCATGATCACCCCTCATTTTATCCCTATATTATGGAGCTGAGTTCACCACTCGTTCCATCCTTGTAATACTAAACCAAGTTCATTTTCAATTAAACTCATGTAATACTAAATTGAGTTCATTTATCAATCCATTCGTAACTAACTCATTAGATATAAATATTTAACTAGTGCACTGGGAGAAGATATAGGTACCACCCATCTCATAATGAAATCATACATACATGTGCTATAAAATCATATAAAGTAATATCATATCCCATGAAATGAAAGGGGTATAATAAACATGAAAACATATCATAACCTATGAAAAAAGATAGAGGTTTCATAACCATTTAATTTAAATCATAACTCATGAATGCTAAATAGATTTCGTAAACATTTAACCGATGAAAGAGAAATGGGGTTGATAAAGACAACATCATTAAGAAGAACCCATTAAGAAGAAAGAATATTAATGTAACATTTCTATAATTTCCTATAAAGGAATGAGTAACGTCAATATATTTCATCTTAGATGATAAATAATTTTGAAAAATATTTCATAAATGTTTCTTATGGGAAATATCCTTTATTCTTTGAAAAATACTTTTTAATGCATAAAAAAATTTCACAATCATTTTATTATAAAATACCATGAAATATTATAATGAAGACTAAAAATCATTTTGAAAAAAAATTTCCTTAAAAATTTATAAAATAATATTCAAAACATTATAAAAACCTTTTTCTTTGAGTATACATTGAAAACATATAAAGAAAAATTCAAATTATTTTTAAAACCTCTTTTCATGAAATCATATGAAAGAATCATGAAATATTGTGGAAAAAATTTTCATTAAAAGTTAATTGAAAACTTATAAATGAGGATTGAAATCATTTGAAATCCCTTTTCCTTGAAAAATTATAATATAAAACTCTAAACATTTTAAAAACCTTTTTCATTGAAAACACTTTGAAAACTTATAAAAGAAGGTTTAAAACATTTTGAAAAAAAAATTCATTGAAACCATATAAAAGAGGCTTGAAAATTTCATTAAAACCATATATTTTAAAATATCTTTTAAAAATATTTTCTTAAAATTTAACCATTAATGATGAAAAGAAATATTTTAATGATTTACTACGGATTAATCCATATATAAAATACGAGGTAATGAAGAACATTACTTTTTCATGAAAATTATTTATAAAAATGCCTTGTTCAGAAAGAGACTATAATATTCCATTAAACGCATTAAATAATAAAAAAAGAATAAAAATGACTTAATTATAATAGGTGAATAGTAGAATATTCTTGAAAACCCTTTTTTAAAGACATTATATTCAAGGAACACAGATTTCTGACAGAAGAGAAGGTAAAGTTTGGATTTCATAAAAACACTTTCTTAACTACATTATATACCCAAAAAGAAATAAATTGTACCAATATATTAATAAATAATTAATAACCATATTATAAGAAATATAAATATATTTATTGAGATGTGGATCATAATATTTCATCAAAGGAAGCATAAACATTAAAAATCATGAAAATCCAAAAGATTGTCTCAATAAACTATTATAAATTGCTTACATGAGATCATAATATCCATGTAAGAAAATAGAATTTCATGAGTCTTAAAATATCATGAAAAGAATCAAATTCATTATATTAATTATAAAATGGAATTATACACACCTCTAAGAGAATTTAGGTGCATAACAAGGTATTAGTCTTAAAGATGGAAAATAGACACAGAATTATTTCACTGATTTGTTATCTTTTTAAACTTATTCCCCATAATTTAAAGATCATAAAATGGTTATGTGGGAAACCATTTATTTAATTATAATATACATGTAATACAATCATGGGAAGTAAATACACCACAAAAAAGGGAGAAGTGAAGAATGCCGCATGTATCTCACGGAAATAAAATGTGAGATAAAATCCCCATACCTCATGTCTTGACTCTCATCGTACATGTTTAAACCAATTGTATAAATAATATAAATCTATTATAAATAATTTACTGAACCATATTCTTATATCCAGTACCATATTTTTTTATTACCACCTTATATAACCCACTTGTTAACCATTCTATGTTACAGTTTCACTTTTGATAATATTCATATTTTTTGTATGTGTCTTAATTTTTTATATTGTTGGTTCTTAAACATATATAATGATTCCATAATTTAAACCAAGATATAAATATAATTTATATAAATTCTATTTTAATTATAATAATCTATATAACATATAATAATGAAATGGAATACACCATTCATCGAGACAGTAGGTGGCACGTACGCATGAACGCTATTTACGTTTAACTATCGTGTTGATAGAAATAAAGTAAACGACATATATGTATATATAGGAATATATATATATATCATTATTAAAGTATCTTGACTCTATTATATAAATTAAATATATTCATTAAATCCATCCTTAATACATTCCATGAAATGTGTGATCAAATCACATCACTTTGAGGGGGCGGTAGTCCACACTTCCTCAAATGAAATTATTGTATTAACACCAAATGGAAATTAAAAATATATGTATTGTAAAAGGAATATATAATCTAAAGGAAATAATAAATATAACATATAATATATATAAATATATTGTACATTATAATTTTCACCATGAGAGGTGGTAAGGAAAATTGATCAATCATTATTTATTAAGGCGGTAGTTTTCCGTAGACATGAAAAATATGTACACTACCAATTACATGGAGGTTTGTCTAATTTTAGGCAAAATCATTAGTATAATAACATAATAGTATATTTAAGAGACTGGTTTTTTATACAATCATATAATAAAGAGAGTTGCGGGGTGGATAAGGAAAATAAAATGAAGGACTTGAGAGAAGATGTTACCTCTTAATTGGGTTATTCTTTTTTGTATGTGGCAAAAGGCTTCATTGGATTACCTTATTCAAAAATTAATGATTCTAGGATGAATAGAGGTATTTTTTAAAGTGTATTGGGTATATATTTTCTGATCCTAAAAGGATTTATAGGTTTGAGGGTGTGGGATAGGTGGTGTCCTTTTATAGGGAAGGAACATGACTCACTTTCAATTTTTTAAAACACGTTAGGTGTACACACGTTCTTAACTAAAAAAGTCATACTATAAAAAAATAAATCATAAATTTAAGGTTTATCGACAAAATATTGACATAAAAAGGGTTTTAGACTTGTGTATAGGTCATTTGGGATCTTAAGATTAAGGTTTACTCCTTATTTATGATTAATTTGACCTTAATTGATGTTATTAATTTTAATCCCTTTTACTAATAATTTGGGAAAAAATTAAACATTATTTAATTAGACTCAAATTATTATACTGATTAAAATTTTTTATGTCATATATTCAAAATTCATTTCACACAATCTGAAAAATTGTGATTAATGTTAATCCCATTGATGAGATGAAATTAAGGGTTTTTTAAGTAGAAAAAAAGTTCAAAGGTTTATTATGAACTAATATTCAATTTGAAATTAAAATTTATTCTAATGACCTAAATTGTATTAATATATATATATATATATATATATATATTCTAATTTGGCCTTAAAAAATTTGTAATATAATTTAACAATAATAATTCTTTAAACAAAAAGTCAGTTTTAAACTAAAAATAGTATTTTTACTATTCATCAATAAATGATGTTTCTCAGAAAAATAACAAAAAATCACCCTAAGATAATTTTGAAATTCTAAATTCTAAAATTTATTTTAATTTTAAAATTGAATTTCTAAATCATTCAAAAATTAATTTTTTTATTAAAAGTGTTTCCTTTCAGAAAATGGTAAAACATAAAATGACTTTATCAAAATTCATATCTTTCATTTCATATTATATATATATATAACAATTATAAATAATATTTGAAAATTAGTTATAATTATTCATATTACTATGTTTAATGGATATGTTATATTTTTCTCACTTAAATAATTATAACAATAAAATGATATTTCGTAGAAACAGTGGTGTTGCGTGTAATGTACACCAAGTCGGTGTTGTGTGTATTGCAAGCCAAGCTGATATTGTGTGTAGTGCAAGCCATGTTGGTATTGCAGGTAACGTAATCCAATAGGTTTCATGTGAAAGTAATGTTTGACTTATTGTTTTAATATATATATATATAACCATTTTAAGTGTCACATGAAATGGAAAATATCAAGAATATAAATTAATTCAAAAAAATAAAAAAATATTAGGGTATTATAGTTTCCAAATTTTTTGTTATAATATATAGTAATAATGATTTTGATTTAATTATTATATGAAATTTATACTAGACTAAATTTTTGGAAACCCTATTGGTAAATCTATATATATAAAAACAACAAAAAAAATTAGTGAATTAAAGATTGAGTGGGTTCTTAGAAATGGAATACTTGTCTGGATACTACAAGTTATTTCATGATATTTCAATAAAGCACATAGGGTTAACATCCTTTAAAAATATTGGTTGAATTTCACCTCTATATTCACTAGGTGCACTACAATATGTCATAGCAATATACTTGGTTTGAAACTATAATGCCTCGACCCCAGAAGTCTGGGGTAGGTGCATTATATTATTACATTAGCATGATTACAAGGAATCAAATCTCGAAGTACATAACATTTTAGTAGTCATGTAAATCCATATTACATAATTAATAGCCATAATACAATTGGAAAATAAAATTAAACATGTTACACCATGAAATTAAATAAACTGCATCCTTGAAATCTTATTCAATGTTCCATTCTGTTGTAATAAATTTTTGCATCAACTTTTGAGAGTCCTTCCATACTAAGGATTATATCAAATTAATCCATCGGCATTTTAACCAGGCCAGCACATAAAACAAATTTATTTTTCATAATTGGGAATTACCAACACATCATTGTTGCAATGATACTTCCCTTAGAAGTTTTGACTGATAACTCTCTTATTAAATCAAAAGGTAAATGTCAAATTTTATTGGAAAATCGGTACATATAAAAGTGTGTGATTATATAGAATTAAATAATTCATTGGAAAAATTTGGATATAAGATTAATGTACCTTCCACCACATCATTTCCCACATATACCTCTACAAAAGTGATTTCATAAGATTGGTCATTTCCCCTTGTCCTCTTATGTGGAATATTCTATTGACACCTTAGGCAATCATTTTCATAATGTCGCGTATATCTACAATTATGGCACCAGGAATAATTTATCAGCTTCTTCCCCTTGAATTATTTGGCATGGTGATCCCTATATCTGAATTTATAGAAAATCCAATTCCCTTCAGGAATTTCCTATGGTGAATATTTCCACATTTATCACGGGTTATAAATTTCTCAAAGTCTTTCTTCTTATTTGACTAATTCCCTTTCACATGATGCTTGTATGGCCTCTTATTTTTTTGGTTTCCTTTTAATATATTGATTCTTGAAACATACTTCTCTACCTAGATAAAATATAAACCTAATTTATTATATGTTGAAATATTATAAGAAACTATTTTCCTTCACATATTTGGATTAGGACCTTAAAAGAAGTGTTCAATATTTTACCCTGTGTTGTGTATATAATATGTATCATACCTTTCTTAACTTGTAATGGTAGATTCATAATCTACAAAACTCTCTTATTACTTTTACTTTAATTCAAGTAACATCCCCTTCATGTCAAATTTTTAATAATAAGGGATGTATTTATCAAATAATGTCTCCTTAAAAGTCTTCCATTTCATGAGTTCAATTTCTTATTCCTCCCTTTTATTATGGATCAAAGACCACCACTGATCGAAATCACCATGGAGACAATATACCTCCAGTGTAACTTTTTCTTATTCACTGCATTCAACTTCTATAAATATCTTCTAATGAGACTTAATCCACTGGTTAGTTGCAATTGGATTAGTAGTCCCACTAAGCGATGGTTCCTTTTTCCACATAAAGTGATCCTTCGTAGGTGATTCTCCATGTGGAATAGGTTTCTCCATTTGAGAAAGTTTATTTTTCATAACATGTTTATGTTTCCCAAATATCACCATAATTAGCATCGTTCCAATACTAATCATATTGGTTTTTTCAGGTGAAATACCTTCATTGCCCAAGAGTATTGATATTGTTCATCCTTCTATGTTCCATTTATAAAAAATGGAATACACTGGATTATCTCATAATATATAATTCCAAATATGGTATAGTTGATAAAATAAATTTATGCATCAGAAATCATAGAATCATAAACTTTGGTTACTTTATGGTCATCATTACTTTTAAATCCTTCATAATGGAAGGTAAATAAAATGTAAATTATCTTAATCAAATCCACTAAGAGTGTCAAACCAGGTCTATAGTAAGGCCCTTTATTGTGTACCATATTACCTTTAGTAAGGCTCATAACACCTTGTCAAAGTTATTACACCTAGGTACATATGTGCTAGAACAACATCCACTTGTTGTACCCAGACAAAGATGAATTTCTAGAAATAACCACATAATCACTACGTTAAAAAAATTTAGGATGTTCTTGTATACTTATCTTCAATATCTATCTTAGGTTTGTGATCCTTAGTATAATTTTTCTAATCCTAGTTTCCATTGTTTTTTATAAAATTCATTTGATACCAAATGTAACTCCTCACCCCTAGAAGCCGAGAGATAATGCATTATTTTATTATATTGAAATGATTATAAGGAATGATATCACAAAGGACCGATTTAGTTTGGAAATCATGGAAATATAAATTAAATAAATAATACCAATAATTCAATTAGAAAGGAAAATAAAACATGTTACACAATAAACAGAAATAAACTAAATCCTTGAATTCTTATTGAATGTTATCTTCTTCATAACCTAGGAAAAAACAGAATAAGGGTGATCTTAAATTTTCAATAAGGTAATGTACAATAGAATCAATAATGAGTCAATATATATATATAAATGTAAATAATGAAACACGCTATACATTTAAACAAATAGATAAGGCATAATAAATATGGAAATGTAAGAAATTTTAACACATTCCAAAAGTCATTAAACCAAAAATGATATAAATCTATAGATATGTTGACCCAAAAATCACATGGATAAATAATAACTAATCCTAAATGAGAGAAAAACCTAATTATTGGACTCCATTTTTTCCAGGTACATGGAAATAGTACCATCAATATACTTCCCAAGAAGGATTAGTAAATTGGGTAAAAAAACCCATCTATTTTGGCCATCTATTTCATCTCATGAGGCTGCTGATTCATCGAGTTGCTTTCATTAATCGATCCCCAACCCGTAGGGCATACCTTAAAATGTCACCAACCCATGTCTTACATGTCCAAATAATTACTCATATGGAATAAATAATACACCTTATAAACTATATATATTGAATAAATGATATAGATCTATAAAATATACCTTGTATGAGGATATGTGACACTATGGTTTGTTGATAATAAAATATTATTGAGGAAAAATAATCTTTAAACATTTCAATGTTTCTCATACCATTTTAAAACATTTTATATCATAATCCTCATGAATAAATGAAATTAAATTAATTTTATAATATCATGAGTGTATTGATATTCATGGTATCTAATGTAAAAGGGTAGTATATACACCATATAAAAAACTATATGCATAACGACAAATATGCCTCAATTGAATGTAAATTGAGATGAAATCCCTTACTACTTGTGTATATTTTGAATCTGGGGATCCATGAAAGAGTAATAATCAATTTAAATTTTTAATATCATTAAATAGAGAAATAATGATATTATATATCAAAAGAGGCTATATATACACCACCAAAAAAGTATGTGGTGTAAATGGTGTATGCCTCACCAAAGGAAAAGTGAGATAAGAATCAATTACCTTAGGTTTCTTTTCGAGAGAACATCGTTTAACCTCATGTATAAGGGGTTTAAACTTGATACTAACTTATAAAATATATTTTAATATTTATGATATCATATTTGTTCCTCTTATAATATCTTATTACCCTTTTTAATAACGTTTTATTATTTTAACTATTTCATGTGTTAATTGTATAGTTTGTCGAGTAAGTTTTAACCTGTTATTTGTTGTTATTTTTAAATATATCATAGTTAATTAATCTCAAGATTATAAATAAATATATTAATATCATATATATCCATTATATATGTTTCTATAATAATTTATTATGTTTGGATATAATAAAGGAAATGCACTATCCATGGATATGGTTGTCCATACGTATACATGAACACTACCTTCATTTCATTATAGTATTTTAAACGAATGAAAATTAAATGATACATTTTTATATTATAATTATAGTATAATATAATTTTAATATATGTTACATATTTTTATTAAAACCAAATTTTATATGTTCCATTTATGGCATGAACGAGTTGTATCGCTTGGAGGGGGCGGTTGTCCACACTTCCTCAAACGAAATTATCATATTTACACAAGATGGAAATAATAAAGTTATGATCTAAATAAAAATTAAATAATAATAAATTAATTGTTTATATATTATATAACATATATAAATAGACTTTTCATTTTAATTTACACCATGAGAGGTGGTAATGGAGAACTGAACAATAATCGTGTTGTGAGACATTAGTTCTCCTTACACATAAAATAGTATGTTTGATTCCCATTAGATGGTGGTGTGTGAAAGATTAGGTTTAAACCTTAGAATAAAACATAAAATTTTATTTATGATAATATCTTGTTATATATTCATGGAATAATAAGAGTTTATGTGGTTTATAAAAGATATAAATATAAAAAACTTAAGAATGTTTGTTACCACTTAATTGGGTAACTCCTAATGGTTTTCACCAAAGGGATTCCTTGGATTTATTCCATCCAAAATATATTCTTATAGTATGAGGGTAGGAATGTTTGGAAGATATTTGTGTATATCAAGTTCGATCCTAAGGGGATTGATACATGTGAGGAAGTGGGAGGTGATGGGGCCTTTTATAGTAGAGGAGGAATGACACTCTTTTAATATTTTGACAAAGGAATTCAATGAACGTTTTCCATGTTTCATTTTGATCCAATAATGGTCCAACTTATATAAAAGAGATTATAAGGTTGATAAATGTCCATACAATATCTCTTTTATAAGTGTATAGGGCGTTTTGGGACATAAGGTTAAGGTTTAGTCCCTTATTAATCTCAATTTAAAGTAAATCATTGTAATTAATTTTAATTACATTTACTAATATTTTGGGTAAAAAATAAGTTTTACTTATTAGAAATTAAAAATTATAATTACTACAAAAATGGAATAATTTTTTTCAAATTATGATCACATAAGTGGAATAAATTAATTTAAAATGTGTCCTGCATGCGGGACGACAATGTGGGTTTTTAAATTAAAAATGGTCAAAAACTTGACAAGTTTTTACATTTAGTTTAGAAGTAAAATTTATTCTAATGACCTGAATTTTATTAAATGATAAAATTATGTTCTAATTATTTTTTAAAATCAATTAAAATTAAAATTTATCCTTATAAATAAATAATATGAAAAAACAGTTTTGAACTAAAATTTAGTATTTTTCACTATTCTGTAAAAAATGAATATTCACAGAAAAGTATCAAAAAATTTATCCTAATATAATTTTTTTGTTTTTATTCAAAATATGAAGTTTATTTTGAAATTTTAAATTTATAAATATTCATAATTATTTTAAAATGGGTTTGCCATCAAAAGGTGGAAAAAATACTTTGAATAAAATTATTGTATTTTAGGTGTAATATTGGGTTTGTTCTTATCTTATGCTTATCTAAAATGTATTATATGGATGAAAACCTATATTTTTGGTTATATAATATATTTATTTACTATATAAACTCTCTAATAGTGTTATAATTTAATTTACAATGAAAAATGTTACTAAGTATTATTTTTTTATCGGTTGTTGTGTTTATTGCAAAGTTATCCACAAAATCTGAAGGAAAATATGGTAAAGTATTAGGGTTATACTGAAACTATTGGAGGATATTCTTTAGATGATTTAAAATATAATTAAGAAAAATTATAAGGGATTTTAATAATATTTTATTTTACATGTCATGATTATATTGAAAACCCCATCATATATTTACAGTGTTTATAGAAATTAAATTTTTGAGGAAACAATTTATTTAAGATTCTTAAGCTATAATACCTAATGATTTCTATAATTTTTATCTAATAAATAAATTCCATTTTGAATAGTTTTAATTATAAATACTACAAAACAAGAAAATTGGTCTTTAGTACCATGTTTTTTATGTTTTTGAATAACCCAGTTTTTTGTTAAGTGATAACCTTAAAAATTTAAATAACTTATTTAAAAACATCAATTTAAAGAACTTGAAAATTAAAAATAATTCCAACACTAAAAAAACACAATATAAAATAAATTTAAAACTATTATAATATATTCATTTAATTAGGCGTATAAAACGAAGTAACCATGTTATGAAATATATGTAGAATTGTGAAATAATGGAATCAATCTGTTGAAGACTTCTTTATAAATATCATTTTTATTCAAATGGAAAAGAAGTGGAATCTCTAATATTTTTAATAAAAAAGTCCAAGCATAGCTTAAAGAAGTATGTATTGAGTTAAATTTTCTAGAAGAGTGGTTCAATCTAATAGAAATCACTACAATAACATTTCTAACAGAATCACCACCCATGATTTCCACTATTTCTAATCTTAACCTTAGATCATATTAAGTGTTATCAAGGGTTTTGTAAGTACATGATAAGATTATTTAAATATATAATTATAAATGTAATATATATTTTTATTATTTGAAATTTTGATAAAATTTATTTTTAAATGATTTTTAAAATATTTTATTTATTTAAAATTTGTTAATTAGTGCTTTTAAAAATTTAATAAATTTCAAAAATTTAGAGTAAAATTAAATATTGATTAAATGACAAATTTTTCAATGAATTTTTTTTCTATATATTGTGTATTGTTATCATAATAATATAAATTAATCACTTTTTAATAATTAATTTAATGAGATTTATTGACAATATATATATATATATATATTGATACTCATTTAATGATTTTTATTTTTAAAGGAATACGAAAAATTCACTTTATTCTTAAAATTTATATATTCCAAAAAAATAATCCAACATTATATGATAATTTATAAAAATTAATATTTATCACTTTTAGAAATTCAATATTGTTAAATTATTTTCAAATTATAAATTTGAATTTACTAATTAGGTAACAAGTGTATTTTAATATTTTTTTAACAAAAAAGTTACTAGGGTAAAAATTAGTCACTAAGGTAATTTTAAAATATTAGTAAAAATATTAAATTTGGTCTTAAAGCCTCCAAATATAACATAAAAGGATATATAAATGGGTATATTTGGTATTTATCCACCATAAATTATCATATACCATTGAACATGACATCTCTTTTATTGTTAAGAAATTAATATTTAGAAAAATTCCACCCCTCTCATCAATTAATGGATTCCCTCACCAATGCAATTCTACACACACCAAAAGAATGTTAAATAAAAAAACTCAATAAATAAACATCCCCATCAATATTACCCATGTCTTAGAAGTTCATTTCTCACTAAAATTCTAATATAATAAGTATTAAGTAGTGTTCTAAAAGATGATTTAAAACAAAGAGGAAAATGTTATAATCGGTTTTTTAAAGTCCCTTTATTCTTAAAACTCCTCCAAATATCATGTGCTCATATTGATATAATAACATCAGTGAAATAAATATACTCATATTTTATTCTATGTTTGTAATAACCACCATCTACCTTCCTCTCGTTTAATTGTAAATGAAATTTCCACCTGAGTTATGCTCGATCATCACCTCCATGAATGACATATTTCTTTTTTCATCACCACAATCCATGTATAGATAAAAATAGTAAATATAAAAAATAAATATGGTATTAATGGAATGGTTAATATTATATAAAGATAAATTAATAATTATAATAATGATATTATAAATAAATTGTAATTTATATATTAGTGGCATAAAATGGGCATACTGAGACACTACTCATAATTTGAACATATTATTTAAAACAAATTAAAATATTTATATTTTGACCTAATAGATTGATAATGTAATTATATCTATTTTATTTTGGATTTTATGGAACTATTTTATAATTTATTTCACTACGGCCAACATACCATATCATTTTTATATAATTTGATGAAACAAACCCAAGTATTCAATGAGATAAAAAACAATACATTATGTGAATGGAATATGATAATAAAATTAACATAAAAAATTAAATATAGATGATAAACGTTATAAATAAATTATTTAAAAAGCATGATTTGGTTATCCATGATGTATGATACACACAACATGTGGGTTGGGACTTGAGGAAAGGGTTCTCAATTTAAATTTTAATTCCTTATGGCATGCTTCCTATTATACAAAAACTAAAATGTATATAGTCTAAATACAAACTTTGTAGTTAAATAACCTAGGTCAACCTGACACGTTAGCAGAGATGGATGCATAGAAGTCCGGATGTGTGTTCTATATTTCCACATCCTGGACACAAGAACTTGTGTTTCAACATATATAACCATGGGAATAATTTCACCCTGAAATATGACACGACATGTATCCTGTATACCAAAGAAAACATAAACATTCAGAGTAAACCATAGTAGAAAAGTACACATCCATGAGAAATAAAAGGACAATACAAAATTCGTAACAATAAATCTAATGAAAATTAGATTATAAACAAGTATCTTTGTGACTAACTATCAGAAATATCCCAATCAACAATGATGTTGAAATCAACTAATAGAAGATGGAATTCCACATGATACCCATCCCCTTAACTTAGTACTAAAAAATGATGGCTGAAAATTCCTTATGGAAAAATTATTATGTGATCACTAATAATTAGTATGATTCTACCAATTAATATATACAATTTCTATCACCATGAAACTATTAGTTTTTCCTTTTAAAAAATATTTTATAAATAAATATCTTTATGAAAACCATTTTATGAAAAATATTTTAGTTTAATTATAATATAATCCATATTCATTGCCCAAAGAATATGAATATAAGAATGAATGGTAATATGAAGTTCAGTAATCAAGTAATCATAACTTATAAGACTACTAAGTGATCATATAAAACATGATACATAAGTGAAAATAACATACCTAAAACATAATTGGGCTCTATCCAATGGGAATACAAAACTGGGAAAAATAATAAACCCATAACTGATAAGTGCATCCTAATTATATTGAGTGTTTCAAAGGTGTGTCAATATTAGGCTACCCATTTTTTAATAGATCCACCTGATACCCTATTTAAAATCTATATAGTTGTTATACACACTATAGGTATGTATATTTCAATGTCTATAGTTCCCTAAATGTGACTTCTCATACCCAGTTCACACTCATGTAAATGAACATGGTTGGCCATAGGGTCTGATGAACGCATCCCTATATTCCAGAGGATGCCGAATAGAAGCGAGGTCCTAGAGTGTGTCCATGGAAAGAAAATTCCCTCATGTCATAGTGGAGCACAACACATTTAAAAGATAAAATAACTTCAAAATCATTATAATGATTAGGATTGTATATAGAAATGAATATAACCACCGAAAATTAATAATAAACTCAAACATCTAAAAACTATGTCATATACAATAATGATAATGGAATGTATCAAAAAAATGAAAAATGAAATACATGGATGCCAGCAGACAGTGCAATACCTGATATACAAAATAATCAAAATGAAGTAAAAACTACCCAATCATCCCAATCTATAGATCAATCATCTATAACACTGTTCTCATCCTAAAGAAATAAGGTTACGTGTCCAATGAGGGACACTTCCCCTTTTCCACAGCTGCTATCATATAATATCCTCGAGATCCAATGATGGCCCAAAATTATGTGTGATAAATAATATTAGGTCATGACCATTGCATCTATAAACATATAATATATATATATAAACTGAAACATTGTGCAGTATATATAAAAGTAAATCATTTCTAATAAAAAACTTGTACCTTCTTCAACCTCAGTTGGTTTCTTTGATGACATAAACATTTAAATATATATGATCCGTTTTATATAAAATGGTTAATATATTAATGGTATCACTAGTAATAATATGTGAATAATAATAACAATGTATCTAATGGTGTAATCATGGAATCCTTAAATTTAGTGGTCGACCAAACTCATAATAGCATCACATACAGTATAAATATAACGGATCTAATTGTAATTCAAGGGATACTCCTAAGGAATTTCATTTTAAATGAGTCTAACCAAGTCTATGGAGTTCTTCCATAGTAATCTCATGCTAAGAATGATTGGGTCTAATAAAGTCAATCTAGTGAACTGTGTATTTGAATACATCAAGATGAATCCAAGGAGTGTATCCAAGGAATTATAATATCTGGAATTGATGTCAAGTGAATTTTTGGAACATTATCGAGGAATTATTTTTTAACTATAATGACTAGATTACATGGTGGTTAAATCTCATGAAAATATAATTAATGAATCAAAATGGAATCCCCTATGATCTCACGGAATTCCCATGGTAATCTAAGGCTATCTCATGTCTCACTATTCCAATAAATATTTAAATATTAAAAAGTAGTGACAAAATTATACACTTTTCATTTATATACATATGTCATCATAGGATACATAATTTTCATGACTTATATTAATTTAATATGTTCATTTTGTTACCTTCCGGTTAACATGAGATGGTGTATCACGGACATGCAACCAATTATAACCTTAATTACAGAAATAAGTATTAGGTTAATTCTATTACCTTTTATTAAGCATGGAATGGTGTGTAAACCACTTGTATCCAATTTCAATTCAATTATATCATCAAATTCTATGTGATATTTATATATGTGTGTGTGTTTTTTCTTTTATGTTTGTTCTAAAAATAAAAATTTATGATTTATTCATTAAGATGGATCACTTATCATATTAATGGTCAATTAGATCAAACCTAATTGGTGTCCTTATTAATCCCAACATAGGTCACCAAAGAATATATGAATAGAACTCTCTAATTGGGTGGTCTCTGTTGAGGTGTAACACTCTAATGATTCCATATGATATTTTTAGGTCTATATAACACATTCTTGCTAAATTTAATTAATGAAGTGGAATTTAAGAAGAAACACCCATTGGAACCAGTGTGTGTACAACAGAAACAATTTATCGATGGAGAGACTTTAAGGGATGAGTCATAGACCACAAACCTCATCACTATAGTAGATTCCTCTTCCATTATTGGACCCTGTTTTCGAATTCATTGGAAGAAAATGGAAAAATAGATCAATTCCCTAAAAATAGGTAATATTATCTTACATCAAAATAACATCACTGATAGAAAGAATAAAATGAAAGAGGCCAAAGGATTTGAGATATTATTTGTAGGAATCCAATAAGATTAATAGATCTCAATACCTAGGTCGAACAAAGAATATATTAGTGATCATTGGAAGAATCCATTGGAGAATCTCCTAACATGAATGATGATAAGAATTCTATTCGTTGGAGGAGAAAATAAGAAAACTTGGTTTAAGTAAAAAATAAAAGAGGTTAAAAACTGACATTTCTCCATTTTTTAAATAGATCACACAGTTTGGTTACATGGTTAGAAAAATCTTGCACCAACCACATGTGGCCTACAATACAAGGAAGGGTCTCTCCAAGTTAATGCACATAGATTGAAAAACAATACACAAACTTTTTTGTTTAACTATTCTAAAAAATATAGGGTTTTTACTTGTTCATTTGGCCTATTTCATATAGTTAGAGAAAACCATGTATCCCTCTACTATGCACAAAACACCCCACATGATTTCATCAAAACATGTGTCTTGGGAATCATGGTTTCTACTAACAGTGATGTCCAACTATTTCCTCCCAAACTAGTTTTTTAGGATCGAAATGAACCTCGGACACCCTAATTTCCTCCATATCCCTACTAGAAATTTATATTAGGTAAAAAAAGGAATTAAACCAAATATAAATGGCTTTTTAGCACATAGAGAAACCAGTTTCCTATATTCTTCCCCCTTAAAGGATTCCATCCTTGATTTTCTATTCTAAGGTTGATTTAAAGTTGTATAAGTAAAACTCTATCCACAGAGCATGTAAGTCGGCCTCCCACTCCCATGTCACATCATGTACATGGTCATAATTCCAAAGCACTCATACTAAATGGGTATACCATCTTCAGATTTATTTCATTCTATGGTTAATGATGTGACTAGAAAAATACTCAAATAAACATCAATGTTGATTTTAACATCCTTGAGATCAAAAGTATGAGATGTGATGGAATAGTAATGGAGTAGCTATGAGATATGGAAAATTTCATGCAAGGTATGGTAGCTATAAGTTAATATCAGTAGATAGGATATTATCCATACTCTATGCGATATCTCAAATGGCCATAAAAATGAAGAGACAAATTCCATTTTCTTTGTACCAACATATTCATAAGTATGTGTGATACCTATAAGAAAACACAATCCCCAACATCAAACATCAGAGGTCATCAATAGTGATTGGCATAATATTTCTATATATACTGAGTGATATACACATATAATCAAATCAACTACACTTAATCTGAAGTATCCTTCATGTGAAGAGTACCTAGTAGCACTGCATCTCCTGCTTTTAACTTGTAGAGGGGTGAACGACATGATTTACCATATAAGGCCTCATACAGGACCATCTTATTCATTTTTTAAAATCTATTATTGTAATTAAACATTATTATTGATATATTATTCTCCCAATAACCACAGAAATCAAGGATGCAATCTTGGATCATGTCCTCTAGCACCTATATAGTCCATTCTAACTGGCCATTAGTCTGAGGGTGAAAATTTGTGCTCATAAGAACCAGTATACCCAATGAATTAAATAAACCTTTATGGAACCTTGTTATAAAATGAGAATCTATATTTCAAATGATAGAACCAGGTACCTCATATACATGTATAATCTAAAAGACATACTGTCTTCCCAACTCATCAACTGAGAATGTCTCCCATACTGGAATAAGAAGGGATACCTGTTGAAATGGTGAGTTCCCTAGTCACCAATTTTTAGTGATTTTGATTACCATGTCGTGTATATATTTAGCTATTCTTGATGTGTACTTACCATTACAGTGTATACTTTTCTGTGTGCACTATTGAAATGGTAATGTCCATAGTTTAATTGTCATATCAAAATGTTATAGCAGATCTCATGCTATAATGAGAACCTCAAGATACTATGTCATTAATCTTAAACTAAGGTCTTATGGTATAGATGCATCATACTAATTTGACATAGTTGATTTTTGGCTATCAGGTGCTGGGGGATCATAAACATTGAAACTTCTTCTCATGATGTCTTCACCTGGTCATCTCTAGTAGTGAGATTATGAGGACATACCTGCTAATAGGAACACCACATGTTTTAGGTGTCATTGGTTATTATTATCTACAAACATATGTATTGGTCTTCAATATTGAGACCATTACCAATGTGTTCCATTTAATTGTGTAATTTGTTGTAAAAAACCATGATATTGAAATCCTGATGTGTTATCTTGTTTTCAGTGCATCGTTGGTGGTATGACAATAGTTGAATGGTCAAGAAATGATTTGTCCCTTCTGGGTTATGTAAGTTGTATATTTTAGGCCTGATTTATAAGGATGGTGCTACCTTCATAATTCCTTGTCCAAAAAAGTTGAAAGGTGAATCCATTCAGTTAGATAAACAAATAATAAAGCAATAAAAGTGAAATGACACCCAACTGTGTGTCCTGATTTATGAGATATTTAAATACAAATATATTATAGAACATAGTTCATGTTCGTAGGTTGGAAGTCATTATTATGACAATCCTTATCTCTTTAGGGGCCTAGATGGGTAGTTAAACTCATCTCATTGTCTATGGATTTTATGCACTACTATTGAGATTTGGGCCTATAAGGTTACACATAAAAGCGTTTTCAAGAATCTACGTTATACAGTTGAATAGGTATATTAGACATGGTGGGCCCCACCAAGGTGTCCGAGTGTTGTCCAAGTTATCAATCACCAAAGAAAGAAAGAAATTAATTATTATTCAATTTATGAATAATTGGGATTGAATTTATTGAAAATATTCACAAGTTAAGTAAATATGAGATAATATTAATCGAACAAATATTATTTTAATATTCAAAGTTTGTTTATTGTTTGACTAGAATGACGAGTTGGGTTAAATGGCACATGTTCATCATGTAATATATATATATTTATATATTTTAGTTATGTTATAAAATAATAAATAATATTGAAACAGTTTAGTTTTTCATAATTATATATTTTGTGGACACTGAATTAAACGAGGGTCGAGGAACCCAACCAAGTATTTAGAGACTCCACTATAAATAGAGGAATAGGCTTTGTCACCTTAGACTATTCATTAATTTAGGAATGAGAGCATCTCTATCATCCTGATTTTTTGAGATAGTCTATCCCTCTCATGTGTCGATCCATGTTCTTCTTACAAGCATCGAAGGGTGAGGATTATGCTGATCGTCAAGGTGTCGAAAGCGTCGTCGTATCTCCGCGCTAGCACCCAAAATTCGACGATCGACATTTCAGATGATTTTAGAAGTGTGTATGGATAATCAAGAGGGTTCCTTATATGGATCCTTATTGCAAAAATCGTCGATGGAAAGTTGTATTCAAGCACAGCTACAGATCTAAACATGTATGTTCACAATTTTAATTTACATTTTCTTTTAATTTATGTGATATCCTCATACCATACCTAAGCTCGGATCATCGGGGAAGAAAAGTTCTGTCATCCCATCAAAGAAACATTTTAAAATCCTCAGCCCACCTACTTTTGCTTCGGGCTCTGGTACCTTAAATTGGTATTATATCAGTTTTCATAGATATTTTCAGCCTAGAAAAATTAATTTCAATTTAAATTTTGTAGAGGGTTTGAAATTGGTCTCAATGGTTTTGACCGCGTGTCGATCTGATTTCGAATGGCCTTGTTTTGGCCTTTTGAAATTTCAGATACTGATCGTGCATTTTTTATTTGTGTATTAAAATTTTTCAATCATTTATATATGATATAGAACCAGTCATGTGTTGGTCAGTGTCAGTTCATTGGAAATAATTTAAATTCAATGAAAATTATAATTTTATAATTTTATAATTTTCATAATAATTCTATTATTATAATAATATTTATTATTTTATTATTAAAATATAATAACAATAAATTATTATTTTATTATAATAATTTTATTATTATTATAATGAGGTTAATTTAATAGCCTATGGAAAATCAGATAAGGAATGTGGATATCCACACACCAAAAAAAAAAAACGGGTGGGAGGAGTCGCTGGAAAAAAAGAGAATCATTAAAAAGCTCAAAACAAAAAAATGAAATGGAAGACCTCAAAAGGGGGTCTTCCCGCATTTGTCGGCTGCCTCCTCTAGGCCACTGGTGGGCATCCTCCTCTACTCGACTTTTCCCTGGCACCATCGCCTCCCTGAGATAGAGCCAGCCCCACCTCCGGCCTCCATTGCAGGCTACCTCTGGATGAAGCGTTCCTCGCTCAGGCTGCCTCTCTCCACGTCAGTAGTAGCAATAGTCGGCCCCTCAACTAGCTACCCTCTCCTCCAACCGTGTCTACACCCACATCGAAGCAATGGTACCTCCACCCAGCTTTGTCCTCCGATGACCGAGACTGATGAGCTCATCGTGCCCCACCAGTCTGTCGACCTTCTCCGCGGCCTCCACACCTGACAGAGTGTGAGGTCGCCTAGCCAATCCATTGACTAGTGTCACCACTATGACCTAACAGAAAGGTTGTTGCCTGGTTCTTGCATACTTTTCACTAACCTCAGATCGGGCCAGGCCAATGGTCGTGGCCCCTCACCGGAAATCCCACATCACAACATCTGTCTATCATCACGATCTATCCTCTAGGAGACCCAGGCAGCCCTGCGGGTTGAGTCACGATCATTCAAGACCACGTGGTTTACTCATTGTCCCAATTTGATTACCACAGGACACGATTAGCCTCGGATTGGGCTCGAGTGGATCTGCCCCACCTGAAATGGGTTATGGTAGGCCCGTATAGCCCAGAATGGCCTAGTACATGGTTTTCTCGACCCAAAACTTGTTTTTGCAATTACGGCGTGACGCTATTTGGAAAAAAATATTTTTCCAAGGCCCGGGTTATTTAAATCAATATAATTAATTAATTTAATTACAGAATTAATTTAAATTAATTAATATATTAATTTAGGTTTTAATTAATGAATTGTAATACATGAAAATATAAAACAATTAATTTAATTTTGGAATTAAATTAAATTAATTTATTAATTTAATTTAAGGTATTAAAATTAAATAATTTGGTGGAACGTTGTATATTAAAATATTTGAATTATTTAATTAATTTAATTAAATTAAATTTATCCTCATACTTATTTAATGTAATTTAATTTTTTTATCACACATTAGTTTACCTGACTAGTGGTCCTAAGCACCGACCTTTTGTATGCATGCATTTTTATATTTAATTATTTTAACTGCATGCAATGTCTGTATTTAATTAAATGGAGGTCATCCCATCATTGTATTTTCGGTTAAAATGTATAAGGTAATGCACGATCATTTTCACATGATGTACTTTTATACCCCTAGTCCCCCTCGCATGTGCTCGAGTATCATTGTATTTTGGGAAAATGAGGTGTATGTTGATCAAGATAATGCAAGACATGAGGTGGACCCCACAAAGATGAGGTGGTACTCCAAGTTGTAATGTGGACCCAGCCAAAACGTGGTGATACTTCAAAAGAGTAGCGGACCTACAGGATGGGGGCGAGCTGTATCACGAGTCAAGAGACGACCCATATATGATTTCCTTAAGTCGTTAAAATTCTCAACACCAGTTGGATATTACTTTACCTTTATGCATTTATTTGATTATTTTGTTCATTTTATAATAGTGGGAGAAATACATAAAACAATAAATAATAAAAGGCATAAATAAGTGATGTATGCTTTTTATATTATTTTTCAATTGTGATAACTAAAACATAGATTAAGAAGATTAATAGAAATGGATTACATTTGTCTATTTAAATACACATAACCCTCAAATAAATATTAAATCATTATCGCCTTCCATCATTCACGTTTGAACACAACCAGGTTTTCGGGGTGCCGGTCAAGCCAATGCTAAGGGTTCCTCTTACTTCCAGGAAGTTATTATAAGAGTGGTGGGTTGACTTATCTAAAATTATTGTAAAAAAATAGATAAATCTATCTTGTTTTAATTTTAGAAGAAAACTTTGAGTAAATCATGTTTTTGATTTTAGAAGATGGGACTTCCCTCAAAAGATCACAAAACCGCAAGTTAATGCGGTTGTCCAGCCAAACACCTACCTTGAACAACCTTAGTAGTGGCTTAGCCATAGCTTACATACTATGAGAGGAGGTTCAAGGATCCTTTCCACTAGAATAATCAAACATTAGACTATTATGATTCAAGTATAGAGGGTTCCTAGAATTAGTAAAAATAGTGGGATACAATTATTGATTAAATTAATTGGTTATGTCTTATTCGATAGCCAACAAAAAAGTACTAATATGATAATGTTTATTTTTTAATGAAAAATGGAAAGCAATACCAAATGTAAAAATTGTGTTAATTATTGGACCATGTTAATTTCAAAACTAGAATGAATTTCTAAGTGCTGTAAAGGAACTTGCACATAATACTACTATCAGAAATTCAAGGTGCTAGTGTCATTAACTGTTAATCCACCTCAGGAATCATGGGTGTGAAATTTCATAGAGGAGACTCATGAATTTAAAATATGATGGTTCTGTCATTATAATATCATTTACATCCATTGTTAGTTGTGGTCATGACATTTGGTCATGAGTGATAAGAACATGTAGTCTCCTCTCTAAGGAGAAAGTGTAGCAAGATTTAAATGAGATGATTGCACTCTCTTTGTGTAATGTGAAAGACTATTTATGATCATTCAATGCATCCCATTCTTATATAAATTTTACCCAGTTACCCCAGTTTTGTTTAATGATACAAACAAATATTATGGAGTTAGCACTTCTTTACGTTTTAGGTAATGTTCTCCAAGCAATAAGAATATTAAAGAAAGTACAATCTATAGTTCTTATGGATAATAAATTAGATGAAAAGGTTAAATGTCCAATGAAAAGTTATGGAAAAGGCCCCTTAGTAATGACCATCAAAGAATAGATGTTTTTTATTAAATATATGGTTTTTTTCATTGTATTTTATTAAATAGATTTATAGAATTTTAAAATGCAATGACCAGAATTGAATAAGCAAAAACTCGCTTCTTCTTCAGTGTATATTCATCAAATAAATGTATTGTTTCTCACATAATTCTTGGGTATTAAATACAATATGACTCTAATATTTGTGTATTGAAATAAAGTATCCAAGTAAGAATAGAAACAATAGAATAAGTAAGGTTTCTTCTCTAAGCAGTTGAGAAAGGGTGATTCCTATGTCCGTAGTGATAACTGTACATAACATCAATTTTATAAGTGAATGACTGTAACTGAACATGTTGTTGTGTATAACCAAAACATTTATCTAACATGTCCTTTGGAAATAATGAGACAATATTCCAGGTTTTGGAATGAATATTTTTATTGGCGTCTCAAACTAAACAAACATTGCAGTGGTACTTGAATGATTGGAAATAATTGATGAATATAAAAATGTAATACATTTTACCTAGTTGTGATTATATAACTATTTTTCAACCAAAAAAATATAACATCAAGGATATGACCATTTTGGTATTTATGCTCAGCACAACAAAACACCTTTGGTATTATCAATGATTTTAGTTTGGATAAAGAAACATTTAGAAATAATGTTTTTTCACATTGCTTTGGAATGAGTTCAACATGTGAGTGTGAACTATTTCACGGGAAATCTAGTCGTAATGATACTTAATAATATTCCTTTATGCTATTAAGTAATGTGATAGTAAAGTATAATAATGGTCAAAATATATAAGGTTCTTCAGATCGGGATTCCGAAGAATATCTTGACCAAGCATTCATCGATCATGATAATGTAGCATAGAGAAATTCCTAAATGCACATTACCTTATCTAAGCCATATCATTGATGTTCATAAGGAGGATAGATGATGAGTATTACATATTAACATTTATCAAAAAACATGTAACGTTGAGAAATTCCTAAATGCACATTTTATAGATCAAAGTAATCATGTAAGTAGAATCAATGTTACAACTTGAAGAAACATTAATCATTTTGGAAGACATTCTTTGTAAATAACTATAAAATATCCTAAGGGACATGCCAACTAAAAAATGACAAATGGATATTATACGAGTTATAGTATGTTGGAAATTTATTATGTCATAGTAAATGTGTTTAGATGCAAAGTGTTTTTTAAGACATAAAAAAACTAGCATCAAGATACACACATAGTGTATCTAAGTAATTATCCTAATATTTTCTTAAGATATTATATAAATCTATAATATTGAAAAGTGGTAGTCATGTGATAAATTACATTTCTATATAAGGGTAAAAATCTCTATTAGAGATATTGGGAGATGGATTGACTTGGATTTAGTCAATTCTCGATATGAAAAAATTGATGGCATTAGAACAAGATCCACAAGTACATGTGGAATAGGAATATTTCAGAAACACATACTACATATGAAGGTTAAAACCACGATGATGGTTTGATATTCACCACGTTTACTGATATATTATTCATTGAGAATAATAACACCTTCAAGTTAGTATTATATTGAAATTATCTAAGATTTACAAGACCAATTAAAATTCAATAATGGATTAAATGTATCAAATTTCAAAGGGGATTCATATTCTGAATATTGTGGTGGGTATTCAATTGAGTTGATGAATTGGTGGTACAAGTGCACTAGAAATAAGGCTAAATTGGTAATACCATGTCGGTAACCCTAAATCTATTAGAATTTTACTTGTCATAGCTAACATGTAAGATCATTTTATAGGACATTTCATGTCATGATCCACATTCATGGAAGTTGCCAAAATGACACAACTAGAAATGGATGATGATATCATATGATGCCTATAGGGGTTGAATGTTATTGAAATCGAGTTTTAGATTAAAGTAAGCAATAATATTTTAGAAATTCATTTGAAATGAATATGTTCCATATGTTTATCAGAGGTTAGTGGGAGAACCATAATTTTCCAAGAGACATATGTTCGGTAACATGTGCAAAATAGATATTGGTCTTACAGTTTGATAAGACCAGAATGAAAGTTACTCACTGTTGATTGACTTAAAGTAAAGACCTATGTTTTAGGGAACATGATCTACTGAGGTAGATCTATTTTTTTCTTGGACCTAGTCAATCATACATACAGTGGAATGGTATTTAAATGTACAAGTTGGAACAATACAAGGTAAGAATGTTTTTTGATGTCACGTGGCATAATATCTCTAGGTTATCATGTTAAAAAAATGGGATGAGATTAATGTAGTGAGTTTAGTTCCATATGCTTCAGCGATAGATCCATCTTGTATTCCATGATATGTAAAATAATTGATATTTACATCATATACATTATAGTATTCAAATATCAGTCGTATTCATGAGCTTTGCAAGTTTAGAAATTAGAACTATCATATTGTACTTCGGAAAGTACAAAAGTTATGTACCTATATAGTGGAGGAGAATGATACTATTCATTATGGGACACAAACTAGTCTTCCTCAGATCAACATGATCTAGTATCACAGTTAGGCTAAGATGATGAGAAAGTCAAGCTCATAAAAGATAGTGGTATTCATATCTAAAAATACTATGTATGTTGCAGCATCTATGGTAGCTAAGAATGAGTAATTAAATTCAATGATTTTTTTACTTCTTGGAATTTTCCCTAGTAAGTTAAGAATTATTATAATTTATATAATGATATTTTTACTATCCATGATATCATGTTTTGACAGTGGACATAAGGGATATAATTGTGGTTACCAGCTCTTGAGAGGTTTTGATCAAGGAGATGAGGTCCCATATAGCCGAATAGCCACATGGAAGAAATGTTAAAGACCCATCAACTAAAGACGTTACTCTGTAAAAACATGATCTTCATCCTGTGAGTAACTAACAAGAATGGTTAGTAAGTTGGATCTAGTTTAATTGAGAGTGTTGAAATGGTGGGTTCCCTATACCCAAGTATGCAGTACTTTTGATTACCATATCGTGTATACAGTTTTCTATACATGATTTCTACTTAACAATATAGTGTATATTGTTCTGCATCCACTATTTAAATAATAATATCCATAGATTAATTGTCTTGTAAAATGGTTATAGTGCATCCCATACTATAATGATAACCTGAAGATACTGTGACATTGAGATGAAACTAAGGTCCTGTGGTCTAGATGCATCATTCCGATTGGACATAGTTGATGTTTGACTATATGGTGTTAGGGGATCATAACCATTGATTCTTATTCTCATGAATTTCACACATGGTGATCTCTAGAAGTGAGATCATGAGGACATACCCGCTAATAGGAACACCACATGTGTTCGGTGTCAATGGTTGTTCCAATCTATGGACATGTGTATTGGTCTCTTGACTTGAGACCATTATCATTGTGTTCCATTTGATTTCATACATTGATTCAAGTAAAAAACCATGATATTGAAACTATGGAGAGGTATCTTGTGTTGGGTTTGTCGTTGGTGAAATGATATCAGTTAAATGGTAAAGAAAGGCTTTGTCGCTTTCGGGGTTTAGATGTTGTATATCATAGTCCTGGTTGATCAGGATGGTGCTACCTTTATAAGTCTTTGGAAAAAGTAGTAGAAATGTAAACCCCTCTGGATAGATTAACAAATAATAAAGAAATAAAAGGTCGATGACACAATTGTGCATTCTATATTATGAGAAATTTAAATATAAAGAGATTATAGTACATCGTCAGTGTTCATAGGTTGGTAGTCATTGTTATAATTATCCTTATCTCTTTAGGGGCTTTGATGGGTTTCTAGACTCCGCTCTTAGTATGTGTATTTTTTTCACTATTATCGTGATAAGGTCCTATAGGGTCACACACAATAGAATATTCTTGAATCCACCCTATTTAGTTGAATACATATATTGTACATGGTGGGCCCACCACAGGGTAAGAGTGTTTTCCAAGATATCGATCACCAAAGAAATACATAAATTCATTATTACTCAAGTTATGAATAATTGGGATTGAATTTATTTAATGTATTTACAAGTTAAGTAAATATGAGATAATAATAATCCAATAAATATTATTTTAATATTCAAGGTTTGTATAATATTTTGTGGGAATGACGAGTCGAGTTAAATGAATAATTTATATCATGTAATATGTATATAATTATATATTACAAGAATGTGATAAAATAATAAATAATATTGATGCAATTTAGTTCCTCATAATTATTTATTTAGCAGATGTTGAAATAAACGGTGGTTGGGAAACCCAACCATGTATTTAGTAACTCCCTGATAAATAGAAGAAGAGTCTATCTCACCATGTACTATTCATTCATTTATGAGTGAGAGTCTCTCTCTCCTCCTACTTTCTAGAGTGAGAGTCTCTCCCTCTCAAGTGTCTATTTATGTTCCACTTACAAGTATCGAAGACAGGGGATCATGGTGATCATCAGGGTGTCAAAGGTGTTGTCAGATCTCTATGTTAGCACTTGGAATTCAATTATTGACATTCCATTGGATTTTTGAAGCATGTGTGGATGATATAGAGGGTTCCTAATATGGATCCATCAAGAAACGATCACCATTGATGAGCTTTAGTTGATTGGGGATTCAAATCTAAATAGGTATGTTCTCAGTTTTAATTTACATGCTCTTTTAATTTATGTGTGATCCTCAGACCATACCAGGGATTAGATTGTCGGCGGTGACAAGTTATGTCAACCTATTGATGATAAAAAAATAAAATATGGGACCCAAAAACTTCCAATTTCCGCCCGGGTACCTTCACTACCATGGTCAGTTGATCCTTGACTACCCAATCTGCATAACTCACTCAAGGAGAAATTAATCAGAAAACAAAAAAATCCATTGTGATGTCATCCCATGTCCATTCCTTGATCGGAAATGGTTGTAGCAATCCATCAAGCGACTAGTGCTCCACCTTTACCTATTAATTGGTGGAACACCTGGTTAGAAAACCTACAATCTGAAGTTACATCTCTAGCCACCAATACTCCCAGTGCATATCAAAATACATCTTGGAGAGAGAAAGATACACTATTCACTGAGAAACATGGGTGTCTCACATCATATCCTCATTCAAGTCAGTGGGAACCCATATACAACCATGTATATAAAGAATGTCGTCCCCATCGACAAAACAATATGGGGGGTGGGTTCCCACTAGAGATACTCTACCATATGACTAGAATTTCAGGGTCTAAAAACTACCTTCCCATCATGATATTATGGAGTAAAGAAGTAATTGAGAAGGCTGAAATAAAAGGCCACTATGCTCTATCATGAAACTCCAGATGCATA
The DNA here is from genome assembly GCA_963277665.1 of Viscum album. Classification (NCBI taxonomy): domain Eukaryota; kingdom Viridiplantae; phylum Streptophyta; class Magnoliopsida; order Santalales; family Viscaceae; genus Viscum; species Viscum album. Next base: position 2,057,786,694 of record OY728137.1, read on the forward strand.
TCAGAAAAAATTTCCATCAATTATATTCATTAGCATCTTCCTGAATAGCTTGTGCCTAATTTTTATAGCTTAGTGCATCAGCTACTACATTTCCCTTTGTGGTGTTTAGGAAATCTCATTGTCAAGATACTGAATTATTCAACCCATATTTACTCTCTGAGATTCAATTCACATTTCATAAATAAATATTTCAGGCTCTTGTTGTCTGTATAGAAAAAAATTCTCTCCCATTAGATACTGAATATAGAAATGTAATTCATGAATTATGGATGTAATCTCAAGGTTGTGTGTCAGGTAATTATTCTCATGAGGTCTTAACTAGAAAGAGACATATGCAATAACTTGATCCTCCTATATCAATAATACACCTATATTAATTCTTTATTCATCACAAAACTCTATATAGTCTCTTCCATGCTCAATTAGAATCAGAATCGTTGTCAAATTAATCCTTTATTTCATCTCATAAAAGGTCTTCTTTTGTAATTTAGACCACAAGAACTTCACATGATTCTTAGTCCGACCAGTAATAGGCATCACAAGTCATAAGAAGTCATGTATGAAATTCATTTAATAACAATCTATCCAAAAAACTCCATGGATCAAACACCTTCTTGAGAAACTCTTAAGAGAGAACAAGACTCACCTTCTCTAGGTTAACTAATACCCCTGATTTTTAGATAATTTGAACAAAGAAGTGATTTTTTTATCCCGAAGACAATCATGGGAATATTATCATACAATGATACTCTCTGTGTGGATTTATATTTATATCCTGATGTTTTGGATGGTCTCTCCGTGTATGAGAATTAAATAATATTTCTTCCACAAAAACCATGATGAAATAATCAAGGTAGTGGTGAAAAACCCAATCCATCATGTCCATAAAAACAAAAATTTCATTATTAAGAACAAAATACGTTAACATGTACTCATATTAGTTATACCGACTTTGAAAATTAGTATGTGGGATATCAAAAGGCATGAGTCACACATGATGATACCTTTATATCAGGTAGATAATTTAGAACACCCTAGCCCCTTTAATATAGTTGAAGAGATCATCTATTATAGGAAAAAGATATTAGATCCTAACAATAAATTTGTTCATCCATTGGTAATCCACAAATAAATAATAATATTCCTGATGAATTTTTGGATAAAAACACGTTTAGACCCCAAGATGATGTGATTTGTCAGATAAAACCCTTAGATTCAAAATCCTTCAACTACAACTTAATCTCCAAGAGCTCAGTAGGTGTCATCCTATATAGTATAATAGAGACTAGAGATGATCTGAAATCAAGCATTATCATAATATATACCACTTTTATAAGTGGTAGTCCAATGAAGTCGTCTAGAGTATCATATCTAACATGATCCACCATGAGAAGAAAATATAGTAAAATAAATGTATGATCATCTATGAATTGGTTAGGGATCTAGGTTTTCACTCATCTCATTCCATGATGCACTGGTCCAACTCTACTAACCATAAAAATTACGATCACCCTTATAAATATAAATATCACCCTCAAGAGATGTAAACAATACCATGTGGTGATATCATTGAACATAGTTATGGTAAGGATCCAACCATTCCATCCAAATAATGAAATCAAATACCATCTTCTTGAGGATAAAGAGATCCCATAATAAAATATAACTACATATCTCAAAGGGACAGTCTTTTCATTTGTGAATATCATCTAACCACACACCCAATGATGTCACCAATGTCATCAACCCAAAAAAGTATTGAATTTCTATCCCAATAATTTCCAAGGTCGATACATATATAAAGGAGTGAGATCTACCTGTATTGGATAAGGAATGTATTATAGTAGAGGATACTTGTATAGTACCTTATACTATAGATGATTATACACTCTGGTCCACATGTATCAGTTTTAATTCATGAAAATGGCATAATACACAGTCTTAATCTATAGTTCAACTATCTAGAGCAGATCAACTCTGCTGGCGTAGATAATTAGAATTCGGGCTGCATTTCCCATGAACTCCTCCTCGGGCTATTTGACTAATGATACTCAATCATCTTACCAGATGTGACATAATAGACCCCTCTTTTGAAGGTGGAGATGGTGTAGGATATATTGGACTATAAATAGTTGTATAGGTCTAGAAAACCCTCTAAATATGACCTATCTAGATATAAGAATGAATCTCAGGTTAGTCTCTATCACACTAAGATATCATATGAACCTATTATCTACACTGATGGAATATAACAGATCTTTTAGTGTGGATATTTTGGATTCTAATACCTTGCAGATAAACCTCAAGGAAATACTCCCTACTACTCGAGGAATGACTGCCCTATCTCTACACTAAACTACTCTACCAAGTAATTTTTTCGTCACTCAGGTTGCACTTTGTGATATGATCTTGTTTCGTGATCTCAGAAAATATAGATAGGAAAAATACATTCACCTACGAGCCAATTTCATACATTACCCGAGCCTTAAACTATCTCTTTTTCAATATGTCATCACCTGAAATAAGTGGTGTAAAAAAATTGAAACTTAGTGAAGTGTGAGTAATAGCCCATGACTGACACATAACCTTGCTCTAGGTGAATAAACTCCCTGGATCTATAATCCTTCTTGATTGGGAGAAAAATTAATCATATAAGGTAGTGTGAAAGTCCACCTATAGTATTCCCTAACAATCACTATCTTGGGTAATCACATCCATCTAGTGCATGGAAGAATCACACAACATTTAGGTGGTGATATTTACCCTTCTCTCTAGGAGAAATCTTCATATGCATGAAGATAAATACGATGGCCTCTAGCTAGGACTCAGAATTCTAATGACCATAATTCCCTGATAATATTGGAGGATTCTTGACTATGAGGTTGTAGAACTCATGAAAATTACAAGTCTATAGAACTCAACTTACTAATAGTATAATGGTGAGTGGGGTATCGATTCCACTTGGAAGGCCAATGAATGTGTGAGTGACTAAAACAAGACAAAAAACAATCCAAAATGAAAACAAAAACAAAAAGGAAACAATGAAATGGAATGTAGTAAAAGGGAGAAAAAAATCATAGAGTATAGACAAGAAATGGCAGAGATTATGGTGATCAGACTATCATGAATTGATTAATATATTTTATATTCAAACTCTAGTTAACTGTAATTGAGTTATTTAAGAGAAAATGATGTTGATCCACTGATATCTCACTTTAGTATATCAACTAAAATCTTTTATCATTTCAGAGAAATGATCATTTAATATCACAATGGAATTAACAATATTTTAATGGAAAATAGAACATTAACTATTTCCATTTTCAGTACATCAATTTAAATATAGTGCAAAAGTTGTCTTTACTATCACTTGTTAGCATGTAGAATAGTAAAAAAAAATAACACTCATTTAGAATATAATTGAGATTTTTGAGCTTAAGATTCATTGATACAATTGTGGAATTTAATATCATAACATAATAATAATTTCAATACATAAAAATCTGAATCCATTATAATGCTTAGCTACTCATGATAAGAATTAAAACAGTGAAAAAATCCAAAGAAAACAACTCAACACAAGAAAACATAGGAAATCGAGAATGAAACAAGAAAATTATCTTGAAGATTATTTTATATCTCTAGATTGATGTTGATTACCATCAGTCGAGTCCATGGTTCTCATACCACACTTCACCTCGGTGGTCTACCTTATGTTATTTGTGTGCTCTGGTGTGAAGTGTGGAATAATCAGATGATCGGAAGATAGCTCCTTAATGGATGGTCCTCCCACCTCATGTGTATATTCTCCCCTTCAATAGAAGATTTATGCACCTCTAAAGGGTTCTCTCACCATCACATTTGGAAAGCCTCCCTCTTTGACTTCCGTGTGACACCCCATTATAGTATAGCTTAAAGCTCGACTTACATTGGTAATTCTCCCTAACAGATTCCAAGACATCGTGAAGCTCTATGAACATGATCAATTTCCACTCCCTCCTAATACTGATCGGGTGCAATTCTACTAGAAAACAAAAATACAACAAAAATAGGTGTAATCCATTTTCCAAATTTAGAATGAAATCTACCATTTGAAAAAACTAGATCTTGGGATTGTTTGGTATAATTTTGGACCTTTCACTGTCGAACCTGCACACTCAAATCCTTAACCATTTTTTTGGGCTCGGTCCGAGCTTATTTATTTATATATATAATTTTTTTATATATTATAAATAAATATATAATTACAAAAACATAAATTTATACATATTTATTATTATTATTATTAGCATTATATATAATTATATTAAATATATATATATTGTTATTATCATTAAAATTATATATATTGTTGTTTTAATATCTATCATATTTATGATTATGTATACTATTTTTATAATATATTATTAGTATCATTTTTTACTCTATATATATATATATATTATTTTTTTGTTTTATCTCTCTTTTTTCCTTATGCCACAAGGTGGATTTATTCTCCTGGTGGGTCGTTCACGGATGGGTATCTAGGCATGGGCAGTGGGACTCCAGCATGCACAACGGTAGCTTTAAGATATCGGTGATGGTTGGATTGTAATCATTCGGCTTCAGACGGGTTAATCCACAGTGGATCGGTAGTTTTAAATCAGGGTAACAACCTCCATTAGTGGATTGATCTTCAACATCAGACGATGGATTGGTTCTAGATTATATCTGTTTCTGTGAGGGGTGGTTCTTCGATTGGATGCCTTCATCAGCAGTGGATCCGGGATTGAGGGTTTTAGATCTCGCGATGGAATAGAGGGGAAAGAGGTAGGCGGTATTAGAAGGCTGGAAGTGGTTGATTGTAGGGGGTCGGTGATGGATCATGTGTTGTCATTGGGTATCTCGAGTAGGGTTCTACAGAATGAATTAAATTAAAATAAGAAACAATTAATATAGTAAAGAAATTAGAAAAGTAATGATAATAAATTAGCTAGTTATATAAAAATATTATTTACACAAATTAAGATTTATATATATTGTAAATGGATAAATAAAATCATAATAAAAAAAATGTTGAAATTAAATAAATGAAATAATAATTTTGAAAAACAAAAAATGAAGAAATGAAATAATGAAAATAATGAAAATCAATTTAAATAATAATAATAATAAAAAAATTTAGTTAAAAGAAAAATAAATAATTTTACTTTAAATTATTCAAAAACAACAAAAATAAATAATAACGTACATATTTTAATACAAGGTCATTTTTACATCATTATGTACAAAATTAACAACAATTGATAATTATTCAACAAAATACAATATTTTAATTAAAAAAATAATTATGGAAACTGGTGTGGAAAATAGTAATGAGAAAAGATCACATCATTGTTGATTCTTAAACTCATGAGATTGATCATACGTCATGAGTAAAGGTCAAAGAGTACCATTCATAGACTGCATCAAGAGTAAGAAACTCTATTTAGGATGAGTGTCAATTTCCAGTGTGGGAATAGAAAGTCGTGCCTCATGTGGTACTATTGGATGTATCCCTAGAGGATTTGGCACCACCCCCTCTAGAAAATGGTTGTTTCCACCCTCCTGGCTCCTGACATGAGGATGCTGTAGTGTAATAGCTCTAAACAATAAAATACCTCACCTCCAAACAAGTTTCAATGATTATTGGATCACTAACAAAAGCATATCACAAGGAAAAGGGCCCACCGCCCAAAATACTATCCCAAATACCATCTTTAAAGGTCAGGCTATTTGTAAGATTTCATGTATTAATTTATTGAGGTTCTTGTATACTAAGGTTCAATTACAATATAGGAGTAACAAACTATTTTAATTACACTTGGCCTCTCCATTTACTAGAAAAAATTTCAATTATAAATTCGAATTTAGATTTTATGTTTCAAATTAATTTACACATAAAACAAGACTCAATTAAATGGATTTTGATTCCCAACTATTAAAGTCCCATACAATTTGTAAACTGAAATTGACACCCATTTAATTCCAATCAGCCATATAACATTCAATCTCGTAATGTAATGGGAAAAATATTATATCTTGATTCAATGAATTATACACTATAATTTACAATTTCCTATATATATTATTATTGAAATTGGTAATCATGAAACTTCAGAAAAAATCCCAACCCATGTAAAAAGGGTTTCATAGATTACATGGGTCAAAATGGGCTATTGAAGAGACCACCATAATAGGAATACAATATTTAAGTTGATGCTCACATTAAAAACACCAACAAAAATTTACCACCTAAATATTTTAGTAGAACCTACATATATAACAACCATATATCACTCAAAAATCATAGGATACACATGCAATGAATGACATAAAATTAACCTTTATGGAATTAGATATGCATTGAATGTGAATCATTGGTACCTATAATGATGCATATAAAAATGGTTCATTCCATACTAAGCCAAGGTAAAATCACTATAAGGAATAACAAATCCCACAATCTATGTGCATTAGCCAAAATTGAAAATATATCAAATATTATAAGAAAATGTTTTAATGATAATTTCACATACCAATGAAACATGATTTTTACCCCAAAATGGGAAAGATACTCCTAATCATGGCGTATGACTATATTTTAACATGTTCTTAGGCCCCAGTATAAATTTAACAAACAATAAGACAAAAGAAAATAAAGCCTCTGATACCACTTTTCTGATGACCTGGGCCAATTTTACTTCTGAGTAATCAATTATAGTCTGCTACATAGCCTCAAGCACACCTTCCTATAAGCCATAATCATCTCACTAGAAACTAGGGCGTAGGGTGTGTATGTGGGGTGAGAATTCTCACATTTCACAGTGGAGATCAGTGTAGTCAAAATTTGAAATAATATAGGAAGCACAATAATAAATATGTCTGGAAGTGGAAATGAGTATAACCATCAAATAATAATAATAAAATCAATCTTCTATAACTTGTATCATGCACAAAAATGATGATGGAATGTCTCTAAAAAAGAAAATCAAGAATACATGAAAGTAAGAAGATTGTGAAGTACATTATATATAAAAGAATCCAAAAAAAGAAAAAAGTATACAAGAATCCAATGCTCTAGCTCAGTCATCTGGTACCCATCTCTGATCCTAAAGCAAGGAATTCAGGTTTCTAAAGTGGTAGACTTCCCCTTTTCCACACCTGTGAGCATATAATCTTCTCGAGTACCAAAGGAGGCCTGAAAATTGTGTATGATAAATATCAATACACCACCAAAAAATTGTATATATATATATCCAATATGTTTATATAAAATTAAATTTTGTGAATTTATATATAAATGTAAATTAGTGCTAATAAACAACTCATACCTACTTTGGGCTCAGCTGGTGTCTCTGATCAGGAAACCATTTAATTAATTATGATTCAGTTTATAATATGGATTTCACATATAAATTATATCATCAGCAATAACATGTTAATAACAATAAAACTTGATAAAAATGTGTAACTAATGCATCATTAACCTAAGGGGTCCAGACAACTCATAATAGAATCACATGTAGTCTCGTAATAAGCGGTCTGAGTATAAACCAAAGGATACACCCAAGGCATTCCACAACAAATAAGTCTGATTGAGTCCATAGAGCTGGTCCATAGTGATCCCAAGCAATGCTTTATTGGGCTTAATAAGGTGAATATGTGGCATCACATATCTGAAGACATTAATTTTAATACAATGAGTGTATCCAAGTCATTATAATATTTAGAAAATATGTCAAGTGAATAGTCAATGCATCAATGAGGCATTAACATAAATAAACAATGACCAGATTTGTTGGTGGTTAAATCCCATGGAAATAAGATCAATGAATCAAAATGACATCCCCATAGAGCTCAAATAAGTCCCTCAAGAATCCAACATCGGATAAATCCCTACTGATCCTATAAAGATAAAAAGGTCCAAAATATGTAGTCACCTTAAACTCATTTTGTTTATATACATTTTTAATTATAGTCAATGAAATAGTCCTTCCAAATATTTTGTTAATAGGTTCATTCTATTAAATTTTAATAAAGATGAAAATGTTTATGAAAGAAATACAACCAATTATTACATTAATCACACAAAAATTTATTAGGTTCATTCCATTACCATTAATTTAGAATGATAAGGAGAGTTTAGGACATGAAAAAAATATCAATTCAATTATATAGTCTAATTCCAAGTGATATATATATATATATATATATATTACATAAAAATTTAATGATTCAATCATTAAATTAAATCACTAACCTTATTAGAGGTCAATTGGAACCAACCCAAATAGTGTCCCAAATAATCCCAACAAAGGTTACCTAGGAATATATGAAGATCACAACCTAAATGGGTGGTCCACATTTTGGTCTCAACCTCCAACAAAGTCATGTGATATTATTAGGTTCATAGAATATAGTCTGGGAGAATTTAGTTAAGTTTGATCCATTAAATTAGCAAATCCCTATGGAAGTTTCATGCACACAATGGAAAAAATCCATATATAGATATAATTTAAGGGATGTCACAAACTAACCTGAGTTGACCCGGAACTGGTCACCTGAGCTGATCCATTTTAATGCCTAAGAGGTGTTTTCGATCATCCTAGGCTGGCGAAAAGCACCAATGGAATCATCAGAGACAATGGGAATGATTTATCATAATAAGAAATAGATAAACTAAACATCCCAATATATATATATACACAACACCCAAACTAATTATCTTATATAAAAAGCTCGAAATACATCAAAACTAGAAACAAACCATACATCGACCAAACTGAACACAATGACTACAAATTCTCTATGTGACCCCAAAGGTCACCCTCAAATTCCAAAACCAAAAATATCTCACGGAGATCTAACCGAAGCCGAAACATGTATCAAAATCTAAATAAACACAAGCCTATAGGTGTGAGCATTAAAACTCAGAAGGTAGGCCTAAATAATTCAACTCTCAATGCACACTATTTAAATAAATAGACATTTATTAATATGTTTGAATACAATACATAAAGATATGTTTTCCACAATTTTAATTCTAAAGTTAACAAATTACAATCGTAATCCATTGCACTCGTGTTATTAATCTAGGATCATGGTAAGAAGAGGATATGAAACCATGTTGAAAATGTTTATTTTTCATGAAAAAGGGAAAACAGAAAAACACTTGTTTTAAAAAAAACATTCCTAAAACCTCTTTAAAAAACCACACATTCAAAATTTACTATGAAAACACCAAAACCAAGCATAAGTAACATAGTCCCATAGTGAGGGAAATGGGCTAATAATACTAATTTTAGAGAAACATGGAAAAACCAAGGAACTCAGAGGAGAACTAGAACATACTATACATATGACTCATCCTGAAAGCATGACCTACCCAATGACATCATAATATCCAATCACCAGAAAATTTCCCTACTTGGCCTAACCAAGGGGACAGATCCCATTACAAAAATAATAAATATCCCTATACTATAGGATACTATTTAGTTTGATAACCTATTTTCTATGCTAGGTTTCCATGTAATATTCACAAAGGGGTGTTTCAAACAATTCAAGCAAAAAATACAAACATATATGTCATCACACAATCACACAACTGACACCACCCCAACAACCTAAAGGGTAGTCCCATGGCTTAAAATAATTATAACAAAAGGTAAGTCCCATACTGAAGACCCTCCAATCCCAATGTCAACCAACAGGGTAAGTGACTCACCGCTAATAGGGTTTTCCAAATAAAACCATTTTAGTAAAAATTCCAAACGAACCTCATATCATTTCCACACACCAACACTTTTATAAACAACATCACACAAGTCATTTTATATACCAAAACAACTTATAAATCCATTTCGGAAATACCACTCACCATTTTAAATATCACACCATGATTTATAAAATCAACACATGCCTTTATGAATCACTAACTAGTTAGAAAATCCAACTGAGAAAATTAATATACTCTTAGTGTCAAAAAACCCTTCAAATCCACATCACAAATTCAATGCGGTTAAGAAATAAAATTTATTTCTCATGTAAAAATAATTATAATCATGAAACAACACCATTTAATAATTAACAGAGGTGAAAAAAGTCATAAAATCAATGAAATCATAAAATTAAAAGGATAGGTGCAAAGGGATCCTTCCTCAAATGATGAACAACTTCCAGAATCAGGTGTCAACCCTCATCTGCACCTCCACCGCACACAAGGATGGCTAGATCCAAGCTCAAGGAACCCTTAGAGGACAAAACACCCAAAAACTGTGAAACCCTTTTAAAGACCCAAAAACAACATATAATATTTTTAAAATTATTTGGGTTTATTACGAATCTGTGAAAATTTATAGCACGTGATTTCGAGACCCGGTGTGCCCAGAACAAAATTTTTAACTTTTTCAAGGTACGTTCAGTAAACATGCGAGCGGGAATTTCTAACTTTTTAACCAGTGCTCGAAATTTAAATATGAGGGAACAATTTAATTCACAATGTCTGGATTCTCTTTAGGATGGATTAACTTCAACTGAAGGAGGACGAGGGAAAAAGTTAGTTTCACAGACATTTCTAAAGAATAATAAAATAACATAATATGTTATTTTGTTTTTCTACCACCTCTTGAGTGATGGTGGCGGGGACCACGGAGGTGGTCAGACATTTAATGAGGGAAATTAAATGTCAGTTACACATCAATTTTGTAACCATGCCTCGTTAAATTAATGTGGTTCATTAATTACACCAATTAACCAAACCATTAATTAAAAGGAGATTTAAACTCTTAACTCCTCCTTTAAATTATTCAAATGTTTTAATAAAGGAGGATTGGTGAGATATTGGGGTAGAAGACCGACAAAGTGACAATGATCAACCCTTACAATGAAGAACGGAGGCTTTAATGACATTATTGGGGAAAATGATCAGGGGTCGACAAACGTTAGCGGCTTCAATGAATGTGGATTCTTCTTCCACAACCGCGACATCCCCTACATTTTTTAGGAAGGTATTTTTGTTTAAATCTATGTTATTTTTTAATTCAAAACCATATTCAATGAAAAACATGATGAATGTGGATCAACCAAAAGGAGTTGATCCGTGATTTGTATGAAACTATAGGTGGTTGTTGAGGGAAAAGTTTTAATGGGGTTAATCAATATCAATGTGACGTATTGTTTGCTACCCATTCGATATGATGACAACACGGAGGGTTTGGGCCAAGCGAACAAGGCACATACTCCCCGCCTCATCGGTTTTTGTCGTGTACTTTTGGGGATGATTTTCAACTCAACGAAATATTGAATCCGGAACCATGCAATGATGGAAGCATCTTGGGAGTCCCATAAGTTCAATTGAAAGGGAAAACTGACCATCGTAGCTCACCCGGTGGCACACGGAATCCTCGCCGGTGACCAGTGCTGGCGGCCGACGATGAAAGATAGCAGTGGCATCCGGTCGCAGCGGCAGCGGGTGGTACGCCTTCATGTGCCACGCATGTAGGTCATGGATTTGAGCTGTAGTGGAGGGGACCCACGCCCTATGACAGAGGGGACTAGTACCCCGCGGTAGAGAGGACCCACGCCCCGCGGGTCTTTCTGAGAGGGGGGCGGCACCACGTGGAATTACCATTGCAAAACAACTATAATTTTTTCCATTCGGGAGGGGGATAAACCCACGCGCGGGTCATGACCTATTGGCGGGTTGTGCCCAGCAAAGGCGGGTCGAGCCGATCCTCTAACCCAGTTGGTCGAGCTCACTGTGACCCAACTCGATTGGGCTGGCCCAGCCGTTTCAGGTCGGGCTGAGTTGGACCTGAACCAGTTCAGGTCGACCTGAACTTGGTCGGGGTTGGTCCAAGTCGGGGCGGTTTGGGTCATTCTAACCTGGTCGGACCAGACACTGACTCCTTTCATCCCAAATAAGCTTAAAAAGTTCGTATCTCACAATCCAAACATCTCTTTGATGAACCATCTATGGCGCTGGAATCCTTGGAACAAGAGGGTCCTTTTTTGATACTCCACCAGAGTTGTGGAGAAATTTGGAGTACGGTAGGGTTCGATCGAACCCAAATCCAACTGGGCCCTCGACACAAAAATTCTTATAAATCATAGACCAAGCATTCGATTGACGCGTCGTCTATCGCCTTGGAACCCTTACAACATGGAAGTCCATTGGGTTACTCCTTTGAGGAACTTCATGGCAGTTAAGGCATGACCATATCTTGAGATGCAGATTCTACGGAACTCAAGTGCACCGTGTGTGGGGAATCTTGTGGCAGGGTGTCAATTACAGAGCGACCCTGTGTGGATCACCATAATAGAGACCTTGTGTGGATCAACATTATATTGACCTTATGAGGATCATCATCATAGAGACCTTGTTTATATCAACATCATAGAAAACCTATGTGGATCACTATGATGGCGACCATGTGTGGATCAACATCATAGATACCCTGTGTGGATCAACATCATAGAGACCATGTGTGGATCAACATTATTGTGACCCTATGTGAATCAGCATCATAGTGAACCTGTGTGGATCAACAGTGCACACCCTGATGAGGTCCAAGCATAGAGTGGCCCGTCATGAATTAGTGACACACGACCATGTGTTTATCGACAGTGGAACAACTCCTTCGTGGTTCAGTTGTGGAATCTGCCTAATGGAATAAATTGATATATCTTAAGACTAATCATCTTTATTCATGCTATCTGAGTTGTATGCCTTGTTTGAGTTGAGTCGTTTGCTTTGTGCTTTGTGATTGAGATCATGACTAATGATTTTATCCTATGTAGAAGTCTAAGTGACCTTCAGGGGTCTCGAGGTCCCTACATGGTATTGTTATACTCACCCCTGAATAGGATTCGCCCGTACCTTGTCATTTCTTGTGCAGATAACGAACTACTAGGCCGAGACTATAGGGATCCAAGACTAGGTGTGACTCAAAGGTGACAAGTTGATGTGTAGAGCTGCAGAGATGAGTTGTACCTACCTTTGGGTAGGATCCTTGGTGAAAGATATTAGGAGATTTTTTATATTGTAGTTGTTTTTCTTTCAGTTGGGATTATATTATAGCCCTTTTAATTTCTGATGTACTTGTACCCAGTTTTTCAGTGGTATATTGTTTCCCTTTTGTGATTTGGTACTTAGTTGCGCGTGTGTGTACATACAGGTATCCGGTAAAATGCCTCCCATGTGCAGGTTGATGCCTTCGGCACTAGTCTCCATCCTCTGGCCTTCAGGATGCGGGCTTGGGGTAGTCACGGCATGGGCCCTAAGGGACGGTTCATGACAAGGTGGTATCAGAGGAGTCAGTTCTACAAAAAAACTAGGACTTTGATCTGTCTAATGGAGCAACAGTGTTAGGTGTTTTGAGTGTGGTTTTCAATTTGGGGAGTCCAGTGTTGGTGTGGTGGTTGACGTATCCATACACCATGACCCTGAATTATGATTTCCAACTTGGTGCACAAAAACACTGATTGCGTGTGTTTTGTAAGTGTTTTACTTTTGATCTCTTTTGAGTCAGGTCACCAGGTATAACTTATAGACTATGGAACACCTATTTTTTTTAGGATGCCACCACGTAGAAATCCATCCAAGATTCCATAGAGTGTTCACGATGATGGCCCACTGAGCGATGAGGGTACAATGTAGTGCCCTCTTAATGAGATAACACCTTCAGGTGGTGCACCAATAGCACTAGTACCCGTTGGGAAGCACTTTCCACCAGCCCCACTAGTGGACCGTTAACGCCGACTAAGTGTGTTACACGAGTTCCAGTGGTAAAGGCCTCTGAGGTTTTGAGGCGAGACAGACCCCCATGCAGCTAAGGACTCATTGGAGGCTATGGCTAGAGTTTTCTGCCTAGTTGGGACACCAACTAAGGAGATGGTGATCCTAGATTCTAGTCTTTTACAAGGCATGACAGGGAGATGGTGGGGCATGATGATACAGTTACACAATGGGGCGACCCTCACCTGGACATGCATTGAGACCCTCTTCAGGGTGGATTTCATTCTAGCGACACTATGCTCTGTTCGTATACAAGATCCCCAACACTTACTCTAGGGAAAACTGACAGTAGCCCAGTACTCGGTGATATCCCCTAACCTCTCTCGCTACTCCACCAACATGGTACAAGACCCTTTCTTTATGTCCTGAAGTTTTGATCATGGTCTTCGGCGGGAGATAAGAGAATCGGTGATATCGCTCAATATCCCAACACAGGCAGGAGTGCTCAAGCGAGCATTATTTGTAGAGAGCTTCTTAGCTGAGCAGGTACTGACGGTGAGATCCACCATCGGACAACACGAAGCCGATTCTTCTACAGCTGGTAGTAGGTAGATGATGCAGAGGTCTAAGTGGGCATGACCCTCTGCAGGATGACCCCAGGATGCAGGGTCATACATGCCGAACTCATGTGATAGAGCAGGCCAGCAGAGGAGCAAACTGTGCTTCACGTGCGGTGGGCCGGGACACATGGCTCTCGACGACATGACCCATCATACCAAAGATTAGCAGACAGTCGAGGGACCATTAAGGCCGAGGTAAAGATTTAGTTGAGGAGGTCTGCATGGAATAATATATGGTAGAGGAGTAGGCCATGCAGCAGGTGGTGGGTGGAGATTTGTGGTTCTACCGCCACCACCTCCAGGTGGTCCACCCCAACCTCAAGGATTAGGTGGATAGAGATGAGAATAGCTTCAAGAAGTTGTGTCCTACAACCACAGTGATCCAGAATATATTTGATGCATGATCTGTGTCTACACCACCCTAGTTACACAATTTATTGACAGAGGTTCCACCCACTCTTTCATTTCCCCAACTCACATTCAAGGCTCAGAGTTTTTGATAGATCCATTGAATCAATACATACCATTAGGGACTCTTGTGTGAGATGATTCTATGATTACACACTAGTTATGGAAATGTGAGATTACTCTAGGAGGAAAGAGCTTTGGTTTGGATCTCCTAGCAGCAGTGTCAAGGCTTTATGATGTCATCTTGGGTATGGATTGCTTATTCATGGTCCATGCTCAGATTGACTATTTTAGGATCAAAGTGAGGTGTGTCTGTGAAGATGGAACCATGTTTTCCTTCACCGGTGAGAAGGGATACTTTGCATCTAAAGATGTACTTTCTCGGAAGAGGGTGCATCCGACCACACATCGGTTGGCTAGCCTTACCCTTGGTGCAGTTGATGATCGAAGTTTGAGATATCCTTTAGTGGTGGACCAGTATGCTGATGTCTTTCTTGAGGATTATACGGGAATCCCTCCTCATAGATAGGTAGACTTATACACTGACCTATACCCTAGAATGACACCGATATCAAATCCATAATATTGGATGGCTCCTGCGGAGCTTTGTGAGTTGCAGATAGAGCTAGAGGAATTGCAGAAGAAGGGGTTCAGAAGGCCCAGTGTTTCTCCATGGGCATCCCCGATTTTGTTTTCCAAGAAGGTAGATAAGAGTATGAGTTTTTTTGTGGAATATCGGTGCCAGAATTTAGTGACTATGAAGAACAAGTATCCTCTATCAATGATCGATGATCTCTTGAACCAGTTGAATGGTGCACAGTGGTTTTCAATGATAAACCTTAGATCAGGATATCATCAGCTCCGGGTATGTGACAAGGACATATCAAATAAAGCATTCAGATGTCGGTATGAAAATTATAGTTCTTGGTGATTCTATTCAGCATGGCCAATCCTCCGGAAGTGTTCATGGGGCACATGAACAGGATCTTCCATCCTTACCTTGATTTCTTCGTGGTTGTCTTCATTGACGACATCTTAGTGTACTCAACATTCGGGGAGGATCACACCACACACCTGTAGATAGTTCTGGATACACTCTAAGAGAACTAGCTATATGGAAAGATCTCAAAGTGATAGTTGTGGATATGGGAAGTCCACATCATGGGGTACTTTATCTCAAAGTCTAGAGTCGCAGTGGATCTGGTGAAGATAGATGCAGAACCCTCATGGGAGCCACTCAGGTGTGTGACCGAGGTCTGGAGTATCCTGGGATTGGCTGGGTACTATAGTAGATTCGTACCCAACATTTCTAGAGTTGAGAAACCCCTGTTACCTTTGACAAAGAAGGGAAAACCCTTCATTTGGATAGAGAGATACTATAAGAGTTTTCTATAGAAGAGGAAATGATTGACGATTGAATTCATCTTGAGGCTACCAGAAGTGGGAATTTAGTATATAGTATACTACAACGCATTAGGGAATAGAATAGGTTGTGTCCAGATATAGGAGAGAGCAGTGATCACCTAAATCTCACAGATGTTGATACATCATGAGCAAAACTATGATACCCATGATCTAGAGTTAGTAGCAGTAGTCTTTGTGCTGAAGATGCGGTGGCTCTACTTGATGGGAGAACGTTTTACAGTCTACTGTGATCATAAGAGTCTCATGTATATCTTGTCACAGAAGGACCTGATCCAGAGACAATGATGATGGCTTGTGTTTTTTTTGGATTATGACTTTGAGATATTATACACTCATGGGAAATGGAACGTGGTGGCAGATGCACTCAACTGGAGGTCTGGTCTACAGTTTCTGAGTGAGGTGACATAGTAGTTAGCCACGTTGCAGTTATCCTTCATGGATTGTGATGTAGAATCATACATTTAGTCTATGATAGTTAATCCCCCACTCCTTCAGTGAGTTAGGGAGGCACAACTTGGGGACACTGAATGTGAGGCCCAATGTGCTCAGTTATCCACAGGACAGGCTCCTGATGGATTTTATGAAGGTGGGGAGCATGTCATCCTCTAAAGAGGATGGATTATGGTACTTGTGTTGCTATAAGAAGAGGTGTTGAGGGAATTCCATACATCCCCTTTGATGGTAAATAATGGTGTTTTGAAGATATACCCAGACCTCCGGTGTCAGTACTGGTGGCCAGGGATGAAGAAAGAGTTGGCGGAGTTCGTTTCACGATGCCTCATTTGTCAGCAAGTGAAGGCTGGGCATCGGGTTCGAGCAGGATTAGCGCAACCACTTGAGGTTGAGAAATGGAAGTGGTATGGTATATCCTGTCACTTCGTGATAGGGCTACCATGTATGTCCATGGGCTATGATTCCATCTGGGTGATCATTGACTGACTCCCCAAGTTGGCCCACTTCCTACCCATTTGAGAGCAGTGATCAGTAGAGAGATGGGGACGCCTCTATGTACAGAATATAGTACAAATTTATGGGGTTCCATACACGATTGTCTCGGATCGTGAAACTCATTTTACATCCCAATTGATGAAGGGATTGCAGGAGTAGTTCAAGAATCAGATACGTTTGGGTATCGCCTTAAATCCATAGACAGATGGTCAAATAGAACAGACCATACAGACACTTGAGGACATGTTTCATGCTTGAATGCTAAATTTTGGCCGCAGTTGGGAGGATCACTTTCCCTTGGTGGATTTCACATAAAACAAAAACTATCACACTACCATCGGCATGGAACCGTTTGAGGCCTTTTACAGGTGACCATACAGATCACCACATTACAGGACACACCTAGTGGAGATAACACATATCAGACCTGAGATGGTACATGCTACCACAGAGAAGGTACAGATCATCTATGAGAGGATGAATACTGCAAAAAGCTGAAAGACGTCTTATGCCAATAGGAGACGGAGACCCTTGTAGTTTGAGGAGGGAGACCATGTCTTCCTATGAGTCTCACCCCAATAATGATTATAGAGGTTTGGCCAGGGTGACAATCTATCTCTGAGGTTCATCGGACCTTTCCATATCCTCACCAGAGTAGATGAGGTGGAGTACCATATAGCTCTTCCCCCACAGAAGCATTGGGTGCATAATGATTTCCATGTGTTACCGTTGAGGAGGTATGTGCATGTTCCATCACACGTTATCGATTGGGGTGAGATGGACATCAACGATGGGGTGATGTTTTCAGTGTTCCCAGTTGTGACAGAGGATGGATAGTAGTGGTTCCTTTATGGTTGATCGATTCCTCTAATGTGAGTTCGGTGGCAGCATGAGAATCTCCAGGAGTTCACATGGGAGTAGGAGGCTCAGATGCGTAATCAGTAACCCAATTTATTTCTCTAGTTTTGTTGTAGCTTTCTATAATGAAAATCTCTAAGGTTGAATGAATGTAAAGACCCAGAAATTCCATATATTTTTTTAAATTATTTGGTATTATTATGAGTTTTTTGAAAATTGACGGCACATAATTCTGAGGCCCAGTGTTCCCAAAACTGAATATTGAACCTTTTAAGGTACGTTCAATAAAAATTCAAGTGAGAATTTATAAAATTTGAACAGGCCCTCTAAATTCAAAATCTGATGGCACTGTTGAATTTGAAACTCTAGGATTCGCTAAAGGGAACCGTAACTTCAACCGCAGAAGGTCGAGGGGAAAAGTTAGTTTCATAGACATTTTGAAAGAATAATAAAATAAAATAATATGTAGTTTTATTTTTCTACCACCTCTTGAGTGATGGTGGAGGGTACCATGGAGGTGGTCAAACATTTAATGAGGGAAGTTAAATACCGGTTACCCATCAATTGTTTAACCACTCATCATTAAATTAATATGGATAATTAATTACACTGATTAATGAAACCATTAATTAAAAGAAGTGTTAAAATCATAACTCCTCCTTTTAATTATTAAAATGTAGGAAAAAATGTGGATTGGTGATATATTGTGGGAGAACTATGAAAACGATCCAACAATCATCCCTTCAATGATGAACAGAGGCTTGGACGACAATGATGGGGAAAATGATCTAGGATCGACAAATTCCAGTAGCTTCAACGAACATGGATTCTTATTTCACAACCACGAAATCCCTTGAGTTTACGAGGATGGGATTTTTTTTAAATCCAAGTGATTTTCTTAATTCTAACCCTCATTCTAGGAAATAAATGACAAACATAGATCAACCAAAACGATTTGATCCACGATTCATATGAAACTACGAGTGGTTGTTGAGGGAAAAGTTTGAATAAGGTTAATCACTATCCATGTGATGTATTATTTTCTACCCACTTCATATGATTCCAACTTGGAGGGTGAGGTGCAAACGAACAAGGCCTGGACACTCCACTGCTTCGGTTTTTGTTGCGTTCTTTTGGGGGTGGATTCTCAACTCGATGGAATCTTGAATCCAAGAGGCACACAGTGGGGGCAACATCTCTTGAGCCCCATAGGTGCAATTGGAGGGGAAAATAGACCACCAGAGCTCACACGGTGGCCCACGGAGGCCACGCCGGTGCGGCATCTATGGCGGCCACGGAGGAGAGGCGGCTCCCATAGCCGCCATGATGGACCACAAGGGTGGCCGGCGTCAGTCGGCCGCATCGGTAGTGGGCGGTGCGTCATCGTTTTCCACGAAGGCAGGTCGTGGCTTCGAACCATGTTGGTGAGGACCCACACCCCGTGGGTCCCGCTGACTGGGGGCGGCAGCACATGGAGCCACCGTTGCAAACCAAATGGACTCTTGTTTGTTCAAGAGGGGGAGCAACCCCAATGCAGGTCACGCCCCACCGACGGTCCGGGCCAGTCCCGCGACCCAGTGGGCCAGGCCAGTCCCACGACCTAGCGGGTCGAGGCCACCGTGTCCCAGTTCTATCGGGCAAGCCCATATGGTTCGGTCCGGCCAGGGTCAGACCTGTGTAGGACCCAAACCGGGTCGGACCAAAGTAGGACCCGAACCGGGATGGGTCGGCCCATGTCGGGGCGGGTCGGACAGTGCTGGACCTAGACCCTTTTCGGCCCAGATACGCTTACAAGGATGTATCTAAAAAATGAGACATCGGTTGAAAAAACGTCTACGGAACTAGAATCATTAGAACAACATGATCCTTTTGAGATACTCCACCTGAGTTTTGGTGAAATTTGCAGTATGACCGGGTTGGATCGTACGTGAATCCAACCGAGCCCTCGATACTAAAACACATATAAGTCACAGACCAGGCGTCTGATTGACACACCGTCAGTCACATTGGAACCCTTATGACATGGAGGTACATTGGATTACTCCATTGTGTAAATTTGTGGTAGTTGAGACACAATAGATATGTTGATGAGAATATTCTACGGAACTCAAGTGCACCAAGTGCAGGGAATCATGTGGCTGGAAGTCAATTGAAGAGAGGCCCTATATGGATCAGCTTCATAGCGACCATGTGTAAACCATAATTATAGTGACCATGTGTAGATCAGCATCATAGTGACCCAATATAGATTAGAATCATAGAGACCTTTTGTAGATCAACATCATTTATATCCTGTGTGGATCAGTATCACAACGACATTGTGTGAATCAGCAGCGCGTGACCCGATGAGGACTAGCCTTTGAGTGGCCCTTCATGGATCAGTGACATATAACCCGATGTGGATCGTCAATGGAACAAATGGGGGGAAATAGGGGTTAATGTAATAGAATCGGGGAGATAGAAAGTGTTTTAATGACCTGGACAAACAACACGGATAGTCTTCTTGGGTTTTCAAACCATATGGTGAGTGTGAAACTGCCACTATTGAGGAATAGACTAACAACATAGGAAACCGTCATGATATGACTAACTATGTGGTAGATAGGTGGTAGCTACTATTTTTGGATCGTAATATAGATGTATATGTATTTTAGATGGAACAATAAAAGAGGGTGGTGGGTGAATTGTATGTTTTAAAACATTGTATTTAAACACAAAAAAAAGAACTTAGTTTAAGAGGTCGTAAACTAACACAACTCAAAATAAATACAATTTACCACAATGGTTTTGGATCTATTAGATATGATATGATGTAATTATATAAGTAATGTAAAAAATTGGATTCTGATTGAATACAATGATCAGAGTAATACAAGTTAGAATGATTTTACAGTAGAGTGTATAGATTCTATTAATACAATATGTATCAAAAGAATCGTAATTGAAATAATTACTATTGAATTGAAAATGAGAAGAAAGAGGAAACAATACAATTCATTTTCTAATACAAATAATAGTGGAAAATGAAAACATATTACAATTCTTGTAACCAAAAGATAAGGTTATCCATTAACCTAGGATAGAAGGTATGTCTTACCAACACCTTGGTAAACCCTTGATACAATGTTCGGTATAACTATCTTCCTATCCCCAGAAGTCCTTGATTAATAATGTAATCATCACCTCTATTATTTTATGCAATTGAAGGACCTCAATATGATAATTGGTAGCAGGTATTTTTATCCTCATAATCCCAATATCATTATCACATAATCTGTCGCACAAGGAAAAATAATGCAATTGCGGGAATACAAAAGCTAATAATAAGCCATTCACATTTTGTAATTCCAAGGCATTCACACAAAGAAAAAGAGAAGTCATAATGTCTCTCACTAGAACTTGATAGAAGAAAAATTTGATAAAAAATATTTTTTCTCTGTTTCAAATGACATTCTATTTATAGGCCTCAGGTTCCAACAGTCATATTTTCTCTACCGTTCATATTTCTCTAAAAAACTCAGAGGGACTTGGACACATGGAATTGTAAGGACCATATTGAATCAGAAAACATGAAATCATTATGATTGTTTTATATCTAACTCCACGACATAGTTTTGGTTAAAAACAAAAGAAATATGAAAACTATAATAGGAGTACGATTGATATGGAACAAGTGTTTTGATAAAAAGAATAAAATCATGCATGAAATAAAATTAAAACATGAGTATGATTAATAATATTATTGAAATGTATTGATATGATGAAAAGTGTGTACAATTCACAATGTGGGTATGATGAACATTGTCAGTACGGTAGACATAGTCAGTATAATAAGTAGGTTCAGTATGATTGGTAGAGTTAGTACGATGAACACAATCGGTACAATTGACACAATCGGTATGATTGAAAGAGTTATTATGATAGACCTAGTTACTATGATTGGAAAAGGAAGTTCGATTAGAAGAGTTAGTATGATTGACACAATCAGTACGAGTGAAACAATATGTATTATTGGCACAATTAGTACAATTGATAGAGTCAGTATAATTGGAAGCATCAGTACGATTAACACAATAAGTACGATTGAAAAAGTTAGTACGATTGACACAGAAATCATATTCATATAAAATCCTTATTTATGAAATGAGTAAAATGATATTTTTAATTTACAAAACAAAAGACATAATAGTCAAAAGATGACTTTTGACTTAACAATATCCACCTTTTTGGAACGAACAAAACAAAAAGTAAAACTAGAAATAAATACTTATCTCCCCCGATGTTATGAAAACACTCATGTGAATTAAATTGAATAAAACTAACTCCCCCTTAGGAATACACCTTCATAAGGATTATATTAAGATATTTTTCTTTAATTTGGATATATTATAACAAGGAATTATACCCCTTTGAAAAACTCTCTCCTTTTATAAAACATTCTCCCCCATTGTGATTTATAAAAAAAGGATAATATCGTGTTTCCTGAATTGGTTAGAGATAAAAAAAATGAAAAAAATGAAATGTATATCAAAATATTTATTGAATCATAAATGATACTATCAAGACAAACAAGGAATGATAAAACAAAACATTCATTTGTTTTCTCTTTCTTTCTATTTCTTGAACAACTCAAGAAGGACATCCTTCATCTTCTTTATATTTTTCTTTTCTTCTAAGATAGAATCACCCTGGGATTTGAGAATATCTTATTAATCAGAAAAAAGTTGATCCTGATTTTTGATAGTCTCTTCTTGAACTCTGATCACTTTTCTAAGAGTATAAATTCTGTCTTGCAAATTCTTATTATCTGGATTCAATATAATATTTTGTTTCTTCAGTAAAACTACTTTTTCAGTGAAATATGAAACCTTTGAAAAATGTGACTGGAAAGCATTCATCCTTTTTTGTAAGTCTTTTACTGAAGGAATATCAGCTTCATGGGTTTTTGAAATCTGCTTCAGCCTGTCAATAGTTTCTTTGTCAAGATTATTAAAAAAATGGAAAGATCATTTAAAATCCTCATTAAGTCTTTAAATTATTCCTCTTTTACATTTACTATTCTTTCATTTTTATAAGACCATTTAGTCATATTTTTACAAGCCTTCTTATGAGAAATAGAACTATCAATCAAAACTTTTAGATCATCCTCTATTGTCATTACTCTCTTTACGAGCTCTCTTAATGAACCGAATTTATTTCCTTTATTCTTGGTAATGAAAATAATATTTCCTTTAATTATGGGAACGTAATAAATAGTTTTCTCAATTCTTATTAAAACATGAACAATGTCATCACATTTCTTCAACGAGATTATGTGTTCTGAATCAGTATCATCATCATATGATTCAAGTTAATTTGATTGGATCATGTCTTTAACTGGTTGTTTTACTTTTCCATTCTCCTTTACTTTTTAAACCCTTTCTACTTGTTTTTCATCTCACTCTTCTTCCACATTGTCACTGATGACAATTACTTTCTTGGTATGAGAACATTGAGCCCCTTACTTTACAAGAGATGGAATTATTTCTGAATGGGTTTCTAAATATTTAGCTAGTGCTTGATCGGCATGAGGATTATGTTGTTATATTAATTCACATTGTTTTTTAAAATAATATCCTTCTCTACACTTTATATAACTATGAACATACTCCGAAGGAAAATATTCTTCCTCTTCATCATGTTCTTGAACTTCTTGCACTAATTGTATCCCTTTTTATTTCCCTAGAAAATTCGAAACAATCAGTTCTTATTGAAATTATTCTATCAATTGAACATTTTTTAACTCAACATATTTTATGATTTTAGCAACATCAAAATCTTCATATTTTCATTTCAAAAGATTCTTCATTTTCTTCTCAGCCTTTAGAGTATCTTCTACCCTTATCTTCTCACCTAGAGCTTCAACTTGATCAACACAAAATTTAGGATCACCTTATTTTCATTGTTCTGTCTTTTTTCTACACTTGACTATATACTCTTTATTGTATTTGGATTTCTTCATCGGTTTTTCCCTGATTTAAGGATATTACTTTTGAGAAGCAACAAATGTTGGAGATGATTTTATTAGAATTGGTGACGATTGATTCCTTGTTGATTCTGCTTCCATATATTTGATGAATAGTTTCTTATTTTTCATCAAAACAAATATAAAATTGCTTCAATATATTATTACTTATCCAAGAAGGCTTCAACTCTTTCAATTCCCCTTTCCGAGAAATTTTACAAAACCAAAAACTTTCAAGAACGAACTTTGTGAGAATAGATGGATACGTGATATGATGAGACATGATCGCTCCAGGCTTCACATTATTGATAGTTTCGAAAATGTAACAAAGGAAATTTACCTTTCTCATGTTTACAAGATAATAAACCATAAATATGTCAGAAACTATAAGATTTTCTCTATCCCATTTCCTTGGAATTAGGAAACCTTTCATCCAAAGAACAACAAACCATTTTTCTAGAGATAAATGAGCTAATTTCCTTTTCTCCTCATTTATAGTAAAATACAATTTGTCAGATCATTCCTTATTAAATGTACGAACATCCTCAGGCAGTCTATATGAAGGAAAAAAAGAGCCACCTTCAATAGGAACTTTGATAAAATGTGATGCTTGTTTTACAATCCTTGAAACTTTTCTATCATACACAACAAAGTTAATCATCATATTTTTATCAAAAGACAACATATTATTAATTTTTCTAACCTCTTTAAAAATAATTGGGTCATGATATAGGGTTTTCTCAACACAAAAGTGTTCCTAGCCTTGGAATAAAATAATCCTCTTTATTGTTGAGTAATAACTGTCAAAACAATCTTGAGAAACTAACGTTTCTATGAATAAATCCTTATTTGAGAAAATATTTGTAGAAATTTCAGCAGGAGTGTTGGTAGAATACTAAGACATAAATATGATTGACAAAAGAATATATCATACTGATTATTAAGGAGGATTGGCATAAATTCACCGGGAAATCTAAAAACTGGTGTAGATTTTATGAGGGGGGTCCTCTATTTATAGGCAATTTTTGACGATCGTTGGTCTAATATGGTTGAGATTAAAAAATAAAGCATCCAACGGTGGATAATAAAAGTGGAATTTTTTAATAAAAATAGAAAAATTACAAATGAGAAACAATAACATGAAAGAAAGGCAATACAAAAAGAAAAGAGAATGTACCTGTCAGAGATTTCAAGTTAGTTGTTGGTTTCATAGTATTATGAAACTAAATATATAATATAATACAGAAAGAAAATATTTGAAATAATGAAAAGAGAATATAATCAAACATCAAACTGATGAAAAATAATGTGAATATAGTCATTTTTCAGACCAATGAAAAACAAACAAAGTCAAGCCGAGGAAAAACAAACTAAGTCAAGCTGATGGGAAAGAAATTCATTACCATTGGTTGTCAAGATGATGGAAAAAAATTTGTTACCAAAGGTTTTCAACACGATCGAAAACAAATTCATTACCATTGGTTGCAATATGATGAAAAAAATACATTACCATAGGTTTCCCAGCCTAGGGAAAACAAATTCATTACCATAGGTTGTCAAGCCGATTGAAAACAAAGTCGTTATCATAGGTTTTCAAGATGATGGAAAACAAATTCATTACCATTGTTTTTCAAACGAATGGAAAACAAAGTCGTTACAATAGGTTTTAAAGACAATAGAAAACAATGTTGTTACCATTGGTTGTCAAGCTAATGGAAAACAAAGTCGTTACCATAGGTTGTTAGGACGATAGAAAGGACTCTGTCAGACTGATTAACAGAATTTGAAAACAATAAATAAAAAAATAAATTTCAAAATGAAAAATAAAAAATAGAATTTCAAAATGAATAATTAAAAACCGAATGTCCAAATGAAAATAAAAAACAGAATGGCAAAATGAAAAATAAAAAATAGAATGTCAAAATGAAAAATAAAAAACAGAATGTCAAAATGAAAATGGAGTCGAATGACATAATTAGAGTAACAAATAAAAAATTTAACTAATCATTCAGAATTATGATAAAATAAAATATAAAATCTACAAAAAAATAATATAAAATAGGTAAATCAAAGAAAAATACAAATTTAGGGGAAGTATGGAATTATAAATTTTAATATTATACACTATGAAAACTAGTTCACATCATAAACACATCAAAATTAAATACAAAATTTATTTTTCCATTATAATTGAATCGTGAATGAGATAGGTTAATTTTTTTTTCAAATATCGAGTTAGAACATTTAATAGGATAAAAAGTGTAAATTATTATGAAACCTAGCCATTAGAATGGCTAAAAGGCTATACGTGGTTGTTCTTGAGTAGAAATAATGAAATACTATGTTTTTATTTTTTTATCCAAAAAGAGGATTGTCTATGACTAACATAGATTTACCCTTACATGGCTCTTAGGTGTCATATAAGGGTGTTATGACACCCTAATACACCCTCTTAAAAGTTAGGAACCACCCTTACTAATCTCTTCATATCATTTCAATGTGGCCAGCATACCCTTACATAACCATTAGAAAAGTATGGGTACACTTTTTTAGTGCCTTAGTTAACCTTCTTGCAGCCTTTGAAAACCCAAGACTACTTTATGAAACCAATTAAAATAGAATTTTACCATTATGTAGTGTATATGATTTACCCTAAAAAATCATTTAAAAAACTACATCTAACGTTTACTCTAGAGTTGATATACCCTTACACATCATTTGAAAAAACAATTTGTTTTGTTACGTATCATATTGAAAAAAGTAATTAACTTTTCTCATATAAGGGAGATCTCCACTTACCTTTGTGAAACCCATATAAATAGTTCATTACCCTTATGAATCCAATATAAAAAATGTTTTTCCCTTATTTATCCAATAGAATATCAATCCCATCTATTTAAATTTAATAAAAATAACAAGTTACACTTATAGAACTCCAATAAACTACATTAATTAAATGTTGGAGTCACTTATCATTATGTAGTCCCTATACCATCACAAGGGTAAAAATTAAGTTAAAATTTATTTAATTCCCCTACAAAGGAAATATTAATTAAATTTAAAAAGGGGATCTAAATATCATTTAAAAAACAAGGAAAATAAAAATCACAGTTGAAACTTGTAAAACGAAAATAAAACATCATAAACCAAAGATCATAATAGAAAGAGAAGTTTGGGGAGTAAAAATTCTCTCCATGAATTTTTTTTCTACACACTAAAAGTGGTCATGATTCTGAACATGAAATGAAATAATTCCAATACCATATAGACAACTATTATCATTCCAATATCATGCCTCTATCCCAACCACATTTCCAACATACATGGACTAAAAATATTTTATCTACCACACAGATCCTTATTATAGTGATTTATAAACTGAACAGACTAAAAAGCACTAAGGTGTCAGGGTTAATGTTAATATCCTCCCATTTAAAACAGAAGGATGGGGTCTAGTTAAATCCTAAATTATTGGGAAACATGAAACATGTAGTGAACTAATGTCAAGCGAGACACAAATTCATACGGATTATCTTCCTTCCCAATATGTTTGATGATCTTGAAGGGGAATAAAAAAATATAGTGCAAAATTACTCTTATCACTCAAATATGATTCCCCAAATGTAACTAGATTTAGTTAGGGAGACATAATCACTCACATTAGCCTCATATAGACAACTATGGTAGTTCCCATAATATCTCAATGTGATTAATAATTCGAACAAACCTTTACCATGATAATAACACTATACCCATCCCTATTGTAAAAGACTCGGTCCTACCAAATACCAGTCACATACCCATTCCCAACATCAAAATGATTAATAAGGATATCCATAATATAATTTAGAGTATGTTCCTTTAAACATATAGTTGGGTATATATGAAGACCAGTATCCAATGAAAACATGAATGACATCCCCAGACATATCTTCCAGATTTAGATAATTTGTCTTTTTGAACCATTCATTTGATGATTGAATGACATTCTCACCTCGATTTCAAATGAATTGAATTCAAAAATCCCTTTAAAAAGGAAGAAATGAATGGTTATATTTTTTAAATAATAGTTTCAATAATACTATGGAGCATCACAACCCCTCAGACATAATGTTCAATATTTATTACCATAACCATCTCATGGGAAAGAAAGAAATGTTCCAATTTCATGAATCAAATTATGATTCCAAAAATTGTATCTTCTACCCCACTAGGATTATATAATTGTCTAATTAAAAATTATAGGGAATCATTATCCAACCCTAATAATGAAATAGATAATATTATGCCAAACTCATACAACTGTAGTGGGGTGATCTTATTTTCTAACAAGTATGGAATAATGAAATTAATTTTTCAACTCAATAGATCACTCTAAAATTATCATTGATGTGTCAAATCATGAAACATCCTGATAAACCTGGAGTGTACTAAATAGCTAGACCTATTTTCATGTTTCATAAATTATTATATTAATTGAACTATAATGATAAAATACCATTAAAGACACAAGGATTGATTAGAAGAGAGAAAAAAAACATGATGTCTCCCCACCATAAATGGTTACATCTAAAACATTTAAAAATGGTTTCCACTACATACCCAAGATATAAAAATTTTCACATAGAAATTTGTTGGATTAGATGTTAAAAACATAGGAAATATAGTGACTTAAACACACCCATATCTTTCCTCTAAAAATTATTCTTTAAGAACCCATATCTTTTTAATTTTCATGGAATATGTAGGTAAATGATTTCTGATGAACCAGTGAATAGAAATCCATCTCTGAGAGTTACCCAACATTGAAACAAATTATTTTAAATCTATTCACCCAAAAATTAATTATATTATTATATTTCATGGGGATAAATTAAAATTCAAGAGTCATTATCTTAATATATATCATAATCTTTTCATTGAGGTGGTAGTGTCACTATGTTCTATGATCTTTTATAACTAATATCAATTTAAGGTTATTGGGGGATGGATTCCTTCCAATATGGAATAATTGGTGAAATATTTAAGCCACAACCAATTTTATAAAAGTTATATATTTCTGTACCTCATTATAGGGTCTTCACAACGATATATACATACCAAAATATTCTTATCATGAACTAACACTAGATATAAGTTAACCCCACTATTGGATTTCAATTTATTCCTAGGTTATATATCATCTAGAATGAGGAAATATGGACAAAAAATATATAACATTGGTCTCCCTAAAATTTATATTCAATCCAACATGTTGAAATAACAAAAGAATACAATGAAACAAGAGATAATGAACCAGAAAAATGGGGTTTCACATTATAGGAAATGTAATATCCCAAGATACCCACTCATAACCAATGGAAATAAACCTACTATCACAGGGTGCAACCAAGAAAGGGAAAACTAGTTTAATTTAAGAAAAGACTTTATCACCAATAAACATATAAATTTTAAACCTCAAAATCTTTTATAATACATAATCCATAACACATGATCCACCATGTCTTGAAAAATCATGAGAGAGCTGAAATAATGCAATTCCTTTATAAAAAAGGACATGGATTTAATCGTGGGATCCAATGGTCCTCTCATCAAAACTGGTCTTGAAACTTAATATTTTTACCCATGCACATACCCAAGGTTCTTTATGCCTAGGGTAGAAATATTATTCCCATGTCATAACATCCATGGAAATGATATCACATGGAAAAAATTTAATAGAGTAAAATATACCACAATTCATGATTAGAAACAAGATGACTACTTCAATTAATGGAGAAACCCACAGAAGACATCAACGATCACACCCAAACAAGGTTTTATGAAAACTAAAACCACATAGATTCTAGATATTTTTAACTCAAATGTATTTTCACATAAATAATTAGTTATAATTGAAATTCCAATATTCCATAAGAACCGAGTAAAACCAAGACAACATGTCCTTAATTAACCATCTACCCAACCAACATATATGGTCCTCTATTCAAGACAAAAATGTAAATATTCTTGAATTTACTGAAGAAATTATATAATTAGATAATTTAGAGTGATGAATATTATCTCTAACCCATTCGGAGTCTGGGAAAGGGTAATGATATAAAGAAAAAAGGTCTAATTTCAAGGAAAGCATCATAATAAAACTCAAGACCACACTAAAAGACTCACTCAAACCACACAAGAGGTAATCTCCATCCAATAATCTATTTTAGAGAACTTAACATATCCCCTACACATGGTAAAGGGTTGATCCAAACATAAAAGTAAATAAATCAAGAAAATAAATTTAGATTGCATTCTAAACAAATAAAATCATGGTGAAAAACATCATTCAAACGTTATTTATTTTGAAATCTTCCAAGAACTATTTTAAAATGATCATTGTAAAAATCATATTCAAAATTAAAAATAAATAATTACCTTAGAAAAGGATTCATAAGGAAAACATTTTTACAATTACACAATTACAAGATGATTCCTTACACTATTTTTAAGTGAATGAATAAAATAGGATTTGTTTTCATCTCGAATTACATTACCTAAGTTGGAAATTGTTCCAAAAAGGAATCACTATTAAATTTATAATATTGGTTTTCCATAATAGATTCAATAATTTATTAATTTATCACAACATATCCATAAATTATTTAATCTTTAATATATCATATTCAAAAAAAAAAACAATTAATTTTATCCATGATACCAAATTCCCACCCTCTACCACATCATAATTAATATTAATTTCTTTCAAAAAATTTAAATATTTTTAATGGAATTATTCAATGGTTCAAAAATCATTTATGGAAATTAATTAATAGGTTTCAAAACCAAATTAAATTATATATTTTCATAAATAAACAACCATTTCTAAAACAAGGGCATGCAACCAAGAATCATTTCATTCGAAATTAATGAAGCTTCACTTAAAAAAACTAATTTTCATAAAATATATTTTCACTTAATATAAATTTTATTCCATCCCTATATAATAATAGTATACCATAATTTTTAGTCAAAAATATTCTTAATATCAACATTGTTAGAGTGTTGAGTTTTATTTTAATAATTATCAATTTTAATGTGATAATAGTTTTTGATAAACTACAATTTTCTCACATTTATTAAAATAATTTTATTTAAAATAATTTATTATTTAAGTTTAATTGAAACTGAACTGAATGTTTGTAAATTAATTCTGTTGTTTTTTATTATTTCCTCGTCTCTTTAACTTAAAAAATATAACCAATGCAGGCCTATTAGGCTATCCAATCGACCACAAAAAGGGGACCTGAGGTTCAACACCATGGGATGTTTGGACCAATGAGATCACAAGGATATATAGGGATCCCATGTATAAGGTTCACAGGAGTATGCTAGGAGGAGAAGATGAGGTTGGGGCTAGATACCCTACTGGGTCATAACCCATGTATGTATAAATGGGTGTGCTAGTTCTAATCGCTTGATGGAAGCTTGACAGTGTTTTGGGAAGAGTTGTATGATATAATACCACTAGCACTTGTAGAAATATGGCATGGGACATTTGAGAGACTGAAAATATTAATCATATAAAAACTCTGTGGAAGAAATGATCATTTTCCAATCAGATATTCAACATCAATCCTATCTCTATTTCTTATCGTCTTCTTTATCCATGGATTAATTTATCTTCTATTGAGAGTTCTTATAAATCAGATATTTAGGCTGATGATGTAATGGTTAAACCTTTCTTATTTTGGTATTATGAAAGATTTTCCATGATTAAAAGTTACTGTAAAATATTATATGAAGTACTGTGGTGTATGTTCACCTCGATTTCTACTGATCATTGGTTTTGTGGTTTATGAGAACACATTTTACAAGAAATTCTATAATTAATGAGTTTTTGATATGTTAAGTTCATATGATGGTTGGTCTCCATAAACGGACAAAATTTCAACTAACATTAGAACTAGTTTTTCCAAGAGATGGTAGAATGACTCCTTGTATAGTGATCACAATAGCATTAACCTCAATGGAAACATCTTCCAATAACATATACCAGTTGATGATGAAAGATCATGGGTCGATGTTATATCTCATTTTGATGGATGATTGCACACAAATTTGATCAGCTTTCTATCCTTCATCATTATGGAACTCAACGTTTCATTCTTCATAGTCAAATGATAGCTCTTAGTGGGATTGGAGATCATCCTATTTCAATGGTAGATCCATATATCATGAATATTAATTTCATGCTGTAATGGTAGATCACCTAATATTTCAAAGATACTTGGAAGTTTCTTTCATCATTGTAACATATAAAAACAACAATGGTATATTTATATACTGATGGAAAAAATAGAATATACATCTACCACTGGACACCAAAAAATGATATATTTTTAATAGTAGATATCATTTCAATGGTGGATCATTGAACTATAGATCATATTGAATGGAATGATATATCATACCAAATGGTAGATCTTACTGAATGATATATTTTGAAGGCAGCTTGACAACTACTACTATGTACTTTATTTTTTATCTAACGCCAGTTGAAAGTTTTTCATGTAAAATGTATATTTAGTTTATTTTAAATACTATAATTGAAATAATTTTTTTAATCACTATTTTATTATATTTTTCTATAAAGATAATTTCGTGGTTCTTAACTTATATTTTGATCATATGTAATTTACATATATACATTCAGTATATATTCTTATGATGCACTATTATATAATTTTTTTAATGTTTTAATAAAAAAGATGATTATTCATTGTATTTTTAACTATTTTATAAATTTTTATTATATATTTCTTTTTACTAACATATTTTATGTTTTATACTCCTATTTCATGAAGTAATTAAGAGATCTAAAGTTCTTTTTTATTAAATATTTATTTTAAAAATAAAGGTAATAGTAGAATTATATTTTTATTTTGTGATAAAATGTGGAATTCATATATTCATTATATTGGTTCTCCAAGAATATATTTGTTTCATTGAAGCAAGATTAATTCTTTAGGGATTCCATCAAGGGATATAACAACTTTTTAATGTTATTTCAACAAAAATCATTACACAATTCTAACTTCACTACTTTGATAAAGAAAATTCTATGACTTATAATCCTTGGATGTGATCATTGAAAAACTAAAATGTCTGAAATTCTTTAATTGAATTGACCAATGATCATCAATATACATCATCTTTGAAATCATTTTTTTATCAGGTGTTCTCTTTATATTTGTTTTTATTCATGATATTTTCATTTATTCAATTTTTAATTGTTTAATTCTAGATTATTTTTTCCTCAATAAAAAAAAATATTCCCTTGTCTGGTTATTCCACCACAAGAAAGATTGTATAGGTTGTGAATCCCAATCAAATGTCTAGTCATGGTTTAGGTTTAGTATCATATAAAAAGTATGGGTCGAACTTCTCGGTATTTGTAAAAGGAAGATTTTGGAACATGTTCTCACACATTTAAAACTAATGTTCTTAGTAGCTACCAATATTTTCATAGTGTAGGGAATATTAAGGAGTGGAATAGGATATTGGTGATCTGATGCACTGCAAATCGTGGTGTTCTATATTTTAATTATGCAAAACTTCATTTCTAGAAAACACAACTCACTATAGAATATTATTTTATAAACTCTATTTTATTTATAATAATTATTTTATCCAACTATTAGACCCCCCATCTAGTATTTGTTTACATTGATATTGTCAAAAAAATTGGGATTTGAGTATGTGATTTGACAAAAATCTATTTAGAGTCATTGAATGGGGTTTTTCACATTAGAGTAACCTTATATACTAGACATAATTGTTAAACTAATTGAGGAAACAGTTTATGTTAATATTGTTGGTGTATATACGAATGATGGACTCTAAAAAACTCCATTATTTTATGGAAGTGACTATGGCTACTGGAATAACATCATGGATGCTGAACTAAAATAGTTAAGTCTGGATCACTAGACTAACATGTTTGAGCCATATGAGCTACCCAAAGTTGATCTGGAGACATTTTTAGGTAATGAAATAGTAAAATCTATTTTGAATTATTAAGTTTGAAATATTTTGTATTGTGCAATAAGTAGAAATGTCTATAAACACATCAGAGCTTTTAAGACAACCCATAAGTTAAATAGAATACTACTCCTTACTATTTATGGGATATACATGGTCAATATAAACAATATAGGAGTGATCCAAGAAGAATACATGGACATCAATATGGTTGATGAATAACCAATAAACCAGATATTCTATCAGTTAAATTTTTTTACAGACGTTATGACTTTTCTAGGAGAGTTTTTTTAACACATATCAAATGTAAATAGAACTAAGATCTCTTCCAAAAATATGGAATGGAAATAAAGAGTCCATCTTTGAGATTTATAATTTTAACGAGTATAAATTTTTTGAATTAATAGTCTCTCTCCTGCAGTATGAGTTAGGGTTGAAAAACATTACTGATGAGGAGTCTAGAAAGACAAAATATATAGATTATAATTCTAATGTTAATGAAATATATAATGCATCGAAATATGATTTCAAAGAAAGGGAAAAATAGTTGGATCACATTAGTAATAATTTTATCATGTTCATTAAAATTAATGGTAGAATCAGAATGGTTAGGAGAATGTTCAAAATGGACTATAATAAAGGTAATTATAGTAGTAATAATTATGTTTTATAATTAACATGTTAAGAGTATAGAAAGAAAGTGTACATTAGAACAGACTTCCCTAAACTCAAACATGAAAACAATGAAAAGAAGAGAAGGATAAAACAAAAAAAGCCTTTCTTGGAGGTTGGGACTACTTATATAGTTCTGACTCAAGTAGTGATTTGGGGTGTGAATTGGAGATAGAAAACCTTTCTCTGATGGGTGTGTAATGTGTGTTAAATGATTCTATTTTTACTCAACTAATTACTCTTACTAATGTAGATCATAATATTTTATATAAAAATAAAAATAAAATTGATTTTGATTAGTTTTATGATTTTGATTATGTTAATTTCAAAGTTATACAATTTCTTAAAGAAAATTAATAATTAATAAATTATGGTGGTAAAATAATATAGATGTATATAGGTAGAAAAATAAAAATTATTATGCTGATTAAATGAAAAGAAATATTTTTTTTGAATGTGATAATATAAATATCTGTTTTTCCTAGAATGATAAATCAAAATAGAATTATGATTCATAGATGTTAAAACTAAAATAGGAAAAATAAAAAGTTTAAAATTTTCTTGTATTGAATTTGTTTTCAACGCTTTCACCAGGGCACGTGCATCCGTCTGTGGAGGACGTGAAACTGTTACCCCGCATTCCTTCTTTCCAATGGCGGGCAGCATTCGCTCCTTGTTTAGGGACGTTTTCTCCTTGATCGAAACATGATGATGGGATGTCGGTTCATCCTTCCGTGGATTCCTCCTCGGAACTCGTCACCTAGTCCAGGTCTCCCTCATAGATTTAATACGTTGTTTGTGAATCTCGTTCCTGGTGCCATATCTTCATTAATTCCGTTTAATTACACTACTTCCATCAGGACATTCCATGGGGTATTGACATGGTAGCAACCTTCGGTCGGAGTAGATGACAATTTTAGGAATGTCGGGGCATCTCTGAGTGCGTGGACATTGATGAACCTTTATTCTTCCTCATAAGAGGGCATCTCAAGGGTGTAGAACCTGAGGCATCCCATTTTGAAGGCGGGGAATCCTATTCCATAGGCATGTATCTGAGGTTTTACTTAGATTCCCGTGTTTAACACAGGGTATGTTGCAAATTAATGTCTACCAGAGATGGTTACACCAAAGGCGTGTCATCCGGGGTTTTCCTCAGGCATCTCATGTTTATGACGAGGTAGGTCGCGGGTTTAACGTCTTGCGGAGACGTTTATGCCATAGGCGTGTCATCTGAGATTTTCCTCAGGCATCTCATGTTTATCATGAGGTAGGCCGCGAGTTTAATGTCCTACGGAGACATAATGATAGTGATCAGAACGTTCCATAGAGATGGATCAGATTGGTATATCCCAAGGAGGGAATACCTGGAAGATGGATGGATCAGGACGCCCAATAACGACAGATCCGAGGTGGAGCGCTCCAAGGAGGGGAGATGTCACACCGTAATGGTTGATCTGAACACCACTGAGGGCAGACATGGTAAGTGCACCCCAGGATGGGGGACACCATGGATTACCATTGGCTGGGATTGAAAATCATGGAGGTTTACTACGTACCCTGTGTAGAGGACAGGGATCAAAACCCTCATAGTTCGAAGGGTTGATGAATTGTGGTGTACACAGAGGACAACGACTCGGAGACATGCTAGGGCTTATGCGTGGAAAGTGGCCTAGGTACTGCTTAGAGCAGCGAGGAGGTGGATGGTGTGAACCCACCAGGATGTGGCAGCCCAGGTGAGAATCAGGATGGGTGATGGATGGATGAATGAAGTGGAGGCGGAATGAAATGGGATCATCGCAAGGGAGATGGTAAAGTTGGGCTTGAGCCTCGAAGAGACCTCCAACATATCCTCGTGGCAGGGAATCAAAGTCCGCGTAGTTCAGGATGGTGCCGGTGAACCGACATGAAGGTGGACCTTGGCCCGATGGGTTTCATCAGCGAACTGACATGAATGTGGTCCTTGGTCCGATGGGTGTCGTCAGTGAACTAACGTGAATGTGGACCTTGGTCCGATGGGTATTGTCAGCGAACCAACGTGAAGGAGGTCGGAACGACTGAGTGATAGGCATGAACCTCATGGAGGCTTCCTCTGTACCATGGCTTGACATGGATCAAAGTCCTCATAGTTCAGGTGACAATGGTGGGTGTCGGCGAACTGACGAGAAAGAAAAGGGACATTGGTCTAGATGGTGTGGGGCTTACACACTAGGATGCCCATGTGTTGGTGAACCGACGTGAATGAGGTCGGAACGACTGGGTGATGGACTTGAACCTCATGGAGGCTTCCTACTTACCATGCCTTAGAACGGATCAAAGACCACGTAGTTCAGGTTGGGTTTTGTCGGAGAATCGACGTGAATGTGAACCCATGGAGTCTATTGGTGGTGGGATTGAACCTCGTGGATGCTTCCTACATACCACGCCTTAGCATGGATCAAAGTACTCGTAGTTCGGGGTGGTCACAACGTCTTACCGCTGGGCCGAAATGTAGTTTAACATCATGCGGGACGAGAGTGAACCCTGACGTGAATAAACAACAGGCGGTGGTATTGAACCTCATGGAGGCTTCCAACGTACCATGCCTTAGCATGGATCAATGACCACGTAGTTCAGGAGTGCAGTTTAATGTCATGCTGGATGGGGCATACAGTTTAACGTCATACTGGACAGGGGTGGAACTCGATGTGAAGAAACGACCGAGTGGTGGGCTTGAATCTTGTGGAGGCTTCCTACGTACCATGCCTTAGCACGGATCAAAGTCCCCGTAGTTCGCTTAAGGTGGGGGTAAGGGTCGGCGCTCAGTCTATGCTCACGTGAGTCATGCTCGGTGTGAGAAACAAGAGGTTGCAGGGACCTGATGATCACGTCACGAAGGATGCCTCCATGTGAAATAAAATGGGGCTTACGCTCTAGGCGGCCCATGGTGCTGGGACTTACTCCAGGATGGAGGCCCAAGGAAAAGGATGAAGATAGTTTCAGACTTGATCCTTGAAGAGGCTTTCTACATATCCTCGTGGAAGGGAATCATAGTCCACGTAGTTCTTCTAATGACGGATTACTGCCGATTGGGGGTTTCAATGGATTACCACTAGATTAGGTAAAACGGCTTACCACTGGATAACAATCACAACATCTTATGTCTAAATGGGGTCGCAACAACTTACCGCTAGATGAGGATGTCAACGGCTTGGCGCTGAATGGGTCACAATGGCTTACCGCTGGATAGGTTCACAACGGCTTGCCACAGGATAAGAATGTCAACGGCTTACCGCTGTATAGGATAACAACGACTTACCTCTGAATGGAGTGATAATAGAGGATATGGCTTATGCAAGGAAGCTGCCCGGATGCCGCTATGGAGCGGGAATGGTGGATGGGGCTTACGCGAGGTGGCTGCATGGGTGCCGCTATGGAGCAGCACTGGTGAATGGGGCTTACGCAAGGATGTTGCCCGGATGCCGCTATGGAGTGGTGATAGTGAATGGGGCTTACGCAAGGAGCTGCCCGGGTGCCGCTATGGAGCAGCAATGGTGGATGGGGATTATGCAAGGAGCTACCCGGGTGCCTCTATGGAGTGGCAATGGTGGATGGGGCTTATGCAAGGAAGCTACCCAGGTGATGCTATGGAACGAAACTAGTAAATGGGGATTACGCAAAGAAACTGCCCGGATGCCACTATGGAGCGACAATGGTGAATAGGGCTTACGCAAGAAGCTGCCTGGGTGCCGCTATGGAGCGACAATGGTGGATGGGGCTTATGCAAAGAGCTACCCGGGTGCCGCTATGGAGTGATAATGGTGGATGGGGATTACGCAAGGAATTTGCCCGGATGCCGCTATGGAGCGGCAATAGTGGATGGGGCTTACGCAAGGAAGTTTCCCGGGTGCCGCTATAGAGCGGGAATGGTGAATGGGGCTTACGCTAGGAAGCTGCTTGGGTGCCTCTATAGAGCGGCAATCATGGATGGGGCTTGCGCAGAAAGCTGCCCGGGTGCCGCTACGGAGTGGCAATGGTGAATGGGGCTTACGCTAGGAAGCTGCCCGGGTGCCGCTATGGAGCGGTGATGGTGAATGAGGATTACGCTAGGAGCTTCCCGAGTGCCGCTATGGAGCGGAAATTGTGAATGGGGCTTGTTCTATGAAGCTGCCTGTAATGTCTTCCTCATGTCAGGCCATGGGGGCATCCCAACTCACTGATGAATTGAGGCCTTCACTTATGCACTGGTGCACAAGAGGGAGAATGCCAAGGGGCATTGGAATTATGCCACTGTAATCATGGCATTAGGCGTCTTATGCTTGGAGCATAAGGCATCTCTTGTTTATAGCAAGAGGCATCCTATGTTTGGAACATAGGGATTACTACAGTTTAAATTCATGTAGATAGTACTATTAGCATCTCATGCTAGGAGCATAAGGAATCTCTTATTTGGAGAAAAAGGCATCCTTTGTTTGGAACATAGGGATTACTATAGTTTAAAGTCATGCAGATATGACTATTACCATCTCAGGCTTGGAGCATGAGACATCTCTTGATTAGAGCAAGATGAATCCTATGTTTGGAACATAGGTCATACTACAGTTTAGATTCATGCAGATAGGACTGTTATCATCTCACTCTTGGAGGATGAGGCATCTCTTTTATAGGGTGAGAGTCATCCTATCATTTGTTAGATAGGGATTACTACAGTTTATAGTCATGTAGAGATGACTATTGGCATCTCATGCTAAGAGCATGAGGTATCTCTTGTATTGGGAAAGAGGCATCCTATATTGATCATATGAGGGATACTACAGTTTATAGTCATGTAGGTAGGACTGTTGGCATAAGGTTCCTGGGAATGGATGGTGTTGGGTCTTACGCAAGGGTGGCCCTTTCTGGTTTAACTTGGCATAAGAGGCAAGTGATTTGGTTTGGAGGAGTTTCCTGAGAAATGGTTCGTCTCAAGGTACTCGGGGAATTGGTGATGAGAATCTCAACTGATGAAATGAGAATGAAACCAAGAGGAATATGTCGACTCATGGTGTTTCATGGTGTGCAGAGGAGTATCTCAAACCATGGTGTTCCATAGGTGTAAGGTGGGTGCGCATAAGGGCGCAATGGAAAATCCCGACACCCCGGCCCGAGAAGTTCGCGGTGCAACTCTACATTTTTCATGGGGGTATGTGCGGTCATGAAGGGATCGGCCTAGGGGGCCCGAACCATAGCCCCGCACTTACCCAGAGCGAGGGTGCCGGGTGCAGGCCCCGCGGTATGGACCAGTGGGTGCGAAGGTAGGAGCCTTGCGAAGGATAGGTCTTTGCGAAGTAGCTTTGCGGAGAAAAGGTCTCGCGAAGTAGCTTCGCGGAGCAAAGGTCTCATGGAGCAGAGGAATCTCGTAGAGCATGGGCCTCTTGCAGAGCATGGGCCTCTTGCGGAGCAAGGGCGACTCGCAGAGTACTCGCGGGGCATGGACTCGCTGAGCATCGGCTCACGGAGCAGCAACGTGAAGGAAGCTGATCGCGGAGCATGGCCTCGCGGAGCCGCAAAGCGGAGCTCCGCGGACCGGGAGATCGGCTACCCAAGGGGTTGAAAAATGGCTTTCCGGATAAGTGGGTCAAGCTGGGTATTTATAAGAAAGGTGCACTGCGAAGAAAAGCTCACGCTGTGCGAAGGGGGAATTCAGTTTCTTCAAGGCGGGTCGCGAACGTCAACCGGATTCATGGAGCGGTACCGCCTCCTCTGCTTCGCGGCGTGTTCACGATCGTTAGGGCGTTCACAGAGAGTTACCACCTCCTATGATTCGTGGAGGGTCTTCGCGGCGCGTCGCGAACGTCATTTGGGTTCACGGAGCATCCCTCCTCATTGCTTCGCGGCGGTGCTCCGCGATCAGGGAGGGGGGCTTAGCGAATGGGCTTTGCTAACCAGTTTTCCAGCCCAACTTCAAATGTCCATAACTCCTAATTATTATCTCCATTCGGGCCCTACGACCTACCAAATCTAAGCTTGTGAAATGGACTACGATCTTGGATCGTGTTTGGAATCATTTGGAAAATTTTTGGGGACGCGTTTTCTGGTGCCAACAGAATTATAAATATCAATAAATAATATTTAATTTAGATGTGATTGATTTAAAAAAAGATGAACATAATTGTAAAAAAATACTGAAGAAAATAAAAAATTATGAAACATAGCTTTTGGATCTAATGATAAATTTGATACATATTTATAAACTATTCAAATAGATAATATGAATTTTAAAATTAACAGTGTCATGGTATTTAAATATTGTCTTCTTAAAGAAAATTAAAAGTTATATTTCTAAATTTATATCCTTTAATTCATGTGATGTTGTACTTGTTACATTTGGATAAAAATATCAATGACTCATTAAACATATTGGTGAAGTTTTTCTTTATAAATATGTTATTATTTAAAAGGTATTGTATGTTAATGTTTTAAAACATAATATTATATGTAGGTCATAGCTTTTTTGATTATGAATTAAATTTTATTTTTTTAAAAAGATAAATGTACCATTCTAAAAAATAATTCTGTTTTATCTTATTTAAATAGGATAGATAATTTCTATACTAATGATTTCTCTAATATAAAAAATGTTATGTGTTTTAATGTTGTAGAATTAAAGGAAATTATGTTGCATAGGATGCCTAGGAATGAAAATTTCATACTATTACATAAACTTTAAAAGAATGAACAACCTCATTATTTTCCAAAATTTCTTAAAAATAAGTACATTATATGTGATTCATGTTTAATTAGTAAAATGAAAAGAAGAAATATTTAAATATATAAATGATGTTAGTACTTATAATTTCTTATAACTATTAGATCTTGACTTTTTTGGACCTATAAAACATGTTATTTTTTATGGTAAGTAGTATGCATTTTTAGTTGTAGATGATTACCATAGCTTATTCTAGATTAATTGCTTATCCCATAAAAATTTAACTTTATCCAATTTTTGTGAGCTGTGTAAGGTTATTAAAAACATCAAAAATAATTTTATCATATATTTCATAAGTGATAGAGATGATGAATTTGATAATTTAATCTATCAAAAATTGTGTGATGAAAATGATTAGAAACATTATTTTTCATCCCCTTGGACACCACGATATAATGGTGTGGTAGAAATAAATAATAATCATATTGAAGAAACAAATATGTCCTTGAAAATTTATTTTTATGTACCTAAATAATCTTTGTAAGAAGTTTTTTATATAGCATGACTTGTTTTAATTAGATTATCTATTAATCCATTTTAAAAAAATACCCCTTATGAGTTGTTCAAAGGTTTTAAACCTAATGTTTTATATTATTGGTTATTTGGATATAAATAATTAATCTTAATAGAAAATAACTTTTACATAATTTCAATTCTAAATAAGATGAAGGGATATTTTTAGGATATTACAATACTAGAAATCATTATCATGATTTCAATAAGAAAACTTTAGTGGAAGAAGACTTTGTGAATGTTATCATTAATTAAAATAATTCTAAGAAGCATGATTCTGATTCAAACAAAGACAATGATGAATTTATGGAATTAAGATTTGGATAACATAATGACCAAGATAATGAGAATATATCAGTTGAGGTGGATGAAAGTATCTCTTCTAAAAATGATTCTAAAGAATGTAAACTCCTAAAGATCATATAATTGAAATAATAACTATAAATATAGAATCTGATATAAAAAATAGAAAATCTATTTCAATTTACATTAAAAACACTTCTGTTGTTGCTGATTTTATTCCAATGAATATTTAAAATTCATTAATTGATTCAAATTTTATTAATTCATGATTAATTAAATCAATTTGAATGAATTAAATTTTTTAATTTAGTTCAATTACTCAATGACGAACTGGTAATAAGAACAAAATGGATTTTTTAAAATAATCTTGATGATCTTGGAAACATAGTTAAAAACAAAAAATGAGTAGTTTCTCATGGATATTCACATAAAGAGGAAATTAAATTTGAATATTATTTTTCTCCAATTACTTGGATAGAATAAATTAAAATTATATTATACTTTCTTTAAAATAAAAAAAATAATTTAAATGGATGTTGAATGTGATTTTTTAAATGGAATAATTTTAGAGTAATTTTATGTTAAACAACCACATAGATTTAAAAATGGTAATTTTCTAAATTTTTTTTAACATAATAAATAATAATATTTTCATAAGCAAGATATTAGAGCTTGGTATGAAATACTAACACTATTTTTAATTTGAAATGATTTTTATAATGGAATGGTTGATCAAAACTTTTTTTAAATAGTATTAAATTGATATAATGATTAAACAGATTTATGTTGATGATAAAATATTTGTATCAATATAGGATTTATTGTGTAATGCCTTTTAAAACCTCTTGACAAGTGAATTCAACATGAGATTAAACATGGAATTAAAATTTTTCCTTTTTTACAAATTAAAAATAGAAAAGTTGTTATTTTCATAAATGAAGATAAATATTATAATGAACTTGTTAATCAGTTTTTATGGATTCTAGTAAGACAATAAAAACACTAATGAGTACTAATTCAAAATTTTATTTAGATTAGTCTCAAATGTATGTTGATATTAAACTGTATAGAATCCTGATAAGTAGTTTATTATATTTCACTACATCTAGACCAGACATAATTTTCTCAATTTATTTGTGTGTTATAATTCAGTCTGACCCTAAATAATTTCATCTAAAAGTTATTGACAGAGTAATTTAATATATTAAGGTTACTATCTATACTATATTATTTTATTCTAATGATAACTACTTCGATTTACTATCATACAATGATTCTGATTTTAGTGGTTATATACTTTATTGAAAAATCACTATATATATGTTTTATTTTCTTGGTAAAACATTAATTTTAGGGAGTTCAAATAAACAAACATCATTATATTTATCAATATCTAAGGCCAGATATGTTTCTTATTCTTGTTGTTGTTTGTAGAGTTTATGGATTAAACAAATACTATATGATTTTATTATTTAATTCGATAAAATTTCAATTTAATATGATAATTCATGTTATATTTCAAT
The DNA here is from genome assembly GCA_963277665.1 of Viscum album. Taxonomy (NCBI): domain Eukaryota; kingdom Viridiplantae; phylum Streptophyta; class Magnoliopsida; order Santalales; family Viscaceae; genus Viscum; species Viscum album. The sequence continues at coordinate 2,057,830,477 of OY728137.1, forward strand.
TTAAAAAAACCAAATTTAATACTATTAATAAGAAAAAATATAATAGATATAATTTTTTTTGGGTTCATGTAAATAATGGTGATATTATTTGGGAATTTCTTCCCACTGAAAAATAGTTGTCTTACATTTTCACTGAACCTTCAAATTCTATTTAATTTTAGAAAATAAATCTTGAATTGGTGATGCTAGAATCATAAAATTTATGTTTCTTATATTTACTTATTTGATAAAAATATTTTTTGTTCTATTTAATTGAGTACAATGAATAATATTTTTATAAAAAATTTAAAATTTGTTAAATTTAGTTTTTTACTATTGTTTTAAATAAATAATACATTTAAAATCTTATTTTAAAATAATTTTTCATAAATTTTTAAAAAAGTGATTTTTTTTAAAAAAAACTAATAAATGATTTGTTTTTAAATTTAGAAAAAGGGGATATTTTTAGAGTATGAAATTTTATTTTAATACTTTATCAATTATCTATAATATTTTTGATAAGGTACAATTTTCCCACATTTATTAAATTATTATTGTTTAAATCATTTGTTATTATTTTAAATTGAAACTGAATTAAATTATTTTGTATTATGTTTTTAATTATTTATAAATATTTATTGGTGGTTTTAGTTAAAAAATAATCCAACCAAAGGATTCCTATTAGGCCAACCTATCAACCACACATATTGGACCTGAGGGTTATACCCAAGGGAGGCATGACCAAATGTGCTCACAAGGTTGTAGAGAGAGAACGTGTATATGGGTCGTGGGAGGTTGCCCCTGGGAGTGCATGAGTTTGGTCCTAGATAGCCCACTAACCCGTAGTACATGTATGTATGGATGGGTGTGTGAGTGATGATCCCCCACTGGTAGCTTGATAGTGAAAAGGGAAGATTTTTATAATATACTACATGATAACACTTATAGATACTGGATTTGGGGTGCATGAGCCACACAAACTTTTCATCAGATTAAATTTATATGAATAGAATGAGAATTTTTAGATCAGATCTTCAACAAACATCTGATCTCCCCCACTTATCTTATTCTTCCTCCAGTGATTAATCAGTTATCATGTAAGAGATCTTTTATTATGTAGAATTACTCAAAAATATGTAGTGATTGAACATTTCTTGGTTTGGTATTATGAAATATTTTGTATAATATACTACAATCCAACAATTACATCGACCAGATTTAGGGCAAAGGAGCCACACATTTATCATATGATTAAATTTATACGAATGGAATGAGAATTTTTAGATCAGATCATCAACAACCATCCGATCTCAACAACTTATCATATTCTTACTATAGTTATTAATCAATAATCACCTTAGAGATCATTTATTCCATATAATTACTCAAAATATGTCGTTATTGAACATATCTTTGTTTGGTATTATTAAATTTTTTGTATGATCATAAGTTGCTCGAAAATACTAGATGATATTTTATTACGAGTGTTCACCTCAGTTGCTAATATTATTCGGTGTTCATGGATTCCATGACCACTTTTTTGGATCCATGATCAATTTTATGAGTTTTTAAAAGGAAGAGTTTGTAACATGTTCTGACACATTTAAAATAAATTTTCTTAGTAGCTGCCAATCTTTTCATAGTGTAGAGAATTTTGAAGAGTGAAGTGGGATCTTGGTGATCTAATGCACTGTAAATAATGGTGTTATGTATTTTAATTATCCTACACTTCATTTCAAGAAAACATAACTCACTACTGAATATTATTTTATAAACTCTAATTTATTTATAATAAATATTTTTAACCAAATATTAGACCCCGCATCTAGTATTTATTTCCATTGATATTTTTTAAAAAATTGGTAATAGAGTATGTGATTCCACAAAACTATATTTGGAGTCTTTGAATGGTTTTTTTACTATGGTGTAACCTTATATCCTAGATATAATAGTCAAAATATTTGAGTAAAATGTTTCTACTAATATATATGGTGTAAATGCGAATGATAGATTCCAAAAAACACACCATTCTTTTATGGAATTGATTATGGCTACTGGAATAAAATCATGGATGCTGAACTAAAATAGTTAAGAGTGGATCACTAGAATAACTTTAATGAGCCATATGAGCTGCCCAAAGTTGATCTAGAGACATTTTTAGGTAATGAAATTCTAAAATATTTTTTGAATTATTATGTTTGAAATATTTTGTGTTTTGCAATAAGTAGAAGTGTCTACAACCACATCTGATCTTTTATGACAACCCATAATATATAGAGAATACTACAACTGACTAATTGTGGGATATAAAAGATCGATATAAAAAATCTTGGAGTGATCCAAGAAGAAAACATACACATAAATATGGGTGATGAAGAATTAGTAAAAGTGATATTCTATCGGTTAAAACGTATTAAATACGTTATGAATGCTCTAGGAGATTTTTTTTGATAACACATATCAAGTGTAAAGAGTACTAAGATCTCTTCAAAAAAATAAAGCATCGAAATAATGAGTCTATCTATGAGATTTATAATTTTAAAGAGTATAATATTTTTTGAATTAATAGTCTCTCTCATGTAATATGAGTTAGGGTTGAAAAACATTACTGATGAAGAGTCTATAAAGATAAAATATATAGCTTATAAGTCTAATGTTAATGAAATATATAGTTCTAATAAATATGAGTTATAGGAAAGGGAAAAATTGTTTGATCACTTTAGTAATTTTTTTTTCATGTTCATAAAAAATAAAGGTAGAAAGAGAATGTTTAGAATAATGTTCAAAAAGGACTACAAGAAAGGTAATTCTAGTAATAATAATTATGTTTTATAATTAACATGTTAAGAGTGTAGGAAGAAAGTGTACATTAGAATAGTCTTCCCTAAACTCAAACATCCAAACAATGAAAAGAATATAAGGATAAAGAAAGGATTTTTTGTAGGTTGGGACTAATTATACAGTTCTGACTCAAGTGGTGATTTGGGGTGTGAATTGGAGATTGCAAACCTTTCTCTGATGGGTATTTAATGTGTGGTAACTGATTCTATTTTTAATCAACTAATTACTATTAGTAATTTAGATCATAATGTTTTATCTAAAAATAAAAATAAAATTGATTTTGATTAGTTTAATGATTTTGAATATGTGAATTCTAGAGTTTGAATATTTCTTATAGAAAATAAATAATTATTAAATGATGGAGTTAAGATAATATAGAAGTATAAGGGTAGTAAAATAAAAAATATTAAGTTGATTAAATGAAAAGAAATATTTTTTTGAATGTGATAATATGAAATTATATGATTCCCAGAATGATAAATCTAAATTGAATTACAATTCTTAGATGTTAAAACTAAAATAAAGAAAATTTAAAAGTATAAAATTGTCTTGTATTGAATTATAAATATCAAGAAATAATATTTTATTTAGTTCTGATTGATTTAAAAAAATATAAATATGATTGTAATAAAATACACAAGAAAATAAAAAATTATGAAACATAATTTCTAGATCAAATGTTAAATTTGATACATATTTATAGACAATTCAAAATTATAATATGAATTTTAAAATTGATAGTGTCATGGTATTTAAATTGTGTCTTCTTAAAGAAAATTAAATGTGATATTTCTAAATTTCAATCATTAGATTAATGTGATGCAACACTTCTTGCATTTTGATAAAAATATAAATGACTTATTAATGGTATTGGAAATGTTTTTATTTCTAAAGATGTTATTATTTAAAAAGGTTCTATATATTGATGTTTTAAAACATAATATAATATGTATATCGTAGCTTTTTTGAATGTGGATTAAAATTTATTTTTAAAAATGATAAATGTATAATTCTAAAAAATAATTCTGTTTTATATTCTTCAAAAAGGATAGATAATTACTACACTAATTATTTCCCTAATAAAACAAAAAAAAATGTTATGTGTTTTAATGGTGTATTATAAGGTGAAATTGCGTTGCATAGGATACCTAGGAATGAAAATTTCTGACTATTAGAAAAACATTAAAATAATTAAATATATCATTATTTTCCAAAATTTATTAAAAATAATTACTTCATATGTTATTCATGTTTAATTAGTAAAATGAAAAAAGTAATATTTAAATATATAAATGATGTTAGTACATATAATTTCTTATAACTACTAGATCTTGACTTTTTTGGACCTATAAAACATGTTATTTTTTATAGTAAGTAGAATGCATTTTTAGTTGTATATGATTACCATAACTTATTCTAGATTTATTTCTTATCCCATAAAAATAAAACATTATCATTTTTTTGTGCATTGTCTAAGGTTATTCAAAACATAAAAAATAATTTTATCATATCATTCATAAGTGATAGAGGTGGTGAATTTGCTAATTTAGACTTTCATAAATTTTGTGATGCAAATGGATATAAAAATTATTTTTCATCCCCTTGGACACCACGATAGAATGGTGTGGTAGAAAGAAATAATAATCCTATTCAAGAATGATAAATGTATTTGAAAATGGATTTTTTGTACCATAATAATCATGGGAGGAAGCTTTTTATATAGCATCCCTTGTATTAAATATATTTTTTATTAAACCATTTTTAAAAAATACACCTTATGACTTGTTAAAAGGTTTTAAACCTAAAGTTTTATATTATAGGGTATTTGGAAATTAAGATTTAATCTTAAATAAAAAATATAATTAAAATAATATCAATTCTAAATAGGATGAAGGAATATTTTTAGGATATTACAATACTAGAAACTCTTATATAGTTATCTGCAGCAAAACTTTGGTGGTAGAAGACTTTGCACATGTTATCTTTAATTAAAATAATTCGAACAAGAATGATTTTGATTCAAACTAAGACAATGATGAATTTAGGGAATTAAAATTTGGATAATATAATGACCAAGATAATTAGAATATATCAGTTTAGGGGGAGGGAAGTATCTCTTCTAAAAATGATTCTAATGAATGGAAACTCTTAAAGATCATATAATTGAAAGATTAACAATAAATATTGAATCTGGTATACAAACTTGAAAATCTATTTGAGTTTACATTAAAAAACTTCTTTTGTTGCTGATTTTATTCCAATAAATATTTAAAATTCATTAATTGATTCAAATTTTATTAATTCATGATTACTTAAATCAATTTGAATGAATTAAATTGTGTAATTTTGTTCAATTACTCAAAGATTAATTGGTAATTAGAATAAAATGGATTTTTTAAAATAATCTTGATGACATTGCAAACAAAATTAAAAACAAAGAAAGACAAGTTTCCCATGGATATTCACAAAAATAGGCAGTTCAATTTGTAGATTATTTTTCTCTAATTACTTGGATAGAATAAATTAGAATTACATTATCATTTTTTTTAAATATGAAAATATTTCAAATGGATGATGAAAGTGATTTTTTAAACTTATTAATTTTAGAAGAATTTTATGTTATACAACCCCATAGATTTTAAAATGATAATTTTCCAAATTGAAGTTTTAAACATAATAAATAATTATATTTTCATAATAAAAATATTCGATCTTGTTATGAAATACCAACCCTATTTTTAATTAAAAATGATTTTTATAAGATAATGGTTGATCCATACATTTTTATAAAATAGTATTCAAATGATATAATGATTAAAAAAATTTATATTGATGAAAAAATATTTGTACCGATATATTATTTATTGTGTAATGCCTTTTAAATACTCCGGATAAGTGAATTCAACATGAGATTAAACAGGGAACTAATGTTTTTCTTTGGTTTACAAATTAATAATAGAAAAATGTTATTTTCATAAATGAATATAAATATTATAATGACCTTGTTAATAGTTTTTTATGGATTCTAGTAAGACTATGAAAACACTAATGATTAATAAGTAAAAATTTTATTTAGATGAGTCTCAAATGTAAGTTGATATTAAAATGTATAGAATTCTGATAAGCTGTTTATTATATTCCACTACATCTATACCAGACATAATTTTCTCAATTTATTTGTGTGTTATATTTCAATTTGACCCTAAATAATGTCATCCTAAAGTTATTGAAAAAGTAATTTAATATATTAAGGTTACTATATATACTAGATTATTTTATTCTAATGATAACTACTTTGATTTACAATCATACTATGATTCTGATTTTAGTGGTTATATGCTTTATTGAAAAATCACTATATATAAGTTTTATTTTAGAGTTAAAACTTTAATTTCATGGAGTTAAAATAAACAACCATCATTAGATTTATCAATATCTAAGGCTGAATATATTTCTTTTGCTAGTTGTTGTTCGTAGAGTATATGAATTAAACAAACACTATATGATTTCATTATTTAATTTGATAAAATTTCAATTTTATATGATAATTCAAGTGATATTTCAATTTCTAAACAATACATTTAATACTAATAAAAAGATCAAATATATTAGATATAATTTTCATTGGCATCATGTAAATAACAGTGATATTATTTTTGAATTTCTTCCCACTAAAAAATAGTTGGCTAAAATTTTCATTAAACCATAAAATTATGTTTAATTTTAAAAAATAAAACTTGAATTGGTGATGCAAGAATCATAACATTTATGTTTCTTATATTTACTGATTTGAAAAAAAATATTTTTGTTCTATTTAATTTGAGTACCATAAATAATTGTTTTTTATACATAATTTAAAATTTAATAAATTTACAATTTTTATATTATTTAAAATAAATAATACTTTTAGAATCTTATTTTAAAATAATTTTGCATAAATTTTAAAAATATTGAAAATGTTTTTGAAAATTTAATAAAGTCATTGTTTTGTATTTTATAAAAAGGGGATATTGTTAGAGTTTGTAATTTTATTTTACTAATTCATCATTTTTTAATGATTTTTGATAAGGTACAATTTAATCACATCTATATAATTTTTATTGTTTAAATCATTTATTATTATTTTAAATTGAAATTGAATTGAATTATTTTATATTATGTTTTTCAATGTTTTTAAATTGTTTCTTGGTCATTTTAGTTAAAAAATAATCCCACCAATGGATGCCTATTTGGCCAACCCATAAACCGCACATATTGGACCTGAGGGATATCCCCAAGGGATTCCTGACCTAATGTTCTCACAAGGTTGTAGAGAGAGATCATGTATATGGATAGTGGGAGGGTTCCTAAAGGAGTGCATGAGTTTGGTCTTAGATATCCCACTAGCCCATATTCCATGTATGTATGGATGGGTGTGTGAGTTATGACCCCCACTGGTAGCTTGATAATTATAAGGGATGATTTTTATAATATACTACATGATAACACTTACAGAGATTGGATATGTGGTGCATGATCCACACACCCAATTCATCCGATTAAATTTATATGAATATAATGAGAATTTTTAGATCAGATCTTCAATAAACATCTAATCTCCACCACTTATCTTATTCTTCCTCCTGTGATTAATATGTCATCATGTAAGAGATCTTTTATTACATTGAATTACTCAAAAATATGCAGTGATTGAACATTTCTTGGTTTGGTATTATGAAATATTTTGTATAATATACTACAATCCAACACTTATAGAGACCAGATTTGGGGCGCACGAGCCACACATTTATCATACGATTAAATTTATACGAATATAATGATAATTTTTAGATTAGATCTTCATGAACCATCCAATATCAACCACTTATCATATTCTTCATGTAGTGATTAATCAATCATCACCTGAGAGATATTTTATTCCATAGAATTACTCAAAATATGCAGTTATTGAACATTTTTTGGTTTGGTATTATTAAATATTTTTATGATCATAAGTATCTCAAAAATACTAGGCGATGTTTTATAATGAGTGTTCACCTCAGTTGAAACTATTATCCGGTGTTCATGGTTGTCATGACCACATTTTTTGATCCAAGATCAAATGTATTAGTTTTAAAATTGAAGTGTTTGTAACATGTTCTGACACATTTATAATTAATGTTCTTAGTAGATGGAAATCTTTTCATAGTTTAGGGAATTTTGAGGAGTGTACTAGGATCTTGGTGATATGATGCACTGTAAATCATGATGTTCTATTTTTTAATTATGCTACACTTCATTTTAAGTAAACATAGCTCGCTACTGAATATTAATTTATAAAGCCTAATTTATTTATAATAATTTTTTTAACCAACTATTAGACCCCCCATCTAGTATTTCATTCCATTGATATTGTTTAAAAATTTTGTATCAGAGTATGCGATTCCTCAAAACAATATTTAGAGTCCTTGAATGGTTTTTTTAACTATGGAGTAACATTATATCATAGGAATAATATTCAAAATAATTGAGGAAAATTCTTCTATTAATATTGCTGGTGTAAATGTGAATGATGGATTCCAAAAAAACTTAGTTCTTTTATGGAAGTGACTATGGATACTGGAATGACATCATGGATTCTAAACTAAAATAGTAATGTGTGGAGCACTAGAATAACAAGAATGATTCATATGAGCTAGCCAAAGTTGATCTGGAGACATTTTAGGTAATAAAATGGTAAAATATGTCTTGAATTATTATGATTGAAATATTTTGTATTGTGCAATAAGTAGAAGTGTCTATACCCACATCTGAGCTTTTAAGGAAACCCCTAATATATGGAGAATAATAAAACTTACTAAAAATGGGATATACAAGATCTATATAAACAATTTTGGAGTGATCCAAGAAGAATACATGGACATCAATATGGGTGATTAAGAATCAGTAAATCTGTTATTCTATCAGTTGAAAAGTATCACAAACATTATGAATGATCTAAGAGATTTTTTATAACATGTATCAAGTGTAAAGAGTACTGAGATCTCTTCCAAAAAATATGACATAGAAATAATGAGTCCATCTATGAGATTTATAATTTTAAAGAGTATAAATTTTATGAATTAATAGTCTCTCTCTTGTACAATGAGTTAGGGTTGAAAAATATTACTGATGAGGAGTCTAAAAAGATAAAATATATATCTTATAAGTCTAATGTTAATGAAACAAATAATTCTTCTAAATATGAGTTCTAGGAAAGGGAAAAATAGTTGGATCACTTTAGTAATATTTTTTTCGTGTTCATAATAAATAATGGTTGAAAGAGAAAGTTTAGAAGAATATTCAAAAAGGACTACAAGAAAGGTAATTCTAGTAATAATAATTATGTTTTATAATTAACATGTTCAGATTTTAGTACAAAAGTGTACATTAGAATAGAATTCCCTAAACTCAAACATCCAAACAATGAAAAGAAGGGAAGGATAAAAAAATCCTTTTTTGGAGGTTGGGACTACTTATATAGTTCTGACTCATGTAGTGATTTGGGGTGTGAATTAGAGATAGAGAACCTTTCTCTGATGGGTGTGTAATGTGTGGTAAGTAATTATATTTTTACACAACTAATTACTCTTATTAGTGTAGATCATAATGTTTTGTCTATAAATAAAAATAAAATTGATTTTGATTAGTTTTATGATTTTGATTATGTCAATTTCAATGTTAGAAAATTTCTTATAGAAAATAAATAATTAATAAATCATGGAGTTAGGATAATATAGAAGTATATGGGCAGTAAAATAAAAAATATTAAGTTGATTAAATGAAAAGAAATATTTTTTAAATGAGATATTATGAAAATATGTGTTTCGCAGAATGATAAATCTAAATAGAATTACAATTATTAGATTTTAAAACTAAAATAGGAAAATTAAAAAGTTTAAAAGTTTCTTGTATTGAATTATAAATATCAAGAAATAAAATTTAATTTAGTTCTGATTGATTTAAAAAATGATGAATATGATTGTAAAAAAATACTCATGAAAATAAAAAATTATGAAACATTGCTTATGGATCTAATGATTAATTTGATACATATTTTAAGACTATTCAAAATGATAATATTAATTTGAAAATTGATAGTGTCATGGTATTTATATAATGTCTTTTTAAAGAAAATTAAATGTGATATTTCTAATTTGCTATCCTTTAATTCATGTGATGCTACTCTTGTTACATTTGGATAAAAATATAAATGAATTATTAAAGTAATTGGTGAATTTGTTCATTATAAAGATGTTATTATTTAAAAAAGTATTATATATTGATGTTTTAAAACATAATATAATATGTATACAATAGATGTTTTTATTATGGATTAAATTTTATTTTTTAAAATGATAAATGTACTATTTTGGAAAATAATTCTGTTTTATCTTCTTCAAATAGGGTTGAGAATTTCTACACTAATGATTTCCCTAATCAAAAAAAGTTATGTGTTTTAATGTTGTATAATTAGATGAAATTATGTTGCATAGGATGCCTAAGAATGATAATTTCAGACAATTACACAATCATTAAAATAATGAACAATATCATTATTTTCTAAAATTAATTAAAAATAAGTACTTCATTTGTGATTCAGGTTTAATTAGTAAAATTAAAAAAAAAATTTAAATATATAAATGATGTTAGTACCTAAATTGATTACAACTATTAGGTCTTGACTTTTTTGGACCTATAATACAAGTTGTTTTTTATGGTAGGCAGTATGTATTTTTAGTGGTAGATGATTACCGTATCTTATTCTAGATTTATTTCTTATCCTTTAAAAATAGAACATTATCTAATTTTTGTGCCCTGTGTATGGTCATTAAAATCATCAAAAATAATTTTATCATATCTTTCATAATTGATAGAGGTGGTGAATTTTTTAATTTAGACATTCATATTTTTTTGATTCAAATGTATATAAACATTATTTCTCATCCCCAAAGACACCACAATAGAATGGTGTGATAGAATTAAATAATAAGCCTTTTCGAGAAACATATATGTCCTTGAAAATGGATTTTTTTTGTACCTAAATAAGCATGGGAAGAAGCTGTTTATATAGCATGCCTCATTTTAAACATATTTTTTATTAAACAATTTTCAAAAAATACCCCTTATGAATTTTTAAAGGTTTTAAACCAAATGTATTATATTATAGGGTATTTGGCTATAATGAATAAATCACAAATACAAAATTTTATTTATATAATATCAATTATAAGTAGGATGAAAAAATATTTTTAGGATATTACAATACTAGATATTCTTATAATGTTTTCAGTAGGAAAACTTTAGTTGTAGAAGATGTTGCGCATGTTATATTTTATTAAAATAATTCGAACAAGCATGATTCTGATTCAAACAAAGGAAATAATGAATTTAGGGAATTAAAATTTGGATAATATAATGACTAAGATAATGAGAATATATCAGTAGAGGGGGAGGGAAGTATCTCTTCTAAAAATGATTCTAAAGAATATAAACTCTTAAGGATCATATAATTAAAATATTAACTAGAAATGTAGAATCTAGTATACAAACTAGAAAATCATTTTGAATGTACATTAAAAATAATTATTTTGTTGCTGATTTTATTATAATCAATATTTAAAATTTATTAATTGATTCAAATTTTATTAATTCATGATTAATTAAATCAATTTTAATGAATTAAAATTGTGTAATTTAGTTCAATTACTCAATGATGAAGTGGTAATAAGAATAAAATGGATTTTTAAAATAATCTTAATAATATTGGAAACATAGTTAAAAACAAAGAAACATTATTTTATCATGGATATTCACATAAAGAGTAAATTTAATTTAAAGATTATTTTTCTCCTATTACAAGGATAGAATAAATTAGAATTATATTATCCTTTTATTTAATCTAAAAAAATTTAAAATGGATGTTGAAATTGATATTTTAAATGGAATAATTTTAGAGGAATTTTATTTTAAACAACCCCATATATTTGAATATGATAATTTTCCAAATTTAGTTTTTAAACTTAATACATAATAATATTTTCATAAGAAATATATTCGAGCTTGGTATGAAATACTAACACTATTTTTATTTCAAAATGATTTTTATAAGGGGATGGTAGATCCTAAAAAATTTATAAAATAGATTTAAAATGATATAATGATTAAACTAATTTATGTTGATGATAAAATATTTGTATCAATATATGATTTATTGTGTAATGCCTTTTAAAAACTATTGACAAGTGAATTCAACATGAGATTAAATAGGGACCTAAAATATTTCGTTTATTTACAAATTAATAATAGAAAAGATGTATTTTTCATAAATGAATATAAATATTATAATTAACTTGTTAATCGGTCTTTATGGATTCTAGTAAGACTATGAAAACACTAATGATAACTAATTCAAAAATTCTTTTAGATGATTCTCAAATTTCAGTTGATATTATAATATATAGAATCATGATAAGCAGTTTATTATATTTCACTACATTTTTACCAGACATAATTTTCTCAATTTATTTGTGTGTTATATTTCAATCCGACCCTAAATAAAGTCATCCTAAAGTTTTTGAGAGAGTAATTCAATATATTAATGTTACTATCTATACTATATTATTTTTTCTAATGTGAACTACTTTGATTTACTATCATACTATGATTTTGTTTTTAGTGGTTATATATTTTATTTAAAAGTCACTATATGTATGTTTTATTTTCTAGGTAAAACTTTAATTTCATGGAGTTCAAATAAACAGCCATTATTATATTTATCAATATCTATGGCCGAATATGTTTCTTCTACTAGTTGTTGTTCTTAGAGTTTATGGATTAAACAAACACTATATGATTTCATTATTTAATTTGATAAAATTCCAATTTTCTGTGATAATTCATGTGATATTTCAATTTCTAAAAACCAAATTTAATAGTAATAAAAATAACAAATATATCAGATTTAATTTTCTTTGGGATCATGTAAATAATGGTGATATTATTTTATAATTTCCTCCCACTAAAAAATAGTTGGCTAAAATTTTCACTAAACCTTCAAATATTGTTTAATTTTAGAAAATAAATCTTAAATTGCTGATTCTTGAATAATAACATTTATGTTTCTTATATTGACTGATTTGATAAAAATAATTTTTGTTCTATTTAATTGAGTACTATAAATAGTTGTTTTTTACAAAATATAAATGTTTTTAAATTTAGTTTTAAACTATTTTTTAAAATAAATAATACTTTTAAAATCTTATGTTAAAATAATTTTTCATAAATATCAAAAAAGGTGAAAATGTTTTTGAAAATTTAATAAATGATTTGTTTTGTAATTTAAAAAAAGGGAATATTGTTAGAGTTTGCAATTGTATTTTAATAATTTTTCAATTTTTTATAATATTTTTTATAAGGTACAACTTCCTAAAATTTATTAAATTCTTATTATTTAAATAATATATTATTATTTTAAATTTAAACTAAATTGAATTATTTTATATTAAATTTTTCATTAATTTTTTAAATTATTTATTAGTGGTTTTAGTAAAAAAATAATCCAACCAATGGATTCCTTTTAGGCCAACACATAAACCACACATATTGGACCTGAGGGTTATCCCTAATGGAGGCCTGACCTAATGTGCTCACTAGGTTGTAGAGAGATATTGTGTATATGGATCGTGGGAGGGTGCCCAGAGCAGTGTATGAGTTTGGTCCTAGATAGCCCACTAGCTCGTAGTCCATGTATGTATGGATGGGTGTGTGAGTGATGATCCCCCACTAGTAGTTTGATAGTGCTAAGGGAATATTTTTATAATATACTACACGATAACACTTACATATATTGGATTTGGGGTGCATGTGCCACACACACTTTTCATCCGATTAAATTTATTTGAATAGAATGAGAATTTTTAGATCAGATCTTCAACAAACATATGATCTCCACCATATATCTTATTCTTACACCAGTGATTAATCAGTCATCATGTAAGAGATCTATTATTACATAGAATTACTCAAAAATGTTCCTTGATTGAACATTTCTTGGTAAGTTATTATGAAATATTAGGTATAATATACTACAATCCAACACTTACAGCGACCGGAATTTGGGCACATGAGCCAGACATTTAACACCTGATTAAATTTATACGAATAGAATGATAATTTTTAGATCAGATCTTCAACAACCATCCGATCTAAATAACTTATCATATTCTTCAAGTAGTGATTCATCAATCATCACCTGAGAGAACTTTTATTCCATATAATTACTTAAAATATGCAGTTATTGAACATTTCGTGGTTTGGTATTAATAATTATTTTTTATGATCATAAGTAGCTTCAAAATACTATACAATGTTCTATTATGAGTGTTCACCTCAGTTTCTACTATTCTTTAGGGTTCATGGTTCTCATGAATACTTTTTTTGATCCAAGATCAAATGTTAGAGTTTTTAAAAGGAAGATTTTGTAACATGTTGTGACACATTTAAAATTAATGTTCTTAATAGCTTCCAATATTTATATAGTGTAGGGACTTTTTAAGAGTGGACTATGATCATGGTGATATGATGCACTGTAAATCATGGTGTTCTTTATTTTCATTATGCGAAACTTCATTTAAAGAAAACATAACTCACTACTGAATATTATATTATAAACTCTAATTTATTTAGAATAAATTTTCTTAACAAACTATTATACCCCAATCTAGTATTTATTTTAATTGATATTGTTTTAAAAATTGGTATCAGAGTTTTTGATTCCGAAAAACCATATTTATAGTCTTTGAATGGTTTTTTTAACTATGGTGTAACCTTATATCCTAGACATAATAGTAAAAATAATTGAGGAAAATGTTTTTATTAATATTTCTGGTGTAAATGAAAATGATGGGTTCCAAAAAATACCATTCTTTTATAGAAGTGACTATGGGTATTGGAACGACATCATGGATGCTGAACTAAAATAGTTAAGTGCGGATCACTAAACTAACATGAATGAGCCATAAGACCTATGTGAAGTTGATCTGGAGACATTTTTAGGTAATGAAATGGTAAAATAAGTTTTCAATTATTAATTTTGAAATTCTTTATATTGTGAAATAAGTAGAAGTGTCTATAGCCACATCTGAGCTTTTTAGACAACCAATAATATATGGAGAATACTACAATTGACTAATTATGGGATATACAAGATCAATATAAACAATCTAGGAGTGATCCAAGAAGAAAACATGGACATCAATATGGATGATGAGGAATTAGTAAATCTAATATTCTATCAATTAAAATGTATTACAACGTTATGAATTCTCTAGGATAATATTTTGATAACACATATCAAGTTTAAAGAGTACTGAGATCTCTTACAAAAATATGGCATGGAAATAAGTAGTCCATCTATGAGATTTATAATTTTAACGAGTATAAATTTGTTGAATTAATAGTCTCTCTCCTGTAATATGAGTTAGGGTTGAAAAACATTACTAATGAGGAGCCTACAAAGATAAAATATATAACTTATAATTCTAATGTGAATGAAATATATAATGCTTCTAAATATGAGTTCTAGGAAAGGGAAAAACTGTTGGATCTCATTAGTAATAATTTTTTCATGTTCATAAAAAATAAAGGTTGAAAGAGAATGTTTAGAAGAATGTTCAAAAAGGACTACAAGAAAGGTAATTCCAGTAATAATAAGTATGTTTTATAATTAACATGTTAAGAGTGTAGGAAGAAAGTGTGCATTAGAATAGAATTACATAAACTCAATCATCCAAACAATGATAAGAAGAGAAGGATAAAACTGTCTTTTAGAGGTTGGAACTACTTATACAGTTCTGACTCAAGTATGGATTTGGGGTGTGAATGGGAGATAGCGAACCATTATCTGATGGGTGTGTAATGTGGGGTAACTGATTCTATTTTTACTCAACTATTTACTCTTACTAATTTAGATCCTAATTTTTTATCTAAAAATAAAAATAAAATTGAGTTTGATTAGTTTTATGATTTTGATTATGTGAATTTCAAAGTTAGATAATTTATTATAGAAAATAAATAATTAATAAATTATGGAGTTAGGATAATATAGAAGTATACAAGCAGTAAAATAAAAAATATTAAGTTGATTAATTAAAAAGACATATTTTTTATAATGTGATAATATGAAAATATGTCTTTCCCATAATGATTAATCTAAATAGAATTATGATACTTAGATGTTAAAAAAAAATATGAAAATTGAAATATTTAAAATTTTCTTGTATTGAATTATAAATATCAAGAAATAATATTTAATTTAGTTCTTATTGATTTAAAATAATTTTAATATGATTCTAATAAAATAATCAAGAAAATAAAAAATTATGAAACATAGCATATAGATCTAATGATAAATTTGATACATATTTATAGATTATTAAAAATAATAATATGAATTTGTAAATAGATAGTGTCATGGTATTTAGATTATGTCTTCTTAAAGAAAATTAAATGTGTTATTTCTAAATTTACATCCTTAAATTCATGTGATGCGGCTCTTGTAACTTTTGGATAAAAATATAAATAACTTATTAATTCTATTGGTGAAGTTTTTATTTCTAAAGACGTTATTATTTAGAGAGGTATTATATATTGATGTTTTAAAACATAATATAATATGTATATCATATCTTTTTTTATAATTGATTAAATTTTATTTTTTAAAATGATAAATATGACATTCTGAAAAATAATTCTGTTTTATCTTCTTCAAATAGGATAGAGAATTCCTACATAAATGATTTCTCTAATCAAACAAAAAAGGTTATGTGTTCTAATGTGGTAGAATTAGATGAAATTATATTGCATAGTATTTCTTAAGAATGAAAATTTCAGACTATTACACAATCTTTAAAAGAATGTACAATATTATTATTTTCTAAAATTAATTAAAATTAAGTACTACATATGTGATTCAGGTATTATTAGTAAAATGAAAAAAGAAATATTTAAATATTTAAATTATGTTAGTAAATATAACTCCTCATAAATATTAGATCTTGAATTTTTTGGACCAATAAAACATGTTATTTTTTATGGTAAGTAGTATGTATTTTTAGTTGTAGATGATAACATTAGCTTATTCTAGATTTATTTCATATCCCATAAAAATAGAACTTTATCCAATTTTTGTGCCTTGAGTATGGTTATTCAAAACATCAAAAATTATTTTTTCATATCTTTCATAAGTGATAGAGGTGGGGAATTTGTTAATTTAGACTTTCATAAATTTTGTGATGCAGGTGGATATAAACCTTATTTTTCATCCCCTTGGACACCACGATAGAATGGTGTGGTAGAAAGAAATAATAAGCCTATTTAGGAAACATATATGTCCTTGAAAATGGATTTTTTGTACCGAAATAATCTTGGGAAGAAGCTGTTTATATAGCATGACTTGTTTTAAATAGATTTTCAATTAAACCATTTTTTAAAAATACACCTTATGAGTTGTCAAATGTTTTTAAACCTAATGTTTTATATTATATGACATTTGGATATAATGAATTAATCATAAATAAAAAATATAATTTAAATAATATCAATTCTAAATAGGATTAAGAAATATTTTTAGGATATTACAATAATAGAAATTCTTATCATGTTTCCAGTAAGAAACCTTTAGGGGTAGAAGACTGTGCGCATGTTATATTTAATTAAAATATTTCGATCAATCATGATTTTGATTCAAACAAAGAAAATGGTGAATTTAGGGAATTAAAATTTGGATAATATAATGATCATGATAATGAGAATATATCAGTTGTGGGGGAGTGATGTATCTCTTCTAAAAATGATCCTAAAAAATAGAAACCCTTAAATATCATATAATTAAAATATTAACTAGAAATGCTGAATCTAGTATACAAACTAGAAAATCTATTTGAATTTACATTAAAAACACTTATTTTGTTTCTTATATTATTCGAATGAATATTTAAAATTCATTAATTTATTCAAATTTTATTAATTCATGATTAATTAAATAAATTTTAAGGAATTAAATTGTGTAATTTAGTTCAATTTGTCAAAGATGAACTGGTAAAAAGAGAAAAATGGATTTTTTAAAATAATCTTAGTGATCTTGGAAACATAGTTAAAAATAAATACTAGTATCTCATGGATATTCACATAAAGACGAAATTCAACTTGAATTTTATTTTTCTCCAATTACTTGGATAGAATAAATTAGAATTATATTATCTTATTTTTAAATATAAAAATATTTCAAATGGATGTCAAAAGTTATTCTTTAAATGGAATAATTTTAGAAAAATTTTATGTTGAACAACCCCATATATTTGAAAATGATAATTTTCCAAATTGAGTTTTTAAACTTAATAAATTATTATATTTTCATAAGAAATATATTAGTTCTTGGTATGAAATACTAACATTATTTTTAATTCAAAATTTTTTTTATAAGGGAATGGTTGATCCAACCTTTTTTATAAAATAGTTTTAAAATGATAAAATTATTAAAAAAAATTATGTTGATGATAAAATATTTGTATCAATATATGATTTATTGTGTAATGCCTTTTAAAAACTCTGGACAAGTGAATTCAACATGAGATTAAATAGGGAACTAAATTTTTTCCTTTTTTTATAAATTAATCATAGAAAAGATGTTATTTTCATAAATGAATATAAATATTATAATTAACTTTTTAATAGGTTTTTATGAATTCTAGTAAGACTATGAAAAAACTAATGAGTACTAATTCAAAATTTTATTTAGATGAGTCTCAAATTTCAGTTGATATTAAAGTATATAGAATCATGATAAATAGTCTATTATATTTCACTACATTTAGACCATACATAATTTTCTCAGTTTATTTGTGTGTTATATTTCAATTCAACCCTAAATAAAGTCATCATAATGTTTTTGAGAGAATAATTAAATATATTAAGTTTACTATCTATACTAGATTATTTTATTCTAATGATAAATACTTTTATTTACTATCGTACTATGATTATGATTTTAGTAGTTATATAAATTATTGGAAAATCACTATATATATGTTTTATTTTCTAGGAAAAACTTTAATTTCATGGAGTTCAAATAAACAACCATCATTAGATTTATCAATATCTAAGGTCAAATATGTTTCTTCTGCTAGTTTTCATTCGTAGAGTTTATAGATTAAACAAACACTATATGGTATCATTATTTAATTTGATAAAATTTTAATTTTCTATGATAATTCCTATTCTATTTAAATTTCTAAAAAGAAAATTTAATACTAATAAAAAGTACAAACATATTAGATATAATTTTCTTTGGGATATTGTAAATACTGGTGATATTATTTTATAATATCTTCCCACTGAAAAAGAGTTGGCTAACATTTTCAATAAAAATTAAAATTCTGTTAAATTTTAGAAAATAAATCATGAATTGGTGATGATAGAATCATAAAATTTATATTTCTTATATTTACTGATTTGATAAAAATAATTTTTGTTCTATTCAATTGGGTACTATAAATAATAGTTTTTATACAAAATTTAAAATTTGTTAAATTTAGTTTTTTTCTACTGTTTAAAATAAATAATAATTTTAAAATCAGATTTTAAAATAAGTATTAATAAAATTTAAAACACAGAAAATGTTTTTGAAAATTTAATAAATTCTTTGTTTTGTAATTTACAAAAAGGGGATATTGTTAGAGTTTGTAATTTTATTTTTATACTTTATCAATTTTTTATAATATTTTTGATAAAGTAAAATTTCATCTCATTTATTAAATTAATATTGTTTAAATCATTTATTATTATTTTAAAGTGAAACTGAATTGAATTATTTTATATTAAGTTTATCATTTATTTTAATTTTTACTTGGTTGTTTTAATTAAAAAAATAATATAACCAATGTATGCCTATTAGGACAACCCATCAACAACACATATGGGACCTGAGGGTTATCCCCAATGGAGGCCTGACCTAATGTGCTCACTAGGTTGTAGGGAGAGCCTGTGTATATGTGTTGTGGGAGGGTTCCCAGAGGAGTGCATGAGTATTGCCCTAGATATCCCACTAGCCCGTAGTCCATGTATGTATGGATGGGTTTGTGAGTGATGATCGCCCACTGGTATCTTGATAGTGCAAAAGAGAGATTTTTATAATATACTATAGGATAACACTTACAGATATTCTGTGTGGGGTGCATGAGCCACACACTTTTCATCCGACTAAATTTATATGAATAGAATGAGAATTTTTTGATTAGATCTTCAACAAACATCTAATCTCCACCACTTATCTTATTCTTCCTCCAGTGAATAAACAATCATCATGTATGAGATCTTTTATTCCATAGAATTACTCAAAAATATGCAGTGATTGAACATTTATTGGTTTGGTATTATGTAATATTTTGTATAATATACTACAATCCAACACTTACAGAGACATGATTTTGGGTGCATGAGCCACACATTTCTCATGTGATTAAATTTATACGAATATAATGAGAATTTTTAGATCAGATCTTCAACAACCATCTGATCTCATCCACTTATCATATTCTTCATGTAGTGATTAATCAATCATCACCTGAGAGTTCTTTTATTCCATATAATTACTCAAAATATGCAGTGATTGAACATTTCTTGGTTTGGTATGTTTTAATATTTCGTATGATCATATATACCTCAATAATACTAGATGATTTCTTATTATGAGTGTTCACCTTAGTTGCTACTATTATCCGATGTTCATGGTTTTCATGACCACTTTTTTTCATCCAAGATCAAATTTATGACTTTGTGATATGATAATGTCAAGTTATGGTAGGTCACCAACAATGGTCTATAGTTCAACCGATGGTAGCACCAGTTATTTGAGGAGAAGGAAAAATGAATCCTTGCATAGTGGTTGTAGTGGCACGAACCTAGTTTGGAGAATCATGTTGTAACATCTACCCCTGGAAGACAATAGATCCCTGATTGATTGTATATCTCAATTTGATAGTAGATCACACCAACATTCGGTTAGTCTACTATCCCTTTTTAATATGACACTCAAATTTTTCATTCTTCATAGTCAAACGGAAGATCTCAGTGGGATAAGAGAACATCCTCTTTAAATGGTTGGTCCATGTGTTAATGGTAGTAGGTTCATATTACAATATTAGATCTCCTATCATTTCATAGAGAAATGTTAAAAAATTTCTTTATTGTATCATCTTAATTCACCAATGATAGATCTATATATTGTTGGAAACCAATAGAATATCCATTTACCACTGGACACCAATGGAAGACCTCTCTACAATGGTATGCCTCCTTTCAATGGCAGATCACTGAATTGTAGATCACTGAATGGTTGATCATACAGAATAGTAGATCATACCAAACGGTACATTCTGATGGTAGGTAGTTAGCTACTGACAATTATTTTAGCTTTTTATCTATAGTAATATGAAATTTTATCATCTGAAATTTATATTTGGTATTATTTTAAATTCTACAATTGAAATAAATTTCATTTAATTTATATTGTATTATATATTGTTAAAACTATAATTACACGTTTCTTAAAAATTATTTTAATCATATGTAATATTAATATAAACATACAGTATATATTCCTATGATTCTCTATTTTATAATTTTTTTTGTTTTAATGAACTGGATATATATAAACCCTCACTTTTCATACCTGAAAATTTCATAACTTTCATAGAATACATAAAAACATTGTACAAACAGACACCCAAAGTCCGTAAGATTTTAGTTCCATTGGAAACATGTAATCATAAACAGTTGTACATGAGGGAGATACATTACCTCCTACTAGGTTCTCCCAGAGTAGAACTATAAGAACCCAGATCTACATTTTAGGTATGGATCTATATTTTGGGTTGTTTTTTTGGAAAAATAAATATTTATAAACATTCAAATTAAATGTTGTGTACTCTTGAGTACACATTGTGTACCTAGTTTTCCACATGTAGCCGTGTATTGTCCGTGTACTGGCTGATTACATGGCTGTGTTGTTTACCTAGAAGACAACCTAAAGTGGGAGTCAGTTGAGTCTAGTACCTGGCATGTACATTAAATGAACGCATTGTGTAAATTTCTTTTTTAATTGGTTAATCAAACCAGGGTCATGTATAATCTCCAAAATCTTCTTCTTCTTTCTGTGTTCCATATTGGAGAGTGATGAATGGCCGAGAAATTCAAACCCCTATCGTTCCTCAATCCGAGCTCTGATTGAGATGCTGCCAGGTGTGCTGGCTTCCCACTAGTGAGTTATCTCTATCCTTATAGCCTCTATTCCTGATTTTTTCTCTCCCATGAGTTATTCGATGTTGAATGATTTTGACTTTTTTGTATTTATACGACGTTCTAGGATGATTCAAGGACTGACGTTCTAGAGTTTTCATCATATGATGACAAGGTAGGGGGTTTGTGCCTTTCATTGTTCGTCTTTGGAATATATGTGCGAAAAGTGTTGAATACCAATGTTTAGGCTATTTCGTGGTTAATAATTTAACACTTTTTAAAACATGTTATGATTTTTTTGATTGAGAATGGGTTATTTCATAGGCGTATGGTTTAATACATTTTTTATGAATGTGTTTCCCATGTTTGATTGATTATGGGTGTTGGGTCTAGAAATCATGTTAGGATTTTTTTTTCATGCCTAGTGTTATTAAGATGGAGTTATTGTTTATATGAGATACATGTGTTCCACATTGTAAAATTTTGGGTAAATTGAATTGACTGTGAGATATTCTCAAGATAGGATCTTTTATGTATAATTGTGGTCATATTGACCCATAGGGCATTGAATGTGAGAGATGTCGGGTGATCATAGACCAAAGGTGTTAGACCATGAGATCTAACCAAAGGGTCCTTATTAAATGCATATTGGACCATAGTTCATCGACTATGAGAGATTACATAGGGAAATTATAAATTATTTTTCCTATGAAGACCATGGGGTATTGACTGTGAGAGCTTACAAGGTGGTCATTTGTAATTGATTAGTACTATGTGGGACCATAGGGGTTAGAGTGTGTGAGAGTTACCAGAGGGTCATTATTATTTTTATTGAATTAATGATATATTGAACCAGAGGTGTCAGATTGTGAGAACTTTTCAAGAGGGTTTTCTGTGAATTATTGAATGATTGTGATGAGCCTTCTAAGCCAAAGCACAAGATTAGACTCGGTCTTACATGTTTGTCTAGATGATCATTTGAGTCATCTGTGTTTTATTATTATATAAGGGGATAAAGATATTAGTATGGATCATGAGGTAACATTATTCAGTGGTTTGAATGACTTATAAATGTAAATTATTTTCATTGAAAATTTAATATTGTTTACTTATGAGTACATCCTAGTTTATTACTTCATTTCTGCATATTGCTTTTTATATATATTCACCAACTGTTATGGAAAGTTCTTTTTTGGTTTCCTACTTGAATTCATCTCACCCCCTATTTGGGTCATGATTTTGGACCCAATCAAATTTTATGTTTGCATGTATAGAAAATGTAAAGTGCCCTTCTTCATTAGGAACTTGTGTGTTGTGGAGTTGGAGAGCACGGGACAAAGCTGATCCTTACAATGCTATTGGAGTTTATTGTTTTCTGCACTTTGGTTACATTATTGTATTTCAATCATTGTGACTTTTTTGGATGCTTTCCTAGATACTTGTGACATGCATCATTATTTATATGTATATTGTAGTTGTTTATACTATTAGTCTTCCATTGTTTACTTGTTGTATGGGATTACTGCTTCTGCTATTGTTTATTATTGTTATTCTGCTGTCTATAATCTTCTAATGAGGGAATAATTTCATCACTATCACACCAAAGTCCCACACTGCAAGTTCGAAGCCTATATCATTTAGGGAAATTCACTTGAGTCCATGTGACCGACCGGGTATGGGGAACCTTTGGACATCACCTGAAACTGAGACATTACAAAGTGGTATCAGAAGAGTTTCTTTTATGCATTTATTACTATTTGGAACCAATAGATAGGGATATGAAAGAATATGAAGTTGGTAATAAGTTGTTCTTGGGAGTAGCTAAACCGTGTATAGGAAAAATCCATGTTATCTTGAATATTTCAATTTTTCTTGTTTTCAATTGTTACTGTTGATTTAATTTCCCCATTTGGCGACACACTTGTTTTGTGCAATTATCGTTGATATTATGGAGGTTCTATTTTTTTCAATCCAATGAGATGTGGGTATTCCATCTCATTCATCATATAAGCACTTGATATGGATCATTTTCCATGCCATTTAGGTTGCATTATTGATTGCATGTTGTTGTGATAGATGTTTTTGTAGATTTTCATGATGTTGTGATAGATACCATGATTGAATACCTTATATTTTGATAGGGTAATGGATATGTAAATTATTATTTGGATGGATTCCAAACATTGGTCCCTGAGGTGTTATGGGCCCTCTTGGATAAGAATTGGGTGGATAATGATTAAACTTTAATAATTTTTTTCATGATATGATGCAAAATAAGGATACCAAACTATGATTTTCGAGATTATGGACTCTCACGGGTCGGAATTTTTCATTCATTGGATAAAATTTTATGTTTTAAGGGTTTCAGAATGGTTTTAGAGGATTACTGTCCAAAAACCTAGACAACACGACGTGTGGTGTTATGAACACATTCCATCTGTATTTCTATTCCTGAAGAAAAAACTTCTCTTAAGTACATTCCATGTAACAGATGTACACATTGTGTATTCATTAACCGTGTGACTGAATGTGTGACAAGAGACTCAGGGTTGGGAATTCTTGGGTAAAACACATTTTGTTCTAGGATTACACGTTGTTCCCTATGGATAGAGTGTTCAGCCCTATGAAAAACAACACAGGTGGATAATACTTAGGTTGTACACCCCATGTCCCATTATTGCACATCGTGTAGAGATAACCGTGTCTCCAACTGTGTAACCAATGACATGGGTCGAAGGGAATGAACCGGTGCATGATGTGTCTAGGGTGAACATGCCATATAGTGTTACCTAGGAGAGCACCATGTGGTTTAGCTGTATAGAAGAACTTGGTAAGTATGGGAGATTCAAGAACATGTCGTGTGTTATAAAGAAAATTCTGTGTGTATGGGTGTTACACAACCAGGTTTAGAAGAGGAACATGACATGTTAAAAGATTAATGGAACACAAAATGTAGGCATTACACATGCCGTGTAACCCTATTTTGTAAAACATGAATGTTTCTTCTCTGGTTACTTTCTTTCACTTCTATGTTGTTATTCTTGATAATTTTAAACTGAGGTGTGCATTTGACCTTGAAGATTCATGCCACTGAGATGTCCTCCAGCTGTACGTTATGCACGTGGGGATGACCCGACACCAGAGATAGTAGATCAGTGACTACCAGTAGATTATCCTGTTGTGCTTGACATGGCCCCATCTATTATACCAGACATAGGTGATAATTGAAAGTTCCCTGAAGGCTTTACGAGGGTGTTATATACTTTCTAGGGATCCCTGCATCTAATCCATCTATTCAAGAGTTGATGAGGGTGTTCCAGTAGTAGTATCCTTCCACTTTTTTAGGGGATGGAGGATCATAGGCTGCACTATCTTGGTTAGAGGCTATGCTTGCTATCTATGAGCATTTGGAGATGCCTCTAAATAGGAGGTTGATTCTTGCTATGTACCTGATACGTGATTCCTACAAGAGATGATGGGATGTTATCTCACATGCAGGACTATAACGACCCATTCTTTACATACATTGTTATTACTTCAAAATTTAAGCACACTTATTACAACATATAACAAAACCAGGAAAGGACCGTAAAGGTATAGTGTCTTCAGAAACTGGGAAACATAAACAACTGGTTCATAAAGCATCTACACTGTCTCCCATTTATTTCATCATATCTATAGTCCCTTTTGGCATATCTTACTTAATAACCTTCTTCCTGACCTAGGGAAAGAAAACATACAAAAGGGTGAGCTCAAATGCTCAGTAAGGGTAAACACAAGAAATATCAATCACATCATATTGATAAGAACATAACATTTTGGAAATCTTAACCTGCAAAAGAGAGCATAACTTCATAACATGGGATAAATCATAGTAGTGAAATTAAATCCCAATAATCATAACTTAAAACATGAAACTTTGTGTCATACACACATAATCATAGAGAATCATTTCTTATTAGTCAAGGCTCATGGCCAAGACTATCTTAGTGGACAAAGTCCATTTCTGAACCGAGTTCACTCCTCGTTTCAGTCCTGTTTCACTGAACCGGTTTAACCTGCCGTTCCAGCCATGTCTATCACATGAGATATAAAATCTTTACCCAATGCATTGGAGGGAGATATAGGTCCCACCCATCTCATAATGATACCATTCTTATGTGTGCCACAAAATCATAAATCATACATCATTGCATAACCCATGTAATAAAAATGGGATTCTTAAACAACATGAAATCATAAAAAAATTAATATTAGATAGAGGAATTCATAAAAATAATTCCATCACAACATAATAAAATCAATGTAATAATAGGGATAGAAACAGAACCCTATACTATCTTAGATGGAAAATAATTTTGATAAAACACTTGAACTCCATTCTTGAGGAAAATATCCTTTCTACTTCAAATTTTTTTTCCTTTCTTAACATGTCATACAATTTTAAACTAAAAGAATTTGATTAAAAATAAACTTGAAAACTTTTAAAGGATTCTTCTTGGAAATAATGTTTTAAAAATCCATTCATGCCGTATAAGTTAAAAAAACATTCTTCTCGTACTTTTGTCGGAAAAGTCAAAAAATACCTCGTACGAAAAAAGACAATAGATTCCTTTCATATATTTAACTAAAAACTCACCGAAGGGTAAAATTGGATTTAAAAAATTGTAGGTGGATGGAAACAATATTATATATTTAGGAAACATGGATGTGGATGATAAAATACACCCCAGTAAACACCAATATATAAACAATGTCAGATAAAATGAGATTGTGATATTTTCCCTTACCTTAGGTCCAATTTGCTTCGTAAGTGTCCGAACCTCCTATATAATGATTTAAATAATGTTATTGACTTATTCCAGAATCATACTTATTTTTATGATATCATATATGGTCATATTTTTAGCTTCTTATTAGTAATATTTCATTACTACTTGTTATTCGGGTGTTTATTACTTTTTGTTCTTATGCGTGTTTTGTCGAATAAATTCGTATTTTTACTTTTAGGTTATAGATACCTCATTTCCAGAATGGTATTAGTGTAATATATATCATATTCATTCATTCAATTCATTTATATAATCATTATGCAATGAATATCATGTAGAACGAGTCGCATCACATCGTGGAGACGGTATTCCGTACGTACGCACGAGCGATGATATCATTCCCATGATTGTGGAATTGTATTGGAGTGTATATATACTACTTCAGAATAAATATCACTTTAAAATAATCATATATATTCATTACTGTCACCCTTATACCCATCTAAGTAAGGTGGTGGTGGAAAATAGATTACACCACGACGTGGAGACGGTATTCCGTACGTACGCACGCGCGATGATTTCATTTTCTGTAAGATGGATAAGAGGTGAATTAGGGTTGTTTAATATTTATAATAACATATCAGTATATTAGTGATATTGATGTTATTACCTCATAATGAAAAAACTAAAGAAGAGGGAGTAGAAGAAGAATGAAACTTGAAGAAAACGGTAGATGGTATTACCTCTTTCTCGAAGTGCCTCCTTTAAACTTTCTCTTAAGGCACTAGAGTTGGTCTTTTGATAAGACCAGTACCTCTAGTAGGTTTCTAAGGAAGTGGGGAAGTGAAATAGGTAGGGGTTGGCCAAGCCTGAAGGCTCAAAGTGGTGTGAGAAAGAGAGGGAGGAGGTTCCCTTTTATAAGGAAGGAGAGGGGCACATTTGGAATAACTAAAAATATTATTTTATTATAAAGTCAAATTCGGTTTTTAATAGATCCAAATTGATATATTTAATAGCTAAGGTGGGTATGGGTAGAAATCCTCTCATACATTAGAATTTAGACAAGTTTAGGTATCAATTTTAACCTTATCATTTAGATTTAACTTTATGTTAGATAATTTAACTTTTACCGTGTCTTCTTGTTTTCTTACACTATAAGGTTAATAAAATTACTATATCAAGACAAAAGAACCGCAAGTTGTTTATTATTAATATATATAACCTTATATAAGTCATTTGGACAAACCATAGATTTTTAGGAATAAAATAACAATTAATAATATAATATTTTTTTTTAAAAACTATTTTATGTCAATTTTGACACTATTTAGTAATTGATTTTTGTGAAAATCCTAACAGAATTATTAGTTCCAACCAAGTTAAGTAAATCAATACTAACATTTAATATTAACCTAGAAAATTAGTTTAATTCATAAAAAGACTTAAATTCAATTTATTTGGGTATTTATAACATCAATTATGTCAATATTTCATTAATAAGATAATTACTGCATCATCATTGTATCATAAATAAATTAAACTATTTTAAGTCTAAAAATTACAAATAAAATACCATTATGGAGGAAATATATTTATCTTTCTAATGAATATTTATAGTTGAATTTATCTTATGTATAACACTATATTAAAAATGATATACTTATTAAACTTTGATTTTAACTATTTTAACCCTTCTTGAGATAAATTAATAATAAATGTCCTAATCTAATCCAAGTGGGCCTAAATGGTAATATTTTATTCCTAAGGTTGTTTTTGGTCTAATTAAACTTATCCAACAGAATTTTGACATGTGGTATGGTAATAATAATAACACATTTACCCTTAATTACCCTATTTACTTTTAACCGTGGTAAAAAAAAGTAAAAATTTACTATTCACCAAAATTATTTTCATCTCATTGAACCACATTTTAGTCCTTAATATTAACCGTGTCTCTCAGATTTTCGAAATTCCACAAACAGAAGCGGTAAAATTATGTTTTATGAAAAATTCAGTTTTTTTAACTACAACTTAGTGGTTTCACTATTCATCAAAAATTGAAAGTTTTCAAAAAAATACCAAAATTTCACCCTAGGCTAATGTTGATATTCCGAAACCAAAAATGAAGTCAATTTTGAAAAATACAATTTATAAAATTTCAAAAAGTGGTTATTACTATTCATAATGGCTAGTTTTAATAATATTTTAATAGCATATCGTTGTTTAGTGAAACTCGGTATTGAGTACGACGCAAGATACTGAGGAAGGCCACGGTTGCGTGTAAAGCAAGCCAAGATAGTGTTGTGTGTAGTGAAATATTCTTTTGATAAAAACAAAATATTTCTCATAAAAGACTCGGGCGTTACATTCTACCCCCTTAAAATGAATTTCTCCCTCGAAATTCGTCACTTTGTAACAAAAAGATGAGGATAACTCTCCCTCATCATATCCTCAAGCTCCCATGTAGCTTCTTATAATTGGTGGTTCCTCCATAAAACTTTCTCCAAGTGAGTGGTCTTGTTCTGTAGGACTTTTTCGCTACAATCCAAAATCTCTATCGGTTGTTCTTCATAAGAAAAATCTTGCTCCAGCGGTAAAACCTCTGAGCTGAGTACATGTGAAGGATCAGGTATGTACTTTCTCAGGAGGGATACATGGAACACATCGTGAACTTGAGAGAGTTTCGGTGGAAGCGCCAACCGGTAATCTAGCTTTCCAACACGATCCAGTATTTCGAATGGACCGATATGTCTAGGGCTCAACTTCCCCTTCTTTCCAAATCTCATGACCCTCTTCCAGGGAGATATTCGTAAGAACACTTTATCACCCACTTCAAACTCTAGTTCTTTTCTTCGGTTGTCGGAATAACTTTTCTGTTGACTCTGAGCTGCTCTTATGTGTTTTTGAATAGATCGGACCTTTTCTGCCATCTCATCAACAAGATCAGGTCCTAATAGCTTTCTTTCCCCAACTTCATCCCAGTAAGTTGGAGTCCTGCATTTCTTTCCATAGAGATCTTCATAAGGATCCATCTAAATACTGGAGTGAAATCTATTATTATAAGAAAATTCCACCAAAGTTAGGTGTTGATACCAACCTCCTTTGAAATCCATAGAGCAAGCTCTCAACATATCTTCTAGAGTTTGAATTTTTCTTTCAGACTGACCGTCTGTCTGAGGAAGATAAGCAGTGCTGAAACTCAACTCTGTATCCAGAGTATGCTGAAGACTTCACTAGAACTTCGAGGTAAATATCGTATCCCGATAAGATATAATAGAAAGTGATACTCCATTCAATCTTACCACTTAATTTACATATATCTTGGAAAGATGATCCAGAGATAAATCCTCTCTAATAGCAATGAAGTGTGCGGACTTTGTAAGACGATCAACTATGACCCAGATAGCATTATTGCCTTTGGATGTTTTAGGAAGACCTGTGAAAAAGTCCATAGTGATGTTTTCCCATTTCCATTCGGGTATGGGTAATGGTTGTAACATCCCCTTAGACTTCTGTCTCTCAGCTTTAACTTGCTGACAAACCCAGCATCGAGAGACATATTCAGCAACATCTCTTCTCATGCCGTCCCACCAGAAGTACTCTTTCATGTCCCTATACATCTTCGTGCTTTTAGGATGAATAGAGAATGGAGAACTATGAGCCTCATCCAGCAGCTCCTTCTTTAATTCGGGGATGGGAGGAACACAAACCCGATTCCTGAACTTTATTATCCCATCACAATCAAGGTTAAATTCAGGAACATTTCTCACCTTCTTTTGTAACTCGACATCTTCTTTCTGTGCCTCTTTAATCTTCACATGTATAGACGGTTGAACATTCATTTGAGAAAGATACGATTTTCCCTTTCCATTATAATTCCAAGATCCATCCTTTGTAAATCCATAAATATTGGATCTTTTTTGATCCTCGTCATGGATATACTGGCATGGTCTTGTCGACTTAATGCATCTTCCACATTGTTTTCTTTCCCAGGGTGGTAATGAATTGAGTAGTCATAATCGTTAATCAGCTCTAACCATCTTCTTTGGTGCATATTCAGCTCCTTTTGTGTGAAAATATACTTTAAACTTTTATGATCAGTATAAATGTCACACCTTTCTTCATAAAGATAATGCCTCCAAATCTTTAATGCAAAGATTACCGCAGCTAACTCCAAATCATGTGTTGGGTAATTTTGCTCATGGATTTTCAACTGTCGTGAGGCATAAGCTATCACCATATCATTTTGCATAAGAACAAACCCCAGCCCCTTCTTGGATGAATCACTGTATATCACAAACCTTTCTCCACTACAAGGCAGTGTGAGCACAGGTGCACTGGATAACCTTATTTTCAACTCCTTGAAATTCTATTCACACTCCTCCGTCCAAACAAACTTAACTCCTTTTCGAGTCAACCTGGTGAGTGGATTAGATAATCATGAAAAATATTTCACAAAACGTCGATAATATCCAGCCAAACCAAGAAAACTTCGAATCTAAGTTACTGTTGTTGGTCTCGACCATCTTTCGATAACCTCTGTTTTTGCTGGATCCACAGATATCCCCTCTTTTGAGATTATGTGACCCAAAAATGAAAGTTTTTGAAGACAAAATTCACACTTGGTAAATTTGGCATAAATATTCTCCTTTCTCAGGGTCTTTAATATAATTTTCAAGTAATCTTAATGTTCTTCCTTGATCTTTGAATATAAAAGAATATCATCTATAAAGACTACCACAAACTGATCAAGATAGTCTCTAAAGACTCTATTCATCATATCCATGAAGATAACAGGGGCATTAGTAAGACCAAACGACATCACTATAAATTCATAGTGTCCATAACTTGTACGGAAAGCCGTCTTTGGTATATCCTCCCTTTTGACCCTTAATTGATGATACCCTGAACGAAGATCAATCTTGGAAAAGTATTGAGATCTGTGTAGTTGGTCAAATATGTCATCAATGCATGGGATAGGATATTTGTTCTTGATAGTGATCTTGTTAAGTTCTCGATAATCAATGCAGAGTCTCATTGATCCATCTTTCTTCTTGACAAACAGAACAGGTGCTCCCCAAGGTGACGCACTAGGGTGTATAAATCCCTTATTACGAATCTCTTGGAGTTGCTTCTTCAATTCCTGCAACTCAATTGGGGCCATTCTATAATGTTTCTTTGAAATAGGCAAAGCACCCGGTACGAGTTCTATTAAAAACTCAACTTCACAATTTGGTGGAAGACCTAGCAATTCCTCCGGAAAGACATCATCAAACTCCCATACAATGGGTATATTATTAATCGTGAGTTTCTCACCAACCATTTGAGATAAATAACCTTCATTCAGTGGAATAAAGACCCATAAGCTGGAAGAAATTTCCACTGGAAGGTTATGTTCATCCTTGCATCGATAGACGATCATATATTGATCTGGAATATGAAGTGTGACTTCCCTTATTTGGCAATTGATATGATCTCCATATAAATAAATCCAATCCATGCCAAGAATCACATCAAATTCCACTATAGGAAGGATCACAATATTTGCAAGAAGTACTTTCCCACAAACTTCAATCGGGTAAGAATTATAAAATTTTGATACGACTGTTGTGCCATTAGGTGT
This sequence comes from Viscum album, assembly GCA_963277665.1. Lineage (NCBI taxonomy): Eukaryota > Viridiplantae > Streptophyta > Magnoliopsida > Santalales > Viscaceae > Viscum > Viscum album. The sequence continues at coordinate 2,057,863,006 of OY728137.1, forward strand.
TGTCACAGCTAACTCAACATCTAATTGTTGAGGTAATATGGTGATACCCTTAGAAAAATCTTCATAAATAAAAGAGTGGGTGGATCCAGAAACAAATAAAACATTTTCTACTTTAGAGTGGATGGTAAGTGTACCTTTCACCACTTCGTTATCGTACTTCACATTGCTGATAGAAATTGCATGTGACTTTCCTTTGTCTTTAGCCTTAAGAGTTTGCTGACATCGACCATCATCATCAACCCTTTGATTTGGGCATTGATTGGCATAATTCCCCATCTCCTTGCACTTGAAACATTGAAGTGTAGTAGAGTCATTCTGTGTATCCCTTCCTTTGTTTGCATCATTAGACATCTTCTTCCCATCATTGCAGCATTCAAATGCCCGATGACCTTCCTTTTCACATTTGAAACATTTACTTGTCCTTTTAAGACAACTACCTCCATGTTTCTTTCCACACTTTGAGCATAAGGGAAAACTCATCTTCTTTTCAGTGTGCTATTTAGATTTTCCTTTCAATTCCATTTTCCTCTTCTTATCAAACCCATATGATTGATGGGTTACTCCAATCTCCATCTCAACTTTGAGAGCACATCGAATGATTTCCTCGTAGCTATTGAAGTCCCTTATGGCTAACGCCCTTCGAAGACTTGGTTTTAAGCCACTAAAGAATTGATCAATCTTACTCTCAGGTTGGATAATAATACCAGAAGCATACCTTGCATGTCTTGTAAAATTTTCTTCATCGGTACCAACAGATTCATCATCCTTTTGCTTTAGTTCAAGAAACTCCTTCTCCATTTTTGTTCGGAGAATACGAGGGAAGTACTTATTGAAAAATAAGTTCTTTAACTCGTCCCATTCTATAGACTCAATTTCATCTCTTTGCCTCGTATTCTTAATAAGATTCCACCATTGATCAGCATCTCCTTCCAAATGATACATTGCTAGGATGAATTTATCATGTTCAGAACATTGAAGAACTGAAAATATCTTTTCAGTAGTACTAATCCATTGTTCAGCAAATAATGGATCAGTAGACCCGCTGAATGAAGGTGGACGCTGCCTCATGAAGGATTCAACAGAATGTTTCTCCTTTGCTCGTTTGGAAGTCCTACATGATTCATAGCTTGAAAAAGTTGTGTGAGCATGACTACAAGATTTCGCATTCCAGCTCCCATAACTTTTGGTTGCTCAGGGGGACAATCATTGCATTGCCCGTCACATTCCGCATTAACACAGTTTTTTCAGGTTCCAGCCATTGACTAAAACCAAGAAGAATAGTGTGAGCAACACTAATTATAATAGGAAAACCACATAATCAAGAATAAAATTTCACACTTAAAGTCTTATCCTGGGTTATTCATGGCCATTTATAAAACACTACGATTTTGTTCTATGCTTAGACTTATCCTTAGGGTTCTTACTAAGGCTTTCACATCCTAGTTTCCAAAGGTTGACTATACCTTTCCTCTGATACCAACTATAACGACCCATTAATTACCTACATGGTTATTACTTCAAAATTTAAGCACACTTATTACAACATATAAAAAAACCAGGAAAGGACCGTATAGGTATAGTGTCTTTAGAAACTGGGAAACATAAACAACTGGTTCATAAAGCGTCTACACTGTCTCCCATTTATTTCATCATATCTATAGTCCCTTTTGGCATATCTTACTTAATAACCTTCTTCCTGACCTGGGGAAAGAAAACATACAAAAGGGTGAGCTCAAATGCTCAGTAAGGGTAAACAAAAGAAATATCAATCACATCATATTGATAAGAACATAAAATTTTGGAAATCTTAACCTGCAAAAGAGAGCATAACTTCATAACATGGGATAAATCATAGTAGTGAAATGAAATTCCAATAATAATAACTTAAAACATGAAACTTTGTGGAATACACACATAATCATAGATAATCATTTCTTATTAGTCAAGACTCATGTCCAAGACTATCTTAGTGGACAAAGTCCATTTCTGAACTGAGTTCACTCCTCATTTCAGTCCAGTTTCACTGAACCGGTTTAACCTGCCGTTCCAGCCATGTCTATCTCATGAGATATAAAATCTTTACCCAAAGCATTGGAGGGAGATATAGGTCTCACCCATCTCATAATGATACCATTCTTATGCGTGCCACAAAATTATAAATCATACATCATTGCATAACCCATGTAATAAAAATGAGATTCTTAAACAACATGACATCATAAAACAATTCATATAAGATAAAGGAATACATAAAAATAATTCCATCACAACATAATCAATTAAATTTAATAATAGGGATAGAAACAGAACCCTATATTATCTTAGATGGAAAATAATTTTGATAAAACACTTGAACTCCATTCTTGAGGAAAATATCCTTTCTACTTCAAAAACATTTTTCCTTTCTTAAAATGTCATACAATTTTAAACTAAAAGAAGTTGATTAAAAATAAACTTGAAAACATTTAAAGGAAGCTTCTTGGAAATAATGTTTTAAACATCCATTCATGCCGTATAAGTTAAAAAAACATTCTTCTCGTACTTTTGTCGGAAAAGTCAAAAAGTACCTCGTATGAAAAACAACAAAAGATTCCTTTCATATCTTTTACTAAAAACTCATCGAAGGGTAAAATTGGATTTAAAAAATTGTTTGTGGATGGAAACAATATTACATATTGAAGAAACATGGATGTGGATGATAAAATACACCCCAATAAATACCAATATATAAACAATCTCGGATAAAATGAGATTGTGATATTTTCCCTTACCTTAGGTCCAATTTGCTTCGTAAGTGTCCGAACCTCCTGTATAATGATTTAAATAATGTTATTGACTTATTCCAGAATCATAATTATTTTTATGATATCATATATGGTCATATTCCTAGCTTCTTATTAGTAATATTTCATTACTACTTGTTATTCGGGTGTTTATTACTTTTTGTTCTTATGCGTGTTTTGTCGAATAAATTCTTATTTATCTTTTTAGGTTATAGATACATCATTTTCAGAATGGTATTAGTGTAATATATATCATATTAATTCATTCAATTAATTTATATAATCATTATTCAATGAAGATCATGTAGAACAAGTCACATCACATCGTGGAGACAGTATTCCGTACGTACGCACGAGCGATGATATCGTTCCCATGATTGTGGAATTGTATTGGAGTGTATATATACTATTTAAGACTCAATATCACTTTAAAATAATCATATATATTCATTACTATCACCCTTATACCCATCCAAGTAAGGTGGTGGTGGGAAATAGATTACACCACACCGTGGAGACGGTATTCTGTACGTACGCACGCGCGGTGATTTCGTTTTCCGTAGGATGGATAAGAGGTGAATTAGGGTTGTTTCATATTTATAATAACATATCAGTATATGAGTATTACTTATGTTATTACCTCATAATTAAACAACTAAAGGAGAGGGAGTAGAAGAAGAATGGAACTTGAAGAAAAAGGTAGAAGGTATTACCTCTTTCTCGAAGTGCCTCCTTTAAACTTTCTCTTAAGGCACTAGATTTGGTATTTTGATAAGACCAGTACCTCTAGTAGGTTTATAAGGAAGTGGGGAAGTTAAATAGGCAGGGTTTGGCCGATCTTGAAGGCTCAAAGTGGTGTGAGGAAGAGAGGGATGAGGTGCCCTTTTATAAGGGAGGAGAGGGGCACCTTTGGAATAACTAAAAATATTATTTTATTATAAAGTAAAATTAGGTTTTTAATAGCTCAAAATTGATATATTTCGAAGATAAGGTGGGTATGGGTCTAAATAATCTCATCAAATAGAATTTAGACAAGTTTAGGTATCAATTTTAACCTTATCATTTAGATTTAACTTTAAGTTAGATAATTTAACTTTTACCATGTCTTCTTGTTTTCTTACACTATAAGGTTAATAAACTTACTATATGAAGCCAAAAGAACCCCAAGTTGTTTATTATTAATATATATAACCTTATATAAGTAATTTGGCCGAACCGTAGATTTTTAGAAAAAAAATAACAATTAATAATATAATTTTTGTTTTAAAAACTATTTTATGTCAATTTTGACACTTTTTAGTAATTGATTTTTGTGGAAATAATAACAGAATTATTAGTTCGAACCAAGTTAATTAAATCAATAATAACATGTCATATTAACCTATAAATTTTGTTTAATTCCTAAAAAGTCTCAAATTACATTTATTTGGGTATTTATAACATCAATTATGTCAATATTTCATTAATAAGATAATTACTGCATCATAATTGTATCATAAATAAATTAAATTATTTTAAGTCTAAAAATTACAAATAAAATACCATTATGTAGGAAATCTTTTTATCTTTCTAATGAATATTTATAGTTTAATTTATCTATTGTATAACCCTATATTAAAAATGATATACGTATTAAACTTTGATTTTAACTATTTTAACCATTCTTTAAATAAATTAATAATAAATGTCCTAATCTAATCCATGTGGGCCTAAATGGTCATATTTTATTCCTAAGGTTGTTTTTGGTCGAATTACACTTATCCAATAGAATTAGGACATGTATTAGGGTAATAGTAATAACAGTTTTACCCTTAATTACCCTATTTACTTTGAACCGTGGTAAAAAAAGTAAAAAGTTACTATTCACCAAAAACTATTTTAATCTCATTGAACCACATTTTAGTCCTTGATTTTAACCGTGTCTCTCGGATTTTCTAAATTCCACTCACAGAAGCGGTAAAATTTAGTTTTATGAAAAATTCAGTTTTTTTAACTACCACTTAGTGGTTTCACTATTCATCAAAAATTGAAAGTTTTCAGAAAAATACCAAAATTTCACCCTAGGATAATTTCGATATTCCGAATACAAAAATGAAGTCCATTTTGAAAAATAAAATTTATAAAATTTCAAAAAGTGGTTATTACTATTCATAACGGCGAGTTTTAATAATATTTTAATAGAATATCGTTGTTTAGTGAAACTCGGTATTGCGTACGACGCAAGCTATTGAGGAAGGCCGCGGTTGCGTGTAAAGAAAGCCAAGCTAGTTTTGTGTGTAGTGAAATATTTCTTTGATAAAAACAAAATATTTCTCATAAAAGTCTTGGGCGTTACAAGGACGTTATTGGGATATGTTTTGGGAAGCGTTTAAGAGGATCATCTATGATTTCTTTTATCCTGAGACGTTGAGGGCCAATCATGCCCAAGAGTTCATGCATTTGAAGTAGGGACCTATTTCAGTTATGGATTAATCATCCTATTTTACAGAGATTCAGTGCTTCTCACCTGTTTTAGGAGGCGACAAAATATCTTTAGCTAGACGATTGGTGGATGGTCTCAGGTATGACATCCAATCATTGGTGAATGTCTTCAGGATAAATTCAGTGACGACTATAGTGAACCAGGTTTTGATTAACGAGTGTAATTTGAGGGGGTTAGGAGATGTGAGCTGGGGATGTTCCGCATCTAGGGCTGGAACTCCTTTGATAGATTGTAGAAAGCACTAAAGGGAGCCTTCACATGTTGTTTCATCGTGTATTCAGGTGGTATGCTACCAGTGTGGGAAGAGTGGTTCTACAAGACTACATTACTCAAAGGACCTAGTTTAGTGCCAGTCTTGCGGAAAGGTGGGCCATCTTCAAATTTTTTCCTTTTTTTCTCATAATCAGCTAGTGATAGGAGTTCTGATATGGATCTATGTTCAGGAGAAGGATCACTCGTTTCTCTTCAGTCAGGGAACTGGAGTTCGTCCTGCCATTCTGGTCGAGGAGGAGGTTGTGGCTGTGGTATCCATTCGGCATGTTTTCAGTGAAATCGTGGTGGATCAACTCATGGTAGCCATGTAGGGTCGGAGGGCCATGGTACGGGCCAGAGTTTTGCAGTGGAGAAGACCTAGAAGGAGAAGGATCCCGAACCTTCTATAGTTAGAGTTATGATTCTAGTAGCCTCAGTTTTAGCTTCTGCTCTTTTTGATGTAGGGGCTTCCCATAGTTTTATATCTATTTCTATTGTGGAGATACTTGGGCTATTTATCTTTACGTATGATTATGTTATGATTCTAGACACTCTGTTAGGGCGTAATACATGTAGTGTATGTTAGTTCAAGGAGTGCCCTATTAAGGTTGGTGGGTTTCACTTCTTATGGGTCCTCTATGTATTAGAGACGACATGCTTCAATTTTATTCTTGGAATGAACTGTTTGGTATCTTTCTAGGCCTTTGTTGACTGCTATCGCTGTAGGATGAATTTCACATCACCATAGGGCGGGCCATTTCTATATATGTGTGAATGGGATGACAATGCGAGAAGAGCTGGACCCGAGCATCATGGGTTGAGAGGAATTACAACCCAAATTTATAGTTTATAACTAGTTGACCAGGGGACTTCACAGATAAACTTTCCTTCAGTGGTGGATATTTTCATAGATGTTTGTCTCGATGAATTTTCAGGTTTAACTAAGAAGCATGAGGTAGATTTCTCGATTGATCTTGTTCGAGGAGTGACACTGCAGTCTATTACTTTTTATAGGATGGCTACACTGGAGTTACAGGAGCTCTAGAAGTAGTTGGAGGAGTTGCAGGTAAAGGGTTTTGTCTAACCCGGTTATTCTCCCTGGGGTTTTCTTTTCCTTTTTGCAAAGATGACAGATGGTACCCTCATACTTTGTGTAATATCGGATGTTGAATCAGTTGAAAATCATGAAGCAATATACCTTTCCAAGGATTGATTATCTCATTGATCATCTTCAAGGATCTCGGATGTTCTCAAAAATTGACTTGAGATCTGGTTATAATCAGTTTCACATTAGACCATATGATTTACCTCTTATAGACTATCAGAGTAGGTATGGTCTATACAAGTATTTGGTTATGTCGTTCGGTCTTATGAATCCACCAGTTTTTTTCAGGGCACTGATGAACCAAGTGTTCCATATTTATTAGGATTATTTTTTTGTAGTCTTCATGGAAGATAACTTATTGTACTCTCACACTCTACAAGACCATTCCACCCATCATGAGATCATTTTTAGTACACTGAGAGAGCATTAGTTATATTCCATGATCTCAAAATTCCACTTTTTAATAGAAAAAATTCACTTATTGGGTCATATTATTTCAGAGACAGGGGTATCGGTTGTCCTAGAGAAAGTGAGGGTAATAGTTTCGTAGGTGAATTCGAAGAACATCTCTGAGGTGCAGTGTTATCTGGGGATGGTTGGTTATTACATGTTCTTTATAAAATATTTTTCACTCTTAGCATTGCTACTGATGGGCACATCTAATAAGGGTGAAAAGTAATTGTGTACAGATTCCTACAATTTAGCTTTTCAGGAGCTAAAAGGGAGATTGACTTCGGCACCGATACTGATTTTACGAAGCCGGGAAATATTTACACCATTTCCTATGATGCGTCAGTTATTAGGATAGGAGTAGTTCGTATACTGGTAGAAGGAGTCGTTGCTTATGGGTCTCGGTATTGTGGCCACATCAAAGGAACAATACTAGAATTCTTGGTAATTGCGATAGACTATTTGTGTTGGGATCCCGTCGCAAATAGGCTTTTGCGACGGGGCCCCATCGCAAATAGCCCGTTGCAGAAAATGCTGTCGCAAATACAATTATTTGTGAGGGGCCCGTCACAAAAAAAATTATTTGTGACAGGAAACTTCGTCGTCGTATATAAGCTTCCGATAATATGTATTATATATACATAAACGTTTTTGCGACGGGCCCGTGGAAAAAACTATTTGCGATGATCTCTTTTCCTGTCACAATATATATATATATATATATATATATATATATATAACTTTCTGCGACGGGCCCGTCACAACACATTATTTGCGACAGACAAGTAGTCCCATCACACATATTTTTAAAAAATATTTAGTTAGACCATTTGCGACGGGACCCCATCACAAACAATCTATCGCAAATAATAAATTAATTTAAAAAAATTATTAAAATTATGATTAATGAAAAAATAATAATATTATTATTAAAACAATAAAAAACGAAAAAATATTAAAATTCTTAAAATTCACAAAATAATATAAAAAATAAAAAATAATAAAATTCTCAATATTCACAAAAAATAAAACAAATTTAAAAAAATATTAAAAATTAAATTATGTAATATTTGCACTGATATTAAAGATAGAAAATATAAATAATTCATATTAAAATGTTAAATTCAAATGTTTGTAACATAAATGACACTGGGGGGTCGTCTTCTGAAGGAGGTGGAGGAGTTGAAGGGACTGGTGGAGGAAACTACATCCCTAAAATACGAGTCAGACGGTGCATGTACTCCATATGATCGTGATGCTGCTGCTTCCATCGATGCATATGCTCCTCATAATGTTGCTCCTACTACTGCCACCGCTGACACATCTCTTCTTGCATCATCTACAAAGTCTTTATATTCTCAGCTTGAGCTCATATCTGCTCCTGATACTATGAGCCAGAAGATGATGCCTCTCCATGAGCTCCTCTAGAGAAGGATGCCTACATCGCAGCAGTACCATAATAAGTTCCAGGAGTCGAATGAGAGCTGATACCAACTACTCTGCCCTTCTCAAAACCACACTGACTCACCAGTATCCACGCTTCCTCATCGAAATGATGAGCACTGGTCTGCTTAGTCGTCTTGTCCTGACCCTCAGCCTGTGTCTGAGAGGTTGCAGCCTCATTTGACTCCTTCAATTCAAATTTATAATTAAAATTGTAAACATATTATATGCAGTTAATTGTAAAACCGAAAAAATAATATTAACCACAATCTGACACTGGCAATCACCTCTAATCTCACCAGTGGCTGAATCATTGTACATCATCCGATAAATGCCTAACTCCATAATATTGGGATTCTCGATTGTCTATAGAAATATTAAATAAACTGTTTATATTTATAGTTTTATAAAATATTTAAAAAATATACTTACCAAATTCTCTCTATGTGAACTGAATGTACAACTACCAGCTCGTTGAATTACCTCATGTCTCCCCTAGTTCGGTCATCCCACTGAAGATCTCCTCTGAAATCCACCACCCAACTAGTGTAAACATAATCCATCCCAAATGTGAGATGAAATGAACTCTGGTTGGTGGGCTCTACATGACTCATTATATTATTTCACCCCTTATTTCTTAATGGATGTCCTTCTAAAATTGTGCAAAAATTGACGAAAACGGTCACGCATAGAAACCTTCCATGTCGTGTGGATAGCGTCCCACATGATATCATTGATAGGATACCATAAACCATAAAAATAATTTATAATATCAAGTTGTTAATAAAACAAATTTCAAAATAAATATTATTTATTTACATACCATCCAATGATGGAAAATGTTGCATCATACATCAACGAGAATCTGTTCCCATGTGATCCATGGCTGTGAAAAATAATTACGCAAGATAGCTCTCCCCTGTCCAATAGCTACATGCACGAAACTGTGAAAAATGAATAAATAATCAAACAATTAGTATATATATAAATAAATTACTCAAATATAACTAAAATATACATGTTACCATACCTCTGTGTGCGTGGATTGAAACCAAGATGTGGATGTTTCTCGGTTATAGGGTCAAGAATCATCAGTCGTGCAAGACCGCGCCCCCACCGCGTACCCCCTGAACCACCAGTAGTCTGAGGGTCAGATGATCAAATATCCCCCTCATCCAATGGTAGTTCAGCCTCCTACAACTTGAGAAATATCTCATGGTCCATCTAAAACACAAAATGATTGTTGTTAGAAGATAGTTGAAAATAACTATTATATATAGATATATCTTAGTTATGATTATAATCAGAATTTAACTATGTCAATGTTCATCTTTATCCTCTTCTCTATAGCTTTCAATGTCACTGTCTTCATCTTCCTCCTCAGCATCATCAATATCCATATGAGTTTCATTTTCATCATCTCCTGTCATTTCAAATTCATTTTTAACATCATTAACATCTTCATCACCATCGATCCTTAATTGTGGGGTGTCATCATCAATATTAACGTCTCTTTGTGAATAAAATGGATTTTGAGCAGTCTCTTGAAAATATCAATTCCTTCCACATCAGAGGAACCACATTCACTTTGATTAAACTAATTTTCCCGAGATTTCATTTTTATTATACTCCACCAATCGCTCAAGTCTCTTGAAGTAGCATAGTACTTTCCATAATAAATTTTATGTGCATATTGAGCAAGTAAAAATAGTTCATTTACTACAAGAAGAAATTTATATTTAATATTAATGATTCCATGAGTTCAATGAACATGCAATCCTCTCTCAGTATCCAACCACCGACATTTAAACATTGCTATGTAATTCTTCCCTAGATAATATATCTTAATAATTTCATCCAAAATTCCATAAAATTCGACATCAGTTTCTCTGTGATGTGATCCTATCAAACAAACTCCCCTGTTCATTGTTTTTTATTCCTCATATGCATGTTTATGAAATCAAAAACCATTCACCCCATATGAAATATAATATTTAACCATTTTGGATGGTGGGTTACTTAATATACATAGCCGCTATTCAATTTTATCAGCATATTGGGACTCCTAAAAATTTGTAAAACAATTATCAATATAATAAATAATAAATGGACTTTATATTAAACTATCAATAATTTATGTTACCAGTTTTTGAAACCATTGAGAAAAAAAGATTGTCTGCATTCTTCAAGAGAAACTTCTATTATTTGTGGAAGTTGTTTCATGATATGATTAACATATAACCTAAAAATAAAATAAGTTTAAATATTGTAACATAAATTATAGAATACGTGATAGAAGCACTCAATGGACAAATGATGTCATTTCTTCACAGTAGAGAAGAACGTATGTATGAGATCTGTGATCTTCATCATCTGAAAGCCATCGTTCATAAAATCCACCGAAAACAATATTTAGATGATTAAAAACTATTAATTGATTGACCATTTCATCATTAACATTCCATCCATTTTTTCACATGTGATTGTGTTTTGAAGGATATTGAGATTCAAAATAATGAGAGCAGAAAAAAGAAATTTCCTCTTGCAAATAAGATTCAACAATTGAGCCTTGAACTGATGCTTTGTTAGGTATTTTTTTCTAAAATTTCTGCATGCATCTCTCGAATGGGTACATCCATCGAAACTGTACTGGACCTCCAAATTTAGCTTCATGTGGATAATTTAATATCAGATTTTCCATTTAGTAAAAGAAAGCCGAGAGAATTATTTCTTCTAGTTTACATATAATTACAACAACATCTTCTTCCAGTTTTCTTAGCACATCATAGTCTTTTGTCGCTGCAGAAATGTCTTGAAAAAAATATAATATGTCTGTTATTGAATCCCAAATCATATAATTCAACAAACCCTTTAATACAATCGGCATAAGTATTTCCATTATAACAAGAAAATCATGACTTTTTAATACATAAATATAACCATTCTTTACACATATGCCCAAATTGGAAGCATAGCCATCGGGAAGTCTCAAATCTGCAATCCACTAAGAAAATAATAAGTGACACTCTTTGGACAGTATATAAGCTTCTTTGGGCTTCATTAATCCTTGTGATCTGACATTTTCAAATAGTTCATTTTCTGGTCTCCTGCAAATTTGGGCAAGATCTAATCGTGTCTTTACAGTATATTTTATCTTACCTGGTGTATTCAAAACTGTTTGAAATAAATTATCAAAATAGTTCTTTTCAATATGCATTACATCGAACATGTGGCAGACCCACAAATCATACCAATACGGATGATCCAAAAAAATACTCTTTTTTATCCAATTATATTCTTTCCCAAACCCATGAATTTTATCTTGGTTTACTGTTGGTCCAAATCTGACGAGGGTTATGAAAATACAAATGATTTTAACTTTGTACCTGAGATCATCTTTTGAGGTTCATGCCTTTCAATTGTACATTTTCTGAAATGATATTTTTTCCTCCGAAAATGATGATCGGTTGGAAGAAATCTATGGTGACAATCAAAATAGCAAGGTTTTTTTCCATTGACGAGCATACAGGATTTGTTTTCTTTCATACATTAAGGACATGATTTTGGAACATTTGTACTCCAACCAGATAACATCACATATGCTATAAAGTCACTAATCGTCCACATCAATGCAGATTTTAACATGAAATTTTGTTTTGCAGCTACATCATATATATTCACACCATCACTCCACAATGAATTTAACTCATCAATCAATGGTTTCAAATAAACATTAATATTATTTTTCATATGTCCGGGGATTAATAGATTCAAAAAGATATAAGGCTCATTCATCAAAATCCATGGAGGGATATTTTATGGAGTTATAAAGACAGGACAACATGAATACTGACTACCATAAGAACCAAACGGACCGAAACCGTCAGTTGAAAGACCCAATCACACGTTTCAGGCATCTCTAGAAAAAAGATGGATGCAGACGGTCAAAATGTTTTCATGAATCACCATCATATGGATGATTCATGCTTTTATCAGTTGAAATCTTGGTTTTGTGCCAGGAAATCATTGACGTTGTGTTCTGAGACATTAATAAACGCTGCAACCTGGGTGCAAGGGGGAAAATATCTCAACTATTTTACTGGAATCGATCTAGACTTCTCTGGTTGAGCTTCTTTATACCTCAATTGTCCACATGTGGGACAACACTCCAATGAATCATTTTCTCCAGAATATAAGATGCAATCATTTGGACATGCATGAATCTTACGATAACTGAGGTACAGATTACGAATCAGCCTCTTTCTCTCATAGTAATTTGCAGGCAACACATTTCCTTCAGGTAACCGTGTTTTAACCAAAGAAAATATCTTATCAAAACAGTTGTTTGACATTGCATTATCGGATTTAATAGCCATAAATTTTGAAATAGATTCTATTTTTCTTATCTTGCAACCATGATATAATGCATCCTTATCAGACCTCAAAAAATTATGAAATTCAGATGGTGCTGACTCAGGAGTTAAAACAATATCATCATGAGTTTCAGTTTGTTACACAGATAGACCTGCAATATGATGTACTAAATTTGGAAACCGTGATGGATATGGAATCAAGTTATTAGGATCTTCTTTGGAACTGTGTTCACCCTATTGATACCAAAAAACATAATCTGGTTGAAAACCAAACTGCAAGATATGTCCCCCAACCTTTTCAAATTTTTCAAACGTTCTCAGAGCACATTTTTTACAAGGACACTAAATTGTGCCTTCTAAAACATATTTTGGTTTTTATGATGCAACTTCTAAGAAAGCTTCAACACCCTCAATATATATAGGATTTAAACCAGAACCATTTGGATTTCTGTGCTGATTTATCCAAGCTCGATCATCTAATAATGACTGATTTCGACTACCATGTTCCATATTTTTCTACATAAAATATAAAATCATAACTGTTTCTAAATAATTTGACATTATAAAAACACTATCTGAAAAAAGAATTTAAATAATTACAACTACTAAATAATTACCATTAATTAATGGTGACATAATTTCCAGTGGATTGGCGACTACTCTTTTGTCTGACAGCTCATTTAATTTCATCTTTCTCACAATTAAATATTATTTCTAATTATTACTAATTATTCTTAATTATTCCTAATTATTGCTAATTATTACAAATTATTACAAATTATTACAAATTGTAACTAATTATTACTAATTAGTACTAATTATTACTAATTATTACAATTTATTACTAATTATTACAATTTATTACTAATTATTAATAATTATTACTATTTATTACAAATTTTGAAATACTTTGCAATAATTAGCAAAATGAAAACTGCTTGAATAATGAAATGAAATTTGGTAATCATCGTTGTGGAAATGATTAAAAATTTTCCTTTTATTATCCAAGAAGATTTCTTTTACTAATTATTAGTAATAAAAAAAATCATATTATCAATATTTATGAATAAACAATATTAACATTATTAAAATAAAAAATTTATAAAATATTAAAATTATCAATATTCGTAGTAGAATTTGCTCTATTTTTATCATCTTCAAATCTCAAAACGTCATCAATTGCCAAGTCATGCACAATAAAAAGTTTTTGTTAGTCATGTCCAATGTAAAATCTATAATTGTACTTGAATGGTTGATCACCTCGCAAGTAGTGTTTTAATAGGACTACCAAAGTAATGACGTTCTCATCTCTAAGAATCATGTCACATGAGACTTTACATAGATAATTCTTCCTAAAATATTTGAGGGGATATCATTCTATTTCCCTTAAATTTTCAAGGAAGAATGGTCTATGTAAAGGTTCATGTGAGATAATTCTTATAGATAAGAAGGGCATGACTTGGTTTTTCCTATTGCAACACTACTTGCGAGGTGATCAACCATGTAAGGACAATTATAGAGTTTACATTGGACATGACTGACACAAACTTTTTATGGTGCATGAACTGAAAATTGGCGACCCTTTGAGATTTGAACATGTTAAAAATAGATCAAATCCTGTTGCGAATATTGATAATTTTAATATTTTATAAATTTTTTATTATTTTAATAATATTAATATTGTTTTTTCGTAAGTATTGATAATATAATTTTTATTAATTGCTAGTAGTTGCTAGTTATTTCTAGTTATTGCCAGTTATTGCTATTTATGACTATTTATTATTAATTAATACTAATTAATACTAATTATTACTAATTATTACAAATTATTACTAATTATTACTATTTATTTCTATTTATTACTATTTATTACAATTTATTACTAATTATTTCTATTTATTACTAATTATTACTAATTATTACTAATTATTTATATTTATTACTATTTATTAATATTTATTACTATTTATTTCTATTTATTACTAATTATTACTAATTAGTACTAATTATTACTAACTATTACTTATTATTACTAATTATTACAAATAATTATTAATTATTACCAATTATTAGTCATTATTACTAATTATAACTAATTATCACTAATTATTACTAATTATTACTAATTATTACTAATTATTAATATTTATTACAAATTATTACTATTTATTACTATTTATTACTAATGAGGACACCTGTGTGAGGGTCCACCTAATATTGTGCAACCTCGTTGGATCGTCCTCTTCATCGGATCTTACACTAGTTTGCCCATCATTTTTCACTAAGATCTCATCTATATTAAATGTGATGACACCTAGGGGTGTATCCTCAACAACAACATGCGAATAGAGTTTTTGCTTGATTAGACTAAAGTGGAGAGTGGAGTAATATCCCCAAATACAAATCTGCATGATTGGAGTCACATAATCAGTGATTATGTGGAGAACTATGAATATTTGAACGCATCTTCGATGAAGGGTCTGATGGTCTGTGGGTGATGTAGGAAGTTGTGCCACTATGACAGATTCTAACTCAAAGATGCATCATTTCCAGCTGACATCGTCGAAGTGTTCTAAGCTCTTCGGGTAGACCAAATGATGGTTAAGAAGATAGAAACTTTTCTCCCATATGGTCCAAAGAAAGATCATAACCTCATCTTGAGTGAGGCACTTTAGAATGATGAATGTTGTGTCCACATTTACCGAAAACACTTCAGACAGCTGATATGCAGTAAGAGTGTCCCACAAGATATCCCGATCAAAAGTAAGGGCCATATCCTGGTTACCCCAAACTATGATCAGTTCTAGTAGATGAATAGGTGGCAACACTAATGCGGTGTTATGTGGTGGTGGACTGGCTGATGGAGAATCTGATGCATGTGTTGTCTGACTATTGTATGCTGGTTCATCAGTCAGGGCAATGTCGATCACATCATCATGTCCTTGTAGGAATAAATAATACAAACTAACTCATGTTCAAGGGAAACGACAATCATTTGTAGGTCAAATGGGTGCTCTTGTTCTATTATATCCTCGAATAACTTTCTGTGATCTCATGTAGAGGTAGATAATGATGGAAAAGATGAAAGAGATGATTTCACCACATGACCCTTGAAGGGAATAGATCCTCTTCCAATATGATAAAACTACAAAGGGATTTGGTCTTATGGTGGATCTCAACTTCCAGAATAGAGAATATCACCCACTATGATCCATCCCTAGACTCTGATTCAAAATACTGGGGGGATGACTCCATCATCGAGTAACATTCGGCTTTAGAATATGTGAAGCGAATGAGATTGACAATGACATAGAACTTCCAAGAATTTTTCCTTCGGTGGTGGCCATTCAATTTTCTTACCTAGGATGGTTCTTCAGGCAAGGTATGATCTTCGACATGGGGAGTACCTCCATGTTGGTCGGTTCTAGAGTAGGGAGGAACTATGCTGGAATTGGTTGGGATATGGGGAGGAACTCTGTATCGATTGATGTAAAAGTGGGGAGGACTTCTTCTTAGACTACTATGAGAGTGGAGAGGGTATCCACTTTGGATGCTGATGTGGCAGGGACGACCTCCTCATTGGTCCACAAGAACATGGGTAGGACCTCCATGTCATTTGTTGTTGGAGTGGGAAGGACATCCTATTTGGTGGGTTGAGGTGTAAGGGGGACCTTCACATTTGTCAAGCTAGGAATGATGAGGACCCCTGAATTGACATGTGATAGTATAAGTAGGACCTCATTACTGATCACTGATGGAGTAGGGAGTACTTATACATTGTATGGTGTTAGAGTGTGGAGTTACTCCACTAGAGCTAGGAGTGTTCGAGGAGGACTTTTACATGGCCAGTTGTTGACATGTGGTGGACCTCTGTATCTGTTACTATAAGTATGGGGAGGAAATCAAAACTGGATGTCAACAAAGAGGGGAGGGCCTCCACTTTTGTTGATGTTGGGAACATGGTGAGGACCTCTATTTTGGATACGATTGTTGGGAGGACCTCCACTCTTGTTGGTGAATGCATAAAAAGAGCCTCCATCATGAGTCTCATCATCATTTACTATCCTGTGATGGATGTTGGTGACACCAACAGTTGAGAGAATCGACCCATCCTACCTGTGAGGTAGTTGATGGCTCCATCCCAACCAGGCATTGAGGAGTCCCTGTACTATTGTAGTAGGGACCTGGAAGAGTACAACAGCGGTGGTAGGGGAAAATGAAGTTATGGAAGATAATTACCTAAGATTGGAATCCCCTATATCCTGGACTGTATATCTTCTTTAGGTTGATTGGATCGGGGATGGTAGATCGTGGAAATAGTTCACCTGTTCTATAGCATGATAGACCAGTCCTAGGTGGTGCTGATGAGGCTTGGTGGGATCCCTCCTTAGAAAATCCCAGGTGATTTTCGTTTATGGGGTGACTGGGGAATCTTTAAAATTCTAGATGAAGGGTAGTGCATTAAAGGATCACTCCAAGGACATGATCTCTAAGAGATTCATTATCAGATTGGGGAGAAACGACTCTATATATGGCCCTTTGGAGCAGCAGTGTCAATGACACATAAAATCATCTAGGTCCCAAAAAGTCATATCTTTTGTGGGAATGATTCCCTACTTCTTGTATCATCATAACAGGTTGTCTATCAAAATCTTATGAATGATTTGAAAGGGTTACATGGGTCTTTGGCACCCGGTTGCTATGGTCGTGACTTAAGTCATGGTAGAGATCGAGTCGTGTGTGACTTCCACATTGAGATTTCTCTTGCCCCTACATTTGTGGGCATTGGGTGAGAAGATTACAATATATTGGGCACTGCAAAGTAGTAAGGTACAAAATTCAGTTTGGATACAAGGAAATAAATTCCCAATTCCCCAGTACCATCCAATATTCCAGGGATAGAGAGAGATCCATGCTGACGATGTTGCATACCATAATTCCCAACATTTAACTTCTCTCCAATTTATGGTGATTTCCATGCCAGTTCCACTATATTCATTGTGAGTATTAGCATCAAATAAATGGATTTGGTAACTTTATCATCTGTCAAACTGATGATCATCATGGTCAATCCCTACTGTTAAAGGAGAAAATATTCAAGTCTGGTTCACCATTTCTATTTTCAACACTTTCACCATGGCGCACTGTGGAACGTGTCATCGTAATTATTCTGTTGAGTTTTTACCATATATTTTTGATTTCCTAAAGTGGGAGGCATTCATTACATTTCTAGATATGTCACCTCCTTGATCAAAATGATACGATGGGATGTTAGTTACTCCTTCTATGCATTCCTCCTTGGAACTATTCGCTTAGTTCGGGCATCCCTCATAGATTAATATGTGTTCATGAATCTAAATCTATGTTCCACATCATTATTGATGCTGATTAATTATGATTATTCTATATGAAAATTATTTGGGGTCTCAAAATTGTAGAAACTTTCGGTCAGGGGAGTAGTGACATTGTGCATTACTAACATGTCTGGATGCTTGAACATTGGTCACCTGTATTCTTTCTCAAAGGAGGGAATATCATGTAGGCATCTCAGGTATGGAACCTGATGCATCCCATGTTAGTAACTGGGTATCTTATTTCAAAAAAACAGCTTTTGAGTTTTTCATCTGGCATCCCATGATTACAGTGACGTAGAAGTGTAATAGGTTGCAATATCTAGAGAATAAATAATGAGGTTGTTCATACTACTCGGTAGAGGTGAATCATGAATGTCAATCCCTATGAGAGATCCCTTGGAAGGTTTACGGGATGTATGGGTTAGAATGCCTCATTGAGGTGGACCCAGGGTGATGTGTTCCCTTAAGGGAAGGTGTCACCCCAGGCAAGCTGATCAAGAAACCACTGATGCTGGATTAGGGAGGTGAACCACTATAATGGGGACACCATAGTTTACCGTTTGTTAGGATTGAACCTCATGGAAGCATCCTATGAAACCTATTTATAGTATATGGATCAAATCCCACATAGTTTAATGGATGTTTTGGGTCTTTCACATTGGAGATTCCTAGGTGCTTCTAGGTGAAATGATTGTGTGGTAGTGGCTTACGTGTAGGAATGGCCTAGGTGGATGGAAATATCTCATTGGGATATGGATAATGTGTTGGGTGGAGTGGATGGAATAGATGGATTGTTGGGGGTGTTGGTATTGAACCTTAGGGAAGATTCCTATATATCCTAGTTAATCATTAATTAAATTCCATGTCTTTTTTGATGGGAATAAAGGCTTATACCTAAGGAGGATTTCGGTGGAGCATGTGGTTGGGGATTAATCATTGAAGCATCCTAGATGGAATCATGACATGGTTAGGGAATACGCATGGAAGAGGACCATGGGAGAAAACGACTGTGGATTACTCCAGGAGGGATTCCCCTTTGGGGATTGGACATATGGAATGGCTATTACTAACCTTTAATACAATGTGATTAATGCTCGGTGTGAGAAAAAAAAGGAGGAAATATTTGACCTGATTCATGTTGTGAAATAAAAGTCAACAAGTGATGGTGTGGGACTTATGTAAGGAAGCTTCCCAAGGAGGATATCATTATGTACAATGGGAATATACATCCATATGAGGACGATCTCATTCCATGTCAATCGTTCACAGAGCATCCTTTCAAAGGATTCTTGGAGCTTATATGTGGATATTGCCTGAGGTGCAGAAGGAGACAAATCCCAAAGGATGAGGGATGGATGATTGCGAGTACGAGAAGTGAGAGGTTCCTAATTCCCATACCTTCTCTAATCCTGTGTGGATGATTCCATACAGTGCATGGAGGATCTCATTCCTTATCACACATACATGAGGACATCCTTAGGTTTTCTCACATGGTGAGGTCACAATTTAAGATCAGGTGTGGAGGATTTTTATACTGGGAAGTTTTAACCCCTCCAGATCGGACGTGGGGGACTCACTCCTCACCCCTTAGGCTTACATAATAGTATCGCATCATCCCTTGGAAGACGGATGGATCTATAAATACACATTTGAAAAAATTTGGAGGAGTGGTCATTCATGAGGTCCACATTATCATTTCTGTGCTGAAAAAGTAAGAGAAATTAGCATACCTATACTGAAAAGAAAGTGGTTGGGTGATTCTATATAGGAACCCTTACTAGGGACTAGTAAATCACAAATCACAAGCCTAGATGGATTCTTTAAGGAGGAATGCATAAGAGGAACGGTTTGAATGCATGAGGGGATCAAACAATGTGCTTTGGATTAAAGGCAATCAATTGAGATTAAGGGAGTGGGGTGTGCAGGATTGGATTCTTGTGCACAAGAGGAAATATTAAGTTAAAGATTAGGGTTATCTAAAACCCACAGGTGTTCAAAAGAGGGGTATTTTTCATACACATGCCGTAAACGTGGATGAAATGGGAACGTGTCAAGCTACAGTGGTCCCACGTGATGGGGAACCCTAGGGAACCTATCGTGAAATATATTATACCTTGAGGGTTCCATGGATTCCATGCGGTCATGGAAGAGGTGTCTTATGTTCCAGATGGTGAGAATTTGAATTCTAGAGAGTCACCCTGATGAAGGGGGTGTAGTCCAATATATAGACACAGGATTTTGCGGCAGCGCACAATATTTCTAGCATGGAATTGGGAATTTGACATCGCATTGACAGTGTAATATCTTTACATGTGGATTACACATTTTTTTTTGAACAAGAAAAAACACTTGACCACACCTTACATGGATGTTTTTTGTTCGCCCAGGCAGAAGATGCCTTTTTGGCATTACATTAGGGACATAATGACCATATGTGTAGATTCCAGTCTTACACACAAACCTCTAAACATGTCCACATCTGCCTTTTGTTTATTGGGAAGATTCATTGGGTCCCATGGTGTCTTTGGTTTACTTAATGATGACTATTTTTAGCTTCACGATAAATTCGGCACCAATAGTGATTTACAAATCATAAATGAAAAATCACAAAATTAGGGCTCAAACTTACGGGGATACGTACTATGAATGAAACAAAACCCCCAATCCATTTCTAAATTGTATCCAACCAATATATCATCTATTTTCATTACAGAATCTAATGTGATATAAAATTTATTGTGGCATTAAACACACAAGGAGCAACAAGTCTATTTTTCAATTCAATCGAGGTTACCCAATCAGTTATGTTTTTAAAATCCATTTAATTCTTATTCTAAAATTTAATAAAACATTTTCAAATAAATTACTTTCCCCTTCTGATATTTAAGACCTATTTTAAAACAAAAAACCTCAATAAAGTATTTCATTAAATAGTTGGTGTGTAGAATCGTATTTTTAAAGACCCCCAAATTAAAAACATTGAGGCTTTCCTTAAACCCTACAAAAATTATAAATAATAAATTATTATTAAACAATACAATTAAATTTATTATAAATTATAGAAATTTATGAATTGGAACCTCTTCTACAGATAGACCTACCTCACAACGAAGATAAAACTAACAGCCTTTAAAAATAGAGATTGGGGAAGAGTAGATTTGGTCCTCATGATCCTAGATCCTTAAGAAACAATAACAATCCACCATAAAACACATTACATATAGAATAAATATCCAAATTTTATTCCAACAATACAATAGGAGAAGAGATCTAGAGAGGATCTACAATGAATAAGTGAAACTAGATAAAAAATGTAACATACATCGAATAGGTCTTCCATTAATGAAGGAATGTTTCACTGAATCCTTAGGAGGAATCCTTGAGAGAACAAGAGAATGGTTAGTTGAATCCAAAAAACGTTATTAGGGGGATTTTAGGGGTTA
Source organism: Viscum album (assembly GCA_963277665.1). Lineage (NCBI taxonomy): Eukaryota > Viridiplantae > Streptophyta > Magnoliopsida > Santalales > Viscaceae > Viscum > Viscum album. Next base: position 2,057,884,691 of record OY728137.1, read on the forward strand.
TTCTTGGGGTCTCATGATTTTTTAAAATAATTTTTAGGGAAATAAAAACTACACACATGGTATGCTGGGAAGGGACATATAGTTAAAAAAATTATGGAACCCTACTGGTCGTTGAGATGGGGTACACAGTTTAACAGTGAAGTTAGTTCAACTATGTAAAAAATGTGAAAAGAAAAACTATACAAGTTTGAATAGTTTATATGGGATGGAAACATGGATAAACAAACGACACACCCCCATCTATTGTCTCACAAAAGGCACACAGACTATGAGGACAAAATGTACGGTTTTCCCTAACAGTGTGCCAACCGTGCATAGCACCATGTCATTTCAAAATTTTCAAACAACACCTATATCAACTCCAAATAAATACCCAAAAAAATCATGACCAAAACTTGGGTCATGAAATACTTGAAACTAGGTAGTTGGTTGATACAACCTCCCAACCATAATGTATTTTTATCCCTATAAAGTTCTCAATACTATAGACTTGCGAAAAGAAAATTCCACTAGAGTCACAATAATGATTCTAACTCCTACATCACAAGCGTATCCCATCCATAATCCCATAATACATAGACCATGTAAATTGTCTTATCTCCTAGTACAATATCTCGATGATCTATAATCTGAAATGATTTATCAATTACCATGGTGTCGATAATGAGATCAACATCTTCCCATTCAATCACCTAGGAATGATCTTGTTGATATCCCCTTATCTAGTGAACATGAAACTCATAATTATTAGAATCTAAATGAGGTGTTAATTCCCACTGATAATCCAACTTTTCAACTAATCCAAGGACATCGAAGTGGACCATTAACCTCAGTGCCAACTTACACTGCTTACCCAACCGATGATGTCCCATGTGAGGTGAAACTAAAAGAAGGATCCAATCCCCAACCTAACACTAAATTGATTAACTATGATCATCCAAATTGTATTTATGAGGAATCTAAGTCATGAAAAAAACCTTCCAGATCAACTAATCGTTCTCTATATCATTTTATTCATGGATTGATCCAATCAAGGACCACTCACCATATTCTTCCCAGCACGAGGGTGGTATACAAGGCCACCAAAAAAAATGACTCAATGTTTTCCACCTTAATAGAATTTTAATAACTATTTTTATAAGAAAATTAGACTATAGGAATAATATTTTACAAGGATCCAATGAAATAAATCATACATGCCAGAAGTATATCCCAAGAAACCTAAATTGCCATCTTTTTCATCTCATCCATTTGACGACAGTGTGCCATGATTACATTTATATTGAAACCCATCGGCTCCTGAAATTGTTTCCAAAAAAAGTTGTAAACCTCATTTACCTATCTGATATTATTGTATAGGGGATACTCTATAGTCTCACAAACTCATAGAAATGAAACTACCTATGGTTCTCCACATTAGTTGACTTCATGATTGGGAGTAAAAGTTTCTACATCAAAATCCCATCAATAATTACCAAAATATAATCATTTCTACTAGTTTTATGTGGTGAACTAATGATAAATTCCATGGAAATATCATCTCATTTCCATCCCTGAATGGGAAAGTGTTGTAATAAACCTAAAGGTCTCTGGTGGTCTACCATTATTTTTTAATGAGTTAGGCATAGTGACACAAATACTACAATCGACCATATTAATCACAGATACCAATATCAATGCTCCAAATCAGGATTCATCAAGGTAGTCCCAGGGTGTATTGAACAGAAAGATTTATTTCTATTTTCCATAAATTTATACATCAAAGTTAAAGGAAAACAAACCTTATTTTGAAACATAATGGACATTAGAAAGATCTAGGTGACTCACCCAAGGTGCCCCCTCAATTTAGGATTTCACTCATGCACTATAACTCAATATCAGACACCTGCTTATGTAAAAAATTATCATCAACCAATGAGTCAGTATTTATCAAGTCCAAGTATACCTTCCCACCGACTTCTTCTTTACCCAAACTCTTTTTGTAAAAAAACTCAATAGAGACCACTCCTCTATTTATTAGTTTGTGGATTAGGTTTATAAATTCCTTCTCATTTCATCAACAAAGACATTTCCTTTCTATAAGATTATATGCAATACAAAATCAAAAGTCTAAAGGTACCCAACCCAGTGTAACTATTTTAATTTTAGATCCCTATGAATGAAAATATACTTTTGTATTTTATGATCAGAATATACCTTAATCCACATCCCAAAAATATAGTGATGCCACCTTTTGATGACATGAATAATATCCACCAAATCAAGATTGTGGGATGGGTAGTTCTTATCATGAGTGAATAACTTGTGAGATTTGTTGGCCATTAATTATTTCCATTGCATCAAGATACACCCTAAAAACATACCCGTATCATCACATAAATCATCACATATTAAACCCGACTTAGAAAGAATCAAAATTTGATATGAATTCAACCACTTATGCAGTTCCACAAAAGAGCTATGTAATGACCCGTCTATTGGGGCCTATTCTGTGACTCCCCCAAACCCACCACCCGAAGGCCATGGCTTGGCAACTAGCAAAGATGGAGTCAACCTCTAAGTGGGATTCATTTTCCTGAGTACATATATTAACACACACACAACCACATCCCAAAATGGTTGTAAAGGAATGCATGCATGCCACTAAAAACTGCCATTGAGTAAATGTACAAGTTGTAAGTTAAATGGGCCAGAATAAAAACCCAAAAAAATATAAAATAAAAAAAAGAAAGTATAAATGATCTCTAAAAATCCATCCGCTGAAAACTCCCCCTAATATGTAAGTGTAAAATAGCTTCTATAATCCATAGAAGTACACCCAACCTACCGGATGTCACTGGGCTCTACCTGGTCCTAGGCCACCAAGTCCTCTGTCAAGGTGTCGATCGTCTTCCCAAGACTCGGCATGTATGGGAGAATCCCATGTACAGGTGAGTAAAACAATACTCAGTTGTGATCCTGAAACACAAGGGCAATACCACAAAGGAAAGTATACACATTGTAATATAAACACATGTAGGTATAATCTTAAGAATACAAATAAAAACATTTAGTCGTACACTAAACACCCTGGACTGCTGAGGTACTCATCCCTAATGAGCATCATGGGTATACTGGGTCACACGGAACCACTTCCCACATAGGCTATCATAGTTAGTCCACACAAGGATACTTGTAGCTGATCTACATTGGGTTTCTTAGAGCTTATCCACACAGAATCACTTATAGATGATCCACACATGGTCCCTGGTAGTAGATCCACATAGGGTCTCTTGTAACTAATCCACATAGGGTTTCTTGTAGCTGATACACCCATGGTTTATTGTAGTTTATCCACATAGGTTCGCTTGTATTCTAGGCCTATAGGGTCACTTGGGACCTCCCTTCAATATACTTCGAGCCTTGTCCAGTTTTAGGATTCCCTCACATAGCACTCTTGATTCTGGGATAATATACTCCTCAAGCCATTATATATATATTAACTTCCATTAAATCCCCCTTATATCATTACAAAAGAAATGTTGGAAGGCACATGAGAACCATCACAGATTGAATATAGCCCCCATCACATTTATAATCCTATGATATTTAAGATAATAATTAGTGACATGATCCAATTCCAAGTATACCAACTGATAAAAAAGGCTGGAATACTTAAGAATACTACAATAACCTTATCCAATGTTTATAAACTACTGCGTCTTTTCCAATTAAAGAATTTTCGGGTAACAATTGTGGATTAAAGCATTCTTGAAGGAATCCAATGTGATATCCTCATGCATCTTTTCTAGCATAGTAGAATCCCACCATCTCTTTCTGGATCCCTCTAGCATGTATGTGAAAAAAACCCACATTAGATTCTTTAGGAGACATTAGAATGTTAAATATCCACTCAATCATTTCAATATATTCCTTAGATTCCGGGGTTTCATTTTCACCATGGAATATGGGGGTATTATACTTAGTAAATTCCTAGCCACGGTTCACTACATTTCTTGAGTTCTGGACACCCACATGACCAAGAGTCCAAATGGTGTAGAATAAATATTTCATCAATGAAGGGTACCTTGGATATTTTCCTAGGGGAATACCCTCACAAATAAATCTATTGAATTTAGGAGGTCTCTCCCATGAATAATAGAATTTTAATCATAAGAAAATGAATAATCATCTCTAGAGAAAATTCCAAAGTCCTAAAACGATTCTTAAAAAATACACAGACAAATGATTTTAAATATTAAGAATTTAAATTAATCATGGATTCTATGAACAAAAGAAAAATCATTAAAAAGGAAAAAATTTATCATATAAACCCAAAATACAGTTTATTAAAAAATCTTAAAATACCAGGTCACCGACTTTTAAAGAATCACAGAACACCCATGGTAACTCAGGTTTAGTAACAGAAGTGAGCTGGCAAGGCCCATTCGACACTTACTATAAAAATTATAAAGAGCCTAACACAGTTATATGAAAGTCACTAAATCGAACATAGGTAGTTTCAAAAAACATCAAGATAGGTATTTTATATTAATAAAATTATGTAGCAAACCATCTTGAGTCAACTAGATATGTAACCCACAGAAGTCTTCCCCCATAGTGAATTATAAATAAGTGAAACAAACATGTCTCCCTAAAAACTAGTTCAAACTAAACAAAAAAACCAAAAGAGTACAATTCCATGTTATGTAATAATTAAATACAAATAGGAAAAACTAGAAATATAAAACTGGACAAGTATATATGATACCTTGTGTGACCATATATCACTAACAAACAATCTATCTATGAAGGAGGTGACAGTAAGAGAAGATATAATTGCACATAATTCCCTTTTTATACCACTATCATACAAAAAACATTTACAAATTCCCAAATCAAAGAGTAAGCTGTATTCAAACATCCCAGAAATATTTCACTAAATAATATTTAAATGTTCAAATATCAATAATTCGTTAGCTCTAGATTTAAAATAAAACTATTTTATAATGAAATTTCTTAAAATAAGATCATTTTGTAAACAATACATTAGTTTTCTTTAAAACATTCCATATTAAAAAATATATATTAATATGTCTTGTTTGAAATAAAATAGGTAAGAATAGGAAAAATCCAACCATGGATACTCTATAAGATAAGCATGTGAGAAAATTACCAGGAAAATAACATCATGTGATAAACCAATCATAAATGAAAACGAACACCATTTTGGATTTAACTGATGATAATACATACACGACATGAAATAAAAGGCCCAATCCAAGCCTATGGTGGATCCAACTAATATAACCTCTAGTGTAATATCAAATAGAAAAATGACATAAAACCTCTTTCGGCATTACAAACCTAAAAAGTGACAAGTCTATTTCTTAACACATCAAAGGTTATCCAATGTGATATGTTTTTAAAAAATAAATTTAAAAAACACTCTCACATTTAATAAAACATTTTCACATAAAATACATCCCTCTTACCATCTTGAAGACTCATTTTAAAAATAAAATAAAAAATCTATAATTTCAACAAATACTACTTGTGCAAAATCCCATTATTATATAAAACCCCCTCTAAAATCATTTATCACATAAAAAACAATGATTGAAAATAAAAAAAATTATTTAACAATACAAATAAATTCACAAGAACATAATGTAATTCATGAATTTGAACCTCTTATATAGGGAAACCTAACTCAAAATGAATGGTAAACTAATCTTGATTGTATAAATAAATCGAGGAAGTGTAGATTGGGTCCACATGATCCTAGATCCATAGTAAAAAAATAAATCATCTATAAATCCCATTATATATATCATATAAATCTCAATTTGTTTCCAAAGAGATAATAAGGGAAGATATCTAGTTGGGATCTACAAAGAAGAGGGGAAACCAAATTAAAAATGATACATACCTCAAAGAGATATGTTAATAACAGAGTAATTATTCCATGAATCCAATGGAGTAAGCCTCTACATCCCTAGAGAATATTTAGGTTGATCCAAAAAGAGATCATGGGGTGTTTTAGGGTTAAACTAGGGGTATAATGAATTTTTAAAATAAATTTTAGTGCATTATAAACCACCCGTATGATTTGTTGGTTAAGTTCAGATAGTCAAACAAATAGTACACCCTAATCATATTCCCCTACTGGTCTTCAGAATGGGGTGCATGGTTTTTCCACACTATTAGTTTATCAATGTTTCGACCTTGAAAACTTTGATGATCCATGGTTTCATAGTTTTGTGGGGTTGAACACATAGCTAAACTGATTGTGTGCCCTCTTCTAGTGGCTCACACGAACATATATAGTTTGATGGGCTAAACTATCTAGTTTTACCATAACATGAATAGTTCTATAGGATTCCAAAATTATAAAAATACATATAAAAACTCCAAATGAAATACCCAACCAAAGCACAATAAAAAGGGTCAATAAAAAACAGAATTAAGGATACTGGGTGTTACATATAACCAATTTTTAATAAGGATTATTATTCAATTATCCATGTTATTTCATTGAAAATACAATTCCAATTATTATATAGATTTTTCCCATTAAATTTTAATATTTTAAAGTGAGAAAATATAATTCATTCCACTAATGTATTTTTTCATGTTATAATACACATTTTTAATCATTACCTTTATTCCACTCCAATGTTTCTATATTTGGAATTCTTTTAAAATTATGGTTTTCAATGTCCTCTTTTCACCCATTCAAATAGTGTTTTTAATTTGAATTATAGGTTTCTTTATACAACCATTTAAAAATTCTTTATGAAAATTATATTTATACATTTACTTCTAATTTCTTATCAAACAATAAAAGATATATTTTCATTTGACATATTTTTCATATGTTTGTATTTAAATTCATTCATTAATTTTTTTATCATATATCACTGTTTTGTAAATGTTTTGTTCTATATCACTATTCTTATCTCTTTTGAGTTTTTTATCTTCCATATCCATATTCATTAATTTCATTGATATATTTTCTCTCAGTTAAACAATTTATATATTTTTTACTATTGAGTTAACTATATGCACATTACTCTAAATGGTGTCAGTTAGAAGGGTTATTACTAAGAAATATATTCAATTTATTTTCTTAGAAAATATTGAAAATCTATATATGGGTTATTTTAGTATAGAATTATTATTGACTACTATGGATTTTTAGTTATGTGTTATATTTAATATTCATCTCATCATATGATGAATGCATTAGAATTTATTAGTGATCTATGGGAATAAGAATTATATATCCCGTTTATTTATTAGTTGGTATTTTGAGATGAAAAATCCTAGGTAATTGGTGTAATGATTACCCATTCAAGTTTTATTTCTTGAAAAGAGGCGTTAATGGTATCTTTATAACATCTAATATTTTGAATTATGTCACAATGAAATCACGGATTAATATCCATGTCACTATATTAATTCCTATTTTATCCATGAATTATTATGTAATCATTTTATAATATATTCATATATATATATATATATATTTTATTTATTCCATATTATTCATTTTTGGGTAATTCTATTATAATTTTTGTTGTACGGTACCCCTTACTAGACATTTGAGATCACCATTATTATGCTTCCATCCTTACATGTTATAAAAAAAAGTATTATGTATGAAATTTAAATATTGTTTATAGGCGTTTAAAATTATCTAAATGATTTTGAAAACATATTTATAAATAAGGAGTCCTCAGTTTTGAGAGAAGAAATCCATTTTATAGGAAAGATAAAGGATTTTTAGTCAATAGTTTTTCTCTAAATCTACAAAATGATAATCCTAAAAGGTCTTAAGTGTGTAAATGAATCAATATTGACTATTTTTGTTGTAATTATATAATGTTACATATGATTTGATTCATTTGGTTTGACATACAATTTTTAAAGGATATGTTTTTAGCGTCAGATGCGGGAGTTCAGGTCTGGGACATCAGATTTGGGACAACATGATAATACACATATTCAAGGTGGCTATTATCATAATCTATATTATATTGTATACAAAAAATATATCCATGTTAATCTATGAGAATTAATATACATTATATGGTAAAATATTTCCCAAACATAATAATACTTGACTAAATGTATTACACAAACACAACCAATTTCCCACTTACACTAAATCAGGTCACCCATTTAACAAATACCAAATGAAAATTTATTCAATTCATGATTTTATTTCATAAAGGTTATTTTTTTGGATGTAATGACATAATATTTATATGTATATTATCATTAAATAGATATTTTTCAAAAAGAGTGTTTAGAATTAAAAACAAGACTAAAATTAAATTGTGATATATTGAAATATAATTTTATTATTGTAATGTAGTTGTTAAATTAGATGGTATAAAATAAAGTAACCATATTATTAAATCTATGAACAAATGTAATGGAATTTATTATTACAATTCCTCCATATGAATCCCATTTATACAAGATTGGGAATGGGGTAGCTTCATTATCGTTTCCCCTACAAAAATTCCAAGCCAGACTCATACCACTACAATATGAATAATTTTTTTGGGATATAAATTAATGATTACAAAAATTTATATAATAAGAATGTAGAGAAATCGCCAAACTTAATTTCCACTCTATCTTTCGTTATTCTTTGATCTTATGTGGATTTTTAAGGTTCTTTGTAACTATAAATTAGGGTGATTAAATAAAGAAATTTTTTATAAAATAACTTATTTTTAATAAGTATTTTCCAAATTGTTCAATTTACAATTATTTGAAAATAATTTCTTTTTACTAATTCATTGATAACATTGACGAGATCAATTTATTTTTTAGTTTTTTTTCTATATGTTTTGAATTTTATGTTCATTATTTAATGAAACTAATATAATATATATTTTTTATATTACTAATATATATATATATATATATATATAATAGAATAACACTAATATTATTAGTAATTGAATAGAGAGAAGACTAAAAAAGGTTAATACATTGAAAAGTTATTTTCCTAGAAAAAAAGTTTTCTCGTTATATTTTATCATTTTATTTAAATTTAAACATATAAAAAAATATTAATTTATCTTTTAAAAATAAAAATAATTTTTTCTTCATAATTTTGATGTTAGTTTAATATGATTTTTTTTGGATTTTTCTAAAAATGTTGTATTCTAGGTGAACAATGAAAAATAATTTTTTTTACAAATAAAATTACTTTTAAGACTTTATTAGTACATGATTATAAATTGGAAATTAATGAATCACTTTTCAGAGAGAAAATTATTATTTTATAAGACATTTTTATATTTTTAAATTGTACCTTTGAAATTACAATATTAATTTTAAAATTTTACGACATAAGTTATATTTTGTAAAAAATATATTAATTTTTATAAATTATACATATAATATTTTAATATTTTTTATTATTCCTATAAATTAATATAATGAATAGATTTCAAATTTGGAATAAATATGTGAAAATTTTGTAATATGGACCAATTAATTTTTAACCATAATTGATAAATTACTCTGTAACGATCAAATTATCTAAATAAGAAAAAAATTGGGTTAAAACGGTTTAGCCAAAAGAAAAAGACCAAAAAATGTTTGAAAAATTTCTGGGGATGGGTGGTCAAGGTCATGAACAATATTATCCATTTCCCTCTTAGGTATTTCTAAATTTTGGATCTACATTCCTTGAGAGTTTCATCCAATTATTAAAATATTATTCACATTTAAAACAATGTTAACCCATTTCAATTAAGAAAGGGGAACTCCTCTCCTGACTTCCCCTCACAAAAAAACATAATTAGTTCATTAAAAAATATACCCAAACATCTCTTAAAAATTCCTAGACTCCTTAAAGTGGTTATGGTATTCTTAAAAACTATACATTAATGTTAAATCCCTTTACAAAGGAGATAATCCAAGTAGTGAGGTATACATTTCTAACCACTCCTTTATCATTCATATTTTATTGTGTTTACATATTATTCCTGAAATTAAATTAAATTTTTTTAATATAATAATATATATATATTATAATATTATGTTATTATGATAATTGTACCCTCATTAACCACATTTCCCTCTTACTTTATGAAAAATGTAAACACGAATCGAGCATCTATGTAGACTACCGCCTCCCCAAAGAAAGGTTCATTTCTTCCTTCACCAAATTAATAAGATTATACTCATTGGGAATTTAATATATAACTATATTATTTATGACATATATTATATTCTGAAATGATAATCTATATTACACCTTTCCCTTAATCTATAGAATATGAAATCATCATCTATGTCTATGTGTGGACTACTGCCTCAATGGAACGATTGATTTCTCATTTTATTTTCTTTAAAACCTTAAATATATATTCATGATAATTGTTATAATTGATAAATATGATATATAAAAATGTATATAATTATTAATGTTATATAACTAAAAATTTGACATCCAATTAACCTTTATGAGAAATAAACAACTGTAGTAATTTCAACTGTCCCCAAGAGTGTTCTATTAAAGAATACTGATTTCTGTGTGTCTTGTAATATGATTTAATAGTTTATATAATTCATATAATTCTTTCTAATTCTGATATAAAACACCAATAATCCTTATATTAGAACAATATAATTCCATTTTAATGATATTATAAATAAATCCCTTAATAATCATCCATTGATTATGTTATGTTCTTATTTGGGTTTCTTTATCCACATACATAGACAATGATATAATTAGTAATCATTTATTACTATGGGAATTTTATTTCTATTAATATATGATATAAATAAGTATAAAAATATTTTTTTGGTTTTCTATTGGTGATATAAAATTTTTCACATTATTTAAGAAAACACCCATTATTCCTTAAGAATCACTAAAACGTCTTCATTCCAAAATACAACGTGATGAACCATAAACCAAACAACCATAAATTAAATTATAACATTATATATAGTAATAAAACATAAATTTATTTTCATTTTATGATCTGGGTATGATGATATTTGGATGAATAAGTAAGAATAACACATCTACTATAAAACTAGTTAAAACAATCATGATTACATAGACATGGTATCAAAAATATTTAATAACTAAAAAATATAAATTTTGAGAACAATTATAAATAAATTTTATAAATGGATATAAATATAAATTTTTAAATGGGTGATTATGATAGATACTTTTGTTACATAGGATGAATGATTGCATTTCGGCAAATAAAAAATTATGTTAACATGTTCTTTGTCTCAAAATAAATTTCCTAAAACTTATTTATAAACATTTAATATGGTTTTATGAAAACATAATTAATATATTTTAACATATTCATGTGTTTTGAAGTTCCATTACTTCAAATTATCTAAATGAACATCAATTCAAATGATACCGAACTTTAATATGATTTTGATCAAATGTCACTCTAAGCATAATTATTTTGATTGAATGTATTATTTTCTAAATCTATATTTTTTTAAAAGGAAATCCAAATGGATAATTTTTATTATTTTTTAAAACATACATATTTTTTATTGAATACTTATGTGGTTATAAATTTTTCTTCAATATATTATTTCCCCCTAACTCATATTTAAATTCATGTGTTTCTTGTATGATAAACCGACCCCATATCTTATTCTCAGTCAAGAAACTCCCATTTTTACACAATCATAATCACTGAATGAATTTTCAATTATCTTTTTATGTTCCTAAATAACATATTAATTACATTTTTACTAATTTTACTTCATTTGAAATATTTAAAAAATTAACATTTTCTGTATAGTTATTTTTCATCACATTGTGAAAATATTAACTTTTTACCATTTACATGTGAACTCATTATTCAGATACATTTGTCATTTTATATTAATAATTTTATCTATGTTGTAATTTCTTTCAAAAATATTATTTTTCTCCCACTTTTAGGAGTTGTTTCTCTTAAAATGCTTTTACAAGATCAAGAACACTTATTATTTGAAAATAGGTTTTAGAAAACTTCAAAAAGTGTTTTTCATCTATGTAATTTTTTATTTATATCTTTTATAATTGATAATATTCATTTTTTAACAATAAATCCAAAATATTTCTCTTGATAAATTATGTATTTTTCTTCTCTTTTGGAGTAATGATTCATCACTACCTTTTTCTTTCCTAATCATCCTCTATGTATAATCCTAACATTTCACCCAATGCCTTTCCTATGTGAATGACCAATTTTTTATTCATTTGAAAAAATGGTTGATAACTATATTACATTTATAAATTTATTGGGTAAATTATTATATTAATCATATATGCTCATCTATACACATTAAATCCCATATTTTTTAATATCGTAGTTGAATGGTTTATACCTATAAAGTTATATTATGTAATTGTATACCCATTTATTTTTGATGGGATTATTATGTTTTGATTATTGATGGAATTATAAATGATCTCCTTATGTTAATCGATTTGAAAATGATACGAACCCCATTTTCTTATCATGGGTACATTATAATGTATTGAATGAAACCCATTTTCATTTCCGGTTTCTTTTATGATGAGTTGAAAAAACCCATTTTTTAGTGGGTACATTAAGTTATTAAAAGTGGATTATTTCCATTTAACATTGTACAAAACCCATTATATTTGTATGGTTGATTAATGATTTCATAACTAAATGATTTTAAAGTGTCACTAATAATGATGTATAAATTATGAGCGGGGCCATTTTTCACCCACTAATGAATTGGTTAAGAGTTTATATCTACTCATATAAGTATTTGTCTGTACATTTTAGTTACTCCTAAGAATATGAACTAATAATGTCACTCATGGATTTGATATTTTACCATATTAATGTTTTTTCCATATATGATTGATGTTCCACTATTTTTTTTCTTTCTCTCATGAATATTTTATTCTCTAATGGCCCATGTTTTTTTAATTAACATTCCACAACCTTTTGATTCATGCCTTATATAAGAAAATTCCTTATCCCATGATGTGTAATTTATGATTTAATGGGTATAAGTGTTTTATGTATTTTTATTATACCCATGTGTCCATATTTTTCTCACTAATATGATTCATTTTTTATCAATTATGTTTAACCTTACTAGGAGTATGATTTCATTCCATTATTTGATTACATTTCCCCAAGTTATAACGATTGGAAAATAAATTATGAATTATATTAAAGAGTTTATCTTATGGATAATTTCTAGGATATTTTGAAGCCTCATTATGGATTGAGTGGTTTCATAAATAAGATGATATATATACACTTGATACCAAGAACATAGGTTTAATTAGTTATTGTTTTTTATTTATTCTCTAAAACACTAAAACCTAAAAGGACTGGGGAGTATATTTTAATGAAAAATTTTCTTTAGGTTGTGTGGATGAGCTATTCATGTTTATGGGTTACTATATATGGTCTATAATGTTAACCCATATTTGAAATCAACAAATTTTAATAATTTTTGAAGCAATTATATCAATGGTGAGATTAAATTTATTGAAAATATATTAGTATATTTGTCAGCACCTAGGATCTTATCATGTTAAACAACTCAAATATTATCATAGTAAAGTTAAATTGGATACATGACTCTTGGGGAAACCCCTTTCTCTGTATTGATTATTTTTATCTAAGGATATTATTTATCCTCATAATATTTTTTAATATATTCAGCTTATTTTATTGATTTAATGACAATTGGTTTCATGGAAATTTTAACATTCAAATTCACCATATTGGAAAGACATGAATATTAATAGAGACCAAGGATTATTTTTGATAATTTATAAATTACCATAAATTTATCCCACAAAATGAGCTCTTCCTATCTTCCAATGACTATGAATAAATCCTTAGAATTTCTCATCTAATTCTGAATACTATTTACGGAAACCCAATGATATTCACCAAGATTTTTTAGTATCTACTAATCAAACTGAATTCATAAAATACACTATGATGTTGACATGACTAGATATACAATATTTATTGAAATTAATATATAGAAGAAATATTAAACATGTTTTCTTTTGATTCACAAATTTATGGACTCTATATCATTTAAATAATCTTCTGATATATATTTTTAAAAGATATCTTTTTTGTTTTCCCATGTTAAAATTTGACACTATACCAATGTATGTGTTTTGGATGTCCACAAAAATTCATTTAGATGTATCTATATAGATATTCATGCTTAATATGGGTATATATTACTAGGATACATTATTGAGAATAAATATATCAACATAATTTTCATGAATTGTTACATTGGGAATTATTTATGATGAATGTAGAGTCATGGAAATACTATACATGAGAAACAAACAAGATTCGACTAAACTTATCATATACATAATGTCTATCATTATAAGCTATAAAGTAAAATGCTTTGATAGATTTATCAAATTTGTTATTTCAATTATTTAATGAATGTATCAACCCATAAATGGATCATTATATTAAAAAAACTTATAATTATATTCTATGTCATTAAATATCATGAATTATATCTTATGTACATCAATCAAGAAATTCCTACAGATGAATATTATTTAGAAATATATTATATATATCTAATAATCATAATATTTAACTATAGAAAAAAGAATCATGATATATTTTTTTTATAATAATGAGAGAAACTAATTTTCTATAAAAAATAACATGAATTTGACTAAAATTGTTTTCTACTTAGAATGATAATAGGATTGGAACTCTACCAAAAATTTTAGACTTATTACAAAATATACACTAGAAAACAAATAGTTTTATCCATTCAAATGGATCTATCGAGTGAAAATCCTAATTATTGTACAAGGATTACATTTTATATTCCATTTATTTTAATAATTTATTAGAGTCATAATTTATGATGAAATCAGGATGGATCGTCTAATATGGCCATTACCTATCCATCATATAAAATAAAAAATATATATATATTAGTTTCTTTAGAAAATATATCGGGAAATCTAATTACAGCGTATTTGAATGTGGTACATTTTCCATAACCCTTTTTGTTTATAACTCATGAATCCGAAGACAATAATATTCAGAGTGGGTTTTAACATTATCAAGTTCAAATTTACTAACACTAATTCTTCTGGAGATAAATTATCTTTCTAGAAAGACAATTTTTGGTCTGTAAGAAGTTTGTGCACATAAATCTAATAAATATAAAACCCCACTGTCTAATTTGGACAATAAATAAATTTAATTATATCTAATTTGGTTTTTAATTTACAAGAGGTAATATGTATCACATATGAAATACAAAAAAATATCATTAAAATTAAAAATCAAGACACATAATTTTCTATATATGATGTGGTTTTTTTAATATAATTTCACATAACATGGATTAGTGTAAACATTTAATTTTATTGAGAACAAACCCAAAACGAAATAAAAGGTATATATCTTGGTTCTAGTAACATCAGACGCATTGCAGTGGAAGGAAATATATTAAAATTTCAAGTAATAATAATTTCCCTAAATCAAGAGTGAGGACTTACATATCAAAATTACAATTAATTTATTCATTAATAGAAAAAATAAATAACTAGGATTAAGAAAATTATTTGTTGATGATTTATAATCATATGAAATGGTCCTTTTGGATTTCCTTATTTTAGTTTGTGAGGATACATGGGTAGAATCCCTCTATCAGTTATGAACACATGATCCAATGGTCTTTGACCAATGAAACTCGTTCTTTGGGGGCCTGCATGGAAAATAAAATGTATTGCATTTTTCATTCTTGATTGCTAATTATTTGATCTTGAAGAAAACCACATTTGGGTTTTTTCTTTTTGAGAGGGAGAGAGGAGGGGGATTTGAGAGAGAATTCATTGTGCATAACAATTCTCTATTCCCAAACATGGAATTGGTTACAAATGAATTAAAAATAGACCAAATCATCTATTTATAGATTTTTTTTTCAGTTACAGAATTTAATTACATAAAATCCATTAAATATAATTATGAACATTTACGAAATTATGTGCCACATAATAATAATAATAATAATAATAATAAGAATAAGAATAATAATAATATTTTGTGGTGTGCGATCTTTCACAAAATGGATATATAATATTTATGAGATCCTAAATTAATATTTTATCATTGGACACGGTCTTGGTCCATTTGAACTACTCTAGAATTTATTGAACCCCAAAATAAATATTTTACTATCTTAAATAAATATTTTATTCACAAACTAGTAAAAAATATTTATTAAATATTAAATAAAATAAATAAATATATTTTAATAAAAATTAGGTGAATAAATTTTTATTTAATTTATTTGATCGAGATAACATGAATAAAATAATACTTTATTATTGTGAATAATATTTATTATTTTAATTAAATTCAATTATAATTTAATCTAGACCATCATAAACACTTAGTGTGTGACCGTTTAGGATTCTTTCTCATTGGCATTAGGCGGGCTTGGCTAAATACCGAGATTACTGTCAAGTGATGGGTCAAGGCACCCAATATAAAGAACATAAATTTGAAACAATGAAAACTATATACCAATGCTCACTATATAATACAATTCCTATGTCACAATATCTTATCAAATAGATTTCATGACTTTTTCATCAACCTATATGCTCGATACATCATTCCTTGATTATTTGAAATAAACTCATAGTTACCCCATGACCATTGAATTTTCGGTGATTGATCTATTTTAATCAATGGGCCGAGATATCATCTTCCATAAAGATGGAAGGGAAAAATACTTCCACGACTTATCCATTAATAACATTTCATTCATGATGCACCAAGCGTACCCTACATCCCGCCAACATATGTCATATCATTTTTCTTTAGAAAATATAAAGTGTGTGATTTGTGACATGCATTAATTTTAATCAAAAAATCTATGGAACATTAAAAATAATCATAGTTAGGAATATAGGATGACACCAAAACATGTGGGATTCTTACTGGCAGATCTGTTCTCATAATCTCATGTCTTTAACATTTACAAGTGAAAACTTCATGAGAAAAAGTCACATCTATTTATGAGTACTCTGACCTTATGAACTGATTGAAGAATATCTTTAACCCTTCACATTTACCAATAAATGTGTATTTGGTAATTTTTCTTCGTAAACTTTTGTGATATACACCAAGTGGTTTTATTTAAAAATAATCTAAATGTCTATGTTGATGTAATTTTTCAAGAATGTTTCATCTATAATACCTATCCGGTGATGAAAATTTGGATGTGTTGTTATTCATGTGGAGTACCTTCTTTACCAATTTCCATTATTTAGTTCTTGTGATCCAATATATAAAATCGATATGTAATTGTTCCTTACTATTAAAAATGTTAAATTTATAAAAGAAGCATAATTTATTTCAAAATTTGAAAATTAATCCATCTATATCTACTATGGATATAGAAATTATGTTTTTTTGTAAATAAAGGCACATAATAACAACCCTTTAAAACCAATATCATTCTAGTCGACAGTGTCAGGTGGTATTATTTTATAACTATAGAAGTAAGTTTAGCTCAGTTGGCTGGTCATATATCTACCTCCATTTAGTCGATTTTTTTTTGAATCTACTTGGTTCATATATTTGAATATATATTCCACCACCAAAAGATGTATATAATACCCAATTTTCAGAAATAGAAAAATTTCACTCAATAAAAAATGCCCCTAATGCTTCCACATTCTTCTTTATTTAGGTTTAGTTTTTCTTCTAGTGGTTCTCCTTACTACATGGGAAACAGACAACATCATGTTCCCAGGCTTCCCCTATGATATTTTTCTTCTTAGAAGGGTGTGAAGATGCTTTGAGATTACAGATCTTTTCTTTCCCATTCCATTTTTCACCATAAGGGTAGAATAATTTTCATGATTCATATATTTATATACTTTGTAAATTAGGATATGAATATCGGAAAGAGACTTCTCAATTTTGTTTATATTAAAATTCACTACAAAACTGGAGAACCTTTGAGGGGGCGATCCTAGAATGAGATTGGTGCCACGTTCACTGGGGAGTTTAAACACTAAAACCAATATGCTCTCAATAAAGTAAATGATATTGAATATGTGAGGCCTATTTGGGCCACCCTCTATAATATGGTTTGGAAGTAATTCCTCAAAAAACTCAAATTATCCCTATTTAGATATTTTTTGTTAAAGACCACAGAGGTTCTCAAGCATTCTATATAAATATATGTTTTAATGAGACATCATGATTTCACTAGAAATATATTAAATAATCAAACATTTAATGTATACAGCATCATTCATATAGTTTTGTTGTCAAGTAACTCTTCATCACTCGCCTCTTGTGTCGGTGGGTTAGGAATTAAGCATTCTAGAACCTAAGATTTACGTCCATGTTGAAGAACATCCTAGATGCGTCTAAACCACTCTAGGAAGTTACTTCCAATGAGGAGATTATATTTTTCCAACACTAATCCAAGGGATATTGTGGATGAAGATATTTTCATTTTATTCTAAAATTAAAATTGTGTATTATTAGTGATTTTCTTGATTACAAATTTTTTATGAAATAATAAATTAATCGATTTTATTAAATATCTCACTATTTTATCAAGTCCCAATATCCCTCACCATTGAACCTGGAGTGTCCAGTTTTTAGGAAATTATATTTTCAATGATTCATATTATCATTCCCATAACCCCCAAAAACTAATGGTCAATCTATTTTGATGGTATTTTGGTAGCAAGTCTTTTCCAGTTGTGGGATTTCAGCACCTTGATTTGTTGAGTGGACTCCCCAATCTAGAAATCCTAACATGGATTTTCTCAAAATTTGACTCCAAATTACAGCAAGTTTATAAATTATTACTCTTATTGATGTAAAATGGTTAAGTCAACCCAAAAAATTTATAATAACTCCCCTTATAATGGTTAGTGTCCCTATATGGGTTGTTCAAACACGTAGTTCTATCAAGTTTTGGTCATAATCAAGTAACACAAGGCTTAGTATTACATAATATTATATTGAGTGATTTTTATTTTATTTTGAAAAAAATTATCTTATTTTATCCATTACATGTCTTGATACTAATTAAGTGGATGTTTACTTAATTAATTAACAATGTTTGAATAAAAAATTTACACCTAATCAATTTTATTTAAATTCTGTCTTTGCATGTTAATTCATTTATTTGATCACAATCTTGTATTAATAAATATAATTTAATGCATCATATAGGAAATTAATTAATAATTAAATGACCAAATAATGATCTTATATAATGGTTTATTTAATAGTCGGGCATTAAATCAACCTATGAACTAGGGGAAATAACCCCTTATTCCAGACTTGGCATGAACTGAAATATTCTACATGTCCCCCTATATATAACCGAGTTGGAATCATTATGGTACCATCTTGAACAATCTCTATGAACCTCATAATGCTCCATTAATTACAAATATTTAGTATTCCCACATAGGTGAGCGGAACCAAAGGATTGGTTAAATAGAATTAAAAAGTTATCTTTTGACATGCTAGTTCTATATATTAAAAGATGGAGGGATGGATTTCAATCCATATTTTAATTTTATATAAAATAATTTCAGAACTATTAAATAAATTTAATTAAATAAATTCCAACACACATATAGGTATTTTTCATTCTCATCATCATCCATACATAAAACAAATACATAAAAAGTTACTGGCTTGAATTCATTCTTTATTATTAAGATGAATTCACCTATTTTACTTATTTAATAAATTCCATAATTCCATTTCATCTAAACGATCATCCGATCTTAATTGGGGATAACCATAATTTATGAATTAATGGGAAAAAATGGTAGACCAACTAATGACTTATTTATTATAGTAAATTAATAGAGAATTTTTAATTCTTTAATACCATTATTAAATTTTGAATCACGCAATGATGTTCCAATCAATAAAATAACATTTCATTTCTACAATTTTTCAAATTTAATTTAATTTTAATTTTTTCCTTTAATGGGAGAATACATGGATTGTACAACCAGTTACATGCCATGTAACTCAGTTTTTGTATATCCAAGTCACACAATTGGCACTTTAGCGTGTTAACTAGACTAGACTACATGGGATATATAGGCCAACCACACACAATGTATTCGCCTTCTTCTTTCCATGTTGGCCAAGTAAACATGCCATGTTCCATAAAATCAACAAGATTTTTTAATTTCTCAGCGCGTCTAGATGCAATGCACATGGGTATAGAACATGTGATCCTACTACACATCGTGTAACCCTTCTTTACCTGCCAAAGATTTGGAACCTCCCAATATAATCTTGGGTTATGATTCATTGGTTCTTATATCCATATGAAAAGTAAATATTAAATAATCATGAATAAAATATCAATAAAATATCAATTCAAATGGGGTTACAGAACAAATAACATGAAATTAAAATATTACTATAACTACACATAGATCAACAATCGAATAAATAATTATAAAGTTAAATTTGACTGCTCTGATACCACTTATTGGTTCTGGGTGTAGTATAAATATTTAGGTCGAAGGTGATATATTAAAATTTATTTTAATATTCATTTCCTAAAACTAGGAGCGAGGATCTTGCACATTAAATTTATAATTAATTAATTTATTATTTGTAAAATAAATACCTATGCTTATGAACTTTTTTGTGGATGATTGTTGATCATCCAAAATGTGCCATAAAAATTTAATTCATTGATCTTATGAGGATCCAAGGGTAAAATCCCTCTTATATTGATCCTCACATGATCCAATGGTCTCTAAGCAACGCCACTCATTCTGCGACTGCAAGCGTAGAGAATTGAATGTCTGTTGTTGTTCGTTCTTGATCACTCATTCATTGGTCTTGAAGAAATTCCTTCTTGGGTATATCATTATTGAGAGGGGGATATGAGTAGGATTCATGACATAATTCCATGGGTTTAACAATTCTCTATTCCCAAACTTGTAATTGGTTTCAAATGCTTTACACAATAAAAATAGATGTATGTTTATAGAGATTGGATTTTGGTAACAAAATTTAATAAAATAAAATCCATTAAATATAATTATAACCATTAATGAAATATCTTACCACATAATAATAATTATAATTAGAATAATATTATTATTATTTATTGATGCGCCAACTGGTGAAAAATAGATAAATAATATTTATCAGCTCGTAAATAATTATTTTATCACCAGACAAAATTGTGATCTTTTGAACTACTCTTGCATTTATTGAAAAACCAAATAAATATTTTATTCACTTAAATAAATATTTTATTCACAAACATGTAGATAAATATTTATTAAATAATCAATAAAGAAATAAATATATTTTATTTAAAATCCAGTGAATAAATAATTATTTAATTTCTGCGATCAATATAACTTGAATAAAATTATTTCTTAGTCTTGATAACAATATTTATTCCATTAAATAAATTTAAATAGAATATAATTGAGACAAATAGAAACACTTTGTGTTTGACCCTCTAGGATTTTTTCTCATTGCTATTAGACAGACTTGCCTAAAGTCCAAGATTACTACCTATAAACGGGTCAAGGTACCCAAGAGAAAGAACTTAAAGTCACAATGATGAAAACTACATATGAACACTCATTATGTAATATAATCTCTTTGTAAAAATATCTCATAAAGAAGATTGCATGACTATGTCATCAACCTATATGCTCAATATATCATTCTTTGACAATATGAAATAAACTCATTGTTACATTATGGAAATGGAATGTAGGGTGATGGTTCTATTTCAATCAAAGGGTCAATATATCAATATACATAAAGATGGAAGGGAAAAACACTTCCCTGAATTATCCATTAATAAAATGTAATTTTTGAATCACCTAACATTCCCTAATTTCCATCAATATATGGTCGTGTAGATTTTGTCAGTAAATATATGTGTGTGATTCATGACTTGCATTAATGATACTATTATATGATAAGGAACATTACACATGCTCGCAGATATAAATAATTGATGACACCAAAACATATGGAATTCATACTTGTGGGTCTATTATCAAAATCTACCTTCTTTGAGATTACTAAGTGTAAAATTAATGAGAAGAATTATAATCTTCTTATGGTTACTTTCACCTGAATGTCAATGTATTATGTGTCCAACCATATTATATTATGCAACTGAAAAACTATATTAAAAATATTGTCATAGAACATCAAGGATTTAATCATAATAGGGAACTACTATAACCTTATCAATGTGACAATATATATAGGAATTTATTATAATATATTCATGTAGAACAATTAACAATATATAGTAATGAATTTAATTTAATATTTAATAAATCAAATATTCATGTAATTAAAGTACACACAATTGGTTCTAGGAAACCAACTCTAAAAATATATAACTAATCATTAACGAAACCATGTCTATAAATGTTCGATTCTCCATTTAGGTACACTACATAATTATAATTTAATGGGTGGGGTGTGTTATTATATTATGAAACAATATATTTAGTAGACACACAATTATGGAACCATTTATTATCTATAATGATCCAATCCACGTGTTTTAAAAAATTTATACTATATTTTTCTACATTAATTTGGAACACATGGAACATTTAAAATGACTCGTTATTTTATATTATAATACCTTCATACTCATAGAAACTAAATTCATTGATAATAGTAAGGTTTTAATAAAAACCAACTTATTATATTTTCATTGTTGGAAAATATGCATTAACCTGTATGAGTTTAAACAAATCATTATATCTTTAAACTATTCCATTAAATGTAAATTTGATGATTCGACCTAATATAAAATATTCATATACATCAAATGATTAATGTTCTAGGAATCTTTTAATCCATTATTTTGGAAGAACCATAAATCATTTCGTTGATATAAGCTGAATAGTAGTTGTTCATTATTAAAAATAAAAATAATTCCTTATGTATACAAGATATATAAATAAAATTTCTATTTATGGATCATAAATGGTAACGATATTTTAGAAATAATGAAATATAAAAGGAGTTAGTTAATTCATTATCCCAATGAATAATATTGCAATTCCTTCAACATTCTAAACTCATGGGCCCACTTCTCCCTTAATAAAGATCATTTATTCTGTGACGAACAATTAAATTAATAGATATATTTAATAAAAATTTGATATATAATAAATCTCATTAAAATATATATAAATTGAGTTTGATGACATAAATACCTTATGCATATGAACACTCACCAGCTGAATTCTTAATAATATCTGGTAATGAGGGAAATATCTCTTATAATGACCAGACTGGTTATAACAAGAAGTATTTATCTTTATTTATAATAATAAAATTCAAAGGTTTCAATTAAAATATATGATAATTGGACATTAATATTTTCTTTTAATTGTTTTCCTTATCTTTAATCTTTCCATTATTCATAATCATGACACAACATGAGAATTTTTATTTTCTTTTATTATTATTCTGAACACTGGGATGCATAGGATGGCTACATCCAATGTTGTCCATAAAAATTAAAAAATAAAGTTATTAATGGATCTCTAAAATTAAAAATAGACTTTATAAATGGTCAAATCATTAATTATATAAAGCCTTATCCTTTCCATGTTATTTATTTACTAATATATTGTGATCACTTTATTAGAAATTATGATTACTTCAAACATCTTATGCTAGAAAAATGGATTTTTCATCATACCATTCAATTATATATTTATATTGATAGTGATCATTTAGGTGTTCAATCATATTTAATGAAATTAAAAATAAATGACTTTAAAATCTCAGAAATAATTGTAGGGATAATTAATAAGTATATATTTTTTTAAAAATCATATATTTCTTATAACAATTATTATCAACATGAGGGATAATGGATATAGTTTTAGTTGGGATAACATGATCCTGTAAAAATAATTCACCCTCGTGTTTGAAAATAAATCAAAAAATTTGAGACTATATAATAAATTTATTTCCATTAAATTATTCATTCTTTAAGGTTTATCTTAATGATAAATTTTATTTAATTCTTGATGCCACCAAAATTTACTTTAGAATTTATCACAATATTGTTATCATATATGTTACTATATAATATTTTCATTTAAAAATTATACTCCCATGAAAATAATGTATGTTAGTATTATTGATATAGTGTAAAAATATCTATATTTCTATATATATTAACTTGAATAACATAATATCCTTATTATTTTTTATTTTATAAAAAAACTCTTTAAATTAATAACGAATGAATCGATTAGATTATTGAGTGAACAAAGTCATGACCAATTAATTAAATAATCATACTCTACACCATGTTTCCATAGGTCAATCTGATTAGGTTTTTGTGTATTGTTTAAATTACCATTTAAATTAGGATTTGTATTTAACATTTTACATAAAAATATAAATATTTAATGTGTTTTTGAATAACCCCTATATTTAGTCAATCATTTTGTACACGGATTTTAATATAGTGGGAAAAAATCTAACAATTATATATATAATGGAGGATTTTTTATTCATTTTGTCCATTAACATTACATGTATCTCATATATACTATGCTTGATTATATTAATTATTATTCAACTATAGGTAACATGTACATACTCATTGCATATTATTTATATTAATTAATTCATTATCATAAATTTCTATCTCATAAAATAATTAATACTTTACTAATATTACATAATAATTATATTTCTCTAGAAAAATTTTAGTATGAAACAATGATTTAGTATTCATAAAGTGTCTAAAAGACTAGAGTACCAAGCATTTCATATTTCAGATAGGAGTTGAGTCAAAACCAACTACTAAAAATTACCTTTATGTAGAGAAATCATAACATCAAATATTAAATTAATGTTTCATATTGGTTTTGTTAAAACAAAACATTATTATAAATAATAAAATAATATAATTTCAATTTTTAATTCAATTTTATATAAATAATATGGGTAGTCATGAATATAAACAAAATTTTATATCCTGTGTCTAATGAGCTCCATCATAATGATGTATTCTTAATGGAAATCACTATAAAATAGTTCTTGGGATCTTACCACCATGAGTAGTACACTAGATCCCACGTAGGCTACATAAAGAACCTATATCTCTAAAATATGTTATAACATCCTATCCATGAAGATATAAATAATAGAGGAAAAATATTTTTTATTTAAAATAAATCGAACTCACAAATGATAAGGATCATATCATTTATATCCCCTTAGATGAATCAATCAATGAGATCAAGCATCACTTAAAACTCTTGGTAGTTTCTATCCTTTATTATCAATATATATGTTTCATGTAATAGATTTGGATAATATTTTTTGACCTATTGAATGTTTAAAAAAATATTTTTGTACCGAGTAACAAATATAGAAATGAGTTTCTGGCAGCATGTGGCATCGGTATCGATATTTTAAAAATATTACATACATTAAATCACATTCATTCCTAATTCTATAGTTAATATATTTATCATTAAACACATCCATAAACAAGGAATTAGAAACATCAAGTGAATATGGATGACATGACTCAACTGTAATGAACCTGAGCCCATTATCCCAAAGCAAATGCATTTCGTTATTAAATTGGTATAGATACAAGATTCAAATCTCAAATGACCAAAAAGTTCAATATTGCATAATAACATGAAAAATACATGGTACCCTTATTATATTGGTAATTTAAATGTAAAACATAACAAATGAAATTAATTTTCATCCATGAACTCATTCAAACATTTCATCTTTATCACATAGGGAAAATATAACAAATAAAAGGGTGATCTCAAATGCCCTGTAAGAGTTAAATACAGTGTAATCTATCTTGAATTAAAAATAATAAACAACATGTAAAGATAGATAAATGAACACCCATTCCATTTAATAAATAAAATCAGAATGAAATGAATCCATATATTTTTTTCATTGTGAAAATCATCTATATAACAATGACTAAATTTTTAAAGAAATTTTAAATTATTGGATGTCATGTATCTTTAACATGAACCACTATTTTCAAGAAATTTCATAAGACGACATAATATTTATGGATAAAACCCATTTTTAATTTGGCCAAATTATTTATCTCATGATACTACTGATGCGTTGATGATATTTTCTATATATATTCCCCACCCGTTATTTCACGCAAAGCATTCATTATATATCAAAATGATCAATATAATTCATTACCTAATAAGACTTATAAACAAATATTTGTATTTAATAAAATATATGCATTTAAAATAATTTCCCATAATTTCAGATATGATTCAATGTAGACATCGTCTTTAATATATCATTTTGGTAAAATGAATAGATTATGTCTATTCACTATAAATAAATATAAAACATGTGGAAATAAAATAGGATATAATCAAAAGTAATTTCACCCAAAACCTTAACATGGAATAATCAATTAAATATCAATTTAACCTCATTAATTAAAATTGAGTTAATAAATAGCTTACCGTATTATAATAAGTCGAATCATATGCCCCATAAAATAAAAAAATAAAAAAAATTCAATTACATAATACTTAAAAAATTCATGATATAACATTTCAAAGGGAATCATATACACCACCCAAAAAGAATAAGTGGTGCATAATGAATATATCCCACAGAAAAAAGTGAGATGTAATGAACACACATAACTTATTCATTCCTTTAGTTGAATTTTCATAAACCTCCTATATAATTGTTTCAACAATGTTATTAACTTATTTCATATCCATAATCATAAATATAATATCATAAATTAACTGCTTACAATATTCTATTATTTTGACTACTTTGGGTGTTAGTTTCCTTGTTTTTCGAGTATAAACATGTTACATACTGTTCCTATTAATTAGATTGTGGTTTTATCATATCTAGAATGTAAACCATGATTTAAATATAATTTATATTCACTATATATTTATTTAAAAAATGTATAAAATTTGGAGATAGGAAATGGAATGCAATGATCTTGGAGACGGTAGGCCGTACATACACATCGACGCTACTTCAATTTCTTTTTTCATATTAAAAGAATAAAACGTATATGATATTTATGTTTTTTATAATTATATTATATTATTTATGTCATATAAGTCACATATATTTATTAAAATCATCCTTATAACATTCCATATTAACCGTTAATGAATCACATCGCTTTGAGGAGGTGGTATTCGACGCATCCACAAACGATGTTATTGTATTCCCACAAAATGGAATGTTTGGAGGTATATGTTATCAAAAAAATACATAAGTATGATGAAAAAATAAATTTCATAAATATTTTATAAAAATATATTTTCCATCATAAATTTCTATCCATGATAGGTATTAATGGAAAAACGAACAACATAGTTTTGCATGGCGATAGTTTGTTGTACATGAATGGTAATTTCATTACCTATTTGATGGAAGTGTGTGTTGGAGTAGGCCTACCCCTTGGTATAACAAAATATTAGTATATTTAGCGCACTAAGGTTATTATATAAACATGAAATAAAAATAATTTAAGGGTTTAAAGGAATAAATTAAACAAAAATGTTCATCGATGAACATTACCTCTTATTTGGGTATCACTTTTTGATTTGTACAATATGATTTATGTTTATGGATTTATACCTAATGTAAGGCCTCTATAATGAATTTTGGTAATGTGGGAGAAAATAAGGGCTGGTTTCTTTTTGATATTTAATAATTAATGTGGTGTGAGGAAGTGAGGGAAAAGGTACCCTTTTATAATTGAGGTGAGGGGATCTTTTGAAAACTCAAAAAATATAAAATTAATATAAATTAATTTTCAATTAAAAAATGGATGAAAACGGATTTATTAAGAAAATAATATAAGTATGGGTTGAAGCAATATAAACCAGAAATTGTTTGGCATGTTATGCCACATTCTTAACGTTATCTTTTGGCTTCAACACTTAGCTAAACCCTTTAACTCCTACAATAAAAACTTTACATTTTACACAATAAGGGTTAATATAGTTACTATAAAATATAAAACGGACCAAAAATGAGTAATGGATATTATTTAAAACCTTAACTGAATAATTTTTCAAAATTTTATATTTCTTTTGGTTTTTTATCATTTAATATAATATTATATATTTTAAAATATAATTAAAGTCAATTCTTACACTATTAATTTATAATATTTTTAAAAAATATCAATACATAAGATAAATTCATAAAAAAAATATTTAATAGATCGCTAATATTTATAGGTCATCTATAAAATTTAGCATTGTAATTAATTATATCTAATTATATTTATTTTAATATTTTCAATAATATTTATTTAATAAGTCAATCAATTAAACAATTATGAAATCATCATTGTACAAGACTTGAATATAATTATTTCTGCCCTAAAAATTTAAAATAAATTGGGATAGTTCTTATATTATACCTATAAAATATAATGAATGAATATCAAAAATATTTTATTTAATTTATAACAAAAATATTTTATTCATATCGTTTAATAATTTTAATTAATTTAATTTTTTTAGAAAAACGCCTCTAGGAGCATAAAAATTGAAATATTTTCATTATATTCATTTGGTATACATTTTAATTTATAATTAATTGGTAACTAATGAATTCATATTAAATTATTATAATCCATAAATTTTAAAAATATGTTCAACATTTTGAATAAGTGATAATTTAACATCTGTTTTATAAGGGTGGCATTTAAATAATAATATATAGTTTTTTGTTTAAGCATGATGTCACATTCAACATAAACTATTGATGAAAATTAATTAAAATATAGAAAAATCATAAAAATAATACAGTTTCACATTCTATCCACCTTCAGTAATTTTCTTCCCCATAATTTGGAATTTCACGTCAAAAAATAAATGTTGATACTTGAAAATTCCTTTCTGGGAAACCCACATCAAAAATAGGGTTAATAAAACACCCTCTTAATAAGAGGGAAATGGAATTGTGAAGATCCCTGCAAAATTAGGATTTAGAATAGCATAACATTAGTGAGAAGTGAAAACAGGACATAGAAAAGAAATATAACAATCAATTTCTGATATAGAATGATAGAGTACATGGTCATTAGAAAGTTAATCGTAAAAAACCAATAATTCAGGTGATTAGTTGAAAGATTATTTATCATTGAGTAAGAAAAGTAAATGGATAACCATTTTGTTCCAAAATCTATTTCATATATTTTAGTAATTCTATTACTTCCTGGAAAAATAACATAAACAAATATACATAATTGATATGTTGAGTTTTATCCTATAATCAATTTATATGACAAATTCATGTTTTCCTCCAAATGATGAGTATTTATGATGAAATTTTTATACATGAATAATTCGAATAAACTTCTACGAATCACAATGTCCACAATATTTTAACTATATATTCCTCCTATCTTTATAAATTAACCAAAAAAGAAATGGTTAGGATAATATATGATAATAACCTAAGAAGAATAAACATTTATATGATGAAAAACAACATTAATATCCAAAATTCAACAGTGATACACAATGTTTAACATCGATCTTTCAGAAAATAGCTATCCTTCTTCCAAAGAATTCTAGACTATAGCCCAAAAATTAGAAGTATTTATTCATATATTCTTCCAAATAACATTAATCACTGTTAATGTCTTGTACCAAAAAATTAATTTCCTCTATCACATAATCTCCAATATATAAAAACTATTTACATATGTATCCTGAATTACTATAAGTACTCAATAAAATCATATTTGAATGAAATATAAAATTCAAACTTGATAGCTGAAAATATTATATTTACATTAATCATATAGTAGATGTCTTATGAAATAAAATCAATCACAAACTCACCAAATCATTTTCAAATCCCAAGGTTATATATTACATAAAAAAATGTCGCTAAAAATTATAATAACCTTTATCCATTTGATAATTTAACTAAAAATGTCATGATAACTAAGACTTCATGTAGGCTAGTGGTAGGAATTGTAAACTTCTCTCTCTTTGGTAGTTGGTTGAAACACCACGACCTTACTAGATGAGTCAGGTTGTCACTTGGCCAGTGGGATGTCCTTTTCCTAAAACTATTTTAATTTAACCTCCAAAATTAATATATTGGACCTTATTGAAATAATGTTAATCACTAAATATCCTTTTAACTATTGTTTTAAATACAACCCAAATACATAAAAACATTTATTTCCACATATGTCGTTCCATGGTCTAGAATATATCTTTTAGAATAGTAAATTGACTCGGTTAATGCCCAGGTTCCCCAAATTTAAGGAACTGAAAAAATGGATTCCTAGGATCAGTTTTATTTCCTTCCATTGTATTATTCATTTTTCCAAGCCAATTCATTGTTTGAATCCTTCATTCCCAGACATAAATAATTTATTCAGTCTGTTGAGACACTTTCTAGGGTGTCACCTTACACATTTCTTGAATGATGGAAATCAATCATTATTTTCTCCATGGTATCCACCATTGGGGATCTTAAAAAACTTTATCATTCTATTCATTGGTGAGTTTGGTATTTGGTTAAGGTATATGTTGTTAATCATATTCTTGGAAAACTGATTAGGCTTGAACATGATATCATTCACTTCAATCAACACCCCATTAGGTTTCTTGTTTCCACCACCTTGTCTTTTTTTTTCAATGTTACCGTGATTCCTTTGATCTCTAGTAATTGACTAAAAATTGAAAGAATATCTATATATATTTTAATAATAGGTTTTTCCGCTGCCACATGTCCTCCTACCACGCATCCACATTAGTTTTACATTATATGTCCTCCAACCAACAGGCCACGTCGCCCCTCCGCACGCTCCCAATTCTTTTCCGCGAAAAACCGACTGCGCTCTCACTGCCGTTCTCTGGATAAGAGACCTCTCAGTGCACTCCATTTACTTCTCGGCGTAACCCTATCCCGCTCCCCCTATCGTTCTCTCGGGAAGCGACCTTGAATTCCCAGTAGCCCCGAATCCCCTTTCTCTTTCTGTTTATGATGCCAAAATCCATTTCTTTCCTCCCCAGTTCGAGATTTGCCTCTCCTCTGCTAGGGTAAGCGCTCTCCTCCACAACTCCCTATCCCGGTCCCATTCCAAATCTCTTATACAGCCGCATGCTCCTCCACCGCCTATACTGCCTTCTCCACCTCGGCTCTTCTGCCTTCAGTTCCTCTGACATTATCTCCTCTGACATTGGATCCTCCACCATCATCTTGCCTGCATATGGCTCTTCTGCCTTCATCTCCTTCGCAACTGACAACTACACCTTCGGTTGTTCCACTTCTGGGTCCTCTTCTCCACCTATGGTTCCAAGTGCCCTCGGGATTTACCTCTTTTCTACTAGTGTTCACGTTTTTCTCCCCTAATCCCCTACCTAGATACCATTCCCAAATATTCTCTACCACCTCCTACTCCTTCATCTCCTTCTTCGCCTCCGCTCCTCCGCCTTCGAATCATCTGCATAAGGATCCTATGACTTTTCCACCTCCGCCTTTGACCCCTTCGCAACAAGCAATTACACGTTCAACACTTCCACGTCTGGGGCCTCCACTCCACTTACGGTTCCTGTTTCCCTTAATTTCATAACAACTAACCCATTGCATGGATTTCAGATCATTTTCAGGCATTCTTGTCTGGATAAATTATCATTGGCATACTCATGGAGAGTCCATGTCTTTGAGCATCGATCTGAGGAAGTATCGATAGTGAGGTCTCACTGTATTTTCTTTCTCGATTAAGGAGGTTCATTCTCACTCTCTGATTTTGGCTTTGCGCTTCATGGTATATTTATCATGTATAGACCGTTTATTTAGTTTATGAGATAAACTCTGAAATCGATTGGATATGAAAATTCTAAAGTCGTACATTTGAATTCTTCACATATGGAAATGAATACTATTAGAAACTCTAGCTTTTACAATAGATCATTTTCTCAGTAATGGTATTTATTTATCTTTGGTGTTGATATTCATTTTAAGTGATCACATGAGACGCATGGTAGATCCGGTTGATTATTCATTGATGAATAATACTATTGGTATAATTTTAATTTTGAAGCTATTACTCTATGAAGGTTTCGTGGTCATTTTTCTTTACATGTAACACTGATTCTAGGAAATTCCCATTATAGCTTTTTCTACTAATTCAAATTAAAATTTTTGTCACTTCGGCTTCTTACTCCGGAATGTGACATGAAATCATTATTTTTTTAAGGAGGTGTGACATCGATAATGGGTAAATATTGTAGCTAAAGGATTTGATGTCTTCTCAAAGATGCGGCTGAATCCTACTAAAAGGATTGATTGGAAAACATTCATTGTGTTTTTCATTTCATTAATTTACTACTTTTAAAAGTATATGTATGCTCGTGTTTTCATGCAATCTTTTTTTAATCAGTTTATAGATGGTTGTGAGTGAGTTTTGAATCAATTTTTAAATCGACTATGAACGTCATCTCTTTTCACCGACCATTGTATGGTGAAATTTAACCATATCTTAAGAAATGTTTTACATGCTATTTTCCATTATTGCTATTTTATGAAGCAGTTCATTATTTGAATCTTTGTTTTCAAATCATCAAATTGATTATTGATTATGGTCTTTGAGTTTGAAAATAATAAATAGTGATTTGATTCTTAATTTTGTATCCTTTTCCTATTATTTATATTTTGGGAATCATCACTGCCACTTGAAGTAGCTATAGAAGTGTCTTGACAGTAGATTGAGCAATGTGATTGGGAATAAATCTAATGGTCACTTTATTCACTATCTATCCATTTCCATTTCCATATATATTTTTCCTAATTCATTTTTTATTCATTTCCTTATTCATTTTATTTATCCCTTAACTCTAGCACCATCCTTCTCCCTTAATCACTATAGCCCATATTAAATGTATGTTGTAGACATTAAACAACCAAATCAAATTATTTTTTTTATTGATTATCAATTAGTTATGTTTATAATTTTTTTCAATAGAATAGTTTAATTTGAAAATTTCATGTTTATGGCCTCAATTTTTCATTACTATTTATTAATCTTTCTAAATGTTATTGTATCTGTAGAATGTAGCTTCTGGAAGAATTTTAAGCTGAAGAATTATTTAAAGAACAACTAATTTCAGTATTACATGAGTCTCAGTATCACCATAAGTACAACTCATTCAAGTAGAAAAAGAATTCAGTTTTAGTTAAATATTATTTCTTCTCCATTCCTCTTTATTTATTTATGTTTCCATTGAATTTTCAAAGAAATATTCTCTTATTTTCATTATTAAAGTGTTATGAAATCACATTAACCGTTTTCTATTTACCCATTGTAGGTATGGACACGAGTTGAAGGGTATCAAATAAGGGTATGTTATCAATGTAATGTAGCAAGTCTGATCTAAATAAATGGTTAATTTATTAGGTACCCATGATGAATCTTGATTTTTTTATTAATTTTTAAATTAACAATCATTGAAATTTAGGAATTATTATCTGCTTTATTTGAAAGGTTTGACTGATAATTTTCTAATGTATTATTTCTATTATCCACGAGTACTAACATGTTGGTTATTCCAAAACAATAGAGGTTAGAGGTAAACTTTGGGAAAGATACAATTTTCACTTTCTCTAATGTGCATTCATGTTGACACCACAAAATTACAACCATTAAATATCACACATATAACTAATTTTCTAACATGTTCATCATGTTGAAACAAATTCAAGCACTCACATGACCGTCTATTTGATGTCTATGATTTTGAGCTTTTCATGTGCAGTTTATTTGTAAGCTAGGTTTGGGTTTTGACTTATTTTATTTTCTATTCCTCTAGATATCAATTCATGAGAGGGGTGTATACAGGGAATACATAAAGAAGGAGATTTAAACTCTAATGGATTATATTATCTCTCCCTCCCACCCTCCATCCCTCACAATATACAAATATCACAGTCCATGTATGAAAATATAGCAGTTCACTTTCTATTTATCAATGATACAGTCCTTCAGATGATGATTCATTTCATGGTAGATAATTTTATTCAGATGATTATGCAATTATCAAGGTTTTTAACTATTATATTATTATGTATAACTCATTTCACAGTATTATTTTCTCACCTACATTTTCTATTTTCATATTTCTTATGCAAGTGTTTCCAGATTGTATATGATCACCATAGTAGGTTGATATGGATAGGTTACTATTCCACATTAGTATATTTTAATTGAATCCCTATAAGATGTGCATTTTTAATACTTAATAGGTCCAATGAAATATTCATTAGTAAGTATTCTTATTTTTAAACATTTTTGTATCTGTAGGTAAACATTTTGGATGAATGTATAGGTGCTCAGCTCCTTGCTTATTACCTCTTACTCCACTTCTGTCAATATTTTTTTCCCTTCATACAAGAAACCCACTATCTCTATTACTCAAATCCTCCAAACACCACAAACAGAACCCATTTTAACTGTTGTTTTAATATTAGATTCTTCACTGGAAATTATTTTTATAGAATATCTTAACATATTAGTGCAGAGATGACACACACACCTTCCAACAATAATGAAAGATTCATGAAGAGTGGGTCAGAAAGTGTATTATTCTTATCTAGAGGTATGCATCCTATTATTTTTTTAAATTTATTTCATGTTCTTGTCTATATGATATAATTTCTGTTTAATTGATCACCATCAGTACATGTTTTATTATTACCTCAACTACCTTACTTTCTGATTTTTAAAACCAAACATCCAATTCAAATATGGGACATGACATCCATATTCTTATAGAACTGATGAAAAGTTATATGTCAATCAATTACAAAGGTTTTGTCAAATATGGGACATGAAAACCATTTATTTCATGTTCTTGTCTACATGATATATAATCTGTTTAAATGATCACCCATATTACAAGTTTATCTTACCAAACTGATGAAATTTCAGACCTTTATCATTTACCAAGGTTGTTTTCTTACTATAAATCTTTATTTTATGTATAAAATTATTTATTATATGCTTTTAAGTTTTTCTTATCTGATTACATAAAGGTGGGAACCTATGAGTTAACCATTTTACTAGCCTAGCATCGGTAGAAGGCACCAACTAGGTGATGGTTTGGAATTTTGGTGTCGAATTCCAATAAAATTTATATTATTGTAAGTATGTCAAATGATATTCAGTGATGTATTAAAATTATGTGTTTCATGGTAAAATTTTCTATGTTCTTAGTGCACTTATCCGAATATATTTCTATTTTTCAAGGATGTTATGAAGCTGATGGATATACATTGGAATTTTTTGGTTTGATTTTGAATCTCCTTATATATTCTAGAATATAGGTAGATAATTCAGCACTATATCACATTATTTTTTTAATCTGTAGAGGTACTTCGATGCAGACATGGTGCATGAAACCAAATAGGTGCGATTTTTTTCCATATAGAACATTAATGCGGTTGGCTGGAAATGAGATTCGATGAGAGGATTCAACTCCCCTGGATTAAATTATTTCACTATTTTATTATGTGTTTTTTTATTATAAGAGGGTTAACATGATCATTTAATTTATAATTTTTTCATATTTTTTTCAAATAGGGATGAATTTTATTCCATACATGTGTGCAGATTCTGTTCATGATTATTATCCTATTTCCAACATTGATGTGCATATACAGAATTTTTAAAGTCAATGAAGATTTTTTCTTTTCTATACGTACGTGTTTCGCATGATTTTACCTCTTTTACACTTCTGTAGCACATATTTTGGATTTTCATGATCTGTTCAATTAAAGAAGGGGAACATATAATGTTTTTATTTTGTTGTTACGTATATGTTTATTGGTAGTATTAATATTAGCACCAGTAACTCTGTACATTATTTATTATAAATCAATAATAAGTTTTTATCATCCCCATCTCCAAACATCACACATTGTAAAATAAATTTTAATTACGAGTATGTACTGTTACCAAATTTTTAAAATAGCACATTACATATTTTTATAGAGTATTTCAATTAAAAATTATGTACAACAGAACATCACAAAAATATCACAATGTATTATTTTTTTGTTCAAAAATAGTATATACTTTTTCATGGATTTCATATTCAGTTTCTATGATTTTTGACAGCAATACTCTTACAAAACATCATAATTTATTGAAAATAATGTGAAAAAAGTATTGTTTTGTTGTTACAAACAAAATTGTATGATTATTATTGTTCACGAGTATTGTTGTTTTCACATTAAAATGCAATTGTTTCTGTTCACAAACAATACTTTTACATAATTATTGAGGTTTTCACACAATGTGTGATGTGCTATTTTACATTATGCCAATTAATGTTTGTGAAAATGTGAAACAAAAATACTCTTACATGTTTATAAAAATTTGAAATAGTAATAAATATAGATGTACATTTTTATAGAATATGGCTATGTTGTTTTACATTGTTGTGCTATTCACATATAGTAAAAATGTGAAACGGGAATACTGTTTAAAAATTTATAAAACATCCCATCACATTCTTATGAAGTATTGTTGTTCAAAGATGTAAGAGTATATACAGTTTGTGATGTGTTGTTTCACATCACACATTTAAAATATCATGTAAAACATCACATAACATTGTGATGTTTTGGTCAAAAGTGTGATATGCTGTACATATTGAATAGTAAATAGTCTCACATATTTTTTGTAATTGTTCAAAATGTACTAAATAACATATTTTTTTCCAACAATATGTTTTTAAAATAGCACATCACACAAACATCATAACACGCAAATAGTAAGCATATGTTGTTTTACATTTCAACAGGTGTATTTATTTATATTCCCTGACATTTACAACACATGCTTATAAGAGTATGCTTATCGTAGATGTGTTTTTTCAAAAACAAACTATCTCTGTTATGTGTTGTATCACCTTTGATATTTGTGTGATGTGTTATTTTACATTATAAATAGAAAAAGTGTATGTAAAAATATAAATAATAGAGATGTGATATTTTAAATCCTTGAGGTAATAAAATATAAATAACAGCCCATATAAACCTTGCATTTCTTCCAAAGGGGATTCTCACATCCCTCACAGATTTCCTCACTCCACCTTGCGACATTTTCATCTACTCCTGGCCATTACATGAATCTAGACCTCCCATTTTATGTAGATAGTACCTTTTATGAATCATGGGTGTGGAGATGAGAGTTAACATCTCAATTTCTACATCCATATTTGGTATAATAAAAAATAATAGTATATTAATCAATTATGTTTTCCATTCCTTTTCCTATTTCCTTTCTTTTATCATAATGACTCATGATGGATTTTTGTTATATAATCTGCAATGTTATATGATGCATGATGCTGATTTGAAGAGTTTGAAGAGCCTTATATATAGTATTAATTCCTTATACTTAAATTTTAGAATGCATTCCTTCTACTTGTAGTTTTTTATACCTCTTAACTACATACACCACCACCAGATTTCTCTCTATTTCCACATGTGAAGAACATCCTAATTACTACATTTCTTCTTTCAATTGCCTCCCACTCTTCAAATAAGTGACACTCTCTCAAGAAGTGACGCAGATTCCATAGATTATCCCAACAATTTTGTTTTGCTATGATTTGTTAATGGATGTTTTTTTATAATGTATTAAAACATGTTATGTATTTTAATGTTACCCTCCTACTGTATGTGGGTCCATTACATGCATCCACTTGATTGAAACTGAATTGATTTCTTGCATGGACATGTATTTTCTGGTTAAGATGGTTTGTCCTTGCCTTCATTTTTACTCAATGCTCTAGTTGTGTATTGTAGATCTTGCCTTGGTATTTTAGAGATTTTACAATTAGCACTGCTTTTATTAGCTTTATGATTTTGAAATTGTTTTTCTAAATGAGGGTGATTGAAAATAGGGTAAGATTCAAATGGATGATTCCATTGTGGTGTCCTTTTTCAATCAAAACAATGGTAGAAAGTGGTGCTATTTTGTATTTCTAGTATCTAAAAATGTAGTCTGCATTTGTAACATGTTTCTATTTTTTCAAATTTGATGTTTTGGTTGGTGTTCTGTTTTCATGTTGGTTCTCCTGTAATGTTTCCCAAAACACCGCAAAGTGGATTAAATTAAGGAATACATAAAAGTGATTCATAGTAAAACATTACTTATAGAACTATACCAAATTCTATCTTTTTTTTTTATTTTCCAATTATGTATTTTATGATAAAATTCTTATTTTAAATTTACACCAATATTTTTGATGATATTACAATTTATATTTGAATTTCTTTTTGTGGTACATGAAACTATTGCACCACTACAGTCATCTGCTGGGGAGCCCATGTCACATTAGTGGAGACCAATGGAGTTTCAAAGTTGCAGCCTTTGTCTTGGGATGAAGACTTTGCATGAAATGTGCTTGAGTGATGGTCAAGGCCCTTCACCTATTTGTAATTCAGCCTCACTCACCATCACCCAACTTATCTAGCCCTTTGATTTAGTTTTTTTAGTTACATGACTTTTAATCCAACATTAATTATAATAATGATATAATTTGAATTATCTATTTGAATCATTGTTTCATTCATGTAATTGATTTCTCCTTCATGAATTCCCAATATAAATCTGTATTCCTTATTAATTAAACTAAATATTTTCTACAATATTTATGTTTTCTCAACAATATCTCTAACTTTTATTCCATTATTATGTACCACTCATTTGAGTTTTAAATATATTCAATATTAATATTAATATTTATGTTTGAAAAATATTATTCTATTATTCAAAAAAATAATTGTTTTATTGTTCCGTGCGAATGCGCGGGCGGAGTACTAGTTTTGAGTAATAATATTCATATTGATAATAATGAATAATAATTTTTAGAAAATCATGACACATTATTTTAAATATAAAAAAACCTACATTTAACATATGTTATTCATTTTCATTATATATTAAAATCTTTCATAATGGTTTTTAATTTTTTTAATCATCCTAAGAATATCCCTCAGTAGTGTCAAACAAGGTGTATAAGAAGGATCATTGTATGTACCTGGTTATGCTGAGTCAGGCCTGAAACACATTGTC
Source organism: Viscum album (assembly GCA_963277665.1). Taxonomy (NCBI): domain Eukaryota; kingdom Viridiplantae; phylum Streptophyta; class Magnoliopsida; order Santalales; family Viscaceae; genus Viscum; species Viscum album. Next base: position 2,057,923,892 of record OY728137.1, read on the forward strand.
AGAGTTGTTACCCCTATATAAATTTATTCCAAAACCATGTTTAATTGTAGTATCCAAAAAGATATGTATTTCTATAAATACCTGCATAATATCAACCTTATAAAAATTATACAATTTTATTCTATCTTAGGATTATGTTTCGTATTCTATGTTTCCTAACATTCTTATCCAGGGTTTCTACTAAACATTCCTTGATACCAACTATAACGACCCAACCCCTATTATCCTGGAGATAGTGAATCTACTTATTAAATTTTATTAGATATAATATTCAAATACCAAAGTGGCGAATAGTCATGTTTTCTTGAATATCTAGAAAATTACATGGTACCCTAATAACATTGGTAATTAAAAATGAAACATAACAAAGGAATGTATTTTGAATCCATTAACTCATTCAAATATTTAATATTCATCCCCTTGGAAAAGAAAACAAATAAAAGGGTGATCTAAGATCCCTAGTTAGAGTTATATATAATGGAATATATCGTTAATTAAGAGAATGAACAAAATGGTAAGGTAGATAACTGAACACATATTCTATTTATTGAATAAAATAAGAATCAAATGAATCCAAAGGTTTTTATTTCATTGTGAAAATCCATCGGATAATTATAACTATATTATTAATGAAATTATTAATTATTGGGCATCATAGATCTGACATATGTACCCCCTACATTCAAGACCTATCATAAAGCTGTTTAATATTTATGGATAAAAACCCATTTAATCTTGCCACATTATTCTTCTCATGAGAATACCTATGCATTATGGGGATTTTAAATATATGGACCCACCAATTCTTGCATACATAGAATTCATTATATATAAAAAATATCAATTTAATTCATTAACCAAGAAGCCTTATCTATAAATATATATATTGATTAAAATATATAGATTTAACGTTATTTCAATAGCAATTAAAATATCTTTCAATATATACATCATATGTAATATATAGTTTTTTAAAAATGAATCAATTATTTGAATTCGACGTAAATCTGAATAAAAAAACTGGAAATAAAATATGGGATAATCAAAATAAATTTCAAATATAAATTTATCATGACATAATCAATAAAATAGAACTTTAAACCAATGAATGGAAATTGTGTAAGGAAATACCGTAACAATCCATAATCAGTCAAATCTTGTTCCACATAAAAGAATAAAATTTAAAAAAACATTCAATATCCATAGAATAAAAAAATTCATGATATAACCTGTCAAATGGAATCATATACACCACATAAATGGAATATGTGGTGAATAAAGCATTTTTCACACATCAATTAAAAGTGAGACGAAAAGAAAACCATTACCTTGTTCTTTCGTTTAGTTGAACATACTTTAACCTCCTATATAATGGTTTTAATAATGTTATTAAATTATACCAGAACCATACTCTTATTTATAATATCAAATATTATGTTATACAATCTTCTATTATTTTCATTATTATGGGAGTTAATTTCTTAGTTTTTAGTATGTTTTGACAAATTAATTATTATTCCTATTAATTATATCATGGTTTCATCATATATTTAATGTAAAATATTGTATAAATATCTTTTATATTCTTTGTATATGAATTTAAAATAATATATAAATTTTTTAGAAAAGAAAATGAAATGCACCATTTATGGCGATTGTAGTCTGTTCGTACGCATGAATGCTACTTCCATTTCTTTGTCATATCAAATGATTGAAAAGTAATTTATATATATGTATTTTATAATTATTATATCATATTCATGTCATATATTTCACATATTTTTATTAAAATAATCCTTAACACATTATATGTATAGAGTGAATGAATCATATCGCTCTGAGTCGGCGATAACTAACGCGTCCACAAACAATGTTATTTTATTCCCACAAAATGAAAGTTTTCAAGGTATGTTTTATATATATAAAAATATGTATTAATAAAACATAAATATAATATATCCTGTAAAAATAGGGTTTCCTTTATTATTCCAAACCATTAGAGGTGGTAATGGAAAAATGAATGACAATGTTTCACGACACTGTAGTTTTTTTGTGAAAAACTGTAATTTTGATACCCATTTCATGGAAGTGTGTGTAGGATTAGGACCAAAACATGATTAAAAAAATTTAATTATATTTAGGATAATTAAATTTTTATAAAAATTTGAAATAAAAATAATTTTTGGGGTTTAACCAAGAAAGAAAATAGAGGCGCTCGTTGATGAACATTTCCACTTCTTTGGGTCTCTACTTTTGATTAAAAAAAAGAACTTCAATGGTTGGCTTTATACCCAATGTAAGGCCTTTAGGATAATGGTCGGTAGGTAATGAGGAGAATTGGGTAGTGTTTTTCAAGATATAATTCTCAAAGTGGCGTGAGTAAGTGAGGGAGGAGATTCCCATTTAAATTTGATGTAAGGGGAACTTTTGGAAACACCCAAAATATTAAATTAATATAAATTATTTTTAAAATAAAACTTTCTACTAATTCATTTATTTATAATATAATCTGAGTCTGGTTCGAAATAATCTCAAAAAAAATTAGGCATGTTTAGGTCACATTACTAAACTTAACTTTTGGCATTAACCCTCTGTTAAACCCTTTTACTCTTACCATGACATGTTTACATTTTACTTTTTAAGGGTTAATATAGTTACCATAAAATTTCAAAAGAACCAAAAATGTGTTATGGTATAAATTTAAAACCATATCCCAATAGTTTTTTCCAATTTTATATATTTATTAATTTTTTTAATTAAATAAAAATATATTTATTTTAAAATTTCAGTAATATGAATTTTGACAATATTCATTTATTATCATTTCCATAAAAATCAAAACAGAATATAACATGGAACCAAAAAATTTAATAAATTTTTATAATTTATAATTTATCTAAAAAATTCTTTTATGAATTTAATTATGTCAAATTATATTTATTTTAATATTTTTAATAACATTTATTTGATACGTCAATAAATTAAACCATTACTCTATCATCATTTTGAAAGCCTTTAATTTAATTATTTATTCCCAAAAATTTAAAAAATAAATTATCATGATGAGTAAATAATTTTTTTACATTGATTATTTGTAGATAATGATATATTCTCAATAAAAGTATATTAGAAATGTAATATTTATTAAAAACACTAGTATTCAATATTGGACTTTCTATAGAATAAAATATGATAAAAGAATTAAAGTAATCCAAATTACTCCAAGAGGATATAAAATTGGCCCAAGGGTTATTTATTTAACACTAACTCATCCAATAAAATTGGATCAAGAGTTAAGGGAATTTAATAGAATTTATAATATTATTTTTTACCTATAATTACTTGATTTACTGTTAACTATGGTAATTAAAATATTACTAAAGTTACCATTCATATTGTCAAAAAATAAATGGGAAATTTTTACTATAATTGGTCCTTATGATTCAGAACATGGAATCCATTTTTCAAAATTTACAACACAAATGTTTCTGTAACTAATTTAAAATTAATCTCATTGACAGAATGAGACAACATGTATTTAATGTGAAAATGTTCATTATATTGGAAGGATTTTACATCTTAATTCATCATGGAATTGATTATAATGACATAAATTATATTAGATGATAAATTTTTTATCTAATTATACACTAATACGAATCAAAAAATATAATTTATCACTATAAATATGTTAGATGAAAATGATATTTTCAATTAAAATACAATATATTATTATTATTCCTCAAAATATAAAACTTATCAGAAAAATACCAAAACTTCAACAAATTAAAATTTTTATATTATGATTTAAAATAATATATTTATTTTTTCAAATAAATTTTATAAAATATTTTTAAATTGTATTTAAAATAGGATCTCTATTAAAAGGCGGTAAACCAGACATTAGAAAAATATAGGTTTTTATGCTTAAAATTGGTTATGTTCATTAGTTATACCTATAAAATCTATTATATTAACAAAAAAATATTTTCTTGAATATATAACATATATATTTCCTTAATACCATTTAATAATTTTAGTTAATTTAATTTTTTAATACAAAACACCTTTCTAAGAATGAAAATTAAAATAATTGATTTATATTCAATTGTTTTATATTTTCATTTCTAATTAATTGGTAACAAATGAATTCATCTTATATTTTTATAAAAATATATTTTAATGTGTTTTAAATACTATTCATAAATCCTTGTTTAATGACTAGGTCATAATGGAAACATTTAAATAATAATATTTAGTTACTTGTTTAAGAATGTCATTGCATGCAACTTAAGTTAATGAAGAAATTGACTTTAAAGAGAGAAATGCCATAAAAATAATGGGGTGTTACATCACCCGAGCTAAAACATATGTTTTATTCATAAAGTGTTTCATAGTTTTTCATAGTCACATGCAGAATACAAACAAGTAATTTATTAATTTAATTTAATTTTTTTAATTACCAGCATACTATATATATTCATTTATAAAACACTCAATAGATATTTTCTAGGGTTTTGAAAAAATCATTAGAAAACTAAGAGAGTGGTATAGATAGTACTTGGTGAATAATTATTTTACAAATGATCCCATATTGAATATTTTTTGATGAATGAAGTGGATTCATTGATGACATCACTTGCTGATGTGTTCTTCTCTAATGATCAATGTAAAAAAAAATTCACATTGTATTTTCATCCAATAAATGTTATATTAATTGATTATTATTTAAATAATAATGAAATAAAATTAAAAATTCATATGTTAAAATAAAATTTTTCTATAATAAATTAAGCATTACCTTAGGGAGTACAAAAAGAAGTTACTATATTATGAAATTTTTGATGAAAAATGATTAAAATTAAATATACTAGAGGAAGTATCCCTTATGAAGCTAATTTTTTCAATCATGGAAATGAGGTACCATCACAAATATTTTCCCTAAACCAATACTATGTTTTACTACCAAAATTATGATATGATAAAAATAAAATGTCATATAAATTCAAGCTTTTCGAAATGTGCACATGATCCAAGATAGCGGAATCGCCACCCCTAAATGCCACTAGTATTTACCATATTATTTGTCGATACATAGAGATCCTTAAGGGATATGTAACTAGACATTATGAAGATATAAATATTTAATTACAAATTTAATAATTTATTTATCATATGAATTTTTTACATTTATCATTTTGATTTTAAATAACAATAATGGTAATTTACATTAGTAGTGATAAAATCTAAAAGATCATATTTCTATTAAAAATATATATTTTTATAATAAATTATTTATATTATTTTTCTTAAAAAATAAATATAATATTGATAAGTTCTATTTTTTATATAAATAATTTTCTAATACCAACCTAATTACTAATGTATAGGAAATAAGAATAATATTACTTAAAATTTTAAAATTTTATTTTTCAATGAAAAAGTTTATCATTTTATTTATACTTACTTAAAATTTTAAAATTTTGAATTTGAATTTGACCAAATTAACTTCAATCTATGATTAAAAATAACTATAATTTCATTATATAATTTCATTATTTATATTTTTTAAAAGATTAATATATTTTAATTGTGAAAATTTCCATTTTTTCAGATATCATGAATTTTATGAATTTATTAGTATATAAAAATGAATTATATTTTGTTGAATCACATTTAGAAAAAATATTTTTTAAAAGTGATATTTTATATTTAAATGTATTGATTATAATTTACAAACCTATCATTGTAATTTTAGAACATACTTTACTCTACTCTATAATAATGATTTTAAAATATTATAGATTTACTATGTTAAACATTTTTTATCAATTTTATTTGGTGAATAATATTAAATGGGATTAATATTTTCAATTATATGTTCTAAATTATTTAATATAGAATACTTAATTTTTGTATAAAAAAATAAATTTCTTTGGTAAAAACTTTTTTTTGAATGTTTAAATGGTAAAAAAGGTTAACCAAATGGTTAAATCTTCTAAAATGTAAAAAACATGATTTCAATTGTTTAATAGAATCATGGATAATCCAAAAAGTTATACATTTCATTTTTTTTCCATTTTAGAGTCCAATTAAAAAATTAATCATATATTATATTTAATTTAAGTGGAACTATTTAAAAAATATCATTCCCATAATGTATTAAATATGCCACTCGAAACCCAATCAATAAAACTATTTAATTTAGTATTACTTATAAAAATATACCCTTTTTACTTTGACTATAATCTTATTTTACCTACATTTGTTTCATTATAGAATATTAATTTTCTAAGTCACCTCTTACTATGGAATCCTCCAAAGGAAAATAGAAGTTCACAACACAATTACTATCTTTTCCCCATATTTAATTCTTTTATATAAATCCATTTCTGATATATTTTTGAAATATTATATAATGAATTAATTAGTTATTAAATAAATAATATTTTTAAACGATGGGAATAACCATTAACCACCAAACCCCTCTTCCCTCAAGGAAAATAAAAAATAAATTTGTGTATTTGTGTAGACAACCACTTCAACGAACATCATGTTTCATTTTCATTCACCACCATACATGGATTTACATATTGTGTAATTTAATAAATAATTATGATATTTATATCATACTTTTGATTCTGAAATAATAAACATTATTATAGAGTTCTCTCATACTATAGAAAATGAAATCTTCATCTATGCATATGTATGAACTACTACATCTATGGAATAGTATATCCCATTTTTCATCATCGCCTTTCATTGATGTCCATAAGAACGTAATTAATAGATAAATATTATGTTTATGAAATTATTAGTATCATATAAAGAATAATTGGAAAAAATATTGAAAATTTTACCAATTAAGGATCATTATAAATTCATCCTATTAAAAAGAGCATAATAAAAAGAAAAACAACTTATTCATAATTTGTAACAGATTCATATACATTAAATTTTCTTCTAAATCAATTAAATTGTGATTTATTAGTTTAATCAATATTAAATATATATCATTATTCCTCAATAATAATTATATTAGAATTCAATCACTTCATAGTTATTCATTATTAATGGTATGATCATGTTTGGGACATTCAAACCACCAACTAGGATAATTATATAAAATAATTTCATGGATGAATACGAGAAAATAATTACTTCTAATATATGATAAAATTAGATAATAATTATTTTATTCAGTTTCCATAATGGTCATAGTAATACTAAACTCATTAATTAAAATATCAATGTTCTTTTGTTAAAAACCACTTAAACATATTAATCGTCAATTTCATCTTTATGGACCATAAGAAAAACAAATATAAAATGAAATTATATAATTATGAATAAATATTTGGTATAAATTAAATTATTATTTTTTATCTATGAATGATTATCATTAGGATAAGAATAAATAGAAACACTGATATTACAAAACTAGTTCAAGACAATCAAGATTACCCACACCCTATATTGAAATTAGATAACAAATAACTAATTTTAATGTTAATAATTTTGGTTATTTAAGACTATAAAACGATTAAGATATTAATAATGTTTTGAAATATGTTTTTAATATAATTATGTTTTTAAATAGGTTATTTACAAACATTAGTGGACGTCGTAAATTAAGGTAAGTGGATATTTGTCCCATGTTTAATTTCATGAGATATATTTCTTATTATGCTCAATGATATATTTAATATATAATGATTAATATCTAATTAATATATTTTAGAATATCAAATTAATTAATGGGGTTTAAAAATCCATATCATTTCCTCTTCTTAAATGAATTTCACTTCGAAAAACACAAATGTTATAATGGTTTTGGTTAACTCATCTCCCTCTATTGAGTTTTAATGCTTATTTTTGAATAAAATTATTATATTATTGGATTATTATTCCTAATATTTTATATCATGGAACATTAATTTCCTGTACTGTGTATATTTAAATTTTAATTCATATCATTTAACTTGATAAATTAGACCCATAAAATATTTTTCATTATAGAGAATAAATCTCTTACACTTTAATGATTTTAACCCTCCTTGTCTATATTTTTCATCATTAAAATATTATCCTTTATATATAGATTCCCAAATATGTTTTATTTAATGTGAATTTCACTTTTAGCTTTTATATTTTTAAATGTTATCTTTCATATTCCTTTTATGATGACAGTTTCTATAAATATATCTTAAATGGTTTTCCCTCCATGATCATTTGTAATATTTTCCATACCATAATTACATAAAATTAGAGTTATGTGTCTGAAATGATCTAAATTTGTGTATTCATTTTAAAGGTAAATATTTTCAAAAATTTTAAAATATCCCTTTCCAAAAATATTTATTGAACATGACCCATAAATTTTTTATGCCAACATTAAATTGTTTTTCGAAAACACTTGGACGATATCTATTCCATTTTATTATTTTTATCAAAAATATTTTTTCCCATGAAACCTTACTATCATGAATTAATCTCTAAATTAACTTATACTATTTTGGGGGATTAAACTCAGTGAGATGCATTACTGATTTTTTTTCCAAGTAATTTAATATTTATGTTTTTTATTCCAATGTTTTTCATCTATGAACATTCTATATTTCCTTATTTTAATTGTACTGTGTTCACCTAGATTTAATAAAAAAATTGACTTTGGAAATTATTGATTTAACAATATACCATTCATTAATACGTTTTAAATACCATATTATTTATTATCATAATTTAAGGGTTTTTATCTATAAATTTATTGAATATATTTGGATACTAGTTTATTTTTATTGGGCATATATGATGTTATTATTATTGAATGAATTTTATTTTTTTTATATAGATGATTATATTTTATGAGGATAGAAAACCCACTGTCTTTCCATATGTTTTTTATGATATTTTGATTATTTATTTTATATAGCACACAAATATATGAATGATGATGGGTGTGGCCTAATATCACCCTCCAATTCACTAGTTTTATTTTATATCTCAAGAGATATAAAGGTATGGAAATAATGAGTTTTAACATCACATAATGGGAATAATATCATTAATCTCATTTTAATTTTTGGAAATAGTTATTTTTTTCAAAAAGTTCTACATATAATGAGTTTTTAGATAAAGGAATGGGTATAATGATTTTTCATATGAATAATGTGATCTAATTTCTTTCTTTGGTTTATATTTCCCCAGGTTTAGAAAAAAAGTGATACATATGAGGTGTCTATAATATTATCTTTTATAGATAATTTTTGGATGACTTTTAATACTTTTATAGATTATTAAGTTTCTAATATAGTGGTAAAATGGCCATTAGTTGAAAAGGACGTGGGTTTTTTTAGTTAATGTGTTGTCTTAATACAATAAAACTCTAAACCTAAATAATTATGGGAATGTATTTTAGTAAAATACTATATTTATTTAATTTAATTATGATATGATCATGTTCTCGAGCTATAATATTTGATATCATGGAATTTTTTAGAGAATTTTAGAGATTATGATGTTATCAATTGAGGATGTAAATGTTATAAATTGGTGATATGATAAGTTTGATAAAAATATTGAAAGTACACATAACCCATTATATTAGTTGAAGTAATATTGAATATTTTACAGTTTATGAAAACTGAAGTTTAGTAAAAACCATAGAGATAAGTCTAAATTATTATTCTATGTATATGATATCATACAAATATTTTGGTAAAGGAAATATTGTATAGGTATACTAGAAATTAAATACCATTATAGATATTGGATTGTTTTTTTGGTAATGGAATAGATTCACTGACTAGTAATCACCATGAATGTGGGTAGTTGAGTATCAACTGTATATTTTATCTGGTGCAAAATTAGTAGGTCAAAATTGAAACACCTAATTTAACACACATAGGGGATATTATTTGGTTAATAATATTATATTTAAAAAAAATTATATGATTTTTATGTTAATTAATTTGGGTAAGGAATATGAGGGAACCCAACCTAATGAAAACTATACTGAATGGAGAGTGATTTGGTTTTAAATAAATAACTATTTAATAATTTTGAATTCCAAGACCTTTTAATGTTGAATTTATCATGTAGTTATCTTAAAAAACTTGTCCTACGGTGTTTATTAATCTTAATTAGTGATTAAATCCGTTTTGTTTTAGAAATTTAAAATGGTTTATATAAACTTTTAAACTATGAATTTCATATAACTATATAATAACTAAAGTGAGAAACCATGGGATTATGCCGAATCAACTATCAATAAATAATATTAATAATAAGAACTCTATTGAGGATACAAATATAGAAAACAAGAGAAGGTAGGGATCTCATGGTTGGTTGGGTGATAAAAATGGTTAAATTAAAATTGTTAATTTTTTACATGTCAATAATGTGGGAATAAGAACCATGGAAAATTTCTTAAACGAACTGGGAGATGTTTTATGTGTGGAAAGGGGGAATAGAGAAACTATTTTATGAGGAAATGTGAAGAGATCAATGAACATAGTGAAAGGAAATATTGTTCATCAAGATATACATCTAATAGTTCAATGTATTAAATATTGGGAACATGAAAATTATCCAAGTGAATTCCCTGATATAAAGGATAATATGGATGATAACTAATAGAAATTTCCATGAAAATAGAAATCACATAATTTTAAAACAACTGATGTTGGTGATTAAAATGATATATAATGAGGAACCTGTATCAACCACTCATGAATTATGAGCTTTGTATTGGAATCTTATTCAATATACTCATATGTACCTAAAATATAATATTTCCACCCCTATAACTAGATGATTATTTGTTAATAAAAATTTATACTATTTTTATTATATTATCTTAACTATATAACTCCTCCCTAATAGATGTTTATCATAATTTTTTTTCTATAAAATCTTATTGTGATTTTTTTCTATAATTTTACGTGATAATAGGAATGGACTAACTCTATTAACATAGAGTCAATAATAACATACAAGATAGAAAAATTACATCATAAATCTAAACCATAACCACATATTAAGGTTAGATTTAAACTCCCCATGAAATGTTTCTCCAATTATATTGTGGTATTGAGAACGCATGGTCATAGGAAAACTAAAGATTACTTATATAACTATTATGAGATAAAAGACAAGATCTCTATTCATAAAAAGGATAGTGATGTTAAACCCTCATTATTAATTAAATCCAAAATCATGTCTATCTTATGGACATCACTAATTATTTAATTTATTTTTAGTAATTAATATAAGTTGGAAACAATTAATTTAAACGGTGATGATTTAACGACCTAAAAATTCAATACGTACTTTCCTTCAATAAATGTTATGTTAATAGATTATACTATACAAAACTCCAAACAAAAATGAAACTCTAATCCATTAAAAAACATTTAACATTATAAAATATTTGTCAAATTATCATGTTTCAAATGATATAACTAAATTACAAAATCTATGAAGAAAAATGAAAGAAAAGGCACTAGGTAGCGTAATTATTTCTTATAAAGATAATTTTCATGATCACGTAAAATAGTTTGATATATTAGGGTTGTCCACATGCCAAGAAAAATCTGATCACTAACAATTAAGATATGATCAAAATTGAATCAGAGAGAAGTTTAGTCTTCTGTGAATTTATAAAACATTAATGTTAGAGGAATTTCCACCCTCAACTAGAGCCATAACTTACCATATACTTATATGTTACTCAGATATCCTAAGGAATAATATTAATAAAAATTAGGGTGATATAAACATATAATTAATAATTTAATAATTTATTTAACAAATTTATTTTATACATTTCACTTTTTCACTTTTAAAAAATAATACTTATTTAGTAACATGTTGATAAAATTAACATGATCATTATACTATTAATAATGATTTTTTCCTAAAATAATAATTTTATGTGATTTATATTAGGAAACTAAATGTATAATAGATAATATATAATTTTTTGTAATAATGTAATAACATCAATTGTAAAATTTTATTTTCCTATGAAATAAGTTTTTATATATTTCTATTTCAAGTAAAAATTATAAATTTTTAGAATTTAAATTTTACCTAATAAAATAAATTATTGTATTTATCAAGAAAATGTTTTCATGGAAAATTTTATTTGGATTTTTCCAAATAAGTATTCTTTTTAGGTGAATGTTACAAAATATCATTTTTTTAAATACTGTTACTTTTATGACATTATTAGTATATAAGTATTACATGGAAATTTATAAAACCATTTTCAAGGAAAAAAATATTTATGTTATATGTCGTAATTTAATTTTATATATTTTTATATTAGTTTACAAATATATATTCAATATTTCAGAATGTAAGTTTTAAGGATCTCTAAAATTGTTTTTGGTATAATATACATTTATCTTTAAAAAATTAATTATAAAAAGTTTTATAAATTAAATCAAATAAAATATATTTTTAATTTTTAATAAAAAGAAAAATATTATATAATAATGTAAATATTATTTTTACCTATAAAAATGAATTACAAATGTAAAAAATATTTATCATGGTAAAAGTTATACTGGTAAAAAGGGTAAAGAACATGGGTAAAAGAAAAGACATGTTAAATAAGGTTTGTAATTTAGTTTTGATGTTTTTATTGACCTAATATTATCTCCACTTAATTATTTTCCATTTTATATTATTATTTACATGAAAAATGAAATCTCTTTATATTATCAAGAATTATTTTAAAAAAATCAATTCTCAGAACTTATAAAATAAGAATCTCACCACCCCTTGAATACAATGCACAAATTTAGGATTGCTCAGGAAAAATTTCTATTTTTAACTCCAATATATTCATATTAAACTTCTTTAAGCATCTAGAGAGTATAATTTCACCTATAGTATATCTTTCCAAGGAATCCTCTGAGAGAAAACTCTTATTCTGAATGTAAGAACTGGATTTTCCTTATCATTATTTTATTTACATCATTATTTTTGTAATATGTATTTATAAATATTAAATGATGAATTAAATATTTTTATTATACTTAATTTTTATATATTTTGGGAATAACCATTAACCAACATTCCCATTTTTTCTTTAATGAAAACGAAAATGACATTCACATGTATGTGCATACTGTCTCCTTTACGAATATTCATGTTAAATTTTCTATCAAAACAATATATGGATAGTCCTAATGTGAAATTTAATAAATTTTACATTTATAACATGTTTTATATTCTAAAATAATAATTCATTGTATACATTTCAACTCTTATTTGGGAAATGGAATCATCATCCATGTCTATGTGTGGAATATCACCTCTATATAATGGTGTATTAAATTTTTCAACACCACCTTTTAGGGACAGTAATGATAATGAGATAAATTGTTTAATATTATGTTAATTAAATTATTTTTATTATTCTAATATAAATTATAACAAATATTAATAATATTATTAACATATAATCATTGTAAATTCTACCATATAATACGAGCATACTAATAAGAAATTTAGTTATACTATATACTAGTTTTGTATCCATTACCTATTCCTATAATTATATTAAATTATGATTTACAAATTTCCTAAAAAATAAAAAATCATATTATTCCTTTATAATAATGATATTAAAACTAAATCACCTAATAACAATACATTAATTATAGTATGTTCTTATATGGGTTGGTCTAACAACGTACTTGAACAATGCAAAAAAATAATATCATGGATGACTATGATAACATAATTACTAAAATTATATGTTATAATTAAATAAATTATTATATTGTATTGGTTCTACAATATTAAAATAAATTTTAGAATCATTTTTTAGATTCCAACTTTCGTTCATTAAAAATCACTAAAACATACTAATCATGAATTTCATCGTTAAGGATTGTAACCCAAAAACACATAGAATGAATTTATGAAATTATAAATAATTATAAAGAATAAATAAAAGTACCTTTTATGATCTAGTAGTTATGAAATTTTTTTAAAAACGAATGACAACATTCCTTTTATGAAACTTGTTCATAATGATCTAGATTGCTCACAGCAAATATTGATTATTGATAATAACTAACTAATATAAATATTTAAAATAACAATAAATAAAGTTCATAATAGTTTATAGATATTAATATGTTTTATAAATAGTTGATTAATAATTTTTTTTGAATGTGAATTAAGTGCTTCAGAAGAAGTCATAAATTAAGGTAAGGAGTTCCTTGGTTGAAATTTAATTTCCCAACACATATTTCTTATTCTACAAAATGATATCATTAATATGGTGTGTTTACTAAAAAATGAATATATTATACCACATTAAATGAATTCAGGGGATTTGAAGAACCATATCATATTTTCTATTTAAATTTTATTTGATTCAAACGATAAAATGGTGGTAAGTGTTTTTGTTTACTCAACTCCCCTCATTAAGTTATAATGCTTCTTATTGAACTTATTTCTTCTATGAATGGTTTATTCCACCCTAATATTTTATTTTATGACACTTTCAATTCATATATACAAAAAATTGTCCTTCTAATTCAAATTGTATAACATGGTAAAATTTCTTCCATGAGATGCTTACCATTCCTGAAAATAATTCGAATACTATTTAATGAATATATCAAATTCCTGTCCATACATCCCACTATAAAAATGTTTTCCATTATTATTGGTAACCACTTTATCTGTTATTTCATATGACCTTCACATTTATATTTTCATATTTTGAAATGGAATCTTTATTATCTGTTCTATATTGTGGGTTTAATTTATTATATTTTAAATGGATTCCCTTTTATAATATTTTGTTTTATATTCCACTATTCTTTTCCTTAAATTTTTTTTTCTTTTCAAGGATCTATTTTTGAAGATTATTTTCAAATATTTTTTTTTCATAAATAATTCCAAAAAATTTTCATAAAATATCTTTTGAAAGTGACATGGAACATCATGTTTTTTGGATATTTTTATTTTTTTTTTAAAAACCCTTTTCTAGTTTTATTCATTTTTAATCATTTTCTCAAAGTAATTTATTTCCATGGAAATTTATTTTAATTAATTAAACTATAAATTCTCTTATATTATTTTAGGTGATTAAATATGTGAAAATGCATCACTACATTTTTCTTTCCTAATCATTGAATGTTTATGTTTTTATTCCAATATCTTTCTATACGAACACTATATATTTCTATCCATTTATTTAAATTTGTTTAACTACTTATGGTACATAAATTAATTTTGGAAATTATTGAGCTAAGTGTATTCCCTTAGTCTCTATATTCTAAGTACCATTTTCTCTATTTTCTTGATTGAAGGGTAGTTACTTATAATTATAGTAAATATCTCTGGATTAATAACTATTCTTAATGGGAATATCATGTTATGATTGTTGATGTAATTATTAATATTTTTCTTACAGGATTCCATTTGATGACTATATAAAACCAATTCTTTATCCATATAATCTTTATGATATTGTGATTATTGATTTTATGTTGAACACATATTTAATTATTATGATAGATGGGGAAATATATATCCATTAAATCTATTGGTTACATTTAATATCTCATGAGATTGTAATGCATGGAAATTATGAGGTTATTCATGAAGGATTGGGAAAATGAGTTTTCTCATGTTTAATGTATGGACATAATAGGATTTATCACGAAGGAAGGAGAATAATGCTTTTTTCACAAGGATTCCTATGTTCTTGATTATAACACATTTATAAGTTTTTATTATTTTAAATTTATGATACATTAAATATTTATTCCTCTTTTATAAGATGTTATACACATTTATATTTTTCTCCCTTGATTCAAGATTATTTTTTTATTCTTCAAAATGAGTTATAATTGTTGTGACTTTTTTGATATGTGGTTATTCCATGACATGTTATAATGTTATGAAATTATTTTTGATCTATTATTTTATGGATTTGGATCTATAATGTATATTAATTATACTAATATTCCCATATTATGTTCTCTTACTATGTTTGATAATTGTTGTTTATGATTACCCTTACTGAGAATAAGAGATCACCTCTTTCAAATATTTACTTTTACCAAGGTAATCATGAAAAATAACACATATGATGTGTCTATAAGAGTATCTTGTGTATAATGTTTTTTAGAAATGTTGAGTAATTGTTATAGATTATATAGTTTCCTATATAGTGGAATGATTTCCATTATTTGAAAAAGACATGTTTGTTGTTTTTTAATGTTATCACTTAATTTATTAATACTCAAAACCTAAAATATCATTGGAATGTATTTAATGAAATATTATCTTTAATTAACCTAATTATTAGATAGTCATGTTCTTGGGATTAAAAAATATAACTTTTCATGAGTTAGGGATTTAGTTAATGAATTTATCCCTGTATTTTATTTTATTTCAATTATTGGTTATTCTCTAACAATCCTATCTAGATTCAACCATTTCAAAGAATATTAATGTGTTATTTTTAACCAAATTCATGTATTTGATCATTATAATTATTTTAACAATTATTATAGCCTTGTTTTAACCCCAACTCATTTAATTCCATTGAAAACAATGGGAAAGAAAAAAAGGAAATCACTATATCCTCTAATTTGTATTTTTTTAATTTCTTCCCTGTTATATGTATATTAATCACTAGTGTTTTTTACTGCAAATATGATTATTTCCATGCATTAAATTCATTGTTAAATAAAAAATGATTTCAAAGGAGAATTGTTTTTTGGATTTAGCATTCTTTACTAGGACAAAAATATGTTTGATTGGGATGACATGTAATTGAAGAAGGATTGAAAGAGAATGGTTTTTCTCTGCGTGGAATGTGTGATGAATGAAATTCTATGGGAGGTGATGACACCTCATTCTATTAAATAATGGTTTTTGGAATCTAATTTCTAGAAATTTATATTCATTATGGTCTATGTTTGGTTTTATGTTTTTGATAGGGATCTTAGCAAGGGATAATAAAGAGGTCAATTTTGCTGGAGAAGCTATTTTCCAAAAAAATTACCTAATACATGGGGTGTACATTAAAAAATAACATGTTATTAAATCTATATTTCTATCAATATATGTATTTAGTAGATATAATATCACAATTTCGTGTGGTGGGCCTACATTCTATGTGGCCCTAAAATGCCTAACATGGTTCATACATAGAGTATACAACTAGGGAATTTTGGGAGGCCCATTCACTATACTATCTGAGGAAACACATCATGTAGAGAATATGAAGATATGAATAATTTTGTTGCACATGTAAAGTATGAATACAAAATGAAACATAATATATGAATAGACTAAAATGCCATGTATTTGACTTTTTGATCCTCCATGATAGTTGTTATTTCACCCAACATCATAGTGCATGGATCCTATAACATCATACAAGGGAATGATCATAAAGGTTTCATGAGACTCATTATTCATAATCTAGGGACAAATAGTTTGTTTGATTGGATGAGATTTGACGCTATACTCTGGGACATGAATGTCACCTATGATGATATCCATGTTTTCCTTTATTTTTATCCTCTTTGTTATTTTTTAGATTTGAATCTTTCTTTGATGATATACATCTTGGTTATTTTAGGGTTTTATAATGTCTAGGTATATATTCATAAATTCCTGAACTCCACCCATAGAAACATGTATTATGCAGATAAAATGTCATTTGACAGTAATCAAGGTTGAAACAATTTGTGTGGTTCTTAGTGGAGCATAGTGGATGTGATAGGGGGACTACTATAGAAATATTGATTGGGTGGTGATATTATTTTCACTAATTGTTGTTATGTTAAACATATATTATAGTTGGTGGGCATATATTTTTAATCTTATAACTTTAATATTTATTTTCATGCTCGGTTTTGGGATATTAGAGTTCATGAATGCATTTATTAAACAAATTTTTACCCTTTTATCTACATTAGTGTCTATGAAGATATGTTAGTATGTGTATAAGTATGTTTGGATAAGGCCTCCTATATGTGTGGTATTAGAACTTTCTTATAGTCACCAACCATTTTCATTTTGAAGTTAGGATTGAAGTGGTACAATCGCCTTACCATCGACCAGGACGTCCTCAGTGGTTAGGGTCATCTAAAAGAGGTATCAGAGATTTTGCTGGCCTATGATAGAGTTTGGGGATATAGTAGTTGTGGAGATAAGATTAGGATATAGGGTAATGTAGTTTAAGTTTCTTGAGTTGATCTCTCAGGCTAGGGACTATAGTGACAGTGCTAAGATTGACATATCCATTTATCAGAGATCAAATAAGATTCTTGCCAACTCAGTATGTAGAGTCACTAGTTGGAAGAAAACAATTGGTCTATAAATCATATAGGAATGGGTTTTGGTCTCAAAAAAATTCTTGATTAGTATTACTAGAAATTATCTATTAACCATTTTATTTCTTAACTATTTCAGTATGCTATCATGCATATAACCATATAGGTTTCCATGATAATATAGCAATGACCATTTACCTGATGATGAGGCCTTAGTTTGGAGGACCGTTAAAGAGGTGTTCCCACCACGAGTTTTTTTTCCAATGTGTGTTCGGTTTTATTTGTAATTAATATATCAATATGTATATAAAAAGGTAGAGAATATGTGGTTTGAGGTATAGAGTAAACCTTCCTTATATATGTTAAGGAAGTTTCCTTATGAAATGTAGAATGTTTAATTAAGGATTGTATGAAATTTTACTTAATTATATTTGGAAACATTACATACAAATTCAGATGATGACAATCCATTCTTAAATAACCTGTAATCATAAAGGAAACTCATGACACAAAGATATTTTTGAAAATGATTTTACAAAAGAATAAATTTATAAAAAAATTCTACAAAAAGACCATTGAAGATAGAATCACCAAATACTGATATAAGCTAATGGAGATTTAGAAGAATCCTAATGGCAGAGGTGAAAAATTATATTAGATAGAATATTCATAATCATATTGGATTAAATATTTTAAAATAACTGGAGTGACTGAGGTCATAGATTGTAACGATAATTATAATGTGAGGGAAGTCTGAGATCAAGAGGTGTTATAATGTTAACCCTATTACTCTCAGACAAACTGTTTGTTCCATGATTCATTATGTGAACATATAGATAAAAAAATGTCATTGGATGTAATACACTCATGTTATCAAATGTATGTCTATGTTATATGGTTTTATTCGTAGTTCTTGATAGTTAATTCATATTATTTGATTTATATACTATATATTGGATGAAGTATATAATATGTGGATATTTAAAGGTAACTTATGATTTTAACTATATATATAGGTATTAAATGTGTTTAAAAAATGTATTAGTAGTGTTATAGAATATATGTAAGGGTTTTTTGTGTAATGTGGTTTGCATGACGGATAGCTTTACAAAGCTATTAAATGGAGGAAATTAGAAATAGATCACAAGATAAATATTTTATTGAATTTGTAATTGTTAGAGTTCCATCAGAGTGACACTCAAAAGATCCAATCGATGGAGATTCTGCAATAACATTTTATAGAGAAATTTAAGGAACTCTAATAAGAAAAGGGTTTAAGAAGTTTGAAAAAATATTGAATGGAATCAGGATGATTATCATAAGATGGGTGAAAATCGTATGGATGGACTTAAAAATGAGGTACACAATTTCTGTAGATGGATAATTATATAATGATTTACCAACCTTATTTTTTAATGTATAATGATCTTATATAATCTTGTTGAGTAATTGGTCACATGTTATATTAGAAGAGAATGAGTTGGAGAGTAATAAAAAGCTCCACCTAATAGAGATTTGATATATCATTGGATGAACATGTTTAGATATTAATGGATGGAGGTTTTCTAACAAAGGTAAAACTAATGAAGGTGTATCTAATGATGAAAGCTTCTGATATTCTTCTGATAGAAAATGGTGAAGGTGTTCGATTAGATAGAGTGTATCTATTAGGGAAAACTGATAAGTATAAACCAAAAAGATGATTTTTAATGATATTCACATAAATTATCGCAATTTATATGTTCATGATGAAAAATAAATGGTTCTTTATCAGTCAAGGGTAATGTTTTCATAGAAGTTACACAATAATAAGATTAAGGATGCTCAAGAATAGGGGGATTGTCATGAAGCTTTCATAGAGTTCAAGAATTTTCTAAAAGTGTTAATAACCTCTTAGTTAAATTTTGTTGATTGGGAAAATACAATTGAGTTCTTGAAAAAAAATATTGAGAGGAGAACCTATATAAAGGGATGTCTGTATACTAAATAAAATTTCTATTAATGTGTGGAAGATTTGATGTTCTGTGTATATTAAACTATGTTTTAACAACTATGGTTCCAACCTAGTTAAAGAAGTGTTCTATCATACTAAGTTTTATCAGATAGATTAGAACTTTCATTGGATAAATAACCATGATATGAAGAGGAAGTGATGTGATATAAGTAGATTATGTTTCTAATCAGTTTAATAAGCCGGAGGCAAACTAGACTCAACATGCTTCCTTGAACATAGAACCATATGAAAGATTGATCATATTGTTCTTCCAAATATATCTTACTAAATCAAAACCTATTGAATTGAAATGTATGGATAAAAATTAGATGGATCCATTTTAAAATATAAAACTAAAGGGATACATAAAACAAACATTTTCAATGGAATAATTTATATTTCATTCAAAAAATGTTATATTGATTAAATAAAATTCTGACAAATATTAGAAGGATGTTCTAAGGGAAAAAACAATTATGAGAGAATTCAATGATTTTTAATATTTTAAACAAGCTAATGTGATCCAACATTATTATATAGGAAGAGAATATCTTTCTATAATGAATTAGGAAAGAACAAGAAAACAGAAATTATCTATTTGGAATAAATATTTTCTAAAAAGGCTTATTGGATGGGGGTATAAGTAGATGATAATAAATAAGACATAATTAGGAAAATTGGGTAGTATATCTGATTATGGAAGAAGAGTTTATTTGAGGGGGTATATAGTTAATTTCAAGAACATTTACTTGGGTATAGAACCAGTTCATTCCTATTTCATTGTACTCCCATGATAATAGTAAAAGAGTATATGTTTAGAGAATAACCATAATTATAAAGAGTTATTATATATAAAAAAACTTGTAAATATCATTTGTTGATATCTCAATATATTTCATTAAAATGAATGGGGATGATGGGATCTATATTTTAGTGAATTTTAACTCTAAATTTTTTTAGTGGTTTGGAATGGTTTCCTCTACGATGTTAACAAATGAATCTATAAAAATAAAAATCGATAACTAATTTACCCCAACCTCAGTGGTTTTACATTCATCTAATTAAAATTATTTTTTATTAGATCCAAGGTTCCCTCCGAAATATCCAACCCTAATAATGGATATTTTTAATTCACTTAAACACATGTGTTTTTTTATTTTCAATGTACAAACAATCAAATTTAGATGAATGTAATGTTAACCAATCTTTTATATCTTTGTATTAAAGTTAAATATACTATAACTATGGTATTCCATCCCATTAATGATGTTTCAATGATAGTTACCAAAACAATATATTTTTATGTTGATAGGAATGATCAAAATTCCATTTTAATGGCACTCTCATAGAACATGTTTACAATGATTATGGGATTTCCAACTACTAGGAAAATGCGAGATAAGTTGAGACATATTTATGAAGGAATTAAGAAGGTTTAAGAAGTTTTGCTAAAAATATATAGGATCCAGTTTGAAGATGTTAATATAGAATATGAAGAAGGTATTTATAAACACATTACAGGATATAATTATATTTTCCATAATATTTGATGCTTTGGCAAGAATTTGGAAGATTATACTATCATTAAGAAACTCATGTGAAACATTAAAGATAGATTTGATTCCAAATTTTTAGCTTTATTAGATCAATAAGATTTATCTCTGGATGAAATTCAGAACATAATTGATGTATATGATAGGAAGAAAACAATTTACTTTAATAAAAAGTGTAAGGAATAAATAGAATTTAAATCCATGATAAAATGGAAGCTCATAGAGAATGATCATATAGAAGAATTAAGTTATTCAAAGGAGGAATAAAATGAATAGTGATTCTACATAATCATCAATCTTATGTATAAAAGATATAATATGAGCATGTGGAAATTTAAAAATTATATTAAATATTGGAATTAAAATGATAAATTCCATTTTATAAAAAAATCCTGTGGAAAAAAGTTTAAATATTCCGTTTCAGAATAAGGGGAAACATATTCATTGAAAAAGTGCAAGAGACATACAAAAATATTTCGTTATTACAAGATAAATTTCTTTTAGTAAAATTAAAAAGGGTTTATTATTCTTCCAATGATGAATATAATTTTCAAATAAACATATTAGATTATGTAACAAACTGAATTGATTTATCATATAGTGATAATTATGGTGATGATATAATTTTAATTTGATTAGATTATAAAATATAAATTGGAAACATCATTTGAGAAAAATAAATAGCACATGATTGAAAGGAATAAATTAAATAAATAAGTTAAAGTGGTAACATTTAAGAATGGTGAGTGAATAAAAAAGTAGTATATAAAACATTGTCTTATTAAAGCTCAAAAAATAAAATTTGGTGAGTTTGAGAGAAAACAAGAATGTTATGAAGAAAATTTAATTTGGAAGAATGATATAATTTTTTTAGAAACATCAATTATAGAGTAAATAAATAAATAAATGTTCAGGTTTTCTAAATTCAAGAATATGGTAAATTATATGAAAGAATGTTTATCTAATAAAGAAAATGTGTTTCAAAAAACAGAATTACTTTTTTATACAACAGAATGTGATATTAGAAATATTAAAAAAGATTTCATCAAATTAGTTTATGTGAAATGTTATTCTTCTCAAGATGGTAAAATTAAAGGTATAGAAAAATTAGTTTTTTTTACCCAAAAAATTTCAATATAAATCTCATTTAACAAACATTATAAGTTCAATAATGAGGATTTATGGGAATTATTCCTCCACTAATAAATTTTGGAAATCCTCAAGAATTTGTCTTCCAAAATAAAGTACCTCATAGTTTTTAAAATTTAAAAAACAAAAACTATTAGTGAAAACCAACTATTAGTTTGAAATATCAAGATTCAAAGCTCTCTACTAGTTTTTTCTAGTTTTTTAGATTTGATAATACTAATGTTGATACACTATGTCCTCTTAAAAAAACTCATATTAATTAAATGGATAAATAATGAGAAGAGAATAATTTTTTTCCAAAAAATCATGATATGGAATAAAATAAATTAAAAAATATAAATAAAGTTAATTATTAAAGGGATGAAAATTTGAAGATGGAAAAAAGTTGAGAGAGTAAAGGAATTGAAGAATTTTTAGAATTAAAATAATGAGTTCTTAGTTATTTCTATAGATCAAATCAATATTTCTATAAATTTAGAGGAAGAAAAAAATTATTTTTAAGAAAAAGGGATAGAATAGATTTCGGGAGATAAGAAATTTTTTGATAAACATTTACCAATAGATAGTGGTTTGAAAGTTGAAGAAAATATAAATAAGATATTAGTAACTTGGTCAAATTAATTAAATTTGAATGACTATCTTACCAACCCAAGAAGAAAACATGAGGTTAATTGTAAAAACTCTAAGAAAAGAATATATTATAATATTTAAAAAATAGTGATATCCTTCTCATTATATTCCATAGAAAAGATGAATGAGTTTACATAGCTTAAAAATCAAATAAGAATAAATAAAAGTCAAAATAGAGACAATATTCTCAGTCTAAATGTTACTTTTTAAAAATAATGATATTATTCCTTATTCCAAATAATTTATTATTTTTCCTAACATGCTTAGAATTTAAGGAAAAAGTAAGGAAGTGAGATGGGTGTTGTAAAATTTTTATAGTAAGTTCAAAAATATATAATGAAACGTTGTTATCACTATAAAAAGAAATGGATTTTTACCCTTGAGGGGGAGAAAAGATGAATCTGAGGTATGGGAATCAAACTTTTCTAAAAATTGAAATTAATGATGTTAACGATGTTGAGATATTTGGGAAATTTTATTTATACAACTAAATTGTTCTAATATGTTTGGTAAAAAGGATGTATGTTTTTCCTTAACATACATTTTTAGATTACCCTTAATATAAAGATGTTGGATGAAAGAGTGATGTATTACGTGTAAGGATTGTTATGGAAAACATTAATTACCTTGATTACTAATTCTTGTTTTTATACTAATATCCTTCATATATACAATGGCATGTTTATTCAAAGGCTCATTGTTATAAAAATCATGTCATATTAATTTTTCCTAAGGATATTATTCAGTTTTATAATATCAAATAAGATGTTATCAAGTGATCTTTATGTTACACATTTAATTTGATTATCAATAAGGGGGATAAATAACATATATGGAGTAAGAAATTAATTAGTAGTATTATCATACATATTTAATTCTATAATGTTTGTTATTTCATGTGGTTATTGAAAAAAAAATTAGTGGTAGATATTATTATTCCACAGTGTATTTGGTTTCATTTGATATCAATATTTAAATATGTGTTTGAATATAAATTTTAGAGAATAGTTTTTTCATTTATAGAGGAAAACATCATCATTGATTCGAAGAATGTTTCTTTATGAAATGTGGTAACTTTCGTTAAATAGTGTAATAAGGTTTACATAACTATGATGACAATATTTTCTTATAAATTAAGATGATACTATTATATTCATAAAGATAAAAATATCTCGAAGGAAACTTATTATCCAATATATATATTAAGTATTTTTTTATTAATGAATAGAAGTATAAATTTTTCATCGGAAACATACCACCAGGAATGGAATCACAAGACAAAAACATGTGTGGAAAAAGATTTATAAGAAGTCTGAAGATAAAGTTGAAAAATGATATCAGATGGAGCATAAATAATATTACTGGATGAAGAATTGTCAGATAAATAAAGTGGTGGAGTTTATTGTTTTTAAGTGATGTGAAATATGAAATAAGTCTAAGATCAAGTGGAATTACAGTGTATAACCTAGAATTATCGATCATATTGTTTGTATAAAGATTCATTTTGTGATTGGATATATAGAACAAAAAGATCAGATGTACCATAATCATGTTATTTGATAAAGGTATGATTTATGAATTTTCAGTTGCAGGTTATTCCAAGATGTGTATATTATCATATATGTATACATAATATTTTTATAATTATGTAATGCTATGTTATGTATATATAACTTTTGATTTACCCTAACTATATAAAGGTATCTAAGTTGATACATTAAGGTATTAGCACAGTTACAGAAGATAATTAATTATTATCACCACTATGGTGCTGCATATGAAATAATTCTGTTAAAAATATCTAATGGAGTATATCAGAATCATATTATTAGATGTATTTGTTAATGAATAGGTAGTAGTTAGAGTTCCATCAGATATAAAGTCGAACAAACCATTTTCAAAACAATTAAACCAACAAAAGATAAAAAATGTAAATTCACTTAATTTCGAAAAAGGTTTTAAGAAGTTGGAGATAGTGTTTAATGGCATCAGATAGATGGACATTATATGGGTGTAGATAAAATAGAAAAACATCAGATGGAATGATATTATAATGAGATACACAATATCATTAGGTGGATGATTTTATGCTGATATAATTTCATATGTTTCTAATGGAAATTTACTGTACGGAATCTTGTTATGTCATCATTCAGAGGTTCCATTAGAAGATCACTGGTTAGGAAGAATTATAGAGATCCCCAAATGATGATATGATATTTTATTAGAAAAAAAATATGATTATATTAATAAAAAAGGAATCCAAATTAATATAAAATAAAGGAAAGTCCATTGGATGATGGGTGCTTTTGAGATCTATCAAATAGAAAATGGTGATAATGTTTCATTATACATAGAATCCCTCTCGAAGAAAATATACTAATATACACTGAATATATGTGTTTTAAAGAGAATTATATAATTTATGTAACGTTATTAAATATTTCTATGTTGAATCTAGTTGATCACTGTTTGTTATCTCTTAGGATTTTAGATGTTCTTAGATGTTATTTAGTATAATTTTTCATAATTGTAGAAGAAACCAGAAGCTTTCAAGAATCTTCATGAGAGTTCAATAATGTTATATAATTAGTCAGAATCTCTTAGAGAAATTCAACTGAGTGGGTAAATAAATTTGAGATACCACCTAATCACCTGATAGGTAAACCTATATAATGTTTTATATGTATATTAAATACCATTATTATTTTAAAGAGGAATATTTAATGTATTTAAAATATTATACATTGATTTTTCAACCTAGTTTAGTAGTATTTCAATTGATCCAAGATTTACTAGATAGAGGACAACTTAAAATGGACCAAGAATGATTATATGATGAGGATTTTAATGGAGATTATTTGATTATGCTTCTACATAGTTAAAGAAGAAATAACAGTACCAGATAGAACATTCTTCATCAGATTGATTAGAATAAGAGAAATTCATGGTGTGGACCATCTAAAATTTTCATATCAAACCAAATTGTAGTGAAGAGAATCAGATGGAGGAATATTTGACAGATCCATTAGAAATAGATAAAACTTGACTAAATCTTCATATGAACATTTTATATGAAATTTGTGGAAGGAAGTTTTGAAATTTTTTAAACTGAGTACATATTGGTCTTAAAAAAATATTTCTAATAAATTTCAGGGAAAAAATTATTAAGAGTGTTGTTAAATATCTTGAAGATTGTAAATAGGTGAATGTGATCCAAATTTCTTATGAAGTTATATAATATTTTTCATATATGTCATTAGAAAAATAATATGAAATAGATTGTAACTATGAGTATAAATAGTTGTTGTTAAGGCATGTCGGGTGGGATGGTATAACCATATGTGAATAATGAAGAAATAGTTAGGGGAATAAGGGGTACAATAAACTATAGAAGATGACCTGATTTTGATGGATTGAACCAGGGATATCTAGATGTAATATTAATGTGGTGTAGAAATAATTTCACTATATTCTTTTATAATCCTATGAAGATAGTAAAAAGGATCCATTTTTTGTTGAATAACTAATATTTAATGCAGTAGATCATTGTATTGAGCCTTATAAATATTATGTGTTCATTGCTCATTATATTTTTCATATATGAAGGGTGAGGTTGAGATTTATATTTTAGTGGATTTTAACTCAAGAATTCTTTAGACTTTTGGAAAATATTCCCTAATAATTATAAGAAAATTTATTATAAACTAATAATTGGATCAATGATTCACCCCTCGGGGATCCTACATTGATCAAAGGGTACATCAGGTCATATCAAGTGGTAAATCCACCCATAGTGTTGTGATAATAACATTATCTAGTATCATATATGGATGTTTTTTCACTTTAAGAGAAAAAATATCAATCAATTTGTAAGTAAATATTAGTTTTGTAGGATTTGTGTGATTTATGATTTTTAAAGGAATAAACTACCTAGGTTGGGGGGGGGGGGTTAAGACCCACATCTATAAGGGGACCAAATATAGTTCATGTTCATTATATTTCATCTCATCAGATCCCCTTCATATCATGTGGTTGTTCACATGAAAATTATTCACCATTGATTATCAAAAATATATGGGTGATTTGTGACACAAACCAATGATGAGGTGACTCTTCCATAAATCTAGTTTGACCATCTATTTCATGAGGAGTATTTCAAGGTGACTCTATTATTAGTGAAAGTATGGGTTCCTATTGAGCTTCTATATAGACACATGTCAGTCATTGAGTGTGCATACTGGTTTTAAACATTCATCGATACTATCAATTTTTTTTTTCATGATGTGTACTTCTTAGAGAAGATGTTCAACCATGATTTATGTTGAGATATCAAATTTGGAATTGTTCCCCTTTTCATCTCCAATTATGTTGGGGTTTTAGAGAATTTATAACACCCTGACCCCAGTATCCTAGAGTTTGTGCATTATTTTACTACATTGGCATCCATATAAGATTAAAATCCCAATGTATTTATTAGTTTATAATATTTGGAAGCACTTTACATACAAAAGTTTTACATTACATATTGAAATTAAAAAAAACATAGTAACTCCTTTGAAAACATTATTATTCCCTTTGATTTTCACTAAATGTTAGTCATAATGTATAACTTTTCATCCTATGTGAAAATGAAACATAAGAAAGGAATGAGCTCAGTTACTCTCTAAGGGTAAACAATACAGTGGAAGCTATCATAAATAAACATAAATGACAAGGCAACATGAATAACTAAAACATCAGACCACAAAAACATAATCTTGAGAAAAATATGCCAGGGATATAAGATGACCAAATAATTCCATATAAATAACAACATGAAAAATATAAATAACCATGGATACTCTAAAAGTTGAATAATCACATGGAATATCAATAAAAAGTTTCATAATGAGGGAATGAATAGTTCCAAATATCATAAATACACCATCAAGACATCGTCCAAGACATTATAAATAAATGTGTAAGACATAATCCAATACCCAAACTCGTTTATCTAAAGAGATCTACCAATGCATCGAGGGGAAATAGTGGGACCCTACCATCACTTACCATGTCTAATTCATTCTTCATATGAAAGGAGTGATGAAACATAATTAACATAAACATTCGTATTAAAACTATCTTATAAAATGTAAATATTTAAAACAATAAACCATGAATGGTATAAAAATAGTACCTCAATATTAAAACTAAATCATAAACCATTCACTGAAGTATGGTAAATGATATCCTAAGATATCAACCTTAATAAAGAATAAGATCTAATAAATGATGTCGACATAGATGAAATACTCTAATAAAATCATTAAAAATCTAATTAGTGAAATACCTCTTTATTTTTAAATGATTAATTTAAATGTAATTCAATTTTTTAAAAAAAATATTTCATTTGAAAATAACCTTGTAATATTTTAAGGGATTCCGTAAAATTTAAAGGAATTATGACAGTATAAAAATCCTATCATGCCGCATAATTTAAAAAAATTCCCTCCGTTAAAAAATCCATAAAGTACCTCACTTGGAAAATGATAGAAAGATTCCATTTAAACCATTTTATAAGAATTAAAAATTGGCTACAATATTGTAAACGTTTTATGTATAATAATTAAAATAATTTGGAAACATTTTAAAGAAATATTTACATGGATGATAAATACTTCCCAGTAAATACTTACATATAAACAATCACAGATAATAATGAGATTCCAACATTAAACCTTACCTCGTACTTTCCTTCTATTGAGGGTGTGTTAATTTCATATATAACTGTTAAATCATGTTGTTATATTATTCCATTACCATATATATATTTATTATATCATATATGATCACCTTATATAGTTTTTTTAATAACAATTCATTATTACCAGTGTTTCAGGTGAAAACTGTTTCATTTTTCTCTGCATGATTTTTCAGGTAAGTCATATTTCTTATGAATAAGAAATATTTTATTCATATATAGAATGATATTGAATTCATAAATATTTTGTTTACTCATAATATAAATTTTTATAATCATTCTTAATTAGTTATCATGGAAGATGAATCTCATCGTGTCGTGGAGACGGTAGACTGTCCATACACATGATCGATGGTATCATCTCATAATGGTAAAGTGTAAAGGAATTTTATGGTATATTAATTTTAAATAATAAATAAAATTTAATATTTAATATTTATATATATTATATTCATAATTATACTCATCTCAATAAAGGTGTGAGGAAAATAAAATTACACCACATCATGGAGACAGTAAGTCGTATGTACGCACACATGGGGATATTGTTTTTCATAGTATGAATAAAAGGATGAATATGGTTTTAACAACATAGTAATAATAAAAATAAAATCTCACCGTTTAGATGATACTGTATTTTTGTACTTTATTATGGAAACAATATTGTAAGAAGAAGTAGAATAAAAAAGAATGTGAATGAGTTGGTAAAATAATAACTTCTTCTTCAATGTACTTCCATTGGGTATCCTTTTAGGGGCACTAGTGGTGGTATATTTGGAAGACTAGGACCTCAATAAATTAGATAATGATGCTTTTATAAGAAATGGACTGGGTTTGGTCGATATATAAGGCTTTATGTGGTGTGAGGAAGTGAGGGAGGAGGTTCTTTTTTAAAAGATATGTGAGGGTCACTCTTCAAATCAATTAAAATATTAAATTAATATAAATATATTTTCAATTTAAAATTGTACAAAAGTTATTTATTTCAAATATAAGATGGTTATGGTACAAATTCTCTCAAATAATTATTTTTAGAATTGTTTACGTAAAATTATTAACCTAAACTTTTGCCTTTAACCCATAGTTAAACACTTTAAAACTTACAATGACAACCTGGCTTTTTAGCATTTAGGGTTAATATAGTTATTATAAAATTACAAAAGAACCCCATATGGATAATTGATGAAATATTTAACCTTAGTCATGTTATTAGGATGAATTCTTTATTTTTATGAATTTTATATCATTTAATAGGAAACTATTTATTTTAAAGTTTCATTTAGGTGAATTTTGATACTCTTCATTATTTTTTTTCAAAAAATATCATAACAATATGATTAATTGGAACTATAACTTCTAATATATCACAAATATGTATATGGGATCTATAAAATTAATTTATGTCATTAATTATGTCAAATTACATTTAAATTAATATTTTAAATATCGTTTATTTGATATTTCGACTAATTAAATAATTAATGCATCATTATTATAAAAGACTTTAATTAAATTTTCTATTATCGAAAAAATTAAAAATAAAATATCATGATGAAGATAAATTTATTAGATTTAAAATTAATATTTATATTAGAATTTATCTTTTGTATTACCATGTATTAAAATGTAATACATATTATAAACATGAGTATGACATTCTTAAATAATCTTTAAACAAAATAATATATATCACATTCTAACATAAGTGACATAAAAAGGGTTATAATTTATTAAAAAGGATAATTTTGGTCGAAAAAAATAATCCAATGAAATTATAACAAGTTTTAGGGAAATTTTAAAATATTATAATATTATTTATACCTTTAATTACCTGATTTACCAATAATGGTGATAATTAAAATGTTACAAAATATTACTATTTATATAACCAAAAATAAAATAAACACATTTACATAATGTTCACCCACTAATTCCAAATATGGAATTGATTTTTTAATATTTAAAAGAAATATGTTTTATTAATTAATTTAAAATCAATCATGTTGATGTTTTGAAAAAACAGGTAATTAAAGTTCGAACATGCAAAAGATTGAAATGTTTTTATATCTGAATTAAATGTAAAATTTATTAAAATAACCT
This sequence comes from Viscum album, assembly GCA_963277665.1. Taxonomy (NCBI): domain Eukaryota; kingdom Viridiplantae; phylum Streptophyta; class Magnoliopsida; order Santalales; family Viscaceae; genus Viscum; species Viscum album. The sequence goes on from OY728137.1 coordinate 2,057,955,389, forward strand.
AAATTAAATTAAATGATAAAAATATATAGTTATACATTAAATCAATTCAATAATAAAATTCAACATTATATATGATTTTGATGAAAATAGTTTTATATAATAAACATTTAGTATTTTTAATTATTCATCAAAACATGAAACTTATCATAAAAATACCTAAAATTTAACCAAATTAAAATTTTATATTCCAATTTAAAATAATAAGTTCATTTTTTCAAATAGAATATTTAAAAGTGTTAGAGAATGTATTTAAACATTTTTTCTTTTGAAATGTGGTAAAAGTGTTTTTATAAAAAAACATTGCGTTTTTGGGTAAAATTGGGTTTGTTCTTATCTTATGCCTATAAAATATATTAGAGGAATATAAAAAATATTTTATTGAATAAATAACATATATATTTCATTAAGATCATTCTATAATAGTAATTAATTGAATATATAATGATAAAATTTCTTTAAGAGCATAAAAATAGTTCTTTATAAAAACATTTCCTATAAATTCAGTTGGTTCCTATATTCATTTATAATTAGTTTGTAACTAATGATTTCAACCATATATTTTAATATGTTTGTTAATAATATTAATAACAACCAAATTACATACTATGTTATTTATTATTATATTAAATAATAATATTTCAATAATATGTTGTTGATTGGTAAAACTCGGCCTTACATGTAATGCAATCCAATAAATTGTTGTGTGTAGTGTAAGATTGTCATGTTTTTGTTTAGAATTTAAATATCAAAGAAATTGAATTTATTTAATAAGAGACATAATGTAAAATATTGTGGCGTTACATTCTACCCCCTTCAATAAATTATGTCCTCACAATTCAAACTCGGGATCAAAAACTAGGGTTTTGAATATTCAAAATATCTTTTTTTGAAACCCCACATAGAAAAAAGGAATAGTTATTAATAAAATTTAAAATAAGAAATGAAAATATGAAGTTTACCAGAGGTAACACATAATAGGGTTCCATATAGAAAAACATGGACATATAAGAGAAATATATCCATCATGTTCGGATTGAGAGTGATATAGAACATGGTTGGGAAAATGTTAACAATCAGAATTATATAAATATGTGATGATCTTAGGGACCATTTTATTCTTCAAAAAAGTATGTACTAGGATGAAATTTTTGGTTTCAATATATTTTCCCTATATTTGAAAAATTAATTTACTTCTTAGACTAATAATATAAGGTAACATACATACTTGACATGTAGAGCTTCATCATTTAATCAATTTCAAGCACAAACTAATCCTTTTATCTGAATGATGAGTAATTAAGATAAATTTTTTGACAAATGAAGCACTAGAATCAACTTATAGAGAATCAAATGATCAATAAAATATTATCTATTTATTTCTCAAGTAATGAAATATTATGAAAAATCAAATGGTTAGATAAATATAAAAAATCTCATAAAATAATAATCCTTTACATGATGAAAACCAAAATTAATATCAAAAATTAAAAATTAATACCCAAAGTTTGACATAGATCATTTATAAAACAACTATCCCTCCTCAAATATTTTCTAAACTAATATTGAAACCAAAAAATATAAAGTATTTGATCACAGTATTATAAATAAAACCAATAACTCTTAATGAATCATACAAAAAATTATTTTCATAAATCACATAATATCCAAGATATGATAAAAATTTCCATAAATATCCTAAATATCTATGAGAATTCAATACAATCATGTTTGAATCCAAATAAAAATTCAACCTTTATTATTCAAAATATTATATTTACCGTAATCTTATAAGATTCTCAATATAGATAACATCTTTGAAAATAACATTAGTGACTTAGTCACCAAATAATTTTCCAATTGTAATGATATATATTTGATAAAACAAACTTCCTTAAATGTTTATCTTATGATTATGTCCCTTGATCTATATTTTCTATATCTAGTTTCCAAGTATTCTACTAGTATATCATTGATACCAATTGTAACACCCTAACCATAGTAGTCTGAATCCGGTGAATTATTTTATTGAATTGGTATAGATGCAAGATTCAAATCCCAAAGGACCGATTAGTTTAGTAGTTTTGGAAACCGGATTACATACATAAGTTTTACATTACATGTTTAAATGATTTTCATTATAGTAACTCCTTTGAGAACACTCTAATTACCTTTTTTATCCCTACAAGTCAGTCAAACTATACATCTTCACATCTTGGGGAAAAATGAAACATAAAAAAGGGGTGGGATCAGATTCTCAATAAGTGTAAACAATATTTCCAAAGCTATCATAAAAAACACGAACAATAAGGAACGGTGAATGAATAAAAACTCATTCCACTAAAACATAATCTAGAGCATAATATGTAAGGGATATATTTTGATAAAAAAAATTCCATATAAATATCCCCATGAAAAATATACATAACCATTGATATTCTACTAGTTGAGTAATCATGTGGAATATTAATAACTAATATCATAATGAGGTAATGAAAAATACCTGACATCATACACATACTTTCAAGGCTTCTACTAAGACACCAAGTAGAAACATTTAAGACATCAGCTAATGGCCAAGATAGTTTGTATCATGATTCCTGCCAATGCATTAAGGGGATATAGGGCCCCCTCCGATCAGTTATTAAGTACAATTCATTCAACATATTAAAGGGGTGACAAAACATAATTAAAACATATATTTTTATTTAAACTAGAATAAGAAATGTGAATACTTAAACTATACACAATGAATGGTATTAAAATATAAAATCAACAAAAAAACTGAATGATAAACTATCCAATGAAAAATGGTAAATGATATCAGAAGAGATCAACCTCAAACAAGCACAAAATCCAATAATGTTTATTGACATGAATTAAAATAGTCTCACAAAATAATTAAAATCTTTTAAGATAAATACCCCTTTTATTTTGAAATAATTTATTTCAAATAGATTTAATAATAAAATAAACAATTTACATTGAAACTATCTATGTAATATTATAAGGGAATCTTCAAAATTTATGGTTTCATGATAACAGGAAAATCCTCTCATGGTGAATATGTTAAAAAACATTCCATCTATCAAAAACTCCATAATCTAATTCATTTGGGAAGTGAAAAAATTTCGTTTTAAAATATTTTATAAAAATTAAAACTTGGTTAAAATACTTTAATCATTGTTAGTATAATAGAAAAAATATTTTGGAAACCATTTTTAAGAAACATGGACATATATTATAAACATGACCCCGTAAATTATCATGTATAAACAATCTCGGATAATAACGAGATTATGAAATTAACACATACCTTATAGATTAATTATTTTGAGGATGATTTAAGCTCTTATATAATTTTTGAAACATGATATTAAAGCATACCAGAACCATATCCATATTTATGATATTATATATGATCCTCTTATATATTTTTGTTAACTATACTTCATTATTACCATTGTATTTGGTGTTAACTATTTTATTTTCTTATTCATGTTTTCTCATGTAAGTATTATTTTTCATGCATATGAAATATTTTATTTATATATAGAATAATATTAAGATAATATATATTATACTTATTCATCATATACATATTTTTAATCATTTTAAAATATTTATCGTGGGGGATGACTCTTTTCGTGTCGTGGAAATGGTAAGTCATACATATGCTTGAGTGATGATATTATCCTATAATGGTAATATGTTAAGTAAATGGATGGTATATTTATTATATAGAATAAATGAAATTTCATTTTTTTAATTTATATATATTATATTCATCATTATACCCAACCAAATAATGTGGTGATGAAAGTAAAATAAATCACAGCGTGGAGACAGTAAGTCGTACATATGCACACAATGTCATATTGTTTTTAATAGTGTAGATAAAAAGAAGAATATGGTTATACCATAGTCATAATAAAATATCATAAATTATATAATGATGAATTTATTACTTTTTGATGGAAACAATATAGAAATATGAAGAAGAAGCAGAAAATAACGGGAATGAGTTGGTAAAAAAACTACATCTTCTTTGATGGACTTACATTGGGAATACTCTTGGGGACAACATGGGTAGTTCTTTTAGAAGAAAATGACCTAAAAAATAGATAAGAATATTCGGAGAAGAAATGGATAGTTTATGGCCGAGCTATATGTCTCAAAGTGGTGCGAGGAAGTGAGGTGGGAGGAGCCTTTTTATACGAGAGGGTAGAGAAACTATTGGAATCCTTTAAAATATTAAATTAATATAAATTAATTTTAGATTTAAAATAGGTTCAAGGTAATTTATTAGGAATATAATTTGAGAATTATTCTAAATACTCTCAACCATATATTTTTAGACATGTTCAGGTAAAAATATTAACCTTATCATTTGGCTTTAACCCATAGTTAAACCCATTAACTATTACTACAACAACGTTTTTTTCTATTTTGGGGTAATATTGTAACTATAAAATTATGAAATATCAAAAAATAGATAATTTATGACATATTTAAACTTATTCTAGTTATTTCGATTAATTATAGATTTTGATGAATTTTAAATCATTCAATTAAATATTATTGATTTTAAAGTATCGTTTAGGTCAAATTTGATACAATTAAATACGTTTATTTCAAAAAATATCATAATAAAATGATAACATTTAACCAAAACTTATAATATATAACTAACTTTTCTATATTTTCTATAAAATCCGTGGATGTCATTGATTATGTAAGATTTTATTTAGTTTAGTATTTTTAATATCATATATTTGATATTTCCATTGATTAAACAAGTACTCCATTATTATTATGAAAGCCTTTAATTAAATTATCTCTTATCTAAGAATTTAAAATAAATTATCATGTTGAATATAAATTTATTATATTTAACCTAACTATTTATTGTTGAATTTATCTTATGTATAACCATGTATGAAAATGTAATACTTATTAAAAACATGAGTATGACATTTTTAACTTATCTTTAAAATAAATATTATAAATGTCATAGTCTCTCACAAGTGGCTTAAAAAGGGTTCAAATTACATCCAAATTATCCTTTTGATTAAAAAAATCATCCAATAAAATTAAGAAAATTGTTAAGGTAATTTTATAATTTTATAATTATATTTTAACCTTTAATGACCTGATTTACCCTTTAACCATGGTTATTAAAATATTACTATATTTTACAATTTGTATATCAAAAAATAAAATAAAACTATTAACATAATTTGGACCCAATGATTCATAATATGGAATAAATTTTAAAAATTAAAAACACAAAAGTTGGAATAATTATATAAAAATTAATCCAGTTGATGGGGTGAGAAAAATGGTTATTAATGTTTAAACATGTAAAAGTTTGAAATGTATTTATATGTGAATTCAATGTAAAATTTATTAAAATTACATAAATTGGATTAAATGATAAAAAATAATATCTTTATACTTTAAATCCATTAAATATTATAAAATATCACTACAAGTTATTTATATGAAAAAAGTTGTTTGTAATTAAAATTTAGTATTTTTCACTATTCAACAAAATATTAAACTTATTAGAAAAATTCCAAAAATTTAACCAAAGTAATATTTTATATTCCTATTGAAAAAATGAGGTATATTTTTTTAAATTTAATAGGTAAAATTATAAAATTTTTATTTAATATAGGTTCTCCATTAAAATGTAGTAAACCGTTTTTATTAAATAATTATAGGTTTTTTCATGTAAAATTGGGTTTATTATTATCTAATGACTATAAAATATATGGTACAAATATAGAAATTATTTCATTAAATATATAAAATTTATATTTTGTAAATATCATTCTCTAATAGTAATTAATTTAATTTATTTTGATAAAATTACTTTCTGAGTATAAAAATTTTTCTTTTTAAAAACATTTCTTATATATTAAGTTTATTCCTATATTCACTTCTAAGTAATTGGTAACCAATGAATTCGATCATATATTTTAACAAGTTAGTTAATACTATTTATAACGTCCAACTTAACGACTATTTTATATCTTATTATATTAAATATTAATATTTTAATAATATAACTTCATTTAGTAAAACTCTTCCTTTCATGTATTTCAAGCCAACATATTATTGTCTGTAGTGTAATATTACCCTGGTGTTTCATAGAACATAATACATTGAATTAATATAATTTATTTAAGAAGATAAATGTTTTAAAATCATGGGGTGTTACATAAATCATTACAGATATGGTATGTTTGGAAGAGCAGTCATATAATGATCATGATGATAACAGTCACCTATGAGTAGAGACATCAACAGTATGTGGGTTGTGTCGGGATTTAGGTTCACATAACATGAATAATTGGCATGTAAATTCTCTGACCATAGGTGTTTTAAACCAGTGTTAAAAGAAATTATTTAGTTATTTGGGACTTAAGAGATTCTTTTTTTGTTATGAGTGAGGTTAAACATATCAACTCTACCTGCCCGATGTGAGGTAGTGGATAGAAAAATGAATGATGGGCCATCGAGGGAGGGTTACTATTGCAAGTAGGTTGATATAAAGGGAGGTATACTTGAATATAATTCAAGATAAATACAAGCGGTAGTAACCGTTATGATCAGATAATGCCACCACCACCTCTATGTGTTCTCCATCAGGCCCATGGAGTTAGTGGGCTGTGATGCGATTAGTTGTAGGTATTTGATGTTTATGATATGGAGGTTTCTAGCATAATCCAAGGCATGACTTATGTTTTCTCTATACTATATTTAGTTTTGGTAGATGTAGTTATGATACATTTTATTCTAGTCTTATCCCTTTTTGGTGAAATATAGATTCCAGCAGTTCCTCAAGCTTGGCCCTTTCCACTAGAGACTACTACTAGAGGGGATTCCAATATCACTTTTTCTGATTAATAGAATAGTACCATTCATTATATTGAGCTTTATTATAGGACAATTTTATGTATTTTATGATACTCTATAATTTCATTTGTATTCTAGACTTCTTATCCACCATCAATTTCCTGGTTGATTATTTCAGCACGAGGATACAATGGGCCTAGCTAGATAGGTAAAGGTTTTCTTTTACTAACATGAAGAAATATTAGTTAGACCATGCTTGGTTCATGTTCCAGAGAGTGTGAAAATTTTCTAATACATTTTCTAGTTTGAAAATTGGTGTATCAAACTTAGCAGATGTTCAATATTCTAAAGTATTAGAGTCGTACCAGGATGTATTTCTTAGGGATGAACATGGGTTACCTCCTCTACAGGAGGTCAAATTTTTTATAGATATGTGTCTTAAGATATGTTTGATTTATTTAATATAATATCATATGGATCCCACATTTCTTGGAGAGATGAGGGTGCAGCTTTTGTACCTTAAAATGAAAGGGTTCATTAGACCCAATTCCCCCCTATATAACTCTGGTGATTTTCATAATGATAGTGGTTGTTACCCTATAGTTTTGTGTAGATTACTATTTTATAAATTGGTAAATATTATTAATAGTTATCCACAAATGAAAATATATAACCAATTTTATAAATTGAAAGGGGTGAGGTGATTCTAAAAGATCATCCTTAGGGAAGGTTGAAATACCTAAGATGGAATTTTTATATCAATATGGTTAGTATGATTTCCTTTAATGTCATTTTGAATGATTAAATCCCCAACCATTATTTTGGGACTCATTACCTATATTATAAATCCTTTCTTATATTATTTGTTAGTGATAATTATCAGATATATTCTCATTTATTTAGTGGTAGAGGATGATCATGTAGAGTATTTGAGGTTGGTCCTAGACATACATTAGATTATAAGTTTCATAGATAACTCTAAAAGTGATAGTTCAAGATTATTGAGTTTTAATTTCATATAAATTTCATCATATAGGATAAAATAGTTATGGACCTATTAAATATTGACATAGTTCAAGTTTAGAATCCACATAATAATGTGATAGAGTTATACAACTTCTTCAAATTATTTGTATAGTATGAGATATTCATGCAAAAATTATCTAGTATTTTGACTCCCATTACTACCTAGACCAAATTGGTGTATCCTTTTATCAGTTAATATATGTTCTAAAAGGTCTTTAACATGTTAAAGAAGAAGTTTACTGGAACGCACTTTCTATGTTTTCTATATTATGGGAGATTAAATATTGTTTCATGATACTTATAGATTTGGTCTCAAGTTTCTACTAATTCAAAGTAAATGAGTGATAAACTATCGGTCTAGGAAGATGCGAACAAACTATCAGAACTATGTAACCCATAAATTGGTCTTGGAAGTTGTTGTGTTTTATTAGAAGACTTACTGTCACTACCTTTATGGTGAGTTCTTTATTATTTAATTTACCCAATATTTACTTATGTAAATCATCCCTCAAGTTGATCTCCTCAAGAGATACTGGTGGTTGATAACGTTTCTATAGGACTATGACTTTGGGATATTCTATAATACATATAACGAAAAATATATGTTGGATGATATCAGTAGGAAATATTATTCTCATTTTCAAGGTGGGTTGCTAGAGTAGTTTTCCTTATCGCAAATATCATTTTTGAATGAGGTAGAAGAATCATACCTCCAATAAATGTTTTTTAATACCATAACTCTTCATAATGTAATTCAATCACAACATATAAATGATGATTAATATGTCTTACATGAATATATATTAACATAACATACTACTAATGTATTTTATGAAGTTGGGTAAAATATCAACATCTACCATTGGTGGACTGTGGTATTATTCACACTTTGAGATAAGGCATTGAAAGATATCCAAATAATATCATTATATGTACATCATAGAGTGTAAGTGATATACTGGGAACTTCTAAGACTGTTATTTTTGTCAAACGTAATGAATGGTGTGGTAGAGTTTATCTCGCGATGCCTCAACTTTTAGTAGATTATATTCGAGCATTAGGTAACACTATGTTTTTCCATCCCCCAGTGTTCGGAAATAAAAGTGGGGTAGTATATACATTGATTTTTTGATAGTATTTCCATATATTGTAAGAGGCCTTGATGCTTTCTATGTGATCATAAATTGACTCACCAAGTTCACATTCTTTCTCTACATTAGATTGTTGATTTTGGATGAATTCAAGTGACGATTATACTTAAAATTGATTGTCTGGATTCGATGTTTCCCCAAAATAATTTTCTAAAAAATTGATGCTTTCCTCAAATCTTAATTATAGAAGGGATTGTGGGAGGATTCTGAGAAACAGTTTTAGATGAGGGTAATGTTCCACACCAAAATAATCAACTATAATAAGAAGACTATATAGGACTAGGATGATAAGCTATGGAATATCATGTTGGACTTTATCAAATAATGGTAGGATTTCATTCCATTAGTATGGTTTTCATAAAACAATAGTTATTAATAATCTATCAGTCTAACACCTTTCAAATCTCATTATGGGAGACCTTATTGGGCAGCAATATACTAGTATGATTTGAGATAATTATCACCTATGGGATCATAGATAGTTCAAGTAGTGAGTGATAAGGTTTATATCATTTATGTGAGAATGAGAATACTAAAAATCCATAAGAATTCATACACCGACTCATGACTATGAAGGACAAATTTTAGTGAAGGATACCATTTTTTCTTAAAAGAAAATCATCATCATGGTTTATAGAGATTTACTCAGGGTGGTGAGTTGTCTCTATATTAATTATCACATGTCAGATTCAACATTACATTGTATAGGTTTTGTACCACCTTTTTCTTCCATAATTTTTTAGACTAAGTCAATGACATATTCCACATGTCAAAGCTATGGTGGAAAGTACATGATTTGTCACATTTTATTGATAGGGGTGAGATAAACATTGAATATAGAGAGACCTTTTTTGAGTACACAATGGTAATTGATAGAATATAAGAGAGATCCTATATGGGTTAATGATTCCCGTTGTGTGCATTATTTGTTATAATGAGAATCTTTTAGAGAGATAATGTAAATTGGAAAACCATATTTGAGCTCAATACACTCACCTATTCAAGTAGGTAATTCTTTTTGGTATGAAATACAATGGAGTGGAGATTATTATATCTATAAATTTTAAAATAATTCTAATTGAATATTTATCATAATCTTTTTGAGCTATTAATAGAGTTGGTGTGGAGTTTCAGGAAGCTTTTTTCCTTGATGTCGATATAAAAAATATAAAAAATGTATTAACTCACACGCATGCATAATTGAAGAGATAATGGATTTATATTTTAATGCATCGCCATATGAAAAAATAAAGACTAAAATTTAATTTATAATATAGTATTTACCCTAGGTATGACATATATTTTTATTGAATTGGGTTTTAGGTAGATGTATTGTCAGAAGATTAATAAAATCAATTACATTAGTTAATTTTTCTTAATTACAGACAACCATTGTATTTTCTTATATAAATCACTTTTTAGATAATCTCTAGGGTTAGAAGAATAAATTTAGAGAATTTATATATATATTAAAGAGATCTCTAGTGGTGAATGCTTTTATGGATGATCCCAGATTGAAGAATCATTGATGAACATAACAAATTCATAGGAGAAATTATTTGCAGAAACATTCTTCTCTAATGGACCATCCATTTTTGATGTAGGGATCTAGTGTATTACTTTTTTACAAATTATTATTTAAATGAATTTAATGATTATCACTTTAAAATATTAATTGAAATCATCCATCTTCAATACCATTAATTTAGTATTTTTATTTAGATTTATTTATTCAATTATAGCCATTCTTAGATTGATTATTTTAATCATGTTTCATCCTCAACTTTGATAATTTTTTCAATGAATGGTTTCCATTTTAAACACATAAATTTATAGATATTTTATTTTTTCTACAAATTTATTCCCTTATTCAATATGTGTTCATCACTTATATTTGTTATATCATTAGTTTGATTGTTTCCACTAAACTAATTTATTTCATGATCGAGCAATGGTTCCATAGATCATTGTTTCAGATCTAACTTCATAGAATATGGAATAATGTTGGTAAGATGACTAAAATGGGTAATCGAAGAAGGATAATATGATATTTTCACAATGTGGGGAATGTGGGATGAAATATATTCCATGGGAAGTTATGGAACATTGTTTTCATAAAGAATTTCGGTTGGAATCATATTTTCTTCTATGTCTTGATGGAAGTCGACATGTTGTTGTAGGATTTATATTAGATCATATAAAGAATTAAGGTGGAGGTAAATATTATGAGATAAGGTATATGGAAAGATATATCACAACTATATGGCATGCAGTCTATAAGAACACACCCCATGTAATCTGGATTTCTATGATGCTTGGGTATCTACAAGAGAAAAACATCACACGATCATGTGGTGGGATAAGATGGCATGAGAATATAAGTGTTTTGACTCGATGTGTAAATATATTACACTTCTACAAAAGTATAATTGTCCACACAACATGTAGTCTATGTACATATACCATATACCACTCGATGGGACTCGAATATGGTAGTACCACAAGCCATGTGTCGATCCTTGATGCCACACATCATGTGATAGGAATTATACACTATTTATTTGACTTATCCATTCTATATTATGATTTTAATAAAAAATATGTTGAATAATTTGGAAACCATATCATTTAAACTTATGTAACATCATGTACTTCCCCCAGGAATAGAATAATTTGGCAACTTGTTGGTTTTTCACACTCATTACTCACTCATAGGTAGGTATTCCAGCAAGTAGGACTGGGATTTTCCTGGAGAGTCATAATATCATCCATGTGAACACTAATAGGGATACTCTACTTATTTAATCAGATATATTCAGTATATCACCCACATTAAATTGTACGGATCTCCTAACAATGGAGTTTGTATTTTTCTCAGCTATAGAGCTTCAGCGGGATGCAGATCCTATATACGAGTCCTTAGTTCACCCATTATCTTGTGGTAGAGATAAAACAACCTAATCTATGGGAATAAACTCTTAGGTTACTTGTGACAGGTGGATTATAATATAGGAATTCCATGTTTTACAGGTAGTTTTGAGTCGAAACTATTCATTGTGACTTGAGTTCATCCTTTGAGAAAATTTGAGTTTTCATTTATGTTTCCGACCTTGTTATGATTTTGAAATTATAATTTATTTGATAATTTAATTACTGGTGATATTGGGGTGTCTTAATGGGTATTTATATACTAAACTAGGAATAAAATCATTCTACACATGTCATGTATTATTCCGAAGAGAGACTATTTTATGAAGATCTAAGGGCATTTAGTGTGGGTGATTATTTGTGGTGCTTGGACGATGAGGTTGTAAAAATATTATTGGGCTATTGGATTTATTTAGATACTTTTTTTGTCATGTTGTATGTTTTGGCCTATTTTTTGGTTGTTGGGCCTATATTTTTTCCCACATTACTTTTTTTATTAAATGTTTTCCCCATTTTGTGATATTTTTATTTGGTGAGAGTTACTAACCCCAACCATATTATAGGAGAGTCTAGGTTGTCAAAATTGGTTTACTACTTTCCAGGAAGGCCCCGATGGGATGGCTCATATGTTGTGTAATACATATGATAATTTAAAATTTAAATGATTATATATAATTCAAAAATCAATAAATAAATCATCAAAATGATTCATAACACATGAGAAACCATTTAAGAAATGTGGAGTCACTCAATGTAATTTTATATCTTAATGATAATTAGTCTTGGATATATCTTGTGCAATGATATTGGTAAATCATGCCAATCATATTATACCATGTAATTTTACACAATATTCACTATATGTATATATTTTTCTATATAATATTTAAAAATATAATATAAATCAATATATTTCTTACATATCCATAAAAATACCACGTTCACTAAATTCCCATTATAACTTTTATGAAAATATTTACAAATCCATGTGAGTCCATCCAAACTAATTTGGATACTGTTTGTGTAATTACCATAATTTTTAATAAAATCTTTTCTAAAAATATTAATCCGTATTCTACTTTCTAACTATATAACCATATGGATTTTTTTTAATATTTGTAAAAACTATATATACTCTATTTCATAGATGTATGAAAATTGTAGCCTTTGGAAAAACATTATTTCTACACATTTCAAAAATGTTTTTTTAATGATCATTATCAAAACATAATTATTTGTATATTTAAATAATTCCATCATATTGTGAATCTGATATGTCATATGTATACTTATACAATCTATTTTTACATGATATTGAGTTATCACTACACATTGATCATGTCATTCTAGTATACGTCAATTAATTGATTTTTTATTCTCACAAATAGTCTAACCATTTTGAATGAATAAATTACATGTCATCCACCTAAATATTTTATCATATTACATGTCAATAAAATATGCATGGACATGAATTTATATAGTCTTAATTAACCATGGTCCTAGATTCATTTTCTTATCACACAAGTAGACAAATATGTTCTGGGTCAAACTCAACTGATGAGGAGATCAATGAAATAACCATCCACACCTAGATTAACATAGCCTCATGGATGGTATAACACCCTATTATTTGATAAGTATTTATTTTGAAATATACATTAAGTATTCAATAGAATTATTTACATGGAACCTTGGGTATTAATGAACTCAAGATGCAATTTAAATTTATAACCCAACTGTTGGATTTGAATGAATGAATATGATTAAACACATTATAAAATATTTTCATATTTTCTTTCTAAAATTTAATTCTTTTTATTACTTCCTCTAAGATAATTATAAATTTTTCTGAAATCACTGAATTATTTAATGTCCAGTTTTCTAGGAAAAATATTTCTCTGCATGATCCTTATTGTTATGAAACACATTATTTTGATCAACATTCAAAGGGTTAAAATAAAATTTATTTTTAATGTATGAATAAACATCGATACATTACATAACGAATGATTATAAGAGATGATAAAAACATTAAAATGTAAAAGGAGTTATTTTTCACAAAATTGTGTTTATTCACGCAATGTGTTTTTATTATAATAAATTAAATAAATTACAATTTATAAATTATTTTTGAGAAATTAAACAATTATATATTCAATAAAATGTTTTAACATTTATCTAATGGATTTACTATTCTGGTGATAAGAATAAATCATGTTTTATACATAAATTGTTTTTTCTATAAATATATATATTTTTCATTTTGGGGGATTATTTTAAAATAAATTTCTTCCACATAATGAAATTTAATATTTTAAAATATTTTCTATATTTGGAATAAGGAGGTTCAAATTTGGTAATTAGGCTCTTTTTAAGTTTATTAATTACAAATAGTTACTATAATAAATATTTTTCACCACTAAAAGGGTAAAACGTGAATAAGAGTCTTAAAAAACCATACTGATATCCAAAAAAACATGCCTTTATTTCATTTTATAGGTGACATTGAACCATTATCATCTTATCTTTGATGTTTTGGAAATTTCATTCCTCTTTTCTTTTATAATGATCTTAATATTATTTTTAGTCACAACTAATTACAAAATGTCACTCTCATTGTTTTAATATCATTTATATTATTCATGGGTATAAAAAGAGTTTATTTTAGTAATAAATGGTTATTTTAATTATGAATTAATTTTTTATCTTCTTAATTTATTTTCATTTTTTTTGATAATTACTTTAATTATTCTTACAACAATGACATTATTCTTGTTCAGGTAATAGAAAAATAAAAAATATAAAAAATATTAAATAATAAATTAAATATATTTTTGATGAATTATTATGTTCTATTAATCTTATAGATACATATAAAAATAATTGGTGTTCTAGAATATTATATTATAATTACTTATCTATTTTTCTACAATAAAATTAAACTAGATGAATAATTCTGAAATGACATTAATGGTATCTTATGTTAAATAATATTTTTATCAAACAAAAAAACATAATAATCATATAAATATAAAATTTGATGATATATGGTATAAAATATCACTTATTTTATTGTTAGGGTTCTCTTATCGTATTATTTCTACTTTCATGACCACTAAGGAATAAACAAAATATTGTGGTAATCACCAAAATGGACAATGGGGGTTTTAAACAAATTGGTAAGTGTTATTTAAACACCTAAACATGTATAAATATTATTGGATGAAATTATTTTACTTCATTATTATCATATATTTGAAATATATAAAAATGGTGCCACATGATCTTGAAAGTTAATCCATGTTAGTTTAATACTTTTGGTAATTCCTAGGGCACCCCACCCCTCACAAACAAATAGTGACATCCTCTTGTCCCATATTAAAAAATATTGAGAGTTATATCTAAGAAAATACTTAATCTAATACCATATTTGAATATAATCCCATGACTTATAGTAATTTTTTTGAACATACCAATATCCTTCAAGGATTAGGGTGTACACCAAAGGATGTTTCTCAATGAAGTAGTATGACTCCTAATTAATACATTCAATTATATATATTATTCAACATTAAATAAACCTATTTAATCAAAGATAATATGATAAATAAAATATCATAATATACTGATATTTTATTATGATTATGGCTCAACCATTTACTACCTTTTTTCAATTAAATGAGGATTGAGTGTATCAATGGTGTGCACATGTGGACTACCACCTCCATGTAACGATGTGATTCATTTTACATCAACTTATTTCATGAATGTTTATAATATTGGATTTAACAAAAATATTTGTTTTTTAGGATTTAATAATGATTCTATAATTTTATAATTTTATTTACATTTCTTTTCTTCTTTTTAGTAGAAAATTTATACAATTTTTATGCATAAGTATGGACTCCCATCTCTATGAACAATGTAATTAATATTTTAATCTCTCCTAACTATGGTTGATTATAAATATGTATATAATTAATATATATGATAATAATATAACGATTCATATTATGGAGATGATGTAACCATGATCAAATACAAGGATATGAACTTGTGAACTTAATCTTTCATGAAAAACAAAAAATTAAACACACAAAAATTATCATTTTAGTAAATAATTATTAAAAAATGGTTGTTTAAATGTTATAAGGCGATTATATGTTATATTATATTGATTAATATGTTTATTGATTATAATTATAGTATATTTAAAAAATGTATATAGGTGGTTATAGTACATACCATGCATGTTGAACTTGAGGTAAGATACTTACAATACAATCTCATTATAATGGGATTGTTTATGAATAAATATTTTATGTGAAATTTCATGGTAATAACATCAAAATTATTATTTATTAAATTATACTCTATATATTTCAGTAGATTAAATTTTTTCCTTTCATTTTCCTCTATATAGTTCATCAAGAGACTAGAATATGGTTTTTAGGAAAACATAAAATGTTTTACAATTCGGTCAGGAATCTTTTCCAACCATGTCCATAAATAATTTCAAATACTCTAAAAATGTTTTTAATATTTTTTTTTTAATTTTTTAAATAATTTTTCCATTTTTTTAATTATTAAAAAACATAATCTCAATTCCATTTTTTTAAATATGTAATTTTTAATATTTATAAAAAAATTGAGAAAGAAATATATATTTTAATACGCATGTCATGGTCCGAATGTTTTGACATCATGTCCAGAGAAATATTTGGTAAATTTGTTTCATGTTTTAATGGTTCATATTAAAGAAAATTATTTTCTTAATAGTATATAAAATTATATATTTTAAAAAAGTAGTTTTAAAATAATATAGGGTATTTAGCATAGGAAAAATTCGAATGATCCTTTAAATGAATTTTCCATCTTTGATAATATCCTTTGATATTACTTATAATTCATTGGTGATATGATTAAATGATATAATACGTATTATTTCTCTAGATGTTTTATGTTTTTTATGATGAAATATAGATAAAACCCATTTTCATTTCCATTGGCTATGTTATGATGGAACGATAAGTGTTTTCAGAATCTTGTAGCATACATAGGAATAGATTATGATTATGTGATGGGTGGGTAAATTATAGGCCTACAATTCATTAGGTAATTATTAATGTTATATGGCCTCAAATGGTACGTGGGAGCTTATCACTGGCCCAAATTAGGTTATAAGGGAGGTCATCCCAATCCCAAAATAGGGTATATGGGAGGTTATCCCAATCCTAAAAAATGGTATGCAAGAGGTTATTCCAAGACTGAAGCATGTAAAGGAGTGTTTATCCAAATATTAACAAGTAATGACTATTTTTATGGGTATCATTCTTATAATATTTCTATGATTATGATTATTCAATACCATAATATACTCTTTTATAACATGATCATATTAAAAATGTATTATTTCATGGTTCTTGTTATTTGATTCATTTTTTAAATTGCTTATGAAATGAAAATAATTATTCCATGAGTGAAAATTATGATCATTAAATATCTAGATATGATTTTAAAATTTTAATATTAGTTTATAAAAACCATATGTTCATGATTTCATTAAACTATCATTGATATCTTTTTTATTTACCAGTACTCAACAGCAAAATATGAAAAAATATTTTTGGTATTATATGTCTATGGAGTTTTTTAGTTGTTAAGAACATTGTGTGAGATAATGTAGTTCTTTTATGTAGTAGTTTTATATGTATCCATCTTTTCAAATAAACTAAACTTTTGAAAGTCCTTGGGCGTGTATTATTTCAAAATAAATTGAATATTCATCTAATATGATGTAATTTTTATATTTTTTTGAACGGGTTTCCTTATATATAATATAAATGATAAAAAACGTTTATAAGATCACATGATTTGTGTGTTATCATAAATAGGTAATGGATATTAATATTAATATGAAAAATATAAGTATATTATTGATATTTTCATGGTCCAATAACAATAATATGTCTCAATATATTATCTCTTGAGTCTACTCTACATCACATAAGATATTTTAACTCATTATAAATATAATATGTCATCACAATCCATAATATTAAAAGATGGTCTTTGATTTGGGACAGAATATTTCATATATATAGGGGGTTCATCGTTATACTATACATGTATAATATGTCAAGTATACATGAATTAATGATGAATGAAGATCTAATTTATTATATACCACTAAGACCATTTACTACAAATATATTAAGTATATCATAAATCTAATACCCCTATATTGAACATGAACCTCATAATTTTTTCATAATAATGGCTTTTTCATTGGATGAACTACACTTTCACATATATCATCCCAATATATCATTATATCACTTATCTCAAAGATTTCTCAAATGATATGGTTTGTTTCTTTAGTGATATGATGGTTCCTTGTACTGATAAATATCTCTATTAATAACCACAAATTTCTCCCCCAATATAATGAATAATAACACTATTATAAGTGAACATCCAGATTTGATCATCATCATGTAAATAATATGGGTCAATGATTGACTCTACCTCTATGGTCTTGTATTTTATGGAGGCCTATTAGAAAATATTAAAAATAATAGCTCTATATATTAAAAAAATGAAAACTCTATAATGGGATTATATATGATAAATTTTTGTTTTGAAACTATCATTATATTAAATCATGGCAATAATATCATCCTCATCAACATAAATAAATAACATATCCATACATCTTCTCAAGTAAAAAATGATTTTATCTTCATAAATCCACCAAATATCAATAATATTAGACCATTATCTACTTTACATGATCATTTGATAAAATTCTATTAGTCATGTATATAATATATAATACATTATAAATCTTGTGGCGGGTGGATAATTAATCCTATCCAACCATTGTAAATATTTATAAAAATATTTTTGAATTCCTAGGATTTTTTATCTAAGAACTCAGATCTTTTTTTCAGGTATGTTTTCCTTTTCTAGCCATTTTTTGGGAAAGAATAATTTATGGATATTTTTTATGTACACGTCATGTACATTATGAGTACACATAGTGTACTCGGTTGCCGCATGAAGTCTTGTGATGGTCGTGTACTGGACGCACACATTTCCATGTGGGGGTGACCTCGAGATAGCCTAAAGTGAGTACGGAAATGACAAGTACACACCATGTATTTTCTTTTTTTCATTAAACATACTGGGGTCACGTCTAATCGCCAGAAAGGACTTCTTCTCGACCTTGTTCGTCTGAGAGAACTAGTATGGCCGCGATCTTCCTCCAAGCCCCTGACCGAGCATCCGATCTTTGACTCGACCACTATTGATTGTGTTGGGATCACCTCAGTATGATCTTCCTTCTACTAGAGATTCATTTCCTTATTTCTCATATTACTCAGGTTATCCTCTGTTGAAAGTTTTATACATTCTTGTAGATCTACAGTGTACTTGGGCGATTCAAAGCTTGATATTCATGTATATCGATTTCCCCACACCAAGGTAGGTGGTTTGTGAGTTTCCGTTGAAAATCAATGACTTATATGTGAAATTTTGTTCAATACCCTTGAACGGGGTGTTGCGTTTTTACAGTTTAACCCTGTTAATTTCATGTCACGCTTGTATACTTGTTTAGAGTTTAGTTGAATGTGAATAGGGTTGATTTTAATACTTTAGAAATGTTTTCCCATACAGGTTATGTTTATGACCATTCAGTCCTGTTTAGCCCGTTAGGCTTCCCTGATGTTTTCCCATGCCTAGTACAATAATATGGAGTGATTATCTTATCTAACATTCTTGAAATTTTGTAGACTATTCAACTATGTTGTTCATGAGGATTACATTAGTCGTATTGCATCACTATGATTGTTTGACTTACATAGGGATGTGGAAACATGTTGCAGTAGACTATAATGGGAATTGACCATATGAGATTCCCCATAGAGCCTTTATCACTTTTGACTACACGGGGAATTGACCGTGTGAGATTCCTCAGAGACTCTTTATCACTTTTGACTATAAGGGGAATTAACTTTGTTTGCTTCCTCAGAGAGTCTTTAATGTTTTGAACTATAAGAGGAATTCACTAAGAGAGATTCCTCAGAGATAATGTTTAGTATCCTTGTTTTGGTTGAACCAGATGGGTTAGGCTGACAGTACAACCTATAGGTTTTCCTACTTTGATTGGCTGTTGTTGATATATAAAACTGATTGCATTGAAAATATGGATTTTTTACTACTAAGTACTTCCTTGTTTACTGGTTCCTTTTTTACGTATTACCTACCATATATTGACTAACTGTTAGGCACTTAACCATGTGAGCTTCATTAGAGTGTCTTTATCACTTTTGACTATAAGGGAAATTGACCGTGTGAGCTTCCTCAGATTATCTTTAATGCTTTGGACTATAAGGGTAATTTACTTAGAGAGATTCCTCAGATAGTCTTCATTGTATCCTTATTTTGGTTGAACCAGAGGAGTTAGACTGAGAGTACTACCCAGATGGTTACCTGCTTTGATTAGCTGTTTTTGATATATGTAACTAATTGTATTGAATGTATGGATTGTTTACTGTTGTGTACTTCCTTGTTTACTGGTTCTTTTTTACTTTTTACCTATCATATATTCACTGACTATCAGCAACGGATCTTGTGGTGGTTTCCTAATGGGATTTAGTCTCACACCCTGTATGGGCCGTGCTTTTAGGACCAAACAGATTATATTGTTGCAACTATAGATAAGGGAAAGCTCCCTTATACTTTATGATATTGACTACTTTAGATCTGGATAGCATGGGACCAATCTTAGGTTTGTGATGTTGTGGAGCTGTTAATGCTTTTCTTTGTACATGGGTTTTGTACTTTATTTCAGCATTGTGACTTGTTTGGATGCTTTCGTAGACACATGTATCATTCATCATATATATATATGAGATCCATTTGTTTCGTTCATCGGTCTTCTGCTGTTACTATTGTTTATTAGGTTTACTGCTTCCGCAATTGTATATCTGTTTACATCCGCTATGTTACTCTGCCAATGAGAGAATAGTTTCCCCACTATCACACCTAAGGCCCTCGCTACCAGTTGGAAACCTCTAGCATTCAGGAAAATAATCTTAAGGCCATGTGACCAACTGGGAACAGGGCGTCTTTGGGAGGCTTCTAGAACCTAGATGTTTCAAAGTGGTATCAGAGGAATTATTTTCTCCTGAATTACTATTTTTTGCCTATAGACATGTATTGGATGGAAAATGTACTTGGTAATAAGCTATGTCTGGGAGTATCTAGCCAATGTACATGAAAAAACCAAACTTCCTCATTTATTTCAATTTTTCTGGTTTTTCAATTTTGCAGTTGATTTGATTTCACTATTCGGTGATTCACATGTTTTGTGTTTTTATTATTGATGATATTGAGGATCTATTTTTGTTGAAATCTGATGAGATGAGGGTATTCCATCTCATTCATCATATAGTCACTTGCTAGAAATCACATGTCATGCATTCTTGCCATGCCATTTAGGGTTCATTAGCGATTGCATGTTGTTGTGATAGATGTTGTGCTAGATATGCATGGTATTGTGATAGATACCTTGATAGAATTCCATATTTTGATAAGGTATTGCTTTGCGTAAGGATTTATTTGAAAGAATTCCATACTTTGGTTCTGAAGGTGTCATGGTCCCTCATGGACAAGAATTTGGTGGATCATTGCCTTGTCATTCTTATATATGACATGTATAAGATTCCAAGCATTGATTCGCAGTGGGTATGAGATCTCACATATCTGAATTTGGAACTTAAATGATCGTTTCAGTGTTTTTCATGGATCTGGAGTAGATTTTTAGGATTACTATCCAGAAAAACCTAGAATACACACCATGTAGTTTTGAATACATGCCACATGTTCTTCTGTTTGGGAAGAAATTATTTTTCTTTAGAATACGCCGTGTACTGTATGTACACACCATGTAGTTTCTAATCATTTCACTGGCTGTGAGGGTAGAGACATGGGGTTGGGAAATCCTTTAGTACACCCTGTGTCTATCTGGAACATGCTGTGTAGTGTGAGCCATGTATCTGGCAGTGTCACAAACAACATGGTTCGGTGAACCTCGTCTACTACACGTCGTGTCCATCCGAAACACGCCCTGTAGTGTGAGCCATGTCTCCAGCCGTGTCACTAATAACACTGGTTGGTGAATCTCGTCTAGTATAAGATGTTTCTGGCACAAACACATTGTGTAGTATTATTCTAGGAGAACTGTGTATCTTAGCCATGTATAAGGACTCTGTAAAGGAAAGAGAAGTCAAGTAAATGTCGTGTGATAGGAAAACACGTTGTGTGTATGGGTTGTTACAAGACCTGGGTTGGCAGAAGTACACAGCCATGTGAAAGGTTTAATTGAACACGACGTGTAGGAATTATACACGCCGTTTAACCATGTTTTGTAAAACATGAATGATTTCTTTCTCTTTTCCATTATTAGACATCTAGGTTTCAGTCCATGTCAGTCTTGATCTATGGTGTGCGCTTGACCTTGCTGATTCATTGCACCGAGAAATCCTCTGGTTGTATGTCAGTTACAGGGAAGTGATCAGACACTGGATATGGCTGATCAGGGACTCCTGATAGATCCTCCAGTTGTGCCAGTCATGGAACCAGAAGTTATACATGACATAGTTGTTGATGCACATTTCGGGGAGGGCTTTATGAGGATTATGTATACCATTCAAGGGGCACCACCTTTTCCCCTATCGATGGAAGGATTGGAATGGGTCTTTTAGCATTTGCATCCTCTAACTTTATCAGGGGATGGAGGACCCGAGGCTGCCGAGTCATGGTTAGAAGCCACGTTGATGATCTTCGATCATCTGGAGACCCCTCCTGAGAGGATGGTCAAGCTCGCTACCTACATTCTTTAAGACTCCGCAAAGAGATGGTGGGATGCGATCTCACATGAGGGGCACCAGCAAAATTTGGCATGGGATGAGTTTCAGCACACCTTCTATGATTAATTCTATCCAGAGACCTTGATGTCCAATAGATCCTAAGAGTTCATGAGTTTGGAGTAGGGTACTCTTTCTATTTTGTAGTATTCCTTTCGTTTCACTGAGCTGTAGTGCTTTAAACCATTTCTAGGGGAGAAGAGTTGTTCCTTACACGGAAGATTGAGGATGGTCTTAGGCAGGATATCGGATCTCAAGTGAAAATCTCTTAGTTGACTTCGATATCTTCTATAGTAAACCAAGCACTGGTCACTGAGCACAATCTGAGGGATTCAAGAGCTGTGATCCCGGGCGGTTCAGAATCATGAGTTAGTGGTCTTCCAGTTGATAGGAGGAAGCAACATAAGGAGTTTTCATGTGGAGATCTGAGTAGGTGGAATGCATCTTCTGGTTTCAAGGTGGTGTGCTACTGGTGCAGGAAGAGCAGGCATACAAGGCCACACTGCCCGAGAGACCTAGTTGAGTGCCGATCTTACGGAAAGATGTGGAATCCTCAGAATTTCCATCAGATCTTCTTACCAGCAGCTGGTGAAAGGGGTTCTTCTAGGACTCCTTGTTCAGGAGAAGCACCAGCAATTCCTCACCAGTCTGGAATGTGGAGTTCTACTAGCCATTTAGGCCAAGGAAAAGGTCATGGAAATGGAATTCAGTCGCTAGGCTTTCAGTGAAACTAGGGTGGATCATCTCAGAGTAGTCAGACAATGTCCCTGGGCTGCGTTGTAGGCTAGACTTTTGAAGTGGAGCAGACCCAGTGGGAGTAGGATCCTGGACCCTCTACAGTTCGAGGTATGATTCTAGTTGCCTTATTTTTATGTTATCCTCTTTTTTATACAGGTGATGTACAGAGCTTTATATTTTTCATTGTATTGGAGATCCTTGGGCTCTGTATCTTTTCTTCAGTTGATATATTGACTCTAGAAACTCTGTTGGGGACAAGAAAGGCTGGTGTATGATAGTGCAAGGAGTGACCCCTAGAGGATGGTGGGTGTCACTTCTTATGGGACCTCTCTATCCTAGAGAGGACATGTTATGATTTCATTTTCAGAATGGACTTATTAGTTTCCTTCCAGGTAGTTATCGATTTCTATCGCCATAGGGTGAGTTTCACATCACCAGAGGGAAGATCATTTCTTCATAAGAGAAAATGGGAAGTTCTGGAGAGCAGAGCTGGACCCAAGCATCATGGGTTAGTAGGAGTTACTTCCTAGATTGATAGTCTATACCTGGATGACCAAGGGACATCACAGTTAGACTTTCCTCTAGTGGTGGATCATTTCAGAGATGTTTTTTCAGATGAATTTTCAGGTTTTCCTCCGAAGCGTGAGGTAGACTTTTCCAATGAGATTTCTCCAGGAGTGGATCTAGTTCCCATTAAAAATTATAGGATAGCTACACCAGAGTTACAGGAGCTCAATAAGAAGTTAGAGGAGATGCAGGAAAAGGGTTTCATCTGACCCAGTACTTCTCCATGGGGTTCGCCTGTCCTGTTTGCAAGGAAGGCAGACGTTACCCTTAGGTTTTGTGTAGATTATCGGAAGTTGTACTAGTTGACAGTCAAGAACCGATATCCCTTACCAAGGATTGATGATCTCTTTGATAATCTGGGAGGAGCCCGGGTGTTCTCAAATATTGACTTGAGATTCAGTTACCATCATTTGCGCATTAGACCATTCGATATACCTCTTACAGCCGTTAGGAGAAGGTATGATCTATAAAATTATGTAGTTATGTCGTTCGGTCTCATGAACGCACCTGCAGTCTTCATGGAACTAATTAACTGAGTGTTATATCCACACATGGATTATTTCATGGTGGTCTTCATAGATGATATATTGGTGTACTCTCACACTCAACACGACCATGATACCCATCTTGAGATCATTCTGAGTACACTAAGAGAGTGTCATTTATATGATAAGCTCTCAAAATGATACTTTTGGATGGATCAAATTCACTTCTTGGGTCATGTTATCTTAGAGACAGGAGTGTTAGTAGACCCATATAAAGTGAGAGTAGTGGTTTTTTGGGAGCATTCGAGGAATGTCTTTGAGGTGCGGAGTTTTCTAGTGCTGGTTGGATACTACAAAACTTTCATACACGAATTTTCTCACATAGAATAACCGCTAACATGTGTGACTAATAAGGGTGAAAATTTCTTGTGGTCAGATTTTTGTGAGTCAGCCTTTCAAGAGTTGAAAGGGATGTTGACTTCAGCACCGATACTAGTATTTCTAGAGCCTTGAAAGATCTATACTATGTACTGTGATTCTTTAGGTATCGGTTTGGGAGCTGTGCTTATACAGGGGGAAGGGGTCGTTGCGTACAGGTCTCGGCAATTGAGGCCACATGAGAGGAACTACCCAACACACAATCTTGAGTTGGCTTCTGTTGTTCATGTGTTTCACTATTGGAGACATTACCTTCTAGGAGAGCATTTTGTGTTTTTCACCAACCAAAAAAGTCTGAAGTAAATCTTTACTCAGCGTAACTAGAATTTGAGACAGTGATGGTGGGTGGGGTATGTTCAGTCTTTTGACTTTGAGCCTTCCTACACGCCTAGAAAAGGCAACGCCGTGGCTAATGCATTGAGTAGAA
The DNA here is from genome assembly GCA_963277665.1 of Viscum album. Classification (NCBI taxonomy): domain Eukaryota; kingdom Viridiplantae; phylum Streptophyta; class Magnoliopsida; order Santalales; family Viscaceae; genus Viscum; species Viscum album. The sequence goes on from OY728137.1 coordinate 2,057,980,944, forward strand.
GGACTCAAATACAGGATGTTCAAGAGGTCAGTAGTGAGTGGCAGCATATGGCTCTATTCTCTGAGATTCATTTGGAGGTGAAGGATAGAAAGGGGGAAAATTTTCTTTCTTATGTAGCTATTACCTATACTCTTCTTGATCGAGTTCGAATGAGGCGGCTATCAGATTCAAAAGGCCTAGTTCTACGAGAGATTGCATTAGGAGAGGACCCTATTACTGGATGGACCAAAGGCGAGGATGAGATCTTGTGTTTCCGGGGGTGTGTATGGGTGCCAGCAGACATATCTTAGGATCTGATGTTGGACTTTCATTCTTCAATTTGGGAAGTTCATCCTGGTTCCACCAAGATGTATCGTAATCTACACAGTCATTATTGGTGGCCTGGTATGAAAAGAGATGTTTCTTGTTTTTTCATGAGGTGTTACACCTGTCAGCAAGTGAAGGATGAGCATCAGCGACCAGCATGGATTTTGTAGTAGTTACTCAATCCCATGTGGAATTGGAATGATGTCACGATGGATTTCATGATAGGGTTGTCGAGGTCGCCTTGAGGGAATGGTGCAGTATGGGTTTCAATGACAGACTCAAGAAGGTTTCTCACTTCTTGACGATCAAGGAGACCTTCATTGTTGATGAGATGGGATGGTTGTACATCTAAGAGATTGTAAGTCTGCATGGGGTTCCACACTCCATTGTTTTAGACAGTGATGTACGTTTTAATTCTTGGGTATGGCAGGAGATTTAGATGGCTTTAGGTGCACAAATGCTTTGGATTACAGCTTACCATCCCCAGAAAGATGGCTAGTCTGAACGTACGATTCAAGTGCTTGAGGATTTGTAGTGATCATGCATCCCAGATTTTAGACGTACTCGGGAGAAGCACATGACTCATGTGTAGTTTTCCTACAATAATAGTTTTCAAGAAACAATTCATATGGCACCTTATGAGGCTTTGTACGATAGGCAATGTCGTTCACCCGGAAGTTGGCTGGAGGCAGGAGAGGCAGCTATGCTGGGACCTCTTCTATTCTAGGAGACCATAGAGCAGATGGAGTTGATTTGGAAGAGGATGGCTACTGCACAGTCTCGACAGAAATCTTATACTGATCAGTGGAGACAACCTCTAGAGTTTAAGGTCGGGGATTAGGTTTTTCTACGTTTCACACTGAGGTTGGGGCACAGATGGATTAGGAGATAGTGTAAGCTTTAACTGAGTTACGTTAGGACGTTTGAGGTGTTTGAGAGAGTTGGGATGGTTGTCTATCGGTTGCAGTTACCTCAGAGGTACCAGGCTATGCACGATGTCTTCCACATTTCTCCGCTTCGACGTTACTTCTCAGACTCGTCTCATGTCTTCCAACCCAAGGAGGTTGAGTTGGGAGTGGATGAATCTTTTTAGGAGCATACTATCTGGATTTTTGATCGAAGTATGAAGGTTCTATGTGGCTGGTTTGTTCCTCTGTTATGAGTACTATGTCAGCACGGGCGAGTGCCGGACAAGACCTGGGAGAGGGATGCTGATGTACGATCGTAGTGGTCAGAGCTGTTCGGGTATTCTTAATCTATGCCGCCTTGTGAGGGAAATTCAAGGATGAATTTCTTTAAGTGGGTAAGTATTTAAGAACCCCAATCTTCTTTTCAGGTATGTTTTCCTTTTCTGGTCATTTTTTAGGAAAAGATGAATTTCTGGAAATTTTTGAAGTACACACCATGTACACGGTTGCCGCATGAAGTTGTTTGTTGGTCGTGTAATGTTCACATAGAAGGCCATGTGTGGGTGACCTAGGGACTGCCTAAAGTGGAGTATGGAAATGAAAAGTACGTGATGTGTATTTTATTTTTTTCATTAAACATAACGGGGTCCCGTCTAATCACCAGAAATGCCTTCTTCTCGACCTAGTTCATCCGAGAGAACCCATACAGCAGTGATCTTCCTCTTATCTCCTGAACGAGCATCCGATATCCGATTCGACTACTAGCTATTTCATTCGTATTACCTTGGTAAGCTCTTCCTTATTCTAGAGCATCATTTCTTAATTTCTCTTTTTTCTCATGTTATCCTCCATTAAACATTTTAGACGTTTTTGTAGATCTATAGTGTTCATGGGAGATTAAAGGATTGAGGTTTACGTATATCAATCTCCCCACTCCTAGGTATGTGTTTTGTGCCTTTCCATTGAATGTATTTGAGTTATATGTGCAATTTTGTCCAAGACCCATGATCGGAGTGTTGCGTGTTTACGGTTTAACCATTTTAATTTCCTGTCATGCATGTATGCTTGAGTAGAGGTTAATTTAATGTGAATAGGGTTGATTGCTATGCTTTGGATATGTTTTCCCAATCATGTTCTGTTTACGACAGTTTGGTCTTGTTTAACCCGTTAGGCTTCCTTGATGTTTTGCAATGCCCAGTACTATACGATGAAGTGATTATATTATCTGACATGCTTGATATATTGTATATTGTTTAGCCGAGTAGTTCTTGAGGTTTACTTTTTTTGAATTGCATTTCTATGCAATTTTTACTTACACGGGGCCATGAGAACAGGGTGTAGTAGACTATAAGGGGAATTGACCGTGTGAGCTTTCCCAGAGAGTCTTTATCACTTATGACTATATAGGGAATTGACCGTGTGAGCTTCCTCAGAGAGTCGTAATCACTTTTCACTATAAGGATAATTGACTATGTGTTTTTCCTTAGAGATTCTTTAATGCTTTGGACTATTAGGGGAATTGGATGAGAGAGCTTCCTCAGAGAGTGTTCTTAGTATCCTTGTTTTGGTTGAACCATAGGGGTTAGGCTGAGAGTACTACACTGAGGGTTACCTACTATGATTAGCTGTTGTTGATGTATGAATATAATTGCATTCAAACTGTGGATTGTTTACTGCTAAGTACTTCCTTGTTTATTGGTTCCTATTTACATGTTACCTGCCATATATTCACTGATTGTTAGGCACATATCATGTGGTGGTTGCCTACTGGGATTTAGTCTCACACCCTGTTTGGGCCATTCATTTGGACCCAAAATGATTATATTCCTACAGGTATAGATAAGTGAAAGTGTCATTCTACTTCATGAATTTGACTGACTTGCAGCGGGAGATAATGGGAACAAGATTAGGCTTGCGATGATGTGGATATGATACTTATTTTATTTGTACTTTGGTTTTGTACAGTATTTCAGCATTGTGACTTGTTTGGCTACTTTCCTAGACACATGTATCATGCATCATACATATATGTCTGCTCTAGTTTTTTCTTTCATCAGTCTTCTGCTGTTACTATTGTTTAGTAGGTTTACTGCTTCTACTATTGTATATCTGTTTACTTCTACTGTGTTACTCTACCAATGAGGGAATAGTTTCCCCGCTATCACACCCAATTCCCTAGCTGTTAGTCGGCATCCTCTGTCGTTTCGGGAAATACGCTTGATCCCATGTGACCAACTGGGTACGAGGCATCACTGGGAGGCATCTGAAACTGGGATTTGACATTTTACATAGAAAATTGGTAAATTTTCTTTCTAGGAGTCCTCCATTCTAAAACATAGTAATAAATTACCAAAACATATCATACTGACTATGTTCTGTAAACCTCAATGATTAATCTTTATTGATCATTAAATTAATTATTTATCTTAATTAACTCATTTTATTCATTGATAAACACATTCCCAACCATATTATTAAATTATATATAGATGGCATGTCATTTTAGATTACTAGTTTGTCATCCTCATACGATACTAGGAGTATTTTACCACATTCACATACCCAATTATTTATAAATTAATCATCTATGTTCGTAGTGAATCAAAATACATTGATTTGATTTTAATTTCAGATCTAGATGCTATAATATTCTCAAATCAGTACATATATAATGTGTTTAATCATATAATTTGTACCATGATATTATGTAAATTTATTACATCAGTGATGTATTATATTTTTATCCTTGAATATTTAAAAAAAATTAATTTGTTTTGTAATTTATTTGTTAAATCTCATAATCATAATGAACTAATGTGGTAAACAACATATAAATGAAATTTATCATTTCAATTAGAGAAAAGGTTTCTTCATAGTCAATAACATGATTTATTTTATAATACTTCTCAACCAAAATTCATTATAGCTAAACACATTACTATATATGTCTATTTTATTATAGAAAAAACTTTTACACCCCTTTAACTAAATCCACAAATTTTTAATCATTATTGGTGAAATTTGGGTTGATCATATATTTCATCTATTATACCCATTTAATAGCATTATAACACTATATATAATTTTTGTAGGTATTATCAGCTCAATTTTTATCATTGGATGAATTAATTTTTATTTTTCTTGAACTTTTCCATATTGTTACGTTGTCCCTCAAACTCTATGATTCATATATTACATCAAATTTAAAACATTTTATTCATCCAAAAACACTTTTTGTTTAGTAAAATTATAGATATAATATTCCAAATAAATTCTTAATGAATAGATTGGGGATGCCTCAATGAGTAGTCTCTACCACATTTAATACCACCTCCATCACTATTTTGTGGATTTCTTATTTTTTTAGTGTCGTGTGTATTCCTCTTATTTTTTAGTTTTTCTAAATGTTTTTTTCTTCCCCAAGGGTCACTTATTTTCATTTGTAGAAAATAAACTCTCTATGTTTTAATACAAGTTCCCAAATATTGATATATATTTGAAAATCAATTGTCTTTTCAATGTGCTCCATGGTAGTCAAATTATGACTTTATGAAATGATTATGAGGCTTTGTAGTTCTTATAGTTTCAGCACCCATATATTCATGTTGTGGTTGATTCCTGTGTGTATATACATGGTGAATTTGTTATTTGGTTTTAAAAATTTTGACCTTGAATCTTTCAGATTGGGGGTTGGATGAGATGACATTTTTGGCCTAAGGTATCTAAATAGATTATCATTATCAGTGGATATTTTGGTCCGTTTGGGTCATTTTTAGGATGGATATCCCCATAGAAACCAAGATGAGATGATATCACAGATTGGAGATGGATTAATAGTAAATCCCTATTCACTTTAATTTTTTTTCATATTTTTTGGGGATGTTTATTTTCATTTGGCATTGATAGTTTTGATGTTTTGTAGGACCTGTTCTGTATATCGTTTGATATTATTTATCTTCTTAGTCAACGTTTTCTAATGTTGATGTGCTTTAGTTGTTTTTTTATTTATTTGGTTGTTTTCAATGGTTCATATAATTATCATCTTCTCAACATCAGTTATGATATGGATGTAATGTTTTATAGACAAATCGAGTTATTTTAGGGTCCCTGGTTATGTATATTTTGAATAATAGAAGTTGGGGTTTGTTCTCAAGGTTTCTAGAAATGTAAAAGATAATTAATATGATGAATTGGTCTATATAAAATATTTTTTAGGGATTTGTTTCATTAAATTTCTCTCTTGAGGTGTCCTAGTTTCATGCTCCATGATCTGTTGCTAAAAATACATGCATTTCATATCAGCTTGGATATCATCATAGGTAACACATTCAAAACAAATATTTGAATTAAATCATTTCAATAAATTAAAAATTAAATATAAATGAAAATGTTAAAATACCAAAAACAAAAGGAAAAATGTATTAGTGGATTATTTATCTATGATAATTATTTTACAATACTTGTATATATTTATCAGTAATCCAAAAAAAATTAGTCCCCATTATATCATTCCATCTAAATTAAGACTTTATTATTAATGAAACAAAGAGTCCAATAATACTAGTTAGGCCTAATGTATGTAATTATGAGAGAATCCACTTGTACAATATTGACACACTTGGGGGGAGGGATCCCATGATAGAAATGATACTACATAGTTTTTGTGTGTGTTCCGTTTTAGGATATTCGATCCACAAATTTGATCCCTTAATGTATAGTTTACATCATGTTATCTTTATTGATGTGACTCCCGGTAATCATGTCTTGGAGATAGTTTTAAATAATAAATAATTGTGTCTTAATCTCCGAAAGCAAGATATTATAGGAAATACAAATTGTAATTCTATTGTGAAATGCCCTAGCCTCAATAAGTTGAGAATCACCACACCCATAGAAGTTACTGATGGTTACAACAACGGATCCTTTAGAGTACCAAACTACCTCCCACAACCCCCACCCCCATGAGTCCAAGATTGTAGTAACTATCAATTTTGAGTTTTAACTCGCTATTATGAGGGTTATAGTGAATACATCTACCATATTTAAGAAATCTCCCCTTTGAAGGTAAAAAAATACTATCATCCATAACCATCCTGAAGGAAGAGATCAATCTATTATTAAATGAAGAGTGCACCAATGTCCACCACTTGGAATTTAAATCTTATATAAATAGACATAAATGACCTCTATATGCCTTTAATTTAGGATTTATTTGTAGTTCCCTGCATGCACTAGAAACCGGTAGACAACAAGATTCCCATATCCTTTAATTCTTGGATATTACTCCCCTTTAATTATAAAAAACCCTATAAAAAACTTGAAATAGTGCTCACCATATATCTAATTCTGGTGAGGTTACATAAAATACTCTATAAATTAGTAACCAACTCTCTTTAAAAAAATATTCTCAGATGATTACTTTTTCAAACTTTGGTAGCATAGACACTTAAACTCCATCTTAATCTCCTTACATTCAATCACCGCATCCATCAAGATATAATGATTTTATAAACACTAAATAATAATTTTATATTTATAAGTAATTTTAATTCTGGAGAGATCTACACTTAAATAATCTTGTTCATTCATTTATGAAAAAAATTATGACACCCTTTAACTGAGAAGGATCTCGACCCATCTCTTATGTAGATGAGTCTATCTTTATTAGGATGAATTTTCATGTTTGTTAAAGCTATATAATGGTTGTTGATCAAGGATGTCCTGAATTAACATCGAATGGATGAAAGCTTGAGAATATGTAATTTCAGGGTCTGACATCTTGAGAATCAAAGTGGTACACCCACCGAATTCTGGTTCAAGAAGTAAGTCTTCTTGTGACCAATAATCCACAAATAATGACATTGAATCTCTGGTATATACCTCTAAAAGATCTTCTATAAGTTATATATTTATTCCATCATCATATGTAGGTATTATATATATTTACCCTATAGAGAAAACCATTCTAAATCATCCGATTCATACTTCGCTAGAACGAACTGCATGGTTCCCACTATGCATATAAGGTTGATAGCACATACAACCACTCATTTATGTATTCAATTACAAGAGGCCCATTTGAACCGTCCTTAAAAATTATTATCTCAGATAAATGATATCGTAAAATTATCAATGTTCATCACCATTGTTTTTCACACCCTAATAATGGACCAAATGTGCATGGGGATAGAAGTGAGGAATAACATTACAAGGGTGATCTGGCTTGCTAATGTTCAGAGGTGATTCTTCCAATTTTTTATATGGGTATAAATTTCGTAATCCACCCCTTGTAGTGATGAATACATAAACGTATATATGATATTATATCTCCTAGGTTATCCATAAAAAATGTTATCCTTTTAATACTTATATGTTTCTCAATTATTTTTCCTCATCTTCCTAAACAAGAACCCATATACACTGTTTTTTTCATGATAGATGTGTTACACACTCCAATTACTATATTTCTACATGATTATAATAATTCCATGATTTTTTCAACAACTACCATTAATAAACATATAAGTTTCATATGAAATGATTTGGTGAGAGATTCCATTAATTTTACTATTTCACTAGTACAAAAGGATTTTCCCTCAATACATATCCCATAGTAGAAACCTACTCATGGATTATAGGTCCATAATAAACAAATTGGGAGAAAAAGGATCACCCTTTCTTAAACCATAAATATAATTAATGATTCCAAATTTTATTCCAATAAAAATGACTGCAATAAAGGGGATCTAAAAAATTTCAGGAACAAATTAGTTACCCAACAAAAAAAGCACATGGCTAAAATAACCTTATAATGATACCCCTCTCCAATAAGTCATATCCCGTATCCATGTTGATTTTTATTCCTTTATTATAACAATTTATTATTTTATTAATGTCACTGATCATATACTATGATAAGGTAAAGGATTATTGGGTAGAAATTCCTATTATAAAACTATATATATCCTCAAACCCCCATTCCTGAAGATGAATTAAGAGCGTCACATTTATCACACTATCAAGGATATTGTAATGAATATTACACATACATATAGGTCTATAATGATTATGATAGTATGTATATTTCCACATTGGAGTGAGGATTATTGTTATTTTCCAATCCAATACAGGTATGCAACCCCAAAAAAATAGTCTTGTATTTATTCAATGATATATATCATAAAATCATCCCTATATGACACCCAAAAAAACCAGAGAAACCATTTAGTCTAAGAGATCTCTCTTGATTGAGAGAGATCAGCACATTCCAAATCTCCATATCTTATGGGATGATCATAAAACTAGATTTATAAGATTTTGGAACCATATATAGAATAAAATCATACAAGTTAGCATGAAATCATGGTTAAAACTTCTATATGAAAGGGTTTGTAGTAGTTATAAGTTAGTATAAGTGATCATAAACCATACATCCCACCGCATAATTTTTATTGGTGTAAGATCTATCCCATAAGAGTATTTTTCATGTACCAACCCATTTTTTGCCTTTAAGCATTCCGAAATAAATTTTTTATTCCTTCCTCTCACCTTATTCCACATCTCTTTATATTTATCACATGAAAGTCATTCATGTTCAAGAAGTATGTCTGATAAATAACACTCCTAAAAAAATATGAACAAAAAACTCATCATTCAAGTATTACTGTAGTTTGCATTTCTGTTGATGAATTTAATTCTCAATGTATTGGATCTTATGTAAGAGAGGTGGTTTATTGTTGATCCATACCAAAAGTTCACCCTTCAAATTTTTAATAATGTCGTTTAAGAAAAACCACAAATTTTATTACATAATTTTACACCAAGACACACATGCTACATAATGAAAATATGGTATGGAGTTATACTAGGTCTTGAAGAAAAAATAAGAACTATTATAAATATTAAACCCCAGATTAAAAAGAATTATTGAATGTTTTGAGGATTCCTGAAAAAGGTGAGAAAATATTTTATTTCGAAAGAAAGAAATGGCCAAAAGAATGGTGAGTCAACAATCAAACTGGTTCTAGATAAATTAGACTACATTTTAATTATTTCACCATGTAATCTTGATCCCCAAGAATCCCATATTAAAGAGGCTATTTTGAGGTCTGAAGGGGAAGAAAACATGTCTATCCTTTAAAGTATAAATCCCTCCACCATTGTTCTCTAACATATCCATGATGGAGTTAATGTCACCTTTATTGATCAATGATAAGTTATATAGGTTAAAGGATTAGAGGTTGTACCATAGTTTTTCCCTTTCCAAAAAATCACAATTTTAATAAACAAAGGAAATAAGAAAATGGTATGCCATAACTATCCTTAATAAGGATATGTTATTCTAAGACATTGATATTATCCAACGAATGTGTGTTTTTCTAGATTATCTGGTTATGTTGGTTGGTGGGTTCTCTGTGTATGAATTCATATAGGCTAATCATATGATAAAGTAATAAAATCCGTGAAGGATTGAGTTTAGGTTACAGAATCCATACTATAGATTCATTATTACAAAGGATCCCATTTGATAAAAAGTATATTTTCATCTAGGCATCGAGGAAATTAAAATTATAGATAATGGATGTAATCATTAGATTAAAATATGCCTTTATTTTCCCATTAATGGTTTAAGGGACTTTAATATATACTGATGAAACAAGGATAAGAGGGAAATAGATGATTAAAATATCATTATATCATAAATTTAAATCATAAAAACTTGTTTAAGCATTAAAGAGAATAATAAAATAATCACGACTATATAAAGGTCATCAAGGAAGAGTCAAAATTGTTTCATAGCATAGGATTAAATAATAATAATCTTGAATCCCTAGGGAATAATATAAGAAAATTGAATATGAAAGAAATATGGTACATACATAAGAAAAGGAAATCATAACATTGTGAGAAAACCCATGAATCAAATGCTTTATGTTGTGTACAACCCCATGATTTCCATATATTAGGATGTGAACAACCCTATGATACCCATACATTATATGTGAGAAAATAGAATCATTATAATATATCATTATCTGATGAAATATAAATCAGTATCATAACTATTGGATAGAGATATTGGACCCAAACCATAAACATCTATAAATTTTGTTCCATATAAATTCATTCATTCATCATATTATAAATAACCCATGAAAATAAAATTGGATTTATAACATTAGAAAAGGTATAATATAAAATGAATTTAAGAATTATATTTAAAGATACTAATAAAATCAATCCCCCATAAAGATTGTTTCATAAATTAATTTATATGGAAATTCATATAAAGACTCTATATAAGATTGTGTCTTCTAAAATGATTTTTAAAATAGAAGTGAAAATAAAAAAACTCTTTATAATGAATTTTTTAAACTTGTCATAAAGTGATGAGTTATGAGGGACTTTTGAAAAGAATATTTTTTGAGGTTTTTATAAAGTATTTTTGAGATATTATTTAGATATAACTTTTAATAATGTATCTAAAAAAATCCTAATTATTTTTTCAAAGGAAATGTGTTGTAAAAAAAAATATGATCATGAATAGCAAAACATTTTTAATATTATAAAAGTATATTTATTGAAATACACATCATAAAAAGAGTGATAAATATTAAATTTGAAAATTGGTAAAAATAAATTTAAAGATAAAAAAATACATATTTATATTTAAAAATAGGAAATAATAAAATTGGAAGAAATAATGAATATGTATATATAAGTGAAATAGATCATTTAGAGAGGATACAAATTATTCTTAACATTATTATATTATTTAAAGAATGAATTCAATAAAAGAAGATGTATTTGATGTGAAAATGTAATTCCCAATAAAATTAGGAAGGATTTATATATAATAAAATCATGGGATTTAATATAGCATTATTTTAATACCATGTCCAAACCTGAATAATTATGTCTTAATAAAATAAGTTGATTAAAGATAAACTATTACGACTTTATGAACTAATAAATAAATTTATATTGAAATATATAAGATAAAATAAATCTTCAAATACCATAAATATAATTATTATCATGATTTAATATGTAAAATAGTCAGTATATACACCATATAAAATAAAATAGGTTCATAATTTGAACATGTCTCAAAGAATAACATTTTAATATGAGAAAAACCCTTACCTTTTCTCTCCACCCATGAATGTGATTTAACATATAGTATATAAAATGAACATTATAATAAATTATATATGCAAATTATTAAAATATATTACCCTATATAATCATAAATTAATATCATTAATAATACATTTAGTAGTTAGTAATAGTTTTTTTCACCATCGAATGTCAACAATTTTTATTTTTTGGTGGTTTACTTAGATTGTCAATTTTAATACGCACTATTGGATACCAATATCACTATTAATATATGATCCATGTTAATATAATACATGATTTATAACTATTTAGGATATTATAATTTAATTCCATTAGAGGTTTAGTTTCATTTTTTAATGAAGTAATCGAAAACTACCTATTTTCAGTAATCTTTTATGAACAAAAGATAGAATATTAATAATGATTTAAATAATAATATAACCTTTTCAAAAACCTAATAATGAAAGTGATATAATTTTAAATCATTATATATCTTGTTATAATCCTCCATGTAGGGTGACCCAAAAAAATTAATTATGTTGTTCCATGTAGGTGGTAGTCTCTATATACGCACAAATGACATTTTTATTTTCTATAGAATATAAAAAGGAAGAAATTGATCTATCTTTTTAGAATAATACTTTTGTTATAAATATAATATTTATAAATTAATATAATTTTTCTTATATTATTTTATTTTTGTTATGAAAAAATGAAACATGTAATTCATATAGGTGATAGTCAACAGTTAATATGAACGATGTTTTCAATTTTCATTGGAAAGATGAAAGGTAAATATGGTTTATTACATAACATAATATAATTTATATATAATAAAAAAAATTAAATCACTATATTATAATAGAAAATTTAGTTTGAAGAATAGTTATAAAAATAGGAAAGTGATGAATGATTATATAGGATAAAATACTTATATACAAGAATTTAATTTCTTCTTAGAAACCTTTTTTGTTTAGAAGGGATTTGGGGAATCTCAATGTACCATAATCTCATTATAATTGGGGTTATAAGGAAAGTAAATAAGTAATATTATATTGTAGAATTCTATTTTTTTTTATTTTTCATTGATGGGTGATGGTTTCCTCCTTTTTCAAGTTAAGGAAATAGAATTTTTTGTAAATATATTTTCTTAATCTTAGAAATTAGTTATATTCGACATGGAAAGTGGACCCAAAGTGGATATTGATTGAGGTATGGGTATGATATGTTTTATAAATCCCTCATATAAATATTTTAAGAAATTTTTTAACAATATAAACCTTTTAACAATTATATTTTTGTAAAATCAAAATATTTTTTAAAATATTAATTTCAAATAAATTTAATTTCTTATATGTCTTCTACAACAAACAATTCTGCGTTTAAATAAATGAATATATACAATTAAAATATCATTATATAATGTGAAATTTATAACATAAAAAATTAAATTTGGTAGTTTGAGTAAGAATAACCAAAATTTTTAAAATAAATCATGGAGGTTTTATATATTGAAAATATATTTATAGGTAAGTACTTGATTTTTAGTAGATACTATGTTTCAAGAATAATTTTTTCTAAAAAAAAAATAATTTTTATTGCTTTTTGTGAACACATAATAAGATTAATATAAAACAAGATATCATATTTCTTTAAAAAATTGAAATTAATGTTTTAAATCATTATATAAAAATTAATTTAGAGTTTATTTTTAAGAATCATTGGAAGGATAAAAATTTCCATTAAATAGTGAAAAATAATGACTTTTATTGAAAAGTGTCTATTCATTAAAGAATTTATAAAGTTAATTTTTTTTGAAAAATTATTTAATAGTAAAATTTGATAAATTATATTATTAATAACTCAATGTAGTTCATTCGAATCAATTTCATGTTGAATTTTGATATAAAAACTTTTTGGTGTTTGAGATATCGTTTTTTTGTAGACATCATTTTTATCACGCTCACGGTTCTACTTTTAAATTGGATTCTACCACTTATATGAATTTTATTTAAAAAATAGGAATCATAATTTTTAATTTGAATAATTAATTTTTGTTAATATGTTCAACTAGTTTTTTTATGAATAGTTAAAGCAATAAAAAATTAATTATCGTTGTTAAGGTTAAAAGGGTTTACTAAGGGGTTAAACTAAAAGGAAAACTGTTGTAATCTCCTGTTTACACATAAAAAACTTTTTAGTGTATACTATACCTACCCAAATAACTTTTTCAATTACATGTGCACATCTTATTGGGAAAAAATTTATTTAGGAAACCTTCATTATAATGCTTTATGCATAAACATAAAGAGGGTATCTGAAGGACAGGTATAGTTTGTAACTATATGTTTTTATTTTATTTTTTCTTTTAACTACATAAAATATTATTCAAATATGATGATATAATAGAATAATTAAGTCACATGAAATTTGATTTTACTATATTTCTAGAATAAGCTATATACACTTCCTCTACCAGAAAATGGGAAAATAAGTTTCATATCACGTATATGGTGGACTATCGCCTCAAAAACTGATGTATTGTGTTTTTTACCATAGCCTCTCAAGGATGGATATAATTATAGATTTAAATTAAATATATTATATTTATGAAATAATTATACTTATTTAATTATAATATCACATTTAAATTCTTACCTTTCAGTCATTTGAAAAAATGATAACATCACTCTGGCGTAGGACTACCTCCTCTACAAAGTGAAGTAATATAGATTTCATTTTTTTTTTCAGATACCAGGTAATAAAAATATATTTCAGGAATATATATGACATATATCTTATAATAATGAATTTAGAAATGTGATTTAATATTCTCTTTTTTTTATCCACCCTTTTAAAAAAGTAATCAACGTTCATGTGTTTGTATGGCCAACCATATCCATGATTAATGCATATCATTTTTTAAATCTAAAAAATTTATTAATGAATTTAAATATATATATATAATTATGATATATGATATTATATAGTGATTAAAAAAATTTAAATTTTGGAGCAATAATCAAATTATAATGACTAAAACTACCATATCAAAAGATACATGATAATCAAAATAGTTTTTATACTAAATATTTATTTAAACAAATAATTATTAATAATCAAGTGATAAATGGTTAAAATTAAATCATACGGTGTAATGTATATGATTATGGTTATATAATAGATTTATAATAAGCCTAAATTAATTATACAGGATTTTGGAATATGTATAATAAAAGTCAAGACATTAGGTAATAAATTTCTTTCTCAACATTATTTTCTTGGGACACATTCTATATTCACTAATTATCTCTTTTTTATGGGAGATATATGAAAAATTAATGTATATTATTATTATTATTATAATGATAATTATGTGATAAAATATCCAACTAAGGTTTTTTATTTCATGGTGCTTATGATTCAGAAGTTACCAAGTGGTAAGAGTTTTATGATACCATCTCACAAATTATCACGATTGAATACTAGAAATTAATCCTATACCCACATCTTGAAATCATGGTTATAGCCCAAAAAATCATTGGTATAGGATATAAACACAGAATTACTGAACCATGGGCACCCGATGTGTCACTATAGCCCTAAGTTATACCGATAGCTGGAAATACATATACCCACAGTTTCTAATCCCTGGGTATAGGTGCTATCTGTCATGTCTTTAACACTATAATCACTATTTTAAAACCGTTGGTATAGATTTTCAATAATAATCAGTCATGGGTTTCAAAAACTAGACTGATAGTTTACCATTCCAGTTCCTAATAACTACCCCATCATCGCTTATTGGTTTGTAAATATATATTTATCTAAATCATGGCTATAGATGCAATAACTAGGGGAATAGGTCTTCCTATGATTTTTTCCTACTAAATTATTTTATCATAATAACGTGGGAAATCTAAACACATAGTTTTCCAAAACCATGGCTATAGGTATTCAGAAAAAACCCTATACCCATGGTTTTTTGTAAATCCATGGGAATAGGTCTCGAAAAAAAACATATACCCATAGTTTGAAAAAAACCGTGGGTATAGGACTTCAAAAGTAAACTTATACCAATGATTTTTCTAGAACCATGGGTATAGGTTCCCATAATATCCCTATACCCATGTTTTTAGGAAAATTGTGGGTATAGGGGTTCCTATACTTATGATTTGCCCAAAACCGTGGGTATAGACACATTTTCCAGTAATGAATATTGTTTATGATTATACTACATATAATGAAGTATTATTATATATATCTTTAGAAATAGTTTAAATTTTGTCTCTTCTATTTTTTAGAATATATTTTTTCCTTTAATGTTTCTCAATTTATGATCAAAATAGACTTAAATAATATTTCTACATAAAAATAAACTTTATTTATCTTTTTGGTTGAAAGATGTTTTTTTTTCAGTAAATATGTTTCTAAAAATGATTAAACTAATGTTTTAAATATTATCTAATAATTTTTTAAGTTTATTTTATCATTTTTTTGGGAACATTTAAAAAATAGTTTATAAGTAATCTATAGGCCATTTTATAAATAAAGAACATTTTAATTTTTACTAAAAATGTTTAAGGAATATTTATTTTAACGTGTATTACATAAAATATATTCCCCATCATCATGATAGATCATATGATATAAAGCATCATTTACAAGTATCCAATTTTATTTTAAGAGAAAAAAAATTCATTAATATTTTTGAAATTTTATAGATTTAAAATAAGTAACATCATAATGTAAAGTATATATTACTCAATAATGTTTTAATAGTCTTTTTATGGAATATATATTCATTAAAGAAAACTATCATTGGTGTAGTATTTGTTTTACTTGGTATGTGATCTAATGATACCTTCCATAACCTTTTTATGGATGCTTAATGATTATTATGACATGTTTTTTATAAAACCCATTCATTTTTGTATTTGTTAGGCTATGGTTAATTTTAGAATTGATTTTTAAATAAGCTTCTTTTTCATGGGTTCTTGCATGATGAAAATATTATAAAACACATTTATTTTACTAGAGATTAAATATTATAAAATTATTATGAAACTTATTTTCTTTTTCATGGGTTATCATATGATGAATGTTTTATGATCTTATAGAACACATTTTTTGGTTTTAATTATGTGATGGGTGGGCATAAAATCATATAACCCTATAGAATATTGGGTAATGATTAATATATAATGAGGTAAATAGAATAGAATAGGGAGTGGACCCATTTATGTAAGGGAACGTTTCCACTATGATAATCATAGGAGTGAAAATTAACTACTATGTTAGTATGTGGAGTGAAACCATTCTATTAGGGAAGCCGTAACAGTTAGCCTTGACTACTAAGAAAAATATTTTCTATTCTTATGTGTATTCCAAAAATCTATGTCTTGTTCCAATATTATTATCAGGTGGATCATGTTCTTTGATTTCTATTTTATTAATGTATTTTGAACTATAAATATTTAATACATTTCTCATGATTATTATATTTGATATGAAAGTTGTGGTTTTCAAATTTTATGTTCCTGTTCTCATAACCTTATTCTTATGTTATGTTAATATCTCCCATGTGTACCATTACTAATCTCCTTGGCTCTCCCTTTAATATTTTTCAATTCTCCATGTTATGATGAATAGTATAATTTGGGATATATCTAAGAAGATTTATTGTAACATACCAAGTAAGTAATGAATAATAGATATTTTTATCTATGTCTATTAACGAATTAGATAGTGTTTTATAGTCTTAAAATGAGAATAAATCCAATCTTAAGCCTGGAAAACACTAATATATTTAAAAGAATGTTTTACTGCCTTTTGATGGAAAACCATTTTTAAATAAATATTTTTCCAATTTTATAAGCTTTATTTGTCAAAATAAACTTATTCTTTATGATTGGGACATTGAAATTTACATTGGGTAAATTTTTGGTATTTTTCTGATAAAGTTCATTTTTTTAATGAATAGTGAAAAATGTTGTATTTTAATTCAAAACCTCTTTTTAATCTAATTTATTTATATGATTATATTATTTTTTTATTTGGTTTTAAAGTAAAATTATAATATATTTTTACAATTTGATCCAATAGTGGTTGTTGGAATTAATTTCACTTTGAAATTGGACTTAAACTAGTTTCAATCTTTTGATAATTATTGTTTCATAAAAACACGCTATTTGCTCTGACAACAGGAATTAATTATTAAATTAATTAATGAAACTTATATGTTTTGAATTTTTTAAAATAGACATCATTTTTGAATTCAGAATATCAAATATAGCTTAGGGTGATTTTTTGGTATTTTTATGAAAAACTTCAATTTTTGATGAATAGTGAAACCACTAAGTGATACTTAAAAAACTGATTTTTCCTTTAAATTAAATTTTACCACCTCTGTGTTTTGAATTTTAAAAATCCTACATACATGATTTTCATTGAAATTAAAATGTGGTTCAATGGGATTAAAATAATATTTCGGTGAATAGTAACTTTTAAGTTTTTAATCGCGATTAGAGGTAATTAGTGTAATTTAATAAAAGAATAATGTTTTAATAAAATAAAATGACCTAGACACATGTTCTAACCTTATTGGATGTGTCATGGCCGATCAAGACAATCCATGGGTCAACTTGGGGACCCCATAGATCCACTTTGGTAGGAAAATGACATTAATATCTTTTTATTTAATGTAAAAGTAAAAATGACACAAACATGAGTTGTTTTACTAAAACTATTTTTAAATGGGGTTATACAAGTCAGATATTTTACAATAAATAGTCATTGGAAATCTAAAAAGATTTCCTACATCATGATATTTTTTTTATAATTTTTAAACATTACATAAATTAAATTATTTATGACATCATGATGATGCAGCGATTACCTCATTAATAAAAGATTTAAATAAAATGAAAATATAATGTTAAATCTAAGACCTAAACATATAAAAAACCTATTGGATGGGTATATTTCTAACCCTTATCACCTTATCCTCAAATAATATCAATGTGGGACCTTTTAAATCCGAATATCATTTTAAAATAAAGTAACCTTTTATACCTTTCCAAGAGTGCCCCTCCTTTCCTCTTATAAAAGGCCCCCACCTCTACCTCATTACCCACACTTCAAAAGACTTTTTCTTGGCCAACCCCTGCACATTTTGTCTCTTAAAATAACTCTCTTACTCTTTTAAGCCTCACTTGGGTAGAAGTCTTCCCAAGTAATCCTTCGAGCTCAAATCAAAAAGTGTTACCCGTTTTAAAGGTAGTGTCTTCTCTTCGGTTCTTATGTTTTATTTTTCTAATCCAACACCCTAAACTCTTTTTGTTCATTTCTTTTGTAAAAAATACAGTATCTTAAATATACTATTATGTTTTTATTATAATTATTCAAGCTACACTTACTCACACCTACATCTAATGGTTAAAGAACATACTGTTTCTGTGGATGGAGAATTTCTGCCTCACGAAACGAAGATTGTTCAATATTCTTTTAACACCTTCAAAGGTGGACATTAAGATGTCACTATATTTATATATGATATATAATATGTTTATGTTTTCCTTAAGATTATGTATTTTTCATTTATGGAATACCTTTATGGCTTCCATTATGGGTATCCGCGATATCTTCATTTTAGGAAGTGCGGACTACCGCCCCCTCAAAGTGATTTGATTCGTTAATGCCATATGCGGGACGTATAAAGGATGTAATTAATGGTATTATATATGATATTATACTGGAATTATAATATACCTTTATATCATTATGATTCCATTCCATAAAATACGAAATAGAAATGAAAGTAGCGTTCATGCGTACGTACGGCTTACCGTCTCCATGAACGGTGCATTTCATTTATTACCTCTAAAGGTTATGTAATATTATAAATGAATGTATATACTATATATATATGATATATATGATATCTACATCATGAGTATAACTCTGGATATAATGGATACATGAACAACTTGTAATAGTCATTGGAAAGAAAATAAAATTTCCTACATCATGATATATTTTTAGAATTTTTAGACATTACATAAATTAAATTATTTATGACATCATGGTGATGCAGTGATTACCTCATTAATAAAGGATTTAAATAAAATGAAAATATAATGTAAAATCTAAGACCTAAACATGTCAAAAACCTATTTTATGGGTATATTTCTTACCCTTATCAACTTATCCTCAAATTATATCAATGTGGGGTCTTTTAAATCCGAAAATCATTTTAAAATAAAGTAACCTTTTATACCTTTCCAAGACTGCCCCTCCTTTCCTCTTATAAAAGGCCCTCACCTCTACCTCCATACCCACACTTCCAAAGCCTTTGTCTCAGAAAACCTCTGCCCATTTGGTCTCTACACATTCCTATCTTACTCCTTGAAGCCTCACTTTGGGCAGAAGTCTTCCCAAGGAAGCCTTTGAGCTCAATTCAAAAAGAGTTACCCGTTTTAAAGGTAGTGTCTTCTCTTGTGTTCTTATGTTTTATTTTTCTTCTCCAACCCCCTAAACTATTTTTATTCATTTATTTTGTAACAAATCCAGTATCTTAAATATACTAGGATGTTTTTATAAGAATGATTCTAGCTACACTTACACACAATTACATCTAATGGTTAAATAAAATACTGTTTCCGTGGATGGAGAATTTATGCCTCACGAAACGATGATTGTTCAATATTCTCTTAACAACTTCAAAGGTGGCCATTAAGATGTCACTATATTTATATATGATATATAATATGTTTATGTTTTCCTTATTCTTCTGTATTTTTCATTTATGGCATACCTTTATGGCTTCCATTATGGGTATACGCGATATCTTCATTTTAGGAAGTGCGGACTACCGCCCCCTCAAAGTGATTTGATTCGTTAATTCCAAATGTGGGACGTATAAAGGATGTAATTAATGGTATTATATATGATATTATACTGTAATTACAATATACCTTTATAGCATTATGATTCTATTCCATAAAATACGAAATAGGAATGAATGTAGCGTTCATTCGTACGTATGGCTTACCGTCTCCATGAACGGTGCATTTATTTTCTTACCTCTAAACATTCTGTAATATTATAAATGAATGTATATACTGGATATATATGATATATATGATATCTATATCAAGAGTATAACTATGGATATAATGGATATATGAACAACTTGTAATTATAAAGGGTTTATTTTTGACTCAAGTACCAATGATCGTTAAAACGATCGTTATTAACTTAAATAATTAGATAGTGTTCATGACATGGAAATAAGTGATATAAAAGGAATAATGAACTTTAAAAAGGTTATTAAACAAGTAGAAATTAACTCAAGTTTATTATTTAGGAGATTAAATAACAATCAAGTCAAGTCGGATACGAGGTATGGGACTTCGTCTCAATCTCCTTTCATTGAGGCATATTTTGTTTTATACACAACCTTCTTTTATACAGTGTATAAACCCCTCTGAATTTTATGTTTATCCAAAATGAATCTTTTTTATATAAAGCGTTTTACTAAATGAAAAAGGGAATGTTTTTGTCGTACGTATGTGGCGACAATGACTTCTCCACCACCGTGAACATTATTTTAGTTTTGGCTTCCTCTACAAGCCATAGCTTTTTTTAAATGAAAAATAAATACCATGTTTTACTTTTATATTATTTTGGTATTGAAAATGGTTTTCATAATGTTTTTATATCAATGTTTTTTATTGATATATTGTGATTGAAAAGTGGAAATGTTATGTTTCCTTTATGCATGTTTTATGTGATACGATTATGTTATGGTTCTTGGGAATTATTATAAAGACGGGTGGTTCCATGATAAACTAAGGGAAGGTGAGCCCAATATAGATCTCCAATGCATTGGGTAACGTGAAGGAGTTAAACGTTAAGGTTTCTCTGAAGAGATTTAGGTAATATACTGTGATGGGTATTCCAAACGTAACCAAGAGGGTTACTCCCTACGTAAGAATGTTATGAATGCCTCAAGTTACCTTTATGTCTTATGATTTCTATGATTTATTCATGATTTGAGGAGGTATGTTAAAGTGATTATGTTTTATGGGTAAAGTATGATTTCATTCTTATGTATATATGTACTCATGTTTCCTTTCCATATTTTTATATCCCTTACTGAGCTTTTTATGCTCATCCCATGTTTTTGAAATGTTTTTCACAGGTTAATGGAAAGGTACATGATATGATGATAGTGTCAAGGAAGTGTCAAGAAAGAATCCATGTTTTATTTTATATATGTTTCCGTTGATGGGAAAAATGTATACTATCTTTTATTTATCCACTTTGTTTAAATGTGGAATGTAATGCATATTTTATGATCTAATTATCTAAAACTATAAACCTAAAAAGATCCTCAATGTGTAATCTTATAACATATCAAGATTAAGTAATGTTTAAGGCTGGGGCCTTATAGTTATACATATTAATAACTTAGTTTGAGATTATAAAGTTTAGTTATGAATAATTTTTTTCTATGTCTATTTTTTTAAATCTATTAGACCTATAAAATTATGTCATGGATCATTATGTTAAATAATGAATATATATATTTTGAAATGTGATATCTTTGTAAGAAATATAAGGGGTTCTATAGTTGGTGTTAGAGGATGCTTTAGTTCAGCATTGGAAACTAGGGAAAAAAATATTGATAACCGTAAGGATAAGTATAGAAAAATATCAGGGAATTTTTGTGATGAAAAAAGATAGTGGTTTCTATGAAATTAATTATTTATTTGTAAACTACAAGTTTATATGGATCTAAAATAGATGTACATTAGGGTAATAATTATCAAAATGTTGCGTTGGGATTTGAATTTATGATCACCCAGTGCATGATAATTTCCTTTCTACAAACATAATTTGACACTCCCATGGAATATATTTTGAATACTCACAAATACATTACAAAATTTCATGAGGGATTTGAATAGGAAACGATCATGATTTACCATGTTTAAGCATAAGGTTCCTTAGATTGAAAAAAATGTTTAAATATTTAATCATTCAATAATGGATTTTTCAGTATTGATCACACTAATCAATTTTACATAATGGTCATTCTAATCATTTTGGTTTTAGTTTGGGGTTGAAGATAGAATTATGATGTGGATGTTGTAATAGGTATGCTCAAATACTTAAGTACCCTATTTGAGATTACATATATTTATTCATGTATATCATGTAAAGTATCTAGAAATGTTAATTACTATCATCAATGATTAGATATCTAACTAGTGGGGAAAACAGTTTATGATATTATGGTCACATATCTTATCTATGATTCTTCTCCGATTGAATTTTGCAGGTAGGTGCTTCCTGAAAATCATTTAATTATCTCTCTTATTGAATTTTATGTTATCTAAGGAATAGAATAGAATTAATTAAATAAATACCATATAAATTTATAAGGAATGTATCAACACTATGAATATATAGTGATTTAATTTGGTCATACTAATTCCCGTTATATCTTAATTTATTTAATATATAGAGTCTTTAATTATTTCCTTGACAAATTTTTGGTAGTCTTTATAGATGATATTATTATATATTAAAAGACAATGGAAGAGAAGTAATATCACTTGAGATTTTTATTGAAGGGCCTATGAAAGGATAAATTATATAAAAAATTTACTTCGTATGTATTTTGGATATAATTTTTTTTATATTTTGTGTCTTATAATCTCAATAGGGGGTATATCAATGGATTTATTAAAGATATATGTTATTGAAAATTTTCATAGACCAAACAATTTAATAAAAATATATATTTTTCTTAGTTTGGATGGATATTATCAATGGTTTATGGATAATTTATTATGACTATCTAATCCACTAAGATAGTTAATTTTGAAGGGAGCCAAGTTCTTTTATATAGATGAATAAGGTGAAAATTTCAAGGAACTGAAGTCAATGTTAGTAAGTTCACCTATGCTTGCATAACCCTATAATGTATAAGTGTTTATAATATATTGTGATAAATTAAACAAGTGATTGAGATATTTTTCATAAATAAATACGTTTTTATAGGTTATCCCTCATAACAATTTAAGGTTCATGAGAAAAATTACCTAACTCCTGATTTGGAGTTACCTGTTGTAATTGTTTCATTACAGATATGAAGGAATTACCTTTATAGATAAATAATATATACATAACTATAATTCCCATAAAAATTTAAAACATACGTTCTCATAGAATGAGTTAAATATGATATATATATGATGTTTCAAACTGCTTAATGATTATGAATGCCCAATAAATTAACACTTTTGGAAAGCCAACAAGGTGGTCATTTCATTAAGTTAAAAGGATCATGCTTGAATATCTATAATAAGGATAAAAAATGATCTAATATTTATGTATTTTAAAAGGATGGATCTATAGATCTTTATTTAATGGGATTATTCCTATCATCCCTAAATGAATTTTCATTCTTATATCTATGTAATGATAAAAGAGGCCTTGAAAGAAGATGTCGAGCAACAAAAGAAGGTGAGAAATGTTCCAGTGTTTAACCTTGATTATGATGAAATTATAAGTTTATGGAATCATGCTTGTTTTCCATACATATCATTTTTAATGAAGTATCTACTGTATGAGGCTCATATTTATTAAATCTATACTCATTATGCAAGTATGAAGATGTATAATGATTTCAAATAGTGTTTATGGTGGGAAAAAATGAAGAGAGATATTTCATGGAATGTATCTCGATGACTTAAATGTTGGAAAGCTATGTATAAGAGAAAAAATTATAAGGGGATGTTA
Organism: Viscum album; assembly: GCA_963277665.1. Classification (NCBI taxonomy): domain Eukaryota; kingdom Viridiplantae; phylum Streptophyta; class Magnoliopsida; order Santalales; family Viscaceae; genus Viscum; species Viscum album. The sequence continues at coordinate 2,058,005,093 of OY728137.1, forward strand.
CAAAATTTCCCATACCATAATAATAATGGGAATAAAAACCACATATTTTTTCATTGGACTCCCTGAAACACTAGCGGATATAATCCTGTTTGGGTCATAGTCGATCACCATACATAGTTAACACACTTGATTTATATTAGAGATGATTTATCTATGGATAATAATTAAATTATATAAATTAATTATGTGGTATGGTTTAATAGAGTTCCAAATTATATTGTACTTGATTGGGACATGAGGATTACAATGAAGTTTTGTCGAAGTGTTCATCATGATTTGGTTATAAAGGTTTGTTTCATCACATCTTATTATCTGTAGATAGATTGTAAAACTGAGAGAAAAATTAAAACCTCATATGATATTTTAAGATGTTTTTTCTAGATATTTCAAAGGTGGTTTGATATAAAAACATTCCTCTAGTCATTTTTTCACACAACAATAACTTTCACTCAAGACTTATAATGGATCCTTATAAATCCCTCTATAGAAATATGTATAGAAATTTAACATGATAGGATGGGGATGGAGACAGGATGATATTGGGTCCTAAACTATAAGAAGAAATTGATGATAGAGTTAGTCTCATTCAAATAAACATCATGTTAGTTTAGAGTTGACATAAATGTTTTGTTGACAATCCTCACTGTGATCTGAATATTGAAGTTAGAGATAAGGTTTTCTATGAATTTATCCATGTAATAAGTCAATTATATTGAAGTATAAAAGAAAGTAGAGAACTATGTATATTTTTCCTTTTGATATTTTTGATTTAGTAGGGATAGTTCTTATCTCATTTTGATTCCACCAACATTATCTCAAGTCCAATATGTATTCCATTGATCACTTTTGAGGGAGTAAATACATTATCATTCACATGTAGAGAACTAAAATTTTGTACCAATCAGTCATGATATTTCCTATGTTGAAAAAAAATTGTAATTTTTTTGATCTTATAGAGAATTATCTATGAGACAAGACCACTCACCTGGTCAATATTTTATAGAAAACCCATTAATTTGAAGGATCTTTAGGGGAACATGAGTATATGATGAGGATAAGGAATCAATTTTTTTTATATCAAAGTGATTGAATTTTTAGTGATAAATTAATTTTAAAGAGGTTATAATCTAACACAACAATATTTTATGAAATATTTTAATAAATTTAATTTCTTTTATAGCTTTAGCTACACGAAATACAGAGTTTAAACAAACCACTATATACTATAAAAATACTAGTATTTAATTTTCTATATTTAACCTAGCCATTAAATTTGGCTCTTTGAATTAGAATAACAACATTTGTAAAATTATGTATGATGTTTTTATATAACTAAAATATATTGATATATAAGTACATAATATTTAGTAAAGTATTTATAAGCTTTGATAATACATTTTTCAACAATTTTTTTTATTACAATTTTTGAAAGAATATTAAAAATATTTTTTTCTTGTTATTGATAATTTATTTGAAAAAATACATTTCTTTTTGGAAATCATCACGTCAAAATTATATTAGAGTGTAGTTTTTTGAAATTTATGAAAAGAATACTTTATTTTTTAATAGTGAAAAATTATATTTATTAATGAAAACTACATTTTCATTTAATGAATTAACAAAGACACATTTTTTGAAAAATATTTTAAATGTAAACATAGTTCAATTGTATTATTAGTATTAATATTTATTTTATTCTAATAAATATTATGTTTAATTTTTATGTCAAAACATTTTGTATTTGAGAAAACATTTTTTTTGAAAAATTGCATTTTCATCACCCATACATGTTTAATTTTAAATAAATTTCTTCCACTTAAATGAATTTAATTTGAAAAAATTTATTCCATATTATGAATCATAATATATAAGATTTGGTAATAAGGTAAATTTAATTTTTTCCATAACGAATAGTGAAAATAGAAAAAATTAAATCTCGTGATTAAGGATAAAGGGATTTTACAAGAGGTCAAACCAAAAGATAATTGTATAATTAACAATTAATATTGTCCAAAAAATGTATGGAAATATTTAATAATTATAATATTAAAAATTCTAATATATGGTCATTTTGAATAATTTTTTATTTCGAATGACTTTACCATTTTCTATAATTTTTTGATATTTCCAAGTTGGTTCATTACCTCCACTTATAAAAGCACACCTCATATCATCTCCAGTTCACACTTCCAAGAATTTGGGGTAATAAAATCCCTCAAATATTTCCTTCATTACACCCCTTATAATGTTCTATATGCCATATTTTGATTACGAAAGCCTCTTATGATTGCCTTAGGTATAAACAAAAAGATGCTCTCTAGAGAGGAGGTATAGTTATTAACCATGTTTTTTGTTGTATTTATTATTATAACTCATTAAAAAATTAATCAAACATGATGATATAGTATCATATGTATCTCCAATGTAGTTCTAATTTTTTAATTAATGAATTACTTATATATAACTCTTTTTATATCAAATGGGAAACAAAATAGTTGATACTCTGTATAAACGACTACTACCCCATGAACCGATATAATTCATTTTCAAACACCAACTCTCACGGATGGATATAATAGTGGATTAAAATTATATATATTATATTTTTGAAATAATTATATTTATTTAAGTATAATATCACATAAAACTTCTTACTTTCTAATCCATTGATAAATGATAACATTTCTCATTTAAACATGTGGACTATCATCTTCAAGAAGCGATGTGATAGAGTTCACATTTATTTTTGACATGGATGGAAATGGGGATACTTTTAATGAATATATTTGATATATATTATATAATAATGGATATTTATAGTTCAATTACTATTTTTATTTCTTTACAACTACTCAAAAATGGAAACAACGTTCTTCCATACGTACAACCTACCATCTCCACAAACGATGAAATTAATTTACCATCTAAAATATTTATGAATGAAAAAAATTATTTATGTAATGAATATATATGATGTCACATCATGATAAAAAATAGATAAATTATGGAACGATAATCAATGTACAATGACACACATTATATAACTAACACATATATGAGAAAGAAAATAGTTATTACTTGAAATAAAGCTTTTAACAAAGTAATGGTAACAAATGTGTGATAAATAGTTGTAAGTAACTCATATATAGTATTATATATATAATAATTGTTTTGAAATATATGAAAAATTCATATATATTTATCATAAATGTTGTTTCCAACATGTTCAAATAAATTTAATACTCTAGGTAAGGTATATTCATCTCACTTTTATTTTCATGGGATACATACCATATAAAACACATGTCCCTTTTATATTGTGTATATAATTACCATGAATGAATTTTATGATTTTTATAATGAAAATTAATGTATGAACATATCCATATATATTTCTTCTTTTAATTATTCTAACTAATCAATAATTACTAGAGTAATAAGTGGTTTATGATACAATCTCATTGTTTATTGTGATTGATTATTATTATGCTTTTGATGACAAAATAATATGATATATCACTCAAGATACACCTGAAATTTATTATCCTCCAGTTATATCTATTTAATAATCTTTTCCTTCCGTTTTCCTATATTTATGTACTAATGATGATGAGAGAAAATATCTAAGGAAAAAATAATCATTATTTCTCTCTTTGGTGAAAAACATGTTCTCTTTCATGACCTTTTTTTAAAATGATATAAATAAGGTTTAAATAATTCTCCAATGATTTTTTAAATTCATCTCTACCCTTTTTAATTTTAAAAAATAAGTTTACAAGGAATATTTCTATTGTTTTTTGTAATGAGGTACTTTTAACATTTTTCAAAAAATGTGAAATAAATATTTATTTTAATGTGTATATAATCAATGATATTTAACACTATTATGACCATTAAATGGTTTAAAAATTCCCTTTGAAGTTTCTAAGGTTGTTTAAAATAAAATATTTTCATTAATATTTGGGATTTTTTTTATTAAAATGATGTGATTCCAAATTGTAAGGATATTTTCCTAAATAATGTATTAACGGTGTATTTATGGAATTTCTATTTATCAAGGAAAACAATATTTTTTGTTTCGTATTTTCTACTAGGGATATGATGTAATTATACCGTCCTTATCCTTTCTAAATAAGGTTTATTAATATGTTGAAAATATTCTTATGAAACATATTTCTTTTCAAAAGGGTATGATGTGATTAACTGATGAAATTATTAAAAACTCATTTCTATTTCATTGGTTATTACATGGTGAAATGTTTATGAAATACATTTCCATTACATTGGTAATACTCGGAAAAATGTATTATGAATCGCATTTCATTTTAATGGTTTATTATATGATGACTGTTTTATGATCTTATGGCTCACATTAATATGATTTTCCCTATGTTCATGGTGGGAATAGAATTATATATCCCTCTAATGCATTGGGTAATGATTAAAATCTCATGAGATAAACTGGAATAGAATAGTGAGTGAAGGTAGTTTATTAAGGGAATGTGTCTTCTAAAATATTCAGGGAGTGAACCTTGACAACTACGATGGATTGTGTTGTGGACCAATTCCACTATGATTGTCTTATAAATTATCCAGGAATACTAAAGAAATGATTTTTTGTGCTTATCTGTATTACCAAAACTATACCTTATGTCAATGTTATTCTCAGATGTCATATATTCTTATATTACATTATGATTTGATTCTTATAAACTACTAAGCTTTATTCCGTGTCGCATGATTATAATCTTTGATATGAAAGGTATTTTTTTAAATGTTATGATCATGTTCCCATAACCTTATTCACATGTTAAGTTGATAACTACCTTGTTTACCCTTACTAAGAATCTGATCTCACACTTTCTTATGTTTCATTTCCCTTGATTGTGAACTAATTTATTATGTGTGATATGTCTAATAAAGGTGAATGTTATGAATAATTTTGTGGGAGATGATGTAGTTAACTTATGAACCCGTTATTTATATGTCCATGATTCCAATAATACTAGACATACATTATTTTGTCATGAATCATTATATTTTATAAACAATATTCATCTTTTATGATGTGATATCTATGTATGAAAAGTTTGGGTCACTATAATTTAACCCATTTTCAATTTTGAATTTTTTGTGAGGACTAATTTTTTACAAGATAATTTTTTTATCCATGAAAAAATTAACATTATTGTGTAATATATGCCATATGATTTCAAAAAAATTAAATTTTGATATATAAAATATCTAACAGTTGAAAAAAATACACTAAAATAATAAATGTATGAAACATTATAAACAATATTAGAGAAAAAAATATAGCTAAGGAACAAAATTTTCAAATATATGTTTTTATATTAAACATGATATATTCAATAGTATACATTTATATATGAAATAAATATTTGGTGAGAAAAAATATCTATTAAGTATTTATTTATTCTTGTATCCTAATGATTTCATAAATCTCACAGTATTTTAAAAAAATTTATATTTTACTCTTCACCAAAAAAATTATCTATTCAAAAAAATCCAAAAAACTCAATATAAGATAATATTTTTATAAAGAATATAATAGTGAAGTTAATTTATAGAAATTAAAATTTAGACTTTAGGGAATTTTAAGTTTAATTGGAAACATAAAATATAATCAAAATATATTTTATCGGAAAATAATTTTTTTTAAATATTAAATATTTTTTATTCTAATTTCATATTGATTTATAATTAAATTATTCTTAAAATATTATTCATATTATCAATATATTTAATCATAATTTTTTAAAAAAATTGAAAAGTTATCATAAATAAAAATCCATAGCACATAAATAATTTTATTTAAGAAAAATATATTTTGAGTATAAAATGGTGTTATTAGTTATTTAGCTATACTAATTATATTTAATCTATGAATTAGTAATAAATATAAACATTATCAATAATTGTAATTAAAAAATTTAAAAGTATAAATAAAATATGTATAAATGAAATATTACATTAATAATTAAATGTTTATATTACCTTAAATTGTACATAAATAACTCTTCGAGATCTCTAAATAATACTAGAGGATAAGATAATCTCTGTTGGTAGTTGTGGATGTTGGATCAAATATCAGGATTCTTGTGGAAATTTCTATGATCTTAAACTTATCTCTCAATTGATTTCTCTTTAACTATAATTCTTTAAGGTCGACTTGTGCTTGGTCTTGGGAAAGCCTTATAGAATCTACCTCCCTTCCAATCTCGGAAATATGAGCATCATAAGGGAGGCTTCTTCTAAATGATTGCATTTCTTTTTATTTCTATATATATTTAATAATATGGTATCTTTTATTTATACTAAGGAATTTAATTGCTATATTATAATTGTAAAATTAAATTATTTTATTCTAAATAATCATAATTTCATTTTAGTTTGGTGTTTAATTACAAGATGTTTTATTCAAAACAATATATTTTTATAGAGAAATTTAATATTAATTTTTTTGAAATTACATTATTCCCCCTTAAATAAAATTCACTTCAAAAATATAATATTTTGAATAATTTTTTTCTCAATTGAAAACCAAACTAAAATATACTATGAAACTTTAGAATAATATTATTTAATTTTACAATTATATTATATGGAATTACATTATTCCCCCTTAAATAAATTGCATCTTTAAAATTTTAATTTTCATATATTAATTATAATTACTAAGGGTATACAAAATGTAGTTCTTACATGAGATATTAATTCTAGAGAGATATCCACCCTATAAACTATGGAAATATATCTTTCTCCTTAGAATAAGATGCAACATATAATAATGTTTTTTTATAATCATTTGAGGTAAACATACCAAATTATTTGGTATCCTCACTCCTATAGTAGAAATAGTTTTCATAGAGAGTTTACAGAAATCCTTACACTGATAGATGATCAAAGATTAATGTGACATATGAATAGAAATTTCCCAATGTTGGTTATTAACTTGGAGTCTTTATTTATATAGAAAGACCATTTTCAAAATCACATAAAATTCATATAAAGGATGAATTATTAATATTTACATGAATCACATTAACATAATAATCATGTTATGGTACAATAATCATAAAATTGGATGTTTTCACCGATAATAAGATCATGAGGGTGGTGATTTAATGCCCTTATAAAAATCCAAGATAAAATTTTCTTCCAAAAATCAAAAATCAACAAAAAAATGACTACTATGGAGTGGATGATAAGTGTTGTTTAATTTCTATGCTCCACTTCATCAGTATGCATCACATAGGTTATTTTTTTTTCATTGTCCTAGGATAGACTGTGTCTTATCATCCACATTAACATTTGGATTTAGGCATTTAATTGGATAATTCACATGCCCCCTTCAATAGATTCATTGAACTATTAATGGTAACTTATTGTGAACATTATTCCCCTTCATCAAGTTGACAAAACACTTCAATTTTTTCCTAGAAATTAGTTTTTTTATACCCTCTGTCTTCAAACATAAACATCATTCTATTCCATTTAGACATTTCCCATAGTATTTCATTTAAAATTCTTCACACATAGAATGTTTAATCCTATTTATTGAATTTTTTTTATCACTTCAGAATCCATGAAACTTCATCTTTCTCATCTTTTTGATTTTTTAAAATTTCATAAATTTCATGTTATTAATCAACATTGATCATAGTTGGTTAATTATAACTTTAATAATCATGAAACTAACTCTCATACTATTATATTGATCATTAATACAATCAATTCATTACCCATTGCACAAATTTATAACTAAGTTTCTCATTTCTATAGAATATACATAAAAAATGAAATATAAAAATGAATAATTAATCTTATAAAAATGGAAAAATATTATCTTAAAATTTTTAAATCTTAAATGTCATATGGACCGTAACTTATAAATTTGTAATCTTTAATCTTGGTAATTATGTATTTATTTCTTATTTGGTTCCCTGAACATACCATAAAAACAAGTTAAAATCCATTATAATGGTTTATAAAGGGTATGTGAATCACTAATGAATACCCACTATAATTTTGAATCCATTGGGGAAGTTAAGTCAGTTTGGGGTACACCTGGTGAATATCGAGTTAACACTAAACCAAACTATTTAGTGTCATTACCCCTTAGTGAATCTGTACATGATGCTACATTCAATTTTGATATCCACAAAGGGATTCCATTTCTATTGAACCACCAAACTTTTATATAATGAAAATAGGATGTAATCCTATAATCAACTTATCCATATGTTTTTCACAAATTTTATCTCATCCAACCCCATAAAACTAACTAATCTAATCCAAAAAATACTAAAACCTAACTCTGACACCAAATGTGGTTTCATATAACCATGCTCAAGAATTTGGTTTTAAAAAATTATTCATTTAATACAATATCTAGTATAAAATAAAGACACCCAATTTAAATATATATTTATTTTACATCATTTAAATGATTTAACCATAACATACAGACCAACACCCATTTAAGTGAAGTGGTTGATACTAATTGGAATCTAGTTTGAGGGATCAAAACACTCCAAATACCTATTTTCATATTCAAGTGTGGGATATTTTTTCTAGAGTCATTATATGATATCAGTTTGTTTAGAAGGTGTTGTGGTATGGCGATGTAGGTGGTTGATGATGAGATAGTGCCAGTGAGGTTCAATGACAGTGGCATACCCTTGGATGTTGCGTTAATGACATTGAATAGATAGAGCTATCAGCAAAGCATAGTGTGTGTCCTCACAAGTAACAGGAACAGGGTAGGTCCTTGGGTGTGGATCAATGGTGGTGGAATGGTAGTGTGCAGGCAGTGTGGTCTCGTGGAATGCATAAGACCGGGATGGGTAGTGTGTGTTTGAAAGATTAAAATCCATAGACTTTGGACTATATTCTAGTATTATGGGCCTTGTATTGGGGGATTAATTCACCCTTTCTCTATGGGGTAGGTATCTTCCTTTTTTTATTCCATTGGTCCTTCATTTCCATTTAGTGGGTTCCCTCTCGCTCCTAAAAAGTGGTGTTCCCTTAATTTAAAAAAATGTTGTGTTTCCCTCTTAAATATTATAAAATTGTGTTAAACATAACATCTCAAAAATAATCACATAATAAAAATAATTTAAGGTGTAACAAATTGATTTTTTGTGAAATATGTTTTAAAATCTAATTTAATTTCATTGATATCTTGCGATGTACACAACAACAAGTTTTAATGAACCACAATAAACTACTTATATTTTAATTTAACTTGGTTATTAATAAAATTCCCCTAAATATGGAAATATAAATAGGAATAACCAAATTTTTAATATTAACTATACTTGTTCTATATAAATAAAATTTATTTATAAAAAGTACTTAATTTTTCTATAAAGTCTATATGCTTCGAAAATACACTTTTCCCAAAAAAATGATTTTATTGCATTTTGTGAAAAAATTATTAATGAAAATTTTGAATCCTTTAGAAATTTTATTTTAAAAAATGAACTCCATTTTGGGAATTAAAATTTATAATTTATCTTTGTGTGAATTTTCGGATTTTCTAAAAGGATTATTTTTTCGATGAACAGTAAAAAATACCGATTTTCAATATAAAATGCATTTTCAATTAAAGAGTTTAAAAGGTTAAATTTTGATTTAAAATAGTTTTAACATTAAAATTTGTTAAATTATACTATAATTAAACCAATATAGTTCATTGGAATCAATTTAATATATTAAAACATTTTATGCTTTTGAATACTTTGTCTTTGGAAAACCACTTTTTCATTGCATCCATGGGTTTAATTTTAAATTAAAAATTTCCAATTATATACATGAAATTTGGATAAAATGAATTAAAATTTTTAATCGTGATAATTAATATTATCCAATATGTTTTACTTACTTTTTTATCATAAATAATGTAAAATAATAAGAAATAATTACTACGATTAAGGTAAAAATGGGTTTATAGGGGATTAAACAAAAATGATAAGGGATAAAAATGAATATAAATATATCTAATTACTATTTTATTGAAATATTTCAATATTATCAATTAAAGGGTTCTAAATGAGTCTATTTTTTGGCCTTTTAGAATGATAAAAAACTGGGTGGAATTCCTTTTTTTCAAAAATTCCATGTGTGTCATCTCCCCCACTTATAAATGGTCACCCGCTCTAATATCCATTACTCAGTTCCCAAACTAATTAGTTTAGAAAATAACTACCCATTAAACATACTTAATTACCTTAAATCTTTATATAATCCTTGGTTTTGTGATAAATCTAACCAAGTAATTCTATTTTCGCAAACAAAAAGAAGTTGTCTAAAGATGAGGTAATGTCATTGACCATGCTTTTTGTTTTATATCTTCCTCCACAACCTTAAAATATCATTAACCTATTTTTATATAATAACCTATGTATATTAAATATACTTATTTGTTTTATTTTTCATCCATAATCTACAATTATCTCCTCCTCACTCCAGTGGGAAACAAAACTGTTGATCTTGTGTTCAGCGAACTACTACCTCATAAACCAAGGAAATTAGTTTATATATTCACTTATAATGGATGTATAGGACTAAAAATATACATATTATATAATAAATTATTGATATAATAATAAATATTTATTTATAATATCATATAAACCATCTTAATCTATATTAAAAAACAAGATAAAATTATTTGTGGGTGCGGCAGACCACCACCAAACGAAACGATGAGATTCATTTTTCAATTAATCTATGCAATGTCAGTAATAAGGATAAAATTAATAAATATATATGATATATATGGAATTAAAATTAATCTAAAAATTTAATATATTATTTACATTTCTTTCAATTTAACCATTTAAATATGGAAACAACATTTTTGTGTATGTACGACCAATCATCACCACTAACTGTGTATTTGATTTTATATCTATATATTTTATAGATTTCTCTTAATAAATATATAATGAAATTATATGATATATATATATATATATATATATATCATGATTAAAATTATGGATATTTGAAACCACGATCAATGTAAAAGGATCAAAAAAACAAAACCAAAACATACACAAAAAATGAAGCAGTTATTACACGAAACATGATTTTAAGAAGGAATTATACATGAATAGGTAATAAAAAAGTTATCAGTAAATCATATGTTGTATGATACATATTTTTATTTTTAATAGATTTATAATAAAATTATATTTTTATAGATGAATTTTGAACATGTATGATATAAATTGAAACCTAATGTAAGAGATTTTTGTCTCAAATTGCCTTCTTTGAGACATAAGATATCTTATGCACATATATTTATTTATGAGGTGTGTATATTTCCCTTTGGTATAACATATCATGAATATCCTAATTTTCATGATATTTAACATTTCATTTTTTGTTAATCTTTAATGTTTCTTATGATTTGAAACATACTAAAGTGTTAAATATTTTTATGTTATAATATCATTGTTTATTAGGATTTGTTTTACTATGTTTCTGATGATGAAATATTATGATCCTTCAAAAAAAAAGAGTCATGAATTTTATTATCCTTGGGTTATTGCATGATAATACATTTTCCCATCAGTTTCCTCACTTTATGTACTCACGATTTCAAAATAATTTTTTTTGATAAATCATCCTTATTTCACCTTTCAGTCAAAAATGATTTTTCCCATATCAATGTTTTGAAAAAAATAAAATATGATTTTTAAAAACCCCCCAAAATTTTTAAAATCATTTTCTACCCTTTTTTTACTTTTCACAATAAAATTTAATACCAATCTCTTCATTGTTTTCAGAACAAGGTTCCTTTTTCTTTTAACATAAATGTGAATGAATTTTTTTTAAAGTGTACAATATAAACAAAATTTTCCACCACCATGATGATTAAATTATATATAGATAACATTAAATGTTTACAATAATATTTTAAAAGAATTTTTTTCTTTAATATTTATGATGTTTTTATATTTTAATTATTTTTTTCATAATGGAAATGATATTTCCATTAAAAATTATTTAATTATTATTTATGAAATTTTTATTCATCTGTGAAAAAAAACATTTGTGTTGCTTTTTTTTAATTTGGACATGATCCACTTGTACCATAATCATTATGTCTTAAGAAGTATTATGAATATGATGAATAGTTTTTTATAAAAGCATTTATTTTCCATGTGTTATGTTGTGATGATACATATATGAAACCAATTTATTTTCTAGTAGTTATGCTATGATGTCATGCTAATGAAACCCACTTCTACTCATGGATTATGATATGATGAATATTTTATAATATTGTGTCATACATTTTTATAATTTTCATTATATGTCATTTAGTACATATATCATCCTCTAATGTATTGGGTAAATATTGAAATCTCATAAGATAAATAGGACCATAATGGGGAGTTAACCAATTTTAATAAGATTCATTTTCCACTATTACAATATTGGGATTAAACATTGACTATTAGGTTGGTTTGGGGAGTCAACCCATTACACTATGATATATTTTCAAATGATCCTTGAGTACTATGTTATTTTTGTCTTTTCTTATGTGTATTCAACAATCCCATGTATTTTTCCATTTTTAGGATCTCATGTATCATCTTCTTTGATTCCATTAAGTTTCATGTCTTATGAACAAACACACTTTATTCTATGAAACAAAATTATGATCTTTGATATAAAGGTCATGGTATTCAAAATTTATGCTCATGTTCACATACCCTTGTTATCATGCTGTGTTTATATATATCCCTTTTTTACCCCTACAAAGCATCTGATTCCACCCACCATTATGTTTCTTTTCACTAGGTTATGAATAAATATATTATGTGTGATTTATCTAAGAAGGGTAATATTTACGATGAATATAGTGGGAAATGATTTAGTTCATATATGAACCAGATTTTTATCTTTCTAAGTTTCCAAAGTCACTATACCTTTATGATCCCCAGGAATGTGTTTACATAACATAATGAATGTTCATAAAAAAGATGTAATATCTATATATTAAAGGCTAGGGTCCTAATAGTTGGTATAAAAAAAAAATTAAGGAATATAATCCTTAGTAAAAATCATATGTGAGTGATGGATGAAGCATATTTTTCTGACCAAGGGCTTCATAATGAACGGGTAGTCATTGGGGATGGTGTTGTGTCCCTCTTAGGAGGTGTAGATTTCTATAAAGTGACCTGATAGGTATCGACTATAGTATAATATAAATAATTAAATATAGTTATAAATAGTATCATACTTTAGATTCAGTTAACCTTTAAAATTTAGGATGAGAAAACTTTACTGAAAACCCTATAGATAAGACTAAGTATATGGTAACATTATAATGTTTTGGTAAAGAATGGATTATGTAGTTTACCAATAAATAAATCCTTATTTAGATAATATAAGTGGATGGGGTTCTAGAATAGATATACCTTGGGATAAAAAATAAGAAAAATGTGTGCTGGGATTGACTTGATAATTACTTGGTATTTGACAATAGGGCCAACTATAAACCTTTTTTTAACATTCTTAGGGGATATTCTTGATTTAATTTACATTTTATTTATGATACATCATAATGTATTTTAATAGATAATTACCATGAATAAAATGGGTGAAACCTAACATTTTGAGGGTTTAAAAGAAGTTGTCTTGATTTATATAACCACTAAATGATTTTTCAAATATATGTGTTCTCCCACTATGACTATTGTCGCACACACAATGATTTTTTAGTCAATGGATGGATCCGGAAAGAACAACGTTAATAATAAATACCATGGAAAATTAAATTATTTTCCTCAGAATACATTTAATTCTTTGTGAGGTGGAATACGAAATCTCATTTCTATGCTCACTAAAATTTATTAAGATATGTGTCATACTAAACATTAAAACTAAAAAACGAGGAAACAATTTTCTATTAAGACCTTCTTATTGAAACATCCACCATATTTTAGTGGTTATATGGAATTTATAGTTTCAATGTAATGGATCAGTACCACTAAAATGATATTTTTTGTTCACAAATGTTCTCAATATGAAAATTTTATTTTGGTTGTTTATTATTTGGAAAGATGAGAGGATCAATTGTGGACGCCGATCAATAATACGAGAAAAAAGAAGAAATTGAATCGATGGAGTGGGATGAGTTTAAGAGAATATTTTTCAATATGTACTTCCATTTTATTCATATTATAAATATGTATAACAAATTCATTGAGCTAAAGTGAAAGGGTGATGATTCTATTATTAACTATGATGAAAATTTGGAAAGGCCTACAAGGTGGAGTTCTACAGTTATCATTCAACTTGAATGTAAGGTTGGTCAATTTTTCAATAGATTAAAAATAGGTCTTCAAAAGGAGTTATCCATAATAGACTTAACTAGACATGAAGATATCATTTTATGTTCTATCAATGAAGAAATGGATAATGGAGTTGGCATAAATCACATGGTTTTGATAATAAAAGAATGATGGAGTTCATGGGAAACTCTAAGAAGCATGGAGGGAATAATATTATCTTTATTTCAGGCTTCAAGTGTAATAGTAAACATAGAGGAAGCTGTCTTATGGTAACTGGTAAATTTTTTTATGTTTTGAAGGTAATTTCACTAGGAAACCAATTATTGAAGTGATAGAAAAATGTTATTTAATGATGTGAATAGAGAAATAGATCCATAGAATGAACCACCCAGACTCAAGTATTTTAAATGAAAGGAGTATGTTCAGTATCCTAACTAGTGACCAAATATTAAGGTTAATGTTGATGATCGACATCAAGACCCTCTTATGCTGAGGGAAAAGAGGAAATATTATATGATCAAATTTTTTTATGATGGGTGAAGTAATGATGTGGTGAAAGGTACACATACAATCAAATATAGAAATGTTAATGTGTAATTTAATTATTGATCAATCCATTCTTTTGTATTTGAAGACTTGTATAAGGGTATCAATATACGACCCATATGGTTAGATTTATAATTAGTAATTAAATCAGTAATGGTAACATGATCACATCTCAGGTATATAGTTCATATTCAATTAAATTTTGTAGGAATATGCTTCCTTAAAATCCAAACATTATTCATGCGGTTAAAATTGATGTTATCTTTTGAATGTATTGGATTTATCTACATAAATTCCACATTAATTGTTAAGGAAGGGAATTCATGTTTGATATTCCATACCAAACTATGATTTTATAAAAATGAGATTATAAAAAATAATTTTCAATGGAAATGACATCTATTATATGGGTTTTGATTCTTATTCCAAAGTATCATTTATCACAGTTGGTTGGAGAGAAACTCAACATCAATGATACATCCATTTTGATGATATTTGTTTATGTATTTATAGTATATTTTTCTAGTCTTTTACATAGTTTTGAAATTGAGTTTTCCATAAAACTCAGATCCTGTGTCACACCTCATTTGAAATACTACTTATATAATTTCTTGTGTTTAGTTGTTAGAATTGGAGAATAAAATCTTGAAGAATCTTGGTGGGGGATTTGATCAGACAAGTGTGTTACATTGGGGTGAACTCACTCTCTCTGTTGAAAATAAATATTAAATGATGTGAAATTAAATTGATTATTGATAACTAAAATAGATCATAATCAAGAACATGAATCATTGACCTCGTAATGATGACTTGATTCATTAACTGTTATGAGCTCAATACTTAAATAAGATTGAAATTCATTCTATATATCATCAATTTAGGGTCAACAATGAGGATATACCTAAGATGTGATTTTATAAAATGTATGGACACTATGAGAATATAGTGATTCCATTTTTCCTTACTAATTCCTCTGATGTATTCTTGGATTTAATTAATAAAATCTATAGAGATTACCTTGATTAGTTTGTGGAATTTTTTATAGAATATATTTCATTTATACAAAGAGAATGTAAGAGAGTGAACATCACTTAATAACTGTACTACATACCTAAATGAATTATAATTTGTATGAAAATTATACACAGTGTGAATTTTGGATACAAAAGGTTTCATTCTTGTGGAATATAATATCATGAGAGGGTATATTAGTGGATCCATCAAAGATAGAGGCTATTGAATATTGGCTTAGACAAATCCTAGTGTTTGAGATATAAACTTTTCTTGGTATGGATCGATATTATTAATTGTTTGTATAAAATTTATCATTAATATAAAATCCAGTCACCATGTTAAGTCAGAAGAGATCCAAGTTCTATTATACTGATGAATGTGAGGAAAAATCAAGAAATTAAAGAGACGATTAGTTAGTGCATTGGTGATTACATTACAATATAATAGAGAAGGGTTTGTATTCTTTATTGATATATCCAAGAGGATATTTAGATGATTTATTATGTACAATGGCATAGTAATTAATTATGTTTCCTTACAAAAAGAAGTTTAATGAGAAAAATTACAAAACTAGTAAATTAGAGTTATTTGTGGTACATTATATATTAATGATATTGAGGTGTTATACTTATATAGAATGGTGTTATATATATATATACATATCACAAATGATTAATATATATATTCCCATAGATGGAGTTTAACATTCTCCATATGAGACGGTTATATATGATTAATGATTATAACATATCAATATATTACCACACTAGGAAAGTGAACAATGTGGATGATGCTTTGAGTCAGATGGATTATGATAGATTATCCATGTTGTTGATTAAAAAAGATCTAATATTTTAAGATTAGAAAACAATATAAATTGAAATCCAGAACACCTAATTACAACCATTTAATATTTCTCTTTGGATAATCATGATAGGATATACATTAGGTAATTGGTAAGGTTTCATGGAGTACAGTATTCCATAGTGTGTGATTGGGAAATGATGTTTACATCAATGTTCTAGAGAATTCATTAGAAATATTGTGAAATAGAGTTGAGTTCCATCATTGTGTATCATTTTTAAATATATGGTTAGTATAAGATAACTATATAAAACCAGAAGGATATGTGCAGATATTCTTCTTTAGATTTCAAAGTTTGTTGGCATCAACACCTTCCTCTAGCTAAATTTTTATAGAAAAATAGATTTCACATTAGTATTATGATAGCTCCTTATAAATCCTTATTCATAAAAAAGGGTTGATATTTAAATTTTTGGAATGAATTTAGAGAATGAAATATATTGGTACAGAAGATATCTATATAAATGGTATAGAAATTTAAATCAATTCAACAAAACACCAAGTCAGAGGAAAGTCAATTGATATTTATATTGATAATCCCCATCATGATCTGGAATTTAAATTTTTTTACACGGTCTTTATAAGAATTTATCTATGGATGAAGATTATGAGATTTGTAGAAACAAAAAAACTAATACCAAATTATATTAGTCCCTTTGAAATTCTTGATCATATCTGTATGGTTGTCTATTAGTTTTTTCTTCCACCAAACCCCTCTCAAGTCAATGATTTGTTTCACGTATCCACCCAAAGGAATTACATACCTAATCCTTCAAATGTAATAAACACATAGGTTGTATCAATTGAGCATGTTATTTCTTTTGGGTGACGATTCTCAGAGATTCTAGATCATACAGAGAATTTTATGTGAAACAAGACCACTCACTTAGTCAAATTTTTATGGAAAAATCCACTAGTTTGAGGAAGCTATGTGGAAACTTGAGGATGTAATGAAAAAGAAGTATCATCATTTATTTTTACTGATGTGATGAAATTTTAAGGTCAAAACTCATTTAAATTGGGTGGAATGTAACACCTCTCTAATTTATGAAATATTTTTTTATAAAATTTCATATATTTGATAGCTTGCGCTTTAAGCAACACCGAGTTCTAACAAACTACAATATACTCTTATATTACTATTTAACATAGAAATTTTTGACTAATAGTTAGAATTTGGTGTATGAATCACAGTAACCACATTTTAAATATTAATTATAATGGATTCATATATAAAAAACATATTGAAAAAAATTATATAATTTTTTGGTGAAGTATTTATTTGTTTCGAAAATACAATTTTTTTAAAAAAATATTATTACATGTTTTTGTGAATGAATAATAACTGTAAAATTTTTAAACATTACATTATTTATTCGAAAAAATGAACATAATTTTTTGAATAAAATTGTACAAATTTTCTTAGTGTGAAAATGTGATATTTTATTAAAGAAATATTTGTTTGCTAAATAGTAAAAAATACTGGTTTTAAAAAAAATTCCTTTAAATTTAAGGAATTTATATGTTTAAATTTTTTAGATGTATTTAAAAAAAATTAATTTATTATATTATAATTAAAATAATATAGGTCATTATAATAATTTTAAAATATAATTTTTATATAATAACATTTTAAACTTTAAAACATTTTCTCCTTAGAAAACCGCTTTTTCATCACATATTTTGACATAATTTTAAATTATATTTTACCAATTATGATCATGGAATTAAGAAAAATGAATTATTTTTTTTAAAAAATAATAATAATTAATGTTATCTTATAAGTTGATATTATTTTTTGAACATAATGTATTGTAAAAATAGTAAATACTAATTACCGCGATTAAGGTAAAAATGGTATTAATGGGTGGGGGATTAAACTAAATATATAAGGGTTAAAATTAAAAAAAAACATTAAAATTAACATTTTATGGTATTATATGGACCTTATATATTATATTGTTTTAAAATGGTTCACTTTGGTGCCTTTTTGAATGATAATAACATTTGTGGAATTTTTATTTTTAAAAATCTATGTGTGTCCTCACCCTGACATATAAAAGGTCACCCACTCTCCTCTCCATTACATACTTTCAAAAAAATTTGGATCAACAAATAAATAAAAATATTAATTCCCTAAATCCCTAAAATCATCCTAAAATCGTTTATTGGTGCAAAATACAACCTATGATTGATTTTGGTGAAATCTAAAAGAAATTGTCTAATGAAGAGGCAGCATCCTTGACAAAGTGTTTTATTTTATTTATTCCCCCAATTTATTAAAATGTTATTAAATTATTATTATTATAACAGACTAAATATCCTATATATAAAGATATTTTTTATGTCAAATTCATGACCAACAATAATATCCTCCCTCAAATGGAAAATTATATTATTAATTGTGTGTAAGACGAACCACCATGTCGCAAACCAATAGAATTTGTTTTCCATGACCGCTTCTCATCAATGGATATAATGATGTATATAATCTTTACATATGATAATTTTTTTATAATAATACTTATTTAATTATAATATCATATATACTATCTTACATTCCATTCTGTGTAGAATACGATAACTTTGTTCATGCGTACAACGGACTACCACCATGCGAAGTGATGTGATTCATTTTTCAATAATGATTTTTTATGGAAGGTTATATGGAAGAAATTAATAAATATATGTGATATATATGTCATAAATATTATTCTAGGAAGGTAATATGTTATTTTATGTTATTTTATTTCATCTATTAATATATTGTAACAATGTTCATGTGTACGTATGACCTATTACCACCATGAACAATGTATTTCATTTTATATCTATAACTTTTATAAATTAAAATAAATACACATATACTTAATAGATACGATTCTTATATCATTTTTAATATTTTTTAGATAATGTAACCCTTATCATTGTAAAAGGATAAAAAATATCGAACCATAATATACATGAAAAATGAATCATTTATTAACAAAAACATAATTTTAAAAAATAAATATTTTATAAATAAGAAATAAAAATTCATAAATAAATCACATATAGTATGATAAGTATAATCATGGTTTTTTAAATATTTATAATAAAATTATATTAATTTTATAGAAGATCTTAATGTGTAGGAATGATGTCAATACTTTAGGTAAGATATTTTTTCTCAAATTGCCTTCTTAGGGACATAAGTTATGTTATGAACCTATCATATTTTAAGAGGTCTATATAGTACCCTTTGAAAAGTTATATCATGAATATTATTATTTAAAAATAAAATTTCATTTCATAGTAATCTTTATTGGTTATTACAATTCAAAATATACCTGAGTGGTAATGATTTTTTTAATACAATCTCATCATTTATCATGATTTTTTAAGATTATGTTTTTGATGATGAAATATTATGACCCATCACTCAGAAAAATTAATAAATTTGTTATGATATGTTTATTTCATGAGAAAACATATTTTTACTTTATTTTTCTCTCTTTTTATACTCAATAGTTCAAAACACTTTTTTAAGAAAAACTGTCTTTATTTGTCTCTTCTGTAGAAATTATTTTTTATCGATATCATTATTTTCAAAAAAAAAGTTTTAACTATGTTTCTTACAAATACCCTATAATTTTAAAAATTAATTTCCACCATTTTTATAATTTTAATAATTTTTTTAAAAGTAATATTATTTTCATTTTTGGAACATGGTTCTTTTAACTTTTACTAAAAATTTGAAAGGAATCATTGTATTAATGTTTATGAGACAATATAAATTTTCCTCCATCCTGAACACCCAATATTTTAAAGATCACATTAAAATTTTAAAAAATTATTTTAAAAGAAGATTTTTTATATAATATTTCTGATGTTTTTTATTATAAATAAGATTCTTCAAAATAAAAATCATATTTACCTCCAGAGTGTTTTAATGTTTTTTATTGAATTCCTATTCATCAATGAAAACAACATTTGGTGTTTCTTATGTTTTACTTGGGATTTGATCTAGTAGTAGCATCCTTTTTATTTTTCATGATGGTTTATTATTGTCATGAATTTTTTTTTAGAAAATATTTATTTCCCATCAGTTATTTTATGATGAAATATATATGAAACCCATTTATTTTTCAGGGTATATTCTATGATACAATTATTATTAAACCCACTTGTTTTCATGGGTTTTAATATGATAGAGTTTTTATGATATTATGGAACACATTTTTATGATTTCAATTATATGAATAATGTGACCTAAATATCCATCTTATTCATTGTTTATATATTGAAATCTAATGACATAAATAGGACAATAATGGTGAGTGAGCCCATTTAAATAAGGGACTTCTTCCACTTTATCAATCTTGGGAGTGAACCTTTCTGTCTATGATGGGTTAGTGAGTGAATCCATTCTGCTGTAATAGACTATTAATTGATTTTTCAATACTGTGGAAGAAATTTTATATTCTTATATTAATACCACAATCCCGTGTATTATGCCATTATTATTATCCTATTTCTCATGTTCTTTAAATCCCATTGCGGTTCATGTATTATGAATTACCTATCTTTATTTCATGAATCATGATTGTGATATATGATATGTAGGGGTTTTAAAATGTTATTGTCATGTTCCCACACCGTTCTTATCTTGTTTTGTTTTTGTATCTCCTTTTTTGACCCTTAATACATATTTTATCACACCCTCCCTTATGTTTTATACCTATTTTATGAAAAAATGTATTATCTATAATTTCTCTAAGAAGGCTATTTGTTGTGAATTATCTAATGGGAGATTATTTAGATAACCTATGATTTAGTTGTTTATTTTTTCAATTTTATAATGGATCTAGAATGTGTTTTTTTAATGTAATGAATGATATGAAAAATAAATGAAATATCTATATATAAAAATTCAGGGTTATTTAAATAGGATTGGCTTATTTGTGGATTAACTAAATAGGAAACTTATTTCAAAATACTTGGGAACATTTATTTATAATTGAACCACACTAAAAAAATTCCATAATGATAATATTTTATACTCATCTTCAAAGAAAGGGGGAAAAACACAAGAATGGCATGAACTCAAAATGTCACTAATAAATAAAAACTAATCAATGAATCAGAATGGTAACATCATATAAATGTAAAAAACTGACTGTGGTGAATTATATTATTAAAAAATAATGGGATCGTAAATGGGAATCATAAAACTTATTCCATCATTACTATTCATGATATAAGAACATATGGCCACCAAACGTTCATTAGGGATGGATGAAAATTATAACATGACAAAAAATAATATAACAATAATCATATATCATGGGATCATAACATAAGAAAATGTAATATCATAGATTTATGACACGAAAATAAGTAAATGGAATCATAAAATTATGATCAAACCCCTCATTCCAACTATATAAGTGTAAATAAATCAAATTATTTTCATGGAATAGGTTATGAACTACCCTATGATCTTCTTTTATTATATATGAGAAAACACAATCAATACCCCATATCATTATCTCCTTACATATAATTCATTAAGAAATCCATTGGATTGAGATAGAAGACCCAAATATATACATCCATACATATGTGTTCTATATGAAATCATTTATTAATATTATAATAAAGAAACCATTGAATGAAAATGGGTTTTGTATTATTTTTATATGGTATAACAGAAAATGACTTCAATAATTAGTTTGATTGATATAAGAAATTAAATAATTTGAAAGTAATATTTTATAATAGAATTTATAGTGTTATTTATAAAACATGATTCTATAAGAGATAGTTTCATTAGAAATAAATATTAAAAGTGAAGTAAAATTATAAAAAATTATCTAGAAAGATTTTATAACATTGTCATAAAATGATAAAGTTGTGAGTAACATTCAGAATGATTATTTTAGAGATTTTTTTGAGAAAATCTTCTAACATTATTTCATAAAAAATATCAATAAGTAATACTTCAAAATTATATAAATTCTTCCCAAATTAAATGTTGAGTATAAAATATAATATATGATCATGAAAAAAAATCTTTTCATTAATAAAAAATATCTTTATCAAAACCCACATAATAAAAAATATGTAAATATTAAATTTGAAATTTTTTAATAATAACGTTGAATATCACCATAAAAATAAAAATATTTATTTGAAAATAAAAATGATAAAATTTTCTAGAAGTGTTAATATAGTCATGAATGATAAAGATATCAGTTATAGAGGATGAGAATTTATCTTCGCATCATCAAATTTTATGATAAATGAATCCAATCAAATATGATGCATTCTATGTGCAATTGAAATTACCCAAAAACTAATAAGGAATAGAAACATAATATATTAATTGTATAAAAGAAAAACAATACATATAATCAATATTAAATGGGTTTAATTATGACTCAAGAAAAACATTTGAATCAGGAAAACCCCTTATGACTTGAGTATCATTTTTTTTAAAAAATTACTTAAATAGATAACATGAAATAGATAATTAAATAAAATTAATAAAAATAGAATCATGATATAATATTTCAAATAGGTATTATATACACCATATACAATATATATAAGGTGCATAATATGAAACATAACTCAAAGAAGAAAATTTTTCGACCAGAAAAACCCTTACCTTTACTTTCAAAATCCAAGAAGGTTCTCTAAATTCCTATATAATAACATCACGATGTTAATAAAATATTTTATTATGTAATTTATTTTTATTATACTATATTATTTTCAATTATAATCATCTATTATAAATTTATTAGTTTGTCAATGTTAATTTTCATCATAAAAAGTTAGGGATTTTGATTATTTCACGCACGATTCAAAATTTTCAACGTAAATCCACATTATTTGATACCAAGTTCATAATTACTATATTATAACAAGTAATATAATAAATTATTTATAACTATTTATAATTTTTTAATTTCAATACTTTGTAGTTTTTTACCATGTTTCATGAAGATATAATAAGTTTCGAGCATGATTTCAGTAATTGTTTAAAAAAAATTGGCATATTAATTAGTAGTTAAATATTAACATAACCATATTTAGGAAATAATGAATGAATAAAATCAAAAAAATTAATTAAAAAAATTAATTTAATCATCCATATTTTTTGGTAATGAGGAATCGAATATATCATTCTATAGAGGTAGTAGTCTGCACATCCGCATGGATTATGTTATAACTTTTCATTTAATGAAAATAAAGAATAAATAGATTTATCATTTTAGAATAATAATAATGTGGTAAATTTTATATTTTTTCATTAAATGGACCTTTAAACCATCCATATATAGTGGTGATGAAAAATAAAACATGTCATTCATGATGGAGGTAGTCTGGACGTAATTCGAATGAAATTTTAATTTTTCTATGGAACGGGGAATGTAAGATTACTTCTATTCTATAAGAATAATAAAATTTATGTATATTGATAATAAAATTATTATTATACCATTTTGGTTGAAATTTGTTTAAGAATGGTAGTGGAAAAAAATAAAACAATTATAATTGAGGATAAAATAATTACGTAAAATAATTTTTTTACTTCTTGGAAACCTTCATGATTTAGAATGGATTTAAGAAATTTATGGGGACCCGAAGTTCAAGAATAATATATACACTAATTTTATAAGGAAATAATACACATTATAGTAGAAATTATTAGTTTTTGATGTATATTTGAAGTGTTGGTTGGAGGATCTTTTATAATTGAAAAAAGATATTTTTATAAATATAATTTCATAATATGAAAAAAGATATAATTTCAAAAATGTATTGTATGTTAAAATTGTCAATAATGGAATTTTAAATAATATAAGGTCAATAAGACCATCAAATACTCATTTTTAAACATTTTTAAATAATGTTTAATATCTTTCACACCTTATATTTAACTCTTTTTCGTTTTGAATTTCCCTATGGTAACTAATTTTTTGCTAAGTAATTTATTTTTATAACTAAAAATTTGATATTCCAGAATAAATAATTTATACCTTATAATTCCAAATATGAAATAAATTTTAACAAATATAATTAATAATTTTGGTAAAAATTCATTCTGAAATAATAAATGTATAATTCGTTAAGAATAGTTTCTAAGAAAAATATAACATATAGTTCTAAAATATCAAATATAAATTGAAAAATAAATCATAATACTCTAACAAGTGAAGTTCTTATTATAAAATACATATTCAGTCAAGAAAAATAGTTCATGTATTTTATGTTATTCTTATATCCTAATGAATTCATAAAAGTCTCAATTTTTGTAAAGTAAGTATTTTTTCACTATTCAACTAATTTTTTTAGGAAAACTAAAAAATTTACTCTTCTAATAATATTGTAACGGAGAATCCCAAAATTAATTTGATTAACAATATTTTAAATCATGAAATTTAGTAATATATATTTTAAATGGAAAATAAAAATATAATGAAAATTGTTTTTACTGTGAAATTAATTTCTCAAATAATAAATGTTTTTATTTTTATTTATTATTAAGAAAAAATTATATTACTATTAATATATTATTCATATAAAAATATATTTTATCCATATTTAACACTAATATTGTATGTTACTTGAAATAAAATTGCATAGAACATAAAAAATCATATTTTATAAAAAAATACATTTTAAGAATAAAATGGTCTTATTAGTTGTTTATCTATACTAATTAAATTTCATCAGTGCATTTGTTTTAGAAATGAAATTTTTTTAAAAGAAATTTAAATGTGAAATTTAAAATATATAGCTGATATATATAAATATATTATTTAATTAATATTTACAGGTTTATATCATCCAAAAACTTACTAACAATACCCCTCATTATCTTAATGTAAAACCTATGGTGAAGATAAGCTATGGTTGAAGTAACGGTTAGTGATTCAATTATAATGGATATCATGTAAATTTATATATTTTTTTACTTCTCTTGTAAATTATTTCTCTCAAACCATAATTTTCTGAGTTAGTCTTGGAATTTGTCTAGGGAAAACCATAGAAAAGTAATTCCCCTACCTTCCTCATTCAAAAATGATTCATAAAAAAGATTTATACTATATAAATTAATAATTTTGATATTTTTATAATTATTTTTCATAATTTTATTACTTCTATTTAATCATATTAATTATTTAGTTATATTCTAATGGAAAATTAAATAATATTATTTTAAAGTATTATGGTTTAATTTTAGTTCAATGATTCCTATAAAACAATCTATTCGATATAATATTAAATTAGAGGGAAAAATAACAATAAAATTTTGAATTATTATACCTCTTTTATTTCCCCATTCTCCTTATTTCTCATCTTTTAAGAAGATAACTATTTAGTGACGATTTTTTGACCCCATTCATGTATGTAACGTCCGAAAAATCTAAATTTCAATCATTGTATTTGATAACATGTATAACACGCAACACTAAGAATGTAAGGGAATATAAGATCATAACACATTAAAATATATTTAATATTTTAAATAAATGTCATTTTTGATGTTTTTTTCAATGAATGTGACATTGAGTTTGCATATGTCACATGAAACAATGAGTTTCTTCAATGGATTGTGCTACACGCAACATCGAGTTTGGATGAAAAATAATATATTATTAAAATATTATTATTTAATATAATAATATATAAGATATCCATTATGAATGATATTAACTATCTTATTAAATCATATAATTTTAAAAAATATAAAACGAATTCATTGGTTACAAAATAATAAGAAATATAAATAATAACTAATTGAAAATGAAAGAAATATTTTAATAAAAAGTATTTTTTTGCTCGCAACAGTGTTTTATCCTAAAGAATTTAATAAATTAAAATTAGTGAATTATACTAATTGTAACACCCCAAGCTTCCACGGTACGTTTCCCTTCGAATAATGCGATAGCGTGTGTTGTACGCAACCTCGAGTTCTAACACACACCACAACTAATTAAACTAGCCGTTGTGAATAGTAATACCTAATTTTTGAAATCATATATATTTTATATTTCAAAATGGACTTCATTTTTGGATTCGTAATATCTAATTTAGCCTAAGGTGAAATTTTTGTACTTTTCGGATAACTTTCATATTTTGATGAATAGTGAAAATTACTAAATTTTAATTAAAAACAACTTTTTTAATCAAAATAATTAATAGTGATAAATTATGAATTTTAGTAGTTTTAAAGTATATTTAGAATATATTTTTACCATTTAATATAATGTTGGTCATTGGACATAATTTTACAATTAAACCGAACATAAACAAGTGTCAATCTTTTGATAGTTATTATCTCTTTAAAACACGCTTTTTGTTTTGACAGCGGGAATTAATTTTAAATTAATTTTTTCCACTTCTGTGTTTTGAATTTAGGAAAATGGATTCCATATTTGGAATCAGGATGTTCAAATTGTGTAAATAGGTAACTTTTATTTTTAGACATTTTGAATAATTACTGCGGTAAATATTTTATTTACCATGGTTAATGGTAAATCCGGTAAATAAGGGTTAAAAAAATAATATTATAATAATACTAAATTACCCTAAAACGTGTCTTAACCCTATTGTTTGATACATGGTCGACCATGGGCATCTTTGGGTCGATTTGTGGGACCCCATGGATCCACTTGTAAGTGATAATGACACTTTATTTTAATTAAGTTAAAATGAATACAAAAATGACACAAGCATATATCTTTTAGCAAAACAATTGTTACATAGGGTTATATATGTTGGATTTTATATTATAAATATTAATTATAAAGATAAAAAGATTTCCTACATAATGAAATTTTATTTATAATTTTTAGACATTAAATAATTTATTTTATTTATGACACAATGATGATGCAGTAATTACTATAATAGTGAAAAATTAAAATAATTGATATTATAAATACCCAAATAAATATAATATGAAACTTTTAATGAATTAAACTAATTTTATAGGATAATATGATATATTAGGATTGATTTAATTGACTTTGTTCGAAGTAATAAATCTGTTATGAGTTTCACAAAAATCAACTATTGAATAGTGTCAAAATTGACATAAAAGAGTTCTTAAAACAAATATTATATTATTAATTGATATTAAATTCCTAAAAATCTAAGGTTCGGCCAAGAGACTTATATAATGATAGGTTCATCATTAATGGACCACTTGGGGGTCTCTTGGATGTATGTAGTAAGTTTATTAACCATATTATATAAAAATACAAAGAGACATTGTAAAAGTGAAACTAATTAACTTAAAGTTAATACTTAAAAATAAGGTTAATATAAGTACCCAAACCTGTCTAAATTCTATTGGTTGAGTTGTTTTCGACCCATCCCCACCTTAACCTTTGAATAGTAAACATTGGAGCCATTGGAAACCGATTATGAATTTATTATAAACTAATATCTCTAGCTTTTCCAAAGGTGCCCCTCACCCCTCTTATAAAAGGGAACTCCTCCTTCTCATTTCTTCACACCTTCAAAGCCTTTTGGTTCGGCCAAACTCTGCCCAAATACTCTGCCAACTTCCCTCACTACAACCTAGGGGCCTTAGTTTGATCAGAAAGCCAACCTAAGGAGCCCTTTTGATCAAATCAAAAGGAAGAACCCGAAGAAGAGGTAATGATTTCACCACCCTTTTCAAGTTCCTTTCTCCTTCCACTTCTTCTTCCTTTGTTGTTACCATTCTAAAATAATAAATCCAGTATCATATATATACTGTTATTTTATTATGAATATGGTACAACCATATTTAGTATTCTATCCACCCTTTGAATAACATGTCACCATACGTGCGTACGTACGGCTTACCGTCTCCACGTCGTGGTGTAATTGTTATTCAATATAATATTATTTGGATGGGTATAATAATGATGTGTAACTCATGTAAATAATAAATATAACATGTTAATTATTCTGTATATATGATATACCATCCATTTATATATTATTTTAATATCAAAAGAATGATATTTTCGCTCGTGCGTACGTACGGACTACCGTCTCCACGAACGCGATGAGATTCATTCTCCATCGTATCCATTCAAGTATAATTATCATTTGATGATTTAAAAATGATGTTAAGGAGTTGATATCATTATGGATATGAATAATATACAACCTATCCTTTACAAAAATGTCTTACGTAACAAAACATATAAAAGAAAACAAGTAAGTTAACACCCGAAACAACGATAATACTAAGATATTATTATAAATCGATATTAAAAGATCATATATGATATCATATTAATGTATATGATTCTTTTATAATTTAGTAACAATTATTTCACCATTATACAGTAGTTTAACCTACCCCAACCAAGGAAAAGTACAAGGTAAGGGTTTACTTTACAACCTCTTCATTATCCAAGGTTGTTTATACGTAATAATCTACTGGGATCTCTTTATCATCCACATCCATGTTTCTTAAAAATGTATTTCAAAAGATTTTTACTATTTACTAGAATATGAGTTAAAGTCATTTATACCCTTTTTGACTTTTATAAGTGGTTTATAAAGGAATCTTTCGGTCGTTTTCAAAACAAAGTCCTTTTTAACCTTTTCGACAGAATTAAGGTAAGAATGTTTTTTTAACTTATACGGAGGGTGCGGCTATTTTCCGCCGTTATAAAATCTTCAAAGCTTCCCTTACAAGTTTATAAGAATATTTTCAAAGAAAATGTTTTATTTTATATGGATCTTAAATGATTTCAAAATAAAAGGAGATATTTCTTTTAAAAGAATTTTGATTTCATCTATGTCAACATCCTTTGATGGATTTTAAGATTATTTGAAGTTGATTTATTATGATACAAAACATCTATATTGTATTGAAGGTTTTTTGATATGTTTTACTGTGGATGTGCTATTTTTATACCATTCATAGTTTATGGTGAAAGTATTGACATTTCGTATGCTAGTTTTAATACGAATGTTTATGTTATGTTTAAACCTTTTCATATGGGAATGAATTGGACTTAATATGTGACGGGTGGAGCCCACTATAGCTCCTCGATGCATCGGTAGGTCTCATGAGACAAACTAGTGTCTTGGCACAAGGCCTTGGCAAAATCTTATTTGTAGTCTTGGCACGAGGCCTTGGCTATGTGGTTATGATAGTCTGGCATTATGCATTCCAACATTATGAAAATGGTTTTTGATTTTTTCATGTGACTATTAGATTAGTAGAATATCCATGTGAATAAGTAAATGGAATTATTTCATTTTATTTATGCCGTACCATGTTGAAAGTTCATGTTTGAAAGGCTTTTGTTTTAGTTATACATTTCCTTAAATGTTTATTCTTATTTATGAAAGTTTCCGCTATATTGTTATCCTTACTGGGCATTTGAGCTCACCCCTTTTCTATGTTTTATTTTTCCCAGGAAGTGAAGAAGTAAATTATGAATGACCCGCAGGGATATTATGTGGGGATATGAGTGTGGATTATGGAGACATTATGTTTTTGTAGTAGTTTTTCATTTTATGATGTAATGTAAAACTTATGAATATATCTAGTATTTCCAAGGCTACTAAACCAATCGGTCTTTTGAGATTTGATCTATCTTGTGATCATGCCAATGTTTTGTAATAATGCACGGACTCTGGGTAACTAGGGTCGGGGCGTTACAGTTGGTATCAGAGGAAGTTTAGTACAAACCTTGGAAGCTAGATTTAGATAAACTCTGATTAGAGCACGTAGACCTAAGATGAACTTTGAGGATTAGTATAGAAGAACTTCCTAGAATTTTGGTATTGTAGAGATTTTGTGAGTTTTCCGAGCAATACATCCCTGTCTGGATACGAGCAGGTAGAGGCGGCTCTGGCACAGATGTACCTAGGGGTAAAACCCGAAAACACCGCTTTGAGCTAGACTGGAACGGGAACTGGTGCATGACAACGGGCCTTGCTGCACTTTTGGTTACGACACTCCCAGGGGATATGCTTAGGATAACTCTCATTTTTCTTTACAAATCATTTTGAAGGTATTATGAGTATATACCTCCTCAAAGAAAACATTCTTATGATTATGGATTATATCCATAAATAGTTCAATTTATGTTAAGTGTTTTATAAGTATGTGATTATGTATTTTGATTCATAAACTGATCTAGTTTATGCCATTTTTTAGAAATGGCGCCTAGTGGAAGAAATGGAAACCGTATCAATGCACGCACTCCATGTAGGGATTTCCCTCCTGCTCAAGATAATTATAGTGGGGATGGTGATGCAACTGGTGCCGATCAGCTAATCACCATACTGGGACAACTTACTCAGGTTATGAATAATAACCTTACCCGTATGGAGCACCCTGATCCGCAGCATGGAGGATCAATGTTAGATCGATTCATGAGGCAACAACCACCAACGTTCAATGGGAGTACAAATCCCTTAGTAGCCGAGCAGTGGATAAATTCCCTAGAGAAAATATTTCAGGCTTTGGGGAGCAGTGAAAGGGAAAAAGTTATCATTGCAGTTTACCGCCTCACTGGAGATGCTGATCAATGGTGGTCATTGATTCAAAACATGAAGGAAGATGATGAAGTATCAAATATGGAATGAAGGGAGTTCAAAGATCTATTTTTAGAAAAATACTTCCCTCGCGACCATCGAGCAGATATGGAAAGGCAATTTCTGGGTCTGAGACAAAAGGAGGATGAGAATGTCACAAAGTATGAGGCTAACTTTACAAGGTTAGCGAGGTATGCTGGAGATTATATTCGCAACCCAAGAAGTAAGATTGATCGTTTCTTTGATGGGTTAAACCCATTTCTCCGTCGAGCATTAGTCTCACAATCCTTTTCGTCGTACGAAGACATTGTCTCATGTGCTATCAAGACCGAAAATGAATTCTCTAAGTCTTATGACTTTAAAGAAAAGCAAGAGAAGAAGAGACCTGCTGATCAATCTAGGAATGGAAATAAGGGGAAGAAGGGAAAGGTTGAATATCCATCTTGTGGTAAATGCGGGAAGAAACATCATGGTACTTGCTTGAAGGGAATGAGAGTCTGTTACAAGTGTGGTGAAAAAGGCCACCAAGCTCGTGATTGCAAGGGGAAGAAGGAAGCTACCAACGTTCAGTGCTACAATTGCAGGGAGATGGGGCATTATGCAAATGAATTTCCTAAGCGTCAGGAGAACTTACCTCAGAAAAGGCCAAGGGATCAAGGCCAGGCTTATGCTATCACTACTGCAGAGGTAGAAGCTCCAAAAGACGTGGTGGCAGGTAATTTAATGGTTTCCTCAAGTTTAGCAAATGCATTATTTGACTCTGGATCGTCGCATTGTTTCATATCTTCCCAGTTTTCTAAGAAAATTAGATATTTCCAATTTGATTTAATAAGGGAGTTTTCAGTTAAAACTCCTAAGAGAAGTATCATTGAAAAAAGGTTTTGTGAATCAGTCCCCATTAGAGCACATAAATTTTCTTTATCTGCTGATCTCATCGTCATACCTATGATTGAGTTTGATATAATCCTCGGTATGGACTGGATTTCGGACTATGATGCGAAGATTTATTGTAAGAAGAAAGAGGTTACGATTCTTGATGATAATGATAAGGAACACCTTATCTTTAGAGCAGAATCATCACCACCTAATTCTTATTTAGATCCACCCCCAGTAGCTCAACTTAATTCAATTATTGGGGAGGAAGAGAATGAAATAACTGTCGGTGAGGAAAGGAATGTTCAAATAGAGGATGTACCTGTTGTGAAAGAATTTGTAGATGTATTTCCAGAAGATTTACCTGGACATCCTCCAGAACGAGAAGTTGAGTTTTCCATTGATTTGATTCCTGGATCAAGGCCTATATCGAAGACCCCTTATAGAATGTCCACTGTATAATTAGTCGAACTAAAGAAACAACTAGAGGAATTGAGTAATAAGGGATTTATTCGCCCTAGTGTTTCTCCATGGGGAGCCCCTGTTCTTTTTGTTAAAAAGAAAGATGGATCTATGAGGTTATGTATCGACTACAGGGAGATCAATGCTATAACGATAAAGAACAAGTATCCCCTACCTCGTATTGATGATTTATTTGACCAACTGCATGGAGCTCAATACTTTTCAAAGATTGACCTTCGATCTGGATACCATCAGTTGTGTGTGAAGAAGGAAGACATTCCGAAGACAGCATTTCGAACCAGGTACGGGCATTACGAGTTTACCGTAATGCCGTTTGGATTGACTAATGCACCCTCTGTATTCATGGATCTGATGAATAGAGTTTTCAAGGAGTATCTCGATGAATTTGTGGTGGTATTTATTGATGATATCTTGGTATACTCCAAAACCTACGAAGATCATGAAAATCACTTGCGCATTATCTTGAAGACTCTGAGGAGGCATGAATTATATGGGAAGTTTAGCAAGTGTGAATTCTGGATTCAGGAGATTTCTTTTCTTGGCCATATTGTCTCTAAAGATGGAATCTCTGTTGATCCTTCTAAGACCAAGGCAATCCAAGAATGGCCAGCACCTACGAGTATAACTGAGGTACGTAGTTTTATTGGTTTGGCAGGTTATTATCGACGTTTCGTCCAGAATTTTTCCCGATTGGATAACCCATTAACGAAGCTCACACGTAAAGGGGTTAAATTTGTTTGGACAAAAGAGTGTGAAGAATGTTTTGAAGAACTGAAGAAAAGATTAGTCAATGCTCCTATATTGACTCTACCATCGGGGAATGATGGGTTCGTTATTTATAGTGATGCATCAAAGAAAGGACTTGGTTGTGTCCTTATGCAGAATGATATAGTTATTGCCTATGCATCACGACAGTTGAAAATTCATGAACAAAACTATCCTACTCATGATCTCGAGTTAGCAGCTGTGATCTTTGCTTTGAAGATATAGAGGCACTACCTCTATGGTGAAAAATGTGAGATTTATACTGATCACAAGAGTTTGAAGTATATTTTCTCACAAAAAGAACTCAACATGAGGCAAAGGAGATGGCTTGAATTACTCAAGGATTATGATTGCACGATATACTACCACCCGGGGAAAGCAAACAAGGTGGCAGATGCTTTGAGTAGAAAAGACCATGGAGTTTTGAACAATATGAGAATTGAAAGGGATCCAATTTTCATGGATCTAGTGAAGATGGACATGGGAATAACCAGGGAAGGCGAAACATCATTTCTTTTTTCAAATGGTTTCCAAACCATCTTTACTAGAAAGGATTAAGAGTTCTCATACCGATGATGAAGAATTCCAAAAGAAGATTAAAGCTGTGAATGATGGGAGATTGAGAGACTTTGTGTATGAAGATGGAATTTTGAAATTCGGGAAGAGAATTTGTGTTCTCGATATACCTGATCTAAAAAGGGAATTGCTGGATGATTCACATAGTTCCAATTTCTCTATACACCCTGGGAGCACCAAAATGTATAGAGATTTGAAGGAACATTTTTGGTGGGACAACATGAAGAGGGAGATTGCTGATTTTTTGTCAAGATGTATGGTTTGTCAACAAGTGAAAGCTGGAAGGCAACAGCCTGGAGGAGTCATGCAACCCCTTCCCATACCAGAGTGGAAATGGGACAATATTACGATGGACTTTGTCATGGGGCTACCAAAGACTCCAAGAAGGAACGATGCAATATGGGTTATTGTTGATCGTCTTACCAAGTCAGCACATTTTCTTGCTATAAGAGAAGATCTACCCCTGGAATGTCTAGCAAGACTATACATTAATGAAGTTGTGAGACTTCATGGAGTACCCCTATCGATTGTTTCTGATCGTGATCCCCGTTTTACTTCAAGATTTTGGAAAAGTCTTCAGAAATCCCTGGATACTGAACTTCATTTGAGCACTGCTTACCACCCTCAGACAGATGGACAATCAGAACGGACTATTAAAACCCTAGAAGACATGTTGAGATCTTGCTCACTTGACTTTCAGGGTATGTGGGATCAATATTTACCACTGGTAGAATTTTCCTATAACAATAGCTTCCATTTGAGTATTCAGATGGCACCATATGAAGCGTTATACGGAAAGAGATGTCGTACACCAACATGTTGGGATGAGGTTGGTGAAAGAAAACTTGTAGGCCCAGAACTGGTGGAGGAAATGGTGGAAAAGGTGAAGGTAATCCAAAATCACATCAAAGCATCCCAAAGTAGGTAGAAGAGCTATGCCGATAATCGAAGGAAGGATTTGGAATTTCAAGTCAGTGATCATGTTTTCCTGAAGCTATCTCCATGGAAGGGAGTCATACGTTTTGGTAAGAAAGGTAAATTGAGTCCCAGGTACATCGGACCCTTCGAAATTCTAGAACAAATTGGGGTTGTAGCTTACCGATTGGTAATGCCGCCAAGTCTCTCCAAAGTTCACGATGTGTTCCACGTATCTCTGTTGAGAAAATACATGCCTGACCCAACGCATGTACTCACCTATGAGGAATTAGAACTGGAACCCGATCTGTCTTATTGTGAAGAGCCTGTCAGGATTCTTGATACAAGAGAACAAGTACTGAGAAACCGGACGACGCGTCTGGTAAAAGTTTTGTGGAGAAATCATAAGATGGAAGAGGCAACGTGGGAACCTGAGGAACTTATGATGAAGAACCACCCGAGTCTTTTTATGCAGTAATACCCTAGAAATTGTGAGGACACAATTATTTGAAGGAGGGGAGAATGTAACACCCCAAGCTTCCACGGTACGTTTCCCTTCGAATAATGCGATAGCGTGTGTTGTACGCAACCTCGAGTTCTAACACACACCACAACTAATTAAACCAGCTGTTGTGAATAGTAATACCTACTTTTTGAAATCATATATATTTTATATTTCAAAATGGACTTCATTTTTGGATTCGTAATATCTAATTCAGCCTAAGGTGAAATTTTGGTACTTTTCGGATAACTTTCATATTTTGATGAATAGTGAAAATTACTAAATTTTAATTAAAAACAACTTTTTTAATCAAAATAATTAATAGTGATAAATTATAAATTTTAGTAGTTTTAAAGTATATTTAGAATATATTTTTACCATTTAATATAATGTTGGTCATTGGACATAATTTTACAATTAAACCGAACATAAACAAGTGTCAATCTTTTAATAATTATTATCTCTTTAAAACACGCTTTTTGTTTTGACAGCGGGAATTAATTTTAAATTAATTTCTGCCACTTCTGTGTTTTGAATTTAGGAAAATGGATTCCATATTTGGAATCAGGATGTTCAAATTGTGTAAATAGGTAACTTTTATTTTTAGACATTTTGAATAATTACTGCGGTAAATATTTTATTTACCATGGTTAAGGGTAAATCCGGTAAATAAGGGTTAAAAAAATAATATTATAATAATACTAAATTACCCTAAAACGTGTCTTAACCCTATTGGTTGATACATGGTCGACCATGGGCATCTTTGGGTCGATTTTTGGGACCCCATGGATCCACTTGTAAGTGATAATGACACTTTATTTTAATTAAGTTAAAATGAATACAAAAATGACACAAGCATATATCTTTTAGAAAACCAATTGTTACATAGGGTTATATATGTTGGATTTTAGATTATAAATATTTATTAGAAATATAAAGATATTTCCTACATAATGATATTTTATTTATAATTTTTAGACATTAAATAATTTATTTTATTTATGACACAATGATGATGCAGTAATTACTATAATAGTGAAAAATTAAAATAATTGATATTATAAATACCCAAATAAATGTAATATGAAACTTTTAATGAATTAAACTAATTTTATAGGATAATATGATATATTAGGATTGATTTAATTGACTTTATTTGAAGTAATCAATCTGTTATGAGTTTCAAAAAAATCAACTATTGAATAGTGTCAAAATTGACATAAAAGAGTTCTTAAAAAAAATATTATATTATTAATTGATATTAAATTCCTAAAAATCTAAGGTTCGGCCAAGAGACTTATATAATGATAGGTTAATCATTAATAGACCACTTGGGGGTCTCTTGGATGTATGTAGTAAGTTTATTAACCATATTATATAAAAATACAAAGAGACATTGTAAAAGTGAAACTAATTAACTTAAAGTTAATACTTAAAGATAAGGCTAATATAAGTACCCAAACCTGTATAAATTCTATTGGTTGAGTTGTTTTCGACCCATCCCCACCTTAAACTTTGAATAGTAAACTTTGGAGACACTGGAAACCGATTATGAATTTATTATAAAGTAATATCTCTAGCTTTTCCAAAGGTGCCCCTCACCCCTCTTATAAAAGGGAACTCCTCCTTCTCATTTATTCACACCTTCAAAGCCTTTTGGTTCGGCCAAAATCTGCCCAAATACTCTCCCAACTTCCCTCACTACAACCTAGGGGCCTTAGTTTGATCAGAAAGCCAACCTAAGGAGCCCTTTTGATCAAATCAAAAGGAAGAACCCGAAGAAGAGGTAATGATTTCACCACCCTTTTCAAGTTCCTTTCTCCTTCCACTTCTTCTTCCTTTGTTGTTACCATTCTAAAATAATAAATCCAGTATCATATATATACTGTGATTTTATTATGAATATGGTACAACCATATTCAGTACTCTATCCACCCTTTGAATAACATGTCACCATACGTGCGTAGGTACGGCTTACCGTCTCCACGTCGTGGTGTAATTGTTATTCAATATAATATTATTTGGATGGGTATAATAATGATGTGTAACTCATGTAAATAATAAATATAACATGTTAATTATTCTGTATATATGATATACCATCCATTTATATATTATTTTAATATCAAAAGAATGATATTGTCGCTCGTGCGTACGTACGGACTACCGTCTCCACGAACGCGATGAGATTCATTCTCTATCGTATCCATTCAAGTATAATTATCATTTGATGATTTAAAAATGATGTTAAGGACTTGATATCATTCTGGATATGAATAATATACAACCTATACTTTACAAAAATGTCTTACGTAACAAAACATATAAAAGAAAACAAGTAAGTTAACACCCGAAACAACGATAATACTAAGATATTATTATAAATCGATATTAAAAGATCATATATGATATCATATTAATGTATATGATTCTTGTATAATTTAGTAACAATTTTTAAACCATTATACAGGAGGTTAACCTACCCCAACCAAGGAAAAGTACAAGGTAAGGGTTTACTTTACAACCTCTTCATTATCCAAGGTTGTTTATACGTAATAATCTACTGGGATCTCTTTATCATCCACATCCATGTTTCTTAAAATTGTATTTCAAAACATTTTTACTATTTACTAGAATATGAGTTAAAGTCATTTATACCCTTTTTGACTTTTATAAGTGGTTTATAAAGGAATCTTTTGATCGTTTTCAAAACAAGGTCCTTTTTAACCTTTTCGACAGAATTAAGGTAAGAATGTTTTTTTAACTTATACGGCGGGTGCGGCTATTTTATGCCGTTATAAAATCTTCAAAGCTTCCCTTACAAGCTTATAAGAATATTTTCAAAGAAAATGTTTTATTTTATATTGATCTTAAATGATTTCAAAATAAAAGGAGATATTTCTTTTAAAAGAATTTTGATTTCATCTATGTCAACATCCTTT
Source organism: Viscum album (assembly GCA_963277665.1). Lineage (NCBI taxonomy): Eukaryota > Viridiplantae > Streptophyta > Magnoliopsida > Santalales > Viscaceae > Viscum > Viscum album. The sequence continues at coordinate 2,058,043,468 of OY728137.1, forward strand.
GATGGATTTTAAGATTATTTGAAGTTGATTTATTATGATAAAAAACTTCTATATTGTATTGAAGGTTTTCTGATATGTTTGACTGTGGATGTTATATTTTTATACCATTCATAGTTTATGGTGAAAGTATTGACATTTCATATGCTAGTTTTAATACGAATGTTTATGTTATGTTTAAACCTTTTCATATGGGAATGCATTGGACTTAATATGTGACAGGTGGAGCCCGCTATAGCTCCTCGATGCATCGGTAGGTCTCATGAGACAAACTAGTGTCTTGGCACAAGGCCTTGGAAAAATCTTATTTGTAGTCTTGGCACGAGGCCTTGGCTATGTGGTTATGATAGTCTGGCATTATTCATTCCAACATTATGAAAATGGTTTTTGATTTTTGCATGTGACTATTCGATTAGTAGAATATCCATGTGAATAAGTAAATGGCATTATTTCATTTTATTTATGCCGTACCATGTTGAAATTTCATGTTTGAAAGGATTTTGTTTTAGTTATACATTGCCTTAAATGTTTATTCTTATTTATGAAAGTTTCCGCTATATTGTTATCCTTACTGGGCATTTGAGCTCACCCCTTTTCTATGTTTTATTTTTCCCAGGAAGTGAAGAAGTAAATTATGAATGACCAGCAGGGATATTATGTGGGTATATGAGTGTGGATTATGGAGACATTATGTTGTTGCATTAGTTTTTCATTTTATGATGTAATGTAAAACTTATGAATATATCTAGTATTTCCAAGGCTACTAAACCAATCGGTCTTTCGAGATTTGATCTTTCTTGTGATCATGCCAATGTTATGTAATAATGCACCGACTCTGGGTAACTAGGGTCGGGGAATTACACTAATTAAAAAAATAGTTTATATATTCAATGAAATATTTTATAATTTATCCAATAGATTTTATAGATATAAGATAAGAACACACTGAAAATTTTACAGAAAACCCTATATTATTAAAAAGGAACTTTCAAAACCTTTTATTGGGAAACCCATTATAAATAAAACATTTCTCACTTTTATAAATCTTATATGTAAAAATAAACTTAATATCAGAAATATTATCATAAAAATTATTTTAGGGTGCTTTTGTTTATATTTTTCTTAGAAATTTCATTTTTTGATGAATAGTGAAAACTATTAAATTTTAATTCCAAATTTCGTTTCCATCTAATTTTGTATAATATTAAATTATATTTTTTATTTTCTTAAATAATAATTATATATTTTAATCCAATTTATTTCATTATAATAAATTTTACATTGAAATTAGATATAAACACATCTGAATCATTTGATCATTTTTTATTAAAACCCCACTTTGTCGTCCTGTATGCAGGATTAAATTTAAATTAATTTATACCACTTCAATGAATAGAATTTAAAAAAACTCAGTTAAGATAGGTAATACAAAAAATTTATAATTTCAAATAAGTATAATATTGTACTTGACCAAAAATATTATTGAAAGTAATTAACATTCATTAAAACGATTAAGGTGAAATTAAACTTAACATGTGACTAAACCATAAACATAAAGGTAAAAATGACCCAGGAACGTGTAAAAAAATAATTATATGGTCATATTACGTCCCTATAATACCAATAATCTAATTTTTTTCATTATTTTATCAAATTTAATTTCAAAAAACATGGTTTGAATTCCCTTTTCCAAATTTTGAAAGAGTGCCACTCCACCTCCACTATAAAAAAGGCCGCCTTTCATCTGACATCCTCACACCATTAAAGACACATTATATTGATTAATATCTACCCAAATAGATCCTAAAAATTAATAGACTTGACCTTTAAGACTCACTGTGGGTTAAAATCCATTCAAGTAATCCATTTGCTTCAAATCAAAAGGAGTTACCTGAATAAGAGGTGACATTCTTCCTCAAGATCTTTAGTTTTACTTCTATTCTCTACCCCCTAAACTCTTATTATTCTATGTTTATATAATAAAACCATTATCTTAAATATAAATAGTTTTTTCTATATTATATTTTCTACCTAAAATTACACAATCATTCATTAATGGGTATAGAACATGATGTTTATATGTGTGGTGAACTACCACTTCACAAAACAACGTTGTTCATTTTCTCTTTACCACCTTTCATGGTTATGTATCATGATGAAAACACTATTTTTATTAGTTATATATGATATTTATAATTTTATTACACTTATTTTATTATTTTATAACACATACCATAATTATTTCTATTTTTTTAATACGATAACATCATTTTTGGATGCGTCGACTAGAGCCACCTCAAATCGATGAGATTTGTTTGTGATATACATATAATTCATAAAGGATGGGTTTAATAAACCAATTTAATAAATATGGAATATATATGAAAATAAAATTATAATATTCATATACATATATAACATTTTCTTTTCATTATATTAATATAATAAGAAATTTAAAGTAATGTTCATGTGTATGTATGTCCTATCACCTCCATAAATGCTGCATTTCATTTCTTATCTCCAAATATTATAGATTTTTATAAATACATACATAATGAATATATATGATAATTACATCATTGTTTAAAATGTGTATATTATCAAACATGATCGATGTAATAAGAACAATAAGTAAAAAAGTCAAAACATACTTGAGAGACTAGGTAATTAACACAAAAAATATTGAAAATGATGAAAATTTACTACCAAATGAGTAATAAGATATTATAAGAAGTTAATATATGATATTATAAATGTGATTATGGTTATATTACTAGTTAGTTATAATTTTAAAATGATTATACATATTGTTAAAGGATTTTCACCTAAAAAAGAAACACAAGGTAATAGATTCTATCTGAATTAACATTCCATAGAGACCTATTTGTTGTTATGCACCATGTTTCTTTTATACGGTTTATATACTACCCTTTTAAATGTTATATCATGAATATATTTATTCTCATGATATTATATGTTTAATTTAAGGTTATTCCTTCATTGATATTATGATTCAAATATTTCAATCTGGAATGTATCACTTTGGAATGTTTTATGATTATTCTTCTTGAGAACATTTTGAATGATTATCTTTGAAATATCACTTAATTTTGTAATTTTTAACATTATCTTAAAATAATGACTTTATTTCTGAGCACATAATTTCTTATATATGTTTTAAATACATTCAATATTTCGTATAATATCATTATTAATTCATTCTTCTTGATAATTTTAGTTTCAATTTTAATTAATACATTATAGGGGATTCAAGTTAAAACTTACCAAATGGAAAATAATGTCAAAATAAAATTTATTTTCCTTGGGTTATAATACTTCTTCATAGTACTTAAAATTATTTGATTATGTGCATAATGACTTTGATGGTCTATTGATGTATTTAAACTTACTTATTTGGATTTACAGTTTAAAGTTATAATCTAATCATTCATTTATTCCATATTAAACAATATAATCTATTCTAGAATTTACAATGAAATCTAATTTTGTTTAAGATTTTTTAAATATGAATTTCCTTCAGAAATATTTATTTAAAACTTTTATAATAAACCCTTTCAATTTAATCTCTTTTATTTTATCATGTTCTTTAATAAATAATAGTGACATTTTCCACTCTTAGGTACGTACAATGTTTTATAAATTTTTTTCATGAAAAACAAACATCATTTATATCTTTAGTTGTAAAAAGTATTTTCTTCAACAAACTCATTTTTTTAAAAAAAATTTAATTTTTTTAACCTTTCTAAAATGATTTCTTAAAGATATTTTTACCATTTTTTACCAATGTTTTCAGATGAATATTATTATCATTTATCAAAAAAAGAATTTTTCTAACCTTTTAACCATGAAAAAAGAATTTTATTTTCAACTTTTATGATATGTAAGAATTTATCCACCATAATTTCATAGAATATTTCTTTAAAATCATAAAATGTTAATTTTTAATGAAAATGTTTTTAAAACTTATTTTCAAAGAAAAGTATTTTCAAAAGGATTTTCGAAATAAAAGGGATATTTTCCTCAAGAATTTTTTAGAAACATCTTTTTATAGTATTTATATTAATCAATGACAATAGCCATTTATTTATACTCTTCTTGGGATATGTTGTACTAATACCATATTTATTCTCTCTATAGATGTTTTATGATTGATTTTACCAAGGATATTATTCACCTTGACTTCCATCATTCCTTTATTAGTTCCCTTAAAATATAAAATATTTAATTTTATAAGATCATTAGATATGTACATTCCACTAATTATCCACATCATTTTTCATGGATATGTTTATTTTCTAAACTGTGTATCATATTTACATATTATTGTTATACTGATTGTAACATATTATATATTCATAGAATAATACATTTTCATATCTATTAATATTTTTTATTTAAATATTAATATTTATTTAAAGGGGACACTATGTAAGATAGTGTACCCGAGACAAAAAAATTGGTTTCTCCAAAATCTTACATTGGACACAACACTTAGTTAGACAAAAAAATAACACAACAAAAATATTAATATTATAAATGGTATTTAATGCCTATTAATTATATTGGAAGAAATTAATATAATTAACTATATTATGATTTTAAATATTTTTCAAATTCATTTAACTTTACCCAACTGATCATAGAGGCTTAAAATGAGAATGAATCCAATTTAAGCATAAAATGCTCAATTATTTTTAAAAGGTCATTTTACTGCCTTTTGATGATGAACCCTTTTTAAAAATAGGTTTTTCATTTTTATATATTATATTTCATAAAATAAACTTCATATTTGGAATATAGACATCAAAAATTACCTTGGTTGAAATTTTGGTATTTTTATGATGAAATTCAAATTTTAATGGATAGTGAAAAATACTGCATTTTAATTCAAAACTGTCTTTTCATCTAAGTTATTAATTTAGTTATACTATAATTATAATTGTTTTTAATGTGTAATTGAATTATTTTTTTATTATTTAATCCAATTTTTTCATTTATGTAATTTGACATCTAAATTGGATTTAAACACATGCCATTGTTTTGATGGTTTTTACTTCTTAATAACCTGCTTTTTGGTTTTGACAATGGGAATTAATTGTAAATTAATTTGTAAAACCTTTGTATTTTAAATTTGAAAAAATGGATTCCATATCTGGATTCATAAGTTCTAAATTATGTAAGTAGGAACCTTTTATTTTTGGAAATTATGAATGGTAACTTCATTAAATTTTTTTATTTACCATGGTTAAAAGGTAAATCAGGAAAGTAAGGGTAAAAAATATTATTATAATATAAAACCACAATAACACATGTATTAATCCTATTTGATGAGATATTTCTGACCTTGATCATCCTTGGGTATATTTTAGGACCCAATGGAGTGAGTTGGGTGTGACAATGACATGTACAAATAACTAATTTAATGTAAAGAGAAATAAAACAAAAACATCTCTCTTTTTACTAAAACAATTTTAATATAAGGTTATATAACTAATCTCCTTTACTATAAATAATAAATATAAATCTATAAATATTCCATACATCATGTTATTTTATTTATAATTTTTATACATTAAATAAATAAATTTATTTATCACAAAATGATGATGCAGTGATTACCTTATTAATGAATGATTTAAATAAATGATATTATAAATATAAAAATAAGGGTAATTTGAAATATTTTATGCCATAAAATATTTTTATGAATGATTATGACATTTTCTATTTGGTTTAATGTAGTTTTTTATTATTAATAAATTATTTATGACTTTAAAAAACATCAATTACTAAATAATGTTGAAATTGACATAATTGAGTTTTTTAAAAAATATATACTATTTTATTAAATGAAATAATAGTAATAAAAATATTAGATTCATCCAAATGACTTAGATAATGTTACAAATGTCATTAATTATCCACTTGAGGTTCTATTGTCATGTAATAGCTACCATATTAACCATATAGTGCAAAAATAAAACAAGACATCGTAAGAGTTAATTTATATAACTAAGGGTGAAAGACAAAATATAATGTTATATTGGTGACCTAAACTATTCTAAAATCTTTTGGATGAGATTATTTTGACCCTTACTCATATTATCCTTAAAATAAATAACTTTGTACCTATTAAGATTCAAAACATACATTTTAATAAAATAATACTTTAGGACTTTCTTAAATTTCCCATCCTCTCTCTTATAAAAGGTCACCACCTCTACCCACAAAATCACACATCTAATCCCCTTGGGGAATCCAATGTATTCTCGAACAATCTCTAAAAATCCTTCTCTTTTTTCCTTGGATCCTTTCCTTCACTATAAGGCAAATCAAGAAATCATTTTGTCTCAAATCAATAGAAGTTACTCGATTTAGAGGTAACTTCTTCTCTCAAGTTCCATTCATTTATTTTTCTTTCTCCTACCCCAAACTCTTTTTATTCAATTATTTTATAAGAAAACCAGTATACTAAATATAATAGGATTTCTTTATGCTAAGGGTTCAACCTACACTTACACAGACCTCTATCTAATGGATGTGTACGGTGAACTACTGCCTCACAAAACAATGATTGTTCAATTTTCTCCTACCACCTATCATGGTGGACATTATGATGGAACTGAATTTATATATGATATTTATATTTTATTTATATTTTATCTATGCTTTTTTAATTTTTATTTACAACATACCTTTATTCTTCCCGAAATGTGTAAATATGAAAATTTTATTTGAGGAAGTGTGGAATACCACCCCCACAAAGTGATATGACTCATTCATTCCTTACACGGAACATAGAAATGATAAAGCTAATGAACTTATTTTACATATATAACATATATATTATAATTGAATTATAATATACCTATGTATCATTTATTTTTCATTCCTTTAAAATCACAATGATATGAAAGTAGCCTTTATGCGTAAATACGACCTACCATCTCCATAATCGGCTTATTTCATTTATTATCTCAAAATATTTTGGAATATTTAAAAAAAATACATTCTGTATTTATAATATATTTATATCATTATTAATATTCTAGAGAAAATATACTTATTAAAGCATGTATAATTTTTATCAGTATAAGTTTATTTTTGACCCAAGTATAAACATCGACAAAACATAAAATATGAACTCAAATAATTTAATAATTGTTATAACATGGTAATAAGTGAAATAAAATGAATAATAAACATTTAAAAGGTTCTAAAGAATTTAGAAATTAACCTAAATTATTATTCAAGAAATTAATGAATAAATGAGACAAGTCATACTCAATGTAAGGGATTTCATCTCAATCACCTTTCATGAAGGAATATTTGGATTTATATTAAAAAATCTATTATAAAGTGTATAATCAACCCATTTGAATTTTAATTTCATTCCATGGTTTTCAAAAGAAATATTTTTTTACGAAGTATTTTACTAAAAAACAAAAGGATTGTTTCTTTTTAACATACACGGTGATAATGACCTTTCTGCCACCATGAGAATTATTTAATAATTTGCATCCTCTACAAGCCATAATGATTTTAAAAATAAAAGTAAATAATATATTTCGTTTTTAGGTATTTTTATATTGAAAATGGTTTTGAGAATGGATTTATTATATCAAAATATTGAAATGATGTCGTATGATTTCAATGTGGAAATGTTATTTTTACATTATGATTATTCAAGTGTTATGATTCTTGGGCATTGCTTATGTATACAGGTGGTTCTGTGATAAACCAAGGGAGGGTGATCATGTGATTTCTCTCTAATTCACTGGGTAACATGATAGAGGTAAACATTAAGGTTTATCCTTAGAAATTTGTGGAATACACTATGATGGGTTTTTGAAATGTAAACATGAAGGTTACTCCCTATGTGGCTATGAATGCTAAAAAGTAAATTTGATAAGGATCCCCAAGTTGCCTTTATTATTTATGATTACATTGATGTTTTCTTAATTAATATAAATTCATGGGATTATAAATAGTCATGGACTAGTGTTTTCTTTATTTATTCTATCCCTTTCTGAGTTTTCATGCTCATCCCATGTTTTTTGAAATGTTTTCATAGGGTACAAGGATGAGTATGATAAATAAAATGTCAAGAAGATATTTATCAAAATCATAAATCTTGTTTTTAAAAGGGTTTTATTTGGGGAAAACATAGATATGGTTAATATAATATCCTCTTGTATGATTATGGGATGATACGTGTTAATAATGGACTAATTCTTTAATACTCTAATCCTAAAATGATCCTCAATGTGAATTAATATCAAATTATAGACTTATCTCAGGATTGTGTAATTTTTTAAGGATGGGCCTTATATTTTGTATCATATGTAGGTTTAGATAAATTTAAGGGTAAAGATATTGCTAATAGATAATACATAAAATAATTTTACTTTACGTTAAAATTTAAATAGCATTTGAGTATTACCTTGTTGCATCATCATGATATGTCTATTCAAAAAGGGTTTTCATAGAAGAATTAGGGCATATGTGATGGAACGACATCCAGAGGAAAACAACCTTTGAAATAAAAAACATCAGATGGTCATAATTAGAACTGCTTTTTTTATAATGATGACATAGTTGACTGAGGCTATAAATCGAGGCGGTATCCATGAACGAGATTAGCCAGATGAACCACAGAGGAACATGTCAGTAGTGGAGGCATGAGGCAACATCCTCCATTATTTAGAGGATAATCAGACCCTGTGTTTTCTAAATAGTGTATTAAATCCCTAAAAATAACTTTGAGGTCATGGGGTTTTTAGAACATTAAAATTTTAGTCTTTTTGTTTAACATTTTAAAGGTGAATCCAATCAGTGGTAGTCGATGGTTAAAAATATCCAGGATAGTGTTGAGATTAATTACTTTGATTGGGATGAATTCAAAGGTTTATTTACTGAGAAAAGTTTTTCTTAACGCGGTTCAATATAGGATGAAAAGAAATTCTTGGAATTGAGGCAGGAGGATAACTTCGTGGCTACTTATGAATTAAAATTAACTCAACTTGAAAGTTATAAAAAAAATTCATATGATATTATAAATTTAAAATCAGTAGTTTTTACTTCGGATTAAATCCAAAGTATTGATGGGAATTATCGTCCATGAGTTCAAAAGTTATGAAAAACTATATTGGTATGCAGAGAAGGTGGAAATAGAGTATTTTTATGATGAATTATTCTATGAAAATCAATAGAATAATAGGTAGAGGTGGGAGATGAAAGGGACGAATTCTTCAAAATATTCCGATGGAAAGAAACTTAAGTTTATAATTTGTGAAAATTGTGTTAAAAATCACACTGGGGAATTCCTTTTTAGTTCTATTTAGTGCTTCTGATGCGTTAAAGCGGGACATAGGGATCATAATTTCATTGAAAAAGGTCAAGGTAGTGGCAACACAAAAGTTTATTTATAGTCAATAAATTTTTTTAAGTGTAATGAAATAGGGCATTATGAAAATGAGTGTCCAATGAAGAACTCGAATGATAAGTAGTTGGACTACATGCAGAAAGGTGTGGTGAAATCCTTTACAACTACTTCATTAGATGTTGGGCCATAAAATGAAGTATTAATAGATTTATTGTTTGATTATAAAGATTATGACAATTTTTTGTTTGAATCTGCGTCTACACATTCTTTCATTTCTTCTAATTTTTCTAGTAAATTAGGAATTCCATCTTAAGAAATGAATCGAGATCTTATGGTAAAGACACCTGGGGGAAAATGTTGAGAAAAAAAGAAACTAAATAAACATTAATTTCCTTGTATATGGAAATAATCTACGTGAAAACCTAATTTTTTTACCTCCAGTAGAGTTTGATGTTATTTTGGGTGTGGATTGGATTTCTATTTATAATGCTATGATTGACTATAGAGATAAAATTTGTTTCTTTTTAGAAAAAATTTCAGTTTGTGTACAATAATAAACCCTTACTATTGATAACATATTAAGAAGATATAAAACTAGTAAAATATATAAATGAATGTTACCGTAAACATATTATTGAAAATAAAGGAACTATTCAAATTAAGGAGGTGCCAGTGGTAAATGAGTATCTTGATGTTTTTCATGATTATTTCCCTGGTATAATTCCTGATCGGGAAGTTGAATTTACTATTGACATGGATCATGATGCTAATCCAATTTCAAAACCCCCTTCTTGAAGGGATCAAATTGATCATTTAGAGTTAATGAATATACTGAAAGAGTTATTATATAGAGGACTCATTTGACCAAACACACTATAATGGGGTGCTTATATCTATTTTATTTTAAAAAAATATGGTTCAATGAGACTTTTCATTGATTATAGTGAAATGAATAACATCATTATTAAGAACAAGTATACTTTTCCTCACATCAATTATTTGTGTGATCAGCTCTATGAAGATTAGTATTTTTTGAAGATTGAATTGAGTTCTGTATACCATTAAAGGAATCATAAATTTCAAAGACCGTGTTTCATACTATAAATTTCTACTATGAATTTATAGTTATTTCTTTTGGGTTAACTAATGAACCTTCTATGTTCATGGATCTTATGAATAGAATTTTCCATGAGTTCATGGATATGTTTTTGGTTATTTTAATTAATTATGTTTCGGTATATTCTAAAAGGAAAGAGGAGCATGAATTTTAATTAAGGATTATCTTGTAAAACTTAAAAGAAAAGAAATTATATGATCAATTTAGTAAGTGTGAGTTTTTGTTACAACAAATTTCATTCCTTGGTCCCATTGTTTATAATAAGTACATACCGGTTGATCCTGCTAAAAAAGTTGTTGAATAATTCAAAGACCCAAAAATTAAACTAAGATTCCTAGCATTCATGGTTTAATATGTTATTACTGGAGGTTTGTTAAACTAATTCATGGTTATCTAGCCCATTGACTAAGTTAACTAGAAAAGGTGTTATGTTCATCTGGATAAAATAATGTGATGAATGTTTTTAGTAATTGAATAGAAGATTGGTGAATGCTATAGTTTTGAAATTGCCTTCCAGAAATGTTGAATTTTTTATCTATTGTGACTATTTGTCGAAAGGAAATGGACATGTCCTAATGAATAATGATCATGGAATTTCTTATACTTCACATCATTTGAATATGAATAAGTTAAATTAGCCTACACATGATTTGGAAATAATTGATGTTTTTTTAAAAAATTATTGAGGCCTTATATGATAGAGTAAACTTTTAAATATATATTTACCATAATGGTTTTAAGTGTATATTTACTCAGAAATAATTGAACAGGATTCATAGAATATGGATGAAATTAATTAAGGATTATGATTACACGATTCATTTCCATCATAGAAAAGTGACCAAAGTGGTTGATGCTTTGAGTCGGAAAAGTAATTACACATTAACCATGTTACATTTTTAACATCACCATTTGATTAATATTTTGTTGAACATTGGCATGTATTTTGTTGGTGCAGAAAATTCCACTATTTTGTTTTAGGTTTCAGTGCGCTTGTCTCTATAAGACAGAATAATGAAAGTGCAGAAGGAAGATAGTGAGTTCTAGAAAAAGGTATAATATGTTCAAAAGGGTAAGTTACCTGAATTTAACATTGATAAAGACTGTGTTTTGAGGTTTGGAAAGAGATTATTCTTGACTTGTGACTCACAGTTAAAGAAATAGTTGTTGTGTGAAGCTCATCATTCTTTGTTTTTAGTTCATCCTCATAGTACTGATATGTAGAAAGATCTTCATGGGTATTACTGGTGGGACGAAATTGAAAGATATAATTCTAACTTTACTGTGAAGTGTTTGACTTTTCAGTAGGTGAAAAATGAATGAAAAATTATGTAAGGGATTATTGAGTATTTGTTAGTTCCAAATTGGTTATGAGAATATGTGTCCATATATTTCATAATGGGATTACCAAATAATTCTCGAGGTAACAATGCAATGGGTGTTATTGTTGACTGATTAGCTAAATCTTCCCATTTTCTTCCTATATGAGATTCTATGTATCTATATCAACTTTCTTAGTAGTATGTTAAGGATATAGTCAGGTTACATGGTGTTATTCTCTCCATTGTATCTGATCGTGATCTTAGGAAAAAATTTAACTATTGGAAGGGTATTTTGAAGTCGTTGGGTGCTAAATTAAATTATAGTACAACTTTTCATCTAAAATAAGATGGGTAGATAAAATGAACAATTCATACATTGGAATATATGACATGATCATGTTCAATTGATTACTAGGGAAGTTGGTACAAACATATTTCTTTGGTGGATTTTTCTTATAATAACAGTTTTCATTTTAGTATACAGATGGCACCATTTGAGTAATTACATGGAAAGTCGTGTTGAACTACAACTTTTTGGGATAATGTAGGTGAAATGAATTTGATGAGACCAAAATTGGAAGAAGATATGGAATAAAATGTTAAGTCATTTCATAAGAACATGAGGACAACTCAGAGAAGGTAGAAATGTTATGTAGATAACCAGAGGAAGGATCTTTCTTTTTTAGGTAGGTGATCATGTATTTCTAAAAGTATCTCTCTAGAAATGTGTGATGCATTTTGGTAACAAGGGAAAGCTGAGTCTATGGTTTATTGGACCCTATAAAATCCTGGAGAAAAATGAATTAGTTATCTACAGATTGGATTTACCTCCATGTTTATCCTAGGCACACACTGTTTTAATGTTAAAATGATATGAAAGTATATGCTGGATGCATCTCATGTTATGAGTCCATAAGTAGTTCAGTTAGAAGAGAATCATTCTAATAAGGAATAACATGTTTTATTATTGACTATTGAGGGTATTTTTTATGGAATAAAACGATTCATCAGGTAAAGGATTTATGAAAAACCCATATGGTTGAAGTGGCAATCTGAGAATTTGAAAATTCTATGAGTTATAAATACCCCCACTTATTTGATAAGTGAATAAAATTTGGAGGAATCAATTTCCAAAATGGTAAGGATGTGACATCTCAGGTGTTTATAGAATAATACAATTTCATATTTATTAATATTTTTTAATTAAATATTAATTTTACTTTAAACGAGACACTATGTACTATAGCGTACCTGTTTCCGATGCTTTCGTTGGGGAGAGCACATCCGTCTGTGGAGGACGCGTAGCTATTGCCCTGCATTCCTTCTTTCCAAAGGCGGGCGACATTCGTTCCTTGTTCAGGTATGTCTGCTCCTTGATCAAAACGGGATGATGGGATGTCGGTTCTTCCTTCCATGTATTCCTCCTTAGAACTCGTCACCTAGTCTGGGTCTCCCTCATAGATTTAATACGTTGTTCATGAATCTCATTCCCGGTGCCATATCTTCATGGACACCGGTTAATTACACTACTTCCGTCAAGACTTTCCATAGGGTCTTGAAATGGTAGCGACCTTCGATCGGAGTAGACAGCAACATCAGGCATGTCAGGGCATCTATGGGTGCATGGACATTGGGGAACCTGTATTCTCCCTCATGAGAGGGCATCTCAAGGGTGCATAACCCGAGGCATGTATCTGAGGTTTTCCTCAGCTTACCATGTTTAACACAGGGTATGCAGCATGTTTAACATCTTGTGAAGACGGTTACGCCAATGGCGTTCCGTCTGAGGTTTTCCTAAGGCATCTCATGTTTATCATGAGGTAGGCCGCGAGTTTAACGTCTTGTGGAGACAAAATAAGGGTGATCAGAACGTCCCATAGAGACAGATTGAAGGTGGTGTGCCCCATAGAGGGGAGATGTCACACCGTAATGGCTGATCTGAACACCACTGAGCGCGGATTAGGGGAAGTGCACCCCAGGATGGGTTACATTACCACTAGTTGGGATTGAACCACTTGGAGGTTTCCAACGTACCCTGTGTAGAGGACAGGGATCAAAACCCACGTAGTTCGAAGGGGTGATGAATTGGGGTGTACACAGAGGACAACGACCCGGAGATATGCTGAGGCTTAAACATGGAAAGCGGCCCATGCGCCGCTAGGAGCAACGAGGAGGTGGATGTCATGATCCCATCGGGATGTGGCGTCCCGGGTGAGAATCAAGATGGTTGATGGTTGGATGAATGAAGTGGAGGGGGAGTGAAATGGGACCATCGCAGGGGCGACGGTGAAGTTGGGCTTGAGCCTTGAAGAGGCTTCCAACATATCCCCGTGGTAGGGAATCAAAGTCTGCGTAGTTCGGGATAGTGCCGGTGAACCGACGTGAAGGTGGACCTTGGCCCGATGGATGTCGTCAGCGAACCAACGTAAAGGTGGACCTTGGTCCGATGTGTCAGCGAACCGATGTGAAGGTGGACCTTGGTCCGATGGACATTGTCAGCGAACCGACGTGAAGGTGGACCTTGGTCCGATGCATCAGCGAGTCGATGTGAAGGTGGACCTTGGTCCGATGGGCATCGTCAGCGAACCGACATGAAGGTGGACCTTGGTCCAATGGGCATCGTTAGAGAACCGACGTGAAGGTGGACCTTGGTCCGATGAGAGATGGGCTTGAACCTTGGGGATGCTTCCTACGTACCATGCCTTGACATGGATCAAAGACCTCATAGTTCAAATGAAGGAATTCATCAGCGAACCGACGTGAAGGTGGACCTTGGTCCAATGAGAGATGGCCTTGAACATCGGGGAGGCTTCCTACGTACCATGACTTGGCATGGATCAAAGACCTTGTAGTTCAAAGGTTTTCATCGGTGAACCGACGTGAAAGTGGACCTTGGTCCAATGAGAGATGGGCTTGAACCTCAGGAAGGCTTCCTACGTAGCATGCCTTGACATGGATCAAAGACCTCGTAGTTCAAAGGGTTTCATTGGTGAACTGAGGTGAAAGTAGACCCGGGGGTCCACTAGTGGTGTGCTTGAACCTTGGGAAGGTTTCCTACATACCATGCCTTGACATGGATCAATGTCCTCATAGTTCAAAGGATTGATGGAATACTGTTTAACGTCATGCGGGACGGTAGTGAAACCTGACGTGAATAAACGACGGGCGGTGGGCTTGAACCTCGTGGAGGCTTCCTACGTACCATGCCTTGGCGTGAATCAAAGTCCCCGTAGTTCGGAATGGAGGTGGGTGTCGGCGAACCGACGTAAATGAGGGACCATGGTCCGATGTGATATGGGCTGGAACCTCTGGGAGGATTCCTACGTACCATGCCTTGACATGGATCAATGTCCTCGTAGTTCGGGTGGTCACAACGGCTTGTCGTCAGATTGGAATGCAGTTTAACGTCATGCTGGACGAAGGTATAACTTGAAGTGAATTGGATGACTGGTGGGCTTGAACCTCGTGGAGGCTTCCTACGTACCATGCCTTAGCATGGATAAAAGACCTCATAGTTCAAATGGGTGTGCAGTTTAATGTCATGCGGGACAATGGCATATAGTTTAACGTCATGCTGGACGAGGGAATGCAGTTTAACGTCATGCTGGACGAGGGCATGCGGTTTAACGTCATGCTGGATGAGGTATTGTCATGGACAATGCCAACTCTAAGCCCATGTGAGTCATGCTCAATGTGAGAAACAAGAGACATCAAGGACGTGACGATCACGCCACGAAGGGTGCGTCCGTGTGAAGCGAAGAGGGGCTTACACGTTAGGCGGCCCATGGTGATCAGACTTACTCCAAGATGGAGGCCTGAGGAAAAAGATGATGATAGTTTTGGGATGGATCCTCATGGAGGCTTCCTACGTATCCCCGTGGCGGGGAATCAAAGTCCACGTAGTTCTCCTGATGATGGCTTACTGCCGATCGGGGGTTTCAACGGCTTACCGTTGGATTGGGTCACAACGGCTTACCGCTGAATGGGGTGTCAATGGCTTACCTCTGGATGAGATCAAAACAGCTTACCGCTGAATAAAGATGCAATGGCTTACCGCCGCATGGGGTCGCAACGGCTTACCACTGGATTGGGTCACAACGACTTACCGCTGGATTGGGTGTGAACGGCTTACCGTTAAATGGGGTCGCAACGGCTTACTGCTGGATCGGGTCACAACGACTTACCACTGGATTGGGTGTGAACGTCTTACCATTAAATGGGGTCGCAACGGCTTACCACTGGATCGGGTCACAACGGCTTACCACAGGATTGGGTGTGAACGGCTTACCGTTAAATGGGGTCGCAACGGCTTACCGCTGGATGAGGATGTTAACGGCTTACCGCTGAATAGGATCACAATGGCTTACTGCTGGATGAGGATGTCAACGGCTTGCCGCTGAATGGGGTTGCAACATCTTACCGCTGGATGAGGATTTCAATGGCTTACCGCTGAATAGGATCACAACGACTTACCACTGGATGAGGATGTCAACGGCTTTCCGCTGAATGGGGTTGCAACGAATTACCGCTGGATAGGATCAGAACGGGTTACCGCCGGATAGGGTTGTCAACGGCTTACCGCTACATAGGGATGTCAACGGCTTACCGCTGAAAAGGAGTGACAATAGTGGATGGGGATTACGCTAGGAAGCTACCCGGGTGCCGCTATGGAGCGACAATGGTGAATGGGGCTTACGCTGGGAAGCTGCCCGGGTGCCGCTATGGAGCGACAATGGTGAATGGGGCTTACACTAGGAAGCTGCCCGAGTGCCGCTAAGGAGCGGCACTGGTGAATGGGGCTTACGCTAGGAAGCTGCCCGGATGCCGCTATGGAGCGGCAATGGTGAATGGGGCTTACGCAAGGATGCTGCCCGGATGCCGCTATGGAGCGGAAATGGTGAATGGGGCTTACACAAGGATGCTGCCCGTAATGTATTCCTCATGTCTGGCCATGAGGGCATCCCAACTCACTGATGAATTGAGGCCTTCACCTATGCACTGGTGCACAAGAGGGATAATGCCAAGGGGTGTTGGAATCATGACACTATAGTCATGGCATTGAGCATCTTACGCTTGGAGCATAAAGCATCTCCTGTTTGGAAAAAGAGGCATCCTACGTTAGGAACATAGGGCGTACTACAATTTAGAGTCTTGTAGGTAAGACTATTAGTATCTCATGATAAGAGCATAAGGCATCTCTTATTTGAGAAAGAGGCATCCTATGTTTGGAACATAGGTAGAATACTACAGTTTATAGTCTTGTAGGTAGGACTATTGGCATCTCATGATAGGAGCATGAGGCATCTCTTGTATTGGGCATGAGGCATCCTATGTCTGGGACATAGGGTGAATACTACAGTTTATAGTCTTGTAGGTAGGACTGTTTGCATCTCATGCTAGGAGCATAAGGCATCTTTCGTATAGGGCAAGAGGCATCCTATCATTTGTTAGATAGGGTTTACTACAGTTTATAGTCATGCAGATAGGACTATTAGCATCTCATGCTAGGAGCATGAGGCATCTCTCGCTTGGAACAAGAGGCATCCTATCATTTGTTAGATAGGGTGTACTACAGTTTATAGTCATGTAGATAGGACTATTAGCATCTCATTCTAGGAGCATGAGGAATCTTTTGCTTGGAACAAGAGGCATCCTATCATTTGTTAGATAGGGATTACTACAGTTTATAGTCATGTAGAAAGGACGGTTGACATCTCATGCTAGGAGCATAAGGCATCTCTCGTATAGGGCAAGAGGCATCCTATCATTTGTTAGATAGGGGGTACTACAGTTTATAGTCATGTAGATAGGACTATTAGCATCTCATGCTTGGAGCATAAGGCATCTCTCGCTTGGAACAAGAGGCATCCTATCATTTGTTAGATAGGGATTACTACAGTTTATAGTCATGTAGATAGGACTATTGGCATCTCATTCTTGGAGCATGAGGCATCTCTTGTTTGGAGAAAGAGGCATCCTATGTTAGGAACATAGGGGGTACTACAGTTTATAGTCATGTAGATAAGACTATTGGCATCTTACGCTAGGAGCATAAGGCATCTCTCGTATAGGGCAAGAGGCATCCTATCATTTGTTAGATAGGGTGAATACTACAGTTTAAAGTCATGTAGGTAGGAAAATTGGCATAAGGCGCCTAGAAATGGATGGTGTTGGGACTTACGCAAGGGCGAACCTTTTTGGTTCAACCTGGCATAGGAGCCAAGTGATAGGGTATGAAGGAGTTTCCTGAAGAATGGTTCGACTCAAGGTACCTGGGGAATTGATGATGAGAATATCAACTCACGACATGGAATGATACCCAGAAGAATATGTGAACTCAAGGTGTTTCATGGTGTGTGGAGGAGTGTCTCTAATCATGGTATTCCATAGGTGGAAGATGGGAGTGCAGAAGTGCGCAATGGAAAATCCCGACGTCCCGGACCGAAAAGTCCACGGTGCGACTCCCCATTTTTCATGGGGGTCTGTGACGGTAGTGAAGGGACCGGCCCGGAGGGCCGAGACTGAAGCCCAGCACTGACCCCCAGCGGGGGTGCGGGGGTGCATCCCCCGCGGTATGGACCGGTGGGCGCGAAGTTAGGATCCTCTCAAAGGATAGGTCTTCGCGAAGTAGCTTTGAGGAGCATGGCCTCACGGAGCAACGGTCTCTCGTGGAGCAAAGGGGTCTCGCAGAGCAAAGGGGTCTCATGGAGCAAAAGGGTCTCACAGAGCTTGGTCTCGCGGAGAAAAGGCCTCTCGCAGAGAAGCATCGCGGAGCATAGGCTCGCGGAGCATGGACACACGGAGGATGGTCTTGCAGAGCATCATCATGGAGAATTGGCTCACAGAGCATGGACTCACAGAGCCTCGGCTCGCGGAGTACCAACATAGAGGAAGCTTCTCGCGGAGCATGGCCTCGCGGAGCCGCAATGCGGAGCTCCGCTCGGCCGCCCAAGGGGCGAAGTGGCCGTGGCCGTCCTCCTGGAGAAGGGGGTGAGCTGGGTATTTATAGGCAAGGGGCACCGCGAAGCAGAACTCCCGCGCCGCCTCTGGTGCTTTGAGGCGCGATCCTGAACGTCAAATTCGTTCACGGAGAGGTATCGCCATCGGAGCTTCGCAGCGGGATCGTGAACGTCAAATTCGTTCGCGGAGAGGTACCACCTCTGGAGCTTCGCGGCGGGTTCGCGAACGTCAGGGTGTTCGCGGAGCTTTACCGCCTCCTCTGCTTCGCGGCGGGTCTTCGCAGCGCGTCACGAATGTTATATGGGTTCGCGGAGCCTCTCGCTTCATTACTTCACGGCGGCACTCCGCAATCGCGGAGGCGGCTTCACGGATGGGCTTTGCGAACCAGTTTTCCAGCCAAACTTCAAATGTCCATAACTCTTAATCCGTAACTCTGTTCGGGCCCTATGACCTACCAAATCGAAGCTTGATAAATGGAATACGATCTTGGATCATGTATGGAAGCATTTGGAAAATTTTTGGGGACGCTTTTTCTGGTGCCAACAGTACCTGACATGCAACAAATCATTTCTCCTAAATCTTATGTTGCACAAAACACTAAGTTATATTGAAAAAAATACAACAACAATATTATTATTTTAAATTTTAGTTAAATAATAGTCATTGTATTGGAAAGAATGAACAAAATTTCCTATATTATGATATTTCATATTCTTTGATTTTTTTTACATTTATCCCATTAATTTTAGAGGCTTAAAATGATAATGAATCCAATTTTAAGCATAAAATACTCAACTATTTTTTAAAGCTCGATTACCATTTTTGATGGAGAACCCTTTTTTAAAGAAATTACAACTTTTAAACATTATATATGATAAAATAAACATTTTTTGGAAGAATAACATCAAAATTTACATTGGTTGAAATTTTTGTACTTTTCTGATAAATTCATATTTTAATGAAGAGTGAAAAATGCTAAATTTTAATTCCAAACAGCCTTTTATTCTAAATAATTTATATATTAATGTTATATATTTATATGGTTTTATAGATGAAATTGGATTATGTTTTTATCATTTAATCCAATGTTGGTCATTGGATGTAATTACACATTTAAATTGGATAGAAACACGTGTCACTTTTTTGAATGTTTTTACTTCTTAAAACCAACTTTTTGGTTTTGACAATGTGAGTTAATTTAAATTAAATTAATGCATATTTTTGTGTTTTGAATTTGGAAAAATAGATTCCATATTTTGAATTAGAAGTTACAAATTATGTAAATAGGTACATTTTATTTTTAGACATTATGAATAGTAACTTCTGTAGTTATTTTTATTTACCATTGTTAAAGGGTAAACAAGGTAAACCGGGCTAAAAATAATATTATAAAAATATAAAACCACCTTAAAAATTTTCAGAATTTTATTGGATGATATATGGCTGACCATGAGAATCCATGGGTATATTTTAGGACCCCATGGGGCTACTTGGGTGTGATAATGACATGTTATAATTATTAATTTAAACTGAAGAGAAATATGACACATACATGTATATTTTTACTAAAAGAATTTTAATATTGGTTTATATAACTGATCAATATAATTATAAATAGTATTTCTAAATAAAAAACTACTTCCTATAAAATTTTATTTTATTTATAAATTTTAACCATTAAATGAATAATTTTTTCTAAAACAATAATGATACAGTGACTACCTTATTAATGAAAGAATAGAATAAGTGATATTATAAATATTAAAATAAATGTAATTTGAAAATTTTGATGTCATCAATGTATATTAGGGATAATTATGACATGTTATGTTTTATTTAATGTAGTTTGTTAATTCATCAAGTGGTTATGACTTTAATGAAAATTAATTACTAAATAGTGTCAGAATTGATATAAATGAGTTATTAAAACAAATACTATTTTATTAAATTCTATAATAGTCATAAAAATATTAAATTTGTATAAATGAGTTATTTAATGTTAAAAGTTTCCTTAATGATCTAATTTAGTATCACTGGTCATTTTATAGTTACCATATTAACCATATAGTGTAAAAATAAAAGTAGACATGGTAAGAGTTGATTTATTTAACTAAGGGTTGAAGCCAAAAAATATGGTTATATTTGTAAACTAAACATGTCTAAAACCCATTGGTTTAGATTATTTATACCCAAAATCATATTATCCTTGAAAAATATATCTTTAGAACATTTATAATTTTAAAAAAAATTATAATAAAACAATATTTCAAGACTTTCCTAAAGTTTCCATCCTACCTCTTATTAAAAGACACCACCTCTACCCACTAGCTCAAACTTCTAAAGCACCTTTTCTCATCCAAATTCTTGTCAAATAATATCCATACATTCCTAAGGTCCTTCTATAAGCCTTAACTTGGGAAGAAATAAATCCAAGAAAAATATGGGGCAAAAATTCAAAGGAGTAACACGATTTAGAGGTAATGTATTCTCTCATGCTCCTTTCATGAATTATCCTTTTTCAAACCCCTAAAAAATTTTATTCCATTATTTTATAAAAAAATTAGTATAATAAATATACTAGGTTTCTATATGCTATGTTTTCAACCTAAACTTACACACATCTCCATTTAATTGATAAATAACATATTGTTTCTATGTACGGCAAACTACTACCATACGAAACGATGATTGTTCAATTTTATCCTATCACCTATCATGGTGGCCATTAAGATGGAAATATTTTAATATATGATATATATACATATATATTTTATTTATATTATATTTATTTTTCTATATTTTATATTTATAACATACCTTTTGTCTTTCCATAATGTGTAAATATGATAATTTCATTGGAGGAAGTGTGGACTACCACCCCCTCGTAGTTATATGACTCGTTTATTCCATAAATAGAAAGTATAAAGGAAAGAGTTAATGAAATTATGTAACATATATAACATAGATATTTTACTGAAATTATAATATATCTATTTGTCATTTAGTTTTCATTCCTTTAATGCGACAAAGAAATGAAAGTAGTGTTCATGCTTACGTACGACCTACCATCTCCATTAACACTGTATTTCATTTATTATTTCCAAATGTTATGGACTATTAAAAATAAATATATACTGGATATATATTATATTTAAATTATGAATAATATTTTTGAGATAATGGTCATATGACCACAAAGATAATTTTCATCAACAGAAGTTCATTTTTGACTCAAGTACCGTAGATCGATAAAATTTAAGATATGAACTAAAATAATTAACTAGTTGTTATTAAATTGTAATAAGTGATATAAAATGAATAATAAACTTTAAAATGGTTCTAAAGTAGGTATAAATTACCTTATTTTTATTAATCTAGAAATTAACTAATGAAATAGACAAGTCAGACTCAATGTAAGGTATTTCGTCTCAATCTCCTTTCATCGAGGCATATTTATATATATATATATACAACCTTATTTTATACGGTGTATATGAAACCCATTTTACATTTAATTTCCTTCAATAGTTTAAAAAATATATTCTTTTACAAATAATTTTAATAAAGGAAAAAAGGATTGTCTCTTTTTAACAAGTGCAGTGACAACAACCTTCCCGCCTCCATGATCATTATTTTATATTTATATTTCTATACAAGCTGTACTATTTTTAAAAATAAAAGTAAATTCCATATTCCATTTTTAGGTATTTTGGTTTCGAAAATGATTTTTAGAATGGATTGAATATATCAATATCTTGAAATTATGTCTTCGGATTTCAATGTGGAAATGTTATTTTTCATTTATATTTTTTCAACTGTTATGATTCTTGGGCATTGTTAATGTATACAGGTGGTTTCGTGATAAATTTTGGTTGGGTGAGACTATGATAGATCTCCATTGTATTCGATAATGTGACAGAGGTAAACATTAAGGTTTATCCTAAGAGATTTAGGGAATATACTGTGATGGGTATTCCAAACGTAACCATGAAGGACACTCCTTATGTGGCTGTGAATGCTAAAAAGTATGTATGATATGGATGACACAAGTTTACTTTATGATTTATTATTTATATAATATTTTCAAGATTCTTATTAATTCATGGGTTTATAATTATTCTTGGACTAATGTTTTCATTCATTATGTTTTCCCTTACTAATTTCTTATGCTCATCCCATGTTTTTTGAAATATATTCACTTGGTATAAGGATAAGTAAGATAAAGGAAGAAGTCAAGAAGATTTTTATCAAGAGAATAAATCATATTTTTTAAAGGGTTTTATTTGGTGGAAAAAATGGGTTCTCTTTTGATAGTATCATCTTGTATGACTATGGGATAATTATTATTAATACTTTCTTAATTATTTAAAACTCTAAACCTAAAAAGATCCCTGATGTGAAATAATTTTAAATCAATGACTTATCTTAATATTATGTAATGATTTAAGGTCGAGGCCTTATATTGATAGTTATTTTATTATTTGGGCAAATATTGATAAATTCTAAATTTTTTTCCTTAAAAAAATTTGGTAATGCATATTAATTATTGTAATTATTCAATATGAGGAATGATTTGGATTAGTAATAATGGGTGGGGTCAAGACATCATATAGCCCCTCAATGCATCTATAGTCTCTCAAGATAAATATGAGTTGTGAAAATTAATAGGGTTTCTACCTATAGTTTTAAACCATCATGTGAAATTTCTTGATGGTATAGGTTTTCATATGCCTGAGACAAGAAATCCAAAAAAGTAAGAAATTACTTGAATTAGATTCATTTATTATTTATCTATTATATTTTTCATCGATGTATCTATGCATGAATTTCACCATCGGTTCAATGATTAAACAATATGTGTTTTCAGTTCTTATCTTTCCTTGTTGGTTTCTTCATATTTGGTTATTCAAATAGAATGTGTGTTTATTTATTTACCTTTCCATATTTTTTAGACATAATATTATTATTTTATTTATTACATGGCACATTTGTTCAATTATAATCTTCCCATTTTATTATTCTCTTTGATTTATTATTTCATTCACTATACATTACCCTTATTGAGAATTTTATCTCACCCTTAATTTTTTTTATCTACCCTGGATTCCAAGAAGTGTACTATTAATGATATGAAAGGATTTAATAGATGAAAAAAATCTATCATCCAAGAAAGAAGAATATTTATGTCCTAATTAGTGTAATAATTTCTAAATAAAGACTCATGTATATATCTGGTTTGAAAAGACTAATAAGCTCTAAAGTCATTCAAGATGTGATTCCCTGTAATCATGCCATTTTATTTATATTAAACATGGGATCCAAGATTTTCAGGGTTAGTATGAAACAATTGGTAATAAAGGATGTTTAGTAGTAACCTATGGAATGAGATTTTGGAAAACATAGATTAGAGAAGATATACCTAAAGAAGACTTAGAGGATAAGTATGGAAGAACATACTAGAATGTTGGTAATGTGGATTTTGTGTGGGTCTTCCTAGAAATACATCCCTATCTAGATACTAAAAGGGGATGTGGTTTTGGTAGATATATACCTGAGAGTAATAAATTCGAAAATGTGTGTCCTGCCTGGCTTGGCATAACCTTGTACACAATAAGGGGCCTTACTCTTTATTGGGTTTGACAATATTATGGGATACGATTTGGATAATTCACATATTAGTTACATAAAATTATAAATTATTGGTATATATAGTAATAATGAATGGTCTAGGTTAAACCTCAAACCAAATAAGAACCTATGTTGAAGTATTTATGTATTTAGGTCGAATTAAAAACAATATTTAAAAAGACATTTATTAATTTACCTAATTTCAAGGATATACAAAATATTTATTTTTAAAATTTTATTGATTTTATTTTATAAATAAAAAACATGTGTGTCGGGTGAAAAACTATAAAATTTTGCAAGGCCACAGGTCTGGAACCTATGACCTATCAATGATAAGGGTTTCACACCAACCACTGACTTATGCAATTTCCTAGTTAAAGTGTCATCATTTTTAGTTGAAAATATTTATTCATAAATATTAATGATGAAAATTTAGTGTTTATTTTTAGGTATATAGATTAATTTTTTATCCATATTTGAATTGGAGAATATATAGAGACAAATGTAATGAATTTTTACTCTTTTATGGGCCTTAGGATCCATTAAATGTTTATTTTTGTGGATGAGGGAACAAAGTTAATTTTTGGATACCCATTTCTTGAAGTAAGGGATAAATCACAATTTGATTAAAGCATAACCCAAATATAAATTTTTCATATAAAATAAAAATTTCTCATGTAATTAAATTTCCATATATATTTATGTAGTAACAGAATTTATCAACATGAAGAAAATTATCTTAAAAAAATGTTTCTCTAATAACTTAAATTTTTTCAACCCATTAGTCTTTGAAAAATCATAGGTTTATGGATTTAAGGACATAAATTTCTCATTTATCGTTTAGTTGTTTGCGATTGATGACCTCAATCACACCTTATAAATATTTATGGTTTTCCACTATATATGTATCTCCACTTTCTACTAATGTTATCTAATTTAAAGACCTAGTTATATATTAGTCATCCTGACCTTTGTACTTCACATTATCACTTCTTTAGATGTTTTTTATGAATAATTCTCACGATGTGGGATTTAAACATTGAAAATATAAATCAATATATCATCAATATTGAGTTTAAATTGGGAGGATTCAATTTAATTAGGTTGGGGATAATTTAACGCCCTGAAAATGTGAAGTAGGAACATTGTATTTGATAGGTTGTATACCACACAACACTAAGGGCATAAGGGAATATAATATCTTGAGATATTTAAATATATTTAATATTATAAATAAATTCTTTCTTTGATATATCTTGATATCCATGTGATATTGAGTTTGTGTGTGTCGCACACAACAACAGGTTTCTTCAATTGCTTGGGTTAAACACAAAACCCAGTTTTACCGAAGAATAATATATTATTTATATATTATTATTTAATATAATATGATATAGACTAGAAATCATGAATATTATTAAATAATTTAAGAAAATATATTATTAAAAAATAAAAAATTAATCCATCAGTTACCAATTAATTAGAAATGAATATAAGAACCAATAAAAAATAAAGAGAAAACTTTATATAAAACTATTTTTATGCTCAAAAAGGTAGTTTATGCTGATAAATTAAATTAATTAAAAATAGTGGATGGTATTAATTATATATATGTTATATATTCAATAAACTATTTTTCAAATTTATCCAATAGATTCTATAGACATAGTATAAGAATAAAATTAATATTTTTCATAAAAACTTATATTTCTATAAAGGCACATTCATAGATTTTTAATGTTGAACCTATTTTAAATAAAATTTTGGAACTATTATAAGTATTATACATAAAAATAAAATTAATATTTGGAATTTGAACATAATAATTAGTTCAGGATAAGTTTTCGGTATTTCACACTGAAGTTTTATTTTTTGATGAAAAGTGAATAATACTAAATTTTAATTCAAAATCTCTTTTTCATATATTATATTTATAATATAAAATTATTATTATTTTAAAGATAAATTATAACAATGTTATATAATTTAATCAAATTTATGTCATTATAAACAATTTCACCTTGAAATTTCATATAAACACAACTCGAACATTGGAACTTTTTAATTTAAAACCCTCTATCATCATGTTTGCGGGATTAAATATAAATTAATTTCATCCAATAATGTGATTGTAATTTGTAATAATAGATTCAATATTTGGAATAGTAAAAATTTATAATTTATAGTGTGTTCAGTTTAGTTTTCTTCCAAAATTATTAGTGAAATTTAATGAAATAAATTACATTGATTAAGGTGAAATTTTCCATAATAATGGACTAAACCTTAAATTAAAGGGCCAAAATGATCTACAAACTTTTCCAATTTCATTTTATGTTCATATATTTAGAACCTATACTCATTTATATTGAATTTTTCCCATTATTGGATCCACTGTTAGTGAGAAAACTTTGGTTGAATTCCCTTTCCAAAAATTACAAGAGTATCACTCCTCCTCCACTATAAGAATTCCTTCTCTCATCCAACTTACTCAAACCATTGAAGACATATTTTCATGAAAAATATCATTCCAAATAGATACTAAAAATAACTTCCCTAATCTTATAAGCCTAACATAGGGAGAAAATTCATCCAAGGAATCCCTCTTAGTTAAAACCTAAAGAAGTTACCTGAAAAAGAGGTTACATTCTTACTCAAGATCTTTAGTTTTATTTCCATTATCCACCCCTCAACTATTATTACTCCATGATTAAATAATAATAACTACATCATCAATAGAATTATATGTATTTATACTAATTTTTAAACCTACACATACATAAATTCCATATAATGGGTAATTAACTTAACATTTTTGTGTACGGCGGACTAATCCCTCACGAAACAACATCGTTTATTTTTCCTTTACCATAATTACTGGTTAATAATTAGGGTAGAAAATATATTTTTATATTCTATATAAAATATTTATAATGTATTTATACATTTTTTATTATTTTATAAAACAAACCTTTATAATTTTTATTTTTTTTCTAAATACGGTAACATCATTTGTGGAAGTGTGGAGTACCACCTCCTCCAAGAGATGTGATTCTTTCATGCTCAAAATATAATGTATTAAGGATGTTTTTAATAAACCAATTTATCATATATAACATCAATATTATACTATAACTCTAATATACAAAAAAATATAAATGCTTTCATTCTTTTAATAAGACAAAGAAATGAATGTGTCATTTATGCATACGTACAACCTTCCATCTCCATGAACAGTGCATTTCATTTCATATCTCAGACTACTATAGACTATTCTAAAAATATATATAATAAATATATAATATAATTAAAAAATGAGTTAAAATTGTTATATGATGAAACCATGATCGAATTAAGAATAAAAATAAGTAACAAGTCAAAATATACTTGATAAACTATGCAATTAATATCAGAAATAGTAAAAATAATGAAAGGCTACTAACAAACTGGTAATAAGATATTATAAGATGTTAATAAATGATATAATAAATATCATTATGGTTTTTTATTAGTTAGTGTCTTGTTTAGACCTATTATACCTGATGTTTAATGAAGTTCACCAAAAATGGAAATGCATGGTAAGGGATTTTGTCTCAATTTTCCTTCCACTAAGAATTATTTGTTTATATGCACCAAGTATATTTTATATGGTGTATATACATTCCATTGACATTCTATGTCATGAATATCTTTTTTCTTATGATATTATAGGTTTTATTTAATTTCATTACTTCATCAAGATTATGAATCAAATGTTTCAAAGTGGTATGGGATACTTTTTAATGTTCAAATATTATTCTACTTGAGAACATTTTTAATAATTATCTTTGTAATCTCACATCTTTTTGTGATCATTAAATTTCTCTGAAAACAACCACATGATTAATGCTCACCAAATTTATTATATATGGTTTATATACTTCCACCTTGTCATATGTTGGGGAAAAATTCCTCAAGATATCATTAAAGCATTTTCGAGGTGATTGTGTTTGTTGACAAAGTAGACAATTGTGCTTTGATTGATGACAAAGAAAACCATGACATTAAAACTTTTTGACAAAGGGGATTTCATGGCAGAATGAGCTGTGATCAATGATCCATGTTTGATTTAAGAACATTGACAAAGGAATGAATGATTTGGAGGTGGCATAAAAAGAACAGATACAAGGTGGCGCCGTTTTCCAGTGTTTGCAAAAAATTTTGGCCTGAAAATCAACAAATAAAGAAAAATGGTTTTGGAAAAGGGACTTGAGCGCCTTGTACTTGAAGAATTGAAAACTTGTATGCCATATGTTTTTCAAGAACAGATCATCAAAATATGGCAAAGGGACAAGGGTCGCGCAAGTATTGAGTTGGTCGCGCAAGTGACTTACACGCCATGAAGAGACTTGTGTGCCAGTGCTTAGGAGGCTTGGGAACTTGTGTTCCTGTTGTTTTTCAAGATCAACACTTCAAAATACTGAAAAGAAAGGTGGGTCGCGCAAGTATTGGTTTTGTCTCACAAGTGAGTAGCGCGACAGAGGCCAGGGAGGTTGAGCTGCGCACCGAGACATGCGCTCCAGAGGGGGACTTGTGCGCCATCGCGCAGGTTGTTCAAATGACTATAAATACTGCACCACCCCTCCTCATTTCTCATGGAGTTCAATACTTAGAAAAATCATAGCTCCCGTCATGCAGGTGTGGAAGTCCCACAAGTGGTGTGTGGTTGTACAGGTAGGGACTTGTGCGATAGTGTTGAAGTTGTGCGCCTATGATGGTTAGGGCAGCAAAAGAAGTGCGTCGCGCAAGTTTGGAGAAGCTTAATCTTGAGTCGTGCAAGTGTTAAGAAAGACTTGTGTGCCAGTGTTGACTTGCATACTGAGACTTTCACGCTGCCCTAGAGAAGGCTTCCAAGTAAGGTTGATTTCCGGTAGTGATTCTGGGCTGCATGGAAACTGGGGGATTTCCCGATACTTTTAGTACAAAGAGAAATTCATCTATGGGTGAAGGTTGAGATTCAACAGAGCATCTACATACAATAGATGATGTATTCATTTGTGAAAATTAAGAGACCTACAGGTCTATTAATAGTGAGTGGATCCTTTCTGGATCACTGAGCGAAGGAAGAGGAAGAAGGTGATCCTCTCCACCGGCAATGAGCCAGAGAGAGAGAGAGACAGGGAGTGACCCTTGGGAAAGCAGCGAGCTGACCCTAAATCTTGTAAAGGTAGTGAGCCTGGGAATAGAAGTGATCTAGTCCAATCCTTGTAAATAGTAGTGTGCTTTAGGGAATTTGTACATCGGCCCATTGTCATTGTATGCTCCTTGGACGTAGCCCAGTGAGGGTGAACCAAGTAAAAATTGATGTGTCCTCTTCATGATTTACTTTCTATTTATATTGTGCAGCATGAAAGAGAGAGAAGAGTGTTTGGCTTAACAGCGAAACAAGATCAGAACGAGCTATAATTTTTAATTAGTCATACCCGGATTCACCCCCCCACTTAGGATATTCATCCTTGCGGACCTAATAATTGGTATCATAGGGAAAGGTTGATATTAGTTGTTCTCTCAATGGAGGTCACCAATCATAAAGAGATTCTGATCTTCGACGGGAACAAGTTTCAGCTATGGAAGAATCAGATGCAACACTACTTCCGATCCTTGGGAATGGATGTATTCACAACAGCAATGTATGGCATAATAGCTGATATTAATAGTGGCGCATTATCAGAAGTTGAACGTAGAGAGTTGGATGCAGATGCCAAAGCAATTAATGCCTTTGGGGGAGCCCTATCCAATACTATCTATACAAAGGTGATTTCATTAAAAACGTCACATTCCATGTGGGAAAAGCTATTGAATATATATGAAGGAGATACAAAGGTCATAGAGGCAAAGATTCAAGTGTTGTGACATAAGTATGAAGACCTGAAGATGAACCCGAATGAGTCTGTTGATGCATTCTTTGATAGGGTAAATATTGTTGTGGAAGATATGTGAGGTCTTGGTGAAGTCATTGAAGACATAAATATAGTAAAGTGCATCTTGAGGAAGCTTCCACCTCGGTTCAATCCGAAAGTTTCTGTACTAGAAGATGATGATCCCAAAGAGCTGACACTGGGAAAATTTCACAGTACCCTGGATTCATATGAGATGAAGAATGATGACAACAAGGATGTGAAAAAGGGAAAGTCTAAAGAGATGGAATTTAAGGCCATGAAAAAGATCACCATTGAAGAGTCTCAGGAAGAAGAAGAGACCGATGAGGTTATGTCATTCTTTTCCTCAAATCTTCAAAGAGGAAAAGGAAAGTTCAAAGGGAAACATCCACTCACTTTCATTAGATGTGGAAAAGTTGGTCATCTTGCTGCAAGATGCCCCAAAAAGTTTCAAGAAGAAAATGATGAAGATGATGTTGAAGATCTCAAGAAGAAATATTCAGCCTATGTGAAAGGAAAGAAGCAGTTCAAGAAAAATTTATTCAAGAAGAAGAATATTCTTTCACAATAAATAGACAGTTCATATGAGTCTAAGGATGAAGAGGTTGAGGAGTTTGAAAATTGTAAAGATCATTGACAAAATGCAATGGTGGCTATTGTCGGTAGTGCACAAGAAAAGGTAGAAACAGACGCTGATGAAGAAGAAGAAGAAATTGAAGGAAGAGTTGACATGGAAGCTGAATTAGAAGCATCTCTTGAGGAGATAGATGTTTGGAGAGCCAAATCAAAGAATGCTAACAAAGTTGTTAGGGATGCCAAACTCTACATGAAGCAACAGGAAGAAGAGAGGTCTAGTTGATGGAAGAAATTGAGAAACTCAATTCATCAACACCAGAGAACATAGAATCTATTAGTGAGTATAAACTCAAGATAGAATAACAGAAAAGGGAGATCGATGGCCAAAATGGAAAATTGAAAGACCATGTCAAGAGTATCAAAGAACTTGAAGAATAAGTTATCAGTCTGCAGAGAAAAGTTAATGACCAGGATAAACCTTTGATTCCTAACACATTCTTGGTAAATTAGGTCATTACGAAGACTGAAAAGATGAAAGAGGAGCCTAGAAATTCAGAAGGAAAGAAGTAGCAATTGAGCTCATACATTGAGGCTACTTCAGGACTTAATCAGAAACAAAAATCTATGACAGCTGAAGTCAGACCGCAAGCAACAGTCCCAATATTGAAGGTTTATTTGGGCACAAGGAAAAATCAGAATATTCATATTTCTCAAGTGTAAATTCCTTGTGCTGAAGTACCATGGATGAATTTACCCTTTATCAGGTGCTATTGTTGTGGAAATATGGTACATTCACAATATGTGTGTTCCATAGCCAAGAGATATCAAAAGGAAGAAGAAAAAAGGTGGCAGTCAAATAGATAATGGTTCTCCAGGACATATTTCGAATGATAGTGCTTCTGGTGTGGATGATTT
The DNA here is from genome assembly GCA_963277665.1 of Viscum album. Taxonomy (NCBI): domain Eukaryota; kingdom Viridiplantae; phylum Streptophyta; class Magnoliopsida; order Santalales; family Viscaceae; genus Viscum; species Viscum album. The sequence continues at coordinate 2,058,075,304 of OY728137.1, forward strand.
GGGCACATGGCTAGATATTGCACTTCGACCATACAAAGGAATATGCCAAATCAAAATCAAAATGTTCACAAGTAGAAGATCAATAATCCAACAAGTGAGTTAAAAGTGAAAAATAGATTTGCAACGTTGCAAGATGGAGCTGGTCCATCACACTCTAAAGAAGATCAAGTTCCCCAAACCACACCGAGTGTGAAGTTGAAGACATGGATCAAAAAGAAAAAGGATGAGAATGAAGTTTTTGCGGAAATTGCCCTTAAAGCTTCATGTCATTCAGGAGTATGGATCCTTGATAGTGGTTGAACATCCCATATAATGGGGAACAAGGATCTCATTACAGGCACAAAATATGACAAAGAAAGAGTTGTCAAGTTTGGGAACAATGAAGGGCTGAAGATTTTTGGTTCCGAAAAGGCCAAATTTGGGGGAAAAGAAATGAGACGTGCTGATGTCTTGGTAGTAGAGGGTCTCAGTCATAACTTACTCAGTTTCAGTTAACTATGTGACTTTGGGCACTCTATCTTATTTTCCAAGAAAATGTGTGTTGTGAAAGGAAAATATGGATTAGTTGTTCTATAGGGAAAAAGGACAAAGGGAAATTATTACCTTGTAAGCGGGGAAGAAGATATGTTCTTTTTATCCAGAGATGAGGAAAACCAATTGTCGCATAAGCGACTTGGCCATCTATGCCAACCATCCATGGAAGATCTAGTAATGTGTGATGCTTCTAGAGACCTTCCCAAACTATCATGTGATCGTACTCACACATGTGATGCATGTCAACAAGGGAAGGTCATCAGGAAGACATACATGCCAAAGGAACAGAAATCAACAAGAGTGCTCGAACTAGTATATGCATATGTTTGTGAACCAATCTCACCATGAGCCATAAATGGACAAAGGTACTATAGCCTTTTCATTGATGATTATAGTAGAATGGCCTAGGTATTTTTCATTACCCCTAAGACAGAGGTGTTTAGTTGCATAAATCAGTATAGGTAGGAGTCAGAAAGGATGCATGGGCAGAATATTCAGAAGTTATGTACTGATAATGATATAGAATTTCCAAACATTCAAGTTGAAAGCTATCTCGAGAAACACGGGATAAGGCATAAAGTTTCATCAGTGAGAACTCCCCAACAGAATGGAGTGGTTGAAAGGAGAAATCGGATCATCAAAAAATGGCCAGAAAAATGCTTATTGATAAGGACCTACCAGAGAAATTTTGGAAGGATGCAGTTTTGACATCGGTATATGTTTCGAACATGTCTCTGTTGTGTCTGAAGCAAGGGAAGACCCCGTATGAAATGTGGTACGGAAATAAGCCAACATTGAAGTACTTTCATATCTTTGGAAGTAAGTGTTTCATTCTCAAAAAAGAAAATCACAGGAAGTTTGAGTCACGAGGAGATGAGGGAATATTCCTCGGCTACTCAGGGAAGAGAAAATCATATAAATGATTCAACAAAAGGCTGGGAAAATTGTTGAGAGCAATGATGTCACTATTGTTGAAAATGGACAGAATATTAAATGATCTAGTGACTAGTTTCTGGATGAATGTGATGAGGATATAAGAAACACAGGGGGAGTAGAAGTGGTAGATACTGACTCAGAAAAAGGTACTGATGATGAACAACGGGAAAAAATATGAATCTGCTAAGAAGACAAAGAGTCGAGCTGAGATTGACAGGGATAATATCATTGGTGATCACATAGCTCCAGTTCAAACTTGAAGAATGAAATCATTACAGAAAAAATCATTTTTATCTCAAGTGAAGCCGAAATGTTTTTCTGATGAAACTGAAGATGAGCACTGGATTCAGGCTATGAATAAAGATCTTGATCAGATTGAGAAAAACCAGAAGTGGGAGATTTTTTCAAGACCTGCAGATAAGAATGTCATCAGAACAAAATGGGTCTATCACAACGAGATGAATGAATATGGTGCAGTAGTTCGAAACAAAGAACGTATAGTGTGCAATGGGAACTCCCAGATAGAGGGAATTAATGTTGATGAGACATTTTCACCGGTTTCAAGGCTGGAGACAATCAGATTATTTTTGGCCATTGTAGTGAAACGGAAGTTCAAAGTCTTCTAGATGGACATAAAATCTGCATTCTTGAATGGGGTTCTGGAAGAAGAAGTTTATATTGATAAGCCAGATGGTTTTCTAATTCATGAATATGAGAGTAATGTTTTCCGGCTCAAGAAGGCGTTGAATGGGATGAAACAAGCACTAAGAGCATGGTACTCAAGGCTTGACCAGTATTTGAAAAAGCTTGGTTTCCAGCATGGTGGAGTTGATTACAATCTCTCTTTCAGTAATTACTGTAATAAAAGGATGATGGTGTTGGTTTATGTCGAAAAAATAATTTTTTCCGGATTAGATGAAGCTCAGTTCAGACAGTTTTCTGAATTAATGAAAAATGAGTTTGAGATGTCAATGATTGGAAAGCTAACGTTTTTCCTTGGTCTATATGTGACTCAAGGAAGGAATGGAACATTCATTTCTCAATCCAAATATGCCAAGGAGGTTCTAAGAAGGTTTGTAATAGAAAATTCTAAGGAGATGAAGACTCTCGTTGCTACCCTGATGAAATTATTAAAAGATGAGGATGGAAAAGCAGTTAATATCATATAATACATGCAAATTATTGGAAGCTTGTTGTATGTGACCGTGACAAGGCCAGGCATTGTTTTCTCCACATGCCAAGAAGCAAGATATCATAGTAATCCCAACGAAATCCACAGGCTTGTAGTGAAAAGAATAATTTGGTATATCAAGGGAATGATGGACATCGTCTTGACATATAATGAAAAATATCAGACAAAGTTATTGGGATATACTGATGTCGATTGAGCCGGTTCATCAGATGGCAGGAAATAAACATATAGAGGTGTATTCTATCTTGGTGGAATATGTATTACTTGGTCAAGCAAGAAGAAGTATTTCATTTCATTAAGCACCAAAGAAGTTGATTATATTGTGGCTACTCAAGCATGCACACAGTTATTGTGGATGAAACAGCAGCTTGAAGATATGGGAGTTGAAGTAAAGTCTCCGATCAGAATCCAGTGTGATAACTCAAGTGCTATCAATCTTAGCAAAAATCCTGTTCATCACTCAAGGACAAAGCACATTGAGATCAAATATCATTTCATCAAGGAGAATGTGGAGAAAGGAATTGTGATGTTGGAGTAGATGCCTACAGAGCTACAGGTTGCAGACATTATGACAAAGGCCTTACCCAAGGAATCTTTTGAGAGACATCGACTGGCTCTTGGTGTTCAGTCGACTCCCCACACTTGAAATAGTATGGATGTGGAAACCCCCTCTCCCCGAGGTATGATGTCACTTTCTCTAACGTACTAATATGATTTCTATACTCTATTACAGACCACGAAGGAGTGACCTTTGGGTTCATTGACAAAGGGGGAGAAAATAGTGATTGTTTAAGGGGGAGACAGTGTGGATATTTGATAAATCATGGATGGTATGGGGAGAAGTTGACAAGTGGAGCAGCGAGATTGGGGGAGCATTGAGAAAGGGGGAGCGTTGTAAATCTGACGATGCTAGAAGTGATCGATCAAGGAATAGATATCACGACATATGAGGATCGTGATAAAAGCAGAAGAGTGGTGTTGGAATGTGGTAAGAGTATTTCCAACAATTGGTATCAGTTTGGTATCAAAAAATTGGTATCAGTTTGGGGTCAACAGTGGGTGTCAAAGATGAAGTGATGCATTTGATGAACTTTTCATTTACTCTTGTTTCTCACGCCGAGCATTTCTCATGTGGTCTTACTGTATGTGTTCAGTAAATCCGTGATCACATTCAGAAACTTAATAGGCGAATGGTGGCTGAATAATTAACGATGTATCTTTTTATGGAAGAGTTGTCAACAAACCTAAAGGGGAGATTGTTTGGAAAAAATCCCTCAAGGTATCATTGAAGCATTTTCGAGGTGATTGTGTTTATTGAAAATGTAGACAACTGTGTTGTGACTGTTGAAAAAGAAAACCATGACATTAAAAATTGTTGACAAAGGGGATTTCATGACGGAATGATCTATGATCAACGATCCATGTTTGATTCAAGAATTTCGATAAAGGAATGGATGATTTGGAGGTGGAATAAAAAGAACAGATACAAGGTGCCGCCATTTTCAAGTGTTTGACAAATTTTCTGGCCTGAAAATCAACAAATGAAGAAAAATGGTTTTGGCAAAGGGACTTGCGTCCCGTGTACTAGAAGACATGGAAACTTGAGAGCCATTTGTTTTTCAAGAACAGATCATCAAAATATGGAAAAGGGACAAGTTTCGCGCAAGTATTGAGTTGGTCACGCAAGTGACTTGCGCGCCGTGAAGAGACTTGCGCGCCAGTGCTTAGGAGGCTTGGGAACTTGCGTGCCTTTTGTTTTTCAGGATCAGAACTTCAAAATACGGCAGTGAATGGTGGGTCACACAAGTATTGGTTTGGTCAAGCAAGTGAGTAGCGCGACAGAGGCCAGGGCGGTTAAGCTGCGCGACGAGACTTGCGCACCGGAGGGGGACTTGCGCGTCGTCGCGCAGGTAGTTCAAATTCCTATAAATAAAGGGCCACCCCTCCTCATTTCTCACGGAGTTGAATACATAGAAAAATCAGATCTCCCGTCGCGCTGTTGTAGAAGTCGTGCATGTGGTGTGTGGTCACGTAGGTTGGGACTTGCATGCCAGTGTTGAAGTTGTGTGCCATCTATTTGTTGTGTGCCTAAGGTGGTTTGGGAAGTAATGGAAGTGCATCGCGCATGTTTGGAGAAGCTTAAGCTTGATTCGTGAAAGTGTTAAAAAATATTTGCGCACCAGTGTTGACTTCTATGCCGAGACTTGCGTGCCTCCTTAGAGAAGGGAGCCAAGTAAGGTTGATTTCCGGCAGTGATTCAGGGCTGCGTGGAAGCTGGGGGATTGCCCGATACTTTCGGTGCAAAAGAAATTCATCTACAGGTGAAGGTTGAGCTTCAACAGAGCATCTACATACAAGAGAGGCTGTATTCATTTGTGATAATGAAGAGACCTAAAGTTCTATAAACTGTGAGTGGATCTTTTCCGGAGCAACGAGTAAAGGAAGAGGTAGAAGGTGATCCTCTCCACCGGTAGTGAGCCAGAGAGAGAGAGACAAGGAGTGACCCTTGGGAAAGCAGTGAGCTGAACCTAAATCTTGAAAAGGCAGTGAGCCTGGGCATAGAAGTGATCTAGTCTGAACCTTGTAAATAGCAGTGTGCTTTAGTGAATTAGGTACATCAGCTCATCGCCGTTGTATGCTCCTTGGATGTAGCCCAGTGAGGGTGAACTAAGTAAAAATTGTTGTGTCCTGTGCATGCTTTACATTCTATTTATATTATGCAGTGGGAAATAGAGGGAAGAGTGTTTTTCATTACAGCAGAATAAGATCAGAACGTGCTATAATTTTTAATTAGTCATACCCTGATTCACCCCCCCTCTCAGGGTATTTAGCCTTGTGGACCTAACAACATATAATATCATGACTCATTCATTCTTCATTATATTTTGAGTTTCAATTTTCAATATTAAATCTATGGGGATTCGAGTATAATGTTATGAATTGGAAAAGAATTTCATAACCTAATTTATTTTCATTATGTTATATTACATTTTCATTATCATTAATATTCTATGATTATGTGTATAACTAATTTAATTCTCTATTGATTAATTTCCACTTTGTTATTTGTATTTATTGTAGATACACATAATCTACTCATTCATTGATTCTAACTTTAATGTTAAAATATTTTCAAGGTTTTACTATAAAATATCATTTTGATCGGGATTGTTTACACCCGAATTTCCATCAGAAGAAATTATTTCAACATTTTTTATAAACCCTTTCATTTTATTATCCTCCTGTTATTCATGGCCATTATCAAATAAAAGTACCATTTTTCCACTCTTTGGTTCTTAAAATATATTAAAAAATATTTTCAAGAAAACCCGAAATCATTTATCACTTTAGTCAGAGAACAAATTTTCTTATAATAAATTAATTTTCTAAATATGACTTAAAAATGTTTTTAATCTTTTCAAAATGATTAATAAAAATAATTTTTATCTTTTTTCCCTTTTAACAATTTTTTCAAAGTAATCTTCATTGTCATTTTCTGAACAATTAATTATTCTAACAATTTTTCCATGAAAATGAATGTACTTTTTACCCTGTAAGACATGAACACATTTCCCAGCCATCATTTCTTAGAAGATTTCTTTACACGTTTAAATGTTTTATTTTTAAATTATATTTTTTAAAATCTATTTTCAAATAAAAGTTCTGTCTGAATGATTTTCTAAATAAAATCGATATTTTCCGCAAAAAAAAATTCAAATGATATATTTATAGTATTGATATTCATCAACAATATAACACTATATTTATACTCCACTTGGTATATATTTTATTGATATCATCTTTATTATTTCGTTGGTTGGATTATGATTGATTTGGCCAAGGATGGTATTCACGTTCACTTCCTTGATTCATTTTATAGTCACCTTGAAACACTAAATTTCATAAAATCAATAGACATTAAATTCCCCATAATTATCCAAATCATTTTTTATTGATATGTTAATTTTAAAAACCATGTTTCATTTATATATATGATATTTAATTTGATAGATATTTTTTTTCTCTGGGGAGATATCGATAAATCTATATTCATTATTCCATAAGGATATTTGATAAGGAAAATTATTTATTTCAATTATTCTATACGTGGAATGTTTTTTATAAGAAATCATTGGTGGGACCATGAATTTATATAGCAACTCGATGCATCGATAGGCCCTAATTATAAAAATTAGTTGAAAAAATTTAACAGGTTTATATCTGTAGTTTTAAAACATCTTCTGAAAGGTCATGAAAATATAGGCTTTCATGTGCCTGATACATAACATCCAATAATTAAGCATTTCCATTATTTAGATTCCATTATTACCTTTCCATGATATTTTTTTTCGACACATATATAGATGCATTTCTCTCCCAGTTCATTGATTAAATGACATTTTTGTTAGTTTTATACCTTTCCATATTGATTTTTCATTATATAGTTATTTAAATGGAATGTGTTTTTAGTTATTAAAATTGATATGTTTTTTACAAAATTCCTTGTTAATTTATACTTTTCATGGAAGTATATTTAGTTATTACCTTACCATTTGATTATTCTCATTGATTCAGTATTACTTCCACCAGACCATACCCTAACTGTGAATTTGAGCTTTCACTTATTTTATTTCCTCTACCAAGGTTTTCAAGAAGTGTACTCAGAAAGATATGCATGGATATGCTATATGAAATAAATTTATTATAAATGAAGGAATGAAAAGTATGTTTTAATTATCTTATTAATTTGTAAAAAAGGAACCGTATATATATGGCTTACAAAGACTACTAAACTCTTTTATCCTTCAGGATGTGATTACTTTTAATTATTCAAATTTAATGTTTGTTGACACCGGCTTCAGGCTTTCGATGGTCGGGTCACTACATTTGGCCTCCTATTAAGTTAAGTAGAAACCATTGGAATGAGATTTAGGATAAATAGATTATATAACATAGCTATAAGTTAATCTTTTAGGGTAAGTATGGAAGAACATCCTAGAATTTTAGTAAAGTAGAGACTATGTGGGTCTTCATAGAAATACATCCCTGCATTAATACAACAAGTGGATGTAGTTCTAGAATATATGTACATAGGAGTAAAAAATATTACAAGACATGTTGATAATGAATTGATGTAACCTAGTACATGAAAATAGGCCTTACTATGCACCTGGTTTGACACTAACATGGGATACACATGGTATAATTCAAATTTTATTTATAAATAATTTTCGAGGATTTGAATATATAGTGAAAATTAATGACCTAGGATAAACCATAGACCAATGAAGATCCTATGCTGAAATAAAATGGATGATGTATTTATGTATTGAGGTTGTATTGAAAACTTTAGTTTAAGGATATTTAGCGATTAAATATATTTTAAGGATGTCCATCATATTTATTTTTGAAATTATATTTATATGGTTTTAGAAAAAGAAAACATGTATAGTGGATGACAACCCATCAAATCTAGAATGGTTATGGGTCTTGAACCAAAGACTGAAAGATTATTAGGATTTCACTCCAACCACTAACATATGCAATGTCCTGGTTATAATGTAATTTTTTTTAGTTAAACAATTTAATGAAAAAAAATTAATGATGAAATTGTAGTGTTTATTTATAGATTTATATATTAATGTATTAACAATATTTGATTTGGTGAATAGTTAGAGAAAAATGTAAAGAATTTTAAATCTTTTATTGTCCTTAAGATCCATTAAATGTTTATTTTAGGGCATTAGGGGTCAAAATTAATTTCTCGATACACATTTCTTGAAGTAAGGGATGAATGATAATTTGATCCAAGAAAAAACAAGAGATGAAATTGTTCATATTAAATTAAAATGTATGTTGTAAGTAAATTTACTTATATTCATTGGTAGTAAATGAATTTATCAACATGATTAGACGTTTCTTAAAATTTTTTTTTCTAAAAAGTTAAATTTGTTAAATCAATGGTCTTTTAAATCACTATAGATTTATGGATTTTTAGTCCTTAAATTTCCAATGATCATTCAATTATTTGTGAGTGATGACATTAATCACTCCCTATAACTATTTATGATTTTCCTCCATGTATTTATCACCACCTTCCACTAATGATCTGCTATATAGAGACCAAGTTGTATGATAATCCACGTGATCTTTGTATATAACATTATCTCTTTTCAAGAGAGTGTTTTAGGAACAATTCTCACTGTGGGATTTAAACATTAGAAATATCAAACAATATAACACCAATATTGAGATTAAATCGTTATGATGCAATTTAATTAAGGTGGGGAGAATGGAACGCCTCATAAATCTATAGTATGGACATTTTATTTGATAGCATGTATGACATGTAACACCATACATGTGAGGGAATATAATATTTAGGGACCTTAAAATATAATTAATATTTTAAATAAATTTATTCTCAGATATAGCTTTCAATTCACGTGACACTGGGTTAGCATACGTCAAAAACATCCAGAGTTTCTTAAATGGTTTTTATTACACACAAGTCCCAGTTTTTCTGAATAATAATATATTATTAAAATATTATTATTTAACATAATAAGATATAAAATAGACATTAAGAGTATTGTAAACTAACTTATGAAAATATTTTTTCAAATTTTTTTTAAAACTAATTCATTTGTTAAAAATTAATTATAAATGAATATAATAACCAATTGAAAATTAATAGAATATTTTATAGAAAACTATTTTTATGATCAAAAAGGTGTTTTTCCTAATAAATTAAATTAATAACAAATGGTGAATGATATTAATGTAATATATGTGTCATGTATTCAATAAAATATTTTTTTGACATTTATCCATTATATTTGATAGACATAATATAAGAACAAACTCAATATTTCATATAAAAACCTATAATTTTATAAAGACGCTTTTCTTACCTTTTATTATAGAACCAATTTTAAAACCAATTTTTGGAAAAAAATTAATATTATATGCTAAAGTAAATTTAATATTTTAAATTTTAACCTAAAAATTATGTTTTGGTGAATATTGGGTATTTTTATGTGCGGTTTCATTTTTTGATATATAATGAAAAATACTGAATTTTAATTCAAAAATGATTTTTCATATAATTTACTAATAAGGTTAAATTGATAATTTTATGGTTTTAAAGATTAACGAAATCCCTTTTTTTATCGTTTAGTCCAATTTAGGTCACTATAATCAATTTTATTTTGAAATTTGATATAAACACATCTCTAATATTTGAACGTTTTTATTTTAAAAACTCATATTGTTGTCCCATCTACAAGATTAAATTTTAATTAATTTATAACTCTTCAATGATTGGAATTTGGAAAAATGGATTAAATGTTTTGAACAATTATATTTTATAATTTTTAATATGGTAAACTTAGTTATTGACCTAAAATATTAGTGAATGTAAATAAAAATTAATTGCAACGAGGATGGTGAAATCAACCCTAAAAATGGACTAAACCATAAGATTAAGGGAAATAATGACTTAGACACTTGTCAAAAGTCGTTGTATAGAAATATTTAGACACAATCATACCATTTACTGAATATTTTCCATTATTATATTCACATTAAATTGTGAAAATGTGGTTGGAATTCACTTTTCCAAAATTTACAGGAGTGACACTCCTCCTCCAATATAAAAGGCCTCCTCTCCTACCACTTCCTCACACTATTAAAGACACATTGTATCATCCAAGATTTGATCAAATAGCTCATAAAAATCTCCCCTAGATACATATATGTCTCCCCTTGTGAGTAAATCCATAAAAGGAATCCCTTTGATAGAAAAAAATTGACTTACCTGAATAAGAGGTAACATTCTTCCTCAATATATTTAGTTTTATTTCCACTATCAACCCCCCTAAAATAATATTATTACATGATTATATAATAACACCATTATACGAAATATAAATATATTTTTTAATATTTTTTGTATACATATACTTCTATACAATTTATTCTAATGGGTAAAGAACCTACCATTTGTGTGTACAGTGAACTACCGCTTCAGGAAATAATTTCGTTTATTTTTCCTTTACCACCATTCACATTTTTGAATTATGATATAAAATATAGTTATATATGTTATATATGATATTTAAAATTTATTTATATTATTTTAATTTTTTTATAACACATACCCTTATGCTTTCCATTTTTTGTTAATATGATAACATAATTTATCGAAGTGTGCAATACCTCCTCCTCAAAGCAATATGATTCTTTCATGCTATACCTGAAATGTATAAACGATGGTTTTAATAAACCTATGTAACATATATAAAATATATATGATAGTATAATTATAAAAAAATATACACATATATCATTTTATTTTCATTATTTTAATACTAAAAAGAAATGAATGTACCATTCATGGGTAAGTATGGCCTACCATATCCATAAAAATTGAATTTTATTTCATATCTCCAAATACAACAGATTATTCTAAATACATAAATACTGAATATATATATATATATTAGAATTAAATCTTGTATTATATTTTTTATATGATGAAACCATGATCTATGTAAGAATAACAATAAGTAACAATTAAAAACATACTTGAGAAACTAAGCAATTAACACCATAAATAGCGAATATAATGAATGTTTACTAAAAAATGAGTAATAATATATTATATGAAATTAATATATGATATTTGAAAAATTATTATAGTTTTTGAATTATATAGTGACGTTCTAAAAAACATTATATAGGATCTTAAAGTACTCTCATCCAAATAAGAAACCCCAGGTAAGCGATTTCATCTTGATTTAAATTCCATTGAGACTTATTCATACTTATTCACAATGTTTCCTTTATATGGTGTATATACTACCCTTTGATAGGTTATATCATGAATCTATTTATTTTCATAATATTCTTAGCTAAATTTAATGTTATTCCTTCATAGAAATTAAGCTTCAAATAATTCAATGTGGTTTGGTACACTTTGGAATGTTTAAAGATTATTATCCTTGAGAACATTTTTAATGTTTATCTTTGAAATATCACTTTATTTTGTGATTAAAAGCATTATCTGGAAATAATTACATTATTTTTGTGCACCTAATTTCATATATAAGGTGTACATACTGCTACTTTTTCTTAAAATATTTGAAATCATTCATTATTCAATATATTTTTAGTTTAAATTTGAATTATTACATATAAGAATATTTGGGTTAATTGTTACCTAGGGGAAAATAATTTAATAACCCAATTTCTTTTCATTAATTATTTTTTAGAAAATAATCATAGAGGAACATGAATTATGAAATAATGAAAATATACCTGCCTAAATTTAGGAATCCATCATTTGTGTATATTTCTGATTGACATTAAATCATTAGGGAGAATGTTTGAAAAATTGAAGGCCTATTTATTTTCACCCTTACTATAAAGAGAATCTTCTAGATAATTGTCCATGTGGAAAGAATGAATTATAATATTATTCATTGATGAAATTTGATCAAAAAACGTTGATCCATTTCGCTGTCATTTTCTAAGCATGGTGAATCTACCCTATTCTAAAATAAAGAACAATGGTTGTGGAGTCTCATTCAAATCAGATGTTGTTACATCTTATTTTCTTTGCAAGGTTCTTGGCATTAATTCAGAAATTCATTTCACATTCAAAATCTGTAGTAGTTTCACAAGTTGAAAATTTATTTCTAATGTGATCACCAACAAAACCCCTGAAAATAAAACCATACCCAGCTAGTCCAGTATTTCCTTTCAAGGATCCATAAAAATTTTATTTCATCCAAACTATAAAAGGATGATACTAGATGACAAAAATAGTGTAATGTGATTGAGAATAATTTTTGGGGTTTTGCAGATATCTCATAACTGTCATACCTTTCACCAAATTATTACAGTGATCCATGTGCAGTGCATTAGCTAGCTGAATTTTCCAGAAAATTTACTGTAATGTTTCTTTTATGTTGAATCTAGTCTACTCATATATTCATTTTTTTCAAACACTCCAAATGGAATAAAGAAGTTCAACACAAGACATCATTAAGAGGTTACTGAGCTGCTTTCATAGTGAGATGTTATGTAGTTTAGCGAAAAAATCTTCTACAGAATTATCTTCAGGCAGTGAGACATCAAAGATAGTGAACACAATTTTCCATAGTGAAGAGTCTGTTTAACAACATAAAAAGAGATGATCCACATATTCATGGGGTTTTTGATAAAAAATCTTGAGAACTGGAGAATACCAACTTGTATTAGGTTAGAATCCATCAGAATTATGTTGTATGATAGTCTCTTGAACAGAGTGAATATGAATAGGGACATCCAATGTTTGTTATGTTTTCCAATCCATTTGGGAGATCCTTGAGTTAGGTGTTTATAAACGGCCTTATAATCAAGTTTCCCAGATATGGTTAGTTCCCAAATCATTATAACTAATTGAATTAAGAATATATAACTGGAAACAGTGTGTTAAATGTCCTGAGGTATCTTAGATAGGCTGTTCATTTGGTTCTTAATGGAGATGTCAAAATTAAATATTTGATTCATAATGTCAATACAATCTGAAATAGGTCTTTCAACATATTTATTCATCCATAATTTGAGCGATTAATTGGCATTAACTAACCAGTGGGCACTACTAAGAATTTTCTAGAAAGCATTCCTATGTCCAGGATAAACCGAGGAATCTATGTAAAATTGAGATCATGCCTTCATTATATCCATGAACCTAGCACAAATAATGTATAGGGTGTCTAAATAGTTGTTTAAACATTTCCAAATTAATTTTTGTTGTATTGATTGACTAAATAAAGAATGATTTTTAATTATTAGCCTCCACAAGAACATGACATGCATCATTTTTTCCACGAGACTGTCAAGATATTTCATTCCCAAATACTTCAGCATTAAACAAAATTTATCATTAGGGTATTTATGGATATAATAAAAGAGACATACTATGAGTGTACCATGAAATAATAGACCAGTTTCTAAACAATCACATGCATGACTTGAAAAACACTTCCAGCCATTAAAAAAGATTTTCTTCTCCAAGAGACTAAATATTTTCAATATTGACTCAAAATAATGATGAAGTATGAATCATTAAGCCTTCCCCAATACATGGGTACACCAAGGTATGTGAAGGATAATGATCCCTCTTTTATTCCTATGTTATTTAGCATAGATATTTTTATAAAGATTTATATCTTTTTTCCAAAGTAAAAAAGAGGAGTTTTTCTAGCTGACTTCATGTCTTGAAATCCTTTCATAATATAGAGGAGAATTATTTATATTTATGATGTTCCTCCTATCACATTGAGTAAAAATGATGATGTCGTTATCCAAAAATTGGTTCAAAAGGGATGAAATAAATTGTGTTTCCTTAATGGTTTTCAAGTCACCATTTTCTACCATGTTGAGAAGAAGTCATCTATGATAGTCTCTTAAAATTTCAATGATAATGGTGGAGAGGGGGTCTCCTTGTCTCACCCCAACTGATCACATGAATTATCCCTTTAAGGATATATTTAGTAAGATATAAATGTGTGTAGATACAAGTATTTCTGTTATCCAGTTAGTAAAATTATCATTAAAGAAAAAACACACTAGAAAATTACAATTGATTCCAAAATCCATTGTTTCAAATGCCTTTTTAATATAAATCTGGAGCTCTATATTTCCTACCCTTTTTTATTTTCTAATATGTTTGATAAATATTGAGGTTGTGATCAAAGAATCATGTATGTTTCAACCTTTAACTAATCCAAACTGATTCCAAGAGATAACATTGTTCGGGATCTGAGCAAGCATGTAGGAAAAAATCATAGAAAAGATTTTATGAAGTCTGTTGAAAAGGGATATAGTTATGAATTGACTAATTTCACTTTCTTTATAAATCATAGGGATAAAGGTAATGAAGTGGGTGTTGAATCCTTGAGTGAAGCACCCTCCCTTATGTAGTTGCATAAAAAATTTTAAAACATTATTCTGGATATCATACCAAATGTGTGGAATGAAATGGTTGGTAAATCCATCTGGTCCAGTTGAGCTTCATTTGTGGAAGATATAGACAAAATATTTTATTTCAAATTCCATGGGGATGGATTTTACAAGAAATTTATCATCATCAATAACAATATTTTTGATCATACCTTATTTAAGTTATACCTCCCTTGTTGGTCCATTTAAGAGTCCCTCAAAGTAAGAAACAATATAGCTACCAAGGTCTGCTCTTTCAAATAGAATATGATCTACATTAATCAAGAGGAAAAGGGGATTATTCGACCTTATTTTTCATTTGATTGTATTGAAAAAACATATTTTTTTACCTCTATCATTAATTCACTTTACCTTTAATAGTTCTTCTTGTATATTTTCTTTGAGTTTAATAAGGTCTTGATGCTTGTTGGATAGCTCTTTTTCTTGGGAGATCCTTCCATGAAAGTCATGCTTTGTGATCTCCTCCTAATGTGAATGAAGAGATATTTCCATTGACTGAATTTAATAATCCATATGGATAAAATATTTTTTTATCCATTCGTTCATAACAGCTTTCAAAAAAGTTCAGTTTGGAGAGGCAGGCAATCCGGTTGTCATGGCACTCAGGTCTGACCCGAGTATCAGAAATCATTTTACTACAATCAGGGAGGTCATTCCATGAGTTGTTAAATATTAATAGGATAGAAAGATTATTTTTATTTCTTAGGAGGATCACAAAGTGAGGATGATGGTCAGAGTTGGGTTTTTAAAGGATGATACTTGAATGATATCTCCAATTTCTTATCACGTCATTATTTAGAAATTCCACATCAATCCTATTGGATCTAACACCATTAAGATGCCTTCTAGACTAAGTGTACATGGAACTAATGAGATTAAATTTTGATAATTTTTATTCCTCAACATAGGAACTAAAGTTTTCAATTGAGGTTGAGCTGAAAATTATCTCCATTTTTTCATTAACATGAAGAATAGAATTGAAGTCTCCAACAAAAATCTATGGGTCATTAATAGATCCAGAAAGATATCTTATTTGATCCATTGATGTCTTCGGCCAATGTAGATGTTAAGAGAATAAAAAAATACACAATATTAATTTATTATCCTTCTAAAAGAATCAGGTAATTCACTACTCTTCTTCATATAAAACAATGATATTTTCCATAGAACTGTGGGCAAGGTGCCACATTCTGCCATGTTGAGTGGAGGCTTAACATTTTACAATGAGATGGTATCCATTTCAAGAAATGAATTTGTATTATTTTGGGAGGATTTTATTTGGATGTTCCACACCAATTACATCAGGCCTATATTACCCTACATGTGACCTTAAAGAACCTTCAGTTCCAGGGTTGGCTAAACCTTAGCAGTTCTAGAAGATGGTCATCATTTTGATCTTGTTTTGGGGGTGTTGGCCCCCTTTTCTTTTACCTCATTTTAATTGAGTCGCCCAGACCTTATGGACTTTATCTATGAATCTAGAGCCAAGATTGGATCATCCCCTATGATATGAGTTGTAGAATCAACTATATATTTCGAATCATCCCCTTTTATAGGAATCGTATCAGAAGATGTATCTTTTGGATCAACTTTAGTAGGTACTTATTCTTCTTTGGGGTCACTTGACTATTGCATTAACAAACAATTCTCACCATAAATTAAATATCTAGGATCCTTATGTGTTTTTAACTCATGTTTCTGATGTCGCATACTAGCCTCCTTATTTTTATCCAACTTCTTCGTGGTACCATCTGGAGTAGTGTAGACCAAATATATTGCATTATTGATTTCATGGAAAATGAAAGATACAATGAAGTATTCAGCTTGAAAATCAGAAACAATGGAAACAATATTAGCAAAAAAACATCATCGGTTATCATCAATTGTATATTAGTTTTCCTCATTAAGATGTTGAATGTTGTTAGTATGATGATTATTTGATTGAGTTGGGTTATGAAGCTTCTCTTCCTCCTTATCCATGTTGCCCTAGGAGTTTCTTAATCTAGAAACCTTCCCCTATTTTATAGTATTGATTTGATCAGATAGGTCATTGTAAGAGTTATCTAGTTTTTTAGGCTTCTTTCCCTTTGACACTTCCTTTTAATCTATGGTGTTGGAGGCCGGTGCTACCCGCTTTTTCCCCACTCTGCAACTTTTAATTTCATGTCTATCCATCTTATAGTGATCATAGAAGGGTGGAAAATGATCAAATTCTAGTCCAACGTCTAGTTATTGATCATTTTCTATTATGGAGATTTTCTCTATAGGATGAAATTCCATTTTTATTTCAACCAATATCCTTTCATATATAATTAGGTCACCATTAAGCGTGCACTGTTCAATTTTTAGGGGGTTCCAAAGTAGGTAGTGAGATCATTTAGGACCTTGGGAAGCTAGTATAACCATGGAGGCCCAGTAATTCTGGTCCACACCTATGCGTCTGAGTGCCTTTGTTTTAATGGAATGATGTTGGCTTCCCATTCAGAGATGAGGAAGATCTTATGTTTCAAATTGACACTCCCTACTTGCCACTCTTAATTCATATCATCATACATCTTAATAATAATATGGAAGTACCCTCTACCATCTAGGATGATCTTACATTTATTAATGTTCCATCATTGTGAAATCCTATTTTTGATATCGGAGTATGACAAAGGTTTGAATATTTTTTCCTAAGAAATGAAACCATATAATAAAAACATAAATAGATCCAGCAGTTTCCTGAACACATCTGGATCAACAACCACTATAATAGCACCATCCTCGGAACACTTCATGATGAGAGAGATATTGGAATCGTTTATGTCTCTCATAGACCCAACCAGAACCTCCACAAATGAAATAATTTTATGGTCCATATTATAAGGTTTTCATCCTGAGCCCTTATCATTAAGAGAAGAGTCAAAGTGCCTATCCCATTCTGGGATGAAAAAATCCATAGAGAGTAAAAATATGAATCAATATAGTGTTCTTCCAATGAAAAACTGAATGGATAAAGCTCCCACGTCTTCCGTCGACATGTTTTATTGAAATGATCATTGCGTTATATTACTTCCTCGTTATTGTTAATATTCTATAATTATGTGTGTAATGAATTTGACTATCTATATATGTATTTACACTTCCTTATGTGTATTTCCAGTAGAAACACATAATATACTCTTTGATTGTTTCTCCCTTCCACTTTATAATCACTTTAAGGGATTACTTTACACTTTATTTTTTTGGGATTTTTTCCACTAAAATTTCAATAATATGAATTATTTTATCATTTTCTAATAACCAAATTCATTTTCTTATCATATTATTACTCATAGCCTTTATCAAATAATTGAAAAAAATTCCAGCTCATTAAAACATAAAATGTTTTCAAGAAAACATGAATTCACTTATCACTTTCGTTAAAGAACCTGTTTTCTTATAAAAATCACATTTCTAAATAGGTTTTCAATTTTTTTTTTATAATTTCAAAAATTATTTTTTAAATATATTTTTACCCTTTTTTTCTTTTACCAATGTTTTAAGTATAATATTCTTGTCACTTTCTGAGTAAGGAATATTTTTAAACATTTTACCATATAAAAAGAATATTATTTTTACCTTGTATAAAATTTCTGGATTTTCCTACCATTATTTCTTCAATGATTTATTTACAATTTTAAAAGATTAAATTTTAAGGTAATTTTTTAAAAAATTCATTTTCATTGAAAATGATTTAAAAAAATAAAAATAAAAAGGATATTTTCCTTGAGAATGATTTTCAAGGATATTTTTATAGTATTTCTATTCATCAAAAATAAAAACCCATTATTTTTACTCTACATGGAATATGTTGTATTGATACCATACTTATTATTCTTCAGAAGGTTTATGATTTATTTGGCCAAGGATAGTTTCCTTGTTCACTTCCGTGATTCCTTTTTTAGTCCCCATGAAATTATCAATTTCTTACGACCATTAGACATTGAGTTTCCAATAATTATCTACATCATTTTTCTGGGATACTTTTATTTCCTAAACTGTATATAATTATTACATATATTGTTAAATTTGATAGTTATTTTATTATTTATGTAAATATTGATAAATCATTTATTTTTTTCCTATAGAGAAATTTGATAACGGATATTATTTGTTTCGATTATTTAATATGAGGTATCATTTAGACTGGAAATGAGTGGTGGTGAACAAAATTTATATTTCTCCTTGATTCATCAACACGTTTTCATGAGACAAATTAGTTGCAAAAATTAATCAAGTTTCTACGACATATTTTGAACTATCTTGTGATATTTTTTAATGGTATATTGTTTATGTGCCTCTGAAATTATTTCAAATAATTAATAATATAATTTATTTGGATTCTTCATTATTTTTCTGTTATATTTTGTTTTGACGTATATTTGGATGCATTTCACAATCTACTCATTGATTAAAAGGAATTTTTTTAGTTTCTTACCTTTCTATATTAATTTTTCCTTATCTGGTTATTTAAATGGCATGTTTTTATTTATTTACCTTTATATATTGTTTACACACTTCCTTCTTGGAATATTTATCGTATTTCATGTGTCTTGAGTTATTAACTTGTAATTTTATTATTTTCATTAATTAAATATTTTATGCAATGTACATTAACCTTACTGAGAATTTGAGCTCATAATTTTTTCCTAACCTCTCTCTAGGATTCCATGAAGAGGACTAAAAAAGATATGAAATGATACGTTTGATGGAATAATGTTATAATCCATGAAATAAATAAAATATATTATAATTAGGTTATTAATTTGTAATACAAGACTCTTGTATATATTTGGTTTACCGAGACCACTAAAATTATTATTTTATTGATCCGTGATTCATTGTAATCATGCCAATGAAATTGTTGTAGACACTGTCTCTGGTATTTAGATGGTCAGTTCGCTACGATGTATGTTTTGAGTGGAAAGGTTAGAAATGATTCTTATGAAATATTTAGTTTTTTAGATATATAATATTTCTGATAGTGCTAGAATTGTTTCTTTTGTTCTCTGATTAGATATTTTATTCATGTTTCATTGGGGTTCTATGAAGAGGTCGAGTGGTCTTACACAACTATCATCTCATGATTGGTTTGGGTGGTGGAATGATTTTTTATTTAATTGTGGGATGTACATGTTTAAAAAATATTGAATATAGTTATTATGATGGAATTATACAGTCCTTGCTAATCTCTTTCACATTATACAATTAGTAGAGATCATTATTTATGAATGAATTGATCATAGTGTGTTTATTAATGCACTAGAATAGATTATTTTATGATGTACGGTGGATCTAGTTTCTTTTAGGTGCCCTACATTTTTTTGGCTTTATATTAGTGTTAGTGTCTTATTATTAGGGTAATGATATTCTTCTAGATATGTGACTAAAACTATTTTTCCATCCAAATTATTACGTTATTACTATTTTTTGTTGAGCTATATCTCTTTGACTAATATATATATTCTCTCTATTCACTTTCAAAATTTGACTTTTTAGAATTCAAAGTGGTCACACACATCATACAAGATGTCATGTTATTTCCACTAATTGTTATATTTTCCAACTGTGTTTTTCATGTGTAGTGGGATTTATCATTTATATGTTGTTTTTTTGTTTTGGGGTCCACAAGATTATCCATGGACTCTATTTTTATTTCCATGATCATTGTATTTTCATTCAAAAATATATTAAAAATATTTAATTTGTTCCAAAATAATGTCCCAAATATACCTTGGAAAAAAAGGAAATTATAGGATTTTTGGATTATTTTTAGATTGAAAATGTTATATATTTACTTTACAAACCCAAATAATCCTAAAATTAAAATTTGGATAAATTCATAACTGTATATCGAAAGGTGTTTCTATGACTACATTATATGGATGGTGGTTAAGAAGTAATTCATTAGTTTCCAATGAATATTCCTAGAATTATATTGCAAGGGAACACTAGCTCATTATTAATTGAACCAAAGCCAAAAAAGTATGATTCCTCCCTTTAGATATACCCTTTCACTATGGAATTATAGGAAGAGTGAGTAGGGAAATAATTTCCGAACCACTAAACTTATTAGTGATTTCTTACATACAATATTTTCCACCCTGATCTAATATGAGAATCTTAATAAATTATCCCTATATATTTTTTACCTCAATTTTGAATATCATGTACATTTCATCCATTTTAAACTATTTTTCATCATAAATGCATAATAAATTCTACTAAAATATTTATTATAATATACAATGTAACTTGTCACGAACCAAACCTGAGTCGACCCAGAACTGGTCACCCGAGCCGGTCCGCGACATGTCCCGAGGGGCGTTCCCGATCACCATGTGCTGAAAACTAGTGCCTGGAATCAATGTACAGATGAGGGAATGATTTAAGCCTAAGAGATAAAGCCAAGAATAGAAGAATAAAATAGAACAAACGAAGCATGTAGAAAAATGACAACTGAAACTTAAATAAAAAAAGAACCGATCCAGATACAATGTATCACTAAAAAGAAAAAAACCGTAAACAAGACCTCGCTACAAAGATCTTCATGTGACCCCTTGGTCACCTCAAACCAAAATCCCAAAACTGCTCCCACATGAGCATCCACTAAGAAAAATCCTAAACAACAGCTAATCCTGCAACTGAAATGGTAAAGGATAGGCATGAGAACAAAAATTCTAAGTAAGGATGCCAAAAGTAAGCCGCTGAATCCATGTGTTTTCTAACCCAAAGTTGTCTGATGACACAAGTTTTGAAATACAATTATAAAAATAAAGTTTTCCCATTTAAACAAAATTACACATCTTTCCCACTATGAGAACTAACCCACGCCATATATTATTTCAAAAAATGATTACCATTGTATAAACAAAACCAAACAATTAATATTAGAGAAGAAAATAAACAAGAAATACAAGATGTATATAAACCAATGTAGTAGAAAATAAACAAGAAATACAAGATGTAGCCATGGGCGATCCAGAACATCTCTAGACACCCCTGGATGCACTCGGTTCGGAACCACCTACTGACATATGGTAAAGCCTCATAGTATATAACCCACTGATCTCCCTCACGACAAAATCAATGGAAAATCCCACCTCTCCTCTCTATCTACCAAGGGGACACCAACCCATCTAATCAGGGCTGTTGAGAAACCATCACTCGATAATCTATAAGATGCCCAGGAACCCATGGTGGTTATAGTAATATTGTGTAAGTAGGAGTCCCTCGCACGCGTGACTCATCTCACCGCACTTTCCTACCCCAAACACAGATGCTTCCTATACATTAACCCAAAAAGGGTTATAGTATATATGAGATCCCCATATATATATTCAGTTATTTCACATTCAACAAAGTGCCAACCAGGCTGCTATAGCATATAATCTTTAAAATATTTCAGAAAACGATTACAATTTCAAATTGATCACACAGATTTATTCAAAATATCTTTCAAACACCACTCTTACATTTACAAAACCAAATGGGCCCTTAAGTTATATACACACATTCAAACACATCACAATTATCAAACATGCTTTTACCCTTTTCCAACCCACAGCAAAACATGTTTTAAACTGAATTTTATAACCTTAAAGAACACATTATAAACCATGATTTCCAAAATACTTAAATCAACACTTTACAAAACCACATTTAAAATACTCTTTAGAAACCACTCATGGGGACCAAATTTATTTGAAAACTAAAATCTATTTAGAAGGCTAAACTTCCAAGAAAAACACCAATTACCTTAAAACTATAACTGGCCACCTACTTTATTTATATAACATAAAACGATCAAAAAAATACATTAAACCCTTTACAACACATTTTAACATGTTTAGGATGCTATACCAACATCAAACCATACACACCCAAAATCCTATTTTGAAATCAAACGCACTAAAAGAAAACATTTTATAGCCTTGCCCCAAAAATCACCACTTACCCACATTATTTTAAAGGAACACCAAATAAAAACATTTAATCCATTAAACACTTACAAAGGTGTTTTAGCACAATAACTAAGCCATAACACAACCAAACTAAGTTCATTAATAAACCAAGTTGTTGAAACATACTAATGGTGATATATTTCATAAGGGACCAATTCATTCATAAATAAATATAAGTGATTCAAAAAAGCTTTCTAGGTATCATAAACCTAAGAAATTTAAACTAAGACTCATTTAAAACCTAATTTTAACAAATCAAATAAATTCCAAATTTCTATAATAATTTATAAAAGGGTTTCCTAGAGGTGTGAAACTTTTTTATAAATTTATTTAAAATTGCAAGAATAAAAGGAATGTATTTTGGTAAGAAAAACTTGGAAACGCCTACTGAAGGCTCATGTGATTGGAATGAAACTTTAATGGGAAGGAGAATGATGCACCACTGACAAAAACGCAGACCCTAAAACCAAAATAAACCTGATATACACATTAACCCTAACATTTAGGGTTTGGCCAACTAGAAACTGCACATGAGAACCTTCAAAATTAAGTGAGGAGATGAGAATGTGGAGAGGAGACTCACCAGATGGAACCGCCGGAGGGAGGACCAGCAGCCAGAAGAATCGCCAGAGGGTAGGAGAGCGTGTGTGAAGTAGGGTAAGAGGAAGAGGGGTACGTGAGGGCAGGGGGGAAGAATGGGTGTGTGGGAGATAGATAAAAAAATAAAATGAATTAATAGGTAGAGCGGGTGTGCGTGAGGGGATATGGGGAGAGAGGGCGTGAGTGTGAGGGGGTTAAGGGAAAAGTAGGGGTGGTGTGGGAGATAAAAAAAGAAAATGAATTAATGTAAGGCGGAATGAGTGGTGTGTGTGTGTGGGGGGGTGGTTAATGTGAAGTGGTGTGAGTGGAGAGAGGTATATAAGGAATAAAATAAAACAAATAATAATAATAATAAAGTAGTAATAGAGAGTGGGGAGGTGTAATGGAATAAAGGGATATCAGTGATTGGAATGAGGGAATAAAAAAAGAGATTAATTAATGATGTGAGATGGGTGAGGTGTGGAAGAGGTGGGATTAGAGAGAGGAATACAAAAAATATATATTAAATGGGATATATGGGTGATTGGAGAGAGGAATAAAAAACAAGAGATTAAGTGGGGGAGTGAGGGTGAGGCGTGGGGAAAAAGAGTGATTAAAACCCCTTAAAACAATAAAATAAAATTAACAACAATAACAAATAAAAAATGTTAATAGTAATAATGATAATTATAATTCTATTTATTTTCTTTTAAATAATAACAAAATTAATAACAACCAAATAATAATCATATTTATAAAAATTTATTGATAATAAGATCATTAACAATTTTAATTTAAAAAAGCATTTTTATATACATAATAATGTTATTATTATTATATCTTAAACATTTAATTTATTTCATTTTCATAATGTTTTATTATTTTATGTAATGGGTAACTGTAAGGATATCCATGACGACTACATGGTTATGGCCAACCTTGCGGTCTCCGTGCATCGGTCCATAACCCACCAAAAACATCAAATTTCAAAAAAAAAATTAAACATGCACGCAACCCGCACCTTGAAGAGGCTAGCCGAAGATATGAAATTATAAAATAAAATAATTTAAAAGGTCGGGGTGTGACCATTCTCCCTACCATAAAACTTTCTTCCCCCAGAAAGTCACCCAGCTGAAAAACAACCAAAACTCAAGTCAATGCCCAACCAAAACCGTTGGGAAAAAAGAACATCGAGCTGACTATTCTCTCTACAAGCTACACCCAACCTACTCAAATAGAAACCATAGCACAAAACAAAGGGAGAACATGAGAGGGTTCTCCCCACCATAAGAACTCCCCTAACTTAAGAATTTGAACTCAAACACCACCCCAGGGGGGCAACACAAGAACTCCCAACTGAGACTACTGACTTCTCCTTATAAGTTGAACATGACCACTAAGACTTAAACAGAAAACCACTATAAGGTCACCCAGCATATTGGGGCACCAGAATAAGTAATTTCCTATAACAACACAACCAGAACATAGAATTACCCACACCGATATAAAACTCCCCAACACCTCACATCTCGAAACTATCATAAAAAAAGGACAAACCCACACAAGGGCCAAAACACTATTATGAAAAAATAACGATTCTAG
Organism: Viscum album; assembly: GCA_963277665.1. Classification (NCBI taxonomy): domain Eukaryota; kingdom Viridiplantae; phylum Streptophyta; class Magnoliopsida; order Santalales; family Viscaceae; genus Viscum; species Viscum album. The sequence continues at coordinate 2,058,100,147 of OY728137.1, forward strand.
AGGTCACATTCAGAAGAACACAACTACCATGATCACAAAATGATAAGTTCATCGCAATTTCACCACAAAAGGTGAAATTGCAATAGCAGGAAAATAAGAACAAGGGAACCTTGAATGTCTCCATTTCAAGACGAAAGATAATGAACCAAGAAAAGGTCCTAAATGCTTGTGACATGCTGACTGTGTGTGAGCTTCACCCCAAGACTTGAGGTTGGGGATCTGATGGCTGAATCTTCTTATGCCTCACAGTCAGACACATGAATCCCCCAATCATAACTCTTTCCTCAAACGAAACTTCCCAAAGAACTTCCCTCGGTGACCCAAATGTCCACAACGATGAAAGGACTTAGGAAGGATGTGGCCTAGTGGCTTGGAATGCCCGAACCAGCTATACCGATGACACACCCAAAGGAATCCTGACAAAATAGGTGCCAGGATCAACGAAGATAACCTTTTAGGGAAAGTTCCACAAGCACGCACTCCTCACCAGATAGGGAATATTAATAAAAACCAAATATCACCAACTAATCCCAAACTCCACTGACAATAAGACAACCAACCTTTACTAGTTCCAAACTGAACCCTTAAACAATCCTCAAAGAACACGAACCATAACAACCAAGGGAGTTCCCAACCTCCCAAATACACCCTACACTTCCCTCAAGTAATTCCACCACCTCTAAAATACCTCCAAAACCTCAAAGGGCGATGAAACTTAAAATAACCGAAACCTGTGCATGACTAATCAGCAACACTAAGGACCTTTATAGGTAGCATACTCCGAATAACACAGGAAACACAAAACCTAAACATGCCTCAATCCAAAACACAATCGAAAATAACACCCCAATGCAAGACAACTGGCCCATAATCCAATGAAATATAAACACCACCAAAACCCTCCTTTCCAAAATCACTATTTAAATTTCAGAACTCCTTATCCCAATGTCATTTTTTTAAATACCAAAACCACTTTTAATAAGACAAAAATTCACTCCTCAAGGAAAACCCAGTTTCAAAAACCATTATATTTTAAAACGCACCCAAGGCATCCTATGGATCGTCACATGTGTGTCCACCCATTTCCATCCACGTCACCAATAAAAAGGTTCCCCCACACACTTACCGTACACACCCACACAAATGTGGTCTTCCATAAATAGTACCAAGGGCCACATCCTTTACTCATAAAAACCCAAACATTTACTAAAACGCCTTCAATTTTAAAACTCCCTTTACTAAATTAAAATAATTTTCGAGAAAACATTTTCATTTGAAAAACTCACTTTCATTTCCAAAGGAACGCTTTCAAGAACCGAAACCAAACTGAGTACAAGTTACACAGGACCACCGAAATGTTGAACTAGCAGTTACACTTAGCCCAACGACATGGTAGTGAGCCACGACCCAAGTATGCATCACCAACTAAGAGAAACTTAAATCATGAACTCAGACTCCACATGGGTCACTACTCCATGTGAGGTCACTACGTGACACCGGCTTGCCTCCGTTGTCATCCCTCAATACAAAACAAAGACATAAGACTCAAATCCCGGACTACCCTAGGCAACACAAGGTTCGGAATGAGAAACGGTTCATGATGCCCTTCTGCCACCTACCTCTCGAGTCCCGACAGTCTTAATCTCCATCTAACATACACCCCAATTAATAAGGACCCCCTTTGATACCATTTTGTCCCGAACCAACCCAGAGTCGACCCCGAAATGGTCAACCTATCCCGTCCGCGACATGTCCCGAGTGGCGTTCCCGATCCCCATGGGCTGGAAACTAGTGTCGGGCATCAAAGTACACATGAGGGAACGATTTAAACCCAAGATATAAAACCAAGACTTGAAGAAAAAAATAGGACAAACAGAGTATACAGAAAAACGATAACTGAAACTTAAATAAACAAAGAACCAATCCAGATACGAAGTATCACTAAAAAGAACAAAACTGGAAACAAGACCATGCTACAACAATCTCCGTGTGACCCCTTGGTCACCTCCAACAAAAAGCCAAAAACTGCTCCCACATGAGCAAACACTATGAAAATGCATGAACAACAGTTGAACTTGCAACTGAAATGGTAAAGGATAGGCATGAACACAAAAATGCTTAGTACGTATGCCAAAAGGAAACCATTGAATCCTAGTGATTTCTAACCCTATGTTGTTCGATGACACAATTTTGGAAATACAATTTTTAAAATAACGTTTTCCCATTTAAAAAAATAACAAATCATTCCCACAATGAGAACTAACCCACGCCATATATTATTTCAAAAATAGTTTCCCATTTTTTAAACAAAACCCAACAAGTAATATTTGAGCGGTAAATAAACAAGCAATACAAGTTGTATATAAACCAATGTAGTAGAAAATAAAAAAGCAATACAAGCTGTGGAAATAGGAGGTCCAGAACATTCCTAGACAACCCCTGGATGCACTCGGTTCGGAACCACCTGCCAGTATATGGTGAAGCCCCATAGTCTATAACCCACTAATCGCCATCGCGACAAAATCAGCGGAAAATCCCACCTAGCCTTTTTATCTATCAGGGGGCCACCAACCCTTCTAATTGGGGATGGTGAGCAACTTTCACTCGATAATATATAATATGCCCAAAAACCCATGGTGGTTATAGTAATATTGTGTAAGTAGGAGGCCCTTGCACGTGTGACTCATCTCACCGCACTTGCAGACCCCAAACACGGATGCTTACTATGCATTCACTCTAAAGGTTTACACTAGATAGGAGCGCCCCATATACATATTCATTTATTTCACATTCAACAAAGGGAAAACCAGGCTGCTATAACATATAAAATTTAAAACATTTCAGAAAATGTTTACGATTTCAAATCGATCACACACATTTATTCATAATATCTTGCAAACACCACTCTTACATATACAAAACCAAATGGGACCTTATGTTCTATACACACATTCAAACACTTTGAAATTATCAAACATGCTTTTACCCTTTTTCGACCCACACCAAAGCATGTTTTAAACTGAATGGTCAAACCTTAAAGAACGCATTATAGACCATGATTTCCAAAATACTTAAAGTAACACTTTACAAAACCACATTTAAAATACTCTTTAGAAACAATTCAAGGGGACCAAATTTATTTGAAAAATAATATCCATTTAAAAGACTAAATATCAAAGAAAAAGACTATTGATGCTGCTTTCGTCACAAAATCTAAAGATTGGAAAAGGGGAATATCCTAGCACAAAGTGATTCAACCATTGGACAAATATCAAAAAATTGACAAAGGAAGGAATAAGAAGAACATTGCGCAAGGGTCGCACAAGGTCCAAAATGGTTACGCTAGTATACTTGCGCACTGAAATGGCCACGCAAGTACACTTGCGTGCCGAAGTTGGTCACGCAAGTTACATGCACGCCCTAGGTGATAACCGCCAGGGGTCTTCTCCATCCTATAAATACCCCAGGTGGGCCCCCCATTTGGGGAGAAATTTTTTGCAGAATTCAGATATAGATCTCTGAATACCCAAGTCTCTTTTTCAGGTCTTCCGAGCACATATAAGGTAATTCTTTACCTAGAATGGAAGGTCTAAACAAGAGGAGTAAGGTCTCAGTGTTATAATTCACTTAAACTTAAGCACCTAAGGTGTTTTACCCGTATGGGAAATGAACATACTTGTGTGCCGCCCTACATCTTCACCAAAACATGTGTGCCTCTCTTCTGGAAGTACCTTAGGATAATTCTGAAGGCTTTGGTCAAGGATTGCCCAAAGGTTACCCTACTGGTTAACAATCGCGCAAGTACCCATGTGTCGCGCAGGTATACCTGCGTGCCCAGGACTTGCGTGCCCATGTAGTACCTGCGCACCTTCCAGGACCTGCACACCCCTACCTTTTTGGGTGACCTTCTTGCCCATTTAACCACTCTTATACCATTTCACCTCTTCTATTCAAGATTCAGTCTTCAAGACATTCTTCAAAGCCATTTATGGCATGTTCTCTTGATTAACTTCCTTATCTAAAAGGAATTCTGTAGAATATCTCTCAAAACCTAGTGATTTACACATCTTTATGTCACTAAAGATTGATATTTCATTCATTCAACCTCATCCTTTAAGATAAGATAACCCCTTAATCTGGTCCTCCTTTTCAGGAGTAAGTCCCAGTCATAATTCCCATTAATTTTGGGCATCCTCCTTAGGAGTAAGCCCCAAATCCCCTAATCTAGGCATCCTTTTCAGGAGTAAGATCCAATCATAAAATTACCAAATATGGGAATCCTCCTTAGGAGTAATCCCCAACCATAATTCTCATAACTCGGGATTCCTTTTCGGGAGTAAGCCTTAGTCTCAAATATGGGCATCCTCTTCAGAAGTAAGCCCCATGTCCCTTAATTTTTTATGTCCCTTAACCTATTCCATCTTCTCAAGAGTAAGCCCCATCCTTAATCTCTCTTAACCAGTCTTAATTTCCTTTTGATTTGGGCATCCTTCTCTGGAGTAAAACCCAATCATAAGTCCCCTCCTAACATGGGCATCTTCCTTAGGAGTAAGCCACAAGATTAGAGTATCCTAATCTCTAGGAAGCACATATACCTTTATGGACCCTGTTCTTGGATTTTTTCCCTGTAGTAAATCTTAATCCTCATCTATTTGGGCAGTCATACACACATAAGCCCCACATCATTGCATCATTCATGGCACAATTGTGTGGTTCACCAATACCTCTTGTTTCTCACACTGATCATGACTCACGTGAGCTTAGAGTGTAAAAGTAATCATGACATCTTTCTTTGAGCCATCAATCATGGATAAGCATCATACTCCCTTACTCGAACTACGTTGGTTCTGATTCCTTTTCCAAAACAAAGGATGTGTAGGTAGCCCATCTTCCAGTACGATCCTAACTCTGAAATAATCAATGTACTTATGAGTGACAATAAACTTCAACTACCCCACTGAGTGGCTTTAAAACTAGTATGGTCATCATAATGACCAAAAGACTTTTTATGTATTGAAGGATACCATTGGCTAAGAATCTCTAAACAAATACAGATGATTCTCTATCAATGAAGAACCTCGAATACATATAAAATATTTTCTAAATTTCCTACATATCAATCATTGATTGTCAGATCTAATGGATAAATCCTTTTATACTTGGTAATGTAATAAGGATTCACAAACATAACATAAATCTATAAAGAGAGTATCAAAGTAGACAATAATTCCCCTAAAAAAGGATTAATGAGTCTGACCTCCCATCCTCTCGACCAATGAAAATTCCTAGGCCTCATCAGTCCACAACTAATGAGCACCTACCTTTGGAAAGTAGGTTCAGATGGATATGGAATCATTAGATGTTTCTAGTTCTACAAACAAACCTGTTAGAAACTTCATGGAATGTTTGAATCATAAATAAATGAGATCATCCCCAATTCTAGAGGGAAAAAATTGTGAACCCGACGTGAATCCTTATCCAAGTTAAAATTATGTTTTTCTTATTTGTTAGGGCCCTATTTAAAACTCAATGAGAGGGCCAACAAAAACAATCATTGACATATGTACTCATAAAAAAGATATAGTGGATGAATTTATCTTTATTACGTCTGTTATATCAAATATGCACTCTCTTCCCTGATTTTCTGCATTCTAAGAAATGGCTTCTCTCAAGTTCACACCTGTGAATACCGCTGCTGTGAATGCCACTACTGCTACTCCTACTGGATCGTCGTCCGCTCTGAGGATGACATCACCTACTTAGAATCTTCAACGCTGTGTATCAAATGCGCTGGTTAAGGAGTACCGTCAACACGCTACCATTCTAACTCTGGAGGCTGCCTAACAAGCCCTCCAAGTGAACAACTCACACCGATTGTCTGGACAACGATGACCAGTGATCAAGAAGAAGTCAGTGCTAACCACCGTCTCCAACCATTTCGGGTCGTTATCCCCAGAATGCAATCACCATTCGATCCCTTATTCTGGGGAGGTGAATGAGCAGGTCCCTTGGGGCCTTAATTCAAGCAGTCAGGAGTTCTTCCCAAGGGATCCTATCAACAATTGCAGCCAAACTTGTGTGGCAGTGCGCCCTCAACATGATTATGGTACCGACTCCAGGCGTTCGGCTGAGGTTCCTCGAACCCGAGCAGGAAGGAAGAATCACCAGAGGCGAAATCCAGTTAACAGTGAGCGAGTTATCACCTCTACCATCTCCGGAGAAGTAAACCAACCTAACTTGGTGGCAAGAAACGAGCGGGCACACACACCTGGCCATTTTAATTCCGTTGTCCAGCAGACTCGTTTGGAAGCATCACGCCAATCCCACAAGGCAATTCTGGTGGAATACTATAGGCAGGAACATATACCTGTTCATACATCATCAGCTAGTCAGCAGGCTCATCTGACTACATATGATGGAGCTCGTCACCCACGTTCGGTGAAGTGTAATCAGCAGGAACATACACCTACTAGTATTGATCAATCCTACCAATAGTATCACTTGGTAGCACATAGAGAAGTCAGTCAGAAAGCTCCGGTGACAAATAGGAGGAAGACTCAACTTTCTGCCCCCACACTTGAGTACTGTCAGGATTCACTAATAGGAAAAGGAGGACAGGAGCAGGCACATACACCTACTTCAAGCATGGAATGGACATATATCCCTGTTCCGGAAGCTGAAGTCACCAAGCATATTCTACTAATGGTGAAAGAGCAGAAGAAAATCCCTGCTCATATTCTGGATGCTTGCCAGGATATTATAATAGCTTCGGCAACATCTCAGGGAAAGTCACATAAATCTATCCCTATCAGTGGAGTGACACATCAACAGTTCACTCCGAAACAGACACACACATCTGTTTTAGTCCAAGAGGGTTGTGGGGCATACTCCCCCATATCATACGTACAACCAAGTCAGGCACATACACCTGATTTGAGTAGAGATCGTCAGCCTAACTTGGCCATCTCTCTTGATCAGGCATATACACCTGCTCAGAGCAGCCACATTCTTCAACAAGTGGTTTCCAAGGCAAGTAAGAAGTCACCTAAGAAGAAGACCCCCTCAACACAGTCAAGAGATCAAGAGCCAATATGTAACATGGCCATGCTCGATGCTGGAGTTATTCAAGCCCTCAGATAGTTATCTATTGTAATTCATTATTCTACTCCCTCATTTCCCAATAGCGGGAACATTAATTTTGATGGTCTTCAACAGACACTTCCTCATGAAAGCTTGCTTCATGAAAATTTGGTTGATCTCGAAGTTTCATCTTCAGATGAGAGCCACAGGAACCCTCTGTGTGGTCAAAAGTCTAAGGAACTAGAGATCTCATCTTTTTCTGTAACCCACCATGGTGGTCCTCCCCATGATGATGAATTTTGCTGTGAAAGTCCTCTCCACAGTGGTGATGCACATTTCCTGGAAAATGCTCAAGTGGACAATGTAGTGCCGAGAAAGCCCTCTTATCTTGAGGCACATGAAAATGTGAAACCAGTCATGTCTGATGCTTCATCGCTAGCAGGTGAAACAATTTCTCAAACGGAAGATAGGCAAGGGTGTAGGTTATTCTACGAACCACCCCTAAGTCATGCATCTTCTAGTTTGATCAGTGATTTCTCTACCAATCTTGTTGAATCTGATGAAGCAACAAGGAAGCACCATCTCTGGTCAAATCAAGTAGCAGAATCTTAATTGAATTATAAGGAGGAAATGTTGATCATGAGAAAACAATTGGTGAAAGGTTAAGTGATAGTCTTTTTTTGGCCTCTGGCTGACTCTCAGTATGACATTTCCACAGATGTTGACGGATGATGGAATTGATGATATTCGTCTTAACATATAGAAAACTCTTTGTCAGTTGAAAAAGAAAGTATTATCTTATGATGAATATGAAAATAATGTTAATATAATATAACGGTTAAAACGTCAAATTGAATTGGCATCTCTATCAGTCTCTCGATATCTGAAGGCTGAAAAGCAGCAAAGAGCCCTTCAGCGTTCATGCCTTGGCACACTAAGAAGATTGCGCCAGTTAATTGACAATGCCCCATCTGGTATTCATGTTAGAGGATGGGGTGTTCATGGAGCACTACATTTCACGGTGCTCTCCAGTCTGCAAAGACCGCCGAAAATGGTCTCACATGCAATGTTATTGCCCATGGCCGGCCACAAATACCGGGATTTTTTTGTAATCAAAAGCTTGCCCAAGAACAGGATTCAACTAATTCCTCTCAAAATCAAGAATACATAGAACAAGTTGTTGAATTACTCATACATCAAGAAAATGGGAATATTGAATAGGCCTTTTGTATGGAGAAAGCACATCATCATGTGACAGAAGTGTCAGAAATCATCCAACGGTCTTTTGAGCCAGGTGATAAAAGTGGATGTCGATTGATTCATCCAGCTAATTTCCAGACCAAGGTCCGCAAGGTCGGGAGAGATTTTAATAAAGTCTCAGACATAGCATGTTACGAGCCACTCCAGATCTCCAGACTGGGGAGTCTTTTAAACCAACCCTCGGAATCAACAAATAGGATTCGAGGAGTTGAGAAAAGACAACATGAACAGCCCCAGTCCACCGGACTGGGGAATTTTTCAAATCATCAACCCCCTACTTAGAGAAAGTCGGTTTTTCTAGATTGGGGAAGAATCCACAAGAGGAACGAAGAGCCAAATTATCGGGATATTTTCTCCAAATTATGGTTCGACAAGAAGTTCATGAGGGATCAAATCAACAAAAGGCAATGTCTCATCAAAGACATGGAAGGAGACAATATCATAGGAATTCCGGTAAGAGGGATGCAATGCATTATGCATCAATCAATGTCATCAATGTCGTTGTTATTGATCCACCCGATGAGGCTCACTCAGAAGGATCAGATGAAGAGGTTCCTGTTCAAGAAGTTTTACGCACAGACAAAAATGAAGAAGGTTTGCGTACACGAAATCAAAGGTTTACCCAAAATCTGGGTGTTCCTTCAAGTAACCCACTTTCACCTCTCCAAAAGGGATCACAAAAGGGGAAGGTAAAGAATTAGGTTACATATCCTTTCTCTAGAAAAGGCCAATCACTCTCACTAGAGAAAATATTTGCACAACAGGAGGAAGAGATGAAGGAATTGAGGAGGTTGAACGCAGAACTAATTCAAGGTAGTCTTCCTCCTAAGCGTGCTGGAGTCAGTCAGCTAAGGGAGTTTGTTGAAGCTACTGAGATTGATTAAGAATATCCTCCTTTATCAGTACACCCTCACAGGTCTAATCCTATGGGTCAAGTGCAACAACAATTGGCAGTGCTGCAATCAGTTGCAGTACCAGCTGCCACACCTGTTCAAAGTCCAGTCATGGCATCTGCCCAAGTCCATGTTCAACCGGATGTTTCTCTAAAGTTAAAAACTACCATTGAGTCATTAACAGCTCGGTTAGAGAGCATGGAAGGGAAGTGTGCGCAGATTCAACCAGAAAAGAAATATTACCCTAAATTGGTAGATTCAATCTCTCCACCATAATGTTTTGGGAAGCCTTTATTCCATATTTTCAATGGATCAGGAGACCCTGAACAACATTTGATGCATTACATGTCTTGTTTCGATCCTATGATGGGAACTCCGGAGCAGCAAGAAGCAGTGAAACTCAGATTATTTGTGCAAACCATGAAAGGACCAGATTTTTTCTGGTATACAAGCTTGCAATATCGGTCAATTACCAGATGGGAGGATCTTTGCCAAATATTCCTTCTCCAATTCAGCTCAACTTTTGCAAAGACAACAGTTTTCGATCTTACAAACTGTAAGAAAATGGAGAAAGAAAGAGTCTTTGATTTCATTGCTCGCTGGAAGGGATTAACATATTCCCTAAGCTTAGCACTCCCTCAAGAGGAACTGTTGCCTATCTGTGTGGCAAATCTGCGTGACGAATTACACACGCCATTCATCCCTGTTAAATACAAAGAAGGGTTTCGAGACCTTACTTCAATCGCTCAACATATTTAAGATTCTCTTATACAGACTAAGGCTAAATATCGTGTAATTCCATCATCTCCAGGAAGGAAAATGGGTAAAGTAGAGACTACTACAGTTATGCTTAAACAGGCACCTGTAACTGCTTCTACCTCAAACCCTTCATCTTCTCAAAGGGCTCCACCTCTTGAGTGTCAACAACAATGGCCGTTTCTTCAAGACGATCAAAGAGATCAAATACGGAAAAATTTTGATGAGTTGAAGAGTACAATTTATTGTTTCTGAAATGAATAAGTTCTTGGTTACTTCATTTCGGCCCTAGAGAATAATTTGGTTCAGTTGCCAAGGCCCAAGATTCCAAACACGGAAGGAGATGAATATCATCCCAATTATTGCCCATTTCATCATATGCTGGGACATCCCATCCATGAGTGTTTTGTTTTCAAAGACCTCCAGAAAAAATGGTCGATTTGGGACAAGTTAAACTGAAAGGTTCTTCAGCTCATGTAGCATGTGTTACTACTACAGTTCCAGAAGAGGAAACCAAGTGGCAAGAAGTCAAAAGAAAAAATGCGCAGAAATATGATGATTGGATGGTCAGAAAGAAAATCAACCGAACTCATGCTATTTTGTGAACACAATTGAAGAAAACCAATTGTGCCTTCTACCATGAATACCGCAATAAAATCCTATTCAAAGGGAAAATCCTCAAAAGGGTAGCATAATTCCATGAAAGAGGAACAATCAGAAGAAGATGAGTATGTCTCAAAGACTAAGTTGTCTTTGAATCTGGAAGATTTCATGCCATATACTTTGAATCCACGGGCACCATCCCACCAAACAGCACAACCTAAATTGGCTAGTCAGGAGGAGTCTTCGTCAGATGAATAGTTGATCTTTGGTTCTGTTAATATTATTCACTTAACAGATCCTTATGCTAGTCGTGGTTTCGATTTTGATGAGCCCGAATTCCCTATATCAAATAGATGAATTAGAGCGAGTTCTAGGGGTCTGGGATACAAGGGAAGACATGGATATCCCAGAAGACACTATTCCAATTCTACCCCTGCTAAAACCGTGTACGCAGCAGAAACTCATGGAAGAGCCCTTAAACGAGCTCAACAAGAACAAAGAAGTTCTTCCACCAATAAAAAATTCAGTCCTAGAATAGTTATTCTGGGGGATCGGTTGGGGGTTCCACCTTCATCCTCTCAAAATATAAATGGATCAAATCAGTCTAATCTTCCAAAACCAGAAATATTGCCAACTTCTATCCTGATTCAAGATGCATCAAATTCCAAAGAATCATATTCCAAGGTACCTGCTAAACCACATGTTCATGTTGGGAAACATAGACCTCTATATCAAAAGTATGATGTATTGAAACACCTGACCCAAGTACCGGCCAAGTTATCAATTCTGGATGCTTTGAATCTGTCAAAGGATCTTCAGGAGGCACTCATCGAGGCTTTGTCAAGTCCTCAGGGGTTTGAAACTGAAATTACTGGAGCTTAAGTCTATCACGTAGAGAATAATCCTCTGGAATGCCATGCAGTGATATCTTTCACTAATGAATATGAAGAAGATGTCATGCATGGACATATTAGACCATTGTATTTATCTAGAAAGTTCAATGGCATAGACGTCCGAAGATCTTTCACTGATAATGGTTCAGGAGTCAACCTCATGCCAATTCGTACACTTCGGCGATTGGGCCTCACAAAATTTGATTTATCTCCTTTTACCATGATGTTACAAGGATATGATAAAAATGAACAAGAACCACTGGGCGAAGTTACACTCAGAACTCAGTTTGGAGATCTTGTATCAAATTCAGATTTCATGGTTGTTGATCAAGACTCAGCCTTCAACATCTTGTTTGGAAGACCCTGGCTACATCAACATGCGGTTATCCCTTCATCATACCATCAATGTCTCAAATATTGTTTTGATGGTCATGTTGGGACATTGTATGGTGATAAGGCCCCGTTCAAGACAAGTGAATCTCAATACATTGAGGTATAATTCTATCACATGAAGGGAAAGGAGAAATACACAACAAGGGAGCTTACCAATGTTAATTCTCCATATGGTTTGGAGAAGATTCCAGTAAATCCATTTACACATGTGAGTAAAGATTATGTGTTGCCTATCAGTCAAATTGATAAGATAGACTAAAATCAAAATACTCTTATGGAAAGATCCATAATGTCAATTATGGAAATCGATCCAGACAACATGGGAGAAATTGGTGAGCCACTAAGTAGTGATGAAAGCCCAAATGGAGATGTCTTCATTTCATCCGCTGAAATCCATCAAGTCTATACTTCGCTGATCAGGCCAGAAGAAGTTATAGCAATGTCAGAGGTGAATCATGATGTCGATTCTCAATCAAACATCTCCTATTTATTACCCATGGAAGACCCTTCATCATCAATTGGGTCAGAAATGGAAGCTTCTTCTTCAAGATGTTCAAATTTTAACATTTCTTCTGATCATGGAAATTTAGCTTCATCATCCACTATGCATGTAGAAACATATTAAATAACACATGTTGAAGAAGAAGAGGATGATCTCATAGATGCTCCTACAGCTTTTGAAGAGGGTATCTCTACCACTGTGGATGAACTCAGAGAAATAAATCTGGGTACAAAAGAAGATCCACACCCCACTTTAGTTAGTGCATCCATAACTCTTGAAGAGAAAGAGATGTATATTTCCTTTCTAAAGAAAAATCTAGATATATTTGCTTGGAATTATACAGAGATGCCAGGGCTTGATCCAGATGTTTCCACTCATCGTTTGGGTTTATCGGAAGAGCATAAAGTATTCAAACAACCCGCTAGAAGAACACACCCAACCTATGCTTCCAAAGTTGAATCCGAAGTCGATAAGCTCATCAAAGCTAACTTCGTCAGAGGAGTTAAATATCCCAAATGGTTTTCTAATATTGTCCCAGTGAAAAAGAAGAATGGGAAAATTAGAGTTTGCATTGATTTCAGAGATCTTAATCAGTATTATCCTAAGGTTGATTTTCTGGTTCCAATTACAGAACTTTTAATCGATGAAACAGCTAGATATGAAGCACTTTCCTTCATGGATAGATATTCTGGATATAATCAAATCTGAATGGCTCCAGAAGATGAGGAATCCACAACCTTCAGAGCCCCTCAGGGTGTGTTTTTCTACTGAGTAATTCCCTTTGGCTTAAAGAATGCAGGCACAACATATCAGCGTGCCATGAATTGTATCTTTAAACCCTTTTTAGGGATGTTTGTTGAATGCTATGTGTATGATTTGGTGGTCAAATCCAAACAATGTTCTAATCACATGGCTGATTTGGAAGTCATATTCCATAAACATCGGCAACATAATTTGATGATGAACCCCTTAAAATGTGCCTTTGGGGTAACCTCGGGAAAATTTCTCGTCTTTGGCGTACGCCATCGTGGTATTGAAGTCGATCCTAAGAAGAAAAAGTAAATCCTTAGTATGTCACCTCCTCGAAATTTGAAATAATTGAGAGGACTTCAAGGAAACTTAGCCTATATTCGGCGTTTCATCGCCAATTTGGCAGGCAAAAATTTACCCTTAACCAAATTGATGAAGAAGGGAGTCACTTACCAGTGGACTAAATAATGTCAAGAAGCATTCGATATTCTCAAGAAATACCTCTTGAGTCCACCGGTACTCATGACACCTGTTGAAGGAAGACAACTTATCCTATACGTGACAACTTTAGAGTGATCATTGGGTGCCTTTCTTGCTCAGAAGAATGATGCAAGGAATGCAAACAACCTCTACTATCTCAGTCAGACTATGCTTGAAGCAGAAACCCGGTATTAAAGTATTGAGAGGTGCTGCCTGGCATTAATCTTTGCAGTTCAAAAGTTGAGACACTGCCTACAACATCACGAGGTCCAATTGGTATCTCGCAATAACCCGTTCAAATTCATCCTTAGTCATCCAATGCTTACAGGACGTTTGGAAAGGTGGGAAGTTATTTTACAGCAATTCGACATTCAGTATGTGTCTCAAAAGGCAATAAAGGGCCAAGAACAAGATGATTTCCTTGCTGAACACCCTTCAGTGGAAGACACATCTACAGATATTGAACTCCCTGATGAGGAAGTCTTCTCTATTCAAGAATGTCCTCAGGCATGGGAAATGTATTTTTATGATTCTTCCAGAAGTCCAACAGGATTGAAAATGGAAAATCCTAAGTTCAACAAAATGGCTTAGGAATTGTGCTCATTTCTCTAGAAAAGGTAGTGTTACCTTATTCCTTCTGATTGTGGGAAGATGGTACCAATAATGAAGCAGAATACCAAGCTCTCATCACAGGCTTGGAATTGGATCTTCAAGCACAAGTGAATCACTTAAAGGTGAAATGTGATTCAGGCCTGGTAATCAAACAAGTCAATGGGGATTATGCCATCAGAAAAGAAGAACTAATCCCTTTGTATAATTACGTCAGAGAGTTAATGAAGGAATTCCCTTCAAAACTGACATTTTTTTATGTCCCATGATCACAAAATGCTCAAGCTGATGCACTGGCTAATATATCCATAGCTCTGGCAGATCCAAATCAGGATGAGACAACCATCACTATTGCCCACCGTCGTGCAATTTCACCTTATGTTCGAATCAGAACATATGAAATTAATGAAATTAGTCCCATTATAGAACCGTATGGTCATACTACATGATGGATGTCACCTATCAGGGAATACCTTCAAAATGGAACACTTCCACCTGATAGAGCCAAGAAAGAACAAATATGGCGACGTGTGGTCAATTTTACTCTTTATGATAGCCCAGATCACCTAGAGAAAATTCTCTACAAACACGGTTTTGATGGAGTTTTCTCTTCATATGCATTGATGGTGAAGAGACAATGGCTGTCATGAAAGAAGTGCATGCAGGAGTCTGTGGTGCCCACCAGTCTGGACATAGACTATTTGATCAGATTCGAGGGATTGGATACTTTTTTATTTCAATGATACAAGATTGTGTTGATTTCACAATGAAGTGTCATTCATGCCAAGTACATGCCAAATTCATTCATCAACCTCTAGAGTTGCTTCATACAGCTAAATAATCGTGGCCATTTTCCATATGGGTAATGGATGTGGTGGGACCTTACCCTTCAGCTACGACCAAGCAGTTTAAGTATATTATTTCTGCTACTGATTTCTTTTCTAAATGGGCAGAGGCAGTACCTCTCAAGGAAGTCAGCTCTAAATGAATTGTAAGCTTCATCAAGTCTAACATCATTACTAGATTTGGTGTCCCTCATACCATATTGACGGACAATGGCACCAACTTCTGTTCATCCGAGGTGAAGAAGTTGTATCAAGAATACAACATCAAATACAATCATTCATCTCAGTATCATGCAGCGGCCAATGGCCAGATAGAAGCCATCAATAAGACTCTTTCAAATATACTGCAAAAGATGGTGGATAAAGATAATAAATCATGGCCTGATAAACTCTTTCATGCTTTATGGGCTTATCAGACCACCACCCGCACTACAATGCGGTCAACTCCATATTCACTGGTATATAGAACGAAATCTGTCTTTCCCATTGAAGTTCATCTACCCTCGCCCAGAGTAGCCATCTGTGATCATTCATCTATAGATGAACAATCTCAAAAGAAATTGAATTAATTGGAATGGTTAGATGAGAAAATATTGTGCACTTTGCACCACTTGGAAGTGTATCAGAATCTAATAGCACAAGCTTTTAACAAAAAAGTTCGTCTTCATTCATTCACTCAGGGTGAATTGGTATTAGTTCTTAGAACTCCAATGATACTAGGAAAAAAATCTCCCAAGCTTGAGCCAAAATGGGAAGGACCTTACTCAATAAATAAGGTCTACTTAAATGGAGCTTATTCATTAATCTCGATGGATGGAGAACTCATCACTACTCCAACCAATGCCAGATTTCTGAAGAAGTATTTTGTATAAACACAAAATATATCATAATTGGTCCGGTATGACCTTAAACTGCACCACCGTCCAGCAAGACATTAAAATACATAACCAATGGTCCATCCATATGACCATAAACTATTCTCACTTTCTTCCAACATGACGCCAAACAGTATCATCCCTTTTTCATCCAACATGTTGTTAAACTGTGAAAAATTCCCTAATACATACAACATGATGTTAAATGGTGTACTCTTTTGTCCTTACTGCATGACATTAAACTACACAATCCTTTTTTCCAGCATGACATTAAACTGTATTGTCCCCATCGTCCTAACTACATGATGCTAAACTGTAAAGAATTCCCTTAATATGTCATACATGATGTTAAACTGTATTTTTTCCCAGCTACATGACACTAAACTGTGCAACACCAATAGTCCTAACTACAAGACTTTAAACTGCATAGTCCCTTTATATGTCCTACATGACATTAAGCTATTCATAATTAGGGTTATTGCGACCTCTTGTTTCTCACACCGAGTATGACTCACATGAGCTTAGAGAAAACTTCAACCACAATACTCCCTCTGGGATACTAACCATGTGTAAGTCCCAACAATATTTTTTAGGTCATTGTCCCCAAGGACAACTTGATCACTAATTCATTCTTTAATTGAACTACGCGGACTTTGATCCTTGCATTCCTGGATGGTTACGTAGGAAACCTCCCAAGTTTCAATCCCAAAACCAATCTCTTCACATCGGTTCACCTCCATCTCATACGATTTTGATTCGTGAAACCACCCCCAGAATCAATATCTTTACATTGTTTCACTTTCATCCTTGCTATACGACGTTAAACTGTACAATACTTCTGTCCTGCACGACAATAAACTATACAATTCATTGATACCATCACCTGAGAGGGAATAATTATTAACATTGATTTTCAATCATGTTATATTCCAAAGACTATGTGCATACATGGCAACACACGAATCTTTTATCTTGGGTCAAACCATCATTTCACTAAGGTCCCTTTTCACTCTTCACAAGTACGAACCAAATTTGTATAGAGGGTACTTCTAGAACTACGTGGGCTTGATTCCCATCCTGATGGGATACGTAGGAACGTTCGAGTGTCCCTCAAATCCAGCCCCAATTCTCTGGGCCTAACCCCAAATTCCACATTCAGTCCCTTGGATAAAAATTCCCCATGAAAACACACATTGTGTATTTCTTATAATGGTCCAAGCTCTATGAACCTAAACGAGGATCTCCATTCGTTTTTCCCACACTACGTTAAACTGTAGTTCAATAACTATGTATGGATTGATTCCCATCCTTATGGGATATGTAGTGAAGTCCAACATTTCTATTCATGACCCAGTCAAAACATAATTATGGTTAGCATTGATTTGTGTATCTCTGCATATATTGGAAAATACCCATCCTTTTGTGTCATAATCCTAACCTTAAATATTTTCATATCATCATAACCCTTTTCTTGACTTCTAGTCACAAAAATGTCAAACTTCTGAGAGTTATTTTTCCTAACTATGTAGTACGTGCCCTTAGGCGGCCTTGCATAAACAGTCTCCATAACATATTTGTCAGCCAAAATATATTATTATTTGACTATGCAGCCAATGCCCTTTGGTGGACCTACATAATTCAACCCCCTAACGGGTTTTTTGGATAGTGGTAACTTCATTCTATGGAAGAAATCCTCTTTTGTCTTTATTTGTCTTAAATGACAATATGTAGGGATCTGAAAAAATATCCATCCTTAACATACTTGTCCCATATCCTTTTTCATGATCTGAATGTATTCAAGTCTATGGTTTATATTCTCCTTCCCTACATTTGGGTCAGACCTTTGTAGGACTGATATCCATCCAGTTCTTTGATAATTTTGTTTGAAAATATCTTATCCATATTAAAGTACCTCTTTCCATTTAGCAAACTCTATACTTTGGAAAATTTGAATCTCCATAAATTTTCACTGGCTTTTTAGCATTATGAAAGTAATTTTCTGAGAGTTATTTTCCCTGACTATGCAGCATGTACCCTGAGGTGGCCTAGCATAAGTAGTCTACATAACGGACCTATCATCCAAAAGATGCTATTTATTTGACTATGCAGCCAATGCCCTTAGGTGTACCTGCATAATTCAACCCCCTAACGGGTTTGTTAAATAATGGTAATTTCATTCTTGGGAACTACTTCATCTAATGCCTTTTTAGCTATTTTTCATATCATTCCTCAGATTCAAATATTCATAAGTCATATTTTACATATTTTCCCTCATACTTTAGTATGGTAATATGTTTTCAGATATATTTTCAATGAATTTATTCAATTCTAATTCATTCGGTCAAAGCTATTTCGGCCTTAAACATTAGCCTCTTTATGTCTGACGTGCATGACTTTAAACTGCCCATAAAATACAGGGGAACTCTGAATAAAAGTCAAGTTCCAGCTCACTAAACATTCATTTTGTATGATTTATGTAATATCGAGCAATTAAAAAGATTCAAAGTTTGTAGGGTTATTTATAATAATCCTAGTAAAAATCAAACTATGCTTACTAGACCCATTGGATTACTTAAAATTTAAAGCAGGTAGTAGAAAAATATGTGCAAAAGTGATTGAATATTAAAGCGTTCTTTCTATTTGATGCACAAGAATTAAAGGGACATCCACAGATTGGAGCCTCTACTCTTTTTCAGGAAATAACAAAAGACTGTCAACATAAGTCTTCAATTGATGAACTGCATCCCGAGCTTCATCAACAACTACTTGAAGCACATGAACTCGACCAAATTCACTCTTTTCAGCCTGATGGAGTGCCTTCTTGGAATCTGCAATGGTTTTCATACAATTCATTTGAGCTCCCTCCAGCGAATTGTTGAGTTTCTCAAGTTCCCCAGTAACAACATCTAACAGTTGCTGGAGTTGCACCTGCTGGATGACTTTTTCTTTGATCTTATGCTTCAGCTCCTTCATCTCAGCAGCACAATCAGCTTCAGCTCAGGATATTGTAGCCTCAGATTCACTGATATTGACTAACAGCTTCACCCTGGTTAGATCTTCATGGCACTTTTTCTCCTGCTCCCTTCTTAAGATGACTTGTTTCACCGCGGTATGGATCTGTTGGTATCCAAAACCGCCAAGTCCTAGTATGACGAACTGGGACTACAACCGGGAAATCTTTGATAAAAGTTCTTCTAAAGGAAACTCAGATATGATTTTCCATATGTTTTTCCATGCCTTTCGTCGTGAAAATATGAGCGCCTTAAGCACCTATGGGTCTGATTCAACATCATCATCACAGGGGGGCATGTAATCTGGGATTAATGCACTTAAGGAAGTTCCATGTTCTGTTTCTTCCCCCCTGACCCTGGTTGCTACACCTTCTACTTCTGTTTGGGCGGAAGTTGATACCTCACCTCTAGTTCTAACCATTGAAGTTGATAGTCCTGTTTGACCAATTAATAGTGTGGTTAGTTTCATAGAACAATGAAAGTAGGTTTTCTATCTTGAAAACTCAGTACAATCATTACCTAAAAGTAAATCAGCAGCTTGAGAAGACTCCTCTCCAACATTCCTAGTTTCAACAGGATCTTCAAGATGGATCTCATGAGGGTTTACTGGGTTTAACTCCACTTGAGCTAATGTTTCTGCAATAGTAGGGTTGAAATCCATGTCCACACCTTCTTCAGGAATTGGCAGTTCAGCAGCTTCTTCGGATGGAACTGCATATTATTTTCATTCGTGATTAGAAGTGTAAATTATAAGAAAATTTACTGGATGGAGGATAACACTCATGCCCAAGGTCTTATAATTCACATGATAACATAGCATGATCATAAAATTATTCGAAAGACATGACACGATTCATCATTTAATCCAATGATATTTTAGAATCCTGGTTAGTCTCACCAGTGGGAGAATTTGATATATCCTCTTGTTGAACCTCATTCTACAGCCCCTGACCCTGGACAGCTTCTGTAGGAAGGATGGCAGATTCAGTTGCTGCGGCCGCCAATGTTTCTGGTGCATGTTCTTCTCTACTTGTAGCAGCAGCAAGAGCAGTAATGGGAATAGTTATTGGCTCTTTTTCAGAAGAATCCAAGTCATCATGAATTTGCATTTGTTCCACAGCACCCTCTATGGTCCTCAAAGGAGGACCAGTCCTTTCACTCAGAGGGGAAATTGAAGAATCCCCTGCAATCCCAAGGAAAATGAGAAATCTTTTCATGGTTGAAGACTCATGATTATCTGAATTACTTGCCACTGCTAATGAAGCGTTTAGCTGTGGTATTCTTCCTATGATGCTTTTTCTTCCTTGGCCTTTTGGGAGTGTACGTAATATCTATTATAGGTACCTGAATGGGAGAGGGGAAAGTCATGTGCAACTCTTCATTCATGGCCTGCTGGCCTGGAGATATCTTTCCCGGTTCACGAGGATATTCAGTAGTATCCCTGATGGTAGTACCACTAGGGCTATACTGTAGCGAAGAACCTCAGTAGTTTTGGCAACCTGCAAGATGAATAAAAAATTTTCCTTGAATAACAAAGCTTCTACTAAAATCAAGTTGAAAAGAAAATAAGGAACAAAAACATACATCTTCAAGAGACACATACTCATGCCACTCCTCATCAGGGGCCCCATTATCCATCATTTCCTTCACCCGCTTGGTGATAGGGATAGAATATTTGGTGGTATAGATGTAGGCCTTCAACTCTTTGACATAGGCTCTTACTTCATCAGGGTTATCCATGAAATGAATATTTGCAGGAGCCCGAAGAGTCCCTATTCCAGGTAGACGTAACCCTTCACATAGCTCCATCCAGATAGTTTCAGTATCATAGTATACATCCCTCTATGCCAGGATGGCCTCTGGTCGTAGATATGCAGGTGTACTAGAAGGATGTGAAGAGGGTTCTACAATCATTGATTTCAGTTTCTTCCCAACTCCTACAACTATAAAAATTAGAATGAAAACTTGTTACTCTATAAAGTTACTTGCAATTAAAATTTCCTCAATAAAGGAACTCACCAGGAGTTGATGGAGTGGCTCTCTTGATTCTGACAGGAGGATTATATAGGGCACGAGGCCGGTTTGACACATGTTTTATCTCCAAAGAATATGATGAATCAGCCTCGGTTGAAGAACTCGGTGAACCAGCTTCACGAGTGGAAGAATCACCTACCACTTGAATTGTTTCTTTCCCAATGGTTCTCTTCTTCTTCCCAACTTGGTCAACAGGTTTATTCAATATGGCCTCAGGATATGATGCTATCTAGTTTTCAACATACCATACGGTCAAATTGCTTACCGCTTTAGTATTTGGTATGTAAAAGACTACCACAGTCCTTTCCATATCCATTAGAAACCATAGTTTTTGAGAAACCATTGGATGCTGCTCTGATCTGATGTGCACCGGAGGAGATACAACAGTTGTCTGCAGACACATGAATTGGCATGCAAATCGATATGGAGCATAGGCCTTACATATAATTTCCCCATCAATTTAGGCGGGCAGTACACCATCTCAGTAGGCCAGCATATAAGACCTTTGTCCCAAGCTGGCTGATCCATCGTCAACAAATCACCCTATTGGCGGATTTCCATAGGGAAAGAAGTGGAATTCCTTATGCATACCCAGCCTTGGCCTAATATCATAAGCATTGAGGGACAAATGAAAAACTCCAGATAAGTCCTGGATAGACGGCCTGAAAGAAATTCCAGGAATATGTATTCCGTTTTGAACATCATATGTCTGGAAGTGAGTGGAAATCCATCCCCATAAAACATGGAATGGTCCCACTAATCTCAAAGGAGACTTACCCATATAGACATGGAGTAAGCTCCTGTGAATCTTTTCCAAAACTAGGGTAGCCAACCCCACCATCTTCCTTTCATCCAACTTGGCTACAATAACAAAGGTCCCTGGCCTGACACCTCCCTTCGAATCTCTAATTGTCAAAAGATAGACACTGAGCCATAAGGTTAAAAATCCTGTCAGAAGGGTCTTCTCCGAGATTTTATGATTCACTTCGTACCTCCATTTCTCAAAATCTCCTGCTTCCAGAGTCATCCAGAATGTGCTAGGAATACCTCTCTTATCTTCTCTAGGGCAGCTAGTAGGAAAAGTGCAGGTGGGCCCCTTTTCCCTCTTCTTCTTGAGAAACACATTCATCCATTATTCTTGGTGAATATCCCTTCTAGAATGAGTCTTTGAAGTCTTTGAGATTTTGAGGTTATGATAAATCTTCAATAATTCTCAAACCAAATTCAGAGTCTTCTCCAGATCATTCAAAGTTTCCTTTGGAGGGATGAATTCGTCATACATATCACCCAAAATTGGAACCCCTGAGATCTTGTAGACATCCCACAAACTAATTCCTACTTCTCCATTGGTCAGATGGAAAGAATTCGTTTCTGGTCTCCAGCGGCTAAGAAACTCCGGTGAAAGGTTATCATTCCTATAAACATACATCTGCCCAGCCCAGACGGCTTCATAAATTGCAGCTCCCTTCAGATCCTCGAAAAACTCTTCACAAGTTTGTCGCACCCAATAAGCCCACATCCATGTTGGCTTCACCCCTCCTCCAGAACGGAATTCCCATTTCTCCTTCCAGCTTTTGGATTGATCCATCTGAGAATTTTGAAAGATTGAAGGATAAAAATGTGGTCGCAGCTCAGGTTTGTGATGTTTCAGATCTGGTGCACAAGAGCTATGATGCATTATATAGGCTTTCTTTACTGTTAGAGCATTAGAAAATGTTTCTGTGATTGAGACATTCACTGAAGAAAAGTTGGTATACGACTGAAACCCGGAAGGTGGGAGATAGTTCTTTGCCTCTGGAATATTGACATCTTATAGATGACCATGGCCATACAGAGGAAGATAGATGATGTGTGGGAAATCATGATGATATTTCATCAGATACTTATCCATGTCCGAAATAGTGCTTTCGTAGATGGAATAGTAATCATGGACAACGATGTCCATCATCTCATGAATTCTTTTGCTCACCAGTTCATCAGTCATTCTGATTCTCATTAGAGCCATTTGATCTGCACAAAAGTTAAATAATTAACTCTTTAATTATGTTAAGTTTTCATAAAATTTGTGAAGGATTTGAAGAATTTGGCTAATTCATTAAGGCGTGCAAGTCCCATAGTTGGCGTGCAAGTCTCCTTCGGTCACACAAGTATTGGGACCACAGGTTTCACCACGCAAGTCTAAATACCTTAACAGCAGCGCGACACAAGAAATAGAAGCGTGATGCAAGAATAAAGAAGCACAGACAAGCGAGAGCCGGGAGTCAACTTGCGTGCCGAGAGTAAATAACAAGAATGAACCGGGTGATTTAGCACGGAGTGAGGCCCTCTATTTATAGACAAGGTCGTACCCCTTTGTGCTAGACCTTGCGTGCCCGAAGATCATTTTCACGCCATACCCTACGTGCCCCAATTTCCTTTTGATTCTCGATTTCCTCAAAATCAAATCCTCATTTCTTTTGGATCCAACTCCGAGGGGGGACTTTTGTTGATGATCCTTTCGTCACAAAATCTAAATATTGGAAAATGGGAATATCCTAGCTCAAAATGATTCAAACTTTGGACAAATATCGAAAAATTGACAAAAGATGGAATAAGAAGAACATTGCGCAAGGGTCGCGCAAGTTCTACAATGGTCGTGCAAGTATACTTACGCGCTGAAATGGCCGCACAAGTACACTTGCGCGCTGAAGTTGGTCACACAAGTTACTTGCGCGCTCTAGGTGTTAACCGCCCGAGGTCTTCTTCAGCCTATAAATACCCCCCGTGGGCCCCCCATTTGGGGAGAAATTTTTTCCAGAATTCAGATATAGAGCTCTGAATGCCCAAGTCTTTTCATCAGGTCTTCGGAACACTACTAAGGTAAATCTTTACCTAGAATGGAAGGTCTAAACAAGAGGAGTAAGGTCTAAGAGTTAGAATTCACTAACACTTGTGCGCCTAAGGTGTTTCACCATTAAGGGAAATGAACATACATGCGCGCTGCCCTACGTATTCACCAAAACTTGTGCGCCCTCAGGATAATTCTAAAGGCTTTGGTCAAGGATCGCCCAAGTGTTACCGTACTGGTTAACAATCGTGAAAGTACCCATGTGTTGCGTAGGTATACCTGCGCGACCAGGACTTGCGCGCCCATGTAGTGCCTGCGTGCCTGCCAGGACTTGCACACCCCTACCTTTTTGGGTGCCCTTCTTGCCCATTTAACCCCTGTTATACCATTCCACCTCTCCTATTCAATATTCATTCTTCAAGACATTCTTCAAAGCCATTTATGGCATGTTTTCTTGATTAAATTCTTTATCTGAAAGGAATTCTATGGAATATCTCTCAAAACCTAGTGATTTACACATCTTTATGTCACTAAATATTGAGATATCATTCATTCAACCTCATTCTTTAAGATGAGAGAACCCCCTAATCTGGGCCTCCTTTTCAGGAGTAAGTCCCAGTCATAATTCCCATTAATTTAGGGCATCCTCTTTAGGAGTAAGCCCCAAGTCCCTTAATCTTGTAATCCTTTTCAGGAGTAAGACCTAATCTTAAAATTCCCAAATATGGGCATCCTCTTTAGGAGTAAGCCCCAACCATAATTCTCTTAACATGGGATTCCTTTTTAGAAGTAAGCTCTGGTCTCAAAAATGGGCATCCTCTTCAGGAGTAAGCCCCAAGTCCCTTAATTTTTCAAGTCCCTTAACCTGGGCCTTCTTCTCAGGAGTAAGCCCTAGCCTTAATCTCTCTTAACCATTCTTAATTTCCTTTTGATCTGGGATTCCTTCTCAGGAGTAAAACCCAATCATAAGTCCCCTCCTAACTTGGGAATATTCATTAGGAGTAAGCCCCAAGATTAGAGTATCCAAATCTTCATGAAGCACATATACCTTTATGGACCATGTTCCTGGATTTTTTTCCCTTAAGTAAATCTTAATCCTCATTTATTTGGGATGTCATACACATATAAGCCCCACATCATTGCATATTTCGTGGCACAATTGCCTGGTTCACCAATACCTCTTGTATCTCACACCGAGCATGACTCACGTGAGCTTAGAGTATAAAAGTAATCATGAAATCTTTCTTTGAGCCATCAATCATGCATAAGCATCATACTCCCTTACTCGAACTACGTTGGTTATGATTCCTTTTCTAAAACAAAGGATACGTAGGTAGCCCATCTATGGGTACGATCCCAACTCTGAAATAATCGATGTCCTTATGAATGACAATAAACATAAAGTGTCCCAATGAGTGGCTTTAAAACCAGTATGGTCATCATAATGACCAAGAGACTTTTTATATATTGAAGGATACCATTGGCTAAAAATCTATAAACAAATACAGATGATTCTCTATCAATGAAGAACCTCGAATACATATAAAAGATTATCTTAATTTCCAACATATCAATCATTGATTTTTAGATCTAAAGAAAACTCCTTTTATACTTGGTAATGTAATAAGGATTCACGAACATAACTTAAATCTATAAAAAGAGTCCCGGAGTCGACAATAATTCCCCTAAAAATGGTGTGATGAGTCTGACCTCCCATCCCCTCGACCAATGAAAATTCCTAAGCCTCATCAGTCCACAACTAATGAGCGCCTACCTTTGGAATGTAGGTTCATATGGATATGGAATCATTGTATTTTGCCGGTTCTACGAACAACCCCGTTAGAAACCACTTGGAATGTTTGAATCTTAAATCAATGAGATCATCCCCAATTCCAAAGGGAAACAAACACCAATTTCCTTGATACCATAACTGGCCACCTACTTTATTTATAGAACATAAAAAAATCCAAAAAAATTCATTAAACCATTTCCAACACATTTTATCACGTTTAGGATGCTATACCAACATCAAACCATACAAACCCAAAATCATATTTTCAAATCAAACACACAACAAGATAACATCTTAATGCCTTTCCCGAAAAATCACCACTTACCCACAATATTTTTAAGGAACACCATATTCAAACATTGAATCCATTAAACCCTTACGAAGGTGTTTCAACACAATAACTAATCCATAACACAACCGAACCTAGTTCATTAAAAAACAAAGTCATTGAAACATAATAATGGTGATATATTTCATACAGGACCAATTCATTCTTAAATAAATATAATATATTCAAACAAGATTTGTAGGTATCATAAAACAAAGAAATTTACACTAAAACTCATTTGAAACATATTTTTAACAAATAAAATAAATTCCAAATTTCTATAATAATTTGAACAAGGGTTTCATAGAGTTGTGAAACTAGTTTATAAATTTATTTAAAATGGAAATAATCAAAGGAATGTATTTTGGAAAGAAAAACTTGGAAACACCTACCGAAGGCTCATGTGATTGGAATAAAACTTCAACGAGAAGGAGAACGATGCCCCACAGACAAAACTCAAACCTTAAAACCAAAGCAAACCCGTGATACACATTAACCCTAACATTTAGGGTTTGGACAACAAGAAACCCCACATGAAAACCCTTGAAATTTAGTGAGGGGAGTAGAATATGGAGAGGAGACATACCGGATGGAACTGCCGGAGGGAGGAGTAGCCACCAGATGAATCACTGGAGGGGAGGAGGGAGTGTGTGAAGTAGGGTAAGAGGAAGAGGGGTGCGTGAGGGTAGGGGAGAAGAAGGGGTGCATGGGAGATAGATAAAAAAATGAAATGAATTAATTGGTAGAGCGGGTGTGCGTGAGGGGATATGGGGAGAGAGTGTGGGCATGTGAGGGGGGTAAGGGAAAAGTGGGGGTGGCATGGGAGATAAAAAAAGAAAAGTAAATAATGGAAGGGGGTATGAGTGGTGTGCATGGGGGTTAATGGGGAGTGGTGTGAGTGGAGAGAGGTATATAAATAATAAAATAAAATAAATAATTAAAAAAATATTAATCAAGAGTGGGGAGGCGTGATGGAATAAGGGGTTATGGGTGATTAGAGATAGGGAATAAAAAAGAGATGAATTAATGAAGTGAGAGGGGTGAGGCGTGGAAGAGGTGGGATTGGAGAGAGGAATAAAAAAAAGATATTAAATTAGATTTGTGGGTGATTTGTGAGAGAAAGAAAAAAATAAGTGAATAAGTAGGGGAGTGAGGGTGGGGTGTGGGGGAAAAAGAGGGATTAATACCCCTTAAAAAATCAAACAAAATTAACAACAACAAATAATAAAAAAAATGTTAATAATAATAATGATAATGATGATTTTATTTATTTTCATTTAAATAATAACAAAATTAATATCAACCAAATAATAATTATATTTATAAAAATTTATTGATAATAATATTATTAACAATTTTAATTTTAAAAAACATTTTTATATACACAATAATGTTATTATTATTATATCATAAACATTTAATGTATTTCATTTTCACAATGTTTTAATATTTTATGTAATGGGTAACTGCAAGGGTATCTGGGCCAACTACACGGTTACGGCCAACCTTGCGGTGTCCGTGCATCGGTCTAAAACCCACCAAAAACATCAAATGTCAAAAAAAAATATACCCTCAATCAACTCGCACCTTGAAGAGGCTAACCGAAGCCATGAAATTATAAAATAAAATAATTTAAAAGGTCGGGGTGTGAAATAACTATACCCAAAACTTAATTAAGTAGTAATTTTATGATATAAATCTTTGTTAATTGGATTGAGTAGATCTCTAGGAATCTCTCCATTTTTAGTAAAATTCTATTTGTTGATTATTAAAATAAAAAATATTCTTAGGTATTAAAAAAATTAATAAGAAAATGATTCTAATAATATAACTCTATGGTGTTTTTGGTTTTTTTTCTCATATATATTTCCTTGGAATCAATTTCAGTGATATGTTTTATTACAATCAACAAATAAAATCTTATCTAGTTTATTATAGATAGGATTATCCATATCTTGAATATATAAACCATTTACCAACTACCTAATTCAAAAAATATATATTTTATTCATATATATATATATATATATAACAATACTTGATCTTAATAATAAATGAAAATCCCAACTCCAAAAAATATAATGAAATGAAATTTCTATTGTTTATCATAATATAGTAATTGTTTTCTAGATATATAATTAATACACTAGTGACGAATATATCATATGTACATCTAATTTAAGTAATCTTACCCCATTTTGTAATATATAGATTAATTTTTCCTTTTATAAATTGTTTGTAAATTCTCATTTTACATTTAGCAACACATTTTAGTAATTTATAACTGGTATCTAACATCCATGAGTCAAAATTAGAAAAAATTATTAAAATAGTATTCAAATATATATTCTAGAAATTCTTTCCACTAACAAGACATATCAACATTATATATTAAAATATAAGTTTATTACATGCCATTCATTAATGAGATTTGAAAGATATAATCATAATTTGTGAAATAATTTATAGCAAAGACATGCCTATGTGTGAGTATCATATTTTATATCATTCAGTACTTAATATAATGAATTACTCCTAGTAAAATGATGACCCCATATTTCATTACCTTTAAAGAGGAATGATATACATTTCCTCGTGTTCTAGGTCTTATTTAGTCTTCCTCTAAATGTTTATATAGTTATGTTATCCATCATTCTAATCATATTATGTATGATTATTTGATAGTTTAGTGTATTATCATTTTCACAAATCTATCATAATGATAAAATCAAATATATTCTTCCATTATCTTATATAAAAGGGGTTTCTTGCTAATTATAACAAACATTTCATAGAGATATTTGACTTCATATATATGGTGACTATAAATTTCAATTATGACTTCCACAATATAATTCATAGAAGACCAACATTAACATAAATTACCTTTGTTGGATCATGAAGATATTGAAATGTGTTTTACATGGAAGGAATATTATGTTTACTATTTCTTGGTATATCATAGTCAACCAATTTTATTACACATACCAATTAAATTACATTTATAATTACTATATCTCATTAAATAATTATTATCCCTTATTTTAAGCCAGATATACATGGACGAATTAAATGGATTAGTTTGGGAATTAATATTTTTTTCTAATAATATTACATGCTAAATCCAAATTACTTATCAACTCTTTACATATCTCTCAGTTTGTGTTATTCTCCTAAAAAATGTATCCAACTAAATCTATACATATTCAAATTCATCAGTTTTGTGATGTTTTTGAAACCCTTTCCTTTATAGGTTTATAATTTTATGTATCTAACCCCTCCCCCCCACCACCACCATGACCACCAATACTACAATATCAAGAATTTTTTAATGATATCCAATGCCTGCATTTCTAGAAAGTGAATCAAACCCAAGGTCTATGAGTATTTTGGCCCCATATCCCACTAAAAATCATTTAATACTCATGAGATACTTTAATTCGTACTTTTATAATGTTAAATATATGTATGTTATAAATAAATTCTAAATGTAATCTCTATACTTAATAAAAACAATTTTATTGTAGATGAAATCCTAAAAATATATTGTCATAACTAGTATAAATTGCATGGAATGAAAATTTTATAAGAATCTAATTATCATATAAATTAAATTATATATAATATTTATAATATTAATAACTAAATGATAAAGAAATGAATTATAAAGAAATCAATTATTTTCATAAAAATGATATATTAATATGAATATTTAATATTTCAATTATATATATAAATTTTACATTTATAATTCCTAATAGATGTCATTTATAATCATTTTATAAAGGATAATAATTTTCACATAACTTAATAATAAAATTTATATATATATAATATTTTTAAATGTATACACTATTTATTGTTTGAGTTGATGATTTTATATGTGATAGGAATTGTCATATATAGTCTATCATTTTTTATGATAGATAATATTATATATCATTGCTCAATTCTTGAACTATGTCATATCGTGGGATATTATGTATTATACCATTATTATATGATGCTATTTTTTAATAAATTTAATGTTATCAATTAAATCTTATGATAATGTTTATCATTACTTATGATGTAGTGTAAAATCATAGTTTTCAATAAATTATATTATATGATTAGTCTTGTTTTTACTTATGACATAGAAAAATGTAAGATCACTCTTTATGATATAATATATGGAACGAAGATTAATTGGAAAACTCTTATCAATGACATATCCATATGTAAGGATTTTAATAATACAAACTACAATATATATATTCTTTCTAAATCATTTTGAAAATATTTTGAATCAAGAATGAAGTTGTATTTGGTATTTATGATGGGTGGGAATTGATTCCCTTGATGAACAAAACCTGCAAGACATCAATATGAACGTATCATTTCACTAAATTACCCAATTTTTTATTCTATGTTACTATTTTAATCGAAAATGGAAATCCTAGGTAGAGGGACACACTTCATTCCATATTAATGACGTATATTTACCAAGAATTTCTAAACATTTTAACCTTTTCTATGATACAACTGATGGCTTATGGTGGAACATCACATACTCATAAATTGTATAATAATTCCATTTAAATTAGAAATCTATCATTATATATTGATCATAATAATTGAATAATATTTGTAAATATGTGTATCACAAATCTAGTGACCATCATCAAGATGTTATATACTTGGGTGAAATCATTAAGCAACATCACCCGGGTTCTTTCCTCCATAGGTAGTTCACTGACCACTAGATTTCACATTTACTACGTAGGGCCTCCTAGGTCTCTAATTTTTTTTTCAGAATCATTTTGATGAAGTTGAATAACATAAAAGAGGAATAAATCATTAAATGTTTTTACCAATAAATTAATACAAGGATTTGGAGGGATCATATTCTTTTTATATCATTGCATCATTAAAATAATGATCTGCAATAACATTCCAATGCGTTATAGAAACCATTAATTACTCATAACATATACTCCTTCATTATATACTATTTTTGAATGTTTCCATGACAATATAACATTTACATTGTTATAAATGAATAAAAATAATGATTCATACTAATGTGAAACTATTCAATAAACATTTCAACGCTTAATGGAAATTGATATCTAATATATCAAATTATATGAATATATCAAATGAAATGATATAGGTATCTCATGAATATGATATAACATAATATCATTGGTTATAATGTGTATGAATCATACAATATGAATCAATTGTTTTATTTTATATCCATTTAATTTATATAAATTTAAAATGAATTTTTTATATATTGTGAATATATCATAAAGAAATATAATGTTATATCATTTTTAATAATTTTTCATTTATCATATGTGGATCTAATTACCAAAATAGGTTTTAATGATATAGACAGTTTCTACATGGTGAAATTAATAGGAAATTGTATCTTATATTTAAACATGTAAAATATTAATATAATAAAAATTTATTAAAATAAAATAAATTTAAAATGATTGGAATGTTTGAAAAAAACTAAAATTTTACATTTTAAGCATCCATTAGGGTATATTAATAAATCTAATCAATAGTGCCTAAATTGGATCCATTTATAATCTAGGAAATTCTAGTCCCTCCTTAATGGACAATGTTCAAAGAAGGGAATAGAAATATACTAGAAAACCACTCAGATTAAGAAATCTAGTAAACTCTATTAGATGATCAATACTAAGGGACACATTCTTCAAAAACGAATATAAAAAATATTATAAAATTCATTTAATTTAACATTGTGGAATGAATTATATACCACTCCCCTTTCTATTTTTATTAAGAGTGTAATTTGGTAGCATCCATATAATCTACCCATAATAACATAAGGGCATGAAATAAATAGTTAGTAAACAATATTTAATGCATTAAATTTCTTCCAAAATGGGTTAAGTACTATACTATATTTAGATATAAATTAATGAGTATATAAATCAGTTAAAACTATAAATTGTGGTCAAATTTCTTTTATTTTATAAGGTATATGAATTTTAATCATATAGTGATCCCTTAAAGTCTGTTAATCAAGTCATAAGTCTAAATACTATTTTGGGTTTTATATTAACACATGTTTATGAATTAATAACATAAATTAAAATTTATTTATTATATAATTATGAATTTATTTTAAAAATAATACTGATTATTTAAATATATATATATATATCCTAAAATAAAAGTCATATTTATATTTATAATAATTATATGAACATTTACACATATAGTATTCATTTTAGTATAAAAAAACAAATTTAAATTACCACTTGAGAGACCCAAAGTAACCTGTGTAATATTTCAAATGATCAAAAATTTCATTCATAATTATAAACTGAAATTATTATCTAGGAACACATCATAGATACACAAATTAAAATGGTATTTTCTATGATTTAATTCACTATATGTCCATTCTAGTTATTCTTTTTTCCTCAACATCAAGACCATCCATGACACATGGATCATTTCAATACCATAACGATTATATCTTTTTTTAAATTATTGTGTTAAATAAATCATATATAATTATAGCACATTTTTTTTCAAATTATGGATATAGAATTATGTAGTTAAAATGCAATTGAGGGCCATGATTTTATAACTAGTTATATGGGTAGACACTTCTTCATATGCTTAATGAAATCCATTGGGATGATTATAATCATATTATTACCTTATATTAAACAAAATTAGCCAATTAAATTAAATATGTATCATATTATACAACATAAAAAGTAGGATAACCATTTGAAATCCCCATATGGAAGACTCTATATTCAACATCCACTTAAATAAAACCTCTAAAGAACCTCATTTTGTGTGTCTTAATTCTGACTAATTTTTATAATTTCAACTTATATTTTTGGTGTATTTTGATTTTTAGAGAAATTGGATGAATTTAGAGAATCAAGGAAGATGTAAATGGAAGTGTCTTAGGTAATGGATAATCAAGTACTTAGTCAATCGGCACTAGGTACTTGGTCGGCCTATTTTTTATTTTATTATGGAGGTGATTTTTTATATTTTTTACCCCATATTTAAACCCCATTTTATATTTATAATTTGTATTTCCTCTATCATTTCGAACTGTAATCCTATTTGAGATATACTCTTTTCATCCTCTTCCATATTCTTTAACTTATGTGTTATTCTGCATCCAGATTCATCAACATGTGTCAATAGTATTCCATATTCAGCCACTAAAAATTTATTTATCCACTATCCTTTGATGTTCTACTATATTAATAGTAGATTAATTTATTCCTAAACCATTCATTCATGTAATTCTTATATTAATGGTTATATTTCGATCATGCATTCTTGAGGTGATAGAAATAGATCATAATAGATGAACTTTGGGTTTGGATACTGCTAAAACTATCATATTTGGGATTTTTCAATTAGGACGGTAAAAAAATTATTTTTTTGGGATAAACAAAGAATCATTAATTTTTAATGGATAAATCACCTAACTTCATCGGCCATAGGAATTCACATCTTAATATTCAAACATGGGTGACCCCATATATATATTTCAAAAAAGTACAATGTTTTAGTTGTTGTGTAGAAGAGTGGAGTTAGGGATTTCCTTAAAAATATTATATAGAAAATAAACTTTTAAAAAAGTTTATTTTCTTAAGAGTATTATGATATTAGTTGTCTAATTTTTTATGGAATTTTGTTCCTTTTTTTCTTATTTGGTTATTTAAATTTATTCTAGTGATAAAATAATTGTCTTATGATTTGACTTTCATGTAACTTATCATCAACAATTTATTTATGGATTTTCTCATTTTACATCATTAACCATGGGTTAATTATTTGTTTCTATGCCCCCATGGTCCTTGTCATTACTTTTGATGATAATATGACCTTATTTTTAGTTAACAAACATTTTTTGAATATTTAATCCATGGTTAGAGGATTACAGGTGTATTAATTGATCAAATTCTAAGTTACTTTATGAAGAATATATAAATGAAATTTTTGACATGTTTTATATTTGATTCATATTCCATGAGGCATGTTGGAGAGAATCATTATTTTGATGTGTTAGTTTTATGATTTCAGGTTATGATTCAAACTTGATCGTGATTTTTAGAGTTTTATTTGATGATATTTTAAATTTTCATAGTTTTATTGATACACACATAATGTTTAGGTACTTGAACATTATTTTATAGGATCTAAAACTAGACTAGTGTATTGAAAAAAATAGCACTATATGTATATACAATACAATTACCCTCAATATATTGAGAAACATAATATATAGTTGGGTAATGCGTATGTATTTTCTGATGGATGTGTGTGTGTGTGTGTGTTCCTTCCAATGATAATTTGAGTATCCTCCTAGGCATTTATGAAGCTGATACACATGTATAGTTCCACCTTATGGGCAGAGAGTGACCTCCCAAACAGGATGATTATAAATAAATATATATATGCATACATAAATATATATATATATATATATATATATATATATATTCATACACACATATATATATATATTAATATATATATATGTATATCCACTTCCTCCTAAACAATTTTGGTTACAATTGATATCCTTGATGGACAGATACATTAAGGTGTATACACACTCTAAAAGAATCCAAAAATATCATGAATCATGTTTGG
Organism: Viscum album; assembly: GCA_963277665.1. Taxonomy (NCBI): domain Eukaryota; kingdom Viridiplantae; phylum Streptophyta; class Magnoliopsida; order Santalales; family Viscaceae; genus Viscum; species Viscum album. The sequence goes on from OY728137.1 coordinate 2,058,134,739, forward strand.
ATGATGCCATAGAAACATTATAATGCTTTATTAGATAATGATATATGTGTACATCCATAATATAAAATCATGTGGTATTTTATAATTAGTTATTTATTTTTATATATTACTTACTTGTTTCTAACGACTGGCCTACTTTGTTTTAAATCACTACATAGTTGTCTCTACGATAAACCAGTTAAGGTCCCGTGGTGAATTCCACGAGGTATGATGTACTCACACCCTGCACATGTTCCTTTAGAATTCATGGAAACATAGTTCTACATGAATAATATAAATTGAAATCACAGGCACATAATAGATGGGGGTTTGAGGGCATAGGCAATCAATACACATAGTGTGTGGAGTTATATAATGAAATATTTATGTTTTAATGGATCTCTATATTGAGGAGGTGAAGTCTATCTATGGGTGGTCACATATGAGATTCTACTCATGGGAATCTCTATTTTATCTCTTTAGGGCATGTTTTTTAAGACATTATCTTTATATATAGTTTTTTATAACCTATATAATTAGATATGTGGATTTTTCTAGTTTAATTTTCCATAGAGTCTCATTTTATATAGATTATGAATTATGGATTTTCAAGGTACCCATGGTGGATAGATACCTTATAGTGAAATAAAATATATTTTAAATTATTACCCACACACCAAAGTAATTCATTCACTATGGTAGTGTAGGTATTCTTATGTAACTTCAAATAGGGTAAACCATCTCCCTCTTATATGATATTTTTCCATAAACCATTACACCAACCTATAGGGAATAAGTGATGCACAAACTGGATTATAGAGTGTCATCTCATGTTTTCTTGGGTATCTAGGTCATGTATATAAGAAAATGAGTCAAAGAACACTAAGGGACCATTTGTGTGGTACTGAGAGTAGTCAAAAGAAATAATTATAATTGATTAAGAGATAACAGATAAATATGAATGGTTATCGTATTTATAGAAGAAAATTTAGCTATAATGGGTAGTATTTATTAAATATTTATGTTCATCTTGAGTTGTTTATTTTTTCTCTAAGGCTCATATATCCAGAATAAAAACTTATAGGTAAGAATGGGTAGGATGAAATGACATATCATTTCATTTATCATGGTTTTTTAATTTATTATTAGAAATATATAAATTTTTTCACTAACAAATTATTAAATAACAATTAAAAAATATAACATATTTATTAATGATTAATAGGTTAGTATAACCCATTTAAATGATAAATTTGGTTTCAAACCTCTTTTACAATATCTTATATATTTTCCCATAAAAAATTATTCAATATTTCTTTTAAAAATGATTTTAAAATATATAATCATTAATAATGAGAAGTATATAGGAGAGGAAATGTGGTTTTGGTAGGATTAGTACAATTTAGTGTTAAGTTATAAATTTCTCATTCCATAGAATTTAATATGATTTGATTCTCTTTTCTAATGTATATTATTAAATTTTATCAACCCATTACATATATAAAATATTATTTAATGATTATGCCATGCATGTTATACCTCACATCAATACTCAAGTTATAAAGATTCTAATTTAGCTACTTCAAGAAATATGTAAGGTGAAACCATAATAACAACACATATAAACTAATGTTATTAGATATTATAATTTTAATTACCCTATAATGTTTTGGTGTGAAGTAATTTATCAAGAAATCGACGATTAGTTAATCATATTCCTCATAAATTAATTTTTTTAGACTTAATAGAATCATGAGGTATTACTAATCAATTTTATATTGCAAGGAGTTATTCGTCAATGGTTGGATATAGTGGTTGTGATGAAAATAGATAAATGAATCAGTTATAAGTTTTTTTGGGATTGTATTTACAAGAAGGTCTCCCCATATATGCTCCACTAAGTGAATGTTTAAGAGATTATAGGGATTAACTATAAGTTGGTATCTATGATGGATTATTACTCAAAATTTAAACAACCTGTATATTATTCTCTATATATGATTAGGGGTGAAGATCTAAAACCTAAAAAATTCATGAAGGGATTGAGTATAAGATAGAAATATATGAGGCAATATTTAATCTCATGATTATATCTGAATTAGTGATAATTGTTGTGCTAGAGGAGAATAGTTCCTAGGGTAGTATTAGAGCATGTGATTCTTTTAAAGAATGTGATGAATTGATTCAAGGTGGGTCTAATTATAGAAATAAAGGTTGTATTTCTCTCTCCCCTAGTTCTGAGGGATCCCAGATACAATGTTTATATTAGGGTTATACAAGAAACTATTGATGTATCTATTTGTTTAATATAAAGAATTTCCACTTATGTGGTATGTTTGGTCATATCTACATGTTTTATCAGTATAATACTTCAGAGAGTTTTGGTATGTGACCTTAGTGGAGTCCGAACATGCATGTACTAATTGGTAGGAAAAGTAACATTAAGAAATATATCATCTACTAGACCAAAAAATCATAGTTGGTTCTAGGAATAAGTTTTTGTAATACCCTCCAGGAAATGGGCCATACTCATAGGGCCATTATGATGGACCAAGAATAGTTTTTCACCCATGAAGTTGATAATAAATACTAGGGATAGTGCTTCATTAGTTAGAGGTACTATTATTATATTAACTATATGTTATTATGGATTTATTAACACTTAATCAATATATAATAAATAATATGAAACATCATCCCCAATATCTACCATGGATGAAACATAAAACAATGTATAAATATAATAAAAATAATATTAGTTACATGTTTCACTGTAGAGATGTCCAATCGATCATTAATCATAGCGGGTGTTGAAGATCACCAAGATTAACCTGATGGAATCCCTACCCCATGATGTATCTTATGTTTGAATATTATTCACAATTTATATAGAAAACCCCTATAATATCTCATGGAATTATATTTTTAGTGTAGATAAAAAGATAATAATGAAGGGAGATATGAGAATATCACATGATTCTTTTTCTATTTATTTAATCACTATCACATAGTGAAAAACTATTTATTTAATCCTTTGGTATTCACCTAATTTTTTCTATAAATTAATTGATACATTATATAATATTTGAGTTAACTCCCCATCCACACATGCACTTATCATATTAATGAACCAAATCACACATGTCCTTTAACATAGAAAGAATTTTTGTTTAATAAAAGGCTCCATAATGATACCTATTAACATTATAATAATTATAAATCATAGAATAAATAGTATATTATACAATAAAATCCAATTCACTATGAAATTCCGAAAATCTCTCAATATGTTAATCCAGGTAAATAGATAAATTTCCTATATTACTCCATATTCTAGACCTAAATTATAACCTATAATTTGATGAAGGAAGTGGTATATTATCCTATAACTTGAATTATGACATACCCATGTATTCTCTCATGATATGGCCTGGAAGTATTACATGCATATAATATTTAAGGCATATGTCCTAAAATATTTCACTTTCACTAAAGTCTCATATGTGTTGTACCATTTCACCATATATAGTGTCATATAAAATAACATATGAAACAATAACCTGAAAATCATTTAAAAATATATAAAAAAATAATTGGAAATCTATCATCAAATTCATTTTGTATCACATCACAATCATCACATTGTGAATAAAAATCCAAAACTATATTTTTATAATCTATTAAATATTTTTGGTGATGCTCAATGTGTAAAACTCTATCCCTATTCAGTCAAATACAAATTATGATCCCATTAGACTTTATAGCATTGAAAACAAAAATATTAATTTTGGAAATCATATATTTAATAAAATATCTTCCTATATAAAATTATTGGTTATAATCATGTTGAAAAAAGATTTTCTGCGATCTCCATCAAATATATATAGGTATATACCTATGTACACCAGCTGAATCATATGAAATAATGAATTTTCATATAATACCTTTATGAAGTAATCACGTGGAAAAGGGATATAGATTATATTTATTCTATAAAGATAACTAATATATTATTAATTCTCATTCTTTAGATTGATTAGATCAATTAATACAACATATTTCCATCAGTATTTTAAATCGACACATTAATTTCCCCTTATCCAATAAAAAATAAAAGTATATATGCAATCAAGTTATCATTTTACACTTCCTTGGTATATCTCAATTGACATCCCATCTGTCTTACAGATTATCAAAGATATAAAATTCCATATTTGATAAGGTGAAACTAATGAAATGATTTTTAATATACCTAACCAAAACCTGATTAGCTAAGACTCCAGACATGATTAGGAAATGAATTAAAGTATACAGGTTCTCATTCCTCGTATATCATTGACCTTGGGTGTTGGTGACTCAAAATATGAACCCTGAACCTCTATAATACCAAAATCATATTTTATAACACTTTATGATGTATACTTTTTATGTTATCCATCACACAAGAATCGTTTTTTTCCTCTTGGGAATATTTTTTATACCAATATATAAGTTTTACTGATGATAAACCTAAATATTTTCCAGAAAAATTATTTCTCTATGAATAACATCAGTTAGGAATAACCCTGAGTCCTACATTAAGAGGATAATGATCATTTTACTTCAATATATATATATATATATGTAACCAATGTAAAAGTATGATAAAGTAAATATTTATTTTATATAACATGATACATTTTATATTCGTAAAATCCTTTAAAAATAATAGATAGGGTCATACATAATTTCTTTTAAAACATATAAAATATTAAAAACTACAAGATATTACATATGTTTATTATACTTTTATTTATTTCATAAACAAATTGAATCTTTATGTAATTCCTATGAAATCACTATGTGGCCATATGAAGAAACCTCCTAAAAACTCTTTAGTAAGTATTATATATGAAGATAGTAAGTATTAATAATGGTGATAGATAAGAAAAATATTCTTAATGTTTAACTCCTTAAATAGATATTAAAATTCCATAACTTCCCAACCACCAATGATATGATGTTAATATTTTATATTTTATTCTTAATAAATTTTTTTAATTCACCATCATTGTCTTTGAAACATTTTGTATCAAAATATTTCCTTGAATTTTTTTGAAAACTAATTTAACTCTTGTATTATTCTTTTAGATACAAATCCAAACCATTTTATGATATGAGCTGGAATTAAATTTTGCTAGAAAAATTATTTTTGTCTTAAATATAATCTTCTCAATGTCAAAAAATTATCCTAGTAGCCTCTTGGAAATTATATTAATTAAATAATTTATTTTAAGGATACGAAAAATTCCATTGTGTTTATAACGACCCATTATTTACGTACATTATTATTACTTAAAAATTGAAGCACACTTATTACAACATATAACAAAACCAGGAAAGGACCGTATAGGTATAGTGTCTTTAGAAACTGGGAAAAATAAACAACTGGTTCATAAAGAGTCTACATTGTCTCCCATTTATTTCATCATATCTATAGTCCCTTTTGGCATATCTTACATAATAACTTTCTTCCTGACCTGGGGAAAGAAAACATACAAAAGGGTGAGCTCAAATGCTCAGTAAGGGTAAACAAAATAAATATCAATCACATCATATTGATAGGAACATAACATTTTGGAAATCTTAACCTGCAAAAGAGAGCATAACTTCATAACATGAGATAAATAATAGTAGTGAAATTAAATCCCAATAATCATAACTTAAAACATTAAACTTTGTGGCATACACACATAATCATAGAGAATCATTTATTATTAGTCAAGAATCATGGCCAAGACTATCTTAGTGGACAAATTCCATTTCTGAACCGAGTTCACTCCTCATTTAAGTCCGGTTTCACTAAACCAGTTTAACCTGCCGTTCCAGCCATGTCTATCTCATGAGATATAAAATCTTTACCCAATGAATTGGTGGGAGATATAGGTCCCACCCATCTCATAATGATACCATTCTTATGTGTTCCACAAAATCATAAATCATACATCATTGCATAACGCATGTAATAAAAATAGGATTCTTAAACAACATCACATCATAAAACAATTCATATAAGATAAGGGAATTCATAAAAATATGTCCATCACAACATAATGAAATCAATGTAATAATAGGTATAGAAACAGAACCCTATATTATCTTAGATGGAAAATAATTTTGATAAAACACCTGAACTCCATTCTTGAGGAAAATATCCTTCCTACTTCAAAAATATTTTTCCTTTCTTAACATGTCATACAATATTAAACTAAAAGAAGTTGATTAAAATTTAACTTGAAAACTTGTAAAGGAAGCTTCTTGGAAATAATGTTTTAAAAATCCATTCATGCCGTATAAGTTAAAAAACATTATTCTCATACTTTTGTTGGAATAGTCAAAAAGTACCTCGTATGAAAAATGACAAAAGATTCCTTTCATATCTTTTACTAAAAACTCACCGAAGGGTAAAATTGGATTTAAAAAATTGTAGGTGCATGGAAAAAATATTACATATTGAGGAAACATGGATGTGGATGATAAAATACACCCCAGTAAATACCAATATATAAACAATCTCGGATAAAATGAGATTGTGATATTTTCTCATACCTTAGGTCCAATTTGCTTCGTAAGTGTCCGGACCTTCTGTATAATGATTTAAATAATGTTATTGACTTATTCCAAAATCATAATTATTTTTATGATATCGTATATGGTCATATTATTAACTTCTTATTAGTAATATTTCATTACTACTTGTTATTCGGGTGTTTATTACTTTTTGTTTTTATGCGTGTTTTGTTGAATAAATTCTTATTTTTCTTTTTAGGTTATATATATCTCATTTCCAGAATGGTATTAGTGTAATATATATCATATTAATTCATTCAATTCATTTATATAATCATTATGCAATGAAGATCATGTAGAACGACTCGCATCACATCGTGGAGATAGTATTCCGTACGTACGCACGAGCGATGATATCGTTACCATGATTGTGGAATTGTATTGGAGTGTATATATATTATTTAAGAATCAATACCATTTTACAATAATCATATATATTCATTACTATCACCCTTATACCCATCCACGTAAGGTGGTGGTTGAAAATAGATTACACCACGGCGTGAAGAGGGTATTCCTACGTACGCACGCGCGGTGATTTCGTTTTCTGTAGGATGGATAAGAGGTGAATTAGGGTTGTTTCATATTTATAATAACATATTAGTATATGTGTGATACTGATGTTATTACCTCATAATGAAACAACTAAATAATAGGGAGTATAATAAGAATGGAACTTGAAGAAAACGGTAGAAGGTATTACCTCTTTCTCGAAGTGCCTCCTTTAAACTGTCTCTTAAGGCACTAGAGTTGGTCTTTTGATAAGACCAGTACCTCTAGTAGGTTTTAAGGAAGTGGGGAATTGAAATATGCAGGGGTTGGATGAGCTTTAAGGCTCAAAGTGGTGTGAGGAAGATAGGGATGAGGTTCCCTTTTATAAGGGAGGAGAGGGGCACCTTTGGAATAACAAAAAATATTATTTTATTATAAAGTCAAATTCGGGTTTTAATAGCTTAAAATTGATATATTTCAAAGATAAGGTGGGTATGGGTCTAAATCCTCTCATAAAATAGAATTTAGACAAGTTTAGGTATCAATTTTAACATTATCATTTAGATTTAACTTTAAGATAGATAATTTAACTTTTACCGGGTCTTCTTGTTTTCTTACACTATAAGGTTAATAAACATACTATATCAAGCAAAAAGAACCCCAAGTTGTTTATTATTAATATATATAACATTATCTAAGTCATTTGGACGATCCTTAGATTTTTAGGAATAAAATAACAATTAATAATATAATATTTGTTTTAAAAACTATTTTATGTTAATTTTCACACTATTTAGTAATTGATTTTTGTGAAAATCATAACAGAATGATTAGTTTGAACCAAGTAAATTAAATCAATACTAACATGTCATATTAACCTTGAAAACTAGTGTAATTCATAAAAAGTCTCAAATTACATTTATTTGGGTATTTATAACATCAATTATGTCAACATTTCATTAATAAGATAATTACTGAATCAGCATTGTATCATAAGTAAATTAAATTATTTTAAGTATAAAAATTACAAATAAAATACCATTATGTAGGAAATTATTTTATCTTTATAATGAATATTTATAGTTGAATTTATCTTATGTATAACCCTATATTAAAAATGATATACTTATTAATCTTTGATTTTAACTATTTTAACCCTTCTTTAAATAAATTAATAATAAATGTCCTAATCTAATCCAAGTGGGCCTAAATGGTCATATTTTATTCCTAAGTTTGTTTTTGGTCAAATTAAACTTATCCAATAGAATTAGGACATATGTTAGGGTAATAATAATAACACTTTTACCCTTAATTTCCCTATTTACTTTTCACCGTGGTTAAAAAAAGTAAAAAGTTACTATTCACCGAAAATTATTTTCATCTCATTGAACCACATTTTAGTCCTTGATATTAACCGTGTCTCTCGGATTTTCGAAATTCCACTCACAGAAGCGGTAAAATTATGTTTTATGAAAAATTCAGTTTTTTTTAACTACCACGTAGTGGTTTCACTATTCATCAAAAATTGAAAGTTTTTAGAAAAATACCAAAATTTCACCCTAGGCTAATTTCGATATTCCGAATCGAAAAATGAATTCCATTTTGAAAAATAAAATTTATAAAATTTCAAAAATTGGTTATTACTATTCATAACGGCTAGTTTTAATAATATTTTAATAGCATATCGTTGTTTAGTGAAACTCGGTGTTGCGTACGACGCAAACTATTGAGGAAGGTCGTGGTTGCGTGTAAAGCAAGCCAAGATAGTTTTGTGTGTAGTGAAAGATTACTTTGATAAAAACAAAATATTTCTCATAAAAGTTTCGGGCGTTACATTCTGCACCCCTTAAAATGAATTTCACCCTCGAAATTCGCCACTTTGTAACAAAAAGTTGAGGATACCTCTCCCTCATCATATCCTCAAGCTCCCATGTAGCTTCTTCTAATTGGTGGTTCCTCCATATAACTTTCACCAAGCGAGTGGTCTTGTTTCGTAGGACTTTTTCACTACGATCTAGAATCTCTATCGATTGTTCTTCATAAGAAAGATCTTTCTCCAGCGGTACAACCTCTGAGCTGAGTACATCTGAAGGATCAGGTAAGTACTTTCTCAAGAGAGATACATGGAACACATCGTGAACTTGAGAGAGATTCGGTGGAAGCGCCAACCGGTAAGCTACCTTTCCAACATGATCCAGTATTTTGAAAGGACCGATATATGTAGGGCTCAACTTCCCCTTCTTTCCAAATCTCATGACCCTCTTCCAGGGAGATATTCGTAAGAACACTTTATCACCCACTTCAAACTCTAGTTCATTTCTTCGATTGTTGGCATAACATTTCTGTCGACTCTGAGCTTCTCTTATGTGTTGTTGAATAGATCGGACCTTTTCTGCCATCTCATCAACAAGATCAGGTCCTAATAGCTTTCTTTCCCCAACTTCATCCCAGCAAGTTGGAGTCCTGCATTTCTTTCCATAGAGAGCTTCATAAGGAGCCATATGAATACTGGAGTGAAATCTATTTTTATAAGAAAATTCCACCAAAGGTAGGTGTTGATCCCAACCACCTTTGAAATCCATAGAGCAAGCTCTAAACATATCTTCTAGAGTTTGAATTGTTCTCTCAGACTGATTGTCTGTCTGAGGATGATAAGAAGTGCTGAAACTCAACTCTGTATCTAGAGTATGCTGAAGAATTCGCCAGAACTTCGAGGTAAATCTCGTATCCCGATCAGATATAATAGAAAGTGGTACTCCATGCAATCTTACCACTTTCTTTACATATATCCTGGCAAGATGATCCAGAGAGAAATCCTCTCTAATAGCAATGAAGTGTGCGGACTTTGTAAGACGATCAACTATGACCCAGATAGCATTGTTGCCTTTGGATGTTTTAGGAAGTCCTGTGACAAAGTCCATAGTGATGTTTTCCCATTTCCATTTGGGTATGGGAAATGGTTGTAACATCCCCTTAGACTTCGGTCTCTCATCTTTAACTTGCTGACAAACCAAGCATCGAGAGACATATTCAGCAACATCTCTTTTTATTCAATCCCACCAGAAGTACTCTTTCAGGTCCTTATACATCTTTGTGCTTCCAATATGAATAGAGAATGAAGAACTATGAGCCTCATCCAGCAGCTCCTTCTTTAATTCGGGGATGGGAGGAACACAAACCCGATTCCTGAACTTTATTATCCCATCACAATCAAGGTTGAATTCAGGAACATTTCTCGCATTCTTTTGTAACTCGAAATCTTTTTTCTGTGCCTCTTTAATCTTCACATGTATAGATGGTTGAACATTCATTTGAGAAAGATACAATTTTTCCCTTTCCATTATAATCCCAAGACCCATCCTTTGTAAATCCATAAATATTGGATCTTTTTTGATCCTCATCATGGATAAACTGGCATGGTCTTGTCGACTTAATGCACCTGCCACCTTGATTGCTTTCCCAGGGTGGTAATGAATTGAGAAGTCGTAATCCTTAATCAGATCTAACCATCTTCTTTGCTGCATATTCAGCTCCTTTTGTGTGAAAATATACTTTAAACTTTTATGATCTGTATAAATTTCACACCTTTCTCCATAAAGATAATGCCTCCAAATATTTAATGCAATGATTACCAAAGCTAACTCCAAATAATGTGTGGGATAATTTTTCTCATGGATTTTCAACTGTCGTGAGGCATAAGCTATCACCATATCATTTTTCATAAGAACACACCCCAGCCCCTTCTTGGATGCATCACTGTAGATCACAAAACTTTCTCCACTACAAGGCAGTGTGAGCACAGGTGCACTGGATAACCTTCTTTTCAACTCCTTGAAATTCTCTTCACACTCCTCCGTCCAAAAAAACTTAACTCCATTTCGAGTCAACCTGGTGAGTGGATTAGATAATCGTGAAAAATCTTTCACAAAAAGTAGATAATATCCAGCCAAACCAAGAAAACTTTGGATCTCAGTTACTGTTGTTGGTCTCGACCATCTTTCGATAACCTCTATTTTTGCTGCATCCACAGATATCCCATCTTTTGAGATTATGTGACCCAAAAATGAAACTTTTTGATGCCAAAATTCACACTTGGTAAATTTGTCATAAAGATTCTCCTTTATCAGGGTCTTCAATATAATTCTCAAGTGATCTTCATTTTCTTCCTTGCTCTTTGAATATACAATAATATCGTCTATAAATACTACCACAAACTAATCAAGATAGTCTCTAAAGACTCTATTCATCAGATCCATGAAGATAGCATGGGCATTAGTAAGACCAAACGATATCACTATAAATTCATAGTGTCCATACCTTGTAAGGAAAGCCGTATTTGGTATATCCTCCCTTTTGACCCTTAATTGATGATACCCTGAACGAAGATCAATCTTGGAAAAGTATTGAGGTCCGCGTAGTTGGTCAAATAAGTCATCAATGCATGGGAGATGATATTTGTTCTTGATAGTGATCTTGTTAAGTTCTCGATAATCAATGCAGAGTCTAATTGATCCATCTTTCTTCTTAACAAACAGAACATGTGCTCCCCAAGGTGATGCACTAGGGCGTATGAATCCCTTATCAAGATTCTCTTGGAGTTGCTTCTTCAATTCCTCCAACTCAATTGGGGCCATTCTATAAGGTTTCTTTAAAATAGGCAAAGCACCCAGTATGAGTTCTATTGAAAACTCAACTTCACGATTTGGTGGAAGACCTGGAAATTCCTCCGGAAAGACATCATCAAACTCCTGTGAAATGGGCATATTATTAATCGTGAGTTTCTCACCAACCATTTGAGATAAATAACCTTCATTCAGTGGAATCAAGACCCATAAGATGGAAGAAATTTCTACTGGAAGGTTATGTTTATCCTTGCATCAATAGACGATCATAGATTGATCTGAAATATAAAATGTGACTTCCCTTATTTGGCAATTTATATGAGCTCCATATAAAGAAAGCCAATCCATGCCAATAATCACATCAAATTCCACTATAGGAAGGATCAGAAGATTTGCAGGAAGTAATTTCCCACAAACTTCAATCGGGGAAGAATTATAAACTTTAGATGCGACTATTGTGCCATTAGGTGTTGTCACAGCTAACTCAACATCTAATTTTTTAGGTAATACGGTGATAACCTTAGAAAAATCATCAAAAATAAAAGAGTGGGTGGATCCAGAATCAATTAAAACATTTTCTACTTTATAGTGGATGGTAAGTGTACCTTTCACCACTTCGATATCGTACTCCACATCACTGATAGAAATTGCATGTGAATTTCCTTTGTCTTTAGCCTTAAGAGTTTGTTGACGTCGACCATCATCATAAACCCTTTGATTTGGGCATTTATTCGCATAATTCCCCATCTACTTGCACTTGAAACATTGAAGTGTAGTAGGATCATTCTTTGTATCCTTTCCTTTGTTTTCATCATTAGACATATTCTTCCCATCATTGCAGCATTCAAATGCCCGATGACCTTCCTTTACACATTTGAAACATTTACTTGTCCTATTAAGACAACTCCCTCCATGTTTCTTTCCACACTTTGAGCATAAGGGAAAACTCATCTTCTTTTCAGTGTGCTCTTTAGATTTTCCTTTGAATTCCATTTCCCTCTTCTTATCTAACCCATATGACTAATGGGTTACTCCAATCTCCATCTCAACTTTGAGATCACATCGAACGATTTTCTCGTAGCTATTGAAGTCCCTTATGGATAATGCCCTTCGAAGACTTGGTTTTAAGCCACTAAAGAATTGATCGATCTTACTCTCGGGTTGGATAATAATACCAGAAGCATACCTTGGAAGTCTTCTAAAATTTTCTTCATAGGTACCAACATATTCATCATCCTTTTGCTTTAGATCAAGAAACTCCTTCTCCATCTTTTTTCGGAGAATATGAGGGAAGTACTTATTGAAAAATAAATTCTTGAACTCGTCCCATTCCATGGAATCAATTTCATCTCTTTGCCTCGTATTCTTAATAAGATTCCACCATTGATCAGCATCGCCTTCCAAACGATACAATGCTAGGATAAATTTATCATGTTCAGAACATTGAAGAACTGAAAATATCTTTTCAGTAGTACTAATCCATTTTTCAGAAACTAATGGATCATTAGACCCACTGAATAAAGGTGGACGCTGCCTCATGAAGGATTCAATAGAATTTTGATCCTTCCTTTGCTCGTTTGGAAGTCCTTAATGATTCATATCTTGAGAAAGTTGTGTGAGAATGGCTACAAGATTTTTCATTCCATTTCCCATAACGTTTGGTTGCTCAGGGGGACAATCATTGCATTGCCTGTCGCATTCCGCATTAACACGGTTTCTTCGGGTTCCAGCCATTGACTAAAACCAAGAAGAATAGTGTGAGAAACACTAATTATAATAGGAAAACCACATAATCAAGAATAAAATTTCACACTTAAGGTCTTATCCTAGGTTATTCATGGCCATTTCTAAAACACTATGATTGTGTTCTATGCTTAGACTTATCCTTAGGTTTCTTACTAAGGCTTTCACATCCTGGTTTCCAAAGGTTGGTTATACCTTTCCTCTGATACCAACTATAATGACCCATTCATTACATACATTGTTATTACATAAAAATTAAAGCACACTTATTAAACCATATAACAAAACCAGGAAAGGACTGTATAGGTATAGTGTCTTTAGAAACTGGGAAACATAAAGAACTGGTTCATAAAGCGTCTACAATGTCTCCCATTTATTTCACCATATCTATAGTCCCTTTTGGCATATCTTACTTAGTAACCTTCTTCCTGACCTGGGGAAAGAAAACATACAAAAGGGTTAGCTCAAATGCTCAGTAAGGGTAAACAAAAGAAATATCAATCACATCATATTGATAAGAACATAACATTTTGGAAATCTTAACCTGCAAAAGAGATCATAAATTCATAACATGGGATAAATCATAGTAGTGAAATGAAATCCCAATAATCATAACTTAAAACATGATACACACATAATCATAGAGAATCATTTCTTATTAGTCAAGACTCATGGCCAAGACTATCTTAGTGGACAAAGTCCATTTCTGAACCGAGTTCACTCCTCGTTTCAGTCCTGTTTCACTAAACCAGTTTAACCTGTCGTTCCAGCCATGTCTATCTCATGAGATATAAAATCTTTACCCAATGCATTGGAGGAAGATATAGGTCCCACCAATCTCATAATGATACCATTCTTATGTGTGCCACAAAATCATAAATCATACATCATTTCATAACCCATGTAACAAAAATGGGATTCTTAAACAACATGACCTCATAAAACAATTCATATAAGATAAGGGAATTCATAAAAATAATTCCATCACAACATAATCAAATCAATGTAATAATAGGGATAGAAACAGAACCCTATATTATCTTAGATGGAAAATAATTTTGATAAAACACCTGAACTCCATTCTTGAGGAAAATATCCTTTCTACTTCAAAAACATTTTTCCTTTCTTAACATGTCATACAATTTTAAAATAAAATAAGTTTATTAAAAATTAACTTGAAAACTTGTAAAGTAAGCTTCTTGGAAATAATGTTTTAAAAATCCATTCATGCCGTATAAGTTAAAAAAACATTCTTCTCTTACTTTTGTCAGAAAAGTCAAAAAGTACCTCGTATGAAAAACGACAAAAGATTCCTTTCATATCTTTTACTAAAAACTCACCTAAGGGTAAAATTGGATTTAAACAATTATAGGTGGATGGAAAAAATATTACATATTGAGGAAACATGGACGTGGATGATAAAATACACCCCAGTAAATACCAATATATGAACAATCTCGGATAAAATGAGATTGTGATATTTTCCCTTACCTTAGGTCCAATTTGCTTCGTAAGTGTCCGAACCTCATGTATAATGATTTAAATAATATTATTGAATTATTCCAGAATCATAATTATTTTTATAATATCATATATGGTCAGATTCTTAACTTCTTATTAGTAATATTTTATTACTACTTGTTATTCGGGTGTTTATTACTTTTTTTCTTATGCGTGTTGTGTCGAATAAATTCTTATTTTTCTTTTTAGGTTACAGATACCTCATTTCCAGAATGGTATTAGTGTAATATATATCATATTAATTCATTCAATTCATTTATATAATAATTATGCGATGAAGAGAATGTAGAACGAGTCGTATCACATCGTGGAGACGGTATTCCGTACGTACGCACGAGCGATGATATCATTCCTATGATTGTGGAATTGTATTGGAGTGTATATATACTATTTTAGAATAAATATAATTTTACAATAATCATATATATTCATTACTATCACCCTTATACCCATCCAAGTAAGGTGGTGGTGGAAAATAGATTACACCACGGCGTGAAGACGGTATTCCGTACGTACGCACGCGCGGTGATTTCGTTTTCTGTAGGATGGATAAGATGTGAATTAGGGTTGTTTCATATTTATAATAACATATCAGTATATGAGTGATACTGATGTTATTACCTCATAATGAAACTACTAAAGAAGAGGGAGTAGAATAAGAATGGAACTTGAAGAAAACGGTAGAAGGTATTACCTCTTTCTCGAAGTGCCTCCTTGAAACATTCTTTTAAGCCACTAGTGTTGGTCTTTTGATAAGACCAGTACCTCTAGTAGGTTTCTAAGGAAGTGGGGAAGTGAAATAGGCCGGGGTTGGCCGAGCTTGAAGGCTCAAAGTGGTGTGAGGAAGATAGGGAGGAGGTACCCTTTTATAAGGGAGGAGATGGGCACCTTTGGAATAACAAAAAATATTATTTTATTATAAAGTCAAATTTGGGTTTTAATAGCTCCAAATTGATATATTTCAAAGATAAGGTGGGTATGGGTCGAAATCCTCTCATCCAATAGAATTTAGACAAGTTTAGGTATCAATTTTAACCTTATAATCTATATTTAACTTTAAGTTAGATAATTTAACTTTTACCGTGTCTTCTTGTTTTCTTACACTATAAGGTTAATAAACTTACTATATCAAGCCAAATGAACCCCAAGTTGTTTATTATTAATATATATAACCTTATATAAGTCATTTGGCCGATCCATAGATTTTTAGGAAAAAAATAACAATTAATAATATAATATTTGTTTTGAAAACCATTTTATGTCAATTTTGACACTATTTAGTAATTGATTTTTGTGAAAATCATAACAGAATGATTAGTTCGAACCAAGTTAATTAAATCAATAATACCATGTTCCCCACCAATCACTAATTAAGTCTAATTAAATTTTCATATAGAGCATTTAATTAACTATACAATAAATAATCAACATTCAATGGTAATCAGTAAACATCCATATTTAAAATAAAATTATAAGAACTTCTAATATTTCCTTAATTAATAAGTTGAATATATCTCTATATATAAATTCCTCAAACTGAAACCATACAGAGTGGTGGGTATACGATAAATTCAAGATTTTCTCTAGTCAGTAGAAATAAATATTTGCTCGTAATCCTTTCAGATAATGTTAGTAAATGGTACTAATATGTAATGTCCCAAAATATATATAATAACATTTAAGGATGTTAAAATAGATGAAATCACCTTAATAATAAGAACACATTAAATTATATCACATTTTAATATATCATGAATAATTCTATTTGAAACCATGATTTTAACCCCCCCCCCCAAATAAAAAAATTAGGATTGGATTAAGAATTTAGTCCAGGAAACATAACTCTCCTTCTCAAAATTAACATCTTGATTAATCCATGAAAGGAGGAGAAAAATGTAATAGATTATAAGGAATTATCGCTTAAGATAAATACTATTGGTGTTAGAGTAATTCCTTCATATGTAAACAAATGTTGAAATTGTTCAATAATTTAATCTACATTTTCTTTAAAGAATAAAGTGAATTGTTTAGGGTTTCAAAGGTATTGGTTTCAAAATTAACAAAGGAATGTTATTATAACCTCATATAAATAGTATGATTGAGTATATTAATGAAGTTCAATATGTCAAGATATAAAAATGTCATGGTATTATTGAAAATTTCTTCTATAGATTATTCTACTTGATGGGTTATAAGATTCCTCATGTATTGTGCATACATGGTATAAATGATATAGGATTCAATTATATTTTTATGAATGCTATGTGATACCAACTGTGTATTTTAAAAATATTGTAAACATACACAGGGTTAGAATATGAGATTGAATTGAATATTTAATCTTTATTATTATTTAAGTACAAGAGTTAAGGAGTTTCTACATTAAAGACATATATATATATATTAAATCTTAAATTAACCTGTCATTATATATGACTTATCATCTATTTTTTATTTATATAAGTGAATGAAAAATATATCTGTATGAATTAAATGATATGGGTGATTTTGATTAAAATAGTCATGATTCATTTAATTCTATGACATTATCTAAGGTATATATACAAATGTATTGTTTTGGTCAAGTAATTCATCATATTATCATCATGGAACATTTCTGATAATATGAATGAGGTTAAGAAATGTCTATTAGATTCTCTGAAAATGTTATGGATTAGTGAACTAAATTTATAATTTCATGGTACTGATTTTTTTAATAAGTGGTTGTGGGTGAAATTTTAAACCAAATGAAGAAAAGTTAGATAAAAATTTCCAAAATAATTCATCAAGAAGAAAATCAATGTCATTGAATCATAAGGTTGTTATGAAAGAGGAATAATAAATCTATTTGATTAGATTTTTCTATATACAAGAATGAGTTTTGGAAACTCCATGGAGTTTTATTTTTGGGTATAACTATTATAGGAATAAATTACTAAAATTTTAAGGTTATATGATACCAAATAAATTTTTTACTAGTTCTATAAATATAAAGGATTTCAAAATTAGGGGATTAATTAAATTATCTAGTAGTTTATATTCATTTCATGAAGTAAAACTGATAATTAATAAAGTATTGGAATTTAAATGGATCTATGATGATATTATGTATCTATTTAATGGATGATTATCATCATATTATTTCATCTATATGATAATATAAGTTTTTACAAGAAAAATGGTTATAATAAACTACAATAATATGATTAATTGTTTATACCAGGTATACAATTTATCAAATTATATATCAATTTTTAAAAATGATAAAATATAAAAATGTTTATCTTGTACAAAGTGATTATCAAGATGAATGTTAAAATATATGGTAATGTGTTCCCTCTACCTATTTGTGGTATATTTTAATAATGCATTCCTTTCAATAGAAAAAGTTCAAAAAATGTGCAATAAGATATATGATAGGAACATGATAGTTTATTTGATAAATATTTATACAAAAATTAATTAAGTTTTATTTCCTAAAACAAAATGTGGTTTGTGCGAAATCATTGGAAGATATTATAAAACAAATATACTAACTAAGGGGATAGTGGAAGTAAGTATGAATATAAATTAGTTCGATGTTACCATATAAATGATTATACCAGTTTATGTTTGTAATTTATATTACACTCAATATGATAGAAGAGTTTACGGTATTCTGATAAAGATAAATTCAAATAGTCAAATTACCTACCATAAAACATTTAATATCCCTTTATCTTGAAAGAGTTTATAATGCACTTGTAATCAGTAATGTTACTCGATATATTATTTTAGTGGAAACGTTTGATTGAATAGGGTTCCAAGGATGATGATGATGAATATTGAAGGATTTATAAGAAGACAAAACAGGTTAACATTTTAAAATTTATTGTTATTAATTTAATCAGTGTTTATTGTTTACAATAAGTTGAATGTGAGCAATATGATTCCTAAATATAATAGTTATTCAAACAATATTTTTTCAGAAATCTTATTTTCTAATGTTTTAGTGATGGTTTTATTGTATTTTTTCAAATATTATTTATTATATTTAAATATGATGTAATAAGTTAAGAATACCCTTAAAAGTGTTGCATATATAAGGATTATCTATAAGTTGATCCAATATGATATGATAAGTACGTTCTTTTGTAGGGTTTGTTGAGTATTCTTAAAAGAGTCAAAGGTTATTAAATGGTCCATATTATAGGAAACCTACAATTTATAAATATTTCACATTGGATGCATAAATGAAAATATAGATATACATATAAAGGGTGATGATAATGAAACTCTCAAAGTATTACTTTGAGTTATCCCTTATAGAAGTTCATCCTATAGTATTATTGGTTGTGATGAAATGTTATGATTAAAGAGAGTAGTATTCTTGTATTTATATAAATAATATAATCTTGACGTATAGAGAGGTGTTTGTGTATGTTTAATTACCAAACAAGTATATGAAATAGATCATCATATACAAAACTATTCGGTGTCCTAGGGGATCATGCATTATATTTGGTTCGCACTACTATTGTTTTGTGAGATACCTAAAATAAAAAACATCACACAATAATACCCATCGGATATTAGTCTATATGTTTAATAATATAATTATATTGTGGTGGGTATGTTTGTGATATTATATTTTGTTGGAGATCAATTATATATAATTTTTCCTTATTTTATGATGTGTATGAAATATGTCCCTCGATTGAGATATATTACAAAGTGTGAAACCACAACTTAAAAGTATAAAGTATGTGATTATTTAATACTCTTAAAATTATGTATGTTGTTGGAAATATGTATATAGATACATGTTTTTGACAAATATCCCACCAAATCACTTTATAGAATGAGTATCAATGATTGTTTTCAAGAGGTCCTAATTTTCATGAATTTTTAGATCTAGTGATTTTTATTTAGTGTCAATACTATAAATGATCATAGGTCCACACATTGTGGTTGACTAAATGGGGATTGTGTTTGACT
Organism: Viscum album; assembly: GCA_963277665.1. Classification (NCBI taxonomy): domain Eukaryota; kingdom Viridiplantae; phylum Streptophyta; class Magnoliopsida; order Santalales; family Viscaceae; genus Viscum; species Viscum album. Next base: position 2,058,154,682 of record OY728137.1, read on the forward strand.
CAGAGAGTTTCTCTGAAATTGGGTTTGAGATTATATAATAGAGATTTAGATGGACATTCAAAACTTATTTCATAAGATATAATATTTTGTGATGTTAATGATAGATTCCATAAAGTGTTTTTAAGATATCCAAATTGAATTATGGATATGGTCACAAAAAGTATTGTATATGATATAATAATAATTGAAATGCAGAAAGGGATTTTATTCTTTAGTTTAGGTGGAAGGTTGAAGTTGTTTTCAGTCCTTAAATCTAATTTTCATACAATACAATATGCTAAAATTATATCCTATTATATGGTATCAGGAAAATTCAATATTCAATAAAGTAACAGTACTTGTTAAGAATTAATATAAATATATTTCATACATATTTGATTTTATAAAATTAGTATCTAACACTCAAGTAATACACCAATATTATATATAACTTAATGGTGTGATTTATAATAAGAGACAAATTAGTGTTTATTTTATTCATCCATACGTTATTCCTGTTTTGATTGTAGAATTTATATATGTGTTATAATGCATAATTAAATTAAATTTCATTGAGGTTTATACTCATAGATATATAAGGACATTTATATATGATGTTAGTTGGTGAGGCTACCCACATATTTCTTTACTGAGTCTCCCATATAATTGAAGGTTTGTTCATATTTTTCCTTTCCCTTGCGTAGTGTTAGAACACCATGGTGGAAGGATATATCCCATATGAATGATGGATGATTCAACAAAACTTGTGAATACGTATAATTGTTGGAGTCATTTTTATTCCATATTAGTTATCATTATCAAATGTTTCTGAATAATATTATGATGTTGTAGTGTCTTATTTTGTGAAAGGTACATACATTTATGTCATGCTCTTCATTTTCATTTTAAATTGATTTCATTTTCAGGTCATCAAAATACTTGGGAAGGAGATTAAATTTCATGTAGTTGTTAAAATAAATATTATCAAACACTAATGATTCCCAATTATTAGTACTCATTAATTGGGTTAGAATTCAATTTACCCAAATATTTTTTAAAGAAAATGAATTGGAGAAAATTATAATATTTATAAATTAAGTGAATATGGTGACTGTAACTATGTAGTTTTATTATTAATCCACATTAAATATGGTGTAATTCATACCCCCATTACTTGTTTAAACCATTTACAATAAAGGTCATCGATATTGATTGTAATTTAAGGTAAATAAAATCAATTCCATTTACTTTATGGAAAAAATCATGTTACTCAACTTCATTCTAAAAAATTTATTAATAGGGAAATATAATATGAAAATTAAATTAAATGTTAATGTAAAATTAACCCCAGAGGGTATTTTTTTAGTAAAAAAGAGATCAAAGAAATGATAAATTATTGTTTAATAAATATTAAAATTTAATTTTATTACATGTACAAGATTATAAAAAACATACTATTATAAAACAAACACTAAGAATAGTACAAGAGACTTCATACAGTTCTTGAAAACCAATAATGTTCACTTACTATTAAAATTTAACTACTCAACTAACCAAACAATTATATCTTCACCGATGGTAACTCATATATGAGGGTGAATTATAGATCTTTGAATTATCACTTATTTTGTATTTGTAAGAATAATTTATACATTTCTGTAACATTTAAAAGAAACCAAAGGGTAGATGATTTATCCAGAATACAAAAACTCCATTAATAAATTAATTGAAATCTTACATACAATCCTCAACTTATTAAAGTACAATATATGATCATAAACATATGTAACTAGGATACTTAACTAATATCATATAAGATAAATCATTTTAGTAATGGAATGATAAAAAAGAGGCATGTCTTAATCAACTTATTCAAATAAGGTCACCTTTAAAATCAAGAATAAGTTAATTCCAACACAATATTTTCACAAGAAACCTAATCAGGCATTCTTAACTTGTTATAACCCTAATACCATTGGAAAACCAACAATTCATATTTGGGAAAATATGATTTAAAACATATTAAATATTAAAAAACAAAGGGCATCCATGTTATAGGCATAGCCGAGGAATGACCTAGAGGGCTGAGAACATGTTCAGTTACAATTAATGATATTTACCAATTATTAGGGTTTATTTAATAAGAACCTAAAAACCCATTAAATTATAATTCAATAAACAATACGCCCCACCAACTCGATCATTGTAAATAAATTATATAAAAATTTAAGAAAATTATAGAAGATTATTACTAATATCATTTATGTAATAACTCAATTAAAATTGAAAAATAATACTACAAAAAATGATTAATTACACCCTAGAGTCATAAAGAAACTAGAAAAAAAACATAGCTTAATCATATTTCATTAAAATAGAGATGAATTGATGGAATGGGACTTGAGGAAACATTATTGGGACATGATTAGTAGATGAACAAGATTAATAGATTATATCACTATGAGTTGGAGAAATCATATAATCAAATTCATAATAAGGGTAAGGTAAAGAAGGAAACATGAAGTAAATTGGAAAAAAATATAGAACAATCCTGATCATTGATGAAAGAATTAGAAATTCCCATGAATCCATAGAGAACATAGAATTATAGGGAGGGGAAAATGAGACCCTTACAAAACATGGATGGATTTTTCTATTAGTTAGAGAAATAGATGATTAAGTTAAAGGTAAAATGGGGATAGAATAATGGAAGGGTAAAATATTAAAAATACCTCACTCAAAAAACATCCATATTTCCTACCTGGTAAGTAGTGGTACCCCTAGTTGACCCCTCCTCTTTTTATCTTAATGGACACTCGATGAGCTCCCAATATGTACCCGATGAGATACCATTAGGTACCTAATTCCACCAAAAATCATTATAAAATAGGGAAACCAATTTTATTCATATCTTGAACCTCTATCATATGAAACTATCTTTTAAAAATGTCAAAAATACAACCATGATATTATCAACAAAACTAAAATCGGATATCCATATCCCAAAACAAAAAACTCTATCTCCAGATTTAAAAATTCAAAATGGACATGTAAAACTCCTCATAATACTATATATAATTTCCAATACATGAAAATAGATGATTATTTTTGAATTATTACCATTTCAAATCATTGATCCTCAACAAATACACTAATTCCTTGAAAAACAAAACACTTAATCCCAAACACAAAACCAATCTCATAACCTAAAATTCCACAAGGATATTGCATCCAAGAATCCCACAAAAAAGTAAAAACTAATTTCATATCTTAAGGTTACCATTATTATGATTATGGACTCCAAAAACTGATGTGAATCACAAATCATTTCAATGTATCCACACCCATGGTCACCTAGACACACTCTTAATGTGATAGTCACTATAAATCAACATTTTTAACCGTAATATAAGATGTCCCCCATCATATGATTATCCTATAGATACATATCACTATTATACTACTATTATTTATAATTTATCCAAAATTTACATATCATAATGGTTTTTTGAAAAACAAAAATTATATTAAAACCTTTATGTTATATTTTTTCAGAAACATAATATTTTTCAAATTTAAATAACTTAGCAATTTTATTATGAGAAAAAATATAGTTTTTATTTTTAAACTAAATAACATTTTCATGTTAAAACTATATTTGAAATCATAATTTTTAATGTCCGCATTTTCTAAGATACATTTTCAATTAATTATTATATTTGTGAAGACATAAACCTTTTTTGAACATAAGGTAATTATATATTTTTTACCCATGTTTACAGCTTATTTAAATATTTTGAAACATCATTTCAATTTTAAAACACCATGTTTTCTAGATGTAAATGGATATATAATACTAGTTTCAATATATCTACATTAAATACATGGGGTCAAAACCAAATTAACTTTGAGGTTCACCCCATTTAAAAAACAAATTTCTTTTTTTTGATATACCGGGTTTTTCCCTATAAGGTGTCAAACTTTTGAATTTATTTTTATGTTCTTGGTTTTGAGATAATGTAATTTCCTAATGAGGACACAATAATTTTGGGGGTGTTTGGGGCTTGTTCAGATCATGGAAGCCCACATTTTGAAATGGCAGCTAGGGTGAATGGTTAATATAATCCATGCAACTGAGGTGACACAGTTTGATGAAAACATGTCTTGTGTTTTTCTTTATACGAGGGGGTGAATGGTTCTCCCTAACCATGTGACTCAAGAAAAAACACATTTGTGGGCCTCTGAAATTTAAATAATTGGTCAAATGGATAGTCAACATACCATTTTTCAAATAATGAAACATGACCATGTGAGGAGTGAAAGGGGATAAGGGAATATGACATGGTTTGTGCCTATTTTTCTAGACCATCCAAAAGAACCATGAAAGATCCCATTTGAAGTAGTGATGAGTGCACTATTGGGAAATAGTTTTTCCAATCATGAAACCAAATAATTGGGCCAAATATTTTGAGGTGAAATTTCTTGTTTTAAATTAAAAATTCATATAACCAAAAACTATTTACCATCTTCCTTACAAATAACAACCTCTTGGTTTTTGGGAGCTCTGTTCAAGCCTTCAGGTAGAGTTTTATCCCGTTTCTACCTTTGACACTCAATTAAAACACTGCTGGTCTCATTAGATCCATGCGGATGAGATATCTTCAATTATTTATGTAGGGTTTTCTCTTATTTCAATATTTTACACCCAATTCAAAAATAATTTGTCTAGTTGGATCCAGGTTGATGAGTTATTCAATCCCCTTATCCTTTCATTTATTTTCCTTGTGACAACAAATTAATTTTATTATTTTCAAATATTCCTTATTTCAAGGGATTTTAATGTTCTTTTTTTAAGATCCAAACTAAATTAGAGGTCAGTACAAGATGAGTATTCTACCACAAGTATACGGTCAATGGTCTATCATCTTATAATGGTTTGATGATTTATATGAATTTGTTTCATTCTTCCACATACAAGATATTTCATCATCGCCCCTCCCCCGAAATTTAAAAACAATGCCTCATTTAATTTTCTTGGGACCTTTTTAGGATGCCCACAAGTACCATTGTATGGTTGGAGGTCATTTACCTCAACCATATCCACCTTTGAGGTGTATTTTATGTATATTACCCATGTTGTACCACCCCATTGGGTGCATGTGAGATCAATATTTTTTATTTCCTCAATTAATTGAAAAGGAACTTAATGATAGATAGGAGAAGGTTTATGATTCCTTTTCATGTGATGGAATTTGAATAAAATGGTTCAACGGCATATATCATAATTGTTTATTGGGTTGGATTAACTCATATCTAGTTTATTTTTATTTAACGACTTAATATTTGAATTAATCATTGAATTAATTATGAAAGTGGATGCCAAAGACATATCTAATCATCAAATCCTGATTCCATAGGATTACATAGAAGCTTCTACTCCATGGATCATGATTATGGTAGTAGATGCAAAGGGAATTTATACTAATTGGATCCTAATTCCATAGAATGATAAGGGAATTTCTACCCATTAGATACAAATAACATGGGATCACATTAGAGATTATCTAAAGACATTCCTCTTTGACTCCAACAATATTTTTATTCAGTTTCCATCAAAATTATCCATGGAATTGATGAGGATTCATTGGTATTCTATACCTTGGATTTGTCTCTTCGTTGTCTGACACTTGATTACATGACATGACCATTGTGGATGTTATACACTAGATTACATGGCATGATCATTGTGGATATTGTACAATTGATTACATAGAATGGACAATATATATGTTTATCATGATATATATATATATATCATTAGTTTGGTTATTTATTTACATTTTCTTGATTGAAAAATATCACACCAACTTATTTGTGCATTTCATTTACCATTTATTTGTGGGTTCTTGATTTTTATTCAAAGGGGTCCATGTTTTGAGAGATAGGATCACATCTGTTTTTGACACTTTATTTTATTACTATAATAACTTTGATATATTGAACAATGATTCTGTTTATATTATACAATCATTGTTTATTATAGACACCTTTGGTTGTGGATTTATGAGTGCTGTCTCACAACCTATTTTGGCCTCCGTTGAGTACCTAGAAATTATTCATAGATGATGGCATAGACCGGGGTTGGCTCCCACCTTACAATGCTTTATTTGATCATTTCATAGTATTAAAAGAGATCATGACTGAGCTATTATTGTAAGTCTTGTTGGAGATAGTTCCTTTTTGGTATTTTTGTACATTTTTTAGATGGAATGTAATAGATTCCTATTTCAATGTATTTCCAATAATTTTTTAAAGATACATGAAAAGATAATAATATTATACATGGAACTACCATTCGAAGGTCACCACATACATAATATTTAAGTATTCTTTGGTAGACCTTTTATACTATATTGACAACCAAATCTTGGAAACACAATTGTTGTGTCAAGTGGTGGTTCTTTAAGAATCTTTTGAAGTGGCAAGATTGGAGTCAAGATCTTGACAACCATCGACCAAAGAATTAAATAAAACCATGTCAAATTTTTAGAACAATGAACTAGAAAATATCTGTAGTGAACTTGAAATGATCTTATTATCTCAAAATTATTAATACAAAAACATTATTTTACAACTATTTTACTCATTAATTATGTAATTTACAAAAAATATGTTTTCAAAACCACCCCCACTTTTAGTAATTCTTATTAAAAATACATACTCAAACCCTATCAACGCTCTTTGAGAGATGACCTAGGGTCTTACCTAGACAATAAATCAACCTTAAAAACATAATAAATTTGACGTGCCATGATAGTGTGATCAAATTTTGGCACCGTTGCTGGAGAGATCTTTGGTTTTATTGCATTTTTTAATAATTTTCTTTGTAAATTTTTTGAATATTTGTTTGTTTTATCTTCTACCTTTACATTTATTTTTCTGTTCTAATCTATTTTTTATGTCGGTTATTATGTATGATGTTTTCTACTCCGGGATACTTACAACCGTTCGAACCCGAACCACAGAGGATCCTACATTAGTGACCCCGAGATACATAAGAAGAACCTTTGAAAGAGGACACACCAAACATAAACACTAATATTGATCCTTCTTCTTATTATTTGGAACCCCATATTAAAACTAATATTATTGTCAATAAAATGGATGAAAACAATTAAAAACTAACAGAAATAACCTAGCCTGATGTTGATATCCAACCCACCTATATTCAATTATTAGGCAAGACACCCAATTTTGACCTAAAATCTGGTTTAATTCATCTATTACAAAGATTCCATAGAATTCTTGGAGAGGATCCACAAATTCATTTAAAATAATTTCACATTGTGTGTTCTACATTAAAACCTCCAAATGTGGATGAAGAATAAGTAAAGTTAAGGGAATTCTTTTTTTCATTAGTAGACACAAAAAAATTATGGTTATATTATGTTAATTCCGCAATAAGAGGCTGGGCGGACATGAAACACCTTTTTCATAAAATATATTTCACTACCCCTCAAACTAGAAACAATAAGGAAATAAATCTGTGGGATAAGACAATATCAAGGGGAAACATTACATGAATATTGGGAATTCTTTGAAATGTTATGTTCATGTTTCCCACACCCTCAAATAAGTGATCAACTTTTAATTCAATATTTTTATGAAGGTTTAAACCCTATTGATCAAAATATGATTGATAATGCTATATGTGGGGCGCTAGTTGATAAGACCCCAATTTCTAAGAGTTCCCTGATTGAGAAAATGACACAAAACACCCAACAATTTGGTTTAAGGTCCAATGTACCGATTTGAGGTGTCCATGAAGTGAAAAGTACTGAATTTGAGAAGAAGGTGGACACAATGTTCAAAGAGATAAGTACCCTTCTTCGACAAATGTCTCTTTTCCAAGGGATATCCCAATCTCCTCCTCCTGTCCATTGTGGTATATGTTTATCTAACACCCACTACTCTAACCAATGTTCTCAATTGAGAGAAACATCTGAGAGTTGTGAGGCAATATTTTATAGGCCTCCCCTATAACCAACCCTTTAGGAAAGAAACTTACAATCCATCCAACCCTAGGTGGAATGAGAACCCAGGCTATAGGTAAGGGGGTATTCAAACCAACATCTACAACAATGGAACCAACCGGGGAAGAGAAGTCATCCACCACCACCACCCAGAAATCCTCAACCACCTCAACAAACTTTCCATCAAGCCCCTCCAAAACCTGAGCCTATCCAAGAAGATATGATGAAACAAATGGATTATAACAATATCCAATTCCAAAAAACCACTCAAGAATCCATACAAGTCCACAAAACCCAATTATGCTAACTAGCTAACTCAATTGGTGAAATTCAAAGTCATGGGTCGGGTAAACTTCCCTCTCAACTCGTAGTTAACCCTAGGAAAAATTAAATGTTAGTGCCATCACCATTAGGAGTGTAAAAAACTATAAAATAAAATTAATCCTTTATTAGAGTCATCCCCTCCTAAGGAAACCTCCATCCCAACCATTAAAAATGTTACAAATGTTGTAGAACCATACCCTAAGAGAAGCCCTTCCAAGGAAAGAGTGTGTACGTGGATGAGTCCCCTATCCCAACCATTCATCTTCCATTTCCTCAAAGGGACATCCAACCAAGAAGGGAAAAGTAAAATGATCTTGATAAGAAAACATTTGAAATTTTCAAGAAAGTGCAGGTTAACATCCCATTAATTGATGCTGTGAAGAAAATTCCCTGGTATTTCATGTTTCTATAAGATATGTGTACACAACGAAGGTGACTTCATGGTGATGAGAAAGTGATCTTGGGGAGGAATGATTCATCATTGATAAGGCCATAACTTCCCACTAAGTGAAATGATCTTGGAACATTCTCAATTCCATGCACCACAGGGGAGTATTATTTTTCTAATGCTATTATTGATTTAGGATGTTCTATAAATGTAATTCCTCACTCTATTTACTAAAATTTATTGGTCAAGGAACTGAATACCACTATAATTATTGTTCAAATGGCTAATCAGAGTATCGCACGCCCCTATGGGGTGTTAGAAGATGTTCTTGTGAGGGTCTAAATTTAATTTTTCCAGCTGACTTTTATGTGCTTAAAATTGAGGATGATAGGATGAATGGACATGAAATGATTATATTGAGGAGACTCTTATGTAAAACCATAAAAACTGTAGTTAATTTCTAAAATGGTACATTATCTATGGAATTTGGTGGTGACATAGTCCATTTCAATATCCTTGATTCCATGAAGAACCCATTAGAAGAACATTTCTCTCTGTTAATTTTATTGATGTACTACTTACCCATGAAAAAAAAACTTCTCATTCCCTCGATCCCCTTTTTGAGTTTTCCTCACTGATTTAAATTCAAGGAAATGATTCATGCATTGATTTTTTTAGTGGTCTAGAAATGTTTCAAGCATGTTCTTTGATTGATGATTTCTTGAACACTAAGGATCAAATGACCATTGATGATACTACAAAGCATAAAAAATATCATTCGTCATCTGAGGATGATAGCATTTAGTAGTTACATAAAATTAGTGACCTCTCACTTTCACACACACTCACATAAATCCATAATCCACCTGAATTAGAACTAAAACAATTTTCTCAAGATTTAAAGTAGTTATATATTTAGAATGGAAAAAAATTTCTCATCATCATTTCTAGTTCACTCCCACCTGAGCATGAATTTCGTCTGCTTAAACTTTTGAGGAAGTATAAACAATATTTGGTATGGAAACTAGCTAACATTCCTTTTATTATCATATCAATTTGTACATATCATATTTTATTAAATGATGAGGCTAAACCAGTGATGCAGCTATAACGTCGACTAAACCCAAACCTCCTAGAAGTTGTGAAAAATGAGGTATAAAAATTATTGGTTGTTGGAATCATTTACCCCATATCTAACCGCCAATGGGTCAGTCCCATTCATGTAGTTCCTAAAGATACTGGTCATACAGTAATAAAAAATGAAAACAATGAATTGGTTTCAAATCATGTACAGAATAGTTGGCGTGTCTGTATAGACTATCGCCGACTAAACGAACACACTATGAAAGACCATTTCCTTTTGCCATTCATTAACCAAAAGCTATATAGGCTAATAGGTATATCCTACTACTATTTCCATGATGGATATTCTGGATACTTTTAGATCCATATTTACCCCAAGGATTAGGAAATGCAAACCTTCACTAGCCCCTTTGGAACCTTTTCCTATAGAAGGATGCCATTTGTTATGTGCAATTCTCTAGGTACATTCCCAAGTTTCATGATTTGATTTTTTCAGATTACCTGGAGAATTTCATGGATATATTAATGGATGATTTTAGTATTTATGGATCCTATTTTTATTAATTTTTAAGTAGTCTTGGTTCAGTACAACATCACTGTATTGAAAAGAATCTTGAATTAAATTATGAGAAATTCCATTTCATGGTGTGACAAGGTATAGTTTTGGGGCATGTCATTTCTGGGGATGGTATCCAAGTGTATAAATCAAAAGTGGATGTCATTTCTTCCTTACCATTCCCCAAAATTGTATCGAATGTGCAATCTTTCCTAGGTAATTCTAGATTTTACTATAGTTTCATTCATGACTTTAGTAAAATTGCACTCCCCCTCTTGCGATTTCTCCAAAAAGAAATTTTTTTTTGATTAAGAATGTCAAGAATCTTCTAATAAGTTAAAATGGAGTCTCACGTCACCCCTGTTAATCCAACCACCTTAGTGGGATTTACCATTTGAGCTCTTGTGTGATGCCTCTAACTATGTAGTTGGAAAATTATTCTCATAAAGGGTCGATCCGGCTCCACATGTCATTGTCTATGCCTCTCCTACTTTGGACCATGCCCAAGAAAAATACACCACAACTAAAAAAATAATTCCTTCCCATTGTGTTTGCCTTGGAAACATTCAGGTCATACATTTTGGGGTCAAAATCCATTGTGTTCTGAGACCATGCATCCCTCCAGTATCTCCTTAAAAAAATTTAAGCAAAACCATGTCTCATTCACTGGATAGTCCTCCTTCAGAAATATAATCTAAAAATTATAGATAAAAAAAGAGCAAAGAATATAGTGGATGATCATATTAGTAGGATTCCCCCATCATCGTACATTGAATCATCCCAATATATTCCTATAAATGATATGTTTCTCGATGAGCAATGGTAACAAGTTTAAGATGTTGTTCCTTCGTATGTTGAAATAGTAAATTATTTAGTTGTATCTTTCATTCCAACTGATTTCAATAAAAACCAAGTCAGTCATCGAAAAAACGAGTCTCGTTGTTAAATTTGGGATGACCCCTACCTCTGTGGAACATTTAGTGATCAAGTCCTTAGGCACTGTGTTCCTGATAGTGAGTTTCAGTCTTTCCTTAGATTCTTCCACACATCTGATTGTGGGGGCCACTTTGGTGTCCAATGGACTGCTCACAATGTCCTTGATTCTGGTCTCTTTTGGACAACACTTTTTCTGGATGCCCATGATTTTTTAAAATCATTTTCTTGTTGTCAAATAATGTTTAATTTCTCTAAAATAAATGAAACGCCACAAAAAATATTTTCTCTTTCATAAATTTTAATATGATTGGGGCATTGAATTTATGGGTCCATTTCTCAATTCCTTTGGTAACATATACATTCTTCTGTCACTTGATTATGTGTCCAAATGGGTAAAGGCTCAAGCCACAAGGATAGATGATTCCAAAACAGTTATGGAATTTTTGAGAACTCAGATCTCTTGTAGGTTTAGATTACCTAGGTTCATCATTAGTGACCAGGTTTCTCATTTCTACAACCAAACAATGCAATCACTTTTGCGTCGGTATGGGGTCAGACATAGAGTGTCTCTAGTATATCACCCACAGACCAATGGTCAAGCCGAGGAGTCAAATAGAGAGGTAAACCATAATCTTGAAAAAACGGTTCAACCAAATAGAAAAGATTGGAGTATTCTACTTGATGAAACATTATGGGCCTACCATACTACTTTCAAAACTCCCATTGGAATTTCACCCTATCATCTAGTGTTTGAATGATTTTTCACCTAACAGTTCAGATTGAGCATCGAGCCTACTGGGCCATCAAAAAATTCTGTTCTAATATTTTTGGGGTAGGTTTTAAATGGATGTTTCATATTCAGGAGTTGGATAAACTGAGAACAGATGCATATGAAAACTACAAGATTAATAAGGAGTCAACCAAGTCTTCCCATGACCGTCTTATAGATCATCGTCAGTTTCATATAGGGTAGAAGGTCCACCTTTATAGTGAAAGGATTATGTTTCATCCAGGTAAGCTTCGATCCTGCTTGTTTGGCCCTTAGACTATTATTAATGTATCTCTTTTTTGGAGTTATTTAGGTTCAAAATGAAGAAACCAAGAAAAAATTAACTGTAAATGGGAAGCGGAAGAAGCACTACCAAAACTGCATTCCAGAGTTCTAGATGGAGGAGTTCCATGTTCAAGAATAAACATACTAGGGAAACACACCTAGTTTTATGCTACCTTATCACATTCTGAATTATTACAGTGAGGACACTACACATTCTAGGTGTGGGGGCACGGGTAGATTCCAGAGTTAGTTAGGAATTTTATTCTTTTTTTTCTTCTCTTTTTTCCTTATTTATGGTATTTTAACTTTTCCCCATCTTTCTGGGTTCATTAGGATTTCCAATGTTTTTATCCATTCCTCTATTTTTTCCTTCTTTGTGGAATATTCATTTTCCCCATTAATAATTTCAAAAAATCCATGATTTGGTGACCACAAAGGGGAGAAAGTACAAATAGAATAACCAAAGTTAAAAAAGAATATATATATACAAATTTAACATCATAGAGTGATTTTTAGTGATTTGGTTTTTGTTCAATGACATAAATTTTTATATCACTGTGAAACATTTGAGATTATTGATGCCGCTTTTGTGAGTAGTTTTTGGGAAAATTGTTTCACTAATATCTCCTCATATTTTTTCACTAAACCATAAAGTGTGAATATTTCTTACTCAATAAAAGGTAAATATATGTTAGGATATTATTTTTTTGCTTTAAATGATATTTCCATATGTTTGTTCCTTATCCAATCTGGTTCATTACTGTATGAGATAGACCTATGCGTGTGTACCTAATGTACGACTATTGTACGTCCTCAAAAAAAATTTGGTTGTGTCTTGGGAAAGTCAAAAACTACTCCTCCTAAACCTTTGATCTTGTTATAACTATTGCAATTACTGTCGTGAGGAGATCAAACAAGGGCTGGGGGATGAGTGTGAGATTTTTTCCAAATGAAACTTATAAAAAAACAAAATGATGGGAGTGATGAAATGTGAAGCATTTGGGGATATCTAGGTCGGGAGCTTATGTTTAGACTTCTGGGAATTCTTAAGTGAGTGGGTCTTGAAATATGATTACAATTGATGTCAGATAGGTTCGGTGAAACATAAAAACATTTAAAGCTGAGTAATGTTAATATAACATGTATTTATTGGATAGAAAGTGGAAAGACTAGCATGGAAGGGTTTTCACACACACACATGGAGAGATAGTGGAATTTTTGACTTTTTAATTCCTTTCTCATGTTGGTGTCATGAATCTATTTGAATTTCATTGTGATATGATTTATGAGACATCATTTTTCTTTTTCACTAGGAAGAACTCCTTGGTGTGGTTCGTGGATTGATCACATTACTTTAATGAATTAAAATTTCATCAAATGTAAAATATTCATGATGTTGGGAATATATATATGCATCATTTTATTTGGATATGTGACTTTTCCTAGGAGTTCAAATGTTTAGGTATGGGGGTGTGATCATACCACGATTCACTCTGTAATATTCACCTTTACAACATTATGCTAAACTTTCTTGATATTGGAAATTATAAAAATAATGACAAGTTTCATTAAATGTTTGAATCATTTTTTTATCACTGTTAAAAAGGGAAATTTTACTCGTTTTTATGATTCCATTGTAGGAAAATGTGATTTGGAGGGCCCATGATGATGTCTAATAAAAATGGGTCAAACTGCACCAGATCCATGCACACCAGTGGACTCATCCACACACTTCTCCTGAACCGTGAATCTAAATGGTCTTCTATTTTGTGGGAGGATCCAAAATGCATTGGGAAACATTTCATATGCAGAAACTCAAGACTCATTCGGTCATCTGTTGGCCCAACTGACCTGATCTATTCAGCACATCGCATCTGAACGAAGTGAAAAGTTATGGGATGTGATCTGTCCATACCTCAGGTTATAAGTGTCTAAATTGAGCCAACCATTTAGTGGATATAGAAGATAGGTGGGGAAAAAACTTTTTTATTTTATCCAAATCTAGATAAGGCTCTTTGGTTGTCTAAACAAATGCGACAGTTGGTTTTATAAAATCTATGTGCTCAAAACCACCTTCCCATTTTCCTATAAGATGGATCTTTGGGATTTATATTTGTATGTTAGAACCAAGAGCCAAACTATTCCATTTTGGAGTCCTAGAAGAGTCTCTTCAACATCCTAGAAGTTATAGAGGCCCCTATCCACATAGGGGGGTCAAGGATGAAGAATGAGTTTCACCCAAGCCTCCTCCTCCTCTCGATGGCGAGCTAAATGTTGGACGATCATTTTGAGGGAGCTACACAAACATGGTAGGGAGTACCAAAACATGTTCTTCTACTAGATTTTTATAATTTGTGTGTTTAATATTTCAATTATTTTTTATCTTGACATGATTTTCCCAGATTACATTTCAATTTATATAATTAGGTGGAATTATTTTTATTTCAACACTGATTAGTTTGAGATTTTAAGTGGGAATCATGGGTTGTTCTGATTGGACAACACAATAATCCTATTTATCGCACACATACATAAGATTTATGTATGATTTGGTATACCTTTTATTCAATTTATGACAACGAAATCTTGGCTACATGATTGTTGAGTCAAGGGGTGGTTCTTTAAGCATCATTTGAAGAGGCAAGAGGGGAGTCAAGATATTAACAACAATCAACCAATGAATTATACAAAACAATGTTAAATTTTCCGAACAATGAACTGTCCAAGATGTGTAGTGAACATGAAATGATATTATTCTCTCATAATTATTAATACACCACCTTTATTTATCAATTATTTAACTCTTTAATTAATTAATTTACTTATATTCTATTTTCAAAACCACCCCCTCTTTTAGTAATTCATATTAAAAATACATACTCAAAACCTATCAACGCTCCTTGAGATACGACCTAGGGTCTTCCCTAGACTATAATTCAACCTTAAAAACATAATCATTTTGAAGTGTCACAACAGTGTGGTCAATGATACACCTATTGTTTGATAAAATATTTGTGCCAGATATTCAGAATCATAATTGGTTCTTAGAGTACCTACCATAACCTAAATCGTTTTTTTTTCAGCGTAGGCTATAGTAGACACCACAAGTAGTCAATGATGGAATTATGATCCATAGAACACTGGTTGAATGTACTAGAATTTGTTATTTTTTTATTAAATAGACACAACACATTGGTTTATGAGTGGCATGATCCCTTATGGATCAGAATTGCCGACCCATTTGGTTCAACCATTTGAAGAGAATTGAAATGTAAATATAAATTGAAATTATGTAAATTGTAAAATAGAGAACTTGAGCTTGATATTGATTTAGAGTGGGACATCGGTAGTGTGAAATGGAATTTTTATGAATCTTAATTTTTACCTAGTACTAGATTTAGGAGTAGGAAGAGGGGTGTGACATATTTAATGGAAGTTTTCAACCAATAAAATGGTTTTATATCTATGACATGGTGTTTCGCACGGAATCCGGGGATGACCTCCTGGAAGGGAGATTCAAACGTTCCGATCGGTTTCTAACGGGTTTGTTCGTAGAACCAGAAACATCCAACGATTCCACATCCGTTTGGACCTACTTTCCAAAGGAAGGCGCTCATTAGTTTGTGGACTAATGAGGCTTAGGAATTTGCATTGGTCGAGAGGATGGGAGGTCGGACTCATCACACCTTTTTGAGGGGAATTATTGTCTACTCTGGGACTCTCTTTATAGATTTAAGTTATGTTCGTGAATCCTTATTATATTACCATGTATAAAAATGTGCTTTCCTTTAGTTTTAACAATCAGTGATTAAATATGCAAGAAATTTAGAGAATCTTTTATATGTATTCGAGGTTCTTCATCAATAGAGAATCATCTATATCTGTTTAGAGATTCTTGGTCAATGGTATCCTTCAAAACATTTATATAAAAGTCTCTTGGTCATTATGATGACCAGGCTAGTTTTAAAGACACTCAGTGGGGCACTTGAAGTTTATCGTCATTCAGAAGGACATGGATTATTTCAAAGTTGGGATCGAACCCCTAAATGGGATACCTACATATCCTTTGTTTTGGAAAAGGAATAAGAACCCACGTAGTTCGAGTTATGGAGTATGATGTTTATGATTGATGGATCAAAGATGAATGTCATAATTACTTTTACACTCTAAGATCACGTGAGTCATGCTCGGTGTGAGAAACAAGAGGTATTGGTAAAAATTTAGACAATTGTGCCATGAAAGATGCAATCTTAAGAATTTGTTTGGGGCTTATGTATGGATGACTGCCCAGATAGATGAAGGTTTAGGATTTACTTTTAGGGAGAAAATCCATGAACAGGGTCCATAAAGTTATATGTGCTTCATGGAGATTTGAATACTCTAATCTTGGGGCTTACTCCTAAGTAGGATGCCCAAGTTAGGAGGGGACTTATGATTGGGTTTTACTCCTGAAAAGGAAACCCAAATCAAAGTTGGATTATGACTGGTTAAGAGAAATTTAAGGGGACTTGGGGATTATTCTTGAAAAGGAGACCCAAGGTTATGACTGAGTCTTATTCCTGAAAAGGAGACCCAGGTTAAGGGACTTAGGGCTTACTCCTGAAAAGGAAGCCCAAGGTTATGACTGAGTCTTATTCCTAAAAAGGAGACCCAGGTTAGGGATTAAGGTCTGGGGCTTACTCCTGAGGAGGATGCCCATATTTGAGGTTGGGGATTATTCTTAAGAAAGATGCCCAAGATTAAAGGATTTGATTGGGGATTACTCCTGAGGAGGATGCCCAATATTGGTAACTTTAAGAATTTGGGGCTTACTCCTGAGGAGGATGCCCAGATTAAAAGTTTTATCACTGGGGATTATTCCTGAAAAGGAAACCCAGGTTAAGATTCTCTCATCTTAAAGGATGAGGTTGAATGAATGAACTCTCCGTATTTTAGTGACATAAGGATATTTAAATCACTAGACTTTGAGAGAGATTCCACATAATTCCTTTCAGATAAGAAAGTCAAATCAAGAAATCATGCCATAAATGGCTTTGAAGAATGTCTTGAAGACTGAATCTTGAAAAGGAAAGGTGAAATGGCTTAAGAGGGGTAAAAATGGGCACGATGGGCACCCAAAAAGATAGGGGCGCGCAAGTCTTGCAAGGAGCGCAAGTCTTCCGTGGGCGCGAAAGTGTTGGTCGCGCAGGTATACCTGCGCGACACATAGTGTACTTGCGCGATTTTCAACCAGCATTGAAATACTTGAGCGACTCTTTTTTAAACCCTTTAAAATGTTCTCGAGGTTCTTCCAGAAAAGGGACGCACATGTTATATTGAAGTAAATAAGTCGGCGCACAATTTTTTGATAAGTTTCAACACTTAGGCCTTCCTTCTTCTCTTTAGATCTTCCGTTCTAGGTAAGAAATTACCTTAGAAGTGTTCCGGAAGCTTTGAGAAGAGACTTGGGCGTTGGGAGCTTCAATCCGAGTTTCTGGAAAAAGATCCTCTCCAAATGGGGGGCCCACAGGGTCCATTTATAGGCAAAAGAAGACCCTGGGCGGTTACCGGCGGTTACCGGGCGGTTACCACTTAGGTCGCGCAAGTCACTTGCACGACCATTAGGCGTCGCGGAAGTACTTGCACGACCACTGGCGGCGCGCAAGTGTACTTGCGCGACCATGAGGGAACTTGCGTGGCCTATGGGCAATGTTCTCCTCGTTCATCCCTTTGTCGATTTTTGATGTTTCTTCAAAGGATGAATCACATTGGACTCAGATATTCCCCTTTTCCGATTTTTAGATTCTGTGACGAAAGGAGCGTCAACAAAAGTCCCCCCTCAGAGTTGGATCCGAAGAGAAATGAGGATTTGACTCTGAGGAAATTGAATCCCTCCAAAGGAAAAGGGGGCACGCAAGACTTTAGGGCACAGAGGGCAGTGCGCAAGTGTTCTGGAACTTGACTTTTATTCAGAGTTCCTTTGTCTTTTGTGGGCAGTTTAAAGTCATGCATGCCGGACATAAAGGGGATAATGTTTAAGGTCGAAATAGCTTTGACCGAAAATGGATTAAAAATGGATTCAATTCCTTGACAATTTACCTGAAAACATATTACCATACTCAAGTATGAGGGAAAAAATGTAAACTATGGCTTAAGAACATTTGAATCTGCGGAATGATATGAAAAAGAGCTAAAAGGCATTAGAAGAAGTAGTTTCCAAGAATGAAGTTACTATTATTTAACAAAACCCGTTAGGGGGTTGAAATATGCAGGGCCACCTATGGGCATTGGCTGCATGGTCAAATAAAATAGCATCTTTTGGATGATAAGTCTGTTATGTGGACTGTTTATGCAAGGCCACCTATGGGCACGTGCTGCATAGTCAGGCAAAAGAACTCCCAGAAATTTACTTTCCTAGTGCTAAAATCCAGTGAAAGTTTATGGAGATTCAAATTTTCTAAAGCATAGAGTTTTTTGTATGGAAAGAGGTACTTGAATATGGAGAAGATATTTCAAAACAAGAATATCGAAGAACTGGATGAATATCACTCCTACGAAGGTCTGACCCAAACATAGGGAAGAAGAATAAACCATAGACTTGAATACTTTCAGATCATGAAAAAGGATATGGGACAAATATGTTAAGGATGGCTATTTTTTTGCGGATCCCTACATATTGTTGTTTAAGACAAATAAGGACAAAAGAGGCATTCTTCCCAAGAATGAAGTTACTATTATTTAACAAAACCCGTTAGGGGGTTGAAATATGCAGGGCCACCTATGGGCATTGGCTGCATGGTCAAATGAATAGCATCTTTTGGCTGACAAGTCTGTTATGTGAAATGTTTATGCAAGGCCACCTATGGGCACGTGCTGCATAGTCAGGCAAAAGAATTCTCGGAAGTTTGACATTTTTGTGACTAGAAGTCATGAAAAGGGTTATGAAGATCTGAAAATATTTAAGGTTAGGATTATAACACATAAAGATGGGTATTGTCCGATGTATATAGAGATACATAGGTCAATGAAAACCATAATCATGTTGTGGCTGGGTCCTGAATTGAAACTTGGACTTCACAACGTATCTCATAAGAATTAGAATCAAGCCATACGTAGTTCTTGAAATGCAGTTTAACGTCGTACAGGACGAAAGTATGAGTGATCTTAGTTTAGGGTCATAGAATTCGGACCATAATAATGAATACACAGTGTGTGTTTTCATGAGGACTTTTCAGCCAAGGGACTGAAAGTGAAATTTGGGGTTAGTCCCAAAAGACTTGGGACTGGATTCGAGGGACACTCGAATGTTCCTATGTATCCCATAAGGATGGGAATCAAGTCCACGTAGTTCTAGAAATACCCTTTGTACAAATTTGGTTCGTACATGTGAAGGGTGAAAGGGGTCTTTAGTGCAATGATGGTTTAACCTGAGATAAAAAGTTTAGGCATTACCATGTATGCATGTAGTCTTTTGAAAATGAAACATGATTTTATAAATCAATGTAAATAATAGTTCCTTCTCAAATGAGGGAATCAAAGAATATTGTAGTTTATTGTCGTACCGGACAAAAGTGTTGTATAGTTTAACGTCATATAACAAGGACGAAAGTGAATCAATGTAAAGATATTGATTCCAGGGGCGGTTTCACAAATCGACATCATATGAGGTTGTGGTGAACCGATGTGAAGAGATTGTTTTTTGGGCTTGAACCCTGGGAAGTTGCCTACATACCCAGCCTGGAGGGAAAGGATCAAAGTCCGTGTAGTTCAATTAAAGAATGAATTAATGATCAAGTTGTTCTTGTGGACAATGATCTAAATAAAAAATGTTGTTGGGACTTATACATGGTTAGTGGCCCAAAGGGAGTGTTATGGTTGATGTTCGCTCTAAGCTCACGTGAGTCATACTCGGTGTGAGAAACAAGAGGTAATAACAACCTTAACGATGCACAGTTTAATGTCATGTAGGACATAAAAAAGGGACTATGCAGTTTAAAGTCTTGCAGTTAGGACTATTGGTGCTGCACAGTTTAGTGTCATGTAGAAGGGAAAAAATAACAGTTTAATGTCATGTAGGACATATCAAAGACTTTCTGTACAGTTTAGCGTCATGTAGTTAGGACGATAGGGACAATACAGTTTAACGTCATATTGGACGAAAGGGGGATTGTGCAGTTTAATGTCATGCAGTAAGGACAAAAGAGTGTACCATTTTAACGTCATGTCGGACGAAAGTGCGAATAGTTTAAGGTCATATGCATGGACCGTGAATGGTGCAGTTTAATGTCATACTGGACTTTTGAGATTATATAGTTTAACGTCTTTCCGGACGTGAGGGACTTTTATACAGTTTAGCGTCATGTAGTTAGGACGTCACAGTTTAACGTCTTGCTGGACATAAAGGATTTGAAAATAGTTTATGGTCATATACATGGACCAGGGATGATGCAGTTTAAGGTCATGCTGGACGGTTTAGGGAACTTTTTCACAGTTTAATGTCGTGTCGGACGAAGTTGCAGTTTAAAGTCATATTGGACCATTGCTGTATAGTTTAACATCATATAGAAAGGACTAAGGTGAACCAATATGAGGATATCAGTTTTGGGGACTTTTTACAGTTTATCGTCATGATGGACGTTGGAAGTGCCACACAGTTTAATGTCATGTTAACAGGACAAAATATAGTTTAATGTCATCTCGGACATAATATGAACCAATGTGACAGTTTAACGTCATGTTGGACGATAAGGGAACTAACACAGTTTAACCTCATGTTGGACGAAGTTGCAGTTTAAGGTCATACTGGACCATTGCTGTATGAACCAATTGTAAGAGTCTTGGTTCTGGGAACAATATTTTGTGTTTATACAAAATACTTCTTCAGAAATCTGGCATTAGTTGGAGTTGTGATGTTTTCTCCATCCATTGAGATCAGAGAATACGCTCCATTGGAGTAGACCTTATGTATTGAATAAGGTCCTTCCCATTTTGGTTCAAGCATGGGAGGCTTCTTTCCTGGTATCATTGGTGCTCTGAGAACCAATACCAATTATCCCTGAATGAATGAACGAAGACGAACTTTTTTGTTAAAAGCTCGTGCAATCCGATTCTGATAGATTTCCAAGTGGTGAAAAGTGCACAATCTTTTCTCATCTAACTGTTCCAATTAATTCAACCGCTTTTGGGATTGCTCATCTGTTGATAACTGATCACAAATGGCTATTCTGAGTGAGGGCAATTGAACTTCAATTGGCAAGACTGCTTCTGTTCCATATACCAATGAATATGGAGTAGACCGCGTTGCATTGCGAGTGGTAGTCCGATAAGCCCATAAAGCATGAAAGAGTTTATCAGGCCATGACCTCTTATCTTTATCCACCATCTTTTGCAGTATATTTGAAAGAGTCTTGTTGAAGGCCTCTATCTGGCCATTAGCCGCTGCATGATATCGAGATGAATGGTTGGACTTAATGTTGTATTCTTGATACAATTTCTTTACCTCAGAAGAACAGAAGTTGGTGCCGTTGTCCGTCGATATGGTATGAGGGACAACAAATCTAGTAATGATGTTAGACTTGATGAAGCTAACAATGCATTTAGAACTGACTTCTTTGAGAGGTACTGCCTCTGCCCATTTGGAAAAGAAATCAGTAGCAGTAAGAATGTACTTAAACTTCTTGGTCGTAGCTGAAGGGTAAGGTCCCACCACATCCATTCCCCATGTGGAAAATGGCCATGAGTATTTAGCTGTATGAAGAAACTATGGAGGTTGATGAATGAAGTTGGCATATACTGGGCATGAATGACACTTCTTTGTGAAATTAACACAATATTGTATCATTGAAGGCCAGAAGTATCCAAGCCTTCGAATTTGATCAGACAGTCTGTGTCCAGACTGCTGGGAACCACAGACCCCTGCATGCACTTCTTTTATGACAGCCATTGTCTCTTCACCATCAATACATCTGAAGAGAACTCCATCAAAACCTCGTTTGTAGATAATTTTCTCGAGGTGGTTTGGACCATCATAAAGAGTAAAATTGACCACATGTCACCGAATTTGTTCTTTCTCGGCTCTATCAGGTGGAAGTGTTCCATTTTGAAGGTATTCCTTGATAGGTGACATCCATCCTGTAGTATGACCATACAGTTCAGGAATGGGACTAATTTCATTAATTTCCTCTGTTCTGACTTGAACATAAGGTGAAATTGCACGACGGTGGGCAATACAGATGGTTGTTTCGTCCCGATTTGGATCTGCTAAAGCTGTGGCTATATTAGCCAGTGCATCAGCTTGATCATTTTGTGATCTTGGGACATAAGAAAATGTCGGTTCTGTAGGGAATTCCGACATTAACTCTCTGACGTAATCATACAAAGGGATTAATTCTTCTTTTCTGATGGTATAATCCCCATTGACTTGTTTGATTACCAGTTCTGAATCACCTTTCACCTTTAAGTGATTCACTTGTGCTTGAAGCTTTAACTCCAAGCCTGTAATGAGAGCTTGGTATTAAGCTTCATTATTGGTACCACCTTCCCATAACAAAAAGGAATAAGGTAACACTGCCTTATCTGGAGAAATGAGCACAATTCCTAAACCAACGTTGTTAAATTTAGGATTTTCCATTTTCTTCCCTGTTGGACTTCTAGAAGCACCATCAAAATACATTTCCCATGTTTGAGGACTCTCTTGAATAGAGAAAACTTCCTCATCAGGGAGTTCGATATCTGAATACGTGTCTTCCACTGAAGGATGTTCAGCCAGGAAATCAGCCAGAGCTTGGCCTTTAATTGCCTTTTGAGACACATACTGGATGTCGAACTGCTGTAGAATAACCTCCCATCTTGCCAGACGTCCTGTAAGCATTGGGCGACTAAGGATGAATTTGAGCGGATTATTACGAGATACCAATTGGACCTCATGATGTTGCAGGTAATATCTCAGTTTCTGAACTGCAAATATTAATGCTAGGCAGCACTTTTCAATACTCGAATACCGGGTTTCTGCTTCAAGCATAGTTCTACTGAGATAGTAGAGACTATTTTCATTCCCAGCATCATTCTTTTGAGCGAGAAAGGCACCCAATGATCGCTCTAAAGCTGTCACATAGAGGATAAGAGGCCTACCCTCAACAGGTGGCATGAGTACTGGTGGACTCAAGAGGTATTTCTTGAGAACATCAAATGCTTCTTGACATTCTTCAGTCCACTGGTAAGTGACTCCTTTTTCAATAATTTGGTAAAGGGTAAACTTTTGCCTGCCAAATTGGCGATGAAACGCCGAATATAGGCTAAGTGTCCTTGAAGTCCTCTTAATTCTTTCAAATTCTGAGGAGGTGACATACCAAGGATTGATTTGGTCTTCTCAGGATCGACTTCAATACCACGATGGCGTACAACAAAGCCGAGGAATTTTCCTGAGGTTACCCCAAAAGCACATTTTAAGGGGTTCATCTTCAAATTATGTTGTCGAAGCTTGTGGAATACGACTTCCAAATCAGCCAAGTGATCAAAACGTTGTTTGGATTTAACCACCAAATCATCTACATAGCATTAAACAAACTTCCCTAGAAAAGGTTTGAAGATACGATGCATGGCGCGTTGATATGTTGCACCTGCATTCATTAAACCAAAGGGCATCACCCGATAACAAAACACACCTTAAGGAGCTCTGAAGGCTGTATATTCCTCATCTTCTGGGGCCATTCGGATCTGATTATATCCAGAATATCCATCCATGAAAGAAAGTACTTCATAGCCAGCTGTCGCATCAATTAAGAGTTATGTAATCGGAACTGGGAAATCATCTTTAGGACAATACCGATTAAGATCTCTGAAATCGATGCAAACCCTAATTTTTCCATTCTTCTTCTTTACAGGGAAAATATTAGCCAACCACTTGGGATATTGAACTTCTCTGACGAAGTTAGCTTTGATAAGCTTATCCACTTCAGCCTCGATTTTGGAAGAATAGGTTGGGTGTGTTCTTCTCGCGGCTTGCTTGAATCCTCGATGTTCTTTTGGCAAACCCAAATGATGGGTGGAAACATCAGGATCAAGACCAGGCATCTCTGTATAATTGCAAGAAAAAATATCTTTATTTTGCTTTAGAAAAGAAATATACATCTCTTGTTCTTCAAGGGTCATGGCCGCACTAATTAAAGTGGGGCGTGGATCTTTCTCTGTACCCAGATTTACTTCTCTGAGTTCATCCACAGTGGTAGAGATACCCTCTTCAAATGCTGGAGGAGCATCTCTAAGATCTTCCTCTTCCTCTTCATCATGTGTTATTTCTTCCGTTTCTACTTGCAAAGTAGATGAAAAAACGAAATTCTCATGATCATAAGAAATTTCAAAATTATCACATTTTGAAGAAGAAGCTTCCATTTCCGACCCTATTGATGATAAAGGGTCTTCTTTGGGAAATAAAGAGGAGATGATGGATTGAGAATCGGCATCAATATTCACCTCTTGTGTTGCTATAACTTCTTCTGGCCTGATTAGCGAAGTATAGACTTGTTGGATTTCAGCAGACGAAATGAAAACGTCACCACTTATGCTTTCATCACTGCTTGGTAAGTTACCAATTTCTCCCATGTTGTCTGGCTCGATTGCCGTAATTGACAATATGGATCTTTCCATAAGAGTATTTTGATTTGGGCCTATTTTTTCAATTTTACTGATAGGTAACACATAATCTGTACTCACATGTGAAAATGGATTTATTGGAATTTTTTCCAAACCATATGGAGCATTAACTTTGGTAATTTCCTTCATTGTAGATTTTTCTCTTCCCTTCATGTGATAAAATTCCGCCTCAATGTATTGAGACTCACATGTCTTGAACGGGGCCTTATCACCATACAATGTTCCAACTTGACCATCGAAACAGTATTTGAGACATTGATGGTATGATGACGGAATAGCTGCATGCTGATGTAGCCAGGGTCTTCCAAGCAAGATATTGAAAGCTGAGTCTTGATCAACAATCATGAAATCCGAATTGGAAACAAGATCTCCAAACTGAGTTCTGAGCTTAACTTCTCCCAGTGGTTCTTGTTCATTTTTATCATATCCCTGCAACATCATGGTAGAAGGAGATAAATCAGATTCCGTGAGGCCCAAGCGACGAAGTGTGCGAATGGGCATGAGGTTGACTCCTGAACCATTGTCAATGAAAGCTCTTCGAACATCTATACCATTGACTTTTCCAGATAAGTACAAAGGTTTTATGTGCCCATGCACAACATCATCTTCATCTTTATCAGTAAAATATATTACTGCATGGCATTCCGCAGGATTATTCTCTATGTGATAGATTTCAGCTGCACCAATTTCAGCTTCAAACTCTTGAGGACTTGACAAAGCTTCGATGAGTGCTTCCCGAAGATCTCTTGACAGATTCAAAGCATCCAAAATTGATAACTTGGCTGGTACTTGGGCCAAGTGTTTCAATATATCATACTTTTGATCTAGAGGTCTGCGTTTCCCAATAGGAATATGCAGTTTAGCAGGTACCTTGGAAGCAGATGCTTTGGAAGCGGATGCATCTTGTATTGAAGTTGGAAACATCCTTGGTTTTGGAAAATTAGACTGATTAGATCCATTTACTTGCTGAGATAAAGAAGATGGAACTTTTAATCGGTCTTCCAAAATAACTGTGCCGAAACTGAGTTGGCCATTGGCAGAAGAACTTGCTTGTTCTTTTTGAGCTCGCTGAAGGGCTCTACCACGAGTTTCTGCTGCATATACAGTGCTAGTAGGGGTAGAATTAGAGTAGTGGCTTCGGAAAGATCCACGTCTTCCCCTATATCCTGAACCTCTAGAACTTCCTCGGGTTCCCTTATTTGATACAGGGAATTCAGGCTCATCAAGACTGGAATATGAATCTGTTAATTGAATCATATTAACAGAACCAAAGATTAACTCTTCGTCTGATAAAGACTCTGCCTGGTTAGCCTGTTTAGGCTGTGCCGTTTGGTGGGACGGTGCCCGTGGCTTTGAAGTAGATGGAATGAAATCTGCCAGAGTCAAAGACAATTTAGGCTTTGATACATACTCATCTTTTCCTAATTCCTCTTTCTTCTTTGAATTGCGCTGCCCTTTTGAGGATTTGTCTTTTGATGGAGGCTTTACTGCAGCTTTTGTAGGAGACACAATTGGCTTCTTCAATTGTGTTCGCAAAATGGAATGGGTCCGATTGATTGTCTTTCTGACCATCCAATCATCATATTTTTTCGCAGTTTTGCTTTTGACTTCCAGCCACTCGCCTCCTTCCTCTGGATCTGTAGCGGTAATACATGCTACATGAGCTGAAGAACCCTTCAATTTGACTTGTCCCAAGTCGACCATCTATTGCAGGAGGTCTTTAAAGACAAAACACTCCTGGATGGGATGCCCCAACATTTGATGAAAGGGACAATAATTGGGACGGTCTTCATCTCCTTCCTTGTTTGGCCTCTTCGGCACTGGTAATTGAACCAAATTATTTTCCAGGGCTGAAATGAAGTAACCAGGAACTTGCTCACTTCAGAAAGAGTATGTTTTACTCTTCATATCCTCAAATTGTTTTCGTCGTTGATCTTTTTGATCATTTGGACGAAACAGCCTTTGTTGTTGGCGTTCAGGAGGTGGAGCCCTTCGAGAAGATGAAGGTTTTGAAGTAGAAATAGGTACAGGTGCCTGTTTAAGCATAACTGTAGCAGTTTCTGCTTTACCCATTATTCTTCCTGGAGCTGATGGAATTACACGAGATTTAACCTTAGCCTGTATAAGGGAATCTTCAATCTGTTGAGCGATTGAAGTAAGGTCTCAAAACCCTCCTGTGTATTTCACAGGGATCAATGGCGTGCGTAATTCGTCACGCAAATTTGCCACACAGATTGGCAATAATTTCTCCTGAGGGAGTGCTAAACTCAAGGAATACGTTAATCCCTTCCAACGAGCAATGAAATCAGAGACTCTTTCATTCTCCCTTTGCTTGCAGTTTGTAAGATCGAAAACTGTCGTTTTTGGCAAAGTTGAGCTAAACTGAAGAAGGAATTTTTGACGAAGATCCTCCCATCCGATGACTGACCGGGATTGCAAGCTTGTATACCAGAAAAAAGCTGGTCCTTGCAAGGATCGCACGAAGCATCTGAGTTTCACTGCTTCTTGCTGCTCTGGAGTTCCCATCATAGGATCACAACAAGACACGTAATGCGTCAAATGTTGTTCAGGGTCGCCTGATCCATTGAAAGTAGGGAAAATGGGGTTTCCAAAACTGGATGGAGGAGAAATTGAATCTACCCATTCAGGGTAAACTTTCTTTTCAGGTTGAACTTGCGCCCGTTTCTCTTCCATAGTTTCTAACCGAGCTGTTAATGACTCAATAGTAGTTATTAACTTTTGAGAAACGCCAGGTTGAACTTGGTTTTGGGTAGGTGCAATGAATGGAGCTTGGACAGACATGGTGGTTGGTGCTGCAAATGATGGTAGTGCTGCCAACCGTTGTTGCGTTTGACCCGTAGGATTAGACCTCTGTGGGTGTACTGATAAAGGAGGATATTCTTGATCCATCTCAGTAGTTACAACAAATTCCTTCGGCTGTCGGACTTCAGCATTCTTAAGAAGAAGACTACTCTGAAGTAGTTCTGCATTCAACCTTTTTAATTCTTTCATTTCTTCCTCCTGTTGTGCAAACCTTTGCTCTAATGAGAGCGATTGACCTCCATCAGAGGAAGGGTGAGAAGTAACCTGATTCTTTCCTTTCCCTTTATTGGATCCTTTTCGGAGAGGGGGAAGTGGGTTACTTGAAGGAATACCCAGATTTTGGGTAAGCCTTTGATTACGTGTGAGCACACCTTCTTCATTTAGGTCTGTGTGCGCAACTTCTTGAGAAGGAACCTCTTCGTCTGCTCCCTCTGATTGAGCCTCATCTGGTGAATCAGCAGCAACGACATTGATGACATTAATGGATGCATTTTGCATGGAATCCTTTCTATCAGCATTTCTGTGATATTGTCTCCTTCCATGTCCATGATGAGACATGGAATTCCGTTGACTTGATCCCTCAGGAATTTCTTGGAGAACCGTCACTTGGAGAGAATCTCCTAACAGCTTGGCTCTTCCTTCCTCTTGAGGCTTATTCCCTAATCGAGAGAATACTGACTTTCTCTGAGGGAGGGATTGAGGATTTGAAAAAGTCCCCAGTCCGGTGGACTGGGGATGTTCCTGCTGCTTCCGCTCAACTCCTCGAATCCCATTTGTTGACTCTGAGGGTTGGGTTAGAGAAGTCCCCAGTCTGGCAAGCTGGGGTGTCTCTTGACATGCTATGTCTGAGATCTTCTTAAAATCTATCTTGATCTTGCGAATCTTGGTTCGTAAATTAGCTGGATGCATTAACCTGTATCCACTTTTATCACCTGGTT
Source organism: Viscum album (assembly GCA_963277665.1). Taxonomy (NCBI): domain Eukaryota; kingdom Viridiplantae; phylum Streptophyta; class Magnoliopsida; order Santalales; family Viscaceae; genus Viscum; species Viscum album. The sequence continues at coordinate 2,058,183,426 of OY728137.1, forward strand.
CAACAGACCGTTGGATGATTTCCGAAACTTCTGTCATTTGATGACGTGTTTGCTCCAGACGAGAGGCTTGTGCAATATTCTCGCCTGCTTGATGTAGGAGCAATTCAACAACCTGTTCTCTATATACTTGATTTTGAGAGGAACTAGTTGAAGCCTGTTCTTGAGCAAGCTTTTGATTATGAACAAAGCCCATTGACTGTGGCCGGCCATGGGCAATAACATTGCATGAGACCATTTTCGGCGGGCTTTGCTGACCGGAAAGCACTGTGAAATGTAGTGCTCCGTGAACACCCCATCCTCTGATATGAACATCAGATGGAGCATTGGCAATTAACTGACGCAATCTTATTAGTGCTCCAAGGCATGAACGTTGAAGGGTTCTCTGTTGCTTTTCAGCCTTCGGATACCGAGAGACTGATAGAGATGCCAAATCAATCTGGCGTTGTAACCCTTCTATTATCTTAAGATGATTTTCATATTCATCGTAAGATAATACCTTCTTCTTTAATTGACAAAGAGTTTTCCATATGTTGAGACGAATATCATGGATTCCATCATCCGTCAACATCTTTGGAATGTCGTACTGGGAGTCAGCCAAAGGCCAAAACATGACTGGTACTTCACCTTTTGCCAGTTTTTTCCTCATGTTCAACATTTCCTCTTTATCATTAAATGAAGATTCTTCTACCTGTTTGGACCAGAGTTGGTGTTTCCTTGTTTCTTCATCGGATTCAACAATATTGGTAGAGAAATCACTATTCATGTTGGAAGATGAATGACCCAGGGATGGTTCGGAGAATAACCTGAACCTCAGGCTATCTTCTGATGGAGAAAGAGTTTCACCTGCCGATAGTAAAGCATCAGACATGACTGGTTTTACGTTTGTAAGTGCCTCGAGATAGGAGGGCTTTCTCGTCACTACATTTCCTTCTAAAGAATTTTCGAGACAACGTGAATCACTACTGCGGAGAGGACTTTCGCAGCGAAGTTCATCACCATGAGGAGGACCGTCATGATGGGTTACAGCAAAAGATGAGATCTCTTGCTCCTTGGCCTTCTGACCACACAGAGGGTTCATGTGGCTCTCATCTGAAGAAGAAACTTCAAGATTGACCGAATTTTCATGAAGCAAGTCTTCATGAGGAAGTGTCTGTTGAAGACCTTCAGAATTAATGTTCCCGTTATTGGGAACTGAGGGAGTAGAATCTTGAATTCCGACAGATAAATGTCTGAGGGCTTCAAGAACTCCAGCATCGAGCAAGGCCTTGTTGAAGATTGGCCTTTGATCTCCTGACTGTGCTGGGCGGATCTTTTTCTTAGATGCCTTCTTACTCGCTTTAGAAACCACTTGATGACGAAAGTGATTGCTCTGAGCAGGTGTATGTGCCTGATCCGGAAAGATGGTCAGGTTAGGCTGACGATCTCCACTCAAATCAAGTGTATGTGCCTGACTTGGTTGTCCGTATGATATGGGGGAGTATGCCCCATAACCCTCTTGGACTGGAACAGATGTGTGTGTCTGTTCCAGAGTGAATCCTTGATGTGTCACTCCATTGCTAGGGATAGATTTATGTGTCTGTCCCTGAGATGATGTTGAAGCTGTTATGATATCCTGGCAAGCATCCAGAATATGAGCAGGAATTTGCTTCTGCTCTTTCACCATTGACAAAATATGTTTGGTGACTTCAGCCGCCGGAACGGGGATATACGTCCATTCCGGGCTTTGAGTAGGTGTATGTGGCTGCTCCTGTCCTCCTTTTCCTGTCAGTGAATCCTGACAGTACTCAAGTGTGGAGGCAGAGAGTTGAGTCTGCCTCCTATTTGTCGTCGGGACTTTCCGACTGACTTCTCCGGGCGCTACCAAGCGAGACTGTTGGTAGGCCTGATTAGTATTAGCAGGTGTATGTGCCTGCTGATTACACTTCGCCAAACGCGGTTGATGAGATCCATCATATGTAGTCAGACGAGCCTGCTGACTAACTGGTGATGTATAAGCAGGTGTATGTTCCTTCCTATGGTACTCCGCCGTAATTGCCTGGCGGGATAGGCTTGATGCTGTCAGACGAGTCTGCTGGACAGCGGAATTAAAACGAACAGGTGTGTATTCCTGCTCGTTGTTTTCCACCAGGTTAGGTTGGTGGACTTCTCCGGAGATGGCAGGGATGACAACCTGCTTATTATTAACCGGATTCCGTCTCTGGCGGTTCATCTTGCCTGCTCGGGTTCGAGGAACTTGAGCTGAATGCCTGGAGTCGGTACCCTCATCATGTTGAGGGCGCACTACCGCACGAGTCTGGCGGCGGTTGTTGATGGGAGCCCTTGAGAAGGACTCCTGTCTTTTTGAATTAAGGTCCTGCGGGACCTGCTCATTCACTTCCTCAGAGTAAGGGAGTGAATGGAAATTGCGTTCTGGGGATAACGACCCGAAACGGTTGGAGACGGTAGTCAGCACCGCCTACTTCTTGATTGCTGGCCGCCGTTGTCCGGATGACCAGGTAGAGTTGTTAACTTGGAGGGCTTGACGAGCGGCCTCCAGAGTTGGGATAGTACCGTTGCGACGGTACTCCTTAACCAGTGCATTAGAAACACAGCGTTGAAGACGCTGAGTTGGTGATGTCATCCTCAGAGAGGATGACGTTCCAGCAGGAGTAGCAGCATTGGTTTTCACAGTAGCAGACCTCACAGTAGCGGTGTTCACAGCAGCAGTATTCACAGAGGTGAATTTAAGGAAAGCCATTTTTGCAGAAAATCTTGAGAAAAGAGTGCCTGTTCCATGTAACAGACATAATCAAGATGAATCCGGCCACTGCATCTTTTGGATGAGCACATGTCAATGATTGCTTTGTTGACCCAAGGGGCCTAAAAAATAAGAAGAACATCACTTTAACTTGGTTAAGGATTCACATCGGGTTCACCATTTTTGTTTCGTACGGAATCCGGGGATGACCTCCTGGACGGGAGATTCAAACGTTCCGATCGGTTTCTAACGGGTTTGTTCGTAGAACCGGAAACATCCAATGATTCCACATCCGTTTGGACCTACTTTCCAAAGGCAGGCGCTCATTAGTTTGTGGACTAATGAGGCTTAGGAATTTGCATTGGTCGAGAGGATGGGAGGTCGGACTCATCACACCTTTTTGAGGGGAATTATTGTCTACTCCGGGACTCTATTTATAGATTTAAGTTATGTTCGTGAATCCTTATTATATTACCAAGTATAAAAATGTGCTTTCCTTTAGTTTTAACAATCAGTGATTAAATATGCAAGAAATTTAGAGAATATTTTATATGTATTCGAGGTTCTTCATCAATAGAGAATCATCTATATCTGTTTAGAGATTCTTGGTCAATGGTATCCTTCAAAACATTTATATAAAAGTATCTTGGTCATTATGATGACCAGGCTGGTTTTAAAGCCACTCAGTGGGGCACTTGAAGTTTATCGTCATTCAGAAGGACATGGATTATTTCAAAGTTGGGATCGAACCCATAAATGGGCTACCTACGTATCCTTTGTTTTGGAAAAGTAATAAGAACCCACGTAGTTCGAGTTATGGAGTATGATGTTTATGATTGATGGCTCAAAGATGAATGTCATAATTACTTTTACACTCTAAGCTCACGTGAGTCATGCTCGGTGTGAGAAACAAGAGGTATTGGTAAAAATTTAGACAATTGTGCCATGAAAGATGCAATCATAAGAATTTGTTTGGGGCTTATGTATGGATGACTGCCCAGATAGATGAAGGTTTAGGATTTACTTTTAGGGACAAAATCCATGAACATGGTCCATAAAGTTATATGTGCTTCATGGAGATTTGAATACTCTAATCTTGGGGCTTACTCCTAAGGAGGATGCCCAAGTTAGGAGGGGACTTATGATTGGGTTTTACTCCTGAAAAGGAAACCCAAATCAAAGTTGGATTATGAATGGTTAAGAGAAATTTAAGGGGACTTGGGGCTTATTCCTGAAAAGGAGACCCAAGGTTATGACTGAGTCTTATTCCTGAAAACGAGACCCAGGTTAAGGGACTTGGGGCTTACTCCTGAAAAGGAAGCCCAAGGTTATGACTGAGTCTTATTCCTAAAAAGGAGACCCAGGTTAGGGATTAAGGTCTGGGGCTTACTCCTAAGGAGGATGCCCATATTTGAGGTTGGGGATTATTCTTAAGAAATATGCCCAATATTAAAGGATTTGATTGGGGCTTACTCCTGAGGAGGATGCCCAAGATTGGGAACTTTAAGAATTTGGGGCTTACTCCTGAGGAGGATGCCCAGATTAAAAGTTTTATCACTGGGGATTATTCCTGAAAAGGAAACCCAGGTTAAGATTCTCTCATCTTAAAGGATGAGGTTGAATGAATGAACTCTCCGTATTTTAGTGACATAAGGATATTTAAATCACTAGACTTTGAGAGAGATTCCACATAATTCCTTTCAGATAAGAAAGTCAAATCAAGAAATCATGACATAAATGGCTTTGAAGAATGTCTTGAAGACTGAATCTTGAAAAGGAAAGGTGAAATGGCTTAAGAGGGGTAAAAATGGGCAAGATGGGCACCCAAAAAGATAGGGGCGCGCAAGTCTTGCAAGGCGCGCAAGTCTTCCGTGGGCGCGCAAGTGTTGGTCGCGCAGGTATACCTGCGCGACACATAGTGTACTTGCGCGATTTTCAACCAGCATTGAAATACTTGAGCGACTCTTTTTTAAACCCTTTAAAATGTTCTCGAGGTTCTTCCAGAAAAGGGACGCGCAAGTTATATTGAAGGAAATAAGTCGGCGCGCAAGTGTTTGATAAGTTTCAACACTTAGGCCTTCCTTCTTCTCTTTAGATCTTCCGTTCTAGGTAAGAAATTACCTTAGAAGTGTTCCGGAAGCTTTGAGAAGAGTCTTGGGCGTTGGGAGCTTCAATCCGAGTTTCTGGAAAAAGATCCTCTCCAAATGGGGGGCCCACAGGGTCTATTTATAGGCAAAAGAAGACCCTGGGCGGTTACCGGGCGGTTACCGGGCGGTTACCACTTAGGTCGCGCAAGTCACTTGCACGACCATAAGGTGTCGCGCAAGTACTTGCACGACCACTGGCGGCGCGCAAGTGTACTTGCGCGACCATGAGGGAACTTGCGCGGCCTATGGGCAATGTTCTCCTTGTTCATCCCTTTGTCGATTTTTGATGTTTCTTCAAAGGATGAATCACATTGGACTCAGATATTCCCCTTTTCCGATTTTTAGATTCTGTGATGAAAGGAGCGTCAACACATGGTAACTACTCAATTATTTTCTGAGGCACGTGTTTGGAATTTTAAAGGCATTCTACCATGAAGACCTCTAGTCGTACACTAGGAGGGAGGTGTTGACATTATTTAGAGGTGATGGGGCCTATGATACTGGCATAACCAACATTAGTGATTTTTTTGGCAATAGTGGTAATACCAAATGAGGGAGGTGATACTCCATTTTGTGAGGGTCTCCTATGATTTTTATATACCATTTATAGTGCCCTACATCCTTCCTAATATATGACAGATCTGAATTGTCTGTTCCCGTAATAGAATCCTCCAATATTTTGTGAGGATGAAGGTATGTATGATATTGAGTTATAGATTAAGAGTATTTTATCAGTTTTTTATCATAGAGAGATATCTCATGAGAGGATAGTTATGATAGTGAAACATATGTTTCAAGGAGTAGCTAAGCACTGGTGGAATATTTGGAACCTTGCTTTTGCACTTGGAGACATGGTTTAGAGGGATTTCAAATCCGAGTATTACAATTAATTCATTCTTGTGACCCAGTGAGATGAAAGGGTTAATGAGTATTTATTTCTACAGTAGAGATAAATCACCATTATGAAGTATTCAACAAAATTCATAGTGCTCTATAATTTTTCAATGAGTTATCTTACTGATGAGACATCAAGGGAGAGTTATGTGGAGAAAGGTCTTAATCATTCCATTGGATCATAGGAAGACATGTTCTAGCTGAGTATAATTTTAGAGATAGTGAATCAAGAATTAGTTAATAAAAATAATTTGGGGGAATATTGGGGCGTAGAGTTGGGTCGTGCAGTTTTTGGACCCAGCAGTTCCACATCCAATGGAAGGAAGTGCCATTTTTAGACTTATCAAGAGGGGAATCTCATCCGATATGTTAGATCTAGATGTTATGTATTTTACCATAAATGTTGGAGATAGGGAAATATAAGTATTTAGTGTGATAAATACCTAATCATGTTTAGAGTGTGTGGATGTATGGTCCATGTAAAACATTTTTAGATGACCATCCCTCTAGCAGTTTGTGGAAGAGGAACAAATTTGACTCCAGGTTTAGGTGAGGGATTCATAGCTCAATGATAGGTGGGGATTTGGAGTAGTTATGGACATTCAGGATGAGATGGTTTTTTAGTCCGAGACATATAAGAACCTGTTGTACCACGAAAATAGAGTGGGCCTGCTCCAGGTAGTGAGGTGGTTTCACAGGGCCATGGTTTATGTCTGATATATTCTGTACTTCTACACTTGGGAAGAATATTTTCAATCCATTTATGGTCAGAGGAAAAATCTTAGTCACCTCTAATATAGTATATTTTCATTACTATACAAGTATTTATTATAGTTTAATATTTGAACCTATTATGGGGAGCCTTTAGCTCATTTTTTAGTTTATTCATGGAATTTTAACATTTTACTTTTTTGGGGATCATAAAGGAGGGTGTATACCAGTTCAGGGAGTTACCCCTTGATATTGGTGGGTGTTACTTCTTATGGGTTCTTTTTTTTCTCCAGATGAAAGTTTTTGACATAATACGTGGTATGTACTCAATATATTCTTATCAAGACATTGTCGATTTATATCACTGTATGGTGAATTTAACATCACCAATGGGTGGTGATTTGGTTTACAAGGGTGAATGGGATGTACATGCAGATAGAACATGACTCAAGCATCTTGGGATAGGTGGGATGAAAACCCATATTATTATTTAATGTTTTGAGGATTAGGGAATGATTCACGAGCAATTTCCTACATTGGAGGATTATTGTATGCATGTTATCCTAGATGACTATTTTGGTTTACCTCATGATATATTGGTGTGTTTTTCTATTGAGATAGTTCAAATAGGACACCGGTATCTATTACCCATTATCGAATGGATAAAATGGTGTTACAGGAGCTCAAGAGGCTATTATATAACATAGATGCGAAGAGGTTTACATGACCTAGTACTTCTCCCTGGGGCTCACCGGCCCTTTTGGGAAAAAATGTAGATTAAAACCTAATGTTTTTTGTAGATTAAAAAAACCTAACTAGTTGACGGATAAGAACTAGTATTCCTTCCCATAGATAAATGACCTCTTCGACTAGCTCTATGGAGATCAGGCTATTATTATGAATTATTTGAGGTTAAGATATCACTAGGTACATTTTTGACCTTAAGAGAAACCTATTATTGATATTTTTAGAATGAATGGTCTATATGAGTTTTTGGTTGTGTTGTTTTGTCACACAAACATGCCTATAGTTTTCATTGCACTATTAAACCAACTTTTCCATCCTTATCTGGAATCGATTTTGGTTGTATTCAGGGATAAAATCTTACCATATGAATATTCAAAAAATCTTGATATCACTATGGTTACATTGATATAACGTTAGTTTTATGACTATATCACTAAGAGCCGCTTCTGGATGGATAATATTTACTTCTTGGGTTATATTATCCCAATGACAGAAGTATCTAAAGACCCATATAAGGTGAGATGTATAGTTTCTTGGGAGCATCCCAAGAACAACTTTGACATAAAAAATTTCTTGGGACTACATGGATATTATAGGTATTTCATACAAGAATTAACATGATTAGAAGCACCTATTATGGGCTTGACTAAGAAGGATGTAAGGTTTTTATGTTATGTTTCATTTGAGTCATCCTTTCATTAGATGAAGGGGAGATTGGCGTCATCACTAGTCCTCATTCTTTTAGATCCAGAAAAAAGAAGCAATATGTATTGGAATGCTTCAGTTTTCAGAATAGAAGGAGGTTTGATGTATGGGGGATGATCTATGTTATATAAGTCTCATCATTTAAGGCCATAAAAGAGGAATAACCCGATGGATGTTCTAGGGTGATCCACTAGTGTACATGACTTCTTGTTTGGGAGGTATTATTTGCTGGGAGAGCATTTTGTGGTATAGAGAGACCACAAAGACCACAAGTACATATTTTCATAGTGGGATCTGAATATTATGAAGTGAATGTAGGTTGAGAACCTATAATAATTTGAATTTGAGTATGCCTATATGTTGGGAAAGGGAAATGAATTCACCTATGCAGTATATAGGAGGACTCTAATACAGGTCGTTAAGGAGGCATGTGGAGAGTGGCATCTTATTGAATTGTATTCGAAGGTCCAATAACAGATGAAATATGGTCATTGTTAGACTATTATATTATACGTAGAAGTGGATTACACTCATCAGGATGGAGTGGGGATGAGAAAGTTATCTTATGTTGCTCGACAAGTCCTATGTGAGTATATGATAGGTGAGGACACACATGCTAGTTGGATCATTAGAGTGGATAAAATTTTGTGTGTCCTCGGGTGGGTTTGGGTTCCTACAGAAAGACACAGTGAGTGATGTAAGAGTTTCATGACTCATATTGAAAATTACATCCCAATATTACCAAAATTTATCGAGATTTACACCACCATTATTGGTTCCCATGGAAGAAATGAGTGGTAGTGTGTTTTTTCATGAGGTGTGTTGCATGTCAATTTGTGAAAGTAGAAAACTAGTGAACTTCTGGGAATTTAATATAGATAATTATTGCGAAGTGGAAAATGGAATGATGTTGTGATGGATTTTGTGATCATGTTTCCAAGGTCACCTATAGGTAGTGATTATGTATGGGTTATTGTGGGTTGGCTCATGAAGGTCTCTATTTTCCTACCAATTAGGGATACCTTCTCAGTAGATGATATTGGGAGACATTATATTTGAGAGATTTTAAACCTTCTTGGGGTTCGTCATACTGTTTTATTAGATTGGGGTTACTAGTTTACATCTATATTTTAGTAGATTTTTTAGAAGGTGTTGGGAATATAGGATATTTTGAGCATGACATACCACTCTAAGGCCGATAGCCAGTCAGAGTGCTCTATACAGGTTCTACAGAAGATTCATAGAGAATATTTCCTTGATTGTTGGGGATCATTGGATATGAATATACCCCCGATTGAGTTCACTTACAATATTAGCTAGCAAGATACAATTCCAATTTCAAATTCTATAGATTTTTTATGTTATTCCATTCTGGTCACATTCGTGAAAGTTGGGGAATGAGGAGGTAAAATTACTTGAACCTCTTCTCATGAAAGAGACATTAGAGAAGGTCTAGTAGATTATAAAGGGGATGGATAAAACACAATAATGGAAGAAATTTTCTTCCATTCACCACAGACAACCTCTAGAGTTCATAGTTTGAAATTTTTTCTTTTTATATATGTCACAGAGGCTAGAACAAAGATGGATTAAGAGAAAAGGTAAGATTTCACCATGATATATCGAGTCATTCGAGATCATGAGGAGGGTTATACCAGTATCATATCTATTAATGATACCACATATGCACCAATCCATGCTTGTTATCAACCATGTATCACATCTCTATCATTATCACTCACACTCATCACTTACTTTTCAGTTGAATGATGTTAAGTTACAGATAGATGTGTCCTTAGAGGAGCATCCTATTTGTATCATTCATAAGAGAGTGAAGGTTATATGAGGTGGGAAATTACATCTACTATGGGTGCTATGGATGAAGGACCATATATATGATTAGAATTATGAGAGGTATTCTGATGTACACACTATATGGATATATTTATTCACAATTGATTCTTGAACTCCCTTAGAAGGGAAATTTGAGGATGAATTGCGTTGGGGGGGGATTATAAGATCCTGGGTTTATTATGAGGTTAAAATATTCTGATTTTTTTAAGTTATTTTTTTGACTTATTGTATGTTTATAATAAGGTCACGAGTGTTTCAAGGGTGTCTAGGGCTTTTCTGATGCCCGAAGGGCCGATTTCTGGAAAATGAATCATGTCCACATGGTTAGTAGAAAATGTGCGACCCAGGTTGTATGTTTTGAGGAAACTACGTGTGGAATTTTTTAGGGTGGCATGGGGTCCATGGATAAACCTTACTATGCACCTAAGGCTGCATGCCCATGCATTTCCACATGCAATTTTTAGTAGAGGCCAAATGCACTATCATCACATGATTTTTCTAACCGTTTTCTCAGACAGTGAATGTGGTGAAATGGGACATATTCATATGGAATGGTTTGTGAATAGTTTTTTGACCTCTCACATTAACCATGTGGGATTAAAATTGAGGATGTAAGGGGAACACAATTATTATAACCATGAAAAAAAACTGCGTGATCCATGAATTTTGGGTGAAATTACCAATATTCACATAAAATTATTATAACCTCAAACTATTTTCCATTCTTCTTAAAGTACAAAGAATCTTGGTTTTATGAGCAATATTAAATTTACGAGGTTTTATTTCATCTAGTTTCTTCCACTGATTCAAAATTAAAACCTCATTCATCTCATTGGATCGACATCAGTGAGTTTTTCATCCATTTCACACATTTCGTCATTTTTATTCATATCGATAGAGTTATTATTGTGCAAGACAATGAGCCATATTTCCAAGGTTTTTCCTGTTCTTCTATTTTACTCTAAGTTTTATTTAATTAGAGTTAGATACTACATGAGTTTCCTACCATGAGTACACATTTGGTGGTATATAACTTTCCCTCAAGGTTTGGTGATTTATTTGCATTTTTTCCATTATGTCGTACACCAAGATTTCAGTATTGCTCCCCCAAATTAATTAATTGTCATGTTTAATTTTTCAGGGACCTATTTAGGATATCAATTAGTTCCTTTATGGGGATGGAGGTATACCACAAAAATATTGTACCACCATTGAGGTTATATTTTATGCATCTACCCCTTGTTGTACCACCCCTTTTGGTGTGTGTGAGATAAACACTTATTTTGGGAGGCTTAATGAATTGAATGAGAATCTAATAAATGATAGGAGAAGGTTTATACCACCATTTCATGTGATTAAATTTGACTAAAATAGTTCAACAACTAATATTAAAACTGATGATTGGGTAGGATGAACATATAGTTTTTTTTCCTTTTATGAAATGGATTATGATTTGAATTGATTGATGAATTGGCTATGGTATTAGATAAGAAGGAAATATATACTTCCTGGATCATGATTCAAAATGATTCCATGGAAATTTACACTCCATGGAACTTGATTATGGTAGTGGATTCCATGTAAATTTTTAATCCATGGATCCTAATTCCATCCAATTCAAAGGTAATTTCAACCCATCGAATCTAGATTTATTGGACTAGCACTGAAGATGCTCTTTGGACGTAATCCTTGGACTCCACTATAGTCATTGACGAGTTTCCAACATGATTATCCATGGAATCAACAAGTAATCCATTATCTTATATACCTTGGATTGATCCCTTCACGGTCTAACACTATTTTACACAGAACGATCATTGTAGATGTTATACACTGGATTTCGTGCCTGGCCATTGTGGATGTTATACACTTTATTAAACAGAAAGGCCATTTGGAATGTATATAATTCTTAATAAATATCCATGGTATGGGTATTTTATTATTGTTGTTATAATGGAAAATATCACACTTTATTTTTGAATTTTAGATACCCTTTGTTTATGAATGCTTAATTATTGTTCACAGGGAGACATGTTAGGATGGAAATGATCACATATTCTTTCAACTAATTATTTTTATTATTGTAATACCTATGGTATATTTCAAACTGCACATATTTATATTACACATACTAGATTTTTGATGAACACCATTGGGGGTGGCATTTTGAGTGTTATCTCACTCCCTATTAGGACCACCGTTGGGTACCCCGACATACTTCATGGTTTCAGGTAGGGAATTAAGATAGTTCCCACATTATGGTGCTTATTTTGACCATTTATTAAGAGTAGAGGATAATAGGACTGATCTATTCTCATGAAGAAAGATATAGATATTTCTTTTTGGGCCTTTTTGTACTTCTGATACATGTTTTATACTAGATTCTTGTTTCCATGTATTTCCTGACACTTTTTATAGAGACATGACATGATCACCATATAATACATGACACTATTTTTGGAATATTTAATATTTTAACCATTTATATTTTTTTCATTATTATATATATATTGTGGTTCCACTTATTTATTCACCTTAGATATTAGTGGGTTGCTATGATTATGTGGTTATAGTCTCCCCACTCTATAAAATAATAAACTCACTACTTCTTAGCAAGCTCTGACCTATGGGGAGGCCTACTTAAGGATATGTTTCCCACTTTCTTGGGGCACAATTTTGAGGATCCAACTTGAATATGTTGCAATTTTAAATTTGATAATTTCAATTTCATTTATAATATCATCTATTATTATTGTTACTTAACTATTACTTATACCAAGATCTCTTTACTAAATAATGTTAAAATTTTATCTAAATTTGATCATACATAAAAGAATAAAACACATCATTTTTTAGGTATGGTTTCACGAACCAGTCCGAGTCGACCCTGAACCGGTCACTTAGGCTTGCTCGCGACAAGTCCCAAGAGGCGTTCCCGATCCTCTCGGGATGGAAACAAGCACCAAGGGTATCAATAGAGTACACAAGGGAAAGATTTCGTCCATATATGAAAAATCAAACAAACAACGGAATGAAATGGACTGCTCAAAATAAATTTATATAAAAATTGAACTGAACATTATTTGTACAAGAAACTGAAAGTAAAACTAAGCCAACAACTCAACTGAACAAACCCGATCACCAAATAACTCCATTTGACCCCACTGGTCACTCTCCAAAAGAATTTTCACATGTCGCCTAAGGTGATCGAACTCAAGCTGAAACCTGCACAAGGGGAAAAAACAGAAGAAGACTATATGCATGAGTATTAAAACTCAGTAGGTTAGCCTGATATTCTATTCCCAATGAGCATCCTTTAAAATAAAAGAAACATCAATTTCAATTTTTAAATAAGTGATATTAAGGTATGTTTTCTAAATTATGTCCCAAGCTATATAAAAAAAATTACCAGAATAAAACTTGCATGTTTTATAAACAAGAATGCAAGTAAAAAATTTCAAAGAGGTGCAACTTCAAAATGAAAATAGTTTTCAAGAGGGCTGTTTTAAAAAATTTACACTTTTAAATAAATCACAAAAACTACATAACTTACCAACCAAACTCACTGTATGCTGATGGTGAGTACAAAATAGCCAATGAGCACAAGTCACAGGAACACCCCTAGGCACTAGTTAGTTGTGAGCCCCAGGTACCTCGTATCTCAGTGAAAGTAACCATAATAAATATCTATTCTCGTGCACACGAGCCACTAGTAGAGATCATACCCATAACCTAGTGGTCCCCCAACAACATCATCATCATATTTTAGTTAGTGTTGTCATCATCAAACATGATACGTGAAACAAGTTCCAAACCCCACGGAATCAATAGAATACTAGTACACATCCACCCACCTAGATACCCGGGATTCCCTTTAGTGCTCAATGAAGTTACACATATTATCAAATACACATTTCACATCAAAATTATATTACCAAAAAATAAAGAAACAAACACCCCACAAACTTTCTTCACATTTCATTCAGGAATAAACAAACCACTAAATATTTTCGTAAAGCATTTTCAAGGAGTGTATTGAGGATTTTCACATCAAACTCATTAAAAACACTCTTTTAAGACCATAAACCCATCAATAACATAACAAAACAGATTTTAAAGCCCAAAGGCCAATTAATAAATCAATTTCAGGGCCCATTAAATGGCCCCAAAATATAGAACATCAAATACACATGGATTCCATTTATTTAAAGAAAATGCCAAACGTGCCTTTAATCCTTTCCCACAACAAACATTTGAAAATAGTATTCATTTAAATTTTGTTAAGAAGGTGTATAAAAACCATTTAAATCAGAAAAAAATATTTATAAATCCCTTAAAATACTCAGGTTACATATTCATAACACAACCATTTTCATAAGGATGTGAAACGGACCATTTTCCGACAACTCGGGCCAAAACATGTTGTAAACCAAAACCCATTTGTTTTTAAAAACAAATCAAAATTTTAAATACATATAAGGACCCAAAAATTCCATTTATAATTCTCCCAATTCATTTATTAATCCAAAAAATAATTTTTAAATAACACATCACACATAAAAGCGAACCGGGCAATTTACTGAACACATGACATGCCCTTTTTAAACAAAACAATTTATTTTAAGAACTTCAAAAGGAATAGAACACAAATTGCATGACATATTTCATTAAAGCTACTGTAACATGTTAAAAATATCATAAAAAGCTTCTAAACCTCACAAAAATAGTTTCAAAATATAGCAGAACATTTAAACAAAAACTTGGTGTGCACTTTTTTGACAAAACAACAGTACCTTTAACAAAACAAGGTATAAACAACAATTTTGCACACTAAGAAAACTATCCAAAGGATGAACAAAAATAAAAAACATATATATCAGGTGTTAAAAATAATAAAATGATGAAACTTAAGTAATAAAGTCATGTGTAAGGGGTATCCTACCTCAAATCCTTGGCCTAATTGAAACGCACTCCCGAAATCACCCGCCGTGGGTTTATAAACCCTAAAACTATAAAGAACAGACCTAAATGAACAGAATCCCCATCAAAAAACATTTTATAACATAACAATAGGTTGATCATGACTAGGGTACCATATAAAACCAAGATATAATGAAAGGAGGGGGATGAGGAAGAAGAAAGGAGAAGGAATCTCACCTTTCAACCTAGAAAACTGTTCATCTTCCATTATATCTGAAACCCTATAGAGAAGGTAATGGCTTGAAACTTCATGGATAGACTCCTAACGTCTTGAAGAACCCTAGAAAGAAGATTGGTGGCCAATAGAGTACGAATTGATTGATTTATGAGTGATATAATTTACCTTATCAATTCTGGATGATTTGATGGAAATTGAAACAGTTTCCCCCCACACGACTATTCTATTCTGAAAAGAGGCAAAAACGATATTGGGGGTGAGTATAGGGATATTGGATTCGGGTGGAAGTTGTAATAACCGAAAAATATTGAAACATTAAAAATATATAAAATAAACAAATTATATTTTTAAAACTTGAAATGGGCCCCTGGGCTGGCCCAATACCAAAATAACTATCCCAAATTCACCATGATCATGAATTCTTATGTGGTCCAAAAGGATATGGAAGTTTTAATATGTCAGTATAGGAAATATGCGAAGTGTAATGGGTGAAAAAAGATGAAAAACAATGGAGATATAAAAGAAACAAATTTTGGGTTTTGAAACTGGAATTGGGCTCACTGTTGGCCCAAATCTTGAAGTAACCACTCTCTCTTCAAAACTCATAAACAAGCAATGTGGTACCAAAATTAGGGTTATTAAACATATATGAAACTTGAAAACTCAAAATTAATCTCACCAAATACCCATGAAAAGCATCTGGATTTCCAATGGACTAGATCGAAATGAAGACATGAAAAACCGAGTGTGACAATTCTCTCAACCATTAAAGATTTTAGCCCCCGGAAAGCCATAACACTTTCCAGATGAAAGATCAAAAACAAATGATTATTTATCATTATGTTCCAGAATCCTAATCCAATGACACTACATCAACCATTAATGGAACCGAATCCTCTTACCTCAACCAAAAAAAAAAACTTTTAACCACTTCTCGAGAATCAACTGAAAGATCGAGTCACTGCCTCCACAACAAAACCAAGAACCTGGTTGTTGGGCCTTCTGCCAATGAACCCAACAACCACCCAAACCAAAGAGAAATCACTAAAACTGAAGATTATAGTGGATTAAATAATGGACTCCACACTGTTAGGAAACAACTATCACTAGATAAGTTCTTATGGGTAAAAATCAACGAGACCCATGGTGGGTCTCCCAACCATTAGAACCCAACTTGCCACGAACAAACAAGAATTCAAAATTAACTAGAATTGGGAATAAAATGAGCAAGTCCACCAATATAATTGTATAAAAACTTAACAGCCCAAGTTAATAGGGTTACAACATGACCATCTAAACCACCCTCTCTCGAGCGGAGGGGACAAGAACTGGGCCAACACTTTCGGCACTGATCTGACCCCCACCACTTGGGGATGGGAGGGAAGTGGACCCAATAGTTTGGCCACTGATACCAAAAAATGAAACAAAGGAACTACCCAAAACTCTCCACCTACGAATAGGTAATACCAAAACTACACCTGATTTACATAGGCGGTCCACACAGGGACATTAATCAGAATCCCACATCCCTGAAGGCATAACCTTTGACACTGTGTGATGGTTAAGTGCATAACGCTTGTTGCGACAAATAGTAATTCATAGAAATGATGAACTACAATAGATACATAGAAACTACCATACCAAAATGGTGGAGGTAGGAGCTTGGTCAAGCTCCCCAAACCTCTAGAGATTTCCTGACTGCGTGAAAAGCTTCACTACGAGGCATATGACTGGAGCCCGGATTCTTGAAGCATCTGCTGCACCGGAGTCAGGGTTATAAAGATTACACCGCTAAAATAAAACACACATGCTCAACAAAACACCTTCATCTAAAAAGGAACTAATATATTCATATCATAATCCTATTTCACTCCAAATGAGGGGAAGAATGGACAACGAATACAAAGAAACACATCAACATCACCGAACACAACTTCTATGTCTAAAAGAATTATCACGACCTTGAAGCACTTTTAATCGATCCCAAACAGCTCTATATTCCAACAAACAGGTTGAAGCATCATAAAATGGGGTGGATTTAACATTTGAAATGAATCCTTAGGTTGATCAGTAGGAATGATTTCTAATGGAGAACTATCCATGGCCACATCACAACATCAAACACATCTTTAGAAACCCAATGAACATTACTCCAAAATCAATCCACCGACTAGATCTCATCTCAAGATACAACAAGAGTATGACATCTAGATCACAAGGAATCTTACTGAATAAAAAACTCTTTTAACACATAGAAAAATCAATCCATATAACCATTGGTTGAAAAAAGGCCACAATTTTTCAGCTCAAAACACTTTTGAAAAACAAACTAACTTGGTGGGCTTCCACATTTACCAATGGTGTTTCATCAAGTCTCACCCACATGAACATATCCATGCCACCCTAGGCAACCAACCACTATGCCATATAGTCCATAAATCTAGATATGAATAATAGCATGCATGTGAGCACCAATGAAAATCCCAAAGGCTAATACAAAACAACATCATTCAAAAAAAATCATGTACCTTCAAAAGGAACCCCAACCACCAAGTCAAAACCCCTTTTCATATTTCACAAAAAACCACAATTCAATAAGAATCATTTGCTTAAAAAGCTACCCCTTTTTATTTTTAACAACTTTTATAATAACCAAGCCACTCCAAACAACCCCTTCCCATTTTTCAAAAATTAAGTAAGGTATGTTTTCATAATCTGAGGTCCATTGAGACCAATACCCTTTCTAAGAAAACACCAACCGATCAAAACCAATTTCCAAAACTAATTTATCGGATTCAAAAAACTTTTCGACATCCCAAAATACCCCATTTAAAACAAAGATTCGGAATCACCTTAAAATGACTCACAATTTCAAAACATTTTATTCCAACAAACCACAAGTTTAGATTATGGATAATCAAATCTCGTTAAATCATTTCCACTTCCCTCTATTTTTTTCCCAAAAACACATCTTTCCATAACAATTCTTATATTTAATTTTTGAAAACCCCCTTTTTCACTTTTAGAAATCCAATCCTTCCTTTAAAAAAAACTTCCACAATTATCACACAAGGATTTTCAAAACAAAAAAAATCAGAATTCAAGAATGGTTCAAGAGAACCCAAAAAGGGAACTAGTGTCGGTGGGTCACTTGACCATATGGTTGGCGGCCATATGTCAAACACAAAACCAATATAGAGAGACTTATTAGGACCATTACCCAGCTCCACATGGCTTTCCAGGCCCTACGAGATCATGGAGGCCCTTAGTGAGACTCCCCTTGTCATATCCCATCACCAAAAAATCAACAAGAACAAAGGGAACTAATAAAACCGGACATCCCATGGAAACCTAAGGATTAGAACGAGAAAGAGTTCGCGACGCTATTCTTGAACTTACCCCTCAAGTCCCAAGAATCCTACTCCACCTACCTTGACATACCCAAAATAAAAAGGGTTCTCTAAAAAGAAAGGTCTGCTAAGAGCCGACCTCCTCTGATACCATTTTGTCACGAACCAGTCCGAGTCGACCCTGAACCGGTCTCCCAGGCTTGCTCGTGAAAATTCCCGAGAGGCATTCCCGA
The DNA here is from genome assembly GCA_963277665.1 of Viscum album. Taxonomy (NCBI): domain Eukaryota; kingdom Viridiplantae; phylum Streptophyta; class Magnoliopsida; order Santalales; family Viscaceae; genus Viscum; species Viscum album. Next base: position 2,058,201,962 of record OY728137.1, read on the forward strand.
TCCTCCCGAGATGAAAACAAGAACCAAGGGAATCAATAGAGTACACAAAGGGAATGATTTCTCCCATATATGAAAAATCAAAAAAACTACGGAAAGAAATGGACTGCCCAAAATACATTTATATAAAAATTGAACTGAACATTATTTTTACAAGAAATTGAAAGTACAACAAAGCCAATGACTCAACTGAGCAAACCCGATAACCAACTAACTCCATGTGACCCCGGTGGTCACTCTCCAAAAAAATGATCACATGTCAACCAAGGTGATTGAACTCAAGTTGAAACCTGCACAAGGGCTAAAAACAGAAGACGACTATAGGCGTGAGTATTAAAACTCAGTAGGTTAGCCTGATATTCTATTCCCAATGCACATACTTTAAAATAAAAGAAACATCAATTTCAAATTTTAAATAAGTGATATTAAGGTATGTTTTCCAAATGATATCCCAAGATATATAAAACGAACTACCAGAATAAAACTTTCATGTTTTATAAACAAGAATGCTAGTAACAATTTTCAAAGAGGTGCAACTTCAAAATGAAAATATTTTTCAAGAGGGCTATTTTAAAATTTTTACACTTTTAAATAAATCACACACACTATTGAATTTACCTAAGAAACACACCGTATGCCGACGATGAGTACAAAATAGCCAATGATCACAAGTCATGGGAACACCCCTATGCACTAGTTAGTTGTGAGCCCCAGGTACCTCGTATCTCGGTGACAGTAACCATAATAAATACTTGTTCTCATGCACACGAGCCACTAGTAGGGATCATCCACATAACATAGTGGTACCCCAACATCATCATCACCATATTTTAGTTAGTGTTGTCATCATCAAACTTGCTACGTGAAACAGGGGCCAAACCCCACAGAATCACTAGCATACTAGTACACGTTCACCCACCTAGATACCCGGGATTCCCTTTAGTGCTCAATCAATATAAACATATTATAAAATACACATTTCAAATCAAAATTCCATTACCAAACAATTAACAAACAAACAGCCCACAAAATTTCTTCAAATTTCATTCATGAATCAACACACCATTAAATATTTTTGTAAAACAATTTCAAGGAGTGTATTGAGGTTTTGCACATAAATCTCATTCAAAAACACTCTTTTAAGACCATAAACACATCAATAACATAAAAACCCATATTTTTAAGCCCCAGGAACAACTAATAAATCAATTTCAAGGACCATAAAATGGCCCCAAAATATAGAAAAAAAATATACATGGATTCCATTTGTTTAAATAAAATGCCAAACGTGCCTTTAAGACTTTCCCAAAACAAACATTTGAAAAAGGTATTCATTTAAATTTTATTAAGGAGGTGTATAAAAACCATTTAAATCCCAAAAATAAATTTATAAATCCCTTAAAATACTTAGGTTACATATTCAAAACACAACCATTTTCATAAGGATGTGAAACTGACCATTTTCCGACAACTCGGGCCAAAACATGTTGTAAACCAAAACCCATTTATTTTTAAAACCAAATAAAAATTTTAAATCCATATAAGGACCCAAAAATACCATTTATAATTCTTAAAATTCATTTATAAGTGCATACAAATAATTTTTAAATAACACATCACACATAAAAGCCAACTGGGAAATTTACCGAACACATGACATGCCCTTTTTAAACAAAACAATTTATTTTAAGAACTTCAAAAGCAATAAAACAACAATTTCGTGAAATATTTCATTAAATATACTGTAACATGTTAAAAATATCATAAATAATCTTCTAAACCTCACAAAAATAGTTTCAAAATATAGTGGAACATTTAAACAAACACTTGGTGTGCACTTTTATGACAAAACAACAATACCTTTAACAAAACAAGGCATAAACAACCATTTTGCACACCAAGAAAACTATCCAAAGGATGAAAAATAATAATAAACATATATATAAGTTGTTATAATAATAAAATGATGAAACTTAAATAATAAAGTCATGTGTCAGGGGTATCCTTCCTCAAATCCTTGGCGTAATGGAAACACACACCCGAAATCACCCGTCGCGGGTTTATAAACCCTAAAACTATAAAGAACAGACCTAAATGAACAGAAACCCAATAAATTTTTTTTTAATAGAAACCTAGGTCGATCATGTCTAGGGTACAACATAAAACCATGAAATAATGAAAGGAGGGGGAAGAGGAAGAAGAAAGGAGAAGGAATCTCACCATTCAGCCTAGAAAACTCTTCGTCTTCCATTAGATCTGAAACCCTAGAGAGAAGGACATGTCTTTAAACATCTTAGAGAGACTCATAAGGTCTAGAAAAACCAGGGAAAGAAGATTGGTGGCCAAAATAGTATGAACTGACAGATTTATGAGTGATACAATTTACCTGGTCAATTCGGGACGATTTGAGGGACATTGACAATATATCCCTCTTAAGTGACTATTATGAGCTCCAAAGAGGCAAAAAAGATATTTGGGGTGAGGATAGGGATATTGGCTTCTGGTGGGAGGTAGAATCACAGAAAAATATTAAATAATTAAAAAGATAAAAAATAAACAAATTATATTTTTAAAACTGGAAATGGGCCCCTGGGCTGGCCCAATACCAAAATAATTAACCCAAATTCACCATGATAATTATTTCTTATGTGGTCCAAAAGGACAAGTAAGTTTTAATATGTCAGTATAGGAAATATGGGAATTTTAATGGGTGAATTTTTTTTAAAAAAATGGAGTTATAAAAGAAAAAAAGTTGGGTTTTAAAACTGGAATGGGCTCACGGTTGGCCCAAATCTTGAAGTAACCACTCTCTCTCCCAAACTCACAAACAAGCAATGGGGAACCCAAATTAGGGTTATTAAACATATATGAAACTTAAAAACTCAAAATCAATCTCACCAAATACCTATGAAAAGCATTTGGATTTCCAATGGTCCAGATCGAAACAAAGACATGAAAAACCGGGTGTGACATATGGTGACCTATAAAACAGATAAAAATGACAACGAATCAATATATAACATGATCAATACATTATATTAGTAATTAATGATTTGAATTTGTAACTATGGACTAGTAAAATATGAAAAAAAAAAAAATTCTCAAACGATTATGAAATAAAAAAGTAACATGTATAGTAGTTAACAATTCATTGAAAATAGATTATATTATTTGAAGTAAAACTCTTGATCAAATATCAAGTGTCATGCTCAAAAACTGTGTCTAAACATGAAACATGGAGCATTATAGTGATAATATTGTTAAAATAATTATAATAACATATTAATGAAAAAGAAATAAATGGAATGGTCTACAATACTACTAGCATGGAATAAAATATGTGGGAAGATATCATGTATCTTTCTAAATGATTCAATATAATTAGGGAATGGGGGCCATGATCAAAAATAAATTTTGACCATATAAATTATAATACCAACCGTAAAAAGGTATTAATAGAGAATCTAAAATATAGGTAATTCATTATTAACTCATATTAACCTAGTTGTTGAAAATATATAATAAAAACGTATATATATATATATTAAGGTAATTTTAGAAAATATTAATCGTTAATCAATATCATCTAAAATATAATCATCAAAAAACCAAAACACAACTAGTAATACCATGAAACTAGTGCCTACCTAGATACATGTAATCATGATACATAAATCCATATGTAAACATGGAACTTAGAGGATACCTATAATATCACTTACGTATAATCGTACCATATAGAAGATATTATAAGAAAAACAATCCTCATTCGAAACTATGGTGCATAGGAAAAAAAATCATTGGATACATAAGATCTAATTATAGAGATGTTAATAAGGCTCGTTTAGGGGTTACAACTATTGTCCCAAAAATTATATCATCCAATTATAATAACTAAATATTCTAGAACTAAAGACACCACTTTGATATAATTTGTAACAACCTAATCCCAAGATCATAATATTTTCAACTTTGGATCTTACTTTCCCTCACTATGGTTTTTTCTAAGGCTATACTAGATATGACATTATGTTGGGATAGGTATCCACACATACTTTTAAAGGGTTATTTATTTCTATAACTACTCATATTATAGATGCACCATCATGACCATACCCCCTAAGGGAACCAAAATTATAAATAAAACAACACTGAGCTCCTTTCTTATATCAAATTTATAGAAACTACACCTTTTTGACTAGCACATGAATCCCTACTATCCTATCAAGCCCTTAGGTATTTGCATACAAGGAACCACTAGTTTCTATATGGAAATGGGTTATCATATCTGTCATCCATCCCTCTTTCTTAAACTATCACTTATCAAAATAATTATTATCCCCACATGATAACAAAATTTTTTAGTTTTATTTATCCTCTATCACATACAGTATGGGATATTTTCCATGAGTCCAACCATCCTAAAAATACTCTGGGAAATGTACACTTCATTATTGAGTTCTAATTTGGATTAATTATAAGAAGAAAGGTGAAACTCGTTAAAATGGGTAGTACCATTAATAATTTTATACCTTAATTTTCAAAGGGCGTTACAATAATTTTTAATGTCACGTGTTTCAGTCATTATATATTTTCTTGTTATTGAATAATATATTTATATATATTTGAGACTGTTTGATTTTCATTATGTGGATACTATAAATTTTTTTTGTGATTTAGAAATCATATTTAAGGTTTTTTGTTGATATCTATCGGTTATTTAAAGTGGTTTTGGGTTCAATTATTGGGTTTGAGCTTTATAATATTCTTTACATGGTAGCACCTAAAATCCTAATACATTAAGAGGAACAAAATACTTAGTATAATATCATCTGTTATATTTAGGTTTTGATATCATTTAATTGTAGTGATCAGGTAGTTGGGTCACATTGTTAATAAATTTTAGGTTTAATGGTATTTTGGTTCATCCTTAATGGATTTTAATATATGGTAAAGCTATAAAATGGTATTTTTAGGTTGTCTAATGCCTCCTACTAATTCGTATACTAGGCCTATGACATGAAATCAATATTCGTTTAATCATTATTAAGGTTTAACTAATATTTTACTAAATATCAATGGGTAGTTTTCCGATATTATATTTTTAATAACAAGGTAATTCTAACAAATTTGGTATGTTGTAAAATTTATATACGGTAATTGACCCATTTTTAATTATTAAATGACACATGTTGAGTTAATAGAGTCAAAATGAACTTTTATGTTCATGTCATTTAATAAATGGTTTAACTTGAATTTGAATGGAAGAACATTTCAATTTATTAAATGGATGATTTTTGAAGCACCCAAAACACCATTGTATTTCAATTTATCATAAAATTTATTATCAGAACAAAAATTTAAGGGGATAGTTTTTTTTGGATAAATAAAATTCTCTTGGGTTTTATTTAAAATTTATATCATGATATTACTTCATCTACCTAATCAAGAATGGGTTATGAATCAATAAATGATCCTTAACCCATATTTAAGTATTTTTTTACATATGAGACAGTGGTTTGGTTATTTGAGTGTGTAAATGTTAATCGGGCATGAAATATCCAATTTTCATGCACAAGGGGAAGTCAATTGTACTAGTAATTTTGTTTTTTTAACTAAAATATTACCCTAATTGTGGAAGTTTATGTGATCAGTGTTTTATGGTTTATTTTTCATGAATTTCTCTATTTATAAGTTTATTATTTACATAAATTATATCCCCATAAGGTTTACTAAACTTCCCTACTTAATATAGTTTATACAACTCCATTACATTATTATGATATTCTTTAAAAAGTGAGATGAAAAAATAGTATATTTATAAAAAAATAAATTTAATTAATATTCATTGACTTAAACCATATTAAATTTGGGTGACCATTAATGGAAATTGTCTGGATAAAAACTATGGGGAATCATCACTCCTTTTTAATTTTAATTTTTTAAGAATATGTCTTATTAATATCACATACTCATTTTGTAGCATTAAATACCTTTATTTTCACCTATAAATAATTTTACAGATGGTAAGGGTTGACTAAATTCCACCCCACTTAATTATTAATAATAATATGGGTTAAAAATAATCATGGTTGTGTACTTGTTTAGCTTGGTCTTTGAAATACCATATACCATGTAGATGAATAGTGATTCACATTCGAGTAATGTGAATATAACATAGTTTATTTTGAACTCTACCATATATTCAAAAAGTGATGATAATCTAAATTTAACATTATTTTATTGTTGGTCAGATTTACTTTATGCCTCATGTGGGATGTTATGGGGTATGTGGTGTATATAGTGCCTCATTTAGATTGTATTTATCATTTCACATGTTCCATATAAATTTTGCATTGATAGGTTTTTCTTGATTCTGTTATTTTAAAATGTTTTATATGGAAGGCCATGTAAATTATTAGACTAATTTCATCATGAATGATTTTTTTCCATGATGTTTTTTCATGGTGTATCTTGATAGTTTAATAGGATCCAGTAATATATTGATTCTAATTTTTCTTATAGATGTTATGGTTGGAAATATTTATTACGTGCATTGTTTTATTGAATAAACCATGTTAAATGATTTTATATGGAAGATGTCTAGAATATAAATATTGTTGATAGCTGAAAACTGAGCATTACAAATTCTAGAATCGAAGAAATACCAGAAACATATGTGTTATTTCTTCCACAAAAGGAAGGGAGAAACAACCTGGATATCTAATGATCAAGTGGTTGGATCACAAGAATCATATTACCCCTAATATGACATGGGATCACATGACCCTATGGATGTGACATGATGGGATCATATGCTCCATGGGGTCTGATAATGATAACAAAATTATCTATTAATGATTCTTTTTTATCCTAAAAAACCCCTATGACAAGACATCAAATTCTTGTTAAGTCGCCCAGATAAGTGGTGATAATCATGTGTAGGCTTCCAGATGAGTTACTTCGATCATGTGATATGTTAATTGGCAGATTCATAACAATAACCCAATTCCCATTATTAAATAAACCATTAAAAGGTTGAGTCTTGATGACATAGATTTGACATTGATTTTCACACGATGGGATAATATGGCTCACATGATCAGTTACTCCAAATATTTTTTTTTGTATTTGATAAAAAACACTATAAATGTTTAGTTGTAACCATATATTTCCAAAATCAAAAATAAAACCCAAAATCAAAATTTAAAAGACAAACACCTGGACTCAAAAACATGATCTTTTCCCATTATTAAAATCAAATTTAAACATGGATTTCAAACATGTAAAAGAAACCTCAATTCCTGCACCACTAACCCTCCTCATGATGTGAGATCCCGAACATCATTCCAACCTGAGACATACGCCTAACACTGAAACATAATACCATTCCAGAGAGAATCGATCGTTTTTCATTCCATGGAATAATCCCACATCACCAACATATATCATAATCGCAAAACATTCCATTTCTTGCATCACAGAGAGCCACCAACCAGTAATTTTTGAGGAAGAACTGATTCTCATTGTTTCCATCAACACAAATCCCCACCGTTTCCGGAACAACATATATAACTTAGGTCACAAACTTTTGAGAATATAAAACCAAAAAAAATCTTTTGAATAAATGAATCAAAGAACCATCAACTAAAGTACCTTAGGAATGGGAATAGGTTTCCACAAATCATGCCTACTAGAACACCCAATCGCACCCGCAAACACCCAAAACCTTCTTCGGATCCATTTAACCTATAAGACCTGGGAGAGAGAAACAGACCTAGAATCTACGACAGTGGAAGAATGAATAGGTCCTCCATAGAATTTCATGACCAAGAAAGAAACATCATCCCCTACAGAATGAATCAAACTTCAAGCCTTCTTCGGAGAAATATAGACCAGCATGATAAAATGAGAATATAGAGAACGATTTAAGATCTGGAATCAGAGAGGAGGTTCAAGTTCATCAACAATGGATATAAATAATGAGTTGAAGAGAAGAAAACTCAATTCATTTAAGGAGAGATTCACATAATAGAGGAGAACTCAAGATTGAGAAACTAAGAAGTAAATTAATAGTGGCCATCCATGATAATGTTCATAGGCTGTTGGGAAATATTGCGTAGCTCGAGAGACATAGCATAGAAAAAAGGAATGAATGACCACGATATTGTTCAAACTCCATAATGATATCTATAATTGATCTTGTAATGCCCCACAAATAAGTGAATAGACCATCCATGAAAATGCTTTCATGCCACCATGAGATCCAATACTAATCATATAATTCTCCAACAAACACCCAATAGGTAGGTCATGTAAAATTCTGATTGAAAACTAAAAAATATGGAATCTTAATGTGGGGAAGAGTTACACAATTTTTCATGAAATTTCCCTCCGATGAGCTAACATGATCCCACGAATAAGCCTAGAAAAGTAATCATTAATCATGTGAAGGCCTATTTGATTGTTGTCCTGGTCACGTAATGACTTCCAGATGTGTCTACATGAATTTTTGGAAATCTATTGGACATGTCCACATGATCATGTGAACACAATTTTACAAGTCATGGTTCCAATTAATATGGAAATGATGAAGTGATCTTGTAGTCTCTGTTTATCATACGACATATAGATGAATTTGTGGATGACCCATGATATGATCATGTGATGCGCATGATGCGATTTTTTCTCCATAGAACAAATCCCATATATATGATATATGAACTATGGAAGATTTAATAGATCCTAGTAAATGAGGAAAATTAGTTCCCCATATCGGCATAAAAAACACACAAGAGATGTTTAAGATATACCCATGGGAGAAGAGAAGAGAAAAAAAACTTTTAATGGAAGAAATCCACACAATCACAAGGGTCTTTCATGAGGTAAAACCCAAGGAAAAACATAAGGGATTATACAACATGTGTATAAGATTCATGTGATCACCCTATTAACCACAATGGAGACTTATAACACAACAAATAGATTATTAAGAGGTAGTTCTGTGTGTCTAATTGGTCATGAAAAATATCAATGTTCCATTTTTTGAAAAACATTGAGTCATATAAAAAATAATTATTGAAAAGATGGAAGATTTTTATGAATATGGGTATAAGTTTTTTCATGTAAAAAATCACAAACGTCACATGACCTATCCATATCTCATGTAAACCATTCGACAAGTCAATATTGATCACCTAACACCCTTAAATTTTTCTACATCGATCATACGAAGTCCACTAGAAAAATTAACCACGTCACGTGAAGGCCCCTGAAATATCAACCAAGTCATGAGAAGTCCTCCAGACATTCTTTCAAGATCATTCTACAACCATACGAAATGTCCTCCACAACATGTGACACCCTTTGAAATGTTTATGTTGATCAATCAATGACCCTCATACATGTTATTCGAGTCATGCAAAAGTCTTCTTGACATGTCAGCTAGATCCTATGACAGACCTATGACATGTCTTCTCCAATAATTAAATGAACCGTAGAACATGCCAGATTTATCATATAGACACAATTAAATGTATGATAGACATATAGGACATGTAAACCATTTAAATAATTCTCTCAGGGACATGCTATCGTGGTCAGACAGACATTAATGAAATGTTAGACAGGCACTCAGGACATGTAAGACAAACACTCAGGACATGCCAAGGAGAAAATCATAAAATTTCTTCTAGACATCCTCAAACATGTTAGGAAAACAACCAGAACCTGTCCAATAGGCACCCCAGACATGTTAGGGATATCTGGAAGAGAAACCATGACACGATAACATCACCCAACAGTAACATTTTGAATCCCACCATGTAAACCCCACCATGAACCATTGGATGAGTGCCCCCTAATAAGGGGAGTTACATTAATGTGTTAGGGTTATGAAATTTTGTGACCCTACTTGTGTCATTATTTTGGACGATCCCTCTATGTCATACCCATTAGACTCAATAGGACACTTTTGGTCATTATCTGTCTTCATCCATTAGAGGAACATGAATGAATATGAAACATGGTCATCTATCCTAGTATAGATTCCTAACCATCCTAAACCTCTAAGATAACAATAAATCTCTAATTTAAATCCCCCATTATAAAACATCCTTAGATTAGGTGAAATCTAAACCACGAGGACTCTGATTCTTATCCAATCAGGATACATATGAAGCCATTATAAGGCCTGAGATCCAATTGGGAATCCACCTCAAAGTAAGTCCCTCTGTATCTCAAGTATTATAACACATGGGACAAAAACACTCTTGTATATTTATCATTATTTTCCACTCATTATCCTATTGAGATATTATTTGAACTCCAGGATTCAGATTCATGTTATAAGTTGGATATATAGGATTATTTCCTAAAGATCGATATATATATATAACTCCCCATTAAGGAACCCCAATGTATAAGTCCCATACACATATGTAGTGAGCTTGATCATTTTCTATCATTTTCCCACACTGATCGTGTGTCATGTTTGCTTAATAATTTTCAATGATCATATCACTAGCATAATAGATTTCACCCATCCATAAAAAAACAATGTTTAAGACCCATTCATTGAAATTATATGATTTACCCTACAAAAATTCATCCACCTTGTTGTAAAACCCAAAGGCATTCCCATATTGGTAAAACAGTGGGAAATAACCCTCATGAGTATTCATTATCCATCGCCGCCCATCGGTGGAATGAGGGTAGATAGAAATACAGGGGCTCTGATTCCTGCTATACAAATGACACCGAGGACACCTTCCTAAGGTTTTATCTCCATATATAATGCAAAATTAACCTCATATATGTTTTTTTCTCAGGAATCTAAACTCAACAACTTAGAATTAAATTAACAATGTTGGTTTTGATTCTTATTATAAATAAGAAACTTTGGAAACCTCAAGAATGTCATATCCCATCTTTTAAACAAAAATATCATCCAGGGATGGAAGTAAACTCCAATATTCTTGGTTATACGTCTTTAAAATATAATCATCTAACCATTTCTAACAAATAATAAGAAACAGATAGAGAACCTCCGATATATATAGATGGTCTCATTAATAAATCCCCCAATATAGATAAAATGATTCAACACCCAATCATTTTATTAGGTTAACCGGTCCCATATAAGGATTTAGAAGAGATTCATGAACATATCTAAAATTAATAAGAGAGTACTTAAATAGGAAATAATTCCCCCAAAAGGGTGAAATGACCCAAAACACCCTTCATCTCAACCAATTTGTGTACATAAGCACCATTGTTTGTGAAACACAAGTGAATTACTACCTTTGGAAAGTAAGACTAAACCTTTTTATGGATGTGGGAGATGTTGTAAGTTTTTATGGGAGTTAAAAATCATAAAATTACTATGAATGATTGAGAAATCAAACCTAAACCCCAAAAAATATGTATCCACAGAACATATCTATATGAAAAAACAAGAATGGTGAACCCAATTTAAAATAATGTAATGATAGAATAAGTGGAACATTATTGGTATTTGGAATCATTTCACCTAAACCCGAGGAAATATAGGCAAACTAGGAATAGGAAATAATAGTTGTGTTATCTGTGGATAACTGATAGAGAATATTTAACACTTGGGTTGATGCAATAATCAGAGTACTTGTTCCCTATTTTCATTATGAATGCATAACTTCTCTCATAGAAATCTTAACCAAAGATCATTTCTTTAACTTCTGAATACTCTATAACATCAGCTATAACTATAACCTCTATGGGTCACAAAATAACCTCACCCACCAAACACCATCATGTTCAGGTGGATAACATGATTGTTATAGAATACAACCTACATGGTTTTATCCCAACCCTTGATGCCACATACAGAGATCTCTAGACACTAAAGTCAGATAATCCATCTCAGGTAGGAAATGTTTTAATGAAATAAGAATAACTTATCGCTGCCAACAATCACTTCAGAATATTATCCCCAGATTAAAAAAAATAGTACCTTCTATATATTAAGAAGGTGTATCAAGGATCCAACTATGGCTATATCCCAGTAAATGAGCTATTAGGGAGGGCTCCATTCAACCGCCATCACCAGTTTCATCCTTCTCGTTCCCCTCAATCACTTACTAGGGGAACCACCACATAATTTTTAACCATGGTAACTCATACATGGGTACCAAGGATGCTTCACCAGATGTGTGATGATATGAATAAATAGTATTTGAATCATATCCCCACTTCCACTGATGAATCCCATTGATATATTCTAGTGGTATCCCTCTTGAAAGCTTATATCCCTTCTCACAGAGATCAAATTTTCAAGCACATTCCTATAGAAATAATGGGGGGGGCATATCACTTCCCCAATCATGAATCCCATCAAAATAATTAGATAAAATATGGGAAAAAGGAGGGGGATTATATCCACACTTCAATCACATAAATCTTCCAATATATCTTCTATACTGAAAATGCATAGTCCTACATTCCTACACACACCTTTCTAAAATGTCGCTACATTCTAGAAATAGTAGACGAGATTATTCAAAGTATCCCAACCCTGGTATAGATAAAGGGTAGACCACATATTCCTATCCCAACATATAGAGAAACAAATCACTATGATTAGTGTGAATATTTGGCTACTCTAGAGAATTCACACACTCATTATCCCATCCCAGAGAATTATTGGCATAATAATGTAATGGAAGAGGTAGTTGACTAGGATCATTTTTCTATTCCAAACAAGGGTTACATAATTAGTTTTTCACATCAGTTGAGATAGAAACAAAAAATTGTTAAAAAAAGATCGACGATATACTCCAAATGTACAAGACCCAACTAATATCATTATTCCACCTGAGGCTCACAAACTCAGTTTGGTACATGCCCTGGGACAAGTACATATTCATATAAAAAAAGACTGGTGACATACTATAAATGGTATTGGAATAGACATATAACCCCACTCCAATAGAGGTCTATCTATAAAATATGGAAATGTTGGATCATAATGTAGATGTATATGTATATTAGATAACACAATACAAGTGGAGGGTGAATTGTAGGTTTAAAAAATTTGTATTAAAACACTTGAGAATGAAATTATTTTAAAAGTATTAACCTAATACAATTAAAAAAAACACAATTAACCAAAATTGTCTTGTATATAATAGGCATGATACGATTTAATACTATATGTAATGTAAAAAAATTGTATTCAAAGTGAATACAATAATCAGAGAAATACAAATGAGAAGTATTCTACCATATAGCGTATAGAATCTATTAATAAAATATGTTACAAAAGAATCGTAATTGAAAAAATTACAACTGAAAAGAATATTAAAAGAAAGGGGAAACAAATCAATTCTCTTTCTTATAAAAACAACAACAGAAAGTGAATGTATTAAAATTATTTTATCCCAAAGTGAAGGGTATCCTTTCACCTAGGATAAAAGGTCCCTCTTACCACCAACATGGTAAGAACTACATACGATTATTGGAACGTCCATCTTGATATCCCCATGGGCCATAAATTTTATAGTTAATTGGTACCTCTATCTTTCAATCACTTGAAATCCCCTTATACGAAGATCAGTTGCACCGTCTGCCTATCCCCGAAATCCCTCGATCGTTATCACCTGATCGGTCTCACAAAGAAAAACAAAGACATTATTTAAATACAAAAACTAAGAATGGGCCATTCACATTTTTTTAATTCCATGACATTCGTACGAAGCAAGAGAGAAGTCACAACATTTCTATCTAGACCATTATAGAAGAAAAATATGATCCAAGTATCAATGTTATTTCCTCAGCTTTGAATGACCTCCTATTTATAGGCCTCAGGTTCAAATGGTTATCTTTCCTCTAATAGTGAAATTTCGCCGAAAAACTCAGAGGGGCATGGACACCATGCATTATAGCGGTCATGTTAAAATAGAAAACCTGACATCATTTTTATTAGTTTATAAATAATTCCATGACATCATTTTGGTTAAAATAAAATATATTTTGAAATTATAATCATGAATACCATTGATATAAAACATGTTTTTTGACAAAAGAATAAAAAAATACATGTGATAAAAGTAAAACATGATTACTACTAATATTACATTGTGCAATGAATTGATGTGATGAAATGTGAGTCTGATTCACAATAGTCTATAAGATAGACTAAGTCAGTATGATTGACAGAGTCAGTATGACTAACGAAGTCAGTACGATTGATGGAGTCAGTACGATTGACTGAGTCAATATGATAAATTGAGCCATTATGATAAACATAATCAGTACGATAAACATAAAAACTATATTCAATGTAAGTCCTTTATTTGAGGAATGAGTATAAAATGATTTGTGATTTCCATTGATTTACTTATATTTTTATATCGTAAAACCTTATCCAATGTGCCGTAATGTAAGTGTAAGCGTAATTTATAACCACCTATTGAGCTCCATGAAATTGTTTTTATATTCATCTCTTCAAATAAACTTCACTCCTTTAAGAGATAACATAGTTAATAGATTTAATATCTAAGATGAATTTCTTAAAATACGTTTCATATATTGATTTAATTTTAGGTTTCTATTTTTATTTTTTAAAACAATTAATTTTACATCATTGTCGTGTTTTTAGGAGTTAATTATGGAATATTTTGGAATTTTTTGGGCTAGTTCATGGATTTTTCATAATTAGGGGAAACAATGAAACATTCTCCATAAATGATGTCTCTTATGGTGGTTTATGTAAATGGAATATAAACTGGGTATCACACAGTTAGTCAATATTTATTACAAATCAATAAAACATCTGTTTTATATAGAACCACACATATGGATACCATAAAGTAAACTAAAACATGCATCAAAACCGTGAAATCGAAATTAGTTAATCTATTTTTTAAACCTGATACATCTCTTGTTAACTTCATTCATTCTCCTACATCTTTGGATTGTGACCATTATGGTTAATCTAGGGGTTTTTGGAAATCCAAGCCCCTTCAAAGGTATATTCTAACTGATCATTTGGTTGTAGATCTTCTAATTCAATTGTCTAGATCCTTTCTTCCTTATTCTTATAAATCATCACTTGTTTTCTTGAAAGGAACCATAGATTTGTAATGTCATGGATAGTTCTAATTTTTGATTAATTATATAATGAAAATTACATTATATATACTATATAGAAGGAAGATATAGGTTGGATATATGGTAGTCATTTTATTAATCTTTTCATACATCCTGGGTAAGTGTTTTCCCATGTCTATATTGATATAGTGATTATTGAAATTGTGTTTTTTTATCTGGGTTACACTATTTAGGGTCGTCACTGTTGGATAATTTCAATGTTCTAATTCAATTTTTTTATTTAATTAATTTTCTAAAAAATTAAATTTACAATTTTAAAACATGAATCAACATTTATCAGGAAATAAGGGTTATTTTGACAATAATAGTTTTTAACCTTTATGAAAACTACATTCTACTCAAAAAAATAATTCGATTATATAATTTATTAAAAATTATTTAATAATAAATTTTCTTAAAATTTTATTTATTTCAAAAATAAATTAATTCATTAAAAAAACTCTTATTTGAATTTGAATTTTACTCAAAAATACTATTTGTGTTTTATGGTATCAAAATAAAAAAATTATAATGTAACTATACTAGGATGAATATATATTCATTATTCTATAAAAAAATATTTTACATACCCATAATTCTATGTTCTTGATATATATCTATTTAATACTCCCGTAAACACCCTACGAGTTGGGTGGAAATCATTGAAACTTTCATGGAATGGTTTGACGAATATGGTTTGGATTGGGATACCGATGAGCTATATCTTCTCCCATAAATGGTTTCACTCATTCTTAAGTTGTTGGATCTCATATAGGGCTTGATCAAGGGAAACAACTAGTGATTCTATTTCCCTAAGAAGCTATGATAAATGGGATTCATATGGTATGATCCTACTGGTTGAGGCACCCACTTTATCAATGTCGATCTGATTCGTTAAAATGCTATATTTATACTTGTCAGGTGATCACTATTCAGTGACTATATTATCAATGTAATGAATACATAACAATATTTTAAATCATATATAATAAAACCATATAAGTGAATGTGTTTTCTACAACCATACTGCATAAAAATCTATTTAACTAAATTTCAATGAGATTTTTATTTATAATTTTTTGGGTCATTACAATTAGTATTAATTAGTTAATACTTATCCATGATATGAAATGATGATGGTGGAATATTTTTAATATTATTGATAGATGAACTGATATAAATAAGAACATGTTATACTAATGAACGAGTAAGTGTATCATGTAATATAATTGTAATATCATTTTAGAAGAAGAGTAATGATGTTAACATAACATCCTTAGAGTTGATATTGATTTTTAAAATGTTTATATGAGAATGTAATCATATATTATAGTGTAAATCTAGATTCAGACATAGACAGAGTCACTGCAACTAATAATCGGTCCTTCAAATTGAAGGATTTAAGTCTCCTTCATTGGAAACAACGCAACCAATAAAATAATACAAAACTATTATAGTAGAAATGGTAAACGATTTAATAGGTAACCAAAGGATATGATACATTATTAAAGAGTACCAGAGACCCATATTTATTTATGAAAAACTGGGACATTTATTTAAAATTCGAGTTAGGTGAAGGGTAAAACTAGAATCACATGGGGGGAAACTGATCCAAGAAAGAAAATGTTGATGTTAAATGATTGATTAATTAAAAAAACCTAAAAATAATACTTCTATAATTTATAAATATAATACTAATTCCACAAAAATTGGGCCACATTCATTTAACACTTTTTATCTATTTTAATTATTTTGTAAGATAAATATTCTTCTATAAAAAATATAGGATGTCACCACTTACCTAATATTAAAATGATAATTATAAATATTTATGACATTAAATTTTATTTAATTATTATATATTACATACGTAATATTTAATTGACTACATAAAATATATGTATAAAAATCTATTTTTATTGAATGTTACATTTATAGCATTTAGTGTTCCTAATCTTCTTCCATATAAATAAAAATTAAAATTGTGTAAGTATATTTTAAAAAAAATAAACAAATTAAATTTTATTATTTTTTCTCTTTAAAAGTCATTAAATAATTTATTGAGATAAAAATGTATAACACATAAAAAATAATTATTTTGAAAATACATGTAACATCCCAAGTAAGTAATGAATAATAGATATTTTTATCTATGTTTATTAGTGAATTAGATAGTGTTTTAGAGGCTTAAAATGAGAATAAATCCAATCTTAAACATGGAATACAATAATATTTTTAAAAGATTGTTTTACTGCCTTTTGATGGAAAACCATTTTTAAATCCATATTTTGACAATTTTATAAGCTATGTTTGTCAAAATAAACTTATTATTTATGATTGGGACATCATAATTTACTTTGTGTGAATTTTGGGTATTTTTCCGATAAAGTTCATTTTTTAATGAATAGTTAAAAATGTTGTATTTTAATTCAAAAACTATTTTTAATCTAATTTATTTGTATGATTAGATTATATTTTTAATTCTTTTTAAAGTGAAATTAGAATATATTTTTACCATTTAATCCAATGGTGGTCATTTGAATCAATTTCACTGTGAAATTGCACTTAAACTAGTGTCAATCTTTTGATACTTATTTGTTCATAAAAACATGCTATTTTTCATGAAAACAGGAATTAATTATTAAATAAGTTAATGTAACTTATATGATTTGAATTTTGTAAAATAGACATCATTTTTAAATTCAGAATATCAAATATAGCTTAGGGTGAAGTTTTGGTATTTTTCTGAAAAACTTCAATTTTTGATGAATAGTGAAACCACTAAGTTGTAGTTAAAGAAACTGATTTTTCGTTTAAATGAAACTTTTCCACTTCTGTGATTTGATTTTCAAAAATCCGACATACATGGTTTTCATGAAGAAGTAAAATGTGGTTCAATAAGATTAAAATAATTTTTTTGGTGAATAGTAACTTTTAAGTTTTTAATCGCTATTAGAGGTAATTAATGTAATTTAAGGTAAAAATGATATTATAATAAAATGAAAATACCTAGAAACATGTCTTACCCTTATTGGATGTGTCATGGACGACCAAGACAAGCCATGGGTCAACTTGGGGACCCCATGGAGCCACTTTGGTAGGAAAATGACATTAATATCTTTTTATTTAATGTTAAAATTAAAATGACACAAACATGAGTTGTTTTACTAATACAATTTTTAAATGGGGTTATACAAATCAGAGTTTTGGCTATGAATATTCATTATAAAGATAAAACGATTTCTTACATCATGATAGTTTTTTTATAATTTTTATACATTAAATAAATTAAATTATTTATGACATCAAGATGATGCAGCGATTACCTCATTAATAAAGGATTTAAATAAAATGAAAAGATAATGTAAAATATATGACCTAAACATATCCAAAACCTATTGGATGGGTGGATTTCTAACCCTTATCACCTTACCCTCGAATTATATCAATTTGGGACCTTTTTAAACCGAAACTCATTTTAAAATAAAGTAACATTTCTTAACTTTCCAAGAGTGCCCCTCCTCTCCTCTTATAAAAGGCCCCCACCTCTACCTCTTACCCACACTTCCAAAGCCTTTGGCTCGGCCAAACCCTGCCCATTTTATCTCTGCACTTTCTTCTCTTACTCCTTGAAGGCTCACTTTGGGCAGAAGTCTTCCCAAGGAAGCCTTTGAGCACAAACCAAATAGGAGTTACCCGATATTAAGGTAATGTCTTCACTTGTGTTCTTTTGTTTTATTTTTCTTCTCCAACCCCCTAAAATCTTTTTATTTATTTCTTTTGTAACAACACCAGTATCTTCCATATACTAGGATGTTTTTATATGAAGGATTCGAGCTACACTTACACACAACTACATCTAATGGTTAAAGAACATACTGTTTCTGTGGATGGCGAATTTGTGCCTCCCGAAACGATGATTGTTCAACATTATTTTAACACCTTCAATGGTGGCCATTAAGATTAAACTATATTTATATATGATATATAATATTTTTATGTTTTCCTTATGCTTATGTATTTTTCATTTTGGGCATACCTTTATGGTTTCCATTATGGGTAAAGGTGATATCTTCATTTAAGGAAGTGCGGACTACCGCCCCCTCAAAGTGATTTGATTCGTTAATACCATATATGGGATGTATAAAGGATGTATTTATGATATTATATGTTATATTACACTGGATTTATAATATACCTTTATATCATTATGATTCCATTTCATAAAATATGAAATATAAATGGAAGCAGCGTTCATGCGTACGTACGGCTTACCGTCTCCATGAACGGTGCGTTTCATTTCTTACCTCTAAATGTAATATAATATTATAAATGCATGAATGTACTGGATATATATGATATATATTATATCTATATCATGAATACCATTCTGGATATAATTGATACATGAACAACTTGTAATTATAAAGGGTTTATTTTTGACTCAAGTACCAATGATCGTTAAAACGACCGTTATTAACATAAATAATTACATACTGTTCATGACATGGAAATAAGTGATATAAAAGGAATAATGAACTTGAAAAAGGTTCTTAAACATGTATAAATTAACCCAAGTTTATTATTCAGGAGATTAAAGAATGACCGATTCAAGTCGGACCCGAGGTATGGGACTTCGTCTCAATCTCCTTTCATTGATGCATATTTTGTTTTATGCACAACCTTCTTTTATACGGTGTATAAAACCCTTTGACTTTTACATTTATTAAAAAGGAATATTTTTTATACGAATCATTTACTAAACAACAAAAGGGAATGTTTTTTTCGTATGTATGCGGCGACAACGACATCTCCGCCGCCGTGACCATTATTTGAGTTTCAGCTTCCTCTGCAAGCCATACCTTTTTTTAAAAGAAAAATAAATACCATGTTTTACTTTTCTTTTATTTTGGTATTGAAAATGGTTTTCATAATGTTTTTATATCAATGTGTTGTATTGATATCTTGTGATTGAAAGGTGGAAATGTTATGTTTCCTTTATGCATGTTTTATGTGATACAATTATGTTGAGGTTCTTGGGCATTATTATGAAGACAGGTGGTTCCGTGATAAACTAAGGGTGGGTGAGACCGATATAGCTCTCCAATGCATTGGGTAACGCAAAGGAGTTAAACGTTAAGGTTTCTCCGAAGAGATTTAGGGAATATACTGTGATGGGTATTCCAAATGTAACCAAGAGGGTTACTCCCTACGCAAGAATGTTATGAATGCCTAAAGTTACCTTTATGTCTTATGATTTCTATGATTTATTCATGATTTGATGAGGTATGTCAATGTTCTTATGTTTTATGGGTAAAGTATGAATTCATTCTTATGTATATATGTACTCATGTTTCCTTTTTATATTTTTATATCCCTTACTGAGATTTTTATGCGCATCCCTAGTTTTTTGAAATGTTTTTCACAGGACAAGGGAAAGGTAGATGATATGATGATAGTCTCAAGGAAGTGTCAATAAAGAATACATGTTTTATTTTAAATATGTTTCCGTTGATGTGAAAAATGAATACTATCTTTTATGTAACAACTTTTCTTAAATATGGAATGTAATACATGTTTTATGATCTAATTCTCTAAAACTCTAAACCGGAAAAGATCCTAAAGGTGTATTCTTGAAATATCTCAAGATTAAGTAATGTTTAAGGTCATGGCCTTATAGTTGCTATCAGAGGTCGGTTTAGATAACTTTAGGAGTTAGAATTATATTAAATGATTATCCAAAAATATATATTTTTTTGAAATGATATAGCATTTGAAGGTTACCATGTTGCTCCATCTAAAACATGTTTGTTCAAGATGGTTTTCCGTAGAGGAAACAGGGAAGCAGTGCTAAGAAGGCATACAGAGGGAAATAACCATCCAAATCAGCATCCTGATATGGTAGGAATTGGAACTGAATAGTTTGTTGCAGTAATGGAACCGTTGACTCAAGAGATAAATGGTGGTGGTATCCATGCACGAGATCATCCAGATCAATGGCAGAGGAACATGTCAGTGGTGGAAAATATCATGAGGCAACATCCCCCATCCTTCAGAGGATCATATGACCCTGTGTTAGCTGAAAGGTGGATTAAAGCACTGGAGAAGATTTTCGATGTCATGGGGTGCTCAGACAATCAAAAGGTTAGTCTTTCTATTTACCTTTTGGAGGGTGAGGCAGATCAGTGGTGGTCGATGGTTAAAAATATCAGGGACGCTGATGAGATTGATGCTCTTGACTGGGATGAATTCAAAGGTATGTTTCTTAAGATGTATTTTCCCAAGGCTGTTCGACTTAGGATGGAAAAATAATTCTTGGAATTGAGGAAAGAGGAAGACTCAGTGGCTGCCTATGAAGAAAGGTTCACTCGATTGGCAAGGTATGCTCCAAATTTTATCCGAGACCTTGATAGTAAAATCAATTGTTTTTACTCAGGATTAAAACCAAAATATCGAAGGGCATTAGCTTTTCGTGAGTTTAAAAGTTATGAAAAGCTTGTTCGATGTGCTGAGAAGGTGGAAATGGAGTTTTCTGATGATTAAGTGTTCTATAACAACTAGCAGAACAAGAGACCGAGGTGGTAGGAGAAAGGGAAGAATTCTTCAAAAAAGTCTGATGGTAAGAAAATAAGTTTCTAGTTTTTGATAAATGTGGGAAAAGGCATGATGGGGAATTTCTTATGAATTCTGGAAAGTGATACCGATGTGGTAATATGGGACATAAGGCTCGTGATTTCACTGAAAAAGATCAAGCTGATGGTAAGTCCAAATTTGATTTACAGTTAGTGAAATGCTTTAAGTGCAATGAGATCGGTCACTATGCAAACGAGTTTCCGACAAAGAGCTTAAGTGATGGGAAGCAGTTATACTACAAGCAGAAAGGGGTGGTGAAATCCTTTGAAACTACTTCAGAAGATGTCGGGCCATCAAATGAAGTTGTATCAGGTACTTTGTTTTTTTCTTTCAGATTATGCCAGTGTGTTGATTGATTTGGGGTCCACACATTCTTTCATATCTGAAACCTTTTCTAGTAAAATGGGAATACCATCTCAAGAAATGACTCCTGATCTTTTGGTAAAAACACATGGGAGAAATGTTTAGGCAAAAAGAATTTATAAGAATCTTCTTATCCTTATCTGGGGAAAGAAACTACTTGCAAACCATATTGTTCTACCTCTAGTAGAGTTTGATGTTATCCTGGGTATGGATTGGCTCTCTATTTACCATGCTAAGATTGACTGTAGAGCTAAAGAAGTTTCTTTTCGGAAAGACTTTTAGTTTGTGTACAAGAATGAAACCTTACTATTGATAACTTATCAAGAGGCCGAGAAAATTGTAAATGATGGAAATGAATGTTACCTTGCACATATTGTTGAAAATAAGGGAACTGTTTAGATTAATGATGTGCCAGTGGTAAATGAGTATCCTGATGTTTTTTCTGATGTGTTTCCTGGAATAATACCAGATCGGGAAGTTGAATTTACTATTGACTTAGTTCCTGATGCTATGCCAATTTCAAAACCCCCTTATCGAATGGCTCGACTTGAACTTTTAGAGTTGAAGGAGCAATTGCAAGATTTATCAGAGAAAGGTTTCATTCGACCTAGCACATCACCATGGGGTGCTCCTGTTTTATTTGTTAAAAAGAAAGATGGTTCTATGAGACTTTGCATTGATTATAGAGCCTTGAATAACATCACTGTTAAGAACAAATATCCTTTGCCTCATATCGATGATTTATTTGATCAGCTCCAGGGAGCTCAGTTTTTTTTCAAAGATTGACCTGAGATCGGGGTACGATCAGCTGAAGGTAAAGGTAGAATATTTTCCGAAGACTGTGTTTCGTATAAGATATGGCCATTATGAATTTGTAGTAATTCCTTTTGGGCTAACCAATGCACCTGCTATATTCATGGAATTAATGAATTGAATTTTCCATGAGTTCTTGGATAAGTTAGTGGTGGTATTCATTGATGATATTTTGGTGTTTTCTAAAAGAAAAGAGAAGCATGAAAGACATTTAAGGGTTTTCTGCAAACATTAAAAGAAAATAAATTGTATGGTAAATTTAGCAAGTGTGAGTTTTGGTTTCAAAAAATTTCTTTCCTTGGTCACATTGTTTCTAAATATGGGATAACCGTTGATCCTGCAAAAACAAAGGTTGTTGAAGAATGGACAAGACCCACAAATGTAACATACATTCGTAGTTTCCTTTGTTTGGAAGGATACTACCGAAGGTTTGTTGAAAATTTTTCATGGTTATCTAGTCCAATGACTAAGCTAACACGTAAGGGTGTTAAGTTTATCTGGACAAAAGAATGTGATGATTGTTTTCAGGAATTGAAAAGAAGATTGGTGAATACTCCAGTTTTGGCACTACCTTCCAGGAATGGGGAGTTTGTTATCTACAGTGATGCTTCATTGAAAGGACTTGGTTGCGTCCTAATGTAGAATGATCAGGTAATTGCTTATGCTTCACGACAGTTGAAAACTCATGTGGTAAATCACCCTACACATGATTTGGAATTAGCTACTGTTGTTTTCACTTTAAAAATTTGGAGGCATCATTTGTATGGAGTAAAGTGTGAAATATATACTGATCACAAAAGTTTAAAGTATATATTCACTCAGAAAGAATTGAACATGAGACAGAGGAGATGGCTAGAATTAATCAAGGATTATGATTGTACAATTCAATAAAATCCGGGAAAAGAAAATAAAGTGGATGATTCTTTGAGTCGAAAAAGCAATGCTTCATTAGCAATGTGGCTTTTGGAACGTGATCCTTTGGTTAAGGATTTGATGAACTTTGGCATATAAGTTGTTGGTGCATGATGTTCATCTGTTTTGTTTTAGGTATCAGTGAATTCTTCTCTATCAAACAGAATCAAGCAAGCATAGAAGCAAGACAGTGAGTTGCAGAAAAAGGTAGAGCTGGTTCAGAAAGGTAAGTTGCCTGAATTCAACATTGATAATGATTGCATTTTGAGATTTTGGAAGAGATTGTGTGTGCCTTGTGATTCACAGTTGAAGAGAGATTTGTTATGTGAAGCTCATAGATCTCTATTTTCAGTTCATCCTGGCAGTACTAAGATGTACAGAGATCTGCGGGAGTATTACTGGTGGGATGGAATGAAAAGAGATATTGTTGATTTTACTGTGAAGTGTTTGACATGTCAACAGCTTAAAGGTAATCGGCAGTTACCAAAAGGGATGCTTCAGCCTTTACCAGTGCCAGAGTGGAAATGGGAGAATATATCCATGGACTTCGTTGTGGGATTGCCGAAGACCCCTCTAGGTAATAATGCAATCTGGGCTATTGTTGATCGCTTGACTAAATCTGCTCATTTCATTTCTATACGAGATACTTTTTACCTAGATCAACTTTCCCGTTTGTATCTTAAAAAGATAGTCAGGTTACATGGAGTTCCTCTCTCCATTGTATCTGACTGTGATCCTAGGTTCACTTCTAACTTTTGGGAAGGCCTTAAGAAGTCGTTGGGTACTGAATTAAATTTTAGTACAGCTTTTCAACCTCAATCAGATGGGCAGTCAGAACGAACAATTCAGACATTGGAGGATATGCTACCTTCTTGCTCTATAGATTATCAGGGAAGTTGGGACCAACATCTTTCTTTCATGAATTTTCATATAATAATAGTTTTCATTCCATAATAAAGATGGCACCATTTAAGGAGTTATATGGGAAGCGGTGTCGAACTCCAGATTTTTGGGATGAAGTGGGTGAAAGAATGCTGATGGGACCTGAATTGGTAGAAGAGTTGGTAGATAAAGTTCAGCTGATACAGAAACACATGAGAACAGCTCAGAGCAGGCAGAAGAGTTATACGGATAACCGGAGGAAGGATCTCTATTTTGAGGTAGGTGATCATGTTTTTTTCAAAGTCTCACCATGGAAAAGTGTGATGCGATTTGGTAAGAAAGGAAAGCTGAGTCCAAGGTTCATAGGACCATATGAAATTCTGGAGAGAGTTGGATCAGTTTCATACCGGGTGGCTTTACCTCTGAGTTTATCTCAGGTACACAATGTTTTTCATGTTTCAATGCTAAGAAAGTACATGCCAGATCCATCTCATGTTTTGAGTCCAGAGGTAGTTCAGCTGGAAGAGAACCTATCTTATGAGGAACAACCGGTCCAGATTCTTGACCACAGGGAGAAAGTGTTATGGAATAAGGTGATTCATCAGGTAATGGTTTTTTGGATAAACCACATGATTGAAGAGGCAACATGGGAATCTAAAAAGGCAATGAGGGCTAAATACCCGCACTTATTCGATAAGTAAATAAATTGCGGGGACGCAATTTTCTAAAGGGGGGAAGGATGTAACAACCCATGTAAGTAATGAATAATATATATTTTTATCTATGTCTATTAGTGAATTAGATAGTGTTTTAGAGGCTGAAAATGAGAATAAATCCAATCTTAAGCATGGAATACACTAGTATTTTTAAAAGATTGTTTTACTGCCTTTTGATGGAAAAAAATATATAAATTTATCTTTTGAAAATTTTATAAGCTATGTTTGTAAAAATAAACTTATTCTCAATGATTGGGACACAAAAATTTACTTGTTGTGAATTTTTGGTATTTTTCTGATAAAGTTCATTTTTTAATGAATAGTGAAAAATGTGGTATTTTAATTCAAAACCTCTTTTTAATATAATTTATTTATGTGATTAGATTATCTTTTTAATTGGTTTTAAAGTGAAATTAGAATATATTTTTACCATTTAATCCAATGATGGTCATTTGAATCAATTTCACTTTGAAATTGGACTTAAACTAGTGTCAATCTTTTGATACTTATTTGTTCATAAAAACACGCTATTTGTCCTGACAACGGGAATTAATTAATAAATTAATTAATGTAACTTATATGATTTGAATTTTTTAAAATAGACATCATTTTTCAATTCAGAATATCAAATATAGCTTAGGGTGACGTTTTGGTATTTTTCTAAAAAACATCAATTTTTTATGAATAGTGAAACCACTAAGTTGTAGTTAATGAAACTGATTTTTCGTTTAAATGAAACTTTGCCACTTCTGTGATTTTATTTTCAAAAATAAAACATACATGGTTGTCATTAAGAAGTAAATGTGGTTCAATGATATTAAAATAATTTTTTGGTGAATAGAAACTTTTAAGTTTTTAATCGCGATTCGAGGTAATTAGTGTAATTTAAGGTTAAAATGATATTATAATAAAATGAGAATACCTAGAAACATCTCCTACCCTTATTGGATGTGTCATGGACAACCAAGAAAAGCCACGGGTCAACTTGGGGACCCCATGGAGCCACTTTGGTAGGAAAATGACATTAATATCTTTTTGTTTAATGCTAAAATTAAAATGACACAAACATGAGTTGTTTTAATAAAACAATTTTCAAATGGGGTTATACAAGTCATATTTTGGACTATAAATATTCATTAGAAATCAAAAAATATTTCTTACATCATGATAGTTTTTTTATAATTTTTAGAAATTAAATAAATTAAATTATTTATGACATCATGATGATGCAACGATTACCTCATTAATAAAGGATTTAAATAAAATGAAAAGATAATGTAAAATCTATGACCCTCACACGTCAAAGACCTATTGTATGGGTGTATTTCGAACAATTATCACCTTAACCTCGAATTATATCAATGTGGGACCTTTTTAATCCGAAACGCATTTTAAAATAAAGTAACATTTCTTTTCTTTCCAAGAGTGCCCCTCCTCTCCTCCTATAAAAGTCCCCCACCTCTACCTCTTTACCCACACTTCCAAAGCCTTTGGCTCGGCCAACCCCTGCCCATTTTGTCTCTCCACTTTCCTATATTACTCCATGATGCCTCACTTTGGGAATAAGTCTTACCAAGGAAGCCTTTGAGCTCAAACCAAAGGGAGTTACCCGATATTAAGGTAATGTCTTCACTTGTGTTCTTTTGTTTTGTTTTGCTTCTCCAACCCCCTAAACTCTGTTTATTTATTTTTTTTGTAACAAAACCAGTATATTATGTATACTAGGATGTTGTTAGAAGAAGGATTAGTTCTACACTTACACACATCTACATCTAATGGTTAAAGAACATACTGTTTCCGTGGATGGCGAATTTCTGCCTCCCGAAACGATGATTGTTTAACATTATTTTAACACCTTAAAAGGTGGCCATTAAGATGACACTATATTTATATATGATATATAATATGTTTATGTTTTCCTTATGATTTTGCATTTTTCAATTTTGGAATACCTTTATGGTTTCCATTATGGGTAAATGCGATATCTTCATTTAAGGAAGTGTGGACTACTGCCCCCTCAAAGTGATTTGATTTGTTAATACCATATGTGGGACGTATAAAGGATGGAGTTATGATATTATATATGATATTACACTAGAATTATAATATACCTTTATATAATTATTATTCCATTTCATAAAATATGAAATAGAAATGGATGCAGCGTTCATTCGTACGTACGGCTTACCGTCTCCATGAACGGTGCGTTTCATTTCTTACCTCTAAATGTAATATAATATTATAAATGCATGCATGTACTGGATATATATGATATATATGATATCTACATCATTAATACCATTCTGGATATAATGGATACATGAACATCTTGTAATTATAAAGGGTTTATTTTTGACTCAAGTACCAATGATTGTTAAAACGGCCGTTATTAACTTAAATAATTACATAGTGTTCATAACCTGGAAATAAGTGATATAAAAGGAATAACGAACTTGAAAAAGGTTCTTAAACAAGTATAAATTAACTCAAGTTTATTATTCATGAGATTAAAGAACGACTGAGTCAAGTCGGACCCGAGGTATGGGACTTCGTCTCAATATCCTTTCATTGAGGCATATTTTGTTTTATACACAACTTTCTTTTATACGGTGTATAATCCCATTTGACTTTTACGTTTATTCAAAAGGAATATTTTTTATACGAAGCATTTACTAAAAGACAATAGGGAATGTTTTTGTCGTACGTATGCGGCGACAACGACTTCTCCGCCACCGTGACCATTATTTGAGTTTTGGCTTCCTCTGCAAGCCATACCTTTTTTTAAAGAAAAATAAATACCATGATTTAATTTTCTTTTATTTTGGTATTGAAAATGGTTTTCATAATATTTTTATATCAATTTGTTGTATTGATATCTTGTGATTGAAAGGTGTAAATGTTTTGTTTCCTTTATGCATGTTTTATGTGATACGATTATGTTGAGGTTCTTGGGCATTATTATGATGATGGGTGGTTCCGTGATAAACTAAGGGAGGGTGAGCCCGATATAGCTCTCCAATGAATTGGGTAACGCGAAGGAGTTAAACGTTAAGGTTTCTCCGAAGAGATTTAGGGAATATACTATGATGGGTATTCCAAACGTAACCAAGAGGGTTACTCCCTACGTAAGAATGTTATGAATGCCTCTAGTTACCTTTATGTCTTATGATTTCTATTATTTATTCATGATTTGATGAGGTATGTTAATGTGATTATGTTTTATGGGTAAATAATGATTTCATTCTTTTGTATATATGTACTCATGTTTCCTTTCCATATTTTTATATCCCTTACTGATCTTTTTATGCTCATCCCAAGTTTTTTGAAATGTTTTTCACAGGACAAGAGAAAGGTACATGATATGATGACAGTGTCAAAGAAGTGTCAAGAAAGAATCCATGTTTTATTTTATATATGTTTCCGTTGATGGGAAAAATGAATACTATCTTTTATGTAACCACTTTTCTTAAATGTGGAATGTAATACATGTTTTATGATCTAATTCTCTAAAACTCTAAACCTGAAAAGATCCTCAAGGTGTATTCTTGAAATATATCACGATTAAGTAATTTTTAAGGCCGGGGCCTTATAATAACCCTTTTAACAATAAATTATTTTAGCTATATCCTTTGAAATTAAATAATTATCTACAAAAATTATAATATTATCAATCAACTTCCATAAGATTGATTATTTTAATTCAATATAATAAAAAATTTATTCATTATATATTAAAAATAGATTTTAAAAAAATACATATTTTAATAACATGATATTATAATTAATTATTTTCTTTTTATTTCATTGTAAAATTATTTATTATATTTGAATTATAAAATTTTAAATTTTTTACTATCAACAAAATTAAAGAAACTTCAATATACATACTGGATACAAGTATATCTAATGACCATAGATTCAATGTTCATATGTCCAATGATCATATAACCAATAGTCATATGATATTCCAATTTATAATCATTCATCTCTTTCTCTATAAAGATTAACATGTTCCAAAAAAGTTATATTGTAATGTATTTCAATTTTTACTGTAATATTCAACCATAATGAAATTAGGAATTATAAATGTTAGATCTATTTTACATGTATCCAATTTTATTAAACATAATTAATTTATTTAATTCATAATATAATCCAAAATTTTCGAGTGTTACATTTTACATCGCTAAAAGAAATTTTCTATATAAATGTCATAAAATAGATGTAAAAATGAATGTAATTTTTCCTCATTACATATATAGGTTCCCTAATATATTCTTTAATCTTATGATTTCACCACAAAACACTAACCAAATCATTATTCTTATTTTTTAGAACATTATCTATATTATCCAATATATCTACATATTTTTCTTTATAGAAAAGATAAAACTCTAGTTCTATAACCATTGAATTTAATACATGTGTTGGATTGGAAAGATTATTATTAAAAAGTGATACAGGAAACAAATCTTACCGTAGATAAAGGATTAGTGGTAGTACTATGTGATAATCTACAATCCCAAAGTGATCAAGGTTCTTGAAGATGCCGATGTATGTATGGCTAAAAATTACATTCATCCCCAACATAATAACCCTATTCCATGATAATTTTTTATAGATTAAATTTTCAATTACATCAGCCATATAATCTAATATATTATTATCATATTACCACTTTTATCAACCTTATTCACCTTAAATAGGTCATTGAATAGTTTAACCCATCTCTACAATTTCATGAGATTGATATTGTCCTAGCTACTTCCTCTCTATAACATCATCACAACATGTCAGTGTTTTTCAAATCCAATAACATATAGCCTCCGAAGCATCCATTTATATTTAGTGGTGGATAATATTTGTTATATCATGATATTTTAAATGGATATTATGTTTGATATTGTGTAAAACATGAAATATCAATAAAAATGATCCATAAAATATTACAATATAACTATTATAACCTAGCCATTAAATTTAAGGGTATGAATAGGATTAAATACTTTTGAAATATATATAAATATTTTAGTTAATTCAAAATTTTTGACAAATTATTAAGAAATTGTTGCTCAGTTTTTATTAATGTAATATTAATTTTCAAAAATACATGTTTCCCAAAATATTGTTATTTATTTTTGTGAGAAAATATTATAATTATTTATTAATTGTTAATTAAAAATATTTTATAAAATGAACTTAATTTTTTTAATCACCATATCAAAATTATGTTAATTTTAAATCTTCATTATTTTCAAACATATTAAATTTTTAATGAATATTGAAAAATACTAATTTTAATTAGAAAAATTAATTTTTCTTATAATGATTTAAGAAGAAAATTCATATTTCATATTAGTTTTTATTATTAATTAATTAATTCAAATTTAAAATAATTTAACTACGGTATTCCTAATGAACTTTCTGATGGAATTTACTCTAATACATTTTATACTTAAATTATGCATTTTTCTGAAAAACCATTCTCTGTCACATTTAATAGATTTTATTTTAAATTTAATTACATAATTTCTGTGTTTTGAATTTTGAAAAATGGAAAAAATATATATAATATGTCATTCCAAATAGGTCACTTTTTATTTTTCAATAAGAACAATGACCATAATAATTTGTGTTACCACTTTAAAGGGTAAATCATGAAATTAATGCAAAAAATAAAATTATAAGGACTATAATATGACCCAAAAAAATCACATAGATTTATCATATAATTAAATTCCATCCATAATCGTCTAATATTTTCTAATATATAATTTTTCCATTTTGATATTATTATAACCCATAAAATATTTTATTTTATTAAAAGTGAAAAATGTCACACTCTTGTTTTTGATAACAATAATATTTTTAATAAATGGATAAATAGATGGAATGTAAAATTATAAATTTTATTATGTAATATAAAGGATTTATATTAATCAAGGTAATTTATTTTTAATTTTTATTTAGGATGTAATTGCTTTAAATGTTTACACAAGGATGACGTAAATATTTTTAATTAATGGGAAAATGAAATGAATGATATTAAGAATATTAAAATTAGTATAATTTGAAAACATTAAGGTGAAACACGAATTTTCATGATATATATAAAATTTTAGGGACGTTTTAATGAATAATATTCCAATTATTTGGTTTTATTAATGTTTTAGAAACCCAAAGTACAAGAATAGTCCAAAATTTACATTACTGATATTTTATGAAAATTATATTTTATTAAATTGTATAAAATTACTAAAATAATTATATTCATCCATAATGATGAGATAAGGTTAATGAAAACAACCATAATCTAGTTATGGTTATTGTTTAATTTTATATAAAAAATATTTACCCATAATATGTAGAAAATATTAATGTTGTGGTAATTACGAGAAAGAGTAAATTATGGGTTAAAAAAATGATAAGG
Source organism: Viscum album (assembly GCA_963277665.1). Lineage (NCBI taxonomy): Eukaryota > Viridiplantae > Streptophyta > Magnoliopsida > Santalales > Viscaceae > Viscum > Viscum album. Next base: position 2,058,233,834 of record OY728137.1, read on the forward strand.
ATAAAGACATTGTATAAAACAATATAATTTATATTTCATAAAATTATTTTAATATACAATAACGACAAATTTTATATAAGTCAGTTTGAGCAATGTATAAATTCAAAAATAATTTATATTAGTTTATTTTTTTTGGAAATTCAATGAGTTCCCCTCCCCTCTCATATAAAAGTGCATCTTATATTTCGTATACTACACAATTCCAAACCATTTTCTCAGAAATTTACTACCCAAATTCTTTATTATAATCCATTAACACCTTCTAGATGTATTTTTTGTATAATACATTCTATATAAGGATTAATGTTTTAATAAAAGTAGGCTTTCTAAAGGAGAGTTGTAGTTTTTAACCACATGTTTTTGTATTATTTATTCTTCAATTTCTATATGATCTACTTAAAGCATGATAAAATAATTAAAACTATATCCCCCATATTAATATATGTCATTATGTTTTTTTAATGACCAATATTCATATACTCATCCATCAAATGTGAAACAAAACCATCATTTGTGTATATGGAGAACTACCGGCTCACAAACCGATATAAATCATTTTCTATCACTTTTACTCAAGGATGGAATATAATGATAGAATTAATGTTTATGTTGGATATTAATTACATATTTATCAATTTTATATGATAATATAAAATTTTATTCCTTACATTTCCATTCCCTAAAAATGATATTGTTGTTCATGCATATGTGTGTACTACCACCTCTAAGAAGCGATGTGATTCGTTTTTCATCAGCACATCAAATAGATGATATATGTTATTATAATTAATGAAATATTATCATATTTATAATATTAACACAATTTTATATGATGATATCATAATTTAATTTTTTACTTAATGATCATTAATAATATGGAAATGTTACTCATTCATACATACAACCGATCATTTACATGATTGCAACGTAGTTCATTTTTCATAAAAATGTTTTCATGATTTGTTTTAAAATTATTATTTATTTATAAAAAACATAATTATTTAATTATTAATATTCTTGAGATTATGGAATAATAACCTAATTGACAATAGTGGACTTATCAAAGCCATTTTGGATGAATGAATCAAATATCATCAAAATATCTGATGTCAATTTAATTCATTAAATATAACATGATAATACATGAAATAAATAGAATAATAAAAATAGAAAAATTAATTATCATTTAATAAAATAACATGATATTATTATTTATGATGGTAAATTGTTACACCCCAAGCTTCCACAACACGCTTTTCTTTCAATAATATAGTAGCGTGTGTTGTATGCAACTCGAGTTCTAGCACACCACAACCAATCAAACTAGCATTATGAATAGTAATACCAACTTTTTTTAAATTTTATACATTTTATATTTAAAAATTTACTTCATTTTTGGATTCATAATATCAAAATTATCTTAGGGTGAGTTTTTGGTACATTTCTGATAAAATTCATATTTTGATGAATAGTGAAAATTACTGTATTTTAATTAAAAACAACTTTTTAAATTGAAATAATTAATAGTGATAAATTGTTAATATGAGTTATTTTAAAGTATAATTAGATTATATTTTTACCATTTAATCCAATTTTGGTCATTGGACATATTTTCACATTTAAACTGGACATAAGCAAGCGCCAATCTTTTGATAGTTATTATCTCTTAAAAACACGCTTTTTTGTCTTAACAACGATAATTAATATTAAATTATTTTCTACCACTTCTGGGTTTTTAATTTAGAAAAATGGATTCCATATTTGGAATCAGCATTTCCAAATTTTGTAAATAGGTAACTTTTATATTTAGACATTTTGAATAATTACTTCGATAAATATTTTATTTACCATGGTTAAAGTGTAAATCTGGTAAATAAGGGTAAAATAATAATATTATAATAATATTAATTTACCCTAAAATGCGTCCTAACACTATTGGTTGATACATGTCCGACCATGGGCATCTTTGTATCGGTTTTGGGACCCCATGGATCCACTTGTAAATGATATGGACACTTTATATTAATTAAGTTAAAGTAAATACAAAAATGACATAAGCACATATCTTTTAGAAAAACAATTTTTACATAAGGTTATATATGTTATCCTTACGACTATAAATATTAATTAGAATGATAAAAAGATTTCAAAAATAATGGTATTTTATTTATTATTTTTAGACATTTAATAATTAAATTTATTTATGACACAATAATGATGGAGTTTTTTCTTTATTAATGAATGAATCAAATAATTGGTATTATAAATGATAAAATAAATATAATTTGAATGTTTTGATGACATAAAAGAATTTTATTGCATAATATTACATGTTAATATTGCTTAAATAATTTGTTTTTGAATTAATAAAGTTGTTAAAACTTTAACAAAAATCAGTTATTGAATATTGTCAAAATTGACATAAATGAGTTTTTAAAAACAATATTATATTATTAATTGATATTCTATTCTTGAAAATATAAGTTTCGACCAAATAACTTATATAATGATATGTGATTTATTAATGTACCACTTGGGGGTTTCTCGGATGTTTATAGAAAGTTTATTGACTATATAATATAAAAATACAAAGAGACATGGTAAATGTTAAACTTTTTAACTAAGAGTGAAATAAAAAAGATAAGGTTAATACAGTAACACAAACCTATCTAAAACCAATTGGTTGAGTTGTTTTAGACCTATCCCCACCTTATACGTTAAATAATCCACTTTTTATCCATTAGAAACCGAATATGAATTTATTATAAAATAATATTTCTTGTTTTCTCTAAGTTTCCCCTCACCCCTCATATAAAAGGGTACTCCCCCTTCTCTCAAATTCATGCCCTCAAAGCCTTTTGGTTCTGAAAACCCTACCAAAATATTCTCTAAACATACCTCACATCATCCTATAGGACATCCTTTAGTCATAATCCCAACCTAAGGAGCTATTCTGAGAAATCAATAGGAAGACCCTGAAGAAGAGGTAACGTTTTCACCACCCTCTTTCAAGTTCCTTTATTCTTCAACTTATTATTTCTTCGTTATTTACATTATAAAATAATAACTCTAGTATCTCCTATATATTGTGATTTTATTATAAATATGGTTCAACCATAAGAATTATTCTATCCATCTTTTGAATGACATGTCACCATACGTGCGTACGTACGACCTACTGTCTCCACGTCGTGGTGTAATTATTATTCAATAAATTATTATTCGGATGGGAATAATAAAGATGTGTAATTCATGTAAATAAAAAATATAACATGACAATTATTCTGTATATATGATATACCATCCAATTATATATTATTTTAATATTAAAAGAATTACATTGTCACTCGTGCGTACGTACGGACTAATGTCTCCACGAACGCGATGAGATTCATTACCCATCATATCCATTCAAGAATAATTTTCATTTTATTGTTAAAAATAATGTTTAAAGACTTAATATAATTCTGGATATGAATAATATACAACCTATCCACAACAAACACGACTTACATAACAAATAATATAAACGAGAATGAATCAGTTAACACCCGAAAGGACGATAATACTAATATATTATCAACAAATCATTGTTAAAAGATCATATATGATATCATATTAATGTATATCATTATTTTATAATTAAATAAAAATGATTTCACCATTATACAGGATTTTTACCTACCCTCAACCAAGGAAAAAGTACAAATTAAGGGGCTTCTTTTCTCACTTTTAATTTTGTGAGATTTCCATTGTTCACCAATTATTTATTGCATGTGGTTTGCGTACTGCCCATGATTGTATTCATTGTGTAATATACATTAATTTATCAATATCTACATCATCATTTTATGATCCTTTTTTCATGGGTGTATGTTTCGTAAGTTACCAAATCGATAAGGGAATTTGAAATTTCCACTCATTTGGATTTACGCATACATCATTGATTATTATACTCCAAGATTATGTGTGGAATCACTATTCATTTACTTATGTCATAATTTTCACCCCCCTTTTGGTGGATATACTTTTGATACACATAATAACTCCTTTTAAAAACTCTCAAGTCATCAATATGAACTTGATAAAAGTAATTTTAACTCAATCTCCATTGGTTGAGTTAAATACACAATTCGTTGGTGTTGTTTTTACAAGAATATGTGTCAATGTACTCTGATTGATTTACATTGAATATCCAATCATATTGAGTGTATTTATATTTGTCATAAATAAATATGCCATTTATTTATCCTTAACCTAGGGATACAGTCTTTATAAGAGATTTCATCTCAATTTACATTCCATTGAGACTTCTTTGTTGTTATAGACCAATTCACTTTTATATGGTGTATATAATGTACTTTGACATAGTATATCAAGAATCAAATTATTATTATGATATTATAAATCTTTTATTACCTCAATTATTTTTATTAATGTGACTCTCTTTTGGTTAGGAACTCTAACTAAAATATCATTTTAAATGTTTTAGATATTTATTATTCTAAATCTTTCTCATTAATATCCGTTTTTTAAAAACGTTTTTAAGGATTTATTTATATAGAAATTAAAGTTTTAAGATTAAAATTTCTATTAAAAGTTTCAAATTTTTATGGGACACTTTGACTCAAAAATCTATTATTAAATGGCTTCTTGAAAAATAGTGTTACTTTTAAATGTTTTCAAGAAAAATGGGGATATTTCTCAAAAATAGTTTTGATGATTATTTTCATATAGGCCAATAAACTTCATTATTCTCGATTGAGTTTATTATTTTACAATGAAATCTTCCATATTGTATTTAATGAGTTATGTTTGACTGTGGATGTGCTATTTTTATACCATTCATGGTTTGTGGATAAAGTATTGACATTTCTAATGCTAGTTTTAATACGAATGTTTATGTTATGTTTCAAACTTTTAATATGAAGAATGAATTGGACTTAGTATGTGACGGGTGGAGACCAATATAGCTCCTCGATGCATCGGTCGGTCTCATGAGAAAAACTAGTGTCTTGGCAGAAGGCCTTGACAAAATCTTATTTTTAGTCTTAGAACGAGTCCTTGACTATGTGGTTATGATAGGCTGGCATTATGCATTCCATTATTATGAATGTGGTTATTGATATTACATGTGATTATTCGTCTAGTAGAATATCCATATGAATAATTAAATGGAATTATTTCATTTTATCATTTCCATATTATGTTGAAGTTTATGTTTAAAAGGATTTTGTTTTAGTTATACATTGCCTTAAATGTTAATGCTTATTTATGAAAGTTTCCGCTATATTGTTATCCTTACTGAGAATATGAGCTCACCCCTTTCTATGTTTTATTTTTCCCAGGATGTGAAGAAATATTTTATGAATAACCTACATGGATAGTATGAGGATATAAGTGTGGTCTATGGAGATAATATATTGTTGTAGTTTTTCACTTAATGATGTAATGTAAACATCATGAATGTATCTACTGATTCCAAGGCTACTAAACTAATCGGTCTTTCGAGACTTTATATTTTGTGATCATGCCAATGATATATAATAATGCACCGACTCTGGGTAACTAGGGTCGGGGCATTACAGTTGGTATCATAGAAAGTTTAGCAATAACCTTGGAAACTAGATTTAGATAAACTCAGATTAGAGAACATAGCCCTAAGATAGACTTTGAGGATTAGTATAGAAAAACTTCCTAGAATTTTGGTATTGTAGAGATTTTGTGAGCTTTCCAAAAAATACATCCATATCTGGATACGAGCAGTTAGAGGTGGTTGTGGAACATATGTACCTAGGGGTAATACCCGAAAACACCGCTTTGATCTAGACTCGAACGGGAACTGGTGCACGACAATGGGCCTTGTTGCACTCTTGGTTACGACACTCCCGATGGATATGCTTAGGATAATTTACATTTTCTATACAACCCGATTTCAATTATTTTAATATAAAACAAGAATAAATGACCTTGGTTAATCCTAAGGTGTTTCAAATTAAGAATATGGTGTCATGATATTCTCTAAATGATTTTATGACTACTGTTACTAAAAAAATTATTTCTTGTTTTAATCAATGGATGGATTCCAAGGAAGTCATAGTAACTTTGAGAATGATGTACAAGGTAGGAACGATGGTGTCTGTGAGCAAAGAAATGGAATGTTAATAGGTGTAAAAGATATCGTGCTCATGCCAAATCAGTTTTCCAAAAATATGATCAACAACATATTATTAACCAACTCCCGGACTCAACAAAGAAGAGAAAGGTGATGAATGATAAGTGCTCCAGTAGTGGAGACCATGGAGAATAGAATCCTCAATTTCCATCAAGAAGGAAATGTGGAAGGAGACACCCAGTATAGTGTTTCAATGGAATAAAGAAATGCTTTACGTATGGGAAAGAAGGACATAAAGTGAAGAATTGCAGAGGAAAAATGAAGAGTACTATGGAAGAAAATAAAAATGGTCCCAAGAATCCATTTACAGTCATTTGTCGTAAATTTAGGGGACCTCGACATTACCCAAGTGAATAACCTATTCTATAGGATATTTTCTTGGTCAAAGAAGAAGCTATGTGGAAATAAATGGTTAGAGAAATTTTTAAAACTACTAGTACTCCTTGTTGATGGGATTACATTGGAATAATTTTCTCTTGTATTTGTAACCCTGTAGTTTGTCATGTGAAAATGATAATTGAGGAAGACTTATCTTCTCTCTTGTGGATATATTTATAAATAACCATTTGGTTTTATATGATCATTGGGTTTGAGGAAATTACATGTTATTATATTTTTGGGATGAAAGTGCAAGGTATGATATAAAATTTGTGGTTAAATTATGTTATTGTTAGTTTGAGGAATTTATCTCATTTTGGAAAAGTTATAAAATATAGTTTTTGAAAAAGGACAATGAAAAGACTGTGTGACAACCTGTCGTGTCGGACAAAGCTGTAGGAATATAACCCACTACCATTGTGCGATCAGGATTTATCACCTACCACTGGACTACGTGAAGTCCCTAGTTAGTGTGACTAATTATTTTTAGTTAAATGATTTTATTGATCAATAATAAGTTGATTTGGGGTCTTATATCTTATAAAATTAATACCCTTAGTATGGGAAAATGATTTGGTGATTAAGTGGTAAATGTTATTTTGGAAGATGTTCGTTTTGTTGGGAACACTATATGCCCATGGAAAATAGAATACTATGGGATTTAGTTTGAGGAGTAATGGTGTATTTTTATCTATGTTTTTATTATATATTTATAGTGATTTGGGTTATTTAGGGAAATTATTGACCTATAATAGTGAATAGGTGATTAGTTTAATTACTTTTAGGTATGTGAATTTAATAGTAGTTTATGTCATTTGGAGATACAATTTAACGTGGAAGACTACATAACCAAATTCTTTTATGTTTTGGGTTACAATATTAGTTTGGATTATATTGAAGGATTTTAAGTACAATTGTTTATTGAATGATATTTATTTAACTTTGGTGTCTTGTTGGTTTAATTTTAGAAATTAAGATCAGTGTTTCTTTCTCTAATGGAATAACCTTTTGGGGGATCATCAGATCTTATACTAACCATTTTGGTTTGGATTAATCTGTAATGACAAGGTAAATATATATTTTATCCTTTGTGGATCATGTGATTCTATAAGATGTTTATTCTAGCACTTCTAGTTTGAACAAGTCTTCTGGAATAATCATAATTTAAAAATGAGTTAGTAGTAGAAATTTATTAAAGAATGAAACATTACTTAAAAAGTAAGTTTATCTCTTTATGTTCTTAGTCAATCTCAGAAATTAATTCCTCATCTTTATGTAATGTAACATAAAACAAAAAAATGTTGTCCGTTTACTTTTCATACTGGGAAACTAATGACCGTTTTTTCCATCACAAGTTTGTGTTTTTCTTGTTGTTATCATTATCCTGATGATGTTTTATATCCCTCTCCATCAGAACGTGACACTTATTTTATCATCCATATCCATGTTATTCTACATGGAATCCTAGTATAGGTTATCTCAGGTGACCTTTGTACTTCTCTTTCTTTCTTTTGAAGTGATAGTTTTATTGACTCTTTTTCTGATGTGGGACTTTCCATTATATTCACAAGCCCAATTTTAAAAATTGCAAGGACACAATTTATTGAAGGAGGGGAGAATATAACACCCCAAGCTTCCACGGTATGCTTCTCTTTGAACAATACATTAGCGTGTCTTGTACGCAACATCGTGTTCTAACACACCACAACCAATCAAACTAGCTGTTACGAATAGTAATACAAAAATTTTAAAATTTTATACATTATATCATTCAAAATTGACTTCATTTTTGGATTCAGAATATCGAAATTATCTTAGGGTGAATTTTCGGTACTTTCTTGATAACTCTCATATTTTGATGAATAGTGGAAATTACTAAATTATAAATAAAAACAACTTTTTTAATCGAAATAATTAATTGTGATAAATTATGAATTTGATTTATTTTAAAGTATAATTAGATTATATTTTTACCATTTAATCCAATGTTGGTCATTGGTCATAATTTCACATTTAAACCGGATATAAGCAAGAGCCAATCTTTTGATAGTTATTATCTCTTAAAAACAAGATTTTTGTTTTAACAACAAGAATTAATTTTAAATTAATTTATGCCACTTTTGTGTTTTGAATTTGAAAAAATGGATTCCGTATTTAAAATATTTATGTCCAAATTTTGTAAATAGGTAACTTTTATTTTCAGATATTTTGAATTATTACTTCGGAAAATATTTTATTTACCATGGTTAAAAGGTAAATCTAGTAAATAAGGGTAAAAAATAATATCATAATAATATTAAATTACCATAAATTGTTTCCTAACCCTATTGGTTAATACATATCAGACCATGGGAGTCATTGGGTCGATTTTGGGGCCCCATGAATCCACTTTTAAATGGTAGAGACACTTTATATTAATTAAGTTAATGTAAATACAAAAATTACATAAGCATATATCTTTTAGAAAAACAATTTTTACATAGGGTTATATATGTTATCATTTAGACTATAAATATTCATTATAAAGATAAAAAGATTTCCTAAATAATTTTATTTTATTTATAAATATTATACATTGAATAATTAAATTTATTTATGACAAAATAATGATGCATTATTTTCCTTATTAATGAAAGAATAAAATACTAGGTATTATAAATGTTAAAATAAATATAATTTGAAATTTTTGATGACATCCACGAATTTTATTGGTTAATATGACATGTTATGATTGCTTAAAAGAATTTGGTTCGAATTAATAAAGTCTTTAGGACTTTAACAAAAAACAATTATTGAATATTGTCAAAATTGACATAAATGAGTTTTTAAAACAAATATTATATTATTAATTGCAATTCTATTCCTAAAAATCTATGGTTCGGCAAAAATACTTATATAATGATATGTGTATTATAAATGGACCACTTGGGTGTCTCTGGGAAGATTATAGTAAGTTTATAGACAATATAATATTAAAATCCAAAGAGACATGGTAAATGTCAAACTTTTTAACTAAGAGTTAAATAAAAATAATAAGGTTAATATAGTTAACCAAACCTATCTAAAACCTATTTGTTGTGTTGTTTTATACCTATCCCCACATTATACATTAAATAATCAAAATTTTAGCCATTATAAACCGAATATGTATTTATTATAAAATAATATTTCTAGCTTTTCCTAAGGTGCCCCACACCCCTCTTATAAAAGGGCACTCCCCTTATCTAAAATTCATACCCTTAAAGCCATTTGGTTCGGCCAAACCCTGCCAAAATATTCTCTCAAATTCCCTCAATTCATCCTAGAGGCCTTCCTTTAGTCATATAGCCATCCTATGGAGCCATTCTGATCAAATAAAAAGGAATAACCTGAAAAAGAGGTAATGTTTTCACCACCCTCTTTCAAGTTCATTTCTTCTTCAACTTATTCATTCATTGTTATTTACATTCTAAAAAAATAAATCCAGTATCAACTATATATTGTGATTTTATTATAAATATGGTACAACCATATTCATTATTCAATCCATCCTTTGAATGACATGTCACCATATGTGTGTACGTACAACCCACCGTCTCCACGTCGTGGTGTAATTATTATTCAATATATTATTATTTGGATGGGTATAATAATTATGTTTAATTAAAGTAAATAATAGATATAACATGATAATTATTGTGTATATATGATATACCATCCAATTATATATTATTTTAACATCAAAAGAATGATATTGTCGCTCGTGCGTACGTACGGACTACCGTCTCCACGAACGCGATAAGATTCATTTCCCATCATATCCATTCAAGAATAATTTTTATTTTATGGTTAAAAATAACGTTTATAGACTTAATATCACTCTGTATATAAATAATATACAACCTATCCATAACAAACATGGCTTACGTAACAAATAATATAAAGGAAAATGAATCCGTTAACACCTGAAACGACGATAATACTAAGATATTATCAAAAAATCAATGTTAAAAGATCATATATGATATCATATTAATTTATAAAATTATTGTATAATTAAATAAAAATTATTTCACCATTATTCAAGAGTTAACCTACCCTCTACCAAGGAAAAATTACAATGTAAGGGGCTTCTTATCTCACTTTTAATTTCGTGAGATTTCCATTGTTCGACACTTATTTATTTCAGGTGGTGTGTGTACTGCCAATGATTGTATTCATTGTGTAATATACATTAATTTATGGATATGTAAATCATAATTTTATTATCCTTATTTCATGGGTGTATGTTTTGTACGTTACCAAATCGATAAGGGAATTTGAAATTTCCACTCAGTTGGCTTTACTCATACTTCATCGATTATTATACTCCATGATTATGTGTGGAATCATTATTCATTTTCTTATGTCATAATTTCCACTCCACTTTTTGTGGATATAATTTTGATACACATAATCACTCCATTGATAAATTCTCAAGTCATCAATATGAACTTGATATGAGTAATTTTAACTCAATCTCCATTTGTTGAGTTAAATATCCAATTCGTTGGTGTTGTTTTTACAAGAATATGTGAGGATGTCCTCTGATTGATTTACACTGAATATCCAATCATATTGAGTGTATTTATATTCGCCACACATAAGTACGTTGTTGATTTATCCTTAACCTAAGCATACGGTCTTTATAAGATATTTCATCTCAATTTACATTCCATTGAGACTTCGTTGTTGTTATACACCAATTCACCTTTATATGGTGTATATAATTTACATTGACATAGTATATCATGAATCCATTTATTCTCATGATATTATAAAGTTTTTATTACATCAATTATTTGTATTCAAGTGTCTCTCTTTTGGTTAGGAACTCTAACTAAAATATCATTTTAAATGATTTAAAGATTTATTATTCTAAATCTTTCTCATTAATGTCCATGTTTTAAAAATGTTTTTAAGGATTTATTTATATGGACATTAATTTTTTAAAATTTATATTACTTTTAAAAGATTCAATGTTTTATGGGACATTTTGATTCAAAAATCTATTTTTAAATGGCTTCTTGACAAATAGTGTGACTTTTAAATTTTTTCAAGAAAAAGGGGGATATTTCTCTCAAATAGTATTGATGATTATTTTCATCTATGTCAATATCCTTCATTATTCTCAATTGAGGTTAATATTTTACAATACAAACTTCTATATTGTATGGAATGAGTTATTTTTGACTGTGGATGTGCTATTTTTATACCATTCTTGGTTTTTGGATAAATTATTGACATTTTATATGCTAGTTTTAATACGAATGTTTATGTTATGTTACAATATTTTCATATGAGGAATTCATTGGACGTAGTAAGTGACGGGTGGATACTACTATAGCTCCTCGATGCATTGTATGTTTCATGAGAAAAACTAGTGTCTTGGCACAAGGCTTTGGAAAAATATTATTTTTAGTCTTGGCACGAGGCCTTGACTATGTGGTTATGATAGTCTGGCATTATGCATTCTATTATTGTGACATTGGTTATTGATATCGCATGTGGTTATTCGTCTAGTAGAATATCCAAGTGAATAAGTAAATGGAATTATTTCATTTTATATTTTCCATATTATATTGAAGTTCATGTTTAAAAGGCTTTTGATTTAGTTAAACATTGCCTTAAATGTTAAGTATTATTTATGAAAGTTTCCACTATATTGTTATCCTTACTGATAATCTGAGCTCACCCCTTTCTATGTTTTATTTTTTCTAGGATGTGAAGAAGTATTTTATAAATGACATACATGGATAGTATTAGGATATGAGTGTGGTCTATGGAGACAAAATGTTGTTGTAGTTTTTCACTTTATGATGTAATGTAAACTTTATTAATGTATTTAGTGATTCCAAGGCTACTAAACTAACATGTATTTCGAGACATAATCTTTTTTGATCATGCCAATGATATGCAATAATGCACCGACTCTAGGTAACTGGGTTCGGGGCATTACATAAATAATTTACTTGATAAGTCAGATAGAAGGTAAGGGACTTCCTCAGAAAAATATTTCTTATAGTTTCCCGTAAAAATATATATTTATTCTGTATCCATATTTTTAAAATTGTTTCATGTATATATTTATATGGATATTATTTATTTATAAATGAAAATTTATGTTTATTTTCACTTTATTCCAAAGTATTTCAAAATGAATATTTTATTGAATGTTTTAACATCCTTTACAAAAAGAAAAATGGAATGTTCTATATTAACTTATACGGTGAAAAAAAAATTCCCACTACTATAATTATAATTTGAGTTTTGGATTACATCATAGGAATATATGTTTTATTATTTTAATATGAGAATCTTATTTTTGAAAATTTTATTTTTATTGAAAGGGATATATCTATATCCTAATTTTTATGGGTGTAGATACTGTTTTTATGATGAATGATTTTATATATTTTTATTATGTTATGGTTCCATGGATTTCTTTTATGACAATGAGTCATTACATGATAAACCAAGAATCATTGAGGTAATTATAGCTCTACAATGAATTGGTTAAATGGAAATAGATTACTGATTAGGTTTCTTCTTAGATATTATAGTAATATACTTCGATGGTTACTCCATGTATAACACTGAGGGTAATTTTAAGTTTAACTCTGATGGTTACTCCAAGTATCACCATGATGGGAATTACATGTGTAATTAAAAATGATATGAAAATTATTCCTAAAGTTACCTACATTATATTATTCTTTATATGGGTTTTTATGGAAATATTATGTTTTGAATATGTAAAGGAAGGTATATTATACTTTTTAGGTTGAAAAGTATGAATTTGTGAAAAAGTGGTCATGAGTTTTTTAGGATTTCAATGAAACTTTATAAATTTTATTTTTTTCTTTTAATATTTATTATAAAATGTTTAAGGAAAATATTTTGATAGAAAGGGTGATTTATTATGTAATAAAATTTTTATTTTGAGACCAAATATTATTTTAAATACGGGAAATAAGTATTCATCAAATAACAATTTCATTCTTTTATTTTATGATTTTTAGTGTACTGAATGTGTGGATCCAATGTTTTTAAATTTTTTCATACTGTTTAAGGATGCTTATGGGAAAATAAGATGTCAAGGTAAATGTCGTGATGTTTTTCCATCATGTTTTTATTTTATTGTTTTATATAGTGAAAAAATGTATACATAGTAGAAATTTACACTTTTAATTTTTTGTATTATTATATTTGAATTTTTACAGATATTTCTAAATCTATAAACATAAAAAAGAATTTAGAATAAAATAAAATAAAATAATGTCTAAAGACAATAGATTATATAATATTTAAGGCTAAAGGAATACTTTTGGTAATAAAAAAGGTTTATATGACTATAGAAGATATGATATTGTTTGAACCTAAGTTAAAAGTCCTATAAAACAAAAAAGGATAGTGGGTTAGTGAGAATTATGGTATTTGGATAATTAAAAATTGTTGAAGATAACATTATTAAGAATATATTATTGTTCATCCCCCTCAAAATATGTTTTATTATGATTCTTTAATGACTCTAATTTTTTTTGGTGTTGCTTAAGAATATTATATGGATTATTTTTAGATCTAAGCACTGAGAAGGAATGTGATTCTGAGGACTTGTATACAAGGAATTATTTTTTGAAATATATTAAATATGTTAATATCAAGAGCATTTTTTTCATAAAAAAAGTGTAATAACTCCTGAAAAGGTGCTCATATTAGAAATCCAATGGCACTATTGAGTTGATAATCAATGTTTTACCCATGACGTGATATAACATTTTTCAGTGTCAAGAATTTGTTAAAAAATTATCACGGGATTGTAAAATAAATAAATAAATATATTTATTTTGTTTATTGTTAATGTAATGAACAATTTCATTTGTTTAATATTTTTTATTCCTCAACGATAGGTTTGGTTGTATAAACTTTGTATATGGATTCATTCTTGGAGAGTATATGTTGGATGATCATTGGAATACGATATGAGATCATATCAGATTGAGGATCATGTGGCAATGAATTTCATGGATCTCACCAATGATGTCAACACTAAAATATTACTCATCAGTGATTGATTCAATATCTGGGTAGGTTGTTTGATTTTTTATTTTAATTCCATTCTTTTATTTATGTTTAAAATGGATTACTTCCATGAACAAGAATTGTTTCATAAATCGACGGTTGATTTTTTTACAAGAGGAATTTTTGTTCATTGTTTGAATACCTCTTCATTCATCCAAATATTTAACAAATAATAGAGGCTGAATGAAATAAAACTCTGGTTCATTTTTCACATATTATGATTCATGGATTTATACCCTATTTCTTTTCATGTTATTTATGATCATTTTTTCTAGACAACAGATTAATGATTGACCAGTATTTGATCATTGTGTAACCTTTCTTCAGCACAACATATTATTTCCTCAAGTATAACTGATGATTGAGGTTTTTATTTGAGAATCAACGAAAATTATGAATGACTTGGAGAAGAATGAGACTATATTGGACTGAGGTTTCTATAATCATGATGGACGTGGTAATATATTTGGCTCAATAAATAGATTCTTGAGTGGATCAAAGGATGGAATCTGGAGAACATGTGATGCTCAGGTAGGGAGTCCTTTGATACCCAATTATTTACCATAATAGTTGTGAAAGAAGCATGTACATATGACTTGGTAAGAACACATGGTCTTATGAAATTTTTAGGTTACAGAGTGTGTAATATTTGATAAAATATCATATGGGATGCCCTTGATGTTGCACTAGGTTTTCCTCTATAATTAAATATCACACACCTTTTGAACCAATGACACACTGTTTGGATTAATATGGGAATCTCAGCATATAACTCATAGGTTAAACAAGAAGAAGTAGGCTGAAGAAAATATACATGGCTAGGTGTACACATGTTAGAACACCGTAACAACCAATGGTACACAAGCATGACCCGAAAACATGATAATGGTTTCACGTGATTTCTTTATGCTCGATACTATTCTCATAAATAGTTTATACAGTGGTTCTTATTTTATATGAGGCAAAAAAACAAGGGAATAACAGGGGATGGATGGACATGTTGTGTACGCCCAGTACATAACGCGTACCCCCTTCGAGGGTTTTTTAATACCTTCATTTCAGGAATTTGGATGGAAATATGTTGAAAATATTCCCTTGTTCTTTCCGCACATGGGTGCAATTTGGAATTACATCGACATATCAAGATTGTGATTCTATATGGAGGATTATTCTTAGATATAGTCTGTGGTGTCCCTCCATGAAATTGGAGTATGATCCTTGATCATTTACACCATAGGGTATTTTTTGTATTAGTATTGCCTTATTGAGTAGGGATTTAATCCCCCATATAGAAGGAAAATTTAATATTCATCACTATATCATTGAATGATGATCTCCACTATAGAAAATTGGTCATCATTGGGTTTGTGAGGTCCCTAAGTGGTCTTGGGTGTGATCCCATATCTATGTATCAAGGTCTTCAAGACCGGTGAGTGTTCTTGGGTGGGGACCAATGATATTGACCTCTGAGATGAGTGCCATGAGGGATATAATGGGTCGAGGAGTGGATTATCCGAGAACTAGCATTGATTTTTATAAAATCATGTGGATAAGAGTATAGTTATGACATTATTGAGGCCCAGTGTCCTTCCATATTATATCTGGGTTTTTTATGGATTGACTGATATACCCCTATTATGATGTGACTACTCTTTATGATTCAAGATAAGTGTTTTTAGGGTGTCCTACTGATGATTTTTATACTCAACCCTATATGGTCTTTTTTATGTGTTGTGTCCTATGTAGACAATGACCCATTAGATGGTATGCTAGGAGGATAGTGATATGGATCAACAAAGATTGATAAAGATAGTCCGAGGTGTTTTATGGGTTGTTATATTTGATATTAGTACATTTCCTTTGAGTAGGTTGGACAATATTTTTTTAGTTAGGATTCTATTTTCTCCATTTCTTCTTTCAGTACATTACTATTTATCTCTGATCACGAGATCATTGATGTAAACATGAATTTTTATTAGTTGTTTTACATTGAAAAATTTTATGGGCTCAGAGATGTGTCAATGTTTATAGGGACATTAGGCTAATCCCCCCCATGTGGTTGATATTCCTACATGGGAGTGTTCTCCAGCCTCTAGAATATTAGAGGTGGCCTTGGGATAGTTGTGGTTCAATCCCTATTTGACTGGGTCATTAAGGAGTTGTATCTATGGATTTAGTTATAAATTAGAAACAAAGTATTTGAGATTGAATTGGATTTTGAGGAAACAATGTAAAGTATTTTGAGTTTATAATTTAAGCCAGATACTCTAGTGTTAGTGTGGCCACACAATTATCCATACACCTTGACTCTGATCAACTGCCTTCCGACTTAATACATGACAAAATTTGTTGTTGGGAAAACAACTGAACATGAATCATATAGGAATATATTTAGGTTTCCATTTCCTTCTTAACACATCTCTCCATATATACTCTTTGACCAAGATACATTTTGTTTATTTTATGATACCTCCATGAAGATATCCATCCAGGATTCAACTTTTTGATCAAAAGGAATATCCTTCAAGTGATAAGGATTTAGTACAAGGTCTTATACTAGATATAGTACCTATGGATTGTTTACCAACTATACCACGACCATTGAGTAGAATATATAATTGGTGGGGCCAACAGAGGATTCATAAAAGGGTATTGCACTATATCATGTCCATATGTAGTGACTTCCTAGGTTTTGGGGGAAGCTAGACCCCCCAACTCCCAAAGCAATGGCTAGAAGAAGTCACTCATGTTTTTTTGCATTGTGAGGACGCATGAAGATAAGATGTAAGTATTAATGGAGAGTCTTCTTCATGGATCCTATGGGTGATGGTGTATTTTAGTGACTCATTCAAATGATGAGACATCTTTCTACTGACTACACTAGGTGAATAAATTTTTGGAGGAGGTTTATTCAGATATGCGGTGATCATTTTGAATCTAAGAGATTCTGTATCTATAGTAGGAAATTATAACTATTTCCAAGTATTCATAAAGGTTTATGGATCTATCATTATACTCCATGGATGTGGTACATGATCCAATATTTATAGCTTAGTACTTCAACCATGTACTATGACATGATATCAATGAATTAGTGATATTTTTCTATATTCTCACATATCCTAGTGTTATTGGATCGGGCTTGGTGGTGGATATATTCATGCATGTTCAGTAGCTAATGATGGGTTGTGGTACTGGGAACCCAAGAAATGATACCTTGACAGTAGGTAACTAATGTCCTTTTTAGGGATTCTGGTATAGAATAAACTTTAGTTGACGATCTTAAGAAATATGTTCAGTGGTACAAGGATCTCAAGAAAGCTTCATTTAGCCTATAGAGTGGCATTGTTTTTCCTATGACGATCGGGGAAACATTGCACAAGACTACCCAACCTATTTTTGTAGTTTATCAGGACATAGTAAATAAAATTCCAAGGTTGAGATAGAGATAGTAGTATGCTATTCCACATGTAAGCAAACATGGTAGGGTCTAGTAGAGTAGTAGGATGTGGTATGCGATTTTAATTTTTTTCACTACAACCCTTAGGTGGTGCATTCCAGGCTCTTGGTGTTGGTGGTTCGGGATGAGGATAAATGCAGGCTATAAGAGCTTATAACCCTAAGGCCATCAGGATGATTCAATATACAATCTGTTTCTTTTTTACCTTATCTTTAGTATTTATGCACACAATTTCAATCCATTTATTTCTTTTTTACTTTTCTATATTAGGACTAAGAGACATTTATAGAGCCTTTAGATCAAACCTTATGTTTGGAGACTTTGACAAGAGATGACTAAGTGATTAAACACTTTTTCTGATAGTACGGTATAACGACTTGAGTTGAGAGATATGTATTGGATCTCTATATAGTAGCGATGATGCCTTATGACATTATCATACATATAGTCTGACAATCCAAGGATCATACCAAGATTGAATATTTTTAGAAGGAGGATGTGGTGTCTCCATAGTTATTGGATTAGGCCTTCCCTTATGGTTGAAAAGGAAACATTATTATTGAAGGGTATGCTCAGAAATAGGACAGTGTAGCCGACTAGTCACTAATATGCTTGTATGGCTCTTGGCGTAGTGGATGTTATGGGATACTAGTGCCCTACAGTGGTGGAATAGTATGGGGAAGCCCTTCCTGAGGTTGTTCGAGGCTTACCTCCCCACTGAGAGATATAATTATACATTGAAATACACATATAGAAGACCCTAAAATCTCCCCCATAATATGAAATTTCTCTTATAGAACTTCATGAGTTGAGGTTACAGTCAGAGGATTTATAGAATAAGGGATTTGTGAAACCCAATGTTTCTCTCTGGGTATCCCTATTGTTGTTCACCAAGAAGTAAAATAGAATAAAGAGGATATGAATTGATTACCATTCCTAAAATATAGGTGACCATGAAGAAAAGGTACCCAATACTTTGGATTTATGACCTCTTCAATTATTTGATAGGGGTGTGATAGTTCTCATAGATAGACATCATGTTCAGTTATCCCCAACTGCAAGTATGAGATTGGGATTTTTTGAAGGCAAAATTCAGATGTCCTTGTGGTCACTATGTGTACTTTTTGATTCCCTTCGGCTTGAGGAAATCCCTAACAGTGTTCATGGGACTCATGATGAAAATCGTCTAGAATTTATTAGTTATTTTTGTGGTGGTCTTCACCAATTATATCCTACTGTATTCAAAATCCGAGGAGGAGCACACAAGACACTTTAGGATGGTCGTGGACACACTCTAAGGGGACTTACTTCATAAGAGGCTACCAAAGAGTCATTTTTGTATTTGGGAGGTCCACATTGTTGTAATTATCATCTCAGAGGAAAGAGTGATGGTGTAACTGATGATGGTTGTGGTAGTTCTAGCTTAGGATCCACCAAAGAGTGTTACCAAGATGTTGAGTTTCCTTGGGTAGGAAGGGTAATTATATAGGGTTGTACCTGATTTATCCAGAGAGGTAGTACCCTTGAAATATTTAACCCAAAATGGGTATCCATTCGTTTGGAGGGAAAGGTTCTATCAATTTTTTTTAGGATTTTTGGTAAATCTTGATGATAGCACCCATCTTAATAGTTCTAGAGGAGGGTTTCATGTGTGTAATGTTATGAGATGCATCTAGGAACAAGATTAGTTGTGTAATAATGCATAGGAAGGAGGTGACTTCATATAGTTCACATTAGATAAGAACACATCCGTAGAACAATAATACCCAAAATATTAAGATAGAATAGACAGTCTTTACACCAAAGATGCAACGACACTACTTTAGGGAAGATCAATTTATCATATAATATTTCCAAAAGAGTATAATGTTTATAGTTTCTTAGATGAATCCTAATGTGAGACAGATGTTATGGCTAGAGTTCATCCATGTTTATTAATTTATGATTTACTATACTCTTGTTAATGATAATGTGGTGGAAGAAATTCTAAGAAAATGATCTTGCCCTCAGTTATTAGTTATGGATTTAAAAGAAATTATCCTTAGTGCAATTTTCCTAAGTGGAAAGGATGGTGCTTCATATCAGTAGCTGATTCTTGTTACACTGAAAATTTTATAACATGTTAGAAATTGTCAACATGGAGCTAAAAATTGTGATACCTTACATAAATAGATATCCATTTTAGGTTCTATTGATGGATATTATGAAGGTGTATATCATACTATACTTATCAAAGTATGGAGGATAGTACCGTTGGTGTTGTGTGAGGAGGTGAGGAGAGAGTTTCATACATCCGATTTGGAAGTAAATCCAGATTTTGTAAAATATATACTAGAACCTATTATGTTAGTTTTTATGGCTATGAATGAAGAGTTTTGTGGTAGAGTTTTTATTATGATTCCTCACTTTTCATCAAGTGAAGGATAAACACCAGGTTCCTGTGGGTTTAACTCAACCCATTTTGGTTCCATATTGTATGTGGTATGGGATATTCAAGGACTTTTTGATGGTGTTACCATTTATTTCCATGCGAAAAAATTCCATGTAGATGATTGTAGATCATCTCACAACATGGACCCACATCCTAGCCATTCGAGAGCAGATATTAGTATAGGGATTGAGACACTTTTATATGCAAGAGATATTCCAGATCCAAATAGTTCCCCGGAAAATCATTTTGGAACATGATGCTATCTTTATAATTTTATTGAGGATAGAATTATTGGAGACCATTAATACTTAGTACTATTTTAACACAACATTTTACCAACAGACTGATGGTCAAGCTGAGTGGACCATTTAGGTATTGGAGGACATGTGATGGGATTACATGTTGGATTTTGGCCATAGTTGAGAGGATCATATACCCTTGTTGGTGTTTTCCTAAAAACAATGCAACCATTCCACTATCAATATGGAACTATTTGAGGCCTTTTATGAGTGACCCTATAGATCACCACTTTGTCGGACTTATCTAGGTGATTTGACACTCATGGGACCATTGTTGGTGTATGAAACAATTGATAATGTGTATATAATTTAGGATCACATGAAGAAAAAATATATCCCTTATAAGTATTATGAGGACCGATGAAGGATTCATCTAGAGTTCAAGTAGGGAGACCATGTACTCATATATATCTCACCTTGATGTGGATTATGGAAATTTGTACCCAATTACTCCAGAGTAACATAACCCATGAACAGTTTGACCTAGAAGTGAAAACCTTTAATGTGGAATGATATGTTTCCACAATGTTTGTAGGTGTTGAGTAATTGGTTATCGAGAACTCCCATATTGATATTTCAAGAGGATGGTGTCAAGTATTTAGTTCTCTACAATGAATCAAGTAATGGGGTTGGTTGTGTTTTAATGCAAAGGCATGTGGTGATTTCCTATGGTTCGCATTATTTGAGGCAGTATTAGTAGAAGTACAAAACCCATTATCTTTAGATAATAGTGGTTGTCTTTATGTTGATGACATGGAGACACTTCCCTCTTGGAAAGTGGTTTATCATCAAATCCTTCCATAAGAGTCTCAATTATAGCTTCTCTCAGTAGTATATTAACTTTTGATACATGCCATTTCCAAAGATCCTACAGTACTATAATTCAAGATTTTATATAGTCTTTGGAAGGGGAAAGTTGTTGTAGAATCTCTAATTAAGAGATCTTGTTCTCACTTATTGGATGATGTTTCATAGGATTTATCAGTAGTATAGTTGTCCTTAGTAGAAAAGGATGGTGCTTCATATATTTACCTGATAGTTATTATATTGCTTATTTTTGAGCATTTTAGGGAAGATCATAATGGTGATATTGACTGTGATACCTTACATTCTTAGAAATCCATAGGATGTGCTTCATGTGGATATTCTGAATATGTAGAGTTTGATATCCTTTTTATGGGATGGAAAATGGTACTATTGTACTTTTAGGATGAGGTGATATGGGAGTTTAATAAATCCCATTTGGTAGTACATCCTTATGTGTAAAATATGTACCATGACCTCAAAACATTGTTTCGGTGGCCAGAAATGAAGAGTTGTGTTGAATAGTTTCACTCTTGATGCCTCAGTTCTCTATAAGTGAAGGAAAAACACCATGTTCCAGCTGGTTTAACATAACCCCATGAGGTGGAAGAGTTGAATTGGGATTTTATATTCATGAACATTATGATGGGTTACCACACACATATAGAGGAAATGATTCCATCTGGGTGATCATAGACCAAATCACCATGTCAACCAACTTCTTATCCATCCAAGAGAAGCGTTTATTAGAGATCTTGGATTCCTATACCTAAAAAAGATAGTCTGGATCCATGGAGTTCTCCTTATGATAAATTCCATACCATGATTCTCGCTTCACATCATTATCATATAGAGAATTTTAGTAGGAATCTCTAAATGAGTTTCATTTGAGTATAGTGTTTAACCCCTTGACTGATGGCTATATTTAGAAGACCATTCATGTCTTAGAATAAATATTGTCGGCTATCATATTGTATTCTTCCTATAGTTGGTAGGATCACCAACCCTTATTATATTTTTCATTAAACAATCACTACCCTTCGACAATCAGTATGGAACCATTCGAGGCAATGTATGTGTGACCTTTATAGTTAGCACTTTGTTAGCCAAATCTTGGAATGTAAGAACTCATGGGCCCAATGTTGGTGTGATCAATGACGTTTAAGGTATATATTATCTTGGAGAAGATGAGGACTACGTAGATCCATTATAAGTATTATGTGGACTAATGATAGAGTCTAGTAGAGTTTGTGGTGGGAACTACATGTTCCTTAGGGAATCACCTCGACATGTATTACAGAGATTTTTCTAGGGAGTAAAGTTATCTATGAGTTTGAATGGAAATATATAGATACTGTGTAGTTTTTCAGAGTTAGCCTACTATTTATCACTAGCGCTATAATTGGAATAGGTGGATGATGTCTTCCATGTGTCCAAGCTAAGGAGGCACATCAACAACCCACCACTTATTATAGTTTGGGGTGAGCTATATATCTTGAATGGAACTACCATTATTGTGTACCTTATAAGGATTGAGGATTAGTAAGAGAGGATCCTTCCTAGGTAATCAATTCCCCATGTGTGTGTTTAGTCGTTGCCCTAGAATCCTTAGGAGAGAACCGTGGAATGGGAGACCAAGATGTGTGCCTAATAACCTCATTGTTTTAATATATGTTTCTATTTTCAGTGTGAAAATATCTTAGGATGGAGGAATTCAACAACTCTAATTTTTACATGTTTTGATTTTGAATATTATATTGATTATTTCAAAAGACAGGTACTGGTATAGTGTGATATTATATAGTGAAATGTTCCCAAAATTACATTTTAAAATATATTAAATATATTAACACCACGAGAATGATACTTTCCAGAAAAATTGGAATAACTCTGAAACATGGGTCTGCATAAAAAATATAAGGTTACAATAGTGTTCTGAATGCATTTTTTACCCTTGGAGAGACATTAACTTTGTCGATGTTGGGAGTTCCTGAAAAAATAATCTCGAACATGAAATTAATTATATAAATAAATAAATTGATTCATTTTAATTTTTATTTACACATCATAGTGTTTTCACTATGTTTTTATGTGATACTAGTGACCAAGATTTTTAGATTGGGGAGAATTATTTGAAATTGAGTTCGTGGAAAGGTAAATAATCCAATAGATAGCCTTATTAGGTGAATCAAATTAATTCCCAGGAAGACTCACAATTTTAGAGATTATACTTGCATAGAAAGGGAAATTTTTACTATATCCTTTGATTCTTCTAGGTCTCAAATTAAAGATCTGACCCCCAAAAAGATCAATGGTAATCCCTCTTATTCTCGAGCTAGTGAATTTTTCTAAAAGGATAAGTTTTTAATGAATATGTTTATCCTTAATTGAAGGATTCATATAGGGTCATAGAGGATATGTGGTAGCAATCGATGTCTTGGATTGAGAAACAATATGCATATATTTTTCAAAAATAAAAATATGGTGAGGTCACTAGGGATTTTTTTCTTCAAATCAAGGAACATATGATTTAAAAAATATATAACGAGTTTAAACAAGATAATATTTTTAAATACGGTTACATTCAAGGTTAATTAATCATTTTATTTTGTAATTATGGATTTTTGTGGACCATCCATTTTTTTAATAGGGGATGAATCATTTTTAGTGGTGACACTGGTATTAGGTTTGAATTTGGTTGAGATTTTTATTTTATTTTCCATTATTCAGTTTCTTAAGATATTGTGGGATATTTAGGTGGGTATTTTTTATCATTCTAAATATCTTTTATCCAAATGAAATTGTTGTTTTTAAAAAAATCTATATTATGCCCCAATTTTTTAAAAATTTTACAGGCTATATATTCACAACAGGTGTATAGATATTTTGTTTTCCTTTGTTGTCTTTTACAGGATGACGGGATTTTATTATAGTTTATTCATGTTTTCTGAAGCTTATTTACTTATGTTTAGTTAACATTTCGTGATGTTTTTCTATTGTGGATAATTTAACTTTTTTTGTGAATTGGTGATACTGGATCAGCTGACATGGGATCTTAGATGTGTAACATGTCCCATATTTCATTCATTACACCAAATTTTCATTTTTTGTGGGACCTGGGATTTCATTATTCAACTAGAAAATATCTTTAGACCCAAATGTTGGAAACATGATATTTTTAGGACTTTTATGAATGGTATAAAATTAATTATCAAAAATGGTGAAATTCTTGTATCATTTGGATATGCTAAAATCCATTATTTCGAAAGGTATATGTGCACTTAGTGAAGCTATATTTGTTAATATGGTGAATTTCTAAGTAGTCTGTCCACCTCTTAAAATATGGTTTTTGTAATTTGTTTTGTTATAAGGATTTTAATGTATCCCAAAATATGTATTTCCTTCTTGTTCTTGTTGGTGTACTCTATTTACACCTCATTATTTCACTGAAAACATTTTCTTTTAATAAATTTCCATAGGGAATGAATTAGGTGATTTATTCATCTCTTAGTTTGTTCTTTCAATGTAATATTTCTTATATTTTATCATAGTTATGTGAAACCTTTGGTTAGAAACATAAAATAGGGATTGAGAGAAATTTTTGTAGAGGATCCATTGGATAATTGATGGAAGATAATTTATGGTCATAATAGATCAAGGATCATACATGAACAGATTTCATTGAACTCACCATTGATGGTAACACATAACCTATCATCATCAGTGATCAATAAAAACACTAGTTAGTGTGTTTTATTGGTAATTTACATCCTATTATTTCTCTCATGTTTAACAATGATCAATTACATGAATACGAATTCATTCTCACATTGACGGTTGATTTATTTATGAGGGATATTTTTGTTTTTAGTTCAAATCCACATTATTTCATACAAATCAATGAAAAAGGATGAAGGAAAACAAAAAAAAATGTTGAGGTTTCTCCCTCACATTTTATTGTTCATGTATTTCTCCCCCATTTTATTGTTAATTCATTATAGTATTTTTGTTTCCAATCATTCAATGATTTCCTAGTACTTGATTGTTGTGCGACCATTCTTCAGTGAAACAAATCATTATAGCCGGTACATCTTGGGATTGATGGTTTATTTTGGGAATAGTCATTGATGGTGGTTGATTCATGGAGGAATGAGACCAGACTGGACTAAGGGTTTCATAAGTATGGTGTATATGTTCCATCGGCTCGATATTCCAATTGATTCAAATCTATTGATTGATATTTGAGCGGATTGAAGGAAAAAATCTTGTGAGGGAGTGAGGAGGAGGTTGGGTAACCTGAGATCTACGATTCTAATCTAGAATCATGTCAGTGGTGGTGTTTTTGGATGACTAGTTTGTAACAACCTGAGATTTTATGATAAGTATTCTTTTTAATATATTTGATGTCATGTGTTTTATGCTACACCAAGATTATCTTGCGTTATACGCAACACCGTATTAGCTTGCAGTATACGCAAAACTAATCTTGGATCGTGTTACACACAATTTCATGTTTTTTATAGTAGTTATTCTACAAAACATTCAGTATATATATATTCAATGTATTTTTTTATACGCAATAAGAAAGAAGTCGTGCACTACACGCAACCCTCACTTGGCTTGCATTACACGCAATCGTGACCTTCCTCGATAGAGTGTGTTGTACGCAATACCGAGTTTTACTAAACAATGATATATTATTATAATATTATTATGAACTAGCCGATATGAATAGTATTAACTAAATTTTGAATTTTATAGCATTATTATTCATCTTACACATTTTCTAAAACATGGTATAAGAACAAAATAAATTTTTCGGGTAAAATAAATATTTTTCAAAAAATGCAGTTTTCTCGCCTTTTGATGGCGCACCCACATTAAATCTTGTTTTCGACATGTCTATAAGTTAAATTTGAAAAAATAAAATTATTATTTGGAATCAGGATATAAAAGTTTACTTTGGATAAAATTTTCATATTATTCTGATAACTTTCATATTTTAATGAATAGTAAAAACACGCTATATTTTAATTAAAAATAACTTTTTTCATCACAATAAATTATTTGGATAGATTATCTTTTTAATTGGTTTTAAAGTGTAATTAGAATATATTTTTACCATTTAATCCAATTTTGTTCATAGGAATTAATTTTACTTTGAAATTGGACATAAACAAGTATCAGTCTTTTGATAATTATTGTTTCCTAAAAACATGCTATTTGTTTTGATTATGGGAATTAATTTTAAAATTAATTAATGCCACATATATGTTTTGAATTTGGTAAAATAGACATCAATTTTGAATTCAAAATATCAAATAATTCTTAGGATTAATTTTTGATATTTTTCTGAAAAACATCAATTTTCGATGAATAGTGAAACCACTTAGTGTTAGTTAAAAAACTGACTTTTTCATTTAAATGAAATTTTACCACTTCTAGGAGTTGAATTTAGAAAATCCGAGAGACATGGTTAACATCAAGGACTAAAATGTGGTTCAATGAGATGAAAATAATTTTTGGTGAATAGTAACTTTTTACTTTTTTTACCACGGTTAAAAGTAAATAGGGTAATTAAGGGTAAAAATTATATTATTATAACCCTCAGACATGTCCTAATTCTATTTGATAAGTGTAATTTGACCAAAAACAACCTTATTAATAAAATATGACCATTTAGGCCCCCTTGGATTAGATTAGGTCATTTATTATTATTTTATTTAAAGAAGGGTTAAACAGTTAAAATCAATGTTTTATAACTAAATAATTTTTAATATAGGGTTATACATAAGATAAATTCGACTATAAATATTAATTAGAAATCTAAAAATATTTCCTACATAATGGTATTTTATTTATAATTTTTAGACATTAAATAATTTAATTTATTTATGACATAATAATGATGCAGTAATTATCTTATTAATGAAATATTGACATAATTGATGTTATAAATACCCAAATAAATGTAATTTGAGACTTTTTATAAATTCCACTAATTATATAGGTTAATATGACATGTTATTATTGATTTAATTAACTTATTTAGAACTAATAATTCTTTTATAATTTTCACAAAAATCAATTACCAAATAGTGTCAAAATTGACATGAAATTTTTTTAAAAACAAATATTATATTATTAATTGTTATTTTATTTCTAAAAATATAAGGTTCGGAAAAATGACTTATATAAGGTTATATATATTAATAATAAACAAATTGGGATTCTTTTGGCTTTTTATAGTAGGTTTATTAACCTTATAGTTTAAGAAAACCAGAAGACATGGTAAAAGTAAAATTATTTAACATAAAGATAAATCTAAATGATAAGGTTAAAATAGATACCCAACCTTGTCTAAATTATATTTGATAATATGATTTCTAACCATCCCCAACTTATCTTTGAAATAAATCAATTTGGAGCTATTAAAAACCGAATATGAAATAAAATAATATGTTTAGTTTTTTCAAAGGTGTCCCTCTCCTCCCTTATAAAAGGGAACCTCCTCCCTCTCTTACTCACACCACTTTAAGCCTTCAAGATCAGCCAACCCCTGCCAAATTCTCTTCTCCACTTCCCTAGAAACATCCTAGAGGTCCTGGTATTCTTCAATGACCAATTTTAGTGCCCTAAAAGGAGGACTCAAAGAGGCGCTTCAAAGAAGAGGTAATGTCCATTACCGATTCTTTCAACTTTATTTCTTCTTCCACTTCTTCTTATTTAGTTGTTTCATTATGCAGTAATAACATCAGTATCAATAATATAATTATATGTTATTATAAGTATGAAACAACCCTATTTCACCATCTATCCATCCAATAGAAAATGAAATCCCCGCGCGTGCGTACGTACGGAATATCGTCTTCACGCCGTGGTGTAATCTGTTTTCGACCACCACCTTACTTGGATGGGTATAATGGTGTAAATAAATAACTATATATGATTATTGTAAAGTGATATTTATTCTAGAATATTATATATACACTTCAATACAATTCCATGATCATTGGAATGATATCATCCCTCGTGCGTACGTACAGACTACCGTCTCCACGACGCGATGAGATTAATTCTCCATGTTAACCATTCATTAATGACTATAATGAATATATAATAAGTAATCATGAAATATATTATATAATAATTATACTTTATTAATGTATATATATATATGTATGTCATCTACTTAATTCCATTCAATTCAATAAGGAAATGAAAACAGCGTTCATGCGTACGTACGACCTACCGTCTCCATGAATGGTGTATTTCATTCCATTTATAGATCTATAATATATATATGTATATGCTGAATATATATTACATATAAATCATGTTTTAAATTCTGTAATTAAGTAAATCATGATATATGTAATAATATTAAGAACAAAAAGTCCAAACATGTACGATAAATGAAACGATTTTACCCAAAACGTTGCTTTAACATGGAACTTACAAATGAATGGGTAATATAAAGTCATAAGTGAACCATATATGATATCATAACAATGAATATGATTATTTAATAAGTCAATGACCTTATTTAAATCATTATACAGCAGGTTCAGATACGTACGAAGCATATCGGACCTAAGGTAAGGGATAATTTTTCAAATCTCATTTTTAACCGAGATTTCTTATTCGTAAGTATTTACTAGGGTTATTTCTATCATACATGTCTATGTTTTATAAAAGTGTATTCATGTATTTTTAAAGTCTTTTAACCCATTTTTACTTTTACCCCTTGCTATGGAAGGAATAATTATTTTATTTACCCTACAAGGTACTTTTTTGACTTTTCTGACAAAAGTACGAGAAGAATGTTTTTTAACGTATACGCAATGAAATGATTTTTAAAGTTTTATAAAGACTTATTTTCATGAATATTCCTCCAAAATATTTCATGAATATTTTCAACAAAATACTTTTCTTTTAAAATTGCATGACATTTTGTGAAAATAAAATGATTTTGAAGAAGAAAGGATATTTTCTTCAAGAATTCCTTTCAAGTGTTTTATCAAAACCATTTTCCATCCATGATGACATTATTTCATATGTGTATGTTTCAAGTATAATGTCTCTATGATATACATGTTTTCACTTTTATTATTATGAAATGATATCCATTTCTTTTATATGGATTATTTGATGATGGGATTATGTTTATGAAACCCATTTTATTCGGTGGGTTATTATGAATGATGTATGTTTATTTTTTGGAACAAGTAAGAATGAATTCATTATGAGATGGGTGGGACCTATATCTCCCTCAAATTCATTGGGTAAAGATTTATATCTCATGATATAGACATGGATGGAATGGTAAGTTAATCTGGTTCAGTAATACAGGAATGGAACGAGGAGTGAACTTGATTCAAAAAAGGACTTTGTCCACTAAGATGGTCTTGGAAACAATGCCTAGGCTACTATGGAAATCATATCATGTGCTTAATGGTTTCCACAATCACATGTTTTATTCCCATTCTATTTTATCATGATTAATGTTTCTTTATGATCTATGCCTTATGTACTGCCATGTATTATGTCATTGCTCAATATTTTTTTGTTTAAACATTATGTTCATGTTTTTAAGTTCAAATGTATATGATTTGTTTTTTTATACATGCTTACCCTTACTGAGCATTTGAGATCACCCTTTATATGTTTTATTTTCTCTAGGATATAAAGAAAGGTTTTAGGTAAGAAAAAAAACGGGAAGATCTTTATGGGAGATGTTGAAGATCATTCACCACAATTAGAAGATTATGTTCCGAGTTTCCAAAGACACTAAAATATTACGGTCCTTATGTGACTATTTTTGTTATGTGTTAAGTATTCCGAAAAATTAATGTAATTTCCATGTACGTCAAGCTTCGATCTTCTACAGTTGGTATGAGAGGAAAGGTTTAGTTAACCTTTGGAAACTAGGATGCGAAAACGTTAGTGAGATCCCTAGAGATATTTCTATGGTATGTTTAGGGATGTTCCTAAGGATAAGTATACATATAGGAAATAATCCTAGAACTATGGTAATGATCATAGAATTTAACCTAAGATGTTAGATATTGATGGTACTCCCCCTTTACTATTTTGTTTTCCCTAGCATGATTTTTGCCTCTCACACTATTCTTTTTGGGTTTTATAAAATGGCTGGAAACCGGAAGATTCACGATAATGGAGGATATGACGGACAATGGAATGATATTCTTCATGAGCAACAAAATGAAATGGGATTTGGAAGTCCAAACATCGTTATTATGCCTAATCATCAATCTCATAATATGATCAACAATCTCAACTTTGGTAAGTTTCCCGACTCAGATAATAAGAGAAAGATGGAGTTCCATGATGATCATATAGGAAAGAATGTTAAATCTCCCTCATGTAAATCATGTGGGAAGAGGCATTGGGGAGATTGTTTAAAAGGAACTGGAAGATGCTTTGGTTGTGAAAAAGAAGGACACAAATCTAGTAAGTGCAAAGGAAAAGGTTTAGTTAACACCATGGACAAGGATAATGGTATTTCTATGACATCAACAATGATTAGATGTTTTAAATGTGGAATGTATGGGCATTATGCAAACCAATGCCCTGATGGAAAATTTCATGAAGAGAATCAGCATGGTCATATGAGTAGTATTTATGTGGATGATGATGAAGAGACTACAAATGAAATATTCGATGAAAGAAATGATGAAGCTCAGTCAGTGGTTTAAGAAGTTAGTGGAATGATTGTATGTTTATAAAGAATAATGTATGGTACTATGGAATAAAGAATCATCTAAGGATTGTTACACTATTGTTTTTCCTAAAATATTTAAAAGTATATGTTGAATGGTACCAGAAACCATGGAAGGTTATTCAGATATTTTTGGAAAGTAGATGATATGCACATAATGAAGGGATAAGAATATAATGAGATTGTATTCATGGGCTCATGACTGATATAAGTACTAAGTGATATTATGGTTTGATTATATATATTTTTTTGGATTTTGGTAGGTGGAAAGAGTTAACTTTTTACAGTATTCAGGTTTTCACTAAGGTTATATGGTTCAAGATAATATATGAATAAGGTATTCATGTGTTTGGAATGTATCCCACAAGATAGATCTTATGATATATGTGAGATAAATGCTTGTATTCACATTCTTGGAAAATAACCTTTCTAGAAAATGTTTTCTTTATACTATGAGCTTGGACCGAAGTATTTTAGATAATCCTAAAGATTGGAATGGATTATGTTGGACATAAGTTTGTATTTTTTAAGGATAAAACTTTTTTTGATATTATTGATGGGATGTTATAGTAATGTAGTTTTAGAAAAAGGACAACCTGCAGGACGGGCGACAAACCATCGCGTCGGACAAGGCTGTGGGAATTGAACCCACAACCGAAGTGCGACTGGCCTTTATCTCCTACCACTGGCCTACAGGAAGTCCCTGGTTAGTAGAAACTAGTTTTATTTTATTAAGCGGTATGATATATGAAGTATAAGTTCATTTTTTGAATTGTATATGATTAACTTCACCATAGATGGACTTATGTATATTTTATAACTTTTTCTAACCTTTTGTTTAAAACAGATGGAATGACCCATCATTATATCACCTGATCTGTTAACACTTCACGAATAACAAATTCAACTTCGTTTATTTAAGAGATGAAGTGGAAAGTGTTCAAAGCACGAACAACAGTGAGATTGTACCAAAATCAAGCAAGTATTTCTTCTAATTCAAAATTTTCAACTTTAGGGAAATGATATTGAAAACCAAAAATGATTTCCTAGTGCTATTATATCCGATGAATCAGATGGTACCTTACATCATCACAAATTTATGGCTTTGTGATTGTTGGCTTTTTCATAGCCATGTTCTCTACCACTCTCCAACAGAACTTGATGGTTAGATTTCTCTTCAATATCCATATTTTCACTTATGTTCTCCTATGTGGAAACCTAGTGATTATTTAATTTGGGTAACTATTACATTTCATTCTCTAGTTTTTAAAGTTAAGATTTGGTATTTCATTTAATGATGTGGGTTTTAATTAAAGAAACTTTCAAATAGAAAATCTTGTATAACCCCGATGAATTTCGAGGGCGAAATGCATATTAAGGGGGGTAGAATGTAACAACCCGAGATTTTATGATAATTATTCTTTTTAATTTATTTGATGTCATGTGTTTTATGCTACACCAAGATTATCTTACGCTATACACAACACCGTATTAGCTTGCAGTATACGCAACACTAATCTTGGATCGTGTTACACACAATTTCATGTTTGCTTGATAGTAGTTATTCTAAGAAACATTGAGTATATATATATATATTCAATGTATTTTTTTATACTCAATAAGAAAGTATTCGTGCACTATACGCAACCCTGACTTGGCTTGCATTACACGCAATCATGACCTTTCTCGATAGCGTGTGTTGTACGCAATACCGGGTTTTACTAAACAACGTTATATTATTATAATATTATTATGAACTAGCCAATATGAATAGTAGTAACTAAATTTTGAATTTTATAACATTATTATTCATCTTACACATTTTCTAGAACATGGTAGAAGAACAAAATAAATTTTTCGTGTAAAATAATCATTTTTTAAAAAATGCAGTTTTCCCGCCTTTTGATGGCGCACCCACTTTAAATCTTGTTTTTGACATGTCTATAAGTTCAATTTGAAAAAATAAAATTATTATTTGGAATCAGGATATACAAATTTACTTTGGATAAAATTTTCATATTATTCTGATAACTTTCATATTTTAATGAATAGTAAAAACACACTATATTTTAATTAAAAACAACCATTTTCATCGCAATAATTTATTGGATAGATTATCTTTTTAATTGGTTTTAAAGTGTAATTAGAATATATTTTTACCATTTAATACAATGTTGGTCATAGGAATTAATTTCACTTTGAAATTGGACATAAACAAGTATCAATCTTTTGATAGTTATTGTTTCATAAAAACACGCTATTTGTTTTGATAACGGGAATTAATTTTAAAATTAATTAATGACACTTCTATGTTTTAAATTTGAAAAAATAGACATCAATTTTGAATTCGGAATATCAAATAATGCATAGGCTGAATTTTTGGTATTTTTCTGGAAAACTTCAATTTTCGATGAATAGTGAAAACACTTAGTGGTAGTTAAAAAACTGACTTTTTTCATTTAAATGAAATTTTTCCACTTCTATGAATTGAATTTAAAAAATCCTATAGACAAGGTTAACATCAAGGACTAAAATGTGGTTCAATGAGATGAAAATATATTTTTTGGTGAATAGTAACTTTTTACTTTTTTTACCACGGTTAAAAGTAAATAGGGTAATTAAGGGTAAAAATTATATTATTATTACCCTAAAAAATGTAATAATTCTATTTGATAAGTGTAATTTGAACAAAAACAACCTTAGTTATAAAATATGACCATTTAGGCCCCCTTGGATTAGATTAGGACATTTATTATTATTTTATTTAAAGAAGGGTTAAACAGTTAAAATCAATTTTTTATAACTAAATAATTTTTAATATAGGGTTATACATAAGATAAATTAGACTATAAATATTAATTAGAAATCTAAAAAGACTTCCTATATAATGGTATTTTATTTATAATTTTTAGACATTAAATAAGTTAATTTATTTATGACACAATAATGATGCAGTAATTATCTTATTAATGAAATATTGACATAATTGATGTTATAAATACCCAAATAAATGTAATTTGACACTTTTTATAAATTACACTAATTTTATAGGTTAATATGACATGTTATTATTGATTTAATTAACTTATTTAGAACTAATAATTCTTTTATAATTTTCACAAAAATCAATTACCAAATAGTGTCAAAATTGACGTGAAATGGTTTTAAAAACAAATATTATATTATTAATTGTTATTTTATTCCAAAAATCTAAGGTTCGGACAAATGAATAATATAAGGTTATATATATTAATAATAAAAAAATTATGGTTTGTTTGGCTTTTTATAGTAAGTTTATTAACCTTATAGTGTAAGAAAACCAGAAGACATGGTAAAAGTAAAATTATTTAACTTAAAGTTAAATCTAAATGATAAGGTTAAAATAGATACCTAAAAATGTCTAAATTATATTTTATGAGATTATTTCTAACCATCCCCAACTTAGCTTCGAAATAAATCAATTTGGAGCTATTAAAAATCGAATATTAATTTATAATAAAATAATATGTTTAGTTTTTCCAAAGGTGTCCCTCTCCTCCCTTATAAAAGGGCACCTCCTCCCTCTCTTCCTCACACCACTTTGAGCCTTCAAGCTCGGCAACACCCTGAAAAATTGTCTTCTCCACTTCCCTAGAAACATCCTAGAGGTCCTGGTATTCTTCAATGACCAATTTTAGTGCCCTAAAAGGAGGACTCAAAGAGGCGCTTCAAAGAAGAGGTAATGTCTGTTACCGATTCTTTCAACTTTATTTATTCTTCCACTTCTTCTTATTTAGTTTTTTAATTATGCAGTAATAACATCAGTATCAATAATATAATGATATGTTATTAAAATTATGAAACAACCCTATTTCACCGTCTATCCATCCAATGGAAAATGAAATCACCGCGCGTGCGTACGTACGGAATATCATCTCCACGCCGTGGTGTAATCTGTTTTCGACCACCACCTTACTTGGATGGGAATAATGGTGTAAATAAATAACTATATATGATTATTGTAAATCAATATTGATTATAAAATATTATATTTAAACTTAAATACAATTCCACAATCATGGGAATGATATCATCCCTCGTGCGTACGTAGGGACTACCGTCTCCACGATGCGATAAGATTAATTCTCCATGTAAACCATTCATGAATTACTATAATGTATATATAATAAGTAATCATGAAATATATGATATAATAATGATACTATATATATATATATATATATGTATGTCATCTACTTAATTCCATTCAATTCAATAAGGAAACGAAAACAGCGTTCATGCGTACGTACGGCCTCCCGTCTCCATGAACGGTGTATTTCATTCCATTTATCGATCTATCATATATATATGTATATTCTTAATATATATTACATATAAATCATGTTTTACATTATGGAATTAAGTAAATCATGATATATGTAATAATATTAAGAACAACAAGTCCAAATATGTACGATAAAAGAAACGATTTTACCCAAAACGCTGCTTTAACATTGAACTTACAAAAGAATGGGTAATATAAAGTCATAAGTGAACCATATATGATATCATAACAATGAATATGATTCTGTAATAAGTCAATGACATTATTTAAATCATTATACAGAAGGTTCGGATACGTACAAAGCATATTAGACCTAAGGTAAGGGATAATTTTTCAATTCTCATTTTTAACCGAGATTGCTTATTCGTAAGTATTTACTAGGGTTATTTCTATCATCCATGTATATGTTTTATAAAAGTGTATTCATGTATGTTTAAAGTCATTTTTACCCATTTTTACTTTTAACCCTTGGTATGGAAGGAATATTTCTTTTATTTACCCTACAAGGTACTTTTTTGACTTTTCTGAAAAAAGTACGAGAAGAATATTTTTTTAACGTATACGGAATGAAAGGATTTTTAAGGTTTTATAAAGACTTATTTTCATGAAGATTCCTCCAAAATATTTCATGACTATTTTCAACAAAATCCTTTTCCTTTAAAATTGCATGACATTTTGTGAAAATAAAATGATTTTGAAGAAGAAAGGATATTTTCCTCAAGAATTTGTTTCAAGTGTTTTATCAAAACCATTTTCCATCCATGATGACATTATTTAATATGTGTATGTTTCAAGTATAATGTCTCAATGATATATATGGTTTCACTTTTATTATTATGAAATAATATCCATTTATTTTATATGGATTACGTGATGATGTGATTATGTTTATGAAACCCATTTTATTCGTTGGGTTATTATGAATGATGTATGTTTATTTTTTGGAACAAGTAATAATGAATTCATTATGAGATGGGTGGGACCTATATCTCCCTCCAATGCATTGGGTAAAGATTTATATCTCATGAGATAGACATGGCTGGAACGGTAAGTGAATCCAGTACAGTAATACAGGACTGGAACGAGGAGTTAACTCGATTCAAAAAGGGACTTTGTCCACTAAGATGGTCTTGGCAGCAATGCCTATGCTACTATGGAAATCATATCATGTGCTTAATGGTTGCCACAATCACATGTTTTATTCCCATTCTATTTAATCATGATTAATGTTTCTTTATGATCTATGCCTTATGTACTGCCATGTATTATGTCATTGCTCAAGATTTTGTTGTTTAAACATTATGTTCATGTTTTTAAGTTCAAATGTATATGATTTGTTTTATTTTATACATGCTAAACCTTACTGAGAATTTGAGCTCACCCTTTATATGTTTTCTTTTCCCCAGAATATAAAGAAAGGTTTTAGGTAAGAAAACAAAAGGGGAAGATCTTTATGGGAGATGTTGATGATCATTCACCACGATTAGAATATTACGTTCTGAGTTTCCAAAGACACTAAAATATTATGGTCCTTGTGTGACTGTTTTTGTTATGTGTTAAGTATTCCGCAAAAGTAATGTAATTTCCATGTATGTAAAGCTTCGGGCTTCTTCAGTTGGTATCAGAGGAAAGGTTTAGTTAACCTTTGGAAACTAGGATGCGAAAACGTTAGTGAGATCCCTAGAGATATTTCTATGGGATTTTTAGGGATGTCCCTAAGGATAAGTATACATATAGGATATAGTCCTAGAACTATGGTAACGATCATAGAATTTAACCTAAGATGTTAGATATTGATGGTACTCCTCCTTTACTATATTGTTTTCCCTAGAAGGATTTTTGCCTCTCACACTATTCTTTTTGGGTTTTAGAAAATGGTTGGAAACAGGAAGAGTCACAATAATGGAGGATATGACAGATAATGGAATGATATTATTCATGAGCAACAAAATGAAATGGGATTTGGAAGTCCAAACATCGTTATTATGCCTAATCAAAAATCTCATAATATGATCAATAATCTCAACTTTGGTAAGTTTCCCGACTCAGATAATAAGAGAAAGATGGAGTTTCATGATGATCATAGAGGAAAGAAAGTTCAATTTCCATCATGTAAATGATGTGGGAAGAGGCATCGAGGAGATTGTTTAAAAGGAACTGGAAGATGATTTGGTTGTGAAAAATAAGGACACAAATCCAGTAAGTGCAAAGGAAAAGGTTCAGTTAACACCATGGACAAGGATAGTGATATTTCTACGACATCAACAATGATTAGATGTTTTAAATGTGGAATGTATGGTCATTATGCAAACCAATGCCCTAATGGAAAATTTCATGAAGAGAATCAGTATGGTCATATGATTAGTATTTATGTGGATGATGATGAAGAGACTACAAATGAAATATGAGATGAAAGAAATGATGAAGCTCAGTCAGTGGTTTAAGAAGTTAGTGGAATGATTGTATGTTTATAAAGAATAATGTATGATACTATGGAATAAAGAATCATCTATGGATTTTTACTCTATTGTTTTTCCTAAAGTATTTGAAAGTATATGTTGAATGGTACCGGTAACCATGGAAGGTTATTCAGATATTTTTGGAAAGTAGATGATATACGCATAATGAAGGGATAAGAAGATAATGAGATTGTATTCATGAGCTCCTGACTAATATAAGGACTAAGTGATATTATGGTTTGATTATATAGATTTTTTGGGATTTTGGTATGTGGAAAGAGTTAACTTTTTACAGTATTCATGTTTTAACTATGGTTCTATGGTTCAAGATAATATATGACTAAGGTATTTATGTGTTTGGAATGAAACCAACAAGATATATCTTATGATATATGTGAGATAAATGCTTTTATTCACATTCTTGGAAAATAACCTATCCAGAAATTGTTTTCTTTATACTATGAGCTTGGACCGAAGTATTTTAGATAATCCTAAAGATTGGAATGGATTATGTTGGACATAAGTTTGTATTGTTTGAGGATAAAACTTTTTTTGATATTATTGATGGGATGTTATAGTAATGTAGTTTTAGAAAAAGGACAACCTGCAGGACGGGCGACAACCCATCGCGTTAGACAAGGCTGTGGGAATTGAACCCACAACCGAAGTGCGACTGGCCTTTATCTCCTACCACTGGCCTATATGAAGTCCATGGTTAGTAGAAACTAGTTTTATTTTATTAAGCGGTATGATATATGAAGTATAAGTTCATTTTTTTAATTGTATATGATTAACCTCACCATAGATGGACTTATGTATATTTGATAACTTTTTCTAACCTTTTGTTTGAAACAGATGGAATGACCAATCATTATATCACCTGATCTGTTAACACTTCACGAATAACAAATTCAACTTCGTTTATTTAAGAGATGAAGTGGAAAGTGTTCAAAGCACGAACAATGGTGAGATTGTACCAAAATAAAGCAAGTATTTCTTCTAATTCAAAATTTTCAACTTTAGGGAAATGATATTGAAAACCAAAAATGATGTCCTAGTGCTCTTATATCCAATGAATCAGATGATACCTTAGATCATCACAAATTTATGGATTTGTGATTTTTGTCTTTTTCATAGCCATGTTCTCTACCACTCTCCATCAGAACATGATGGTTAGATTTCTCTTCCATATCCATATTTTCACTTATGTTCTCCTATGTGGAAACCCAGTGATTAGTTAATTTGGGTAATTGTTACGTTTTATACTCTAGTTTTTAAAGTTATGATTTGGTATTTAATTTAATGATGTGGGTTTTAATTAAAGAAACTTTAAAATAGAAAATCTTGTATAACCCCAATGAATTTCGAGGGCGAAATGCATTTTAAGGGGGGTAGAATGTAACAACCCAAGATTTTATGATAAGTATTATTTTTAATTTATTTGATGTCATGGGTTTTATGCTACACCAAGATTATCTTGGGCTATACGCAACACCGTATTAGCTTGCAGTATACACAACACTAATCTTAGATCGTGTTACACACAATTTCATGTTTTCTTGATAGTAGTTTTTCTACAAAACATTGAGTATAAATATATATATTCAATGTATTTTTTTATACGCAACAAGAAAGTATTCGTGCACTACACGCAACCCAGACTTGTCTTGCATTACACGCAATCATGACCTTTCTCGATAGTGTGTGTTGTACGCAATACTGGGTTTTACTAAACAACGTTATATTATTATAATATTATTATGAACTAGCCAATATGAATAGTATTAAATAAATTTTGAATTTTATAACATTATTATTCATCTTACACATTTTCTAGAACATGGTTTAAGAACAAAATAATTTTTTTGTGTTAAATAATTATTTTTAAAAAAATGCAGTTTTCCCGCCTTTTGATGGCGCACCCACTTTAAATCCTGTTTTTTTCATGTCAATAAGTTCAATTTGAAAAAATAAAATTATTATTTTGAATCAGGATATATAAATTTACTTTGGATAGAATTTTCATATTATTCTGATAACTTTCATATTTTAATGAATAGTAAAAACACGCTATATTTTAATTAAAAACAACCATTTTCATCGCAATAATTTATTTGGATAGATTATCTTTTTAATTGGTTTTAAAGTGTAATTAGAATATATTTTTAAGATTTAATCCAATGTTGGTCATAGGAATTAATTTCACTTTGAAATTGGACATAAACAAGTATCAATCTTTTGATAGTTATTGTTTCATAAAAACACGATATTTGTTTTGATAAAGGGAATTAATTTTAAAATTAATTAATGCCACTTTTATGTTTTTAATTTGGAAAAATAGACATCAATTTTGAATTCGGAATATCAAATAATGCATAGGCTGAATTTTTGGTATTTTTCTGGAAAACTTCAATTTTCGATGAATAGTGAAAACACTTAGTGGTAGTTAAAAAACTGACTTTTTCATTTAAATGAAATTTTACCACTTCTGTGAATTGAATTTAAAAAATCCGAGAGAAACGTTTAATATCAAGGACTAAAATGTGGTTCAGTGAGATGAAAATAATTTTTGGTGAATAGTAACTTTTTACTTTTTTTTACCACGGTTAAAAGTAAATAGGGTAATTAAGGGTAAAAATGATATTATTTTTACCCTAACACATTTCCTAATTCCATTGGATAAGTTTAATTAGACCGAAAACAACCTTAGGAATAAATTATGACCATTTAGGCCCACTTGGATTAGATTAGGACATTTATTATTAATTTATTTAAAGAAGGGTTAAACAGCTAAAATCAATGTTTTATAACTAAATCATTTTTAATATTTAGTTATACATAAGATAAATTCGACTATAAATATTCATTAGTAAGATAAAAATATTTCCTACATAATGGAATTTTATTTATAATTTTTAGACATTAAATAATTTAATTTATTTATGACACAATTATGATGCAATAATTATCTTATTAATGAAATATTGACATAATTGATGTTATAAATACCCAAATAAATTTAATTTGAGACTTTTTATGAATTACAATAATTTTATAGGTTAATATGACATGTTATTATTAATTTAATTAATGTTTTTCGAACTAATCATTCTGTTATAATTTTCACAAAAATCAATTACCAAATAGTGTCAAAATTGACATAAAATAGTTTTCAAAACAAATATTATATTATTAATTGTTATTTTATTACTAAAAATATAACTTTAGGCCAAATAACATAGATAAGGTTATATATATTAATAATAAACAACTTTCGGTTCGTTTGGCTTGTTATAGTAAGTTTATTAACCTTATATTGTAAGAAAACAAGAAGACACGGTAAAAGTAAAATTATTTAACTTAAAGTTAAATCTTACTGATAAGTTTAAAATAGATACCTAAACTTGTCTAAATTCTATTGGATGAGAGATTTCGACCCATACTAACTTTAACTTAAAAATAAATCAATTTGGAGCTATTAAAAAATGAATATGAATTTATAATAAAATAATATTTTTAGTTTTTCCAAAGGTGCCACTCTCCTCACTTATAAAAGGGAACCTCCTCCCTCTCTTCCTCACACCACATTGATCCTTCAAGCTCGTCCAAACCCTGCCAAATTCACTTCTCCAATTCCCTAGAAACATCCTAGAGGTCATGGTCTTCTTCAAAGACCAATTTTAGTGCCCTAAAAGGAGGTCTCAAAGAGGTGCTTCAAAGAAGAGGAAATGTCCGTTACCGATTCTTTCAACATTATTTGTTCTTCCACTTCTTCTTCTTTTGTTGTTTCATTATGAAGTAATAACATCAGTATCACTCATATACTTATATTTTATTATAACTATGAAACAACCCTATTTCACCATTTATCCATCCTACGGAAAACAAAATCACCGCACGTACGTACGTACGGAATACCGTCTCCACACCGTGGTGTAATCTGTTTTCGACCACCACCCTACTTGGATGGGTATAATGGTGTAAATAAATAACTATATATGATTATTTTAAATTTATATTGATTCTGAAATATTATATATACACTTAAATAAAATTACAAGATCTTGGGAATGATATCATCGCTCGTGCGTACGTACGGACTACCATCTCCACGACGCGATGAGATTCATTCTCCATGTTAACCATTCATGAATGATTATAAAGTATATATAATAAGTAATAATGAAATATATGAAATAATAATGATACTGTATTTATGTATATATATATATGTATGTCATCTACTTAATTCCATTCAATTCAATAATGAAACGAAAACAGTGTTCATGCGTACGTACGTCATACCGTCTCCATGAACGGTGTATTTCATTCCATTTATCAATCTATCATATATATATATATATATATATGTA
Source organism: Viscum album (assembly GCA_963277665.1). NCBI lineage: Eukaryota > Viridiplantae > Streptophyta > Magnoliopsida > Santalales > Viscaceae > Viscum > Viscum album. The sequence continues at coordinate 2,058,276,379 of OY728137.1, forward strand.
TATTCTGAATATATATTACATATAAATAATTTTTGAAATTCTGGGAATAATTAAATCAGAATATAAGTAATAATATGAAGAACAACAAGTCCAAACATGTATGATAAATGAAACGATTTTACCCAAAACACTGCTTTAACATGGAACTTACAAAATAATGGGTAATATAAAGTCATAAGTGAACCATATATGATATAATAACAAAGAATATGATTCTGTAATAAGTCAATGACATTATTTAATTCATTATATAGGAGGTTCGGATACGTACTAAGCATATTAGATCTAAGGTAAGGGATAATTTGGCAAATCTCATTTTTAACCGAGATTGCTTATTCGTAAGTATTTACTGGGGTTATTGATATCATACATGTCCATGTTTTATAAAAGTGTATTCATGTATGTTTAAAGTCCTTTTTACCCATTTTGACTTTTACCCCTTGGTATGGAAGGAATCTTTCTTTTATTTACCCTATAAGGTACTTTTTTGACTTTTCTGACAAAAGTACGAGAAGAATGTTTTTTTAATGTATACGGCATGAAAGGATATTTACGGTTTTATAAAGCCTTATTTTCATGAAGCTTCCTCTAAACGATTTCATGACTATTTTCAACAAAATCCATTTCTTTTAAAATTTCACGACATTTTGTGAAATGAAAATGATTTTGAAGAAGAAAGGATATTTTCCTCAAGAATTCATTTCAAGTGTTTTATCAAAACCATTTTCCATCTAAGATGAAATTATTTCATATGTGTATGTTTCAAGTATAATGTCTCTATGATTTACATGGTTTAACTTTTATTATTATGAAATGATATACATTTCTTTTATATGGATTATGTGATGATGGGATTATGTTTATGAAACCCATTTTATTCGTTGGGTTATTATGAATGATGTATGTTTATTTTGTGGCAAAAGTAAGAATGAATTTATTATGAGATGGGTGGGACCTATATCTCCCTTCAATGCATTGGGTAAAGATTTATATCTCATGATATAGACATGGATGGAATGGTAAGTTAATCTGGTTCAGTACTACAGGACTGGAATGAAGAGTGAACTTGATTCATAAAGGGACTTTGTCCACTAAGATGGTCTTGGCAGCAATGCCTAGGCTACTATGAAAATCATATCATGTGCTTAATGGTTTCCACAATCACATGTTTTATTACCATGCTATTTTATCATGATTAATGTATCTTTATGATCTATTCCTTATGTACTGCCATGTTTTATTTCATTTCTCAATATTTTATTGTTTAAACATTATGTTCATGTTTTTAAGTTCAAATGTATATGATTTGTTTTATTTTATCCATTCTTACCCTTACTGAGCATTTGAGCTCACTCTTTATATGTTTTCTTTTCCCCAGGATATAAAGAAAGGTTTTAGCTATGAAAAAAGGGGATGATCTTTATGGGAGATGTTGAAGATCTTTCACCACGATTAGAAGATTACGTTCCAAGTTTCCAAAGACACTAAACTATTACGGTCCTTGTGTGTTTGTTTTTGTTATGTGTTAATTATTCTGAAAAAGTAATGTAATTTCCATGTACATAAAGCTTCGAGATTCTATATAGTTAATAACATTAGGGTTGTATAAAATTTCAGGTTACATGGTATGTCATCTGGTATCACACACTGTGTGGGACTTCCTGGCTGCGGTGCTCGAGTTTCTACTAGAGTCCAATATCATACACCATGTGACCCTGTCACTGGCCGTGTGTCTTGTTCTTGGTAGCTCAACATGTTACTCAGAGGTTACGTGGGCAGGTGTAGGAAAAATTACATGGACATGGACATGTGTACTTCGACACATCAGGTGTACATGTTTTGGTACATGAGAATGACCATTGGTACATAAGCATGTGATAATGACATGAGAAATATTCTGGGTGATTTCTTCGTTATGTTTACTAATCCTACACACATTATATATAGATATTTACATGTATTGTGAGGAAACACCACATGAGAAGTCTAGGGGTTGGATGGACATTCTGTGTACCCCAAGTATATGATAGGTACACCATTTGATAGTGTTTGGAGACCCAATATCAGTTTAGAATGTTTTGTTAGTCTGTCCTCTTGAAGGTACAATGTTTCATTGAATCCACATATCTGGATTTAGATCCCCTCTTAAGGATAAGTCACATATAGAGTTTGTGGTGTCCTTTCGTGAGAGCATAGTGTGATCCTCTGTCCTTTTAAACCATATGTGGCGTTTGTGGAATCATCGTGACCGCCTAGAGTAGGGTGTTGATCCTCCATCTAGCTATCCATTTCAATAGGGTTTATGATATTATTAGAGTACAATGCACTACATAGTAGGTTGAACCTAATTAGGTTTGTTGAATCCCACAAAAGTCCACGGTGTGAAACCTTATCTGAGTATCATGGTCTTCAGTGACTTGTGAGGTTTCTTGGGTGGGAACCAAGGATCCTGACCTTCTAGATGAGTGGCTTTGGTGATAACATGGATCATGTAATTTATTCACCTGGAAAGCTCATGTATTTGAGTATAATCTTGTGTCTAGAATTTTGGTTGTGACAACCTAGAGGCATAGGGTCCTTCCTGAGTATATTAGGGGGGTTATATGAATCTATTAGAATATCCTTGTTATGAGCTTACTACTCATAATGATTCATGTTTTGTGTTTTTAGGGAGTCCAATTGGGTATTGTTATACTCACCACATCATGGGATCCTCCCACATGTGTCAGGTCTTATGCAGACAACAACGCATTTTACTATGTCTTGGGAGAAAAGGGAGCCGGTGGAGCATATCTTCTGCTAGAAAAATGGAGGTGTTTTTTGGGTGATAACATCTGATAGTAGTAATCACCCATGGAAAATGTCGGTCTCTTTTTCTTTTATTTGGATTTGTTTTAGGACCCTTTAGCACTTTCAGTACATTACTATCATATGATTAATTTGGGATCATAGATGTATACCTGCATTGGTTTGATTTTTTTACATTTAATAATTTTATGGGATTGTAGATGTGTGTGTGTTTATAGGTAAATTAGAAAAATGCGTCCCATATGTGTGATATTCCTACTCGACACAAGTCACCAGCCCCAAGCCTATTGTAGGTGAGCTTGGGGTAATTGTAGTTTGGGCCCAATTGTGTTGGGTCATGACTATTTTATGGATATTATCACACTGACCTTGTTAGGTTTAATTAATGGATGGATCCAATAGGTTATTAAGGTACAATGTGTGTGAAATAGAATTGGATGGTTTTCAGAATGAGCAACCATATGAAATATGATATGTAGTAAAAACGTTCAGGGGTTGTTAAACTAGACATCGTAATTTATGATTAAAAAATGAATTCTAAATAATATACATGAAAATTATTATGATAAAGGTTATAAAGGTAAAAATATTCAATAACCTATGTGTCCTGAATATGGGAAAAGAATCCTAGGAAAATTTCATAAGAGAATAGAAAGATGTTTTGTATGTGGTAAAAGATGGAATAAAGCAATAATATTCCATGGAAGTAGAAAGCAACTAGATGATGACATAAATGGGAATACAATTATATCCAAGGTATTAATTGAATATTCTAAATGTGGGGAGTCTTAGAAATATGAAAATCCAATTTTAAGGGTATATTTCAAGAATGATATTAGAAAGTCCATAAATATGATTATTTAGAACTAATCCATTATTTTTGAAGATGAGGAAACATCAAATGAAAAATCAAACGTCGAGATTATATATTTGATTATTTTTTTGATATTTTTATATATTAGGACATGATTAATATTTTTTGTTGGAAATAATTATTAACGAATAAGATAGAAATTATTGGTTAATAATAAAATTTGAAGGATTAATGTACCTACATTCAATGATAAAGATGTTTTTGTTTATTTAAGTATGATTATAATTTAGAAGGATTAGACAAACCTTTTGAGGATTTATGTGATGGGAATATCATTGAAGAAATCTATCTTGATTTCATTGATTTTGAGGTGAATATAACCATTATGTTTAGAATGTGAAATAGTTATTTCAGGATGAATTTACATTTTTTTTGTGGAAATAAGTTTACTAATATTATTGAGGTTTTATATGATCTTTTAGGATTTGGGTTATATTTTTTAAATTTTATAAAAATTAAATAGATTTAGATAATGGAAAACCCACAGGACAGATGACCACCCCAAAATTTTGTAAAGTAACAATTCGTTAACCCACAACTGAATGGTGACAAGGTGACAATGCCTACTATGGGCCTACATGATGTCCTAATTAATATGAACTCATTTTTTACCAAATATTTTGAAGATAAATATTGTGTTTATTTTGGTAATATAAATTTTATTGTAACCACTAGATTGATGATATAATTGGAGATTAAGTTATTTTTGAAGAAGATCATTGTAATTTTGGGGAAAATTTAGTGATATTATTGGATTTTAATTGAGGATTAATAATTAAATTATTTTTTGGAAGCATATGTGATATAAATGTGGATTTATAGTGATTTTGGTTATTTCGGAAAAATATTATCATATATTTATGATTATATGACTTGGGCATATACATGTATAGTATAAGACATTAGGAGTGACTGATATTATTTGGAGATAATTTTTAAATTTATATTAGAATAATATGTGTTCAAAATTTTCAATTCATAGAGTTTAAGTCTTTTTTTTGAATATTTTGACTAATTTTAGGGTTATTTATTTGTCAGATGATCTGTGTTAATGCTAGGGTGTTATTATTGAGGCTTTAGTGATTAATTTAGTTTTTCATCATATGAAATTTTATTCATTTTATAGAATTATATTACCTTTTGATAATCACATTGTCTTTGGTTAATGTTCATATAGAGGAAGAGTAACATGTCATCATTTTTTGGATTTATATGATCCATTTGAAGTTGATTTTTGTTCTCTGTGAATGGAAAATTCTTCTTGAATACTCATTTTTTGGAGTAAGATATGAGATTGTGGAATAAATTAATGAAAAGATGAAATTAAACTTTTTAAGTATGTATATTTTAATATTATTTTTGTATATATGAAAGAGTAATTCTTCAACTCTTGGAAAATTTTCTTCATGTAAAAACGTTATTTGTTCACATTATTACTTATAAATCAACTACGTTTTAACAAAAAATTCCTATTTTTTGATGATTAAAATTCTTAAGGCCATATTCTCTATGACACTGTATAAGTCCTCAGGAATAATTATTTTTCATTAATTCCCATGTTTCCACTTCTTAACTTTCTTTTTCTACTTGTAAACTTAGTGTTGTGTTATTCTAGATGACTTTCGTACTTACATTTTCTTTCTTTTCATCTCAATGTTTTATTTACCTTTTTTGTGATGTTTGAATTAAAAAAAATGATTTTGAAACTTTAAATACATAATTTTTAAGATTATGTTAAAATTTCAAGTATTAAGTTAATTAAATGGGGTGTAATGTAATGTCACAATATTTTAAACGTAATAAATTATGTTTGATAATGTGTACAACAGATGACACTATGATTAAATGAACTATGAAATATTATTATATGAATGTTATCTCCTAGTGGTTAAATTTTAGGGTATGAATAGAATTTAATAATTTTGTAATATATATAAATTTTGTAATCAATTAAAATGTATTGACTAATTTTTATGAAATAAGTACTCAAATTTTAGTGAATCCATTTTATTCTTCAAAAATGATTTTTATTTCGTTTTGTGGGTAATTAATATACATATTTATTGAAACATTTAGAAAATTTATTTTATAAAAATAAATTAATTTTTGATATCATCATATAAAAAATATCATAATATAAAATTTTGATAATTTTCTAAAAATATTATGTTTTCAATGAATTGTAAAAAAACTGATTTTTTTATAGAAAATTAATTTCTATGTTCAATTAGTTTCAATGTAAAATTATATTTTTGAATAAATTTATAATATGATTTGTTAATTTTTATTTAAAATAATTCAATTATATGTTTTTAATATGAACTTTATACTTCAGTTTAATGTAAAAACATTTTATAGTTAAAATATGTATTTTTCTAAAAAAGTAGTTTTTCAACGCATTTTTTCAATTTGATTTTTATTTAAATTCGGGAAATTATATGTTTTGAATTTTGAAAATTGAATTCCAAATTTTGAATCATGGGATTAAAATTTTGAAAATATGCCCCTTTTATTTTTTGTTAATATGAATAGAAACCTTAATATTTTTTGTTAACACCGTAAAGTCTTATTCAGTTAATTAATGTTAAAAATAAAATTACAGAGACCATAAAATGAACATCAGTGGTGAGTCTCCATTTTTCATGGGGATTAGCGAAGGTAGAAAATGGAGAATCCTAGAGTATTAGTCCATATATCATGACACGGGTAGAGGGTATCCCATGTGAGGGCCACACAAGTGGGGGATCTCCCATGTGGTTCACCCGGATGGGGGTTTGACCAATTGGTTTACCTAAATAGGGATTTCCAAATTTGTTTTCATTGGTGGGGTCCTACCAAGGTGGTTCACCCATGTGGTTCACCATGGTGGGAGATGAACCAAGTGGTTCACCCAGGCGTGGACTCCCCCAAGTGGTTCTCCCAAGAGGGTGCTCACACAAGTGGTTCTCCTGGGTGGGGGATACCCCAAGTGGTTCTCTGAGGTGGGGTCCTCAGGTATGTAAAGGGATTAATGTAATTTTTCTCCGATGTAAGGATGGACTACTTGGGTGAAGGAGCAATGTAATATGTAATTTCATATTTCCACTTCATTTTGGAGTTCATCTGTCCTCGATAAAATTTGAGGTATAAGGGTCTATTTATAGACTTGATGGAGTAATATAGATAATGGTCTATGTGATGGAGCTCGGTGAGGGAATTTTGTGAGGGACTTTCTTAAGGGACAATCATGAGTGAACTACACAATTTTCTTGAGTGCGAACCTTAATTCCATCATTAAATTTGACCAACTTTCAACATCCATAATTTCAATCCACAAGTTGGGTTGGGATCTACTACCAATCTAATGAAAGAATTAAAAGTGAACTAAAACCCTTATTCATGTGTATTCCCTATATAAGGGTGATTTATGATGAAAAACTTTCTTAATGTACCCTAAAATATTGTTTTTAATGTGGAAACACCTTTTAAATGTAATTTTAGGAATCACATCCTACTCTATGACTGAGTTCTCTCCACTAATCCTATAGATTTCATATAATTTTTATTAAATACTTATAACTAATTGTTGAGTATTATTTTAGAACAAGGGAATTTAACATGATTCTTGTTCCATCATGGAGACAAATTTACACTGAAATGATAATTTTGTTGCATAAGTGAGGATAATATAATCAGTTGTGTGGAAAAGTTCATGATGAAAAATTTTCATTCTTAACAATATAAAATGTTTAGAGAAAAAATAAAGGGTATAATAAACATGAAAAAATTATTGAACAACTAAATAATTAACCTATTTTTATTATTCATGAAGGTAATGAATGTGCACGACGATTCATACTAAAGGTAAGATACATTCCATTAAAAATATTATTTTAATTTTTCCCTTAAAAATATATTTTTTGTACACAATCTTATTTTTTAAATTATTTTATCAATGTATTTATAAGGATTTAATTGATTTATAAAAGTCACATTATTTTTATTTTTAAGTTCCTCCCAAGGTTTTCAAATGGAATCCTTTTTTGAATTTTTCAATATCCTTTACAAATGGACAAAATTAATGTTCTATTTTAATGTATATATTTAAAATGAAATTTTCTACCACCATAAACATTATTTTATTTTCTCAATCCGTAATAAAAAACCATCATTTTGTCAAAGAAAAACAAGTTTCCCCTTTTATTCTATGGATTTTATTTATAAATAGTGTTTTTAATGAAATGGGTGTATCAATATCTGAAAATGATTTCTTTTGGGTGAAAATAATGTTTTTATAATGAAAGTTTAACGTGTTATCATTTTATTTTGGTTCATGGGATTTATTTAGAATTTAGGATGGTTACATAATAAACCAAGGTTAGGTGATACCATTATATCCCTCTACATCATTAGGATAATAGATTATAATTAAAATATTAGTTTTTTCTTAAGGGATTATAGGAATGTTTTGTGTTAGTCCTTCAAAGTATAACAGTGATAGTAATTTATAGTGTATGTATGATGGTTACTACAACTATTACCATAATATTTATTCAATTTTAAGTTATAATCATATGAAAATGATGTCTCTAGTTATATTCAATATTTATCTGTGTTTTTTATTGGTATTTATGGAAATATTACAATTTCACATGGTGAAGGAAAGTATATGACTCTTTGTATGGTTAAAATTATAACTTTGTGAAAAAGTTATTATTAGTTTCTTCAGATTTAAAATAATACTTATGAGTTTTATTTTTTCATTAATATTTCCAATGAAAGGTTTTGGGAAAATATTTGGATAGAGAAGCTGATTTATTAGGGACCAAAATCTTAATTATGAGTGAGAATTTTATTTTCCAAAATGAAAAAAATTTATAATTATTCATGGAATAACGATTTTATTATATATTTTTTTATGTACCATAGAATTTTATGATCAGAAAATGTTTGAAAATGTATTTTTATATGAATTAAAGATTCTTAATGGAATTGAAGAATTCAAAATGAATGTAATGATGTTTTGAAAAAAAAATTTACATTAAATGTTTAATATTGTGGGAAAATAAATACTTAGTAAAATTGTCTTTATCGTAATGTATATGATTAATATTCATGAATTATGACATAAATCTCTAAAAATCTAAACATAAATGATGTTTTGAATGAAATAAAATTAAATCTAGTCTATAGAGTGTATATTAAGTATTGGTTAAGTATGTGTTCTTACATTATTATTATATATTAACACAACCCGATGAATTTGTTGATCCCATCATCTATTAAAATTCATTGAGAAAGATCATAATATTTATTATATATTAATAAAGTTAATTTCAGATTTATCATCAAAATGAGGATGATAGGTTGTGATAATGTTCATATCTATATACATTTTTATAGAAGTATTCTCCAGAACATTGAGTAGAATATCAAATCTCAATTAGATATAACTGGAGTGGTAATACATGTAGCAAATAAAAATTATTTAATCTAAGTCATTAAAATATAGTCAACTTAGAAGTCATATTGAGTAATAATAAAATGATGGAAATTTATAAGGAGATCCATAATAATCAAATAGAAGTATATCCATTAACCTTTTGAGAATTCCTATGATGAAATAAATATATATTTTCTCCCATATTCATTTATGTATGTGTAATGGTTTCATTGTTCTCTTTGACTCCAAATATTGAATCATAACTTATTGAAAAACCAATATATCCAAATTTATGTTGCCACACTAGATGTTCTCCTTGAAATATCTATAAATATTATTGAAAATCAATGGATAGTTAATGTTAATATATGTGTATCAACTAATATCAACTTATACAATTCTAGTATTAAATGAGAAAAATTTGATTCTAAATTATTATAAATACATTATTATCATGGTTGAACTTCAGAAATTTCATTACACTCTCTTATAAATCTATTTATTTTATTTATACCTCCTTGATAATCACATTGATGAATGGTGAATAAGTAATTTTGGTAATATGGGATTTATACCCAATTTATATGATTTCTCTATTTAACCCATTCAAATCAATGTGTATTAGGGCTCTTTGATACCTCATAGTCCTTGATCGACGGACCTTAAAAAACCATGAGAAATAAATAGCCAAAATGTAATTTTTTAAAAATAAACATCACAATAACTTCTTTTAAAACCCATTATATATCAAACAAAATCTTCTCCCCTCCAAATTAGTGTGAGTAATGGCGGATATAACAATATTATCTTAAGGTCCATCATTTTTTTTTACTAATTCATATTTCTCAAGTAACATTACTCTCTTTTTAGTTAACATGGTTTGTGGATTTGAAAACTATGAGTAATTTCTCATAGAGATTAAACAGTACACAAAAAACACCAAAATTAAATATTCCATTATATTTTGTTGGTTTGTGTATTTCATTAGTCACATATTTCATTAATTATATATAACATTATTATTATTACATGACCTAATAATGATAACTTCTATTTCCATAATTAATTGTTTTAAAATTCAGTATATAATTTCTCATTTTTTTGTTCTTGATTACAATCCGAAAATGCTCTCCAAGATATTCCATGATTATAAATATATATAAATATCATCTATATAGACAAATAAAACCTGATTATGGTAATTTAAAATAATTTATTTATCAGATCTATCAAGATTCCAAAAAATTTGTAAATGTTAATGTCATAACTATAAATTCATGGGGTTTATAAACACTATGAAAGGTTATATTCAGTATATACTCTCCCTTTAACCTTAATTTATTATATCTACATGAAAATACTATCTTTGAGAAATATTTATATCTTTATGGTGGATTAAAAAATTCATAAATATAGGGTTAAGGATAAATTTTATTTATAGTGATTCAATCAATTTCATGATATTCAATGAATATATCCCTGAATATATAATTGTTATTGAAAACTAAGATTGCTGTATACCTTGGTGATGAACATGGAATATTAAAAATCCTCTCTATACTATTTTGTACTTCCTTTTGTAACACCACCATTTTAACTAGTCACATTATATAAGGATTCATTGATATTGGCATATCCCTATGAATTGGTTAAATAGAAAAATCATCCCCATAATTTGAGTTGAGACTAGTAAAATATTTAGTAAATATTTCATCATAATCATTCACTAATGGAATATCCAAAATATTGAGTTTCTCCACAACAATTTGGGAAACCTAACACTCATGATTGGATTTTAATACTTTTATAAAGGAATTAGTTGTCATAGGGAAACCATAGTAACCTTCCATAAATATATGATCATCAATTGATTAGGGATATGATATGTAATTTCCCTTTTTAAAAAATTGATATAGTATTCATATTGAGAAAATCATTACACTCTTAAAAAAGAAATAAAATTATACCAAAGGATAAATAATACAATTTAGAGGATGAAAATTTCTAAAAAAAATTAATTATATAAGAGTTGTATAATATCGTTGAAATCAATGTACAATATGTGTTTTTAACAAATAAATCAATATTTATTCCATGGTGTGATTGTAATGACCCTGATCGTAGTGTATCCGAGCCCATTTCGGCATTATCCAAAGATACAAGGAATCACATCCCAATGGACTAAATTGTTAGTAGTATTGGTAAAGTAGATACGTACTTGAGTCTTTCATTACAATTAAATACAAAATATAAAAAAAATATTTTCATTGATAATTCTATTATTCCCCTTAGAATATCCCTACATATCAATCATAAATAATTTCCCAATATAATAGTGAATATAAAACCTATGAAATGGGTGTGCCCAGATTCTTAGTAAGGGTATGCGTACAACATAACCATTAAATAAATCAGTAATTTCTAATATGTAAAGGTAAATAACTAAAAATACATTCCATTTAATTAATAACTTTACTATTATAATTAAATAAGTCCTAATCAGTATGTAAATGTAAATAATCGAAAACACCTTCCATTTAATCAATAAACTGAAAATAAAATGAATCTATAGATATTATCGTTGTCATAATATTGTGGATAATAATTACTGAATTATAAATGATAGAAATGATTTATAATTATTAATCATGTTATTTGGAATGTGGTAGCTATACTGTGAAGATATTTAACAAGAAATATAAAAAAGTATATAGAAACTGGTTTAATTCTAGCTTATTGATTCATGTCAGAAACCTATTATTGCATCAAAGGGATATATAATTCCAAGCCCCACCATTAAATACATGTCTAAATCCTTAATCATATATAAAATTTCTTATTTAATTCATTAATAATGTTACTTATCATTAAATATTTGTATTGAGTTAATAATAGATATTTTTCAGTATTTCTTCTTATAGAAAAATAACATTCAATGTAAAACATCATATATATAAATGATATATGGATTAAGAAATAATAACATCCATGATATATAATGTGTATATTTATGGAAAATTTAATATCTTGTTATCATATGAAATTGAGTAATTCAAGTTAAATTTAATGACTAAAAAATGAATCAAGGAAGTTAATGTAATTATTATACCAGGTCAAAATAATTATAAACCATCTAGAAGAATAAGGATGGTATAAAAAAAAATATTATTTGACAAGTATATATAAACTAAACTATTTTTGTAATCATGATGAGGGAGATGATGGAGATAGAAAGAAAATACCTTTTTTGAAGTGATGATGGTAAAACCTCGGTCCCCTAGATATATTGTAATACCTTGGACACCTTTTATCCTTATTGGAAAAGATCCATCAACATTGTTGTTTGGGATTTAATAAAAATTAGTAAACTTGATATGGGAAATTTGAATATAAATAATAAAATAATTTATCAACCAAATTCTATCCGAAGAAGAAAAATGGATATCATTTTCAAGACCACTATTTATATCGGCTATCTCCAAAGAGGAACCAATAAAACCCTTTAAGATTAAGATATCATATGATAGACCTATGTTCATTGTGGTTGATTGGGAATATCTGAAAAAATGTTTTGATCTATGTTTGTTCTCTCTTAATGAACATGTCACATACATTAAAGGAAACAGAGCTTGGTCCAATGCAGATATAATGCTTCAAATCACATATTGCTGGATTCTTTCATTATATTAATTAATACCATTCGGGAAATTATACATTCATATCATATTATTGAGAAGGTTTGATTTCAATACTACATAGAAGATCATAAAAGGCGACATGAAACTATGACTTTGTAGAATCATATATTTGTATATGAACATTAATTCATTCAACCAGATACATCATACTGCACAAATCAGTATTAGGCTATAAGGGTTACCTTGTGTGTTCTGGAATCCAAATATACTCAATAAATTATCCTCAGGCATTGGTATTACATTAAATGTGGAAGAACACACATTGAATGGAGATGTAATATTGTATTATTGATTTCAATTTTATGTAAATTGGAAAACAAGGACATAGAGGTGATCAACTTTATTGAGAATGATAAATAATTTGAGTTTTTGGTGGAATATGAATTTATTCCACCATTCAATGATTTATACAGTACCTTTGAGAATTAAATTTAATATTTTTGATTTTTTTAGTAAAAATACTGTCTAGATATGATTCCAAATAATGGAAAGAAGATAATAAAAGAATGAAACAAAAATATCCATTATTGGAATATGATGATTCTCTAAAGAAAAAAGTTTCTTGGAAATGGTTAATGACTAAGACCAAATATGTTTCTACTAGGTATTCAAGGACATCACTTATTGAGGTGGAAACAAATATAACAAACCCTCTAACAGTATTGATGATTTGAGTTACATATATATACTAAATGAAAATATATAGATGGAAATGGATACCATTGGTGAAAATGACATACATTTAGATTTGAAAATTTCTAATGAAATAAATTGTTTTTTTTGTCGAAAAACCTTATGTGGAGTTGCAAACAAAATCTACAATGTCTAAAAATGATGTTGACATTAAAATGGATGGAATAAAAACGGATATAAACAATATTGATGATAAATATAAGCATGATGCATGTGTAATTAAAAAACATGGGAACATGATTCTATAATATCCTATTAATATAGTTAAATAGAAAACTTATATCAATGAAACATGGGATATTTTTTATTCACATTAAATTTTTATAGATGAATCTAGAAATTCAGATGACATTTCTAACAAACATGGGCATGAAAGTAATTCCATAAAGACTACAGGTACCAAAAAGTCAAATAGATTAAAAAAATTTAGTGGTTGGAATAAAGGTGGTTTCACTGCTATATCCTAAAAAATGAATAATCCTTTTTTTAAATTTTAGGGTATGTTCAACCATAAAACTATCAGTTAAATTAGGCTCTTCATCCAAAATCATAGATCCAAATAGATTGTGTTTCCTGAACTAAAAATGGAATTATGTAAATAATTTATTCTTTTAAATTTTGTGGACTTCTTCAACTTGGTATGAATCTATCAACTTTTTAAAAAAAGTGGATTTTATTTTAGGAACAGTCGAGACTAGAGAAACCAACTATTTGTCGTCTCAATGAACAGTTAATCACATATAGTTTAGAAAGTGTTTGAAAGAAAAGATATATCTCTATCGCCTACGCTTTAAATAAATATCAATATTAATGGACATTATCGATGTAAATATGATCCCTATCCAAAATTATCAATGACTTGTGGTTTCTTATTGGGTACTACAACAAAATCCTCAATCATAATGAGAAAATATTAATTATGAACAATTAGATCTCATAAAAGGAGTTCATAGAATGCATTGAAAGAAGCAATACTTTTTAAGTAAACCTTGTTTGAAATAAGTAAACATAGAACATGAAGGTTCTCAATTAAATGGGGGCTATTTATACTAATAGTAATTCTCTCTATGAGGCCTCCTGGAATAATTGAGAATCCATTTCTTGTGACACGATTAAAAAAATTAACTCTGGTGACAATTCTGTTCTAGTGATTCTGATTGATAAAGATTTGAAAACATTATTACCCTTTAGGTTTAAAAATTATTGGGATATCCACTATAAATGTAGGACGATTTTAAATTTCATTTTGACCTTGGTTGATTATAATTATATTCCCTTTTCGTGTATCCTATCATATAAATTTTCTAAAAGGATAATGAAAGAGTAGGTCAGATCTTGTTTCAATGAGTAAGACATAAATATTTCCTCTCTTAAATCTAGTTTATACTTCAAACAAGAATGTATCACTAATTGGTATGTCTCTACAAAACTATAAATTGAATCTTAGGTTTCAAATATGATAAATAATATTCTAAATATCATTGGTAGCACAAAAAATGATAATTATAAAATAAGGTGGTTAAATTATGATGAAATAAACAAGAAGTTCTTGAACTGACATCAACAAGTTAGAAAGTATAATCTACATCTATCACTCCCCAAGGTTTGTGATTGAATTTTAGATGATAGAAGATCCCTTTCTGATCTTTTGGTCTCTATCTTCATGAATATATTCAATGTTTCCATAAGTATCCTTGATTTATTGGAAGGTATCATTCTAAAATTGTCCAATTATAATTATAATATCATGTTGTCTTCAATTTCTCTTTATTTTGAGATGTAATAGTCTTAAACTGTTCTAAATACTAGGAGTTCTCTTGGATATAATTGGATTACCAATTTTTTTATTTCAAACCTTATAGGATACTATATGACATGTTGTTTTTAGGTTGGTTGTCCACTTATTTAAAGGTGTATAAATAATAATTAGTTTCACTGATAAATTAAATAATCTAATACCAAATAGTTGAAAATGAATGTAACATAAGTTATTTTATGCTATATCATCTTTTCAATACTATCCAAGAAATTATAGGCATAATCCTAGTCATTAGAATAACAAGAATTGTTAATAAAATTATATCCCAAAATTAATTTTCATTTATTAAAAGGAGGAATATAGATGATTGTCTTATAACATCCTAGGAATGTGTGAATCTACATAATAACCCTTTCAAAAAAGGTAACATTTTTGTAAATACGAATATCCAAAAATCATTTGAAATGATGGATTAGGGATACATACGTAAAGTCTATTAAATGTTTACATTGATAATGGTATTTTTCACTAGGTTAAAATACTTTTGGGAATAACACACATTTCAATTATCATTATTGGATACCCTATGGTAGACATTACATGATTAAGAGGGGTTAGGAAAATAGATTCTCTCTCTTACACTGTATTTTCCATTATAGAAGACTACCTCAGCCAAATCCTTCTAAATTTTGTGGAAAATGGTAATCTGAAAACCAAAGGGGTCTCAAGAGGTTTATATACTCATTAAAGCTTTTTTTATGATGATGATATTACTCTATTTATAAATAGAGACAAAAGGAATATTGAAAAAATAAAAAATTTATCTTCTTATTTATGAAATACACATGGTGTAGGAGATTATCTAGAACGAATCGTTATTTATTATAGGGAAAACATTTCAGAAACTAGAAAAGTGGTAATTATGAATAAACTGGGAATAATAGAATGAGATGTACCTTCTTCTCATATTGGAGTTCCCTTTATTCCATGTAATACTATATCATTATCATTTTAATCATTATTTGAGTCAGTTTTGGAGACTTTTAACCTAATTTAATGGTAAGTGTTGTTCAATAGTGGGAAGAGTGTTCCTTATTATCTATATTATTATATAAAATATAATTAGTCATTTATGTTGTATAAATGTATTACTATACTACACAATAATATAAATTCTTCCAATAAAAATTTCATTCGGATTTGTTCCATTCAGGAAGGAAAATCATTAATGTTCTTTAAAAGAAATGTGGTAAACATTATTCTCATAGAGAACATGGAATCAAGACCCTTTACTGTTTTACTGAATCAATTTAAGACCATTTTATTTAGATAATTAACATTCAGTAATTTGAATCTATTATATGACATAGATTGATATTATTAAATATGTTGAAATGTGGGAATATGAATTATGTAGAATTTTTGGTCTGGTCGACCTTTAAAAATGTTTTCTCTAGAATTTCTTTGAACTCCCACTGGAATGTTAACATGAACCCCTTACTAAATTTATTTCATGAAAAATGGATATACATGTCACTTGTTGATATTCTAAGCTCCTCTAAATAATGTTTAGATATCAACATTGTAGTAAAAGATCAAACTGAAAGTGGGGAAAACAATATAGATGTCATTAAAATATTTGTTATAATTTATAACATCAAAAATCATGATGATGTGATGATATGAAAACCTCAAGCGAATGGTTCTTTTCTCAACATTATATATATAAAAGATATTCTCATCAGAAGGTGCACAGTTGGATTATATGTTTAAATAATAGATATATAAGGTGCTTCAAACACACTCTAATTTAGAGGATGGTTTTTTGTAAAACTCCCTATTTATTCCTTTTTGCAATCAGTGATAATATCATTATGATCCAAGTGAACCTTAATCCATCAACTAATTGAATATGTGAATAAATTTTTCTTATAATTTAATTTTTAATTAGATTCATGACCAATTTTATTATATATTTCATGTATGCCCCATAAATATTTTTGTTCTTATCATAGTGGATAAATGCAGTGGTGGGTGATAAATTATTATTTTTATTTATCATTGGTCAAATTCACGAGTGAGGATCCTACAGATCAACATTATAATAAATTTATTTAATATCCGATGAAATGAATACCTATTCATGGTAAATTTCCTTGCTGATGAATGTGTATCATCATAAAATACCCTTTCGGATCGCCGTAAGTGCATTGTATGGATCCAAGGATTGAATCATTCTAATGATGATCCTCACACAACACTATGATCTCCGAGAAACCCCACTCGATCTTTGGCTGCTAGTGCAATGAATAAAATTTCTTATATTTTCCATTAATGATCACTTTCTCTTCTTTATTGAAGAAATATATCCCTTATTTCACATTATTGATATGGGGAGAGACGAATGAGATGATAGAGAATTAATTCTGTCAAAATTATCTATTTTTATTTCCTTGATCTATTTTTGTATAGTCTACCCAGTAAAAATATTTATCTATTTATAGACCTGTAGTTTATGTTAAAAAAAATATTTAATTATGTGCTAACCATTAAATAATATTACCACATTTAATTAAAACCCCAATTCACATAATAATAATAATTCTATTGTCTGACCCACATAAACTTCTGAAAATTGATAAATAATATTTTCTGACATGTAAATAATTATTTATTATCAGATGTGGTCTTGTTCTATTAAAAATTTAAGGTATTTACTGGATAACTAAATAAATATTTTATTCTTAAATAAATGTTTAATTCACATACCAGTAAATAAATATTTATTAAATAATAAATAAAATAAAATAAAACATTTTATTAATAAATTTGGTGAATAAGTCATTTTATTAATTTATGCGATCAATAAAACTAGATATAATTATTCCTCTATAATAATAATAACAATATTTAGTCTATTAATTAATTTAAAATATATATTAAATGATATTGATGGAGAAACATAGTGTGTGGCCTTCTAGGATTCTTGATCATCAGAATTATGCAGTTTTTCCTAAAGTCTAAGATTACTATCTATTAATGTGTCAGGGAACCCATGTGAAATAAAATAATGTCATAACGATGAAATCCATATATGAATTCTCAATATGTAATATAATATAGGTTTCACATCTCAATCACTATCATATAAGTTTGACATTTCTTTCTTTGACTATCTCATATAAATTTTGTTTAACCATGGAAATGGAATTTAATGAAATAATTATATTCCAATCAATGGTCCATGATGTCATATTGTATAAATATGTAAGGGACAAGTCATTACTCAAATTATGAATTAATGAAATGTCAATCATGATGTAGGAAACATACCCTACTACCCTCCAATATCATTCATGATGGATTTGGTCAGTAACTCTATGTGTGTGAGTCAAGACCTACATCAATAATTGACAAAAAGTCCAAGGACCCATACACATGCCCGAAGATAAGAATATATGATGAAACCAAAACATGTAGAATTGATTTTGGTAGGTCTATTATCATAATATTTTGTCTTTGATATTACTATGTTATAACATCATGAGAAGAACACTCATGGAATTACATGTACTCGCACCTAATGGTATACAAACTAGATGACCAATCCTAGTATGTTACCAAAATAAAGAACTATTTTTAGAATATCATTATAGAAAGTCAATATTCTCATCACTGAGGAGAATAACTATAGCCTTATCTAAGAATTGGACACACTAGGACATTATCACATTAATGTTATTGAGATCAAAAGTATATATGTGAAATGATATTTATATTATTATTAGCTTCATGGGTTATACATGTAATATCAAGGATAATGTAGTTGGTTCTAGGGCCCCCACCACAATAGACTCCCACTTTCCGTAGAGCCAAATGATAATCAATAGGTTAGTACTTACAATTAAACAAGATTCTACTGAGTATTTCGGTAGTTACTTGTTGTACCACATTTCTGTGTATTTGGTTAGTGAAAACACATCTATGTGCAGTAAAATCATTTACTCCAACATAGATATCTTGAGTAAATTCATCATGTATTAATTAAACTGATTATACACTTATTTTTTCCCTATCAAAATCCTACAATTTTGACTAAATCCATAGTCAAAATTTATCATAAAATTATAAACCTATTTCTTTTGGTATGACCAAAAATCAGAACAAGACTATGACAAACCGCTTCTTAAGCTACATCAAAATCCGCAACGTACGCATATGTTGTATATATGGAAACAACTAAATCTAAAACTTTTTCATTAAAAATTACTACATACTTCTCAGTTATACTAGGTCAACATAAATTAAATATTGATAAGCATTCAATTGCCTCAATCACTAGTATTCTCTACTTTTTAGGGACCAAAAATTCCTCCAGTTATCTTTTCAAAGTACAATCACGTGGTTCTAACTACAAGACCATGAAATTATGTTGGATTTATTTGATATTCACATAATATTCATTATTCATTAGTAATATCAAATTTTAATACATATCATGGAACATGAGATGAATTCATAGCATTGAAGCATATAAAATTATTTAAATCATAATTATCACTTCCAAGTACCTTGTATGTTCTAATGGAAGTATTATATTCCAATAACAATTCAGTCTCCACTTTCTAGAGCATGTATTTTTAAATAATCAATTAAGATATATTTTATTACTAGATTATGAGAACGAATTTATGCTTTTATGTTTATCTTGATCACCAAAACATGATTTCTACTTTAAGTCATAATTAGATAAATTTTATAAATTTTTCATAGAAAATGTGTAATACATAACAAAATTTTTGGCATCTTATTAACATATCTATATTGAAAACCTACTCGCACCCACTAATGAGTCTGAGATACCTACAACTCATTTTTTCCCAAATGAATATACTCTGATCAATATGGATATTTAATCTAAAAATTAATTCATGAAATCTACAGATATTATTGATATTTATTGATATTACCAACCCTTTCTGTTAGGTACAGTATACATGTATAATAGGGTAACAATTTGGCCATGCCATAAAGATAAATTCTATATAAAATCCTCTAAATGATATGGCCTTGATAATCAATATCCAAATATGATGATAATATAAGTATTAATTAACAAAATATAATTTCAAATGACTTTTAGTCATGATTAGAGGTTACACGTTTTCTAATAAATTTTTTTTTTGACAATCACTCATCATTTATTTGTATTTTCTTATACAATCCATGCATAATATCTTTTTGAAGAGTCACTTTTAGTATTATGTCCTAGAACCATTAAAAATTTGTAAAACTGAATCCTGATATATGTAGTACATTACATGAATTTATATTTAGTTTTAAATCTTATCATATTTCCATTTAATACTTCTTTATAGGAATCATTATTATGAAAGAATAATACATATATCACCAAATTTAGTAACAAAAAACAACCACTTTCATTTCTAATTCTAATGAAGTATATGTTCATAGAACTACTCCTACCACTACGATTAGTAGAATCTCATATTCCTTTGGTAACATATGTGTATCCAGATCTTTAAACCATAGATGATATGTTTTCTCCCACTATATTCCAAGAGAAAAACATCCTTTATGAATACATTATTTATCTTGAATATATGTTTCTATCATTATTAGATATTGGATCATTAACATCGATTAATCTTAGTGTTTTAATGTTTGTTTATATCTATGAACAATGTTTAACAAATGGTTTGAAAAAAATATTTATTGCAATTTCATAATATATTCTCATCATGTATTAATTAAAATGAAATACATTTGAAAATATTGCAGTCTTTTGGTTTGTTGTTTCATATATATTTTACAAATATATTTTGCATGATATAGTGGATGATTTGTTTTGTATATAACACTCGTCATTAATATTTCTTTTATAATCATAAAATAATTTATGTATATAAAGAAATTTGAGTTTGGGATAACCTTTAATCCACATTTATAATCTATTATTACTTCTTTAAGATGTTCTCCAACAAATCAGATCGAATATTCCATTATATTTATCATGTTCACTCATTCACATCACTGGGTATTTCTAGAATTTTATAAAACAATATATTGAAGTATATAAGGATACCATAATATTTAAAATAGTTTACCCGACCATGTTGAACCATATTTCAGATCATTGCGAATTAAATTTATGTATAAAGGGTTATTTATCTAAAAAATGATATGTAGTTTTCTTTCATATCTTGTACCATAGCTAAATTTACCCTAAAAATAATTAATGAGAATAATGAAGGAATATACATTTAGTATCATTTGAAAAATAATTATCTCGACAAAATTATTTAAGAGTATTATATTTTATATTCATTATTCATTACAATGTATAAAAGTGATTCAAGAGTCACCAATCTATCAATGTTTTATTTAAGTTGTCATAAAAACATTTATTACAAATGTGAACTAATGTCTCATTGTGTTTAGTCTAACAATAATATAAATTTTTCCGTAACACTTATTACAAAAATCAATAAATCCATTTAGAAATGATAAGTGTGGAGCTTCCCTTAACTGAACTAGGAATCACCATTTATCAGATCCTTTGTAGTTCACTTTATAGGATTCACCCATCAATTATTTCTCATTTACCGTATTTAAATACATTTATGTTGTAATAATATTGAATTTAATATAAAAATGAATGATATAAACTTGATAAATATTACTATAGTGGATGTGACAACATGCTTCTTCAATAAATAGTAATTTATTTTCTATTGTCCCATATTTCTACATGAGATAAAAATATCACCATTTTCATTCTTCATCCCTAAAATACATAATTTTACTGAAGGTTGTTTTGGAGGATATTTTGAATCTATATTAGTAATAGGATCTTCATATTTTTTTACAAAATTTAACTATACGAGTAAGAGAAATAGGTTCCAACCAATCTTTGAATTCATGGTGAATCATTTAAAAAATTTTCCCGAGTGAAATCCATTTTTCTTATCCATGGTTGTAAAAATAAAGATAATCATGGAATAAAGGATAATTAAATAATATTAAAGTATAATTTCTCCCTCACGTGGATACCAAAATTCTTTAATCAATCGATATACCTCATCATTTTGAATGCATGATCTGTAGTGATATTTCCTTTCTGAAGTTTACACTGATATAGAGAATGGAATATATTAATTATTAAAAGCCTTTAATTTTCTTTCCCAAGATAATGAATATATGTTATTATGGTGTAATAGTCCATTTCTTTATGTTGTATCATTTAATATCTGGTCATAGTTCATAATATAATACAACAGACATAAGAAGAATCCTCAATATATCTCTGGTATGATTCCTTTTTAATTTCTCTCACTTCATGGGGTGGAAGAATATGAATAAGGGATTCCAACACAAAATAAAATCTTTCTTATAAAATTTCATCACATAAACGATTGTACCACATCTGAAAACAGTTATATTTATAGACATACCCTAATTTAAGCAATGAATTAATTTCATTCATGGTGTTACATGAAAGTTTTCTACAAAAATTAAAATTGTTGTTTATTAGTTTTTTTTATTAAAAATTATATGAGAAATAATAAAAAAAATTATATTAATACACACAATATTTTTTCAAATCCAAATATCCCCCACCTTAGATCATATAATGTCTAGTTTTGTGGAAAATATAGATTCTAGGATTTATATTCTCCATAACATAAGCCCAAAAGGGGTTTCATGATAAATAAAGGTATTTAGATAGAATGTTTATTGGAAAATCCAGTCTTGTAGCTTGTTGATATGTTCAGTGGACACCCCTATCCTGAAATCCATACTAGGAGTTCCTTAACAATCTTCTACAAAATACATCATGTATATCGTGGACTAATCCTCATGATGTAAAATTGTTAATTCAACCCAAAACCTTCATTAGAACTCCCCTTATAAATGTATATTTCCCAATAAGGCATGGTCAAACCCTTAGTTCTATTGGGTTTCATTGCTAATCATGTAATGGAAGGCCATGTCTTACATAATATTTAATCAAGCGATATTAATTTATTATTCATAAATTGTATCTTTTTTTATCTATTACATGTCATGTTATTATTAATTTTATGTTAATTAATAAATTAACAATGTTGGATAAAACATTTAAGCATAATTAATTAATTAATTTATTTGTCTTTGAATAGTAATTCATTTATTAACGTGATCCTAACCATGGATATATAAAATAAGTAATTTCATAGATTGAAATAAATATTTAATTAAAGGACCCCATAATGAGAATTATCTAATGGAATACTTATTTAGTGGACTTTAAACTAACCATTGACCTAAGGGAAAAAACTCATATTTCTAATCTTGGAAGGAGTTACTACATTCCACTTGTACACCTGTGTACAACCTTAGTTGGAATCATAGTGGTTCCTTCTTGAACCTCCTCCATGCTCCATGGGATAATATATTAATTACATATATTTATGAATCACATATAGGTTAGTGGAAGTAAAGGATTAGTCAAAATTGGATTACATAAATATCCATGGATATGCAGGTCGTACACAATAAAAGATTGAGGGATGAAAAGAATTCCATCATATTAATTTTAATAATAAGTAATTGAAAACCCATGCAATAAATAAAGTTAAAAAATACCATTCCTACATAGGTCTTGGAAAATATCTTTAATGGTTATACAAATAGTGAATATAGAAAACTAACTGGCTAGAATTCATTTCATTATCTGTTCATTATTATAATGACGAATGTGCTTGCATTTATTAATTAGCTCACATTCATATTAATGGTCATATGAAATTAATTCGTGATACCATTCATTTTTGGAATATGTGGAAAATTAATGGCCTAATAAATAATGACATATAATTTTTAAAATAAATTAATTGATCATTTAAAATATTTTAAAAACAATACTATATTGTAAAACACATAATGTTGTTCTATAAAAAAAATTAATGATTTAATGCTATATTTTCTTAATTTAATGTAATTTTTAATTCAATCAAATAATGGGAGACTACATTGTGTGTACATATTTCTAAAATCCTTTTATTTTAATTTCCAACTATCTTGGGTAAAATCCTAGGTGTGTGGTGTGTATTTTGGATGAACTACGTGACATATATTCATTAGCTACACATTGTGTGTTCTTATTTCTGTGTGTTTGGGATGCATGTCTGCATCTTCGGTGGGTGTCTTAGATGATTACATGACATGTAAAGGCCATTTACTTATATTATATCCCACCTATCCATGTGTTGATTTTCTCTTAGGGAGGCTTTATGTGTTTTTGGACTTGGGATATGATGAAATTCATGGGGTGTACATTGTATAAACTTTGTGTATATCATAAATTATCTAGGTTTTCAGTCTCATGTGGTTTTCACTATGTATAATGGAAACACATATTTCACAACTTATGCCTCTAACCCATGTAGAATACATGACCAATACACTGGTATACACTATGTAATCTAAAATCCTTGTGCCATGTTTGATGATAAACATGTAGTGAACACCACATGAAACTACCATGTGGAAAACCATCTATCTCTCGGCTTGTCTAGATTTAGTGCTGTAAGTTATATTGTGTGTAATTTTTAGTACACACTGTGTATCCCTATTCTATCAACCAAAAAATTAGCATTTTATTGAAGTCATATCCAGTCATTCTTCATCAGTTCAAAAAATATTAAGAAAATTAAACACTGAACGAATCACGATTAATATTTTAAAGAATTATAATTTAAATTGGATTAAACAATGAATAACATGAGATAAAAATATAACCACTATTTCCAACAGATCAACAATAAAATCAATTATTATAAATTTAATTGTGACCACTATGATCCGATTTGTTGTTTCTGTATGTCACAAAATCATGTAATGGTGGTAGATATATTATAATTTCATTCAATTATCATTTAACAAAACCATTAGCATAGATATTTCATGTCATATTTATAATTAATTTATTTTATATTTGATGAAATTAATACCTGGAGTGATGAAATTTAATCATCGATGAATATTGATCATCTGTAATGAACCTTTTATATTTCCATTGTTACACTAGGAGGATCCAAGTAAAGAATGCCTCTTGTGGTGATCCACATGTTTTCATACGATATTTCAGCAACCCCACTCGACCTTCAGGCACTAGAATTAAAAATTGAGTGTCTTAAATCTTTCATTATTGATCACTCATTCTTGTTATTGAAGAAATATCTCTTTCATTTCTCATTATCAAGTAAGAGAAGTTGGATCCCAGAGAGAATTATTTGTGTGCATCAATTCTCTATTTCAATTTCACCAACAGATCTTTGGATACTATACCCAACAGAGAGAAACATCTATTTATGGTGCTAGGTTTTAGGTTAAAGTAAATATTTAATTATATTTCTTCCATTAAATTATATTATAACATTTAACAAAACCCCATGCAATATAATAATAATAATAATAATAATAATATGATTTTGTGGCATGGTCCAACTTGTAAAAATTTATAAATATTATTTATCGACTTGTAATTAATTATTTATCACTAGATGTGGCCATGGTACAATTGAAATTCAATTTATTTGATAAATACCTAAATAAATATTTTTTTATAAATAAATATTTCTTTCACATACTGGTGAATAAATATTTATTTTATATTCAAAAAATAAATAAAAACATGAATACTATTCAAAATCCTTCAAATAAATATTGATTTAATTTATGTGATCAATAAAACAGGTATGAAATTATTCCTTGGCCTTGAGAATAATATCATTTCTATTAAATAAAGTCAAATATAATTTATTAAATATCAACAAAAACCCTTAGTGTGTGACCCTTCTGAGATTATTATCTCATTAGCATTATAAGATCTTACCTAAAGTCCAAAATTAATATCTAACAATGCATCAAGGCACCAAATATAAATAATTTAATGTCACAATAATGAAAATTACATATGAACATTTATTGTGTCGTATAATATACTGTTATAATATCTCATCAAGAAGGTTCCACATATGTGTCACCAACCAAAATGATTAATATATCATTCATTGACTATCTGAAATAAATGTTGTAACACTATGTCTATAGATTTAAATGAGATCGTACTATTACTATCAAAGGGATGAGATATCAACATCCATAATGAGGAAGGGGTAAATCCTTCCACATCTTATTCATTAATGACATGTCAATCATGATTCACCCAATGTATGTTACATCCTGCCAACATATTTTTTTGATGATTTTGGGCAGTAAATCTACATGCACATGTCAAGAAATGCATCAATGATAATATTAAAGCCTAAGTATCATAACTCGTTTTCAGATATAGGTATATTCGATGACACCATACCATGCAAAATTTCTATTGGTGGGTTTGTTCTCAAAATATCACTTCTTATTGATTACTAGGTGTGTACATCATGAAAATAAGACTCAACCTCTTACGAGATTGTACACCTAAAGGTAAACATACAATTTTACCTATCAAATTATTTTATCCAACTGAAGAACTATATTTCAGAATTTCATCCGAGCACATAAAGATTCTCATCATAGAGGGAACATATCAAACATTATAAATGGTTCAAAAACACCAAAACATTATAAATTAAATGTTATGAATAAGAAAATTTAATTATTGATAAGGAATTTGTATTAATACTAACTTCTATGAATATAAAAGTAAAATAATGTAAAAATTAGTTAGTTCAAGGGCACTAAATCCAACACAAGATACTTCTATACATGATTTTATCAAGGAATTATCAAGCCTTTCCCCTTCTTGGTATTGGATTAGTCTCTTAATAATGTATATTGTTGAATTGGTTCATAATAGTTGGCTTAGTAGGAATAGGAGTAGGAATGAACAAGATCAATTTACTATGAATTCCGCCATGGAACAAATCATAGTGGATGTGAAGAATGCCAACTCCATGTAGAATGATCACTATAATTACTCTATATATGTTTGTTTGTCTCAAATAAATTGATATTTTTAATTATTATTGTCCCCCAAATAATACTCTAACATTAATAGGGATCTAAATTTAATTAGATGGATCAAATGAAATTATGAAGGTTATTCTATAAGAAATTTACATCATTTGGCCTTTAAGGTTTTTTTCCAAAATAATAATGGTAATTTTATGAGCTCCCTTTTTGGCCCTATGGTATTACATTATCTATTGATATTAAAGTTCATTTATTTATCAAATATATGGGGATGGAAAGATAGAAAGGATGGAAAACTATATTTTTTTAATGTGATTATACTTCTAATACGATTCCTCTTAGATAAGTTAATAATCAACTATCTTTAAAGACGAATTCCCAATTAATCAAATTCATTGATATTATATGAACAATAAACTATTTTATTAATAATATATTTTATGGGGAAAATTACTTAGCTACTTTCCTTGAAAATATAGGGGTGAGCTGTAAAAGTAACATTTCATTTTTAAAATCACATTACAAAACTAAAAGTAAACTAATTTTTTTGAAAATAATATTTTTTTGAAAATAATCTTTAAAAATTATTAAGTATTTATTGGAAAATTGAGTGATCATGATGGTATGAAATTTTATACTCTCTGAGTAAGTTAAAACAAATATTCCCTTAACATTGTCAGTAATAGACAAATGTGCATTGTTTGGAAAGAAACATGATGATATCTTTAAAGACATTTTCTAATAAATTTAAATATGGTTATTTATGTATTTAATAAATAATTTAGAATTTTTTATAATTTAATTTAATCTATATTAGAAAACAGTTTTTTAGATGAAGAATGATTTTCGACTAAAGAAAGAAATGAAGTCTTATTTGGAAAAAAACTATTTAATATTTTTTTAGTTACAAAGAGTTCAAAATATGGTAAAATTATTTGGAATCATTATGAATTAATAGAGGAGATGAAAATGATGGGGGTTTATTATACAATTATGAAATAAATCTTTTCAATGAAAATTCAGGTAAAAACAATCCGGATTAAAATGAGATTGTGAAATAAACCCTTATAAAGGCCATTATGTTAATGTGATAATTAATAAATGAATATATTATGTGTAAAAATTTAAATCCCCATTAAAATGTGTAAATTATACATATTAATATGTAAAATCAGTACCCATAAAATTTTAGAATATTATAGATGATTAAGAAGTTATATAACCCTGTGAAAATTGATTATGTTATGAAATTATTTACCGCTTGGTAAATTTCAGGTCAAATGCTCTAGAATGAAATAATTCAAATTGAAACCAAAATATTCTAAATTTTTTTTACAAAATCAGGATACCAAATTTCAATATGTAAGTATATGCATCAGAAAAAATAAACTAGGTACTTAAAATTATAGTATTACTCAATGAAGATAAAGTGATAATGAATCCCTTACCTCAATCTTTCCTTTAGGTAAAAATTATATAACCTCCTTATACTAGTTTTAAGATTGTTATTAATTTATAACAAAACCATACTATTAATTTAAATATCATATATTTTTCTCTTATTACATTTTATCACACACTTGTTAATAATGTTTCATTATTTCATTATTTTGGTTGTTAATTTCTTTGTTATTTGAATCACTTCTTGTAATAAAAGATTCAGTTCTTGTATATAGGATTGAAATAAATCATATAAAATATAGTAAAGTTTTTATAAATATAATATTTACTCACTAGATACATTATTAAAAAATGCATAATAAATTAGGAATGGTAAATGGGTCGCATGGTTTCGTGGAGACGGTAGGCTATACGTACACCCGAGTGACGATATCATTCATTTAATGAGTGAAAGGGTAAATAATTTGGTGATATATTAATTTTATTTATTTAATATAAAACCATTTATATAACATGTAATCATTAATTATTTCTTTATTACAATCCATGTAATGTGTATGTGAAAAATGAATCACATTACTTCGTGAGGCACTCGTCCACTACACACACAAGAAACAATAACATATTTTAAATGTAATAGAGTGTAAAAGGTTATAAGTGATATTAAAATTATATAAGTATTATAATATAAGAAATAATATTAATTTGTTAAATCCATCATTATATCCATCCTTGAATGTTACTAAAGGAAAATTATTTAAATCGATCCGCAAGGCGGTAGTCCAGTACACACACGATCCATGATTTGGTTTCCCATTTGGTGGGAGTGGAGAGGGATGATTATTATTTCATAAAAATAATAAAATATGATTATATATTAGATTCTTGTATTATTATATTGGATGTGTTAAAACATAATTCAATGTTTAAAAGTAAGGATAAAAAAATATCTTTGTTAAGACAATTACCTCCTATAAGAGTAACCTCAATTGGATCTCCTCTTAAAGACACTATGGATGGTATTTTGGGAGGAAAATTTGATCAATTATATGAATTATTATTATTGGGAGAGATTTAGTTAGTGTATGTTTTATCCAAAAGGATTTACAGGGATGAAGATGTGTGGGGTGGTAGTTACCTTTTATTAATGGGGAA
Organism: Viscum album; assembly: GCA_963277665.1. NCBI lineage: Eukaryota > Viridiplantae > Streptophyta > Magnoliopsida > Santalales > Viscaceae > Viscum > Viscum album. The sequence continues at coordinate 2,058,306,174 of OY728137.1, forward strand.
AGGGAACCCTCTAGGAAATTACCTTAAAATTTCAAAAATTAATCCAAAATGAGAAAGTCAGTCACATGAAAAAAGAATCAAAATGACCCTATATTAAAAAATGGGAAGTTTAATTTTGAAATATGGTCATAAAATATGATATTGAATTTTTTTTAGGTCATTTGTAACTATTATCTTCTTTGTTTAATCTTAGATAAAACAATTTTTACCTTATACAAAATAAATAATTCTTACTGTTTTCACAGTTCATTTTGATTAAAGAAAATTGTTTAAAATATTAGATAATATAAATTATTATTATACCAAATTATTAATCCATTTTTTCAGAATTTAATTCAGATATTTTGAAAAAATAAATTTAAATTTAATCATGAAAAAGCGATGAGAAAACAGGTTCTTAATGAGAAAATGTACAAAAGTTTACAATGTTTTTTATATCAAAATTTAAAATTAAAATTATTCCAATGAACTGAATTTTATTAATATGCATAAAATTTACATACTTTTACTTTTAGTTATAATATAACATTATAAATAATTTATATTAAAAATACAGTTTTCAAATAAAATTTAGTATTTTTAACTATTCATAAAAAATTTAGCTTTTCAAGAAATTATTAAAAATACATCCAATGATAATTTTTATATTATTATTTAAAAAATTATTTTTTTTGAAATATTTTTTTAATAACTAAAAATTAATTATAAATTATTTTTGCAAGGTGTGACTAAACAGACTTATATGAAAATACAGTATTTAAATAATATTTCTTTTTTCTTTCAAATTCTTCTAATTATATTTTGATTCAATAGATATTAATTTTATTTATTTCATACATGTATAAACCATATATGATTCATAATTTAGTTATTACTATTCATACCCACCTATTTAATTGCTCAGTTTTAATGTTCTTGTTTAAAAAATTACTTTTTAATTGAGTATCATGTTTTGTTTGAACACAATGTTACGTGCATTTCAAGATATTGAAGATATTTAATAAAAAAAATAAATTTATCATAATGCCTTAGAACGTTATTTTAAATAATAAGAATGGTGTTGGATTTTATGAAGTCTTTGAAAATTGATGTTCCAGTTTTAAAAATCTCATGGTGTCACCTTCTACCACTAAATAAGTTGCATCCGAAAACATTAATCATGTTATCGATGATAAAGTTTTTGATATTCAAAAATACCTTCATTGAAAAACCAAATGAAAATGGTTAATAAAAGATCAGCTAAATAAGAGATAAATTAATGTACAATGTTCATTTCGAATAACACATAACTTGGTTTCTAAATGGGAGAACATTTTTGGTAAGTGAAAATATAGAATTAGAGAAAATTGTAAATAATTATAGAAAGTGATAGAGGTTATTGATCATAATAAAGTGAATGATAAATAGAATATTAATGAAAACAAACATGAACCTTTAATGGTTTAAAAGACCATTATTATAACATAAATGATTATATTATGGTAACATTTTGTTTCAATATCCTTTGTTAGAGTTAAAATAATTCTTTTACAATCCAGACAGATAATATTTTAATATATACATACATGATATATTTCTATTTGGTACACACAATTCCATCCTTTGGTTGTGATTTTATTAATTACCACATCATTTTATACATCCAGAAATGAAAATACAAAATGAATTTTCATTACCAACGAACATTTAACAGATCATTAGAATAGAAAGTCATTTTTCATGTCTCTAAATATATTCCAAAACCTAAATAGTTATAAAAAGATATCCAATAATACTGAAAAATCAAAATAATCTATTCCATACATAATTAAACTCATGAATCATAAAAAATATGTCTCTCCAAATTTAAAGTCCTTTTTTTGTGAAAGGACACCAAATCAACTTTTATTCTGCAGAACATATAAAGTGTATCTTAATGTCAAATTCCATAAATATGAAAAAATGTATCACTGTAAATCCTTAATTAAAACATTCATTTTTCTAAAAATAGAATCTTAGGTTGTAAAATATATTCCATAAATAAATACTTGTAGTAAACTCCGATAAATATGACACAAACCATCAAAACTATAACAAAATTAATTGTTACAATTAATATCCCATAAACATATCATTATCATTATTTTAAACATAATAGGAATATATCAATGGTTATCCTCATAAAATCATGTATTTTCCAAAAATAATAACTTTTCACTGAATCACTTTTCATGGTCATCAAAATCATTAAACATATTCTTAAAAATCCATTAATAAATAGTTCTATACTATAATAATTATAAATTTCATTATTTCTATAACCCAAATATAATTTAATAAAATACATCTATAATATAATCATTTAATTCATTCAAAAGAATATTAATCATTCTACATAGGTTGTTTTAGTAAGATAATATTGAAATTTATCTCTTAGCTTATTCTGAGGTATATTCTCTTGGTGCTTGGGGAATTCATTTCCTTAGTACCCAATGTCCATAAAGTTGATGCATTGAACATTGGTATATTAATTATTTCCATTTTAATATAAATCATGGTGGAAATAGTTTTCATACATGTATCAAACTCCAATTACCTTCTCGAAAGTAACATAATGTTTCATTTCATAATTATTTCATGGGAATATAAATGTTCTTTATATTATTCCCTTTGTCCAAAAATTTCTCTACCTTCTTATTAATCTCTTACATTCATTAAAATAAATAATTATTGGATAATTATCCTTATATATTGATATAAAATGATAATATTTCCTTTATTGAGGATAAAATTTGTAATACCAGTACCCTTAGAAAGATTATCTTAATCCCATCAAATAAATGGAAAATCGTACTCTTTGGATTAAGTGCAATGATATAGTTCCCATTAATTCCACTGAAAAATTTATATAGAATTCATACACTATATTACATCATAAAATTAGGAAGCATTATGTATAATATTAAAACTAGGGAAATAAGTAACATAAACTGAAAAAATTAAACATATATAATCTCTTAATCATAAACATGATATCACTGTGAATGAATTCAATTCAATAAAACATTTCCAAATCCATCATAGTGGGTTTTATAGAAAATGTTAAATATCCTAAGTATATCCTCGAGAGTGTAAAAATTGGGGCATAGTAAGACATGTTGTCATGTAATAGGATCCAATCATGTCAATCCCAATGCATAAATTTCAAAGTTATTACCCCAAGGTATATAATCTCAAGATCCATCCATATTATTTGTATCTATATATGTATTTATTTCTATCGAAAATCACATAATATTTTCACCACCAAAACATTAGGATTATATTATATAATTATGCTCATTGTCCATAATTGGGTTATGTTCCTTAAACTATTTATTTTAATATCAAGTTACCAAGGCCTCTACTAAAATTTATCTCAAACCAACTATGGTGACCCTGAACCCCGTAGCCCAGATTTAGTGTCTAATTAATTACATTTTCATATGATACAAGGAATCAAATTTGGAAGGACATATTTTTTTAGTAGTATTCGTATACTAGATACATACGTGAGTATTCAGTTACAATTAAAAACATACTATACAAAATATGTTTACATTTATAATGAAATATTCCTCTTATCTTATCTGTGCATTTCAATAATAAAACATTTACTGGTATCCTTTAAAAAATAAATCATAATCAATGGGTGATCTCAGATTCCTATTAAGGGTCTGAGTACAATGAAACCTATGAATAAATAATGACTTATCAATATGGAATGGTAAATAACCAAACACACATTTTATTTAATATATAGTTTGACTATAATAATTTGATGATGCATAATCATTATGAAATAGTAAATAACTAAAAACAAATCACATTTAAGAAACAATCATAGAATAAAACACATTCAAATATAATAGCATTTTGAGAATATCATGGAGAATAATTCCTAAATTCATAATGAAAGAAATTATTAATCATTGGATGTCATTTTCCCATGAACATGATACCTCTACCATCAAGACCATTCAATGTTTATTTTAATCCAATATGTAGAAACCTGTTTAAATCTATAATACTAATTCATATAATGGGACTTCTAATTAATCAAGGGGATATATAATTCTAGGGCCCACCATCACTACTATAAAAATCATTCCTCATATATAAAATAATAAATTTAATTCCTGAAAAATTTACATTATCATTAAATATCCTTTTGAGTAAATAATATAGATTTACATATATTTCACCAAATTAAATAAAAATAAATAAATGTAAAAAAATGTACGTAGAAACATGTTATGGTTTAAAAAATAAGTATATCACTAATAAAAAATGAATATTTAGAGGAAATAAAATTTACAATAGTCATAAGAAAGTGAATAATTGAATAGATTGTTAATCAATAAAAAAATAATCAAATAAGTGAATTTTAATACAATATTTGATCAAAATTATCATAAACCATCCAAAGGATGAATAAGGATAAGACATATTCATATTGGATGGTATGTAAAATAATGTTTTGTTATCATTGATTAATTGAAATCCCATAAAAATATCTTTAAAACATTCTTGAGGAAAATATTATTTTCATTTTTAAAATAACATTTTAAAAAAAGTTTAAACATGATTTTGAAAATATTTTTATTTGAAAATAATTTTTGAAAATTATTATGTAATTTATAAAACATTTAGTGTTTGTGAAGGTAAGAAAATCATTACATTTTTTTTAAAATCATAGATTCCTTGCACATTTTTGGTAAAAGTGAAATGATCATTGTTTGGATAATGACATGAAGATTATTTTTAGAAAATTGTAAAAAATTAAAGCATGGGTAAAAATATATTTAATAAATAATTTTTTAGAATGTTAACAACATTTTTGAAAACATTATTAGAAAACACGGTCACCGAAGAAAAATTATTTTCAGTAGAAGAGAGAAATGAAGTCATATTTTTATAAAAATGTTTTCTTATTCCTTTTATGTAAAAAGTCGTTGTAAAATGGTACTATTCAATGAAATATTACTGAATAAACATTGTACAATATTAATAAATAGGTTTATTATAATATGATAAAATAATTTCTGTCAATGTTAATTCAAGTATAAAAAATCCTAATTAAAATGAGATTTTTAAATAATCCATTGTAAATATAATAACATTGAAGTGAGAATTAATCAATGAATAAAATTTGGATATCAAATATATATCCACATAAATAAATTGGATATACCATGAAATATGAAAAAATTAATCACACATGTAATCCTAAATTATTAAAGATAATGAATAAGTAATATAACCCACTAAAAAGAAATTGATCTATGAAATTCTATACCATGTGGTGTTTTTTTAATTCAAATACCCTTGTTTAAAATTATCAAAATTTAACATTATAATATGATGAATTACTAAGGATTCAGATAATTACATGAAATACTGGTAGTATATACATCATATAAAATAATTTAGGTATATTACATTACAATATACTTTAATGAAGGGAAGTTGAGAAGAAGTCCCTTACCTCTCACTTTCTTTTAGTTGTACATGACATAGCTTCATGTGTAATGATTTTAATCGTCTTGTTAATTTATACTTATAATATATGATATGATCCTCTCATTACATATAACAATTTTATTGTTAATAATATTTCATTATTTTCATTCTTTCAGGTGTTAATTGCCTTGTTTTCTCATGTGATTTTCAGAATAAATGATTCGATTAATGTATATAAGATATAATTTAATAATCAAAAGAATTATAATATTGTGGTAAATATCATATTTACTCATTAGAAAAATTATTCTAACCATTTTTAATATTTTTCATGGAACACGAGTCAAATCGCATTGTAGATACGGTAAGTCGTATGTACACATTAGTGATGATATCATTTCCTTAACGAGTGCAGGGGTATTCAAGTGGGAAATATATAAATTTTAAAAAATAAAAATCATTTAATATATAGAACATATATTCATATATTTTATCATTGTTACATTCTTTGTAAAGTGTAAGTGAAAAAAATCATATCACATCGCGAGTCGTTTGTATTCCGTATACACTTACAACATTATATCATTTTGAAATGAATTGAATTTACAAAGGCATATGTGATATTATTTAAAAAGTATTATAATTTTATAATTATCATATAATTGTGTTAAATATTTCATTATATCTATATTTGAAGTTTAGTGATGGAAAACGATCTAAATTGATTTGTGAGGTGGTAGACAGTTGTAGAAACAATCACCGATTTCTTTTCCCAGTTGGGGGAAGTGGATAGGAATTATTATTTTGACATCAAAATAATAAATTATAAGTATAATTTAGAGTATTTGTTAATTATATTGGAAGGGTTAATTCATAATTAATGATTAAAAAGAAGGGAAAATGAAATATCTTTTTTAAGATAATTACCTTTTTTAAGAGAAACCAGCATGGAATCTCCTCATAAAGACCCTATAGATGATATTTTTGTCATAAAAGAAGAATTAAAAAATGAATAGGGTTATTTATGAGTGATTTTTTCAGGTTTTGGTAGATCCAAAATTCTTCAGGGTGTGAAGAAAGGAGCGGAGAGGGGAAAGGGAACCCCCTTAGAAATTACCTTGATATTACCCAAAAGAATAAAAAATGATAGTCATTCACAAGTATTAAAGGAAAAAATGACCTATATTTGAACTTGGGAAGAACATGGTTTATATACAGCCATAAAATAATATTTTACAGATTTTTATAGTATTTTTTAAGAGTTCTCTTCTTAGTTTAACCACTGGTAAACCCATTTTTCTTATAACCGTAGTAACTAATTTTTTATGTTATCACTATTAATTTTTCAAAAAAAATATTTTTAACTTATTACGTATTATAAAATTATGATGATCCAAATTTTGGAATAAATTTATATAAATTACATTCAAATATGTGGTAAAATTTAATTTATTATTAATCAGGTAGACACAATAAGAAAGAGGGGTTAAAAATAGAAAATTTTCAAAAGCATTAAATGTTTTTTTATCAAAATTAATTATTAAAAACATCATAATGAAATAAATTAGATATTTGATATATAATTGAACTATTTATTCTTTTATAATAATCTAAAATATAATTTAACTTTATAAATTGTTTATTCAAAATCCAGTTTTAAATTTAAATTTAGTATTTTTGAATATTCATAAAAAATTATATTATTTAGAAATTTTTCAAAAATTCACCATAAGATAATATTGATGTTATGATTAAAAATTTAATCTATATTTTATTGGTAATTTTTATAAAATTTGTAAAAAAGAATTATATCTTTTGAGTGAAATTCTTTACGAAATCTCTTTTTGGAAAAATATTTTCTATTTTTTTTAAAAAATTATATTTTTATTTAATATTTCTATTATTTCCTTTCTAATCCATATATATCAATTTATATTATTTTTTAAATGATTAAAACATGTAATTTTCATAATTTATTTAGTACTATTTATATCATCCAATTTAATGGTTAGGTTATAATTTCCATGTTTAAATAATGAATTTTAATAAAGTATCATGTTTTTCTGAAACCTGGTGTTCTGTGCATTTCAGGGTATCAATGAGATGGATTTAAAAAGAAATATATCGTAATTTATCAGAGTGTTATATCTTCTTTTATGATTATTTTTGTGTGTCAAACACAGTATCAAACATGATTTTCATACTTCAAATATATAAGGTTGTTAAAGTAATGGAGAAAAAATTGTAACAAAATTTTAAAAAATTTATTAATAAAATAAATAACATGATGTTCATGAATGGATAATAAGAATATATATCTGATTTTTTATTTATTGTAATAATTTATTAAAACAAATTTAATTAATGTGATAATGAAAAAATAATAATGTTAGTAAGTTATCATATAATAATGTAAATATATACTAGGATAAACTAATATATATCATATTCTAATGAAACTTATGGTAAAACAAATAATTTCTTCATTTTAGCTAAATAATTATTGGATCAAGTAATAATGATTTTGAATCAACATAGGATTCATTAATTTTTATCTTCTTATTCATCCTAACATAGTTATCAAAACTAACCAAAGTGCACCCTGATACCAAATGACAAAACCCAACCATACCATAAATATATAATACCTAATGCCTCTTTAATATTCATTAAATATCCTGATAAATCCAACATTAATACCAATAGGTTAAGTGTCATTATAGATTTGGTACATACATGAAGTGTTTTGAATAACTATGAACATTTAACCATATTCATACTATACATGACCCACTTATTAACATATTTCAGGTTATACTCTTCCTAACAAACTATGTATTGATAAAATTAGTATGATCGAGCTCAGATTCTCTATAAGGGTTAAAGATAAGAGATACTAATAGAGGGTCATCACTGAACATAAAATGAATTTATGGGTATGAGAATGTAATACTTTCCAAAATAATAAAAATTAAAATGTGGTTTTAAAATGAGTGGATTCATTCTACCCTTGTCCTCATTCTCTCTCCCAAAGATCCATCTTGATATATGATTTCATTTGTCCCCAAAATATTCAACGTTCCTTCACTATCAGTCTCTATCAGTCCATCACTTGTACCAAATATTCATGGATTTATAATTCCATCCGCATTGAAAAACGTTCCTTCTTCCTAGATAAAAATTACATTCCTTACTACCATTTCTAGTTTGGGGATTCATACTAACTTTTTAACTTCTTTTATAAGGGTGGTGAATATTGATTTATTTTATTCAGGAATCACCCATTTCATTTATTTATTTCTATTTGGTATGTGTTAATTATTCAACTTTTCTAGTGATGTATCACTAAATGTTGTACCAGGAAGTATGTTTCATTGATAGTTTTAACATACCGAGTTCCTTTCCATTTACTATGACTTTATAGTCTCTCTACCTTATTGAATTAGTCGGGCCCATCTGTTGGTGACCTACATTGAAGGGTCTTCTAGCAGTGGAATTCTCCTTATCAGTGGTTGATTCTTATTTAGGGTTTAGATTCAATTAAATTTTTTTGTGACTTTATACCTTAGTCGACCTTTAGATTTGGTCACATAGTAATAGATCCAAAATATATGTTCAGTTCTCTTATCTAGATGTGGATCATTAACTATTGGTTCTTATCACTGATATTGTTGATGACTTGGATGGCTTAGTATCTTTGACTTTTTTAGTGACTCCTCTAGTGTCTATGATGATTTAATTTGGGTTTTGGTCCTTCTATTTGGCCCATTTATTAGGATTATATGTTTTTTCTAGTGAAATTGTTTTTTGATTTTGACTAATAGTATTACTTTGAGGATCTGATACAATTTTATAGATGTATTATTTGGCCCCTGATTTGGTTATAAAATTATTTTCTAATATGAAAGGGTTCTCACTAAACATTGTAATGTGATTTTACAAAATAAGTTAATTATATGGTTGTATGAGATCAGAATCATGGTATGTAAATATAAGACAAGAAATTCACAATTAGTAGAACATATATTATGATTCATTTCTCCTAAAATAATGTTTTTGTTATAATATATGAATTGAAGATTATGAATGTGGAAACCTGAGATAGTAATCAATAATGATGATAAATTACCTTGGGATTTTACTTGAATATAAAAATGTGTCACAAACATATGAATATATAATCATTTCTCATATAAAGTTTCACTTCCAATTACATTTTCACATATTTAATATGGTCCCATTATTGATTTTTTTCACTCTAGATCTCAAAAAAATAGTGAATTAGGATCACTCCCCCAATGTCATGCAGTTCAGATAATGGAATATAAATCATTATCCTAATCCTTGGAGGGATATATTGTTTCTATCCAAAAAATCAAATTTTATGAAACCGTTTTTTTGGTTCCACTTGAAGTAATAAATAATTCATTAATTGAAAAATTAACTCATGATAATGAAATAGATTTCAAAAAAAATATCATACATAATAATAATGATTCTTGAGGGGAATGAATTTTTTTTAATCCTTCGAAACATTTCCCTATGAAAAAAGGAAAAAGGATACATTAATGAATATTGACATAGAACAAAGACACATTATTGGTGAAATATAAAATTTATTAAAAATAAGAATAAATATATATTGAATACAAATAATCTTTTTAAAATGAAATAATTTTTAACTCTATATTAGAAAATATATTCTTATGTTAAAAATTTTACTTTGGAAAATAATTAAAACATAGAAATGATATTTCATGAAGAATATTCATACAAATGTATGGAGAATTAGATAATGAAAAATTCATTTCCAAGTGATCACATTAAGAGTTTTATTAGAAATTAAAATTCAATATATTGCTAACATATACAGTCATAGAAGTAGGGATAAGAAAATTCGTGTATGAGAAGGATATCAATGAAATAAAAAGACTCCCAATATAAATGAATTTATAATTTTTATTACACATATATGTACTATTTCTAGTAAATGTTTTCCAAATGTGATGGTAAATGGTAGGAAGAAATGCATAACTAATAAATATCATTAGGGTAATAAAATATGTTGTGTTTTTGAGGGAATTAATATATAATTTCCCTTCATAAAATTTTTTTCATTGAAAATCTCGATCCAAAGTGAGATTGAAAAATAATCCTTATATCTTTTGTAATGCATGTATCAAAATCAAATTATGGTGAAAAAGTTATTAGAATTAGATATAAATTGAATTAAAATTATATTAGGATAAATTAAATTTGTGGGTGTGGATATACACCACATATAAATATATGTGGTGATTATGAAAAATACCTCAATGAAATAAAATGGAGATGAGAAACCCTTACCATTACTCATAACATCGATGAAATAGATTTAAATTTTTATAAAATATACATAACCACATTATTTAATTTTTAGTTCCATATTCATATTTATTAACTTTTATAATCTTTAATTATAATTATTTATCAGATCTATAGTTGTCAGTTGTTGATTATTTTTTCCAACTGGTGATTCTAGTTATGATTATCATGAATGTGTTTCAGAATGAAAATATCAATTATCATTTATTGATAATGATTTCATTATTAAAAGTTAATTCAGGTTTTGGAATAATTTTGTTTTAATTATTTATGAATTCACATGTTTATTTAATTAATGGTATTGGTATGGTTTATGTAACAGTACGCCCCTCGCCCATTGTCTTGGGAAGAGGCGGTGGGTGCTACTAGGCATATTATATAAGGGAATCATAAATAAATGGGGGAAAATTTTACCTTTCAATATAAAAAACTAAACCAAGATAACCGCAAAAAACACAAACTGATTATTATTTAGGCGTATTATATACAAGACATTTCCAAACAAAAAATATATATATCGTGTTATGATGAGAATTCCAAATCCCACAAAAATAAATGAAACCCATGAAAAAAACTCAGAAACTCCCATTCAGTTCTATGATCCAACTATATAAGACATGCCCAATATACCATGAGTCATCAGAAAAGATCCATGAAACATTTCCTTTAACTATTTCCCACTAGTTAATATCAACAAATTCACCAAAGTTATAAAAAAGGGGTTAATTAAAGAACTTTGAAATATTTATACAATGATAGAACTTCTCTTTCCACTAGGATTAATAAAGTAAAAAAATTTAAATAAAATAGTTAAAAAAATTTAAATCTATATTTATTGGAAGGAAAAACAATTTCCCAAACCAAGATTATTTTCCAAATAAGCAACCAAAAAAATCCTTAAATTCATTCCTCAAAAATTGGTTAGCATACCCAATACATAGTTAAACATATCCAAAAAATGACACATACATTCCAACGTGATGGTCTTATACTCATGCAAAGTGTCTCATAAATATACCAAATCATCCCGAGGTAACCCTTACCAAGTGATTAAATGGCACACACCCCTTCTATAGGGTCACGTTAATGAAAATTAACTCATGTTAACCATGTATTCCAAAACCTAGGCCAAAACATTTAAATAAAACATTAATTTTACTAAAAAAATTATTTAAATTTTACCCATCCATAAAAACCAATAAATAATTTTAAAATAATCATTTCAAAATAATAAACCAAAATCATTTTCTATAAAACCTGAAAATTAATAAAATCCCACAAAACCATCACAAAAGAGGATTTTAATTAAGAAGAAGATCTCAAGATAGTCATGAACCATGCTGGGTAAACATTCAACCCGATTCCTGACCCAGTCCACGACAAGGCCCAAAGGGCATTCCAGATCCCCACGGTATGGCACAAGTTCCCAGGTATCCATATAAGAAAGTTGGAATGATTTTCCCAAACATAAAAATATTAAAAAGTAAACAATATAAAATAAACTACATCTAGAAAATCAAACCAAACAATCTCTTATAGGGTTTTATATTTGAGTCTAAAATTTTATACAAAAAATTATTCTACAAAATGGGACATAAAAACTAAATCCAAAAAACACCACAGAGAAAGTGGAGCATATCCCTCAATCCATCACTCCTACACCTCCTAAAAGGATCTGTAATAACCAAAACCACTATTAGTAAGTTCTTTACCCTTACCTATACCAAACATGACCAATTCATTAAACACCCCAAGGTGTAAGAAGGGTGTGCATTGTTTCCTAGTAGGATGCAACACAAAAGGAATCCATGCTATAAATGTTAAATGAAAAATAAACATGAAAGTTTAGTAATGGAAAATGAATTTTTGAAAATTTTAAAGGAAACCCAATTTGATGAAGAAAACCATTAAAGGTATTTAGTTTTTTAGATAGATACAAATTAACCTTGAATTAACACAAATACACATCGTTTTCTGATGGTGGGTGCAATTTAGTAAAAGGGAACCAACAAGGGATTGGACCTATGGGTGTTATATGGAAAAGTTGACCCTAGAACCTCATGTCTCAGTGTAAAGACATAAAAATAAAACAACCATCCATATTCTCATGAACAAGCTATAAGGGAGGAGAATCATCCAACATTAATGTTTTCTCCAATCATCGTCAATGATAAATGTTTGTTTTCATCATCAATCATAGTAGTTGAAACCAAGTTGTAGCCACATTCATATCACTAGAGTAATAGTCTTAATCTTCCCTCATAGATACCTAGGACTCCCTTAGTGATCAATAAATTTTAAAATACCATATGATACACCAAATTCCCATAATTCATCCCAAAAAGGAATTATGCACACCAAAAACAATAATTTTCACATACAAAACCTTTCCAACCATGATTCACGTTCCAAACACAATTTAATAAAACATTTACTAGATTTATAAAACATTTCAAATTCACACAAGAAGGCTACACTTCAAGAATACACCAATTTCACATGGATATTCCATTTTAAAATCAACTCATATAAAAAATCATCAAAAAATACATTTTAAACACATTTACAAATTCTAAACCCTGTTAAATGACACAAGAATTCCAAATAAATTCATCAAGAAACATTTAAGCATGTAATCACCTACCTTGGATTTGGAAAACCACAAAATCTAGTAAACAATTTCCACTGTACCACATGGAAGAAAGATTGATCCCTAAGTCAGGAGATCAACTCACAAAGATCATGAATCAATCCTAAAATCAGAACCCTAGGGCGGGAGACGATAAAGACCCCAAAAATGGAAGATACCCTAAAATAGAGTTGGAATAAAGGGGAGGAGACACTTACTTGAGGAACTAAGGTGGAATCGCACCAAATCCATCACACAATGGACCCTCCAAGGGAGGTGGATGGATGGTAGAGAGTGCCTTGGAGAGGAAAACCCAAAGGAGGAGAAAAATGGGTGGGTTTGGGGGTGAAAACCAAGAGGAGAGAGATGAAAAACCAAAATTTTAATGACCCAGCTATTCCGTAGAATTTGGGAAACCATGCCGTCATTATGAAGACGATCCAATAAAAACAATGAACCCATCATGGTTACCTAGGCTATATCACATGAACATGTGGTGGGTTCTATCTCCTACCAAACAATATTATGGGTGGGCACAGGGTTAATACTAACCGTGCTCCAAACCGTACGCATGGATCTTCTCACCCAAAAACTACCATTTTATTCCAACATTTAAAAAGAAAATCCCATGAAAAAGATAGCATAAATTAAAATTAAAAAATACATGAAATAAATATCACTGATGGGCCAATTATCCCATCGATGAAAACATTTTGTCCTCGGAATGTCAACTCAAGATATGATCAGAAAACCGAAATGGGTAATCTTGCTCGACCAAAGCCTTTTTCTCCCATGTCTCATGTGTATCACTCCCATTCTACCAAAAAACATAGAAAAATGTAATATACTTACCATGAAGAACCTTCTCTTGGGAATACACAATCTGTATTGGTTATTCAAACACTGATAAATCGAGATCTATCTCAAACTCTTCCCAATTAAACACATGATATGGGTCCAGGTTATACTTCTTTAGTTGAGAGATGTGAAACATTTCGTGAATCATTTACAACTAAGAAGGAAAAGGTAATGTGTATGCTACTCTTCCAATCCACTCAGTGATTTTGAAGGTTCTGACATAACTCAGTGATAGCTTCCCTTGCCTCCGAAATTGATGGGGACCTAAATGAGGGGCCACATTCCAAAACACCTGACCACCCATGGAAAAAATCATATCTCAATGACTTTGATAGACATTAAATATTTGGAGTCTCTGAGATGTCAATAACCACTGGCAGATCATCTTGACTTTCTTAGAAGTCCCCTACACAAGGCTCATTCCCAAAAGTGAGGTCTCACCTGCCTTATCCCAATGAAGAGAATATCAACAAGGCTAACCATAGAGTGACTAAAAAGGAACCATTCGAATGGTATATATTTAATGGTTGTTATATGAAAAATCATCCAATCTCAAAATTGATATCCTACAAAACTCTGAAGTCCAAAACACATGTAAGGAAATGTCTTCCAAAATCGGATTTTCCCGATCTTTCTTACCAACCTTTTGGGGATGGTATGTCATGATCATCTTAATCTACAACCCCAAGGCCCTTTAAAGGCCTTCCCAAAATCGAGAGGTGAATTGGGGGATCTCTATCAAAAGAAACTGATTTTCGATAATACAACATGAAGCCTAACCACTTCATGAACATATAAAAATCGCATCTCATCCACATTTGTAGAATATTTGATCAATATTATATGGGATGATTCAGTTAATCTTTCAATAAATAAACCAATAGAGTTAATTCCTTGAGTTATACAAATAAAACAGATGATGAAATCCAAGGTGACCTCATCCTACTTCAATGTAGGAATGGGTAACATCTTGAGAAAACCAGAGGGCCTTTAATGTTCTACTTTTACATACTGATATCTATAACATCTCAATACAAAGCTAGCTATATCCCATCTTATATATGGACACCAAAACTACTGACACAAATCATATTATATCTTGGTTTCACCATGATGGATGGACAACTAAGACTGGTGGATATCTTGTATCACCACCATCCTCAGAGATAACAACACCACAAAACAGTTATCGAAGCCCATAGTTCCCACAAGAGACATTGACCAATTAGATGATGTCTCCCCACCATGAAGAAACTACATATACTATTGACACAACTCATCACCAGTCTTATCCTACTGAACTAGCTCCAGAAGATATGGAGCCAACTTCCCACTTGCCAGAAATGCACCACCACTATGCTCAATGGTCTGTAAGTGCATCTGGGAAAAGAGACCCATCAAAGTCATCTCATCGTCGGAATTCCATTACTCCTGTACAAGAACTTTTTTGATCAAGGAATTGTCCACCACATTACCCATTCCAATGGTATATATGATATAAAATATAAACCCCTAAAAATACTCAGTACCACAACATTGCCTAAGAGTGTGGTATTTTATATGGAAGATGTACACCAAGCTCTTATGATTGGAGTGGACTACAAACATCTCCCCAAAGAGGTAGTGATGACATGTATTAAAATCATGAATCACAAATGCTAACTCCAAGTATGGGTTTGTTAATTCTTCTCATGTGGTCAGAGTTTCCAATACTTATACGCCACTATGTGGTCATCCTGCATAAGCACACACCCGAGATCCATACCTGAAACCTCTTAAAAAACTACATACCAATTTATCAATTCTGGAAAAGTCAATATGGGTGTGGTAGTGAACCTCTACTTCCACTCCTCAATGAATTCCTAAAACTATGGGCTCTATTCAGAAATCACCCCTTTCTGACTAGGTGTGGTCATAGAGGAGGAAATCTGTGAGATATAATGAACAAACAACCTGTTATAACACACGAGGCAATGAAACCTTCTTATATCAAACATGTTCTATGGATGATCCCATGATATAACTACACTAATCTTCATAGGGAACACTGAATCCCATTTCCAAAATATAATGTGTCCTAGAAATATCACATCCTTGAATGAGAAATTTCACTTTCAACACTTGTAATAATGATGATTATATAGTAAGGTGTCCAGCACAAGACATATATGATGCTCATGATCTTCTTCAGATCAAAAGTAGAATATAATTTTATCCAAAAATACCACAATGAATGAATAGAGGTACTGGTGGAACACCCTATTCATGAGGTCCACAAAGACTGCTGAAGCATTTTCCAATCTAAAATCCATGGCCAAATACTCAATGTGTGTTTACCTGCTTCGGAAAGCCGTTTTATAGATATCCAGCTCTTTTACCCTGACCTTTTTGTTACCCGAACACAAGTCAATCTTAGAAAACCTTGTGTCCCCTTTCAACCAGTTGAATAATTTTCAATCTAGGGTAATGGGCATTTATTCATGATGGTTAGCTTGTAAGATTCCAATAGTCGATATAGAACCAGAGAGTTCCGATGGCCTTTTTCACGATCAAAACAAGAGTGACCCTAGGATAGCCATTCGAGAGAATGAATACTTTGGATTCCAAGCCTTCTAGATATGTATTTAATTCCTACAATTCAGTAGGGGGCATGCGATATGAGGAAATTGATATTTGTTGTGTTATTATTGCCAAATCGATTGAAAAGTCAACAACCCTCTCCTGGGGTAACCCTAAAAATCATCTTGTAATACCTCTATGAATTTACCCACCACATGATGTAGCCCATCCACATGATCACTACAATTATCCTCCAGCATGAGTGATGACAATTGAAGAGAATAATTCCCCCCTACAGCAATGGAGGTTCGTCCCGACCTGACTGAGGATCCCATTTTCCAAGGACAACCTTGTATCTTCTATCAGGTTTCATGAAACTAACTCACCGTCGATAATAATAAATGTTCACTTGGAAATGCAACATCTAGTATATTCCAAGAATCATATCAAACATTTCTATATCTTAGACCTAGAAAAACCATTCTAACTCAGCCCTAGACATGGAAAGTGCACCTGAACCGCACCTGATCCCCTTCCCCTTCATCTTGAAAAATGAAGTCAACAAATCCATCGTGAAATATAAGATTTCATTTGGAAAATTCAACAAATTCACATGACGGGATAAAATAGAAGGCACAGACATAACAGTGTCAACTAAAACAGATGCTATAGAAGATTCAATTATAATGGTGCCTCACAATATTGAGGGCTCTGTATCATGCCCCACTAGTGCCTCCACCATAGAATGAACATATCTAGTATCTATTTGAGACTGACCACGAACACTTGGATATAGCTCTATTCTGAGATTAATTGTACAATATGAATATTTGGTCCTACCTCCATGACAACAAAACTGAGATACCACTTTCTTGGATGGTTTCGACTAAGCTGAGATTTTGTTGGAGGCCACTAATCCCGCACCACACCGATAAGAACATTTAGTTCTAAAGAATCATTTTAGGTTCCCCAATAATCCTCACTCACTGGTGACTGCATTTTGGAGGATTCTTATAAGAATATCAAGTGTGACCCACTTTCCGACATTGGTGGAACCTGAAAAACCAAGAATTAGAGTTCATAGATGGAGACTGCCTGGATTAATGGCAGGAGCTACCACCTCCCTTTTTCTTTTCTCTTCACGGTTCCTCTTCTATTCTGATGAACTGCCACTACCCATCACTAACATGGCCCCAAACCCATTTGACATGCCTTTACAGTCAATATCCACCATACAAGCTCTATCAACCACCTCATCATACATATTTAGCTTGTACAAGAAGACATGAGAGTAAATCTTTTTCCATAATTTTTTATCAAACCACTGAGCCTTCATTTGCGTGTTGGAGATTATTTTAGTGGCATACCGAACTAGATCAGAAAAATGGTTGGCATACTCAATCACCAAATAGACCCCTTAGACATGATGCATAAACTCTCTAGATCTCACATACGCCAATAACTCAGGGAAGTATTTTTCGTTGATGAAGAACTTGTAGTCCTTCCAGCTAATGTTCTTATATTTCCTAGCATCAATTTATGAGACCCTCCATCTTCGATTGGGACCTTCTAAAAAAAAAGAACAATTCACCCCAACCTATTCCGGAGTTCCTAGGAACATGATCATATGATATATATTCTCGATCCATTCTTCCACTTCTTGAGGTCCTGAGATAACTCACAAATAAAGGGGATTATTCTTCAAGAATACATAGGATTTATCATTACGAAAAACATGGTCAGATTCCTTGACAGGAGTAGTAACATGACCCACTCTTTATCCCAAGTCTATAATAGGTTAAACTGTGACATCTACCATCCTATAGAAATTGGTGAGGGAGAAATCTCCCTAGGTCCTTCCCTTGGTTGTGGGGGAACTTTCTGGCGATGCATTTTTCTATAAAAGCAATAGTCAAATATGAAACTCATCAATACATTGAGATGAAAAATTACAGCAATAACATAGAACCAATAAATCGAACATGCTAAGGGAAAAAATGACTAAAACACTTCTACCCCACCAAGTTTCCATGTATATTCTATAGCATGCACGTCCCCACCCGTTGGAAAATCCAAACCAACCTCCCAACACCCAATGGCTACTAGAGGTCTGTTATGAGGTGTGCTTTCCAGGAACCCTACTCACAACCCGAACACCAATCTCTAACAGTCCTAGCACATGTGTATACAAAATCAACCCAAATAACATTACACAAAGAGATAAAACTTCTTTGATACCATTTTTTCATGAACCATATTCGGGTTTCTGTTGGACTCGGCGCCCGACACGGTCTGTGGAAAGGCCTGAATGGCATTCCTGATTCCCATGGGCTGGGACAAGAGCTTGGGTATCAATACAAGAAAGTGGTAAGTATTTACCAAAACACAAAAATATAAAATAGTAAAAAATATAATATAAACCAAATATGGAAAATCAAACCAAACAAGCCCTTACAAGGTTTTAGATTTGAGTCTACATGTTTATACAAACCAAAAAAATATTCTACAAAATGAGTGCTAAAAACTATCTCCAAAAACCACTATAATGAAAAGGGATCATCTCCCTCAACCCATCACTACAACACCACCCATGAGGATCACTAAGAACCCATACCACCATTTCAAAGAGCATTACCTCTACCTATACCAAAAATGACCAAGTCTACTTACTCCCCAAGGTGTAAGAAGGTGGTGAGTTATTTCTAAGTAGGATTCCACCCCAAAAGATTTTATGCTCTCAATGTTACCTGATAAATAAACATTAAAATTTATTAAAGGAATTGGAATGCTTGAACTAATTAAAGAAACCAGTTTTTGATGAAAACAAACTTTAAAGGGATCTAATTTTTTAGATAGAAGAACCATAACCATGAAGTAACCAAAAGCCAACTCGTATGCTGACTGTGAGCGCAACATATTCCAAGACCACCAATATGAAAGAGGACCTCTAGATGTTAGCTAGAAAATGGGACCTTATAACCGTATGTATATGTGTAAAGTGTTATAAGAACCATAAACATCTATTTTTTCCTGCACGAGACACTTGAGAGGGGAGACATCCAATATTCTAGTTGTCTCCGATCATTATCAATGTTTAGTTACTATCGTCACTGTCAATCCTGATATGTGAAACCAGGACATAAAAACTTCTTTAAAACTGTAAATATACTCCTAGTCTACCCTCCATGGTTCCCAAGATTCCCTTAACGCTCAATAAATTTTCATATACCACTAGATACACCACATTCACACATGTAAGCGTAATAAGGAATTACACACACGCAAATCAACAATGTTTACAACCAATACCGTTTTCAAAACCCAACCCCACCCCAAAACCGTTCCAAACATGACTCACATTCCAGAAACACTTTAAAGAAACATTTACTCAAATTATAAAACATCTTAAATTCACAAAACAAGGCCTCACTTCCAGAATACAGTAATTTCTCATGAAAATTCTATTTTAAAATAAATTTCTTATCAATGATCTTGAAAAAATAATTTCTCACTACCTTCATAATTCATAAAATATGTTAAAGAACAAAATAATGACTAATAAATTAATTTAGCAGTGTTTATTAATAGTATCACTTACCTTTGATATGTAAAACCCCAAAATCCGGTGATCATTTTCCACTGTACCACAAACGCACCACGAGGAAGCAATATGGAGCACTAAATTATGATATCAACCCAAAAAGAACAAGAATATCCCCTAAAATATGAACCATGTGTATGGAGAAGATGAAAATCCCAAAAAAATGGATGAAACCCTAAAATATAGGAGGAATCAAGGGTATGAGACACGAACATGAAGAACTGAGGAGGAATCACACCAAATTAGTCACAAAATGGAAGATCTAAGGGATGTCGAAGGAGGGTGGGGTGCACTTAAGAGAGGAAAAACAAAAGGAGGAGAAAATGGGGATATTTTTGGGTGAAACTTGATAGGAGAGAGAAGAAAAAAAAATTATTGACCTGAAAAACCATTGGGGTTAGTCCGCATGGTTTGGAAAACTGTGCGGCAACCGCGCAGACCATTCTATCTAAAAATAGAACCACACATGGTTACCTAGTCTATGGAAACATGGCCATGAATTAGTTGTGAGATAGGTTATATATCCTACTGCATTTTTTCTTGGGGGGGGGTATATTGTTACTAATAATCATGAGCCAACTATGCTCAAGGATCTACTGACCCAAAATCATACATTTTCTTCAAAATTTTTAAAAGGAAACCTTAGAAAAATGATAGAAAAAAATATAAAAATACCTAAAAATTAGATCACGGATGTGAAAAATATTAAATTCTAATTCAAGAAATTTAGTTAATTTGAAACAAATCCTTTTAGTTATAAATAGGAGGAGTCTAGAGTGATCCACCTATCTCTCAACCATTGGAGAAACCGATGATTGAAACAAAAATACAAAAACCAACCTTGATGCTCAAAGAATCATCTTTATGTTTTTGTTATCTAAAATTAAAAAAGCCTTATATCATTGTGATTGAAATCACCAAACAAGAGTCTATAATTAATGGATCTAATCCATGATTATAAGGGAATGCTGATGAATAAAACTAAAGAAAATAACGAATAAAGATCACTTACCAAAAAATACGGCCTCTAAGGTACTTACATTAGCCTAGGAGTCTCTCCCGGATCATAATTAATGGTCACTAAAGCCTTGGGAGGGAGAGGAATTAACGAAATAATCCTTTTATGAGAAAAAATATTACAGTCATAGGGGCTAAATTTTATTAGTTCAATTAATTTTGGATCTAGTTTTTTACAGTGCATGGTTTGGAAACACAATTAGGACAACTATATGCTAATCAGGCACCATCCACTCCCTCCCATTAAACTACACAAATTTGGTTAACATGTTTAGAATAAACATGAAAAATGGTTATATTCATATACAATTGGTTAACAAAAAATAAAAATTTATCAATAATTATTAGGGTTCATTATTATCTCAATTTGGATTTATTTTGAATACCAATTCTCACTTACAAAAAATCACACCAATAGAAATCAAATAATATACTCTCTAAAAGACACATTTTCAAAAACCCCATTACCAGTTATGATATTGTTTTCAACAAATATTATGTCTTTGATTGATTATAAATTTGTGATCATGTTACTTAAATGATCTCCCCTAGAAATCATGTTTTTTTAATTTACATTACTTCCCCTTTCAACCCAAACCACATATAAAGTTTCACATATGGTAAATAATAGATTCCTTAATATTCTCACCCTTTGAAAATAAAATCCAAATCATAGTGGGTGTATCATACCATAGGATCCTATGTGAGAGTGGAAGGTTGAACAAGAAGTTTCAACCTAAACTCTTAAAATATTTATATTTGAATTTATTTGGTGAACATACTAGAAATTTCATATTTTGGGGAAATATGCTCCATCTTAAAATAATAATTTAAAACTCTCTCTTAGAAGAAACTATATTTTATATCAACATGTATTTATCTAAAGTGCTTCACAATATTCTATGGGTGATCAATTCAACTATAACTATCATAAGTGATCATCAATGGGAATTATGTAATCACATTAAGATATTTAAAATAATTTTATTTATAATTATTTTGTAATAATAATTGGTAGTAAAATAACAAAAATCACTTTAGTTGTAAAAATTTCTTTAATTTATTTCATTTAATATTCAATCTCACAAAATTGACCCCAAAAAATATTATTCCCCTAGATGTTATTTTTCATCATTGAAATATATAACACAATCATAATTAGTGAATCTTAACTAATTAAATATTAAAGTAATTTTATTCATAAAACCATAATTTTATTTTCATTTTATATACTCAAGAATTATTTTAGTAGCCAATATGTGTTACCCTTTTGGATCACTTTGATATTTAACAAAAAAATTTATTTCAAAGAGAATATCTAGTACTAATGAGATAAGATTAATAAATCTTCTAATTAAAATTGTGAAGTATTTTTTATCAACAATATTCCATCCATCATCTTTTACTAACTTCATTATAACACACTATGATTTTTGTATTAATTTTGTTGTGAATAAATACTATATTGAATATCATGATTGATGTGAAACACTGAACCAAAATAGACTACATCATATTTTATTAAGATAAATATTACCTTTGAAAATGTGTAGTTGAATCAGTTGGTTATAATAAAGGTAATAATATTTTGAAATAAAATTAAAAAATAAAAATAACATTCATTTTTAATATTAATCTGATGATGAAATGCAATTAGTATATTGAATTAACTAATGAAATAAGATTATGCATAAAAATATATTTCACCAAAAAAATTATAAATTGTGAAATTAATTATACTATGGTCAAACAGTGATTTCAATAAAACTGCTGATAATATATACAATATAATGATTTAGAATCCATAAAATATTCATTAATAAGAAATTAATAAATTCATTTTTTACATTATAAATACTATTTTACTAAAATTATATTTATGAGGTATGCACCTTTATATTACAATTAATTTTCATCATATTTCAAGAATGATTAAGAAAAAAGAATTTTTTTCATAATTTTAATTAGTATGTTAAAATTACATAATAGTGGAAATTTCATTTTTATTCTTATAATTATGTTACTCAGAATAATGTTAATTACCACAATAATGCTAAAATATTAATTTTAAAGGATTTTTTTTCAAAAGGAGTTTGTAATTTTAATAATAAAATTAAATTGATCTATATAATATAATTAATCATATTTTATCTTTAAATATAACAAATACGTTAACACGAAATTAATTACTAATTGGGAAATAATAACAAGAACAATTTTTTTAGTGATTCTTTTTCTTATAAAAACAGTTTTCATTATATTTTTTATTTCAATTTAAAAGATAAAATCCTAAAAATTAATATTAAAATGTAAAAATATACCAACATTTATGGACTTATAATGAATGTATTATATTATGAGTTATTTTATAGATTTTTCTTAAAATATTAATTTTTTGGTGAATAAAAAATATACCATTTTTTAGAAATACTGTAGTAATTATGAAATCATTATGATAATATAATGACATAAAAATGTATAAAACCATTATTCATGATTAAATAAACATTTTATAAGTAAAATTATACATTTTAACATATAAATTTTAATTTGAAAACCTATGTTTATTATTTTACAGCATAGGTTATATTTTTTTGTATAATTGATTTTAATGTTATGTAAATTTTTTATTTTAGAATTAATCATTATGAATATTAGAAGTTGTATCTAATTAATTTTTTTTATTTTTTGAATCAAAAGATATAAATTAGGTAATAAGGTCTATTTTTT
The DNA here is from genome assembly GCA_963277665.1 of Viscum album. Taxonomy (NCBI): domain Eukaryota; kingdom Viridiplantae; phylum Streptophyta; class Magnoliopsida; order Santalales; family Viscaceae; genus Viscum; species Viscum album. The sequence continues at coordinate 2,058,330,413 of OY728137.1, forward strand.
CGACATAAAAAGTAAATTATCTTGGAAAAAATTAATTACGAAGATAAAAGTCAAAATGGTAAAAGTGTTAAATCAAATGGTTAGATCCCTAAATATATTTACAAAATGTATCTAGATCTACTATTAAGGTATTTATATACTTTAACTCATCCCCTATTCATTATTTAACCTATTTTGAGCTAATTTAACTAAATAGATGACCTCTTATTACAGATATGACACACCTATTTCTTATAAAAGTTACCCTTCACCATCTAACTTATCCTTAAACCACAAGAACCTTATGTCAGAAAAACACAACCATAATCCCTCCCCAACACTCTAAGTCATTTACTAGAGGTACTTCTATAATTATAATACCATCCTTAGAAGAATTAATCTAAATGTTTATGGATTTATTCCATGGATTAAAAATGATAAAGTACTTGATTAAATTCTAGAGTTAAGGTAACAGTTTTTTAACTCAAAATATTATTCTTTGTGATATTTTTTTATTATGAAAGAATATTATTTCATATAGTTTTAATAATACCTAATTTATATATAGTATCTTGATTCTATTTTTTATTTTTGGTATTTAAAATTTCACTACGAGTTATCTCTTTTAAGTTTATTCGATTAAATGTTATCCAAAGACGTAAAGGTTGTTCTTATGTTGAATAAGATTAATTTAGATATATTCCATATCAATTATTTTTTTTGGTTTTATATATTACTTTGAGTATGGTTTTTATCATACCTTTCATCAAAATTATGGTTTTATAGATGCCTCACATGTTCTTCTATTCAAGAGTTTTTTTGACTCAAGTATCGCTAAATCCATAACTAATTTTTTACATAAATATTATTTCTTTAATTTATATAAAATAGTCATGAAATATTTTATTACATATATTTGCTTCTTCCAAAAAATAAATTTATTATAAGATACATTATAATTCCCTCTATAAAATTTAAAATTTTATTCCATACCTTCTTCCTTGATGAATTTCTATCTGTTAAATGTATAATGCTATAAAGTATTGTTCAAATCCAATTTAAAGACTATTTTAATCTATATATATAATAATTATTCCCTCCAATGTTCCCCTTAATTATTTTGAAATTTAATATTTATTATTTATTATGTTCTTAATATTTATAATTAAAACTTTTTATGATGATGTAATATTAAACCTTTTTATATTATCAAATTAAATGAAGCAATTAAAAATAATAATAATTAAATGTTGTTTTCTTTTATGATCATGTATTTCATTTTATACATCCCATTTCATCTTGATATATTTATTTATTTTCAATGCAATTTTTAGGATTATTAAAATTCTATTTTCATGGATTTTTTGATAATATTTTTTTTAACTGGGATGAGAGGGAACCCATACAATAGCATGAGGGACTAGTGTTCTAAAGGACCAAAACAAGGAATATTCCATTATAAATATTTCATGGATGTAGGAACTATTTATTAGGAACGTAGTATATGGCTTTTTTTCATAAATATCACATTCTTCGTACCCTTTAATGCTATTTTTGGACATCAAAAGTTGCAAGTTTCTACTCTAAGCTGTATCACATGATATCCACACCACAATATTCCTCCTATAATCATTTCCCAAAACTACACCTGGGCTCTCCTCCTTTGTTCATTTCCATTTACATTCCCTATATTGTGTTCCTTTCTCATGTGCTATGGTTTCTTCCCCACATTGTGGTAGCCTCCCTTATAGTATAGTATCATCAATAAATCCCCCTAGATGGGAGCTACCTGGGTTTGATCTATAGATGATATAGTATTACATGGGAGACTATACCTCTTATCTTGGATTCTAACTTCACATTATTTATATTACCTTCCAAATATTATTTAAAATAATATATATTCTAACTTCTCTAAAAAACATTTTAATGTGACTTGTAGATTCTCCATTTTATTGTAATGTTAAAAATATTTTATAAAATATCTTGTTATAACTTTTCTTTATTTTCTCCATTATTTCCAGGATATCTATCTTAATTAGAGTAATATTCTATGAATCACCATCTAAATTCCATTTTGAAACACTCTTTTTTGATGACTAAATTTTTTGTATCAAAAAATATAATTCTTAAAGTGATTTCGTGTGATGTCGTTTGAAAATGTTAAAAAACGCATTTCATTTACTTGGGTTCATCATAATTTTATATAAGATTATTTTTGGAACACAAGAATAAGGATTATCATTATATTTTGTGTTGGTTACTATATTTCACTCTAATGAATTGTTTATGATTTTTTTCACCTGAGATAAGTATAATTTTTATACATTATTATTATATTCAAAACATGAGGTATAAACATTATTATTATGTTTAAAACATGATGAATGTACATTATTGGTATTCTAACAAATTGAAACATGTATAATATTAATAGTTTAAAAACATGAGTCATGGATATTATTTTTATGTTCATGACAGGATGTGGGGACATTATTATTATGATAATAACATTATTCATGAACTCAGATAATGTAAAATTTCCTCACAATGTTATAATGTCATATTCTTATGATTATGTTGAATTTCCAAATTACGTTCATATGTTATTACCCAAGGATAATTATTCTCTTATTCAATGTTATATGTTCTATCATTTTAGATATCATTTCATTCAATTTGGATTATGAATTATGGATAGCTTTTATAGTTGTATGTTCTTTTTAATATTACATTTCAATCATGCTCATGTTTTCTCACATGATTATTATCTAGACCATGAAGAAATATTGATAGATTTTTCCATAAATAATTCTTTGATCTCACCCTTTATTATGTTTCCATTATTATAGTTATCAAGATGACTATAAGATGTGAGATTGATAAAACAAGTCCAGTGTGGTGTAATTTATAAATAAAAGTTCATTTTATTATAAAATAAGTTTTATACATATCTAATATATTAATAAACTAAAAAATTAGTACTGATTTCTTTGTGAGATGTAATGTTTAACTTATTAAAATATATATACTTTTTCCTTTTTCACAGGTCAGGTTAGTATGGATAAAAGGTGTATTAGGTGGTATCAGATAATGGTTTAGTAATTTTTTGGGATTAGATTAAATATTTTGTGGATTAAGATAAGAGAAAAATAATAAAAAGATGAGGTATTATCCAAAATATAGAAAAATTACTAAAATTTTTGTAACGTATATTATCTTTTGTTTCCAGGTAATGACATACCTATCTTGAAACAAACAAGTTGATAAAGTCTTGGCCACAAATGTACAGAAGGGTAACAAATCCAAAAAATAATAATTTTTTATGAAATCAATATTCATTCCATGCATGAAATATAAGTTGAACTACAAACTTAGTTTGAAACTCCTGGGGGATATGGTTCAGTTCTCCCCATCCAATTACAAAAAATTATGAAGTATTTAAATAGATGTTGATGTTGTATTATATAATTAGTTAGTTCAAAGAAGCTAATAATAAAAGGGTAAAGATAAGTTAGATTTAAACATAGTGGTTCATAATTCTGTAAATATATTAATTGAGTTATGATTTTATTGATAAAGGTTATGTTGAGTTTTGAGAGAATAGATTTCATTGATTTCATTGTCTAGAATATTGTAAGAATGTTTATGGTAATTTAATAATTGTTATTTTTGGGATTATGTAAGATGTGCAGGTGAATCCAACACAAATAAAACAATTTTCAACCATATGTATTATAGGGTAAGAAAAAAGTTTCAAAGGATAATAAATCATAGGATTCATTTATTGTATTCATATTATGGTTCACTTTGATGATATATTACCGTGAAAACCATTTTTATTTTATTATTATGTTTGAAATAAGATCATGAAAATAAATTTGATGATCATATGTCTATAGAAAATCATAATATATATAGTTATATAATTAAGTGTATTTGAAAAAAAATTAGATTATAAATATTTTCATATTACATAGAAAAATATTTTTTTATATTCTTAATTATTACAGTGAGTTTGAAATTATATGTTTAATTATATCCTTATCTATTTTTTATTTGTGAATAATAACTAAAATTAGAAGGATGAAATTTATTTGATGGTAGGATATAATGTAACAGCCATATAATTATGTATCAACTTATAATTTAACTAAATTTCATGTTGAATAGCTTTTTTCTTACATGACTCCAAACCAATACAACCTAAGAAACATTTTATTAAAATAAATATGACCATTGTAATGTCTCTATTGAGTTGGTGGGTATAATTATAGGTAAAATTACCTTCAAACATATATAAATACAATTAATTATCATTATTAATTATAATGAATTTATAAAATTCATTAACTATATATAAATATCCAATGAATTAGTTTAATGCCTAAAAATACATTTCAAAAAATATTTCCTTTCTATTGGCAATGATTTGGGTCATATTATTTTATTTATAGTTATTTTTATTAAATTTATTGATAATATATACATAAAAAAAGATAACTGTTATCCAATATATATTACAAGGATATTTATAAATTAAATTTATGCTTAGAATATACATTTTTCCTAAGGATGGGTTTATGCGTTATACATGCTAAAATTAATATTAATTTTTATCACTTAATGGAGATAAATAAGGAAAAAGTATTTCAATAATTATCGTCAGTATTTTAAAATAACGTAATAATTGAAACATATATTTTATCCATTCTAATAAGTTATCGAGATTTATGTTAATTTCCTTGAAAAGGATAAAAGGGTTTTTCTAAAAGTTGTTTCAAAAAATATACTTTTATCTAAATTAATTAAATTTATATATATAGAAAAATAATTTTATTATATTTTTAAACATAAAAAATATATTAACAATAATTTAATTAATAATTATGAAATAATAACAAGAATAGTTAATATTTTAAAGAGCTATTTTTTTAATAAATTTTTTTAAATTATAATTTATGCTTCTATTGAAAAGTCAAAACCCAAAATAGTTAAAATTAAATTTTTATTAAGGAAAAGGATTTTGTTTATTTTTATGACTATATTATAATTGAATGAATTTTTTTATGTCATTTATTTTTTATATTAATAGTAAAAAATATTATTTTTTTAAAAAATACAATGAATTTTATGATACAATAAGATATAAGTAAGACATAAAAATTTAAGAAACCTTTTTTTATTTACTAGAGAAGCATTTTATATATTAAATTATACATTTAGAAATTTTATTTTTAATTTACAGACCAATATTTTATATTTTGATATACTTGTTATATTTTTATCTAATTTTTTTATGATGTTATATATTTACTACAATATATTTTCTTTCTGTAAAATATTAAATTATATAAAATAAAATGAAATTTATATTTGTAATCAGACGGCCTAAATTATTTAATAAGTCATATTTTATTATTAGTCATGAAAAATAAATTAATTATGTAAAAAAAATTTCTACTGAAAAATTCAAAATGGTTAATGGGCTAAATCAAAGGGTAAAAATCATAAAACTTATTAAAAATATGCCACAAAATGAGTTCATAAGGGATTTATTATCATTAAATCATCCACTATATATTATTTTTTTTACATTTTGGGTCACTTTCCTTAAGTAGTGAACCTCTTAATACAAAAATCACCATCCTTCTACTTAAAGTAGGAGTCCTTCACTACCCAACTACTCCTCATACCGAAATCCCCTTATTTCAAACAAACACTACACAAATCTCTATCAAAAGCTTCTATTCTAGTTTTTGAGGACTTTTGATCATCAAAATATCACCCTATAAATAAATTTCTTTAAGGAGTATTATGATTAATGAAATTATTTGAATTGGACAGTGATGGTATTAGTTTCATCTCTCAAAATTTTCATCTTTAAGACATTTTTCATTTTTTTAAATATTTTATTTTATATTATGTTTATTATACCTCCTTGAAATAATTCATTATTATTTTATTTATATTAATGGTATTTAATATTCTCTTCAAAGTTTCATATTTTATGACAATTCAATTAAAATCTACCAAAAATATATTTGTTATCCTCATCTCGACTTTCTTTGAGACATATGCCATATTGACTTCATTTTTTATTTTTTATTATTGTTTATATACTTCCATATGGAATTATTTATCATAACTTTCATTAATTAAATGGATTTACTAATCAATAATAGGTTCTATTTTTCAGAAGTTTCTCATTAAATTATTAGAAAAACTATAAGGTGTTTTCTAAACATAAAAATCATTTATTTAAGTTACAATGTTTCTTCTTGAAATTATTTCTCCTATGTTTGGTTTATTTAATCATGTGATTTTTTTAATAATATTTTATTTTTTTATGTGGGGAAATTTAAATTTTTAATCCAAACCGTCTTCCATGATGAATTTCGTTCCCATAAAAGTATAATATTGATATGAATAATTTCCATCCTTTTTAAATATTATCTTTCTTATATACCCATTTTTCTTTCTTCCATCCAATTTTTAGATTAATTATTTTTAAATATCTATGTGTTATTTTTTTTTGATATTTATATTTCCATTATTTCTTTCTTAAAATTATGTTTCTTCCGCAAATTATTATTATGTCGGGTTTAATAAGGTATTTTTAAAAAAATAATAAAAAGGATTTCCCTTTCCCGATTTTAAAGTTTATCTTATACACCACATTTCATTTAAAAAGGATTTTTTACATTTTCATGACAACATTATTTATATTCCTTTTAAAATATTTTTTTTCAAAACGTTTTTAATTTAAACTGCTGGAAAAAATCTTTTCAAAGTAACCTATAATTTTGTATTTTTACGATAATGTTAAAAATATTATTTGAAATCTCTCTTCATGAATTATCTTTTATTACACTATTTATCTTCAAGACATATATATCCATTATAGAACTTTCTCATGAATAACCCTCTAAATTACATTGTAAAATAGTGTTTTTGGATGATTGATTTTATGGTATCAACTAATCTAACTCTTGAGGTCATTTTTTCATACCATTTAGAAAAGCATCCAAACCCATTTTACTTCAAGAGTTCATCATGATTAGATATAAGGTTTATTTTTTTGACACACTTTCTTAATTATTATAATTATGTGATAGTGGGGATTCAATATCACATGCCAATGAATCGGTAAATGTTTTATGTTTAACGGGATAAAGATGATTCATTTATGTCACTGTTATATTCCCAACATGAGGTGTTGACATCATTTCTATATTCACAACATGATGAATGAATATTACTATTATGTTTAAAACATTATGAATATACATTATTATAATATTCCCAATATGATTACTAGAAATTATTTATATGCTCATAGTTTTATGCATAGAAAAAGTTAAAGTAATCTTTCCCTAGAATGCTATAATTTACTATGCTTATGTATATGACATATTTAAACATTATGTAATTATGTTATGATCCATAGATCGTGATTATGGTCTCATGATTCAAAAATATTTTGGCATGCTATATGTTATATCACATGTGATAATATTACATTCTTCTATTCCCTATAGATAACTCTTATTGATCCACATTATTCTTAATGTGATATTTCTTTCATGAAACTATTTTTTCACATTCTCATGATCTATCCCCTGATGACATGTCGATATGTTTTCCAACTAAGAATTTGATCTCACCCCGTATTAGATATACCATTCCCCAGTATATCTAATGATTGTATCATATAAATTTTATAGAATTAAGTCAAGTATTGTGTAATTTGTGGATAAATGTTCCTAGTTTAGAAAAATATGTTTTCTAGGAAGCAAATCCACCATGATATTAATCCATTGGGTTTTAGTATTATTTTGAGTTATAATATTTATAATATGGAAATGTATTAACATTTATCATGAGTAATCTAACATGGCATGAAAACCCATTGTAAATAATATGTTTTAGAGCCAAATCAGGTATTGTGGGTCAAGGGAACCTCATTCACACTAACTTTGATGGACATGGGAACATCCTTTAAATATTCCATGAGATATTTCATAAAATATTCCTCAACATATTTTAACTATATAAAAATAGGTATAATTACATTTATTGAACTTATAATCCATCAAATAAATTCAAATGTTTGGGAACTAAAATCTCAAAATACATATTCAATTGATTTGTAAATTCATCACATGTGTTATCCTTGTCATTGAGAAACATTATTTCATCAATATACACAATAGTGATTAGATTACCTATATTGAACACCACATTATAAAATTTTTCAGTAAGTTATCCTTTAATTTTTTTAATTATTATATGATATTACCATATATAGAATACCAAGATCGATGAACATGTTTCAACCAATATAAGGCTTTCATTAGTTTTCTTCTTTTATGCCATCAAAATCAGGAATAAAGCCGTCATATTTTTCAAAAAATACTTCAAATTTTAGATATCCATATCAAAAATATTACTTCACGTCCATAAGATAAAATTTTATTATGTAGTTGAGCTTAATCTTTGAAAAAAATTATAATAGCTTATACTCTTGCAAAAGCTGCCATATTTTCTTCAAGGTCAACACTATCCACCTATTAATAACCCTTGTATAAAAATATATCTTTATCCATTATGATCTATCATTTTTCATTTATTTTTTTTATTAATAATCCTTTGGTACCTATTATATAATTTTATTCTAGTCTTTTATCTAGGTTTGATGTCTCATTTAACTCACTCTGTTATAGCTCTTCATTCATAGCACAAATCCGCTCCCTTTACTCAATAGCCTCTAGAACTAACTATAGTTCACCATCTAAAAAAACCTATTATATTTTCATTTCTTAGTCCTCTTCTTTTCTACACATAATCATCATAATTCCCAATAATATTTTCTAATTTACCATGTTTCTTGCATCTTATAATATTTACTTTATCAACATTATCACCTATATATTCATCACTGATTTAATCTAGGTCAAATTATATTACTTATATCTCATACATAATATTTTATTCAATCCCTCAACCAAATTATTTTAGTTTATATTCATTAATGTTCAAATAATATTATATGTTTTTGGTGTCTAAGATCTGTTTTTTTTTCAATAATCTTCACATCATAACAATCTATTAACTTGTGTAGTATTTTATTCCATCATCTATACCCTATTATTTTGGAAATATATCCCATGAATGCACCTTCTTTTGATTTCTCCTTGTGTTTTCCCAGTTTCTCATTCTTCATCATCATGAAACATGTACTACAAGAGACATTATAATATTTCACAGTCGATATCTTGTTATAACACAAATCATAAAGATTCAATTCTTATAGTATTAAGAAATATAATTTTTAGATATTCACATCTATATACACCACTTAATTATATTATAATTATGAATATTTGCATACATGTCTTATGACTCTACCCATTGCTACCAAAATTCTATTATTTTTATCTTCTATACAATTTTTTACGGAGTTTAAGGGACATTGTTTTACATCTTAATTTCATTCAATATAGCACATAAATAAAAATTGTTGTCAGTTAACACCATTTCATTACCAATTACCCACTAAATATATAAACATACACTTTTTTTATCATGAATTCTAAATATCTTGACTTTTTTTGATTTATTTTTACTTTTACATTATGATCAAACAAATTAATCTCTGAGAACTCATCATGGAATTTGATAAGGGAAAATTGCTAATTTATACCTATGTCTCATTGGTCCACATAAATCCGAATGAATGAGATCAATGGGAATAATGGAATAAATCTCCACTGTTTGGGGAGATACTAGCCCATGATTCCCAATTTAATAAGTTTTATAGAAAACATCTCACTCTCTTTTTAACTTGGGATGAACTCTCATTGTATCATTGTTATAGAATTTAAATAATTTTTTTTTCAATATATACATGGATTATATATAACATGTTGGTTTCAACATTTTCACCCCAATAATAAAAATGTGTAGGATCTTAATTTTGAATAGCTTACCACAAGATCATTCTCTATTAATGATAATTATTTCATTCTTCTAGTTCTGGAGGATAAAATGATTATTCATCAAAATTACTTCATTTACATCATTACACAAATGGATCACATTAGTAATATAGTTTTTATGTTCTTAATCAAATATGAGGTGTTTTTTATTACATAGTTTAGTCTTCTATCTAAGTAATACCAACACCTCTTATTTTCCAAAAATAATCAATCGAAAAATTAAATTCTCATTCATTATATTCATTAATGTTTTTAAAAATATTTTAATAACCTATCATATGAGAGTATAATATAGTATAATGAATCCAATATTTATCTTTATTTATATCCTTCATAGATACCCCTACAATTAGAGATATTTTTTATTAATTCATTTTCAAAATTCCCTTTCCTTTTTTCACTGTAGGATGAATATTCCTGAATAGTTGTGATACACTCATAAAAATAATAACCATGTGGGTAACATATTACACATATGTATTCTAAGTAGAAAAAATAATTCTTGATTGATAGGATTGATTGAAATTTTATTTCTAATTGGATGTTCCCTAAGTTATTCATTATTTTACATAAATAAATTCCCTTCATCTTTTTAATACTATCCATAAAATCATTGATTCGGTAAGGGAGTGAAATATTATACCAACCTAATTAGGATTTATAACCAAACATTTTATATAACCAATAATAACCATTAAATCTAGACAATTCATATTAATATAAATTCTATCATAAATGTTTTCGTTGTTGTTATTAAAGTACACACATTGATTATCTGGTTCTTATAGAGGTTAAAAACATTTATTTACTTGTAAAAGTTATTTTTTATAATAATATTTTTCATTCTCTTTATCAGATAGAATATTTTTATATTTGGAATTAAAAAGTGCATTTTAATAGTTAATTGTTTCTTTTTTAGTATTATCTAAAGGATGTTAGACTTAAATCATTGAAAAAAAATTATTTGTACATATAGAAATTTTACATTTCACTTTGAATACTTTTTATAAATCAAATATGATTTTATTATTGTTTTATTAGATTCCATAAAAATATAATGTTTTTTATTAAATTTCTCTTCTTTTATAGTTAGTTTTTCATCAAGATCTTTCACCCATTTTAATTTGGGCAACAAGAATTAACGATAGATTCTTAATATAATAAATATAAATATTTTCACTTTTAGTAAATTATTATTTTAGTTCTTTCTTATTTAAATTTTCATTATTTAAATACATCAAGTCCTTCATGTTTTTTATTTTTTTCTCAAGATAAGATTCACAACCATAATATAACATATATACCATGTAAGACTCATTATATGATTCATCACTAATCAATTTTTATTTTAGATTTTTAATTTTATCTCAATTTATTCTCAATTATTTTGGAAAATATAATTTAGAATGGATATCCAAGCTAGATTAGTCTTTCTCTTCTTCTCACGACATGATATTTATTCTCTTTCATAGAAATATTTTCTTTTCCAAAGTCGATTTTTTTACCTCAGTTTAAATTTTACCCCATTTGTTGCATTGAGTTATTTCATCATGTTCATCATCTTCATACTCACAACCATTAATCCTTGAAAAAATAATTCAAAATTTTCATATACCACCACATGTTAATCATTTTTGTTGGGGGTTTCATTTCTACAAAAATTTTAATTTTCTAATATTTCTCAAGATAATAAACATAATTATATTATACTCATCATCTATAGCCTCTTGGTCTTCACAATCAATTCACTTCAATATATATCTTACATTATCTCATGTTTATCCAAGGATTCATAATAAATATAATCTTTAATATTCTCCTTCAATGCTAGATATATCAAAATCTCATATAAAAAAAATATAATTATTTAATTCATTTAGTGTTAAATCACCTTGGTCTCCATTTGGGAATATTTTTTGATTATCTATATCTCAAAAGTTCCTTATTACAATCATGGAAATTGTAGAATTTTATAGTTTTTATCCTTCAACTTTAATGTTTTAAACAATTTCATTTTCTCTTATAAAGTAAACATCAATAGTTTCTTCGTCACCCATTTTAACACTTTCAATGTTCTTATCTATATGTTTAGTTTTTCTAAATTCACAATAAAATTCCATTAAAATATTATTTCACGTTTTTATGAAGCTTGCATAGTATTTTGGAGATCCATAACCATTCTATAAACCTTTTTAATATAAAATTTAAAATAAAATTTCGTGATTTTTTTATCAACAAAATAATTCCATTAATTATAATATAAAGTAGGTGAATATATCTATATCAATGGGAATGCCACTAGTATCATATAAAAATTCAATTCCATGTGATAAAAAGGGTATAATAAAATTAATCTGAAGGTGATATTTATTAATGGAAAATATAGGAATTTCATTTCATTTTAATGAATTCATATTCTATATATCAATAAGAAAATTATAATTCATAGTGATTTATGACCACTCTAATGCTAGTTGAAATGCCTAGAAATGAGCTCTACTAATTATAGGGGGGATAATTGGTACATCATTTTAATTTATATTATTTAAGTTATTATATATATGTTTTTTTGAGTTTTATTCCCATGATTTTAAAATACCAACATTACTCTATTACAAAATATTAAATAAACTTGAAGACACTGATGTTTTTTACATGGTTCCCAAAAATGATTGGTGAGAATGTCTTATGTGTGGTTAGGTTTAGTTGAAGGTACATATTCTCCAATATAATAAATATTCTATTAAATTTGGGGGTGGATAGGGTAACACCCTGAGGTATGAATTGCCTCCACAAAAAACGACTCTTAAAAAATTAATTCTTCTAATTTTGACCAATTTAAAAAATCTAAAAATAAAATGAAAAAAATACCTTTTCACGTATAGATTTATCTATACCAAAATTTTATTTTTCATATGAGAATTTATGATAATACAATTTTTAAAATTCTCAATAACTCAATTAACAGAATTTATAATGTTTTGAAAATATTCCCTATGGGTTGAAGTCATAATTCACAATGTATCTACTTCTAGAGGAACTTTATTCTGTCTTTAATATATTGATTTAGGAAAATTCATCTATAAATTTCTTCATTAAAATCATAGTTCATTTATATCAATTATTCATCATCATATAACATTATCATATACATTTACTTCATGCAACATAATTATTCATAGAAAAATGCTTCAAAAACTAATTCTTTTAGTTAGAATACCTAAAATATTGTTACAACCTTAACATAGAAATCAAAATACACCTTAGTAAATTATAATAACATTCATAATTAGTAAAAATGATATATATAAATGTTCTCCTAAAATCAGTCACCACATATCATGAGTGACAATTCATTAAAAAATTAATCACACATTGATTATATGGGAATAGGTTCCATGCGTATAGAATCTTCACGCAATGTTTCATTGTGAATTAACGCTTCATGGACCAATACTATATGTATGATAGACACATATCTATAGAAAAATCTTTCAAATCCCCACTGAATTTCATTATAACCTTTCATGGTGAGTTTATGGGGAATTTATATGCTATTGAATTTGATCTTAACCCCATGAAAATTTCAAATAACATGATTAACCATTTATCCTCTTGTGGTGAAAATAATAAGAGTGCCACTCTTTAACAAGAGTCATACTTGAAAAAACATAACCTCTTCACATGAAATCATCTTTCACCTTTAAATATATTCCCCATTATTGAATTTTTATTCCTATTTCATTCCTCAAAAAATATGGTTCTATTTGTTGACAAAATTTGTAAGGAACATTCAATTGTTGATTTCACTAAGTTGATCTTCACTTCACTATACTTTTATAAATGATACATGTGTTCCAAATTGATTCATGATCTACCCATGAAAACCTTATTTTGAAAATAGTGATGACATGATGATTGAAATGAATTCATATAATAATTTTTGTGCATAACACATCAAAAATGAATAATAACCCAACAAAGTGAGTGATACCACATTAAAAATTTCTTTAAATGTGGCCTTATTTATTACATTGTGCATTAATAATGCTAAAATAAAAATCTATTGGGGCTATCTTGCTCCAGTGGTCTATATTTCCACACAACAAGGTGTCTCTACTCAAGAATCACCTTATGCCCATATATTCCTATAATGAACTACATAGAATCTATTCACTCCCCCAACCACACTCAGTCGACCTACCATTAAGCTAGGCCATCTATCCTTTATGATGGATGGATGCTCAGGAGGGGGAACCTAAATATTGGGATTAATTATGTAATCCTATAAAATTTATTTATTTATCAAAACAAATCCAATCAAAACCATTCTTTTTAGAAAAATATTAAACCTCATTACCATAAAATGAAAAATATTCTATTTAGTTGACAAATAAATGTTATCTAAACTATTTTATTCTATGCATTAAAAATATTCTATCAACATAAATTCAATTTATAATAAATATCGCATCTATAATTATAAAATTTATGTAAAAAAATTCAATAACACTGAAAACAATTGTCGCAAAATTGGTTAAAAATATGCATAACATTTCCATCAATACCAAGGGTTCATAAAAAAATTATACCAATATAATATGTTTTATAATTGATAATATTAGTATATAACACATTATCAATAGTATAAAAATTATATTCTTCTTCTTATAATAAAATAATAATAACCCTAGTCATTATGATATAGAATAGTGAATTTGAATATTTTATTCAATGCCATCATCATTAAAGATCATTAAACAGACAAAAAGACAATAAAAAGGACTTACAATTTTAGGATTGAAGTAGCACGAAACAAAAGGGTGGTGGTGAAACCAATAATTAAGATAATACAATCACTTAAACAGGTATAAAAATAGATGTAAAACTGTAATAAAAGACCACATCACAGAAGACATATAATGGAAACTATTAGTAAAATATTTATTCTCTTTCTAAGATGATGGTGGGTTGATCATCAGTCTAGAACATTAATATGTTCAAGTATAATGAACACAATCCCTACACTATCCTTTAAATTATATATTTTAATGTATATGATGGTGTAATTTTTATGTATTTTTTATCTTATGTAGTTAAATAGTAAGTATTTGTGTCCAAAATTAAAATTTAGAATGACCTAATATTAATTTTTTCCTATAAAATGGACCTCATTTTTAGAATCATTAGAATTTTTTTATTAGTGTTCTTTTTAGGTTTTCTTAAGAAAAAAATTAACTTTTTTGTAAAACGTGAAAAAAATTAGATTTTTCATAAATAATTAGTTTATTTAAATTATAATAAGGTATATAAGACTCAATAATTTCTAAAATATTTAATCAACCATAAATTTATTTAATGTGTGAAATAATAATATCAAAAATAAAAAATATTATTTGGAGTCATTTTAATCAATTTTCAAATACTAAAATATATTAAATGAAAATAAAAAAACTATTTCTGATTTGTTACATTTAATTAAATATTATAATGGTACTATTTAATTTTAAAAGATTTTAAATGTTAGATAAAATATATATTAGTATCTAAATATATAAATTGTAGTAATAATCAACACTATACATTGCATTTAGAAAAACTAATAAACTTTTCAATATTTTGTTCTATGATACACATCGCTATTACCTAAAATACACACCCTATCAATTAATTCATCCCGAGCCCCAAAAAATTTTCCTTTATGGTTACACTATAAAAATATATCTTTAAACCCCACTAGTCAAATTTTAAAATCCATATGATAACTAAAATACTAATTATTAATAACTCATGGAGTATTCCAAAGGAGGCATTTATTTAGAAGAAAAATTATAATACATATATTAGTATTTTTATTTCACCTATTTTCAATACTAAACTAAATGTTATAATTATAATAATGTGATAAATTTAGAAGTTATATATAATACAATTTTCAAATTAAAACTTTTTAATATAATTCCTTTCATTTAATAACTCTGGGAAAACTTATGAACACATCGTAGGTATTTACTCCCTTCGTAAATTATGGTGTTTTATTTTAACATTTTCCTTTAATTTTTGGTTTTTTTATTTTAATTAATAAATATGATATTTGGTTCTATGTTGGGATTGTGTATGTAAAAAATAACCAGTACTAACAATATTAAAAAAATTCATCATTGTCCTTCATAATATTTTTAAAATGAACCTTTGGAGAATTCCTCAATGATTTATTTTACTTTTAGGGAATCATCTAATAGTTTGAACTGTAAAAAATATATAACAAAATAAGAATAATAAAATTATAGTTCTGGTGGTTATGGGATAATTAGAAAATGAAACATGACAACTACCTTCATATTACAATAACATTGGAATTATGGGATGAATATCTTTTGATGAGAAATATAAACAACATAAATATAATTTGTTAATAATGAATGAATAAGATGAATAATTAGAAGAAAATAAACAGAAATAATTCTTTATATAAAGTAATTAATAATACAAAAATTATTACTCTTATAGATATATAACATTTTATGTTGGTCGGGACATTATTCAATAGGGTGTTATTTGATCTCTATTCATATATGGAATTTTCTCCACTGTCAAATCCCATTTCAAAATTATTTGTATATATAACATAATAAAATTATATTATTAATTTTCTTTGTTACCATTTTGTGTATTTACGTATATATTTATTTTATATAAAACACTGATTCTTATGATATACCTTTTAATATTTCAAAATAGTTTTTTTCATTATGTCATCAATACATACATTATCTATGTATAGTGTTAAATTAAAAAATTTACATAAAAATTATATTTAAACTCACATATTAACTCTCTTAAAGTTATTATTGAAATAAATATTTCTCTTCCACTTCTATTGATTCATTAATTGAAAATATTTTTTGAGATATTATAATTACACACAAGAGTAACTTTCTTATGTAAATTAATGGAACCCAAAGTAATAACCAATTGATCAACCATTAACAAATCAAATAATATTACTATTTAGTTACTGTTTTCATCCATTAAGTCTAGAAAATTTCTAGAATTAATATAAATGATTGTTTTTTATACATCACAAATGATGAACTATCCTGTTCATTTATAATTTAAAATGTGAGTTAAATTTGTGTGGGAGACTCATCAAAATAAAAAAAATGGATATATTTGAACCTATATGGTATAAGTAAATCCATAAAATATATTTTATCATACACTAAATCTATAAATAATAAATTGGTATGTTTAACTCTTGAAAAATGAGGATAAATCTATCAAACCTTATATTGATAACATTCATAGATATTCAAGGTAGAACATTGGAAGTCAATTTACATGTATAAGTTATGTTTCAAACTAAAGAAGTATATAACGATAAAATGATTGATGTTAATAGAAATTATAACCTATAATTTTTGTGATTAAAATTATGAGTTTTATAAACTCTATCTATTAATAATTGTTGAGATCTTACTATGACATATATAAAGGGTTATGAGAACCATAAGGATACACTCATAGGGTATTCATTGGAGACCCCAAATAAAAATTTTTAGGTTGAATTTCATATAGGTTTGATGAATATAAATTCACATGTTTTTGTAGAAATTTTCATTCCCTAAATTATATATTTTTCATAAATAAAGAATATATATTTTTAAAATAATGGAACACTAGTATAAAATAAACGAAAAAGATCAATATTTTATTTATTTATAATATTAAATTTATAAATGTATGATAAATATGTTCCATATGATTCATAAATTTATAAATGGATAATGAATATAATTAAAATGTAAAATTAAAATTTATAATTTAATTGGGTCTCAGAATCATAACAATAATATAACTATGAATGAATCTATAAAATGAATGGAAAACAACAGAAAAATATTGATATTTTGAAAATTAAATATAAATAATATTGGGAGAAAAAATGTGTGATTTAATAATGAATGATATATAAGAAATATATATGAGTTATAATGATTATATGATAATTGATGTTGTTATAATAATGTTCTAACAACCAAAAAAAATTCTTCCCTTCAATCAAAAAAGATGTTTAGAAAAGGTTTAGATAAATTTATAAGAAATAATAAAAACTTGAACTGTAAAAAAGGATTCCTATGTGAATCACACATGTGTGCAAAATAGAATATTTTCCTATGAATAATTTCATGAATAAATCATGATCTATAAACTTTTTATGAATAAATTTAATGTAACATAATTTTTCCAAAAATACCCATTATCCAAAAATCTTTCAAGAATGAAGCCTGACCTACTCGTCCTTTCCATGAACATCTATTAAAACATTTCCTATAAATTGTTGATGTATCCAATAATATAGGGGATCTAAAAATTTTATAAATAATTTAGATTCACATAAGGCCACTATGAATATTACAAAACATTTTTAATCTTTTAATTCCCCCTTAAGCAAGTCCATGGGACAATACTCATTGGGATGTGTGATTTATGCACACCTACATCCCACTATCCGAACAACCACATCCCAAATGTCCTAAAGAGTATCCAATAGTACCATGACTTCTAAAAAGCATTTATAATGTATTGGAATGTGTGAATCGTTCATCATGTAACCCCTTTCAATTGATGATGAATAATTTCACTATTTCACTCTTCCAATGTAGATAAAATGCATGAATCATAAATCATATAACCTTTTTTAAAGGGTGGTGAATTGTGTTCTAAAATAATCACTTATTTGACATGAACATGCATAAAACACAAATAAATTAGTGTAATATTTCATCAATAATGCATATAATAGGAAAATATTCATAATTTATACCTCCTTTAATGTTAACACATACAAAAAATGCCTCATAAAATGGTTCCTTGAGCGAATATGGCATAAAATAGATAAATACTCAATATAAAATATTCATGAATCCAATTTCATGTGTTTTAATATTTTATCAACCGTGTACCATTGTTAACTTTGATTATGGAATGTGACTACCCTAGAAACATTCACTTTTTTTCAAAGCGTGGGTTTACTCCTCTAAATAGGAAACACTATTTAATATCCCTTAGATAAATGAGACCCCAAAACCGGTAAGAGGAAGCCCAAAAAACCTTAGTCTCCTTTCATGGGACACAATGATTTGGTTTATTATATAATCCTTTTATAATAGGAATTCATTGTTTTTATTGTATCATCCACTGGATTGTGTCATATCATGGTTATTGAGTTTACATGATTATTTCATGGGCTTACACTTTGACATACTCACAATACATCTATTTGTATCTTGTGGCCTGATGTAGAGAAACAACATTCATTTTGAAACATCCAATTATTTTTTCAATAGTAATAGAAAATCACAAACATCATCCTGGATGATGAACAAAAATAAGCCTAAATTTTATTCTAATGGATCTCAACCCATATGCAATCAGTCATTCTCTCTTTTATAAAATTACCAATAGGAAAGGGGTGACACAATAATGGGTCAGAATAATTTCTATGTATCCTCCATAACCTTTCTTAGTTCATTAGAGACCATTTGACGATATGATACTCTAATCCTGAGTGATTCATTATAATTTATATGGTTATCCATAAATATAGATGCATGTCAATAAAAACCAAATGGGAGACTCATTCATAAGTCCCCCATCATTCCATTAATAATTTCCTTTCACCTTATAGCCCATTTAAAATGGCATAAAACATATTAGATTTGGACTTATTCATATGACCTCGAGATGTAAGACACAATGGTCCATGATACATGGCCTTAAAGTTAGTTCATTAGTCTTGATTTCTTGAACATAAAAGGAAATATTATAGTCCTTTTAAAATGGCCCGAAAAGCTATAATGTTCCATATTAAAGGGAACTAAAATATATAGGTGTTTTCTATTAATTGGGTTATATATATATATATACATATATCATCTCATGAAAAATATCCAAACTCTAATATAACTTACTCTCTCTTCACAAAAACCATTAAAATTAACTTGATGAAACAAAACTATAGTGTACAGTTCAATCCATGTGGGATCCCTTAGATATTATCCTAAACCCTTAGTAATTTCATGACATCATAAATATTAATTGTACCTTTAAATAATAAAAGTATACCATAAAACTAGACACAAACATTATGTATTTTTGGATGATAGGAAAACATATATTTATTCATAGATCCTCATAAGAGACGATAAATTCCATCATAAAATTTATGACTTTATGGATAATATGAAACTCAAATATACCCTTATGTACTCGTAGGTGACCCCATATCTCTATATATCCATAAGTCTTCTAAAATTGAAAAAAAATCTCATGTACCCTTATTCTCTTATTGGTGACAATAAATAAAAGTGACCCCTTTATTATTCATTTATAGAATGAAACACCAAAAAATCCATATTTACACCTTGGAATACATTCCATCATACCATTTCACATTTGTAGAAGGAAAAAAATATAGTATTATCTTATTTTATCCCATGATAAAACTAATATAAGTATAACCATACTCTTTCCTATATGGAAATAATTTTAATATACTAATAACTTCTCAGGGGAGACCTTATGTCGCATTATTCCCTTTGGCCTTACTGGAAGGTACGAAACTCCAAAGTACCCTTATGTACTAAAGGGTGGTTATAATTCCTATTATAACACTTAATAATTATTCAATGACATGTTAATATATCCTACCACTTTCATTCCATTATTCTTGTACTTAAATAAAGATTAATTTTGTTTAGATCTCCCTACAATACATTATATTCCCTAATTGTTTCATATATGGTTTTAAAAAATAGTGTAACTAAATAGAAATATTTTACAACATGAATTAAATATAATATATAATATTTTTTTTATCATCAATTAGTGTCAATCCTAGATTTTAAAAGGTCAATAATTCTATATCTAGTAGGTATTTTCCTCCTCGTAATAGTAAGTTATGTAAAATGAAAAGGTATTATAACCATGATGGATTGCAAAAAAAATTACTGAAAAATAAAAGATTGTATTGGATTAGAGACCAAACCTCATCATGAGATGAGTGGACCTACCATCCTTTCTATTTTTTATGAATAATTAATTTTCACTAATTTATAATAATGACCAACCACCCATGACTAATAGTAAGATTCATCAATTACACTTATTTATTTATGAAATTGTACTAAAATGATAACATTTGTAACCTTTTTAGAATTTAAATTTTTTTATCCTTGTGAATGTATTGTGGTATCAATAACAAACATGTTATCTGAAGAACCCTGTGAGGTTGGATCCCCAATGTCTCATCAATGCAACATGGTTTTCATGTATAGAAATATTTATTTTGTTGTAATTACTACTTAGAAAATAGGGTCTTGAATGACATTTTCAGCGACATAGAATCATCACCACTTGATGGTGGGTATTCCAAATGACGAGTATACCAAATAAGGGGTGATACTAACATAATCATAGTCACTATAAAACAATTTTATAATGACTTATAAATTACCCTCTCCCTATTGGAGGCCTATTAAGGAGAAATATTCCCTTATACATACTTTGAATATCATTGGGATATTTTTTAAAATGTGTGAAAATAAAATCCTACCATACATAGAAGAGGATGGATAGGATGTCATTTTTTTCCCTCCATACTATAGAGAGCTACCTAAGAGGCCTTACTCCAGATATATCTACATCTACAGTTTCCCAAACCCTCCCACCCTAGATTTTTTTGGTAGATATTAATTTGGAACCCCAAACTATGATTCTTTGAAGAAAATTATGAAAATGAAATATTATCTAGATAATCATGTATAGAACTAACTCATATAATTCTTTAATTCCAAACTCTTACCATCTATCAAGTTTGGGGACTGTAGGATGGTTCAATGTTACACATAGTTAGAGGCCACAATCACTTACAAGGCCCACATCAATGTCCCCATGTAATAACCATCCACTATTAGTGGATGTAAATTCATTAATAGGTAGAATAATATTAAATACTTCCACCCATCATAGAAATTATACTGATGTAACTTCTAAGGATGTCAGATTAAGATTAATCATTTACACGCATAAATAATCTTGAGGTAGGTCCCAACAACTGATGGTCATAATCTTTACATCCCAATTGGTAGAAATGGAAAAAGAAAAGTATATTAACTCTATTAAATTATTAACCATATATAATATCACATGGTTATTATTCCTATTAACCACTTAGTAGGATATTTATATCATTTTCAATAAACTCTATAAATATATATATATAGGGTCCAAGAAAAGAGTCTCTATTCTGAGAAATTAGAGCCATATTGAGTTTATAAATTTTTAGTGATTCATAATTCATAGTAGTTGACTAATGTCCCAGTTTATGAGATTCTCTTGAAAAATGAACCACCTTCATCAAAAACTTCCTACAATAAAGATAAAAGACCATTTATTTAGTCTACAACTAGAACAATTCATCTGCAGCATGGTTAAATGCAAGAAATATGTTTTTCTTTAAATGAGGAGGGAACCCATGAGAATACATAATTTATCAATCTAGTAGATTTTTTTTTCTCTAAAAAATACATTTACTCAAATGTAATATTAATGTACTTTGAAATTAATCAGATTAAAACCATGTACTCACCTCTCACAATTTTTCAATCATAAGTAGGTGTATAAATCTCAAAACTTTTGTAATATTGAGAGAATATGAAACCACCGCATAATCCTATGTATTCCATATTTGTTCAATACAAACGATTTGATGATTCTTGATAAATTAAATTTTTATGCATAACTCACTACCATTTACATAGTTTGGATACCCATGTCTGAGATGTAGAAACTTCACCACAAACATGACTGAATATATAGTCTTAAATATGTATAAAAACAAAATGATAATGCTTCAAAACATATCGTAATTACATGATCTTCAAAATATCTTGTATTGAAATTTTCTCTTCAAGGGAATAAACATAAATGATTTGATGGTTCAATCATGAAATCCAATCTAATGTATCTAATACCGGAGAGATATAAGTTTTTTTACATTTGAAAACACATTATGCAAGAGGTAAGATGATGCTTGGTGGCATACTCAGTAATGTCACCTGATATTTAATATGAAAAGAATACATGATTGGCGAAAAAAATCTATCGGCTATCACATTAAATAACCAATTGATTCTAAAAAAATGATGCCTAATTAGAAATGGGAGACACTCATAAAATTTAAACCACACCATGTATAGTCTCCCCCTAAACCAATGATAACCATGTTTGAGAAAAATATAATAGAATTAATCCTACATCTGTGGGTTATTATATTACATGCCTAGCTGGGTAATAAAAAGATATCTTAGATGAAATAATGACTCCTGTTAGTCCCTAACATGTTGGGATGGGTTAATTATGACCTCAACATGAAGAAAAACGCCAACCCATAGGGTTAAGGAAATTTATAATAATACTACCATCAGAAACCCCACAATTATAGTTATAGATGGGAATATAATTGAAGGAACCACCTCCATGGAGGTCAATCTTGAGAAGGTTGAGGAAGTAATATATATGGCATATTTCCCCATATATATCAATGTACCAATATTTACTGACTCATCAAAACATTAGGTTAGAATTGAACCTGATGTGAATGATACTTCCAAAAATAATTGTTACATAGAAATAAATTAGAAACATCATTATACACACCATACAAGGTGTAATTAAGACCTTTGAGCACCTCTAAGACTCTCTCCACAAACTAGATTGCAATTTTCAGATATGAAAAGTGGATATGGAATGTTCTAAAGGTTATATTCCCTGATAATATAAATTATATATAAATATATATATATTCATTTGGATAGAGATTTAATAAATAAATCGCACCAAGAACACAAGGACTTATAACATCGATACATTGAAATTTACAAAGGGATTAGTATCAATGAAAATGATTTCAGTGATGAGAATCCGTTGTTACCAACTGAATAAACCCAACTTGAGTGGATTACTTAGTAAATTAGAGTAGTGGTTTCCCACCAATCTAATAATAGTAAATACAAATCTTTTCAACTGACCATTTCCCTGGTGGAAAATATGACGATCCCTCAAGTAAACTATCTCAAATCCACTTCTTAAGATAGTCACTTGGGAGATTCCCCAAAATAAGTTGTGATCCTACCAATTTAGGTGTAAAATACGATTCCCACCCAATTGGATGCAATTAAAAAACCATATAAATTGTGAACTTGAGAAGAATCCTTATCCAAATTGGGATGACTTGAAAACTCAACCATTAAATTTTGGTATTCTATGCTTCATCCTTTAATAAGAATAGTGTCCCAAATTAACATCACATAATCCTTTCATCATGTTGTGGACTAATGTTTAGGCCACCCAAAATTATTTACAGGTAAAAATATTGATTATTTTATTATCTATAGAAGTTCTAAATATTCTTTTGTACAATATATAAAAAATTAATCCATTTATAGTTTAGAATATTTTAGTATGATGTTCATATATTTGTTCTATTTGATACTGATAAAGAAATGTATTCATGACCTATTAAAATTTAAATGTTAAGTGAACGTGATATTAACTGATATTATTTCTCAATTTAAGGGATTAATTATATAAACCCCAACCTTTTACATATATTATTACATAATTGTTAACATAAATTTTCCATTAAATACAACTATTGGATCAAAGGATGTAGTATCTTTGGATGAATAGGTATATTAAATAAAAAAATTAATCTAATGTAAAACTTCTTTGTATCAATATGTATAATGATCTCATAAATGATTTTGAGCTTTTTAAATTTCCTAGGATAACCTGGGGAATATATAATTGAAAGGGGTGGTTTATAAATCCTACTAAAGGAGTAACCATGGTAATTGATCATAAAACTTTAGTCAGAAGTCATAACACGATATCATGAATGAAATGTCTCATTAATAATCATATAGAGGCATAAAATAAAGAATATGTAATGATATGATCATGGATTAATTTAAATTTGTTTTGAAGATAAAACATGACATAAGCGAAGCTTAAGGATATAAAATAAGACAACATCACATGGTGGACAGAGTACCATCGTGGATTAGGTTCACTACCTAATCCTAGACTTGATGTATCATGGTACCAAAACATTACCCATTGAATGGTAGAGAAATTTGGGAACACCCATCATAACATGTAAATTCTTATGTCTGAGAAAAAAGGAATCATCCATAAATAATAAACATAATGATTTCCCATGGAAATAAATGGGTTTCATAATCCATCCTCATATCTCAATTAAAAGGGACATTATAATGATTCCAAAGATAATATATAATTAAATATTTTGGGAATTCAGATCATTGTAAAAATGAATAGGTATCATAATTTGGTGTCCTTTTATAAATAACGTCTTTAAATTAGGGTTATATATAATTATTTGGGCATATAATGGTCCCCCTTAATTGGGATTGAATTTAAACAGGTTATTTGAGAAATAAACATTAATAACATATTTCCCCATTAATAAAAGAGATAAAAATATAGGTCCATATCTAGGAGACATATATATAGAACATATAATCCTTACATAATATCGATGAGATATTGAAGGTGTGTATTACATAGAAATTTCAAATCCCGATGAAAATGGTGGTTTACAGAGATACCTTACCTTATGTTCTAGAATCATTATGCACTATCACTTAAAGTTCTTTTAAATTTCATCACTATGAAATACAAATTATGAAACATGAAATTTGTCTTATCCAGATAAAATTAGAATTATAATGTGGGGTTAAGAATTTCTAAGGGAAGTGGATATAAATTTAGCCACCATCAATGATTAGAATTTGTGAGGATAATGGGTAATTGGAGGTGTTATTTATAAGGGGAGGAGATGGGTGTTTTGGAATATTATATTTTTCATTTTATTATTTTATCTTAAAAATACAAATAATATTGGTTATTATAGATATATATATAAAATGGTGCATGTGAGTTTAGACTAATGAGTTCTTACATAATCTATGACTCAAACATTTATGTATTTGTCTTATAGTGTAAAATCCCATATTTTACAATATGTTAGTTTTCAGACAAAATTAAACTATTATAAAAAAATTCCAAAAAAGACGAACTATTTTTTTGGGATTAAATTCCAAAAAGTAAATCAATTTTATTAAAAAATTAAATATGAGAATTCATTTTTTATATAAAATTATAATTTATTTGAATAATATCAAAATTAATATTGTGATCAATTTCATGACCCTTTTAAAAGTTACTTATGGTCTAATAAAATTATATTATTAATATAATTAAACGAAATAGTAATTTTTCAATCAATTTTTTGATTATAATCATTATGTCAAATAAAAACTCGAAATAAACTATATATGTTTTATAAAAATATGAACACTTATATTATTATTTTTAATAAATAAATTTAATTCTATCACGATAGAAAATTTTTATATTCTCTTTTTATAAGTCACCTTAATATTTTTTCACACCATGGAATTTTTTGAAATTATTCTTTTTATTTGGATTTTATCTTTTCAATATTTTGTGTGACATGAAACACATGTTTTATTATATTTTAAATGAAAAACTAATATTAGCTTCCATTACACGAAACACTATATTTTCCTTTTGTTACAATAATACCATGTTTTTCTTGTGTAACAGAAAACACCGTGTTTAAATGAAACATGAGACACAATTAAAATATTATTATTTAAAATGATTGTTATCATCTAATCTTTTTAATTATGGGTAAAAATATGATTAAATAAATATTAAAAATATGGCTTATATATGTATATATAATTAAACATATGGTGAAAAATTAATCTGACATGAAAATAAAAAACCTTCTGAAAATAATGTTAAATCATTCTCTGAGAAATTATTTTATACGCACATGTGAGTTTAACATCACTAAAATAAAATAACTACTTATGGTGAATGATTATAATAAATTTTATATATTAAATATATATATATATATATATATATATTAAATCAACTATTTCACATCCAAATAATGTTTTATTATAGAACTAAAAACAATAAATCCAATATTACGCATAAAACTATATTATTCTACAATTATTTTTTGGCGCCTTTTTCATAGTGCACTTGTTTGAAAACAAAATTTATACACTTTTAGAAAATTAATTTTTTAAAAAAAATTTAATTTTCTCTATAATATTTTAAAAATTATCTTGATGTGATTTTTTATGTTTTTTTTTTCTGAAAAGTTTCATTTTTATAAGTAGTAAAAAATACTGATTTTTAATTTAAAACGTCATTTTAATATAATATATTTTTAAAGATAAGTTATATTTTAGATTGATTTCAAAGTTACATTAGTTCAGTTATGCACCAATTAATCAAATTTATATTATTGGAATCAATTTAATATTTTATTTTTATATAAAATCACTGTAAAATTTTGATTATTTCCACTTTAAAACAAAGTTATCTCACAGTACCTACAAGATTAATTATAAATTAAAATTTTCTATTTATGAGAATGTAATTTGGAAAAATGAATTCTTTAGTTATAATCTAAATTATTTATATTATCTAATATGGTGAAATTATTTTTTTACCAAAATTAATAGTAAATACAATAAAAAAATATTATCATCGTTATGGTCAAATTGGGATTAGAGGGGGTTAACAAAAACGCTAAGGGTAAAAACAACCTAAAAACATGTATAAAAATTATTTTATTCCTTTATTTCAACCATTGAACATATAAGGTTCTATAATTTGTTAATATTTAACCTTTTTACATATGAAAATTTGGGGATAAATTATTTCAATTCAAAAATACCAATTGTGTCCTCTCCCCCACTTATAAAAGTTCACCCCCTCTCCTTGCTTCTTCACACATTAAAAAATATTTGGTTCTAAAATTAAATACCCAATTGAAATCCCAAATTAAATACCCTAATAATATTATCCTTATATTTGGAATATATATATCCAAATAATTATTTAACTACAAACCTATGTAGGATACCCAAATAGATGTAATTTTCATCAAAGATAATTTTTGTTTTATTTCTTCCTCTAGTATATTCAATTGTTATTAAAAAATTATTGTATAATAACCAATTTATAATCCATAAATATATATTTTTATGTCATGGAAATTTACCACAATGATCTCTACTTCCTTTAAATGGTTTATGAAATCATCGTTCATGTGTACAGTAGACTACCACATCACGAACGACTTTCATTTGTTTCTCCTTTACCACCTATCATAGTTGGAATTAATGGTGGATTAATTTTTAATATGTTATATTTATGATTTTATTATTATTCTGTAATTTTTAAATCATGAATACCTATTTTTTTTCTTATTTTTTTGGAATATGATAATCCGCTCATGTGTACGACGTGCCACCACCCCACGAAGTAATGGGATTCATTCATCCATTACATGGAATGTTTTAATGAATGATATAATAAATATATTTGATATATATGAAATTAAAATTATTATTTGGTAAAAAAATATTTCAATTTACTTTCATTCTTTCAAACAAAGAACAAAATGATAAAAACAAGTTTATTCGTATGTACGACCAACCGTCTCCATGAACGGTGTATTTCATTTTTTGTCACCAAATGTTATGGATTACTAAAAACACACATATATTTAATATATATGATATTGATATTATGATTATAGTTTTATATATGTTGGACACATGATCAATGTATGAGTACAACAAATATAACCTATAAAAACATAAATGAAAAACAAAGCGATTATTACCCGAAACGTAACTATAACATATAATTGTAAATAAATGATTAATAAAATGTCATAATAAAATAATATGTGTTATGATATATATGAATATGATTATTTTATATATGAATAATATTATTATATTTATTATTCATGATTTTTTAATCAGTACAATAGAATTGAAGACTTAATGTAAATGATCATCGTATAACTTTTTCTTTCTGTGAGACACTTGCCATATACACCACCTATTTTTTTAAAATTATGTTTATAATAGAAATAAATGTATTTTATAATTATTATCGTTAAAAAATGGCTATTTATATATCTATTTTAGTAACCCTCTTTCAGAAGGTTTGTGGTACCCAATTTAACAGGTCTATAATGGATTTGTTTATCATTTTTTCTTCTTTGGGACATAAGTTATGTTGTACGGTTATATTCTTCTATGTGGTGTATATAATGCCTCTATAAAATTTTATACCATGAATATATTTATTTTCATGACATTTTATGTTTTATTTAATGCTATTATTTCTTGGGAGTTATGATTTAAGGATACCAATGTGGTAAGAGACTTATGTTACAGTCTCGTTATTTATTATGATTCTTTTTTATTATGATAATAATTTTAAAATATCATAAAATAACTCTCAATAATAATAATAAATTTCATTATAATATATCTATTTATTATATATTCATTTAATGGAACAATATTTTTACTCTTCGGTACTAATGATAATAATATAAATGTTTTCCAGAAAAAATGTCTTTACATCACTCTTTGGTTCAAAATCATTTTTCATCCAAAACCATGTTTTCAAAAAATGTTTTAAATTTTTTTATTAAACGATTATGGTTTTTAAATGTCAATTTTACCCTTTTTTAATTTTTTTAAAATTATTTTTTTGAAATATTCATCTTGTTTTATAAACAATGTCTATTTAAATTTTACTAAAAATATAAATAGAATCATTTTTTTAACATACACTTCATAAATTTTATTTACTATTATAATTGATTATAAATGATTTAAATATTTATTTACATTAATTAAACTTTATTATCAATAAAAATTATTTCCTTAATATTTTTAAATATTAGGATTTCAAATTAATGATTTCAAAAAAAAAATAATTATGAATATGTTTTATGTTTTGAAATTAAATTTTCAAAAAAAAAACAATATATCCACAAATAAATGTTATAAGTTATTTTTAAAATCCTCCATTATAAATTTTCAAAGATATTTTTAAATAAAATTAATTTAATAATTTTTAGGTTTTAAATTTGATTTTCAATGAAAATCTATTTTTATGAATAAATGTCATAAACAGTTTTTAAAAGTTATTTCTCATCTAAGATTAATTACATGTGGTGACATATTAATTACTATGGATATGATATGAGGATTTAATTATTATTATTTATCTAAATGTTTTATGTTTTTTAGGAAATTATTTTTTGAAATCAAATTCTCTTCCACAGGGTATGCCATGATAAAATTATTATGGAACCAGCTCCTTTTTCCACAATTTATGTTTTGATGAATTTATTAATTAACCGATTTATTTTACACATGTTATGTAATGATAAAATTTTTATTCTACACATTTTATTTCATGGGTTCTGATAGGATTAATGTATTAAGATCTTGGGGAACAAATTTTTCTGATTTTCACTATGTGATGGTGGTTATGTTAGAACCAAGAATGGTGGTCCTGTTATAAAAAAAATTAATGGGATCTATATATATCTATGATGAATTTGTAAGCAAACACATCACATTGTATCAACATGAAAATAAAGGAGAGTAAAATTTATCTGTAAGGGATTGTATCCCCTGTGATGGTCTTGGTAGTGAACATTGACTAATATGATTTCATTCATGGAGTTGTCTTTCATGTTCATAATGTTATGTGTGAACCTAGTTTATGTTCACAATTTCATCCATGAAAATAATGAAATGTTCCTTAAATTATAAATTTAAAATTCATTCATGTCAATGATTTTATTATAACACCCCAAACTTCCACGGTACACTTCTCCTTGAATAATACAGTAGTGTGTGTTGTACGTAACTTCGAGTTCTAACACACCACAACTAATCAAACTAGACGTTATGAATAGTAATACCCACTTTTTGAAATTTTATACATTTTATATTTCAAAATGGACTTTATTTATGGATTTGGAATATTGGAATTAGATTAAGGTGAAGTTTTGGTACTTTTCTGATAACTTACATATTATGATGAATAGTGAAAATTAGTAAATTTTAATTAAAAAAAACTTTTTTAATCGAAATAATTAATAGTGATAAATTTTGAATTTGAGTTATTTTAAAGTATAATTACATTATATTTTTAACATTTAATCCAATTTTGGTCATTGGACATAATTTCACATTCAAACTAGACATAAGCATGTCCCAATCTTTTGATAGTTATTATCTCTTAAAAACACGGTTTTTGTTTTTACAACAAGAATTAATTTTAAATTAATTTCTGCCACTTCTGGGTTTTGAATTTGAAAAAATGGATTCCATATTTGGAATCAGGATTTCCAAATTGTGTAAATATATAACATTTATTTTTAGTCATTTTGAATAATTACTTTGGTAAATATTTTATTTACCAGGGTTAAAGGGTAAATATAGAAAATAAGGGTAAAAAAAATAATATTATACTAATATTAATTTACCCTAAAATGTGTTCTAAACCTATTGGATAATAAATTTCCGACCATGGGCATATTTGGGTCGATCTTGGGACCCCATAGATCCACTTGTAAATGATAGGGACACTTTATATTAATTAAGTTAAAGTAAATACAAAAATGACATAAGCAAATATATTTTAGAAAATTTTTTTTACATAGGGTAATATATTTTATCTTTTCACATATAAATATTAATTAGAATTCTAAAAATATTTCCTACATATTGGTATTTTATTTATAATTTTTAGACATTGAATAATTAAATTTATTTATGACACAATAATGATGCAGAATTTTCCTTATTAATGAAAGAGTCAAATAATAGGTATTATGAATGTAAAAATAAATATAATTTGAAACTTTTTATGACATCCACGATTTTTATTGGTTAATATGACATGTAAGGATTTCTTAAATGATTTTTTTTAATTAATAATTTTGTTAAGACTTTATCAAAAATCATTTATGGAATAGTGTCTAAATTGACATAAATGAGTTTTTAAAACAAATATTATATTATTAATTTATATTCTATTCCTAAAAATATAAGGTTCGGCCAAAGGACATATATAATTATAGTTTTATTATTGAAAGACCACTTGGGGGTCTCTTAAATGTTTATATGTATTTTATTCACTATATAATATAAAAATCCAAAGAGACATGGTAAATGTCAAACTTTTTAACTAAGAGTTAAATAAAAAAGATAAGGTTAATATGGCGACCCAAACCACTCTAAAACCTATTGTTTGAGTTTTTTTAGACCCATACCCACCTTATACTATATATAATACACTTTGGATCCATTATAATTCAAATATGAATTTATTATAAAGTAATATTTTTAGCTTTTCCTAAGGTGCCCCTCGCCCCTCTTATAAAAGGGCACTCCCCCTTATCTAAAATTCAAACCCTAAAAGCCTTTTGGATCGGCCAAACCCTGCCCAAATATTATCTAATAATCCCTCAATTCATCCTAGAGTCCTTCCTTTTTTCATAAAGCCATCCTATGGATCCCTTCTTATCAAATCAAAAGGAAGAACCCGAAGAGGATGTAATTTTTTCACAACCCTCTTTCAAGTTCCTTTCATCTTCAACTTATTCTTTCTTTGTTATTTCCATTCTAAAATAATAAATCCAGTATCGCCTATATAATTTTATGTTATTATAAATATGGTACAACCATATTCATTATTCTATCCATCCTTTAAATGAAATGTCACCATACGTGCGTACGTATGACCTATCGTCTCCACGTCGTGGTGTAATTGTTATTCAATATATTATTATTTGGATTGGTATAATAATGATGTGTAATTCCTGTAAATAATAGATATAACATTATAATGATTCTTTATATATGATATAATATCCAATTATATATTATTTTAATATCAAAAGAATGATATTGTTGCTCGTGCGTACGTACGGACTACCGTCTCCATGAACCCGATGAGATTCAGTCCCCATCGTATCCATTCAATAATAATTTTCATTTTATGTTTAAAAATAATTTTTAAAGACTTAATATCATTCTGTATATGAATAAGATACAAACTATCCACAACAAACACGACTTAGGTAAAAAATAATATAAAGGAAAACAAATCTGTTAACACCCAAAATGACGATAATACAAAGATATTATCAACAAATCAATGTTCAAAGATCATATATGATATCATATTAATGTATATGATTGTTTTATAATTAAATAATAATTATTTCACCATTATAGAGGTTGTTAACGTACCCTCGACCAAGTAAAAAGTACAAAGTAATGGGCTTCTTATATCACTTTTAATTCCGTGATATTTCCATTGTTCACTACTTATTTATTGCATGTGGTGTGTGTACTGCCCATGATTGTATTAATTGTGTAATATACTTCAATTTATGGATATCTACACAATCATTGTATGATCCTTCTTTCATTGGTGTCTATTTTGTATGTTACCAAATCGCTAAGGAAATTTGAAATTTCCACTCATTTGGATTTACGCATACTTCATTGATTATTATACTCCAAGATTATGTGTGGAATCACTATTCATTTTCTTATGTCATAATTTCCACTCCCCTTTTTCTGGATATAATTTTGATACACATAATCACTCCATTGATAAATTCTCAAGTCATCAATATGAACTTGATAAGAGTAATTTTAACTCAATCTCCATTTTTTGAGTTAAATATCCAATTCGTTGGTGTTGTTTTTACATGAGTATGTGTGAATGTCCTATGATTTATTTACACTGAGTATAAAATAATATTGAGTGTATTTATATTTTTCAAACATAATTATTTCATTGAATTATCCTTAACCTAAGGATACAGTCTTTATAAGATATTTCATCTCAATTTACATTCCATTGAGACTTCTTTTTTGTTATACACTAATTCACTTTTATATAGTGTATATAATTTACTTTGACAAAGTATATCATGAATCCCTTTATACTCATGATATTATAATGTTTTTATTACCTCAATTATTTTTATTCAAGTGTCTCTCTTTTGGTCTGGAACTCTAACTAAAATATCATATTAAATGTTTTAATGATTTATTATTCTAAATCTTTCTCATTAATATCGAAGTTTTAAAAATGTTTTTAAGGATTTATTTATATGGAAATTAATGTTTTAAAATTGAAATTACTTTCAAATGTTTCAAAGTGGTATGGAAAACTTGGATTAAAAAATCTATTTTTAAATGGCTTCTTGACAAATAGTGTGACATTTAAATGTTTTCAAGAAAAAGTGGGATATTTCACTCAAATAGTTTTGATGATTATTCTCATCTATGTAAATATCCTTCATTATTCTAGATTGTGGTTAATCTTTTACAATACAATCTTCTATATTGTATTTAATGTGTTATGTTTGACTGTGGATGTGCTATTTTTATATCATTCATGGTTTGTGGATAAATTATGGAGATTTTCTATGCTAGTTTTAATACGAATGTTTAAGTTATGTTTCAAGATTTTCATATGAGGAATGAATTGGACTTAGTAAGTGATGGGTGGAGCCCTCTATATCTTCTAGATGAATCGGTAGGTCTCATGAGACAAACTAGTGTCTTGGCACAAGGCCTTGACATGATATTATTTGTAGTTTTGGCACGAGGCCTTGACTATGTGGTTATTATAGTCTGGCATTATGCATTCCATTATTATTAAAGTGGTTATTGATATTGCATTTGATTATTCGTCTAGTAGAATATCCCTGTGAATAAGTAAATGGAATTATTTCAATTTATCTTTGCCATTTTATGTTGATATTCATGTTTAGAAGGCTTTTGTTTTATTTATACATTGCCTTAAATGTTAATGCATATTTATGAAAGTTTCCGCTACATTGTAATCCTTATTGAGCATCTGAGCTCACCCCTTTCTATGTTTTATTTTTCCAAGGATGTGAAGAAGTATTTTATGAATGACCTACAGGGATAGTATGAGGATATGAGTGTGGTATATGGAGACAATATGTTGTTTTAGTTTTTCACTTTATGATGTAATGTAAACTTTACGAATGTATCTAGTGAATCCAAGGATACGAAACTAATCGGTCTTTCGAGGCATGATCTTTTGTGATCATGCCAATGATATGTAATAATGCACCGACTCTGGGTAACTAGGGTTGGGGCATTATAGTTGATACCAGAGAAATTTTAGCAATAACATTGGAAGGTAGATTTAGATAAACTCTGATTAGATCACATAGCCCTAAGATAGACTTTGAGGATTAATATATAAGAACTTCCTAGAATTTAGGTATTGTATAGATTTTGTGGGTTTTCCAAGAAATAAATCCTTGTCTGAATACGAGCAGGTAGAGGCGGCTCTGGCACAGCTGTACCTAGGGGTAAAACCCAAAAACACCGCTTTGAGCTAGACTGGAATGGTAACTGGTGCACAAAAATGGGAACTACTCCACTCTTGGTTACGACACTCCTGGGGGATATGCTTAGGATAATTTACATTTTATTTACAAACTAATTTAACGTCTTTTAATATAAGATGAGAATAAATGACCTCGATTAATCCTAAGGTGTTTGAAATTAATAATATGGTGTTATGATATTCTCTAAATGATTTTATGAGTACTGTTACTCACACAATGTTTTCTGGTTTTAGTCAATGGTTGGATTCCAAGGATGTAATTGTAACTTTGAGAATTATTTACATTGTGTGAACGATGGTGGAAATGAGGAACAAAATAGAATTTCGATAGGCGTAAAAGATATCATGTTCATGCCAAATCAGATTTCAAAAAATTCGATCAACAATATATATATTCACCAACTCCTAGACTCAACAAAGAAGAGAAAGGTGATGAATGATAAGAGCTCCAGTAGTGGAGACCAAGGAGAAAATAATCCTCAATTTCCATCATGCAAGAAATGTGGAAGGAGACACCCATGAAAGTGTCTCAATGGAATAAATAAATGCTTTATGTGTGGGAAAGAAGGACATAAAGTGATGAATTGCCGAAGAAAAATGAAGAGTACTATGGAAGAAAATATAAATGGTCCCAAGAATCCATTTAGAGTCATTTTTCATAAATGTAGGGGACCTATCCATTACCCGAGTGAATTCCCTATTCTATAGGATATTTTCTTGGTCAACAAGAAGCTATGTGGAAATAAATGGTTGGAGAGATTTTTAAAAGCACTAGTACTCCTTGTTGATAAGATTACTTTGGAATAATTTTCTCTTGTATTTTTAACCCTGATGTTTTTCATGTGAAAATGATATTTCAGGAAGACTTATCTTTTCTCTTGTGGATATAATTAAAAAAACCATTTGGTTTTATATGATCATTGGGTTTGAGGCAATTACATTTTTTTATATTTAGGGATGAAAATTCAAGGTATGAGATAACATTTGTGGTTAAATTATGTTATGGTTATTTTGAGTAATTTATCTCATTTTGGTAAAGTTATAAAATATAGTTTTTAGAAAAGGACAACATGCAGACCGTGCGACCACACGTCGCGTCAGACAAAGCAGAAGGAATCGAACCCACAACCAAAGTGTGATTGAGATTTATCGCCTACCACTGGACTACGTGAAGTCCCTGGTTAGTGTGACTAATTATTTTTAGTTAAATGATTTTATTGACCAATAATAAGTTTATTTTGGGTCTTATATCTTATCAAATGAATACACTTATTATAAGAAAATGATTTGGCGATTAAGTGATAAATGTTATTTTGGACGATGTTCGCTTTGTTGGGAACACTATATGCTCATGGGAAATATAATACTATGGGAATTCATTTGAGGAGTAATGAATGATTTTTATCTATGTTTTTATTGTATATTTATAGTGATTTGGGTTATTTATGGAAATGATTAACCTATAATAGAGAATATGTGATTAGGTTAATTACTTTTAGGTATTTTAATTTAATAGTAGATGATGTCATTTGGAGATACAATTTAAATGTGGAAGACTACATAACCAAATTTTTCTATGTTTTGGGTTACAATATTAGTTTGGATTATATTAAAGTTTATTAAGGACAATTGTTTATTGAATGTTATTTATTTAACTTTGCTGTATTGTTGGTTTAATTTTCGAAATTAAGATTAGTGTTTATTTCTCTAATGGAGTAACCTTTTGGGGGATCATAAGATCTTATACTAACCGTTTAGAATTCGATTAATCTCTAATGACAAGGTAAATATATAGTTTATCCTTCGTGGATCATTTGATTCTATAAGAAGTTTATTCTAGCACTTCTAGTGTGACCAAGTCTTCTGGAATACTCATCATTTAAAAATGAGTTAGTAGTAGAAATCTATTAAAGAATTAAACTTTACTTAAAAACTAAGTATATATCTTTATGTTCTTAGACAATCTCCGAAATGAATTCCTCACCTTTATGTAATGTAACTTAAAACAAATAAAATGTTGTCTGTTTACTTTTCCTACTAGAAAACTAATGACTGTTTGTCCCATCACAAGTTTGTGGTTTTATTATTGTTAACTTTCTCCTGATTATGTTTTCTATCCCTCTCCATCATAACTTCACACTTATTTTATCATCCGTATACATGTTTTTTTACATTGAATCAAAGTATTGGTTATCTCGGGTGACCTTTGTACTTCTCTTTCTTTCTTTTAAAGTGATAGTTTTATTGACTCTTTTTCCAATGTGGTACTTTCCATTATATTCCCAAGCACAATATTAAAAATTTTGAGGAAGCAATTTATTGAAGGAGGGGAGAATGTAACACCCCAATCTCCCACGGTACGCTTCTTTTTGAATAATACAGTAGCGTGTGTTGTACGCAACTTCGAGTTCTTACACACCACAACCAATCAAAATAGCCGTAATGAATATTAATACACACTTTTTGAAATTTTATATATTTTAACTTCCAAAATGGACATCATTTTTGGATTCGGAATATCGAAGTTAGCTTAAGGTTATTTTTTCTTACTTTTCTGATAAATTTCATATTTCGATGAATAGTGAAAATTACTAAATCTTAATTAAAAAAACCTTTTTGAATTGAAATAATTAATAGTGATAAATAATTAATTTGAGTTATTTTAAAGTATAATTAGATTATATTTTTACTATTTAATCCAATTTTGGTCATTGGACATAATTTTACATTTAAACTGGAAATAATTAAGTGTCATTCTATTGATTGTTATTATCTCTTTAAAACACGCTTTTTGTTTTAACAACAAGATTTAATTTTAAATTAATTTCTTCCACTTTTGTGTTTTGAATTAGGAAAAATAGATTCCATATTTGGAATCAGGATTTCCAACTTTTGTAAATAGGCAACTATTATTTTTATACATTTTGAATAATTACTTCTGTAAATATTTTATTTACCATGGTTAAAGGGTAAATCCAGTAAATAATGGAAAAACAATAATATTATAATAATACTAATTTACCCTAAAATGCATCCAAAACCTATTGGTTGATAAATTTCCGATCATGGGCTTCATTGGGTCGATTTTGACACCCCATGGATCCAGTTGTAAATGATAGGGACACATTATATTAATTAAGTTAAAGTAAATACAAAAATTACATAAGAATATATCTTTTAGAAAAACAAATTTTACATAGGGTTATATATGTTATCATTTCGACTATAAATATTCATTAGAAAGCTAAAAACGTTTCCAACATAATGGTATTTTATTTATAATTTTTATAAATTTAATAATTAAATTTATTTAGGATAGAATAATGATGCCATATTTTTCTTATTAATGAAAGAATCAAATAATTGGTATTATAAATGTTAAAATAAATTTAATTTTAAGTTTTGATGACATAAAAGAATTTTATTTGTTAATATGACATATTAGTATTGCTTAAATTATTTTTTTTCTAATTAATAAAGTTTTAACGACTTTAACAAAAAACAATTATTGAATAGTGTCAAAATTGACATAAATGAGTTTTTAAAACAAATATTATATTATTAATTGATATTATATTCTTTAAAATATGTGGTTCATCCAAAGAAATTATATATTTATAGGTATATTATTAATGGACCAATTGGGGGTCTCTTGGATGTTTACAATATGTTTATTGACTATATAATATATAAATCCAAAGAGACATGGTAAATATCAACCTTTTTAACATAGAGTTAAATAAAAATGATAATGTTAATATAGTGACCCAAACCTGTCTAAAACCTATTGTTTGAGGTTTTTTCGAACTATCTTTACATTATACTTTAAATGATCCACTTTGGAACCATTAGAATCTGAATATTAATTTATTATAAAATAATATTTCTTGCTTTTCCTAAGGTGCTCCTCACCCCTCTTATAAAAAAGCACTCCACATTCTCTCAAATTCATACCCTCAAATCCTTTTTTTGGCCAAAAACTGCCCAAATATTTTCTCAACATCCCTCAATTCATTTTATTGGCCTATCTTTAGTCAGAAATCAATCCTAAAGAGCCCTTATGATCAGATCAAAAGGAAGAACCCGAAGAAGAGGTAATTTTTTCACCACCCTCTTTCAAGATCCTTTCTTCTTCAACTTATTCTTTCTTTTTTATTTACATTCTAAAATAATAACTCCAGTATCTCCTATATACTGTGATGTTATTATAAATATGGTACAACCATATTCATTATTCTATCCATCCTTTGAATGACATGTCGCCACACATGCATACGTACGACCTACCATCTCCACATCGTGTTGTAATTGTTATTCAATATATTATTATTTGGATGGGTATAATAATGATGTGTAATTCATGTAAATAATAAATAAAACATGATAATTACTCTTTATATATGATATACCATCCAATTATATATTATATTAATATTAAAATAATGATATTGTCGCTCGTGCGTACGTACAGACTACCATCTCCATGAACGCGATGAGATTCATTTCCCAGCGTATCAATTAAAGATTAATTTTCATTTTATGATTAAAAATTTTGTTTAAAGACTTAATATAATTCTTTATATGAATATTATACGTCCTATCCATAACAAACACGACTTACGTAACAAATAATATAATGTAAAATGAATCAGTTAACACCCGAAACGACGATAATACTAAGATATTATCAACAAATCAATATTAAAAGATCATATATGATATCAGATTAATGTATATGTTTATTGTATAATTAAATAACAATTATTCCACCATTATAGAGGAGGTTAACCTACCCTCGACCAAGGAAAAAGTACAAAGTAAGGGGCTTCTTATCTCACTTTTAATTCCGTGAGATTTCCATTGTTCACCACATATTTATTGCATTTGGGGTGTGTACTGCCCATGATTTTATTCATTGTGTAATATAATTTATTTTATGGATATCTACACCATCATATTATGATCCTTATTTAATGGGTGTATCTTTTTTAAGTTACCAAATCGATAAGGGAATTTTAAATTTCCACTCATTTGGATTGACGCATACTTCATTGATTATTATACTCTAAGATTATGTGTGGAATCACTATTCATTTTATTATGTCATAATTTCCACTTCCATTTTTGTGTATATACTTTTGATACACATAATCAATCCACTGATAAATTCTCATGTTATCAACATGAACTTTATAAGAGTAATTTTAACTCAATCTCCATTTGATGAGTTAAATATCCAATTCATTGGTATTGTTTTTACAAGAATATGTGTGAATGTCCTCTGATTGATTTACACTGAATATCCAATCATATTGAGTGTATTTATATTTTTCACACATAATTATGTTTTTGATTTTTCCTTAAGATTATAATAATGTCTTTATAAGATATTTCATCTCAATTTACATTCCATTAAGACTTCTTGGATGTTATACACCAATTCACTTTTATATGGTGTATATTATGTACTTTGACATAGTATATCATGAATCCCTTTATTCCCATGATATTATAATGTTTTGATTACCAACATTATTTTTATTGTAGTGTCTCTCTTTTGGTTAGGAACTCTAACTAAAATATAATTTTAAATGTTTTAAAGATTTATTATTCTAAATCATTCTCATTAATGTCCATGTTTTAAAAATGTTTTTAAGGATTTATTTATTTGGACATTAACGTTTTAAAATTGAAATTACTTTTAAAATTTTCAAAGTGGTATCAGAAACTTTGATTCAAAAATCTATTTTTAAATGTCTTCTTTACAAATAGTGGGACATTTAAATGTTTTCAAGAAAAAGGGGGATATTTCACTCAAATAGTTTTGATGATTATTTTCATCTATGTCAATATCCTTTATTATTCCCAATTGAGGTTAATCTTTTACAATAAAATCTTCCATATTGTATTTAATGAGTTATGTTTGACTTTGGTTGTGCTATTTTTATACCATTCATGGTTTGTGGATAAAGTATTGACATTTCATATACAAGTTTTAATACGAATGTTTATGTTATGTTTCAAGGTTTTCATATTAGGAATGCATTGGAATTAGTAAGTGATGGGTGGAGCCCGCTAAAGCTCCTCGATGCATCGGTAGGTCTCATTAGACAAAATAGTGTCTTGTACCAAGGCCTTGAAAAAATCTTATTTGTAGTTTTGGCACGGAGCCTTGAGTATATGGTTATGACAGTCTAGCATTATGCATTCCATTATTATGAAATTGGTTATTGATTTTACATGTGATTATTCATCTAGTATAATATCCATGTGAATAAGTAAATGGAATTATTTAATTTTATCTTTTCCATATTATGTTGAAGTTCAAGTTTAGAAGGCTTTTTTTAGTTATACATTGCCTTAAATGTTAATGCTTATTTATGAATGTTTCTGCTATATTGTTGTCCTTACTGAGCATCTGAGCTCACCCCTTTCTTTGTTTCATTTTTCCTAGGATGTGAAGAATTATTTTATGAATGACCTATAGGGATAGTATGAGGATATTAGTGTGGTATATGGAGACAATATGTTTTTGTAGTTTTTCACTTTATGATGTAATGTAAACATTATGAATGTATCTAGTGATTCCAAATCTACTAAACTAATCGGTCTTTCCAGACATGATATTTTGTGATCATGCCAATGATATGTAATAATGCACCGACTCTGGATAACTAGGGTCGGGGCATTACAGTTATGTGTGATTCTTGTTGTATATTTA
The DNA here is from genome assembly GCA_963277665.1 of Viscum album. Taxonomy (NCBI): domain Eukaryota; kingdom Viridiplantae; phylum Streptophyta; class Magnoliopsida; order Santalales; family Viscaceae; genus Viscum; species Viscum album. Next base: position 2,058,372,545 of record OY728137.1, read on the forward strand.
TTAGTTTATGTGAGAGTATGTTTTCATGTCCTTGGAATAATGAGTTAACCTGTTTCTATTTGTACAAGTTTAGAATGTTACAAGATGTTTTTATGCCATAAATCAAATTTTATGCCAATTTAAGCCCTTCATGAATAATTTTATTTAATTTTCCTATGATTTAATTCTTATGAACTACATATCACTAGACATGACTCTTGTATATGATCTATGATAGGTTGGGTATGGACATTATTAGTTATATTCTATATCACATACCCTTAGGCTTCTTTTATGCTTTCATATGATTATATATTTGTCTCTATTAAGACTAACCTTATTGAGATTATGAACTCAACCTTTCAAATGTTTCCTTTCATCATGTTATGAAGAATTGTTTTCATAGGGAATGTCTATGAAGAGTATTAAATGCAAAGAACATTGCAAGAAACAGTGAAGATATTTCACTAGATTAGAATATTGTGTTCTATGATTCTAATTGTAGTAAACTATTGTAGTCATCCTACATGCTTTTGTGTGATGTAATTTATATTCATCTAAAAATATTTAATATCCATTCATGAAAATCCAGGGTTAGGTATCAAAGGAATGGTTTAGTTAAAATTTGAAAACTATTTTGAGAAAAATTTATTATGAGTTCTACGAATATATATATATGGATATTAATAGTGAGTTGTCGAAGGATATTTATAAGGATTAGTTTTTTTATAGGAAAATTCCTTTGAATTTTCGTAAAGGATAGAGTGATTGGTTTCCATGAAATTAAATTCCTATCTGGATATTACAAGTTGATGTTTCTCTAGTTCAAGTGTACCTATAGAAAACAAACTCAAAACAACATGTTGATCTAGACTTGATCAGGAATTGGTGCATGATAGTGGGACCTGTAGAACACCTTGATTTTCAATACCAAGGGACATACTTTGTAAATTCACAAAATATTTACAATACATCATGAAGGATTTAAATTGAAGATTACTATGAATGACCTATGATAAACTTATGGTGTCCTATATTTGAGAATGTGTATTTATTTAGACATACTATAAGTTATATTTCATGAATATATATTTTTCCACTATGATTAGTGTTTCTCAATATATAATTTATGGTTTTAGTTAATAGAGGGTACCTAGAAGAACTTGGTTAACATTTAATGTGATGGAAAATTTTATGATAAAAATCCCAATGGGATGATGACTAGAGTGAAGGAAAGTGTGTTTATTCCAAGTTTGTTATCCCAAAAAATGATTAATAATATACACCAAAAACAAATCTCAAAATATTCAATGAAGAGAAGGATATATTTCACTAATATTTGGGGTAATGTAGACCATAGAGGATAGAATATTCAATTTACAATATGCCTATAATTTTTGAAGTATACTCAAGGTAATTTCTTGAATGAGACTTGGAGGATTTTTAAACGTGTAAGGGAAGGTAATAAATCTTGAGAATGCCAAAAATTCTATTAATGATCCAGTTAATGAAACTAAGGAAAAGAATATTCAAACTAATGCATCACTAATGATTTAGTCTTTCCAGATTAATGAAGTTGGGAATTATGAAAATCAATGTCATAAGGGGAAAGCTCATGAATAGAAAAATAATGATTATAAAATTAATGGTTTTTCATTTGATGATGAAGATACTATGTATGAAATATGAATGGACAGAGGTATTAAGTAATAATATAATGAGTCATAGTTAATGTTTTGAGAAGTAAGTGGGGTGAATGAAGTATTTATGTAGTTGAACTCAAATATTTTGTTATATTAATCATGAAATATATAAGTATTGTTCAGTATATGTTTTTAATTAATTATTTGAATGAATTTTTAGAATCATAACAGTGGACTTGAAATTTGATTTAATGGAACTTTATTATTTTAATTATGGGAATATACCCCTCAATATGTTTTTGGTGTTTCGAAAATTATGGCCAGTTTTGATAAAGAGATTATTGTGATGGTTGAAACAAATTTTATAGTATTGATGTAGTCATAATTGATTAAGGATTTATTAAAAAAGTTGTTTATTCTTTCATCAATGGTGTTTACATCATTATTGGTTATATGGAATATATTCAATAATATATGGTTTTTCTCATGGATGAGGTAGAATACTTGTTTTCATTTTCATTATATAGTAATTAATGTTATTAAAATTATAGAAGATAATAAATGATGAAGATATTGACTTGTTTTGTATGGATACAATCAATAGGTGCTTTATGATATATTGGGGATTAATGTTAATTTCTTTTTGGAAGTTTACTTATCTTCATTATTATGTTTTGAAAATTAATCCTTCAAAAGTTTTATAAGGTTAACCATATATGAAATAGGGTTTTGTAGAAATTTGAACGTTGTTTTAGATATTAATGTATTATTTCTACACATAAAGATTGATTCATATTGGATATCCTATGAAAACCATTTTATGTTAAACCTAGTTATAAAATAAATGAATTATCATTCTTTATAGATCTTATGATCCACTAGAGATTCTAGAATTAAAAATTAAATATCATTTCATAGAGTAATTTATGAAGTGTAAATTAATCAATACACAAATAAAGGGTGATATTGTGCTTATGAAGTGGAATGAAATCATGTTTCTACATGTTCTTGGGAAAATTATTTAACTTTAGGAATGAGATCTTGGAAAAAAATATTCTAATGTTTTATTAACTTTTTATGATATTACTTACCCTTTTCATACCTATTTGGTTTTTGTTTTTTTGGTTTGTAACTTTATATGGATTGACCACTTTATTTTTATTAGTGATCTATTTCACTCTCAATAATTTTTTATTCATATATTATGTATCTAAATCTTCAAATATCGTGTATGTTCTCATATGTGGAAACCTATTTAGATGTTATTTGAGTTAACTATTATGTTTGTAATATTTCCTTTTTAAGGGAAGATTCATTATTTATATGAGTAATGTGGTTTTATATGATGTAATTTTCAAATGATGAATCTTTGGTGACCAATACTAATTTTGTGGTATAAAATCATTTTCAAGGGGGTAGAAAGTAACACCCCATGATTTTCAAAAAAAATCCAAAGAGATTTGATCTTTAACATATTTTCTATGACACGAGAAATTTGTTTTATGAATGTAATATATGTAAAAATAAGATTATATTTCATTAAATGAAACATTTCATTGGTCATTTTTTACACAAAATAGCATTTTTAAGTTGTGTTACACGCAATTCTCATTTTAAAAAAATTTGGTCATATAGTTAAAATATTATTAGTTAATATAATAGTTTTCACCTAGCCATAGGAATGGAGGGGATTAAGGGGATTAAATAAATCATAAAAATATTTTTTACACATGTTTATATAATGAAACATGTATTTAAAAATAAATTATATTTTAAAATAAAAAATGTTTTAAAAATAAGAGGATTTCTTTTGAAAAACTATATTTTTGCCCAAAAGTGTCTTTCACTAAAAATAAAATAAAAAATACTTTTGGGAATTAATTTCATCTATATTATATTATATATATATATATTCAATATAATTTTTAACATTTTTCATAATTATTTTTTAGACATGATATAAGAATTGATACAATTTTACGCTTAAAAACATCATTATTCTTAAAAGTTGTTTAATCACATTTTTATGAAGCAATTATTTTAAAACATAAATTTTCCCAATTTAAAAAAATCGATTTTAAAAATAAATACAATTATTGAAATAATAATTTCAAAATTTAATTCGGGTGAATTTTTGGGTTTTTTTTTTGAAAATTTGTTTTTTTAATGAATAGGGAAAACACTAAAATTTAATTGAATACTTCATTTTGGTTTATTTAGTTGTAAAGGTAAATTATATTTTAAATTTACTATCATTTTAAATTAGTTAAATAATAAATCCATTAATCCAATTTTGTTTCCCATAATCAATCTTTTATTTAATTCTGTTACAAAAACTTTTAAATCTTCTGAATATTTCTCCCTAAAATACTTAGGTCTCGCTGCGTTTGTGGGATTAATTTAAAATTAAAATTTTCCAATTTTCTTATTGGAATTTAGAAAAAGTGGTTTCATATTTGGAATAAAAATAATTTATATTATCTAATATGGTGAATTATTTTTTGACCATTATGAATAGTGAATTCATTAAAATTTAAATACCATAGTTAAGGTGAAGATGGATTTATTGGGGGTAGGGTTAAAAAATGATAAGGGTAAAAATAACATATATATTTGTATAAAAAATATAAAATGCACCTATATTTAACATTTCAACTATAATGTTTGAAAATACTATATTTTGGACTCTTCTTACATATGAAAAATGTTGGATCACTTATTTATTTTCAATAAGAACATGTTTGTCCTCTCTTAGACTTATAAAAGGCCACACCAACTCCTCCCACATTCACACCTTAAAACCTCTTCTTATTGACCATTAAAGTCCCTAATAAATTCCCAAATTAACCCCCCCCCCCCCCCCTCATTAAATAAGTCTTAGTTTTTTCATTAAGACACCTTAGGAATGATTTTAGTACAAACCAAAGGTGGATACCTGAAGAAGAGGTAACGTTAGTCAATGAACATTTTCATTTTATTTCATCATTCAAATTTTATAATTCATATTATACCATTATTATAAAAAAAATTATATTACATAAAATTATATGTTTTTATATTAAATTAATGACCTGAAACTCTCTCCACTTCAAAAAATGGGTTACAAAATCATCGTTCATATGTACAGCAAACTACTACCTCACAAACCGATGTCATTCGTTTTTCCATTACCATTTATCATAGTTTTAATTGATGTTTGATTTCTTGTTAATTTATTATATATATATATATGATTTATTACAATTAACATTAAACATATATTAATGATTTCTATTTTGTGGGAATACAATTACATCGCCCACGTGTATGACAGACTACCACCACACGATGTTATTTGATTCATTCATGGTTTACATGGAATGCATTCTGTATTATTTTTCAAAAATAATATATATATGGAATAAAAATTACTATTAAAAAATAATTTATTAATTTACATATATTACTTTCAAACCTATAAGAAAATGAACGAACAATATTCATGCATACGTACGACCTACTATCTCTATGAACGGTGTATTTCGTTTTCTTTCAATAAATTTTATGGATTTATATACTAAAATATATATTGATTATATATGATATTTATATCACGGTTATAATTTTCGGTATGATGGATCATTTATTAGATTAATTTTAAAAAAATATAAAAAATATAAACTTATATGAAAAATAATGCAGTTGTTTTGCATAACATAACTATAATATAGAATTATTAATAAAAAGGTAATAAAATGACATAATAATATTATATATGTTATTATTAATATTAATATAGTTATATAATTTATTTATAATAAACTTATATTTATTATACATGATTTTTTAATGACTACAAGAGATGTTAAGACATTAGGTAAGGGATTCATGTCTAACATTTCCTTTATATGAGACACATGCCATATTCACCACTTACTTATTTTATGTGGTTTATGTGATGGACATGAATGTATTTTATGATAATTTTCATTAAAATTATGGTTATTTATATATCAATTTTATTATCTCTCTTCTTGGGGGGTTTTTGGTACAAAATTCAAAAAAAAGGATTATTGTCTCAATTTACATTCTTTGGGATATAAGTTATATTAGGCACCCATATTCATATATGTGGTGAATATATTGAAAATATTACATTTTATATCATTTATATACTTATTTTAATTAAATTTTATGTTTAATTTAATTTTATACTTTTGTGGGACTAAAAAATCAAATTATAAATGTGTTAAGATATTTATGTTAGAATCTCATTGTTTCTAAGGATTTCTTTTTAATATGCTTCCAATGATGAAATATAACTATATACCACTTATTAATTCTGATAAATTTTATTATCATATATTTAATAATGATATATTTATGTAATTGTACCATTTTTCAATGGTTTTAAAATTAATATAATTATGAACATGTATTTATAGAAATCTGAATTATATTTATTTTCCGTCAAAAATATGTTTTCATCTAAAACCATGTTTTATAAAAAAAATTAAAAAAACTATTTATTACTATTTTATTTCATTTAAAATACACTTTCACCCATAGTTTATTTTTATTTTTTTTAAATTAATTTCTATGTCTTTTTCTATAAAAAACTTGTTTTGATTTTACCGTAAATGTGAAAATAATATTTTTTTAATATTAACAACATGAACTGTATTTCCAAATTTAATGATTCTCAATGATTGACATATTCATTTATATGTTTCAGAAGTTAATTTAAATAAAATTTATTTTCTTTATATTTGAAATTTTTTTACTTTAATGAAATGATTTCAAATTGAAAATGATTTTGAAAGTGTTTACTGTTTTAAAAAAAAAATTTCAAATAAAGAAGAATGTTTTTCTCACAAAAAGTTTTAAATTACTATTAAAATATTTTGTTATATTTTTTTGAGGTTATTTTCATTGAATATGGATTTAATAATGTTTTATTATTTAAATATTTATTTTCAAGGAAAATATATTTTCCTCATGGAATTTAATAAGTAATATTTCAGAAATATTTTCTATATAGGATAAAATTATATAAAGTTAATTATGATTTACTGAGGATATGATAGAAGGATACCATTCATATTATTTCCTTAAATAGTTTATTATTATAATGACAATACTTTTATGGAACATGTTTCTCTTCCATGGGTTCTACCATAATTAAATTATTACGAAACCTGCTTAGTCTTTATTGGGTTATTCTATGATAAAAAAATAAAATGATTATGAAACCTAGTTTTCACATAGGGTTTCCAATGATGATATGTATATGAACCCCATTTTAGTTCATGGGTTCTGATATTATGAATTCATTATGATCTTGTGCAATAAATATGCATTATTTTAATTTTGGGTTGGTAGTAATGTAATAACCATGAATGGTGGTTATGTTATAACCAAAGACATGAGAGACATATATTTCTCTCCATAACATTATGTAAAGAATTATATCTCATGATGAAGATAGAACTAGAATGGGTAATAAAAATGATTCAGGGAGGGACTTTATATGTTATGGTGGTCTAAGGAGTGAAACATACCTACTATGATGTTATGTGTGGACTTTCCATTCATGTCCATAATGTTATTTCGGGGCCGGATTACATGTTCATAATGTAATGTGCAAATATAATTACATGTTCCTGATGTTATGTGTGGACCTATCTTTCATGTCCATTATATTTTTTGTGGACATGGTTTCATGTCCATAAGATTATTTGAGGGCTAGATTTCATCTCCATAATATAATGAGTGAAAAAATTTCTATTTATAAATTTTTCCATTATTATAATCGAATGTGTATTCCACACATCAATTTTTGATGTTAATTTCATTATCTCATATATCATTTTCTTTTATTTCATTTTTATTAATATCATATGAACTACCGATCTTTATACCATATCTAATTTTTGTGATATAGGACAGGTTCGGTATGAGCATAATAAGTTATGTTCAATATCACATAACAAAATTCATATCTTATGCATTCATATGATCACAGATTTATATCACTTAAATTTAACCTTACTGAGCATCTAAGATCACCCTTTCTTATGATTCTTTTCCATTGGTTATGAATAATGGTTTTATGTAGGGAATTATTATGAAGATTACAAAATGATATGACATTTGAGGTAATCATTGAAGAGCATTAATTGTATTAGAATATTGTGTTCAATATTTCCAATGGCACTAAACCATTATGGTCCTCAACCATAACATTGTGAAATGTAATGAATATTAATCTAAAAATATGTAATATCCATGTGTGGTAAGACAAAGTCACTATATTTTTATAATTCAATGGGAGATGATTCTATTATAATAGTCTTGTATCTATTTTAAACAGTCATATTACTATTCCCATGGTGAATTACTGTTTTGATGGTCAGATTTATATTCCAACAGTTATATTTTAAATGTTCAAATGGGTTCCACACTTTCTAAAGGTACCTCATATTCTTTCTTTCTTCTCAAATATATTTTCTCTCAGGGGTTATATATTTTCATTTTCAGAATGGATATTGTATTACTAATCTTATACTATATTTATATGGAGTTGTTCATTAGTGATTATTATAGGGGATCATTATATTTCAAATTTTCTTCTTCTTATTACTTTTATATTTTTTCCCAAGAAATAATTTCAATTATTATGTCCAAATTTAATCTCTAAATGAATTGTTCAATTTAATATAATTAATTTTTGTTGGGTTTATCATATGGTATATATGACTTACTAAATATGACACATTTATAAATTAGAAGGAAAATTCAGTAGATATAATTTTGTGCCATTTCATACTTCCTAAATAAAAAAATTTCTTCCTCTAAATTTCATTCCACATAATCCGGAAAAAAAATATGAGGGAACATCATCTTTATTTCTTTTTCTAGATTCTAGGTCACCTCTTCATACTTATTTTTTCTCCATAGTACCTTGACTATGTGAATTATCATGTTACATAGAACATTTTATCTACCATCCAACATCTACACCAAATACTCCTCATAAGTGAAATTATTTTATAGTTACACCACCTCTATATTAAGTACATGTAAGTGATATGATAATAAATTATTTATAAGGGATATGTAGAATAAACCATTTTTTTGAGAAAGGGTTAGTGGGAGTACTATTTGATAGGCATAGCTCTAGTTCAATGAATAATTTTAAAAGGGTCGGTGAACTATGGTCATAGATTCCCATTCTTCTAAAGTATCCAGATAATTTCCATGGATATATAAATAAGAACACATCATCTCTATCCTTAACCCCTATTTCTCATCGATCATATTTAGCATATCACTTATGACAAATTTCAGTAGCCCTGATGTGTTTTAGAATGGTCTTGAAATATTCTACCATTTACTCGACCATTTTAGGTCCCAATTTCTTATGATCACCAAACCTATCTCAACCCTTTTGTATTCTACTTTTTTCCCATAAAGGGATTCATATGAACCCATTTGGATCATTGAATTAAATTTATTGTTGTAAGAGAAACCGGTAAGGGGAAGAAATTGATCTAATCCTCCATTAATGTCCATTGATAATACTCTCAACATGTCTCCATATTTTTATATAGTCTACATATATTTTCCATAAATTTGGCTATGATAAAATGTATAGAAGTTTAACTCATTTTTCAGGGAATGTTGAAATATTTTCATAAACGTGGTGGTAAGTCTCAAATCTCAGTTAGATAAAATCGATAATGGTCTCCCATATAACCTCATCACTTATTTGATGTTTATCCTTGTATTTAGGTTGAATGATAAGTCCTATCAGTTTAAAATTAAGTCAAAAAACATTTTAAGATGATCCATCACATCTAATATAGTTTTTCTCAAATTTAATTTCTTTGGTTGAGCAATGAAAAAATCTATGGAAATTATTTCCTATTTCCATGTAGTTATGGGAAATGTCTACAATATCCCATTGTTTTTTTACCATCCATAATTCACATGATAAAATAATTCTAATATCCATTTATATTCCATGATATACTTCTTCATATAATCCTAGTGATAGTGGAATTAGAAATATCAATAGATATTTTTGCTTCCTGGACTGATAGAGAAGGTCAGGCTATGTGTACCATTCAACAAATCCATTACATATGGATTTGATCGTACACATAGTAATGAGAAAAATCCTATAAATTCAACATAAATAATTTTATTCTTTGAGGATTTCCCCATTATTTTTGATTCCATCATCTTATTAATTTCCACATTATCTCATTTGGTATCTTTTATTTTCTCTAGAAGGGATGGTTGAGAAATTTCCTGATAAAGGAATGATATTTTTTTCATTTATTTATGATCCCCAGGTCCATCCTTTGAGAGTATATAAAGGTTGGATCCTTATAAATTATCATTATTGATAATATTAATATATACTTTATAATAATAAAATCTACCATATTATTTACTTTCATAGGATGGTAGTATATCTAGTAGTCATTCTCCTTGATCCTCTATAACCATATTAATTGGTACATATTATTTTATTTATATGTGAATATATAATTGATTATATTATTATCCATATATATCTAATTATTCTATTCATAAAGATAAATTCCTGATATTTTGAATGAAAATATCATTATAGCCCACCCAAGATCATGTGTGGGATAGTTCTTCTCATGAACATTCCGCTACATTGAGGAGTAGGATATCACATTTTTATTCTAAATTAGTACGAACCCCATGCCCCTCATTGAATAATCATTGAAAACTAACAAAAGTTACCCACTTGGGGTGGAAGTCGCAATGGTGTAGTGATTAGGCACATTTTTAACTCTTTAAATCACTCCTTATTCCCATTAGCCAAGAAAAAGTTCACTACCTTTAGAGTATCCATGTTTAACCAGTTTGACAATCACTATAATTTTCGAAAAAATCATTAGTAATTAACAAATTATTCTAGGAAAATATTTATATCCCTTATATATTAGTCTAGGATAATCCAATATTTTCACTAACATAGAGGTTTCAATCGATATTCTTTTCCAAGTGATAAAATGTTGTATGAATAATAATTATTACATAAAAAACCAAAACATACTATACTTTTCTTGTATATTATTCTATAATAATGTCTAAAAAATATTAAAATGATATTCATGCACCTCCTTTCTCTTGATTTATATCATAATATCATATATTGAGAGAGACAAATTCTATGTAGAGAGTATTTATTAATTTTATCAATATTGTTGGATAGTTAGTCAGTCTGAACGGCATTGATATCAAATAATATGGTTCATACCACATTACAAAGGAGTTATTAGGAATATTATAGTAACCTAATACTTTTACACATATTATTAAATGATTTTAAGTGAAATAAACCATCAAATACAAACTAGGGATCGTACAGTCTAGTATCTTTGGAAGATTAGGTAACTAAAACTGAGGACATGGAATGTTAATAAAAAATATTTATATTAATCATCGATAATGAGATCTTATATTTCTTTGAGCTCTTAATTCTTTATAAGAGAAACTGGGGATACATATACAGAAGGGATGTGCTAAAAAGACCAGTAAATGAATGAACAATAAAATAAGGCACAACACATGGGTTGGATAGCATATTATGATGACAAAAAATGGAATGGTACATGAATAAACATATATAATCATAACATATTGAACATAGGATCATGTAATAAGGTAAACATAGTAATTTCATAGAAATATGCAACATGAGATTAATATTATTCATGGCAGATTACCAAGACTTTATGACATAGTGGACAAAGTCCCATAAAGGAATCTGGTTTACTCCATGTCCCAACATGATGTATCATGATACAAAAAATTATCCAATTCATTGTAGAATTATCTATGTTCACCCATAATAAAATTTTCATGCATATTTCTACTACATGAAGAATCAAACATAAATATAAGGGTTACCCATGGAATAAAATGGGTATCATAATCATGTCATAATTCATAAAAATAGGTTAATCACAAAAGTGTCCATAAAATAATTAATTTATATATAAATAGACATTAATAATTGAAAATAGTTATATATCATGATAAATTATGTTCAAGTGAAGTTCAAACTTGTAGTATATTGTTAAAGAAACATTAGAGATGTTCCACTTTAGTGTGGTTTAAGTAAATATATTAAAGACTCCTTAAAGGGAGGAAATGTATAATTATTTTCATCGATCTAGAAATTTTAGAATATATTGTTTTTAAATGAATGAATAAGTGATTTTATAAAAAATATTTGTGTCTTACCATACATTTTAAAGTTTACATGGAAATGGGTAAAAAATTGGGTTGTTTCATTTAAATGAGCTTGCTTTTCGGTACGAATAAAATAGAGAACATTATAAAACATGTATGTCACCATAAAATAAATAATAATTTAGATAGGTGCATATTTTTTGTAGCATAAGCACATAATTTATGATGTTTACATAAGAATAATTAATAATTACATTATTTTAATGATAGAGAAATCATAACCCAAAGGAAAAAATGTAGGTTCCTAGATAATCTCTTACCTTATGTCCAAAAGTGTTGTTCAATTGTGCTTAATGTCATAGATAATAAAATTATATACATTAATTAATAAGTTAATAAACACATATATATGAATTTTATTTATTACAATATTATTATGTTCATTTATGGGATCTTTATGAGTAAAAAAATCAAATTTGTTATTCTAGGAGCATTTGTTTCATGATTTTATGATTGGTTCCCTTAAGTTTAATTGTGGGAGATCATGTAAAATGTAAGAAAAACTAAAAAAGTGGAATTATATGATATTGATGATTAAAAATGATTTTAATTGGTCCCATATATCCTTTTTATATATTGAAATAAATCATTAGATAATATTTCAACGACGAACATCAGTTTATTTTGGTGAACATTCGATTACCCCAAACGTGTTTTGTTTTATTATCTAATATTATATATATAAATAAGTAATAGACCTCAAAATTAGTTTTAATTCACATATTATAATACAATGTAACCCTAATAATATTTATGACCAGCCTTGAATTTGGTGGTTAAAAATGAAAACTCATCGTCCATGAAGATAGTGATTCAACACCTCACATACTATGTTTTCATTTTTAGAAAAAAAATGAGAGAAGTGGAGATTATATTATGGATATCCTATTAACATAATAAAATTCTATTATATGTATGAAATTGGAGTTATCATTTTTCTTTGGATAATTTATGTTATCTAAGGATAATAAAATAAAGGAAATTAAAATAGAAAGAGGGGGGTTTTACCGCTTGAGTGTTTTCTCCTTGAGAACCTCATTAAGGATCATGAAAATAGTGTTTTTGGGTGAATAAAAAAAAGAGAATGTGTGAAAGAGGTTTGGGAGAGGAAACAATCATAATAGACTCAATATCCAATATTTATATAGTGTGAGGAGAATAGGAGGCGAGGGGTCGTATTTATAGTGGGTGGAGAGTGGTGATTATAAATATTTTTTTCATTTGTTTATTATTTTGGATCAAGAATATAAATTGTGTTGATTCTTGTGACATTGTTTGATAACTAGATAGTATAAGATAAGGATAATTTATACTTACATCATCCATCACTCAAATATGACTCAAAAAATTATATAGTTACTTATAATGTCAAATAACGTAAATTACCATAGTTCATTATTCCGTAAAAATTCAACTATTTTATAAAAATATAAATAATTCACTATAATAGTTTTCAGACATTTATATTTCATAAAAGAACTCAATTTTATGAAAATAATTTTCCAAATTTGATAAATATAATGTTTAATTAAAATCGTCATTTATTTGAAAAATATTGATTTTAAAATTTTAACTGATTTTATGACATTTATAAATGTAAATTAAGGCCTTATAAAATTATATTATAATATAAAGAAAAATAAATATTAATTGAAGAATATATTTTTTGAATTTAAATTTTCCTTTTAAATAATTATATTAATTATAAATTTTTTAATAATCATTCACATTTCAAAAAAATACTAATACTTAATTTAACATATTTAAAAATATTATTTATTTATTACAAGATATAAATATATTATATTTTCATTCATCAAATACATAAGTTTTATTTATAAATTTATAGGTCATGTTACAGTTCTGTTGGCTGGTTTACTATTCCTAATTGTCATATTACTATTCTAATGGTCATGTTTTTATTCTGTTGATATTGGATCCGTAATATATTTAAATACCAATTATTTCAATCTTAATTTATGAAAAATATGTTTTTATTATGTTATATATATTATTTAAGGGTTTTATACAATATGACGTAATTATAAGAATATAATTTATCTTGATAAAATTATGGGTCATTAAATTCTTCCCACTTAATAAATTTCACCCTCGAAATTTCTTTTAACAAACTAAAGTGAATGTAGGAAATGATAATTATCCTTCATTACTTCCTCTCATTACAATTTCACCTTTTCATAATTATGTTTTTCCCATTGTACTTTTACTAAGTGGGTAGTATTTTTTGTGTAATTGTTTTTCCTATAGTCCACGATCTTCACCGTCCGCTCTTCATATTAGAGGAAATTCTACAGTTATACCATCCTTAGATTAAGTACATATAAGGGGTCTTTTATGTACTTCATCCAGAGGGATACATGTATAAAATCATGTTATTGAGACATGGTTGTTGGAAGGGTTATTCGATGTGCCACACCTTTGAAATGATGAGGAATCTCAAAGGGGTCGATGTATTAGGGACTCAACTTTACTTTCATCCCATATCTCATGATCCTCATCCATAGAGATATGCGGAGGAATACCATGTCTCCAACCTCAATATTTAGGTCCCATCAATGATTTTATTCCTAATTCATCAGTTAACTTTATTCACCCGTGATTTTTTACTGAATAATTTTTGCCCTTATTACCATTTCGTCAACTATTTTAGGTCATATGAGTTTATGATCACAAAATTCAACCCATCATTCAGATTTTATGCATGTTTTCCCATAAAGGTCTTCATATGGAGCCATTTGGATTCTTGAGTGTAAAATATTATTGTATGAGAACTTTACTAGAGGTAAATTTTGTCCCCATACTTATTTTAAGTCTATAGAAAATGATATGAATATGTCTTCTAGTGTTTTACTAGTTCACTAAGATTAGCCCTCAGTTTGAGGATGATAGGTCGTACTAATGTGTATCGTAGTTTTTAGAGCATTTTGAAGAATTTTCCAGAAAATAGAGATAAATATCACATCTTGACTTGATACATTCAATATTGATACTATATAAAGCCTCACTAATTACTCTATTTATATCCATGCAGTTCAGTTGAGTGAGAAGTCCTCAGAAATTGCAATATTGTGAGCTGTATTGGTAAGAGAATCAAAAATCCCATTTATCTTTGTTTCTATTGGATATTTTTGGAATTATAATAAAAAGGTCCATAACGATATTTTCCCACTTTTATGTTGTTTTCGATAATCGTTTCATCATCCCCTCAAACTACTTCCATTCATAATTTACTTGTTGACATACTAGGCACTTTGATGTATATTCAGTGACATTCTTCTTCAAATTAACCCAATAAGAGTTATCTCACACATCTCAATACATCTTTTTTCTCCCTAGGTGAATAGAGAATCTTTATCTATGTGCATAATTCATAATATATATATTTATATATGGATTAGATTTTACACCTAATCATTACCCAAATATCATGACTCCTTCCTCGTCAATTTTGAGCTCATTTGATTTCCCATTTGAAATAGAATCCACCATTTTCTAAATTTAAACTTCATTTAATTGAGCATAATTTATTTTCTCTATGTCGGATGGTTGGAAAATAATTTAAGAGAAGATTAATTATGTTCCTTCCATAATTATTCCCATGTCAATACTTTTTAAATATAAATATCTTGAATCCTTATCAATTCTCATCATTGATAATGTTGCATGATCATTTCTACTTATAGTGTCTGACACTTTATTTTCCAAACCAGGATGGTAGTGGATTGAGCAGTCATAATCTGACTGGTACATATTATTCTCTGTCTTTGTGAATATATATTTTAGGAACCTATTATTAGTATGTATCTAATACTTTTCCCAAAAGATATAATTTCTCTATATTTTTAATGTGAAGAGAACAACTGCCAACTCTAGATCATTTGTGTGATAGTTTTTATCATGAATTTTCCACTATATTGAATAAAATTCTATCAATTTTTCATTTTTCATCTGCACACAACCTTTTCAATTTATTGAAGAATCACTATATACCCCAAATAGGTCCTCAATTGATGAATCTGTGAGTATTTGTGTAATAATAAACCTCTTTTTCAACTATTTAATGGACTATTAACATTTATTGGTCCTGAAAAGCATTAATCCATTCTAATTCAAATTTTATAATGGGTTTTCAAATTATGGTAAGTTTATTAATAATCATTGGTAATGCATAGAGAGACAAAGGAAACTATGGATATTCATTACATATGTTGGCATGAGCCACTCTTCTATTGTCTTTATCTTGGAAGGGTCTACAGATATTCCTTTTTGGGGGATAACATGCCAAAATAATGATACTTCATCTATCCAGAACACATATTTACTATATATTTTGTAAAGTGTCTCCCTTCTACGAGTCTTTAGCACTGTATTAAAATGATCCTGATGTTCATCCTTTATCATGGAGTATATCAGAATATCATAAATAAAGACTAAACCCAATTTTTCAATGTATTATCTAAAGACTCTATTCATTAAGTCCATGAATATTTTTTGAGAATTTGTGAGCTTAAATGGAATCACTATGAACTCAAATTTTCCATACCTATTTCAAAATTTAGTGTTAGGAATATCTTCTTTCCTTACCTTTAATTTTTTATATTCTGAACAATGGTCCTCCTTAGATAAATAATTTCCCCCATGTATCTAATTGAACATGTCATATATCTGTGGTAGGGGATGATTATTTATTATTTTATTATTTTATCTCAATATAATCTATTCAGAGGTGTATTTATCCGTCCTACTTCATAATGAAGAAAATTGATGCCCACCATGGTGAAGCACATAGGTATATAAAACCATTTTCAGGATTCTCTTGTAACTACTTCTTCAGTTCTTCCATTTAAATGGTTTCCATTATATAAGTTGGTTTTGAAATATTCATTGATCTAATAATAAGTTATATTGTGAACTCCACCTCTTGGTTAATATTATGACAAGGTAATTATTTAAGGAATGCATCTGTATAGTCCCTCATAATATGCATGTTTTCGAGCATTATCCTTTCCATTGTCTCGATCATTTGTTCTAGATATGATTTTTCATAAGTAAATAATATCCTCAATTAAGAGGAATATTCTAATGGAGATTTATCCTATTCCTCACACTTATATATAATTATAGGATGCCTCATGATTTGAAAAGTGATATCCCTTTTCTGATAGTTTATGTTGGCCTTATTTAAATACAGCCAATCTATGACCCAAATTGCCTCAAAAACTTCTAATGATGTGATATAGGATTTTTGGAGGTTCAATATGTAAACATTAATATTTTAGGTTTTATATACTTTGTATGAAATAATATCCCCATTTTCTATTCTCATAAATAACTCAACCTATAAAATTACAGGTGGTGTTTAAATTGTTCTACTAAACTCGCATGTTATGAACCAATGTGTAGAAATAGAATCAAATAGTACATTATAAATTATTGAATAAATAACAAGTGTACATGTAAATACATAATTGATGTGTTCCACCTCGGTAGTAGTGATATAATCTACCCTTAATTTTTTCTATAGAGGTTATTATTTTTTATTTCCTACAACAAACCTTTTATTAGGGTAGTGGATTTCATAATGACCATGTTCCTTGAAGTTGAAACACTACAATACATGAGGATTGTTGATCCAAACCTTCTTTTCATACTCAACATTTGTGGGATTCCTCATTTTCATTCGGATGTTATTAGCCAGTTTCCCCTAACTTCCATATTTGATGAATCTCCTGGTTTCCTATAGGTAGTTCCAATGATTCCTCTTCACACATTGATGACATTGGTACATTTGGTATTCTTTCCATCATGATATTTATCTAATAATCCTACCATATTAAACTTCATTATCTAATTTTTATCTCTGATTCAATGATACCAGTTAGCGTCTCTAATCTTCAATTAAACCTTTTGGGAACAACAAACATTCTCCTCATATATGTTTATATCTCTAATCATTAACACATTTCGGAGATTCATCTTTACTCTATAAAAAAGTGATTCACCTTTATTTCATTGTTCATGAAAAATCCATAGATATATTACTAAATCATTATAATTTTTTCCCCGTACACCATGATAGACTAATATTCCATTTTCTTTACACCAAGGAACTCTGTTTCCAAATTAAGAAGGAGGTTTAGGGAAGATATTTTTTAAAAATATATTTTATTAAATGTATCCCAACACATAGAATTAATTTACTCCTTGGAAGTTGTGTTCTTGATTATTTTCCATCACATATCAGCCTCTCCATCTAAATGATTGACCACTATAATGTGGTTCTCTAATTTTCAGCATTGAAGGACAGAGAATATCTTCTCAATAGAATTAATCCACTATTTTTTGACGATGGGATCTCAGGATCCAATAAACATGGTAGGCCTCTATAAAATGAAGGATTCAACCATAACATTCTTTTTCCTAAGAGATTGAGTGTTTTCCACATGATTCATGTCATTATTAATAACATGAGCCAGTTGTTGTAGTATTATCCTGAAATTTGGAGTGTACATTCCCAACATATTTTACATTTCATTTAGTCAATAATCACATTGCCAATCACATTACTTATTAGAATGATTTCTCCTATTTCACACCTGTAACTAGAAAATAGAATGCACAATTAAGAGGGTAGTAATACGAATAATAAAAACATATAAGAAGTTAAATTTTGTCATAGATGGATATAAATATTGTTGGAATGTATATCATGACATGTGATTCGCTATGTTTCAATCTAGGTAATCTCGGGTGATAATACTATTCATTGGGTTCTTACTAATGTTTGTTTATATTAATCCCTAAAAATAAGTATACCATACCCTAATACAAACTATAGTGACCCCATCATTTTACACATATTATTACATTATTTTATGTTAAATTAACCATTAAATACATACCATGTATCATATAGTTTAGTATCTTTGGAATATTGTGTACACAAAATAGAAAACATGGAACTAGAATAAAAAATAATCATATTAATCGTCCATTATGATATTATTACTTCTTTTTATATCTTACATCTTCATAGGATAGCCTGGGAAATCCATAGACAAACGGGATGAAATACAAAGGCTATTATGGTAATAAACATAAAGAGAAGGCATAATAAATGGGTTTGGTGAAAAAACATGATGACATAAAAAGGAATGAAACATGAATAAAAACATGGAATACAAAAATATAGATCATGATATAATGTAATATTGGAAACATAGTAATGAGATAGAAACATAACACAGGGTATAAACATGATTCAAGGATAACTTCCAAGACTATATCACATTGTAGAAGAAGTCCAATAAACGAATCAAGTTTACACCCTAGACCAACATGACATCTATGGACACTAAAAATTACCTACTGATTTGGAGTGCTATCTAGGTGCACCCATAATAGCATTTTCATGCATATTTATTCCGTATAAAGAATCAAACAAAAAAATAATGGTTTCCCATGGAAACAAATGTTTATAACAATTGTTTCATAGATCATATAAAATGGGTGTATCATAAAGGTGTCCAAGATTGAATTTATTTAAATTTTAAATGAACACTAATATGGGAATATAGGAATAGATCATGATAAATTATGTTCAACTTAAGTGAATAAATTTAGAGGAGAGTAAAAGAAACTTTTGAAATGAGCCACTTTAGTCCGGTTTACATGAAATTATTAAAGAGTCTTTAAATCGAGCCAATGTATAATTATTTGAATAAAACCAAAAATGAACAAAGATATATTCTAAAATTAGAAAAACCATGATTTTAGAAAAAAATATTGGTTTATTTAAACTAATTATGGACTGTACTATAAAATGGGTATGAAATTAAGATGTTGCCTTTAATAAGGCTTGCTTTTGAGTAGGAATTAAAAAGGTAACTACATAAAACATGTATTTCCCCATAAAATAAAGATGAAATGATTTATACAGATACGTTTTTGTCTAAGTAAAATAATTTCATAGTATTAAATTATAATAATTATTAATTAAATTTGGGTAAAGAGAGATTAAGTGTAACCAGAATGAAAAATGGAGGTATGAAGGGAATCCCAAATGTTAGGTCTAAAAGTGTTCTTCACATGAACCTTATTTATTTAATAATCAAATTATATCCATTAATTAATTAATTTAAACCCTATTATACATGTATATGACTTATAATGATTTTATTATTCTAATTTATGGCCTTATTGATGAGTTTTGAGATTCAATTCCACCCTTCTAAGAGCATTTGTTTCATGATTTTATGATTGGTTCTCTGAGTTAAATTATGGAAGTTCTTTTTAAATGGAAGAAAAAAAATCCAAAAGTAGAATTATATGATATTTTTGATAGAATATAATTTTAAATGTTTCTATATATAAATTTTTTTACATATGGGAAAGAGGAATTATATAAAATATTTATGATGAACGTTAGTATATTTTCTTGAAATTTCGATTATCATAAACTAGTTTTGTTTTATTATTTAATATTATGTATACACATTAGCTATAGAACATAATTTTTTTAATAATAATATTATAATCTATTTTAACTGAATATTGGTTGTATTTCCATCCTTGAAGGTGGTAATGACCAAAAAACTCCTCATCCATGAAGGCTGTGAATTGACACCTCACGAATGATGTTTTCATTTTTAGAAAAAAAGAAGAGGAGAATATATTAGATGATGGATATACATTTAACATAATTAAATTAAATTAAATTATATGTATTATAATTTAGTTATAATGTTAATTTTTATTGTGTATGCGATGGAAGGGTAACAAATGAATTTAAATGAAAGGGGAAAGAGGATGGTTATACCTCTTGTGTGTCATCTCCTTGATAACCTCCATAAGGAACTTGGAAATGGTATTTTCATGAGACTAGAAATATCATAACATGGGAAATTGGTTTGGGAGATAAAATGGAAATAATATAATAAATATTCATGGCTTATAATGTGTTAGGAGAATAGGTGGTATTAATAGTGGGAGGATATATGTGTCTTTGATTATTTTTATTCATTTGTTTATTATTTTGGCACAAGACTATCAATAATGATGATTTTAGAGAATAATTATAGTAACTATAGAATATTAGTTATATTTAATGTCCACTTATGTCTACATGACTCAACCATGACCCAAAAATTCTTTTATTTACTTATATGTTAAATAATATGTTTTTAATGTATTTCACTATTCACCAAAAATTCATTTTTTTAAATACTAGAAACTCAACCTGACATTTTTTTACATGTAGATTTTGATAATGGATTCATCTTTATGAAAATATTTCTATAAATTTAATAAATTTAATTTCTAATTAAATCATCATTTTTTTGAAATATACTAATTTTAGAATTATAACTAAATTTATGAAACATAGAAAAAATAATTAATGTCTCATTAATGTGTCATATAATCATATGTAAAAAAAATAATTTAACAATATAATATATGAAAATAAATTTCCTTCTACAAATTATATTAATTATAAATTACTAAATAACTATTTATTTTTCACAAAAAAACAATACTTAATTTACCATTTTTAAAACATATATTTACATATTACGTGATATAAATATATTATACATTCATTCATCAGATACATAAATTTTATTTATACTTTCTTAGGTGAGGTTACTATTTTATTGGACAATTTACTATTCCTATTGGTCATATTACCATTTCAATGATCGTGTTACTATTCTATTAGTATAAGTTCCTTAATTTTTATACATAACACTTATTTAATTATTTTTTATGAAAATAGAATTTTTATTAGGTGATTTATGTGATTTATGGGTTTTATAATTTATGACATAATTATAAGAAGGGAATTTTCATCGATAATGTTCTTGGTTGTTACAAATATCTTCCTTGTTCACCACTAATTGGTGATATCCTAATAAATGGTCTACCTTACTAAAACACAAGGACCCACATAGTTGACTAAACATTTTAACTATCCATTATAGGGGATAATTTTCATTAATCATGATTTTTTTACTTTATGATAATTAATGGAGAGGTGAAATAACCGATAATTCTTCATGAAAAAATAGTGCTAGAACACCCCATAGTAAATCACTTAGGTATACAAAACACTCTTAAGATTCTATAATAACACCTTCTTTAGTTATTCTAACTTAATGGTTAATATTCTTTAGGGAGCATTGGATATAGTTTAAGATCCATGTACATGTTCAATTGATAACTCAACATCTCAGTTCAGAGAAAGAAAATGAAATTCTTTAAGTAATACATCTGTATAATCCCTCATAATGGGCAGGACATCAAGCCTGATTACCTCCTCTATATTAATTGTTGGGGCTATATATGATTTATCATAATTAAATTATATACAAACTTTTTAAAATATTACAAAGGAGATTAATATTTATCCTTATTATTTTAAAGGATATAAGGATGACTCTGGATGTGTGGTGTAATCTCCCTATCCCCACAGTTGATGTTAGATTTATACGAGGATTGTCTTTCCATACCCCATATAGTATTGGTAGGACAAGATTTTATGGGATGATCAGGGTAAAAACATATACTAAGGAGTTAAATATATGGGATGAAATAATTTCTACATTTTTTGTTTGCATACGGATCTCAACCTTCATTAATCTAGGTAGTCATTGAATAGTTATACTAAACCTAAATGATATGGATATATATGTTAAACAATTATCATATTAGACATTTGATGCTCAGAAGCGGATAATGAGCGCACCTTTCTCTAGTTGATTTTGGTTTGAGTCGTTTATTATATACAAAATTGTGTAGAGACGTGAATACTCAATTAGAAAATAATATAAAAATAGAAACTAAGGAAAAAAGGAATAACATAAAAATAAAAATAATCATAACTTATGAGGCACTAGTTTTCAATATATATTATCAATGGTATTTTAACAGTTAGGTTTTATATCCAAATAATATATTCATGTCCTTTATAAAGGTTCATTAATAGTTTTTGAATTTTCTAAAAGCATAACCCTTAGGATTGTCAAAATAGTTATGCAATAAGGCATACTTAGCATGCACTGGGTGAAAATCAAGTTAATACCCAATGCACAATTTTTTAGGTTATTACACAATGGTTTTTCTACTCTAGATCCACATACACTTATAGTATCCCAACAATGATGTAACATATTAGAATCCACTAATTCTACATATTAAAAAAATTAGGAGAATTTCCTATTCAATGACATATACTATGGGTTCCCACTAAAGCATTCAAGTCCTAATACCCAAAAGAATAACTATACCTACATATAATACCAAATATAGTGACCAAATCCCTTTACATATATTAATACATTATTTATATCATAAATATTCTATTAAATACAACCATAGTATCGAAAGTCCAATTATCTTTGAAAGAGAAGGTACACAAAGCCATAACAAGAATTAAAAATAAAACTTCTTTATTTCAATCCTGATGATGATCTCCAAAATCTATTTTATCTTGTGTAATATTACAAGATAACCAATTGAATATAAAAAAGAAATGGGTAATCTGAAATGTCCATTAAGGTAATATACATGGTAATTTACCGTAAAATATATGTCAGAAGGAATAACATGATTTAATAAATGAAAAGGATCCTAAATAATTATATATAAGAAATAAATAATTTCAATGTTATTATAAGATCATGGAATCATATGAACGTGGAAGTAACATAAAACATGAAATAAACAAAATTAAAGTCTAACTTCCACGATAACATCACATGGTGGACAGATTCCCATCATAGATTTTGTTAACTCCCTAATCACATATATTAAGTCTCAAGAGAAAAAATATATCCAATGCATTAGAGAACTATATGGGTTCTCCCATCATAATATGTACATGCTTATATGTACCATAATATCGATTAAATTATAAGGCATAAATAAAATAATTACTAATGAAATGAAATTGGTTGTATAATCTTTCCAAAAATCATAATCAAATATGATTTTATATGGATTCCGAAAAGAATAAGGAATTAAATATTTTGGGCGTTTAAATCTATGATCAAAAGTATAGGTATTGGTCTGTGGATTTCATTTATGAATAAATACATTAAATGAGTATTATATATATGTAATAAATGATATAAAAGTTATTGAGTCAATAAGGGTTCCTTATGACTTTTCCATTCCTTTATGCTTTGAAAATCACACACTCTGTATCAAGGAAAATTTTATTTCCCTGATGATTTATTTTAATAAATAATTTTTCCTTTCCCAAGGAAATTTTCTCCTTACATTCATTTTCATTTTTCATGTTATAGTATCTCTAAATATAACTCTTTTTATTTATATTTTAAAAATTAGGTTTCATATATAAAACCTCATAATCTTATAAATACTTAGATATAGTGTATCTTGTATTCAGGATCTGAATTCAGATTCTGACTTCTCTGAATTCATATTCTGAATTCTCTGAAATTCAGATTCAGAATTTTCTGAATTCATAATCCAAATTCTCTGAAATTAATATTCTGAATTCCTTGAATTCAGATTCCAAATTCTCTAAATTCAGACTCTGAATTCTCTGAAATTAAGACTCTGAATTCTCTAAATTCAGATTCTGAATTCTCTGAAATTTCAGACTCCGAATTCTCTGAATTCAGATTCTGAATTCTTTAACATTCATATTCTGAATTCTCTGAAATTAAGATTCTGAATTCCTCAAAATTTAGGTTCCGAATTCCTCAAGATTAAGGTTCCAAATACCTCAGAATTTAGGTTCCGAATTATTAATTATTTAGACTCTGATGTCTATAGAATTCTGATTTTTAATTCCTTGAAAAACAGAATCCAAATATCTATGTAATTTAGACTCTTAATGTTTGATTACTTAGACTCCGAAAATTATTTTTCCTAGACTCAAAAAAATGGATTTTTTTTAGAATCCATATGTTTAATACCCTTGTTTAAATTATAAAACATAGTAGTTCATTCTTCTTCTAAATAAACATTTTTGTTGTGACATGTGTACATGCAACTTCGAGATTCATGAAAAAATATGACCATTGTAGGAGGGAGCTGACCATTGGAAAAGTGCCTTTAAATAATAGCTCATTTGAACTACCTCACAATAATCATTACTGATCTATAAATCTTGATACCACATGTTGTTGAAGTGATTTATAGAGAGACAGTCTCTCATGCTTTGTGCATACTGAACGTCTTGTTCAACTTTCTTTGTGCGACTCTGATTGTTGCTGTGTACAATCGAGGGCTTTCAGAGATAGGAATTTAGAGGTGTTGACTACCTTAAAGTTTGAGGGCTTCTTGGGATAGGAATACTGAGGTTCCAACTACCTTAATGTTTAAGTACATCCTTGTTTAGGAAGATATAGGTTTCAACTACCTTAATGTTCCATGACTTCCTTGTTTAGGAAGATAGAGGTGCCGACTACCATGATGTTTGAGGGATTGTGGAGATAACAAGAAAGATTTTAATATTCCTGTTGTGGGCTTACCCTGGTGTGGGTATGATCAACTTTCTTGAAATTATAAATCAAGGGAATTTTATCCAAGGTTGTTGGATACCCTTCTCTCTGGGTTAAAATATTTCATACTTGTTACTTTTAATGTATCATGTTTATTTTCTACTTCATTTTGATTAAAAAGGAAAGTATAACTATCTTATACTTTCTTTTATTTTATACTTTTATTTGTAAGATTCTATAAGCATTAAGGTAGAATCTCTTTCCATTCAAAATTTTTTTATGTTTCATTTCTGGAACCATTTTTTTGGAACCTAGCAAGTTTGTAGAACTAAAAGGTCTTATGAATCTACCTAGTTTAACTTTGATAAACATAACTTTACTGAAGGTTTAAAAACGAATGTTTTATACCAAATCTAATGGTTCCAAATGGATTTTAAATGTGTACAATTTACCCACCCTGTATATTGAGCATCTTCATCATATTTCGATCTTATAAAAGTTCCCCTTAATCAGGGTTGGTTTTAATGAAGTCAATTGACAAATGATCTTAAGGCACATATTTCCTCATGAAAGGAATATAACAATCTAGGTATATACCTAATATTAATTTATATAGAATTTTAAATCATTATATAATATAATAAATGCATTTAAATTGAATTTTTGATTGAAATTTAATAACATACAAAAAGGGGGTGGTTTAGAGGGATCCTCACAGTATGTTCCAGAATCACTCTACAACTGCTCTTAATTTTCTATTAAATGGCATATCCTTTAATTACACATTATGGAACAAATAATTAGTATTTTAGTGAGACCATAAGCACTAAGACATTGGAGAGAGGATTGAAAAGGGAAATTGGTAAGAATTTTGGCATGCTATATGGCATAAATGTTTCGTGGAGAAGGGGTTGTGAGGGGTTGTATTTATAAGGGGGTAATAAGGGTGCTTTTTGACCAATATACTCATTATTTTAATAGTTTGAATCAATCCTACAGATAGTACTGATTCTTGTAACTATATATAGTAAATGGGGAAGGTGACATCAAACTATTAACTGATTACATAATATAAAACTCAGAAATTCATTTATGTAGATTATAGTGTCAAATACTATATATTACCATATTTCACTATTTACCTAAAATTAAAATATTTTAGAAAAAAAACAAAAATTCACCCAGATCAATTTTTGATGTATATTCTAAAAACGGAATCCATTTTCTGAAGGAATTTTTCAGAATATAACAAATTAAACATTAATTAAAATCGTTGTTTATTTGAGAAATGTCATTTTTCATTTTATGATCAATTTTTTTTGGCCCCATGAAAAATTACTTATCATCACATAAAATTATATTATCATTACAATACAACATAATATTGATATATAATCCAATTTTACAAAAATACACATTATTTTAACTAGAAATGAAAATAAAGCATGTAATTTTTAAAAAAGTATGAACACATATTTTATAAATATCAAAACATTCATATACATGTATTAAGATATAAATATGTGATATTCTTATTTAATATGACCCCAAAATATATTTTTACACATAAATAACTGATGATAATATTAAAATGTTCATTTTACTGTTCCTAATGATTAGATTTCTATTCCTATGATCATGTTACTATTCCAATTGTCATGTTACTATTCCAATATTCAGATTTGTATATTTAATATGGGTTATATACTTTATATAAATGTAAAATCTCATCATATGTTCCACATGCCAGTGGCCAAATCCATTTCATCTCATTACCTTAAGCGTTCTACCTAATATGCTAGAGGATGCTGACTAGCGGCGAGGGTCTAATGTCAATCATGGGGAGACTGTATCATCTTTATCAGAGTAATAAACCAATGAAAATATATAGAAAATAACTAAATAATGATATAACATAACCAGAATAATCAATTAACCCAATATTACTGAAACTCAAAATACAATATCAATATCTAATAGTAGATACAACATGCTAGATCGCATGCCAAATGTCAAGATGCAACTCAAATGTAAAGACCCTGGAAACTCCCAAGAGAGCCTCGAACCACATTTGGTTCCCTCATACATGTTCTATTTCAAATAAGTTATCTAACATATGGCCTTTTCCCTTATCTTGTCTTTCAATCATGATGTTTATTTAGGTACTGATCATGAAACCCAAGTAGGGTGTCCGTACAACTCAGTAGGCTACCACCAACCGTATATAAAACAATATTTTGTAAATAAAATTTTATGAATTTCTATAATGAATGCATAATATAAAAAAATAAAAGAAATTACACTTAACCAATTACTCATTATTTAACCACATCACACCCCTGAGTTCTCAATGAAAACCATACCATAATATCATCATTAGATCATTTTGGAGACCATAATATTTCCAAGGGATATCATATCTCATAATTCCATTACTAACATCCATCATCTCAATCAACACATGAATTTCATTTTTATCATTAATTGTTATAATTAAGAAATGAATTCTATTATTTCCATTCATTTTTCTCAATTAACACATGAATTAAATTGTTCTAATTCATTTTTCTCAAATCAAAAATGAATATCATTGTTACCAATCATTGTTCTCAATTAACACAAGAATTCCATATTACCATTTTTTTTTCAAATTTAATCATGAATTCCATTGTTACCATTCGCCATTTCAAACATATTACATTAATTAAAAAACAATTAATTAATATTTTTATTCTCATTACTGAGAGGGGTGAAGATTATAAATCTGGGAGATGATAAATACCTTTAATAGATGGAAGAAGAACATAAAAGACAAGGGAAACTATAGGAGATGAGATCCTCTTACTGAGAGGGGTGAAGATCATAAATCTGGGATTTGAATCATTAATAAAACTTGGTTTAATGTATTAGAAACTATATATAGGTCCCCAAAATCATGAACTAAATTTAAGGGATGAATGGTGGTTGATTTCGGATTAAAATGGGGGCTTGATATATTCTAAAATTAATTTTCCGGTTAATTTAAATCTCATGCACGGTCTTCTAATCAAGGCACACGATTTTCCCTAACCACATGACTTAACCATGCACCTCTTTCTGTGGGTACATGATTACTCCTTTTATGATGCACATTTTGAAAAACCATGTGCCATCCATGAAAAAATTATATGTCCTGGGTTTTATGGTTCACTTGTCTATGGCACACATTTAAGGAAATATGTGCACCAACAATGCACTACCCAATTTCTTACATATTTTCTCAAATTTTCACCCAAACACACCCCAAAGTAAAACCAAAACAAAAAGTAATCAACAAGAGGAAAAAGGGTACCTATAAAGGAGCCTAAGAAATCTCTAGAAAAGGATGCAGTTTGAAAATCATCCCACCTTTTAATAGATCTTCTAGGAGTTGTACCCCCATGAATCCCTAAGATTCAGAGTCTAAAAGGTAAGTACATTGGGCCTTCATATATGTTTATCTCTCCTAGTTTTCGTCTAGACCACTACTACATTTCCACAATACCTAAACTATCATCATGGTCATTCCCCTCAACACTTTTTCACTATGATCTGACTCAAGTATTTGATTCTCCTCGAACGACATATATGTATAAAAATCAACATTATCCACATCGATCACATTAGAAGAGTTAGGGTGATTCTTCCAAATTGTTGAAACATGGAAAAAATATGCATAGCACTGTAACTATGCATAAGATCTATTCGGTATTCCACCAGCCTGATTCTCTCAAAACTCTCATATTGTCTAATGAACTTAGGTGCCAACATGCCATGTCTCCATATCCTGTGGTGAAAAAATCAAGGAAACACCAGAAAGAATACATTATCACCCTCTAAAAACTATAGGGGTCATTGAAATCTATCAACATATGACTTCAATATA
Source organism: Viscum album (assembly GCA_963277665.1). Taxonomy (NCBI): domain Eukaryota; kingdom Viridiplantae; phylum Streptophyta; class Magnoliopsida; order Santalales; family Viscaceae; genus Viscum; species Viscum album. Next base: position 2,058,401,845 of record OY728137.1, read on the forward strand.
CTTTGATCCATAGAGATTTAATGTTGAATAAGTTGGACATACTATGATGTCTTCTATATGAGACCCAGTCCCAAAAATATTAACACACCTGCTTCCATCCAGCATAGAGGTGATCTGCATGCCCCACCATAAAGTTACTCATATGGTTCCATATGACTATAATCCTGATAAATTTTGATAAAAGAAAATAAAAAAAATCAAGGTGCTTCTCCCAAGAACACTAATGTCTAGGACACATGAAAGTAGCATATTCTAAATAATATGAATAGTATTCTTCTAATTCCCATATGTATATCAGAAGAATGACATAATCAAAAAAATATGTGTACCAAGAGCCTTCGACAATCCCTACCAGAAGTGTTATGTAATGTACGAGTCATGGTCTAAAACTATTGTTTGCGTCACACCATGTGGATGGAAATCATCCCAAAAGTATAGTTATCCCAACTTCTCTACTGAAAAAGTCTCATGTAAACGAAAGAAATGTGATATCTCTATCAAATAATCCACAATCACGCAAATAGAATCACTCTTATGAATAATAATCGGGATACCCGCCAACAAATATATGGTAATGAAATCCCACTACTGGTCCATAATGGGAAATGATTGTAGTAAACCACCAGGTCATCGATTCTCAGATTTCACCTATAGGCTATTGTATCATCGTTTCAGGAAACCTACTATCTCCATATCCATTCATGGTCACCAAAACTCTCATCATTGGACACAATAAAATTTTGTCACACCTAGATGTATCACCCACTTCGAGGCATGAAATTTGAACATTATATCCTCTTGAATGATCATAGGAACAACAACACGATTCAAAACATAGATGATCATATCCTCACCTATGCTTCTATCATATGGCAACTCACTAAATTCAAATATTTCCATCAAGGGAACAAAATTATTTATCCTCATACAATCTATATGTGATCAATATTATTATTCTAGACTCCCCTAAAACTGATATGAGAGTCATCTTCTCCTGACTCTCTTGAACCACGAAATGCATCTCAGCAGGAAAAGTCATCATTTTCCATTCTACACCAGACTCATAAACATCCTAAGTTTTATTTTTACTACTCAATGTGCTTGAAACAAATTTTACCTTTTCGTTCATATATTCTTGCTCAATTTCTAATGACATCATATACTCTATCCACCTCTACTATTAGAGATTAAAACCAAACTCAAAAAATATATACTTCAAGATCTTATGATATGTATACACAATAAACCATTCACCCAATTGATAATGTCACCAAAAATTCAATGAATAAGCCAGTATATCAAACTTTAGGCCCCACATATGGTATAATCGTTCATATGGATTCAATTTCTAATACCCATATGCCACAACATGATCACATTACATCAACATTGGTCCAAGTATGATCATATAGGAACCACAATATACCTTATAATCCTCACATGGCTCAGGAAATATTATGGTTATTGTCAATGTGAAATGCTTCTTCAGGTTCGATAATTAATTATTGCATGCTTTTGACAATTGATATATTATCCACTTCTTGGTTATTCTTGAAATAAGAGTTTCTAACCAAGAAATTTATTTGATGATCCTTGAATAATATCCACCTATGCAGATAACTCTATAGAAATAAAATACATTCTTTGGCTATACCGAATATAAAACTACATGAACATCCTCTAGGCCAACAGAAAACCCTTATTTTGAGATGATGTGACCCAATAAGTGTGCATGATCAATTCAAAACGGACACATAAAGAGCATGGCATATGACAGGTGCCCTCTTAGTGTACTGAGGATGATGTGAATAAGTTGGTAATGATCATCTTGAAACATGCAGTACACTAAGATTTCATCATCAAACACAACCCAAATTTATTCAGGTAAAAATTAAAGATTCTATTCATCAACTCTATATACATTATCGATGCATTCTTTATCCAAAAAACCCTTATGATGAACTCATATAGGCCATACCAACTTCTGAAAGACATCCTTGATATATCAGATGTCTGAAATCTCAACTAATGATACTGTGATCTCAATTCTATCTTGGAAAATACCCAAGCTCCACTCAACTGGTCAAAAATATTGTCGATACATAGAAAAGGATACCAGTTCTTCACAGTCGTCTGATACAACTTCTAGTAGTCAACACAAATGTGAAAACCCATGGCTTCCTTTTTTTCAAACAATACTAGTGAACCCCAAGTTGACATACTCAGAAGGATAAATACCTAATCTTCCAACTCCTGCTACTAGGACTTGAGATCTTGAAGATATGTCGGTGTTATTCTCTATAGTGAAATATATATTGGATCAACCTCTGACATGAGCTCAATTATAAACTATATGTCTCTATTAGGTGTAAGGATTGATAATTATTTCGAATAAATATCCTAAAACCACTCTACAATAGATATAAATACATCAAAGTTTACACATCCATCATCTAGAAAAAAATTAGAAACATGGGTTTTATGCTCCCTTAGTTTCTAGTGAATGAGCCCCGAACAGCCTTCCTTGATATCCTTCTCTCCTTGATGAACATATCTATCACATTTAAGAGACATAATGGTCACTCTCCTCTTGTAACAATAAATGTGGTCTTGTTATTCTAATAACTAGTTCATAAAAAATATATTCTAATATTTACATGTAAGTTGTGTATGTATCCCATTGATAGTGATAAATTCTAACCTTGAGATAATCCCCCTTGCATGAGAAAATGTCTCTCAACCATACTCCCAGAAGAGTGTCTATCGTCAGCACCACACTCATGAACTCCACATCTAGGATCAAAACATTCACAAGTTGTCCAAAAATATAATAATGAGAGGCACCCATATCAAATAATCCACCGTTTAGAAAAGAATCTATAGGAATAGAACCTCTTACTATCAATGGTCCATCCTTTCTTTCCAATAGTGTCGGCTGAATGGAATGAAACTCTTTTTCCCCTCTTCCCTATGATGAAACCTCAGTCACCTGGGCTACACCACACTACTGGTATGGGTTTTCATTCCTAGAAGCACCACATCAACTGCTTCTACTGCCTTAGCAAGTATAGCCCAAGCTACCAGACTTATATAGTGTAGAAGTTCCCCTCCCTTCAGCATTGTTCTGTCTAACTCCTCCATCATTGCTTAACTGTAATGGGTTCTTACATTACTTATTCACATGTCCCATCCTTCCATAGGATCGACACTCTACAAGTGGTTAGGGACAGTGTATATGATAGTTTCCCTACCTACCGCACTGGTGTCATATATTCCAAGTAAGGTCTTGCGTGACTGACCATCCCCCTGTCCACTCTTACAGTTATCCAATAGACTAAACCCTTGTAGTGATAATTCATACTCTATAATTTCATAATTCCTGATCATTCGATAATAACCATATTCCATGTACGATAATTCTCCCTCAATATCACATCATATTTGAGAGCCTAATCCACCACCTCAGAAAACATATTTAACTAAAAATGGTTAACACGGTACATAAACTCTAACTTATGTCCATATAAGAAATTCCTCACTATAGTTATCTCATTCCCTAACAACATTAGAGAAAAGTTCTAAAAATATTTAAATATTCTAGAATATTTCATCAGGGACACGAACCCCTAATTCAGTCTAATGAATATTGATACTCTCTAATTCAATAGAATCTCAGGATAAAATTACTCTAATAACTTCTCTAATAAGTCCTTCTATAGCATACCAATAACATGCCTTGTCCAAACCTAAACATCCCACCAACGCTTCACTGATCCTAATGGAATATAATAAGCCAACATGACAATTATCATAGTTTGAGTCTCAAAATGGTCAAGTATATCCTTGTTGGAATTAATCCAAAACTCATCTCCCTTAGGTTCACTCTCCCCAGTAAAAATTGAAGGGTGCTGCAACAAGAACTCCCTCATCAATTCAGACATTCTCTTCACATCCTGATATGGGTATCCTTCCATGAATCACATGAAGAGAAATATGTTCTCTTAGATATTCTCTCCTTTAACATCACCTAACACTATCCCTACCTTAGGTTCCAGTATTGGTGGATTACCTCTTGAAATATCCTCTTGTCATCCTTTCAACAAGTATAGTTACAGAGGAATATCTCTACAATAAAAACTCACATCCATGTACACATAACACCAAATTTTCATGTTTATATAATATAGAAACACAATAAATCATAACAAGTCATTCTCCCAAACCCTACCATACGTTCAAAACCATGGTGTTATCACTAAACTTAAACATATTACAACTATGTCATGGTTAAAAAGGGTAATATCATTTTCAATTTGTATGTTTCCCATTAGACACCCATTTATTATCATTTTGAATCAATTTAAAATATGTATAAACTGCACATTAGGCACATTTTTCAATTCAATTTCATATGTAAAGAATAATAGTTCAAGTTCAAAAGCATTCCAAAAACCCATTTTCCCATGTGTTCCTAAAATTTGGCATTTCATATTAATCCTGAGCTCCTAGAATGATGCATGAAAACTCTACTCTCATGATACACTGGGAAATGATTCAAATTAAAGAAAACCTCAACAACAATAATCACATCACACCACTAGTGCATCACCCATTGTGAAATAACATCAAATGTAACCAAAAACATAAATAACAACAATCCCATCCTCGGTACATAGGTTATCCCCCATACATGGGTAAGATACTCTCATGAATGAGATCATAACCAAGGAAAGATTGTTCCTAGTTTCCTATATACCATTACCAAATAGTAAAAAAAGTAATAGAAATCATAAATAATATGATACCAATTTGTAATGTTGTGACCTGGGTGCCACACAACAGTTCCCCAAGTCGGGTTGCCCCAAGACATCAGGTGTGCCTCTCTATATTCTAGAGGCCATTGATAAGAACCAAGGGTATTATATCAGTGATGGGGATACTCTACCCTCTTTATGAAATTAGTACACCAATGGAACAAATATACATTAACCTAAAAATGATATAACATAACCAGAACAATATAGTATCAAAAGATGACAAAAACTGCGCATACAATGATAAATCCCAATAGTAGGTATGCCATATTACAGTACGTTCCAATTTTTTAAATGTAACTCCAATGTGGAGACATTGAAAACTCCCAAGTGAGTCCTGAACCACAACCAGTTCCCTCCTCCATGATCCATTCAAAATCATCCATTTATCATAGGGCCTTTTCCCTTATCCTACCTTGAAAACATGATGTCTATTCAAGTACTAATCAGGAATCCTGAGTAGAGTGTGAGTACAACTCAATAGGCCACCACCGCAGATGTCTAAAACAATATCCATTCAATATATAGTGTATGCATTCATATAAAGAATGCATAATACAAATAAAGTAAATAATTTACACTTATTAATTTACTCTTTAGTTAACCACATGAAACCCCTAGGTTCCTATGGACTCCCATACCTCAATACCATCTTTGAAACATGATAGATCCCAAACTATCTATAAGGGTTGTCTTATCTCAGAATATCATTGTCACTATTCTTCATCTCAATCAATATAGGAATTTAATTGTTACCATTCATTGTCTCGATTAACACATGAATTCCATTTTTACCATTCATTATTCTCAATTAACACATGAATTCTATTGTTACCAATCATTGTACTCAATTCAGACTTGAATTTCATCATTACCATTCATTGTCTCATTTAGAAAATGGATTCCATTTTTACCAATCATTATTCTAATTTAATCAAAATTTCCATTGTTACCATTAACCAAATCAATCCTGTTCAATTAATTAATTCAAAAATTAATTATTCTTTTCACTCTCATTACTAATTCAATAATTATTTCATCACATAAATTCCCTTAATTAATTCAGAAATTAATTAATCCATATTCAAAAACTCTATAACCCATAATTAATTTAATATTTATTTATTCCATTATTAATTCAATATTCTAATAATTAACTCAACAATTAATAATCCCAAAATCCCAATTCAGTATTCCTATAATGAACTCAATAATTAACTACACCCAAATCCATATATAATATCTCATTATTAACTAAATAATTAATTATATGAAACTAAAAATCTCAATATCTCATTATTAACTCAATAATTAATTATGTAAAGTCTAAATTCTCAATATATTATAATTAATTTAAAAATTAATTATCTTAATTCAAAAATATAAAAATCTCATAATTAATTATTTATTTATTTATCTCAATTTAATAATTTCAATATTTCATAATTTATTAAACAATTATTTTTCTCAAAGTATTTAATCCCAATATCCCTAATTTCACATTTTCCCCAATTAATTAATTCAAAAAATTAATTAATTCGATAAAGAACTGAATTTCGAAAACAATAGTAAAATTTATAAAATTACATACACATAATTACAATCAATTATTTATTATTTTAATTATAGACCACATACCTCAAAATGGAAAAATAATTCTTGCTAAAATAAATCCCCAATTTTGAACAGAACAACAATGAAGTGTGAGATCTAGATCTAAAACCAAAATCCAAGGTTTAAAAGATCAATATAAATTAATTATAGATATATATCTACAATTACTAGATATATATCCAACCAAAAATAGGTATAAATAACCATTAACTAATGTTAGAAGAACAAAAAAGAGAAAGGAAACTATACGGGGTGAAATCCTCTTAATAGGAGGGGTGTAGATCTTTAATCAAGGATTTTAATCACGAAGAATGAAGGTCGAAATGACTTGGAGTATGTCTCAAGGGATAAAAAATTAGGAAACAAATTATAGGTTCTAATGGGGGTCAACATGGTATTAATATTTGGTATTAATAAATTTTAAAATAATTTTTTAGCTAATTTAATTACCCCGCACAATTTTCTATTTGCGGCGCATGACGTCTCCTAACCAAGAACCTCAACCATAAACCACCTGGGGGTGGTGCATGGTTACTTATTTTTGGGAACAATGTTTGAAAACCCTTGCTATATCAATTAAAAACCTATCTGATTAGGGTTTCATTGTTTTTTAAGCCATTGTGCATGTTTAGGGAAAAGCATGCACTACTCTCTTTCCTCCATATTTTCTCAAATTTCCATCCAAACACACCCCAAAGTTAAACCAAATTGAAATGTAATAAATATGATGAAAAAGTGTACCTATAAGAGAGAATGATACATCTCCAAAAATGGACTAGGTTTTACAATAAATATCCCAAATATCATTCATTCCTGATTCACTTTTAGTTTCTCTCATGGTTATATATTTTCATTTACAAAATGGGAATTTCATTTCTTATCTTCTCTATTTTTACGTTGTTTATCATACATTTTATTATCATGTTGGATCAAAAATATCCAAATTTGACTATTATTTTTTCTATTTTATATCCCATTATAATGGATTCCATTATTATATCCTTTTTAATCTTTAAATGGTTTGTTGAAGTTAATCTAAAAAAATTGTTTTGGTATTTTCATGTGGTGATGTGATTTACTAAATATGACACATTAATATAATAAAAAGTGAAATAATTTGAATAGAATTATATTCCATTACACTAGTTTATTATATGGATATTAAACTTCTATATATTGAAAATATCAGATATATATATATATATAATATACGATGAGTTTCAACTGTTTCAATCACAGAAAGCAAACCGGGTGGATTTGATGAGTCCACCATTATTATATAATTATTAGAGGAAACAATCTATTTCTCCAAGGTTAAATCCTAATATCTATAATCTATATAGAAAATTAAATACAAGAAGTCATTTTCTTATAGAGTCACTTTTATATCTATGTAATGGACACCCCTATGTCTTACGATAGTTAGATTCTTGGATGAACGACCACATATACTTTTTTATAGTTCCAAGCCACACATATAGATAAAAATACATAGGCCACCTGAATAGGAAAAAAGTGATATTATTTGTAATCCAAAAAGAATAATGTCTAATTTATTCATGTTGAGAATATTACAGGGAACATAATCTATTACCTAAAAATGATAACCCTATAAGAAATTATAATTAAATATAATTTGAGTCTTCAGTATTATCCCAAATAATAACTGTATCAACAAATATTATGATATATCATTTAATACTACTTTGTATTGAAATAAAAATTATAGTGGATATGTTGTGATGGGATATTTATGTTTGTGAATGAAAATAACCAATTGACCCACATGGAAGAAACTCTATCTGAGAAAGTGGGTGAGTGATAATATGTATAAGATAATGGTTCATTAAAATTCAATGATTATATCAATCATATTTACCCATTCCAATCCCTATCTATTATCAAGTTATTTTTAAATCAACCAAATATGTCCACGATAACATCCACAACCCCATTTGTGGTATCCTCCACCATGAATTATTATAAAGCCATTTATGATAAATATTGATTCAGGGAAAATAGGGAGATGAATCTCTTTTGGTAACTAAACCCATCCCAACTCTTATGAATATAATTCCACTAATACTAAGAGGGAATTAATGACCCCCACCAAATTGTTCCCTCATTTATTTAGGAAAAATATTTTCCCACTATATTTGTTGTTGAGATTATTCAAATGAAAATTTTACTCAAACTATTCCTATGTAATGGAATTTTATGTTATAAGGATAACATGAGGATTTAATTGAATCTTTCAGTTTTCTATGACCAGGAAATTTATTCTATTTAGATATTTATACTAGTTATCTAGTGATCCTTGTAGAAAAAATAACATGATCGAAGTATCTTGGGTGTCTTCCATTCTTCAATTCACTTGGTGGTCAATTTAGATGGAGAACCTTCCCAAGTTTGATTTCATTGTCCATTGATACCAGAATCTATAAATCAACATTCCGAAAAGGTTAAACCATGTATTAGAACAATGGCATCACCATCCTTTCCATTTCATCCCCCAATGCCTCTAAATTTTAAGCAAGAAAAAAATAGGAAATATATTCCCCTATAACATAAAAAATGTATTGATTAATTAATCTATAATTCCTTAGGGAATTCTGATCTTGTATTCTATTTATTTATTTTATAGGATGAGAAATTCCTTCATGTTGACCGTAATATGTACACAATAATTTGGGAATTAGTGGATACCAATGTGAGTGTATTCACTAAGAACGATTCGTATCATTTCATTACATGATATCCTTTGTGGATAAAAAATGGGGTTGTGGTATATGTTTACACTTTCCCAAAATATGTATTTCAGAATGTCATTGAAGTTTGCATCTACTGTTTTTTTGGGATAACTGTTCAAGGATTAATCTCATTCCATCATGGATCCTCTACCAACTAAAAATAGTGAATTTTGTTTTCCCCAATAGGATTTACCATTAAATGATACAATATATGAGGATAGAATACCTAATATATGTTAATGATGAAAAAATAATTTTGTAACATTTATTCATATATTATATCCATAGTCGTTATCCAAGATATTATGTTCAATGATATCATTAACAATACCTAAATACACTCATGTTCGACAATTCCTTCCTCTTACCATAAATGCCTAAAATTCATATTTAATGGGAAATAAAGTCTTATCCATGGAGATGATTCCCCTTTGAAGTTCTTAAGACCTAAAATATTTCTTTTAGTTACATTAATATAGTGGAAAATAAGGTTCCAAATAAAGTTTCTTTGTAATGGACCACACCCAAGGAGTTAGGTATTACGATATCTAGTCCCTTGAATGATTTAATGGAAGGATTATTAATCCCATTAAATTAGATTATAGTATATAGAATCTTTAATGTTAGAAGGAAATGACATAAAAATATTATATAAGGCTTGGACATCATTTCTACTATCCACATGGTCTTTATAGAGTTAGAAAAAAATTTAAATTCTTACAGTAATTTCCATTAATTCTAAATTTTTTAAACAGAGTATAATGATGATTCCTTAAAATGAAGCTATAAATGAATATTAATCCAATGACTCCCCTTGTCCATTTGATAACGAGTATAGTAATGATATTCCAATTTTAAAGAAATTCCTTTCAATTACTATTGTTGAATGAACACAAGTTAA